>JARGGL010000005.1:13245638-18094388 GCA_029955375.1 Rubus parviflorus | reverse complement strand
TTTGCTGAAGATAATCTTCTTCGCTTTGCACTTTCTTCTCCAGCTCCCCGAGCTTCAGTAACAGACACTGTTCCGCCAGTGGATCGTGAGCCTTGAGAACGAGGGCTAACTATATCATAGCCACGCATAAGTCAGCAACTGATGAAATCAAGCTTCTGTTATTTTCATGATAAACAGGCCAAAATGAAACTACCTTTCTCTGTCAAAAAAGAACCCTGCCTTTCAAATACATCCTTTTCATAGTTTGCACCCATAGATGGCTCCCCAATGACCTTCCCAGAGGGAACACACTCTTTCCATCCCCATGTGTAAACTCCTCCACTGTCTGCATTAAAACTAAAACCTATTGAATGCCTCCAGTATTCATCATAACTACATAACAGTGGGACATACACAAATCATATTAATTTTCATAGTTCAATCAGTAACCAAGTTGGATGGCTTGGTCTGCATTTAAACTTTAACTCATTATGTTGAATAAAATCAATTTCTTGATCAAAGGAAGCTGGGAAGTCAAGAATACCTGTAACTGCAACACAATGAGCCCAACCTGCAGCAGCCTTTACTAAAGATACTTCAGCTGGAAGAGGAAAAGGCTCCGGAGTTTCCTTTATAAGTAAAATTGAAAACAATGTGGGTTAGTTCCACCAACAACAAAAGAACTCAATGAATCGACAAGGTATTGGTGTAATGCTGCACTACCCCATGCTTCCCAGATGTCACATAGCTTTGACCTAGATCATCTGTTGAACCCCATGTAATTAGCTTTCCAGACTCTGGGTGAAAACATAACAAAGACTCGTGAGCAAGAGACTTCTACCTCGGGAAAGGAATTAAAGGAAAGCATATACAACTAGACATTGCAAGGAAATTAATGGGAGCAAAGGCTTAGCTTTAACCCAAATTCTTATACTCAACATTGGCTATTGTAAAATCACAGAATCCTTTTTTGTTTTCTTGACAATACCAAACTAGAACCAAAGAAAACGCACATGTCACCAGACAAATGACAGTAAAATGAGTTACTATTTACTATGAAAATGACAGAATACTGAAAAAAATTGGAAAAAATAAAAAAAAATAATAATTTTCTTCCCCAAATTCATTATGTGGAAATTAAAATGAGGAAAAGATTGAAAACCAATAAAGCAGTAATTTTTAAACAATGACTGATGACTGAATTGACAAGCTTCAAGAAGTTGTCTACTTTTCAAAGCAAGAAAAATACCACAAAACATAAAAATCAAGTGCGACTCCCGTTTCTTCTTCCACATTTTCTCAGCAACCAAACAGAACGCAAATGCACTGAAAAACAACATTCCTTCACAAATCCAAAAACTTTGAATCTCAAAAACTTAAATTTCCAGAAGCTAAAAATAAACTAACGCAGAGATATAATAAAGCACCGGAAATGGCCATGGCGAAGCCGCAACCGCCGCCAAAGACATCCCTCCACGAGTAATCAGAAGAAGCCCCGACCGGCCGCACAATCGTCGGAGATAAAAGCGGCGACCTTTGCGGCAGAGCCCCGGGAAGATAACCCCACATGAGCACTACCTTCTCTTTTCCCTCGTTCTCTTCCATTTTCACATCCCCGTCTCCATCTCCGTCGCCGTTCATCGTTTTAATAATAATACCAGAATTGAAGAAAAAGCGATTAATGGTGCGAATTGGGTTTTTCTCTTTTCCTTCCTTTTCTGGATTTTTCTCAGATTCTCTCTGCTTTTTTTGGGTGATTTTTGGGGAGAGATTAGATTGGTTGAGAGCTCTTTGAGTTTTAGTGGACTTGTTAATTGAATTTCCAAGTGCCCTAAATTTTGCTGGGAGTCATACCGAATCATTTTCAGGAAATTGAGGAGGCCACGTTGGAATGCCTCACGTGGTCTTTGGACACGTGGCTGGATTCTGGCCGCTAGATGCCTTGGCCATTGCTAGCCAGTAATTCCCAGAAGTTTCTGGAAGGTCAGTCTTTCCAAACTCCAGAGAACGTGCTTAGGAGCTGGCGTGGTCGCCTTATTTTCCTGCCACGTGTGAGAATCTGATGCAAGCTCCAATGATTGTGTTCTGCCACGTGTCCATCCCTTTGATGTGCTTGTTTCAAGTTGTTCTCACCTGGAATTTTATTTATTTATTTAGAAATTAAAATAGACACTTTCTCTTTGACCTCAAATATTATGTCATATCATGCGTCACTGTTTATAAACTAATGATATTGATATTTGTTAGTTATTTAAGAAATAGAATCAGAAATTAGTATGTACTTTGTACAAATGTTGAAAGGTCTTGTAACTTAAAGCTTAGATGCTTGTGAGCTTGTTAAAGTAAAGTACTAGAGCTTCTGATTAGTTTCATGCTCTTATATCATGCGAACATATAACATAATCACTTACAAGTTTTCATGTACGTATCTACACTTACAGTTAATTTTGTTTAATTTTATTGAAAATACTAACTTATTATAGCATCTATTAGGCCTGTGTACTACTCAAACCTCCGAATTCGGGCATCATTCACCATATATGGTTAGACATGCTTTTGCTACCCCATAACCATCAAGTTTGGCCCCTTTTAGTCTCCGCATTAGGTAGGTTAGATCTATTAAAGTTCTCTTTTGGTAATCATCACATCATATAGATTTTAAATGATAAGTACATGCGAGTTAGATAAGATATAGGCCTAATTACAATACACTCCACATTTGAAGTTTGGTGCGTGTCTTTGCATCCCAATGCCCAAAAAGTTCCACTTAGGTGCATAATGTTGGGTTCGGTTTCCACCGCGGATTCACAACGTGCTAGTGGCATGTTTACTTACTTGGAATGGGTATGAGAATGAATCGGAATTCATTCCGATGGAATCCATTCCAAATACATACCCCCCCCTTGGTAATCAAACTCCGAATATTCGGGAATGGATTTCCCTTTTTTAGTCACTTTTTTGTGGGGCCCACAACCATTCCGATTCATGTGTATGTTAGTAAACACAAGAAAACTCAGGAATGGAAATCAATTCCTTCATTCCCATACCCATTCCAAATAAGTAAACATGTCATAGAAGTGTAAAACAACAACATGCAACAGAAAATTCTATTATATTGTAAAATATATGTCTATGGTAACTGTAATGAGAATCGTTGAATTAGCAGTAAATTAAAACCAACTAAACCAAAAACTCAATTTAGCTGTTCATAATCCTTCAAGTCTTCAACACAACTGTGGTTCAAACACAAACAAAATTTCTAATCAATTACCCATAAAAGATAAAACACATGACATGTGGTTAGAGAGCCATGTCCAATTATTAAAAATTGACCCATGATCGTGTGTGGTTAATCTAGAGACATCAGTACGGTTAACTGTTTGAGAAAGCAATCGTATGGCTAAGGTTAAAGGGCCCCAGTCTCTAAGGTCAGTAGGAGTGGGCCACAATTTCAAGTGGTTATTCGAATACGGATCCGTAACACCACATATAGACCAATGTCTTACTCGTACTACACGTTTCTACTCTGAGCCTCATACAAGTACTAAACAATGGTGTACCCCAAATGTACTGTATTAGGGCCCTCTAATTATTCACTCGGCCTCATAACTCATCGTGTGGCTATAAAGGGAGGTCCCAGTGATCCCCTGCAGCGGACCTACAATAATCGCGTGGTGGAATTTGTATTCGGATGAGATTACGTATGGTATTAGTGACTGTTATTGCAACACATCGTCGTACGGGCTCGTACTGTTCGACCAAATTTTAGCCATGTCCTCCTCATTCCAATCCATTCCATTGCAATTATTTGATCCCGTACTTTATTATGTTGAATGATTATGCACCGTCGGAGTGAGTTTTTGTTGAAATTATCTTTGACGTTGACTGCTAATTCAACGACTCTCATTACATTCAACATAGATATTGAACAACATAGAGTTTTCTCTAATTAGAAATCTTATTTTAGTTCATATTGTATACTAGTCTATTCAAATTATTGTAAATACGATCCAAGATTCCAAGTGATATAATATCCACCCTTCTTTCACGAGTCCATATTTCTCCCCGACAAAATATCCACCTATTATTAAAATGACAAACTCTAAACTAATTATAATTAATACGATACCGGTGGATTAATTCTCACCTAATATACTCAAATTACTTTAACGTTAACATGACCTGTTCGAATTGCCGTGACGTAATACACAATATGCAACATTGGCTTAACCCTAGCTAACCGTCAACATTGACATATATAATACACAATATGCAACATTGGCTTAACTGTCAATGTGCATAATAATTTGAACCATCAATTATTTAGTTTTGGGAGAGTTTTATATGAAATTTGGTCGCAATATACAACATTGGCTTAACCCTAGGTAGCTAAGCTTGTAGTGTCATGTGGTTCTCGCGATGGAAGAGCACACATATTATAGATGATGCTGTTTGCACACAGTACTGCACACTGAATAAACACACAAGTAGTATGGTATATATGGTGAGAAGGTACGCCAAGCAATCCGCGTGAACAACTCGATCTCATGCCTCTAGAACCTGCCTAGCTAGCTAGCTTAAAGATTAACGTACTCTCATTGAGTTGAGTCTCTCTATATAAAGTTCCATAACACAGAGCAGAAGCTCCTAACCAGTAACTAGAGCTGCTTGCTTGCAATAGATATAGATATCATCATGGAAAACAGAAAGGTGAAGAGCGTGAGCAGCTTCCAGATGCCCCTTCACTACCCTAGGTACACCAGAAAGGACTACCAGGACATGCCCGAGTGGAAGCTCGACCGCCTTCTCGCCGATTATGGATTGTCTCCTCAAGGTGACTTGGCTCACAAGAGAAACTTTGCCATGGGTGCCTTCCTCTGGCCTGATCATTGTCGTCATGATCCAAATTCAAACCATTCTACTTCATACCATAACCCTAGCATTAAGGCCGATGCTTCCAATTAATTAATTCTGGATCTAGCTTAGAGACCAAAATGTCTTATGTCTTTTGCCAATGTGTTTTTATTTCATGCCCCTTTCTCTTTTTGTTCTCTTTGTTTTTTTTTGGTAATAAATAAATAAAAATTTCTTAATTTTCATATAATTACAAATTTCTCGACACTTAATAATAGGAGAACGATTCACTATTTATCTATGGCCATCAAACATCCCCTTAAAATCAAATAATAAATAATCAAAACCCTAAAACATGTAACCCCAAGAATGCAAATAGAAACAGCCAGTATTCGGCTCCTCTGAAGTTCAAAACTATGAAGTTATGTGAAATTTGTAAAATCTTGATGCTCCAAACAATAGCGGGAATGTTAGAATGGTTAGCACCACTTGCTCATAATATATATGACGAGATGGCAATCCAAGAGGAGGTTTCAAAAGAAAGAGAGCCTCTGTTTCCAGGAGACATGTGCTTCTGGTACAAACCCTCTACTTTGCAAATCAACACAAGACAGAAGTAACAATTACGGAACTTATTGTTGGTTTCTGAAAAAATCAAAGACAAGTCAATGGAAAACCAATATATACCAAGAGTGTGGCTTAACTAAGCCCATGCAGGTCTAGCTCCATTGTTAGTAATAATAGATAATAAATATTTAGGAGTTAGTCTAACAGTTAATGTTGAGTTTTACTACGAGTATATTATTCAAGTCTAGTGTTATTAAGAGTCCATTGAAGTACAATGTCAATCTAATTGAATATTTTTACAATCTTTTAATTCCAACTTAAAAAAATTGTAGAAACATCTTTACTGACGAAATATTCGTCGGTAAAAGTGGTTACAACTTAAAATATTGTATGTATACCTTTCCCGACGAAATATTCGTCGGTAAAAGTGGTTTCAACTTAAAAAATTGTATGAACACCTTTCCCGACGAAATATTCGTCGGTAAAAGTGGTTTCAACTTAAAAAAATTTATGACCACCTTTCCCGACGAAATATTCGTCGGTAAAAGTGGTTCCAACTTAAAATATTGTATGAACACCTTTCCCAACGAATATTTCGTCGGAAAAGGTGTTCCAACTTAATTTTTTTAAATTACTACAGTTTTTAATTTTTTTTTTGTTTTAATTTGAATATAGATTCTCGCGATTGTTTTGATTTGAATTTTCATTAATGCATTTGTATTGTAATCTAGCCAATTCTATTGAGAGTATCATGGAAAAGTCGTGGTGTTCTCGCAATCGAAGATCACATATTGCAGACTGAATTAGCACACAGCAACTATGGTATGAGTCTCTGAGAAGGTATGCCAACCAATCCATGTGAAGTTGTGAACAAGTACTGTGCCTCTTGAACCTGCCTAGCTTAAACATTAAACTCTCATCGAGTCTCTTTCTATATAAAGCTCATTTGCAAACATGCACCACCTAAAAACACAAACCAGAAGGTACTAACTAGTGCTTCAAAGAGATCATGGAGAGCCGAAAGATGAATGTGAGTAACTTCCAGATGCCCCTTCACTACCCAAGGTACAGCAGAAAGGACTACCAGGACATGCCCGAATGGAAGCTCGACTGCCTTCTTGCCGAATATGGGTTGTCGGCGCACGGTGACTTGGCTTACAAGAGAGACTTTGCCATGGGTGCCTTTCTCTGGCCTGATCGTTGTCGTCACGATCCAAACCCTTCTAATAATTCATACCACAACAATACCATCAAGGATGCTTCCATTTCTCTTAGAGACAAAAAAGTTGTATAGATTTGCTAGCTAAGCTACCTGTAGTTTTCTCATGTCTCATCTTCTGATCTTCCTATATATGAATGCTATTGAAGGCTGATTTGGTTTCCAATTACAGTACTCTGTTCAGATTGCATAGCTAAAAGTATAATCATACACTCAGCAATTGATCGTTCGGATTTAAAAGGAACTAAGAATAAATTGGTTTTTATTACTTAATGCCTTGACACATTCATCAAAGTGTTTGCATCCATAGCGCAAAATCAATACTATGAAATGGATTTCAGGTTTCAGGAATGGACAGTATTTAACACAAATTCAACACCCAGATAATCAAGGCTTTGCAGATGACAAAAAGGTTTAGATATTTAGCCTTTTCTGTAATAACATCATTCCATTGAAATTAAGATTCGATCTACAAATCCTACATACAGAACACAACCATACAAATTTCTGCTTACATCCAACAGTACCCTAGCAAACCTGAACAGAGGCAAAGACTTTATACTTCACCCTCCAAGATTACCATTGAAATTTTATACAGGGAGTGAGACTAACACAAAATGGAGATGATGATAAGTGACTACTATCTGCCCGCCATCCATAACTACAGTTCCGTTCATAAGACCACTACTTTCAGGTCTGCAGCGCTTAAAGGAAACTCAGTACATTAATATCGCCGTGGCCTTAACCGCCTGCCATTGGGATTTGCTGATTCTGCTACAGCCCCACCGCCATCTGCTGGCAAGTCTAACCCATATATGCTGCTGCCACTCCTCTTCTTACTTGAACTCGAATTTTCATTTGCATCAACTGATGCAAATGTCTTCAGCAGCTCCTGCAACACTGAGGGGCAGCTCTCTTCTAGATGCTTGTACCCATCTGACTGCATTACAGCTGACAAACACAGGAGGATTCATTAGTTTATAAATTCATTTTTACACCATAGAAACTACCAGATGATATACAGTTGCATGCAAAGCATATGAGAAATAATCCTTTACAAAAGCATATGATAAACATCAATTCATGTTCTGTATGAAATGCTTTTCTTCTACATTTGGTAAAAAATTGTCCACATTCATATCAATGCAGCTCACAGAAACGACAATAAGGAAATTTCCGGTCAAATAACCAGCATTCAACAAAAATGACAATTGATGTTAAAGTCTTCCAAGTAAATCTTTGTATAAAGTGACAGTTAGTCTAGACCATTTAGGTGTGTAGTTCAATTATTGCCAATCAATATGGTATTCATTGTCTCCTAAGCGTTGACATAGTCTAGAGAACAAACTGATACCTATTCTTCGGATTTTAAGAGAAAAAGATGAGAGGAGAGAGAACTAGCAATTAGTGCCTTGGATAGACCAATTAACGGCATATCTAGTTTTACACTTTCCAGAGCCTAAAGATATGACCAATTGGGACAATCTTATGCAGGGTCCATCAAGGTCTCTACTCATTTGTCCAATTTTTTTTTTCGTCTCTCTTCTTTTCTTTACTCAATGGAACACAATGTATAGGAGGAACCTATATACAATCAGACCCAGGCCAAATTAGGGAATCCTACTATACCATTCTCAAAATGCTGCCCCTCGATCAGCCAGATATCATAGTGTCACCAAAGGCTGACCTGAGGACCCACACGGAATACCATAAATTTTAATGGAACATCCTTAATGACTTCCTGAAACCATAGAAAATGATAAGGATATCTGTAACATGTTTGATGAGACAGGCATGAATGTGACGAGAGCACTTGAGACTACTAAGAAAAAACTGTAACTGACATAACCTGAAACCTTGCACCCTCAGAATCTAGAGGCAACACCCACCTCCCAAGTTTGTCGAATTTGCTGCAAATTTAAGACACACAGCCTTGAGCTGTGGACAGTGATGCTGCTCAGCAAGGGCCAGTGTGGTAGCCACTGTTTCAGTAGTGATTTCTTCACACAACTTTGATTCACACAACAACTTCAGTCGCTCTAGGTTATACAGGTCTGCAGCAGCCAACAGATGCTGCACCATGACAGTGAATGTGCACAAAGACGTTGAACCCATAACTTCATGTATATCAGGAAGTTTGTCTGCGTAAATAAACAAAAGCATTGCCTGGAAAAAAAAAGGATAAACCAAGTGATTTATTAACCAAGCTCAACTTATGAGCGAAAATAAATATTAACATATGGGCTGATATTTGCAGGAAAACTCACTTATCTGTAAATATTGGTGGCACACAAACAACAAACTTCTAGTCTAACCTCAACTAAGGCAACAGAGCAAAATGGAGAGAGTTGCAGATGACTGAAACAAGCTCAAACTGGTTTACAATGTTCCAATAATCAGTGAGCACATCACATCTAAACAAACTCCCATAAGTTCCCATAATTAGTGTCACCATGAACAACTAATTATTTGATTATAATTTTGTAAGTGCGCTTGATAAAATTGAACTAACATATAAATTCCATAGACACACAACTTTGACAATCTTCAATGTCTCTGCTGCAGAAATACAGACAGACCATGAACTACTTCAACATATCGTACTTGATTATAATTTTTGTGTTTTACCATAGAAGTTCCATAGACAAAGAATTTTCACGACCATCAATGTATTTTAGGACAAACTTAGATGAATCTTTTTTATTACGGGTGCTTCCTAGTTCCTGCTCTAATTACACCACAAAAGACCCCCAACAAGCACTAAAACTTTGTATTCTATCAATATCACAAACATAGAGAACTTTCCAGTGGATTATTCTTACATACAGAGACATTATAGAATTCATGTGAGATTTCAACGACTTTAATTAGAAATTTTGAAACTAAAACATTACTAGAATGAATGGAGACAGCTTTAAAGATTTAAATGAGTTTAACGGAAATGCACAAGGTGACACGATAAATGTACAGATGCAATCAGAAGATAAATAATAAAATAAATTATAACAATATCTTATCTCTCGAGATAAGAGTATTAATTATTTGTTTGGAAAAATTCACACAATCCTATAAATGTGAATCAATAGCATACAACATACACCTTCAATTTGGAGACGAGCGAGGCATAAAAAATTAGTCCCCTCCTTTTCCTAAATATGTTTATCTTTCGCATAGAATTATTATCTTCCAGACGATTTCTTATTTGTTCACTTTATAACTGAATATTTGTTCACTTTATAACTAAATGTATAAGATGCAAAGGTGACTAGTATGGAACATCCTAGGGCAAAAGTCTGGACACATGTGAGACATAAGAACTCAGACGAGACCTCCTGGACGTGTTTACTTTTCCTTTCCCTACTTAATGTTGGGTACAAAACTACATTATACGAGGTAATTTTTTTACTATCATAACTACTTTGGCTTCAAAAGGCCTAATGCTGACCAGAAGAGTATATATCCACAAGGAAATTTCACATTCCAGTGATGTCTTATTATTCATTTCATAACTCATTCAAACAGAGAACCTATCATACTTGTTCAGCTCCTAATACTAGCATAAGAATTGAATCCCAATCATACCATGTAAAGACTCAAAACTACACAGTTCATATGTATATATCATGCTTTAGAATCTTTTTTCTATGTTCCAATGGTGATAAATGGAAGCATCAAAAACTAGGAGCATTACCTTGAAGATAAAGGGCTCAACATCCTTCACGACTACTTTATCTACACTAGAATCTCCAAGTTGTCCAAAAAACTGTGCTTTGAATACAGGAGAACGAGCAGCAAGTATCAACTTGTGAGCTTTGAATTGTTCGTCGCCAACCTGAAAAACTATGTCACAACCAGCTCCAGAATCTAGAAAAGCCTTAAGACCTTGACCCATGTCTGATGGTGGTACAGTAATTGCAAATTGTTTTGGACACTCGAGGCGAGTTCTGACAACTCCAACAGTGCAGTTCAACACAAGGGAATCATCCTTTAGAAACTCAGAAGTTTCAAGGGCTGCTCTTCTGAAAAATCGCTTGTAACCCCTGAAATGTAGCCAGAGAAGTAAACTCTGATGATAAAAACATGGAGAAACCACGAACTTAATAGCCAATACAAGCAAATAAATAAAGCTTATCCAAAACTTGGCAACAGAAACAGCAACTACTCTAAGAGCAAAATCTGATAAATGAGACCTATTCAAATGCAACATGACATGCAAACCTAATTATTTTCTACTGTAACGGCAACCAAATACTAGAATCTTTTGTCAGTTCTACCAAGTATGATACCACCCATTTTTACGTTCATGTTCCCCATTTCAACAATCAACACCCATACCCAACCACATTACTTAAAGAGCTGCTAAATCACCACTGTTAGACATTAAACAACAACAAAACCCATCCCTAAGCCACAATCCGAAAGGGTACTCAATTTTATCTTTAGAAACTTGCACACCAATTAACCCAAACAAGCAATGAGCCATGAACCAGAAAACACATACCACATGCTGCCTCGGTACTTCAACGTGTACGGCCCGCTCTCGAGCGCTCGATCAAAGTGGCTATGCACCTTGTCCTTGCCACTGTCGCTCTGGTCCACCAAGGTCAGCTCGAACAAAGCCCTCACATCCGTACCCTCACTAACCAGCGCAATGAAAACCGAGACGTACACGGAGCTATCCTCAGGGTTTTTACCGTCGGGGTAAAAGTAAATCGCCCAATCGTAACCACCGACCGTGAACGTGTCGCTCAATATGTATTTTCCGGCACCCATCCCTTTGGCCAAAGAATACCCCTTTATCGTGAACCGGTGCGACCCATTGACGGTCTCGCTGATCGACCTCGAGCACGACTCCTCGTCGACGACCTTGGGCTTCGAATTCACCATGGCTTTACCCAATTGAGCACCTCGTAAGGAGAATTTTTGAATCGGTGGCATCGAACGAACGGTCGCGGCGGAACCCTAGCGAGTGAACCAGTCAAGGCGTGGCCTTGGCATGGCATGTGAATTTGATGTGGCCGATTAGCAGATTCGGAACCCTAATTTTGGGTTTTGAATGGAAATTTGAAGACGAAATGAAGATTCGAGAGGGAGTGAGGCTGTGAGGGTTTGTTTATGGGGTTTGGGGAAGAGTCTCTGGGAGTTAGGCGGGTCCTTCTTTGCTTTTGACGGGCCAAATGGGCGTCGATTTGGGTGACGTGTCGGTCGTCTTCTCTTCTGTTTGGGGCTGGAGAAAACTGTGTTCCGCAAAATGCTACTCAGAAACTAGTGCCTTTAATTGTCCAAACTCCAAAGAGAAAGAGAGAGTCTTTGCCAAAAAAAGAAGAAGAGAAAGTAGGCTTTTAAAACAAAAAGTTAAATATATATTAGTTCACTTTCTTTTTTTGTTATGGAAAATAAATTCCAATATGACCTAAATTGAAATATTTTGTTGGAATCCATTACACAAATATGGCCAAATTAATTTCTTATAGACAAAAATGAAGCTACAAAGCAACATGTGTTTGGGTTTGGTGTGCCACCACCATCATTCCATCTTTGGAACTCTTTTAATCTATGAAAGTCCACATTTTAACCACAAAGTTGAAGAAAAATTCGAATTATAAAGCTAACATGTGTGATACCAAAACATGTTAAGAAGAAAATTTCAATAGCCAAGAAAACAACAAATTTAGTTGTTGAATTATGATGGCTCTACCAGGTTTGACGCAGCATATAATTATGACTCGCATTAGAGTGATAAGAATTATAGAGCTGCCTTTCTAATGAAAAAAATGTAAAATATGATCTATGTCTTATTAATAGATTTTTTTTTTTGGAAAGGTAGAATCATTCATTAATGCATGAGAGAAACATACATCAATTTCTAGAACCAAACTATTATACCCCGCTAGGAGCTAAAAAAGTAGAAAAGCAAAACTCATTAAGTCTAAACAAGCTCGATTCAATTCATCGAGTTTACAAAAATAAAAACTTCTACACATCTAGAAGGGGAAACACAACTACAAAAGTCGCCTGAGCACTCAATTGTGGTACAACTTCGCAGTTGTCTTCTAAATGATTCAAAGTTTCGAACATAATAGGCACGCCACCAATGTAGAAGAACAATATAGGTTGAAATTCCGCCAGGATCCCAAACTTGAAAAGCAAAGATGAACAGGCCCAGATTAACCAGGAGCTTTAATATCTTCCTGTCACCGACAGTGACAAGTGGATTCATGCACGTGTAACCATCTCTCGCTCCCGCCATTAACTGTTCTATACCTCCGCGGGTGACATTAGACATGAGTCAACCGTCTCTGTCTTGCAGCAGCAGCTGCCTACCAGATTCCACCAAAATCTTAAACACCTCTCCCTCCTCACTCTAATCCAACCCCAGATTCTCACTGCTCTCACTCTCAGACATCGCATTACGATTCCTCAATCCACAAAACGCAGCGTTTTCGTTCGTCATTTTCGATTCCCAAGGTTAAATTATTCACCTTTCAATCCAAGCATGACGGGATTCGGCAATGGCGATTGGTTGAGAATCCCTTTTATCATCAAAATTTGGGGCTTTATTATGCTCTCCGTCACCTTCTTCTACTTAGGAAAGAACTGGTCCAATGGGACCCAGCAGCTCCTCTCCTTCACCACCAGCACCACCACCACCACCACGCGATCCCCTTCTACGGTCTCCGTCTCGCCCAATCTCAACAAGCAGTTCAACCTCTCCGCACTCCTCAACGAAACCCTAGCCCCGCCTCATCCGTCACCTCCACCTCCCGCGCCTCCGCCGCCCGATGTGATCCAGAGGTTCGGGATCGTTGACGAGAATGGCACCATGTCCGACGAGTTTGAGGTCGGGGAGTTCGATCCTGACGATGTGGTGGAGAATTGGAGCAGTCAGAATGGGACTGTGGCTGAGAGTGATGGGAGCGGGTCGGGTAGGATTAGTGTGAAGAGGTTCGGGCTCTGCCCCAATGGTATGAGCGAGTACATACCGTGTTTGGATAATGTGGAGGCCATTAAGAGGCTCAAATCCACCAGTAAAGGCCAGCGCTTTGAGCGGCATTGTCCCCAACCCGGCCGGGGTTTGAATTGCTTGGTTCCTGCGCCCAAGAATTACAAGACCCCCATTCCATGGCCAAAAAGCCGCGATGAGGTACTTGTTCTGGTTTCAAATCCATTAGCTGCTTCTACTAGTGTTTTATGTGTTTGTTTAGTAGAGAAGAGGAAATGAATCAGTTACACACTTTGCTGGATTTGCTTCCAACGAAAATGAAAATGAAATTGCTCTGCAATCAAGCAAAGAAAAAGGAACCCTTTTAAATGCAGCTTCATTGGGCCTTAGGTTCAAGTATTGATGTAACTACAGCCTTCTCAAGTTTATGACTTTATATAGTAACACAAGCATAAAGAACATTCAGGAAAGTTGCCATTCCAAGATCTAATTGGTGACAAATATCTGAAAAGTCTCTGGCTGGTTGTTCGTTTTTGTTATTACTATGCAGTGTTTTATTGTAATCATTTATCTTTTGAATTTTGTGAATGAAATTGTCATTTCCTTGCAGGTTTGGTTCTTTAATGTACCTCATACTCGTCTAGTTGAAGATAAAGGGGGTCAAAACTGGATTACACGACAAAAGAATAAGTTTAAGTTTCCTGGAGGTGGCACACAGTTTATACATGGGGCAAATGAGTACTTGGATCATATTTCTAAGGTTAGAATTGTTTAAAGTTTAGAGAAACTGGGAAATGAAGTGGATAATTAGGACGGCAAGTTATTGTTTCTTGTTTCTCTGATGGTCAAATTCTAATGGTGTAGATGATCCCTGACATCACATTTGGTCACCATATCCGAGTTGCATTGGATGTTGGATGTGGTGTTGCAAGTTTTGGTGCATACCTGCTGCAACGGAATGTCATCACCATGTCTATTGCTCCCAAAGACGTCCATGAGAACCAGATACAATTTGCTCTTGAGCGTGGAGTGCCTGCAATGGTAGCAGCATTTGCTACTCACCGTTTATTATACCCAAGTCAGGCATTTGACTTGATCCATTGCTCACGATGTAGGATTAATTGGACTCGTGACGGTATGCCATTTTTTGTTTTTTACAGGTTTTTTTTTGCTGTTCTTCATAGCTAAGGAGATGACTAATTTTAGAACAGTTGATCAAGTATCAGACTGCTCATTGGACATTGTGCAAGCAATATTGGTAGCATGGCAATTTTCTCAATCTTTCCATAAATTTTGCCTGTCTTTTTTGTTTTTGGTAAAAAAAGAATGCTATTCAAATGTAAAGAACAACTTGTTCCTAAACTTAGGTACTCACAAACTTGACTTATTGTAACCTCAAGAAGTTCACCCTCTCTCTTAACCATCAAAATCTCAGGGTTTGAAACAGTGTTTCATCTTTGTCACATTGTTTATTGTTAAAGAGTTGCTTCTCAGATATGACATCTATACAGTTCATCTCGGTACATGGTCTTTAAAATTTTTAGTTACCAATGATGGTTACTACACTTACTTACATGATACCTCTCTGTTGTGCTAACTTGGGGGATATCTTTTGTTTATGGTTTTTCTTTACCCTCTTTCACTTCTTTGTGATGAAGATGGGATATTGCTACTTGAGGTTAATAGGATGCTCCGGGCCGGAGGATACTTTGTTTGGGCAGCACAGCCAGTTTATAAGCATGAAGAAGTCCTAGAGGAGCAGTGGCAAGGTATCACTACTCTACTAAATACTATTCCATTTGAATTGTATTTGTTAACTTCTGATAATTTGTTTATTGCTTATTTCTTTTGGTGACTTTTTTTTGTTTGTATATTGATTGCCCTCTGTATATGCATTTTCCAACTTTAGATGATTTGATAACTTTATGTCTTTCACTTCTAAATCAATTCTCTGTCCACCAAGCTATAATCTACAATTTTCTTTTGACTGTGAATCCTAATTGTTTGACTTATTGCTCCTTGAAGACTTATTTTGGCCGACAAACCAGCAAAACAACTGTTTTCAGTGCACATGAAATTTCTTACCTGTAAACAATAACATTTGTTAACTCTTTCTTCTTTATTCTTGGCCAGAGATGCTTAACCTCACGACGCGTCTTTGCTGGGAGTTTGTGAAAAAGGATGGCTATGTTGCGGTATGGCAGAAGCCATTTAACAACAGCTGCTATCTAAATCGGGAAGCAGAAGCCAAACCTCCATTATGTGACCCAAGTGATGACCCAGACAAAGTTTGGTATCTCTCTCTCTCTCTCTCTCTCTCTCTCTCTCTCTCTCTCTCTCTCTCTCTCTCTCTATCTCTATTGCCTCTTTTCTTATTTTCTTAAAATTTAAATAGCTCTCTTAGTGATAGTTCCTTTCACAGTTTAGGATGTTGAGTTGGCAACTCTTTTGTTCCCAAAAAGAATTAATAATTCCTGATGAAAGTGATAAAAGAAGACGAAAGTTGTAAAGGGGAAAAGGATAAGAAAAATAGGGAAAAAAAAGACTCACTAGAGCAAATTAGTCAGAGCAAGCATTTCAAGCTTTACAAACATTGTCAGTTAAATGCATATACTAGCTGTTTAATTCCCACCCTTTTTCTTTCAATCAAGGCTATGCATATTTTTCATGTATTACTTTAGAATAAACCAGCAAGGAACTCTTTAAAAATTTTGGACTATTTTTTTTTCTTTAAGTTCTGAAATGTCAACCATTTCTCTCAAATTATTATTTTAAAAGAACTTTTAGTGCAGATGTACTTGAGTTTCTTATTCTTGTTGTCAGGGTCTCAGTTATTGGTATTCTTTGTATGATGATTCAGGTATGTTGATCTGAAGGCATGCATAACAAGACTCCCTGAAAATGGTTATGGAGCAAATGTCACAACATGGCCAGACCGTATGCAAACTCCCCCTGATAGGCTTCAGAGCATACAGTTTGATGCCTATATATCCAGAAAGGAGCTCTTCAGGGCAGAATCTAAATATTGGCATGAAATAATTGAAGGCTATGTTCGTGCTTTAAAATGGAAGAAGTTTAGATTAAGAAATGTAATGGACATGAGAGCTGGCTTTGGAGGGTATGATATTCATCTCATATTCTACTGGTCAGCCTTTCTAATTTATTTTTCTTAAATTTTCTCATTGCTTACAGTCTATGAATTGGTTGGCAGATTTGCAGTGGCACTAATGGAAAATAACTTAAATTCCTGGGTTATGAATGTGGTTCCTGTTAGCGGCCCCAACACCTTGCCTGTTATATATGACCGCGGACTTATTGGAGTTATGCATGACTGGTACATTACCAACTGTTCTCTATGTGTAGCTGTATTGATTTGTTAATTTGCTTGGAGACACTATGATAGATTGTCTGATTATGAAAGTCTGCATTACTTTTATTGTACCAAAAAATACCAATAGACATTCATTCAACACATAATGACAAAATCAATGGTTCTATTAAGTTCTAAGCATGATTTGACTGATTCTTGTAACAATATTCATTGATTTAAAAGTAACTAATTCGCATTATGTCTATCAGGTGTGAGCCATTTGATACATACCCAAGAACCTATGATTTATTGCATGCAGCTGGCCTCTTCTCTATTGAGAGAAAAAGGTATACCCCTCTTTCTCTAAGTAGAAAAGTTTCATTGCTTTATGTTTTATCTATTCTGGTTTCTCATCGCTATTCTGTCCTTTTGTCCCATAGATGAAACAGTGTAGTTTTGCTGCAATGAGGGTTTACATGTTACCAGAACTAAGATTCAGAATAATAGTAGTGATGCAGTTAATTAGAAACAAAAGTATTTTAGAAAAAGTAAATGTCCAGTAATAGCATGGTATACGTTTCTCTCATTATTAAGTGGGAGGTCTTGGGAATCATATTACATGCCTCACCCTAATAGAAATGGTAATTCAACGATTAGAGAAATGGAAGGGTCATCTCTGGTTGAGCAGTTAACCAATTGACTGAAAAACGAAAGGGAAATGTAGAATTATTGTCTTCTGAGAATCATATTACATGCCTTCTCTCTTGCTGTTTCATTGGCTGGGGGTGAGGTATTCACACCATGATTTAATGATTGGCTGCAAACTGGTGCCTTTATATTTATTTTCTTTCTTTTCTTTTTACTGAAAAAATAAAAGAGCCTGACTTTATTCGTTTCATAATCACAGGTGCAATATGTCAACAATCATGCTTGAGATGGACCGTATGCTAAGACCAGGTGGACGTGTATACATCCGTGACGCTCTTGCGGTCATGGATGAGCTTCTAGCGATTGGAAATGCCATGGGCTGGAAAATTAATTTGCGCGACACATCTGAGGGTCCTCATGCAAGTTATAGGCTCTTCATTGCTGAGAAACGCCTCTTGCATAGTTGAAGTGTTGGGATTTGAAGACCCAGATTGTTTTCTACTGCTCATCTCTGCGAAGGAAAAATGAGCAAAAGATTGATAATGCCCAAACACCAGAAGTGTAATTTGTCACAGAGAGAGAAATTCTTTTAATTGTGTAGTGAATTGAGTAGCACAGATTGGTAAGGATTATGCAGATTCGAGTTGGTTCACTACTATAGAGAAATCTCCCCTGTTTTCCTTGTGAAATAGAATAGTTTTAAACTAGAGTTAGATTATAGAGTTCACTTGTTTTATGTATGATGTACATATTGGCACTTCAATATCAATTCGATTTCATTTGTTTATTAAGGACGCTGCCTTTTTCCTCTCCCTGTTAACAGCCTTGGTGAAAATGAAATTTATCGAGTTATTATCGAGTAGATCAGAAACTTGTTCTCCCGAGTCCTGACCAAAAATGATCAGAAACTTGTTCAAACACCGAGATTAGACAACTCCTTTGTTTTCACGAACTTGTTGAAATGAAAATTTCTCGCTGAAATGGGTAGTTGATTCGGTCAAACTGATCTATTTTACTTTTAACAAATGGCTTCATCTGTGCAGGAGAATGACCGTTACATTGAAATCATTGTGACAAAACCTTGCTTCCCAAAAAAAATGATAACCACACACATGGGAAAGGTTCTCTACATTTTGACCTTTTCAATCAAAACCTGGCAGTGAATTATTTGAATGCCAAAAGTCGCATCATAACTATCTATCAGATGGTCGGCAGTCCTGATTTTTTTGGCCTCCATTCCTGATACGTCTGAAGCATTGGTGTCTTTTCGGGCTTCATTTTCTGGAGTGGTGATTGTAATTGTGAGGATGAGTGCACAGACTTTCGTACTTGTCGTTGTACACGTGAGGACGAGTGCACCGGCTTTTGTAGTTGTGGTTGGACTTGTGGGGACGAGTGCACCGGCTTTCGTAGTTGTGTTTGTACTTGTGGGGATGGGGGCACCGATTGTTGTACTTGAGAACCAGTTGGTTTCCGGCGGCCATTATACTCCCTTGGGGTTCGTGAATGTGAGCTCTCAGCCATGAAACGTTGTGGACGAGTTGCTTGGTGGCGCTTAGAATTGTAACCTGGGTTCCTAATAAGATGTAGTGTCTGTGGTCGGACTAGTGTGGCAAGAAGGGAACTCTCAATGGCTAAGGAGGAATTGTAACGAGCTGAGATTATCCTGTCGCGACTCGTCTCAAAAGCTTCAGAGATCCTATTCAATTCTCTTTTGCTGACACCTCTTGCAGTATTTTCTGGCCGATCAAAAGGATCTTCAACCTACCATGCACCAATTCCAGTCACAAAATCAGTGGTGGGGACAGCAATTCAAGTACACGAAGAAATGGAGCAGAGGATTCAAAAATTTAACATATGTAGAGAAGAAAGATGGAATTACCAATATACAATAGGTTTTGGGCAACCATCCCATATTGCTTTCTACGGCTTCCCATTTTCCAGAATAGGTGCTAATTCCTAACTCCACGGCCTTCGAACTAATGTCAGAAAACTGCAAATTTACAAAATGACCATCAAATTAATAAAGGTGCCTAACCAGGCATCCTAATGAATGGGCAAGGCAAACTGTTCAGTTCATGATACACAACTCTTGTTAGAAACATTAAACATATTCAACTCAAATTATTTGTGAAGGCAGAAAATACCTTCCCAAGGAATGAAATGAAAAGCTCAGACAAAGAACTTTTATTCCGAGCTCTCAATTTGTTTAATTTAAATCTTCTTATGTTATCAACACAACTTGTTTCAATACGTTTTTCTGCATCATCCCTCAAGCCTGCAAGAAGCATAGCACAATCAAATATTTCTTGTCTAATTTAGTCAGTTGATATGTTCAACAAATTTTTTCAGATGTGATTTAAAAAAATGAGGTCTTCTGTTTAAGACTAAGGCTGAAAGGTACCTTTAAGATCATCCGTGAGATTGTCAGGATATATGTCTTTAAGAGGTGGCAGAATTGCAGGTACACATGTCTGAAATTTTTTAAGAGATCAACTTAAAATCAGGAACATATGCTACACAAAACTGAATCAGATGTGTTGTTACTGCATGGAGCAAGAACAGGGTAATAAAAGAACTCAAGAAGCATAAAACAAGATGCTCGGACTGTAGTAAGATTCAGCATGGTATCAACAAAACATGACACAAATGCAGAAAAATCACAATGAATCTGGTGAAAGAATAAAAGTGACGCTTTGTAAAGTCTAGCATATGATGAGAAAAGCACAGAAGGGTTAGAAAAGCTGTTACTAATCTACTTCTTTGCGGTAAACACCAGAAATGAAGATTTAAGATTACCTGAAAATGGAACACCACTAGCAAACTCAGAGAGTATGAATTGAAAGTCCCGGATTTTGAATTATTGATATTGTGTGTTTTTGCCCATTCCTTTACCTACAAAAGCAACAGGAAAAAATCATATAGGAACACTTTTCACTTGAGAAGTAGATTCAAATTTGCAATTGCAATATACCAGTAAAACCATATCGCGAAAGCGTGGATCTATCTCAGTGATCCATAACAAGAGTTTCGACTTCATTTGGGCTTTCAGGTTATTGACTGAAATATCACAAGAGATGCTTTCGAGATTGCTTTTGACCATCAAAATGGGAACTCTTGCATTAGCTATGAATTGATACCTGTTCCATCCACCTGAAAATCAATCAATGTTCGTTATGAAATGAAAAGTGGAGATTTTGTAATTAAGCAAAATCAAACCCCAAAATGCAGACACACATAGTTATTTATGATCATCCTCAATGCCAAGTTAACTAAAACAGAAATATGCAAGACAGGTGGAGATACTGAAACACCGAAAGACTATGCAGTCTTCTTTCATAGTTAGATAAGAAAGGATCTTCTCAAGGTTATATGCATAACTAATGAGACATACAAATAGAATACATACGCACTAAAGAAAGAAAAAAAAAACAACAAATCTACCTCTCTGTCTCATAGCCCTCATCAACTCTCTTAGTACTTCTTGTGTGTGCTTTCTCCCGTAAGAAGAAATATATGAACCTTTGGAAAACTCAATTGAAACATCCAAGTCTCCCCACCGTGTAAAAAGTTCCGACACAAACGATCCAAATGGCTCCACAGTTGCACCTGTTTTTATGCCCATTATGTCATAAATCTGAAGTCAGTCAAATTTCTAAACAGATGGGAAAAGATATCCCATCTTTAAGGAACACAAATGAGTATATGACCAATTAAATGAAGTGGCTCGACCAAAACATAAATGAATGAATGAAACTGTAATAACCTCTTAAGCTTTCCACAGACTGAACAGCTCCTTGCAACTCCTGAAGGATATGGCACCGTGTTTGCCGATCCGTGGGCAAGGGTTCAACAGCACGTAGTATTTCCCTCAGAGTATTCTCCATATTACTTAATCCCTGCTGTTTAACATAACAAAGTGTCAAAATGGATGTCAGCACTATACTGGGCAGAAGCAGCAAAGTCCTCGATGAGTGTCAATTCAAAAGCAACACATAACATTATTCCATTATACAAATCCTCTAAATCTGCCAATGGGACAATGACAAGTTTACAGATTGAGAATCCATAATTTAAATAAACTGAGACAAAAAACTTTTCAATCAGAAACGGACTCACAAACAATCCATGGCATAGTAATCTAAAATTTCGAAAGCCCATCATAATTCAATCCAAACTATCCCGATTTTCTAATAGAGCACCAAGAACAGTACAAACAACATACATGACTAAGTACATATACCCCGATTCAAAATTAAGCAATAGCCAACCCGAAATACTAAATACAGAATCCGCATGAACATATCAAAACTTGACGATTCGATAGAATTACCATCGAATCAAAAGCATTATGGAATTTCTAGGGCTTTGATGATTTTCAGATACATGGTGCAACAAACTGAAATAAATGTTACCTTTATGTTTAAATTACAACTGCAGAAGCAGCCTTAATACAAAGTCTTTGAGGCTTCTGATTGTGATTGGATTTGGAGGGCGAGGCGGGAAAGATGACGAGCCCAAAACGCAGAGTCTCGCTGAGTGGACTGACGCTTCTTTTCTTTCAGTTTCAGTTAATTCAGAGAAGACAGACAAGTTGGTGACGACTCTGGAAAACGGGGTTGAATTATATATATAGTAAAAACGAGGCCTTGGGAAATATTAGGGCCTGTCCTGTAACGTTTTCAAAAACGATTTTCAAAAATATTTTTTGAAAATAGAAACGAGAAAATGAGATTGTATTTTCGCATTCGAAAATGTGTCTGGTAGTTTCGTTCGAAAATAATTTTCGAAAACAAGAACGACAAAAACGTGTCTGGTACACATAACCGAGAAATTTAGGAAAATATCATATTGTATCTTCTTCTCTTCCTCTTTCTCTTTCCAACCCAGAAAGTCAAATACTCTTTCTCTTTCTTTCTTTTTCTTTCTCTCTCTTCTCTTCCCCTTATCTCTTTTCTGGGCACGGCTCACTAGCCCAGATCTCTCTTTCTCTCTTCTCCTTTTTCTTTCTTTTTCTTTCTCTCTCTTCTCTTCCCTCTCTCTCTCTCTTCTATTCTGGGCACGACTCACTGCCCAGATTTTCTATCTCTCTCTTCTCCTCCTCCCTGCTCCACGACTGGGCTTGCGGCGCGGTTCAGAGAGAACGGCGGAGGAAATGGTGTTGTGATTGTGCACGGGTTGGAGCAATGGTGGTTTGGGCATGAGCTCAGAGAGGGCGATTGAGGTCTGGGCTTGAACCGTCGTGAATTGCTTGGATTGATTTGCAGGTGATTGGTGGTGCTTGTGGGTGGTTGAAGGCTGTGGTGGTGCTGAATGCTAAGGCATGATGGATTGAAGTGTTGGAGATGCAAGGATCGGAGGTGGTGTTGTCAGAGGAAGACTGGGCTAGGAGCCTAGGATTGCCCAGACCAGTTGAGAATGTTTTCAAAAACGTGAAAACGTTAATTTGAGATTTTCAATAATCACGAAGAAAGTTTGAAAATATTTTCAACTTTCATTTTTTGTATTTTTGAAAACATGACCACCGAACACACTTTCAACCCATTTTCATTTTGAAAAACAAAAAACCCCTCTTGAAAACGTTACCGGACGCCACCTTATTTTTTCACCAAAAAAGGTCTTTCCTTTTTGGTCCAAACGAGAACAGATAACCATATTTACTGCGTACCCACATTGGTAATTAGGAGCAGCCCTGGTTCTTTTTCTCGATCATATTCTGTCACTTTGGTGGCATAATCTGTTTATGGAAAGTTAAAAACCAGTAAAAGAAGATGCTGCTCACTTGCTCAGTAACTTGACGAAAGAAGAAAGTAGATTCCTTTCTTAAACTTTAAGGTTCCTTCCGGTCACATTTGGGTCCATCGCAATCAAAATCAAATCTAAGCAAATCCAGTCCCAGCTCAGTGATGTTGATGCCACAAGGGCAACGACTGATATCTAACATAACGTGCCTACAACCTGTTCCTGAATCCTACATAATACATACATATTGTCGAGGAATACAATGAGCCTACTGAATGTCTCCAGAGTCGGCTTCATCTTTTGAAACGTGGACTTGTCGGGATAGTTTTCTGGCTTCATCTTCTGAAATTGAGGCTGCACTTGCGAGGGTTTCTGAGGGTGCACTTGTGAGGGTTTCTGTGCCATTTAGGTATCAATTTGCACATTCAAACAGTATCTGAACTTCTGGAAAAATTGCTTGGAAAATGGTAAGATTCAGACTGGTATGAACAAGACATAACACAAACCCGGAGAAATTGCAAAGAACAAAATTGAAAATGACATTATAACTCTGGTGACAGAATGAAAAATTACCTGAAAGTGGAAGACCACAAGCAAAGTGAGTGCGTATGAATTGAAAGACCCCAATTTTGGATTATTCATATTTTGTGCTTTTGCCCATTCCTTAAACTACAGAAGCAAGAGGAGGATTGAAATATCGCAAGAGATGTTTTGGAGATAACTTTTCGACCTTTAAAATGGGAACTCTTGCAGTGGGTATAAATTGAAACCTTTTCCATCCACCTATATTAAAATCAACACCATTCCTTGGATTCGCATTTTCAATCATCGATTTCATAGATGCAATAAACTTGACTTCTCTATTTCTTTTCGAATACAATGTACAATAAAGTGGAGGATCCATGTCCAATGTGATGTGTAAAGAATGAACATGATAGGAGTCAATGACATGTTCAGCACAATATAATGTAAGCACTTTGGAAAGAACAAACCACAAACCAACCTCTCTGTCTCATAGCTCTCATTGCAACTCCTAGTAATTGATCTTTGTGCTTTTTCCCATAATATGAAATATATGAGCCTTTGGAAAAACTCAATTGAAACATCCAACTTTCCCCAACATGTATACAGATTAGACACGAACGATCCAAATGGCTCCACAGTTGCACCTGTTTTAGGCCAATTACATCATAAATCTACGAAAGTCACTAAAGTTCTGTACAAACCAATGGGAGAAATCAACCACCGTTTAAACAAGTCATATAAGATTAAACAGATGTAATGGCATAAACACGAACAAATGCAGTACAATAAGCACCAAAGCTTTCTCAATGTTTATGATACAACACTATCTCAATTGTTATAAATACAGAAAACTGAAAATGACCAAATACGCACAAAAACATTGAGAGGTCAGTTAGCATCCAAAACTTAAAACTTATATATAAATTTTCAAGTATAACCATTGGCCCTAAATAATAGCATGGTGTACGTTTCTCTCGTTATTAAGTGGGAGATCTGGGGAATAATATTACATGCCTCTCTCTGATAGAATTGGTAATTCAATGACTAGAGAAATGGAAGTGGTGATTGTAATTGGGAGGATGAGTGCACCGGCTTTCGTAGTTGTGGGGATGAGTGCACCAATTGTTGTACTGTACTTGAGAACCAGTTGGTTTCTGGGGGCTATTATAATCCCCTTGGGGTTCGTGAATGTGAGCTCTCAGCCATGAAACGTAGTGGATGAGTTGCTTCATGGCGCTTAGAGTTGAAACCTGGGTTCCTAATAAGATGTAATGTGTGTGGTTGGACTAGTGTGGCAAGAAGGGAACTCTCAATGGCTAAGGAGGAATTGTAACGAGCTGAGATTAGCCTGTCGCGACTCATCTCAAAAGCTTCAGAGATCCTTTTCAAGTCTCCTCTGCCGACACCTCTTGCAGTATTTTCTGGCCGATCAAAAGGATCTTCAACCTACCATGCACCAATTCCAGTCACAAAATCAGTGGTGGTAACAGCAATTCAACTCCGAAGAAATGCAGCAGAGGATCCAAAAATTTAACATATTTAGAGAAGAAAGATGGAATTACCAATATACAATAGGTTTTGGGCAACCATCCCATACTGCTTCCTATGGCTTCCCATTTTCCAGAATATGTGCAAATTCCTAACCCCACGGCCTTCCAAATAATGTCAGAAAACTGCAAATTTACAAAATGACCATAAAATTAATAAAGGTGCATAACCAGACATCCGAATGAATAGGCAAGGCTGGCAAACTGTTCAGTGAGGAATTCATGATACACAACTCTGGTTAGAAACATTAAACATATTCAACTCAAATTATTTGTGAAGGCAGAAAATACCTTCCCAAGGAATGAAATGAAAAGCTCAGACAAAGCACTTTGATTCTGAGCTCTCAGTCTGTTTAATTTAAATCTCCTTATGTTATCAGCACAAGTTTTTTCAATACGTTTTTCTGCATCATCCCTCCAGCCTGCAAGAAGCATAGCACAATCAGATATTTCTTGTCTAATTTAGTCAGTTGATATGTTCAACAAATTGTTTTCAGATATCTGTATGTATATTCAAACAAATTCTTACCATCAGCACAATATATGGACCTTTTTTCCTCAATATATAAACAATACTTGGCTGAAAGTGTGATTTAAAAACCTTTTTTCCTCTTAAAACAATGACACAATGGATCAACAATAAACTAGAGAGAAGTAGAACAGTCAACTCGAGTCGAGAATCTCACTCTTCATGACCAATAAAAAAACCTTTTATTGAAGTTTTACCAACCAAAGTACACAAAATGAGGTCATCTGTTTAAGACTAGGGCTGAAAAGTACCTTTAAGATCATCAGTGAGATTGACCGGACATATGTCTTTAAGAGGTGGCAGAATTGCAGGTACACATGTCTGAAATTTTTTTAAGAGATTAACTTAAAATCAGGAACATATGCTACACAAAACTGAATCAGTTGTGTTGTTACTGCATGGAGCAAGAACAGGATAATAACAGAACTCAAGAAGCATAAAACAAGATGTCGGACTGTAGTAAGATTCAGCATGGTATCAACAAATGCAGAAAAATCACAATGAATCTGGTGAAAGAATAAAAGTGACAGTCTAGCATACGATGAGAAAAGCACATAAGGGTTAGAAAAGCTGTTACTAATCTGCTTCTTTGCGGTAAACACCAGAAATGAAGATTTCAGATTACCTGAAAATGGAACACCACGAGCAAAGTCAGAGAGTATGAACTGAAAGTCCCAGATTTTGAATCATTGATATTGTGTGCTTTTGCCCATTCCTTTACCTACAAAAGCAACAGGAAAATATCATATAGGAACACTTTTCACTTGAAAAGTATATTCTAATTTGCAATTGCAATATATATACCAGTAAAACCATATCGCGAAAGCGTGGATCTATCTCAGTGATCCATAAGAAGAGTTTCGACTTCATTTGGGCTTTCAGGTTATTGACTGAAATATCACAAGAGATGTTTTCGAGATTACTTTTGACCATCAAAATGGGAACTCTTGCATTAGGTATGAATTCATACGTGTTCCATCCACCTGAAAATCAATCAATGTTCGTTATGAAATGAAATGTGGAGATTTTGTAATTAAGCAAAATCAAACCCCAAAACACAGACACACATAGTTATTTATGATCATCCACAATGCCAAGTAAACTAAAACAGAAACATGCGAGACAGGTGAAGATACTGAAACACTGAAAGACTATGCAGTCTTCTTTCATAGTTAGTTATTTGAACAAATTCTTTCATAGTTAGATAAGAAGGGATCTTCTCAAGGTTATATGCATAACTAATGAGGCATACAAATAGAATACATAAGCACTTGAGAAAGAAAAAACAATAAATCTACCTCTCTGTCTCATAGCCCTCATCACATCTCTTAGTACATCTAGTGTGTGCTTTCTCCCATAAGAAGAAATATATGAACCTTTGGAAAACTCAATTGAAACATCCAAGTCTCCCCACCGTGTAAAAAGTTCGGACACAAACGATCCAAATGGCTCCACAGTTGCACCTGTTTTTATGCCCATTAATCTGAAGAGTCAGTCAAATTTGTACACGGATGGGAAAAGGAAACGATATCCCATGTTTAAAGAAGACATATATGACTAATTAAATGACCAAAACATAAATAAAAAAAATGAAACTGTAATCGATCACCTCTAACTCTTAAGCATTCTACAGACAGAACAGCTCCTTGTAACTCCTGAAGGATATGGCCCCGTGTTTGTCGATCCGTGGGCAAGGGTTCAAGAACACGTAGTATTTCCCTCAGAGTATTCTCCATATTACTTAATCCCTGCTGTACGTTTAACATGTATAACAAAGTGTCAAAATACCAAGTAGAAGCAGCAAAATGAGTGTCAACTCAAACTTAGCAACACATAGCATTATACAAATACTCTGAAGAACATACATGACTAAATACAGAATCCGTATCAACATATCAAAACTTCACGATTCGACTCGATGGAATTACCATCGATCAATAGCATTATTAGGGTTTTGATAATTTTCAGATACATTGTGAAATAAATTTTACCTTGTGTTTAAATTACAACTGCAGAAGAAGCAGCCTGCTTACGCGAGGCGGGAAAGATGACAAGGTCAAGAACGCAGAGTCTCGCTGAAGTGGACTGGACTGACGCTTCAGTTAATTCAGAGACGACAGTCGACAAGTTGGTAACGACTCTGGAAAACGGGGATTGAATTATATATAGATACTAGAAAATGCCCACATCTTTTATGAGTGTAGCGTAGAGTGTAGAAATGGCTAGTTAATTATTGGTGGTGGGAGTGGAAAGTTAAAGATAGTTAATTGATTTTTTATTTTATTTATTTACTATTTATTCATTTATGTTTTGATTATTATATTCCTAATAATTAAATAATATATATATAGTTATTTAATTTTAAGGGGTATAAAAATATATATATATATATATATATATATATATATCTCCACTACTATAAATGGAGGCATAAGTCTTTGGTATCAAAGGTTTCACCAAGTTTTTTATTGCCACAAATACTCTTCAGAATAAAAAAAAAATTCATGATAATCATTTAAAAGTGTTATTATGGTAAAAAAAAAACATAAATATAAAAAGAAAAAAAAAGGAAGAAGTAGGTGAATGAAGATTTTCATATTTTTTTCTTCCCTTCATAAATAACACGTGTATCGCACGGGTATGAAGCTAGTATATATAATTGACAACATGTGTTGCCTCATTTCTATTTGGTGTGGACTTAATAGAAAGACTGCCAGACTGGATGTAGAGAAAAACGTGGAATGTTATTTATTTTATATACCTTTACATATATATATATATATATATATATATATAAAATGATTCTCAGGTAAGGAGATCCTTACTTTTTTAAGTTAAGGAGTTTTGATTTCAACCGTTAGATCAAAACAGATGTGGGACCCAACTGTCAGAAATGTTTTAAATGATTTGCTTTGACGGCTGAGATCAAAACTCCTTAACTTAAAAAAGTAAGGAGTTCTTTAGCAGAGAAGGCCTGTATATATATATAGATATATTTATATTTATATTTTGATTTTATTGTCCTTCTTAAATTAGTTGATTTCTAATGTTTTTAATACAAAAAGGGTATATATGTAAAAAAAAAATTAGTTTTGATTAACAATACTTCTATTCTTAAATATATACTAGAAAATGGTCACACCCTATGCGTGTGGAAGTGGGTAGTTATTGAGAAAAAATTGAAGGTTGAGCAGTTATGTTGATGAACACATTAGCTCAGTGATTAGAGCACCCACTACCTAAGATCCAGGTCATGGGTTCGAGTCATCATAAGGGTAGGAGTGAAATCCTTTGATCATCTTTAAAAAAAAAATATATATATGTTGATGAACACATTAAAACTTGCAATTAATCTAATAAGGGATATGAAAAGAATCTTACTGTCACTCTCTCACTTTGGTCTCTATTTTATTTTATTTTCATATTTTTTTCTTCTCTATGTTGTTTGACGGTTTTGTCTTTATGAAAAAATTGTAGTCTAAAGTTTTCTAATAGTTCAGGGATATTTCCGTCAAATTTTTTAGTTATGATTGACAATTCTCTTAAATGATAGTATAGATATATAAATAGTAGAATCAAAATTGAAATAATAGTATAGTAAAAACGAGGTCTGGGAGAAAAAAAATTTCACCAAAAAAGTCTTTCCTTTTGGATCCAAACGAGAACAGATAACCATATCCACTGCTTTATCGACATTAGTAATTAGGATCATCGTATGCAAAGTTAAAGTGAAAACAAAAGAAAGTAGATTCCATTCTTCAACGTTAAGGTTCTGGTCACCCATCGCAATCAAAATTAAGCAAATGTTGATGCCACAAGGCCAACAAACCGATATCTAACATAACGCCTACAACCTGTTCCTGAATCCTACATAGTATACAGTATATACATACTGTCGAGGAATATAAATGGAACCCTGGAAATGAGCCTACTGAATGTACTCCCCAGGCATACACGATCCGCATGCACAATCCGTGTATGTCTCAGGAGTCGGGTTCATCTTTTGAAAGGTGGACTTGTGGGGATGGTTATGGTTTTCTGGCTTCATCTTCTGAAATTGAGGCTGCTGCACTTGTGAGGCTTTCTGTGCCCACTTATGCACCTGAGGCCGACGTGGTTGCCTGGGGACATTATTGGCCCTCGGTGTTCGTGAATGTGGTCTCTCAGTCATGAAACGTTGCGGATAAGATGAATGGCAATGCTCAAGCTGGTATTGAGATGTTCCTACCACAAGACGGTAGGTTAGTGGTCGGACTAGTGTGGCAAGTATGTCACTCTGATTAGCTGACATGAGTACGTGGCTGCTCCTCTTAAAAGCTTCAGATATCCTTGTCAATTCTCCCATGCTAACACCCCTTGAAGAGTTGTCTGGCTGATCAAAAGGATCTTCAATCTACGATGCACCGAGTCTAGTCATAAAATCAGTAGCGGAGAGCAATACACATCTTTATCAATGAAGAAATAAAGGAGGGCATCAGAAACTTAAAACACATGTAGGGAAAGAGAAATGGAATTACCATTATGGTATATGTTTGAGGCAACCATGTCATATTGCTTGTTATGTCTTCCCACTGTCCGGAATATGGGCAAATTCCCGACTTTCTTGTTTTCAGAACAAGGTCAGAAAACTGCAAAAATTCATGAAATTACCATTATCAAATTGAAAAGAGTGTCTAACCAGAAAAATGTCGTGGAATTCATGAGACAGTTTAAATTGGCCATACACTGTAAATTGCCTAAAAAAGAAGACGGTTTGAATTATTTGTGAAGCTAGAAATTACCTTCTCAAGGAAGGAAATGAAAAGCCATGACAATGAACTTGTGTTTTCTGCTCCAAATTTGTCTGATTTAAACCTTGTTACGTTAGCAACACATGTTTCTTCAATACGTTTTTCTGCATCAGCCCTCAAGCCTGCATGAAGCATAGCCCAATTTGTTATCTAAATTGGTCGATTTATAGTTCAGATCAACAAATTCTTTTTAGATGTATTTTAGGTATTTATTTGCACATTCAAACAGTATCTGAAGTACTAGTACACAGAAAATCAGTAATATGTTTAAGAATAAAGATGAAAAGTACCTTGAAGATCATCCGTGAGATTACTTGGATATATATCTTTAAGAGGTGGCAAAATTGCAGGTGTACATGTCTGAAAGAGAAAATGAAAAGATTATTAAATTAAAACTAGGAACATATGCTACATAAAACTGAATCATATTTATCATTAGTGCAGGGAAGCAAGAACAGGACATTGAAACAACTCAAGAAGATCAAACACATATAACAAAATGCTTGGAAAATGGTAAGATTCAGCCTGGTATGAACAAGACATAACACAAACCCGGAAAATTGCACAGAACAAAGATGAAATCGACATTATAACTCTGGTGACAGAATGAAAACAGCTCCTAAACTATAGCATACAATAGGAAAGCCCAAAAAGGTACAGAAGCTATGACCACTCTACTTCTAGCAAACCAGGTCCCTATTAATTATCTTAGATGACATGAAAATGAAACTGAACAGTCTAAATTATTTCCTCAGACTCCAAACTACTTTCTTGTCAACACCAGAAATAAGGATTTGAAATTACCTGAAAGTGGAAGACCACAAGCAAAGTGAGGGCGTATGAATTGAAAGACCCCAATTTTGGATTATTTATATTTTGTGCTTTTGCCCATTCCTTTACCTACAAAAGCAAGAGGATTATATCATGTAGGAACATTTTTTAAAGAAAAGTCAATTCTAATCTGCAATAATACTGTCATACCAGTAAAACCATATCGCGGAAGCGCCCATCTATCTCACCAATACAAAACAAGAGTTTGGATTTCATTTGTCCCTTCAGATTATTGATTGAAATATCGCAAGAGATGTTTTGGAGATAACTTTCGACCTTTAAAATGGGAACTCTTGCAGTGGGTATAAATTGAAACCTTTTCCATCCACCTATATTAAAATCAACATCATTCCTTAGTTTCGCAATTTCAATCATCGGTTTCATAGATGCAATAAACTTAACTTCTCTGTTTCTTTTCGAATGCAATGTACAATAAAGTGGAGGATCCATGTCCAATGTGATGTGTAAAGAATGAACATCATATGAGTCAATGACATGTTCAGTACAATATAATGTAAGCACTTGAGAAAGAAAAAACTACAAACCAACCAACCTCTCTGTCTCATAGCTCTCATCACAACTCCTAGTAATTGTTCTTTGTGCTTTTTCCCATAAGATGAAATATATGAGCCTTTGGAAAACTCAATTGAAACATCCAAGTCTCCCCAGCATGTATACAGATTAGACACAAACGATCCAAATGGCTCCACAGTTGCACCTGTTTGAGGCCAATTACATCATAAATCTACGAAAGTCACTAAAGTTCTGTACAAACCAATGGGAGAAACCATCCATCGTTTAAACAAGTCATATAAGATTAAACAAATGTAATGGCATAAACAAGAACGAATGCAATACCATAAGCACCAAAGCTTTCTCACAGTTTATGATACAACACTATCTCAATTGTTAGAAATACAGAAAACTGAAAACGACCAAATACCCACAAAAACATTGGGACATCAGTTAGCATCCAAAACTTAAAATTTGCTTCGGCGTGCTTGTAGTATGAACAAAAATACATTTCGAAGGTCAAGTACATAAACATTAGATGGATCTCTAAACAAAACTTAGAACCATGAACTTGTAACACAGCTCACCTCTTAAACCTTCTACAAATTCAACAGCTCCTTGTAACTCATTAAGGATTCTCAATCGCGTTTCCCAATCCTCGACCGAGGGTTTGAGAACTAGCAGAATCTCATTGAGAGTATTATCCACTGTACTTCGGTAATTCATTTTTCCCTGCTTTATAAAACAAGCAAATGTCAAAAACCCTAGTGCAGAATGGCTTCTGGCACTACTAATATAAGCACAACACAGAGTATAAACATTAAAGTCTCATGCTTTTACCACAAAAAACTCATTCCAGCAGAATATAATTAAACACAAGAATTTTGATATCAAATAAAAAAGAGAAAAATAACAGTATTTCCCATCATAGAACTCCTATGAACTAGAACCAACATTTTGGGTACTTACGATTATGAAGCACTAAAGCAGAGTGATCATGGGTTGCTGAGTAGAGTGGCGGAATGGGCAAATAGGAATTAGGGAATTGAAGAATGAAGACTGGACTGTAAAAATAAGAAAACAAAAAAACAAAAAAAAACTTGGCGCACTTCGGATGAAGAAAGCTTATCATTGATGGTTTCTTTAATGGGCTTGTATTTTAATTTCCTGGCCCAAAATAGAAAAAGGGTTTCTAATGTCCTCCTGGGTTTTTTCGTTACTTTGTTTTTGTGTGTGTGAACATTTCTAATTAGTCCCTATATCAGTTCTAATGTGGACAATAAATACTCTATTATTTGGTGTTTGGTGTGATCATTCATACTCCTTTTAGTATCGTAATTTGTAATTTTGATTGAAAGAGTTCTAGAAAACTTTGTTCTATAGTAGTTATCGTTTTGCTAGAAACAAAAAATGAGGATAAATTTTTTTTCATGAAAATAATGTGGTATTGAAATTCAAATACTTCGGATACTTTCTAAGTTTACAGGTGGACGAAAAAGAGATTTGAACACCTCACTAACGCCGTGCGTGTTCAAACACGTTATGCGTCAGTAACTTTGACATTAATGAAGGTATTAATGTCACAAAACGACATCATTCACGAGACAACATATGACTTTTGTTCATGACGAAACGAATCACATTACAGGATCTCAACAGCCTATAGCGAAAAAATCTCATGAATCCGCATGGGATTAGACATCTGGAAGGAAAATATAATGTTGCTAGTTAACTTTTTATACGTCATTGATTCTTCAAACACATATATTTGTTTCGTAAGAGACTCTCCTAATATAGGAAAAGAGGTCCCACAAAAAACCACATAATATTTTACCAATACCACCCTGATGTCTCGGAAATTTGCTTCCACAGTTATTAATAAGAATAACATTAATCAATTATTAACGAGGGGAGGAAGGCTTCTGACACTGCCCCCGAGTGGATTAGTTCTTGGACCTAGGAAGCTTTTGGGATATCACGATCTCAATCAAAAAAAATAAGAATAACATTAATCAATTATTAACGAGGATAACGATCACCCCTTTTGATAATTGTAGAAGCAAATTTCCGGTATATGCTTGATTATGATAAATTCTTATGTTCTTTTGTTATCATTAAATAATGCTTTCTCTACTAATTGACTAATTGGGAATCAGACCTAGTTCCTTTTTCTCAGTTGTATATCCAAAATGCATATTTTCAGCTTAGTTCAAATATTGCATGTGACATTTGACGATCATCTGCACTGTTTGCCTACAAATGCATATCCCCCTTTCCATACCAATTCATGTTTCCAGATTGATTCAATTATTTATTTATATATATTTTTTTAGGTTACATGATTCAATTATATTTATTTATACAAACATATTCGTATTAATAAATGAATATATATAAAAATAAAATTAAGGACATGGTTTTGCCTCTCCCCTTTTTGTTTTGGGGAAGTGGTTTTCAATAATAGAATAGAACTTTCCAAGCATCATGCCCACGACTTCTTCAACTATATAAACTTAATGGTTGACTTGGACCATTATAGATTTATAGTTGATCTAATTTTTCTTTTTTAAAGTTTTAAGTAACTTTCTCGATCTAAGGCATTATTTCAACGGAATTGGGATTTCCAAATCCAACATTTCATTGACTAATGCCTCTTATCATTGTCCATGCAACAATCCTCTCTTGTAAAATTAGAAGCTCACACTTTCAAGTGTTCAACTTATTTCTTTTGCTCGCTTCGATGCAATTTATCGAACACTAAGTGTCCATGCCGTAAACTTCTTCGCACTCTTCTCCATCACTCCACCTCTTGACTATTTATTGATGGGTCTTGCACGAGCCGTACTCGGACATTTTCACAAACATTTTGCACCCACCATTGACATAGCCAAACCATAGAGCTAGAAGCATTAGATGCTCGACCAAAACCCCACCAGCCCATCATCCTCCCCTTTCTTTACAGTGAATAGTTCATGTCACTCGAACAAAAAGCACTAAAGGGGGTTAGAGACTTTTCTCTCTTACCTTAATTTTCAGGTCACATTTTTTGGGTCCATGCATTGGCAATCAACATCAAAGATCTGAGAAAATCGAGTCCAGCGCATAGATGTTGATGCCACAAGGCCAGCAACACAGACCCGAAACCGCAACGTGTCAGCATCCCATTGATCGTGTTCATGAGTCACCCCATAATAATATCCATATATATATACTGTCGAGGAATAAAAATCTAATGGTGGAACCCCTAAAAATCTGTCCACTCAGGACTCAGCAATTACGGAAAGGGAGCTCGAATTTATCCACACACGAAGACCGGCCGGCGTTGAGGTCCCCAAAAAACAATCAAATTCTATCTTTCGAAAAACCAGTGGATGAAATCCCATCTTGAATTAACACAGGGAATCATATACTTAAGCTGGATTAGTGACCTCTAAATCTGGTCAAATATACTTAACTAGCTAGCTAGGTTCTTTGATTATCTTGGCATTAGTTTAGTTTTTTGTTCAAGTATTGTGGTATGTGATTCCCTTGAGGTGATCGATCATTTAGAGTCAAACACTAGCAAGCAAAAGCATAGATAAAGGTTGAGCTTGGCCCCAAGTGATGTATGTGTTTCATGAGCATTGGTTGGTTCCTTTTTCTAATCATCTCTATCACCCATTGCAAATTATACCACGGTCTCTCACTAAGTTGGAAGGATCAATCGTCAATTTTATGTGTTTATCTTTCTCATCGATCATTTGACCTAATAACGTCTCAATAGTTAGACATATCAATAGAGTCCATTATAAACGTAACTGATTATTTAACCTAAACACGGCAACTTAATAGGCTGGACGTCTATTGCCTTAATTTGACCTAGTGACATCTTAAAAGATCGACCAAGACAATGGACTAACGAATTAAGGCAATAGATGAATTAATAAACTATATATGTACCATCATTCGACCTAACATCACCCCATGAATCAATAAGCTATCTTGCTACTCATCAAACCTATCAACATCTCAATGGGTCGGGTCGAACGAATCATGTGACCTAACATCTCATGGGTCGGACGAATCATGTGACCTAACATCTCATGGGTCGGACGAATCACGTGGCCTAATAACATTTCAATAGATTTGACAAATACACAAAATCTCTCTCTAAATTAGTGCAATCAACACACCTATCATCTCAATAAACAAATTTGTTCACATCAGGTGATTGTTACGGTACAATTCTCTTTGAAATGATGCAAAGATAGCAATAATGTGAGTAGGACTACCAATAGGACCCCTACAAGAAATCCTAACTTCTAATTGGGGATTTCAAAGCCAAATTCATTGGAACCCATTGAAAGCATGAATAGAATGACTGCATTTCAAATCAAGGGTACATTTCAGAAGAGAAGGAGAAAATTAAAAGAACAACTCTATCGTACATTAATATTCACTCTTTAGTTCGTATATCACAAACCTGCAAACTTCTACAGACCTGTGAACATTGAAAGAAAAAAAAAAACCCTTAAAAATAAGAAAATCTAAATTAAACCACATCCAAGCCCAAGGGAAATTTTCAATTTTGTTTCTCTTATTAATACTTGTTAATAAGAGAAAACCAACAAATGAAGGCTACTAATTTGGTAATTTCCCTGTTTCAGGCTGTTGCTACATTAGTATTAGTATAACATAAAACGACGTCGTGGGATGATGGGTCACGATCTCTGATGCCTCCGCCTCCTCAAATCCACCACCACGACACTGACGTTGTCCGAACTCTGCCTAGCCAAGGCCAACTTGGTCAGCAAAATGGACGCGTCAGCGCACGCCTTGTCGGAGTTCTCGGCTGCCGATGACTCCCCATCCGCCACGTCACCGCCCGGAGTCTTCTGCGCGCGCAGGCACATGCGAACGACTCCACAAGCGGTGTCGTTCGACACAACGTCCCACAGGCCGTCGCTGGCCAGAATCAGACACTCGTCCTCCGCCGTACGGTCCATAATCGTCACCTCCGGTTCCGATATCACGTACGGTTTCAGATAGTTGTCGCCGATGGCTCGGGACATGGCGAGCACTCCCAAGACTCTAGCTCCGTCCCAGTAGATCACGCGCCCCCCTGCGGCTTCGATTCGAACCAGTTCGTCCGGTCGATCCGGCTGAAAAAAATAAATAACAAACACGCACGTTAGTTAAACGCGTAATCCTGGTGGAGGCCACAATCACAGATGCAAATGATTGGCGCGTAATACACGCGCCGAATCTTCAACAGTAAAATAAATTCGGTTCAATGAACTTGAAGGCTTGAAGCTTTACATATGATCCCGAATAATTGAAAATTAAAGCAGTTGAATGAATTTGTAAACCCTGAGAGATCTCTCACCTTGTGATCGGAGGAAAGAGGGACAGCAGTGCCGTTCCGGCAAAGCACGGCGCGGGAGTCGCCGCAGTTTGAGACGATGATCTTCTCCGGAGTGACGACGGCGACGACGGCCGTAGATCCGACGGCGTCGCACTGCGGAGTTTGGAGCTCGCATCTGCAATTGGGACCCAGAGCGACCTGATTACCGGCCTGGACCTCTTCGTCCATCCTCAAAAAGCTTCTCTCCATTGTGTCCTTCCATTGCACGGGCACGCCGGATTGCCTATCCAGGTCTTCTTTAATGATCTCATGCAACCGGTCCTTGCACTTGAACGCAACCTAATTAAAGAAACCAAACAGAAAATTAAAATCGAATTCATTCTGAGAGCCAATTTTGGTAAGAATAATTAGTTGAAGTTGAATAGAGAGACATACTCAAGTAGTAGTGGACTTACATGAGAGCAACCATGGCCGTCGTATACACCGTAGAAGTGGCATCCATCCGAGTCTGGACCGTTGTTTTGACAAAGGGAAGGGTGAATTGAAACGGCGTCTTCCATATCCCTTCTCCTTCCGCACACCGAGGTCGAGCCGAAGCAAGCGGCTTCCTGCACCCGCGCCGGAACGACCTCGTTTTCCACCTTGCACTCTCCACGTGTTTTAATCCTTTCTTGGTCATCTAAACAAACCGTTGGGCCAGGCCGCGATGACGCTTCACGTTTCTCTTCCAGTTTCGCCTTCTCGACTCCATTTTCGCAGTCGCGAGACAACGAACGGTAAAGATCGAGCTTCTGACGCTTCCGGGGCTTATCCATCGGCGTTTGTACGGCCATGTGATCGGCAGCTATGCACTTGATCGGCAAAAGATCCAATCTCCTACGCCTCGAAGTCCGGGAGCTCGGCTCAATCGGGGCGGAAGTCTCGGTTTCTCCAACAAGTCCGCAGCAAATTCCAGCCATTGATTGATAGAATGAATCAAGAACAAGGAGCTCGCTCTAAAATCTTCACTGTTAGCTACTAGCTGTGGCAGGGAGGGGACGCAACAATAATTTTGGCAACAAGAGCAGAGGGAGGGACGAGAGAAATATTTTGGGTATCTCTGAAACAAGCTCGAGGCGACCCATTAAAATGGCTTTGCTCACAAGCGTTTTCTAAACAAGCAAACGAGGACACCTCATGCCCCTCAACAATTTCACCTGGGGGCCACAGCGAGAGAGCCTAATCACGGGCAGCTTGCCCGTCACCATCGCGGGCAGGATCCGACACTGTACAGTTGGTATGACGTCCAAGTACTGAATACCAAGGGAGTGCCATCTCCACCGTCCATCGGATCACCAACCTTTCTCTCTCATTCCTGATATATGAACACGTGCTCTGTCTTTTTTGCATGTATACGTGGCCTCATCTCTCTTTGACACGGTACGTCAATACGGTGTCCTTTTTCTGACACGCATGTGGTCCATGAGCGACCGACCCCCCAACTTTTTTATTTATGAATACCACCACGTGGCAACATCGCAGGATACGAGCTTCGTGTAATCGTGTTAGGTTCGCTTTCCCGCGACTAACACCACTTACTCTTGCTTGGGTAGTAAACCTTTAATTTAACGCGGTAAAATTTAAAACTCTCGAGACAAATGTTGATTGATGGCACTCAATTTTTTTTTTAATTATTATTTCCAGTTGTGAAAGAGAAGCATCTACAAAGCGAGGGACGTGTGGGGTCATATTTCAAAGCGGAGATTTGTCTTTCAGAGGTTGAGTTAACTACTAATTGGACGCGTGGAGGTGGCTGACGTGGATCTGAGGGTGCATTGCAAAGGTTTAATCACAATTAATAATTTAAACATTTGAATTACTATTATTTTTTTCCGACCAGAAAGAAAAATACTAATTTGCTTTATGAGGAAAAAAGGTTTTGAAGCAGTAGTGCCCACAACAATGTCACCGTTGGAACCCACAAAGCAATTATCAAGGACCGGTGATTAGTCGCCACGTATGAGGTATGGGCTGTCAAGCAACGAGATCCGGCATGTGGTGACCTACAAGCACTAGAAGTGCCACGTCAGGGTCTAAGTCAGTCACTGTCCATGACTCAACCGGTGTGACCAGGGTTGGTTCAAGTCTGGTTACCAGGTTAGGTCTTCGATTTTTCCTTGGTAAAAGCGAGTTGCGTCAAAAACGTTGTAACATGAAACAGAGGGCAACACGTATCACGTCTAGAAGGGAGTTTGTAGGTTAAGGTTAGGAAGACGTGGAGGGAAGCATTGACGTTGGATGGACACGTACGAGGCGAAGGCACAGATACCCACGTCAGTTTCCCGGAGGTGGAGGTTTCCTATTGCCTTGTGTGCAGCAGCCGCCACCACCCATCAGCTTTCTGCGCCTCCCTGCACTTGGAAATTTTCCTTTCTCCACCTGTGAGTTGTTGCTTTGGAACTAGGAACATGACTCATGCACTTCAAAATTCATGGTATTAATTTCCGGAAATTAATGAACATGAGTCATGCACTTCAAAATTCATGAAATTATTTTCCCGAAATTAATGGTGACGTAACTTCTATAAAGTTCTATTGTGACAGCGGTTCCTTGGTCAACGTTTCCAGCACAATTGGGATTCAGGGTGAATTCGAATTAGGCTAGGTCAAAAATTCGATTCACTTTTACATAAAAAATATTTACAAGTAAATGATGTACAGAATAAGCTCGAATTTGTAGAAATAAAAAACTACAGCATCATTTGGTGAGTCCACTGTCCCAATCCAATCATCAAACAGATGCGCAAATCATGATATTTCAATGGGTTTAGTTCCATTTGTGATATGAAATTCCCAGTAGATGATTCAGAAAATGAAATGTCTTGGGTCTCTTTTGGTTTTATGCCCATTATTAAAAGAAGAAACCCACCAAGGAAGGCAAATTAAACACAAATTGCAATGCAAGAAAGATGAGAGACGCCTTATAAGAAGGGTCACTTTGGTAAACTAGAGGGGCAAAAACTGTTAACAGTCATGCCTCCATCAACAGATATGATCTGTCCGGTGATGTATGAAGCAGCCGGCAGGCAGAGGAATGCGACCAAGGCTGAGACCTCCTCAGGTTCCGCGACACGATCAAGAGGAGTACGAGAGGTTACCTCTTCCAGAAACTCCTTGTTCTCCAGAATCTGTGAGCAGGAATAGATTGATAATAGAGAATCATTAGCATTTAGAACAAGTAAATTTGAATTATTTCAACAAACTCAATTTCATTCATCTCCATTGCACACATCCAATCTTACATAATCATAAACTGCACTAAATCAATAACTATCCTTAATATATGACAAAAATGTCTTTGAACTGTGCAATATTTTCATCAAGCTGACAATCTATTAGTTAGCTTACTGATTCATGGTGTAGTGTTTCTTTACAAGGCTAGCCTGAAAACAAGTAGTGGAGAATGCATCAGTGTCAACCAGTTCTACTTGGTCATCCGCGCCTATATTGGCTCAGATATGCCACTGAGTCAATGATTCAAGCTGTACTTGCTACTAGGAACAGTTATATCCCAAGACAACTAATCTATCAGTGTAAGAGAACTGTGATGTTGGATAAGAACGAAACTTGAGAATCAAAATCTCAGCATGACCAGTGTAATGATAATCTGCTTTTACCTATATGGTGAGACACAAACTAATTTCTGTTTCAATTCTTGATTCCTTGGAATGTGGGATGTAAAAAATAACATTTCAAAGTGAACGCGCACACATGAAAACAAAAGAGTTATTCTCCATGAGACACAAAAGACACTGTGAGTCACTTATAGGGATATGCTACAAAAGTTATTCTCCACGTAAGCTAAAGCATAAATGAAGATTAAAGATGCTAATGAACCAGAATTCACATATATTTATTATTTGAACCAGAATTCACATATATTTATTATTTGAACCAAGATTAAAGTCATTGATGTTGATGAATGTTGTCAATGATAAAGGATTATCCCCAACATAAAGTCATAAATTCAAACCATGATTACTAAAATAAGCTTTCACTCTTTCAGCCTTTCAGTAGAGATGCCCCAAGGACTGCAGACAAGTAATTCTTGAATTACATGTATCCAGAGGACTATAGCATCAGTATATAACTGTAAACTCATCAGCAACTTCTATTCCACTAAAATTAGTAATCATCGAATATCCTGTACAAGAGAAGACAGTAGGGCTAGAAAGAGAAGAAGGAGTATATTAGACGATTGGAATATGGGTATATAGCCCACACAGTGGGGTCTATAAAATCATACCTTTATTCAGCCTGAGATTTTGTGCAGTCTTATAATTGAGCTTTATTGGAACATGATAATGCTATCAGATAGGCTTTTGCAACTGTTCTAACTCGAAACATTAGGTAAAAAGCATGTCACTTACCTATTATCTACATTTTCGTATAAAGTTGAAATCTTTCTATCTGATTCTGAGCGTGTACATTTCTTAGCATGGAAATAACAGCCTAAATGCCTAAGTAACCTCAGAAAAAGAACATATAAACTTGATGTCCATTAGGTTATACTATTTCAACATATGCAAAGCATCTAGATGATGATGATAAAGGAAAGAGTACGAGCATTACGTGTTCCACAAGTGAGGTTCTGGTATACCAAGGAGCAACAGCATTGCTCCTGATATTGTCTTTCGCCCATTCACAAGCCAGGTTTTTCGTAAGCTGATTGATTGCAGCTGAAACAGCAAACAAGATAGACTGCAGCATTTGCCTTTTCCCATCCATAGAATGTAAACTATGATACTGACCAAACTTGGACATTATATGAGAGTAATGCTCACCTTTAGTTGCTGCATAAATGGTCCCAGAACCAACATTCACCAAACCAGCCACAGACGATATGAACACAATGCTTCCTGCTCCAGATGCTTTCATAAGCGGATGCGCAAGTTGGCAAAGATGATATGTGGATTCCAAGTTGGTAGCCATTAGTGATGAGTATTCTTCAGAAGTGAACTCAGTAGTTGGCTTCCTGATGTTTGTCCCAACATTGTTTACCTAGTGCCACTCACCAAATTCAGAATTGAAGTCACTCGTAATCCAATTAATCACAGCTTTCTTCTCTGTGACATTTATACAAACACCTAGAGCTCAACAGTAGTGGGCTAGGGTGAACTTACAAGTATGTTGAGCTTTCCACAGAAAGAAATACCCACTTGCTGGATTAGCTTTTCTCTCTCGGATTTAGACGAAACATCGCAGAGTTGCCCAGTGACCAAGAAGCCCTTAGCCCGCCATTCGTTTAAGCACTTTTCGAGTTCTGCTTGGTTCCGAGCACAGGTATACACAGACGCACCAAACCCAGCTAGCTCCTCCACCACGGCGTACCTGAACCGGAGCAAAAGCAGCAATCTAAATCCACAATTCTCAAATTTTACACCATTTCAATAAAGATTAATTTGAGGTTCCTCTAACATATTAAGAAATGCATTCAAGAAATTTATTCTGAGAAAATGAAAGAGATAGAGAGACCCAATTCCACGAGTGCCACCGGTGACGAGGGCAGTCATTCCGTTGAGAGACCATCTGGGACTTGCGAGGCTTGTGCTGCTCTCTGCTGCCTTGGCCATTTTCGAAGTAAGCAACTTCACTGTACTAACACACACTTCGCAATTAGACGGTGACCATCTAAGAACGAGTTCTCATTGTCCATATTGGGCTACACGGGCCACAACGGTGGAGGCTCTTCTAGTAAACCCATCACAGGCTCCATGACCCATAATTGACATGAGTGATGAGTCTGCCTAATTCGGGATTTACTTGCTTCAAGAGACTAATTTGGTAACAGAGTATAAAAATGCTTTTGTTACATAGCAGTTTTTCGGGAATTGGTTTTGTTATTAGCATAGAGTATTTTTTTTAAGGGTTTTATGTAAAAGTAAAAGTGTTTTTTCAAGAAATACATACCAAGTGCTTCTTGAAAAGCATAAGTGTTTATATAACTAAAAAAGTCGTTCTAACTTTTTTTTGTCAAACGCTGCCGTAAGTTTAAGGCCCTTATTACTTTGATAGTTTTTGTTTATCATTGCTTCAAGACCCCGAAACATTATTGCTATTCTATTTCCGGTTGTAAGTGAACCGACACACAATTTCAGCGGTGCATCAGATACACAAAATAATTTCTTTTGGATAAATTTTAAAATAAGAAACAGACTCTCATGTCGACTTGATTGGAATCGCAGGAATGCCCATAATCGGAGTTTTCACTAACAAGCTAGTAGCTAGGTTAACAAGAAGTTTGAAAACCGAATCTCATCCAAGGATGAACAACATCTCTACTTAATTGATATGTAAAATTAATCTGTTTGTTTAATCTTGTTAATTCATGTCACGCATGCTTCTTTAACTGCCAAACAAATATATATATTAAACACCGGCCAGCAGCACCAACCAAGCCACAAGTTATTTATGAAGATCACCGTCTAGTTCCCATCAATCGTATTTGTCAAAACCAGATAGATATATATATATATATATATATATATATATATATCCATAATCGAATATGGCCACCACTGAAGAAACTTATAACATGAACATTGATCGAAGCCCCCAATTAATGAAGCTGATGAGTACTAATCACTTGTTGGGTATGAACGTACATGTCTTCAATTCATTCCCTTGTAATATTTCCCATAACCATGAAAGAAACAGATGGGTGCATCACAGACACAGACACATCCACCTCAAGCCCCATGTGCATTTCTGCCTCTCTAAGAAACTACTAGTGCAGTTGTACTACTACTACTGCACCTTAAATTAACCACACCTCAGAAAAAGCCAGCAGTCTCCCTCATACATCAGAATCCAGACCTAGCTTAGCTACCTCGATAGCTGTTGCCAAAAACAAATCAAACTACTTAAAACTGCTGGATCAGACGGTGCCCCAAGTATAAATAGTTTCCATTTTAACCTAACCTAGCTTCAATTCTCTACATCCTTACATCAAAACGTACAGCTATAGCTCCTTCATCGAACCCAATGTTACAAGCAATCTCACTTTCACTACCCTCCTTTACTTACCCCCGCCTCGAAAACCATGTCCAAAAGCATAAAGCAAAGTCCACCATGTCCAGTAGTTCTTCATCTTCGATTGTCCCAAAAAAGGAAAGCTATTGTTGGGGTTACATAAATTCCCTCTGTACATAAGCCAAAAGCGATGACGATCCATCATCAACTTACCACATAAAGAAAACGTTGAAAATCACTTATTCCTAGCCTCCCTCTCTCTCATAGCCAGCTAGAGTCACCGTGTATTCTGCAGGAACCATCGGTGTGTTAAATAATTAGTACCAGAACGATCATATCCACTGCAGGCGTCTACTTCAGGGTTTTGAAATGTAATTTATTTGGTATTGTTATTTGAAAACTGGTTTGGACATTAATTCTTAGGGTTCTAGGGTTGGTGATTGGTCGTTGAGACTTGAGGGGTTTTTAATGCATTAACTATTTAACAGGTAGCTACAAGCCTACAATGTATATATCCAAGAGCAAAAACAAACGGACGCGAAAATAGTGCCAATTAATGATGTGATCGATCTTTCTTCTGTTCATTCTATTTAATTCAATTTGATTCCATAGGGTTGGTGGACTATTTGGAGGATTAGAGACAAGATATTATCATATATAGAGCTGGAATATATACTTGAAGAAAACGTACAAATCTAGAGAAGGCTGGTTTTGCCATTCGGATCCGGATATATTTCTGTTCGATTTTTATGTACTTGTATTTGTTTGACTTTTAATTCTAGTTCTGTAATGTGGTAATGCCAAGAACACTTTACAAGTGCATATATATATATATGATCAAATGTAACCTATTGGATTTGTAATACACGTACACTTGGTCGATCTTGAAACAAGTAAAATCGAGACAAGCTGTATACTGTTCATGTTATATTATTTTCTGTGATCACCGGCCAGTATAGTAGTACTACGTACGTACTGTTAAGTTAATTATAAGCTGGGATATTAATTGTAGCATGAAGTGACTCTTGATGTCAGTTACTTGTCAGTTCTATTTTCACTCTTTTACAAAACTTTACAGATACAGTTAATTAGGTTCCCCCTCCTCAGAGCACTTGGCATATATACAAAAACAAAAACAGTAGCACATAAAACAAACAGATCGATGATCAAAGCTCTCTCTCTCTCTCTCTCTCTCTCATAATTCAAGTGCGTGTGAGAGTACTGGCAGTCAACTAGTGGTTACTACTGTGTACAACACGGAAGTATCTGTTTGAATAATTTCTTAGCCTGAACAGCAAACTACTTCCACTTAGTGGCCGGTATCATACTGGTATGTACATGTATCTCGCAAGATCGATCTGAAAATTGATGCATGGAGCTAGTTCCATCTTCACCTTCATCTAGCTATATATCTAAGGTAGCTAGAACACACCTCATAAACCCTAATGCAAGAGTTATCATCTTTGCCATATATATCTTAGAACCAATTAATTAATAAGTTTATGTAGACGTACTCTCTATCAACTTGTATCCGGCCAGCTACCACCATAACATTTAATTATGAACTCAACACACATGTAGTACATCTCATAAGTTATGCAACAGAACTGAAGATTGAATATCAAGGAGCTGAAGAATCAAATCAAGAAAAAGTGCATTAATCGATTAATTTCGATTGAGTCCAATTATGTGCACATGATCGATCATGATACCTCCATAGAGTTGGCATGCCTTGATTTCCCTTCAAGGGTTAGCCAAGAAAGAGATCGAGGAAATTAAAAACTAAAATAAAAGAAGATCGAAAAACTAAAGCGATTAATTTCGTTTTCTTCTTCTTCTTCTAAATAAGAGGAATATGAAGATGATCAGCCATACAATTAGTGCATGCCCAGAAGAAGTTGTACTTGGGTCATTTGACCTTGGGAGTTGGGTCACCAAGCCTGAGCTCAAGATCCAAATCAGCTTCCATGGATCTAGTTGCAGATTGGAGAAAGAATGGAAATGGCACTGAATTAATAGCAGAAGCAGAAGCAATCTTAGGCCTTTTACAAGTACTTGCCTCTTCCCCACAAAACCCACCTAATTGTTTGTTTCCTCTAACAACTGAATTAATCAACCCCACTGTCAAATCGGTTTCGACATAATCCCTATCTTGATCCATAATAGAATAATCTTCTTCTTCTGACCTCATCACCGTAACATTTTTTTCCAGTTGTTCGGCTGGTTTCAAATCTGACCAAGACGCAGGAGCAGCAGCAGTAGAAGAAGAATAAGGAGTGAGAAAAGCCCTAGGAGGTGAAAAAGGACAAGAAGCAACAAAGCTACGGCTATGAGTTTTGAGGAGAGGGACATGATCAGTAGCTGTAGGAGTAGCAGAACTAGTAGTAGTGTTGTGGAGACATTGCTTGAGTCTAGCTCTGTCTCTTCTGTGAACATTCATATGACCCCCAAGAGCTTGAGCCGACCTGAACTCCCTCATACAAAAACTGCAAGAATAAGACCTCGGCGGCCATATGCAACCGCCGCCGCCAAGCGAACCAGCCGCGTCTTCAGCAAAAGCCTTCTCTTCCCACGTCGCCGATGAGCTACTCATGACCGAGTTCATTGATGACGACGATGAAGAGTAGGAGTAGCACTGCTTCAACATCAAAGGAGGCTAGGTCTAAAAAATTAATCGAGCAGTAGTGCTACTTATAAGACCATGAAGAAGAATCTAACAGGAAGAGAAAAGGGTCAGCTGGAAAAAGGTCTTGGGTTTCCTAGCTAGTCTAGTTTCCTGAATTTTGGATCTTGCGGTGAAGCTACTCTCTTGGTTTTTAGCTCCCAATTTGCTCTACAGTCATTGTTATGCTTCTATTATATATGTATATATAGGAGGGGACCCGATCGAATTGGTCCCATTGAAGCAACAGTAATGCATTTCAATTCATCCACATGCGTCAAACTACTAACCCTTTGTCATTAATCGACATTAGAGAAAGTATGGAGTACGCGCGTATACAGTAATCAGATGCCTAGCTAGATTAGTTATAATTATAAGAAGCTAGCTAGCTAGAGCTACTACGTTAACAATTGACCTAATTAACTACCTCTAGGTTGGAGGGAGGTAAAACCGTTATATATTATAGGGGTGATTACATTTTGTAACTCTTTGTTTTTTGGGTTAAATTTTTCTATTAGTTGGGTCAGTTTGAACGTTAACTGATGATGTGACATCAATAAAATCACGAAATCAAATAACATTTTGACATTAATAATATCTTTCTACAAACTTGGTAGCGGTCTAGAACGTACTTACACGGCTCCTCCCACCACACCGGTACATTGATACAAACTTCATGGTGGTCGGTTTCAATAAGATTAGTTTGCAGATCGAGTGTTTCTTATTTCATCTGCTAACTGTTAAATTAGCAATCAAAAAGATGGAAGTATGAAATTAACATCCATTAGTTAATGATCAACGTAGAATTCATGATAGCTAGTTCATGTGAAATTAAAATCTAGGACTTCTGCATTATTGTCGAGCTAAGTTTAGACTTTACGCACGTCTAACTACTATTTTATTAGCTAGTTGTAAAAAAAACTACTATTTTATTAGTTGAAATTAAAGTTACACATGAAAAGGCTATGGAAATCATATATATACTTTACACCCTAGAAGAAGAACAATTAAACGACATAATATTGCAGGCATGCCTTAATTTCCGTAAACCCTTTTATCATGGAAGTGCTACTTACAGACAAGACAAACACCTGTGAACTTTGAATTTAGAATTAGGAGGAAAAATTCATATAAGTTATTCGTAGTTCGATATATATATATATATATAAAATTAACATAATGGTCCACTAGGTGTCATTTCTTGAACCTTATTTCGGTTGGTTTGACAATGGTATTCAGTGCAAATTGTCCTAATCATTAATTCCATTTTTTCGCAGTAGCTAGCTAGCTAGATACAAACAAACCCAAATTATTTAATTAATCTTGTTATGGTTTCAAACTTACATAATAATTCACTCCATAACACATTTCAACATATAAATTTAGTGTGAATAAATGCGTAACATACTTTATATCAAACATCTAATTAGACAATTATTGACTCTAAAGTTTTTTGACTCTAAGGTTTAAGCTATCAACAAACACAACACCCAAATAAATCAACTTAACACTCTATTTCAGTTGCAGTACGTATTGACTTGATTATAATTAATATAATAACATGATAGTGATTTTTCATCTAATTATTGTTTCTAAACATGACATATCACTAAAAGATAGACCACAAGACAACGGGAATGCACCTTTATCATAATTAAAATACATCCATACCGTGCATAGGATAAATTAAGCATCATATTTCGAAAATATGATGACATAATGTTTATTAATTTGAAGGAGCTAGTACTCTCAGTCTCCATGATTTGATTGATCCCTTGAAGTTTTCTTGTTATTGCATCTAATCATTCTGTTGAGAACGTGTTAAGAATCTTTGGAAATTTCCTCCCATATCACGCCAAGGTAACAAGTCAACAATAAGACATTTCCTAATTTTTACTTTACACAAAACAAACTAGCTAACCACTTTATCACAAGTGTGATAAGAGTAGGACTTTAATTAACTCTTTACTTATAGCTTCATTATCTAAGTTAAATATTCGAATAATCTTTTATAATTTACTTTTCTACGAGGGTTAAGTAGATAGAAGAAAATAAAATGTCAAAGAAAGGGGAAATTATTCGGTACACACCAAGTATCTACACGCTGCGAGTGTATGACACTCGCTTAGATCTTAGACGTTCATTGCGGGTTATTAAATGTGAGCCGTTTGTTTAGGCTTACTTTCTATTCCCAGTCAATGTCCAAACTTTGGTTAGAGTAGGATAAAAAAAACTGGTCAGGCAACAAATTAAAATTGATGTAGCTGGGTAAAAGTGGATCAACACCGGGGATAACTTTGGGAATATTATGGAGATCCGCCGCAAGTTCAGTGAGTTCATGATTCTTTCGCAATCGAGGAGATGAGCAAGGAGGGGCCGTAGAGGTTCACATAAATGGCAAGCTAGCTGTAATTTGGGTGAAGTACTAATCGGCTTCGATTCACCTTCCATGGTGATCGATTTGATGATCCACCACCACAAAGACGTTGCCGGGAAGGAGAGGAAGAGAACCCAATTGATTTGAGTCGCCGCCGTGACCGGAGGAGAGAGAACCGCAAATAATTGCATGATTTTTCTCAATGTTTCGAGCTTCGATTTGCTCTCTACGATGAAAAATAGGGTGCAAAACTTCTATGGATGGATAAATCGCTCCAATACGAAGGGAATAAAACTAATTTCGTGGCCGGATGTGTCGGCGGCGAAGCCGAAAATATCCGGCGAAACTGGGTCGGGGGAGACCAAAGTTAATTTTTTTTTCTTACAGCGTTTCACTGTTTTTGGAGTCTTTGATAGTTAGTTGACTTTTGAACAAGACTAACTATTAGATGACTGACCGAACCCCGTGCACGTACCTTACACGTGGCCGTGTAGATACTTGGCGTGGACAGAAGACTCTCCGCAAAGAAAGATCTTCTTCTATACTTTTTATATAATTATAAAACTAGCTAGCTTGTTCAGTAATACAAGTTGGATATTCATATACCCTAGAAAACTACCTTACCCAAAGCCATATATTGATAAAATTACTTGTTTTCTAGGTTTTTGTCAATATATATTCTTATATTGTGGCAGTTGGCTACGTTAAAAGTAAGTGTCAATGCCAATAGTACTGAAAACTGAAAAGTATATATACAGAAAATGATGGATGAGGTTGCATGCATGCACTAGTTTTTAAATAATTAATCTTGTCTCATGGTTAATTAAACAGTAAATATGGGGCTTGATTTTATATATTTATCTATATATACGTACAGTCCCCCATTAAAAAGTAGACAAGCCTATATGTACCTGTCATCAATGATCCAATTAACGTATTGGGTGGATTAGTCACTCTTTATATATTAGTTTATAAACATATGAAACTAATTAATAAAAAGATCGAAGAACTGGCCGGTTTGAATGGTCAAATTAATCTGTTTATTGACACAGTTCGTAGGACTGTGGAACAACTACTCAACTTTGTCCATCTTTAATTAGGCACGAACTGTTTGGACCGTGGAGCACATAATTATACGTATGAACAGAATGCCTTTGATTCTTTCTTATAGGGATTTATAATACAATAAGAAACATTCGACTCCCAAGTCAATCTTCCATATCCAACACCTTATTAAGACATGCTGTTCATGACAACTCAAGTTTTAACTACTGTTTAGTTTTAGGAGAAAGGCATAGTTTGGGTTATTGTAAAAAAAGAAGAAGGCATTATGGTTTGAACGAGCGAGACAATTTGCTATACGTGATTCCGTTTCATGTAGTAGTGGACAGAAGTTATATAGTTTGAAATGCTTTAGTCTCTTTGGGTTTGGTCAAGAATGAATAAATCTAAAACCCTAAACTATAAGAGAAGGGACATAAAATATGCTAAAATACTAATTATTAAAGCATTAATTGACTAGTGGAGACTATATATAAACTCAGCTAAGCTTGTTTTCTTTTGCTATATATATAAAATATTACTACTAAGATTGTCTTCTACTCATAGGGTTCCATATATCTACCTAAAATGAATGTCTTCATTATCAACTTGTGGAACAAGAAAGATTAAAAGAAAACACGCTACTGGTTTGATACTTATGACTAGCTTGATTAGAAAACAACAAGGAAATAACTTTAAAATAACCTTTATGATTAAAGATAATTTAATTATATAGGGATCGATCTGTGACTCAATCCTATCTGCCAACTGACTGAGAGAGATAGCCTTGACGTGACACTTGATGATCACTTGGTGATCACTTGCTACGTCGAATAATGCAACATGACCTGTTTTAGTTTATCGAACTGTTAATAAGAACCAAACGTGTTTTACTTATTAACAGTTCCAAACGTGTTACATGTTATCGAACTGTCAAACAAACATGCAAGATTGCTATTTTAAACGTGTTCGAACGCCAACTGTGCGTCTCAATTTTTGATTTATTTGGTATGATTTTTGCCATTTGAATTGTTGTTTATTTTCTCTAAGAGGTTTCGGCTTCATGTCCCCCCTAGTTGTATTCTTTTTCATTCAATAAATTTTTCTTTGTCAAAAAAAAAAAAAAAAACTAAGACTTACTTAAGACTTAAGCTAATCACGAACCATTTGATCTTTTTCTTGATCAAAATTAATTGTGTTACAACTTAATTCTTTTGCATGAATGCATATATATATACACACATACATTACTATGATTTTCATAATTAATCTAAGGACACTATTCATAAGGTCAAAGATTATTTGTTCTTGGAATTTTCACTTTCAATTTTCTTTAATTTATCTTATACACTAATTGATGGAGCTGCATGCTTGAAGCTGTGAGAATTATTAGTTGTTTAAAATCTTGCATCAGCATGCATGATGCAGATGCTAATCTAGTAATAAGTAATTTCCACTTGAAGAATTTAAAAATCATTAAGAAAAGGGATATAAACAGGTTGTTACGTCATTCAAAAAACAATGCATATCTCCACTACTATAAATGGAGGCATAAGACTTTGGTGTCAAATACTTCACCAAGTTTTGATTGCCACAAATACCCTTCAGAATAAAAAAAATTCCTCATAATAATCATTTAAAAAGGTTATTATGGTAAAAAATAACATAAATATAAAAAGAAAAAAAAAGTGGGTGAATGAAGATTTTTACATTTTTTCTCCCATTCACAAATAACAGGTGCATCGCACGGGTTTGAGGCTGGTATCTAGTAATGCCAACGAAAAAAACAAAATATTGGTAACTGATTTTGGATGCATTTTATAAAATTCCAACTTGAAATTGACACTAAACGTACACTATCTAATTCAAAACCTAAATTTATCTAAAAAAAAATCAAGCTAGATGATAGAGATCATTAATCGAAAAACCTTAAAATTAAAAACTCTTGCATGATCCTGGCCTTGACCATTTGAGGCTTCCCGGCCCTTGAGAGAATCAATCTTACGCCTATATTATTACTGGAAAAACAAGCATACACCAAGAGGGCATAATTTCAATATCCCGGCCAGGAATTAAAAGTTACTGAAAAATTTGTGCAATACAATTTATGAGCCATTAAAGTCTATCATTAATACTTTTACATGGAATTTCTGAAGAAGAGAAAAATAACAGTTTGAGGTGGGCTTGGGTTGAAGTGGTAGGTTAGGAGATTTGGCACAATCTCAAAATATTCTTCCCAAAAGGGCTAGTTTTTTTGGGCTTGGGCTTCCTATAAACACATATCTTTTTAGGAGGGAGCACTTTATACGATTTTAGGACTATCCATAACTTTGAGTCATTTTTTGGGTCCAGTTTGGTGCCTTTTGCTGTTGCACATTAGAAATTAAAGACTTATCGGATTCCATTAACTTCATGGATCTACAAACCATGTTCAGAATCATTGCAGAACAAAATCAATAATGACCGAACAAAAATGGCAAGAGATTTCATCCATCATACAACCACGGTTAGAAGAATTAGTACTAAAGAAAGAAACAAGAATAACAAGGACATTTTGAGCTATCATTAGCTGAAACAAGGTCGTTGCCTTTTGGCATAGGGTATAATATTCCTCAAATAGAGGGAATATTAAAGTAATTGAAGATAGAAGGATGTAAATTAAATAGCAATCAAGGCTATTAGGGGAATGTATTAGTTAGAAGGTTTAATCCGTATTTCCCTAGCCTAAACCCTAATACCAAGATTTATACATCATATTAACAACCGATAAGAATCGGCATAAACAAGAGGTGCTATGTATGTGTATATAAATTAAGACATAATGTTTGATGAATTGTTTCGAACAAACTAAAGCAAAACAATGTAAACATTTTATGAATCAAGCGAGAGATTGTACTAGCCCATAACTTTCTTTGTTAATATCCATGTTGTTAACAAAACTCGTCGTTACTTGGCCATGTCTCCAATTAGAAAAATTACATAGACGATCAAAATATTCGATAACATTTTTTTATCAAAATATTTGATAATGCTTCGAACCATGCAAAAAGAAATTAACATATGCAATCTAGGAGTAGCACTCTAAAACTAACCTGTTAGTTTAATATTATGAAGCTAACTACACTCTAAACTCTTAGATTCATCTAATGATTTAAATTAGACCATAATTAATATCTATTATAAAATATTAATTATATCAAATTCAAAACCCTAAACCCTTAAATCCTAAATCCTACATCCCAAATCCTAAACCCTAAATCCTAAATCCTACACCCCAAACCCTAACCCAAACCCTATCCCCCAAACCCTAACCCCTAAACTCTAAACCCCAAATCCCAAACCCCAAACACCTAGGTTTGGGGTTTGGGATTTGGGGTTTAGGGGTTAGGGTAGGTTACTAGGTTTTGGATTTGGGGGTTAGGGGTTAGGGTTTGGGGGATAGGGTTAGGGTTTGGGAGATAGGGGTTAGGGTTTAGAGATTTATGATTTAACGTTTTGGTATTATGTAGGCTTTCTTTTTTAACATTTTGTAATTTTAAGTCATATATGATATATTAATTTAGATATTAATTATAATTTAATCAGAGTCATTAGATGAATATAAAGGTTAAGAGTATAGTTAGTTTCATAATATGAAACTAACATGTTAATTTTAGAGCGCTACCCTGCAAGCTAGTACTAAATGTCCTGCAGTTTTATTAAATGTGACAAAAGGAACATCCATTTATAATCGGATTAAGAAATTAATTAGACCATAATCCTGTTTATGTGGAGACACGTGTTTGTTCCATAAATCACTATCTTTATCAAAGTATTCAAACTGTTTAAAGGAAATCACTTTCCCCCATGATTCCATTAGTTGGGTTCGTCCAAGCTATAGTACGTCAAAAACAGTGAACGAAATTAACAAAGTTAATGGAGCTTTCTCTGTTCACCGATTCTATAACTGAAACTAGCACTTAAATTTACCAATAAATTCTTTAAAAAATGACCTTATTCAACCACTGTTGAATAATTATAAACCGCTGGATTTAACTTTTACAGCGATTTATACGAATTATGCCATTTACAATTTTACACATGCATTAATTACATCCTCACCGATCATTAATAGAAAGAATGATGAATGATACTCCTAAATTTACGTTCATTGCGCATAAATACTATCTGTTTTTTTTTTTTCTATGTATGTAAACTGTAAAATCCAGCCGCAATCACCCTGCTTAATTTCACTTCCTCGATCTGGTTTTGGCTGTTATTCTTATTTTCCTTCACACACTTTATCATTGTACGGATTCCACTCACTTTTCTCGTCCTCTTTCTTCTTCGTCTTAAACCCAAAGCTTCTAAGAAATATCACATCAGAGATTTTCTGGGTCTGGGTTCTGATTTTCCTGAGTCTGGGCGTACGTGACAACTTTTCAGCCAGACGGGAAGTTTCGTAAATTCACAATTTTCCGGGGACTGAAAAGCAAAAGAGCACAAAAAATGAGTCTGAGTCGGTTGGAGCAGCTCAAAGCGCCGAACTTGTTGGCATTGCCGGAAAAAACGAGCGATTCATTGGTTCGCTGCATGCGCGTGGGCCTCCTTCTCTGTCTGATCGCGTCAATCTCACTCGCCCTCTACTCCGCCTTCTCTCCCAAATCCCACTGGTTCCCCATCCTGGACCGAAACCGAACCAGCTCCGTTGTCTCCGCCGTCTCCGCCGCCGCCTACCACCGCGAACTGCCCACCAACATCTCCCACATCCTCTTCGGCCTCGGCAGCTCCGTCAACACGTGGCGCGGCCGCAGCCGTTACGCAGAAACATGGTGGGACCCGAAAACCACTCGCGGATATGTCTGGCTGGACGCGAAGCCCGACAACTTAACGGACGTCTCGGCTAAAATCCCGTACCGGGTCTCGGAGGACTGGACCCGGTTCAACTACTCCCGCTCGCAATCCGCGGTTCGGATCGCCCGGATCGTGGTGGACAGCTTTAGGCTCCGGCCGGCCAACGTGCGGTGGTTCGTGATGGGAGACGACGATACGGTGTTTTTCACACGCAACTTGGTTTCGGTGCTATCGCGGTACGATCACAATCAGATGTACTACATTGGTGGGAACTCGGAGAGCGTCGAGCAGGACGTTTTGCACGCGTACGACATGGCGTTCGGCGGCGGCGGGTTCGCGATCAGTTACCCGCTCGCCGCTCGTTTGGTGGAGCTGATGGACGGCTGTCTGGACAGGTACTACAACATGTACGGCTCTGATCAGAGGGTCTGGGCCTGCGTGAGCGAGCTCGGTGTGCCGCTCACAAAACTTCGTGGGTTCCACCAGGTACGTACTTTTTACACGTGTTTGTTTCTTAGGTTTGTTGATTATTACTTGCTAGGCAAGACTGGTAAGTCAAGTCAGTCAGTCAAACTATTTGCCGCTCATAACGTTCACGGCGGGTGAGTGCTCGTGTCCATTGGGTTTCTGCCACGTGTATGTAGATTTCAAGACGGTTATTTTAGGACCCATGATAATTTGCCAAGGTTATTTGAATTTACTATTGGCTTCACTAGAGTCAAATTCGTTGGAACAGAACAGAATAGTTGGTGACCCAACGATTTCTAGTCAAATTCGTTGGAACAGAATAGTTGATGACCCAACAATTGTTCGACTTTCATCGAACAAACACTTTGAACTCGCTCTAGGCAACTGTTAGGAGAATTTTGAATATTCTCTACCCATCTAATTTACTTTTTTATCGGAATTAGCGGTTTAAAAATGCGGAACATTGTCTGTTTCGGAACACAATATATAACTTTCGAAATAGTAAAAAAATAAAAGAGATTCACAAAACACTAAAAAACCTTGATTTTAACATGTTTTACCTTGATCTAGTTTATCGAATATCTTATTTTCATTTTAAAATAATGAACATATATAGTTGTTAAGTAGTTTAACTATAAACATAAATTAGAGTTGGGACGGTCATTATTCATTCTCATTGACGCCTCTTAAATTCGCGAGATATAGTAAACAATTTACTAAAATTAAACTGTCTTCTAATTTTTTTTTTAGGTATTTTAATGCTAAATAGTGAATATTCATTTTCTAGCGTAGCAATTTAGTATTACTTTACTCTGCAGGCCTGGAATTCTTAACACTTAATATGGGAAAAGAAAAATGTCACACATGACACATACTAGGTTGAGAATAATATTGGTATAGATTCTGGTATGCATTAATTTTCTAAGAATATATATGTGCACTTATATGCATCTCAGAAGTCCACAACAAATTAAAAACAAGTAAAGCAAGTACTTAAGATATGATTAATCGGTCCAAAGTGAATATTTTAACTCCATATAAAAAATTACTCTGCAACACGATGCTATTGAGGTTAGGTTTTATAGTTGGTCTATGTACTAATATCATATATTAAATTCTGCTGTGTTGTGCTTGTCATGTCTCACAAAATCTTAAAAGTGAGTGCAACGTGTCCAGAACAAGATTTATTATTCATGATATTGCTTTCTTTATGAATATTCTTCATCGCTTTATTATCACAAAGATTAGTGTTGGTGGCCTAGAACATAATTAATGACCATGAATTAAATCGCTATGGTTCGTCTTTAAGCACTTTATTTCCTTCAACCTTTGGAATATTTGTGATCGATTATGGAGCACTTAGGGTTTGGTAGCACAGATTGCTCATATTTCTTCCACCTGTCGGTCCTAACCATTCTAACCCACTGTATACCAGTTTGTGCTTTAATTTTGTTTGGAGTCTAGCTCACCAAAGATGCTCCTCATTTTTACTGCAGTAATGTTCACCGTTGTTGGGTAAGTCTCTAATAAGGTTTTTGAAACAATAGTAATTTTTCACACATAGTAAAATAGGATAACAGTACGTGTAACTTCATCACTCTTTATTGTACTACTACGCTCTTTTGAAAGAATTTTCGCAGCACTGTCAAAATGGTAGTGTTATAATTCGCACTCCTAGTTATAGCGAAGTGTACGTATGAATACATATACCAGAGAGTGAGAATGTTATCTAGGGTTTAGTACGTTTTTCTTATGACCCGTTTGGTACGTTGTGATTTTTCAGTTTGATATCAGAGGTGACCCCTATGGTGTTTTAGCAGCGCACCCATTGGCACCATTAGTGTCCCTTCACCACCTTGACGCCTTGGAACCCATATTCCCAAACAAGACTCATCTGGACTCAGTCAAGTCCCTCGTCCATGCATACCGGGTCGACCCGCCCCGCATCCTACAACAAAGCTTCTGCTACGACCGCAGGCATAAATGGTCAGTGTCCATTTCATGGGGCTACACCATTCAGCTCTACCCGTCGATGGTGTCAGCTCTTGATCTTCAGACGCCGTTGCAGACGTTCAAGACGTGGCGGAGTTGGAATGATGGACCCTTCACGTTCAATACCCGACCCGTGAGTTCGGATCGGTGTAAACAGCCAATCACTTATTTCTTGGAGCATATTAAGGACGGCAAGATTGGTAATACTTTGACTACTTACAAGAGGTTTGTAGCTCATGGAGAGAAGAAGTGTAATAAAGGAGGCTATGCCCATGCAATGGCAATGCACAGGATCGTAGTCATCTCAAAGAAGATGGACCCTCAGTACTGGACTAAGGTAGCTTCACTTCACCTCTATTAATTCATGAAGTAGTACCGTTGTTCCTTTTTTCCATACACATAGGTCCCATGCATAATGTGTTTATTGATTGTACCACAGACATGAAATTATTGTTACTAGTACACGAGTAATATATGTTAGAGGGATCACATTTTCAAATCACATACATTGTGTATTATGAGACCCGTTTGCATATTTTTCGACTTGATTTAGGAATTCCGACTCTGATTTTTTATTGTGGGATTGATTAGCAGGAGCAGGCTCCGCGGAGACAGTGCAGCGAGATTAAGAATCGGGGAAGCATAAGAGGAGGAACTATGCTGATTAGAATTAGGAGATGCAGACCCTCGGAATCGATTACAATTTAGAGGGTTAATTAGGATGAAGTAGCTTTGAGATTTACAATTTTATAGGTTACTTTTGGGGAGCTTAGAATATATATACATACTACTAATAGAGATTAGTCCATCAGCCATTGTTGCACTTCTGTAACTTATTCAAGTTTCATATCATAATGAAGGCTTAGATTACACCTCAGTTTATGTAATAACTTGTATAGTTTCAACTTTCAATGAGTAATGACTAATGAATGGGATACCATATATCGCACTAAGCGCAGCACATTAGATGGTTTAGTGTTTTGCCATTTGGCTAATCTTTCAGTGGAGTTGATTCACTTTGCTATTGGCATGTTGGTGATGCCAAAGTGGTTGCGATCATGACTACGGTAACCTCACGGCACTGAAATTGAAGTGTTTTGCCATTTGCTAATCTTTCAGTGGAGTTGATTAATTCACTTTGCTATTGGCGTGTTGGTGATGCCAAAGTGGCTGAGACTACGGTGACCTCACGGCACTGAAATTGAAGTAACTGTAAGACGCCAATACCTGATGAAAGGTGATGATGCCAACAATGGTATTAATAGTAATGGAGAAGAAATAATCAGATAAGTAAAGACTTCAACCGACTCACCTCAGCCTCAGACTATGCCACTATGGTGACCACTCGCAACCAAAATTTCAATAAATATAAGACGCAATACATGGATGGGTCTTTGTAATCCAAGACATCAAAGCCTATCCACTTCAAAAAAAAACATGGTATTTATTTTTATTTTTCCTTCACATTGGTAAATGCCAGATGAAAATAAGTACAGTAGTAAACGTACGCCAAAGAACTCTCACAATGTAAAGGCCAATGACAAGTTTATAAGTATCACCCCATGGAGAAGAAGTTCAACAATCTATGATGTTTAATCAGCAGATGGTCCTTGATATGGAATTTACAACAAAACAATCTTCTGATCTATAACATGTGTTCACATATACTTCGGGATAAATGAAAGGCATAGTTACTTTACAAGCTCTCGTTTCACAAAAACAGCAGCTTTCGCATATCAGTATCACCAGTTCCTTCTATCACAATGTCATCCTATGTTTTGAATTTCTGATAAAATGAAATGCTATTTGCAAAATAAGGTGTCGCGTGTTGCATTTCCGGTTGTTGGATTTACCCTGTAACAGAACAGAGGCTTCATTATAAATGAAACATATTTATGGACATGAATCTACAAAAGAAATAGCTTAGCTTACCCATCAGCAAATTTGCAAAGATATTCCCGCTGATCATCTCTCAAAGGCACATCTGTGAAGTCTGACCAGATACAAGGAAAATCATCCAAAATGGGTTATGTACTTGCATTTATGGAAATCTTGTTGGCATCAAAACTAAGCTATGCTTGTTCATGGAAGTGAAATATTCCATTTTCTTTTCCATGAAATTTAAGGCTCATAGACATCTCCAACTGTAGAACTAGCCAAAGGATACTGAAGTTGCTGTGGGGAAACAACTAGAGGTAAGGTGAAAGTGAAAAAAAAAACTAATTTCTTTGTTTTCTAAGTTTCCTACTCTTTGTAATACATAACCTTGCTAGCATGGATTTGAGAAAACATTGGGCCAAACTATCGAAAATATCACCATTGAGCAAACGTTTTCTGTTTTTAACATACCTGCACCAGTGATATTTGATCCTTTGAAAGATGTATTGCCTGTAGTAAATGCACCTTCCAAGTTAGCATTGGTCAAATTTACCTGCAAAAGTAGTACATGCATGTGTAAGTATGGAAACTTTCCTTTTTTATTTCTTTACTACGCAAGATTTGAACCTTGGGCCTAGTGGAAAGACAATTCATCCTTGCCACTACCACCTGAGTGGACCAAGGGATTGAGAAGTAACTCAATACAGTCAGGGTGAAAACAAGCAAAGCTTTAACAACGGAATCTGGAAACCTTCCAATGTTACAGTAAACTGGTAGTTGAAAGCATTTTCCACTACTGAATCTGCTGGTTAGCCCTGTCTGATAAACCCATAGTGTTGTACGAAATATGCTATGCAGCTATTGTATCTAAATCTTGTGGATGGTACTTCTAAAATTTGATTGCTAAATTTCTCATAAAAGCCATCTAATAATTTCATTGTTACTGCATCTCCAAAATGAAAACACTGATTATGATAGGGACAAAGAACTAAATGGACTGTTGAAACTGTTAGATCCAAGGGCAAGGGTTTAGGCCCATAAAATTGATAATTAGGGCCGAGTCATGCTCAACATTTTCCTGGAACATTATGCTTTTGTCAAGCAAACCAGAACCTAACATAAGCAGAACCTGAAATGAAGATAGGAATATCTATGTCCTCAATCGACACCAAAGAATTCCTGTCCTTTGCCTTATAATTCCACATTGCAATCCAATATGTCCCAGCAATGGGATATTCACACCATTAATCAGCATATGCTGTACTAAACAGATTACCTGATGGTGCAAAATCTATATATCGGTAAACATTCAAGACACGAAGAAACTGCAGAAGTATTCCTTATAAACTAAACAGAAAACAAAATGTCCCATCAATGCTCACCTTTGTCACATTGGCCAATGAAAAGTCTGCACCTCTTAGATCAGCGTCGGAAAGATCAGCCCCTGGACATGATATATCAGATATATGCTTAATCCCTCGACAACAAAGATAAAACAACCGCATTAAGGAGTTGCCTGTTTGTTGTTGCAAACATCCTAAACAATCATGACATGTTGCCACCTAACTCGCATTATACATATTTCATCGCTAACTGAATGATTAATATCATTGATTAGTCATACTACCTGTTAAATCAGCATCAAAGAAGCTAGCACCTAATAACTTTGCGCCGCGAAAATTGGCTTGTCTCAATATGGACTGTAACACAAATCAACACACAAACTCACAATCTAATTACCTATGAATGCTCTAACTAAAAAACAATTGCACGTAAGAAATGTGTGTGTGATGGTGTGTATATCATCGAAATTTTACTGATATGGACCGTTTTGAAGTCTTGCTTGACCAAAGTCAAGCCGCTGAAGTCCTTGCCGGTAAGGTCCTGGCCCCTAGTCACCTCTGAACCGTACGGACCTCCACCCTTTCATCCACAACAACACGAAATTTAGTACACAATGTCAAAATTCCATTCCTTTTCTAAGGGAAGTAAACTCACAATTGGCATTAGAACCTACTATATAGGAGAGTGCGGGATTGGCCGCGAACAGAGAAGCAGAGACCACGGCGATCAGGCTCGCCTTGCAGACCGATTCTCCGATCGACAATGCAAGGTTTCTGGAAGCTTCGCTTTGAGTCTTTACTACCTGCGCAGAAAGAAATTAAGAGAACCAGACTAAGGGTGAGATTGTGAGAGCGAATTGAATTGGCTAACATGCGCGCGAGTGTGCGCAATGTACCTGGGGCGGCGGCGCAGGATAGCCGGAGAGAGAGTGGTGTTGGCGGGAAGGGTTTGGGATTTTGGAGGACATGGAGACGTTGAGAAGCGCCATTGCAAAATTTGCAATTGGGATTTTCTGATTTGTGTGTCGTGGATAATGAGATAGAAATCTGAATGGATATATGGGCCGTGTCGTGTGTTGATGATTAACAAGATTTGCCCACGTGATTTGCCCCGTAAGCCCGTAATTTCACCTTCTTCTTCTTTTTTTAGAAGTCCGTAATTTTCACGTTTGGGTGCCAAAATTAGAGCAACCATACTTTAATGAAATTGAATTTTGAGGACTCGGTCGAGAAAAATAGCAATGTTAAGGTTGCACTTCTCAAAAAAAAAAAACAAAATTAAGCAACCAATGCGCTCTTACTTAATGTTATGTTCTTAAAGTGATGTTGTTATTTGTGTTAGGTGTCTTTACATTAATGCCAAAAGAAATTAAAGTTTTTGATTGATAACATTCTTCGCTGACTTATAGGCCAAGAATCTAATCAAGTATGATGCACCCTAGGTCACTTGTTCGAGCAAATCAAATATTGTCATGTGTTTCGCTGGGCTAATTTTTTTAGGGATACAATTGTTTGCTTTTGGTCGTGTGCAACACAATGACATGCTTTGAGTTCTTTCGTTACTTGCGAATGCCTCTTCAACTATCGACTTTGACTACTTTGAATCAGGTTGTTCCCAAAATGTACCTCATTACATATATATTTTTAGTTCTTATATAATGAAGTACCCACACAATTATTAGTTAATATGAACATGCCATCTACTTAGACTCTTTGATTAATGTCGACTCATTAGCATTCGAGGTGTAAACTAAGTTAGATTGGCACATGCGTGAAATGACTATCTTATTTGTTTTTATCATACCTACGTATATGAGCCTAAAATCATAATATCCTGTTACGCTACGTGACAATATGACAGTTACATCTAAAAATTTATCCTAAATATGTAAGAAAATTAAATTTGTTGTTGTTTGTTAACTCTCTTTTATTCATACAAAACAGCTGAATACCAAACCTCCATTAAGAGCATGTACCCATAAAGTCTAAAAACTAAAGTCTAAACTAAAATTTAAGCTCCTAAATTGACACTATTCATCAATTTAGACTTCTCATTACTTTTGTGTTTCCAGCCATGAAGTCTAAGTCTAAAATCTAATTTGTTAATCAGTCTTTGATCCCTATCACTATTCAATCATGACCATTGATTGAAAGTTTAGCCTAGCTTTTGAACATGTTCAGTTTAGCCTTTTTCAAAAGCCAGTCTGTGTTTAACCAAGTCTATAATGGTGCTGTTGGAACTGATTTTTGGTTTCTATGGCCTATAGTTTAGCTTAGACTAGGCTAAACAAGCCCCATTACACATGCTCTAAGAGTCGATTTTTAATGAAAATTAAATGCATCAAACTTTCTCTAAAACAATCACTATTAATAATTACTTTTCATTCAAAATCACTTCTATAAAATTACTAACAGTAGGGATTCGACCTCGCTCTTCCATTTTCCAATGGCAGGTACACTAATCTTCTATAAAATGGAAGATTAGTGTGCCAAAAAAAAATACTTCTATAAAATTTCACATATACTTCTAATATCCATGTTTTATATTTCAATTAGTTTGTGTATACAAAAATGGTTCCACTAATTTCGCTTTTCAAACACAAATAGTTATATAAATGTTAGTATCAAAATATTCTAAACAAGATTGCTATCACGTTAAAACATATCATTTGAGCAATAATCCATGCATTATATAGTATATTTATTTGTGAGGTAGGATTGAAAACGATCTGAATCAGCACTTTTACACTTGTAATTTAAACTCAATACTAACTTTGTTGTTTTTACCATGTCATAGTAATTAACTAGTTTTTTTTTTTTATATTTCTTTTTCCGCTTTCAAATTTTACCATGAAAACTAGGTAAAAGAGAAAGTGAGAAACTACTGAAATAAGGTAAGAAAGAAATTACTGGAAAAAGAAAATTATTATTCGTAAAACGCGGAGGACTAGTCTTTAGTCGACCAGTAGTTTACTTTCTTCTTCATTTTTCATTTCTTTCTTCCTCCTCCTCTAGATCCTAGGCCGGACTGTAGGGATTCGACCTCGCTCTTCCATTTTCCAATCGCCAGGTACACTAATCTTCTCACTCGCATTTCGAGTTTATAGATTTTGTTACTTTTTTTCTGATTTTGATGGATCGCATGGTCCACACCCGATCTGAGTAGTGCACTGGTCGAACCTGAAGTTTGCAGTTAGGGCTGGCACAGAGCAAGAGAGCGAGGAATCGGATTTGAGGAGCTTCAGGCTTCGATCTCCGGCGAGGGTTGGAATCAGGAGCGGAGGACTACCGGGTAAGTGGACAAGAGAAAATTTGGAATTTGAAGTCATAGTCTTAGAAAAATATGATATCGGGGCACATTTGGCATCTGAATCAAAATCAATTCCACATTCATGAAACAGATGGAGGCATTTTTTTTTTCTGTTTGTTTTCTTGGGGAGCTTATTAGTATTTCTTTAGCTTTAAGTTTTATGTTTAGATTCAAATTTATAGTGTTGGATGACAGTGCTAGATTGGAATTGACGAATACTTTGTGATTGTGAATTGTTCTGTATGGTTGCATGAAATGTGATTTATATTTTCTTATTTATTACTTGTTCAACTGTTGGTGGATATTATATATGAGACATGCCAGCAGAAATTGTTTTTATTTGTGGAAGGTAAAATAGATTTTTCTTGTCATTTTTAGTGTGTCTAGATGGCCTGTGTATTAGATTGGGAAGTTATGGTTGTGGAGTTGGTTAGAGTGGCACTGAGGATGGGTGCATGACAGCCATGGTTGTTGGAATGTTATGGAATTGTCATTGTTTGTTTATGTGGAAATTATGGAATGAGACTTATGTATATTACTGGTTACACTTCATTCAGCTTATTTGATATGCTGGTATGCTGATAGGTATGTGTCACTACCTCTGTCGATTGTGAAGGGATGCCTTGCCTATAGTTCTTTGCCTTTCTCTGCATAAAAGTTGGTAAAAACAGTGGGTGCTGTTAATATAATATCATTCAAAGATGGGGCGTCTAAAGCTGCAAACCGGAATCAAGGCAATTGAGGAAGAACCTGAAGACTTGGAGGCAACCAATTCTCACAAGGCTACTTTAGCATGCATCATTAATTCAGAAATAGGTTCTGTTTTAGCCGTTATGAGGAGGAATGTGAGATGGGGGGGACGTTATATGTCAGGTGATGATCAGCTTGAACACTCTCTAATCCAATCTTTAAAGGCGCTACGCAGACAAATCTTTTCATGGCAGCATCAGTGGCATACCATCAATCCTACTGTGTATCTTCAGCCATTTCTGGACGTGATCAGATCGGATGAAACTGGTGCACCAATCACTGGTGTCGCTTTGTCATCTATTTACAATATCTTGACACTTGATGTGATTGATCAAAATTCTGTAAATGTTGAAGATGCCATGCACTTGTTAGTTGATGCTATCACTAGCTGTCGATTTGAGGTGACTGATCCTGTATCAGAAGAAGTGGTTCTGATGAAGATACTACAGGTTCTTCTGGCTTGCATGAAGAGTAAAGCATCTGTTATGTTGAGTAATCAACATGTTTGCACTATAGTGAACACATGTTTCCGGATAGTTCATCAAGCTGGAACAAAAGGTGAGTTATTGCAACGAATAGCTCGCCACACCATGCATGAACTTGTCAGATGTATTTTCTCACACCTTCCAGATGTTCACAACACCGAAAGTGCATTGGTAAATGGAAACAATATCGTCAAGCGAGAGGTACTTGTACTGTTAACATTGACAAGTTTTATACGTCTTAGCCTATTTTGGAGGGTGAAATAATAAATTTATCTTGCAGATGAACATCTTAATTTTTGTTTTTTTAAATATGTGGTCGTCTTTCCTGTGCAGATTGCAGGAGTTAATAACGAGTATGCTTTTGCGAGTAGACAATTAGAGAATGGAAACATGAATTCTGAGTATGATCTTCAACAATTATCCACAAATCCTGTCTTGAATGGTTCCTCTGGTCTGGTAGCATCTGGGATTGATGAAAATACAATTGGGGCGTCTGGAGGAAAGGAGGCTGTTCAATATGACTTGCATCTAATGACTGAGCCGTATGGGGTCCCTTGCATGGTGGAAATATTTCACTTTCTTTGTTCTTTGTTAAATGTTTCTGAGAATATGGGAATGGGTCCCAGATCTAATACCATAACATTTGATGAAGATGGGCCTCTTTTTGCCTTGGTTCTAATCAATTCAGCTATAGAGTTGGGTGGGGCCTCCATTCAGCATCACCCCAAGTTATTGAATTTGGTTCAGGATGAATTGTTTCGGAATCTGATGCAATTTGGCCTGTCAACTAGTCCACTTATTCTTTCAATGGTATGCAGCATTGTTCTTAATTTGTATCACCATCTCCGCACTGAACTTAAACTTCAGCTCGAGGCTTTCTTTTCCTGTGTGATATTGAGGCTTGCACAAAGCAGATATGGAGCTTCTTATCAACAGCAGGAGGTTGCCATGGAGGCCCTTGTTGACTTCTGCAGGCAGAAAAATTTCATGGTGGAGATGTACGCTAACTTGGATTGTGACATAACTTGCAGTAATGTATTTGAAGAACTTGCTAATTTGTTGTCAAAGAGTGCATTCCCTGTTAATTGCCCTTTGTCTTCAATTCATATTCTTGCTTTGGATGGTCTTATTGCCGTCATTCAGGGAATGGCAGAGAGGGTAGGGAATGGATCGGTTAGCTCTGCGCATACTCCAGTGCATCTTGAAGAGTATACTCCATTCTGGATGGTGAAGTGTGACAGCTATGGGGATCCTAATCATTGGGTTCCGTTTGTTCGCCGGAGGAAGTACATAAAGAGAAGATTGATGATTGGAGCTGATCATTTTAACCGTGACCCAAAGAAAGGGCTGGAGTTCCTCCAAGGAACTCATCTCTTGCCTGACAAACTTGATCCTCAAAGTGTAGCCTGCTTCTTCAGGTATACAGCTGGGCTGGACAAGAATCTTGTTGGGGATTTCCTGGGAAATCATGATGAGTTTTGTGTTCAGGTTCTTCACAAATTTGCTGGTACCTTTGATTTCCAAGATATGAATTTGGATACTGCGCTCCGCCTTTTCTTGGAGACGTTTCGTTTGCCTGGAGAATCACAAAAGATACAAAGGGTGCTTGAAGCATTCTCAGAGAGATACTATGAGCAATCACCTCTAATTCTAGCTAACAAGGATGCTGCTCTTCTGTTATCATATTCGATCATAATGCTCAATACAGATCAGCACAATGTTCAGGTGAAGAAGAAGATGACAGAGGAGGATTTCATTCGGAATAATCGACACATCAATGGAGGCAGTGATCTACCTCGAGATTTCCTGGCAGAGCTTTATCACTCAATATGCAAGAATGAGATCCGCACAACTCCAGAACAAGGTGCTGGTTATCCCGAAATGACCCCTAGCCGGTGGATTGATTTGATGCACAAATCCAAGAAGAATGCTCCATTCATTGTATCTGATTCCAGAGCCTACCTAGACCATGATATGTTTGCCATAATGTCGGGCCCTACAATTGCTGCCATCTCTGTGGTATTTGATCATGCAGAACATGAAGAGGTTTATCAAACATGCATTGATGGATTTTTGGCTATTGCAAAGATTTCAGCATGCCACCATCTTGAAGATGTACTAGATGATCTGGTTGTGTCTCTCTGTAAGTTCACAACTCTCTTAAACCCAGCATCAGTTGAGGAACCTGTGCTAGCCTTTGGTGATGACACAAAAGCTAGAATGTCAACTGTTACAGTTTTCACCATTGCCAATAGGTATGGTGATTACATTCGCTCTGGTTGGAGAAATATTCTGGACTGCATCTTAAGATTACACAAGCTTGGTCTTCTTCCGGCTCGTGTGGCTAGTGATGCAGCTGATGAGTCAGAGTTTTCTGCTGACGCAGGTCCTGGCAAGCCGATAACAAATTCTCTATCTTCTGTTCAGATGCCTACTGTTGGTACTCCTAGGAGATCTTCTGGATTGATGGGTCGGTTTAGTCAGCTTTTATCTCTTGACACAGAGGAACCGAGATCACAGCCCACTGAACAACAACTCGCTGCTCATCAACGTACCCTTCAGACAATTCAAAAGTGCCACATTGATGGCATATTTACTGAGAGCAAGTTTCTGCAGGCTGAATCCTTGTTACAGCTTGCAAGAGCATTGATTTGGGCTGCAGGGCGACCGCAGAAAGGGAACAGCTCTCCGGAGGACGAAGATACTGCAGTTTTCTGTTTGGAATTGCTGATTGCTATTACCCTAAATAATAGGGATAGAATTGTGCTTCTTTGGCAGGGTGTGTATGAGCACATATGCAACATTGTTCAGTCAACTGTGATGCCTTGTGCTCTGGTAGAAAAGGCTGTTTTTGGACTTCTTAGGATTTGCCAGCGGCTGCTTCCCTATAAAGAAAACCTTGCTGATGAACTTCTGAGGTCCCTGCAGCTTGTCTTAAAGCTTGATGCTCGGGTCGCGGATGCATACTGTGAGCAAATTACTCTGGAAGTCAGTCGCCTTGTGAAAGCAAATGCCTCTCACATCAGATCCCAGTTAGGGTGGCGCACAATTACAAACCTAATCTCCATCACTGCCCGCCACCCCGAAGCTTCCGAGGCTGGGTTTGACACACTATCCTTCATTATGTCTGATGGAACCCATTTATTGCCAGCCAATTATATTTTATGTGTTGATGCGTCAAGGCAGTTTGCTGAGTCTCGTGTTGGGCAGGCAGAGCGATCTCTGAGCGCACTAGATCTTATGGCAGGTTCTGTTGATTGTTTGGTAAGGTGGGCCCACGAGGCTAAGCAAGCTATTAATGAGGAGGAAGCTGTCAAAATGTCTCAGGATATTGGGGAAATGTGGTTACGGCTTGTTCAGGGATTAAGAAAAGTTTGTCTGGACCAAAGAGAAGAGGTTAGGAACCATGCTTTGTCATTGTTGCAGAAGTGCTTGACAGAAGTTGATGAGATCCCTCTTCCTCATAGTCTGTGGTTACAGTGCTTTGATCTGGTAATCTTCACAATGCTTGATGACTTACTTGAAATTGCACAGGGACACTCCCAAAAGGACTACCGCAACATGGAAGGCACACTTATCTTTGCCATGAAGCTCTTGTCCAAAGTGTTTCTGCAGCTACTATCTGACCTATCACAGTTAACAACCTTCTGCAAACTATGGCTGGGTGTTCTCAGTCGAATGGAAAAATATATGAAGGTGAAAGTTAGAGGGAAAAAAAGTGACAAGCTTCAGGACCAAGTACCTGAGCTACTTAAGAACACCTTGGTTGTAATGAATAAAAAGGGAGTGCTTGTTCAGAGGAGTGCTTTAGGAGGAGATAGTTTGTGGGAGCTGACATGGCTACATGTAAATAACATTTCTCCATCCTTGCAATCAGAGGTTTTTCCTGATCAAACGTTGGAGCAGTCAGAGACTAAGACAGGTGAGACTGGGGGAGGTCTAGTATCCAAGGAAGCGGGAAGTGTAGCTCCAACCGCAACGATGTCCTCTGAAGTTTCTGGTACTGGAGGTTAGCATGTTGTAAAGTTGGCAACTCGAACTGGTCTTCTTAATGCATGTTAATATGCACGCATGATCATGAGTCAATGAGTAGTTATTAGGAGGTGTTCTGTTCTGAATATGATGTTATAGAAACCGGCAGATGACATTTTGTTTGCAGAACTGCAATATGTGGATTAGGATTTAGCACAGAGGGAACTGATATACTAGGGATTTGAAAACCCGAGAAGATTGGTTGTTTCTATATACTCGTCTTCATCTCCTTCAAAAGGTGTCATCTTTGCCTCCAGAGAACTTTCTTGCTGTAATTATATTCCCCAGATAAGTATTGGCTTTCTCTCAAGATAGAACATATCTGTCAGTTTTCTTCCCTCTAGTCGGTTTCCAGTGAATTCGTCTATATTTTTGTACTGCCTTGTTCATCAATGTACAGATCTCGAGATTGCTACTTTTAACTTTCAAGTAGTACTTTTACTGGGCATGGAAACTCGAATCATGCCATGCTTGAGCTTGACATAGATAACTTGCTGTTTCGTGGTTTGCAGATTGTTGGTTTATTCTAGTGATGTGGTTGTATGATGAGTCCATGACCATTCTTTTGCCATAATGTAGGCGTTTGCAGTTCCATGTAATGCCGGAAAATTTTAAGCCTTCCCCATCCTCTTGAATTTGTGCTCATTTGAGTACTGTGATCAAGTTTGAATTTTAAAATTAGATCCTTTACAATCCATATGGTTTGAACGATTGTAAAATCATTGCATGAAATTGTACTGTTTTGTCCGAACCTTTTCTTACTTGGGTGTTTAAATTTCACGTTAAATTCAGGTTGAACACAAAATGTGGGAAGAAGAATTCTTCAACTTGATGGGTATTATTAGATTGAGTTTGAGCTCCATAAATAGTTAAATACCTTTCATATTATTTAAATCGAGTGAACTCAATTCGACTCGACTCATTTGCACAACTATAACCAATAATGCAATACTACTAATAACTAAATCCATCGGATATCTAGTTCAAAAACTATTAGTTATATTGAGTAATTTAATTTTTTCTTTAACTAAAATCGAATTATCAATCTTTTATTCATAACAATCAAAACTAAACGTTTGTTTTTTTCATTAAATGATTTTTAAAGATTGTCCAAAAAAAAAAGAAAAGATTTTTAATGATTTTTAAATACTCATTAAATTATTACAGGGTCTGAATAATCAGACGGTCCACGTTACGAGAAACCATACGGAGAAGATCTGTTTAATTTTTTTTTTGTCCTGATGAAAATCTCATTTTCATGCCCCAAAAAAAAAGGCGCAACGACGTATTGTTTTACAGTAACCGATCTGGTACCAAAGTGGTGGACGGGTCGAACCCGAAGTTTCAGTCAGGGCCGTCAGAGACATCGGAATCGGAATCGAGATCGCCGTCAAGGTGGCCTTAAACAGATGCAGAATTTGAATTTATAGGCTCAGCCAAATCTGTTACCGGAGCACAGTTTCGCATCCAAATTTGAGCTGTAAGTTCTCTATTCAGAATCGGATATTGAGATTTTTGATGACAATGTTAGAAGTGAAATCGAAGAATGCTTTCCGGTTGTGTGGAGCTTGAGAATTTCTTTGTCTGGTTCCATGGAATCTGATTTTCCTTTTTTGCTGTTTTTGTTATTTTTATTTTCCAATTGTTGATGGAGATATGTGTGAATCCATAGTAGCTGACATTGTTTTCCGAAGATATGGTTCTTCATTGATAGTGGGTAGATGGTCTATCAACTTATCAAGAGATTTACATATATAGTGGTAGATGTTGCAAATTTATGGTTATGGCATTGCTTAGAGTGGCCTTTCATTTAGCTTATTTGGCATGTTGAATTTCTGCTAGGTATGTTGCAGTACCTCTGTGAATCGTGAAGGTATGTGTTGCCTATGCGTCTTTGCCTTCTCTACGTAGAAGTTGGGAAGAACAGCTAGAACTTGGGTTCTGTTGAAGATGGGGCGTCTAAAGCTGCAAAGTGGAATCAAGGCAGTTGAGGAAAAACCCAAGGACTGTGATACAACCTATTCCAACAAAACTACTTTAGCATGCATCCTTAATTCAGAAATAGGTACTGTATTAGCGGTTATGAGGAGGAATGTTAGATGGGGAGGACGCTATGTATCAGATAATGATCAGCTGGAACACTCTCTAATCCAATCTTTAAAGGCATTGCGCAAGAAAATTTTTTCATGGCAGCATCAGTTGCATACCATCAATCCTGCTGTGTATCTCCAGCCATTTCTGGATGTGATTAGATCTGACGAAACTGGTGCACCAATCACTGGTGTCGCTCTGTCATCTGTTTACAATATCTTAACAATTGATGTGATTGATCAGAATTCTGTCAACGTTGAAGATGCTATGCACTTGTTAGTTGATGCTATCACTGGCTGCCGATTTGAGGTGACTGACCCTGCATCAGAAGAAGTGGTATTGATGAAGATACTACAGGTTCTTCTGGCTTGCATGAAGAGTAAAGCATCTGTTATGTTGAGTAATCAGCAGGTTTGCACTATAGTGAATACATGTTTCCGTATAGTTCATCAAGCAGGAACTAAAGGTGAGTTGTTGCAACGGATAGCTCGCCACACAATGCATGAGCTTGTTAGATGTATTTTTTCACACCTTCCAGATGTCCACAACACCGAAACTGCATTATCAAATGGAAGCAATACCTTCAAACGAGAGGTACTTCTACAATCAACATTAACATGTATTATTGTGCCTTAGCCTAGATGTGGTCTTAAAAAAAATACTCTTTACTAATATAAGGTTTTTTTTCCTGTGCAGGCTCCAGGGGTCAATAATGAGCATGCACTTGGGAGTAGACCATTGGATAATGGCAGCATTAGTTCTGAGTATGATGGTCAACTATTATCCACAAATCCTGCTTTGCTTGCTTCCCCAGGCGTTGTAGAATCTGGGATGGGTGAGAAGACAATTGGAACTTCTGACCGGAATGATGCTGTGCAAAATTATTTGAATCTCATGACTGAGCCATTTGGGATTCCCAGCATGGTGGAAATATTTCACTTTCTTTGTTCTTTGTTAAATGTTTCTGAGAATATGGGAATGGGTCCTAGATCTAATACCATATCATTTGATGAAGATGTGCCTCTTTTTGCCTTGGGTTTGGTAAATTCGGCTATAGAGTTGGGTGGGTCCTCCATTCAGCATCACCCCAAGTTATTGAGTTTGGTTCGGGATGAATTGTTTCAGAATCTAATGCAATTTGGCCTGTCAACGAGTCCGCTTATTCTTTCAATGGTATGCAGTATTGTTCTTAATTTGTATCACCATCTGCGCACTGAACTTAAACTTCAGCTTGAGGCGTTCTTTTCCTGCGTGATATTGAGGCTTGCACAAAGCAGGTATGGAGCTTCTTATCAACAGCAGGAGGTGGCCATGGAGGCTCTAGTTGATTTCTGCAGGCAGAAAAATTTCATGGTGGAGATGTACGCTAATTTAGATTGTGACATAACTTGCAGTAATATCTTTGAAGAGCTTGCCAATCTGTTGTCAAAGAGTGCGTTTCCTGTTAACAGCCCTTTGTCTTCAATTCACATTCTTGCCTTGGATGGTCTTATTGCTGTTATTCAGGGAATGACAGAAAGAGTAGAGAATGAATCTGTTATTTCATCTCATACTCCAGTGAATCTTGAAGAGTATACTCCATTCTGGATGGTGAAGTGTGACAACTACAGCGATCCTAATCATTGGGTTCCGTTTGTTTGCCGAACAAAGTACATAAAGCGAAGGTTGATGATTGGTGCCGATCATTTTAACCATGACCCAAAGAAGGGGCTGGAATTCCTCCAAGGAATTCATCTCTTGCCTGAGAAACTTGATCCTCAAAGTGTAGCTTGCTTTTTCAGGTATACTGCTGGGTTAGACAAGAATCTTGTTGGGGATTTCCTGGGAAATCATGATGAGTTTTGCATTCAGGTTCTTCATAAATTTGCCGGTACCTTTGATTTCCAAGACATGAACTTGGATACTGCACTCCGCCTTTTTTTGGAGACATTTCGATTGCCTGGTGAAGCACAAAAAATACAAAGGGTGCTCGAAGCTTTCTCAGAGAGATACTATGAGCAATCACCACTAATTCTAGCTGACAAGGATGCTGCTCTTGTGTTATCATATTCAATCATATTGCTCAATACAGATCACCACAATGTTCAGGTGAAGAAGAAGATGACTGAGGAGGATTTTATTCGAAATAATCGGCGCATAAATGGAGGCAAGGATCTCCCTCGAGAGTTCCTGTCTGAGCTTTACCACTCAATATGCAAGAATGAGATCCGCACAACTCCAGAACAAGGTGCTGGTTTTCCTGAAATGACCCCAAGCAGATGGATTGATTTAATTCACAAATCCAAGAAGAATGCTCCATTTATTGTATCCGATTCCAGAGCTTACCTTGATCATGATATGTTTTCTTTAGTGTCTGGGCCTACAATTGCTGCTATCTCTGTGGTGTTTGATAATGCTGAACAGGAAGAGGTTTACCAAACATGTATTGATGGCTTTTTAGCTGTTGCTAAGATTTCAGCATGCTATCATCTTGAAAATGTTCTGGATGATCTAGTTGTGTCTCTCTGTAAGTTCACAACTCTCTTAAATTCATCATATCTTGACGAACCTGAACTAGAATTTGGTGATGACACAAAAGCGAGAATGTCAACTGTGACAGTTTTCACAATTGCCAATAGGTATGGTGATTACATTCGCACAGGATGGAGAAATATTCTTGACTGTATCTTGAGACTACACAAGCTGGGTCTTCTTCCAGCTCGTGTGGCTCAAGATGCAGCTGATGAGTCGGAGTTTCCAGCTGACACAGGTCATGGCAAACCTATCACAAATTCCCAATCTTCTATTCATATGCCTTCCGTTAGTACTCCTAAAAAATCCTCTGGATTTATGGGCCGGTTTAGTCAGCTCTTATCTCTTGACACAGAGGAGCCGAAGCCACAGCCTACTGAAGAAGAACTTGCTGCTCGTCAGCGCACCGTACAGACAGTTCAAGAGTGCCACATTGACAGCATATTTACCGAGAGCAAGTTTTTGCAGGCGGAATCCCTCTTACAGCTTTCACAAGCACTGATCTGGGCTGCAGGGCGACTCCAGAAAGGGAATAACTCTGCTGAGGATGAAGATACTGTTGTCTTTTGCTTGGAGTTGCTAATTGCTATTACCCTCAATAATAGGGACAGGATTATGCTTCTTTGGCAGGGTGTGTATGAGTACATATCCAACATTGTTCAGTCAACTGTGATGCCTTGTGCGCTGGTAGAGAAGGCTGTCTTTGGACTTCTTCGGATTTGCCAGCGGCTGCTTCCCTATAAGGAAAACCTTGCTGATGAACTTTTGAGGTCACTGCAGCTTGTCTTGAAGCTTGATGCTCGGGTTGCCGATGCATACTGTGAGCAAATTACACAGGAAGTCAGTCGGCTAGTAAAGGCAAATGCCTCTCACATCAGATCTCAATTGGGGTGGCGCACTATTACGTCCCTACTCTCAATCACTGCTCGGCACCCGGACGCTTCTGAGGCTGGGTTTGATGCACTGTTCTTCATTATGTCAGGTGGAACTCACTTGTTGCCAGCCAATTATGTTCTCTGTGTCGATGCGTCACGGCAGTTTGCCGAATCTCGTGTTGGGCAGGCAGATCGGTCTGTCTGCGCACTGGATCTCATGGCAGGTTCTGTTGATTGTTTAGCAAGGTGGGCCCGTGAGGCTAAGCTATCTATGAACGAGGAGGACACTGTGAAGATGTCTCAGGATATTGGAGATATGTGGTTGCGGCTTGTTCAGGGATTGAGAAAAGTTTGTTTAGACAGAAGAGAAGTGGTTAGGAACCATGCTTTGTCATTATTACGGAACTGCTTGACAGGAGTTGATGGGATCCCTCTTCCACATGGTCTGTGGTTGCAGTGCTTTGATCTTGTGATTTTCACAATGCTTGATGATTTGCTTGAAATTGCACAGGCACACTCCCAAAAGGAGTACCGCAATATGGAAGGCACTCTTATCCTCGCCATGAAGCTCTTGTCTAAAGTGTTTCTACAGCTACTATCTGACCTATCACATTTAACAACCTTCAGTAAACTATGGCTGGGTGTTATCAGTCGTATGGAAAACTATATGAAGGTAAAAGTTGGAGGGAGAAAAAGTGAGAAGCTTCAGGACGAAGTACCTGAGCTACTTAAGAACACCTTGCTTGTTATGAATTTAAGGGGAGTGCTTGTTCAGAAGAGTGGTTCAGGTGAGGATAGCTTGTGGGAGCTGACATGGCAACATGTAAATAAAATTGCTCCATCTTTGCAATCCGAGGTTCTTGCTCAAATTGTAGAGCAGTCACATACTAAGCAGTTGGGAGTATCTGATGAAAAGGCTACTTCACCTCCAACTGAAACGACGCCCTCTGAAGGTTCTGGCAGTGGCGGTTAGGGTGTTGAATAATTGTTGCAGGTCTTGTATTGGGAGGCATTCTGTCCTGAAATCTGGTGTTATAGAAACTGGCCGGTGACATCTTAATTTTGTTGTAGAGCTGCTAAATGTGGATCAGCATGGACAGAACTGATATACCTATTGCCGGATCGGTATCTTACTGATCTTCATCTTCATTCAAAAAGTGTCCTCATCTTTGCCTCCATATGAACTTTGTTGTAGTCATATATTCCCCAGATAAGTATATTTTTTTACCTCAAGATACCATATTTGTCTTGTTTTCTACCAGGGTGCTTTTCTTAGGTTTACAATTCTCCCCTCCCCAATTTTGTCATATTGAGAATCTGGAAGGGAAGGAATGATTTGATTTGTTCCTACGATGGTGAATATTTTTTGTATTTATTTGTTCAACAATGTACAGAACTATTCAAGATATGCTACTTGTAAGTAGCATTTTACTCAGTTTGGTAAGGTAATGGTTTCAGCTTCATGAATTGCAGCTCTTTTGTTATTTCATTCTCTTTTTATTTAGAGGTAATCTCAGAGCTAATATTTGATATGCGCCTTGTTTTTTATTAGAGTATCTCGGATTTGTTGAACACATTTTCAACCGTTTGATTTGATTTTGGTACGGTCTTCGATTGACTATCAATCAATCTCACGGTTGTAGATGCTTTTAACAACTATGACAAACTCGAGTTTCATAGCACTTGATAAATTACAAGTTGAGATTTTGAAACTTCGTACAATTGCTTTACAAATTCCCAGGCCAAGAAGACCACTTTTGTACGGGTGTTGCGGTTTTGTTTTGGTCTACGTTGTTATTTATTAAGCTTAGTTAGCTAAAGCATCACAACAAAGAAAACTGTGAGCTCTCCATCACTTAAGCATTGAACCTGATGGCTAATAGTGTAATACTTTCCACTTCATGATGGGTATTAGTGGAACTCGATGACTTTTTTCTTTGGTCTGATGAGTAAAAATTGAAACAACTTGTATGGCTGCTGCTGGGTGAGTGTCTTATAAGCCTGTGCAGCAGGGCCAAGTTGGTTCACAAGCCCACATCAACTTTTGAATGCCATGACTGTCACAGACTCCACAGTGAGCATCGGTAAAGCGAAAAAAATATATATATATGATAACAGATAAACATTGTACAAGCTCAAAAATTCAAAGACCCAAGTCTGTCTAGTCCTAATAAGCCTAGCAGCTCTGGTTGTGTTGTGTTGTGTCATCTGTGGCTCGGTTTTTGGCGGTGAGGTTTTGTGTTTTGCAGACCTTGGCATTCTCGATACCTTGTCGGGACTCGCAGACAGTGACGCGTTCCCACTACTCTATGCGCACGTTACCCCACACCCTCTACCTCTCACCTTCGCCCCACTCTTCCTCTCTCTCTTTTTCAGACACACAGAGGGAGATAAGAAGAAGCAGGTAGTCCAAGTCTTAAGAAAACCCCAAACCAGCTGTATGCCCCGGGGCATATGGTCAAATCACCATCCCACACGTTACCCCATAAGGGGCAAATCCGTAATCTCGCCACGACCCACAAGCCCATTTCTAATTTCTAGTGCAGAATGTGAGCTCTCTCTCACTCGAACGACTTGGAACTTGTACAACAGGGACAAGAGAAAACCGGGATTCTGCGAAACCGCTTGTTTTTAGCTGGTACAGTAATGCACGAATTGTTATCGTACGCCAGGGAGTGCAGGGTCCTCTAACGTACGCCCCGCAAGCCCGCAACTCCAGCAGAAGAAGAAGAAGAATTGAAGTGGGTAAAAAGTGGAGACTAAGTACTCTTACTCCTGCAAAAGAAAGGCCGGCCCCTACCAAATCTCACTCAAACAACCACAAAATCTTGGCCTCGCCTCGTTTAGCTCAAGGCATGCACTTTCTCTTTCTGGTACTCACACGTAGTAGTAGTAGTAGTAGTAAATGGATCGAGTATAGGGGTTTTCAGAACTGGGTTTGGGTTGGGGTTAGATCGATCTTTGAATGGGTGATTGATTAGATTTCTGGGATTGGGAATAGGGTTTTCATGCAGAGATGGAAGGGATAAATGGGTTGGGCAAGTTTGGTGAGAAAGGGAGATAAGGTTTTGGATTTTATGTGTTGGATTTTTGCTTATTTTAGGAATCTCAGTCAATTCTACTACAGCAAGCAAACAAACAAGAGGGAGGAGGTAGTGTGTAGGAGGCTAAAGATTTCATCTTTTTGAGTGTAATAATCCAAGTTGTGCCCTTCCCTAATTAGCTACCTCTGCTGCTTGTCTTTATCCAAAAGAGTCTGCAGCTAGCTAGCTTCTTTCGATTTGGCCATGGCGAATCGATGGTGGGCTGGAAATGTGGCGATGGGAGCTCATGTAGACTCAATCACCTCGACTCCGCCGTCTCTTCACCTGAGAAACGCCGAAGCCGAAGATCACAACAACGCCAACGCCAACGCCACACCCACTAACAGCAGCACCAGCAACCCAAACACCACTCCTCCTCAGAAGCACGAGGACGACCAAGACAGCCGGGACAACGATCGAGAAGGCGACAATCAAGACCCGAGCTCGGGCGGCCACGACAGCCTCGAGCCGGGCTCCAGCAACCGCCGGCCCAGAGGCCGACCGCCCGGCTCGAAGAACAAACCGAAACCCCCGATAATCATCACCAAGGAGTCTCCCAACGCGCTCCGGAGCCACGTGTTGGAAATCAGCAGCGGCAGTGACATCGTCGACAGCATTGCCAGCTTTGCCCAGAGGAGGCACAGAGGGGTCTCCGTGTTGAGCGGGAGCGGCATTGTTTCTAACGTCACTCTCCGACAGCCGGCCGCGCCCAGCGGAGTCATAACGCTCCACGGAAGGTTCGAGATTCTGTCCCTAAACGGTGCGTTTCTGCCTGCCCCGTCCCCGCCCGGCGCTAGTGGGCTGACCGTGTACTTGGGCGGCGGGCAGGGGCAGGTGGTTGGTGGCACTGTCGTCGGGGCTCTGATGGCTTCCGGGCCAGTGATGATCATTGCGGCCACCTTCACAAACGCCACATATGAAAGGCTGCCGCTTGAGGATGAGGCCAATGGAGAAGGGATGCAATTGCAACAGCAACATCCGCAGCAGCAACAATCCGGTGTGAATTCGGCAGCGACCGGAGGGAATTCGGGTTCTCAGGGCTTGAGTGATCAACAACAACAGCAGCAAGTACCCATTTACGCTTTGCCTCCGACTTTGCTTCCAAACGGTCAGATGCCACCTGATGTGTACTGGGGTCCTCCACCTCCTAGACCTCCGCCACCTTACTAAGGAACAAGGGTAGATGCTTGGTTTGATCGTCACCGACTCTTTTTGGTTCTATGCAAAATGTTTCGGCAGCTTCTTTCTCTAGGCACAGCAAGCGAGGTTAGACTAGCTATTTTGTTCATTATATCTTTTGCTTGTGAAGCAACTCTCAATATGTAGTTTGTTGTTAGGTTTCGGATTAGCTAGCTATGATGTTTAAAAATCTAGTGGATGTCTTTGTTCCTTGTTTCGTTTCATTTTCTCGTGGAAGAAGACAATCATGATGGTGTAGCGTAGGCAAAGAAGATATTATTAGTCAAGAAATCGGGGTTGGAGCTTCTGAAATTTCATTGCGAGTTTAATTTGTGCAAGAAGCTCTTTCTTCTTTTTTATAAGCGTTCTAATATACATGTCTCGTTGCATTGTATACTTCATGTAGCAATGATGCCTAGCTAGAAAGAATAATGTGTGAGAGTAGAGATGAGGGAATGGTGGGGTTATTTCATCTGCAACTTCAATTAGATATGTCATTTCAACCAGAGTTTCTTGAATGTTGAATTCCAGATTAAGTGCATGCACTGACAGCATTAATTTATGGTTCATCTGAATAGAATTTCCAGAATTAGGTAGCTTTAGCCTTTAGGAGCAAGTTGACTTTGGATGTTTTATGCTTTGCCAGGCTTTAGGGTTTATGGCTTTTATGATTTGAGGGGTACTTCTTTGACCAAGTATGGTGAAGTGCAACTTGGTGAATTGCAACTTGGTCTTAGAGAACTGTTGAAGAATCACTTTCCATCTTCCATTATATGGAATTGACTCCACTTACCACTGGTAGCCCCAGATTTACGTCATATTGTTCTACATATACATGATATATAGCCAGGAAGCAAAATAGGTAGTGGTTATAGCTCTTTTAAATTGTCAGATTGAAGCAGGAGGCTGATCATTCGGTCAATTAAGCTTTATGAACCTTGTGATATGAGGTAAAGCATTAAGAGGGACTTAAGCTGCAATAAAGGTTCTTAGTGCCACTGATTAGGGTGATGTGGGACTCATTCATATTACTTTCTTTTAAGAGGTACATTCATATTACTTGGGTAGAGCATTAATTGCATGTTTTATTTTTCTTTCTTTTAATGTTTACAAACTTGGTCCAGATATTCTTGTTCATCAGAAACAAGAAACTTGGATCGTGGTGCAAATTTTACAGATGTAAGCATATTAGTTGAAAGTTGTTGGGATCAGGTCTTATTGCTGTACTCTCCTTTTTCTGCAAATACAGTTCTTTCTTTAACCAAGTTGTGAAGAAATAATTGAAAGAATTGTAGCGCAGTCTTAATTCTTTTGGGTCATACTTCTGAATTAAATTTCACTTTATAGATGGATGTAAATATAGATACAACTACTAACCTATGTTCCAAACCTTGAATATATGTAGATAATACCTTACATATAAAAGAAAACCACTAATTTCTTACTTCAGGTCATGGGTGGTTGAACTAGCAGTAGTTTCCAATTTGGTAACTGATGTTGAAAAGTACAGGCAGCTCAAATAGTAGTTATTATCTTGAAATTTTTGGAGGTCTAGTATTTTGACTTCTGCTATAGGAGTACTGTTTGACATTAACAACAGATGCTGACTATTACTGCTATTCCAGATTGGCATGAACTCGCATTCACGAATTCATTTTACAGTTTTCGGATCATGAAAATAAAGGACTTTGTTTATATTCTTTCATTTTTCTGCCGCTATTGTCACTAATGGTTGAAATCAGAGTTTTAAACTCGAGTATGTGTAGAAGATGATGAAAATAAATGGCTTTATTTATTAAATTGTCACTGTATGTGTAGCAGTGTAGCACAAATATTTCTCCATATTGGAATTTTATCAAGATTTGTGGTCAAAACTCGAAAAGATGCTCAAATTACTATTTCTTTATGAATGGGAATGTGAATATGTCACTTCTTTATAAGAAATATACTTTTAAAGACCTTTTGCAGCTAACTACAGTTTATCTTTCAACATTTTATCCACTATCTTGCTCCATTATTATTTGATTTTGTTCTTTACTTCAAGGCTTTAGGTCACTACTGCACTGAGACCATGAATGATGTTCTAGGATTTCTGTATCCTTTTGTGCCTTGTGTGCTAGGCACCCTCTTCATCTTCATGTATAAGTGTTGAATTTCATTATGCATCGAAATTATTTTCCATCCGAAGTCAGGAAGAAATAAAATCATTGCTTTGTAAAAGTGTTATGCATGTTTGTAATCAGTTATATTTGTGATTTCTAATGAATCAGGGTTCTAAGTAGCCATGTCTGATTAGATTTAGATATTTAAAGCATTTTCTTGCTGAGTTGCTATAGGACACCGATTTGATGATATATGACATGTTTAAAGATTTTTCAATAAATTTAGCATGAGCGCTATAGAAAAAAAAAATCATAACTCTGAGAAAACCATTCTCATGATGTTTTGAGCACTCGGTTTTCCGATCTCGATGATCTTGCCTGACTTGGGTGTAAAGAAAAATGTTGGTTTAAAGAAACCCGGTCACCGAAATTTGTCTAAAGTTTTAGGAGCTTTGGGGTCTCTTGTGGTCGATCTTAAAGAACTATATGGGTCTTGGATCTTAAGAAAACCGTACAACAGAACTTCCAAATTTGCAAAATGGTTACATTAATTAAGAGACAGTACTAGATTCAAGATTCACTAAAATGAGATTGAAAACAAATCTAATTCAGCTTCATGTGATTCACTCAAAAGCGGTATTCATATACGCATAGCCTTGACCCCCTTCATCGCCAGATTCCTCTCGGCGCTCATGATCTTGGGTGCAGGAGGCTCGTTGGAAACAATGCAGTCTTTCACCATATCCTTGACCCTCTTTACTCCTTCGGATCTACCAATAACTACGATAATCTCATCCTGCATACAAATATCGCAGGAACTCAGTCGTGCTAGTACGTGCCTCTCTCGAGTCCCGGAGAAGTTTCCTCCGTTCAACAAATTGCTCCTCGCTGATCCAAAAATGTGAGCAAAGGCCGCCATATTGGTGTCCGATCTTGATAAGGCAAGATTGCCTTCCATTGAAAAGTTGAAATGCCGTACCCGCCGGAATATTTACTGATAATAGCTGGAGAAGTTGCTTGGGTTCGCAAATAAGATCTGGTTCCTTCCTGGTTGTTGTCAATGTCATGCACACTTCAACGTATCCACTGTATAAGTCATTCCACGTACACTTAATACATGTTTCAGCTCTGGCTCACTTTGTAGCAAATTTGGTTGTATGTGTTTAGGGTATCTCTTAGAGAAAGAGACGACAATCCCTTCGTCCATCCATGAAGTGTCAAAGGTGTCCAAATCCGAAGGCGACGTGTCGTGCTGCCCGACGACGCCATTCTCGTTCTTCTCCATCGTCGCTGTTGACATTTGTAGCAATCTGCTTCCGAAACTTTTCACAAAGTAATATAAACTGGAGGGGTTTGCAGGAGATGGTGGTTTTATGGAGAATAAACTTTGAAAAAAAAAAAACTAAACGAGGAAACATTAATCCTATTAAGATTTGGTAATCCTAAGAGTACCAACCCTAAAACAAAGAGAGGGATTGGTAATTCTAATTAAACTAGGCATGAATAGGAAGTGAAACCAGGGCCCAAAAGCACTTACTTTAAATCTACCATTCTCAGGAGTCAGGATTGATAGATTGCCCCATTTTTTTTTTTTTAAGGGCAATTTATTCGAAACCTACAAAAGTATTTTTAGGAATCGCGTCTCCTCTTTTTTACTTTTTTCTTGATAAAGCAATGACATGCAATAGTATTATGCACTTTCTTACTATATACAACCTTAATGAGATGCAGCAGCATTGAGATTCTAAATATTTTCAAGCGTATAATATTGTTTTGATTCAAGATATGAATCCTATTCACATCTATACATCTATAACACACATTTTTTGGTTTGTTAATTATATGAGCAAGAAAAACAATTGAACCAAACCAAGTGAAAAATATGAACAAGAGAAACTCCACTGTTGTCATAGTAGCATTGACCGTGTGGGAAACAATAAAGTGTGTTGAGTTTTAGGAAAAAATTGTTGTGAAATTGCATTTATTGGGTTTCTCTGTTAAAAAAGAAGAAGTTTGTATGGGCTTAAAATTTAGAACCTACAGTAGTCTAAATTTAATATTTTCATTTTTGTAAAGGTTTTGACAAAAAAATAACTATTTAGCTTCCTTAATTTTCAAGGATCGTGATGTTAAATCATACAAATTTCCCATTCAGGTTCGTTTCATTCATTCACAGCAATTATGTACCTCTTCTCAGTTTACACATATACCTCTTCTCATTCTACACAAGTAATTACAACTCCAGTAGAGAATAACATTGGCCAAAATGGTAACACTAAATAAGAGACAGTACTAGATTCAGGATTCACTAAAACCAAATTGAAAAAAAAAAAAAAAAAAAAAACTATACGTGTTGCTTCATGATTCCCTTGAAAGTTGATGGTGCACAGCCTCGATATCCTTCCTGGCCAGATTCCTCTGGGCGCTCCTGATCTTGGGTGCCGGAGACTGATTGGAAACAATACAGTCTTTCACCATAGCCCTGACCATTTTTATTCCTTGGGATTTACCAATAACGACGACAATCTTAAGCTGTATGAAAATATAGCATGACGTCAACCTTTCAAGTGCCTTTCTGGAGTCCCGGAGAAGATTCCTCCGCTCAATAAACTGTTGCTGGTTGATCCCGAAGTGTTTGCAAAGGCCACCATCTTGATGCCCGATCTTGATGATGTAAGCTTCCCTTCCGGTGAAGAGTATATAATGTTATACCCGCAGGAATATTTACTGCTAAAAGTTGAAGGAGTTCCTTGGCTTTGCGAAGAAGATCTGGTTCCTTCCTGGTTGTTGACAACATCATGCAACTGTTAAACGGATCAACTGTATATGTAAATCGACAGACACCTAATATATATTGCAGTTTCGGCAAACTTTGCGGCAAACTTTGCAGCAAACATGGCTCTATGTGTTTAGGGTATCTCTTAGAGAAAGAGACGACTTCAAGCTCAAGAATTCCTTCGTTGCTCCATCAAGGGTCAAAAGTGTCCATCTCCGAAAGCTTCGACATGTCGTGCTCATCCCCAACGACGCCATTCTCGTTCTTCTCCATCGTCGCTGTTGCTTCCGCAACAGAATAAGGCCCAGTTTGGTAGAGCTTAACTTATTTTTAAAGCAGTTGTAGCTGTATTGTGAGAATAATCAGCTGTGAAATTAAGTAGTTGCGTGTTTGGTAAATTTTGCTTTTAAAAGTGTTGTGAATACAAAAAGTAGTGTGTAAATGTTTGGTAAACTTTAATATAGGTAAAGTCAAAAGGGAAAGACAACAAAAACTAGAAGCTGCTTATAGAAGTATCAAATTATCAACTTGCATAAGTTACATTGGAAAGTGTGAGATTTTTAATTAAGCTGCTTAATTTTGTTTTACCAAACAACCCAAAGTGCTTAACTTAATAAATAATAAACTTATTTTTTAATTTAAGCTGCCCCAAACTGGGCCTAAGATAAACTTGAGGGCTAATTTGTGGGAAATTAGTTTAGCGAAGATGGTGGTTTCTGTAATGAAGGTACGAGTCTTCATTTTCTGGGAGATGCGTGGTTTTACTTTTATAGAGCACAATAGTTTGAAAACCAAACAAGAGTTGGAATTGGAAACATTCAAGATGACCAAATCCTAAATGAACATGTATTACAGGCCAAAACAAAGAAAAGCGAGTAGATCTTGGGTCCAACAGCTTCGCTTTTTACTATTCTTATTGGGATTTTTTTTATGAGTAGGGTCAAAATTTATGAGAATCGGACAAAATGATACTCAAACTTCAAAAGTAATCAAAATGGTACATGAACTTTCAAAATACGATCAACTTGATACCTCCGTCCAATTTCTGTTACACCGTTAATTTTTTCCATGTGCCGCGCCTGTAAGAGCATCAGCAGTGGGGACTCATTTTTTGGACCCAAATATGGGTCCAAATTGGCCGTAATCCAAATTTGAGTCCATCGGAATAGTGGATAAAAGGACTTACTTTTTTGGGTGTCACAGTGGTGCAGGACTCATTTTTGAATTCGTATTTTTGGACTCAAATTTGGGTCCCAAATTTGAGTCATCTCCACTGTGGAATATAGATATTGGCGGAAATTATTCTATACACGGTCCGTGCAACATTATGTTCAATCTCAGCCGTCCAAATAGAGATCCAACGGTTCAGTTTTGTTTGACTAATTTGATCATAACGGTTGACCGTTAAAAATCATGATCGTGTGCACCTCAGCGCTACGTGCATGGAATACCTTCCCAGATATTGGACCCAAAAACCGCACTTGTTCTCTCATTGATGAATCATCAATTTCTCTCTCCAAAATCCTCTCAAATTAGTTTCACATGGGGGGACCCACAAATATAGGTCCAAAATTTTTGAGTCCAAACTAGACCTATATTTGGGTCCAACATTTGGGTCTCCGACAACTATAAGTCTTACTCCCTTCGATCCACTGTGGGTGTTTTTGGACCCAAATTTGGGTTCCCATTGTGGATGCTCTAAGTACACATAGTTAAGGGCTATTTTGGTCATTTCTTCTTCCCAATTTTTTTTTTCTTCTCACTCCCCCACTACCGTAGGCAACTTCCACCTCCCTCTCCTCTCTGTTGCCCGCGCTGCACCACTATGACCGGCCACCACCGCACGTCACCGCCACCACCAAAGGGAGCGGCGTGTGCCAGCGGGTTTCAGAACCAATTTTGCCGGAAAATAGCCGCAAGCAAGGCCGAAAACAGCTTGAACTTCAAGCTTTTGGTCCCGGCCCTCCGGCCACCTCCAACCTTTAAAGCCTTATAGGTTTCGGAAACTTCCGGCGCCGATATCTCACGATCTAATTCGAATCTCACCTTGAGATAGTTAATAAACTTGTTGGTTTTGTTGTAATGAACACGATAACATACGTTTCGAAGCAATCAGAGATGGTTGATTATGTGAGTTTTGATTCCTGGGAATTGAGTTGCAGAAGAAAGAAAGAAGGAAAGAAGAAGAAGAAGAAAAAAAAAAAAAACCTCTTTCAGGTTTGTACTTTTGTCATGAGAAAGTATATAAATAAAATATTTTGTATGCTATAAAGTAAGAGTAGCATGTGTCTTAGTGGTTGAGTCATATTTGACTGCGAAGTAACGGAAATTGAATTCAACCAAAAAAAGTGTAAACCATTTTTGTTTCAATCCAGAGAGATTTTTTTTTTTGCCGAGCAATAGATCCTTTTTATCCTATGTGTCCCACGATTTTGTACGTCGAAACCTTCCGTCCATTTACGAATTACCAATTAGCCACACGAAATATGTACCAAGTCATCATCACCAACACACCACCACCTCTTTTCTTGTCTGAATCCCTTGTACCAAATCCACTCCATTTTCCAGATCCAACCTCACATCACCGTCCACCATTTACACTCGCTCTGTTTCTGATACATGAACCACCACAACCGCAAATGGGCGTCTCTTCCTCAGCAGTACCAGCAGGTCTGTTCATGGCCTGATTACATGCACACTTTCTTTATGCATGTTCTCTCGTAATGGATGTATGAATATGTTTGGTAATTACTTCGTCTGCTTTCAAATTGAAATAAGCAGAATGAGGTTTCTGATAGACAATAAAACCGTTTGAATTCTCTTATCTTATCTAGTATTTGAATTACTGTCATTAGCTATCTTAGCTACTGATTTGCTCCAATTTCTAAATGTTTGAAATTCAAAACTCTAGCTAAGATGTATAGATAAATATAGTGCAGTTCATGTTGATAGAGATGTATTTGATTTGTACTACAACTGTGTACGATGTAAACGCTATAAATAGAAGCAACCAAGACCTCTGTTATTCAAGTCTTCACCATATATTTCTTATTCCTTTATGGTATCTCAGCCATAAGTCTGACGACATATTTTTTTTTTCTAAACATTCAAACACATGGATTCCTGTACTTCTCCCTCCTTTGATTCCCAAACAGTCTCCTCCACCTCCCAAACAGTTTCCTCCACCCAAATTGCTTCCTCTGCCCAAACAGCTCCCACCGTATCAAGCTTTATGACTATCAAGCTTTATCGTACGTTCTAACTATGTGTTCTGGCTTGCGCAACTTGTTCCAGTTCTTCGCAGCCGTGGTCTCATGAGGATAGTTGATGGATCCTCTCCATGCCCAAAATGCTTTCTCACTGATGATGCCGGAAATCTCATCGACACCGTTAATCCTGAGTATGAACCATGGATCCAGAAGGATCAAATGATCCTAGGTTGGATCAACACCTCTTTAACTCCTACTGTGCTCTCAACAGTGGCTCGCTCCATTTCTGTTCGATCCACTTGGCTCTCTCTTGAGAAGCGGTACGCGTCTCAATCTCAAAATCGTGTACTACAGCTTCGTAGTGAATTGCTGCGCACAACCAAGGGCTCCTTATCTGTGTCTGACTTCTCAGACAAGCTCAATGCCATTGCAGACAACTTAGCAATGACTGGTAATGCTATCAGTGAAGGTGACTTTGTCACAATTATCATGAACAATGTTGGTCCTCAATTTGAGATGACCGTTTGCTCCGCTCAAGCCCGTGAGTATTTCTTATTCCTTTAGTTTCTTGGTACTATGTGACTGATTTCGTGCTTTAAGACAATGAAAGATGCTACCTTTGTAACCAAAGATGAGGCTTTTGGCTTTGAAATTTTATTTCCTGCAGAATTGTTTCAATCGTTATTGTGTAAATGAACAGGCTAATCTGTTATTTTAAACAGATGTACAGAGGATTACCCTGAAGCGTTTGAGATTTTGAAAGCTGCCCTTGCAAACAGTGAAATGGTGCACAAAGCTGGAGCTAAGCAGAAAACGATCCCCCGGAAAGTATGCTCTTTTAATTGTTCAACTCCTAAGCTTTTCCGACTAGTGAATATGTGTCCTGTAATATACGTGCACAATCTCACATTATGAATCAGTACCATATTATTGTGAATTTTGGCAGAATGTAAAAATTTGTTTGTTGACATTCTGTGATATGGAATTCTTAAATGGCATGAAAAGAATACACAGAAGTCTGGGGATGATACACAGGCAGACTACACCTAAATGACCTCACTCCTCATCTGTTTAGGGATAAATGTGATGTCTTGCTGACCTGTGTGGAAGATTGATTTATTGGGGATTGTAAAAGTGTGATAGGAATCATAGCACATCGCACAAGTATATGGGGTATTTATAAGTTGTTAGATTCCTCATCTTGTAAACTTAATATTAGTATATACATACAGTATTGGTTTGAATGTTGTCTGGCATGTAACAGATCTGAGCTTGTTAAAACTTAATGCATCACTCTTCACAGGGTTTGGCTTTCATGCCAGGTTTATAGTTTTTGAGCAAGTTTTTCATTCACAAGATTACCATGTTAGTTTTACCTAATTATGTCTATTTAGATGCATCATTATTCTCAATCCTCATTCATGTTAGATTAGCTGTAAAAACTCGTTGATTACAGAAAGGGAAAAAGGCTGCAACCAATAAGAATTAATTTCCTGATTGATGCCTTATGCTCTATATAAGGAGGGGTGCTGCTCTTTTCCTTTAGCATAGCCAGAGTTAGTATCTGCCTCAGCTTTAATGTGCATTTATACTAGCAATTGTTCTCTTGGCATGAACTTTTTATATTTCTCTTCAGTTTTTTATGTGAAGAGGATGGAACGCTTGATCTTTTGTGCATTCTAAGGTATACATTTTGTAACTATTTTTTTGGATTTTTATCACAAATGGTACCTGAACTTTGCCTCAATTATATACATAGTACCTGAACTTCACTTTTGATCACAACCAGTACCCGAACTCTTCGTGTTTATCTTAAATGGTACCTGAACTTCAATTTTTGTCATAAGTGGTACCCAAAGTTTTCAATTTTTGTCACAAGTAGTACCCAAAGTTTTCCATTTTAGCATTTTTTTTTTAACACACACCGTCACGAGCATATAATATCACAAAAATGACCTTAGGTACCAAAAGAGATGAAATCAAAAACTTTGAGTACTACTTGTGACAAAAATTGAAACTCTAGGTACTACTTGTGACAAAAATTAAAATTCAGGTACCAAATATATAATTGAGAAATAGTTCAGATACTATATGTGATAAAAACCTTATTTTTTTAGATGTGCGACCTTATGAATAGCTTCCAAATTGCAAATTAATGGAATTGTTATGGTTCAGTTATGATATTTTTGTGATCACATGCTTGTGATATTTTTCAAGCACTTTCTGTCTCTGACTTCGAGACCTCAAAGTTGGTTAAAGTCAGGTTTGAGCATCTTATGTTGGTTGGACAGCTGAAATTGACATTTGCAGATTGAGTTGGTTTAATTTGATATGACTCATGGACTGGCATGGGTTATTCTTGTTTGGTCGAGGTTGAAACAAGTTTGGAGTCGAGTTGGTAAACAGTATGATCTTCCAAGCAATATCTATCTTCTTGATATTTGTCCTGGACATGAACATAAGAAAAATTAATAAGAGGAGTGTATTGTATTTAGATTTCTATGATGTTTTAAAAATTGTTCTTGAATTCATAAGTCTATGGGTATTCAATTAGGATTGTTAAAAAATCTTTACAAGTTTGAGTGTATTCAATTTAGATTTTTTAATGACTTTTAATGAGTCTACAAACGTTTAGATATATTCAAACAATCAAGGAATTATAAATAATTCATTAAATGATGGAATTGTGCATGTGGATTGTTTAGTGTTAATTGTAAAGACAAAAAGTTTTTATCAATTCAACTTTCAGCCTAAAGATTTTCATGAATTTGAAATTTTCTTCTTTTTATTATTACATTTTTCTATTTCATCTTGTTCTTCTTTCATCATCATCTCTCTCTCTCTCTCTCTCTCTCTCTCTCTCTCTCTCTCTCTCTCTCTCTCTCTCTCTCTCTCTCTCTCTCTCTCTCTCTCTCTCACACACACACACACACACACCTCTATTATTCAAGGACGTAGTCACATACAACACGAGATATACGTTCTTTTACCATCGTTATTCATATATTACCCATAACTTTATTTATTTTTTTACCCATAAACTTTTATGACAAGAGCAACAAATAAAAATGCCACAACACATGTATTTTTTTATTTTTTCAAACTCACATCTCTCTTAAATTCATTTTTCTCTAATCTTTTTCTATTACCGAATGAAACGAATAAAAAAAAACTAAAGTTTCTTTAGAGTAAAAAAAATCCTAACTCCTCAAATCAATTTCTACAACCTAATGTTCTTATAAATCTAGAAACTGAAAGCATGAAATGAAATATAGGGGAAAAATAAGTCAGGTGGTAATTATCGCAAGTAATTGATCTCTCATGAGTATGAGAGGCTTCTTTCCTCTACTCCATGATATGTTCTTGTCTTCTTGATGAAATTTTTTTTTTGCTGTTTTGATATATGAAATTATGAAGTTATAAAATTTTTATGTTAAGCAATTTATTTATTGGGCTTTTATCAGGTATTTTTGTCGATAAAATGATGAGTATAAAAAATTTATCTAATTCTACGAGAGTTCTTACAAATCCATACAAGTTTATCTTTTAAAATCTATAGAATTTTAAAAATTTGATAAATCTGCCGATTTTAATTTCATAGAATTTTTAAATTTTTAAATCTATCACTTAAAAAAAATCTACATAAATTACAATACACCCCCCTAAGTGTTGGACAATTAATGAACTATTTAACTATGGTTTAGTTGCCACTCATGCAACCTATCAGTTTGTCTTTGCCCTCAAAACAGAAACACGCCACACATGCACAAACACAGATCATTATGGAGTGTAATGTTCTTGTTCTCTCTGTCTCTCTGTCTCTCTGTGTCTCTCTGTCTGTCTCTCTGTCTCTCTCTCCCTCGTTTCCCTGATTATAATCAATTTGGAAAGAATCTGTCTTTCCTAGAACTTTAGGAAACCTATTCCCTTCCAGATTTGGACTTGCCATCAAATTAATGCAACTTGAAAGTTGAAACTAAAGAATTCAGACTATATAAAATTGAGTCGAAAGGTTAGAGGTGCCTTCCATTCAAAATTTACAAAAACATGCCATTGTATTAGCTATTGAACCAATAGCTAATGCGATGAACAAATGAAAATGCTGTCTGATAAGTAAAGTCTCAATGGAAGTGCAGAAATGAAAGGGAGAGGAGGTATCAGCTATTGAATCAATAGTCATACACCACCTCAGTAATACTATTGGTAAATTCATCAGCTCTGGGAATCTTGAAGACTTGACTGGTCATCCAGAGGACTTCCACCTACGTCCAACCTCTGGCTCCAAATATCATGACCTAGGTACCTGTGGATCTCTTCTTTAAGACGATACACTGTATCGGTCCATCTCATCTCAATCACAGTCAGAGTATCAAATGACCCTGCCTTCACAATAGTAGGTTGGTCCTCACTGGAAGCATCTCAGGCGCAGTTTGATTGGCAGCCCTGTCATCCCTACATTGAAACATGGGGCATATTAGACAAAGATACGTACAGATTACTGCAGCAACTACGTACACTATTAAACAAATTATATGCAAATGTGAATGATGTTTTATTGAGTTTGATTGTTGTTTTTTGGTTAGTATTTCGACATTCCAGCAACGAATCATTTTGCAATGGTATTGCCAAAGGAAGAGGACCCCAGCTTGGTTGATAGGAATGCTTGGGCAACTTTTGGGGACTCTACAGGTATGTTGCAGAGTAGTTATTCTTTGATCATGTATGTCTGGCTACCCATCTCTCTCCAAGTTTGCTTCTAATTCAGTTTCTTGTATAGTTAGTTATTATGTGATTTCCTCTGATAACAATGTGTTTCCGGTACTGTTGATATTATTTCTTAGACTAGAACTGTTGTTTGTCTTCATGAAAGTCTGAGTTCAGGCTGTAAGAAAATACAAGTTTAATTTTCCAAAAAAAAAAAGAAAATACAAGTTTCATCTTCTCTAAGGAGGTCATCTGCAAGACTGCAACTATAAATTTAAGGAAAACTCTAACTCTTCATTAATGCACCTATGCATTTTCACTAGGAATTCCATTCTCACTTGGAATTCCATTTTCACTTAGATTTAAGTAGTTCATTTTTACATATATACCTAGCATCATTTTCTACAATAGCATATAAAGATATATATATATATATATATATATATATATATATATATAATTATATATATAGGGTGTTGTTATTAACACACGCAAATGTGTTAATAACACACCCTATATCTCTATCTCTCTCTCTTTCTTGGGTGTGTTATTAACATATTTGGGTGTGTTAATAACAACACCCTATATATATATATATCAAATTGTTTAAGGAACCATTTGTTAGTGCTTCTTTAATTTTAGAAAGGATGATGCTAGAGATTTCAAAATTGTGTACCAAATTTCGATCCCAAATGATGTGGCATTTGCCATATCATTGATTTAGAATAAATTAAATTGCCAAAAGTTATTGTAGAATTATCCATACATCCGATGGATGTGAGAGTGGAGGTGGTTAGTTAGAGGATATGGGTGATTTAGCTAATTTATTTTTTTATTTTCTGTTATTTGTGATTTGACTTTTTTATCCTTTCTAGTTAAATTGGTATGTAAAGTAGTTTGATATAAGAGGGGTATTTGCCTAAAAAAGTCCTGTTATCTGTATTAATTAAGAGAATAAGGGTTAAGGTTAAACTTTCAAAAACCCTGAAATTACCCTTCTTTTAATTAAACCTTGAAAATTTTTAATTTAATAAATAGAGGATAAAATAGTAAATGACATGTATTGAAATAAAAAAATAAAAAAAATATTTGAACGTGGGAACAATTAATCTTAACTGCAATTGCAGTTTTTTTTTTTAACTCTCTACACACAAATAAAAATAACAAAGCCAATTGACACACGCGATTGCAGTTGATAAACCGTAAACCGTAAACCGTAAACCCACCCTCTTAAATATAGTATAGATAGATAACTTCTTAATTCATTTTTCAGAAAAATATAAAAGAAAGTAAAATTAATTAACACCCGATCCTGATTTGATTGGTGCGAACCACCGGTGAGGTCCTCAACTCCTCATTCCCATCACCACCACTTAACCTTTATTGCTTCATCGTTTTTTGTAATTGAGACATACCTGCAGGGCTGCAGGTTGGGAAGGAGGACAAGAAAAAAAACTGAAGAATGAATTACAGCTCTTCCCTCAATTGGAGATAACGGAATTCTCAAACTTCAGCCCCTCTTGATTTACTCATTGGATCATTTCAAGAGATTCTAATAAGGGAAGATCAAATTGATCTCTTTAAATTTTCTTTTGATCATGAAACCAATTCAGGTGTATGGATACTAAATTGGTAAATACTAAATAGAGAAAAAGATAGTAAACCCTAATTGCACCATCTTATACTCGCAGATTGCTGGGTCAATGGCCATACTGCTTGGCTGCTTGCCTTCCTACTCCAAGTTCTAATCTATTTAGTATTTACCATTTTTTACTTTCTGTTAGGGTTTACCATGCAATCTTACTTTCTGTTAGTATAAGATGGTGCAATTAGGGTTTACTATCTTTTTCTCTCCAGTTTTTCATTTCTTTTTTTAATTTTTATAAACTCAATTTTCACCAAATTCTAATTTGACAGAAAAAACGTTTGCTGAAATAAAAGATTACAGAAGGTTACAAATACTTCCAAAGACTCGAACACACCCTTATCAAACCGACTTCAGAGGACAGAGCTAGAATATGATCTTAAATATAAGGATGCTTGTTTTTTAGGGTAGTTGAAACTGAGATATAGGGATGGCTATTTACAGATTCAAACTACCAAATTTCAGCACTCTTATTTATGATCACTTGAAGCTAAATGGATGAAAGAAACACAAAAGACTCAGAAGCTGTGACCATCTGACCAGATAGCAAAATCTGTTCCCTCCTAACCTTAATTTGGAGTTCTCATATTCACCAGCTCCTGCCCTTGATGCTCCATTGTAAAACCCACATGCATTTACGTTTGGAAATCATTCACGCGCGCTCTAATCTCAACCAGAACTTCAATTTTCTAGTTCCAGGCGATGGAAGGGTCATTCAACCATGGATTATGTCCCAAGTTCTCTTGGTCTATACCTTGAAGAAATCTTTCTAAAGGATCTTGCGTAGAGCGATCACCAAATAAGTTAACTTCTTCCCCTTCATGTAAAGGAGGCATCTGAATATCCATCATCTCATGACTACTATAGCCTTGGTTGGTACTTGCTATTCCTGCCTGTGGAAGTAGTACTGGAAGTTCTGTTTGACTCTGAAGATATTGTGTCCCAACAGCAATATCATGATGTTGTGGAAATACTTGTAACGCACTGAATGAGTTAGAGTTATTATTTGCTTCAGAACTTCCATAAGTACTTGAATTCCCAGATGCCAAGTTAACCATTTGGTTCCCCAGAAGAGTCTCAATCTCCTCCTGTAAGTGCGCGACCTGCACATGCAATACCCGATCGAAAAGCTTAAGTTGTCATGAAATAGACGAAAGGTATATGTATATCAAGCCAACAGAAAGTTACCTGTTGTTGGAGTGAGAAGATTTGTGAGACACATCCATATACTGGGTCATGCATCCGAGCTAGTGCTTCATAAGACATGGTGAGAGCAGCATCCCTTCGATTTTCTACTGGTAAGCGGAGCAGTAGCTTTGAGACATTACTTGCACCAAACACTTTGTGCACAGCTGCAAAATGTGTTGCAGCCTGGTCATAGCAGAAGTAAGGAGCAAACACACACTCACTTGTGCATTTTCTCCTCAAGAACTTGCATGCTCCACATGAAGAGCCCAATCCTGTCATAGTCTTAATTAAGCTTTTCCTGGTACCAATCTGTAGTGTCGGAGAGTGATTATTCAGGTGGTGGCTAGTACTATAATTTGACTGGTTTACATCCAAACTGGTTAGAGTTAGTCTTTATAGCAATTCTTCACTTTACTGTAATGTATTCTTCTTTTCTTTATGGCCTACACTGTTAATCTCAAATTGGGTTAGTTTTCTTGATTAATTAATGCCTCTTAAAGGTAGAGTCTTCAAGAATGAGACTATTTCATGGAAGACCTAATCGTTATCATCATAAGCTGCGGCACCAAAAGATAAGCTCGAGATCATGGCCCAGTACATTAAGCTTTAATATATATATATATTTTTTGGGAAACTAAGCTTTAATATGTAGTGGAGCAAAGAACAAATGTACACAATGGCCACATCTTTATTCGGATTATTCCTCATATTTGGAAGACCTAAGCCTTATCTCACTTTATTTCTCATATATATGGAAAGTTCGATCATCCTGCCCAAAACAACGTTAATGAGTAAAAGTAGTAGAAAGGGCATTTCGCTTTTTAAACAATTGGGATAACGTTTGTTAGCTATACACTTTGCTAAGTTGCTAACTATGGCTTCTGGGTAGCAATTGATCCATGGTTTTTGTATAAGAGTTAACACAAACTCAACTGAAAACAACAAAAGCTTAATCAAAATGTCCTTGTTTTATCTAGATATAACAAATATATCAAGCAAACTACCACGGGCCAACAAATATATCAAGCTAACTACTATAAGTGCTTTTCGGGACGCCAACTTACACACGGAGAAAATAACATACAAATAAAGATATTTTAAAGATAGAGGATTTGGACCAAGACCTCTTAAAACAAACTCTAATATCATTTTAGCTAGACAAGTGACTTAAAAATTTAAATTAAACTGCAAGGTACTCGACCAATTATGTATATCAAACTAGCACTATTTTGGCACATTATTAATTTATTAGCCTTTCTACACGCGCATGCGAGCAACGTTTTCGCTTATTTTAGTTTTTTTTTATTATTTGTCTTTCCGTTTTATCATACTATTTTTCAAATTAAATAATAAATAATGTTAGAAAATAAAATAATATAAGAAATTTAAAAAAAAAAAAACTAAAAATAGGCAAGTTGGTGTGGAACCTTATATTATTTTATTATTTTGATTATGCTATTTATTGTTTTGCCCTTAATATATTTAAGTTTGTATATTATTGAATATAGTGTTGAAAGAGTAAATCTTGAGTTTTTGAATGTTTACCAAGAACTCAAATTTTGACATTATATATTTATACTATTATAATGAGAACACACATTGTTGATCAAAATAGAATTATTTTACCAAAATAACCCTCAAATATTAAATAACCATATATATAATTTAATCGTTATGGATAAAAGAGTCAAAACACAAATAAATAATTAATAAAAAAAATAAAACTCTATCTAACTTCCTACTTTCACAACTAGTAAATATCCACTCTTCCACATCCTAAAGTGTGGACATTTTCTAGTATATATTAATGGTAACTGTTAAATGAACCATGTTAATTACTTTTATTACAAGTGTATTGTGCACGTTGATTGTCTCCACTTGCTTGGGCCGCCATTGGAGGAATCCATAAGGCAGTAATTGCATGAGGGCGCTTAGTAAGAAACTTTATAGTTTATATTGACCTTTCAGTCAAAATCAAAGGATGGGGTTGGTGGGTTTGAGGAATTTTTCCATGGTACCGTCATGCCACGTGTCATATGTGACGGTGCCATGTGATTAGTCAATTGAATATTTTATTCTTTCACTAACTATTTTATCAATATTTTATATACACTGACAAATCAGAGTAACCCGTCACATATGTCATGTGGCGTGACGGGATCACTTAAAAAAATTTCGGTTTGGGCTACGTCGATCATGGTTAATTTGAACACTAATTAACGAGGTAATAGTAATAAACACATTGCTAGCTGGTTTCTTAGCTTAGGGATTGGGCATAGAGTCTGTGACTCATGGCGTCTATTAGGGCAAGTCCAATCGTTAGGTTCTATACCTAATTTTTTTTTGTTTTTATAGAAAAAAGAAAATTACGAGCAAAAACTTATAAGAGAACCACCTCCAAAGTTATCAAACTGGAAGGCAGTGCTAGAGGATAAAGGTAAACTATTATACCTAATTATCTATCCAAGTCTAACGATTGCATAGTGTGTGACTCAAAAATCTGACGTGGGCCTCACTCCACGCGCAAAGAGAGAGAAGAAAATTTAAAGAAAGAAGAAGAGGCAAAGTTGCCTGTGTGTGAGATAGACTCACGGAGGAAAAGAAGGGAGTCGCGCCAACGCGCAAGTGGAGATGAAATGGCAGCTAACAGCTGGGTCCCACCAATGTCGGACGCATGTGCATTGACCCAACAATCAAAATGATCAAACGGCCCATATTTGTCGACGGACCCCGTTTAATTACAATTAGTTTTATTTTTTTCAATATACCCCAAAAACTATATTATGGGTTTTGGGTTTGAGACCCATTGGTTTAGGTAAGAGTTTGAGACTCATTTGGGTCAAAATCGGTTTACGTATGGGTTTGGCACCCCAACCCCAACCATTGGACTTGCCCAATTGTCTCTATGTAACCAATTGTCCATTATTATGCTCATTTTAAATTAATCAATCATGTACTTGAATCCCCATTTACATATATATTTAAACCTACATTATCAGGCTGGCTGTTGGCCACTAATTAATTATATATGCGTCGGTGGTATAGAACTGTTCTTGTCTTCAGAACACCACAAAAAGACGGCTTCCAATTCTCATCTCAAGCCAAACAAAGAGTTGTATGCTTCATGGCTCTAGGTATAAAGCATTATTGGGGAGACAAAATTAAATGCCATATTCTGTAAAATGAGTAGCTAGCTACTTTCTGTCATTTCAGGAGTGTGAAGTTTTTGGCTTCAAGTGAAATTCAATGCGTGGGAATGGAAATGGTGGGGAAGGAGCTTTCGAGCTTTCGAGTTTCACGATGAACGTGTCTTTCTCCATCATATATGCTTCAATTATCATTTTCTAGTACCACCTGCAAGTGCTAGCTAGATCTCCCTGTGTGTCTGTGACTTGTAAGTAAATTAACCTAATACCATATATTGTTTCTGGGTACGTACGTTAATAGGTAAGCCTGCTTGTGAATCCTTATTTTCTGGCTATTTTCTTGGAAGATTTCAGCTGTCATCAACTGGATCAAATTATTGATCCAAGTTTTCCTTTTGAAGTTGATCAAAGTTAATTATGACTGATTTCTGATCGAGAAAGTTTGAGGATTTACTCAAGTTAAAAGAATCATGCATTGTGATCAGCATGCATTTGGATATATTATTAGGCTTGATCGATGTGCTAATTTGCTAGCTTTCTGCGTTTTGTTTTGTAGTTCTGCATATTCAAACAGCTCGAGGAATCCAACTTCTAAGACAGACTAACAATGAAGAAAAGCGTATCCAATGCTAGCTTTTACTTTCTCTTGGGTGTCGACCATTGTTATGTTACCAATGCCATGCATTGTGATTTTTCCCAATTGTATCATTTGTCTGTCGTCTAAAAGAGAAGAATAGTGAATGAAATTGTAAAATGTAGGGTCAATTTATGGCAACAATTTGCATATTTATGTTGATTATTTCATACTGTAGATGTTCTATATGATGTCATTTTGGGTTTACTTACGAATTGTGTAATTTGATTCAAGATTATTTCGATCTGTTTATAAATTATATCATGTTCGACTCATCATTATAAATGACTGGAATATTAGAAAATTATACAAACATTAGAAGATTACTTCCAACATCTAGACTTTCGTAAATCAACGTAAATAAAATAAAAATAAAAACTTGTGTATAAAGGTGAATAAAATTGTTCTAGATTGAACATAAGAATTGTTCATAGATGATTGACAAATACAATTAGTTGAATAAAAACTAAAATGATCAATTTTGGCTTATTTCTTTCGCAATGATAAACCAATAAAAGATGACATTGGGGCTGTTTGTTTTCCCTTTTGTTAAGTTTCCCTTTGCCAAAAAAAAGAAGACAGATTTTGAACATTAATTTGTGGCTATTAGTGAAGCTTGATCTTGGGCTTCAGTGGGCTAGGAGAATGGAGAAGGTAGAACCGGGTCGGGGCTCCGTAATCTACTGATGTTGCATTACCCTTCGGCTTCACTTAGCAGTACAATCTTAATCTGAGCGCGTGCATATGGGACCTTACACATTTTGTCTTGTTAAAAAAAAAAACACACACACACACACATTTTGTAAAAATAATTGTATTTTTGTATAAATCCAAAAATAAAAAATAAAGATATGAAAATTGTTGGTAATCACAAACATTTTACTCACCTCATCTCCAATTCTGCAAATTTCTTCTCCCATGCATTTTCATTACAAAAAGTAACAAAAAAAGACCCACAATAATAGAGCTGGTTTTCTTCGGAAGCCTTCTATTCTGAATTCTGTGGTAGTAATTATTTCCCTAATTTATGGTGGAGAAGAAAGGGCCTCAAACGCTAACCCCTCAAGGCCGGAGTCAAGAACCAACGAGGACTGACCAGCTCCATGCACTCTCCACTTGCCACGTGGAAGCAAGCCAATCTTGATTCTATGGTCGTAAACAACTGAGTAAGCTAATCCTCAGGATATGAATTTGTGTACACTAGCTCAAACACGTACTACTACTACTATAAGTTCAAACCCAGTTTCTCATTTCAATGACCACTCTCTGATGTTCGCTTGCAGGCAACTGGTAGTTCCTCTCTGGTCCTCGGCCCAATATTACATCACAAACCTCCAATCCCCCAATAATACATATAGCTGTTTATATGTATGATGCTTATTTTAGGTACAACTTGGACAACATGAAGGATGGTTTGTACATTGCTCCTGCTTTCATGGACAAGCTTGTTGTTCACATCACTAAGAACTTCATGAACTTGCCTAACATCAAGGTGCGTACATATATATCATATTCAATAGCATAAGTGTGATATCCCGAATCCAATTGTAAAGATCTTTTCGGTTGTTTTTGGTTTTTGGGCAAATTTGGGTGGATTTATTTCTTTTACTTTTTGTTTGGGGTATTTTTGTTTATTTAAAATTGTTTTTTTTTTTCAGTTATATATATATATATATATTACTATTTAAATAATTTTATTCTATTGGCATTAGTCCGATCAGAAAACATATGTATATCCTGAAAGCTTAATGAAAAAAAAAAGACTTGGGAGCTGCTTATTATACTTTGACCTCGCATTTGAATGAGGTCTCAAACCTGTCAACCTATGCAACTCATGATCTCATGTTGCTTGTTTTTCTTCTCGGATAAACATCTTGCCCGTTAGAGTTGATATATGGCTGCCATCCTAAAAATGGTATGCCTTAAAATGGTTCATGCATTATGATAAATCGGAAAAAAATATTACTTATTGAAAGAAAGATTTCATCAAATTCGGCCAAAATGGTACGGTTCGTTAACAATTACGTTAAAATTAAGCACACTATATATGCACATCCATATATTAAAGGGTCACGCAATCATGCATCCGATCGAGCTAGCTAGTGCTTCATAAGACAAAGGTTTTCTGATATCTAGATTTCAGAATCGTAGTTAATTTGTATATTGACAAGTTTTCGGAGCTTGGATTTTTGGGCTTAATATTTAAGATTTTTGTAAAGGTTTTGACAAAAAAGTAACCATTTAGCTTCCTTTTTGGGGATTGGGGATTGTAATGTTATACGATCGTACAAATTTCCCATTCAGATTCCTTTCATTCATTCACAGCAATTATGTACCACCTATTCTCAATTTACATATGTACCTCGATCTTCTCATTCTACATAAGTAATTACAACTTTAGTAGAGAATCACATTAAAACAGAACTTCAAATTAAATTGGCCAAAATGATAACACTAATTAAGAGACAGTACCAGATTCAGGATTCACTAAAAGTCTAAAACCAAATTGAAAAAAATTCTAATAATGCTGCTTCTCATGAAGTCGGCGGCGCACGGCCTCGATATCCTTCCTGGCCAGATCCCTCTGGGCGCTCCTGATCTTGGGTGCCGGAGATTCATTGGAAACAATACAATCTTTGACCATAGCCCTGACCATCTTTATTCCTTGGGATTTACCAACAACGACGACAATCTTAAGCTGTATGAAAATATAGCACGACGTCAACCTTTCAAGTGCCTTTCTGGAGTCCCGGAGAAGATTCATCCGCTCAAGAAACTGTTGCTGGTTGATCCCGAAGTGTTTGCAAAGGCCACCATCTTGATGCCCGATCTTGATGATGTAAGCTTCCCTTCCATTTAAGACTTAAGAGTGTATATAATGCTATACCCGCAGGAATGTTTACTGCTAAAAGTTGAAGGAATTCCTTGGCTTTGCGAGGAAGATCTGGTTCCTTCCTGGTTGTTGATAACGTCATGCAACTGTTGAACGGATCCAGTGTATATGTAAATCGACAGATACCTAATATATGTTGCAGCTTCGGCAAACTTTGCAGCAAACATGGTTCTATGTGTTTAGGGTATCTCTTAGAGAAAGAGACGACTTCAAGTTCAAGAATTCCTTCGTTGCTCCATGAAGGGTCAAACGTGTCCATCTCAGAAGGCTTCGACATGTCGTGTTCCCCAACGACGCCATTCTCGTTCTTCTCCATCGTCGCTGTTGATTTTTGTAGCGATTTTCTTCCAAAACAGATCGAGTAAGACAAACTGGAGGGCTAATTTGTAGGAAATTAGTTTAGCGAAGATGGTGGTTTCTGTAATAAACGAGTCTTCGTTTTCTGGGAGATGCGCGGTTTTACTTTTATAGAACACAAGAGTTTGAAATCCAAACGAGAGTTGCAAACGTTCAGGATGACCAATCCTAAATGAACATGGAGTACAGACCAAAACAAAGAAAAGAGGAGTAGAACTTACAGCTTCGCTTATTACTATTCTTATTGGGCCTCTGTATTTTTATGAGACAATTAGGTATAACTGTATAAGGCACACATGTTTCTATTTTCATGTACCACAAAGGAAAAAAATTTCTTTATGTTTCATTGAGACCGATTCATGATATTTTAAGCACTCTTTGAGGATTAATCACTTTGAAAAATTAATCACATACGCATATGTGTGCAATTATAACAAAAACAAAATTGCCGATTTGGATTGAATACAAAAAAAAAAACGACAGTAAATTTACCTTTTGAAAACAAATAGAGTCCTCTCCAATTTAGTAACAACAGATTAGGTTTTGTTAGAGCCCCTAAATATTGCTCTAGTTTAACTCGCAATGTAGAGCACAAAAGTTTGAAAACCAAACTAGAATAGGAAACGTTATCCTAAAAGGATTAATTACAACCTTTCCTCATTAAACTACGCATGAAAAGGATTACTAGTCTTACTGGGCCTTGGGACCAAAAAGAAATTCTAATTGGGCGTCTTTTTTTTTTTGTTACAAAATTGGGACAATAAAATATAATTTTTTGTCTTTAAACTGTTATTACCAATTTAGCCAAAAAAAAAACTGCTATTACCTAAAAAAATGTCACAAACTCTGGGAATTTTTTTGTCTTTAAACTGATACAAGTCCCTTACATATACTACTAGAACAGTGGGCATGCAATATCCACCCCATCATCAATATTTATTGTTATGAACTTATGATTAGTAGCTAATGTACGTCACATGTATCAATATGATAGAGTTTGCTAATTAGCATTTCTACTTAGTAGTTAGAGAGAATGTGAGTGAGAGAGAATATTTGTAATGTGGTTGTTAATTACTAGAATTTTACCCACACCCTCAATAGAGTTAAAGGTTGATGGGGTAACTCATCTTAGCTAGAATACTTAATTATTCTTACCAAGGGACTTGTGGGACTATTTTCAGCTGTTCAGAGATTGGCATCCTAATTTTGTGGATATCCTAGAGAAAGAAAGGCATGGACTTCTTTCACAGATGAAATATATATGATCCTACAACGTGCAAATCGAAAGTGGCTGTAATTCGAGAAGAAGGCAGCAATGGGAACAGAGAAATGGCTGCTGGCATTTCATGCGGCGCCTGGTTTTGAACCATGGGATATTACATTAATATATGTCAGACCTTCTTGATGGGGCCAAGTCCATATATGTATGGTTGGGGATGTTCCAGCTGAATGCTAGAGAGTGGTGCTCTCAGTAATAATTAATCATGTATCTTTTCACTGAAAGCTGGATCAGATGATCGTGGTGCTCTCATTATATATAAAATGATCCTTACCTGAGAATCATTATATATATATATATATATATCTTGGCCGGCAGAGGTGTAAACCATGAAGGAGATGATTTTTTACATGTGTAACCATTAACCATTGATAACAACACTGATGTTTGGAAATATGAGTTTTGATCAAAGATATTCGAAGTCGTTTATACTGAGTTTTAACCACTAACCATTGATAACAACACTGATGTTTGGAAATATGAGTTAGCTCAAGTTTTTATCTTTAGCATTCAAAATTCTTGGGTTTAAGTAGCTCAATTTCAATCATCCTTCTCCATATATACCTATAGCATCATTTTCTACAAAAGCATACATCAAAGCTTTTTCAGGAAGCAATTTTTAGCGCTTCTGTAATTTCAGAAATCACTTTTATCGATCTGTTCCAGTCATAGATTAGAGAAACTAAAAGGTGTTTTTAGTTGCCAACTGCATTTGGCCAGTTAGTTCTTGAGGCATTTTCTCTCTGACAAAATGTTAGTAGATGTTTCAAGTTCAAATCTCCCTCCCTCTTTGAAAAATTAAAGTGCTTTTAGTAATTTCACTAATTTGAAAGAAGGTTGCATCATTGAAAAAAAAAAAAAAAAGGTTGCAATCTCTCTCAAAGACCCGAACACACCCCTATCAAATTCACTGCACAAAATAGCTAGAGGATTCTAGTCAGATTATGATCTAATAAAAGAGATGCGTGGATGCTTGTTTTATAAGGTTCAAAGTTCAAACTGATCGAGATAGAAGCAGGCTGGCTATTTACAGATTCAAACTACCAAATTTCAGCACTCTTATATATGACTTGAAGCTAAGTGGATGAAAGAAACACAAAAGACTCAGAAGCTGTGACCATCTGACCAGATAGCAAAATCAGGGCTACTAGGCCAGTACAAAATCTGTTCCCTCCTAACCTTAATTTGGAGTTCTCATATTTCACCAGCTCCTGCTTTTCCTAAAAGCTAATATCAATGCTACATAAAATGCTAGAGGCAGTTGTGCACAACAATAGTGACTCTCAACCCTTGATGCGTATAGGCTCCATTGTGAAACCCACATGCATTTACATTTGGAAATCATTCACGCCCGCGCGCGCTCTAATCTCAGGATCGAGAACTTTAATTTTCTAGTTCCAGGCGATGGAAGGGTCAATATTCAACCATGGATTATGTCCCAAGTTCTCTTGGTCTATACCTTGAAGAAATCTTTCTAAAGGATCTTGCGTAGAGCGATCACCAAATAAGTTGACTTCTTCCCATTCATGTAAAGGAGGCATCTGAATATCCATCATCTCATGACTACTATAGCCTTGGTTGGTACTTGCTATTCCTGCCTGTGGAAGTAGTACTGGAAGTTCTGGTTGACTTTGAAGATATTGTGTCCCAACAGCAATATCATGATGTTGTGGAAATACTTGTAACCCGCTGAATGAGTTAGAGTTACTATTTGCTTCAGAACTTCCACAAGTACTTGAATTCCCAGATGCCAAGTTAACCATTTGGTTCCCCAGAAGAGTTTCAATCTCCTCCTGTAAGTACGCCACCTGCACAATACCCGAAAAGCTTAAGTACGTTGTGATGAAATAGAAGAATATTATATGTATATCAAGCTAGCTAACAGAAAGTAACCTGTTGTTGGAGTGCAAAGATTTGTGCGACACATCCATATACCGGATCACGCATCCGAGCTAGTGCTTCATAAGACATGGTGAGAGCAGCATCGCTTCGATTTTGTACTGGTAAGTGGAGCAGTAGCTTTGAGACATTACTTGCACCAAACACTTTGTGCACAGCTGCAAAATGTGTTGCAGCCTGGTCATAGCAGAAGTAAGGAGCAAACACACATTCACTTGTGCATTTTCTCCTCAAGAACTTGCATGCTCCACATGAAGAGCCCAATCCTGTCATAATCTTAAGCTTTTAGTGGTACTAATCTGTGGTGTCGGAGAATGATTTTTCAGGTGGTGGCTAGTACGTACTATAATTTGACTGGTTTACATCCAAAGTGGTTAGATTTAGTCTTTATATATAGCAATCACTTAATGGACATTCTTCACTTTAATTGAAGGTATTGTTCTTTTGGGTCTCCTTTATGGCCTACACTGTTAATCTCAAATTGGGTAAGCTTTTCTTGATTAATTAATGCCTCTAAAGGTAGAATCTTCAAGACTGAGACTATTTCATGGAAGACCTAATCATCATCATCATAATCTGGGGCACCAAAAGATGAGAGATCATGGCCTAGTACATTAAGCTTTAATATGTAGTGGGGCAAAGTACAAATGTGCACAGTGGCCACATATAACTTTATTTCTCACATTTGGAAGGCCTAGCCTTATCTCACTTTATTTCTCATGTATGGAAAGTTCATCCTGCCCAAAAGAACGTTAATGAGTAAAAGTAGTAGAAAGGGCATTTCACTTTTTAAACAATTGGGAAAACCTTTGTTAGCTATATATTTTTGCAGTTGATGATATCTTGTATACTTTGCTAACTATGAGTATGGCTTCTGGGTAGCAATTGATCCATGGTTTTCGTAGAAAAGTTAACACAAACTCAACTGATAACAACAAAGCTTAATCAAAATGTCCTTGTTTTATCTAGTTGTTAGGTAACCACGGGCAAACAAGTATATCAAGCTAACTATCTTAAATGCTCTTGGGCGCGCCAACTTACACAAAGAGTAAGTAACATACAAATAAAGATACTTTAAAGGCGGAGAATTCGAACCAAGATCTCTTGAAACAAACTCTAATATCATTTTACCTAGACAATCAAGGGACTCAAAAATAAAAATATGAAGTACTTGACCAACTATGTATATCAAACTACCACTACTTTGGCACATTATTAATTTATTAATGGTAACCATTAGCCAACCATGTTTTTTTTTTAGAAGAAGTTTAATTCATTATGAATCAAAGCCAATGGCTAGAGTCATACATACACCTAACAAGAGAAGCCAGATTAGTTTCTTGGTTGACTTCCTACCTAGGCAAATATCACTAATTACAAGACAAATTTGAACTCGCGTTTAAGCGAACCATACAAACAAGGAAAAACTCCGTGTCCTCTGGGAAAGAAATATAGTAGCACTCCAGTTGCCAAGCACGCAATTGTGGTACAAACAAAATGCCACATCTCAGCAAACAAATAGGAAGATCTCTTTATCCATAAGCCGCTTGAAATTCACTAGGAAAATCCGAGATAATTACCAGCTCTAAAGGGAATCATGATCCGAATTTCATAGACTGGTAATTAAGGACCAAAGAACGATTCAGAGCCTAAGAAGGTCCAAGTCTTAGACTGGATCGTGCTGATCCGCTAAGTAACAGGTGAGGGTCACCCTCCCTATAGGCTCGAGAACCAGCAAAAACTAGCCCAAATAGGACCCAAAAGTGAGGCCCACATCTCCCTGCACGACACGCCATCAGTGCAACCGCTGCAGATCCGCGCTCAGGTGGCCTAACCAACCATGTTAATTACTTTACTAAAAGCTTATTGCGTTCATTCTATAAACAATAAAATAAATCCACTTACTTGGGCCGCCATTGGAGGAATCCATAAGCCAGTAATTGCATGAGGGCTTAGTAAGAAACTTAATACAGACCTTTCAGTCAAAATCAAATGATGGGATTAGTGGGTTTTGGAAAAAAAAAATTTATGGTCTCATCACGTTACGTGACATATGTGACGGGCCACTGTAATTGCATTAATAATTTATGATTTCTTCACTCAATCTTTTATTACTTATTAAATATTTTATTATATAGCCACCAATCATAATGGCCCGTCACATATGTTATGTGAAGTGACATATGTCATGTAAAGTGACGGGACCATGAAAAAATTTCTCGTGCATTTCGGCTATGTCGGTCATGCTTTTAACACTAATTAACGAGATAATAAGGACTTTGCTAGCTAGTTTCCTAGCTTAGGGATTGGGCATAGAGTCTGTGACTCATGGCGTCTATAATTGTCTCTATGTAACCAAATGCCCATTATTATGCTCATTTTAAATTAATCATGCATGTACTTGAATCCCCATTTACATATTTAAACCTACATTATTAGGTTGGCTGTTTGCCACTAATTAATTATGGGTCGGTGGTATAGAACTGTTCTTGTCTTCAGAACACCACAAAAAGAGGGCTTCAAACACCGCAAGCTAGCTTCCAATTCTTATCTCAAGCCAAACAAAGAGTTGTTAGTGCATAAACTTCAATATATATATATGAGTTGTAAGTGCATAAACTTCAATCTATATATATATATATATATATATGTATCTACTATCTATATATCTGCCTATGTATGCTTCATGGCTCTAGGTATAAAGCATTATTGGGGAGACAAAATGCCATTTTCAGTAAAATGAGTAGTTGCTTTCTGTCATTTCAGGAGTGTGAAGTTTTTGGCTTCAAGTGAAATTAGATGCATGGGAATGGAAATGGTGGGGGAGGAGCTTTCGAGCTTTCGAGTTTCACGATGAACGTGTCTTTCTCTATCATGCTTCAATTATCATTTTCTAGTACCACCTGCAAATTAATGCTAGCTAGGGTTGCTATATAGCTAGCTAGATCTCCCAGTGTGTCTGTTTTGAAGCTTGTGCTTAGTTGTGACTTGTGAGTAAACCTAATACCACATATTGTTTCTGGGTTAATAGGTAAGACTGCTTGTGAATCCTTATTGTCTGGTTATTTTCTTCGAAGATTTCAGCTGTCATCAACCGGATCAAATTATTGATCCAAGTTTTCATTTTGATGTTGATCAAAGTTGTGACTGATTTCTGATCGAGAAAGTTTGAGGATTTACTCAAGTTAAAAGAATCATGCATTGTGATCAGCATTTGGATGTATTAATTATTAGGCTTGATGTGCTAATTTGCTAGCTTGCTGCGTTTTGTTTTGTTGTTCTGCATATTCAAACAGCTCGAGGAATCCAACTTCTAAGACAGAAACCTAACAATGATCGAAGAAAAGCGTATCCAATGCTAGCTTTTACTTTCTTTTGGGTGTCGACATTGTTATGTTTCCAATGCCATGCATTGTGATTTTTCCCAATTGTATCAATTGTCTGTCGTCCAAAACAGAAGAATAGTGAATGAAATTGTAGAATGTAGGGTCAATTTACGGCAACAATTTGCATATTTATGTTGGGTATTTCATATATACTGTGGATGTTCTATATAATGTCATTATGGATTTACATACGAATTGTGTAATTTGATTCGAGATTAATTCGATATGTTTATAAATTATATCATGTTCGAGTCCCTTATAAAACACTGAAATATTAGGAAATTATACAAACATTAGAAGATTAATTAGTTCCAAATCTAGACTTTCGTAAATCAACGGAAATAATAAAAAAAAAATCTTGTGTATAAAGGAGAATAAAATTGTTCTAGAATGAAATTTTTCATAGATGCATTGACAAATACAATTCGTTGAATAAAAACTAAAATGATCAATTTTGGCTTATCTCTTTCACAATGATAACCAATGAAAAATTGACACATTTTAAACATTAAATTTCTTTTGGGCTTGGGCCGTTCTCTTAATTTGAGACTATTAGTGAATATAGATCTTGGGCTTCAGTGGGCTAGGACAAATGGAGAATGTAGACCCGGGTCGGGGCTCCGTAATGTACTGATGTTGCATTACCCTTCGCCTTCAATTAGCAGCACAAATCTTAATCTGAGCACGTGCATATGGGACCTCTAATAGTCTATTCTAGCACACACATTTTGTCTTGCACATTTTGTAAAAATAATTGTATTTTTGTATAAAAACCAAAAAAAAGAAAATAAAGATATGAAAATTGTTGCTAATCACAAACATTTTATTCACCTCATCTCCAATTCTGCAAATTTCTTCTCCCATATGCATTTTCATTACAGAAAATAACAAAAAAGACCCACAATAATAGAGCTGGTTTTCTTCCGAAGCCTTCTATTCTGAATTCTGTGGTAGTAATTATTTCTCTAATTTTTGGTGGAGAAGAAAGGACCTCAAACACTAACCTCAAGGAGTCGAGGACCAATGAGGACTGATCAGCTCCATGCACTCTCCATTTGCCACGTGGAAGTAAGCCAATCTTGATTCTATGGTCGTAAACAACTGAGTAAGCTAATCCTCAGGATATGAATTTGTGTACACTAGCTCAAACACGTACTACTACTATAAGTTCAGACCCAGTTTCTCATTTCAAAGACCACTCTCTGCTTTTTGCTTGCAGGCAACTGGTAGTACGTTCCTCTCTCGTCCTCAGCCCAATATTACATCACAACCCTCCAATCCCCGAATCGACAATGGCCACCGCCGTCTCCACCATCGGAGCTGTCAACAGAGTACCGGTATTATTTCTTTCCCGCCTTTTTTTTTTTTGAAATATATGCCTTCACTTCTTTACAGTTACTAATAACTTAATAAACTATTAAAATTTTAATTAACATGATAGATGATGTAGTAAACGACACTTGGCCAATATTCTTGTTCTCTTGCCTTAGATATAGTATGACAACATGAGCGCGGGCGTTATGTAGTCGCACCAAATATGAATATGAAATTATGAACCATTGATTAGGTTGATTCTTACTTGTATGAAGTCGTTTAAATTTACTGTTTGACAATATAACATATTTACGTAATCAAATTGTCTCAAAAGAGAATGTTACCATATATGTATGTGTATTAGAGGAAAGGAATTAGACATTTAGACATGGGTACGTATATGGATTATATCAGGTTATCATTGTAATGATTTTACTTCTTTGAATTCAGCTGAGCTTAAATGGCTCTAGCAGCAGTGCTTCAGTTCCGAGCTCAAGCTTCATGGGAAGCAGCTTGAAGAAAGTGAACTCAAGGTTCACCAACTCCAAGATCTCATCCGGAAGCTTCAAGATTGTAGCAGAGGCAGTGGATGAAGAAAAGCAGACCAACAAGGACAAATGGAAAGGCCTTGCCTTTGACATCTCCGATGACCAACAAGACATCACCAGAGGAAAGGGTATGGTCGACTCCCTCTTCCAAGCTCCTCAGGGCGACGGAACTCACTTGGCCATCATGAGCTCCTATGACTACGTCAGCACCGGACTTCGCACGTAAGTAGTTCAAATCTTTATTTGCTCGATCAACCACTAGAGCTTCTATATATATTTGGTTAGTTTTAGTCAAATAGCTGATTAGTGTTGAACTGTTTATATGTATGATGCTTATTTTAGGTACAACTTGGACAACATGAAGGATGGTTTGTACATTGCTCCTGCTTTCATGGACAAGCTTGTTGTTCACATCACTAAGAACTTCATGAACTTGCCTAACATCAAGGTACGTACATATATATCATATTCAATAGCACTCATAATTGTTCCTATTTTTTCAATTAATATGGAAGAAATTAAATTAACTTAAACCATCAATTAATCATTTTGTTTACAGGTTCCTCTTATCCTTGGTATTTGGGGAGGCAAAGGTCAGGGTAAATCTTTCCAGTGTGAGCTTGTCTTTGCCAAGATGGGAATCACGTACGTGAGTTGCATTTCATAGTTGTTTTATTCTGGTATATATTACATTAATTAGAAAAACAATTTCTCTTGCCGGAGAAAATATATGACATATATGTTATGTTATTAGACACTCGATCTAAATTATTAGTAAAGCGATCGAAATCTTATTCTAGTACATATATGCCAGATTGATTGATGGTCAAATTAATAACACGCTAGATATCTAGCTCGCAAGAGAATATTACCTTACTAGTACGTTTATGGTTAGGGTATTGCTCTGCTTCTTGATGGACTACTAAATCTAGCTCCTTGATGATAATTTTTCAGCCCTATCATGATGAGTGCCGGAGAATTGGAAAGTGGAAACGCCGGAGAACCCGCGAAGTTGATCAGGCAAAGGTACCGTGAAGCATCCGACATCATCAGGAAGGGGAAAATGTGCGCCCTGTTCATCAATGATCTTGATGCAGGAGCTGGTCGTATGGGTGGAACCACCCAATACACAGTCAACAACCAAATGGTTAACGCCACCCTCATGAACATTGCTGATAACCCAACCAATGTCCAGCTACCTGGTATGTACAACAAGGAGGATAACGCCCGTGTCCCCATCATTGTCACCGGTAATGATTTCTCAACATTGTATGCTCCTCTCATCCGTGACGGGCGTATGGAGAAGTTCTACTGGGCTCCTACAAGGGAAGACCGTATCGGTGTCTGCACTGGTATTTTCAAGTCTGACAATGTCGCTGCTGAAGATGTTGTCAAGCTAGTTGACACCTTCCCTGGCCAATCCATCGGTATGTTTCTAGACCAAATTGTTGAATATGTTATTTTGTCAGACCGTGAATAAATAGTAAAGTGTCACGATGTCATGACAACACAGTGTCACGGCTCAACTTATGTATGATCGATATTTGATCTTGTGTCATGGTTTTGCAGATTTCTTTGGTGCCCTTAGGGCCAGAGTTTACGACGATGAAGTGAGGAAGTGGATCTCCGGTATTGGTGTGGACAGCGTTGGGAAGAGGCTTGTGAACTCAAAGGAAGGACCCCCGACTTTCGAGCAGCCTAAGATGACAATCGAGAAGCTCCTCGAGTACGGAAACATGCTTGTGCAAGAGCAAGAGAATGTGAAGAGAGTCCAATTGGCCGACAAGTACTTGAGCGAGGCTGCTCTCGGTGATGCCAACTCTGATGCCATTAATAGAGGAACTTTCTAAGGTTAGGTCCCTTCATCTCAGAGGTTTGCATCGATCTTAAGAGAGCTAGGTTGCAAATTTATGAATGTGTTTGGCTCACAAAATAAAATGTTTTACTGATCGAGCTTGTGTGATTGATTGTTTTGGTGCAGGCAAATAAGCAGCCCAACAAGTGAACGTTCCAGTTTCTGAAGGTTGTACTGATCCAACTCAAAGAACTTTGACCCAACTGCTTGTACACATTTTAATTTTTAAGTCCTTTTCTAGGTGCCTTTTGATATATGGAAGGAGAGAATTGAAAGTGCCTTCTGTTTTTTTAAGGATGTTCAGATAAACAATTATGTTGTTGTATCTTCCTTTTTTTGGATTGGTGTGTCTTCTAATGCTGTGTTGTAATGTACACACTGTTCAATCAAGGTTCTTTGGTCTTCTTCTTCTTCTTCTTCTTCTTCTCTTCTTCTCTTCCCACCAATTTCAGTTGGTTCTTTTGTCTTGCATCATCCAATGTAGGAATTCAAATGAGCCCTTTGTAGTTTGAGGCCTCATTTTAGGTGGCTCTCATCTGGGGGCTCTGGGCCTTATGGCTGTGCGTAAGATGTAATAATGTAATATGAGTCTCGAGTAGAAGAGTAGGGAAGTGTTTAATTTATTCAAGAAAGGGAAATTTAAAGGAGAAAAAAGAAGATCTTTCAAATGTCACTAGTAAGATGGCAATTTTTGACACGAACCGCCAACACGACCCGAACACATACCATGTTTTGACACGAACCGGTATGTTTCAAGTCAACCCAAAAATGACCCACTACGGTAGCAAGCCGCGTTCGAGTTAATAACTGCTAAAGTCAATAATAGTTAACTAGGTTGACACCACGTTAACCCATTTATTTTAACGTTTGAGCTTAACACGAGAACACTAATTAATGGCCACCTCTAGCTAGCTCTTGCCTCTAAAGCTTGAATTCTCCTTTTCACATATACTGTAAAAGTTTTATTCAACTAAAGATTTGATTTGTTTGATAAATAAATTAAAAAAAAACAGATTTGATTCGTTGACTTTTGTAACTAGAATATGTTCAGGGCATGATACGACAATTAGTATTGGACAAGTGTGGAGATGGATTGCGATACATGCTTGTGTATGGCGTGGTATCATTATTATATCTGAAACACATCATATTCAAACCCTAAGTTGTACTTAATTGATTCTCAAACCAAATGGTAGAAACAAATAAACGTAAAACGAGCAAACCGTAGTTCATTTGTCAAAGAAGATCGAAGAGATTCCCTTATTGCTTTTCAATATATACGATGTGATTTTCAAAAGGGTACGTGCGTAACAGAGTCAAAGAATAAGAGATTCGATGTCTTGTTTTAATCTCTATACGTACATATACAATATGTTTGTATACAAGAGCACAACTTCTTAATGCTACGTTAATGTTGCAAAAATCCCAACGGATTACATAGATGAGATGCGAATAAGAGAAATATATGACTTTTACGCGCCACTACAATATCCTCTTTTTTCATTTCTTAAAATTTCTTCAACGCCTCCAATTAATTCTCCCTCCAACGAAAACTTAAAACCTCTCATTGACATTCAATTCTAAAACCTCACGTTACATAGTAATATAGACCAGCCCACCCTAATTGATCCTATGATGACCACCACCACGTACCAGTCCACCACCACGAGGAACACTAGTTGTGCATGGCCTTTCCAAAAGAGAGAGAGAGGTAGAGAGGAGTTCCACAGCTGTGGAACTTTCTTTATTAGTCTTTCTGATCGGTACGTACAATGACTTTGTGTTGATTTGGACCTTATCTCTGTACCCATGCATGCATATATATAATTACATGATGAGCTAGCTAGCTAGGTTGGGTACGTAACTACCCAGACACGTACTGTGGAATGGACGTAGAACTGCCCTAGATAAAGAATCACGCACTATTAATTAGCACATTAAGACTAATTATGCCTGCTTAATAAGGAAATATTAAGCTAAGCATTTACACAAAACACTTTGGATAATCAAAACGAACATAATAAAATGTTGACGTTCTACCTAGGGAAACAACTGGAGATCGAGTCGGCCTCCATGTTCGAGTTCAGCTGTTCAGACAGATCTGCTACGAACAAGGACATGAAGATGAAGGGAGTCTCTCCTCTGCCCTAACAACATCGCTAGGCTTAGTCTACCTAGATCATCAAAGATTCAAATCAAAGAGGACAACTTAATTTAACTTGACTGCATTGTATATGGTCATTTTGGGCCTGGTCAAAATTTGAAAATTAACCAGAATCATCATTTTCATTTTCAGTATGTTTCATAAAGAACATGTGGTTTAGCTATTTTTTCTATTTTTTCCCTCCAAACCACATATGGAGGGCACCCAAACAGGGACAGAACTACATGAAGACCTTAGATGGCCCGGCCCCCCCCTTAATGATTTTATGCAACATATATTCCTATATATATTTGCTCTTTCACAGCAAAAATTTGCCTATATTCTATATGTATTGGCCCCCCCCATTAATAATTTACTCCAAAGCACCGACACTCCAAAATGGTGTCATGTCACGTGTCCGACACACGCCGACACTCCTCCGACACGTGTCGGGGTTGTGTCGGTTGACTTTGACTTTTCGACACTTCTGCAGACACTGTACCGACCCGCGTGTCATTATAACTGACACTCTTTCGATACGTCTTTGACTTTTTAAAAAAAATACTTTTAGTATATAATAGCAATTTTTTAAATCTTAACGGGCCTAACCCAAAACTATCTGACCTAGACCACTAGACTTGTACAAAACTACTCTACAGACATACCCTCATGATAAGACTAAGAATTACTCCCTGACCAATAAAAGTGTTAATTATGTCAATATACCTAAAATATTGGTTAGTGTTTTCATTAAAAAAAATGGTTAGTGTTCCTCAAATATGGTTAGTACATTAGTATTCATTTCTCAAAGCTACTTTGTCAAATATTTATATGGAAAAAAATCACCTTTAGTCCCTTAACTTTGACTCGTTCGACACTTTCGTCCCTGAACTTTAAAATATATTACTTTCGTCCCTGAACTTCAACACCGACTATCACTTTCGTCCCTGACAGGAAAAAAATGGTGCAAAACCTATGCCAAAATGTTCGCACGGATGAGAGGAGTAACTTTTATAACTGGGGCTAAGCTCAATTCGGCCTATAATGTCTCGAATTTAGCCCGAAAACCGGTGGTGGCCGAAACTTTAATTGTAAAATTCTCCGCCGTCCGGCGATGGTTTGAGGCGGGGTTGGTGGCGTTGAACTCGCCTCAAGGAGGGCTTCAAAGCCCAGTATGTGTTGTCGTTCGAATTGGCCGGAATCGGAGGTTTATTCGATGAAAACTTCGGTCAGAGACGAAAGTGATGGTTTTTTTCAAAGTTCAAGGACTAAAGTGATATATTTCAAAGTTCAGGGACGAAAGTGTCGAATGAGTCAAAGTTGAGGGACTAAAGGTGATTTTTTCCCTATTTATATTATGTACTTTTGATTTTTGTATCTATATAATCAATTGGTTTGACTTAATGATATTTTAATTTTACTCTATCAATTACTATGTTGTTTTGGTCTCGATAAATTGAAAAATCTTATATGTTATAAACTTATAAAAGACACCCTCCTAATCTTAAATTATGGCTCCGCCCTTGGATCAACTCATCTTCAAGACTAAACTCTTCTATAGGATTATTTAAACTTGCAATTACTTCCCGAACATGATTTTATGTTGAAAGTTGAAACCATGCTCAAACTCTTCTACCAACTTTTTAATGAAATAAATGACTACATTTTAAAAGCGTTAATTAAAGACTTTACATTCATTAATTAGTAATTACACCAGTTAATTAGTAATTAGAGTTTACATTGATTGTAGGGTTTTTATCACAAATGGTACCTGAACTTTACCTCAATTATATACATAGTATCTGAACTTCACTTTTGATCACAAATGGTACCTGAACTTTTCGTTTTGATCACAAATGGTACCTATCGTCAAATCTACCGTTAAAAAATTAAAACAAATTCATCCTACGGTCAAAAATTGAAAAGAAAAAAAAAACAAAAAAATTTAGTTTTTTTTTTTTCTCTCTTTCTCTCTCTCTCTCTCCCTCCCTCTCCCCCCCACCCGTAATCTCTCTCCTCTCCCTCTGCACCATAAGGCGCCACCACCTCCGGCCATTTCCGATCCTCCAAACCTATTGGGCTTTGAAGCCCTCCATCCCAGCAACCTCGTGGTACCCTCAATTTTCAACGTTGACCGCCGTACGTGGAGGATTGAGGTCGTCGACTTTTCGATTTTTGGAACTTCCGGCATCAATATCTCTCTATCTACTTTGAATCTCACCTTGATGTAGTTACATAATTTCATCCTTGGATTGTTATCTACATGTTGATATAAACTTTGTGGTCATTGGAGATGGTTGACGGCGGCGCCGATGGAGAGGAGAGAGAGTTCCGGCGGGAGAGAGAGTTCCGGCTGGAGAGAGAGAGTTTTTTTTTTTTTTCAAATTTTTTTTTTTTTTTTACTGAAAATTGATTGTAGGTACCATTTAGGATGAAAACGAAAAGTTCAGGTACCATTTAAGATGAAAACGAAAAGTTCTGGTACTAGTTGTGATCAAAAGTGAAGTTCAGGTACCATGTATATAATTCACGTAAAGTTCAGGTACCATTTGTAATAAAAACCCTTGATTGTAAAGAGGCATACATTATACATATCATGCGCGATAGTGCGCCACCATAAACTTCAGAGATTTTTTATATGAAATAAACGTGTTTGGTTATTTTTCTTATTTTTTTCTGAACGTGTTTGGTTATTTAATTTAGAGTGGACAATATCAAACAGCGATTCTGTGTCCTATAACCAGCAATACAATCCTAAATGGCCACAAACAAACAGTGTACGATCATGTGGATGACTGTGCAGAACCATTATTAATTCTATGATCCATAATAATTAATTACAGAAAAATTAAGGTAATGGACTAATGGCTTATATATGTATATATGTCAAAAGGTTATGGTAATTACAGAATAGGGTTCTTCATTATTAACATGGCAACTTAATCAATAATCACCATGAAGCTTGTGAGTAATGATGCATTTGAGAAATCCGGTACATACCAAACTGCTACCAAATTTGAATGGAGTGGATTATGGTTTTGTGATTACAACAGAGAAAACATGTGTGAAGCTTGATACGTGAAAATGAAATGTTCTAGTGGCTTCAAAGAAAGATCCAAAAGTAGTGGTTGGAAGCTCACAGTACTAGTCCTAGTAATCAGTAATGTAAAGTAGCCACTGTAGGCTTCAATTATAATCTGCAATCAAATACAGATATTCCCTCTTCACTAGTCAGCATCCTCAAACCCCTTTCCTCTCTCCCTTATTCCATAACCATCCAGCATTAAAAGATTGGATCAAAGCCACCATACCAGTGGAACACCATTTTCATTTATTTGGTTCACAATTGACACTACCCCATTTCTCTGTAATGGCACAAAGACTCGTACTTTTCTGTGTTTTGATCCTTTTCCTCTCAAACCAAGTAAACTCCGATGATCTCGAGCTCAATTACTACGGCTTTCAGGGCCTCAACAGCTCCGGCAGCACCAACCTGACCCTAAATGGAGTTGCAGAGATTGAGTCTAATGGAATGTTGAAGCTCACAAACGACACTCTCAGAGTCCTCGGCCACGCCTTCTATTCCTCCCCAGTCCGATTCCGCAACTCCACAAACCGCAAAGCCTTCTCCTTTTCCACCGCTTTTGCCTTCTCCATACACCCTGAGTACCCCAAGCTCGGCGGCCACGGCCTCGCCTTTGTTATCTCGCCGTCAAAGGAGCTTCCGGGTTCTCTTCCGAGCCAGTACCTCGGGATTCTCAACTCCACAGTCGTCGGAAACTTCTCGAACCACATCTTTGCCGTTGAATTCGATACCGTCCAGGACTTTGAATTTGGTGACATAAATGATAACCATGTTGGGATTGATATCAACAGCTTGGCCTCTAATGCATCCACTTCAGCTGGGTATTACGAAGGTTCGAATTCATCCAAGAAAGAGCTCAATCTTAAGAGTGGAGATGTGATCCAGGCTTGGATCAGATATGATGCAGACAAAAAACAGGTTACTGTGAAGCTTTCACCTTCTTCTGTACAACCCATTACTTCAATCTTGACATTTGATGTAGATCTCTCCCCCATTTTTCAAGATTATATGTATGTGGGGTTTTCTTCTTCAACTGGGTTGTTGGCTAGCTCTCACTATGTGTTGGGTTGGACTTTCAAAATGAATGGAGATGCAAAGTCTCTGCAGTTGGAGACTCTGGCCAAGTTTCCCGAGTCTAAAAAGAAACACACAGGTGCAATAGTTGGTGTTTCTATTGGTGCAGCTGCTTTGATGTTTGTATTGGCTAGTGGTTTATTGGGGTTCTATATTGTTAGGAAGATCAAGAACCGTGATGTGATTGAAGCTTGGGAGCTTGATATTGGGCCTCACAGGTTTCCATACAAGGATCTGAAGAAGGCCACAAGGCATTTCAGAGACAAAGAGGTGATTGGGTTTGGTGGATTTGGCAAGGTGTACAAAGGGACTCTACCAAACTCAGACACCCAAGTTGCTGTGAAGCGCATATCTCATGAATCAAGGCAGGGTTTACAAGAATTTGTGTCTGAGATTGCTAGTATTGGCCGTCTTCGCCACAGGAATTTGGTTCAGTTGTTGGGATGGTGTCGCAGGCGAGGCGATTTGTTGCTTGTGTATGACTTCATGCCTAATGGGAGCTTGGACAAGTACCTGTTTGAGAATCCGAGAGCCATTTTGAGCTGGGAAGAGAGGTTCAAGATTGTGAAAGGTGTGGCTTCAGGGCTGTTGTACTTGCATGAAGGTTGGGAGCAAACTGTGATTCATAGAGACATTAAAGCAGGGAATGTGTTGCTGGATGCTGAGATGAATGGGAGGCTTGGTGACTTTGGTCTTGCTAAGCTATACGAGCATGGTTCAAACCCAACAACTACAAGAGTTGTGGGCACATTGGGTTACCTTGCACCTGAACTCACCAGAACTGGAAAGCCAACTCCAAGTTCTGATGTGTTTGCTCTTGGTGCTCTCCTGCTTGAGGTGGTGTGTGGGAGGAGACCCATTGAGCCGAAAGCGCTGCCTGAGGAGCTCATTTTGGTGGATTGGGTTTGGGATAAGTGGAGAGCTGGTGCAATTCTTGATGTTGTGGATCCGAGATTGGGGGGTGAGTTTGATGAGTTTGAGGTGGTTGTGGTGCTCAAGTTAGGCCTAATGTGTTCCAACAATGTACCCAAGGCAAGGCCAACAATGAGGCAGGTGGTTAGGTACTTGGAGGGCGAGGTGGCGCTGCCGGAGGCAGTGGCATCTCCGGGGGCTTATGAACGGTCAAAGGGCGGCGGTGATGGTAGTACTGGTGGCGAGTTTGAGGATTATGTGCATTCGTATTCGTGTCCCACATCATCATACTTTGAGAAGGCAAGCACTTGGTCTTGTGATGATGGGGATGTTGATTTTGAAGCTGGTTCAAGCTCATCACCTCCTTCAGTGTCTGGCAAAGGTGGTGCTAGCTACCCAAGATAGTGTTAATCTTCTGTTTCTCTAATTTTTCCGTTTTGAATCTTAAATTTTTCTTTTTGAATCATTACAGAGCTATCCTAGTTTGATGTAAATTTGATCATTATGATACCCTCCTTGATTGGGGTTGTAAATTATCTGGTACATGATGTTCTTTAATCTACTACAGTTATAGGGAAGCTTCTTCCTCTTTCGTCTTTGAATTTGGTGTTCAAGAAAATTCTGTTCTGTGGAGTATGTGAATCAATAATTCAAACTTTCAAAGTTTTCCATGTCAATGACTAGATTGTGTTACTTTTGGAATACAAAAGCCTGCATAGAGGGGAAAAAATGAGATAAGTGGGTGCTTGGTGTAGATGGTTTCAATCTAAAATCCATGAACTTAAAGTTGGGTGCAATTTCAAATAGGATTTTTATCACAAATAGTCACTCACATTTCACTCATTCGACACTTTAGTCACTCACTTTTTGCAAAATATCACTTTGGTCACTCACTTTATACTCTCTCATACACTTTCGTCACTCACTTCAACCCCACGTGAGTGACCAAAGTGTATGAAATGGTATAAAGTGAGTGACTAAAGTGTCGAATGGATGAAAAGTGAGTAACCATTTGTGATTTTTTCCCTTTCAAATAATGTTTGAAACTTTTAGGTTCAGTCCCAACAGTCATTAGTGGAGGTATTCCTGTCATGTTAAAGAAGTGCAGAGCTGTTAAGATAGCTATGCTTTATTTTAAAGTGAATAATGAAGAGTTTGTTGCAAAATACCAACCACCAAAGTAGACTTTCAAATCGAAACAACCTTGCAATGACAGCCTAATTTTTTAAAAGGAAGATTTGAGTTCCTATCTTTTTTTTCTTTTTTTTTAAAGACCATACTGCTAGGTTAGTCTAAAAAGGCTTATCAATTATGTTAATTAAATTAACACCTCAACTGGTAACATATCCCCTTCACCAGTCATCATCAATCATCATGGTTTACAGTTATAGATGTAATATTCAAACCAAAAATAAAAAATAAAGGTTAGTAGGTTTTCATTTTTAGCTCAATATAAAATGACCCATTCTCATGAAAAGCCAATTCATAACAACTCAGTTACCCTACAGTCTGTTGGTTCTTCTGTATGAAACATGAAGAGGTAGCTAGCTTGGTTCTTCCGGATTTTTCTAACGTGCAACGCTATATCACATACCGCCTACCACAACAGCGAGAGTTTTTACCACTTTCACAATTGCAATTACCAGAAATACAATTGTAAATTGCCTAAAAAAAAGGTTAAGTTGTATAGAATAGTCATTAGAATTTTCGGGTTTTTCGAGTCCCAACAACTTGTTGGATAAACGCGTCTAGAAAGCTCAATACCCTAAACATGGATCCAAATACCACACCGAAAAATTTAACTTATTTAAGGCTTCCTATAAATAAGTCAAATTTATCACGTTTATAGGTTTTTAAGAAAATGTTTGGTATGCGATGTGGAAAGTCTTCGAGTTCTAGACTACGTACTTCCCAATGCCAGTTTGATTGAGATTGAAAAATGAGGATTGCGTATCTTCCCTGACAATTAAACAATACTATTCACATGTAATCAAACAATGTGTGCTGAAATTAAACGATACTATTCACGTGTAACTTTAGAACCTTCCAACTTCCAAGTGAAGAAATCACATGCATAAGGAAAAGAAGATGATCATACTGCTCAAGTTCTTCACTGCATATACAAGATTACACTGTGATGATGCTTCGAACAGTTCGAGCCAGCGAGCGAGTATGAAATTACTAATAAGCTACAACAACAGATGAGATGTATAAGTATTAACTTACATTTTAATTGCTACAAACTATCTGCTTCTAATTATCAGCTGCAATGCACCTTTCTCTAAAACTAAAACTACCTGTCTTGGAGGCTTCAAAAATTTGCCAGACACCCCATGCACATTTACTTTACAATATCTTCACTTGCCTGATTGCAGATAATAAGGTGGCGATTCATGACCATGGGTTCTTGTGGCAAATAACTAGCTCATAGATGCCATGCTAATGATTTTCTACATTGTCTTCAGCAATTTCATTTTCCCCGTCTTTCTCCCGACTGAAAATCTCAGAATCATAAAACCCTGCAGGTAAACCCAGATAAACAATATGATTAAGAACCAAGCTCATTTAGTAATCAGTAACGCTCCCACATCCAAGTATAAAATTACCAGAGCCCAAATCCTCCACATCATCATTTGAGGGCCCTAAAAGCATTGTGCTAGCAGAGGGTGAATCAAGTGCCATCCAATTTGAATTCTCATGGTCTTCCGAGCACACATCCTTCCCTGTAACCCAGTCTTCAACAATGCTAATGCTGTCAAATGATATGGGGTCCATAGAATCCTCTCTGATGTTTTTATCAACCCTGTTGGAAAGATAATTATAATTAGCAACAAGAAAGGAAAATTTTGTTTCCCTTCCGATTTTTGGCCCCCGTTGATAAATTCATGCAGGGTCAATCGCTTTCTGCTTACATTTGTCTCAGTCGTAAGTTGTACTGAACAAAGACAAGGTCCCTGAGACGTTGGTGCTCCAGGCAGTTCCTTATGCCGTGTGCTTTCTCAAATGGAATATGATTTTGCCTATACCCAATTGAACCACAAGTTTGACTGAGAATGCGAATTGCCAAGCGAGCCAAATTTGGGCAACCTCCACCATATGTTGACCACCATTCAGCTGAGACAAGTATGTCAAAGAAATAATTAGCTAAACGTGGAATGATGGCAAATCCAATTCCGGTTCAGATAATACTTGCATGACAAATACAGTTCTATTCTGATAATACTTGCATGACAAAAATAATATGCATAGAAGATCATTTGCCCTTGGCATCATGGGTTAAACCAAATACAACCAAAAGATCAAAGAGCTTCCATCTACCAAGATCAAAGAAAAATAAAAAGCTTTTTCCAAATGACTATCAATATCTATCAACTAGAGTTTAGAAATAAAGTACACAGTGATCTAACACATAAAAGTGCTTATTTATGGTCATATATGCTATTTTGATTCAGAAAGTAACATTTATCTGACTTCAACTGTGTGTGAAAGCATATCAAGCAGCTTATTTATGTTTCCTTCAATGGTACAGGTACTCTTTAAAAGTGTTAATAACTGAAGCATTGTAAGATGCCATAATACTTGGTTGGAAATAACAATCAAATCTAACATAATGAGCTCTCACCAGGAAGCAGAGTGTCTCTAGCCCGAATGGCCATCTTCCTTCGAAAATCCCCAGCAGCATTCTTGTACAAATTTATCTCTTTCATGATTTTATCTTGAACTTTTATATCAGGAATCAACCTCTCTATGCAATCATACATACCCGAGAGGATACTATTATGAATATCTCCTTCAAGACTATAAAATATTTTGGGGTTAAGGTAGAAGCCTGCAGCATGAAGAGGAAAATGCCAGTGCTGTTCCCATCTTTGATCAATAATATTCCAGTACACCATGTACTCCTCTCTCTTAACAAGTTCTTTCTTAATTGTTTCTTTTGCTCGATACATTCCAGCATAAATAAAACCCATTGCAGGCCTCTTCTCACAACCAACCATTCTCAAAACTCGCAAGAGAGGATTTGTCAGACGAACAATCAGGGTGCATGAGGACCAAAATGTTTGATCCCTGTCGCTAATAAGATCTGACATTTCCAATCCCCCTGGTTCCTTTGAGTATGGGCAATCCATCCACTCCTGTGAAGTCACCATGACCTGTAAACAGTGTTTTAGCTCAACCAGTCGTTTTAATGTTGTAAAGCTTGTACCAAAGCGAGCGACTCCTGGTTCTACTATGTCATTGCCGAAAGTAGACCTTCTAACCATATTTAAGACTACATTATGATTGTACACAAATCTTGTAATGGATTTAGCTTGTTCAATTACTGCATTTATCCACTCAACGCTACCAAAATCCTCCAGTATTAACTCTAGGCAACGAGCTGCACATGGAATCCAATACAGATTAGGGAAAGTATCAGTCAATCTTCTCCCGGCAATTACATATTGCTCTTCACCACTAGTAATCACTTGCAGCACATCTCCTACTCCAACATCTTCTACCACTCTCCTAAGCAAATCGTAAAGAGCATCTGAGGAATTTATAATCTCTGATGCATCCACAGATTCCAAAAACACAGTTCCTTCGGGAGAGTACACCAGAAAACTTAGCAAAACATTACCCAACTCGGTTTTCCACTGATCAACCAAAATAGAACAACCAGCCCTTCCCCACGTTGCCCTATGTTTATCAATACTATTCCTCGCTTCTTCAACTGAATTCTTCAATATCCAACTCCGAAGATCATGGTACGTGGGAGGCTCAACGCCTTGACCTCCTGAAGCAATTGCATTAATCATCGGCTGAAAATAAGCCGAGTTCACTGCATCTGGAGATGCCCCAATATCAAATAAAAACCGCCCAATTGCCTCGTGGATATAACTGTTCACTTTTTTAGAACCTAATCCAGCACTATTACAAATACCATGAGCACCTTGGGATGAGGAAGAACTTTTACCTCTCCCCCTTTTCCTTCTATCCATACTCCTAACACTTGTTATTCCTTCCTGACTCACCAACAACCTCAAATTGGGCTCGAGTGTCTCGGGAACTCCAATCAACTGAACCCCATTGTTCACATCACTCTGGATCCCAAGAGAGTCCACCTCACCATCAGGTGGGGGAGTGATATTGGTAATCTCTTCATCAAGCTTCTGTCTATTCCTCTTCTTCACCACAACCCCATCTAAACTCTGCTGCATTAGAGCCCGAACATCGGGCGGAACCCTTAAACAAGTTGATGCATTGCCCTTTTGGCCTGCTAGGTGTTCTTTAATCCTATGAATCCCACCACCCCTAAACAATTTGCTACAATATATACACTTGAGCTGTATTCTATCCCCACTCTTAAACATTTGGCAATGTTTCCACGCAGGGTCGTGTTTCTGAGACGTAATGGGTACAGGCTCCATTACCAAACCTGAAGCCATTTCAGAAACCTCTATAATTATTAACTAGTATGGAAAATAGCCAAGGCCCATCACAACACAATCATTTTCTTCTTCAAAGTTAGACCAAGCAATTCAATACAAGTTGATAAAATACAGTGAGGAAATGAAAACTGAGAGAAAGGAGAGAGCGCTTACTTGTATATGCTTCTTTGAATGCTTCTCAGAGAAAACCCAATTGGGAAACAGAACCGAGTTGAGGTGGTTAAAGGAGATGACTGGATGGGCCGGTTAGGGTTTGGTTCAGCCGGTTATATTTAACCGGTGATCCGGTCAGAGATTAGTTACAACTTCCAACTGTTTTGTGAAACGAGTTAACGAGAAACCCAACCTTCCGGTTGCCTCGCTAACGAGCCGTCACTCTACTTAGAACTCGGACCGACCGCCACCCGGCGAATTGAATGAACCGGCGATCCGTGTTAGTTATTTATTAAAGCAAAGTAATCGTGTTTCTTCTTCATCCCATGGTGCTCATGGTATTTGTAACTTGTAGCATTTGTTCTTCTAAAAAAAAAAAAAAAAACTTAGTAGATATAATTAGAGTAAAAACCAATCCTATCAATTTGAAAGCTTTTATTTATTTTCTTAAATTAAAGTAAAAATGAAAAAAAATATTGGATATTACTTGCTAATTCGTTGGCAAAAGGTACTCCAAAATATAATTTGTTTTTTTTTTTCATCAAACGAATATTATTTTCAAATGTTGGTCCACCCTCTTTGCATTCTAAATGAAATGTAGAAATTTAATTGGACGTTGGAAATCAAACAGAAACTAGTTATGAAATAACTTGTGTGATCCGACAAAAAATTCATTTGCCATATTACAGATTATTCATCAAAATTGAGACATTTCTAATTTTTTCGAGATGTGGAACATCGAGAAAACCAATCCTATCAATTTGATTGATTCATAATTGAAAGCTTTTATTTACTTTCTTAGATTAAATAAAAAAATGAAAAAAAAAATTGGGTATTACTTGTGCCGACACATTATTCATCGACAAAAGGTACTCCATAATATTATTGTTTATTTTTTATTTCTTCCTAATTTCATCAAATGAATATCATTTTTAAATGTTGGTCCACCCCCTTTGCATCCTAAATGAAATAGACATTAAATTAATAAATTGAACGTCAAAAATCAATTAGAAATCGGTTATGGAATGGCTTGTGTGATCTAACGAAAAATTTATTTGCCATATTATAAATTATTAATCAAAATTGAGACCTTTCTAATTTTTTCGAGACGTGAAAAACCGAGAAAACCAATCCTATCAATTTGATTGATCCAAAATTGAAAACTTTTATTTACTTTCTTAAAAAAAAAAATTGGGTATTATTTTTGCCGACAAATTATTCGTCGGGAAAGATACTCCATAATACTATTTTTTTTATTTGGGTGAGTAAAATGGTCATTATACTCCTAGGTAGTTAAAAATGAAATATCATTAGAGTAATTAAAAACTAAAAACCAATCCTATCAATTTGATTGATCCAGAATTGAAAGCTTTTTTTTTTAAGGAAAAGAGTTTTATTGAAACTTACATACGATTACAATCGTATAAAAGGACATCCAAAATAATGTCTGGATCATGAGAGAACCATTCGGAGTGAACATCCGAATCAAATCCAAAACTAGCAAATCTATGAACTACAAAATTCGTAGTCCTAGAAGCATGAGAAAGAGAAATAGTTGGAGATTCTTTAAACTTTACCTTGATATCTTCAATTAAATTAATCTTCCTCAGTCAAGTTGAGAGCTTGAAAGCTTTTATTTACTTTCTTAAATTAAAGAAAAAATGAATTTAAAAAAAAAAATATTACTTTTGCCGATAAATTATTCGTCGGAAAAAGATACTCCATAATATTATTTTTTATTTTTTTATTTCTTGTTAATTTCATCAAACAAATATCGTTTCCAAATAAATTTGAAAAACTCAGAGGGTCGCTCCATATACAGCTTGCATCCTTTTCAAAATCTAAAAAAGAAGATCCTCTGATATTTTTTAATTTTTTTTCACTTCTTTTTTTCCAGACAGGGCTCATGTTCATGAGGCATTGAGGCTAAGTAGATCCGATCCACAATAAATTTGCTATATGTATTATAATGAGCGAAAGAGTCTGAGCAAAAAAGGATGGAAGTAAGGAATTACAGCCCTTTTTTATAACACGTGGCCGAGCATCTCTTACGTTAAATTAAAGTTGAAAAGGGTTCAAATTTCCATTTTTGTCCTTTTAAATTGGACCAACTTTCGGGGCTACAATTGTAATTTGCTCAAGTTTGGTCAAGTTAAGATAAGATCGGAAGAGAAACAGTCCATGATAAGAATCTGAAGCTTCTCCTATGGCCGTTAGATCATAAAAATTCTTCACAAATACTACACGTGCAGAAATCTCACGTTTATAGCACAAAGCTGAGGATAAATACGCCCATACTTCATCCTTGCTCTCCCGAGGTCGAAGACCTGACATGACCACTTTACCCTTGGATCTTCGTGTCCACGTACAAGGGCAGAACAGTGTTTCTGACCAAGATGGTTCTTGAAAAGAAAAGATCGAGTCCTCTGCTGTTTTCGTCTTGGAGAAAGATATTCCGAAGTTGAAGATCATAAAGATGATGACAAGTTAAGCACGACGGAGGAATCATAATGCGATAGTCTAACTAATCCAAGTTGGAGAGAAAGTGAGTTCGGCAATGGTGATATATTTGATTTGAGAGAAGATGAAGGTTTGTTTGAGGTGATCTTGTGGAGCATTCAACAAGGAAATTAGATTTGGATAGGGGATTTGGGGATTAATAGTACGATGAATTTCTCTGTTAAGGTTGAGGAGGAACGAGTCTGGATATGTGTGGTGGAGATATATAATTGGGTTTTTTTTTATAAATTAATTCATCAAATGTTTGAAAGATTAGAACCAAAAAACTAAGATTTCCGACTTGAATTGAGCAACGTATACTAATGTTTGAAAATAAAATTGCAAAATCTTCTTGTCTTATGCTAAAAGAAGAACTAAAGATGGAGGCTTTACAGGTTACTTAGAAACACTTGCTATGCTTTGAATCACATTAAAAGGATTTCAATCCCAACGAAAGCTTTTACTTGTATATACGTACTGCTAATCAAGCTGATAAAACATGTTCTTGGCATCCGCAAGAGTCAATCTCACTTGCCAAAGCTCTTTCGAAACAAATGAAGTAGACAAGATCAGACAGTTTGATCTCCAATAGCATTCACCATATTCTATAAGAAATGCCCTTACTAGTAAAATACCAAAAGACTGTAAAAATACCCAATTAGATTACAAGAGACACTGTACTTGAATGGACTCTTAATAACACTAGCTAGACTTGAATAATATACTCGTAATAAAACTCAACTTTGACTGTTAGACCAACTCTTCAATATTTGTTATCTATTACTGATTTGAACTCTTAGAGAACAATGGAGACCTGCATGGGCTTAGTCTTGGCTTCCAAGGAGGCTGCTTTTTCTGCAAGCCAAGCTTTTGGTTTAGGTCTTCCATGGCGTTGTCTTTCATATTTCCAGATGTATTGCAAACCAACAATAAGTTCCGTAATTGTTGCTTCTGTCTTGCGTTGATTTGCAAAGTAGAGGGTATGTACCAGAAGCACATGTGTCCTGGAAACAGAGGCTTTCTTTTCAAACCTCCTCTTGGATTGCCATTTCATCGTATTATGAGCAAGTGGTGCTAACCATTCTAATATTCCCGCTATTGCCTCCTTCGACTCTGCTGCAAGATCCTCAAGTGATGAAGTCGCCCTCTCAATGCAGGGCAGTCTTTCGCTTAGCTCGGCTTTCATACTTGAAGGCAACATATTGTACAGCTCAAATTTAGATCTGAAACCATAACACAAAAGAGGAGATGCTACAAACTTTTCGATTTTGATAACAACATTTGCATAGTGCAGTGCTAAGTCAGCAGCACCGAGTGTCTCAGGTGGAGCATCCACCAGCTTGTGCTTGCTGAAGATTGATGGACTTGGACTAATGTGATGATCAGAATCTTTGGTTTCAGCATCTGCCTTCAGTTGAGGTACTCCGAAAACGTGCTTGATCCTACTGAAAATTGTGAAGAGAGATTTTGCCAAAACGATGACTACGTAATCGTAAGTCGTGTTCCACAGAGAGACCTCTTTCAAATTCTTCACCTCCTGCCGCTTCAGCTCTACCTTGTTCTGAAAATCGAGCAAAATTGAACCATCTAAGGCAGTGGTGTCTTTCAAAGTCTGTTCAAGATCCAAAACAAGTTTCATCCCGTCATACAAATTTGCATTTATTGAGATGAACTTCTTCATCATGTTGGCTTTCATTTCCATCGTCTCCCATGAAAGTTCCCATCCATAAGGATCAACGCCATTATTGATCCAATCACTAATGGCATGCTCAAAACCCTTCAACCTAGGATTAGAACAATAATGCTTCCCGAGCCTGGCCACATATTTTGCCACAGGGACCATATTCTCAAACAATTCACCGGGTATTAAACCTAGAATGAAATCATCATCATCTGAGACAAGCTTTTTTATACCCACCGAATTTGAAATATCTTGTCTCAGCCTATCAACTTGTTTATCACTCAGAGATTTCCATAGATGGACCAGCTTAGACATGACCTTTGCAACTTCAAAGGCCAAAATTCCAATCACTGCTTTCTGCTTCATCTTTGCCATCTCTAGCTTACACACCCACCTAGAAAGTAATAATTTATTTGATCGAGCAGATAATTACGATGGCCGGCTAAGCCAAACCAATCATCCTTTTCTTGATCGATCCTGTATAAATCAATCTACAGTCAAACCTAATACCAAAGTGAATTAAGGTCATGTCAACTCCCAAACAATTCCTAATCGAAAAGAAAATTACCATAATTTTATTTTCTCCTAGGCTGCTAGCTACGTACGTACTTCACATATAAATGGTAGAATCCCGAAACCCTAACCAGTAAACCCAATCATTGAAATCACATTGCCCCACAAGATCGAAACATTATGAATTTAGAACAAGGAACAGGCAAGAAACAAAATTTTGAATAATAAATCAGAATACTCGGACCTTTCAATCCAAGCGGCTAGAAGGACCTAGGATCTAAAACGATGAAGGGCACGCGCCACCTTGACTTGGTCGCCGACCAACTTGAAATAAGGAATAGTATATATATAGCAATGCTAACTCTGTTTGAGTTAAGCAATTCAATCCAAAATCAATCTTCTTTATGGTACCAGAGCCATAAGTCTAACGACTCCATTTTTTTTTTCTCCAAAATCAATCTTCTTTAGAAATTAATTACATGTCAAACGAGACCTTCAAATTTAATAGTTGGATCTTCCACACTTATTAGACTTTATTCGATTTGCTTTTTAAAATATTTAGTATGCTAATTACATGTACCTCCCTAGCTAGTTTCCCGAAAGTCTCCTCATTTCAAAAAATCTGAATAAAACTTAAGATTCTTAGATAGAAATAAGGTAGCAATAAGCCCCCACAAAATTTTCTTTGTGTAATTATTTCATCGCTCAATGATTCTTTAAAAGTATATTACTCCATTTTCCCCCTTTTATCTTCTTAAAACCTTGATCCAATCTTCTTATATAACTAAAGGACAGTAAACCTTGTTCATGAGGCTAAGTTGTTCATGAGGCTAAGTAGATCCAATCCACAATAAATTGCTATTATAATGAGTTTCTGAGCAAAAAAGGATGAAAGTATGGAATCTTATGCTAAAAGAAGAACTAAAGATGGAGGCTTTACAGGTTACTTTGAAACACTTGCTATGCTTTGAATCCCATTAAAAGGATTTCAATCCAAACGAAAGCTTTTAGTACTTGTATATGGGTTTTCATTTTTTAGCAAACTTTTCAACATTATAAAAAGTAAAATTTGGAACCCTAACCGTTATTACATGTGCAGTTTGTTCTTAAAGTTAAATACCACTCCAGCGTGAAAGAAGGAATCTCCTCTTTAAAACACTCCGATCCATCATCATTGTTCATATCATCATCAAATGCCAATCTCACAACTCCTCTGCTTCCTCTGCTTTCTCACCTCCCTCTCCTTCTCTGGTATAATCAAATCTAGATCTTCTTAATTAATTAATTACTTTGTTAATTTCCAAGACTTGCATTATAACGTACATTGCCCTTTTGGTATTACTGTGTTGCAGATGGGACTCAACTCATCATAGTGAACAACTGCAAGGAGAGCATATGGCCCGGGATCCTCGGCACCGCCGGCCACCCAACTCCTCAAGACGGCGGCTTCCATCTCCCCAGCGGCGAGCAACTCCTCCTCGACGTCCCCGAGAACTGGTCCGGAAGAATCTGGGGCAGGCAAGGCTGCTGCTTTGATCCAAGCACTGGCAAAGGCTCTTGCCAAACGGGTGATTGCGCCGGTCTCTTGCAATGCAGGGGACTCGGTGGAGTCCCTCCTGCCACGCTCGTCGAAATGACACTCGCAACTCCCAAATCCGCCTTGCATTTCTATGATGTGAGCTTGGTTGATGGGTTCAACGTTCCCGTTTCGATGGTGCCCATTGGCGGCGGGGATGGGTGTGGTGTTGCTGCTTGTGAGGCTGACTTGAATGTTTGCTGCCCACTTAACTTGGTGGTCAAGAAACAAGGTAGGGTTGTGGGATGTAAGAGTGCTTGTTTGGCTGCAAAGTCTGATAGGTATTGCTGTACTGGGGAGTATGCAGACCCAAAGAGTTGTAAGCCTAGTGTGTTTGGGCATCTTTTTAAGGCTATTTGTCCCAGGGCTTATAGTTATGCCTTTGATGATTCGACAGGGCTCAAGACATGTATGGCTCATAGGTATGTCATTACATTTTGTCCCCCTAACTTGGGATGATTTTTTAGCACAGGAAATTAATCTTGTATTGTCGATGTTATGCATCACTTTTGTTGTTTTGGTCAAATGTTATGCATCACTTGGTTCTTTGTTTCCTTTCGTTTCTTTTTCCCAGTAAACGATATTAGAAGGGCGGGATTTAAACTTATGACCTAAAATGCCATGAGGTGTTTGTTCCATAAAATATTTGTTCAAAATATCAAGAAAAAACAGCATAGAAATCACTTCATTCACATAATACCTATAGAAGCCTAGCAATACATCTAAAACAAAATCATTGGGGTTTGCATTAGAATGAAAGTAAAAGAAAAAGGGGCAGCCAAAGAGGAACATAGACGGCAAAGAATCATCACCAACCAGCTCTAAACGCCCAATTAGATGATCTACCATATGTAAACAGAATAAGCAAAGCAGCAGATTTCAGACCAAAAAGAATACAGCATAGCACAATGAAATTAATCTGGAATAAAGACGAGATTTGGGGGGAAAAGTTCCTTAATTAGAAATAGAAAATCATCAATACCATACTTCAAAAAAAAATTATGGAGGACTCCACCTGGTAACATACTTTTTGTACGGTCACGACCACGAAATTTACTACCGCCTTGCTTTTTACACCCTTAAAACTTGTACACTAAAATTATCTCCTCTGCAGGGGCCTCAGGTGTGTTCACCGTCTAAGCCGCGACTACTCTAAGGTATATCCTCAAACTAACAATGTACAGTTTTTTAAGTACAACCAACAATCTTTATTTTCATCGCTCCTATCCATTTGAATCAATAGACAGAGCCTTTAATAGACATGAAACAAAGAGAGAGGGGCTCATATTATCCTCAGTTAGCTGTACAACTTCATTCCCGTGCGCCCCGTCTAAGCAGTAGCAGGTGGACATTGTGGAGTCAGGATGCTAATCCTCTTCTCTGCAAAACATTCAGAAACTTGTTAGTTACCTAGACAGCATAATGACAATTCATATCGCAAATGCTAGAAAATCATATGAAATAAAATGTAATTTTTCAATCCAAATGATATTTCATGAAAGACGAGACATTCTGAGGTATATGCAAATAGTAGATCCAGCACATGAATAGGAAAGATATGTATATAAAGCCATATGCATGTGTTGGAGTATGGTAGTTAATCATTAAGTTTCTATAAAGTCTGCAAGTGTCGTAAACTTTCCATCCTTCAGTTATCACTTATCAATGTCCAGCAGAGCACACATCCAGAAAGCAACATAAAATCAACCCTTCACATGTGTATTGATGCATAATCAATTAATAAACATGCAATGCAATCATATATACGTAAAATATATTAAGTTTGTGTCGCAAAGATCTGCAGAAGCAAGCATTTTCTCAAGTACAAACAAAGGCAAAGAAAAGAATTGCAAATAAAGATGAGAGAAATAAAAAAGTACCCCCAGCAGCGACAAGTTTCTCTACACGTGCAACTATATGCTTCCCATATGTATACTTCTTCAGAGCATTCAGATGAACCTTAATGCGGTTAAGGATTAGTTCAAGTTGCTGGTCGTCACAAGTTTCCAAAACTTTCTGTACAACATAATTTGCGAACTGGTCCTTCATCATAGCCTAAATAAATGAGAAGAAAGGATATTAGAAGTTGATGTAGATGTGAAACTACCTATATTTCTTTAAATCCTAAACCCCTAGAAAATCATTTTCAAAGCCACATAATATCAGCTAGTGTAAGATCTCACAACAACAAAGCAAAAAAAAAAAAAACCTTCAACATTTAAAAGTTGTATGGAAATCTGTCACAACAGTGCATTTATTTCGGGAAGAAAAGAAAGAAAAAGAAGTAGAAGAAGTAGAAGAAGAAGAGGAGGATAGGCCTCGCTAACCTAAAGTAAGAGGATAGGCCTCGCTAACCTAAAGTAAGAGGATAGCCATTAGTTACAGTTCAGTTTTAAACAATCATACTATCATTAGTTCATTACAAACCTACATAATACAGAAGGATGTAATTCATGTATTTTGGCAAAGATAGATGGATACATCAACCCGTGGCATACAAAGTTGGATGTGTCATATTTAGCATTGAAATAACACACAACATGAACAGCTTGATCAACAATCTAAAGATGATAACAGGAAGTATGCCCAATGAGTTCACTTGGATTGAGACCAGTTAGTTTCACCCATGGTCAACCTACAGGACCACCATTTCAGGTAACTGCATAATCATAAGATCTTGGAAAGTGTATGGAATAGCTAGTTAAAATACAACAGTATTATCATAAAACCCCAACCATCAAGATCCCTCTTAGTTCACAAACCCATTCTTCAATGCAAGCTTGACAACAGAGTAAATAGATCAATTAGACAAGACAGGAATTAAAAATACAATTACAATATGTGAATATGTTCACAAAAACTTTATGCTTTAAACTTATATAGCCAGAATGCAAACAAATAAGTGACAAACCTGAAGGGGTTCATTTTCATCAGTGGTACCAAGCATCTCAGTTACAAGGGCCTGGCGCTCAGCAAGAGTTCCAAAAGTTAAACACTTTTCTATAACATTGGAGGCAAATTTCTGCTGGCTCATTTGAACAATCTGCCCAGTTAGTTTCCTAATTATATCTGAACGTTCATCTGGCTTTCCATGCTCCAGCACATGCTGTAAAATTATATAAAACCAATTAATAACTAAGTTCAATGTAAAAGATATAAGTGTAAAATAGAAATTTCAAGCATCACAAGGGGTAGATATGATTATTGTTTTTTTTCAAATTAAACCACAAATTACAATAAATGAGTTGGTGGTGGTGGGTTGGTTAGCAAGTATGTTCCAGTCCTTGAAGTAAACATTAAGCTATCAGCTTATGGCACTTTGGTTCAGCTGTAGTCACAACTTATTTGTTGTTTTAAGGTTTATGAGCAGCAAACCTGCTCTGACATGTAAAAGTATTACAAAAGGCAAAGGAACAAAGGTGTTGAAAATGTATTCAAACAACAACAGATCTACTACAGTATAGTTCCATAGATATTCAACAAATATATTAGTAGTCCTTTGACTCATAATAAGTTGAAAGAGAACTGTTAAAAGCTGATAAATTCTATGTAGAAGCTGTTACATCAAGCAACCATATAATAATGGGTAAATCAACTCAAGAACATTCTAAATGTGGAATTATTATTTTAACCCTTCCCGCTATAAGGTCACAAGAGCCAACCAGTTGGGATTAAGATGAGAGCTACAATGTGAAGAGGCAAAAATTAAGCTATGGTACCATGTAGTACCAAATTAACATACAGCCCAGAAGCTTAGTCTATTAAGTAAGAGATCCATTTGAGACTGCCAAGTGTATAGGCAATGTGGGATTATTCTCCCTACTGGACAAAAGTTTTGTAAAAATGCAACAAACCTGTACAACATAATTTCCATATTGATCTTGTGCCAAAGTGCAAACAGCATGCAAAATCTCATCCATCATTATCTGCTGTGTTTTGGGATCATGGCAGTGCTCCAAAATTCTCTGTTAGATAAAAGATTGTATCATTAGGAATCACATAATTGCATAGTTATTCATTTATCTTGAAGGCCACCCAACATATATGATTAGCAGACATGGACATATAAACGTGATTGGGAAACAAATTACCTGTATGACACGACAACCATATGGATGAGTTGACAGTGTCACAACTTGATCATAAAAAGTTGAAACCACAAACTGGATGGCATCTTCAGGTATACATTCAATACACTTCTGGATGACATGGTTCCCATTTTGATCACGAACACAACGCATAATATGACCATCCAGTTCTGTAACCATTTGAGTCTGCTGGTCCAGATCAACAACTTCTATAGCCTGAACAGTAAAAACGAAAGTACATCAAACCCAAGTTCTAGGCGATGTCGTGTATACCAGTATTGTAAACACTGTACAACTTTCTACACATATTTACTGAACACTAGAAATAAAATTATGCACTAATATGTAAGGCAAGTTTAGATGATCTGTACCTTCTGGATCACTCGACAGCCATACATTTGAAGGCTAAGGGTCAGCACATGCCCAGTGAGCTGATCAGCCAGTTCTCTAATTTGTGATGCAGAACCGTGCTCGAAAAACTGAACTCAAAGTGCAGAAGTTAGCCATATGAAGAACTATGGAATATTTCTTTTCAACCCCTGCACATTATGAACATGCTAATACACGAAAAATATGCAATTGGCACATTAGGGCAAATCAATCTAGGGGGCAGGGCGGAATCACCTTTTGAATCACATAATTACCAAACACGTCGGTCATTAGAGAAAGAGCTTGGGGCATAATTTCATCAAAAACCATGTCCTTTTCTTCAGTCGTGGCAGTTTCAAGTTTCTGTTGAATGAACCGACTCCCATACTGGTCCGCACTGTTCAAGGTATTGTATGAGTGAATTACAATCTAGAGACCTGGGAAAGTATAGAAGGGCACAAAGTATAAGGGAACATCAAAAATATATATACCTGAACTCAACAACATGGCCTGAAATTTCTGAAAGTTCAAAACATTTAGTCTTATTGCTTTTGAACTCATCTAGCAATGAGGATGCAAAACTTTCATCAAAATTTCCACCAGTTTCAGAGTGCCAAGCTCCCATGAGACCTCCTCCACCCATGTTCCTCATCCCCGAGGAAAAACGCAAGTTCCGGTCACTGTGCCTGACAGGACTACCCGGTCCAACGGGAGAGTTCGGAAGAAGGGGACCTCCGGAATAAGACATGCCAAGCCCAAATGCTGGATTTCCATAATAACCCTGATTCAAGCTACCAGACTTACCCATGTAGGGAGCACCAAACTGTGATTTTTGAGGCGAAAGCAATTGTCCCAGATAAGCTTTTTGCAACCCCAGTAAGTCCATATACATGCCTTCCCTATCTGCTGTGGGGTCATGAAGGCCTGAAAGCTGTGCAGCAGCATACTCATTTGATCTTAAGTACTGCAGATACAAGGGGTCCATCAGGGGCATCTGAAGAGCACCCCCGGCAGTGTGATTTCCAACCCTGCCCATATTCTGCAATTCAGCAGCTGCTGCCAACAAATTTGGTCCTAGAGACATACCTCCTCCAAATGCTCCAGAGTCCAAGCCACCCATTGCAGATGCAGCTGCAGCATTTTCAAACAAGGGTGGTAAATTTCCATTACCAAGTGGACTCCCCATCATGGATGGTGATGATGGACTAACAGAGTACCCAGCTAAGCCATAGTTAGCAAATGAGGAATTCATGCTGTCTACATTCTGATATTGAGAGACTGAACTTCCTCTGCCATTAAGAGCTGGCGCGGAGGGTCCTCTCAAGTATGAGTTAGCAGAAGATACAGTAGGATTATGTATTTCATCGGACATCAATGAAGAGTTGCTCTGATCCCTCCCAAATCCACTGCTTTTAGCCATATTCTGATAAGAGTTTTTGGTAGACTGGGAAACAGAGTGCAGATGATAATTCCCAGAATCAGGCTTGTTTACATATGAATTTTGTTTGATATGGTTTCGATCACCTTGCATATCAAAGTGGTTATCACCTTGAATTTGTGAATGTGCATGATTCTCTTCATGCATCCTGCTGTTTTTTGACAGGTTCATACCAGATAAGGCAGCTACCAGGTCTGCAGACTCATTCACATTGGGGGTGATACCATTGAATGAATTTTGACCACTGACACTATTTTTTTCAGTGGAAGAAGCTCTTCCTCCACCAACTGGTGGAATCCGAGGACTAGGAGCCCTAGATACAAGCTGAGGATCTGGTGTGGTGCTTCTTGACAATGAACCACCTAGAGCAGAAGCATAAGTATGAGAACCCGATGGACCGAAGTTCTGGGCAGCAGACATACCCTGCTTATTTCCACCAGAGCGCAAAGCATCTATAGATGCCAAATCACGATGCATCTGAGCAAACTGGGCATCTGAAGTTTCAACACCATCATCAAACGCATTCCGGCTAGCTGGACGAGAAGGGTGCCTTGAGACAGTTGTATTATGTATATCATCCTGCATGAAAATACCGAACGTAAAGACAGCAGCTTCAATAAAAAAATGGAAAAATGAACTAAACTTATTTAGACAAGAAAAAAACCGTAGACAATCAAACTTAACCAGGGAAAAACACTACAAAACCAAAAGACCACACGAACAGATCCGCCAATAAAATTGAAATAAGAAGATTCATCAACTATTCAGTACTCATTTTTCAGCAGCATTCTTGAGTTGAAATCTGCACAAACCTAAAACTCGTGTATATGAAGTAAAATTAGCTGGAAACGTCACAGAATTCAGACGAGCTACTGACAAGGGCACTAGATGATTTATCAACTTGGTCCACTTCATAAGAACAACCAAAAAGCACTTCCTACTTAGAGGAGCTGAGCCACATGTCAGGTAAACTATACAATCATCAAACACCCAAGTGGAAGATGAATGAATAAACATGTAAATAAGGGTTGAAACATAATCACTCAATAGCAGTACTCATCAACTATTCAACTAGTTCTACAGACACTTCAACCACATATAAAGATTCAGATAACAAAGAAAACTATTCAAGATAACAACTTTACTCAACTAGTTCTACACACACAGAAACAACGTATAAAGATTCAGATAACAAAGAAAATCATTCAAGATAACAACTTTACTAACAGTTCACCTGAAGGATCTCTGCAATACTCTTCCGCCTACTCCCGAGTCCCAACCCCGGCAACCCAATCAACCCATCGCCGCCCCACTCTCCGTTCCTCGCCGCCACGCCATTCTCCTCCTTCCCTCCAATCCCTGGCTGCACCGAAAAGAGCGAACCTTCAGCGCCGCTCCTTCCACCTTTCCTCCTATCCCCAATGCCTCCGACCACCGAACCTCCGCCGCCGCCGCCGCCCTGCAGCCGCTGCTGCGCAAAACGCCAGTCCTCTTTCGACCGCAGCGGCGGCGGAAGCCGCGGATTGAGATTGACATTGGCGTAGTAGTAGCTGAGATAAGCTGGATCAGCCCGAAGCTCCTCCTCGCTCGCAAAGCCTTTGCTGCCGTTTTTGGTGAAGCCCGAGAGAGCCGACGCGTCGAAGAGGCCGCCAACGGCGTTCAACGAGCCTTCCACGGTGGGTGGGGCCGACCCACTTCTGTATGGATTGAGCTCCTTCTCTCGCTCACTCACTTCTTGCTGACGCCTCTGCTCACGAATCAAATGGTTCAAATCTTCGCTGTAATCGCTGTTATTTTTTAGCATCGATCGCATTGACATCTCGGACATCATCTTCGAATATGTATCAGTAACCATGTCATATATAAGTACAAGAACTCATCAAAAAGATTTGAAGATAAACACCGAAACTGGAAAAAGATTGAAACTTTGAGTTGGGTTTCAGCTAAAAAAAAGTAAAAGAAACTAAATGGGATTGTTACTCAAAATTTTGCTTCAGAGAAATTGGGTTGTCCTTTGTTAAGAAAAGGATTTTTATACTCAATGAGATGAGGATCAGATTGAGAGCAGGGAAGAACTCAGATGATCAAAAATGGATTCAGCCATTTTTTTTTTGCTAAGGAGCGAAAGAGAAAACAGGGAGGGAGACAGTGAAGTGAGAAAGAGAGCAATGATAAGCACAAGCAGTGGAAAAATCTGAGCCGTTGGATATAAGGAGTGACGGCAGAGATTTCTTCCTAGAAAGAGGTGTTTTAGGGTTCTATTTCATGGACTAACTTCTGCCTGTTTGGGCTTAATTTCTTTTTTTCATTTTTTTTTTCAATGGATTTTAACATTAAATAAGCGATGTTTTTTACCTCTAAAAATAGGCACGTTTTAGTTTTTTTACTTTTAGGGTTTTCTGTAATTCGGTGGAGGAAATGTCAATATACATTCTTGTAGTCAATACAAGATATTACAATACACTATCTTGCTCGTAATTTTTTTTGAAACCTAATTGGTCCGAATAAGATTCAAAGTTTAAACATCCCCTTTTCTAATATCAAATAGGAGATAAAATTCACATATATATAGCAAACTCAACTGAGTTGTGTTTTTACAAAAAAAACATTCTCTTGTGCTTTAGTCATGTTGAACTTCGTACGAGATCTTTTCATTACGGTCGGAGTGAAAATTACTAAAAGTCTGCATTCCCTCACACTCGACGCCAATGAGTTTTTTATTTAATAATTTTCTTCAAATATATAGTGAACCCTAAAAGACATGAAGGGGAAAAAAAAGTTTAGACTTGTGGATTTCTTTTGTTCTTTCAAAAGAGGAAGGCAATAATGATAGGATCCAAAAAGATAGTTGATATATATAAATTGTCTTTTTTCATTAAATTAAGCTCTCTTTTTTTGGGTCAGGCTGATTAAATTTATTTGCCAAATCTATGAATTGGAGATTTTATGCAAAGTTTCCCATACATACAGTGTTCACTATGATTCCAATAATTTGATTTGGCAACCATAATATAAAATTGTATTTAAACCAAATGACGTAGACACAATAAAATCTCATCTATATATAAAGCTTGGCTATCGATTGGATGTTAGAGTTTCATGACTTACGACCACAATAGTTGATGGAATTACCATCGAATGTCCTTTTAATTGGGACGTGTTAAAATTCGGATGTATGGTATTCTTTTATTCTTTATTTCAAAATTTTGTCTTGTTAATTAAGATTAGACGGATCATGAGATTGCTATAATATCGTTAAGTTATTTTGTAAATTAAACACAATACTTACTCAGCACATTAATTTTTTTATGTTGGGGGTAAAAACAGATTTACCATCATATCTTGTAGAGTGTAGAATATGGATCACTTTCGTTTGGGGAGGGGGAATTATCATTACAAAGATCGATCTCAACTTGGAGCAGCAAGAGGGTTTGGTTTTGTCTGTGTTGCAGAAAAAGATCAGGTTTGTTGTTGCACTCGTGCTGTCCCACCACGTCATCGTAGACTTATAAGAAAATAATTTGTTTGGAATTGCCATTTTTAGTCGCTTGCTTTGTTTTTCTCTGTAAGCTGCAAGCAAACCCTAGCTAGCTAGCCATGTTGGTGATGCTTATCTTCATTTTCGCAACTGAAATTAAACCTGGAATACAATTAAGAGCAGTAAATTCTTCCTCTGCTGCTGTAAAAGTTAAGAGTGTGCCTCCAACGAATTTAGGTATATATAATTAATTTGACTGAAAGTTCAAGTAAAAAATTTAATGGTGCATTGAAGCTTATGCCTAATGCCTTGTGTTACCAAACCATGCCAATTGCATTAACTTGTTGCATAACCTTTTGTTGACAAAACTCATAAGTGACGGTAGTTATTAATTAATATACACATGTATAATTAATTATACGTGAATCTAGCTACTATGTGGATAGTAGATCAATAATAAAATACATGTGTATACAAGTTTTGTTTTGAAGGCAAAATTATTTTCTAAGTTAAGAAACGAGATATTCAAGAGTTTATTCAGCGATGATATTAAGAAACATGCATGCCTTTTTACTAAGACATATATAACTAAATAAGGGTATGAGGTAGAGTTTTGATACGTCTTGTAACGTAAATTTAAGGAGGAAAAAAAATACCCTTGGTCTAGCTAGCCCAAATAATGAGAGAATGCAGAAAATTAGTATATGTAAGAGATTTGATCACTAGCTACTAATGTAACCGTGTCATAAAAAAAATTATATGCATTTCCTCTAAAATTGTGCCTCATTCTCTTAATTTGCATGTTTCCCATCCTACCAATTAATACCTAGCTACCTCAAATTTTTCGAAGCATAATTATTTCATACCAGTGAAAAAAACAAAAAACAAAGAGAGAAGTCAAGCACTATGATGGATGGTCGAATAGAAGTTGAATAGTTACGAGTACATATATATATATATATACCTTCACTGCCCTTGTTGAATCCGTCAATGAACTTAGGGTTCAATCATTGTTACTACCGCACACAACACTTGTTTAATTCTATCCATTAATCGTTTCGAATCGATGTACGTCTCAGGATATTTCTCTAGCAAGAATCTCACAAAACCTACCAGATATAGTTAGGTTTATATTCGGTAATTATATTGAATTAACTCTCTCTCTTTTTTTTCCATGTGAAGTGAATTGGAATTAAACTCTCAGTAAAAGCACTGCCATCCGCTATAATTAAAAAGCGTGTGGAATAAAAACTTTCAGTGAATGCAGGGAAACCAGCCAACACAATATACCCAAACCACGACGGGCTTAAAGAAGAAGATCTTCTTCTTGTTTGAATACTCAATACAGAGAGAGAGAGAGAGAGAGAGAGAGAGAGAGAGAGATGATGATGATGATGATGACAATGTTAGTTATGTGATTATGTCAGCCTTAATTAGTTAATTGCAGAAGAAGAAGAAGAAGAAGAAGAAGACTAGTAATGGATAACGATGATTTTGCAGATGACATGTGATGATCGATGATGCGAGTGTGAGGTTGTTGATCCATCAGTTCACTCAAATATCATATTAGGGTTAGGAGGGTCACGTGACCTGTCTGTGCTTGCCTCTACACGAATCATTATTATGGACTCCACGTTCGTACTTTGTGCGTAGTAATAATTAATCAAATAAAAATATCAGCCTGCAGAATTTCTAAGCTAGGTTAATTAATTAAACACAATAATCTGGAACCCTAGATTAGTTATGCTTAAACATTTCAGTTCAGAGAACACTGTATATTGGGTTTTTCTAATGCTAATACACTACTTAATGTGTGAAGCTATTACTATATATGCAGCATATTTATAGCAAAAAAAGATAATGCCATTTTTTATGTTATCTTTCCTTCCAATATATATTTCAGTGTGGTAACTGGTGAAATATATTTTAAGCTAGCGAATAGAACAATCATAAAATTTAGATAAACTGAATAGATGAGAGGGTGAGGCAGTGCCTCGAAATTTGGCAGAGCGCGATTCATGGCTAATGTGCATGTCACCTAGACTAATAATAACATGCCACATAAATATATATATATTTCATGTCAGTTTAGGGTTTACAAACCCTAAAACCAGAACCCTCAAAAGATAGGCCCAAATTTTATTTAACTTGACGATAATTGGGTTGGAATTTTAAGATGGGTCAGGATTAAAGGCCTGGTCTGTCTTTACTGAGATTCTGGCTGCTGATATTGCTGGTAGCTCTGTTGTTCGAAAAATTGTAGTTTGAGTTTTGTTTTGGGCCATTAGCCCTCTTTTGCACACACACAAAAAATTGCATTATATTTGTACAGGTTTCCACTGTTCTCACAACCATGGGAGTTTGTGTGGTCGAGAAATCATGTGATCGAGCACATTATGGACCATTGGGAATATTAGGAGAGTTTATTGACATTCACAAGTGGTATTTTGTTTTGTGGTCTATCTCATTTATGCTACGTTATATTTTGATTGTCAAAGAAAAAGAGGTACGAAATCTTTTGAAACAATAAATTTCTATGTGTTAGAATTTAAAAACTATAAATGACATAAATTAATCTGACGCCAAAACATCGGCCTCAAGTGCTACCAAACCCTTCTTTGTGCTAATCGTAAGACTAATCCAAATAAGTATGAATGCAACTTTAAATTGGGGGTTAATTAATTGGGTAAACACTGCTCAAGGGATCTTCGTTTCTGAAATTCAAAGGCTTCTTGTGCAACTCAATGTAACTGAGGTTTTATACTATTCTAGTAAGTGTAATAGTGTTGCTCGTTCAATTGCAAGATTAATTGTCTGTAATGGCCGGTGGTTTTTATTTTTTTTGTTAGAGGAAGGGCCTTCTTAGCTCATAAATTGTATTAAACAAGATTTGTCTGTTATCGCTAATTCTCGAGGTTTAGGAATTATGTCTCTCCCCCAATACATTCTTCCTTTATGATTAATAATACTATGGGTGTGGAGCTGACTCAGCTGAGCCTCCCAACTCATTAGGCCGGGTTCCAAAGCCCATTGTTTTAAAAATAAATTAAACATACCATTAATATTTGCCGAAAGGTTTTCGGTACTAATTCTCATCATCTGTACGTTTTGGCATGGTAACAAGGTTTTCATCATCTTCAAACCAAACCCTTACCTACCTAACTTGTGTAGCCCCAAATATATTTCGTGTCAATTACTTGACAAATTACAAACCAAATTTATAACACGCAGAGAATATAGCAAAACTAGGTTTTCTAACCTACTCTGGTTTAATTATTCTTAATTACAAACTCATTTTAATAAGCACTGAGTTGGAGTGCTTAGGGTAATTAATTAGCTAGCCATAACATAACAACTTGTAATTAATTAAGCTAGCTTAGTAGCTTTGACAACAATTTTTCAAATTAAGTACTTGCATTAAATCTATCAGCTTAGGGATATTCAAGTACGTATTTCGCCGTGATCATTGATATTTTTAACACGGAATTATTAAAGATATAGAGAGGTCACTGTCCTTAATTAGTACGTAATTAAGTTAAATACATACGGTATATATATAGTAGCCCAGCAGAAACGTACTGCGGGTTACCATTACAATACTGAAATACTGAATCAGCTCAACAACTTGATATTCAACTTAATTGAATCAGATTGGACAGAAATTGTAGATTAATTACCCAGCCTAAAGGAACATTAATGTACCTTAGTTCAACTAAGTTAGTTGAAACTAGGTAATTACGAGTCATAAACACGACTCGATCTTATCTAGATTTGTGATTCACGGTTCAAAATGAAATTAAGTTAATTAATTAATAATTTGTTATCCGCTTTCACGTACTATTTAGCTTCAAGCAATATATCAAGAAAAACCAAAAAGAGAAATGGTACATGAAATACTAACGTGACTGCCAGTAGAAACACTAATTAAGGTGATCGATTGAGAAGGGAAAACAAGAACCTTGTGAAGATCGACCAGTGTTCGATCTGATTGCTCGGCCAAGATCTTAGGGAATCACACTCTTGTGCTCTCCACCTAGCTAGGTTTTCAAAAAAAATGTTTGTAGAAAACGTTTAGAGAAATATTATAGTCTTGTTTGTACGTACGTAAAAGATGATAATTATGTATCATATTGGCAGATAAGAAATAAAATCAGGCACTAATGTTAATGTTTTTTTTTCCTGGTGTGTACACCCAAGACAGTACAGTGAGATAAGTATTGACGTATTATATATACGTAATAACAAAACGAGACGGTCACACCCGAAAAAAAAAATTATATATATCGACATGTGAAGTTTGTGTATGGACTCGTACATAGAAGTGAATGGTTGAACTTGTCAATCTGCTTCTGTATATGATACAAGTTATGTCATTGTAAACAAGTTGACAATAGAGCTTTTCATTTTGGTCGGAAATGACGATAGAACGACCAACGCATATAGAAAACCCTAAAAGTCTAAAACATGGCAAAACCCTAAAAGAGATTGACAAACGAAATTTCCTAGAAATTTCCTCATCCTCTATTTACCCATATACGCAATAACATCACTCTATGGTGATATTTTTGTCACACGTACAAACATTTCCCAAACCTTATATAACAAGAATGGACCAGCATGTTCACGTATCGTCACCACTAATTGTTAAAATGCAAAGTAACTAAGTAAGCGACCTAACTTAATTAGTAGAACAACCAATTAGGTGCGAACAAGTGGACTTTATCGACATCACCCTAAGTTGTTGTTGGGGTTAAGTAATCGATCTTTTGTGTATATATAACATTGCGTATAATCCTCTTTTCTTTGCAGATACATCTACTCAGAACCCAAAAGAGTAATTAACACAAAACGTTGGTTTATCTAGTTTGGTAAACTGATTAAACTGCTTTATAGTCCCTTATAAACCGGGAAACGTAGAAAACCCATGCACGAAGTTACACAAATGGAGTCTTCAGTTGTTTCAGAGCTAGAAGGAACACTCCTCAGGGACCCCGACCCTTTCTCCTACTTCATGTTGATGGCATTCGAGGCGTCCGGGTTGTTCCGGTTCGCATTGTTGCTAGTTATGTGGCCGGTGATTCGGTTTCTTGAGGCGATAGGGATGCAGGAGGCAGGGCTCAAGCTCATGATCTTTGTCGCGGTCGCGGGTGTTCGTGAATCGGAGATTAAATCAGTGGCTCAAGCAGTGCTGCCCAAGTTTTACGTGGAGGATGTGGATATGGAGGCGTGGAAGGTGTTTAGTTCTTGTGATGAGCGGGTTGTGGTGACGAAGATGCCGAGGATAATGGTGGAGAGGTTTGTGAAGGAGCACTTGCGCGCTGATGAAGTTATCGGTTGCGAGCTTGTGGTCAACCGGTTTGGGTTAGCCACTGGGTTCGTTAAGGGTGGAGTTGGGTCGTCCGGCGATTTCTGTGACCGAGTGGCCAAACTATTTGCGGTTGACTTAAAACAACCTACGTTAGGGTTGGGAAGGCCTACATCACCAAGTTCTTCGTTTTTAACGCTATGCAAGGTAGGTAATCATTTTTTTTTTGGACAATATGCAAGGTAGGTAATTAATATTTGCGTCATTCACTGTTCTATAGAGCTCATTGAATTTTATTAATTCTAAATTCTCAATTCTATCTTGTATAAAACTTTGTTGGGTTGATTAGGCCGGATTTAGTTCTCAGGCACAAAACAAAGTTTTTATACTTTAAAATAATCATCCCTACAAAATTAACATGATCACATATTAAGCAACTATTCATCGAATTGTAGGATGCATTAGATGTACAAAATAGTTTTTCTTTAAAGGGCTAATAGTTTCCATTTCTCATTTCTCATCTCATAGCTAGAGAGATTCATGTCACAATTCTATTTTTACTTTCACGATATATATTGTACGTATGTCAATATGTTACTCATATTAATTGGCTTGTCGATAGGAACAAATGCACCCACCATTCATGATCACCAACCAAAAGGACGACCAACAGGTCCTCCGCCCACTCCCTGTAATCTTCCACGACGGCCGACTAGCCAAGCGGCCGACACCCTCGACTGCCCTCTTAATCCTCCTATGGATGCCCCTAGGCATCTCACTGGCTTTCCTGCGCCTAACTGTTGGCTTGATGTTGCCAATGTGGGCTAAACTCTACTGTATGCGGTTACTTGGCGGCAACATCATCGTTAAAGGCAAACCACCACCCTCATCCGCTTTCTCCAACAACACCAACTCCGGTGTACTATTCGTCTGCACTCACCGCAGCCTACTGGACCCCGTAGTCCTGTCCGTCGTTTTGTGCCGCAAAATTCCAGCGCTCACGTACTCCCTCTCCAGATTTTCGGAGATCATGTCCCCGATTCCCACTTTCCGATTAACCCGAATCCGACACATGGACGCCGACAAGATCAAGCGTGAACTCTCCAAAGGAGACCTAGTGGTTTGCCCCGAAGGAACGACGTGTCGTGAACCTTTCCTATTGAGGTTCAGCGCACTCTTTGCCGAGCTCACTGACCAAATAGTCCCCGTGGCCATGAACTACAGGGTAGGGTTCTTCCACGCAACCACCGCCAGGGGTTGGAAGGCTTTGGACCCCATATTCTTCTTCATGAACCCTAGACCCGTGTATGAGGCCACGTTCTTGAACCAGTTGCCCATGGAAGCCACGTGTTCGTCTGGGAAGAGTCCTCACGACGTTGCTAATTACGTGCAGAGGATTTTGGCCGCCACTTTAGGGTTTGAGTGCACCAACTTCACCAGGAAGGACAAGTACAGAGTGCTGGCTGGGAACGACGGAACCGTCAAGTATACATCCTTTGCTGACGGGATTAAGAAGGTCGTCAGGACCTTAAATCTCTTCAACACAAAGACGATGAAGGAATGATCGATGTTTCTTCATTTGGCCGGTGCATACTTTCTTAATAATTAGTACGTACTGTTGGGGCTAGCTTGTAATTTTATTGTTCTTTTGTGGGTTATTCTTTTTCTGTTTTCTGAAAATAAATTATCACTGTAATTGATGATGATAGTTTTATTAATTTGTAATTGCTTTTGGGTCTTGGAATTAATAGAAGGCAGTTCATTTTGGTATATCAATCTTTGAGGATGGTGAACGTAGATGAACTTCACTACAATAATTGTGGGCAAAGGACACCAATTTTGGTGTCCAATGTCCTTTGTTCTTTTTGCATAAATCTTTTATTAGCCACTAATGTCTTTTGTTCTCGAAAAAATCACCCTTTTATTAGACACCAACAAATTATATGATGTCTTTTGCCCACCATTTTTGTAGTGCTTCTAAATTGCACCTAGAAATTCAATTAGCACAACCAATTCCTCATCACACGAGCCCTTACCTAAATTTTTCAAATACAATTGCATTATGTGTTCTTTATCTGTTCTTTTTTTGGTGTGATTGGTTAGATTTTAGGCTGATGCATGACCAACCAATGAGGTAGCCCCCAAATATCTAATCTTCGTGAGTGAGCAATTCACATGAAGTTAACTTTTCTTGCAGCTTTGCAGATATGCATAGTAAAAAGCACATGAAAAGAATAAGAAAAGCTTAATTATCACCTGTGTAAAACAGTTGGGGCACCAATCATTGTACATATATATTAGGCTAAAAATCAAAACTTTAGCTTTTGATTAAAAGTTCAAATAAGCAAAACTTATATGATTAAAAATTTAGATTGACATAGCAAATAATGATAATAATCTAGTTAAATGATTTAAAATAGGTAAGACTTCTAATTTGTAGCCAGTATATAGTATATATGAAACTCATCTTCAATATATATGCGTTAAAAAACTCCAATAAAAATGTAGAATGTAAAAAGAAGAATGTGGATTTCAATCTTAAAATTACAAAGATCTATGAAGTGAAGTTTTAAAGTTTTTTCTTTTTGGTACAATAGAGGCCAAAGACCCATTGTACAAACGAATACAAATACAAAATGAATATATATTCCAAATTTGTTTTTTTTCATGCAAAAATACAAATGAATGTTTTATTATTTTTTTGGATAAATACAAATGAATGTTTGACTTGGTATTACTTAAGCCTAAGCTATAGAAGCAAAACAAAGAATGAAAAAAGGACAAAGAAGCATGCGATGTGAGGAAAATAATGATGACGTGTTCACCATATAGACTTAATAGAAATTCTTGAGTCAATGGATGTTAATTTGACTAAATTTAAATTTTATAGTACGAAAATAAATTTTAATATTGATGACGTTTTGTCGTTTTCAATGAAGATTTATGTAACTGTGTGCGAGGTCAAAACTTTACATCCCCCTGGTTGCATTAGGTAAGTTTTAATCAATAAATATTTTGCCTTCCCTCAAAAAAGAAATAATTTCGGCTAAACTCTCGCGCCGGCTTAGGTAGCTAAAGTAACTGCAAAAAACGGCGCTCTTCTCCTCTCGGCTTGTCCACCTTACCAAGTAACCGACTCCGTTCCGTTGTAACTTCGAAATTCACTGTCTCACATCTCTAACGCTACTAAACGTCGTAACAACTTCATCCAATGAGACCCCGCCACGTACTCCAAATTCAAGAGCGTTAGGGCTACGCTAAGTTGCTAACAAAGACGACGCGGTTTTGCCGTTATTACCTCCATAAAATCTCTGGTCTTCATATTTTCAACACGCTTAAACTCAAATTCGAACAGCAAACACTTCCTCTCGGGGTTTTTTTTACCAAACAGTTTTCTCCGAGTTCTTGATTTGTAGGATTTCAAATTCAATTGCTTGATTCATTCAGTGACTTTTGTTTCGAATCGACGACTCGGATCGGAGGCGTTCCATGTCCGCAGCGACGTCATGTTACTGGTGCTACAGATGTAGCCGATTCGTTGGGGTTTTGAACGGCCATAACTCCGCAGTGGTGTGCCCGGACTGCGGCAGTGGCTTCGTCGAGGAGATCGGCAACCGGCCCCGCCCCATCCACATCGATTCACGCCGCAGGGGGCTTCCGGCTGCCGCGATGTACATGATCGGAGCCAACAACCGCTCCGGTTCCAATCCGGATCCCCGAAGACTTCGCAGAAACAACAACGGCGGTGGCGGTGACCGTTTGCCGTTCAATCCGGTCATCGTCCTACGTGGAACTGATGCGCCGAACGAGGAGGGCCGTGGATTTGAGCTCTTTTACGACGATGGAGGCGGGTCGGGTCTTAGGCCCTTGCCTACCAGCATGTCCGAGTTTTTACTCGGGTCCGGGTTCGACCGCCTCTTGGAACAGCTTTCGCAGATCGAACTAAACGGAATCGGACGGTACGACCAGAGGCCGGCGGCAAAGTCGTCAGTCGAGGCGATGCCAACGGTCGAGCTCGACCAAACGCACATAGCGGAGGAGTCTCACTGCGCGGTGTGCAAAGAAGCATTCGAATTGGGATCCGAAGCTCGAGAAATGCCCTGTAAGCACATATATCACTCTGATTGTATCCTCCCATGGCTTTCAATCAGAAATTCCTGTCCGGTTTGCCGGCACGAGCTGCCGATGGATTCTCCGGCCGAGGCGAATCAGACTCCGGCAGCGAGTGAGGTCGAGAACGCGGGGCTGACCATCTGGAGGCTTCCAGGTGGCGGATTTGCGGTGGGGAGGTTTAGTGGCGGCAGAAGAGGCGGCGAAAGAGAGCTTCCGGTGGTTTATACAGAGATGGACGGCGGGTTTAATAGCGGCGGCGCGCCGAGGAGGATTTCGTGGTCGAGGAGCGGCGGGAGAGGAAGACAGAGCGGTGGATTCAGGCGGTTTGTGAGGAATATGTTCTCTTGTTTGGGCGGTGGCAGGGGTGTTGTAACTGGGTCATCCTCAGCCACGGAGGATCAGAGTTCAGGTCCGGAAATGAGGCCTGCGCCGATGACCGATAGGAGGGTGAGGTTTACGGATTTGGAGAGGACGACGTTGACGCCAAGGCGGCGTAGGACTTGGTCGATGGAGGTTAACAGTGGGATTGCGAGATGGTGAGAAGGCATTGGTGTTGAATTCTAAAGCCATTCACTGTGATGGTGAGATGGCATTGGTGTTGAATTCTAAATTCATTCACTGTAAATATTGGGGAAAGAATGAATTCGATTTGGCCTTTCATTTCAAGCGCACAATTTGGTCAAGGAAGAAGATTCTTTGAGCTTGAGAATCCCATGAAAGCTCTAATCGTTACCAAGAGTAAAGGAAGAAGAAGCAGAGCAGCAGCTGCAGCATGAGAATATAGAGCAGCTCCAACAAGGTACCTTCACCTTGTAAGCTTGAGGTTCCCTTGTCAAGTTTCATGGACTGAATCTGAATTAGAGTACCTGCTATCATATATTTTTTTTTTCGTTTTAGGTTACTTTGTTTTAGCTTCCGTGAAATTGTAATTGGTAGTTGGATTCAGTTCACTGTCCCTCTTCCTCTTCCTGTCATTATTTTTCAAAGAAAGCCATAAAAATATGGGGCACAAGTGCACAACCCTCTTGCTCAATGTTCTTATATTGATTGGGAAATTACAATGATACTGAAATATTGTCTACCAAATCACGATTTGCCTTGGTTTCTCTCTTCTTTTTTGTTTGTGTCTGGTGTGTCTTTATCTGTTTGGCAACTTTAAGCTCCAATAAACTCCACAGAGACTGTGACAAGGAGATAACGACAAAGCGTTTAATATCAAAGTTACTGAATGCATTTTGAGATCAAACTTAGGTTGAAGTTTTGAACTTTAGGTTGTTTCATCAATGGCTGCAGGGCTGGGTTTTGGTTATTTAGCTCGTCCTCCATTGAAGTCTTCTTTTAGATTCTAATTTTGGGTTCCAACCAATATGCACTAACGATAGCCCAACATAGCCAACAGATTAGAAAGAACCAAATGGCACATGCTGGGTGTACCTATTTTAGCTCCATTACGCCTGTAAGTGGTAAATATCTTTAGAGAATGTATTTGGAATACAATCCTTAGCTTGAAGGAGAAGTTTTTTTCACCGATTATAAGTGCTTACGAGTTCTCTTTGACTACGCATGCGCTTGAATTGAATATATGTAAGAAAGAAAACCTCTTATTCCAGATGTCTTGATTTAGACACAAGATAGATATTTGAGTGAATTTTCATTGCAGGCCATTTGGTTCGAGTGCGACTGATGATGCCACACACCATTCCATTTTTTATGCATAGAATATACCAAAACAGTCGCACCATTGAAAACCCTTTTGAAGGGGGAATCGGATTTGGTCTTATTCGATATTGTGGGGAGAAACTCACAAGTTATTTACTTTGCCGGAGTGAAAATACAAGTACACTGGCTAATTCGGAAAATTTTTCATCGAGTCGGGAAACCGAACACATCCTTCTTGGTCTTTTTAATTTATCGCTCCTCAGCTGCGACTCATTTATTAAGACATGGAATTCGACATTGCTGATAAGATTAATGGATGAAGTCTAATTCCAATTAGGTTGCTAATCTTTTGAATGCACGTCCTCAATGTTTGCCAAAAGGTTTAAGATGATCAAGTTAGTTCAACAATAGCTTTCTCTGCCTGTTGAGTGTTGACTTGGACCTGCTTTCTCTGCCTGTGTTCTGGTTAATCATGTAGCATTTAGGGAGATTTGGGTCTCAATCTCAGGTTGAGCCCAACCCCAGAAGTCCATCGCAGATTCGCAGTACTCTTTCTTTGCCAACCCGATAGGGCAGTCGTTCTACTTCACGCAGTGTGCTATTAATATAGGGCAATATGTAAAGGGAAATAAATAGACCTAATTTCCGGACTCTTGGGGTTCTATTTTGAGCATCATCAATGAAGTTTAGGAACAACATTGGGCTTTCATTAAGATAGACTACGTGGTTTATCTTTTATACATAACATTTTGGCGGGTACATCTTCAACAATCCTTTTCTAATAGTTAGAGGAGGCGTTCGACTTTGAAAAGGCTCCTCGAGCGGAGATAGCCGGATGACCGACTCTCTGGCTCCCTCTCTCTTCCTTTGATCTTCGGTGGACTTAGTTTTGCTACTTCAAAACAAAGTTGGGATCGTTGTTCATATCAAATCAAGTCTAGTCGTTGAACTAATCCACTTTGGAGATTGATACCTTATAGTTAAGAGTTAATATTCTAATTACATATAAAATTCGCCACATGTCCCTTGCACAAAGACCGAGAGGGAGAGTGAGAGACTAAGACTAAAGAAAGCTTGAATTTTTGGAGAAAATAACAAAATAAGTTGGTGAATAGAAGAAACTAATACCATTAGGCATATTTATTTATTTTGAATGAAAATGAGAATGAATCGGAATTCATTCCGATAGATTTCATTTATAATATCTACCTCCCTTTAATAATCAAACTCCGAATATTTAGGAATAAATTCCTCACTTTTACGTGAGACCCACAACCATTCCGATTTATGTACGTGGTAGTAAACGCAAGAGAATTCAGAAATTTGAATCAATTCTTTCATTCTCATTTTTATTCTCATTTGAAGTAAGTAAACGTACCATAAGTCACATAAGACCTTACAATTTACAACTGCATGCAACTGAGTTTGGCTTTGGTCATGAGGCTGACTGATTGAGAGAGAAAGCATACCCAATTCGTTTGTTTTGTTAATCTTCATTATCATCTAATCAACAAAAATTGAAACGCAGCGTTTTAACGAAGGGATGCCGCCATGCCGGATGCGGAAACTGGAAACTCAAAAGCAGCCGTTTAAAACTTGAAGGCGACCACGGAACGGTGTCGTAACGAAACAGTAATTTTACTAATCTTGGAGTAATATATTAATCGAATAGTTCTGATAAGACAGAGCTCTAAGCTTACGCGGCAATCGCGTCCGAGTCAAATCAGATCTCTGCACACTCCAACTCGCTCTTTCTTCTACCGAAGAAACGTTGCATTGCATGTCCATTAAACGCTGCCGTTTCTTTGCGATCTGAGCCATCTCAACGCTTTTATTTCCGGTAATCATCCAACTCTCTCCAATTTCTCACTCCTCTGTTTAATCTATGATCGCTCTAATTTTCTTCATAACGGGGTATTGAAGCTTATACTCTTCCACTGTTATTCTCTATTTTCCTCAGTATGCGATGCCTATCTAACCTGGTGCTTTTTCTTGTTAATTGGGTAGTTTGAGGGAATGTGATTTCGACACTAGGGTTTTGCTTGATCTCTGATTCTGTATCCGAAACTTAAAATGGGGTTTTTGTTCTTGGTTGGAATTGGATCATCTTGGTTTTTCTTCGGTGTTTGCTAATTGCTACACTTGACAAAAGGAAAGTCTTGTGGAATTTACATAAAAATGAATGCTTTGAGGGAAATTTTGTTTAGTTTATTTCATCATTTGCATTTTAAGGGTTCATGGGTGTTCTTAGCTGGAATTGTCATAAACAGTTCATAATGTCTGTTATCTTGAGATTTCTTATTGCATGCCATCTGGGACTCTTTGTCTAGGCTCCGCTTTACCCTAATCTTCGTTAAATTAGCTTGTTTTAGTTTAGTAATTGTTTAGATACTGAAACTAAAATATATTTATTTGGATTTTACAGTTCAGTGAACTGGAAAGTTAGTAATTTAATACTTTCAGCGCAGCTCTTGTAAACTCTATAGAGTATAGACATGAGTTTTGTTTTCCGGGGAACAAGGGCTGATATTGAAAGTGGATTTCCCGAATTCATACCAGAGAGGCGTGCAATGGTAATTTTCTTGTATGTCAGAAGTTTTTTATGTGTGGTTTTCTACATAAAGTTACTATTATCAGTTTCCATATTGACCCTGGTTCTATGTTTTACAGCGTGTTCATACAGCGCGCTCTGTCAATTCCAACTCTCTTGCTTTTCTTGTCACAGGTACTTTAGTTTACTGGTTTTCTTTTTTGTCTTACGAGTTTGATCATTTTGTTAATTGCTGATTTCTGTTTGTATGATGTTTTATTGCCAGTTCTTTTGCTATTCATGATACTGAACTCGCACCAAATGTCTCCTAATTTCCTGGTATTGTCTTTCTATTTTGTTAGTTTTACTGGTCAAGGTCACAGTTATTTTGGTTTAATATATAAGAAATCTAATAATCCTTCTTTTGAATTTTGTATGTAGCTGTGGCTAGTCCTTGGGGTCTTTTTGATGGCTACAACGTTAAGGATGTATGCAACCTGTCAACAGCTTCAAGCTCAAGCACAGGCTCATGCAGCAGCAGCCAGTGGCCTTCTTGGTCATACTGAGTTGCGGTTGCATATGCCACCATCCATAGCACTAGCTACAAGAGGGCGTCTTCAAGGCCTCAGGCTTCAGCTTGCACTTCTTGACCGCGAATTTGATGACCTAGGTATGGTAGTTATATCCGTTTCAAATGATTTTCATATGTTGAAATCAAAGGTATAGCTGTTATATCTTTCACCAACCTACCATATCTTTATATATGTTTCTTTTAAATTTTGGACTGCACTCTTGGTTTTTCATTGAAAGTTTCTCATGTTGAATACCAGATTATGAAACTTTGCGAGCTCTGGACTCTGACAATGTTCCATCAGCTTCTTCTATGAGTGAGGAAGAGATAAATGCTCTTCCTGTCCACAAATACAAAGTCGTGGGTCCTCAAAAGTAAGTTATTCAACTTTGATCTTAGCTTGGCTGTTTCAATAGTGTTTTTGCTTAAATAAATTATGGTTCGAATTCATTTCCTTCTGTGTTGGTGTTCCACCATGTTCTAAACATTTATCAATTGAATGAGTAGTAAACTTCTCAACCACTTAAATAAGTTACTTACAAGAAAGCTTCTTTTGTCTGCTTATTTGTCCATGCATGTCTGCGAACAGCGTATACATGTGCGTCGTGCTACTGCATTACCAGTCCAAGCTCTCATGAATTAAAGTCGCACCACATTTGCATGTGTAAAACGTTAGCCTGCATATAATAAGACAAAAAGAGAAGAGATTGTACTATGTTATTTTACACGATTGAACGTTACGAACCACTATTTTGGGGCAAATGGAAGACTTACTTGACTCGTAGTTATTTAGCCTTTAGTTTGAATACACCGACTTTTATGGTTTTCTTCCGTGCGCAGTGGTGCTTCATCGACACAACAGGCTTCAACCTCAGTACCTGCTGAGGTATTATCCCCTTGTCCTTCATTTCCCCTTTTCTGACAGCCTTCAAATATAAGAATAATTTCTGTATTTCAGTTGAGCTTCTTAATGTATGATGTTTACTGAGTAGTTCTCTCATTGCATAAGAAACTTATAAGTTTCATATTAGTAGTATATTTAAAACTCTTTTGTTGTTTGAGCATATAAGCTTTCAAAGAACTAGATGGAAACTGATTATTGTTTGATCTTCTCTGTTCTCTTTAGCAGAAGAAGCAAGAAACTGTCGATGTTGGGAGCACAAAAGCCATTGAAGATGAACTGACCTGTAGTGTCTGCTTGGAGCAAGTTAACACTGGAGAACTCATCCGCAGCCTTCCCTGCTTGCATCAGGTTCAGTTCTTTTTTCAGCGACTCATTCTTGGCCTTTTTCTCTTCCACTTTTCTGGAATGATATTTTCTGTTCTGATTTACCTCCAAGTCTCCAACAAACAAAGATATAGTGCACTTACTATTCTTTTTTCATTTTCTTTTTTTTCAGTTTCATGCTAGTTGCATTGACCCTTGGCTAAGGCAACAAGGAACGTGCCCAGTGTGTAAATACAGAGCAGGATCTGGGTGGCAAGAAAATGGACAAGGTGCAGCAATGGATCCTTCTTACATGGTTTGATTGTGACAATGTAACAAATAGATTACCTTCCTGCTTAATTAGGTACATGGACCAAATTGAAAGGTTATGCCCAGATTCGTGTAATTACATTGATATAGGTATTGTGGTCGCACAGTATTATGTCATCAACATAACAAAGTTTGTATATTGAATTCCTGAGATTCGAATTTATAGCATAATCTGATCGATCATAAATTTTACACACAAGCCATGATTAAGAGAGAGCACATACTGATTATGCACAATTAAATATAATACTAAGTCAAGAATGCCTTGTTTTTTTTTTACCTCTGGGCTCCATTTTGGTGGAAAAATGTGCAACATCATGTTACAAATTCCTTCTTATCTACTCTGGGTCCATTTTACCTGAAAGTCCAAAATGATGGCCATCTTCAGCTTTAATACAGCTCTCTATTATTTGCAACTTCAAATCCTTGGCCTTAGTTAATTCCAGAGTACGCCAAGAGAGATTTTCATGGAGAGTAAGATTCATCACTTCCTTGTCATTATTCTATTTTTCCCAACCTCATAAAAGATCTAAATTGAAACCTATGAGAAAGGTGATTTCAGTTTTTTTTTTTTCAGGCCAAATTCAAATAGGTATTCCTACTTCAAGTCCCTCAATAAGTTCCGAAGCATTAACGACATTTGGATCTTCACTTTGAGAGATGGGATTTTCATATATTTTAGCTTCTGCAACCCAGTCTACACTGGCTTGTTCAGTGGACAAGTTAAAGTGCGAGAGAGAGAGAGAACCTGTATACGTATGGGTAGTAGTTTGGGAAGACAAGGAGAAGAATAGGCAAACAAAATAATAAAAAATAAAAGTGGAGTGTCAAAAGTAAGAGGAGAGAGAAAAGAGACGTGAGAAAATCACTACCCTTAAATATAAGGGTACTAAGTTAGTCAAGATGCTTTGTTTTTTCAGCTCTGGGCTCCATTTTGGTGGGAAAATGTGCAACACCATGTGACAAATTCCTTCTTATCTAGTCTAAGTCCATTTGACCTGAAAGTCCAAAATGATGGCCATCTTCAGCTTTAAAACAGCTCTCCATTATTTGCAACTTCAAATCCTTACCCTTAGTTAATTCCAGAGTAAGCCAAGAGAGATTTTCATATATGGAGAGTAAGATTCATCACTTCCTTGTCATCTCATGCGCAGGACAAGGCCATCTGAACCCTAGTCTCCAACTAGCCAAGCGGCTTATCGATCTTGGAGGCTCACATGTTACGTTTGTCACCGACGTCCATGGCCTTTCCCAAATCAAATCCCTCCCTTCTCTTAAAGGCTTGTCGTTTGCTTCATTCTCTGATGGCTTTGACGGTGCAGTCAAACCGGACGACCAGAACTACATCATGTCTGAGCTGAAGCGGGCGGGATCACAATCACTCGCTGCTTTGATTGAGAAAATCTCGAAATCCGATGAGCATGGCCCTATCACCTTCTTAATCTACACCGTCCTCCTCCCTTGGGCTGCTGAAGTTGCAAGTGATTTTGGCATAGCTTCTGCTTTTCTTTGCATACAATCCATCACTTCCTTTGCAATTTGCTACCATTACTTCAAGGATTACTATAAGAATCAAAGTACCCTTCCATTTCCAGGTTGCATAACAATAGATGGGATGCCTCCCTTTGCTCCAGAAGAGCTACCTTCCTATCTGTTACCCACCAGTCCACATGTTTCGATCCTCCCTACCTTTGAAGAACACTACCAAGTCTTGGAACAGGACCCCAACTCTTGTGTGCTGCTTAACACGTTTGATGGGCTAGAAGAGGCAGCAATCAGAGACATGAGAGGTCATATGAATCTGATCACTGTTGGTCCCTTGTTTCGATCCAATGATGCCGAAGTTCGTTGCGACTTGTTTGACAGGTCCGGGGACGATTACCTTCAGTGGCTGGACTCGAAAGCTGATTCTTCTGTGGTTTACGTGTCGTTTGGGAGCATGGTGGTGTTGAAGAGTGCTCAGATGGAAGAGATATTACATGGTTTGGTTGACAGTGGCCTCCCAGTTCTATGGGTCATCCGCAAGTCGGGGAGCGAAGGAGATGAGGAGACTCTCCTGAATCTGATAAACAGCTCATTGAAGAAGGAACAAGGGTTCATAGTGCCATGGTGTTCACAACTGGAGGTCCTCAGTCACAAGTCAATTGGGTGTTTTGTGATGCATTGTGGGTGGAACTCTACCATAGAGAGCTTGGCAGCTGGTGTTCCGATCGTCGGGTGCCCGCATTTTTCAGACCAGAATACAAATGCCAAGCTGGTGGAGGAGCTGTGGGGTACTGGAGTAAGAGCCAGAGTGAATGCAGAGGGAGTGTATGAGCATGACGAGATCAAGAGGTGTTTGGAAATAGTGCTAGGGGATGGGGAGAGAGGCGAAGAGATACGAAGGAATGCTCAGACATGGAAAGGTCTGGCTATGGAGGCCGTGAAGGAAGGTGGTTCTTCGGATGATAATCTCAGGAACTTCGTCAGAAGGTTGGGCTGAAAAGGGTGGTTGATACATGTCCTACCATTGATGATTTCATCAAGGTTTAGTATCCTGTGTTGGAAATACTACTTCCAGTGTTGTTTGTACTCTGTTTAATTTCGTTCAATCTCTTCTTTATCTGATCCAGCCATGATAAATTCTCGTGTTAATTGTTAGAAATGAAAGAATAAACACACGAGAAATCATCAATGTAATTGACAATCACAAAAGCCTCGAAAGTTGCATGAATCCAACAGGGAGAGATTCGACAGAAAAGTCTCACTTGATTGAAATACACGATAACTAAGAACCATCATAGATCACTCATACTGTGATATTACACAAACGCCACCTTTCAGTCTAACTGATGAATAGACTTATTTATTCTATCCACTCAATTAGTAGGGCTTTAGCGTCTATTTTCTTAGTAATGAGAGAACTACTCAGTAAACATCATGAGAGAACTACTTATTTATTCTATCTACTCAAAAGTAAGTTCTTCAATTTTGATCTTAGCTTGGCTGTTGCAAGTGTTTTTGTTTAAGTAACTTATCTTGAATGCAGTTCCTGCTTTGTGTTGGTTTTCCATCATGTTCTAAACATTTTGGAATTGAATGAGTAAACTGTTTACCACTTCAATAAGTTACTTATAAGAAAGCTCCTTTTGTCTCCTTATTTGTACATGCGTCTCTGTGAACAACTTATACGTGTGCGTGGTGCTACTGCAATACCAGTCCAAGCTCTCATGAATTAAAGTCTCACCAAATTTGCTTGTGTAAAACGTTAGCCTGCTAATGATAAGACAAAAAGAGAGGAGATTGTACTACGTTATTTTACAAGATTGAACATTACGAACCCCTATTTTGTTGCAAATGGAAGACTTATTTGTATCATAGTTTTTTAGCCTTTAGTTTGAATACGGTTATTTTTTATCGACACAACAAGCTTCAACCTCAGTACCTAGCCTGCTGAGGTATTATCCCTTTGTCCTTCATTTCCCCTTTTTTTGACACCCTTCAAATATAAGATAATTTATGTATTTCAGTCAGCTTCTCAATGTATGATGTTTACTGAGTAGTTCTCTCATTACATTCACTTATAGTTTCATATTAGTAGTATATGTAAAACTCTATGATGTTTGAGCATATTATCTTTCAAATAACTAGATTGAAACTGATCATTGTTTATCTTTTTTGTTCTCTTTAACCGAAGAAGCAAGAAACTGTCGATGTTGGAAGCACAAAAGCCATTGAAGATGAACTGACCTGTAGTGTCTGCTTGGAGCAAGTTAACACGGGAGAACTCATCCGCAGCCTTCCCTGCTTGCATCAGGTTCAGTTCTTTTTTTAGTGACTCGTTCTTAGCCTTTTTCTCTTCCACTTTTCTGGATACTTTCTGTTCTGATTTACCTCCGATAAACAAAGATATAGACATATAGTTGACTTCCTATTCTTTTTTCATTTTCTTTGTTTCAGTTTCATGCTAGTTGCATTGACCCTTGGCTAAGGCAACGGGGAACGTGCCCGGTGTGTAAATACAGAGCAGGATCTGGGTGGCAAGAAAATGGAAAAGGTGCAGCAATGGATCCTTCGTATATGGTTTGATTGTGACAATGTAACTAGTAGATTACCTTCCTGCTCAATTTGGTCCTTGTGCTTTAATTTTCTCCGATCTCTTTGGTTAGTTCCTTGGCAGGTTATGGAAAAATTGTATTAACTGAATTTTGATGATGAATTTCCACTCATCCTATATATTTCGAGAATGAAATCAAATTGCTGATGCTCTTGCCTGCTTTGGGCTCTCTTCTTCTTGTATGACTTGGTGTGATTCTCTCTTGGAGTTTGTTAATTCTTACTTTTATAGAGATGTTATAGGCTTCTCAACTTTCGTTTTCTTTTATCAGTAGTTTTTCTAGTTTCTTGTATTGATGGTGTTCTTGTTTGAGAAGTTTTGATTTATGTCCCCCTCTCTCATTTCTCTTTTTCTTTTATATTGAATTGGCCTCGATTTTTCGAGATTTTATAAAATAAAAAAATTAGACACATGGACCAAATTGAAACGTTATGCCCAGATTGGTGTAATTACATTGATATAGGTATTGCGGTCGCACAGTATTATGTCATCAACATAACAAAATTTGCATATTGAATTCCTGAGCTTCGAATTTATAGCATAATCTGATCGATCATAAATTTTATACACAAGCCATGATTGAGAGAGAGCACATACTGATTAAGCACACTTAAATATATTTTCTTTCAAACTCTAGCAATTGACGCATGAAATCAGGAATTATTAATACTAATTTAGTCGAGAATGCTTTGTTTTTGACCTCTGGGGTCCATTTTGTTGGAAAAATGTGCAACATCATGTCACAAATTCCTTCTTATCTAGTCTAGAACCATTTTACCTGAAAGTCCAAAATGATGGCCATCTTCAGCTTTAAGCCTTTAATACAGCTCTCTATTATTTGCAACTTCAAATCCTTAGCCTTAGTTAATTCTAGAGTAAGCCAAGAGAGATTTTCATGGAGAGTAAGATTCATCACTTCCTTGTCATCTCATTTGCAGGACAAGGCCATCTGAACCCTAGTCTCCAACTAGCCAAGCGGCTTATCGATCTTGGAGGCTCACATGTTACGTTTGTCACCGACGTCCATGGCCTTTCCCAAATCAAATCCCTCCCTTCTCTTAAAGGCTTATCGTTTGCTTCATTCTCTGATGGCTTTGACGGTGCAGTCAAACCTATGGACGACCCGAACCACATCATGTCTGAGCTGAAGCGGGCGGGATCACAATCACTCGCTGCTTTGATTGAGAAAATCTCGAAATCCGATGAGCATGGCCCTATCACCTTCCTAATCTACACCATCCTCCTCCCTTGGGCTGCTGAAGTTGCAAGTGATTTTGGTATAGCTTCTGCTTTTCTTTGCGTACAATCCACCACTTCCTTTGCAATTTGCTACCATTACTTCAAGGATTACTATAAGAATCAAAGTACCCTTCCATTTCCAAGTTGCATAACAATAGATGGGATGCCACCTTTTGCTCCAGAAGAGCTACCTTCCTATCTCTTACCCACCAGTCCACATGTTTCGATACTCCCCACCATTCAAGAACACTACCAAATCTTGGAACAGGACCCCAACTCTTGTATGCTGCTTAACACGTTTGATGGGCTTGAAGAGGCAGCAATCAGGGACATGAGAGGTCATATGAATCTGATCACTGTTGGTCCCTTGTTTCGATCCAATGATGCCGAAGTTCGTTGCGACTTGTTTGACAGGTCCGGGGACGATTACCTTCAGTGGCTGGACTCGAAAGCTGATTCTTCTGTGGTTTACGTGTCGTTTGGGAGCATGGTGGTGTTGAAGAGTGGTCAGATTGAAGAGATATTACATGGTTTGGTTGACAGTGGCCTCCCAGTTCTATGGGTCATCCGCAAGTCGGGGAGCGAAGGAGATGAAGAGACTCTCCTGAATCTGAAAAACAGCACATTGAAGGAACAAGGGTTAATAGTGCCATGGTGTTCACAACTGGAGGTCCTGAGTCACAAGTCAATTGGGTGCTTTGTGATGCATTGTGGGTGGAACTCTACTATAGAGAGCTTGGCAGCTGGTGTTCCGATCGTCGGGTGCCCTCATTTTGCTGACCAGTCTACTAATGCCAAGCTGGTGGAGGAGCTGTGGGGTACTGGAGTAAGAGCCAGAGTGAATGAAGAGGGAGTGTATGAGCATGACGAGATCAAGAGGTGTTTGGAAATAGTGATAGGGGATGGGGAGAGAGGCGAAGAGATAAGAAGGAATGCTCAGAAATGGAAAGGTCTGGCTATGGAGGCTGTGAAGGTAGGTGGTTCTTCGGATGATAATCTCAGGAACTTCGTCAGAAGGTTGGGCTGAAAAGGGTGGTTGATACATGTCCTACCATAGATGATTTCATCAAGGTTTAGCATCCTGTGTTGGAAATACTACTTCCAGTGTCGTTTATCTGATTTAGAAATGAAAGAATAAACACACGAGAAATCATCAACGTAATTGACAATCACAAAAGCCTCAAAAGTTGAGTGAATCCAATAGGGAGAGATTCGACAGAAAAGTCTCACTTGATTGAAATACACGATAACTAAGAACCATCATAGATCACTCATACTGTGATATTACACAAACGCCACCTTTCAGTCTCACTGATGAATAGACTTATTTATTCTATCTACTCAATTATTAAGGCTCATGTTGATAAGCTTAAGTGCCTATTTTCCTTTGCCTTTTCCCTTTCCTTGACCCTTCTTGGCATCTAGCTTAGCTTGAATACGGGCAGCAGCCGCAGCTTTGGCCTCTTCCCTCTTCTTCTTCTCTTCCTCTTTAGTTGCAGCCGCAATCTCCCTTTGCTTCTTCAGTTCTCTGTCATTTCCAATATGTAACATAAACCATCATACTTCTCATAAAAGTTGGGTATATCTCAATGGAACCAAGTAAACAGAACAATGATCGAGTAGACTATAAATCATAGAAAAGAAAGAAGTAAATAACTCACTCTAGCCTATTCCTTTCCTCAGAAGCACTCCCCAGACTCAATCCCTTCCGTGGATTGCAGGCAACTAACTCCACCTCAAATATAAGGGTTGCACTGCAGGATATATAATATGCATTAATTTCCAGGAAATATAGAGGAACCATTTGTGACAAGAAACAAAGATTATTGACAAAGCTGTATCAACATTGGGATATAATTATTAAGCAACTGATTGTTGCACAAACTGGCGTGTATTCGGTATGAAGGCCAACCTGGAGGAGCCTTGCCACTTCATGCAACATGCTTCTGGACATTCTAATCTATCTAAAAAATATGTTTGTTTATAGTTGGGTGCTAAAAACCACCAACACACAATTTTCATATTTCCAGTCTATTGCAATTGTTGGCATTAATCATATACAAGAATCTTATAGAGTTATTGTTGCCATTTTGGCATCATGGACAAATATCTCCTTAAGTTCACAAGGCTAACTTTGACTTAAAAGGGCAAAATCGTTAGAAAAACAGAAGAATGCCATTACTCTGGTGGGATATCTGGTGGAGAACCTGCACTGCCATACGCATATTCAGGCTTGCAAGTGATTTTAGCAATCTCGCCAACCTAATGAAACCAACAAAAGAGAAACCATGTAACAGGAAGCTTCGAAAATTACAAAATTTCCTAAAAAAGAGCAGATCTTGACCTTCATGGTTCTCAGTGCAACATCCCAAGCCTTGATTACACTGCCCTTCCCAACCTCAAATGAGAAAATCGTATTGTCCTCGTGAGTCGTATCAAATACTTCGCCGGTTTCCTCAAGAATGCCTTCATAATGAACTGCCCAACACAAAATACATGATCGTAACCACAATTCACAAAGCAAAGACAAGTTTTTTATACTATTTTTCAGTTAACTACAAAATGTTGCCACAACAGCAATGACAATTTGAACACCAGAAACAACATTATAGTCTCTACCTACCATCCACAAGAGGAAGGTCTTGGGTTGGACCAACTGCATCTGGTTTACCATGCCTCACAATTTTCTTGAGGACACCTCCATCCCCGGTTAAATCAATTGAATCACTCATGGCTACTATACTTTCAATCTTCAATGAACTGTTCATGTCAGGAAAAGAAAGAAACTTTAAGCCATAACACAATAATATTGATTCAAAACCACCAAATCAGTTACCAAGCAATTGGAAATCATGAAAATTTTACCATCCCTAAAAGCTAAGCTGAAAATCAGTGTGCTAATACTGAAACAGTGTGTGAATTTACATATTAATCAATATCAGTATGCAAATTCCAAAAAGAGCTAGTTTTGTTATTCTAAAGCAATCAAAATTAGGGTTTTAAGTAGAGTAAATCAATTTCTGGTATTCATGCCAAATTGACGAGCAAAGCAAAAATAAACAAGTAGAGAGTGGTTGAAGAGTGAAAGAGTTGAGGTTGGACTGACCCGTTTCGAGGCGACAGATGAGATTCCGAAATTCGGGGCGGGGCAATCGGGTTGTCGGGTTGAAATTGGGACGAAAAATCGGGTCGTATAGCTGTGAGCTTCGGTGGCCATGGGCGTCTGATGAAGTTCGTGATCAAGACACAAGAAAGCTTAGCATTTTGTAGTCCGATGATGGATTGATGGTTGATGATAACCCACGCGCACGTAGAGCGTGGGATTGATCTCTATTTTTATTTCTTTTTCTTTTCGTGATTGATCCATGTAAATTATTGTAAAATAGCAAAAAACAAATAACACAAATAAAAACAATATGATAGAATATCTTGCATAACTCGCCATGCACGCGCCAATAGGTCCTCTAAAAAAATTCGAGATAGAAAAGCAAAAGAAAAAGGAAAAGTGTCGAGAATGTAAATGTTATTCTCTTTCTTGAATTTGTGGGTTCAAATCGGTATTACCATTTATCTTCTATAAAGTCAACAAATTTGTTGATTTTGAAATTAAGTTACCAATTGCTAAATCAAAACTTACAATTCAATTTTCGGTAATTCAGTGTTTTCTGTAAGACTACTAAATCCACAACACCCAAAAAAAAAATCAAATGTGCAAAATAATCATTAAGAAAAACATTACTAGTTACGTATTCAAGGGTAAAAACCCAAAATGGTACCTGAACTATAGCCAAAGGTATTTTTTGGTACCTACAAATTTTTTTTACCCAAAATGGTACCTGAACTATTGTGCATTTACCCAAAATGGTACCTCCGTAACCCAAAATGGTACCTGAACTATTGGTCATTACCCAAAATGGTACCTGAACTATTGCACTATTACCCAAAATGGTACCTGAACTATTGTGCATTTACCCAAAATGGTACCCAACTTAACTACGGAGGTACCATTTTGGGTAATGACACAATAGTTCAGGTACCATTTTGGGTAAAAAAAATTTGTAGGTATCAAAAAATCCTTTTCACAATAGTTTAGGTACTAATTTGGGTTTTTACCCTTCAAATATATATATGCCTAATTTTATTTTTTTGAAAGGGTGGAGGCATCCAGTCAAGTTGTGATGCTTATATTTATACTATTATTAAGAGAAGAAGGCTTGTTAATCAAAACCGAATTTTTTTACATAAATAACCATGAACGATTAAAATACTTTAGAAATCAATTTAACCATCCAGGACAATTATGACAATTATAAAATAATTTTTAATAATATAGAAAAAACTATCCCACAACCCACTTTTTTCCATTGTGTGCAATAACTTTTTCACCGTATGCTTTGCTAGTTATTATTAATAGAACTTGGGGTATACGCCGAGTTAAGTTGATGAGAGATACTGCTAAATATTACATAAATCATTTCTTTAGCATTTTTATTTTGCATGTTAATGAGAGTTAAGTTGACAAACTTCTATTTCTCTCCCAAACCAAACCAACCCTTGTAACAGATAACATTGCATTGCATGAAAAATTTAACCATTGGCTTTATAGCGGCCAAAGGCACGCAAATGATCGAGATGAAAAGGGTCATTTCGTTGGCATCCGTGTTTTTGTTCTTCACACTTTCTCTGCAATTGTAGCTTCAATTCTTAAGGGACTGCAATTCTTGTGACTTGGGAGAGGGAGCATATCAAATTTAATTTGTGAGGGAAATTCAAAATAGTCCACACTAAAAAAGTGAGGAATTGGTCAATTAAACTTGCAGAGTAGAACCTGAATGTCTCCAGAGTCTGTATTTCTCTCAGAAGTTGGTACAAAGTTGAAAATTCAACGGTCCTGATTTCTTAAGGTTGATCCTTCTTGTTTTCCCTATTAATAACTCAACTAGGGTTTGTACAGTACCATACTGAAAATTGAGCCAAGTCAAAGTTGCAGAGTAAAATTGAATTGAATTCAATGAAGGATCCTCAGCCAGATAGTTTGCATCTCTCAGAGAAGTACCGGTGCAACAACAGCCCTCAATCTTTAATTTCATTAATCTTCATTTTGAAATCTCCGGTCATGATTTCTTCAAGGTCCCTCCTTCACTCCTTGTTGGGTATCTCTCTCTGCCTATATAAACTCATACTATGAACCAGAGATAGATAGAGAGAGTGAATTCAAACATTTCGATCACCCTCAAGATTTTCTCAAAATTGAGATTACAAGGTATATGTATATATATAGGTGCATACTTGATTAATTTGTTCATTTTTTCTAGCTCTTTATTTTGGTTTACCTTTCTTTCAGGGTTTAGTTCTGTTTTAGGAGCGTGCTATATATATATATGTTTACTCGCATGCAGATAATTAAGATCCTTGTTACATTTCAAAGTTCTAAACTTTTTTTCTGGATTCTATTTTACACTGATTAATTTGAGATTCCGAAGGGATTGTGTATGAACTTAATTTGAGCAGGGGTTCTATTGGACTCACAAGCTCGTTCATCAGGGGTCTTAACCTGTAAACAATAACTTGAGTCAGGACCTGGAGTTTTCAATGGGCCAATGCCGAAGTGATCATGTTTGATCTCAACATATATAAGTAACAGTAGATCCAATATCATCAATTAGATGTGAATCAATAGTCGGAAAAAACCTTTAGCAGGACATGATGAGTAGTAGTATTAGTTGAAATAGAAACAGAGAAAAGATATTTGAAATAACCCATGGCATGTTGGTCCTCACTCCAATTTCTTTGGTAGTGAAGAAAAAATTAAGAGAAAAAAAAAAGTGGAGAGTTTACTCATCATGATCATTTTAGGGTTTCTAAGCAACACCACTCTCATCTCAATCATATAAAGTTATGTCAACCAAATCGAATTACTGAAATGCAGTCAATTAAAATTTTATGTTGAAACAAAATGGCCGGTAAAATTATCCGGCTAATTAGTAGCATATAAGCTATTTTTCTTGTTAATTTATATTTATTTGTAACTTTTTATTTTGAGAAAATTTGGAGCGACTTTCATTAATTGGACTAACTCGTCCTCTATCCACTAATACATCTTAGTTTCAAGATTTACAAATAAAAAACATGAGCATCTCAGGATAATAACATCATCTGAGCTAACTAACGGCTACTCCCTCACTAACTGGCGTACATAACATAGAAAAACATTGGCCATACACAAGAAGCGAGTATAAAAGATATCAAAAGTTATCTTATTTGATTTTTATACATTTCAAAGTAATTCTAAACATACAAATATGTGCATGGCATATTCGCTAAGTTGGTCAGAGCGTCGTGCTAGTAACACAAACATCACTCACGCAGCATTATTGTCACTTCTCATCACATCAATTGTTTAAGGGGAATGAATGTAGAGTATGTACATTCCCAAATTAAACCTTAATATCCTCCAATATCTAATGTCATTTCTTTTCGAAAATCCAATTCTTTTCAAAGGATCAGTTGAAAAAGTTCTATTTCTCTCTCAAACCAAACCAAGCCAAACCCTTGTTACAAGTAATATAGCATAACAATTTCTACCTTAGCCTATTAATCGGCCGAAGCCACGCAAATGAGATGAAAAGGGTCATTTCATTTGCACCCAAGTTTATGCTTTCTTTACACCTTATCTGCAATTGTAGCATCCAATTCTTAACGGGCTTCAATTGTAGAGTCAAAAAGTAGTGGACTTGTGAGAGGGAAATCCAAATGGGTCTTAGATGGAGGGAATAAAATGTGATTGTCTCGACTTTGGTTGAAGATAGAGTCGTGCCGGTTTTTTTTTCCGGTGGAGTTTGTGCGTTCGTGTAAATGAAGGGTCATTTCATTTGCACCCAAGATTTTTTTTTTGGCAAAAAATGTAAAATGAATTTAACCAACACAAATATGCCATTCCGAGGTTGGCTTGCTTGGTATCAAAAGTTATTTTAGAATCGCTACGAAAATACTTGTTATTTATTTCGTCAAGTTGAGATAAAAATAGCTACAAAAATTGTGGGAAAGTAGTTATAACTTATAAGTTATAACCACTAGGAAGTTGCAAAGTTTGAAGAACTTGGGTGCATTTGACAAAAAGAAAAAAAGAAGAACTTGGGTGCAAATGAAAATTACCCTTCTTGTCCGATTTGTGTGCCTTTAATTTGGTAGCTTATAGACAAATCCATGCATGGTAGGTTTATTTGGAAATTAAAGGTTTGATTTCACACCAAAAAAAAAAAATCAATCCGGATAACCTATTGCCGACAACTTGTTCGATCGTCAACAAAAGATATATCTACAATTTTTTTATCTATTAATTAGGACAACCCTTTGCCTATAACTTATTCGTCGGCAAAAATGTTCTAATCTTTAACATCATTTAATTACTTATTTACAAATTCATTACCAAAAAGAAAAATGCCCATGGTGTCATTGATTTGTTGTCATGTGCTCCAAATCCAAAAATCCACCAACATTTCTAGATCATCAAACGTTAAGATTAATTTGAGCTAGGCGCGAGATTTTGTTGTCACTTACGAATATATCGAGTACATATATGGATCACCGCTCCAAATCCAATTAATGTGGATTAATTGTACGTTGTTTTTCTCATATTGGAGAGGTATTCAAAGACATGCTTATGAGTTATGATTATATGGGAGGAGTAAGTTATAGATTTGGCGGAGATATATATGGACGAAGATCGATGACCTATACCGGTGTACGTGCATGCAGTTATATATATGGTTTATCAAAGTGTAATGTTAATTAATGTGAATATATATATATATGTGTGTGTGTGTGCGCATTCAAATCGATCCTATCATTCTAAGTAAGTTTCTAGGTCAAACTTACTATTTATTTCTAATCATTAAAAAGATAAGATAGATTTGGGAGAAGATTGTGTTCTCACTTTTCCTTTGTGGATTTTTATTTTTTTGTTCTTTTTGGGTTCATTTGGCACGCCAAGCTAAATTCCAATGATTAACATCGAAAATAATCCTCATCAAGCATGACATTTATATAATATATTGAAGTGATGTTTGATATTGATTACTTCTAATCAAAGTGCTCGATCAGATCTAGAAAAGTACATGCTAGGAAAGCAAATTTTCATTAGCAGGAAAAAAAAAAGAAAAAAAAAAGGAAAGCAAATTTTATGTTTGAGTACTTTCTTGACCAATAACGGAAAAATGAGAATAAAGGAAGATAATAAGAGAGAAAAAGTAAAGCATAAAGACTAAATATGGTGTTGGTGTAAACGTTTTGGCATTTGATAGATCGACAAGTCAATAAAGCAAGGGGAATGGTAATGCATGACTTCATTCTTATGATTAGTTTTGAGTATACATATTATAAATACTTCAATGAGAAAGAATCGAAACTATTATGTTCACATATCTATACTCTATTTGTACTCTAATTTAAGTAATCTCATGTTTTTTTTTTGATGAATAAAAAAAAAAAAAAAAAACTACAAACAAAAACCTCGAGCACACCTGCCCAAAGTAGTTTCATGTTGAGTTATTTCTATGTTAATACCATATATGCTTGTTGCCCAAGTGGCTTTCATCTCGTTAGGTAACTTTGATATGAATATATACCATATTGATGAGGTAGAAGGGCTCCAAAGACTAGTCTTTAATACATGCATGTACATGTATATTATGTATTTATATTAGATTACGTGGTAAAGCATAGAAAATCTGATTTATTGATTTTGGTTGAAGATATATGACAGAGATACATGGACTATCTTTGATCAGTTGTAGATGAAAAGAGAAGATCTTCTCTAATTGTTAGAAGTGTTGATGCATAAATTGTAGGTTTGAGACTCGCTCATTATATTGCGCGCATCACTTTTGAATCCCTTCAAATTGTAGGAATTTTTGCACAAACAAACATGTAAATCATCTATTTCTCATCAATTGTAGGTATCATAACATAGTTGTGATATAAATTTTTGCAATAGAATGAAGGGTTATTCAACATTATAGTCAATTAGACTATCTTCTTCTTCATAGATATAGTTGGACTAGATGGTTACTCACACAAATTCTTTAATATCCTTCAATATCTCATTTCATTTCTGGTTAGATCGAAGTCTCATTCTAAAGTCTCATCAGTTAATTACCCAACATCTTTTTTGTCACAAATCAAACCTTTCCATATAACCTAGCACACAGGTTGTAAAGCTACCAAAGGCACACAAATGGGATGAGAAGGGTCATTCCATTTGCACCCAAGTTCTTCACACTTTGTAACTTTCGTAGTGGTTAGCTAATAATAGCTGAGATAGGTCTAACAGTCAGCTGCCTCCTCCTCTTCGATAGTCGCATTCTTATTGTGGGCAACTTATGAACATATAGGAAGGGTGCGTGATGGTGATGTTCCACCAAGATTGACAATGTGGTTATGATGAAGATGACATAGCTAGATTCTTTGTAGTTAGAACCGCTACAATGGTGCTCACTATTTTTTCCACAAATTTATTGAAAAAATAGTTAAAAGTTATTAAATTAAAAGCTACTTCTAGTGGCGTCTTCTAGTGAGCAGCAAAAATCTTGTCCCAACCATACTCAAAATTATAATGAGCCGCAATTTATTACTTTTTAAATGTAATATTTTAATTTCATAATTATGTAAAACTTATTGACAAACAAATCATAAAATAAAAAAATTGTAATTTGAAATAGATAATTAGTTTAATTAATACACTAGGCGTCACTTTCTATCTCCTTATATTTAGGAGTTTTTAGCAATTTCCCTAATTTAGCCTTTTTTTTAACTTCTCTCTAAATTTTGTCTAAAGAATTCAAATAGAGAGCATATTAGAGATGCTCTTAAACAACTATGCATGGCGTATAGTTATTTTCTTTTATGAAAATGTAGTGTTAATGTTGTTCACTCAAATTATTCTAAGTAACTTTCCAAGTCCAACTTACTATTTCTAATCATCAAAAAGATAAGTGGTTTAAGATTCGGGAGAAGATTGTGATCTCACTTTTCCTTGTAGAATCTATCAATTTACCTCTCAAGTCCAATGTTGATGATTTTCTTTGCTTTCTTTTAATTTCGGCTCATTTAGGCACGCCATGCTGGCATGCTCAATGAGTCAATTCCAGTTATTAGCATCCAAAACCCAAATCAAGTATGATATATTCTGAAATGATTTTTGATTGATTGACCCTAATTAAAGTGCTTAGGAAAAGACCATGCCAGGAAAGAAAAAATTTATGTTTGACCAATAACAGAAAAAATGAGAATAATGGGAGATGATAAGGGAGAAAAAGTAAAGCCTAAACAACAAAATAAAGCAGAAAGATGGAAAGATAGACTACGGTGGTGTTGTAAACGTTGTGGCATTTTGATTTGGCAGTAGACTAGTAAAAAAAAATCCTAGGATATGAAACTTCATTAGAGTAAACATATTACACACTATGAGAAAGAATCAGAAGCATTCTGTTCATGTTTATATACTCTATTCATATATATATATATATACTCTAACTAGTATATTTCGTGTTGTGAAATTAAGATTTTGAGACCATTTCGAAGCTTGAGATTGCAAAAATGTTTTTGATGTGGGTTATTCCGAACAAGATGAGCGTTAGTAGTGCCAATAATGTGACATTAGAGTTTAGGACATACTTGTATAAGTAAGCCGATAGAAAAACGAAAAGACTTATATTGCCGCAATATAATTTCAAAAAAAAATTAAAAACTAGTGAATGTTCGATCACACTTTGTCAATTCGTATATACTTATGTTTTCAATCTTTAGATCAACAAACTCTTCCTTTTCTTTTAGGGTATAGATCGTGAGTTTGATATGGAGACCATATCGATGAGTATGGGGCTACAAAGACTAAGACTCGAACACTAATATTATGTATTATGTATTTTTTTTTTTTGGAAAATATTATGTATTATGTATGCCATAACCATGTGTAGCTCTTGTGCTGCATTGTCAGCCACCTTCCCAACTTGCCAATCCCAGAGTAATCCATGTGTTAAGACTTGATCAAACTAATAATGCCCTCAAGTATTTAACTGGAGCTTTACTTATTTTAGTACATCGTCTTCAGCTTTTGAAATTTCAAAACCACTTCCTTCCTTCCTTCCTTCCTTTATTTTAACGAATGGTCAGAGATTCATGACGCCACCACCGCACTGCGAAAACCCACAGTACTGTTCTGTATAAACTAGGAAGCAAAAACCAGCTGTAACTTTTTCAGAAGGACGAAAATGACCCTACACATGCATAGTAATCAGACTCCTCACATGTCCAAGAACAGCAGTTTAGGAATCTGATGGAAGCTACAAAAACGATGAAGCCAGACAGGGGAAGGTTCGAGATTGCCCTGTACCAAGATAAGAGGTCAAAGTGGTCCTCTACTGGTCAAACGAAGGGCAAATTGGTCATTTTAAAAGCAACCAGCAGAAGTTGGAAGCAGAGCCCCCCCCAAATTTACTTGTTCTTCTCCAGCTACATCAATAATGCATCAATAAGGCATCTTTTGCTCTGCATGCCTCTAATTCTAAAATCCCTTTTTTTTTCTTTTTTTTTTTATGTCAATCTCTAACATCCATGACTCTAATTATTCAGATTAAAAAATATATGAGAGCTAATAATTATGAATTTAATACTATCTGTGTGTCAGACAAGCTCACCCAGATCCACAATTCCATCATCTTTCAATATGGTGTTGAGTGGAATCTCCTCAATTTCTATGCCAAAAGAGAGAAGCTTTGAAATTGTGAACCTTCATTTACCAAATTACCCAACACTTCAATTCCAATATAAACCCAGAAAGGTAAGAATTAGAGAACCTCAATAGCAAGAAAAAAACAGAGTCCATTTCTCTAATTTGATTGTGTTTCATTTAACAGAGCAAATAACACATCAAGAACTGATCTCATTTCTCGGAGATTCAGAGCCCAAAAAGCCCCAAAAAAGAAAAACGAAAAAAAATTTATGTACAAGTATAAAACTTCCTCAACAAAAAAGCTAAGAGCTCAACTGGGTTTTCTGAGCAAAACCCAGAAACCAAAAAGATTTAACATAACTAAAGCAAGGATCTTTAGAGAGAGAAGAAAAAAGGCGATTGCTTTCTCTCTGTTTCTGGATCCTCCTCTCTTTCACGAGTCACTGTAATCGTGCCAGCAGATGAGCATAGTGATGCAGCGCCTCACGATGTAGAACCTTGCTCTCTGTTCCTTGACCAATCTCGCACACTTTCTCGAAAACGAACACCTTCTGCTCGACGATTTGCGGCCACAATTAGAAGAAGCAGAGCGGCTTGATCTAGATGACGACAAGGACGACCCTTCTTTCTTGGACAGCTTCCACTTCTCGTCGAAGTAGAAATTGGGCGGTGGATGATGATGAGCAATTGAGCTAGTAGTGGTATTAGTACTAGTAGTAGCAGAAATAGAAGAAGCCATAAATGAAGAGTGGGGATGATGGGTATTTGCAAGATCACTTCTTTAATGGATTCAAGTGCTTTTGTTTTTGGCTTTTGGGAGAAGCAGAAAGAGGAAAGAAGATAACAAAGAAGTGGGTTTTGCAAGTAATGAGGGACTGAATCACTGAAGCTTTGGTATTTATAAGGAGTTGGGTTTTGCAGATGGGTGTGGCAGTGGGTACCTGGGCCTTCTTTGCCTCGAGAGGTCCACCATAAATTTAATTTTTTTTCACAATGGAAAAATGTTATTGTTAAAGTTAAAATATTTGTTGCTTATAATAATGGAGTTTGGTTGTTTATTACAGAAATGGAGTATTATAAATGTGGTGGGTTCCCAAAGCAGACGTCATGGTCTACTTAGCTCAGTAAATGCAGCAAATCTCACTCTAACTTTGTGGTGACGCTGTGACTGTGAATTTTCTAGGGTTTATGGAGCTTCAAAGCTGTATACAGTGATACCCCCTTTTGATAAAGAAGAAAGATTTACAGAGCAGAAGATCAAGTTAGGGATACCCCTTTTGAAAAGTTTCAAGCTTTTATCTGGCACACAGTGGAAGAGAAACTTGTAGCAAAAGAAGAGGCATGGTTTTTTACTTTCTTAGTTTTTTTACCTCAGGAATAGGCAATGAGGGTTTTACAAGTGGTGAAATGATTATGTGGATGTGACTTTACATGAGACCTAGCATGCCCTCCTTGTTGGGATTGATCAATGTAAAGGGTGCTTAGATCATGATTCATAGTGACACATCATAGATTGATCCACAAGGTATGATCAAATCAGTAGAGACTAGAGCCTAGTAGAGAGCTGTGTTGAGCTTTCTAGATGTGGGGAGGGGGACACATCATTTTGATCATGCATATGGCAAATTGGTTTGATGGGAAATTTCATTGGGGTGTTTGTACCTACTTTACTTCAATTTTAACCCCACTCTGATAGGTCACATTGACCAGATTTAGCTCTCTGCATTACTTCATGTTGTCTAATATAATTGGACTAGAAATGGAAATGGAGTTTCTATTATGGTCTAGACTACTCTAGAGAGGTTTTTTTAAGTGAAATTTTGGAGTTTAGGACTTCTTAGAGCAGTTGCACTGGTTCGGGCAAAGATAAAGGCAATAGGGTAATTCTTGTGGCACAAGATGTATTGGACCATAAATTGAAATGATCGATTCATCATCTTACTCTAAGGGCACTGGTTTCTTGTGATTATTTCCCCACCCATTTAGCCTAATCTCAAAGGACAAACAAAAAAGCTGTTACTAATCTAGTAATTATAGAAATGCAAAGCTTGAAATTGTACTAATTCGAAATTTATTTCATTTTTTTACTACGATTAGCATATAAAAAAGCTTGAGTTGATATAGAAAATTGTATTGAAATTCATTTTTTCTTTTTTGTTTACACTAGAGAAAATCGAACGTATGATCTAGTCCAATCTTAAGTTCTTAACCTAATTTTCGCTATTTTTTACCATTTGAACTAGTTTTCATTTTTCAATTTACTTTTGTTATATCTAAATTTAGGTATAATTTAATTAAACCCTAATGTGTACGTACCGCATGCGAATAGGCCCCCATACCATACCCAGCTAAAAAAAGAAAATGCCAAAAACCAAAGGAAGATTATGTACTAATTTGAGGAGTAAGGATAGGGTGAGATCACATGCTGCACATGGTAACAGCATCGTGGAGTGGGCCCCCTCGTTTGACGGTTAATTTGAGTTTGCTTATGTCCCTTTGCACACGTGTCGGTCGGCACAACGGGGTTTTCTGCTCCCAGTCGCTCAGACCAAAAGTCCTTCCCGTGCTCTTCTTTTTTGTTCAACGGTAAACGTATTCGAATAGATAATCTGGCACCTACACGTGTAGCTGTAAATAAAAAGGTAATATAGATTGGGGAATAGAATTAGTAACTTTGTTTTGTCTAAACTCTAAACCCTAGTTGGTGAATTGGTAAGTAACTTGTAATGCTTCCTTATTGGTACGTGTTACCCACCCTTATTGTGGAGGGGGTCAGAGGGTGTCTTATTAACGCAAGGATTTAGAGGCGTGTTTAGTGTGACTAAGTGACTTTATTATAGTGAACAAATCAAGACCATCATACATTCGTTACAAAATTCGGCTTTTAACTCTTTCTCTAATATGAATGACACTATATATCGATGTTTCACATGATTATGGAAGGGTAACATGAGCATTCACATACAGGGATTGCATTTCACCGGTGCTTAAGGCTAAGTTTCACCTTGTCTTGGATGAATCATGAATCAATGCAGTAGTTGATTACAACAAAAGCCATGTTCATATTGTCTAGACTCATAACTAATTGGTTTTGTTAAATGCATGCATTTAGATAAACAATATTAATAATGTTAAAAAAAAAGAAAAGATAAACAATATTAATGTGTACCCATTTATATCTAGAAACCCCATTGATTTTCTGTCCCCACTGGTAATTGCAATTGCATTCTTGTCTGAAAATCTCATACGTCTTCCTTCTCATGGGTAAACATGATCAACTTCTTGCTCATGACATGTCATAGACAACCAACCATAGGCAAACAACAAAATCTTTAGCAACTTACAGTTCACTTCATTTCAGGCTGTCCAAATTTTCCTTCTCATGAATCATTTCCCAAACTAATTACTTCATTTCCACTCAAAAATGTGTATGTTCTCCCAAAACAACATAATATTCCAGAGCAAGCTAGAGATCCAAGACCAGTGATTTCCTCACATCCCCACATTCCACGTACTCAAATGGGAAGAACGAATTAGAATACTGATCTAAACTAAGTCCTCTCCCTTTCATGAAGAAAAAAGTCTACTTTGCTTGATAGTACGTTAAGTAGTACTTAACTATGATCTTAACCTCTTTTAGTACGTACTAGTTAGCACTGCACATAACAATTATATGCAAGAAAATGAGGTGCATAAATATATTCATGTAGAGCCCTCTTTTTAACATGCAATGTTGATCAGTAGGGAACACTTGCTATATAAAAATATTATTCCTCACGAGTTTTCTTTATTTTCTTCCATCGGATTGAATGGGTATCTATCTTTGTGTTGCTTTTCCATTAGCTTGACCGCCGAGGGCTATAAGCTAGCTATGTGGATTTGTTAAATGCAAAATGCATGCAGCCGCAGAAAAAAGCTAGCTAGGTTTTAATAACAATTCAGTAAGTCATGAATATGAGAGAATCTAGAAGCTAAATGAGGCATCTAGGATCATGGGTAGTTAGTCAATTTCAGAATCAATTAATCTTAATTAATCAAGTTTTGCTATTTAATTGCTTAGTTAGAGGTTCTTGCCCTTTCCTGTTGTTCTTTTTCAAACTTGAGGTTTAGGACCACTAGTAACTATGATTCTACTAACAGAGACATAGATAGTATTATATGTTATGATGTGCTTGCTTAATTGCCAACTTATATATATATGTAGCAGCTTTATCAGGTTTTGTTATTCTGACCATTAGAAATGTTAGAGAGGTGTTTGATTCTTGCATTGCTAGAGAGGTGTTGTACTGAGTAAATAAAGGATATATTGGAACTGGAAGGAGCCCAGAAATCAAGAATGAAATTTAATCAAAGTAACACAAAGGTAGCTATTTAGCTGCTGTAAATTTAATATTATTCAGCAGCTGATCGAAAATAAAATAAAATAAAGTGGTATGTTGATGGCATATATGGGTGACATTAACTCTAAAAATAAAGTGGTCCTTAAGGTACATATGCAGAAATGACTATTTGGGGTGAAACTTGATGAGTAGTACTTTATGACCAGTCAAGAAAAATCATTGAAAGGTTTGAAGTATGCTATTGAGAAACCACATGGAGATCCCTAAGAGACAATTTGATTAAGAAATGAGGAGGCTAGGCTAGGTGGAATCTTTGAGATTTGATATATATATATATATATATATATATATATGGAGTTGTAATTAAACTGCTGCCTCTAAATTAATGCTGCAAAATCAATAAGCTGTCCAACATTATCCCCAGTGCTATGGTTAGCTAGCCATGCAGATACTATATATATACCTACATCATGACCCTTACCCTCTGACTATATCCAATTAATGGTGGGTAATCAACCACATACTAACTTTATTATAAATTTTCTTGATGAAATTCACTTAATCAGTTCCTCAATTAACTCATAATAACCCTTGTTCAGATTGTCAAGTGGTATCAGAATATAATCCTTCAATGCCAGAGAAACGTACAGAGAGAAAGAGTGTGAGAGCAAAGCTTAAATTTTCTTATACTAATTTTACATTTGTTTTTGCTATCCAAGAATATATATATATATGCATATGGAGCAGCAAAAAATCTTGTAAGGTGATTGAACATCTAATTTTCCTTTTCCAACATAATTTTTTCTTGATTGATTTTGCGGTGGGATGATGATTACGATGATGATTTGTATAGAGATTTTCTATATTCCTTGATAAGATCGAGTATCTTCTCGAAATTGAAAATCAGGATCAATACAGATGCCTCATATATGATCTTCAACATATCATTAATTTTTGTTGTGAATGAGACAGGACAAAGCAATTGATGTAATAGTAATTAAGCAATAAACTCCATCTGTTTCACTGCTAACAATATCAAGAAGTACATATAAGGCAACTATGGACCTTTGTTCAGTGAGCAAAGAGAGCAAAACTATGCAGAAATATTATTGAACAGAAGGCTGTTCAGCTCCAAGGCTCAATTCTGGACCTAATTGAATGAACCAGATCAAACTATATAGACTATATACTTGTTTTAATTTCAGTGAAGCAGCATTTTTTCCTTGCTTTAATTCAAGTGGGTGAGTTTAGTCACATGCACCTAATATAATCACAGACAGAGATTTCTTCTACTCATTGAATATATAGTGTCACACAAATTGATGATTGATTTTCTGCCACAAAAAAAAAAAACATTTATCTTCTTTTGCAGCAATGGTTTCTGAAGCACATATAACAAACCTGCATAAAATACTTTCTATGAACCAAAAGTCAGTATCTTAGATATATACATGCATCATCACAAAGACATAAACAATTCTTAACTTGGCTCCTTTCTTTTGTGCACCAGAATCAATCATTAGCCCTAAATTGAAAATGAGGAGCAGCTCCCTTAAGTAATGCCCTTTAACTTGGATGAAGGGACATCTACCCTTAAATTAAACTTTCTCATGCATGCTAGAAATCAAGTTCTTATATAATATGCATGCTATATATCTTTAGGGTATTGGAAGATCAAAGTTCTTTACGCACAGCACATATCAACTTGAAAAACTCAAACAGTACTTAAATGAAAGATTTGCATATTCCAGTGGGATCTTATTTCAGTTTCACTTTAACTATCTGTTCTTCAGTTCTTCCAACTTAATTTGTCGTATGTTTCATCATCTTACTTGAAAGATATATACTTTCACATGCTTCCATGCGATTCACCTAGCTAGATAGATGATCTAACTTTGATCTTTCAAACCACTAGTTAACAGCATATGTAAATGGTAAATGTTATGGCGAAACTCATGCTAAATCACATAGAGATAGAGAGAGCAAGAGAGCAATTAAGAGAGAACATGATGATGCATGTGATACATTCCCCCTTCATAATCCGATTTTCGGTTTCTACAAAGTTGTAGGATTGTTTACCTAAACCTTGAGATTGATTGAAACATGAATGTTGTCCTATTCGGTCCAGTCCGGCCTATTTCGCTAATTAGAATACTAATACTAATAATGAAGAGAAAAGTCCATGAATGCTTCTGGATAGGAATATTGTATTAGTATAATAAAATGTGGCAACCTTATGCTCGTTTTTAGTTAAATAATCATGTATAAGCTAGAGAATTAGTCTTTATGCTCCAAAATAGTTGACGGTTATTCAAGTTTAATTTCGATTCCTGAAATCTGAATAGGCAAAGACTAGTATTAGTAGCTTGGTCACTGCAAATTTATATAGCTGCTAATTGAGTTGGATGACCATCTCACATGCCTCCATGTGAGCTATGCATGTTTCAAACCCTGAGGGAATAACTACAATATAAAAGGAAACTAGAAGAACAATTAACTACCAACCAAATTCATGAGTCAACTTTCTAACACCAGTTTTAAGGGGACATGAAACATCATTCCCTATATATTTGTTCAGATCAGAACTTAATTACATTTCTTATTGCTCAGCAGTTTTTAAGCAAACTCAAATCAAATGAGAATGAATTAGAGAGACAAGAAATCGCCTACGATGATTGAATTAAGGTGTTCTAATATTTTAGTTTTGGTTCTTATTCTTGGGTGATATTCTTGATCTATAACTTGATTATGATCATGATTACAGATTTAGTGAGAAGATCTTGTCCCCATAGGTAGTTAGTGATCAAGTCATGATTAGTTAAGATTAACTAATCAAATTTTGCATTTGATTAATTAAACCAATTTTTTTTGTCCTATTCCGTTCTTCTCCTTTCTTTTTGTTCTTTTCAAACTCAAGGTTATGTATCCCTCTCTTCTATTTCTATGATGTGCTTACCATGTTAACACAGCTATATTTTTTCTGTTGTTGCCATTTGAATTATAGAGAGTTGTTCGATTCTTATTAAAAAGGGGCAAATTTTACCGGATGGTCGATTTAGGGTTTAAGAAAATGATCGAGGAGGTGGAATTTTTGTTTTAATTGTTGATTAATTTGTTAGCTGCTTTTAGATAATGCTGGAAAATCAATATTTCTAGGGTCAATAAGCTTCCAACATTATCCCTTCTGATGTGTTAAGCCATGCAGATAATACAATATAAACCAAGTGAATGCCTATAATACAGATAAACAGAGAAAGGGTGTATAACTGTATATGAATATATTAGGTTAATTAGAAAATCTTGTAAGGTGATCGAACAATAATTGTTCTTCTCCAAATTTATTTCTTGATTGATTTTGTGGCGTACAATGATGAACTTTATAGAGAACTTGATTTGCAATTAATATTTATGCATATTATATAAATATTTGCACCTGAGAACAATGATGAACTTTATAGAGAACTCAAACAGCTAAATCAAAGATTTGCATAAATATTAATTGCAGATGGATCTTATTCCCAGGTTCACTATGTGTTCTGTTCTTCCAGTAAGTACTTAATCCATCGATATCGTTTGTTTGCTCAACGGAGTTCAAAGACACTTTCACGTGCTTCCATGTGATTTACCTAGATAGATGATCTGAATTTGATCTGGCTCTTAAACCAGACTAGTATAACTAACAGTATATATGGTGAAACTCATACTTCGATCACATACCACCAAAGAGAGCCATTACGAGAACATGATCATCAGATACATTCCCCATATCTTTGATGAATATATTCTCTGGTTGGTTTAATTGGTAGGATCGATTAGCCGGATTCCTAGCTAATTAATTAGTATCAGAATAGTAATCTAGTTTCCATTTCCACAAAGCAATCGTGAAACTAAATCATGTGCTTGATTGAAACATGAATGTCGTCCTATTCTGTCGTGCCCTATTAAGTTAGCTATTCAGAATAGCAGTTAATTCACTTGGAAATTGAGAGTCCATGAATGCTAGCTTCTGGTATAGGAATATATATCTAACTTACAACATATTACAAAAATGTGGTAGCTTTAGGATTTTCGGTTAAACAGTCATGTTTCATGTGCTATATATATATCCTACGTATAAGCTAGAGTGGTAGTCTTTATGCTCTAAATTAAACTAGTTTGTGGTCATTCAACTTATTCAGAGCAGGCAAATGAGGCCAATTAGCTAGCAGAAGAAGATTTTATTCCAATGATGAGTCAAATTAAATTAGTTCCATTGATTATTTAATCGTCTGTTTCATCAAGTTGGATGACTATCTCGTGCTTCCATGTGAGAGCGCTCTATATATATACAACTTTGAAACCCCCAGGGAATAACATAGCTAGCTCTTATGGCCACTACCCACATAACTATAAAAATGAGAAACAAAACAAGAAGAAGAACAACTACCAACCAAAAACTAAAGTCAAAGGGGACATGAGACATCATTCCCCATATTTTTGTTCAATTTAAACCAAAATGAGAACGAATTGGAGCGACAAGAAATCGTAAGATGATCGACTCGATCAATGTGTGCTATAATATTTCTTAGCTAATATATAAGAGAAGATCTAATTAACTAGCTTGTTCCTGGCCTTCCCTAGTTTAGTTATCGATCTTCATCTCCTAAAAGATCATCATGCATATATATATGTGTGTGTGTGTGTGTGTGTGTGTGTATGGGTTTCAGTATTCCTCCTAATATTTGGGAATCTGATCGATCTTTGTGTTTGTGACCTGATTAACAAAGGGAATACTAGCTGGAAGGGTTATCTGTTCACTACTTGGGTCATCCATCATTATACAAGGTGAAGGCCCATCCTTGAAATTCATTCATCAAAACCATAAAGATAACTCTTGGCGTAATTAGGACAACAAGAACTATTTCATGGATTGGATTTCACTTGCGTGTCTACGGCTTCATTGCATGTGCTCAACGTAGAAATTTTGTAAAAATGTATCTACTAACTAAGTATTTTAATTCAAGTTCTTTTCATTTTAAGAGGTGGAATAGAATAATCAGAGCGTAATTAAGGTGGAATAACATAGCCGGTGTGTAATGATCATACACAACCTCACTTAAGCTCTGAAAATGAAAACAAAAATCGTTTTACTCCTGTTCACATATTTCATAAACTTGAAGCTGAAATGGGAAAAAGAGATATAAACATGTAAAATAAAAGAAAACACATTTTGAAAAGTGATTTCTCATCATTCTAATTGTGTGTTATTTATGACCTAAAAGAACCAACTGTTTAAAGCTGATAGAGATGGACTGATGGACAGTGCCAAACTCATTTCCAACAATAGGATGATATATACAAAAATAATAACATCCCAAATTGAATAAAGGAAAAGAAAAGATTAGGCGGAATTTCATTTAACACAGGTCGAAGAATTCACAGAAATTCAATCCTAAACAATTCCTTCAAATGCACAAGGATGAATTACTTGGAACTGAGCTGCAACAAGAGGCAATATATTAAACAATACAAAATAAAAACCAAGGAAACTCTCTGTTGAACGTTCAAACTCATATATATATATATATATATATATATATATATATATATATATATATATAGAATAATCTGAAAGGAACTATAATGTAGGGAAAAAGAAATGTATTTTTTTTTTGAACGAACAAAAAAAAAAAAAAATGTATTAGATGCCAAGTCCATATGGGGGTGAAAGAGTAGCACGTATGACAATATCATTTTTAAGTCATTGGAGAATATTATGCATATGTATATAGTAGCTAGATTTCCCTTAACATGTAGTACATTTTAGGGAGAGATATTTGTAAATTGATCTATGCACATAAAAATTGTTGAGTCCTACTATTTATGTTTTACAAGATAGAGATATACAACAACTTCGATCAAGATCATCAATGTTTGCAATGATTTATAGCTAGCACATTTAAGAGCATTAAGCTGCTGAGAAATGAAAAAACTACTGAAAACTTCATCAAAAGGTATGCCAATTTTGGACATCAGTAGTTGTATATCAACATAACCAAAGTACAATAAAGGAATAATACAAAATCAGATCACTCAGAGCTAGCACTAGCAGTAAAATAAGGCAAAACAGACGCATTTAAAAACTTGGTTGAAATGAAATCTGCAGCCCTTGGTGCTAATTTGGATCATGGTGTTAAGAACTCAACACATGAAATCATATGCATATGGAACTGCTAATTGATATTTGAGTTTGACTAGTCAAAACCCTAAAATGGAAATCATCATCTATAAAAGCAGTGAAAATTTCCCCCATTTTCTTAACTAATTAATCTTAGATATATAAAACATTAAACGGTAGATTTTAGTTTAGTACGGCCTCCTGGCCATGGAAAGATGCATAACTGTAAGTATGACTTGTTCCATATTCCAAACAAAATCATTTCTCAGAAGAAAAAGCTGGTGACCAATGAGCTGAATTTTAGCTGCGGGAATATAACTAAGTGATGAAATATCTTAGAGGGCTCAAAAGGATCAGCGAAATCAATATGGGGCACACATTTTCGACCAGAAGTACAGACATTCCTGAAAATTAACACAGTACTACAAAATGCAAACTGAGATAAATTATTAACACCAACATTCCTAGAGAGATTAATTGCTACAATTAACCATAGCTAAAAAACTAAAACCTCGAGAAAACTCAGAAAACTAAAACCATAGCTACAATATCTTACTTACCACCACTTAGAACAAGGATCTTCCAGGCCGGTCCCCACAAGTCGGCCTTTTTCTCAATAAGGACAGCTAGCTAGAACCATTATAATTGACAAAAAAAAATGCTAGAACCATGTAATTGTAAAACTCGAAAGGGGTAAAGTGGAACCGACACAAACCCCAGACCATGCTTCGTACTTAAACAAATCAACAGGCCAGTAGAAACATATGCATCATTGTCGAGATTGAATTTAAGTACAAGATTAAATTTATAAAAAAAGCAATATTATGTCCTTTTTTCTTGTTCCAATACAATTAGTAAATTCATGAGCGTCACCATCCATCTTCAAAGTTATTAAATAAAGAAAATATTTACCATTACTCGAAGTTGTTCATGATCGATCCATGTAGCTAGGTCGAGTGAATATAGTCATTTGTTTGCCGCTGCAGCATCATCAAGATTCCCATATCAAATTTAAGGGGCAGGCTTTTATTAACAAATGGAGCTTTAGCCGCCCCCAAAAGATTGTGAATCTTGAAGATGCTCCACCAGCGAACACTGACTGGAAAGTTTCTTTCAGATCAGATCATCATCTTCGTCATTCATCGCCCCCAAAAGAACAACCTGAGGAAACCCTAATTCCGAAAAACCCTAGATCTGATATATTCAGAGAAAAGGAGTATAGGTGTAGTAAGGGGGAACTTTATATACTAAAGGAACGAGTCGAACGACTCAAATATTAAAAACCTAAAACTAAAAGACCCACTACCACTTGGTAGAAAAAGAAGACTAACTGTGCTTAAAAAAAGATGAAGGGAAGGAAAGGGTTGAAGAGGGTTGAGGGACTGAGGAGGGTTAGGGGGTATAAATATATAGAGCTCCACCGGATCGATGGGTAAAGAGAGGAGAGAGTTGGAGAAGTAATGAATGAAAGAGAGAGAGGATAGGTAATTGGTTGGTGATGAGAGATTTGTCAGGAAGAGAGAGAGAGAGATAGAGTAGCAAAGGCACAAGGAGTGAACAGTTATCAATCGTAATCGTTGGTGCCAAATTGACCAAAAGCTTTAAACCACTCTGACCCAGTCTGTGTACCAACAGATGTCAACAGAATAATATTAATGCCTTAAGCCACCTCACTCTCACTCACTCTTCCCTCACTCGATCACTCACTTACTCACTCTGCGTCTCTGCAAAGTAATTAAGGAAAAAAGCTAACAGATATGGGGATTGGAAAAATTGAAAACTTAACCACATAAAGAAACCCACAATGTTCAATTGGGGGAGGTGGCGTTTAGGTTTGGAGAAACTGTTGCGTCCTCCTCAAGCATTTCTTCAATAAAAGGGTTTAGGGCGAATATGACAGCCTCACAGCCCCCTTCATGACCCTGACCCTGACCCTGACCCGTTCATAAATAAAGGGTCCTAATTAAACTTAGGGTTTAAGGTTCCTTGTGTTGATCCCTCATTTCCCATATTCATATTCTATTTAAGAGTAACTCTCACAAGTTAATACCCTTTAATGGGTCTAATGGGATTTTGATTTTCTAAGCTGTTTACCCTATTCTCTAGCTCTTATTTGCCCTTCAGAAGGGGTTAAACTTTCCCATCTTTCTTTCTTAATTCACCTATCACATTCATATATATGTCAGATCTAGTTGATTAATTAATTGGATTATATATATATTACCATCTTTTTTACTGGTAGATATTAGTTAATTGTTGGTTAAGATTTTGCTCCAATAACACTTCACAAGACATGTGGAGCATTTATAACTAGTCAATTTCTGGCATTTGCACATAGTAATGAGGTTCTTTCTTCTTCTTCTTCCCCACCCCATTCCACTTCTGTAAGGTTATTATTGATTTTTCTTTACTATAGGAATGTCTGGATTGACATTAACCCCACAAGTAGTCATGTTAATTATTGTTGTGACCTGTAAGCACTTAATTTTGAATTGGCCATTTCCACCACTCAAAATGTACGTCGATCGATCATTTAAACATGCCGGTCATTTTCTCAACTGAAAAATTCATTTCCCACTATGAAAATTGATATATATGTATGCGATGCGTTTCAATTACACGCATTTTCAAGCAATCCTCATCAAGTTTTACTTTGTGTTATATATTCAGCTTTGTTTTATTAGGGGTTTGTTATGTTCTGTATCCTCCATATGGTGTTTTTCACATAACAACGAATTGTTCAAAAAGTTTCATTCCCAGAGTAACAAAAAAAAGGTGGAGATAGCTTTTAACTTAGATGTCAAATTGGTAAACTCATTTTATTGATAAATAAGACATGACATGTGGATAATGGCACTTCGGCAATTTACAAAAAATAACCCTGTCGAAAAGTCATTAACCTCATAAATCATTAAGCTAGGGTTTCTTTTAACAATTTTTTTATTTTATAATATGATTGGAATAAACAAAGCATAACAAATCAGGTAGATACAACTAAATTAGTATCTAATTACTGGTCACTAATTATACTGATTTGTCCTCGTTATAGGTGGATTCATCAAATGACTCTTGTAACTTGGTCATTATACGACGATTACTCGTCAAACTTTAAGAAAGTTTGTGATGATACTTAAGATAAGATTTTCTTTGATGAGATAGTTAAGATAAGATTACACGAATCTGTTCTACTGAAAACATTTGGATCATATCTACCCCTATAACTAAACTTGCATACAGGGGACATGCGCAATACCTGCAAAAAAGTACGATTCCTTGGAGATCACTAAGAGTAAGAAACATATCATTTTCACCCAAGAAATTATACAAAATCGGAAGCTAAGCTAGTTGATCGTAATTATGGCTTTTAAGATCAGGTTTTTATTGAAAAAGAAAATTTGAGAGAGAGTGATGTTGATGTGACACCATTGATGTCGCTGCAGAGATGTACGGACGGTGGGAAAAATATCGGGAGGATCGGAATAACAATTGCTCTTTCACTCAGATCGACGACAGACCTTCCTCCACCTCGTACACGTACACTACTTTGTGAAAATAGTATAATATACCTCACACTGATTAATAAAGTAATTAATAATTAATTAGAGTTGGCTAAGCTAAGCTAGGTTGAGACGCGCATGCATATATAGTTGCTGTATGGATGGGACAACTGTACACGATCTGCTGATCGATTAAACACCACAACCTCCGCCCATAAAATCCCATTGATCAATTGCTGATCATGATCATTCATCTGTAAATAGTTTGAACGAAAATTCTATCATTGTTGGAGTATGATATATATATATTTTTTAAATTCACAACGAACTAAATTAAAGCTAGGTCTCTAAAATCGAATATCAACCAATGATCGGATCACCTAACAAGCTAGCATGTACTTGTAGTTTAATTCAAACTAGCTATTAGAGGTGATAGTTTCGTGTATGTTAATTATTTGGTCGTGTTTGTGACGTATAATATGTCATCCATAAACTCGCTAACTTTGTGTTTTATTCAAATCGCATTATTGTATCGATTGGTTCAATAATTGTCATCCCTAAATCTATATGATATTATTCCTTTTTAGTTATTTTTAACCTTTGGATACATAACAAATTATTCAGGGTCGATGACCGATTATGTGATAAAGTAATATGGGCGTTACAACCAAAACCAATTGGCAATGGTTGGATAGGCTCAACTCCTTATAAGCACATTTGCAAAGTCTTTTTTCTCCAATGCAGGATAACACTCCACATTCTCACACGCCCCCACACGTGTGGCGAATTTTCAAGTCATACACGTGGACAACTTATATTGGGTGATGTGGAGCACGTGTGGCCACTTGGCTTCACACGTGGGTGAACCTGCAGCTCTGATACAATGATAAAGTAATATGCGCGTCACAACCAAAACCAATTGGCAATGGTTGGATTGACCCAAATCCTTATAAGCACATTTGCAATGTTCTTTTTCTCCAATGTGGAATAACACTCCACGTACATTCTCACACGCCCCCGCACGTGTGGCGAATTTTTAAGCCATACACGTGGACAACTTATATTGGATGACGTGGAACACGTGTGACCACTTGGCTTCACATGTAGGCAAACTTGCAACTCTGATACCATGATAAAGTAATCTGGGCGTCACAACCAAAACCAATTTTATGATCATGAATGAAAAAAAAATGAGTCGGCTGATTCCTTGAAGATGGAGACTTGGAGAGACTAATTATTTACAAGTTACAACAACCTCGGGTATTCATATAAATGCCGGCCGGGTCGATATGATCGATGCATGTTTGTAGTGGCTCGATCTGATTTCATTTGAAGCATCAAAGTCTTAATCATATATGACACATTATATTCTTCAACGTATTTGGTCATTACCATCTGAAACCGTAGGCGATCAGTGACTTGGTCAATAGCTACGCAAGCAATTATTATATTATATGCATGTATGGCTTCAATATCCAATCCCACGATTCCCATCGGTTATCTCCGACCTTGTCTATCAAATCAAAATATTTCGTGTAAAAGAAATGTGAGAGAGAGAGAGAGAGAGAGAGAGAGAGAGAGAGAGAGTTTGCGTAAAGGAAGGTAACTTGGATCATCGTCACATCCGACTCACATGCCACATCTCCTTGCAAAAGTGAAAACTGAAAAACAAAGCTCTCACTAGATCTCAGCCAAGATCATTCAAGTGTTACACTTAAACCCTTGTGGCCTTGTGTTTTTTTAAACCAGTGGGGACTTTGCTAAAAAAAAAACCCAGTACGTGGGGACTGGATACTTTTCTCGTGGCCTACAATCTTATTATTATTTTTTTTGGGACGAACTTAAAGCACTTGTACCTCCCACTCTCCAAGGCTCGAAGCAAAGCAAGAAATATCTCTTCCTTTCTTTCCTTTTTTTTTTCTTTTTTTTCCCCATCGTTTCACAACTTGTGGTCCAACAAGAGGAGTGGTAATAATATGTTAATGCACTTAATTAGTTGTTTGATTCATATTAAGATAACCCAGGTTAGGAGGCATATATCATGGGAATAGGTGGGAGCGTTCGTGGGCTCTCGTAATAGCGGAGTCATAAATTATATGACTAGACACCCAATTTTGATGTTTATGAAATATTTGTTAATTTGAGACATTTTATTATCAAATACATAATCAATGTCTTTCTAATTAAGGACATGATTCGACACTCCGAATTCCAGAAAGAGGTTTGATATATGATTGATGTTGCTACTAAGCTGTACATAATCGATCGACACTTAATTATAATGAATGAGATCAATATATAGTTGTTGAGTTCAGACGCATTTACTTTGACCAAAAAACTTGACAAAATATGCAGGCATTTACATCCTCTAATTGAATTCCTTTAGATCGAGATGGATCCAGGAAGGAACCAATATTTAACCCTAACCAAGCTAGCTAGCTAGCCAGCTACTGTACATGCATATTGTACTTACTTGATTGTGCGGTGCACCGAAACTAGTTTCTGATCGAAATGATCGAAGCGAAATGATATGTCAAAGAAAGCCCCGAAATCTCGATGAGAAGTACTGGTCTATATAGTGGTGTATGTTGCATTAATTTCCTGTATAACTCCATTGAAGTACTATAACTAGCTTATAATTAGCTTACTCCATTCGGAAACTATAATGTCCTCGCCCTACACCACGTATCAGCTGCCCTGGCTAGCCTTTCTTTCATCTAGATATCCATCTGTACACGCTAGCCACTTTCTTCTCGATCTGCTGCATCTGTAAATTAAGCACAAGAAACTTTACCATACCCTGTCCCTAGATTTTAGCTACATCAATATCAAATCTTTGTTCCGAAGCATACAAAAACCCTATGTACTACTCACATGTACATGCGTACGTACGTATATAAACTAATTAATTTGTTGCAGCCGTACGTACTAATAATCAATTACGTATCCGTTCCTGCGTGTACGTGAATAAATTATTGCAGTAAAAATTAATTACTGATGATCGAGGAGGAATTTTTAGGTAGTCGTGTATAGAAGATATGATATGACAAAGTTTTATATGATCACATCATACTTAAAGCTAGGAATCTGAGTCATGATCGAATATTGGTCGAGGTGGGAGTACTGGACTTTGACACACACACACACACAAACTTAATTACTGTGGTATGCGGGTCTCTTGCTCATTAGGTTAAAGTCCCTGGCACGACTTTCCCATTTGGGTAGGTCCTTTCTTTGACACAGTTCTTTAAAGAGTGCCTCTCTCTCTCTCTCATGTTTTTATTTTAGTGGAAAATAGTATCAAGCTAGCAGAGCATTGATAGATTGATTTGATTTGAGTTCTGAGATCGATGTACGTTAGAGGGTAAAAGTACAGGGTAGAGATGAGTGAATTTTGATGATGATATGATGCCATGCAATATACTAATTAACGCATCCATGCATAGGCTAGCTTAGCTAGGCATTGAATTTAAGAAGTTTATTTCTCTGGTGATTTCTGTTTTTGGTTTCAATGAGAGAGATCGATGATGATATGACGCCATAGTTGAGCTCATGCAGAAGCTAGTTCACATATATCCAAGAAAATGTCTTTTCTTTAGGCTTGTCGATCGTGATCAAGCTGGTTGTGATTTTCTTTTCCTTGGCTACTACAACTCGCCAACTTGGTACGAAGGTGATGGATTAATGATCATGTTCTTTGGGATTTTACCACCTAGCTGGTTAAAAGAGGGCAACCCTAATTTTGAATTTTGATTTTTGATTGATCTCCCCAAGGCAAAATTATATCTCGGCCATCTTCATTCATCACACCGACATCCGAATAAATTCATTTTTTTGCCAATTGTAATTTATGTAGTAGTAGTTTCTTTATTTGACCACAATAAAATATTAATCGATGCCCACAAGTCGACCAATATAAATTTAACAACAAACCAATGTACATAACTGCATGTCAAGTATATCAAATACAACAAACAATGTTATATTTATATTGGATCACTTTAATAATATAGAAATCGCAATAAATATGCGTTTTTTTCATCAATAAATAGGTTACCACAAATGTGTTTTAGCCTTTTTAAGTCTAAATTGGACATCATAATTAAGCATTCATCAATCTTGCGTACCAAGAAACGAATCGATTGCTATATATATCAGTTCCAAAAGGCTACCTATCTATAGGCTACTTTATATACGAACAAAGACTAGCTTGAACCTTAATTTCTTTTCTTATTGGGTATACATTCTTTTCAAAGCAAAGATTGAGATTCAAGAAGTCAACTACAACTCAATCACAATCAGTTTATCACTAAACAAGATAGCTACTTCCCAATCAATATATATAAATTCTAAAACTCGAGCTCATTCCACACATACACACACATATATATAGTCAAAGTGAGCAAGGAATTATACTTTCATTGATTGAATAAATTGCTTTGTACAATGAAGCCTATATATAAACTATTACAAGCTGCAGCAAGAGGACAGCCAACTAACAAAAGCTACAAAAGGAAGAACAAAACCAAAGAATGCTAATGAATGCTAATGATTAAGGAAGACCAAATAAAACCTAGGAAAGAAGAAACTAAACCAGAAAATCTGACTATGACTCTTTGACTATGACTATGACTCAACACTCCCCCTCAAGTTGGCGCATACAAATCACGAATGCCCAACTTGTCAAGTGAGTCATAAAAGGCTCTGCTTGAAACTGCTTTAGTGAGAACATCAGCCAACTGTTCTTCCGAACGGACAAACGGAAAAGAGATAAGCTTAGCATCAAGCTTTTCTCTGATGAAATGTCTATCAACCTCAACATGTTTAGTTCTGTCATGTTGTACTGGATTGTGAGCAATGTCCACTGCCGCCTTATTATCACAATATAAATCCATGGACCGTTTGGGCTTAAATCCCAAATCACAGAGAACTCTCCTCAACCATAGCAATTCACAAACTCCATGGGCCATACCTCTATATTCTGCTTCAGCACTTGATCTAGCCACGACCTTCTGTTTTTTACTCCTCCAAGTAACAAGATTACCACCTACAAAAGTAAAATAACCAGAAGTGGATTTTCTATCTGTAACACTGCCTGCCCAATCTGCATCTGTATAGCCACTAATATCAAGATGTTTATGTTTTGAAAACATTAGGCCTTTCCCAGGTGCAGACTTCAAATACCGTAGAATACGGATCACAGCTTCCATATGTGTTTCACTTGGATTATGCATGAATTGACTCACAACACTTACTGCATATGCAATATCTGGCCGAGTATGTGAGAGATAGATTAATCTGCCAACTAGCCTCTGATAGCGTGCCTTCTCTGTAGGAGTTTGATCAGGATACTCGGCCAGTTTATGATTCTGCTCAATAGGGGTATCGACAGGTCTGCAATCCAGCATTCCTGTTTCTGTCAACAAATCAAGCACATATTTTCTTTGGCACAAGAAAATTCCTGAACTCCCCCTGGCGACTTCAATCCCCAAAAAATATTTAAGTAAACCAAGATCTTTCATTTCAAATTCTGATGCAAGTAGATCCTTTAATCTTTCAATCTCCGCTGAGTCATCACCAGTAATTATCATATCATCCACATAAATGATCAAGGCAGTTACTCTACTTGAACAATGTTTCAGAAATAGCGTATGATCAGAATTACTTTGTTTGTACCCAAAACGACGCATAGCTTGAGAGAATCGTCCAAACCATGCTCGTGGTGATTGTTTAAGTCCATACAAGGACTTATTCAACTTGCACACAAAACTCCCTCCTGTGTTTGCTTCGTATCCTGGTGGTAGAGCCATATATACTTCTTCAGATAGTTCTCCATGTAAGAAGGCATTTTTCACATCAAATTGTTGCAGAGGCCAATCTAAATTGGCTGCTAGAGACATCAACACTCGAACTGTATTAATCTTGGCCACTGGGGCAAAGGTCTCTTCGTAATCTACTCCATATGTCTGAGTAAACCCTTTTGCAACAAGTCTTGCTTTATACCTGTTAACTGAACCATCTGCATTGTGTTTGACAGTAAACACCCATCTACATCCAACAACTTTCTTTCCCTGTGGGGGTGGTACCAACTCCCATGTATTATTCTTCTCCAAAGCCTCCATCTCTTCATTCATTGCTTGAGACCATTTGGGATCATTGAGAGCATCCTGCACTTTACTGGGAACACATACAGAGGATATTTGATTCACAAAAGAAGCATGGGATTTGGATAACCGATGAGTTGAGACAAAGTTAGCTATGGCATATTTAGACTTAACATTTAAGCTTGGTTCATATTGACGGGATGGTTTACCACGAGTGGACCTAGGAGGCAACACACACACAATTTCACCACTATTAGATTTAGAAGCAACACCACTAACCTCAAGATCATGACACTCCTCAGGGATTGTTTGACAAGGGTTATCTGTTCTTGAAAGGGGTGAAGGAGCTTGGCCTTCTTGTTCCTTGGTTGGATTCTGAATTGCATTCTCTGCCTTGTCGGGCGATCGATCGTACGAACTGATGCGATCGATCGTGGATGAGCGACTGGGAATTGCTGTCTCTGCCTTGTCGGGCGATCGATCGCACGAAATGATGCGATCGATCGTGGGTGGATCACTGGGAGTTTTCGCCTCTGTTTCGTCGGGCGATCGATCGCTGGGAGAGACACGATCGATCGGTCGGAAACTGAGAGCTTCTGCCTCGTCGGGCGATCGATCGTGACAACTTCCACGATCGATCGTGGATGAACCACTGGAGCTATTGGAAGCTTCTGCCTCGTCGGGCGATCGATCGTAATTTCCACGATCGATCGTGGATGGACCACTGGAGCTACTGGAACCTTCTGTCTCATCGGGCGATCGATCGTGGAGGATGTCACGATCGATCGTGGGGCTTGATATGGCATGAAAAACATCTTCATCTTCCCTTGGCTGACTCCCACAAAGCTTCTCTTCCAAAAACATGTGTTTCTCCCCCTGAAGGGAAGGATTGGTGGGAGAGAAATAACAAGCATCCTCATAAAAAGTGACATCCATTGTAACATAGACTTTCTGTGTAGGAGGATGAAAACATTTATAGCCTTTCTGATTGATTCCATAGCCCACAAACACACACTTTAAGGCCCTGGCATCAAGTTTGGATCGTTGATTCTTAGGGACATGGACAAAAACAACACACCCAAAGACACGAGCTGGAAGATTAGAAAACGACGGAACCGATACATGCTGTGAGAGGGCAGCATAAGGTGTTTGACCATTGAGAACTGAGGAAGGAAGTCTATTGATTAAATGACAAGAGGTAAGAATAGCATCTCCCCAAAGATACTTAGGCATATGAGCGCTAAACAAAAGAGAACGAGCAATGTCAAGAACATGACGGTTCTTTCTTTCTGATACCCCATTTTGTTCAGGGGTCTGAGGACAAGTTGTTTGATGAATAATGCCATGAGAATGAAAAAATTGGTTAAACTGAGAATTGACAAACTCCCCCCCATTATCAGAACGAAAGACTTTAATGTTGGCTCCAAATTGATTGTGAACAAGGGTAAAGAATTCTTGGAAAGCAGCAAAGACTTCATGTTTATGATTTAGTAAGGACACCCAAGTAAGACGAGTAAAATCATCAATAAATAAAACAAACCAATGTTTGCCAGACAAGGTGGACTCTCGGGAAGGCCCCCATACATCGGAATGAATGAGCTCAAATGGAAAGGTGCTTCTAGTAGTACTCAAAGGATAACTAGTACGATGACTTTTAGCTAAGACACATGACTCACAATGCAACTTGGATTCATCAATGCCCAAAAACAAGGAGGGCATGGATTTCTTCATGACACTAAAGGAAGGATGTCCCAATCTCCGATGCCACAACCACAATTCCTCAACTTGATTAGTAACCCCAGTCGAAACCAAGGCAACTTGGTTTGTCTTCTCCGGCTTCATTCCTGCGAACATGCAATCCAGATGAAACAGTCAACCCTTCAGATAACCCCTGCCGATTATTTCCCTGGTGAGGAGGTCCTGAAAGATTACATACAAAGGAAAGAAGGTTACAGAACATCTAGATTGAGTGTTGAGTTGAGGTACAGATATGAGATGATGAGAGAGGTCAGGAACATAAAGAACATCATGTAGTGTTAGAGAGGGGGTGAGGTGAACAAACCCTATGCCTAAAACAGGAAAAGAATCACCATTGGCATTTATAACAGAGGAAATAGAAGGTGGCCTGAGAGAAATAAAGAAACTACGATCATAGGTCATATGGTCAGATGCTCCAGAATCAATTATCCAAGTATTGCTACCAGTAAAGTTTGAAATTTGTAGAGCAGTTCCAATCTTACCATTACCACCATGATTTACCAACATGGTACCATTACCAGTAACATTGGTGTGGTCTGAGTCTGTCATAGCATAGTAGTCTCCATCTTGAACAAGATGGACAGCAGCTTTTCCCTTGAATTTGTTGTCTTGAGGTCGAGGCTTATTGAAGTAGCCAGCTGGAAAACCAACCAACCGATGACAATTGGCTTTGATGTGGCCTGGGTTCTTGCAGTAATTGCAGGTCACATTGGGATTAGAAGAGAACCCAGGAGGTGGACCTTGAGAAGAGGGACGTAGTGAAGTAAATGGGCGATTGCTGGAGAATGGCCTGGACTTGGATTGTATTGCAAGGCCTGCAACTTCCGTAGTAATTGCTCTAGTGCCAGCCCTCTGAGTTTCATCTTTGCGAATATAAGCAAAGGCTTGCTGCAAGGTTGGTGTAGTGGTTCGGCGAAGCAATTCGCTCCTTGCATTCTCAAATATTGTATCTAGGCCAGCCAAGAAAACATGAACCCTCATGAGGTCCTGCTCTTCCTTATAGATCTTAACATCTTCTGGGCACTTCATACGACATGGACGCATCTGATCAATGTCTTGCCAAATCCCCTTCAGCTTTGCAAAGAACACAGCAACCGGTTTCCCATCTTGAGTCATACGGGTTGCTTGATTGCTCAACTCATAAACTTCAGAAAAATCTGTTCCATTGAAATATATCTCCTTGAGGCTTTCCCAGATTTCTTCAGCTGTATTACATCCCATAATCATCTGTGAAACATCTTCAATCATAGATTTATAAAGGATAGAAGTTACCGAGCCATTTGCAGCCTTCCATTTTGAATAATTGTTGGCTTCAATTGGTGGTTCAACAATTGAGCCATCGACATATCCCACCTTATCAATTCCACAAAGGTGAGCCTCCATCATCTTTTTCCAGGTTCGGTAATTGGTGCCGTTGAGCTTGACACCTCCATAGCTGCCAGTTGAATCATCTTTAACAGAAACAGAAATTTGGTTAGGTTCATGAGAGCTCTCACCACCTTCAACCTTTGTGAGTACAGTTGAGATTTCTTGATCATCACCCATGATGAATATGCAGCGGAAAGAACAAATAGATAACAAAGGCAACAAGGGACAAGGAACAAATGATAAAGGGTCAAGAACCAAAGAACAAAGAGTCAGAATTCAAGATCGAATTACTGCTCTGATACCAAGTCAAAGTGAGCAAGGAATTATACTTTCATTGATTGAATAAATTGCTTTGTACAATGAAGCCTATATATAAACTATTACAAGCTGCAGCAAGAGGACAGCCAACTAACAAAAGCTACAAAAGGAAGAACAAAACCAAAGAATGCTAATGAATGCTAATGATTAAGGAAGACCAAATAAAACCTAGGAAAGAAGAAACTAAACCAGAAAATCTGACTATGACTCTTTGACTATGACTATGACTCAACATATATTTCACTTTCCTCATTGCATATTTGATATTTCTCGTATATATATACTAATTACTGATGGAACCCTAGCTATATAGTTGGTTTAATTTACAACTAATTAATTCTTTTACTGATCGACCTAATAGAGTGAGTAATTAATGTAATATAGGTGATGGAAATATCTAGAATAAGTCATCCATAAAATTAAAAGATCTAAATCCGCCTGAAGATCGAGAGGTGGTATCCAATATTGCTAGCTAGCTGCAATGCACATAGAGGAGATCCTCTCAATGATTCAATTCCCAGATAGGAGACAGTAATACAGTGAGCATTTGTACTCGATCAATAAAATGCTCTGGCTTTAATCGATCAGTGCATGAGATGTGTGTATATATATGCCTCTTATTTCCTGGGCAATTTGATTCAATAGTACAATAATTCAATCCAGATCGACCAAAAGGGATCGGACAACCCCCTCACCTGCACCACTCCATAGTTTTCAAACCTTTTATCACTACTTTTCCATATATTTGTCCTTCCTTTCCCTTTCACCATGTGAACTACGTACTATATACTTAATTAATGTTGAAATTACTCAAATATTCTCCTCCACTTAAAAAAAGCTCACAAAATTAAGTACTTTGCACTGGGGAACTTAATTCCATCAGGTAATTATAATGAAGTGAATTCCACCTCTGGGTCAGGAAGTGCAAAAAGAACCTCATTTTGGGCCCTTATAATGAAGCCCAATGTAGGATCCATTCATTTCTAACCCGTAAAACACGATTTCAAGCCTGGTCCATCCGCATGCGGTCGGTGTTAGCAGGTCGTGTTCATGTTGCGTCATTTTGTGTTAATCGCTCGTAACATAACTTATTATTTAATCATGTGACACCTTATCGTGTTAAAAATAAGAAAAAACAACCAACTCTTTCATATATTTACACACACACATATAACGCAAAGTAAATGTGTTTATCATGCCATAATTAAGATCAACATATTTTACATTAACTCGTGTAAATGTGATCCAAATCCGCTGACTTCGTGTATTTGCGTTGTGTGAAATTTGTCACATTTAATAGCAAGCTTCATCATTCAAACCCAAACCCGAACTTGGTTTACCTAAAGCAAAGTAGCAAACACATCTATATATGTCCAATTTTTATAGATGACCATAAAACAAATTACTAAAAGTCTCAAATACTGATACTCCATAATTCATAGAATTACCACGTACTTATAGGTTTTTACCTATTTCAATATATATAATCATGGGTTTTGACTTTTGAGGTTAATTCTAATTACATATAGGCGTCATTCTTGATCGGATTTTCTTGTTTCTCAAGAAAGAAAATACTACCAAATGCCATATATAACAAGTATTTCATGAAACAGTGGAATGATATAATAATAGCATAAAAAGAAAGGAAACACAAATTAAATATGCTATATATTATATGTTGAAAGAAAGTTTAAACATAAGTCTAGAAAACTAATACTAATTAAACAATGCATGCATGCATATTGATTGAGTTAACACTTGGAAGTTAAGTTTTGTTTCTCTTTAAGAATATGATCCACGAAGAAACTAGTACTCTTTCTGAGTCTTAGGCACATACTGTATATTTGGGAGTTTTGTGGTAGCACTAAAGTGAAGTTCAAAATCAATGGGCGATGATGATTTGGGTTTCTTCTCCTCTTGTGGACTATTCTTTTGTTTCATGGCATGAAACCGTCGAGGATTAATCTTCCTTGGTGGCGGAGGCGGGGACGTTGGTTGCGGAATTCGACTGCTAATGTCTTCTGGTGTCTCGTATCCTTCTTCCCGTTCTTCTTCAGTCACCTCGCCGACCTTGTCTTCTGCTTTACGGCTGCCATGGTTGGCCATGGTACGGTTGCACGTACGGACTTTGATTTAGTGTAACACTTTAAGTTGAAGTCTCTAACTCTCTATTAAGATGTATGCATCGATCTATGTACATATTTACATGCGTCTTCTTTGCCCCCGAGTGTTTGATTTGTTGTTAACTTAAATTACACTTGTACACTAATCAACTTGTCTCAAACCAAATACACATAGTAGTATGAGACTACTTGATAATCTATTTCAACAAATAAGGAGTTAAGGACGTATCGATCCAACATTTGGTAATTTAACCTTTTAAGTCTCTTAGTCATTAATTTGTTATTTGATTATTTTTTTACATTATTGGTTTACATAGAGTGTGTGTGTGATAGTTTTAAATTTTTAATTATAATTTTTCCCTTCCAACTCAAAATTTTCAACCAAACTAAAGTATATTCCAAAAAAAAAGAAGCCTAAATCTATATTAATTAAGCAAACTCCCAACAAGAATGGTTAAATTTTTGAACTACCAACAATGTCCTTGGTTAAAATAAAAAAAATATGATTTAAGAAGGACACAAATGTAAAATTGTTAAACCCTAAACCTTAAAGTCAAATCCCTAAATCCTAAAGTCAAAACCCTAAACCCATAAATTCTAAATCCTAAATCATACCCTAAACACTAAATCCAAAACCTTAAACCTTATTGGGGGTCAAAACCCTAAACCCTACATCAAAGACATGGACATGGACATGGACGGGGACGGGGACAGGGACAGGGACAAGGACGGGGACGGGGACGGGGACGGGGACGGGGACATGGACAGGGACATGGGACAGGGACATGGGACAGGGACGGGGACATGGACGGGGACAGGGACGGGGACGGGGACAGGAACCCTAAACCCTAAACCCTAAACCCTAAAATCATACCCTAAACCCTAAAGTCAAAACCTAAACTCTAAACCCTAACCTCTAAACCCTAAACCCTAAAGTCAAAACCCTCAACCCTAAACCTTAAACCCTAAACCCTAAACCCTAAACCCTAAACCCTAAATCCTAAACCCTAAATCCTACCCTAAACCCTAAACCCTAAACCCTAAATCATACCCTAAACCCTAAACCCTAAACCCTAAATCATACCCTAAACTCTAAACCCTAAACCCTAAACCCTAAACCCTAAACCCCAAAGTCAAAACCCTAAACCCTAAATCATAACCTAAACCCTAAAATAATACCCTAAACCCCAAACCCTAAATCATACCCTAAACCCTAAACTCTAAACCCTAAACCCTAAAGTCAATACCCTAAACCCTAAACCATACACTAAGTCAAAACCCTAAAAGTCAATACCCAAAACCCTAAATCATAACCTAAACTCTAAACCCTAAACCCTAATGTCAAAACCTTAAACCCTAAACCCTAAATTCAACACCCTAAACCCTAAAGTCAGTACCCGAAACCCTAAAGTCAAAACCCTCAACCCTAAAATAATACCCTAAACCCTAAACCCTAAAATAATACCCTAAACCCTAAATCATACCCTAAACCCTAAACCCTAATACCCTAAACTCTAAATTCAATACCCTAAACTCTAAACCCTAAACCCTAAAGTCAAAACCCTAAACCCTAAAAGAATACCCTAAATCCTAAAATAATACCCTAGACCCTAAATCATACCCTAAACCCTAATACCCTAAACTGTAAATTCAATACCCTAAACCCAAAACTCTAAACTCTAAACCCTAAACCCTAAACCCTAATACCCTAAACCCTAAACCCTAATACCTTAAACCCTAATACTCTAAACCCTAAACCCTAATACCCTAAACCCTAAACCCTAAACCCTAAACCCTAAACCCTAATACCCTAAACCCTAAACCCTAATACCTTAAACCCTAAACCCTAAACCCTAAACCCTAAAGTCAATACCCTAAACCCTAAAGTCAATACGCTAAACCCTAAAGTCAATACGCTAAACCCTAAACCCTAACACATACCCTAAACCCTAAAGTCAATACCTAAACCCACTACTACAAAAATGGCATCAGACGACAGTTTTGGACCGTTGTCTGATTGCTGAAAATTCTGTTGAGATAGGTCATGCCGTCTGATGCACATATGATACAACGGATTTTCGCCGTCGTCTGATACTTCATCATATAGCAGTTGGTATCGAAACTGTTGTCTGATAGTGTATATCAAACAACAGAATAGAGAGTTTTAGTGTTGTCTATTTTCTTATAAGACAATTGCATTATTCCTTTTCTGTTGAGGTGAATCTTCTTCTGCAATGTTTTTTTTCTTGCTTATGTCTTTCTTTTCTGTGTCATACAATGGTCTAATTTTTATTTATGTAGTTTATGTATCAATCCGACTACTATTTTCTTCTTAAAAGTATTGTAGTTGATTGGCTCAGACAACAGTTTTTGCTTGCTTTCCATTTCATTGTGTTAAATTCTATTGGACAATAGTTTTTAGTTAGTAGAGAGTGGTCTGAGAGTGAATGTTCTGACTATAAAATTTTTGGATATGTAAAAACCTGAGCATATATAACCAAACCAACCACAACCAAATGAACCACATATCCAAAACACAAATTCATTCATAATATGTAACCAACAAAACATGTCATCATCAAATGTAATATTTTCATCCCAAATGATGAAACACTAACCACAAAACATAAACTTATCCATAAATGTGTGCCATGTACATTAACCTAAACCTAAACCTAAAGGCCTGCATATATATATATAGCGTCCAATTTGTCAACATTGCAGCAGTTGACAACCTTGCAACATTACAACAGAAACCACCGACTTCCAGAAGTTGCCATTGAAGTGACTTGAAAACCTTCCCTCCACTTTTTATTTATCCACTTGAAGGGGTTGAGTATACTGGGTTCCTGCACAATTAGGGTCAAAGTTTCATAATCTAGTGGCTGAAAATGAATTGAACTGATGTGGATATGCAAATTAGTGAGTAGTCGTGCCGTCTACTAATGAAATCTAGCATGACAATAAACAAGTCCACATAGGTCATGCACCTTATCATTAGATAGATTAATACCACACTCTAATCTTGAAAGTGAATATACCTTTGGACATCATCACAAGGGAATTCCCATTGTTAGCACCAGCTATAGAACTAATGTAATAATTCTTCTCCCATTGATCCATGATCCATTCCTGTGTAATTGGAACAAGTCTGACTCAGATCTTCTTCAAAAAAAGAAGAAGAAGATAGAAGAAGGCACAACAAGTCTGACAATTGCTTAAAGAGTACAATATCTTATACAAATATAGACAAGCATAGAGACGCACCTTGTGCAAGAAAAAGGGAGAAAACTCATAAACTTAATTGGTTTGAAAAACCAATTCCAGCATCAATTATAAGTGCCCAGAGATTAGAACAAGAAGACACGCAACTTATAAGCAGACCATCTGCAAACCCTCTCTCCACATGTTGTGCCAACCTTGCATCAACAACATTGTAATGATACCTAATAATAAATAAGCACAATGTAAGGGAAAATATAGGGATTGCGGCAACTGAGTAGTTTCCTGAAATGACATGGGTTGCCGTTATTCATCATTAAATAAGACCTAACAGCTAACATCGTTTGACCAAAAACCCCACCCAAACACATAATAACCATTTTAATGATACTCCAGTAGACTAAGCCGATTTCAAGCTACTGCATTTGCAGGAATCCCTCAACACTATGCACAAAGGATACTAACATTCAGTCCACATAAACAAGCTTTATGAAAAATTCCTATTTCCCACCGTAGAAACCTAATCAAGGACATTTACAGCTATACCTAGATCAAGATAACAAATTCAGGCCTAAACCGAATTAGTATTAGGGGAAATTATCATCTCCCACCACAAAAACCTAATCAAGGGAATCAAACAACATACCTTGATCAGGAACTTGGATTTTACACAGAGGGCACTCAACTCCAAAATTGGCCCGATTTGGTATGCAGGAGCTGCAAGTAAGAGAAAAAGATGAGCATTTTGAGAAACAAATTGATCAAACATGGAGATTGGGTAAAAAGAAAGAGACGCACTTGTAGAAGATGTGATTGAATGGAAGCAACGTTGGCCGGTTAAGAAACCCTTGGCTGCAGCTAACAACAAAAACGCGAAAACAAAAAAGCCCCAAGTCAGAGAGAGACTCGCAGACACACTAAATCGAGATCTGTTTGTTTCGAACAAAATTGAACACAAATAAAAACGAAGAGCGATACGAACCAGAGAGGGCATGTGAGCTCTAGCCCAGTTTTTGGAGATGAAACTTGAGGGGGTTCTTGTTCATCGGCGTAACGGCACCGTCGCTGCACTTAGTGGAGTCTGAACAATGCTTGAAATCGGAGGAAGAGACTCGTGGACTCGAGAGCTTTCGCGAATCTCACCTACCGATCTAGGGTCTGGACGACGGATCCGGTTGTTTGTGGATTTTGGTTTTAGGGATTCTAGGAGAAGACGAAGAGGGAGGGAAGGAGATGCAGTGATGATGAAGGAGATGAATAATTTCCGTCTCATGTTTGCTCGAGCTTTTCTTAGGTTTGAGAGAGAGAGAGAGAGTCGAGCAATATCTAGGTCAGTTTGGAGGCAACAAAAAAATTCATTCGGGCTAAGTATGGAAAGAGAGAGAGAGAGAAAGAAGTTTTAATAAAATAATAATAAAATTTTGGACAACATAAAATATTGGGCTATTGTCTAAAAACGATTGCACAACTTCAACGAACAAACTGTTGTCTGAATGAAGGCAATGGCACAACAGCACAAGAACAATGTGTTGTCTCTTTTGAACAATGAGACAACAACAAACTTACACAACTATGTATATTGTTTTGAACTATCTCACACAATAGAATTATTCTCGATGTCGTCTGATATGTGACTTCTCTTCTTATCACACAATAGAATTTTTCTTGATGTCGTATGATTTTTGGGGACGACAGTTATTTTGTTTGCTGTCGTTGGACATGTGTTGTCTGAGTCCATTATTGTAGTAGTGACCCTAAACCATACTCTAAGTCAAAACCCAAAACCCTAACACATACCCTAAACCCTTAACCATACCCTAAACCCTAAATCAAGGACGGGGACGGGGACAGGGACATGGACAGGGATAGGAACAAAGATGAGGACAAGTGGGGACAGGGACATGAACCCTAAACCAATTAGAACGGAGTCAATAAATCATAAATTATAAACCCTAAACCATACCCTAAACCCTAAATCATACCATAAACCCTAAACTATACCCTACGTACACCCTAAACTCAAACCATACTCAAAAGCCTAATAAAGCCTAAACCCTTAATCATACCCTAAACTATAAATCATACCCTAAAGCCTAAACCATATACCCTAAGTCAAAACCCTGAACCATATACCCTAAGTCAAAACCCTAAACCCTAATTTGAAATAGGAAAAAATAGAAAAGACAAAAGGAATTGTATAAATGTTTAAGAGCAAATACAAACTGCTTTCTTTCTTTTCAATTGCCACTGCACCAGTTGGAGAACAAACTAAAAAAAAAAAACCCTTATTCGAACAAACGAACTTTAAAACAAAACTCAAATAAAATTAATTCGTACAAAAAAAAAACCGCTTATCTAGACGATTTTCAAATAAAATTATATAATTACAATTACAAGACGATTTTAAGCTTTTTTTTAAATTACGTTTATGAAACGAGACTTAATTAGTTCAATGATATCTCTATTTAGAATGATACTAGATGGCTGACATCTCAATCTCACATTTTCTCTCCTCTAAAATGAAGAGAAAAAAAAAGAGTAAAACCCTCAAATGGTACCTGAACTATCGAGTAAAGTTTTTTTTAGTACCTAAGAATTTTAAGAACCTCAAATGGTACCTGAACTATTGCATACTTACCTAATATGGTACCTCCGTTACCTCAAATGGTACCTGAACTATTGCATAAAGCTTTTTTTAGTACCTACGAATTTTTTTTTACCAAATATGGTACCTGAACTATTATGCCATTACCTAATATGGTACATCCATTAACGAAAAAAGTAATGGAGGTACCATATTAGGTAAGTATGCAATAGTTCAGGTACCATTTGAGGTTCCTAAAATTCTTAGGTACTAAAAAATAGCTTACACAATAGTTCAGGTACCATTTGAGGTTTTTACCCAAAAAAAAAATACCAAGACCATTAAAATCAAAATTACAGACGAGAACGAAAAATAACTCAAATCCTTTAGCGGCAAACCGGTTCGTGTGAAGACCTGGGCTTGACGGTCCGACCGGCCCACTGCTATAGTCTTCTCCCTCTTTAACATGTTGCTGGGGGTCCGCCATTGGTGAACCTTAACAGAAACTGGTAAAGCTAGGGTAAACACAGTCCTCGTAGACAATGCCTTTCATATCAAAAATTGAGCGGCAGACTGATTACAGACGCTTCCCTTCCTCTACTCCCATTGTCATCGACAATGGCGCTTCCTATTTTCGCATCGGGTACAAACCCCCAATTCTTGAAAAATCAAAAACCCTAATTCAACGCTACTTTGCATATATATAATTGGGATTTTGCACTAATTTCTGTCTATTGGGAACAAATTTTCAGATGGGCAGGAGAGCCCGAGCCTCGTGTTATTTTCCGCAACATTGTTCAGAGACCGCGCCACAAAGTCACTGGTACACTCAATTTTTCTTACCATTACATGTTTATGAGCTCATTTTCGTTCCTCCTCATCTTAAATTATGGATTTTATTTGGAGTTTTCAGAAAAAAGAAAAATTATGAAATCACATGTGGATACAGATACAGATGGGATATATCTTATAGAATTTGCATCGTGTTGCATGGTTTTGAGAGCTTAATCAACAAGTTTCAAGAAGCTTATTGATGTATAATTTGTATTACTATCGAATTCAGTATCTTTGATCTAAGAAAATATCTGTACCCAGGTGAAACTGTGACCATAGTTGGTGACCATGATGTTACACTGTTGAGATACTTTGATTGCACACGCTCGGGACCTCGCTCGGCTTTTGACAACAATGTTGTGTACCAATTTGAAATAATGGAATATGTAAGCTTGGTCTGGTGGTGTTATTTACTAAGAATTTGCTTGTCTTGCTATATAATGAGTTTACATGATTGAAGTATACTGTATATGCCTGCAGTAATCCAAATTGTAGCCTTACTGGTATTTTCTTGCATCTGTAGATTCTTGACTTCGCTTTTGATCGACTGGGTGCCGATGGATCAAAGGTATGATTAAAAATGGACACTTCGTCTCTTCGTTTTGTTAGACTTGTTGGTGCTCTGGACTTTCATTTTCTAATGGTGGTCTTTTCAGAAGTTTCTTTTTTTTGTTGACTATGTTGAGGCCACTGTTTGTTTTCTATCACATCTTACACCATGCAGTCAATTGTTAACACAGATTAATGTTTAGTGTTTTGGTTGGTTACTTGGTAAAATCTCTGGTGTGCTGGTATGGTGTGGGTCTATAGGGGATTCCTCTTCCACAATTATACATCTGTGCCATTTGAAGACCATATGAGAATGGCATGATATAAGTAGACTAGTTCGTGGTGCTCATATTAATTTGCATGAATGCTGGAGTAATGTGCTCTTGTTTTTCTACATTGACATGCATGTACATAATTGAAATGCTTTGTGTTTGTTATTTAAGGTTTTAGATCAGCTTTGTGTTTGTAAGACCTTTCTCTTAACTTGGTGCTCATTTGATGGCAGAACAGATTGATCATCCTATCCTGATTACAGAATGCGTATGCAATCCATTTCAGTCTCGTAGTAAAATGGCGGAACTACTATTTGACACATATGGAGTCCCATCGATAGGTAAAGTTTAACCCAATTCCCCCAACAGTACACACACACCCAAACAAACAAAAGGAACTTTTAATGTCTGTAATGGCTGCTCTAGATAATAAAAAGGTTATACATGTCTCCAGATGATCAGCCCAGTGTGTTAAGGTGGTCATTATGGGATTGGGATTTATTACCTCTGTCCTTTTCATCATACCATCCTTTGTTGTTCCACTCCCTTCAGACATGCTTCCACACTGATCTTCGGTCATTAGTAATTTTGGCTCCCATAGTACGTCTATTTATCTCCTGATTATTTCCTTTTCCATTTCCATGCCTGCAGCATATGGTGTTGATGCTGCATTCAGCTACAAGTATAATCAACATCATGGGGTTTGTGATAAAGATGGTCTTGTTATCTGTCCTGGATTTATGACTACTCATGTTATTCCGGTATGCTTTGTTGGTTCTTAATTTACTTAAGTAACAATATAGAGTAAATATATATCCTGGACTGATATCTGCATATTAAATTATGTGTGTATCAGCATGTATTATGTTCGGCAAGATTCTGAATATAATGATAAATATGCTGTATTTTGGAATTCCCTGACATCATGTTTTTTGTTCATTTTTATGATGCCTCCTTTACTGTAATCTCTTATATCTATGCATTAGTATTTATACCAGTTACTTGGGATATGATTGTGATTCATTTTGGGATATCTAGCTTTAGGTTTGTACAAAGCATATCTAAGTTTTTTTCCCTTAAGCAAATTGAATTTCAATCTATATGTTACTTTAACAGATAAGAACTCAACAAAGATGGTGAATGCACCCGAGCCCCATCTCTTGATTGTTATAGGTTGACCATGATTTTGTGTCTTATTCCCAGTTTATTGATGGTGAGCCTGAATATAAAGGATGCTGTCGAACTAATATTGGTGGGTACCATGTCACTGATTATCTGAAGCAACTTCTTTCGCTTAAATACCCCCATCACATGTGAGTAGAATTTGGTTACTTTCCGCTTCAATTGAGTAGGGATCAATCAGTTAATTGTTTTTTGATTATATATATATATATTAATGACAGGGCTAGGTTTACATGGGAGAAGGTTGAAGACTTGAAGATGGAGCACTGTTATATTGCTCCAGATTACATGTCAGAAGCTCGACTATTTCAGGTATTGCGAATTGTTGTTTCCAATCCATTATTCTTTCCAAATTTGTGAGTTAACAGTTGCAATTTTGTTTCTTTATTTATTTATTTATTTGCAGAATGGGACTGAGGAAGCTGAAGATAAAACAAGGTCGTGGCAGCTCCCATGGGTTCCACCACCTACTGAGGAGCCTCCTTCTGAAGAAGAGATTGCAAGAAAGGCTGCCATAAAAGAGAAACAAGGTCAACGGTTGCGAGAAATGGCCGAGGCAAAGAGATCTTCTAGGATAAATGAACTAGAAAACGAATCTCATGGTTTAGAATTTCTATTAAAGCAGCTTGAACAGGTGGAAGAGCATGATATACGATCTTTCTTGTCAGCGACTGGATATGTCTCCAAGAAGGAAGTAGAATCTGCCCTTGTGAAGGTAACACAATCTTTACTAAAAGCAAAAGGTGAACAAGCTGAGTTTGAGGAGAAACCAGATGCAGAAAGATTTCATCTTTTAAATAAACCCGACCATGAGTGCACTCCGGACGAGGTATGCTTGTATGCTATGTATCTTTCACATTCCCCATCATTTTGGAATTGCTGTTTATTGCACTTGGAAGATATCTGTATAATCTGCACTCTATTCATTGTCCTGAGCACCCTGTTTATGCATCCAAATACCTTAAGATCTCCAATTGGAGTCTTGGGATTGACTTTTATGTATTATACTGATGTGTATACATGGCTTGAATTCTTTAGTTCTTAGGACCTTTCATTTTTGTGTTTAGACTTCTCTAAATATGAATTTTTAGTTCTTATGCATTGACGCTTTTTTCCTCATTTTTATTTTTTTATACTCAAGTTTTCTTACTTTATCTTGACAGCTGAAGATGAAAAAGAGACAGGTGTTTCTAAAGTCCACATCTGAAGGCCGGCAGCGAGCTAAACAGAAACGCCATGAAGAAGAACTGGAGCGGGAAAGGAGGAATCAACAAGATGAGCAAAGACGTTCGTATGTTCTTGACCTCATTATGTTCTTTTTAATTCAATCTATTGGGTCAGCGTTTAAGGAGAGAAGATTAAATTCTTGTAGTTGGAAATTAAGATTTTGTCATGTTGAACTGAGTTGGGGTATAAGCATCTAGCATTCTATGTGGGTTTACACATGATTAGTATGATAGTTTCCTCTTGACGATTGAATTTTCTTCTCTCTTTCTGGTTATTGTAGAAAGAACCCAGAGCTTTATAAAGAGCAGTTGCTTGCTAAATATAAAGATCTTTCTGAGAAAGTGGAACAGCGAAAACGACTCAAGACAAATGGGGGTCAAACAAATGGGAATAATTTTTCTGGAAATGTTGGCCGTGGTGAGAGATTAAATGCTGCACAGAGGGAAAGGATGCGCCTTTTGACAACAGCAGCCTTTGATCGCGGCAAGGGTGAGGATACTTTTGGCGCGAGAGATGAAGATTGGCAACTATACAAGCTAATGAGCAAAGATAACGATGATGATGATGAGGGACCAGATGTGGATGAAGCAGAGTTGGCACGTCTATCTTCTAGGCTTCGGGTCTGTTTATTTTGGTTCACTTAAGTGCTGTATGTGATTACAGTTCTACTTATAATCCTATTTTTAATGTGGATCATTACTGTGGCAGGAAGTAGACCCGACATTTGTTCCCAGATCAGATAATGGAAACTCTCAAGCAGTTGAAGCACCACGGGTTCGTCCTCTAACTGAGGAAGATTTTCGGATAGATTTTGGTGTTGAAAGGTTCCGGTGCCCTGAAGTTTTATTTCGTCCCAACTGGATTGGGATTGATCAGGCAGGCTTAGATGAGATGGCCGGGGTCTCACTAAGGAGACTGCCATCTAAGGGCACAGAGCTGGAGGAGAGGCTAACTAGTTCGATATTTATGACCGGTGGGAGTAGTCTATTTCCAGGTATGAGTGAGCGCTTGGAAGCTGGAATTCGGATGATTACACCATGCGGTTCTCCTATAAGGGTTGTCAAAGCATTGAATCCAGTTCTTGATGCGTGGCGCGGTGCTTCTGCCTACGCTGCTTCCCCCCAGTTCCCGGCACAAACTTTCAGTAAGCAGGACTATTATGAGAAGGGTGAAGACATTGTTCGCAGATACCAATTTCGGTACCATATCTTGTAGTATTGTTCATATATGGCATTAGGTGGCACGCTTATTGTATGTGCATTAGATGGCACTCTGAAATCATAGTTTTTCATAACTCTTTGCCTTAACATGTCATTATTGATATTGTTAGCATAGTTGTGCTGATCTGAAGTGTTATCTAATTTCCAATGAAAGTTGTTATGTGTTGCATAAAATACACATAACCATTTTTTTTTGGGGGGCACAAACTTGCTCTTTTTCTTCCTTGCTAAAACAACCATGTTGGGAGTTAAGGATTTGTTAATCACAATTACGGTGAATCGAAAGATAAGATTAAACTACCTTCCCAACCCAAAAAGGAAACGAAAGGAATTGTGGAGGGGACAGTTCTGCAGCGCCAAATTCCAAACAAGAAATTTATAAAATTCAATGCCACGTTCTTAGTTTTGGTAACTAAACAAAAGTGCCAGCTTTAGACGAGAGCGAGCTCGATTAATGGAAATGACCGTTGGAGCATTATGTACCCAATATACAAGAACGCTCCAATATATGACCGTTAGAGCCCAGTCTTCTTCCTCACACTAAACGAGTGAAAAGCCCTCCTTGCTCCCACTGAAAGAGGACTTTTCCAATCCTGGGTTTCTTCCTTCTTCACTGAATTGAATTCTTAGATTCAAGAAAACCCAGAAATGGATTCACCGCAAACAAGGAAAACGGGCCTAAATCTCCCGTCGGGGATGTCCGAGACGACTCTGCGTCTCGATTCGTTTTCGAGCTCGTTTCGGGGGATATCGAGCCTGTCGTCGCCGTTGAAGAATTCTACGTGCAGCGACAGATTCATACCCTGCCGATCCTCCTCGAGGCTTCACCAATTTGGGCTGAATGACAAGGCCTCGCCGGTCAAGGACGGCGGGAACGAGGCCTATCAGAGGCTGTTGAGATCGGAGCTTTTCGGGTCTGATTTCGAGTCTTTTTCTTCTCCTGTAGGTGGTGGAGGACAGCTGTCGTCGCCGATTAGTCCCAGCAAGAACATGTTGCGGTTCAAGACTGAGCACTCCGGGCCCAACTCGCCGTATTCGCCGTCGATTCTGCGCCATGATAGTGGGTTTTCGAACGAGAGTTGTACCCCTCCCAAGCCACCTCGCAAGGTCCCCAAGACACCCCATAAGGTAATTTAACCCTATTCCCTATATCTTTTCCCTTTTTACTTTTTATGTTATGAATTTGAGGATCAAGTTTGTTCCTTTGCACAAATTTGTGGAGAAAAACTCATAGGATTCGATTCACTAGGATTGAAAAAAAGGTAATCTGTTTGTGTCTATGATGATCAAAGTAGCTGAATTAGCTGAATTTTGAAGTAGGTCTCAGTTAATTAAAAGACTACCAAGTAGAGCTGCTGGTATAAGTTAAAGGAATTGGTTGATGGTCGACGGCTATATAGTATATACTCTAAAGCTAGTTTATATGGGAAATGCAATGGTTGATCTTAAAAGGCTTAATAAATGGTTGCAGGTTCTGGATGCCCCATCACTTCAAGATGACTTTTACTTGAACCTGGTGGACTGGTCCTCGCAAAATGTCCTTGCAGTTGGACTGGGAACGTCTGTTTATTTATGGAATGCATCAAACAGCAAGGTAAGTTCGATACTACTAGCATAGGCTTGCATTTTTCCATTGCTTGATTCCCAAGTCTAATGCGAAAGTTGTCTCTTTACAAGTGTACCCTTTAATCTAAATAGCTTTGCCAAAACGGCAGCTTGATGATTGTGCTATGTTGGTTTTCTCAGGTAACAAGACTGTGTGACTTGGGGCCTAATGATGGTGTCTGCTCAGTCCAATGGACCAAGGAGGGTTCGTATTTATCAATTGGTACAAACGGTGGCCAAGTGCAGGTAGCTAATTGTTTGACTTGCTTGCCCTTTGATTTTTTACACTTTGATTCGTAGACCAGCGTTTCCTTATTTCATGAAGATAGAGTTTCGGATGATCATTAATTCATGCATTTGTTATAGGTTTGGGATGGCACTCAATGCAAGAAGGTCCGAACAATGAGCGGACACCAAACAAGAACTGGTGTCTTGGCATGGAACTCACGGATATTAGCTTCAGGAAGCCGAGACCGGAACATACTTCAACACGATATGCGAGTCTCAAATGACTGCATCAACAAGCTTGTTGGCCACAAGTCTGAGGTGAAGATTTTAATAACTGAAACCTTAAATCCCATCTAATTAATCTCTGTGCAAGGGCTCTTGCTCCTTTTTCATTATATCAACTGCAACCGAATGTTGCATTTCTTTTGCAAATGAAGCAAGAATAACGTTTCTTAAATTTCAATTCCTCAGGTATGCGGGCTGAAATGGTCCAACGATGACAGGGAACTTGCTTCTGGTGGCAATGATAATCAGGTATCCAATACTAAGTTGTTAATTCCTTTTTTTTTTCCTTTTTCTTGCTCTCTTCTATGTTTGAATCAGCTGTACCTTTAGTCAATTGCTAACAATGTCATGTCATTGACCAGCTCTTGGTCTGGAACCAGCACTCTCAGCAACCTGCTTTGAGATTGACAGAGCACACTGCTGCAGTCAAGGCCATTGCTTGGTCACCCCACCAGAGCGGCCTTCTTGCTTCTGGAGGTGGAACTGCTGACAGATGTATCCGCTTCTGGAACACTGCAAACGGCCACCAGTTGAACAGTGTTGACACGGGAAGCCAGGTGATTATTTTAGACCTTTTATGCGTACCAGTATACTTAGTGTGACCATATCTCATTGCTCAAGGAACATCCTGAACTTACTGTCACTAACTTACAGGTCTGCAATCTTGCATGGAGTAAGAATGTGAATGAGATAGTCAGCACTCATGGGTATTCCCAGAATCAAATTATGGTCTGGAAGTATCCATCCCTGTCAAAGGTTCAGCTTCTTAATGATTTTAAACTCTCTAACTCTTCATTTACAGTCTACTAGAATTGTGGAGTTATTTTTTTGTTTTCTTTGTAACTCCTTTTGGAATACTCTTATAGGTCGCCACTCTAACTGGCCATAGCATGCGAGTTCTGTACCTTGCAATGTCACCTGATGGTCAGGTATCGCAAGATTTTTCTTTTCATCAACACTCAAAATCTCATGTTACTCTGAAATTCTGTACTAATGAACTCAACTGAAAATGCTTTTACTGCAGACAATAGTCACTGGTGCTGGGGATGAAACTCTCAGATTCTGGAATGTGTTCCCTTCCGTAAAAACACCGGTAAGCATATCACCAACTGCCAATCACTTATAAAATTTTAAGCTGCTCAAATTTTAACTCTGTAACCCCTGTGATCTAACCTATAATTTCTTTCTTCAAATTTCAGTCACCATGCAAAGAAACAGGTCTTTGGTCACTAGGACGAACTCAAATCCGATGAGACTCTTGCACCATTGCAAAGATACAGAGGTCTGGGTCAGTAGGATGAACTCAGATTCGAGGAGACTCTTGAACATATGAAGTAATCTATTTTGTAAATGTGGGGATACAGTATATATATATACGAAGCAAGAGACATATATTAACTTCGTTCTTTTTTTTACTTCACGATGTTTCAAATTACGTAGCACGTTACACTCACCCATGGAGAAATTTAAATATAATCTACATTTTCCAGTGTTGCTTCCCAGAGCCCCCTTGTACAATTCCATAAGTTTCAGTGTTTCACCAGTTCATTTGTGTTTTTCTTTTTCTCATCCTCTTTTAGAAAGCACGTGCAATATGTGCTGTTGAATCTCTTGAAAGACTCATTTTATGAACTCGAATTCATGATTCAATTCCAAATATGTTCAGTTCAGTAAAGAACTAAAGATCAACGAGGGCCAAAATCTTTGCAAAACTATAAAGGGGATGAACTCGTAATAATCTTCATAGTCAAAACCATAACGCAAGCGTTGCATTCTTTGTATAGATATAATGTGAACAAAAACTTTACAAGAAAAGCTGAAGTTGGCCAGTTCAATGAACTCAAAACCACGATTGCAGGTTACAGATAACTAGAATTTCCTGCTACATAGATTTGGCTCAAAAGTCACTGTTGCCACTTGCAAATTTCGGGGTACATTCTCAATTCTTTATTTTCGCTTGTGACTGCAGACCTTGACATATCAAATAAATCTCTCTTGATGATGATCTTGTAGCTTTAGGCCTCAACAATGATGCCTTCCTAAATAGTGGTTTGCAAATCCGGTTGAAATCTACAAAATACACAGCAAAAAGACAGTCAATAAGACATCCAAACAGAGCTGCAATGAGATAATTAACCGTTTTGTTACCAAAAAAGGGTTTTAGGACAAACCAAACCTTGTACATCTTCACTCTCTAAAAGCTTTATGATAAGATGACCGCCCCTTTTCAATACGCCATTATCATCTGAACTTGTAGTTGCTCCATCAAGACTTTCTTCCACCTGAGGTTCATTGTTGGAATTAGCTAATGCTGCTCCACCAACAGCCAAATCCAGTGCTTGCATGCCTAACTCGAGTGATAAAGCTGCATCTTTACTTGCGATTCCAGAAACAAGGGGACACATATCTGAGAGTATCACAGAAAACCCTTTCTGGTGCACAAACACAATGACAAAACCATAAATCCTTGTATTCCTTCCTACACTTGCAGAAGATCATGAAAATGATTTGCCTCCAGAAAACGTAAAGTTAATTTACAAGTTGGAATTCATGGAAAGATGTTTCACTGTCAAAATTTGCAAGGAAATGAAAGAACTATTTATTTTGCACCTCCAAACATCATCAAATAACAAGGTTGAAGCTCAACATGAATCTTAAGCAAAGGGCAATAGAATAACAAGTGTATCAAACACAATTCTTGGAACAATAAGTTCTACTTAAAACTACAGGAAGGCCATACTGCATAAATAACTTAGTTACCGAAAAAAAAAAAGGATTAACACAATTCTTGGAAATAACAAGTTTCTAGGAAGACATGAATCATCACAAGCATTTTGACCCGTAAATCATAACTGTTAATTCAACGAAAAAGATACCTGTGGAGAAAGTTCCCTGACTGAGGTTTTAGGGAGCTTCATAACATCAGCGCAAATAGTTTGAACCCTTGAATCACAATGCATAGCAGGAACCTTCACCTTCTGTTCTGCATATTCCACATTTTCACAAACCCAGATATGTAATCTAAAGTACTGAAAAACAGACATAAAGATCGAAAATTGAACTGAAATGAGAGTGAAAGAAAATGAGACCTTGAGATCAATCCCAACAACAAGGCCACCATTTTTGATAGGACCCAAGCTCTGACAAGCCACCTACCAATATTAAGCAAAACCCATCAATGGCATGAAATTATACAGGTAAAGATTAATAATTGTGTACATAAAGTTTGCATCTTTGAAATGAAAAAGAACCTGAAGCCAAGCACCAGGAGCACAACCAAGGTCCAGAACAGACGAGCCTGGTGTTATGAGTTTGTACTGCTTCTGAATCTGAAGCAGCTGTTCCAAGATGGGTGAATTAGTAAATTAAACCAACGTTTTGGGTGAAAAAGTAAATTAATCAATACCTTGAAGGCGGAACGAGCCACATAACCCAGGCGCTGAGCTTCTCTGTAGAAGAAATCCGGCTTTCCTGCTCCACTCATCTTCTTCTTCTTCGCAATAAACCCTAAACCCTGTAAAGTTTTGATTTTTGCTTCTGGAACTGACAGAGAATGACGGTAAAAAGATTAAAAGTTGTTGGTTGGTAACATGAAAAGTGAATAAAAATTTACAGATATGTAAAGTCGTTGATAAAAATAAGAGACTAGGAAGCTGTTAGTCTGTGCTTGGAAGAAGATAGAGCAAGAGCAATGAGAATCACCAAGAGTTTGGATGAATGGATTACGTAATTATGGCCTGAGATGCAATCAGATTGAGGACCTCAGACGCAGTGATGGTTTTTCTTTACAGGAAGGAGAAGAGTTGCCTCTGAATCCTAAGCTCTAAAGTTTGTGTAAGTTGGCCTCTGAATACTAGAGAAGCTAATGAGATGTAAGCTATTCAACAAGTCCCACACTGCTCGCACAGAAAGAGTAAGCTACTCTCGCTAGTATAAATTAAAGCAGCCTTGGGTTGTTCTAAGCACGGAGCCATGCGTTGAGCACAAAGCGAACTATTCTTTCGCCTTTTACTAAAGAATACCGTGTGCGTGGCGCTTTAAATGGCATACGCCTATTTTTGGAAGGGCGCACCTCTGTGGGTGCCCCTCAAAATTTAGTGAAAGGTTGCTGTCCAATAAAAGTTAATAGTAAATACCACCGGTTACTTTCATTTAACTGCCTCAATTTCAAACAGCCCTATGGAACAAAAAGATCTAATATTCCAACACCGATATCTCCGCTGTTTTATAAAGCTCGGTTTTGTTAGAACAATGTGACCATGAAATAATCTGAAACTTGGAAGCTTAATATCTCGAACACGAAATCCAGAAATCAGTACAAGGCTGAAGTCATAGAAACTGATCAAATTTGATTGGTTAGATGGGAGTTGTATGAGTGAATTAGAAATGGATTGAACACATTGAATGACAGTTTTATTCTCATCCTAAATTTTCTTTTAGATGGAGTTTTCTAACATATGAAAAAAAACTACCCAGTACAGGGAATTCAGTTCTTACAAGTATATACTCAATACCCAAGTCAATTGCTTCGTGGAATAGTCTTTCGTTTTTAGCTTTGCAAGAAGCCTTTATCGAGATTAATAGGTCATGTTGAAAAGCTCAACTTGTTCTTTAGCATAGCCTTCGTTGCTTGTTTTGGTTTTTACCGAACTATAATGGAGACCAAGTTGAAGGATGGAGACCAAAGAGAATAGCCTTCCAAAATTTAGTGCTGAGTGTTCAAACCTTCAAAAGTTTACCAAGTTGAAGGACAGAGATCAAAGAGAATAAGCATGGTCTGTTCTTTTCCCACATCGAAAACATATGTATAGGTGGAGCAGCAGCGGACTTATAAAAAGAGAGCTAAGGCTCAGTATTAAAGCATCTTTGCGCTTGGGGCAATGACGCAGCTAATGAGGTTCTAACCGAGGCGCGTCTATTGCTGGTTGAAAACTATTTCCAAACCCCCTCCTGGGCCTGGGTTAAGCCCAGTGCCCTCGAGAATTTCTGGAAGGGCTCCCTTCGGGGTAAAGCCCTACAAATCTTAGTCCCAACTGTTAATGGTAGCACGCTTACTTTGCAGAAAACATACAAATTGGAAATCCATAGAAATAACTGTTTTTTGGTTAAGAAATCTGAAAGTTACGATGCTCCTCCCCGTAGATCCTAGTCTGAACAAACCACCTATATTATAACCCTAAGACATAGTTCTTGTTACAATCCATCCCTCACCGGGACTCATAATATGAATTGGAAATCACCAAACAAGTTTTCTTTGGACAACAAAAATAATTCGGTGCTTCTCGTGGCAGATTGGGTCGTCGTGCCTCAATGTTTGAATCGACTTGGATGTGTGATCTTGGACTCTTTTTCGATCCAGTTTTGTCTTCTCTGTCTGGGAACCCGAGAGGACATGTCATGGTTGGGGAGGTCTTGTTCCATTGTTGTGTCGCAGGGTCTTGCCCTTGGCCCAAGTCAATAAAAAAGAAAAGAAAACGAGAGAGCCCTTTTCCTACTTGTAGAAGTGGAGTAAGAACAGTTCAAGGTCAAAGAGAAGTACTGCCTAGCAAAATTCTGATTCCATTTAACCTGCTCAGCAGATCAGTAAATCATTGGCAATATGATAAAGCCACAAATAGTTAAATGACAGTGAGTAATCTTGAATTTTGATCAGAACAGTTTACTACCTTAGCTTCATCTATCAAAAGTTTAACATAATCATATGGCTCAAGCCACACAAGGCAGCAAGTAATCATGCTGCCCTCTGATGAACTGGGACAATCTAATAAGCAGCCCTCCAAGAAGAGATTGCATAGACAATGCGTCCTTTCCATCCCTGCAAGAGCCACCGGCCATCTTCATCAATTACGAAATCCTTGTGGTTATATGCATGCAATCTGTCCTTTGCTGTCTTCACGATCTCCTGGTTCAAAGGAAGTTGTGTAAAACCAGCCCTCCGATTCCTCATCTGCCACTGCTTGTATGTTTCTGGTCTTTCAATCCTCTCTGAACCCTCACATGCAATGACATTCATTGCCTCCCGGCCAAATATCTGCCTCTCAATCAACATCCGTTCTGGAATATCACGGGGGACACACGTGTCAAGCATGTCGAACAATGTAGAGAAGTGGAAGAGAGCCTCCCGAAATCTTGAAAGAAAGAAGGGTGCACTGTAGGCTCCATTTACAACTCCAAGTACGTAGACATCTGGATTCATCTTCCTTATCAGGTTCAAGACAATATCTCTTGGACTCTCTACCACCACAGTCTCATCAAGTAGGTTTCTAAGTCTGTAACAACAATTCACAACAAGCACCTCATCACGATTGAGTTTAAGATCCTCAATTTGAATGGTGTCCCACTTTTGCGCTATCGCGTTGAACTCAAATGGAACTTTAAAAGTTTCTGCATAGTTTGCTAAGCGTCGTCCTGTCTCCTCAACCCTTTCTGCTGGTCGGAAACCTGGATTTGGAAAATCAATCCCTGTAATTCGGAGCTTTGGAGGTCCATCAGGCCTAGACGAGAGACGTTGTATGAGGCAAGGCCATTGAAAACCATACATAATGCCGAAATCAATTATGTGGAGCCTTGTTGCTTTCTCGGACACATTCATTATTGTCTTATTTGAGAAGAAATCTGATAGCTTCTTGAATGGACATGCGGCAAGAAACAGATGGTATGCCTTCAAGACATCTGCAGCTGATGTTGGCTTGGTTATAAGGGCTCTGTAAATCTGAGTACCAGATCCAGCCATTCGTGCCTCAAGACCATCAGCAAAACAGCAAGCCATTCTTTGCATACCATCTCCCACAGGAGAAGCATGTTGTCTGATCCGCTTAAGTAAGTCGTTGCTAGTTCTCTGATCACCAGCTGCAATAGCTTGTGCACAAACCGTCAAAATAGTTCTCAAATCCACCACATCCTTTTTACCTCCCTGCTTCTTCCCACGGGATTTTCCACCACTCGGCCCCTTTGACTGACTATTCTGTGGTACGTTCTTGTTTGTTCCATTCTGCAAAGCTTCACGAAGAGCAGATTCTCCTTTTCCACAGTTTAACAAAACCATGTCAAACATTTCCGGACTCACAGCTGATTCAGTAGAAACTGATGATTGCTTGTTACTCCTTTCCCCTTCTAAAATCACATCGTCATGATGATGATGCTTCTTTCCCCTTGACTCTACAGAAGTGTACTCATTCTCATTCTTCTTGTCTACCTTAACTATCGTATCTGTAGCCTCTGCCTTTGGCTCTTGAAGCAACAGTGTGTTATTCTCCAAATCAACAATTAGACTATTACCATTTGGAAGAAACTTACTCGCTTCCTCAAACCCTCTTTTAAATTGCATGATTGAATCAGTCTCATTAAAAAAGTCAGGAACTCTAAGAGTGCTTACAGGAGAATCCACAAAACCATCTACAATAGTACCAGTTCCATTTGATGAGGCATGGGATGACTGAGAAGTTGACTGAGAAGCAACATTGAGATACTTAAACTCACGCAAATCACAATCCCTATTGCTACTACTAGTACTGGTAGAGGTAGTACTACAACAGCTGGAATGTAGAGAATAGCTGTCATCTGGGCTTTCATGGTTCTGAGGAGTCAAGTCACTAGGCGGCAAAGGATGCTTCTCTCCAATTAGCTCATAAAACGATTGCTCTGCAGCTTGAAGTGCAGCAGACTCCTGATACATGCAGGTTTTTTCTTCCATATCTTCTTCCATAAGCATTTGGTTAATGTACTTTAGAACCACATCACTGAAATCACAATCTTCGGGTGAATCCCCATCTGATCTCATGCTCAAAGGCGGTGCTATATCACTACGAATTGGAGTGGGAGGCACTTGGACCGTACTTGCATAGTTATGACCAAGAAACTTACTCGAGCCACTACCATTCCTGAATCCACTATCTAGTTTCTTATTCATCGAGTCTGAAAGAGCTTGATCCCTGATCTCCTTTAACTCATTACTAGAACCATAAAATTCACTCAAGGATTGATCCATGACCATTGAGATTGCAACAACATACTACTCACAACACCAAAACCCCAAAAGCTTCTGTGCGATATGTCTCAATATATTCTATCTCTCAGCTTTCCCCAGTCTAATATCGTTTAGAGCAAGAGCTTTCTTCACGCATCAAAACCAAGAAAAATCAAACCTACACAATACATGTATACACACAAGATTTAATATTTAAACGCAGTAATCAAATGGGTTCAACAAAAATGATTTCTTTAAGAAATAGAGGCATCAGAATTCAGAAACGTATCATGGAATAAGCAAATGAATCAAAACCCACCAAGTCCTATCAAGCACAAAACTACAAAAGGATATAGCCTTTGTTATTTTTTATTTTTTAAATACATAACAAGATGAAATCCACAGTTCAATCATTTCAAACACAAATGAATAGACAGTTCAAAGTGGTGAAAGATAAAGAATCAGAATTTAAGTACCTGGGTACACCCTTGAGAAAGAAACAGAAACAAACACTTTAGAGAGTAGAGGAAACTAGTCCAGGTTTTCAGGGCTCCATTGTGAAAAAGGTAGGCTAGTCTGGAACGGTGAAGGTGATGAGGATTCGTTTTATGGGGCGAGGGATAATCTCGGCCGTCAAATCTCGGCTGCAACGGACAGTCCGATTATTCTCCACGACAGTACTTTATGCTTCTCTTTCAACGAACCAATACTCGAGTTCCACTTCCAACACACTGATCGAGGACAAGGTATGAAGTTATAAACAAATTACTTTCCCAATTTTATTATAGTACTACCACAAATAAATGTCAACATAATCAACGGCACACATCAAATTTGTATAAATTTTAACGTTGATATCACAAACCCTCCTTGAATTTCGTCCGATTGACTAAAGTGATGCTTAAATTATGAAATCGATGATAGAGTTGTCAAATTCTTGAAAAAACGCATCCATGTGGTACATAGGTGCTTGACGAAAAGATTTACGAAGGTTTTATTTTATTTTTTCTTATAAAAAATAATGAATATTTGAACTTCGGACCTCTGCGTACATTTTGTCGGAGAAAAATACTTTATTAGACCAAACATTAGTTGGCAAAGACCTACGGAGGTTAGCATAAATACTAGATTGTGGTGAACCTTGTGTTTTATTAACATGGTATAAGTATTATCTTTTGAACAAAATTAGTTGGAGCATTTTGGGAAACATTTATCAAAATCCTTGGATCTTGGCCAGTTGGAGGAGAAATTTCTAATTTGGAAATGATTTATTTTAGGCTTTTAATGTCAAAATCCATAATTTCGGCCATAATTGCTCATCGATATCGTTAGGAAATGGTTATGACAAAGACAATGGCTAGCTGTACTTTTCTTTATTATGGTAAATTGAAAGAGGTTACAATTGACGAAAAGGGAATAAATTGAAATTTGTTGCAAAAATAGGAAGATTGACATAAATAAGAAAATTCATAGAGATATTAAGAATTAATATCAAAGTTATCCACAGATGACTAGTTAATATGTATTTTCAATTGAGATTTTTGCGATTATGCTTTCCAATCAGTCACAATCTTAGTGTTGTTTTCAGCATTTGAGCATCACTTTATAGAATTGGACACACATATTAGGGCCAAGATTAGGATGTAGAATGTGGACCAATTTACAAATAATATTCACTTCATATTGTCACGTAATTTGTGTTTTAAGTTAGGCTTATCTAATACTTCTATAAACAAACTCCAATGTTAAGTCACAAAGATAAGGTTGAATTATTGTCTGGGTTTAACCTTGACTCTTTGATTGCTCATTGTCAAATGTCATCGTCAAAAAAATGTCATCGTCATATCACATTAGAGCATATTAGAGCCTCCTTCTGACATTATCACATTCATACTTTTTCCGCTTTTCCCCATAAAAATCGTAGTCCTCCCAATTTCTTATAAAACTAGAACCCTAATCTCTTGGCTCTTGTGGTCACAATTGGCCAAATTAGATACAAGAATTCAGAAAAATACAATGGAAAAATAATCAAGTTTTTTAAACCTTTTTTCTCTTGAAATTAACCTAAACAGTAAGAGTGAGTGCAAATTTAAGTCAAGAAAAAAAATATTTCTAAATTAATAAAGTCGCAACAAGCACGCCCCTACTCTCGATTTAGTACAAATCTCTATGATGGTTGGTTAGCAGAAGTACTATGAAGAAATCATGCTGACTAGCAGTTGTTGATCAATAGAATGAAAGGTAGAAATCATTTTAGGGATTAGAGGCAGCTGCCAGGTCCCCATTATAATTATTATACACAGGCACTGTACCTGAGAGTGACTTCTTGACTACCTGACTGGTAGTCTAGTACAGATATATATATATATATATATATATATATATATCATTGGGTCATCATATATAGAATAATAGAACTGAGCACTTTACTTGCCAAAAAGAAAAATAGAACTGAGCACTTTACTTGCCAAAAAAAAGAAAAATAGAACTGAGCACTTTACTTGCCAAAAAAAAAGAAAAATAGAACTGAGCACTTATGTTCATTGACAATTTGACATAATGGATACATGACCACCATGGTCCATAAAAACTATCAACCACAAAAATTGTTTCCATCTATTGTATTAGAAACAGTTTTCGTTAGTCTCAAAGCGCGTTGGATAGTTCTAAAAAAATACCGGAAAAGACCCTAAATTCTAAATCCTAATTGGCGTAGTCAGAAATTGTATTTAGGGGGGTCAAGAATATAGTTTGAACAATTTATTATTTTATGTAGGGAAAAATTAGACTTTCGTTGTAAACAATAAATTGTAATTTTATCACTTTATTATATTAAATAAGATAAAAATGAAACTTAATAGGTGAATTTTTATATAATTGTGGCTGAAATATGTTAGGTAAGAGGTTTTACCAAAACGCAAATAAAAGATAATGGAAAATTATAGAAATTGAAAAATATAGAGGGATCAACAAAGGTTTTAGAAGTTTTGTGGAGTTGAAAATATCAAACTAATAAAACATAAAAACAAATATCAGAGGGGTCAATTGACCCTCCTCGACCACCCCTAGCTATGCCCTTGCCTAAACCTAAGATCCTTGGGTGCCCATAAAAGCCTTGGATTGATAGGTCCTTGAAGGAAGTTGTTTCGGAATGACTCGAAAACGGGCTCAACTCCTACTTATCCCAAACCGGTGTTGCTTCAAAATACCATTAGGTGATAAACCTCCCTTTCGGGGTGTTATTAAATCGATTTTCAGACGCTGCTAGGTTCCTTGTGATGCTTACCAGTATCAAATACGTAGGTAAGGGGATAAAAGAAGTTGAGTAATACACTACAAACTTGTAGATTACTCAATTGAATTCATTTTTGTTGGCCATCTATACATCAATGGCGGATCAAATATTATGATGCTCTCTCCAACAGAAAGGTGTATACTATACGTAACAAATACTACAGCCATCTTTGAAACAAAGACTGAGATTGACGTTCATTGCAAGTCACTCTTATCACATGGTATATACTAAAGAAATGCTTCACCAACAGATATTGAAATTGACCCAGAAAAAAGCTTTAGTTGGGTGTCGAGCAAACCCAAGAAAGACTAAAAGACATGATATCAAAAGGGTAAGCAAGGATCTGAGCAACAAAGGAAAACAATTGAAGAACTTTATTTCCTGTTGATGTTCATTCACATTTCTACAATAAAAATCAATTGAATTCAAATAACTGTAGCTTTGTTAGACTGACTGAACTTATTTCGACAGATCATTTACATATGCCAACATCTTCAGACAGAGATGTCAGCAAATAAATCATAGTATGGGTGAGAATAATACACAAATTTAGGAGGGTCATTTGTACATTTGTCTTCTTTCTCTGTTTCTGTCAACTTCTGCTGTTTTCTACATCATACAATGGCCGAGTATCTTTCAGCTCCATGTCTATCAGTCGAGCCGGTCTCTGTGATCCTCGGGACACAAGCCTGGTGCTTGCCATGTTGCTTAGCCTGGTGTTGGCACCAGTAAGAATGGGCAGCCAATACTCTGTCCAAAAGCTCCTGCGGAACAGGCTCTCCCCTTCTTTGCTGAGGAGAGATTTGTGCTGTGTGAACTAAAGTTTTCCATTTGTCCTGCAGACAATGCAAAGACTAATGTAACTTATGCTTTTCCAGTAAACTACTCAGTGATAAAACTCTGTCGTCTACTAATTCACATAAATCATAAGTAATAAAATGATATATATTCAAAACTTGTGGTAAACATTTTACTAAGATGATAAACAAAGCATGTTTTTACCTTCAAGTCCACATAAGTTCGATGATCTGCATTCTCGAAAGCACACAATTTAACATCACGCCACCTGCAGAATGAGAAATGTGGTTAAAACCCTATATATCCTTCAACCCTTGTATAACCTTCAAAAGAAAGCATGCATCCCTTCAAAAGAAAGCATGCATCTCTCATGTGATGCAGTTTAAGCAGTAAAGAATATCGCACCTTCCAGTCCCGAGCTCCTCAACAGCCTGTACCAATGCTTCTACTTCTGACACAGAGAATGGCCTCCTGGTTCGACGCTGTACAAGCTCAGATCGCTTAGATTTCTGGTTCACAGGAATCACAGCTAGTGGCTCCATGCTCACGTCAGGAAGAGCAACTATTGCCTGGCATTCTGGCATGGCTTTGTTGGTTAATAGATCAATATGAGAGGAAACCGATTCATGATTACTTTCAGCAAGAGTGCCTGAATTGGTTAGAGGAGGGGGGTCAGATATCGCATCAGAAATCCCTGAGTCCAGTAGAGGTGTGCTTGGGGACCTGAAACAGCACAGAAATATTAGCTATAGAAACTGACAGAGTGACAGTGCACACTTGAAAAGTCATTCAGCAAATAGAGCTGAACCATAATCCAAAATCTTGTCCTATCTATTGTAATCAAAGCTTGAACATCATTTTCTCACATATCAGTCATAAAACAATGACCGCAGAAAATACCACTCTATTGCCTACAAAGTAGTATCAAATCAAAATTTAGGAGAACTAAGCAAAATTGAATCAGCCTTTGGTATAAAAACAAATAAGGCCTATAAGTTCTAATTTCTGGGAGAAAGTCATCCACCATTTATGTTAACCAGCCCAAACAATTTTTGGTACAAGTGATTATAGACTAAAAAATAATACATAAAAGAAAAAAGTCATATATTCCATTTACAACTATACCATTTCAGCATCCCTTCTACTTATCAATGATCATGAAAGAAAACAAAGTTGACCCCTTTGGGATTCAAAACGGTAAAACGGCCAATCAAAGTAAAGAAACTTACACAGCGCATCAAAATTACCTGGTCAACAGTACCGATGCCTCGCATGACAACGGAGGAGAATCACCAGGACACAAAAATGGAGGAGCATGCACAGGACTAGGCTCCAATGTAAAACCCAGAGAATCCAGATTGTCTTTACAAGAAATTCCGGTCTGCAGTAAAGTTCTGTTGTCATCTCTAACCTTTTTACCTTGAACAAACACCCCAACACTTAGACCACCATTAAGTATGGCATTCACTGCCTCCATGACTGTCCTCTGCAAAACGTCATAACACAAACATATATTTAGTACTAGAAGTGACAAAAGTCAGCATCAACTTACCAAAATAAAACCCATTATGAGCCTAATAAACAAGCATGTTCCAAGTCACTAAAGGAAATATACTTGAGAGGGAAAAAAAAAAAAACTTGAGACCTGTACACTACGAAAAACCCGAGTTTGTGGTCACTGCTAGTATGAAAAGAATTAAAGAAAAGTTACTATACCTTCAAGGAACCAACAGTTTCAGTTTCTGGCACCTCAATAAAAAGCTCTGGTACCCTAAAGGATTTGATTCTGAATTTCACTGTACAAGAAAATATCCACCACGATAACCTGTTAAACACAATCAAACGAAAAGTGTCTTTGCATGCCAAACCCCACCAAAAGCTTTAATTACCATGAGATTCCTTGGAGTGGAGAGAAGCTTGAGGACCTATGACTGAAGAAGACACCCCATTTGCTGCAGAGAAGAACAACTCTTAAGCAAATCTAATGGCACAAGCCTTAAATTCAAAAGGTATAAAGGAACAGTGATAAAGTAAATAGGTAACTAAACCGATGTAACATACCAGCTGGAACACTTTTGTCTCCATTCATGCCCTTCTCAGGTGAGTAAGAAACACTTTCACCGCTGAACCCTCCATCAGAAGTCACTACTGAGCTTCGGTCAACCAATTTCCTCCTCTTACATAGAGTGTCACGTTGAGATCGTTCACGGTTGTAAAAGATTTTCCTCTTGTGATAAGTAGATTTTACTCCCCCACCTAGAGAAATCAAAAGCATAAAATACTATTAAAAGATAATTCACATAAATTTATGCACATTTGGAAAAATATGAGGCTGAAATAGTGAAAGCAGTAATCAGCCGCTTACCATATCTGAGGTTTTCACATTCCCTCAGTTTTGGAGCCACTTTCCAATATTTGGATGTCAGTAACTTCCTTATTCTTCGGTCTCCAATACGTGATGGAGGCCTAAAGACCTTTACCTTAGTGCTGAGTTTATTGCACCTAGAAAAGTTTTCGTCATCATCTCTAATACCTAATTCAATATCATTCCTATGCCTGGAAAAAGAAGCATTAGGAATAAGATCCCTGTACAACGACAATTTGACATTATTGTCTCCATTGACAGTTGCAGGATACTTTGCATGCAATTCCATTGAATCCTTGGAACTGCATGTGTTAGCCCTATTACAACCTCCAGTTTCTAATCCCTCACTGTGTTTCAGTAATTCAATTCCATTTCCTACATTACCATAAGAGGACTCCCCAATACCTGGGGAGCTTCTCCCTAATTTACCGGAATAATTGAGAAGAGTGGGCTTGCTACTGCGAATTACTGACTTCAACTGACCAACAACTTTCTCTGAGCTGTCGGAATTTGTAATAATTGAAGTACGTTCCAAAGCCGTATCACTCTCGGCATGCAGAAATTCTTTTGGAGTACACTTCTGATCAATGTTTTTTGAGGTCAGCTCTAGAGAAACACTCTCTTCAGAGTAGCCCTGATCAAGACGCTCATCTTTCGGAGGTTTATGTTCATCTTGTCTTTCCTGCTTAACATCTTTGCCAAATGCAGGCTGAGAATTTCCTTGAGAAGCATGACTAGAGGCAGATGAACTTTCACTCTCCTGCAATAGCTTGCCAGCTATAGAAGCCAGTAATTCAAATGCACAGATTTGTCCATCCTCAACTGACTTCTTTTGCGGGCCCCTCCTCTGGAACGAGTAGCCAAGAATTGTGAAGTTAATACGGTGCAAGTCATCAAAAAAGGCAACTAAATAAAGAGAAAATTTAAGTGACTGCTTACTCTAGCTGATCTGGGAGCTCTAGGTATGGTGGGGACCCGGAATCCATTAAATCCAAAATCTAGCCTCTTCTTCAACACCATATCTCAGGCATACATGGTAAGAACTCATCAAACACAAAGAAGCATCACCCCCACATCCTCCTCACTGTCAAGTGTCAACAGAAGAAAAAGGAAACACACGTGTCAGGCTCAACTTAACCGGAAATTGTGGTTGCATACTTATTAATGCAATCTTATCGATCCCATAACAGTAGATAAGAATCAATTCACAATACTGACTCTGACTCTTCTAACACACTATTATGATAAAATCCACAAAGCATATCAAAGTTGTTATAGTGTTACTTTTTCTGAACTACATATATTAACCAAAATAAGAGCATATAGTAAGAATTCCTACACTGCCTAAATAATCAATAATGTGCAACAACCATGATTAGCCACCAACCCTCTGTATGTAAATACCTATTCTTTCCACAATTTCTTAGAAACCCAACAGATCACGGAGATCGGCTGAGTAGAGATGCTACATTCCAGAATTGTAAGATTTAGAATATAAAACTGATATAATTGATCCCAAATTTGAACCAAAAGCACAGTAAAAATCAATCTGTTTCCCAATGGCAGTTATTATATCAAGGTCCAGATCTTCAAATCCTGATCAGAGGTCTTTGGAAATAAAAATCCAGGTAATTAGACAAAGACTAGATCAGCCATAAATTAGAACCAAATTTGTAAGTCAATGCCCCAATCACATCCGAACTAAGTTGCTTTAGACAGAAAAACATTTAAGAAATGTAAATTGCAATTAAGTTCATAAACCCAAAACCCAGAAAACGAATTCTCTGTTGATCAAATTGAATAGTAATTCCAAGGATTCCGAATCAAATCCAATTCAGCAAAAGCAACACAATTCACCGTCAATTCCGATCTTCCTTGTACAATATGCTTTTTACGTAGTGATGAATTCAAAACTAAAATCTCATAAACCTCAGATCAACAAAGACGGACTCCATGCAAAACGAAACCAATAAGTCTCATCATTCACAAAAGTCGTAATCAAATCCAATTCAGCATAACCAAACACGGCCAAATTTCCACGATCAGATCCCGATCTCAATCAGAATTTCAAACTCTGCATGCAGTTATCAAACACCCAATTGCTCAAAAATCCGAACAAACATTAAAAACGAAGCAAAACCCATCAATTATTGATCCAAATGACGCAGAATTCTCAACAATTCAACCCAAATTGCATCCAAGAAACAATACAGAAACGAAAACCAAAATCCCACAGGACAGACTTGAATTACTCACCTCTTGACAAAGATCTTCGGGGCTAGAACTAAAACCAACCAATCAATCTATCTACAATTTTCCAGGGGAGAAGAGACAATTTTCTGGGGAATGTGCAAGAGATCTGTGAGAATTTGAATTGAGAATTGCGAAAATGTTTATACACCACTCTGTTTTTTTTGTTTTTTTTTTCTCTCTATGAAAAAAGAAGAAAAACCCAGTTCCGAGAAGAAGAGGTTGATTGTTGTATATACAAAAACCATGCAAAACAGGGGCTTAAACCCCTTCTTATAAGTTTATGGTTTCTGACCACAAAACCGGGCCAGCCAGTAAAAGGGCATTAATGTCCGGAGAAAAATTGCAGGTTGCCCAAAACCTCTTCCTTCTCTTCTCTCTTTCTGTGTTGGACCAGTTCTTCTCTTCTACTACTTCTTCTTCTTTTTTATCCACGACGCTTGCCACGTGGACCTCCCTCTCCTTGTACGAAACCATTTCGGATTTTCTCTTTTTTTTCTTTTTCTTTTTAAGGATAAGGAAAAGGATTTCAGAAATTATTATTTTTAATAGGAAAAGGACAAAAGAGTTTAGGCTCAACGAGTTCGCTGTTCTATTGGTCCACTTGGAAAATGGGTTTTAATGGAAATTGCATAAGCATAGCACGACCTCCATTATGGAATCCATAACCGACTTTTGGGATATTCTTTTTCTTTTGGGAAAAGTTCTTTAGTCTTCATTTCTATTTTTTACTCATCCATATTCACAAATCATGCCAATTTGAATGGTTAATTTAGAATGGTAAATAGCTTACCCTATATTTTCACATGTAGGATCATCATCCCCCTCAATCTAAGTCATATCTCCCTTTTGAAACACCTCTTTTTCTGAAAACTCATTCAAATCGAGCTCCTAAAACCTCACCCCGATCGTGTCGCATCACGACCATTACCAAACCAAATTCAAATTATGGCCACCAGTGCCACCAAACTCAGTAAAACCTTTCATTTCCAAGCTCCAATTTTAGAATCGGTTCAAAACCTTTTATATGGAAACACATTCAATTTGAGCCTCGAGTTCTCTAGTAGAGGTAATCTTTAAACTTTTCAATACTCTTTTCATTTCGAAGTCAAAATTCGTATAAATTATAGAAAGATTCAAAATTGACGATTTTCAAATTAACCAACATCGATATCGAGAAGCCGGTTAAACATATTATGTTAGTTTTAGAAAAAATTAGGAGGTTTCAGTCTTGAAATTATGAATACTATCAAATATATAATCACATAAACGAAAAGCAAGAATCAAACTCTTTCTATGAATATGGAAGTAAATGTTTTCATTTTAGGGGAAAATCTTTAAACATCAACCGTTACCTAAGTAAGAGTATAGTACATATCATTCTTAATTTTATTCTTGTTGACTCACAATTTCAAATTCATATCTAATAAACACACTATTTTTCGATAATAAATATTGACATTATCACTAAGGCTGTAAGATTACGTCACGCTCTTTGGGAAAGGGAGGAAAAGAATATATGTTGACACACTCGTGATTAATCAATGTTAATTATGAAATCAAAGTTGCAATATAAATTAGGATATTCAAAGAAGCCATAAACTGAATAAAGCTTAAAAAATCTCAAATGGAATCATCACACTTCAATAATGTGAAAAGTGTATAAGCAAATTACGAAAATGCACATTCAAATGTTGTTAGAACTTAGAATCAATCAAGATCCATTGATTCAATGATTCAAAAAATTAGTCGTTAATTAAAGCATATAAAAACAGATCCAAGTAGACATCCAACCTATCATGGGGTCTCAATTGCTATATAATAATCGTCGTCACTCTACATCTTTATAAACAATTAATATCTTAATGGTCTATAACTTTATCTACTACATGTTTAAGGATATGAGTTTTATATTTTGTGACTTTTTGTTAGAGTTAACTCATGTACTGAAAATGGACAAAGAGGGTCTAATTTTTCATATAAATCGAAATAAGATTATCACACATTTAAGTGTAATTGAATCGAATAAAACGTTGTATTTAAGATAGGTCAAAAATTCAATGTGGCATGTTAAATAAAGATGTTCAAAACTTAAACCGTCCCTCAACAATAAGCAACAAATTACTAGGATATTATTATTTTTCTAAGAATTTAAGTATTGTTAATAATACCATAATTAGAAATTCTATTTTTTTTTTTAGAGAACTTCCGCGGTATTCCAAAGGTTTCCTAGGCCCAAATACTAATCCGCAGTCAGAGATATTATCAGAATGCTTCCTCCCCCTGGCCAACCACATAATGTTAGAAATTCTACCTATTCTTCCCTAAATGTTGCACGAATTTCTCCTCAAATTTCTTTCTTCTTTTCATACAACTACGTTGTTTTATCTGAATTAAATTACATACATTATATGGATAAGTGTAGTTGATGTCGATCTATAATTTTTCACTAGCAAAGGGGTGTGTGTGTGTGTGTGTGTGTGTGTGTGAGAGAGAGAGAGAGAGAGAGAGAGAGAGAGAGAGAGAGAGAGAGAGAGAGAGAGAGAGAGAGAGAGCCACTCAAATTAGAAATTCACTCAATATTGTGAGCGTGAACACATCACTGGCGGTGATGTTCAACGAGCGAGATTGAAAATAAATAATATTATACATTTAGGAGATAAATAGGTAGAATTTCTCCAATATCGTATCATAGCAATAGATTCCAACCATTTTCTCTACTATTTTTTATTTTTTAGCTAAAATTTAATACAGCTAATCTAAAGACAAATTAAGATTATAAAGTGTGACAAGTGATAGGTGGGGATTGAACTTGTGCACTTTAGTACATGACTTGTATCCCCCCTAGTCCTATTCGGGGCATGAATGAAGTGGCCAGTCAACTATGTGCGTTGACGGCGTTAGTTACAATGGGGATTGGTTATTAGAATGATTGAATGAATAAGAGCTAGCTAATCGCTTTGTGAATTGTGCTTTGTGTTTTTCTTCTTTTTTCCGTTTATTCAGTTTATTAACTGTTATGTGTGTGGTGGCAAAGAAAGGCCTAGGTGATACCGAAACGAGTGGCCAACGGCGTTTTTGCGGTTATCCCAATACTCTTACTCGCTTTCTTCGCTCAAGGAAACCCAGACCAACTGTCCCGGACTTGCCAAGTGTCAGGTACCCGGTCACCTGCTTGCTATTTCGACACGTGTTAGTTGTCAGATTGGAGTTGGGACCGGTTGGTGACCGACTGGCTGCGACTGGATTGGGTTGTGCTATAGTTGTTTGGGCGAAGCCCACCTACTTCATTTCTTGGGCTTTCACCTACTTCTTCAATGTGTGACGTAAGCAGAGTCTCATCTACTTGGTGCGTGTTCATCATATTGAACTAGCACTACTAATGCAGTTTATATCATATTTATTAGTAAGACTCAAATTGTTTTATGGGGTTGTTTTCATGAGGCCCTTTGTATTAACATATATATATATATATATATATATATATATATAAATATGTATTGTTTTGTTTTGGATTCTTTATTTGTCCATTCCTCCAAGTCCAATACCTATTACAATTGATTTTTATGCGATTGAAGGTACCCTCATCAAGCAGTTAAATTGTTACAATTTTAGTAGTAATTCGATTTGGTTAACTGTGTGGACTTTGATGAATTCCTGTCACACAGAAAACCAACCTAGAAAATAATGTATATTATCAAACAAATCGAGGTCGATTGATCATGAAATGAAATTAACTTATAAAGTACATCCTTGGCGCTGTAGATAACAACCTTAATTACTAGCTAATTAAGCTAGCAGCTGGCGCAAGCAATATTATTGAAATCAAGTAGTAAAAACCAAAGCATAAAAGAAAAAGCAAACGAAACAAAAGAAAAATGCATGCATATTGGTGGACATGGGGGCGGTTAATTTGGTAGCTGCTGCTGCTTCAGTGGTGGTCTCATGAGATGACAATGCGAGAAGCTTGGGGTATTGTTTCAAATTCTTCTGAGATGGCTTCAGGCCGGAAGTCATAAGTGTTGACCCCAGTAAAAAGGCCATCGTCTTTCTTGTAAATGACGGTTTCGCCGGTGTAGAGAAGGTCCCGTTGAAAATAAGAGAAAGGAACGTCACAGTAGCCCTTTGTGGCAAGCAGGCTGACGGAGACAGACTGACCCGGCGGCACCAGAACGGTGTAGGTGGTTGCAATCGTATTTTCGCTTGTGATAGTTGATCCCCACTCGTAGGATTGAGTTGTCAGCTGGCGGGAAACGGAGATCTCTCCACCGAATCCGATCTCTGGAATGCCAATGTTGATGCCGGCACGTATGCCTTCCGTGGTTGATCGGGCGAAATTCCATGTGCTGCTCTGACTCTGAGTATGGGAGAGCGGGATCGCCACGGTGTTGTCAGTGGTGCCGTTGTTGATGTTCCTTGCGGTGGCCATGGATATCGGGGTCTGACCGTAGATGACGGCCTGATCGAGGTGGAAAGCGGCGTTGTAGATCCTCCTGTTGAGAACAAGCTCTTCCACCTTGAGATGTGAGGCGGCGACGATGGTGGGGTGGAGGGCATGGAAATAGTCTCGGTCGCTCTCGCCTACTCTCGTGCAGATCTTGTTGTTTAACGCGCTTCGGAGGGCCACTGTGTTTTTGTTGTCAATTTTCACGGGCCAAAACAAGCTCTGCCGAGAGCTTTTAGAAGCCTTCTCATCACCCTTGATATAAGTATTCTTTTCAGGAAGTCCAGTCAACAGGAGTAAATCATCAGCTGCATGTGACCTAATTTGAGCATATCCATCTGGAGTGGTTGTGACCTCGAACCATGCGGCTGGGTTCCCTTTGTCAATGGAATCGAACACGACATACCAGTGTAACCAACCTTGTTCGCGACGGACGCTCATGTAGTTGCCGTTGTCGCCTTTGAAGGCGACGTGTTTCGGCAACACCACCAGCGACTCCCAATCGGTAACAGTGTGGATATCCCGCCCGTTGCCGTCGTGCATTAAGAACTCTGTGACCAGGCCTGGGCGTGCTTCACTAGCAATTTTCCAATAGCATGCATAGTTTCCACGTTGGACGTGGCGCAGTCGGATTTTTTTGGGATTGTTGGCCTCTACGGAGAGTGGCTCGAACAATGTACATCCCCACGACCCTGTGTCTTCTTCGGGTTCGTCAGCCAACGCATAAATGCGACTGTTACTTTGGGAAAACACTCGCAGGTACTTTTTGTTGTAACAGCATTTTAAATGCACTCCCACCCCAACAGTCGCACTCACCACTTCAAACTTTGCGCACTTGCTGAAAATATCCTCTCCGGTGTACACGACCATATTATCCGGGTCGTTCACCAAGTAATTGTTGTCGGACGATTTGAGAACTATATAGGGTGGTAACACGACTGCCAAATCTGACATGATCGATCGATCTCTAGCTAACAATAACTTGGATCGAGATGGATCTTAATTTGCTTTAACAACTCCATGGAGGTATATATTTATGATCGAGTTCATTTTTAGATTGCTTTGATGGATCCAAAAGAATGAATGAATGTTGCTTTGATGCCTAGCTTATAGCTCCCTCTTTTAGATTGCTTTATTTGATGCCTCCCTAGCTAGCCTCTTTTAGATTGCTTTGATGCCTCCCTCTTTTAGCTTGTCCAACCCTTGCAATAATCTAAAAGATCGAGCTAGGGAGGCATCAAAGCAACATATATTTATAAAAAAATATATATATAATCAGTAAGGCACAAAATGCTTCAGACGACGGAACAACTCTGTCGTCTGATGAAGTTCTTTGCTGTTGTCTAGTAGCCTGATATCTCTAAGGACTATCAAACAACGGACATTCTCCGTCGTCTAATATACAATCAAACAACGGAGATTCTCCGTTGTCTGATAGTCAATCAAACAACAGATATTTCTCATAAACTGTTGTCTAATGAAATCCAAGTACTAATATTGTAGGATCATTTGTAGTCTATCAGCAACTTCAAAGACAATTATATGTTGTTTGTATCAGACCTTAACAACATCTTCTTTATAATATATATGGTTTGAAGGACGTTAGAAAGACATTATTTATTCAATGTCTGTGATTTGTAGTTAATCTCAAAGACAGTTATATGTTGTTTGAAAGTGAAGAGCACTACAGTTTTGAAAAGTATATATTGTTTCAAATGGTTTAGAGGGACAATTTGTAGTTTATTCTGTTGTTAGTTTCAACAGATTTTGGGTTTGATTATGTTATCCCTTAATTTCAATACACAATAGTTATCATCATTCCTGTGTTGGTTTTGAACCATATACACAACAAAAATAAGTCATTTAACCATAATATCATTGCATTCACCAAAATATATTCATAATCTGTCATTGTATACACCAAAATACATCCCTAATATAGCAAACCATGTCAATCAGCTAAGGTTTCTTCTATAACTTTAAAATACCAGAAATATGAAATCTGCTGCATACTAACTATTCTATTTCTTGTGCTTGGATACATGCATCAACCAGCTCTTCCCACTCTACTCGAACTACATCAACATCTCCTTGATTGCAAGTATCTTTTCCCTTGAACTGAAACGTAATTACACCAAATAGAGTCGGCATAACTCATCAAAAACACCACTATATATATACATATATGTTTCAGCAGTACCATATATAAGTTTCAGATTCTATTAGAACTTGATGACATACACACAAATAAAAAACCAGTTAGCTAGATATGACATCTACAAACCAGGAAGCACCACTAAAAGTAAACAACAAATAAGAAAGTCATTTTAATCACATAATGACTTAAGTATTTGACCAAGACAATAAAAAGTGACTCAAGTATCTGTGTTTCAATATGTCAGGGAACAAATATAAGAAGCATCCTAACTGCGTCGAATTGGTCTGTCAATGTAAGTAGCCTTATTCTCAGAAAAGAGATACTCATAGTTGAATAGTAATACTTAAATGAAATCATTTCCTTATACCTGCATTAGCCAGACACTGTCCTTACCTCCACTTTGCATTTCCTTAAAGATTGTTTCACCTAATGCAGATATGTACTCTGGATCACTAATAGGTGGAGTATTCTCATTGAAACTATCACTGCAATTTCAACGAATAAGGGATCAGTTGCATCAAAAAGGTAAGTGCACGTCCATCTAGGGTCACTCTAAACAGAAAACCTAAAGCAAAATTTTAGAGAAATTATGCTCTTCGAGATATCCTTCCGCCTCTGTTAGTTTTAAGCACAGGTAGCAATAAATCACCATACAAAAGGCTAACTATAATCATAATGTCAAAAGGCCAACTATAATCATAATATCAGAGAAAAGCCATACAATAATTTCCCTGAGGCACAAGACATCATATAACTGAACTTCTTAGCAGGAGCAAACATCAAGCTACTAAGTTACTTACAACAGTATTAGAGATGGTCGCTCTCACAAGTGACTTTCCTTTACAATAGATACATAACTCACGGACTTGTCCGTTACCCGAACTAACAGACGAGAAACAATGTCAAACTACCAAATTTATATGCAATTTGTACCTATAAAGTGTTGCACATTATAAAGAGTACGTACCTAAAGTCATCTTATCTTGCAGTACATCCCATTACAAATTTGAGGCCGGCCAGAGTGCTTGCAATCTTTTCAATCAATTCCTGCACATGACTACCTAGTATAAGCAACTTAATTTGCTTATAGCTCTAGAAACCAAAAGGAATAAAATACATAACATGGAAGATGACCATTAATTAATGCTAATGATCATATTGCAGGACTTTAGGAACCACATAAGCTCTTCCATAGTTCCAAATATGTTAATTGCAGCTCTAGTACAAAGAATTCAAGCCAGCTACATTCTGTGTCTCTTGAATTTTTGATAAGGTGTTAAGTAAATTGGAAACAGTTCCCGCATAGAATTTTTTTCCCAATTTTCTAACACAGTAAGGAAAAGATATCTATCGTTCCATAAAAAGGAAAAGAAAAAAGATTACCTCCCAATTCCAATTCCACTAATATAGAACTGTGATGCACTTATTCCACTAATATAGGACCTGGTGGTGTATGATATTTACTTATAAATGATTGTAAAGAAGTTGATTCTTTTATCTTTAATTCAACAATGAAGTCCAATGTTCAATCAATTTGATAAAAGCTAAGAATGACATGGTGTGTAAAGTGCTATGAAGGATATTACAATCAAGTATCGAACATATAATGTGACCTCAAATAATGTTGCAAAAAAGGTTTGCAGAAAATATAAACTCCATTAATTGTTTCATTTGAAATATATATATATAATTGAAGTTAAAATCTGGGATTCTTTCTATCACATTTGGATTAAGAGGTCTTTGTATTTGTTACAAAACTTTAGCATTCAACAATAAACAAATCATAACATGTAAAATGACTTTCTCAAACTACATTGATGGGTCATCCAAAACAACTTCAACCTTGCACCAAGACATGGTATTAAGACATTCTCATCCTATTCACAAATCACAATCACATATCACCTAAGCAAAAATATCATTAACATAGTTGAACAGCTGTAACAATAAAAGGAAAAGCTAGAAAGAAAAATTGTACAATATCACCTTAAGCTATTTGAAGCTTTTATTTATTTAATGAATTCATGCAACTATGATCAATTAAGTTCTAAGATATTAGCAGGCTCAAAACACGACAGCTTCCTGTCCCAGCATTAGAAAGACATTTGAAAAAAATAATGGCAGAAAGCAATTCTGGTTGTTCAATTCATGCACTTATGAATTTATGATAGACCTTAGAAACAATTAATCGATTCCACCTTACTTCCTTGAACCAGCAAGCTTTCCAGTCAATTCCACCTGCAGTGAACCATAAGAAAAAAGATTCTCAGGTAGTTCAGTACACCAAGTGAGAAAAACCACCACTTAAATAGAAGTATAAAGATAGCAATAGTGTACATGCCTAAACTTCCCATCCTTGAACAACAACTCAATCAGAGCATCTCTGAGCACCTCCCCTACGTTCCTACTCTTCTTCTTTCTCATTTCATATCCTCCATCTGCTACCCAAAAGGAAAAATAAAAACAAAAAAACATCAAAACTTTGTCCCCAGAAATTGGTGGAGAGATAACCCAAATAGCTATCTATGAGAAAGAAAAGAAAACAACTAATTGGAGAGCGACTTACCCATTTGTCTATTTTTGCTTCCAAAAGAATTCTCAATTTCTGCTAAGGTGAATTGGCAGGTTAGGGTGGGTTTTGGGAATTAGAGTTTTTGGGCATGTGTTTAGGAGAAGACTGAGAGGGAGTGATATGTAGGGGGTTCCAATTTGGGTGTTCGATCTGTTTTTCGGCCTAGGTTTTTAAATGAGGATGTAGAAATTTTGAGAGAGAGAGAGAGAGAGAGAGAGAGAGAGAGAGAGAGAGGAAAAGTCGACAGCTATGGCTAACTGAGATGCCATGGTGAGAGAGCTGGCAGAGATCGAGAGAAGGGTGCAATAGAGAGGAGGAGATCTGAGATTGAAACTTAGAGAGAAGAGAGGCACAAAGCGGGAAACCTTGAGCAATCCCTAGCCTCACAGAGGTGTCGGGTTTGACATATGGGGTTTGAGATTCTAGGGCTTTGGGATTTCAGAGTAAAAGGTAAGAGAAGACTAGAGAAAGATTTTGAGTTGGGAGGGAATGAGAAGAGGGAAACCAAAATTTATTCCCATACGTTGTCTCATAACTCCGCTTTAGGGAAAACTAAAGCGGACTTCATACGTTATGCCAAAAAAAAAATTAACCATGCGGAGTTATGAGACAACAACTTCTGTTGTCTCAAATTTACCAATCTTTCGAAATGAAAATTGTAACGCAGTATAGCGAATTCAAACAACAGATTTAATTTATATGTCGTCTAAAAAATTCAGACAACAGAAAATACACTTTCTGTCGTTTGATGTGTGTCGTCTGAAGCATTTTTTGGCATAGTGAATAGTTAACTATGAGTTAACATTAATTATGAGTTTGATAAGTATCAAATTTCTAAGGGGATATGAGCATCACACCTTAACCAAGGGTGTGAGTACTCCTGGAACCTGCATTGCAAAACCATCACAAGGCTGGTTTTACATCCTCCTAGTTTAATATCTCTTTATTAGCAACTCCTCATTTGACACCAAGGCACTGGATGGACTAAACCATTTTTGGGCCTTTGGAAGTCCACGCATTTTGCCATTTGGTTGCAGTATGTGTTATGCAGCATAGCAACTATCTACATATATAGTGCTAGATAGTTGCTATGCTGCGTAGAATAGAGAAAAACTCAGCAAGCAGGTTCACACCTTTCGATCCCCAACTACCAACTTAGCTAGATCATACTAAACAAATCCGCCTAGCCGCTCCACAGATCTCAAAGATCCTCACAAATTATAAATCTTAAAACAATATAAGTGTCATTTCTGGGGTTTGGGCTAAATTATATTTTGTAAGTTAATATAACCATACCCTAGCCTGCATGTAACTAGACTTACGATCCATATATATAAGGTGTTGATCAGTACAATTGCACTGTACGTGGTGAAGATATGGAATAATGGAAATCAAGCAAATTAAACTTGGTAATATATGTGAAACTTTTCAAAGTTTCATGCGCGCGTATAATATATAGAGATAATTCTAAACATGTCGATCGAATAAATACAAGTAAGACATACGCTATAAACAGTTTAACACTCAAGTACACTACACTATTTGCACATAAAACTACTTGATTTCTCTTCAGCAAAAAGCAACAAGTATATGATCCTACGTACGTGCCTCAAAAGATTAGTAATTCTTGGGGCCTTTGGCTGTCCCATATAATATAATTTCTCAGCAAAACAAATTTTGAAGGAATTACGTTGGTTAATTATAGTTGTACTCATTTTCATCATCCTCATCATCGATTGATCGAACCATGCGACGCACGTACGTACCTACCTTAGCTAGAGCCTAGAGGTAAAGGAAAATAAAATTAATTACATATCATCATCAATACTGGAGAATTAATCCTGGCGAATTAAGCTACTATATATAGTTGGTCTAGTAGTAAATTAAGATGAGGCAAGTTTTCAACCAAAGAATTCATTAATTATGAACTTTCTACAGTAAGTAATAAGCACCTACTGTAACTTTACAACCACGACCCTGCTCTTGGTGCCCTAGCATTTGCTTAAAGCTCAAGTCAGATAAGCATTGTGTCATCTATATGTCATCTGTACCTAAGCTTGGTCAAAACTCAATGGTCAAAGATCTCCCTTGACTTGACTCCGTCTCTTTCTCACAGACAAGATCACATATATACACCTACACACACACAGCGAAAGAGAACACATCTTGTAGACAGAAGTTGAATAGTTGGGGTTGTGTTTAATTTGGGGTGGCAATTTCACATGTTGGTAGCTACTGAGATTCTATCTTAATTAATCTTGATCGATATGCATATATAAATAATGGGACTGAATAATGTGAATGAATCCAATTATTAGTAAGACTCGATCGAATTCTTATGATTGGTCAAAAGTTGAAACAAAAACCATGCATATAATTAATTAAATTGAATGTGCATGGCAATTAATTAAGAATATAAAAGCATGTGATTGCTTGTGATCGAAGAAGAGCACTGTGTATTGCCGATCTATGCTACCACCGCCAAGCTACCTACCTTAGCTGTCCCATGAGAGAAACAGAGATTGCAGCTATATATATATATATATATATATATAATGATTCTCAGGTAAGGAGATCCTTACTTTTTTAAGTTAAGGAGTTTTGATTTCAACCGTCAGATCAAAACAGACGTGGGACCCAACTGTCAGATATATTTTAAATGATTTGCTTTGACGGCCGAGATCAAAACTCTTTAACTTAAAAAAGTAAGGAGCTCCTTAGCAGAGAAGGCTTATATATATATATATATATATATATATATGATAGTTGTTTATTATCTTAGTCCTCCATCCTTTTAGGAGTGACATGCAAAACAAAATGTAAAGCAAAAGATCAAGGAGAATGAGTATGTTATATACATGCATTTTCCGTTGTCCAAAAAAAATTAATATACATGCATTTCCATAGGGATCAAAATACTCAACTACCCATTTATAGTATAATTGAGAGCGAATTCAAGCTCAGAACTTGATTAAATACTCTCAAAGTCTCAATTACAAGAGCTACGTACGTACGTACACTAAACTAGTTCCGCCCCTGGTTGTGCCTATAACTATGTTCGTGCAAGCGAGGCTAATTATGTCCAATTTTGGAGGTCCAACCACACGGTGGCACCAAAAAATAATGTTCTAATTAACACCGTGGAGACAAGCCTCAAAACTTTCTCACAATTTTTTTTTTCTCGAGACTTTGGTTTCTAATCCAAAACGTACTGTGGACTATAGTACACAATTTTTTAGCCAAAATATCATATTCTTATTTTCACATCAAAATTTTTCCACCCTTAAATCATGATTTTTAAGCACTTCTCAAATTAGCGGAACGCAAAAATCTCGACCCGATTTTTTTTTTTACAATTTTTCAAATTAGAAAAATTAGAAAATTCATATAAAAAAATCCGCTCGAGATTTTTGAGTTGCATCAATTGGAACACCTTCTAAAATTTATGTCTATGAATTGTGAGATTGTGGCACAAGAAAATTTTTAAAAAAATAACTACAGTTCACAAGGAGGCATGCCAACATACCCCACAACAAGTCCAAATATACCAAACCATACCAAGACCTATATTTATTCAAAATTTCTCGTGCCATAATCTCTCCATTAATAAAACATGGTCTTTAGAAGGTGTTCCTAGTGATAGAACTCAAAAATCTCAATCCATTTGTTTTTAACGATTTTCCCGATTTTTCGATTTTGAAAAATAAAAATAATACTTTCCGTACCCAAAAAATTCTGAAAACTTTTCTGGTCATAGATTATATTATCCTTAGTGATCTTACAAAAAATCACAAGTTTTTACCTTATAATGAATATTTTATGGCCTAACACATTGTAGCTGTTGAAACCTTGCTCTAGCTCATTCAAGTGACCAAGCCCTTGCCCTTGCCCATTCTTGTGGACAAGCCAATGAAAATGCATGTGCCCTTTCCAATGTTCTTGTCCATCAGTTTAGGGAATGGAAAACACTATGTCTCCTTATATGTGTCATTTCAATGCTCGTACCATTAACCATGTACGTCCATGTTGCTCTTATAACCATGTATGTGCAAGCGAGGCTACTTAGTGTCCAACCTTGGCAGTCCAACACTCCAATCACACGGTATCACCAAAGAACGATATTCTAACACCGTGGAGACTAACCCCATAACTTTTTCACAATTTTTTTTTCTGACACCTTGGTTTCTCATCCAAAACTATGGACTATAGCACACAATTTTTGCCAAAAATTGCGTGTTCTTATTTTCGTACCAAAGTCTTACCACCCTCAAATCATAATTTTTAAAAGACTTTTCAAACTGACGGAATGCAAAAATTTTGACTTATTTATTTTTTACGATTTTTCAAATTCGAAAAACTAGAAAATTCAAAAATAAAAATAAACGAGTGGAGTTTATTGAGTTCCGTCCATTGGAACATCTAACCGGGTCCAATTTTGGAGGTCCAACCACGACGTTTCACTCAAGAATGATGTTCTAACACTGTGAAAAATAACTCATATTTTTTTTTTCCAAAATCATGATTTTTCACTCAAAACTGTGGACTATATAGCACACATTTTTTTTTGCCAACATATCATGTTCTAATTTTCTGGCCATAATATTCCCACCCTTAAATAGTTAAATCATGATTTTAAGCACTTCTCAAACTGACGAAACACAAAAATGTTGACCCGATTTTTTTTTACGATTTTCTAAAGTTAGAAAACTAGAAAATTTATATAAAAAATTCACTTGACCTTTTTGAGTTCTGTCAATTGGAACACATTCTAGAAATTATGTCTACGAATTGTGAGATTATGGAACAGAAAATTTTCAAAAAATAATTGCAGACTTGCAGTTTAATTACATGGAAGCATGCCAAGGTACCCATAACACGTCCAAACGTGCCAAATTGCAAACGTTATGAAATTTGAATTGAAAGTGAAAAAGAGGTCGTCGTTTGTGCAACTCATGTGACATTATCTTTCTCTTTTTTGGCCAACGTGTCACCTTATCTTTTAATCTAATTTATGTTATGAATTTAAGTGGTCACGTGGGGTATTCATAGTCATTTAATCATTCGTGTGGCTTAGATTTATTATAAGGAAAATTACTAATAAGGTCAATAATCTCAAAAATATTCTCAATTAGATTTAGGTTTCCTAACATTTACCAATAAGGTTGGTATTTTGCCCAATAGGTCACACTATTTCCCAACAGGTTATTTCTAACAGCTCAAACCAAATTTACTTGACAATTTTGCCCCTTATTATTAGGGTCGCTGGATATTTGTTAGAGAGAGAGAGTTAATTCGACATGCATGGTTAGAGAGAGAGAGTCACTCAATAAACCAGTTATTGTTTGACAATAACAAATTATTGTCTAACAATAACAAATTATTGTCTAACAATAACAAATTATTGTCTAACAGTAATAAATTATTGTCTAACAATAACAAATTTATTGTCACTCAATAAATCAGTTATTATCTGACAATAACAAATTTATGGTCACTTAATAAACCAATTATTGTCAAACAATAATTTGGTGGGTTTGAAGTCAGTGGCATATTTCGTATATTATATAAAACATGTTGTATAGAAATGTCATATTGCTCCCTGTTTTTCATTACATGACCTTATTGGGCAAATTTATATTTTGTCTGATTTATTGGGCAACTCTATAGAGTATGTGACCTTATTGGTCACCAACCCTTTATTATATCACTTGTCAACCGTAAAATTCAAAAGAAACAAATAAATGGTTCGCCAAGGGTGGTTCATTAACTACACTTATTGGTGATCGTGAAAGTCGAAGAACAATAATGGAGCATTTGGAACTCTTCTTGTTCATAATATTGTTATGGTGAGATGACTGTTTTATTTGGAACAATGAAGTTCCAAATGAAGATAGATGGGAGATGACTCTTATAAGTTGATCGAAAGCTACGTACAACTACTTATATTTAAACACCTCAATCTCTAATTAATAATGTATAGAAGTTGATTAGTACAAGTGCACTGTAGTGAAAAATGTAGGAATTCAGCTGCAAACTTAATTATATAATGTGATCTCAAAGCTACGTAGAAATGTAGAATAGATAACTCAACCATGTCAATGAATGCTAATTAGATACAAATCGACTTTAGAGAGTTAGACACTCGATCATGAGTAAGACTATACTATTTACATGGATCAAGTACTATACTTAATTAATTTCTCTTAAGCCAAAAGCAAGAAATATATTTTGTTCCTATTTTTTTTGGTTGAACGAAATACATTGTTCCTAATTAAAAGGATTAAATTCTTTGGCCTTTTGCTGTACCATATAATATAATTGCTCAGCAATATTAATTTTGAAGGAATAACATGCATTATCATCATAGTACTATAGTAGTACTCATTTTTATCATCATCATCAATATTTTATATTCAGCCTTGTGATTCAGAAGCTCTTCATAGTTCATATATACCAAAGTCATCGATTCACCTACCTTAATTAGCTAGCTATTTATATGAAAACAAAATTATATATAGAGGAACTCGTATATATATTTAGATTTTTATCTCTTATGATTCTAAATTCGCATGCTTGCTATAGCTAGCTTGTGCGTGATCAGTTGGAATTAATTTCTTCTAATTTCTTTTGTTGGTAGGAGGGGTTGCATGCGTAAAACTCAATATATATATATCCTATACGATCTAAAGAGAATAGTAAAACTAATGGTACCCTAGTAAAGACGAGGCAAGCTAGTTTTCAACCAAAGAATGCATGATGAACTTTCTACAGTAAGTAATAAGCACTGCTACTGTAATTTTATAATACGACCACATGCTCTTGGACTCTTGGTGCCCTAGCCTTTGCTCAAAGATTTGTGCCCTACCAAAGTCAAAAGTCAAAAGTCAAAGGTCAAATTAAGGTCGCCTTCTCAGACTCACATGCATGCACACGTACAGAGAAAAATCGATCACAAGTGAAAGAGCTATATAGGTAGCTAGCTAGCAAAAGAACACATTAATTTTAGTCTCGCAGACTAAAATTGAATTATTGGGGTGGCAATTTCACATGTTGGGGTAGCTTAATCTTGATCCATGCATGGGAGTGAGTGTCAATCTATCCAAAGGGAGATGAGGTTTGGTGTGGTGTTGTTGAACAACACAGCTTGCCATTTTTGATGACTGGGTGTGAATCTAGCTAGCTCATAGATTTTGTTGATGAATGAATTAAATGAACTCCATCTCCATCGTCAACCCATATTATATCCTTAATGCAAAAGCCTAAAGCTAGCGTTACCTTCCCAACCGTCTTTCCTCATAAGCTTCGCTGTACGGCTTCGATCTAGTACTTCTAGTCGATAAGAGTACTTGGGTCTAAACTTCGGCTCTCTTCTCCCGGCCTCAACTTTGAGTATATTACTTGTATAAAGGGCTAGCCAAAAAGGATAAGACTGTGTATATTGTACAAGAAAGTTGCTTATCATCTTACTACCTCTTCTAGAATATGAATGTAAAAACAAATAAATCGGCACAAAAACAAAAAGAAGGTTTTTCCTGTACATGGTTTTGGACCCTTGACCCAACAACAAGGCTATGCAGTCGTACGGAGTTACGGACATGTATGCACGGCGTAATACGAGGACCGAAGAATGCGGAATCATTGGGCCCCATTCATGATCTTCTACCGTTCAAATTTGACATTTTTGCATTTAGACAGTGATTTCATAACGGCGTCGAGGGTCTCCGACTGTCCTCTTCAGGCAAAGCCATGCCTTATTGGCTTAACTCGCCGGCAACAGTAGGCACTAATGACTAATCAGCCTCTGTACCAATCATCTTTTAATTGCCTTCCAAGCATACATAAGATTATCTGCATTAGATTAATCAACTGCATGCTTTCGTATATCTTCGCCATGCCTTAATTTTCTCAATCAAAAGCTGGGTTGAATTCTATTCGTACCATTCTGTAAGCCTCCAATTGAGTCCACCGTCGACTGCCCTAAAAGTCAAAAAATAAAACATAGGGAGCAAATGGACACAAAATTCTTACATGGAGGGTAGGTTAAATGAGCAGCTTGCAGATGAAGGAAACCCGTTTCGTTCATATGATCACATCTGTAAGGGCATTTCCGTCGGTTAAAAATCAAAGAACTACTTAGACTGTGTTAGTTCTATATTTTTGTCATTACCGCCAAAAATAGTGGCATTAATTATGGCTGATAATCAACCCTCTGCTTTCTCTGCTTCTTTTTCCTCCTTAAATAGCAATCCACACTCTGCTTTCTGCTCACACCCAAAACCCTCTGTTTTCTTAGGCTTCCACTGAAAGTCATGGCCTCCATGTTTGTGCTATGCATTGTCTCTCTAATAGCATTCTCAACAGCTCTAGTTGACGCAAACCTTCCCGGTGCTTACTCCGGCGGGCCATGGAAGGAGGCCCATGCTACTTTCTATGGTGGCGGTGACGCCACAGGAACTATGGGTAAGTCGTCGTTCATTCCTTTTCGGGATTTTGGACCTCCCAAAACCCCATTTTTATATCAAATTCAGAAGCTCTGTCATTTTTACATTACATAGTATAAAGTTCATTCCTTTCTCAGTTTTGTGGACTACCCAAATCCCATTTGTTCACCAATTTCAAAACCCACATGACCACATCTCCATTTGCCAATTCTTTACATCCCATACTTCAATTTTTAAATCTTTTACAGAGAAAATAACTTTTTTTCTTTCTTTCTTGAATTTCACTAATTATATCCATGTACTCTGTTTTACAGGAGGGGCGTGTGGGTACGGAAATCTGTACAGCGACGGCTACGGCATCAATACGGCCGCGCTGAGCACTGCCCTCTTCAACAACGGTTTCAGCTGCGGATCTTGTTTTGAAATAAAGTGCGTAAACACCAAATGGTGTCACTCTGGTCGTCCTTCAATCTTCGTCACCGCCACCAATTTTTGCCCCCCAAATTGGGCTCAGGCCAGCGACAATGGAGGTTGGTGCAACCCTCCTCGCACTCACTTTGATCTCTCCCAGCCCATCTTCCTCAAGATCGCCGAGTACCGCGCCGGCATTGTACCAGTTGCATATCGCCGGTTAGCCTCTGACTCACTCTGTTTTTCCTTTTTCTTTTGAGTTGATTTTTAAAATACCACATGTAGTTTCATGGATCAGAAAAGATCTAACTTCTTAAAGAATCTTTCCCCCCAAGTCCTAGTGTTACCTAAAGAATATAATTAATGAGCCGGTTAATTTTGTATATCCGTCATGTTTTGTTAAAAGTGAACACGTAATATGTACGTATTCACTTGTTACCCCAAATGATATCTATAGTATTACGCTCGATCAAAATGGTGCTTACGTACACAAAAAGTTATTTGTGCATCACGTGTGCAAATTTGTGAGAATATTTCTTTCATGTACAATTTTTTTGTCCGATTCATTACAAGTACAAATATCATTTTGGAGATGTTTTAAATTGTGTCGCAGAATGACTTAAATGTCTTTCCTGTTCACGTAGGGTGCCATGCCAGAAGCGAGGAGGGATCAGGTTCAAGATCAATGGCAACCCCAACTTCAACTTGGTTTTGATCACCAACGTGGCAGGTGCAGGGGATATTGTGAAGGTGAGCATCAAAGGGTCCAAGACTGGGTGGATGAGCATGAGCCGTAACTGGGGGCAGAACTGGCAGTCAGACACCGTCTTGGTCGGACAGTCACTCTCATTCAGTGTCAAAACCAGTGACGGTCGCACCACTACTTCTTGGAACATTGTCCCTTCCAATTGGCAGTTTGGTCAATCTTTCACTGGAAATAACTTCAGAGTCTGATAATGAGTAGAGTATACTTTGCTGTTTCATATGAAAAAAGTGGAAAATCTGTATTTTGTTTTGGACAATTACATAGCTCGGCAATACTATGTAGCCTGTAGCTTTGGTTATCGATTACTAATAAGACAGCTATTTAGCATAAAATCACTGATCCAGTTGTGATTAATCTTTCATTGCCATTTTTTGGTTCTGTTCCTAATATGCTCCACTGATCTAGAGTTGCATAGAGTTCTCAATTGGGTAATGATCTTGCCTCAAAATATGGATTTCAATTAAGTTTATAATTCAGGTGAAATTATAAAAACATTTCTTTCACTCGATTCTCAGTTTCGAACTGAATCTAATAATAATAAAAAATTGTTGTGGAGATGTTTAGGGTTCAGGGTTTAAGGCCACTACTATCAAAAATCATTTCTTTAGTCAGGTCCAGATCTTGAACAAACCAGCAAATGTCATGAAGTCATAGTCTAGATTATTGTGCTCTGCTCCAACATGAGCATCCATACACTAACAAATTGTTAGTAACAATGAAACCCAGATAGTTTAATTGACCAAAAAGAATCACAGAACAAGAAAAATGCATTGAAATCCAAGAAATGTGAGATGGAATCAGTAGACAAAACGGGACAAGAGAACCCGTCATCTGTGGATACCCATCTCTACGGTTGTCTGGCCGCTGCCGAATTCACACCAAATCAATGGTGTAAATCAGGCGTTCTCTGTTAGCACTATTAGTGTATATGAGAAAGCAAATCCAGAATTGCTTCCTCTAAAAACCCAACAAGTGCATAAAATCAAAATCAAAATCAAAACCAAACAAATTCAACAAAGGGCTCATATCAAGTGTATAGAATTAAAAGACCTCTCATTGTGGGGGAACGAAACCCTAATTCGAAGTGAAAGAGTGTGAGGCCAAAGATTTTCCCAGACGCCAAAAGCCTGCCTTTTCTCTGAAGAAAGGGGCGGCGATTCTTCTGGTGTTTCTTTGCCATCCTTCTTCTTCCAGTTCGAACTAGGGTTTCCAAATCTTGGAGCATTCCCACTCAAGCCTCTCTCTTTATAATCACAGCCCCAAATTTACAGATGTGGGAATGCTCTATGTAGGCGGAGGAAGAAGAGAGATCTAAGATATTGAAGAATTTGTGTAGAAAGACACCATTATATATAGGATAATATAGCCTAGGGTTACACAGAAACTAAGATCGGAAATAAAACGCGGTCGTTTAAACTAGAGAAACATGGGCTGTTCCAACCTCAACGGCGTCGTTTTGCGACTTTACAATGTAAGGAATTTTCAGATTTTTCATTCTTGCCAACCATTGATATTCAATCTAAAACATTTGTATATATATATATATATATATATATATAATCTTGTAATTCTAAGAATTTTAAACGAATATCATTGCAGAGCTCACAAGAAACCTTCATAGACTCTAATGTATTCATGGAGGAAGCAATTAACGCATACAAACACAGAAAGCTTGCAAAGCAATTATTCATTAGCACACATACTGAAAGTGATACAACTCAAGTTAAAACAATAGGTTAAACCAAACTTCATACATGTGAAAATGAATGGTTTCCATGGAGACTAAAAGTTCAAAGTAGAAGTTGGGAACCACCGTACAGCCCATATGGACTCGGTACTCTAAGAGGAATGACAGTTTATTAAAAGTAGAGATAAGTTCATCAACTAAGCAAATGAAGACATCTTATTGGTACTGGAGCTAACGACTGATCCAGCAAGACCCCAGGACTGAACACAATGCTTGTGGGTCGTCCGGCTTTGGTCTTCATCCATTATACTCGCCATATGCAGCTGCAGAAATAGAAATGAAATACTCAGATCATGGGCTTGTCGCAACTACATACCGAGTATTTTAAATATGCAACAGTTTGAATACCAACCTTTAGTCCATTTCCATCCGCCGTTTTTTTTGTTTCCATTCCTTCAGAATGAATGCAGCTCCCTCTTGCAGTGTAGCCCTTCGTCCCAGACCATAGTGCCACAATTCTGTAGTTATATACCTCCCGCTGGGGTTGTATTGATTTATCTCCATTAAAGCTGACGTGACAGCGTTGTACACTGCATCACCCAATTCACTCTTCAAACGTTTCAACTTTTCGTCGTCTTCATCTATAAATTCCTGAGCCAGTGACATTGATAATATGTAAAAGTGAGATGATAAGGGGCAAGTGCCAAGTGTTTCACAAGAAAAAGCACAGAGAAATTAGAGTATGATTAAAGGGTAAAAAATTAAATGCTTCAACCAAACTAATAAGAGTGCCTTTGCTGTCAAAGCCCATTTACCAACCAAACTAATATGTGGACATCTAATGCATTGTGCATTTTGACCGTGAAGCACATTCCTAACCAGGAACTATAAAGCACATTAAAACACAACCAACCAAACATGCAAGTGAGGGTTATATATGATGAGTATCAGGTATGGCACTAGGAGGACTTTGCTATCAGAGTTACAAATTTGACTCAACTTATAAGCAATGTAACAGCTCATAACTCACTAGGATAGCCAAACTTATTGAATCGGAGAATTAACATAGCATGCAGCTCAAAGAACAATATTAGAGACATATTGATATTTTTTCTTTTTATCAGATTCTTTTTATTATTATTATTATTGAATTTATCAGATTTTTTCTGGTGCCAAGGGAAAGAGATAAAAGAACCAAATTTAACAAGATACTGAGAGTAACAGATAGTACACCTTATGTTCCCCTTTCACAGGAATAATTTTAAAAGGATGCCAGTCTGGATCCTTTAGATAATCCTCCCATAGAGAGCAGAGTTCTGAGGCTTTCTCTTCTGCTTCTTCCACATTATACTGATACTTTCTCCTCATTGCTTCTTGGAATGGGGCATTGTCGAGCTCTCCCATTCTTTTAACACCAATTTGAGCACGACTTGACATTTCTATATCCTTCAATCCCTGCAGAATAAGAATATTAGTATTTTAAGACAAAATAGAGGGAGCTTATCATGAGCATAAGAAATTAAGAACAGAACTTAGAAAAACATCTAATACACAAAAGCACATTACACTATTGCAGTGCACAAATTGAAGATCCAGCTCTACTGGAATCATTTAACAAACAAACAAAAGCATGTATATATAAGTGTATAACTTACAATTTACCAGTCAGTTATCAAACAAATTTTGAAATGAAACACCCGGATACATTACCTTATGAGTCACTTAATCACCTGAAAAGATCCCTTTTTTTCTTTTCCTAAGAAAATAACCTTAAAGATCGTATCGACTACCCAACTATTAATAGATAGTTAAAGATCGTAATTCACCATCATTTACACCATGTTCTGCTAACTAGTTATAATAAATAAATAAATAAAAAATATCTGCAAACCATCCCATTCAACACTTCTCAATTACTTTTCATTATCAATCTTTATAGGAATGGTTTGGCATGAGCAAAAGACTCTAACATTAACCTAAGAATCACGGTCCCTAACTACACAAGTTTACTTCCAAACTCTTGTAGGACCATCTGAAATACCAGATGTCTTATATATAAAAAGAGGTTACCAATAAGGCAGAATATAAAGTAAAGATCAAAGAAAAAACTTACATTGATCAGTTCCTTACGAGCTTCCTGCAACTCATCATTGCTCTTTCGCTCCTTTACAATTAGAGTTTGATTTAAAGCTTCTAAATCTTCAAGTTCATCTTCCTTTTCTCTTAAACCTTTGAGCATTTTGTCCACCTTTTCCAGTACTTGAGCATCACCGTCATCTCCCATGCGCCTTAAAACATTCAACTTCCCTCTTTGATGCTCAATTTGTAATTCAAGATTTTGCTTTGCATCCAGGTCCTTCTCCAGCTTGATTATTTTATTATGAAGCTCCTCCTGTTGCCTCTGGATGAAATTGGTTGTCACATGCATCAAAGATCTTATCTGAAATCTATAAAATAATGTTCTACTCATTTTTAAGTACTTAAAAAGAGCCAACACACCTTCTGATCGTCAGCCAGTTTCAATAAATTTTCATTAGCCTTCACTTGCTCCACAGCAGCCAATTGAAGAGAACTATTTTTTACAGAATTCTATGAGAACAACAAAATCAGTGTCATTGTCCAAAAAAAAGGGTGCGCTAACAAACCAAAGACCAAAAAAAAAGAAGCGTTTGCTAACATCCTTCAGCAACAATGGCAACTTGCAACTAATTTTCCAATACATAAGCAACCCAGAGGAGCGAGGGAGGGGGAAATGTATCTTTTTAAGTAAATGGAAAAAAAATCTAGTATAAATCTTTCCCTCCATGTGGGATGGCGATGCTTTTGCCTCATACAACACATTGTTAAAATACAGGAAGGATACCAATGAATCCGATACATAATTTTTCTTTGAATATGAATGAACACACACATCAGGAAACAGAATCTACATCGTTGCATATCAGATGTCATCCATCCCAGTCAACCTAAGTTGGTAAAACAGTTCTTTACGAAGAACAACAAATGCACCAAGAAAGATAGGGTAATATGCATGAAGTTAATTATAGTCCACAGCTCTCAGTTTTGTCATATTCAGGATCCTGTTTCAATAGTGTCAACTTCGCCATCAATATGAAAGCAGGAAGAATGACATTTTTGGCTATTTCCTTTCACGAAAAATTGTGAAAGTAAAATACACATGACATGACTTGGTGAGACTCAAGCATGCTCATTTTAACTTTTTGAAAAGATGGTTTTCACCTGGTCAGCATTATATATTGTTGAAGGGATGTTGATAATACAATCTACGACAACATGTGCAACAGTGAAGCACAAAGTAGCAAACCTTTTCAATCTCCTCAGCCAGCTTCCTACTTTCACTTTCGTTATCCGCAGCACGCTTCTCCATTTCTTCTATATGTGACTCAAGTTCTTTCTTTTGAGATTCCAATTGCAACTTGAGTTTTTCGTGGTCACCAAAAATCCTCTTAAAGTGATCCTGTGCACTTACTTGTATCTTTCTTATCTCTATCAACGGAAACAAACATGGCATGAATTAACGTCACTTCCACATCATAATACCAGAAAACAATAATGAAATACCAAAATGGTGAAAACAAACAACTTTACTAAGCTATAGAGGCACTGTACAGCTGCGGAAATGAAATATACATAAACTTCTTAGGGAAAAAAAAAAAACTTAAAGCTAATCAAGATTCAGTTCTGGTGGGAGAATCAGAAAAACTGGCCAAAGATAAAGTTCATTCTTGTAGTTGATAAGTAGCATTCTTCTATTTCTTTACTAAGTAGAACCAAAACATACCTTCATTATAAGCTTGAACGAGCTTATCTTTCTCTGTGATAACGTTCTTAATGGCATTTGTAGTTTCATTGCATTTCAGCTCCATCTCTTCCAAGTCCTTGTTCTTGACCTCGATAATGCTCGTCAGATTAGATACCAGTCTATCCTGCTTCCTGGCTTCTTCCTCCATAATTTCAGAAATAGATTTAAGGTCCCCAATCTTACGGAGGTGCTCTCCAACAATATTGCTAGCTTTATAGTCGTCTGCACGGGCAACCCAAGCATAAAGACCAGATTTTTGGTCACCATCAGCAAACCAGTCCTTTTTTCCATGACGATCTGCCTCATAAGCCCTCTCAAATGACATAGCATTAACATAGCCAGGCCAATCTTTCTTAAATTCCACAACGGCACTTCCTGAGTGACCCCTATAGTTCCATAGAGGATGAACTCTTGTGGGATTAAACCCTCTGCTTATATACTCATCTCTCAGCTTGGATCCACTTTCTCCTACAAATCGCCCATCATTTGCCCGTCTGGTTGGGATATTAACCACCACCCCTATCCAAGGCCACACTAACTTTTCATCATGGTCACAATCGACTGGGGGTTCTTCCTCGGCCACAGGTTTTGATGGACCACCTTCGGCTACTAGATCATTTTCCAAATATTTTGTCAAAGCCAAGTGTTTGGCCTTTTCTTCCGTACTTCTCTTGTCTGAAGTACTCTTTCCCACCCCAGAGGCATGTTGGAGCAGGTCCTTCAAATTAAAATCCCGCTTTCTCTTCTTCTGGCAGAAGGGGCACATAAATGTCCCTTCCACGCTTTTCACCCTGTGTTTTCCATTCTTCAGCTCTTCATAAAATTGTTCTACCTCCTCATCCAATTCTGAGTCACTCAGATCTGTATCCTCTTCAGAGCTATGATCCATTTCCAAACTACCCATTTCCACCTGAACATTAAAATTTTCAAAATCACTTGTCAAATTGCTGTTGAATTCAATGATTTTGAATAATTCTTTTGGAAGTTGAACATTTGTAAACACAGTTTAAAGCAAAAAAAAAGGTAGACATGAGAGAGTGTGTATTACAGAATCAGTAGTTCTTAATCTAATTTCTTCACAAATGACAAACATGGGTTTTTTTTCTTCCCTTTCTCAAGGACAGACTAAGTAGATAATGAAATCAACAAATCAGACCCAGAAAATAAATAAGCTAAACAAAACAAGGCCTTGCATTTCACAATTTTAGCTCATGTAAACCAGTAAACTCGCTATATATATAATTATTCAGTTCGGTGTCCACATAATTCCTTCATTTCTCTCTTCTGTGAAGTCAATCATTACACAATTCCAACAACAAAGACTTGTACTTTACAAAATACCCATGCAAGCTAGTCATGAAATCCGAAACTTACAAAAAAAATACACAAACGGTAATCACAGGAAATTATGCTGAAGCTCCAAACATTAAGCCAGACAAATTCGAAACCCTAAAACGGCAATGCATGCTGCAAAAATGTACATGCAAGGCGCCGAGCAACTAAATCGGAAGAGGGATCATGTACGATGCGGAAATTGAAAGACACGAGTGAGGTCACCTGAGAGAATCGGAGCTTCAGAGGCTGCTGAGAGAGACTGAGTCACTCACTGACTAGGAGAGTAGGACCACAAAGTTTTAACCAAGGAGAATTGGGTTTGTTTGGTGGTAAGAGCCATTATAAAGGGCATTTGGTAATTGGAGAGGACGACAATTGTAGCCGTTCGAGACCTTCAACGGTTTTGAAGACCGAATAGGGAATTAATAATTCGCCACTCAACGGTGAGTCGATTGTTGGCACCAAAATCTGGTAATTCTGAATTTCCAATAACATAGAATTTGTTTCCAATAGTGTGTATATTACCATGTTCCTTCGTTTTCTAGGGCATTTATCATATTCCACACACATTTTGCGTCCATCCTCGAGCTAAATCTTATTAGTTAGACCATCAAGACTTGTAGCCTAAGAGACAATTCTTATGAATATACATGTAAGATGTGTGTTTTAATTAAGGGTAAAGGCCGTTGAAGTTCATTGATTTAAGAAGTTACGCTTTTAGGATGAATGTGTTTTTATAAATGTGTTTTTGCCTTTAAACCTTGTTTATTTTAATTTTTCTATTTAAAATGTGTGCGATGAGAGATGAAACTCATGCGGAACGGTTAATTATGCATTTATTACTAGGGGCGTTACTAACATTTTGAGTATCGAGGCGGGATTATTCATGCATAGCTAAAATGAAATGTTGAATGAGAGAGAAAATTCACATGGAAAGGATGAGATGTGACCGCCTCAGAGTGTTTATTGTCATTTCAAATTATGAGACGGGTCCACCGATGAATCATTCATGTATAAATAATCGGAAACTATTCTATGCACGGTCCGTGCAACATCACGTTCAATCTCAGCCGTCCAAATAGATATCCAACGGTCCAGTTTTGTTTAACTAATTCGATCATAACGGTTGACCGTTAAAAATCATGATTGTGTGCACCTCAGCGCTACGTGCATGTGCACGTTCCGTGCATGGAATACCTTCCGATAAATAATAGTAAACGTTATATGAGAGATAAATCTTATGTAAAGTGCTATGTAACCATTTTCAAAGTTGTTACAGACATTTTGAGTCATAAAGTGAACCCATTAGATGAATCATTCATGAATGACTAATATTAAACGTTAGGTGAAAGAAAAAACTCATGTGAAACACAACATACTTCAAAGGTGGTTATCAACATTTTGAGTCCCAAACCACTTAATAATTCCTCTATACATAGCTAAAATTGAACAATTCTAACTCTCAAACACTATGATTTATTTCCAAAGACAATAATGGAAATAACTCTCAAACACTATGATTTATTTCCAAAGACAATAATGGAAATAAATCATATTTTTTGATTTATTTCCCAACTTTTCCAATCTTGCAATAGAAAATTAATTTTAATCTTATGCAAATCAAACGAGACTTTAGCATTACGACGTGAACTAAATAAATTGATTTATTTTTCGCTACCTAATAAAACCTATATTCCTCTAAAATTTACCCTCCTCATACCACTCACCTCCGGCTAGGACATCCAACTTCGAAGAAGTCACCCACCTCCACAGTCTCCTAGGTAACTCTACCCTTCGACTTCCCTATACAACTATAAACATGTGTGTTGACATGGTTTGACCGTTTGACCGTCTCGTAGATTCCTTAGCAATTAAATAAATTCGGACTCGGGTTTAACCAAATTCAACCCGAATTGGATCTGGTGACAAGTCTGCTCCAGTCCCGACCCTGCCCGATCAGAACCCGCCATTACCACTCTCTCTCACACACAGAGAAGCATACACAATCAGCTTCCAGAGTCAAAACCACAGGACGATGTTTCCTCAATTCGGTGCAACCGCAGACACTCTAAGCAAGGCGTCGACAATGGTGTTCCGGATCGGTACGGACGCCCACCTCTACGACGACCCCGAAGACGTCAGCATCGCTCCTCTCCTCGACAGCAAGTTCGACTCCGAGAAGTGCGAAGCACTCAAACGCTTGCTCGCTCTCATCGCCCAGGGCTTCGACGTCGCCAATTTCTTCCCTCAGGTTCAAAATCTAATTTGAAGGCTCTGTTTGGATGCAAATTTGATCTATGCAAATTGTCTTTTAGCTGAAGTTCGTGAATCGGAATTGTAGGTTGTTAAGAACGTTGCAACTCAGTCATTGGAAGTGAAGAAGCTAGTTTACTTATACCTGTTACATTATGCTCAAAAGTATGTTAAGCTTAATCACTACCTACTAAGCTTTCTGATTCATTCGTGACCTAGAGTCTTAGTTATTGTTTGTTGAGTTTGAAATGTTATGTTGCAGGCGTCCAAATGAAGCATTGCTATCGATCAATTGCTTCCAGAAGGATCTAGGGGATCCAAACCCGCTGGTGAGGGCATGGGCGCTGCGAGCCATGGCCGGAATCCGGCTACATGTTATTGCGCCTTTAGTTGTGGTTGCTGTGGGGAAATGTGCTAGGGACCCGTCTGTTTATGTTAGAAAATGCGCGGCCAATTCTCTTCCCAAGCTGCATGATTTGCGCCTTGACGAGTATACAGCTGGTATTGAAGAGGTCTGATTCAATCACATGTTCAGTAGTTGTAGACTTGTAGTTTTTGTTCTTTTCGTTAAGGTATCGGTCTTATTTTGGTGAAGAAATAGAGGAAATTGTTTGCATTCACTAGACATATAGCTGTTGATTGTGTTATATAAGCTAGATACCGAGTCGATCAAAGTTGGTTTATTTGTGTTATGAGTTATCTCCAACATGCATAAAAGTGTTCAAACAATCTATCATCAGAAATGTTTTTTTCGAAATCTACATGCCCTGTGATGTTCATATTATGTACTGAAAGTTTGTGATGCTTGTGTCTTGTTCATCACAGCCTTTGTAGATGCAATGCCATATTTGCATATGTGGAGATCTTATATCATTAGGAAATCTGAAAGGCTGGTACCTAAGTCCTTAACATCTCTATTTTATCCTTTACTGTGCAGGTTATTGGCATACTGTTGAATGACCGTTCCCCTTGTGTCGTTGGAGCTGCTGCCGCTGCCTTCTCTTCAGTTTGTCCAAATAATTTGTCTCTGATCGGAAGAAACTATCGAAGGTTATGCGAGATTCTTCCTGATGTGGAAGAATGGGGTCAAATAGTTTTAATTGGGATCCTTTTGCGCTATGTAATTGCAAGGCATGGGTTTGTGCAGGAATCCATTATGTTTTCTTTGCATTGTACAGAGAATTCTAAATCTCAAAAGGATTTCTGCGACACCAATTCTGTGTTAGAAGACAATGGTGACATGAGTGGTCTTCATGAGTCTGAATTAGTAAATGTTGTCTTTCGATGTTATATGGAAGGGCCAGATGAATATTTATCACGAGTGGGTTTCATGAATAAAGATTCCTCTGAATTTAATCCACGTTTTACATCTGGAAACAATAATGATGATGTGAAGTTCCTGCTGCGGTGTACATCGCCATTGTTATGGAGTAATAATAGTGCAGTTGTGCTAGCAGCTGCTGGTGTACACTGGATTATGTCACCAATGGAGGAAGTGAAAAGAATTGTTAAACCGCTCTTGTTCGTCCAAAGATCATCTACTGCCTCAAAATATGTGGTAGTTAACATTTCCTTGTAACTTATTTGGTTTGAAAGTAGCATCTAAGTATTACTTTTTAATTTCATTGATGCATGGTTTGGATATTCTTTGGTTTCAATCCTTGTGTACTTTGTTATAATTAGTTTACAGTTGGTATCGTGGTGAGGACTGTTTTGTTTATTGACCAGTGCAGGTTTTGTGCAACATTCAAGTGTTTGCTAAAGCAATTCCTTCACTCTTCTCTCCATACTTTGAAGACTTCTTCATATGCTCGTCAGATTCATATCAAATTAAAGCCTTGAAACTTGATATACTGGCTCACATTGCTACAGATTCATCGATTCCATTTATTCTCAAAGAGTTTCAGGTATTTCTTTTTCCTTTTAAATTTGGTTGGACCTTTCCTCTCAAGGCAGATAGGTGCCTCACTTATGCTAGGAAGTTTTATATTGGATAGAGTGACTTTTATGCAAACTTTAACGTGTGATAATATATATATATATATATATATATATATATATATATATATATATAAAATAAAAGGCACATATCCTTTGCTTATTGCTCTCATGTGTTTCTAGGATTATATTAGAGATCCAGACAGGAGATTTGCTGCTGATACTGTTGCTGGAATTGGTATATGTGCGCGAAGACTTCCAAAAATGGCAAACACATGCTTGGAATTTCTATTGGCTTTGACCAGACAGCGTCAGTGACGATCTACTTGTATTGTTGTAGATCTTCAAAAAGTTTTTCATGTTTTCTGAATTAGTGTCTATCTTGCAGAAGTTATGACTGGGGAATTTGGGTCTGTGGATGGAGAAGCAAATATTTTGATTCAAGCAATAATGTCTATTAAATCAATCATTCAGCAAGATCCACCCAGTCATGAAAAGGTATTCTCAGTTTTCTGCTTAGCTGTTGGCAAGTATATATTCTTTTTCTACTTTGATTTTGCTGCTAATTCTAAGTCCTCAGATAAGACGTAAAGAAAGGAATACTTGATCGTGCATTAAATCTTTTGGAGGAAAATTTTCTGCTCATTACATGTTATGCTTCATTTAGATAACAAATTTGGTTTCAATTGCCTCATTATTGGGGGTAGTCGGGAATTATAGACGTTTTTACTATTATAGTGTGGTACTTTGTGACCTTTTCTTTCTTCTCTATGTTATTCTTTTCGGGCCTTTAGTAACTAACTTTATTACGTTTTCAAGGTTATTATTCAGTTGGTTCGTAGTTTAAATTCAGTAAAGGTGCCTGCAGCTCGTGCTATGATTGTTTGGATGGTGGGGGAGTATAACTCTTTAGGCGATATAATTCCAAGGATGTTAACAACAGTACTCAAGTATCTTGCAAGATGCTTTACTTCAGAAGAGTTGGAGACAAAGCTTCAAATTTGTAATACTACTGTTAAGGTACTAAGGGAAAGCATTGTTTATTGTATAATGTCAACTATTATCTGCATGTTTAAATTCCTCCAGCACATGAATATTTTGATAAAAAAATATACAGGAACCAATTTCTGTTTCTACGATAGATGAAGTTTCTTCTCCAAGTATATATGTCAATGGCACTCCGTGTCTAAATGTTGGGGTAATCTGTTTCCTAGGTTTTATTGCGTGCTGAAGGGAATGATCGATCAATAATGCAAAAAGTTTTGAGCTATGTGCTGGAACTGGCCAAGTGTGACTTAAGCTATGATGTTCGTGACCGTGCTTATTTCTTAAATAATCTTTTGTCATCTTATCTGGATTCTCAAGGTCTGAAGGAGGAAACCAATATTCTCTCACAAAATAAAGATACTCCATGTGTCCTTGCAAAATACTTGTTTGGAGGACAAACAAAATCAATATCACTTGAGCCCATTGATCACCGGTTTTATCTTCCTGGCTCTTTATCACAGATAGTACTTCATGCTGCTCCAGGGTATGAACCTCTCCCGAAGCCCTGTACTATGCTCTCTGATGATCTCGAAATAAACGAATTTGGGGAGGGAGTCACTAATGGTGACCCATATGTTACAGATGATCAGGATTCAGTCTCTGAGTCTTTGGATGAGGAGATTTCTTCTAGTAATAGTTCACAACATTCTAATGCCAGTGGCAGTGGTGGCAGTGAAGAGGATCGTTCTGCAAGTGAAGATGATGACAATTCTAATCCGTTGATTCAATTCTCAGATGTTGGCAATGCCCATGAAATGAAAGGTGGAGCTTCTCAATCTGCTTCTGATTTTGGGGAACTGTTGTCAAATAGAGCTTTGGAATCATGGTTGGATGAACAGCCTGGTTTTTCGAGCTCGAATAATCCAGAACAAAGTCAAGTCCGTAGATCTTCGGCAAGAATCTCCATTGGGGATATTGGAGGGCAAGTTAAACCTAAAAGCTATGCACTCTTGGACCCTGTGAATGGAATTGGCTTAAAGGTTGACTACTCTTTTTCACCCGAGATTTCAGACGTCTCTCCTCTTTTTATATGTATAGAAGTTTCCTTCAAGAATTGTTCAAACGAGATCATGTCTGATATAAATTTGGTTGATGAGGAATCTGGCAAAGGCACAGACTCTGGAGACCACGCTTCCGTTACCCATGAAAGGTAATTTAGATATACTTGTCTGATAGAGTTGTCTGGTAATTTTACATGAATGTTTTTTTTGGTTGTGTTGGATATCATTTCTACAATGAAGTATAATTTTATGTTTGCTCTTTCCCGCAACGGTTGAGGTAGATGCATAGTGTTTAGTTGGTTTTTGTAGTTTCCAGACTCTGGTCCATGCTTAGATGCTTTGGAGAACCTCTGTTCATAATTTAGCATGATCCTTTGATTAGTTCTTAGGTTATCCATACAGTATTAGGATTATGTTTATTTCTCCTCCTGGCATCTTTTGTTTTGGTGAGGGCTAATCTTTTGTTATGATTATCTTGATACCGCAGCTCCATGATATCTCAAAATAATGCGTCAAATCTAGCTTCTGTAGAAGAGATCACTTCTCTGGAATCTGGCCAGACAATGACAAGAATCATCCAAGTTCGCTTCCATCACCACCTCTTGCCTCTAAAACTCACCTTATATTGTAATGGCAAGAGACATCCTGTTAAGTTGAGGCCTGACATTGGATACTTTCTAAGAGCTCTTCCTATGGATGTTGATACCTTCACAATTAAGGAGTCTCATCTGCGAGGAATGTTTGAATGCATGAGAAGGTAAAGTGACTCGTTTTTCTGAAGTCATATAAGACAATTTTCTAAATTGTCAATTATGGTTTTCAAAATCTCTCTTCTATTTAGGTCTTTGTTGTGTATTGTAAATTGAATATCATGTTTTGTAAACCAGGTGCAATTTCATTGATCACATCGAGGATTTAGACAAGAACAAGGGTGGCAATTCTTTGGTAGAAGACAAATTTCTTGTAATCTGCCGAAGTCTTGCATTGAAGATGCTTAGCAATGCGAATCTGTATCTTGTATCTGTTGATATGCCGGTTGCAGCAAAACTTGACGATGCAACAGGTTTGTGCTTACGCTTTAGCAGCAAGCTCTTGAGCACCTCAGTCCCGTGCTTAATTACCATTACTGTTGAAGGTAGATGTTCTGAACCACTGGAAATGACAGTCAAAGTGAACTGTGAAGAAACTGTGTTCGGGTTGAATCTGTTGAACAGAATTGTGAATTTCTTGGCTGAGCCCTCTCAGGCCCACGTGTGATTGGTAGGGATGTTGAAAGTGAATATTCAGATTTTGAGAGAAAATAGGAAATACATTGTGTACTACAGTATTCCAAATGTGTTGTATTTGTTAATGCATTTTGTACAGTTTGCTAAAGCTTTGCAATCATACTTATTTAGGAAAATGTCTCGTGTATGTTCATTCTTTTTGCTAGAAAGTGGGGTTTCTTGATTTTCTGATTGTAACTTTTGTTTGGAGGCCTTCAGCTGCTTTTATTTCTTGTACAGTGGTTTTACTCATATATACAAAGTTATTTGTTTTCTTGTATTCTTTTGAAAGAGGCAGGAGCTCAGTTCTGAAACACCAAAGTCCACGTCACTATAATGTTGAATTTGAGGTACATTTTGAGGGTGTACAATGGATAATAACCATCACATGAAAATCATTTACATGGTAAGTAATGTTTTACGGGACTCTGTTACATTTTGATTCTCGTCATTTCGCTTACAATGGCAGTAAATAGCGGAACTCAGATTCATGAGGTTGGACTTCTACCAATTTGTTTATCGGTGACTTTGTTTCACCATTCAAGCACTCCATTATCAATCTTTTCAGCAACCCAGATCGTGGTAATTGGCTGTAAATCCATTCTAGCAACGATTCCATATCATCTGCGAAATCGCGCATGTGCCACTGAAGAAGCTTGGGCACCACGATTCTCTTCTTGCTTGTAACTCCCACTGAAGCTTCCAAGTACTCTACTTTGGCTCTCTCTAACTCATTCACTATGTCCTCTGAGGTATAGACCCTTAACTGCATGCATATCAGATCACATTATTGAGGTTGGAGAAACCCAATTTGGAATAGATGGAGAAAATGCCCTTGTGAAATGAATTAGGAGAGCAATGATACACTTACTGCTGGTGAGGACCAACTTCCTCTGCAAAGAGCAAATGTCACATTTGGTTCCGGGTATCCTAAACCATAGGCATGTCTTAGTAGCATTTCTTTCTCATAAGCAGGTCCCTACTAATTGAGATGTAATTTGATCAGATAAAAGACAGCAATTAATGTTACTTGGATGGATATGGAGCTCAATTGAGATATTCATTTCACTTACATGTTTCGTTTCTGATGGATGGCGGAGTATGAAATGCTCAATAGCAAGAGCATTCAGCACTATGCCGCCAACATTCAGTGCAGCCTAGTCGAAAATGGTATGTTTATCAGTTGATTTTCTAGAGGGGTTTATGTCTTAATTCTTAAATTCTTTGAATAAAAGTGAACTTATCAGACATTGATGTACCTTGTTCATAAGTGCCAGTAGCTTTTCTTGTGTGGAAGGCAACCCATGTTCAAGAAATGCCTGAAATTTGATAAGAACAGAAGCTCACATCAGACATCATTCTTGATCTTTCTGTCTTTTTTTCTAATTGTTGCTTAAGATGTCTTACAGTACATGCATGATGCAGGCATTGTAGACGTTGATCCAGAATGCTAGCTTCTGCTTGTAGGTCAAGTAAGTCAAGTCCACATCACAGAGTTGGTGCATCAAATTCCTGAACCAAATAAAAGAAATGAATTAATTGAAACAATAGTTTTTGAATATGTAAAAAATAAAAAATCATCATTGCTGACAAGACCGACAAACCACCTCAATTTTCCAATTCCATTCAAACAATCCGATAAGCGTCTGATGTCTAATGAGCTTCTTGTGATTTGGATGAAGTTCGTATACGGGCCAACGTCCCGGAGAGCACCATCAACATCTGACAAAATGCAGTAAGGGTCAACATGTGAGGTGTTGTAGTTGAAGAGTGTTGCTGATGATTTGCAGTTGAATGTGGTCTTCGGCATGAACCCTTTTGAGTTCATGCAAGAGAGAGTAAGCTTTGGCACAACAGATGAGCCCTCTTTGTCCAATGAGGTCTGTTTTAGTTCAAGAAATATGCCTATAAGGCACTTGAGCAGCTCTTCTGAGAGTTGATTTGGTTTCAGAATGCCACTTTCATTGTTCACATTGCTTTGCTTTCTGCTTCTTCGGCTTAGTCTCCTTGACATTTCAGCATTTTCTCCTGTTCAAAAACACAAGAAACAAACACTATGATTTTGATGCCAAAAGTTTAATGTCATTGTTCATTTTTATATTACCAAGCAGTTTACCATCAGCTTTTGTCAAATTCCACCTTTGCATATCCGAAGCAGAACCAAGAGAGGCTCTTCTATCCCTCATTATCCTTTTTACTTTTCTCAATGCTTCGTAGTTCTGCGATCTCGATCCCTCAATCAGTGGCTGATTTCCAGCTCTGCACAATAACTGATTCTGTTGCCACTGCCTCATATGCATTTCACATTCTCTTGTTTGAGCTCTCTCTTGGTACAACATCAGTTTCAGCTCTTCAACTTTTCTTTCAAGCTCACTGATCTCATCTTCCACCATTTCCATCTCCGAAAATAGCTCCTGAACCTGCAGAGTTAAAACCCTATCCTCAAATTCCACTTGAGTACATTCTATATAGTCTTATATAAAAATATATATACCTGAGGTGGAAGCAATGAGAGAAGACATGGGTGTGATATAGCAGGTCCATGAAGTGCACAGTGAAGAACACTGTTAAGTGTTTGTTCCCCATCTAGCTCTTCTTGCAATTTCAGAACCTGCAGAATTAGAATACACATGTATTTGGTTACTGTCAACTTTATGTGACAAATTTGTAATATGCTACAAAATTCTATGCGGGTTTTGTCACCTCTTCCTCGAGATCAAGTCTTTTCTGCTTCTCCTCGCTTCGTTGCATTAGGAAGTCTTCGAATTTCATTCTTTGCACAAACAAAAACCAGCTGACAGTTTGAGAAAATGAGAACAAGAGACCGAGAGCAGAAGTAATGGAAGTTATTGAGGTGTGAAGCAAAGAGAGATTGAGGTGCCCTGTCGTGGGTGCCATTAAGGTAAAAGTAGGTAGAAAACAAGAGGGGGTTGAGGTTTGAAAAGAGGGAAGCATGAACAGATTGGGAAAATTGAAATGCATGAGTGAGATGTGCGGTGGGAGATTCTTTGTGTGTGTGAGATTGGGAAGTTGGTGTGTTATTATTGCTATTGGTGTAGTCACATGATCATCCCATGAAGCTCTCTTTTTTCTCCAAGTTGCTTATGGGATTACATTTAATTTCAACAGTAAGAGTGGTGAGGACGTGAACCACATGAATAGAGGAAAACAAAAACAAGAAAAGATGCCTCGCCGTCTGTGGGAATCGAACCCACGACCACACGGTTAAAAGCCGTGCGCTCTACCGGCTGAGCTAAGACGGCTCATGTTTACACGTTATCGTCACTATTACAAAAATTTAATAATTAATGCACACACAAATTTAATAATTATTGTCTCCTTTTATTTTTTTGCAACCCTAGCCTTTCCCGACGAATAATTCGTCGGTAAAAGGTATTCTTACAATTTTTTTATTCACTTGACGAAATATATAACAAGTACTTCAGTCACGACTCTAAAATACCTTGTGACACCCGGCAACCCGGCCTCCAAGTGCCATATTTGTGCCGGATAATTTTATTTTTTGCAATTTACAAAAAAATAATTATTTTGAACAATCCTTTGCCAACAAATAATTCGTCTTCAAAAGTGGCTTCTACAATTTTGTTTTGTTGTTTCTATTTCCAACTTGGCAAAATACCTTGCGACTCAGTGACTCCGGTCAAGCAAGCCAAGAATGGCCAATGTGTTGCTAACTTTTGACATTTTCCTTATGAAAGTGTAACTAGCATTCCTCTAAATCTTAAAGGGCTCCAGTCACCTAATGAAAATTTAACACGAAGCATCATTGTATTTATACTCGTCGATCACATAATTCAGGTTTTGAAGGAGGGAAGGAGGGAGTTGATCACATTCATCAAGGAGCTTGCTCTTTTTTCTTGGATATGAATTTCAAATGTTACAAGCTAAAAAATTAAGAATTAAAGAGTTTAACTACAAGGAGGCTCAATGCCCAGCAGGTCCACAAAAGTAACTACAACAATGCCATTCAAGCTCATCCGCAGTAGTGTGTCTTCCCCTATGAATATGATTCACTATGCTTCCATCCTCCAAATTCTTGTCCCCCATATTCCTGTTCTGCCTATAAAATGCAGCAACAACCACAATTCAATCAAACAAGAAAAGCTTACTGTAGTTGAACTACAAGTTTAAAGTTTTCTATCATGAGCAAAACTCACTGTCCCGGTGTCCCTATTATGAGTCAAAGTGAAAAAAAGAAGAAGAAGATACTAATAATAAAATTGAATACCTTCTTGGTGAAAGTAACACCAACTTGAATATCTCCACGAAAACTTTTATCTGCGGCAACAATGCTATATTTTCTTGGATGTATTTCAGCAGATCCAGTCTCCACACCCAGTTCCAGTAACTCCTTAACATAGATCCTGCACATTAATTAATGACAATTTGATCTACCATTTACGAGTCGTAAGTCATAACCAATTAGGCAGTTAAGGAGAATATATATCATTGTATGTATCTCCATGTTCTTGAAGAAAAGGTTATGCTGCGAGACTGTCTATTAAGATCATTGATCAGCTTATCATTTGTTAAGAAATGTGGCACATATTATCTGACAGGATAGAACATAGTTCCTTTTCATCACGTTGTTATATATTTATAATGAATTACTTACGTTGCTTCGCCTACATAGTCATCAGAAGTGAAGGTGTCCTTATCCATGATTTTGAGGGTGAGCTTATACTGCTCGCCTGACCCGGGATACTCTACCCTGAATATCAATCTCTCGTTCCACACCGGATTGCCACCCTGCCCTGCAGTACCATCTTAAACTAGTACATGTAGTCTTGTAGTTTACCAAAAACACTAAGACAGGCAACATAAAAGTTGCCACCATGATAAAGAATTAATCGTAATGCGACTTTTTTTAATAACTCAGATTATAATCTGCCCTCATTTGATAATTTGATATTATAAAAGGCTAAAAGCGTTTACTTGGCCATGACTTGATTAATAAGTACTACTTCTAGAAGCTAGGCACCGTTCACGGTTCTTATTACAAAATTGAAGGAAGAAAAAACTTGGAGAATTGTATTAATGATTAACTATGCCCACTTGATTAATTAGTTAATAGAAAAAGGCCTATAGTATAGAGGGGTCACCAGCTAATGCCAATTTATTATCAAACATACCAAAAAAGTCTACTATAGTTTCACCCATTACACAAGCAAACAGTTGATATTCATAAAAATTATAGAATAATATCGACTGTGCTTATAGTATCAATCAATTGTTCTCATTTCATTTTCGTGATTTGTCAAAACACAAGATGGAATTATTAATCGAAGCATTTTCTTCAAGTAATCGGTACCAGTGGAGGTTAAAACTCACCTCTGGCCACGCTGCTCCTGTGCTCTTGGCTTTTGTATTTAACCACAACATAAGGATCCATACGACCTAATCAAATCATACATTATGTGTCAAAATAGAATCACAACCAATTTATGTCCAAACCAGACTCAAAAACAGATGTAAATCTCTGAATGGGAAACCAAAACCACCCCTTTGGCTCAAATATTTGTACATCAAGTATTCCATTCATCAATCCCCTGACAAAATTGAAGCAGCAGAGCAATAATCCTTTAAAAATGCTGGCTTTCTTTAAAGCAAAGCAGAAAAAATAAACGCAAAGTAGTGGCAAAGATAAAAGTAGAAGTTTTCTATGAACATGAAGAGGAACATAGTTGACTAAATTTAGGCAGTAGAGCATGGCATATGAAGCAGAGAAAGCAAAGAAAGCATCAAACTTTGAAGAAACCCATGAACCAGATTGAACTTTGGAGGTTTATGAATCTTTTCAAGCTCAATTTGCTCAAACCATTATCAATGAACTATAATTCTAAAACAAGAGACATATAAACACTAAAAAAGACAGAAAAAAAAGAGAGAGAGAAGATAAATTCTACCAATGAAATCTGTGTCTCCAAGTCCTCTTGCATTCACAAGCAGCACTTCCATCAACCCAACTGCCATTTTCTCCGTCTCTCTCAGAGAATTTCAATTTCAGTCTATGAAGGTGTAATGAGCTTTAGGGTAGCTTGGTTTATAACGAAGGTGGGCAGTGATTCAATGACAGGCGGTCAAATTCCCAAATGAACAACAACCCACAACCAGCCACCTCAGCCTCCCTCAGGTCTTGGTCTTCTTAAGTTAACCATGGCAAGTGGACACGTTTTCTGGGGAAGGCAACAATATATTTCTTTAAAGTGACCAGAGAAGTAAACAAGGGACTGGTCATCGTAATAGACTTAGTTCACAGGTGTGTACTGTGTAATAAGATAACAGATGAACAGGATGACTTTGGGGCTGCTTCGATGGGATGGGAACCCCTAAAACTTATATAGGTCATAATCAAAATGTTTGGGATGAGTCAATGTTACGCGTGATTACCCACTTCACAATCCTTCTTCAGCATTCTTAGGAAAACCCATGCATCGTGTATACATTACCTTAAGGCTACATTTCTATGAGATATTATATCAAACATATGAAAGGCAGTATTGTATATCCTCTATCGTAACTATAGGCTAGAATTTCAGAAACAATCAAACGTCATTGATCTTTTTTCGAAGGAAAAAGTTGTTATTGCTTGTACCATGACATTTTACATAGTTCTATGTACAAAAATAGCACTCTCGTTATGAAAACTTGAAAACGTGATGTTTAGAACTCTCTAACGAAGGTGTCATTTTTGTAAAAATTCGTTCTAGAAGATCATTGTTGGTGATCCCTCTTTTGTTTATTACTACTGCTAGGTAACTGTGAGATTAGGGAAAGATGGCTCTCATTCTAAAAGACTAAAACCATTATGTGCTCGTGTTGGACTTTCTAATTTAACTACGTAGTGGGCACGTTTATGGGAAAGAAAACAAAATGGATGAAGAAATATAAACAATAACATGGACCACTGACGAGAATTCTTTGTCATTTTTTGGGGTCAGACTATTAAACAAGAACTGGCCAGCCATTGAAAACAAAAGACTTGGATCATCGTTAATGAGACGCAAAGTGAGTTCGGGTAACGGGCAGCATTTGAGTCTGATTGAGGTGCTGGAAAGGTCTTGCTCTTTGAAGCCAAAAAAGAACGCTCCGACTCTTCAGACCCAGAATTGAAGAGTAGAAGACTTGGTGCTTCCGGCAAGGCTGTAGCATACTACGTCTCCATCCACGAGTACAAGTCTATGACATTGATGCCAAGAACACGTAGTAGGCTCAACCATTTAGTTCTTTGATGTAAAAGAGCGGAGATATATCTATATACTAGTATATGCTTGACCTTTCTTTTTTATTTAAGATGCAAGAAATGAAACCATAAATCTTTCATTGGTCCAAAGACAAGCAAATAAGTTTTGATTGTTCCAAATGTTGACACACATGCCTACAACTCCGGGCTTAATAAACTACTCTTACAATCTGAAAACTGGAAATCTTCCAAACATATGATCAAGTCTTGTTTACGCATTCACATTGCCTTTTACTTATCTGCTGCGCCTAGGTGATAACTCGGCAGATCTGGACCTAGAACCAGATGGTGATCTTGATGCTTTATCAGGAGACCTCCAATTACCTCGTGCATCAATCTCCTCCTCGTACCTAGATTTCCTACAACATCGAATCAGACAAAAGAACCCGTGATCAATGCAAAAGATCAGTGTGACAAACTTAAATATTAAACAATACTAAATGGAAATGGAAGTGTACAATTCATCCCGCAACCTCTCATTAAGGTCAGCTAAATGATCATGAATCAACCACTTCATAAATTAAGAAACCTACAGAATAGCTACAAAAGTAAAACAAATGGATAGAGCCTTCAACTTACTTGTCATACCCTTCTCCATTTTCAGCTTGCCCAGCACCATTGTCATAACCTGGAGAATATGGCCTTCGTTCATGATCACCGCCTCTCTCAAGGGGAGAATCTCGTGATGATCGTGGGTGGTCAGGTGGTGATCTTGGGTGGTCACGAGGTGATCTTGGGTGGTCACCACGCCTTCTAATTGGGGAAACAGAGTCACCTCGCCGTCTTGGAGCAGGAGAATAGGACCTGAGAAAGAAGTTAATTTGTCAATGAATTCACCCGCTTTGCTGGCCATTAGATAAAAGATTATGGCAACCTGTAAAACCTTCAAAACTTACCTTGAACGGTACCGACTTCTAGAACCTGATGGATAGCGTGGAGAGCGTGAACGAGAACGAGAACGAGAACGTCCTGTGGCAATATCATTTATAGAATAGAGAGATTAGAGTATAACAGGTATCACTTCATATTCGTTGCATATAATAAAATACTATTACTTTATTCACTTAAACTGTAAATGAGAACGGTAAGGATCCATAGGTTGCTGATTATGTTGACCACACAGTTAAGATAACATGATTAACAATGAAGGGTCACACTATACTATCAGAAATGACATAACATAAAGAGTACAAGTGTTTAACTTATATTGTACGAAACAGCAAACCATATTCCTATAAAAGGGGAACAAAAGGGAGTACCATAATGAGATGATCTTCTGTCCCCGTAGCCTGATGATGGTCCTCTGCAGAATTAAAATAGACAATTGGTATTTCAAACATATGAAATCAAGTCAATAAGTTTTGTTTTCGAGATATAGAGAGGGTGAGTAGCAGATACTACCTAACCCTAGTTCTTTGACGCATCTCCTCAGGTCTTTTCCTTGTCTCTGCAGCAAGGACCACAGATATCTCCCTCCCAGCAAAAATTTTTCCATTCATATGATACTGAGCCTCTGCAGCTTCATAAGAATCCACAAATTGCACGAATGCAAATCCCCGAGGTTCCCTACACAGAAGATCAGAAAAACTTAATACAATGTCTGAAAGATTAAGTGTGAAAGAAGACTGATTGGAGACGCCCCAGAAGGACACTAACTTGTAAAATTAGCTAAGTAAGTTACCACCACAGGGTTATTACTCATTCTACCTTTCTTTACAAATTTAACACATCAGCTCTGCAGCACTTCCACCCAAGTGGATGCTGAATTTACGTAAAGCAGGGAAAATCGAAGCTTAGTGGCTGACCTTTTCTTTATAGTCAAGTATGAAAGGCAACTTCAAAATATGCAAGTAACTTGGAAATTCTTCACATTCTTTATAAGCACTTGAAATCAACGTTGCCCCAAACTCTTCACATTCTTGTGACATTATAAGAAGCACTTCAAATCAACGGTGTCTTCCACCCAACTTCTATTCATTGTTGTAATTATATAATTTCGCTTCAAACATTACTCTTAACACGCTTGGAATACCACTATGTTAGGCAATGATAAACAGTAGGCCTTCATCAAAAGTGGGGCTTGGTCTTGTTTTAACTTCAAAGTTCAAACCAACACACCCCCTGACAAACCAGTTCAAAAATTCACTATGAAAAGGAAAAATAAAACCTCAAAAATAGTTTAGGAAATTCATTACACATGTATTTTATCCCCAACTTACACATTCTAACAGAGGATGCCAACAAACTAGAAAGTATGGGATCTGAAACAACTAGATATTCAAATGATATTCTTATTGATCAAGATTCTTTTGCATGAAAAAAAGAGGCATGCACACATTTAAAGCTTTCATATGATATGGGCAATGTTCAGACTGTTTAGAACTTTCACACAACCTGAGGATTACAGAGATTGTCAAGTAGCCCTGTCAAACTCATCCGTTAGTCAATTACAGCAAGCATTCACTAATTTACAAGCAAAATAACTCGAAACACATGCACTAGAAAAGGTTAAGCTCACCCAGTGTAGTAGTCCTTGGGAATGTAGACATCCCGAACAAGCCCAAACCTCTCAAAGGGAACTCGCAGCTCTTCGGATCTGCAAAATTAGATAAACATTCAGAAAACTGAACTAACACCAAACAATTCAAAACCCCAAAACCGAAATTTCATTCACAGAATTGAGGACCTGCAATCCAGAGGAATGTTCCGAACCAAAAGGCTTCCGTTATTCTGCTCCCTGCGCTTCCTTGGTGGGCTTCTTCCTCGGCCACCGCCACCGCCGCCGCCGCCGTAGCCTCTCCTTGGAGGACTGTAGTACTCTGGGCTGTATCTCCTCATATTGACACTGCCTAGTCCATAGCAACACAAAGAAACCCAACAGGGATTGCTATCAAAGATCGAATCGCAAAAAGAAGAAACAATACAGTAAAATCAAAGCTTGTGATTATCAGAAACCAAAGAAGCCCCTTTAGGGTTAGGGTATTACTTTTCTTTTTGCCCAAATTTCTGATCAGATGAAGACTAGTATGCAAAAGTCAAAAGAAGCAAAGATGTGGCATAGATGGATTAGATTACCTTCAGTCTGCAGATTGATTCTGAACCCTAAGAGGTACGAGAGCTTCAGAAACTTTTACTCAGATCTGAATTCTGAAAGACTATCGAAAACGACACGAAAGGAACCCTGATTTTAAAAGCACCTACAGAAGCTGTTCCAGTTCGGTTCAATTCTAGACGTGTTTCGGGTGGGCCCGGTTTTTTTTTTTACATACAAACTAATTTTCAGAAAAAAAAAATCAGGAAATTAACTCAAAAGGCTTTTTACATTTTCTAAGAACTCGAATATAAACTCTAAATTATTATTATTTTTTTAAAACAGATATCATATGAAAATTAATTTCATACCGATTAGGTCAAATTCCAAACTCGTGCCAAAAATTATTTTAGTTCAACTCTCAACAAAATTTTAAGTCTCAAAAACATTTGAAACATGTTCAAACCGCTAAAGTTTTATTTCTAAACTCCGACTCCTACAAAAACGGCTAAATAAGGTGAAACAATTCAAATTTACTTTAGAACAAAAATAAAGAAAAAGAAACCATTGCTACAGGCAAAAGCAAATTGCAGGGAATGAAAATTTCATCTCACACCTATGTTGATCTAGACAAATAAGTAGTTTATGTTGTAAATACTTATGTGAATGTCCAATTTGGGTTAATATGTATATGGTAAAAGATAGTGAAGAGTGGAAGCTATGTCATGGCTTATGTAATAAGCTTCACCAACCACATTCCACTTCACCAACCAAATTGCACTAAGCAATTGTTAATTACCCACTTCCTCTTTTCCATTGCTATAAATACATGTTATCTCTTGTGCATTAGACACACCAATACAAGAAGATCAAACATCTCTTCTCTCCATCAATTCTCTCTATGTTCTTTAGTCTCTAGCTAGCTAATTTCATTTTAGTTCACAACACGTTATCAAGCACGTTTGCTCAAATCTTGAAGAACAAGGAGGAAGAACGAAGAACATCTTGAAGAACAAGGAGGAAGAACGAAGAACATCTTCAAGAACAAGGAGGAAGAACGAAGAACATCTTCAAGAACAAGGGGAAAATCTTCACCAAATTTGAAGAAGCAATCTCAAAATTCATTGAAGTTTTCTCTTGAACATCTTCACCAAATTCGAAGGAGCAACCCAAATTAAATTCGTCGAAGTTTTTTTCTCTTGACTCGTGGAACCCTAAATTATTTTAGGTGCATTACTCAAGTAAGTTATATTTTTTTTACTATTTGAATCCTTGGCAAATAGTGAACCATAACCATTGAGCATGAACCCTAAATTAACATGAGATCAAGAGAGAATTATAATTTGGTTTACCTTTGCTTTATTATTTTGTTGATTATTTGATCACTAAACCAAAATATAAAAGCATGTAAAATGGTAGACATGGCACATATATCTCCACATTAAGACACGAAAGGTTATGAATCTTCCACGACTAGGCTCACCCAGTTAGATGCGATGTCTAGGCAAGGTTCGGCGGTTCGGTACTTAAGAGAGCCTCGCTCCACCAAAAACCTCACCCTACCTTACCTGGTCGTATTTAATTGGAGCTACCGAAAGGGTTGAGTAAATAACTTTTCATTGTAGAATTATTCAATTTCTTGCAATTATGTGGTAGAAATTATATATATGTGTTTGTCAAATGATGACCAGAAGATTTCATCAATATATATCGACCTGTCGATTTCGATATAAATCCATGAGAATTTTAATTCTCACAAAACCATGATTACATGTTTCAAACCAGAAGATTTTTGAATTTTTTATTCACATGTCTAATCCGTAAACATTATCATGAACATATAAACCAGTCGATTTATATGATACACTAATCCAGTTTCTCCTGTCGAAGAAACAAATGTTGACCAAACTTGACTTCCAAGAGGAGGACAATCGCGAGTTTCCTGTTACGCGAGAGATGAATGCTAAGGCGATGATCTTATTCCGCCGCCATATGTCAGATTCCATGAAATCTGAGTTCGTAGCCATCACCTCAGGAGTTATGAGACTCCCTCAAAAACCGATTTAACCATCAGAAAATCATCTGGCTACCAGAAGCTAGCCATGATTAGATTAACCTGTACTTCCAGGACTTCAAAACTATTATTGAAATATAATGCAAGATCCGTGCTCTTCTCTAGTACTATGACGAATAGTTGACTTATTGAAGAAGACGTACACCACCTTTGTTCCTAGCTCGGATAACCTACTCCAGAAGTAGTACGGTTAATCAAAGTTCATTAATTTTTCCGAGCTCATAACCCAGTTAATGCTAGACGAGAAAAATTGCCTCATTTTGATGAGGAACAACAACTCTCTCCTTACTGGTGCATTGACAATTTCATTGTCAGAGGCTAATGTTGCTCGTGGACTTAGTCCATGACCTGAGAACCGAAATAAGGGCCAGTCGTCCCGACAACCTCGGAATCTCCGCTCACCTGCCAAGTGAATTTTGGGCTCTTGTCCAAACAAATGACTTTTGTCCCCATGGCAACCGAAACAGCCTTGGGAAAGGAACAATAACAGGGCCGGTCGTCCCAAAGCAAGAGACAATGCTCCTAAGCTCAATCTCTGCTATCATTGTGGTGGTACAGATCATTCACAACAAACTTGTTGTGCATAAGCTAATATGGTCAAAATTACTCCAAATGTAACTCTTGAAGCAGTTGACTTTGTCGCTGAAATGGATTATGGTTTTGTTTTTGCATCGTGTTTCAACGTTTCTCGAAATAATTTAAAGTATCTTGAGCAAATTCATTTGCATTGTGACCGACTTTAAATTATTATATTATTAGGCATGATTAGTGGGGAAGTTGATTGTCTGGCTGATAGTGATACCACTTACACTATCTTACGAGATTAAAAGTATCTCATCAACTTCAAGCCTAAAGTAACCTCAGTGACAACGATTTCGGGCCCGTCGACCCTAATCGAAGGCTTTGGCAAAACCCAATTCGCGTTGTCTAATGGTACTCCTATGACCATATCTGAGGCCTTATACTCTTCGAGGTCCAGTCGCACCTTACTGAGTTTTAAGGACATTCGAGCAAACGAATATCATGTTGAAACCGCTCATGAAAATGGTGTGGATTTCCTTTACACATGACCTCCAATAAATACGGCCAAAAGCGTATCTTGGAGAAATTGAGATGTCTTTCAAGTGGTCTTTATGTTACCACAATACATTTGATTGAAAAATAACCTTATCTATCGCCTGACGCCGATTGATAAGAGCACTTATCTATTGCCTGACGCCGATTGATAAGAGAACTTATATGCTATGGCATGACCGTCTGGGACACCCGGGTCGTAATACGATGCTTATAACTATGAATGCATCGAATGGGCATCCTCTTGGAGGAATGTTTTTCGTGATTTATCCGAAAAGCCCATGCCAAGCTTGCTCTATTTGAAAGATAAATCTCAAACCAATTCGTGTAAAGCCCACCAAACTAGTTTCAAAATTCCCTTGTGAGAATCCAAGGTGATATTTGTGGACATATCAAACCAGTCTGCGGACCATTTAAATATTTCATGGTACTGGTTGATGCATCGACAAGATGGTCACAAGTTTATTTAATGTCCACAAGAAACGCTGTTTTTTTGCTAAACTCTCGCCTAGATGGCTCACCACTCGGATTATCCTATAAAGTCCAGAAGACTTGATAATGCCGGAGAGTTTACATCGAAGTTTTCCGATGATTATTGCATGTCCCTTGGGATTGACATTGAACATCTGGTTTCCCATGTTCACACCCAGAATGGCCTCGTAGAAGCATTCATTAAATGATTGCATGAAACCTGGTAATGCGCACCAAGCTTCCAATTTCTACGTGGGACTATGCAATCTTGCATGCAGCCATGTTGGTCCGATTGAGGCCCACTGCTACCCAATCTTATTCCGTGTTACAGCTGGTGACTGGGTACGAACCTGACGTTTCGTACTTACGTGTATTTGGATATGCAGTTTACGTGCCAATTGTGCCGTCACAACGTACAAATGGGTCCTCAATAATAGATGAGCATATATGTCGATTATGAATCCTCATCTATTACACGCTCTTTAGAGCCCTTGACAGGCGATCTCTTTACCGCATTTGCGGATTGTCACTTTGATGAGACTATCTTCCCGTCGTTAGGGGGAGATTCACACGTTAACGTTGATAAGGAACGACGTGAATTAACGTGGCATGTACCCACTATGTCTCATCTAGATCCCCGTACCACACATTATGATAAGTGAAGTGCGAAGAATTCTAGATCTACAGAGTAAAGCCTATAAAATGCCAGACACTTCTCTGATCTAGCTAAAGTGACGAGATCATATATACCTGCTGCAAACTTGCCTGCAAGGATAAGACGTCCCAGTAGGACGCAAAGTCATCCCTGAAGGATGTAACATCCCCGTAGGATGTGTCGTCCCAGAAGAGACGACGTACGGCTTGACGGCTAACCAGTCATATGTCCCTCCCAGAAGCGAGGTGGACCACTAGGTTCAAAGGATTCTTATCCCCAGAAGAGGATAAATTTGGCACAAACGAATCCTCTTGATATCGCAATCTCAACCGATCAATCTCACGAGATTATCCGGATTATGGGTCCGTCCCAGAAGAGACGACGTTGGGGGACGCTCCAACATCAGAACCCACTTCCGAGAATAGAGAAATCTCGATAATGCATGTTTATGTGAGATGTGGAATCGAAATGAGATTATCATCGATGATATAATTGTATTCGTGGTAGCTACCGAAATCAAAACAAGCGATGACATTGAACCTTGCTCCGTTGATGATTTTCAACGTAGAGACGACTGGCTAAAAAGGAAACAATCAATCCATGTCTAATAGGATTCCTTAGCGAAACGAAGTGTGTTCGGACCAGTCGCTCCAACACCGCCCAATGTTAAATCAATTGGTCATAAATGGGTATTCGTAAGGAAGCGTGATGAGAATAATGAGATTGTTCGATACAATGCTCGCCTAGTGGCGCAAGGCTTCTCTCAACGCCCTGGAATTGATTACGATGAGACTTATTCTCTCGTAATGGACGTTATAACGTTCCGCTACTTAATCAGTTTAGTAGTTTCCGGAAAACTGAATATGCAGCTCATGGATGTGGTCATAGATTATCTCTATGGGGATCTAGTCACAGAGATATATATGAAAGTCCCTGAAGGACTTAAGTGGCTTGAATCAAGTAGTTCCGGACCACGGAACACGTTCTCGATTAAACTGAGACGTTCACTATATGGATTGAAACAGTCCAGACGGATGTGGTATAACCGTCTAAGTGAATACTTGATCGGCTTGGGATACGTGAACAACGAACTATGCCCTTGCGTGTTTATCCACTTCAGTAGATGTTATTATCGCAGTCTATGTAGATGATATGAATCTCATAGGATCCTCGAAAGAGTTGATTGAAACTGCTGAACTCTTGAAGAAGGAATTCGAGATGAAGGATCTTGGGAAGACACGGTATTGTCTCGGCCTGTAGATCGAGCACCGTAAAGATGGAATCCTAGTACATCAGTCGAACTACACCCAGAAGGTGTTGCGACAATTTTAGTCATCATGAGGCTAAATCATTGCCTACTCCCATGATCGTTCGAACTCTAGACATTAATAAGGACCCATTCCGTCCTAAGGAAGACGATGAAGAGATATTGAACCCTAAGTGTTCATATCTGGGTGCAATAGGCGCATTATTGTACTTGGTCCAATGTACTAGACCGGACATCTCGTTTGCTGTAAATTGTTTAGCTCGACACAGCACCGCGCCAACACGCTGCCAGTGGAATGGCATCAAAGACATTTTCCGATACCTTAAAGGCATTACGGATATGGGCTTGTTTTATCCCTATGCGTCATCGAGTGGATCAACCCCCCTTGGCACTCGAAATAACGCAACCCTTTTCGGTTACGCCGATGCTGGTTACTTATCAGACCCGCATAAAGGGACGTTCTCAATCTGGTTACATCTTTACCATTGAGAATACGGCGATATCCTGGAGGTCTCGAAAACAGACCCTAGTAGCTACTTCGACAAACCACTCTGAACTACTCGCTCTCTACGAGGCGACCAGAGAGTGTGTATGGCTTCGAGCATTTATTGGCCATATACGAAGTACGTGTGAGCTATCTCATGATCCTGATGAACCAATTGTCATCTATGAGGACAACACTGTTGTTATTGATCAAGCTAAGCATGGTTACATCAAGGGAGACGCCACCAAGCACATCTCGCCAAAGCTCTTCTTTACGCATCAACAACAAGAGCATCACAAGATCGAAGTGAAGCACATTGGTTCATAGAGCAACCATGCTGACTTATTCACCAAGTCACTACCAAAGTATTCATTTCAGAAACATGTTAAGGCAATCGGTCTCAGGAAGCTATCTGAGCTACCTTAGAGTAACGATTTGTGCCTAAGTCGAAATTCCCGCACCCAGTCGTGTGCATGTGAGGGGGAGCATCCCGACGAATGCTCGTATTTGATCGACGCTTGGCTAGTGTACTCTTTTTGTCCTTAGACCAAGGGTTTGTCCCACTGGGTTTACCTTGACAAGGTTTTTAACGAGACACCATCTCAGCCACCGTCTAACTATTTGTCATATCATTGACACTGATCTCACCTTCACTGAGGATTGCCGAAATCAGGGGGAGTATCCAGTCGTATACTTCTAACCACCGTGTACTCTTTTTCCTTCGACCAGAGGTTTGTCCCACTGGGTTTACTCTGGCAAGGTTTTGATGAGGCACATCTCTTGTGGTTAGTTCCTCTGTGCACTTACATCTCATAGTGCTTCGAGATACATCATTCGGCTACACAATTTTCTCCTAAACTCCAGATTTTGTCCTACAATGGGTTTTCCTGGATTTAAGGTTTTGTGTGTTGGCATCAGCGAATGACTGTTTATTTTCGACTCTACCTAACTATACTTAGCACAATGCTAATCGTAGTTTCTGTTCTAATGCTCAAAGACAAAGAAGTTCAAATGCAGCAAAGTCAGTTCTTGGACATCCAAGGGGGAGTTGTAAATACTTATGTGAATGTCCAATTTGGGTTAATATGTATATGGTAAAAGATAGTGAAGAGTGGAAGCTATGTCATGGCTTATGTAATAAGCTTCACCAACCACATTCCACTTCACCAACCAAATTGCACTAAGCAATTGTTAATTACCCACTTCCTCTTTTCCATTGCTATAAATACATGTTATCTCTTGTGCATTAGACACACCAATACAAGAAGATCAAACATCTCTTCTCTCCATCAATTCTCTCTATGTTCTTTAGTCTCTAGCTAGCTAATTTCATTTTAGTTCACAACAGTTTAGAATTTGTGTCCACAAAAGTCTACAGACTATAAAATGTAATACAGATTACAGTGTAGTTAAAATGATCCATTCTAAGAAACTAGTTTAATAGTCCATCATTGCATAATGAACTTTTGTTTTCCATCTTACTAGTAAAATCTAATGATGAGAAGTGTCTCTCATGTGTCTTTCCAAGCCATCGATAATCAGCATCATAGTGATATCAACATTCTCCCCCCAATCTGAATCATGTACTGGAGAAACTTACATTCTGCAGCCAATACAGTACCGTATACCGAAAATATCGCTCCACAAGATGGTGCAGACCAGCTTCAACTTTGAACACAATTTTCATCGAGCTTCTTACAGATGAAGGTACAAGAACATGGAAATTTGTTGTTTATGGCATGCTGTGTAGAGGAGCAAACACCCCAGAAAAATTGTGGCACTAACATGCAACTGCAACATCTGCTTCAGGTTCAGGTTGTAAGCTGTCAGAATCGGTGACCAAAGGACTCTTCTGGAACTTGTTTCTTAGTTGACCACAAGCTGCATCTGCGTCAAGGCCCCTTGTTTGACGTGTGCTAACAGTTATTTTACCGGACTCCAGAGTAGCAGCAAATGCCTGCACCTGTGAAATGAATTTTTCGAATGTAAACAGCAACTAAAGAGGTAAACAAAAGCATATATAAATAAAGGGTCAAGTAAAGCAGTGAAGTGGAACAACACTAAATACTACATACAGCTCTCTTGGATGGACGCTTATACTCGGAACCTTCTATTGGATTATAAGGTATCAAGTTCACATGATAACCTCGTCCCCACTGATGGAGTAGCTCTGCAAGTTCGCGTGCGTGCTCTACTGCATCATTGACTCCAGCTGCTCAAAAAGGTATCAGTAATGACATAACATCAATTCATGTGTTAAAACACACAACAGCAAGGGACAAACAGACATGTAATAACTTTCAGTACCTAAAAGCGCATACTCAAAGGAAACTCGTCTATTGGTCTCATTGAAATAGTCGCTGCAATCCTTCATAAGTGCATTTAGAGGATATGCTTTTGCACTTGGCACAATTGTTTCCCTAAGTTTCTGGTTAGGAGCATGCAGGCTGAGGAACTAGAAGATGAGAATTGTAACAGGGAAAACTATATACAGACTTGCTCAAACTGAAGTGAAAATAATATACCTGACAGCCAATGTCGACTGAAGCTTGTGAGATGCCAGCTTTTTAATTGTATTTGGAACGCCCACAGTAGAAATTGTCATCATTCTTTGCCCAATTTGCACATCCTTAACGATCAAAACCAACCATAAATGAGTTTTCACTTTTCACTTAGACTGCCATGTTAACATCTTTACAACATGATTAACTTACGGTTACAATCAGATAAGCACACTGGAAGGTTAAATGGGAATTTTTGGAATTGAAATATTGCACATTACAAAAATTATGCATTTTTTCCCAAAAGCTTCTATTCAGATCTATTGATCTAATTCAACCATTGTCCCAATCTTTGCTTGGTAAACATATGGGAATTTGTTGGAGCTTAATGCAACGAAGTGAAGTTTTTAATTCTATCACTTGTATGTAGAGAAGCAGATGGGGATTTTTTTTTTGTGAGCAAAGTAGTTGGAATGCACCTTATTCAAGCACTGGTGTGCTTCAAGTACAGACTTCAGATTCATCATTGGTTCACCCATTCCCATGAACACTACGTTAGTCACCCTATGCTTGAATATCTCCTCAATGGCCAAAACCTGTCATATAAAGGTATCTACAATCACATACATGTTGAACATACTCACGCTTGCTCTTGTATTAGCATAAAACAGCAACTACTATACTTTTAAAGATGTCATTTAAGAAATTTCAGTCGTGCATGTTCACAAATTAGGTTAACAAGGGAACGCACAAACAGCTCCAACTCAAAATTGATTTTGAAGATAGAGCATGGAAAAGACAATCCATACCTGCTCAATAATTTCATGCCTCTTAAGGTTCCTTGAAAAGCCTCCTTTTCCTGTGGCACAAAAAGAGCAACGCAGAGGGCATCCCACCTGTTTCACCGTTTCACCCATTCAAAGTAAGCCACGCATGACAACACTATGAGAATTGCATAGACAATTACTATAATGCACCGTGCACTGGAACTCCAAGGCTAACATTAAAAAATAACTGCAGTGGGGAAATTTAGTTAATGACTGAACCCTATCCCGGAAAATCACCTGTGATGAGACACATGCTGTAAGGCGCATCAAACCTTTCTCGTCTTGAACCGGTATGCCCACAGTTTCAATCAATCTGTTATCCTCCAACTTTATCAATAACTGCAAGATTAACCAATAGAAGCTAACTACCATCACTTTGGTGAATTCTAAGCAACGAAGTTCTATAATAAAGTTCCACATTCTCAGTGAGGTGCCCAAGTATATTCATACACAGAATCTTCAATAGAGATAATTGAACTTCACGTTAAATTATGAGTTACACAAGAAAATCCCACATCACAGATAACAAACTATACCATCAAAAAGTCACAGAACCGCCAGTAACCATCTTCTAAGAAATTACCTTAACAGTGCCATCAGCAGCAGTGACAGTATTGTAAATGGGTGACCGCCCAACCTTCCATCCAGCTTCCTCGAGCTCATTCCTGAATGCCAGAGGTACTGCAACATAAACAATAGCAATATAGCATGGTCTCAAAAAAAAAAAAAACAATCTTGATCAAAATTTTGAACAAAAGTACATACCTTGACTGAAATCCTGAATATCTTTAATCTTTCTTTTGTAAATAAGATGATGTAGCTGCTTGCCTCTGTAGCCTTGCTATATAAACATTGTGAAATACAGAGATAAGTAGACAGATATGCTTTCAATTTTGAGCAAGCAAATAGAGGAATTGAAGTTTTCATTACCTGACTGAAGTCGAGGGCGAGCTGCTGGAGTTCTGGTTCGGACAAGCCGAGGAGGAAGCGCGAGTCGGCCGGCGGCGAGGCGCGAGACGGAGTGGGAGTGGTGGAGAGGTTCATAGTGATGCTGGGTGGCAAGGCGCGAGTACGGACGGCACGCGCTAGAGGCACGTAGCAAACGCGCTGAATTAGCGCTGTTGATGTGGCTGTCATCATTTTGGTGCTTGGTTTTGGCTTGGCAAACCCAGAATTGAAGATGATGAAGCAGAATGAAGAAGAAGAGTTCTAAAACCTCAGCTTGTGGTTTTGGAATGTTGGGCTGTTATGGGCATGAGGCCCAAGTTTGGATGAAGCCCATAATAGTGACATGCCACACTTGAAATGATATTAGGAGCTCATTTTGTTTGATCCCCATAATCAGTCTCATAATGATAATACAGATGATATATATATTGTTGCAAATAATGTACGTCTCTCTAAGAAGAGCTGAATCACTTGAAACTGTACGTGCAACCACAAAAGAAGGGTACAGTAATCAATTGTTGTAGTAGTAGTCATTACAGTAAGTGTACATTTATCATATATATGCCATCCACGTTTTGCTTGAATTCCCTCCCATTTTCCTTGAACCAATTAAGGAAAGTCATTCATGTATGGCTGTGAGAAACAGATGGTGTGGGATGAGAAGCAGCTGTCGCATTGTGCATGCGATGCATTCCTCTGCGGGGATGTTTGCTATGAAGATTTTGGCCAGATTCATTTTGAGAGATCCCAAAGGCCTCCCTGTCACTGGAGGACTTAAGTTTCTCCAATATTTCTCTCACCTCATTCATGTCTGGCCTAAGCCTGCGTTCTGTTGATACGCATCCAATTGCAAGTTGAAATGCTTTGACAGCTCCAGCCTTAGAGTAGTCGCCTTCTAGCCGAGGATCAATAAATTGGTAAACTTTGCGTTTGCTGGAAACCTTGGAAGAAGCCAATTGAACTAAATCAGATTCTCCTGATGGCATGTTTATGTCGAATGCTCGTCTGCCTGATAACATTTCGAGCAGAACAACCCCAAAACTGTACACATCGCTTCCAGGGGTCAAGTGATCTTCACAATAAAAGAGGTTAGATAGGGTAATTAATTAGAGCATGCATAAATATATGCTTGATCGATCACATCATATTTTAAAATTGTAGGGTGGTGATAGAGTTAGAATATATATACCTTCTGCTTGGCATCTACACTCAGGAGCTACATACGCGCACACAGGAGCTACATACCACGGAGCCGTATCCTCATGCCAAGGAAGTCCATCCTCATTCAAGACATGGCTTCTATATCTATAACCTTCAAGCCCTTCCATGGCCAAACCATAACCATAGAGTTTGGCATTATAGTCCTGTTATTTCATAATGAAAATATGATATGTGAGCAAGTCGATCGACCTGAACTCTTCTAGCTAGAAGCCATAAAGGTCAAAACTCAAAACCTAAATATTTCACATACTGAATCAAGAAGGATCTTAGAAGTTTGGAAGTCGCCATATATCACTTTTGCCTCATCACTGTGAAGAAATGCTAGACCCTTAGCAGCGCCAAGTGCAAGCTTCATACGGAGGTTCCATGAAAGTGTTGGAAAGTGAGAAGCCCCTGTTCCAAAAAAATTGTAAGTCCCTCGATGAGCTCCTTATTAATGGTATTGCTTCATTTTAAGAGCTCCTTATCTATGGTATTGCTTCAAATAGTTAAAAAGTGAGGGAACTTCATAACTCACTTCTAAAAAGATGCAAATCCAAACTGCGTTTAGGCATAAATTCGTACACCAGAAACCGCATGTCATCATCTAGGCAGTAACCAATCAGTTTTACAAGATTTGGGTGACCCAGCTGTCCAAGGCAGTTAACTTCTGTCTACAGATCAAGAGGCTCACCATCAATGAACTATTTTTGGAAAATACTAAACACAATTTCATCTATTGAAAACAACTGAGGAAGATCCATTAAGATTGTTTCTATCAAGGTTTTGGCCTTTTCAACTATGATCATCAATTCCTTGAGCAATAGAACGTCAATGTGTCTTAGATTCTCAACTGCTTGATTGTGCAATACTCAACTAAGGTGATGAACATGCTAAGTAATTATTGTTATTATTAAATTGCATTTGAGCATGAAGGATAGAAGTGTTACTCACCAACCATTCCTTGTGACTGTGCAGGGTCCTTTGTTGTTTAAGCATCTTTATTGCCATGGCCATGCCAGTACCAGGCTTGGCAGCTGTGAACGAATGCTCATCGATCCACCCCTTAAAGACAAAACCAAAACCACCTTCACCCGCAACAGGATCAGGACGGAAGTTCCTGGTGGCTGTTTTCAGTTCATTAAAGTGGAAGCTCTTCAAGTTGAAGGACTGCACAATCTCACCCTCTGTCTGAGGAGATGAAGGCACCGATACAGACAACACCTTGCCATTCGAATTTAATCCTAGATATGTAATGTAAATGCCAGATAACTTGTATTAATTGGCAATGTCTTAAATGGAGTTACTACCTTACCTACTCAACAACCTTCAATAATATGAAAAAGAGTTTCAGTCAAAATTTCTACAATATCACAGTACAGTAAGACAATGTTGTAATGTTATTTTTGATTTTTTGGTTCTTTACACGAAGGAGAATAACCAAGTATTGTTGACGTACCCTCTATGGTTTAGTAGTAAATAACAATTAAAGGGTGCAATGAAGAACAGCTTTTTCATGCAAATCTGATTTTGTTGATCATTCATATGAAAAAAGATAGAAGGCAGTGGTTTACTCGAGCTCTTAAATTTTGATATCCCTCCATACATCAAAGGACAAAGAAGACAATTGGCAATATCTATGAAGTTTTAGCATAATACAAACGTATTGGATGAATTGCAAAAGTACCATTTTGAGGCGGACTCTCAGCTCTGGTTCTAGTCCCATATGAGGCCATCTGCAGGTCCACTTACAAAATATAAGTACGGAAGAAGATTAAAATACTGCTGTGCAGTTCAAAACTCACATACACCGAAGTGATATGCTTGCGGACAAGCTCTTTAAGGAAGAATGGCAGAAACATAGAGAACTCAGCGTTACAGTATACAATAGGATGCAGTCGTAAATGTAAATCCACTTCCAAATGAGGCTCCTTGTATTCCAATCTCCAAGGCCTCTATGCAAAGGTTATACCCTTTTGACTAGACCATGTAGAAAGATTTCTTGCTTAATACATATGTAAATTCAACTAATTTTTGTATCCTTGCATCTTGCAGAAAAGATAGAGAGCCTGAGAGTCATGCAGAACCTTGTCCCCAATGGAACAAAGTAGCTAGACAGTATGCGTTATGTAACAGCCAAATTTGATGCAAGGTTCATTCAAAAATCTCCAACTAATCAATTAGCTCTCTGGAATTGTAGGTTGATATTATCACAATGCTCAAGGAAGCTGTCAATTATGTGAAGTTCCTACAACTCCGGGTAACAGAGGGAATCCTTATCCTCGCACACAATTGAATTAATCTTGAGCTAGCATCAGTAATCACGAAATTTTAAGCTACAGAGGAGAACAATTGGTTCCTAGTTAAGAATCGTAAGCCATTTTGTTTTAACTGTTCCTATCCGATAATAGCTTTACTGATATTGTTATTTTTCCTCTTGTTTACACAGTAGTTATTAGGCTGATACATATATATACAAGAATAATTCTTCAGCAGGCTTATTTACTGTTACCAACTTGCAATCTGACTTGGTTCTGGCTCTGGTTTTTCTCTTATACACTGATTCACTTACTTAAAGCTCTACTACCAATACCATGGACAACTGGATAAACATACAAAACAAAAACGCATAAATTTAAGTTTGATTTGATTTGAGTACCTTTGCAGCAGAGCTCAAAATTGGGAAGCAAGGAATGTTACCATCACACATGCCAAGTCCATATGAAGTTGAATCCATGCTCGTGTCCACAACTGGAAATGGAGGTGGCTCTTGGGGGGCAGTGACATTGCTGTTGATGGTCTCATTTTCATGCACTGGGTCTACTGCCAAAGAGACGCGTTGCGCAATAAGGTACCCCTTCACGCTTGTGCGAAGCCCCCCACTCATAGTTCAGTCGCTAAGAAACAATATCGTTGACAACTGAAACCAATGCATCAGAAAATGAAGTAATTATAGTACCCAGTTGGCAACAGCAGTATCAAAAGCGTGCAATAAAGGCTATAAAGCTCAAGACTCATTTTCTTCAAAACCCATGCACTCAATTCAATCCCATCAATCAAATCTGACCCAGTGTTTCCATCACAATTACCAGGGCATATGTATCAGAAGAAGAAAATTACCAAGTCGCTGCTTCTGATGAAGAAAACAAAGAATTCTGCAATTAGGGAAATTAAATCCACCAAGCCCAGCTTTAAAATCTGTAAATATGTATGAGTAAGGGAGTAAAAGGCTGATGAATGAAAAGAACACTCACAAAGGATGATTAGGAAGTTCAAAATGTAGCCAGAAAGAGAGAGAACGAGATCTTGGAAAGGGGCAGAGGAGAAAGAATAATAATATTAATACGAATCGTTAATTCGTTATAGACTTAAAGCTGGGAAAGCTGTCCAAGCAGTCAAGCACGACCAAGTCTTCAATATGTGACGTCTGATGACAATTTGATTCATCGAGTAAAACAATTCTACTGACATTTTTTTTTTAAATTGAATTGTCTGGAACTCCATATTTATTGTTCTTCAGGCTCAAAAAGAAAACGCTTCAGACATTAACCATGAAGTCATACCCTCAAACACAATAGCTGTACAGTAATAAACTGTTGCAGTACATATACTACATACAGGTTATATATATATATATATATGCCATCCATGTTTCCTTCTACTTTTTTTTTTTGTTGGTTTCCTCCTCATGAATCACCATTTTCCTAAGAATCAATGAATTTAATGATAAAGCATGCATGAATATCCTATATTCCTATGTATAGCTGAGGGAAGCACATGGCCTGAAGCTGATCCAACTTGTACTTCTCCTGCGATTGCTGGAATTGGCACTGCTTGAATTAGCGTGAGGAGTTTGGCGAGCCTCATTTTGAGTGATTCCCGAGCCCTCCACGTCACTGGATCCCTGAAGCTGCTCCAATGCTTCTACCACCTCATTCATGTTTGGCCTAAACTCAGGTTCTGCTGATATGCATTGATTTGCAAGGTTAGCTGCTTTAAGAGCTCCAGCCACAGAGTACTGGCCTTCAACACGAGCATCAATAATTTTGAGAGCTCTGCTTTTGCGGGCAAGGTAAGGTTTGGCCCATTCGACTAAATTGTGTTGCCCGGTTGGTCGGTTAGTGTCCACAGCTCGTCTTCCAGACAACATTTCGAGCATAACAACTCCAAAACCATATACATCACTCTTGTAGGTTAAATGACCTTCAACATAAACAAAAAAAGAAAATGAAACATTTATTAGAAGGAAGCAGGCATGAAAATTTATTTTCACTTTCTGGTAAATCAAGTCAGTAGCAGCTTACAAGGTTAATCAAATAGGAAAATTTGAAGGTTTTGGCGAAGATGGGGAATTAATTCAATAAATTGAAAGAGAGTACTTGAATACAAGTTGTCTATAATGTCTCCAAAAGGAAAAATTGACCCAAAAAAGGACTAGGAAATTAATACCAAAAGCTAGTTGTTCATCGGGTGAATGCATAAAAGGATTAATAGTAGATTTGAGAGGCTAGAAATAAATGGGTTATTGTATTAAGTGTTCAAATTGAACCGAATTGAACAATGATAGCTGCAAGTTCATGGGAAAGGGATTAATACAATGTTGACAGTTGACCAAAAAAAAAATACAATGTTGACAAGAATTTCAACTTCGTTATGATTTATTTGTAAGAATTATAATTTGTTCGAATTCTAGGAATAGAAATGATATGCATACTAATTCAGCATTTGGGAATAGGAATAAGGTAAACAGCCGGAGGATGTAAAAAAAAATATTAATAAAAAAGACACCTGTAGCAATATACTCAGGAGCTGCATATCCATATGTTCCCATCACCCTTGTCGAGACATGGCTTTTATCATCTGCTGGTCCATCCTTGGCCAAACCAAAATCAGAGAGTCTGGCATTGTAGGTCTGGTATTTTGAATGAAAAAAAATGAAGCGTGAGCAAGTCTACCAGAAGTCTTCTAGAAGCCATCAGATTCAGATAGTTACATGTTTTACTTACTGAATCCAGCAGGATATTAGAACTTTTAAAGTCCCGATGGATCACTTTTCCCTCGGTACTGTGAAGAAATGCTAGAACCTTTGCAGCACCAAGAGCAATCTTCATTCGCAGGATCCACGAAAGTGGTTGACAGTAAGAATTAGCCCCTGTCCCCACAGCATTTCAGTCCAGAAACTAAATTTCATTTAGAAATATTTGATCTCCTTTTTAAGGGTATTGCTTCATTTAAAAGGTCAAATGGCTAAAGAGTGAATATAGTTCATAACTCACTTCCAAATAGATGAATCTCCAAGCTGCCACGAGGCATAAATTCATAAACCAGAAGCCGGTGGTCATCCTCAAAGCAATAACCCAACAACTTCACAAGATTTGGATGACGCAGCCTTCCTAGGTAGTAAAGTTCTGTCTATATATAGTTCAAGAGGCAGTACAAAGTTAATAAATTTCTGTGAAAACATATGTAAAACTATTTATCTATAACAATCATTAGGCAGCAAGATCCATTAAAGATTGTTTCATGAAACCGAATAATGTGCTCTTTGACGGCTGGTAATTAGCATTGGACATCAATGTGTATTAGAATATCCAATGTGTGTCATACATAACTAATATGAACAAACGCTAGGTTCAAGATACCAAAAATGAATCAACAAAACATAGTGAAAGTGCATGTAAGCAGATGAAGGATATAAGTGAAACTCACCAACCATGCCTCTTGACCCTGGAAACCTTCTTGGTGAATCGTCTTCACAGCAATCAACATGCCACAACCGGGCTTGGCAGCTGTTGATGAATTGTCATCAACCCACCCCTTAAAGACACAACCAAAACCACCTACACCCACCATGTTATGAGGATGAAAGTTCCAGGTCGCTGTTTTCAGTTCATTAAAGAGGAATCTTCTTAGCAAGATTTCACCCTCTGTCCGAGGAGTAGAAGGTACTGCGACAGATGACAACTTTCTTATTAGAATTCAATCCTAGACATGTAACGGAAATTCTACATAACTTGTAATTAGTGGGCGAAGGAGAAAGAAGCAAACTTTGATATCACGAAATGAAACATAACAAAACATAAAACAGTATGAATCGCAAACGTACCATTTTGAGCTTGGAGCGCAGAGAAATTCCTATTGATGGTCTCATTCATCTCATGCACTGTATCTATTTCCCTAGTCAAACTGAGGCGTTTTGCAATAAGGTATCCCTTAACACTTGTTCGAATCCCACCACTCATAGTAACAGCCCCTAAGAAAATATATAGTACCAGTAGGCAACAGCAGTATCATAACTCATAAGCTTGTAGTAAAGGCAATAAAGCTGTTAAAGTAAAATAGACTCATCTACTTCAAAACCATGCACTCAATTTAAATCATGCAAGTATGAAACCATTAAATTTGACCCGTTGTTTCCATCAAAATTACCGGGTATATGTACCAAATTAAAAAGCAAGAAAATTACCAATTTAATGCTTCTGATCACGACTGAGCACTAGAAGATGATTCAGTTCTTCAAGTATGAAAAGTAAGCTGAAAATGAAGAAAACAGTGAATTCATCAACTAGGGAACTTTGAATCGAAGATGACATGATAAAAGTAAAAAAAACTAGACACAACCCAGCTCTCAACAAAATATGCATGAGTATAAATTTACCTGATATATGAAGTTATAGACGAGTTAATGGAGTAAAAGGCTGATAAATGAAAGGAAACTCACAAAAGATAATTATGAAGTTCACCAATTAACGAGATAACGAGGAAGATAGACACAGAGCTCTTGTACAGCAGAGGAGAAAGGGTAAAGCCACTTTGACCAAATCAAATTAACATGTGTTATAACCATTGGTTAGGAAATAATAATTATATCTGACAAAGCAATACTCAGGAGAAAATTCAGTACAAGATGAAGAGACACGAGTGCCCTACTGCCCTATAGTCTCAGTTGCTAAGAAACAATATATATCGTTAACAACCGAGTACAAACTTACATAATATATAAATTAACAAGTAATAGAGTGAAAGGCTGATGAATGAAAAGAAGTCTCACAATGCCAAAACAAAAAAAAAAGTCTCACAAAGGATGATTTAGGAATGTAGGAATGGTAGGATGGTCACAAGTCAACTATGGACCCAGAAAAAAAGAGAGAGAAAGCTCTTGGAAAGCGGAGGAGAAAGAAGTCAAGACATTGTTAAAGGCTTAAAGCTAGGAAAGCTGTACAAGCAGTCAAGCACGACCAGTCTTCAATATGTGACGTCTGATGACAATTTGCGTCATTGAGTAAAACAATTTAAATAGAATTGTCTGCAACTCCATATCTTTTGTTCTTCAGGCTCATAAAGAAAACGCCACGAAGTGAAACACTTAAACATACTAGCTGTTGCAGTTCATATTACAAATAACCCAACAGCTTCACAAGATTTGGATGACGCAGCTTTCCTAGGCAGTAAATTTCTGTCTATAGTTCAAGAGGCAAAAATAAATTTCTGTGAAAACATTACATGTAAAAATTATTTATCTATAGTTCAAGAGACACGAGTTCCAATTGATTGGCGGCACACTTACATTTTTCAAAATATAATCTTTCACAATTAAGCAAATAAGAGCTTGGTTTCTTTACCTGACTAAAGTCGACGGCGAACTGCCGGAGTTCTGGTTCGGACGGCGGGAAAACTGAGTAGTGGAAAGGTACATGCTTGAAGTGATGACGGTGTTGGCTGCCGTGGCGCGAGTACGGCCGGCACGCGCGATAAATAAGCGTCGTTAATTTGGCTGTCATCATATTCACTCTGATGTCTGGTTTTGGCTTTTCTCCAAATGAAGAATTGAAGAAGATGAAGCAGGAAGAACAAGTGGAGCGAGAGAAGTAGTAAAACCTCGGCTTTTGTGGATTCGACTGTTATGGGCCTAGGCCCAAGTTGGCTCAAGACTATAAAAGTCCAAGAACAAGAACATTATTGTGGGGTATGGAGCATAGACATCGTTGCATCAAGAACAAGAACATAGCAAAACTGCACAATAACTTTAGTTGAATAATTAACGTTCAAATGTTTGAGCCGTGAAGTAACATGCGTACATAGATAGATACATGCAAAATGAATATGTATAGCGATACTTGGGAGTATTAATTGGTTGAACTGGCATAAAGGTTTTGGTCAGGGACTGACTCATTTTGAGGACTAAATAAGCTGCTCCAAAACTTGTACCACCTCATTCATGCTTGGCCTCGACTCGGGTTTCATTGATAGGCAGTGAATTGCAAGGTTAAGTGCTTTGATAGCCACATCTTCAGAGTACTGGCCTTCAAGATGAGCATCAAAAATTCGATTAACTTGGAGTTTATTGGCAGAAAAACCTTTCGATTGAGAGCGAGGTTGAAGACGTCTTTCTTCCCGTAGCATCTTATCGTAGAAAGCGAGTTTGCCAGATAAAATATCGAGCAGAACAACCCCAAAACTGTACACATCACTTTTGGGGATCAAGTCTTCAAAAGAAAACAATGAACCAAAGTTAGATATATGCATGGGAGCCAGGGGCGGAACTATGTAGAGACTTGGGTGGGCTTAAGCCCCACCAAGATTTTGGCCAAAAAAAATATACCTATATATAGTGTCCATAAAAAAAAACAGGGAAGGGATTTGCAGAGCTAATATGGAGGCAAGAAGAGGAAGGAAAAGAAAAGGAAGGGAAGAAGAGAAAGGAAGGAGAAGAAGAAAAGAAGAGAGAAATCAGAGGAAGAGGAAAGAGAGAGAGAAGAGAGCATAAGAGAGAATTGGCTGTGGCACATCAGAGAAGAGAAAGGACGGGCTGGTCAGGAAAAAAAAAAAAAGAGAGGAAGAAAGAAAGAGAGAGAAGGGAGGAAGAAGAAGAGAGGAGGATGAATAGAAAAACTGAAAAAGGCACGTGCTGGTCAAACAACTTGTTCCAATTTTTTTTTGTTTGATTTTGGGGGTGTTTATGTTTTTTCTCTGATATTTGATTGGTCTAAAAATCTAAAATTTTAATTTATCAATGAGGTTCTTTAAAAAAAATTTCTCGCCTACCGGCGAGATTCATTAAAAAAATTTACTTTGAAAATTAGCCCTCCTAACTTTTTCATCCTGGTTCCGCCACTGATGGGAGCAGGCATAAATATGTACGTACGTGTTTGATAATTAATATGTATCATGGATACTGCAGTACGTACTGGGGAAGATGATAGAAGAAAGTACCATAATCGGGAGCTTCATACCCAGACCGAGAAAAGATCCCATCGTCTATAAACGTATCCTCGAAAGGAACACGGGTTCTATAACCTTCAAACCCTACCTTGGCCAAACCATAACCATAGAGTTTGGCATCGTAGTTCTGTTATTTCACAATGAAAATATGACATGTGAGCAAGTGTAACATAATTCTTTTAGAAACCATAAAATATGATATGTACGGCGTTTCACATACTGAATCAAGAATAATCTTGGAAGATCTGAAATCCCCATACATCACTTTTGCCTCATTACTATGAAGAAATGCTAGACCCTTAGCTGCACCAAGAGCAATCTTCATACGGAGGTCCCATGAAAGTCGACAGTGAAAATCCCCTGATCCAACAAATTGAAACATGTTTCATATAAAAATATTGGAGAGCTCCTTATTAATGGCATTGCTTCATTTAAAAGGTCCAATGTTAAGGAGTGAAGGAAGTTCATAACTCACTTGAGTCACTTCTAAGTAGATGTTTGTCCAAGCTCAACTGAGGCATAAATTCGTAGATCAGAAGCCGCTGGTTTCCCCCCTAGCTTCTCTAGGCAGTAACCAATTAGTTTTACAAGATTGGGATTGGGGTGAGCCAGCTGTCCACTGCAGTTAAGTTCTGTCTATAGATCAAGAAGCACCACAAAGTCAAAAATTATTGTCTGAAAATATTACAATTAGCAACTTAAACTATTGGTACGTAACAACTATCATGGAGTAAGATCCGTGCATTAAGATTGGTTTGATTCATATTTCAGCCTTTTCAACTATGGTCATCTATTCCTTGAGCAGTAAGTTAACATAAATGTGTAATTCTCGACTGCTTGATTGTGCCATACTCAACTACGTTCAATACGAAAAGATGATCAACAAGATATAAAGAAACTGCATTTGATCATGAAGGACAGAAGTCATACTCACCAACCATTCCTTGCGATCCGGCAGCCTCCTCCTATAGACTTTAAGCTTCTTTATAGCAATGGCCATACCGGTACCAGGCTTGGCAGCTCTTAGTGATTTCTCATGAATCCACCCCTTATAGAAACGACCAGTCTGACCTACACTCAGCATTTGATCAGGATGGAAGTTTGAGGAGGCGGTTTTCATTTCACTAAAGCAGAAGCTCATCAACTTAAAGGACTGCAAGATCTCACCCTCAGATTTTATCCTAGTCCCAAATGAACCCATGCTCTACAGTACGTTTCACTTAAACAATATAAGTGGTGGCATGGAGAAAATTAAAAGATAAGTGATATATATGAATGCTGACGATCGAGCTCTGAAAAGGAAGAATTGCAGAGCAAGACTGCTCTCAACCTGCCAGTACTATAGGATATAATATAATTGCAAATCTAAATAATCAGCCTCTTTGTATTCCATTTCTTAAATGAAAGCAACAATTAATAACTCTATAGCTATTATCCTATATATTTTTTGGTCAGTGTACCTTTGCCACAGAGCTGAACATTGGCAAGCATGGAATGTTACCATCACAGATGCTAGGCCCATATGATGTTGAAGCCATGCTCATCATGCTTGTCTCTAGAACTGAATCAGTAGCTTGGGGTTCAGTAACTAAGATGGTCTCATTCTCTTCATGCTCATGCACTGTGTCTGTTTCCATAGCCAAATTGACGCGTTTGTCATTAATGTGCGCCTTCACACTAGTATGAAGCCCCATACTCTCACTAGCTCTCTAAGAATATATTATATGCTTCTTAATCGATAAAGCAGCCAACCCATCAGAATTCAGAAGCTGATCAAAGTAATTAGCACCCAGTACTCCAGTAGTTAATGGCAGCACGTACAGTTTGTATATTAAAGTTGTTGAATGATCGAAAAACAAAAAGGCTATAAAGCACAAGCCTGATCATCTCCTTCCAAACGACGGATTCAGTATTCAATCTATGAACCCATTAAGATTTCCATCGTTGTTTAAATCTAATTATTACCAGGGAGGGTATAAGTACCTAAGATCGAACAGAAATTTACCAAGTTACAGCTTCTGTTCACTATCGAGTAGTACTGAGTACTGACGCCCCAATATGGGACTCTACGTACGCTGCAATAAAGAGAACAGCGGATTCATCAGTTAAGGAACTTTAATCAAAGATGAGAGATTTAACAAAGTAAAATGTTAGAACCAATTCAACACGCCCAGTTTTTAGAAAAATGTAAATAATCCCGAGTACAAACTTACATGGTTAAATGAGGGAGGCTGATGATTCAAAAGGTAACTAAATATTCCACAGACGAGAATTATCAAGTTTACAGATTAATGAGGAACCAGAAAGAGAAACAGAAAGCTCTTTGGAAAGCAAGGAGAAAGAGGCAAACACATTGACCAAGTATGAATTTTTTTAAAATAATTATAATAGTCGAGATTTTATTTTGAGCAGTTGAGCCCTCCATGTCAATGGAACCCTGAAGCCGCTGATGGTCATTCTTAATTACAAGTTGACCAATTCGTTCAAGTTCATTGTCATTCTGATATAGTTTAGTTTTCAAATCTCTTAGGCCATAATTACATGATTACCATTTCATGTACATAATTATGTGATATGGTCAACAGGCTTTGAGTAATAGAGAGAAGCGCGTACTGATCGAGGATTAACATATCCTGTAATTGGTTTCTATGAATCATTTTCAATGTTCAATAATGATGTTTCAAATCTTGAACCAGCAAGGACTGTGGAAAGGAAGAATCTTTCTATACATTGCATGTCTACAAAGCACTACATTTCGTGTATGTCACCAGAATAAGTACAACATTTCAGTTTCAAGCATCTAAAAGATTTAGTCACATCATTTCTTATCTGCAACAAGTTCATGCATCTGAAATGTGAGTGCAATAAACACTGGAACGGACCTAAGCAAAAAGTCATATTGATCAGTAGTATTGCACTCATTTCCACATTTTGAGTGGGGAAATAAGAAGTCCACACAAGCCAACCCGTTAGACGAAGTATCACCTCCAGCGTATAGGATATCTTGATTCGCGGGCTCATAGTTTATTCTTAATATGTGAACAGCCTGAGATGGGTAATAATATTTAAGAAATTTTAGAAATAAACACAACCAAAACCACCTTCACTCAGCATATCCTTCGTTCTGCAGCAGGATGTTACAAAGTGAAAGTTGTATGAAATATGTCAATACTTCTGGAGCGTTAAATTTACTTCATGTTCCTCAATTTCCAGGCACATAAAGAAAATGCCTCAGATCGGTAATCACCAAGACACTAACAAAACAAGAATGGAAACGTTCCTCGCTCCCCATTTTCCTTGAATCAATGGAAGTAATAATAAAGCACACACAATCATGCAAGAATGTCTAATGAAGCTGCAGAATAAAGATGGGCTGGGATGATAGTGGATCTGATTTACACTTTTCGGGCAAAGATATCTGGGAGCATTCCTTGAATTGTATAGAGATTTTGGAAAGTTAATTTCATTTTGATGACTGAAGCTGCTCCAATACATCTACCACCTCACTCATGTCTGGCCTGGACTCGGGTTCTACTGATATGCATTGAATTGTAAGGTTAAGTACTTTGAGAGCCCCATCCTTAGAGTACTGGCCATCAATATGAGCATCAAAAATTTGACTAACTTTGCGTTTGCAGGCAAAATTAGCAGAACCACCTTGCAATGCCTTGTCATTTGCCAATTCAACCATACATTTTTCTCGTAATGGAGCTCGTCTGCCAGATAAGATTTCGAGCAGAACAACCCCAAAACTGTAAACATCACTTTTCGGGGTTGAGTGATCTTCAAAAGATTCAAAAGAATGTCTATCTGTATCAATTAAAAGGAAAAAACAAAGAACCATAGATTAGATGGAAGCAGGCATAAATATATGCTTGAACATATCATTTTGTCTAGAGCTGGTGTTAGATGAAGGATAATAATAATTCTACTTTTCAGTAAACAAAGTCTATAGCAGTTACACGTAACTTAAGATAGTTGGAAAGTTAATTTAAAGGTTTGATTCTTGAGATTCTCAGTAAGATGGGGATTCGATTCATGAAATTGTTAGAGGGAATGTTTCTTGTATATATTTTGTTTAAAATTTAACTGGGAAGGAAAAAAGTGAACTTTCTACGCAATTCTATGGCGGTGACAGAGTATTCACCCTTAGACTTCTCAGGAGCTGCATACACACTCGCAGCTGCATACCCAAACCCTTCCTCATACATAGCCATGTCTGCTTCTGAGACATGGCTCCTATAACCGTGAAGCCTTTCCATGGCCGCACCATAACCATAGAGTTTGGCATTATAGTCCTGTTATTTCAAAATGAGAATATGATATGTGAGGAGTCTAACAGAACTTTCTACAAGCCACAAACTTCAAAACTTAAACATGTCACATACAGAATCAAGAAGGATCTTGGAAGTTTCAAAGTCTCCATAAATCACTTTTGCCTCATTACTATGAAGAACTGCTAGACCCTTGGCAGCACCAAGGGCAATCTTCATACGCAGGTTCCATGAAAGTCGTGGAAAGTGAGAAGCCGCTGTAACAACAAGAATTAAGTCCGTTAAAGCAATATATTCCAAATGGGAATACCGGAACTCCTTATCAATGCTATTGAATCATTTAAACAGTCAAATGGCTAAGAAGTGAAGCAAGTTTCATTACTCACTTTCGTATAGATGCATGTTCAGGCTGCCTTGAGGGATAAATTCATGCACCAGAAGACGCATGCCATCCTCTAGGCAGTAACCAATCATTTTTACAAGATTTGGATGACCCAGCTGTCCAAGGCAGCTAACTTCCATCTATAGAAGGAACAAAATTCTTTTAAAATTGTTTTCGTCAATATTTAGCCTATTCAACTATTATCAATTCTTTGAGTAGCACTTGGAGCAATTGAGCACCAAGTGTGTATTAGATTCTCAACAGTCAAATAAGATGAGAAATTGGTAGGCCTAATACAAAAATCTGATCAACAAGTTATGGAGAATGTGCATTTGAGCATGAAGGATAGAAGTCATACTCACCGACCAGTCCTTGTGACTCTGCAGGGTCCTTAGTTGGCTAAACCTCTTTATCACAATGGCAATGCCGGTACCAGGCTTGGCAGCTGTGAACGAATGCTCATTAATCCATCCCTTATAGACACAACCTAAACCATCTTGACCCAGAATACTATCAGGATGGAAGTTCGTGGTGGCTGTTTTCAGTTCATTAAAGTGGAAGCTCTTCATATTGAAGGACTGCAATTTGGTATTGATGGCTTCATTCTTCTCATGATGCACTGTGTTTGTGTCCACAGCCAAAGTCACACGTTTGGCAATAATGTACGCCTTCACGCTTGTGCGAAGCCCGCCACTCATAGCTAGTCTCGGTCAATAAGATACTTTCTCGCTAACAACTGAAACCAATCCATCAGAAACTGAATTAATAAATTAGGCAAAAATGAAACTGAAGTTATAAGTACCTAGCTGGAATATCAGAAACTTGTAGTAAAGGCTATAAAACATTAAAGGCTGTAAAGCTCAAGACTCATCTACTTAAAAACTATGGATTCAATTCATGAACTCAATTCATCAAATTGACCAGGTGTTTCCATCCAAGTAAATTACCCAAAAAAAAAACAAAAAACTTACCAAATAACAGCTTCTGATCACTACTGAGTACTGAATCTCCAGTTCCTCATACTAAGCTGGAAATGAAGAAAACAGCTGATTCATCAATAGGGAAATTGAAAAGGCCCAGTTTTGAAGAAAAGTGAAATATATGCAACCAAACACAGTATTATATTTTAGCAACCAAATTAAGTAAAACAGAACTCACAAACAGTAATTAAGAACTAAGAAGTTTGCCAATTAACAAGGGATCCAGAAAGAGAGACAGAGAGCTCTCTTATTGGAAAAAGGAGGAGAAAAGTTTGCCAATTAGCAAGGGATCCAGAAAGAGAGACAGTGACCAAGACTTTTGTACTTTGAATTGAAAAATGGTAAACCATGACGTACGTTGACCATGTTTTTTTTTTTGTTTTTTTTTGGGTCGATTAGGAAACAAGAAAAGAAGACTACATGTTTGACCATGCCTCCGTGTTTTGTTAGGATATATTTGTCTTTTACTTTTTTACTTTTTTTTTCTTTTGTGGGTGAAATGTAAATTATGAGAACATTTTGCACAAACAAGTCCAAATCACTCTCAAGAGAGCAATACGTTTTGTTGAATAATGTTCAAATGCTTGAGCCTTGGAGTTACATACATTGATACAAAACGAAGACAAAGCTCCGGTTTGAGCCTAGCTTGTACTTGGGAGCATTGCTTGATTTGGTGTAAATACTGGAACGTTTTTATGTTAGGATTGAAGACAAACTGACAATCCCAAACGTGCTGGAAGCAAGTAATAGATGGCGTGTTTCACGTCTAGGATTGAAGTGACACTATCAATCCCAGTGTTCTGGAAAAAACGAAAACAGCAAGAACACAACGATATGTTTACGCAGTGTAAACCTCAAACTTGAGGAAACATCACTGCGAGGCACAAGCCCAGAAATAGGATCAATCACTAAGAAGAAATTGAGAAAATCTCTTACAAACAAAGGTAAACCTCGATTACCATTACAACTAGCAGCCCTAGTCTATATGTTTGCCTTGATTCTTCTCTTCCGTAATTTCTTCTCTTGATAACGAAGGAACTGAGCGCATCCTTCTTTCTTCAATCTGCAACTCTTCTCTACTGGTCACGAGAGAATGAGACAATTATGCAACAAAGGATTCACTTCACATGTACAAGTGAATCCATAAAACAAACTATGATTTTATGCTTTTCATATAAACGCAGCAACACATGAGATAAACAATAATCTCTAGCCTACAAGCATGCACAACGGCACCTGTATCAATCAGCCTATATAGGAGCAACGACTCCCCCTTACTTTAAAGTCCTAACCCTAATTGACTTCCTATCAGGAAATATCTTTATTAAAAAGATTATCAATTAGGATATAAACCAATCAAAGATTTTGCTGAAAAGATCCTAAATCAATTAGGATTCAAATACAATTAATAAACGCAGCGGTAAAAGATTTTTCTTAAACAAAATTAAATCAAGGATTTTGTTAAGAAAATCATATCCATTTAAGGAGATCACAAGCACATACTTACCATGCATATCCACTTACCTTAAAGTGGCATAGGTTGTTTACACTCCTAATCAATCAACGTTTTGTTTAGGAATGCCAACATTAAACATACCAACAATCTCCCCCTTTGGCATTCCTATACAAAACAATCTCATAGCGAACAACCTATGCTGCAAGAGCCAAGGATCATGCTTCCTCATTAGTGACCTGAAACACTTAAGCAAAACACCTTGTGAAGAACAACTGTGGCAATATAGCATATGTAAACAAAGCCAACAAATATAGCCGTATAGCATAGATTCTTCTTCTCCCCCTTTTTGAATAGGGATGCCAAAGCGATTAAGAAACTCCCCCTTAGAAGTACCACTATGTGATAGATAAGCAAGAGACATGCATGACAAAGCAACCACAAAATGTAGTGACCAAACACTGAAAACTCCCCCTGAATGGATGAAATTGTATGCAAAAATTATCAATGCAAACACACAATGGGTAGAGAATTATCCACACACTAATCTGAGGGAAGATGCATAGCCTTTAGCCAAAGTACATGTCATAACCTCACAATGTAAACAAAACAAGCAAATTTCACCTATTGAATCAAGTTAAGACACAACAAAGTAAGCAAGAGTATGATCGAGTATCCTTGTACCTTTGTGGTGATTGGTGAACATATGTCAATGTGGGATCTGTATCATGCTAGGAATCCCAGGAGGTCTCAAACATAGAAATTAAGCATAATTTTTTCACTCCTTATACCTCCTGTGTGGGCAAGACTTTCATTTTTTTTTTTCGCCTTTCACACATGATTTACTCACAAAATTTGTGATTCACATCCACCGGGGTGACCAAACCATTCCCTTTTCTGCTCAATCCATGTATCGTTCACCACGACCAAGGCCTGATTACTTTAGGAATAGCCTGGCAATCAAACCATTCCCGTTTCTGCCCAATCCCTATATCGTTCACCACGACCAGGGCCTGGTTACTTTGGGAATAGCCTGATAATGCTCCAAAATAATATAATTTTTTTTTTATTGAACAAGGAGCAAGGAACAATCAACTCATTATTTTAGTGACCTGTACCTGATCAACCAAGATGATGTTTACCACCACAAAGAAAAGATGTGTGCATGTGCAAAGCCAAAGGTGATTAAGAATATTTTGCCCATGCTCAAGATTACATAGCCATGTCAAAACAGAACTCAGAACTGGCTTAACAACTTGTCATAATCACATATTTGAAGCCATGAAAAATACTTTGTCAATCTAAGATCAACTTACCCTAGCAAACAGTGTGGGATACTTACCCTACATGCAATCCTTATAGATCTGGAAATTTTGTGAACCAAAAGAAAATATTCAATGTGAATGTTTCTTATACTACCATGGATTCACACACAATGGATGCATGCTGATTGACAAATTCAAGGGAAATTTTCAGAGCTTAGTGCACACCTATGGCATTCTTAAGCGACACACATCTTGCCTAGCATTAATCCAATCATCATCAATCAAGGTCTCTTTAACAATTTTTGGTTCAAAAAGTGACACAAAACCAAAATATGAAATTATGTTCATGTTCACTTTATTAGCAACCAAAAAACACACAAAAGCAAAAACACTACTTACCTCACTTGCAGCTTGTCTTTGAGTTTGAATTCTATCATCCATTTTCCCATTGATGTCTTGAGCAGAGTGATCCTTTTGAACATGCTTATAATCAGTCCTCATGTTTGGCAGAGGATCAAGAATAAGATCATCATAGACATCATCATTCTCTTTATTTAGAGAGTACAGCCAGAACCACAAGGCATGTGGCGTTCATCCTTGTTGACATTCCTGCAAGAGGTTAATAAACAAGCTTTATTATCAGTCTTCATAGATGCCTGAGAATCATTGCACAAAGCTGAAAAACATTTGCTTGATCCTTTTTTCACCCAGGTCTGTTTATTTTTTGTCTTCAGACCTTCTGGGATTGCAACCATCTTTGCAATCCTGTTAATCTGCACTAAATATTTTTTCAGTTCAGCCTGCAGAGATGCAGCAGAGTTAAACTCAGACCTTTGCTTCTGTTTTTGTACTTTCTTACGCATCAAGTTGCACCTAGGACGAATGTGTCCAAGTTTTCCACAAAAATGACATGTAGGAACAAAGATTTTTGGTCTAGGGACGTACCTGGACTGATGAGTACAAGGTTGTACCTCTTTACTTACCTGAGGGGATTGATGAAATGTTATCGATCCCTGTTCTGAGACAGATTTGGATGCAGGTTTTGACACAGGTATTTCAGCGACAAGTACCTTAGAAACATGCTTATTCTCCTTCACAACCTGTAGGGAGCCTTTTGATGCACTGTCATAACCGAGTCCCTCTCTGTTATTGTGAGTTTTTCCAAACTCAATCATTCTTGACACTTTTTCCGAACTGATATCGAATTTGCTGAACTTGTCTCTAGTTTCAGTCAATTCAACCTGCAATTTCTCATTCTCTTGGGTTAGCAAAACATTTAAATTAATCTGAGCCTTTAGCTCAACCTCCAAAGTCTTTATCTTGTCCTCAAGCTCTCTCCTTTCTTCAATTTCAACATGTAACTCATCCTTAACCTGCAAGGAATTCATCTCAACCGAAATCTTACCATCACTATAGGAGTCATCTGAGTTGTCTTGATGAAACGAGGAAGTAAGTGCAAGATTGTGCACTTCATTGTCACCAAGGAGCTCATCGTCACTATCACTCCATATAGACTTCAACGCCCTGCTGTTCTTAGAATTTTGTTTCCTGTTGGCACACTCAACAACCACATGACCAAATCCACCACATTCATAGCATTTAGTTTTTTCTTGAAAATTTTTCCTATGGCCAAACTGTGGTTTTTTATCAAATTGTTTTTCAGAAGAAAACTCTTTTCTTTGATCCAAAACATTTTTAGAAGAGTTTGAAGAGGTTTTTCTATTTTTCAGAAATTTTTTGAACTCTTTTGTAAGCAAATCTAAATCAAAAGACTCACCTTCATCATCAAAAAGAGGAGGACAATTGATCGATCCAGCAGCTCTAACACGCTCCATTCTGTTCTTGGATCTACTAGAAAAAAAAAACTAGAACCCGCTCTGATACCACTTGTAAATACTGGAACGTTTTTATGTTAGGATTGAAGACAAACTGACAATCCCAAACGTGCTGGAAGCAAGTAATAGATGGCGTGTTTCACGTCTAGGATTGAAGTGACACTATCAATCCCAGTGTTCTGGAAAAAACGAAAACAGCAAGAACACAACGATATGTTTACGCAGTGTAAACCTCAAACTTGAGGAAACATCACTGCGAGGCACAAGCCCAGAAATAGGATCAATCACTAAGAAGAAATTGAGAAAATCTCTTACAAACAAAGGTAAACCTCGATTACCATTACAACTAGCAGCCCTAGTCTATATGTTTGCCTTGATTCTTCTCTTCCGTAATTTCTTCTCTTGATAACGAAGGAACTGAGCGCATCCTTCTTTCTTCAATCTGCAACTCTTCTCTACTGGTCACGAGAGAATGAGACAATTATGCAACAAAGGATTCACTTCACATGTACAAGTGAATCCATAAAACAAACTATGATTTTATGCTTTTCATATAAACGCAGCAACACATGAGATAAACAATAATCTCTAGCCTACAAGCATGCACAACGGCACCTGTATCAATCAGCCTATATAGGAGCAACGACTCCCCCTTACTTTAAAGTCCTAACCCTAATTGACTTCCTATCAGGAAATATCTTTATTAAAAAGATTATCAATTAGGATATAAACCAATCAAAGATTTTGCTGAAAAGATCCTAAATCAATTAGGATTCAAATACAATTAATAAACGCAGCGGTAAAAGATTTTTCTTAAACAAAATTAAATCAAGGATTTTGTTAAGAAAATCATATCCATTTAAGGAGATCACAAGCACATACTTACCATGCATATCCACTTACCTTAAAGTGGCATAGGTTGTTTACACTCCTAATCAATCAACGTTTTGTTTAGGAATGCCAACATTAAACATACCAACATTTGGCATGAAGATTTTGGTCCGGTAGTCATTTTGAGGACTAAAGCTGCTCCAAAACTTGTACCACCTCGTTCATGTTTGGCCTCGACTCGGGTTCGTTTGATAGGCAGTGCATTGCAAGGTCAAGTGCTTTGATAGCCACATCTTCAGAGTACTGACCTTCAAGATGAGCATCAAAAATTCGTATAACTTTGCGTTTATTGGCAGAAAATCCTTGCGAAGGGCTCATTTTGGCTAATTCTATACTGACCAAAAAGAGGTCTCTTTTTCCCCATGACATCTTTTCGTAGAAAGCGAGTTTGCCAGATAAAATTTCGAGCAGAACAACCCCAAAACTGTACACATCACTTTTGGGGGTCAAGTCATCTTCAAAAGAAAACAATGAACCAAAGTTAGATATATGTGTTTGATAATTATTATCATGGATATTGCAGTACGTACTGGGGAAGATGATAGAAGAAGGTACGTACCATGGATCATATACTCGGGAGCTCCATACATATATACAGGAGTGAAACAGATCCTATCGTCCAGATACGTATCCACGACAGGAACACGGCTTCTATAACCTTCAAACCCAACCTTGGCAACACCATAACCACAGAGTTTGGCATTATAGTTCTGCACGTTGTTTGTTCATGAAAATATGACATGTGAGTCTAACAGAAATTCTTCTAAAAACCATAAAATATGATATGCGGCGTTTCACATACTGAATCAAGAAGAATCTTGGAAGATCTGAAATTCCCGTACATCACTTTTGCCTCATGACTATGAAGATATGCTAGACCCTTAGCGGCACCAAGGGCAATCTTCAGACGGAGGTCCCATGAAAGTTGACAGTGAGAATCCCCTGTACCAACAAAATGAAGTCCCAAATTAATTTCATATTAAAATATTGGAGCTCCTTTGGTATTGCTTCATTTAAAAGGTCAAATGCTGAAGAGTGAAGGAAGTTCATAACTCACATGAGTCACTTCTAAGTAGATGTTTGTCCAAGCTCCGTTGAGGCATATATTCGTAGACCAGAAACCGTTTGTTATCCTTTAGGCAGTAACCAATTAGCTTTACAAGATTTGGGTGAGCCAGATGTCTGCGGCTGTTAACTTCTGTCTACAGATCCACAAAGTCAATTAACTAACTCGTGTCTCAAAATATTACATGCAACTTAACCTGTTGCTAAAATTTATCACGGAGTATTAAGATTGTTTTATAACATTTAAGGCTTTAATTTCAACTATATATGGTCATCTATTCCTAAAGTAGCACTTTCATGTGTATTTCTCAACTGCTTGACTGTGCCATAATACTCAACTATTGATCAACACAATATGAAGATAGAATACTCACCAACCATTGTTGGTGACCCAGAAGGGACCTCTCTTCTGCGCAAATCTTCTTTATAGCAATGGCCATACCCTTACCAGGCTTGGCAGCTGTCAATGAATGCACATCCATCCACCCCTTATAGACATGACCAGAGTCACTTCCACCTAGCACATGATCGCTACGGAAGTCTCCGGTGGCACTTTTCAATTCATTAAGGCGGAAGTTCTTCAAGGAATGCAAGATGTCACCCTCTGTTTGAGGAGTTGAAGAAGGCCCTGAGAAATCAGAAACCAATTAAGTTTAATTAAAGTCCACAAACTGTCAACGTACATAAGAAACCAGAAAGCAGTGGATCGATGAAGCAAATGTACCATGGTGAGACCGGCTCTCAGCTTTGATTCTAGTCCCAAATGCAGCCATGCTCTGTGGTTATCCGCATAAACAATATAAGTGGTGGAGAAAATTAAACTGTGTGCTCTACAGTTTAGCACACACACATACAGAAGTAATAAGTGATGTGATGGTATAATCTTAACAGTAAGTCCTCCTTCCAAGGGAAGACTCTTAGCTATTAGCCTAGTTTGTGGTACAAGTACAACACTTGCTATTAGCCTATTATTTATAAAAGAATCACTCCTTCGTTGAATGACTTGCAAGGTGTGACTTCACTGCTATACTAGAATGAAAGGGCATAAATTGATGTTTGAGCTTAGTTTGTGTAACCTTTGCAGCAGATGTCAACTCTGGGAAGCAAGGAATGTTGCCATCACAGACATCGATGCTCGTCTGTGAATCTGCAGTGAGATTGGTCTCATTCTCAATCACTGGGTCTAAGGGCGCCACAGAAACACGTTGCGCCATAAGGTACCCCTTCACGCTTGCGCGAAGCCCGCCACTCATACTCTCAGTCGCTAACAAACTATATATAAATATCTTCTGCAAATGAAACGTACCAACTCATGATCGATCGAGGAGCTCAATTAAGTAATAGCATCAAAACTTAATTTCTACTTCAAAATTATTGATTCAATTCATGCACTCAATGCATTGCAACCAATTAACCTTGGTCCGGTGTTTCCCACTCAATTCACTCGCGCAGGTAATATGCAGTTATATATGTACCAAAACAAAAAGGATAATTACGTACCAAGTAACCGTACGTGCTGGCCGGGTACTGAAGCTTCAGGTCTTCTCGTAAACTGAAGATGAGCAAATGGAATGAAAAGATGGATGAACGAAAACTGACAGACCAAGAGAAAGAGCTAAGACGTTGACAAAGAACATTCTGTAACCATGACTTTTAAATCTAAACAATAATAAAAACAGTTGCTACTTAAGGCCGTTGAATCACGATCAATTCATTATTAAATGCATGTGTAACGTTTGATAAGCGCTTCTCTACAACACTTGGTGTTCGATCACCATCACCGGCCGGACTCTCTGCACGTTGGACTCCTCATATTGGTTGGTATCAATACATTTTCTGATTTTTCAAATATAAAAATATAAATTTTCAATATTATCTTCGACACTAGAGCTACCCATAAAAAAAAAGAGCACCAAAGTATCATTACCTGACGGAATTCTAGAGGAAGCTGCCGGAGCCGAGTGGCTGTAATTTTCAGTTCATTAAAGTGGAAGCTCTTCAAATTGGAGGACTTCCTTTTGGCATTGATGGCTTCATTCTTCTCACGACGCACTGTGTTTGTGTCCACAGCCAAAGTGACACGTTTGGCAATAGAAACTATCAGAGATATTTCTTGGAAAGCCAATAGAAAGAGCCAAGAGGTTGACAAAGAACAGCTAGCTAAAACAGCTGGAAATGAATAAAAAGGCCCAGCTTTGAAGAAAAGTGAAAATATGCATGAATTTTAGCAAATGGAGTAAAAGAGAACTCAAAAACAATCATTAATAACTGAGAAGTTTGCCAATTAACAAGGGATCGAGAAAGAGAGACGGAGAGCTCTGTTATTGGAAAACAGAGGAGAAAGATCGAGGTCAGACAGTGACCAAGACTTTTGTTCTTCCAAAAATATTAGCAGCAGTAAAGTAAACCATGACGTACGTTAACCAATTCTTTCAAGGACAATCACAAATTGCACTAAAATCTCAATTGCAAAAATCACTGCAAAATCTCAATTAGATACACCCCTTTGGTTCATATAATCTTTGAAATTTTGTCTTCTCACTTATTTTGGGGTCTAAAATTGGTAATAGAGCTGATAGTGGTACCTGATAATTAAAAAGCTTGAAATATAAAACATTTTTGTAGATTTTACTCATTTTGGGATACCTTGACTAAGGTCAAAAAGAATATTTTGAACAATTATGTTTAACTCTCTCGGAAACAAGTACCATTTAATTTTTACCGCAACTCTCGCATCTTAATTAATCATTCAGAATAATAAAGACAGTCCATTTTAAGTGTATAAATCATAGCTGTCCATGCACGAACAAATAAGCTGGACCGTCCATTTTAATTACTAATCATTCAGAATAATAAATGACTCTGATATTGTAAGCTGGACTGTCTTAATTGGATATTTATACGTACTACTACCCACCCTGTGACGTTAATACTGTCACCACCGACAACTACAAATACTGATATACTTTTTTTTGGTACGTACAAGAGGGAAATTGATATTTTCATGCAATACTTTTGTAAAAATGGAAAATCAGAGATGAAACTTGTTCAATACTCAATGATCTTTCAAATCTTATACCAGCAAGAACTGGTGGGAAGGAAGCATCTTTCTATATCTTGCACATTTACAAACCACTATATTCCATGAATGTCACCAGAAAATATACAACTCACTTACAAGCCTTTCAGTTTGAAATCAATCTGAACCTGAATCTGAATCTGAATAAAAGGAATCGGGATCTGAAAAATAGCCATTGCCTCTCACTTCATCCCATTTTAAAATCTCCGCTGAATATTTAAGAGCTTCACCTACAGTATTGGGGCCATAAGGCTCAAATACCTCCACCAGAGAAACATACAATTTCTTCCCAGTTAGCGAAGAATAGAGCCTCTTGAACTTAACTGCTATGTACTCATATGCTCGATGACCCAGGTCATGGTAATTGATAGTCAGTGGAATAAAATCATCAAACCATTCGCACTGAGTTAGCGGTACCCGTCCTATCTTTTCCACTAACACATCAAACTTGTTTAGAAGCAAAAGGAAGTTCGTCTGCTCAAAGCTTGGATGAGTCACAATGCTTTCGAAGAAACCTCTGCTCTGCAACATGTTGTTAGTGAAAGACCCATTCCCGTCAGCAGAAAACTGATCATAGTCACTCAAGGACACACAGAAGATGACCATTCCAACATCTCCAAACATCTCCCATTCGCAGCTTTCTCCAAGTCCCTCATTTACTCTAATAAGTTGGTACCTAAGAAACAACCAGATAAAAAGAAAGGTTAATGAACAGTAGTCAATCCCATCAAAACAATAAGTGAATTTTGTCTCAGTGACCAGTGTCTAGGACAGTATAAGGAACAGTAGTCAATCCCTTGGCAACTAGCCGAGCTTTGTAACGCTCGATACTTCCGTCCGCATTGTACTTGACCTTAAAGACCCATTTGCAGCCGATAGGTCGTTGGCCTGGAGGTAAGGGAACCATGGACCAAGTGTTATTGTCCTCAAGGGCCTTAATCTCAGCATTCATAGCTGCAACCCACTGAGGATCATGACGAGCCTGCTCATAATTATCCGGCTCAACCAATCGAGATATATTATGCACAAATGAACGGTATTGACTAGAGAGTCCAGAATAAGATACATACCGTTGCAATGGATAACGAGTGCCTGACGTGGACGTAGAGGAGACATCAGGGCCCAGGACAGCAGCATGGTACGTTTGAAAATCTCGGAGATAAGGTGGAGGCCGGTGGAGGCGAGTGGAATGACGAGGTTCGGGAAGTTGCGAGATCGGATCGGCATTGATGGGGTCGGCAATGAGGAGATCAGTGGTGTCGTTAATGGGCGCTGGTGAAGGCGCGGGTGATGGTGCGGTTGGTGCCGACGGAATCTGGGTGGATGGGATTGGCGGTGTGGCCGCCGCAGGCTGAGGATGTGGTACCGGGGAGGAAGTGGAAGCTTCAGCAGGCTGAGGGCGGCGAGAGTAGACTTTGAGTGGAGTTGGATGAGAAGATGCAGCGATCGGAGATGGAACGGTGGAAGAAGAGGATGTGGTCGGAGATGGAATGGTCCGAGGGTGATCGATCGGAGATGAGGGATCGAGTGGGTTGGTTTGGGAAAGGGAAGAATCGGGTACTGCAATTGGAGAAGAGATGGGATGAAGATGTGAGGGGGTGATGGGCTGGTCAGAAAGATTGGGCTGACGAGGGGTGATGGGCTCAGTAGAAATGATTGGACCGCTAGGTAGAGGCAAAACTGGGTTGTCATCTTGATTTTCGGGTGAAAGGTGATTTAAAGGAAATGTATGTTCATGGAAAGTAACATCCCGAGAGGTGAAAAATTTCTTGTCTTCAAGGTCATAAACACGGTAACCCTTTTGCCCAAGTGGATATCCAATGAAAATGCAACGACGTGCACGATAATCAAATTTGTGATTGGGGTTGAGATTTGTGGCATAACATAGGCAACCGAAAACCCGAAGAGCAGAATAGTTTGGTGGATTGTTGTGTAAAAGTTCATATGGAGATTTGTGAGAAAGTAGAGGTGTGGGTAGGCGGTTGATAAGATAACATGCTGTTTGGACACTTTCCCCCCAAAACCGTAGTGGTAAATTGGCTTGAAATCGAAGGGCACGGGCTACATTTAAAAGATGGCGGTGTTTACGCTCGACTACCCCATTTTGTTGAGGAGTATAAGCACATGTGTGTTGAAAAATGGTGCCGCGTTCGTCAAGGAAAGTACGCATTGATGTGAATTCACCCCCATTATCGGCACGTAAAATCTTAATGTCCCTATTAAATTGTGTTTTGACCCAAGAGAAAAAAGATTTTAACAACAATTGGGTGTTGGATTTAAGACTCATAAGGTGTACCCAAGTGAAGCGAGTGAAATCATCAACAATGGTTAAGAAATAACGAGCCCCGGAATGTGTATGAATTTTGTGTGGTCCCCAAATATCACAATGAATCAAATCAAACGGTGCAACTGTTTTTATTGAACTTGAAGGGAAAGATAAACGAGTTTGTTTCGCTAAGGGGCAAATCTCGCAGACATGCTTATTATTATAAATAATATTTGAAAAAGTTTGAGATAGATGGTGAAGGGGAGCAGCAGATGGGTGTCCGAGTCGTTGATGCCAAAGATCGGAGGTGCGGGCTATGTGATTGACGAGGTGAGGATTTTGTGTTGGTAGGAGGTAGTAAAGACCATTAAAATGCTTGCCCAGGCCAATTGTCCTCCTCGTATCCACGTCCTGCACAACACAAAAATCCGGGTAAAATATCACTATACATCTCAAGGCGCGTGTCAATTTACTCACAGATATCAAATTCACGCGAAATTTAGGAACATGTAGAACTCCATCAAGAGATAATTCTGATGACAATTGAATGGATCCTATACTCTTAATGCGTGCCTGTTCTCCATTAGGTAAACCAACAAAATCATGAATCAACTCATTTTTATTGTGCGTTGGTGTGAGATGTGATACGTGATCCGTTGCTCCACTGTCCACTATCCAATATAAGGTTGAATGTGCATCATGCTCAATATTATTGCAATTGGGTGTAAAGATACCTGTTGCGTTTGCAAATGGTTGGTTTTTACCGTTTTTGAGCAGTGCCATAATCTGCTTATACTCTTCAGCTGTCAAGATTGGTCCTCCATTAGTTGATTCCCTCTTTATCTCAACATTGTGGGCTGCTGTCTTCTTATTTCTGGGTTTCACATTTTTTCCATGCCATTTGTGACCCACTGGGAACCCAATCAGATAATAGCATGTGTCCACCAAATGCCCTCCTTGCTCACAGTGAGTACAGAACTTGCGACTGCCAGATGAAGTCGCTGCTTGTGGTCCTGGCTGCTGCCGCGCAACCTGCATCGCGTGAGAGGCTGGAACAACGTTGTTGCGAGTTGCTACCTCCATTTGCCTTTCTTGCTGGAGAATGAGACCATGAGCCCTTCGTGTATCTGGAAGGGGATTCATCATCAAGATCGACCCACGAACCTGGGAATAGGGTTCATTAAGCCCCATTAGAAATTGCATCACCTTCTCCTTCTCCTCTCTGTCAGCAATCTTCTTCAACATGTCGCAAGAACAAGTGATGGGTTCCTGATAAGATCCCAATTCGTCCCAAAGGCCCTTGAGTTTGGTGTAGTAGGCAGAGACGGAGAGAGTTCCTTGGCGGCATTCAGCAATTTCTTGCCGAATTTGGTAGATTCTTGATTCGTCTCCTTGGGAGAATCTATCCTTGAGGTCGTTCCAAATTGCTGCTGCTGTATCCGAGTAGATCACACTGCGAGCTATCTCCGGTTGAACGGAATTGAGGATCCAGGATACCACCAGATCATTGCAGCATTGCCACAATGGGAATTTCGCATCAGTTGCTGGCGGAGCCTCTATGGATCCGTCGATGAGGCCAAGCTTGTTCTTGGCGCTGAGGCTGCGGCGCATCGAACGGCACCATTCCCCGTAGTTGCGTCCATTCAGAAGTGTGCTAACCAGGACGAGTCCCGGTGTGTCTGAATGGTGTAGAGTCAGAGGATCAGGTAAAGTAGCCCCCTTCTCTTCAGTGTTGTGTGATGTGGAGCTTTTGGATTTGTCTGACTTTTCAGCCATGTTGTTTTCTGTGTCGACCATATTGTCGGTGGTGTTTGTGTTTTGGTTGTAGCGGAAGGTGTTAGGCTAGAGACACCAGAATCGGTGCTCTGATACCATAAACAAAGTGATGAATGAATATTCTGTATATTGCAGTAATCAAGTTTGTACAGACTAGCTAGCTATTATATAGAAACAGGACAGAACTATTCTAGGAATGTCAACTATACAATAAGACACGATCCTATAATCATGCTAGACTGATTCGGTGCAAACACAAGTTAATTCGATCCATAATTAGCTTCTTAATTGCATTCATTTCCTTTAACAATCACTGTGAAGAAATGCTAGTCCCTTAGCAGCTCCAAGGGCAATCTTCATACGAAGGGCCCACGAATGCAGTTGAGAGTAAGAATCCCCTGTTCTAACAACATTATAGTCCCCAAGTTACATTTCATACAGACAAAATTTGAGCTCTTATATTGATGGTATTGCTTCCACTGAAAGACTAAATGGCTAAAGAGTGAAGGAAGTTCCTAACTCACTTCTAAATAGATGATTATACAAGCTTCCACAAGGCATGAATTCATACACCAGAAGCAGTTCGTTATCCTCTGAGCAATAGCCAATCAACTTCACAAGATTTGGGTGACGCAGCTGTCCAAGGTAGTAAACTTCCGTCTGATACAAGAGACTATAAAGTTAAGGGTTTTTTTCACCAACAGTGTCTGAACTCTTGTGCCCCGGCCAAAATGATACCCAACTTTTAAAAAGAGTCAATGTGGTACCTGGACTCTAAATTTCTTATCAATATCATACTTCTGTTAAATTTCTGTTAACTCCTGTTAAAAAAAACACGTGTCAGTCACGTGAGATATTAATTTTTCTTTTTCTTTTTCTGTTCCTTTCCTCTCTTTTTTAATTTTCTTTTCTTTCAGTTCTCTTTCTTTCTTTCTCCTTCCCTGCACGAACTCTCTCTCCCTTTGGCACAAATTTGAGAAAGAAGAAGACGAAGACCAGAGAGCCCAAGAAGCAAAGAAGAGATCTATGTCCCCATGGACCTCCCTCAGTACCTTCACCACCATCCAAGGCTCCTTCTCACCCTCCCTCCTCCGAGCCAAATTTCCCAAACTACCATCACTGCAACCACCACAACAATTACCACCACCACCACCACACTCCGCCTCCCCCGTCACCTCAGCCCCCACAGCTCCGCCCCCTCCACCTCCACAATCTCTGTCTTCCTACAAAGCTCTACCACCCCCTCCGCCACCGCCACATCCCCAAAGGACCTTCTCCCCACATCCAATCGATTCCGACCATTCCAGAACGGCTCGGGCCAATCACCAAGCGGCTCTCGATGCCGCCTTGCGCCCACGTCATCGCTTGTCATTGCTTAAACCCCAGTATAGGCGCGATTCGCAATCCGATGGCGGCAGCGCTAGGTTTAGATCCGAGTACGAACGGGATCGTAATTTCCGTCATCGCTCAAACAATCACGACACGTCGTATCGTGAAATGGAGTTGCAGACTTCTAATTCGAGTTCGGGTTGCTACGATGAGAGCGCGTATGAAGAGCTGTTGAAGAGTGGGAGGAGATATGAGGCGTATGAGATTCAAAGGTGGGGTCTTGAGAGACCTCAAGCCGAGGAAGATTTGTACGATCCTTTCGAATTGGATGAGCGAGATGAGGATGAGGATCGAATTGTTTCAGAGAAAAGGGATTATTACGGTTCCGAATCAGCAAGAATCAGTAGTAGTAGGTGTTGTGTGATGTTGGCCGGAGCTTGGAGCCTCGACGGCAACAGTGAGGAGGGAGAAAGAGTTTGTGCGGGGAAGGAGAAAGAAAGAGAAATGAAAGAAAAGAAAATAAAATAAAAAAGAGGAAAGGAACAGAAAAAGAAAAAGAAAAATTAATATCCCACATGACTGACACGTGTTTTTTTAACAGGAGTTAACAGAAATTTAACAGAAGTATGATATTGATAAGAAATTTAGAGTCCAGGTACCACATTGACTCTTTTTAAAAGTTGGGTATCATTTTGGCCGGGGCACAAGAGTTCAGACACTGTTGGTGAAAAAAACCCTAAAGTTAAATATCTGTCAAAATTATCTTCTGCAACAACTATTAAGGAGCAAAATCCATTAAGATTTGGCCTTCAACTACACTAAATTTAACATCAATGTGTATCAGATTCTCAAATGTTTGACTGAACCGTACGTAACTAATATGTCCAAATTCCAGATATCAAAAGAGAAACAACGAGATATCAGGAATGTAAATGTAAGAAAATGAAGGATATAAGTGATACTCACAAACCCTTCCTCGTGACCCTGGAAACTTGCTTGGTTAAGCCTCTTTACAGCAATAACCATGCCAGTACCAGGCTTGGAAGCTGTTAATGAATTTTGATCAATCCACCCCTTAAAGACGGGGCCAAAACCACCTTCACCCAGTAGATTATCTCGATGAAAGTTCCTGGTGGCTTTTTTCAGTTCAGTAAAGTAGAAGCTCTCTAGCAAGATCTCACCCTCCGTACGAGGAGTTGAAAGCACTGAGACAGATGACACCTTTGCAATTAGAATTCAATCCTGGCTAAACAGCTAAGTTGCCTTACAACTTATTATTAATCAGCAACAGTAAAATGGAATTAGCAACTTACACACTGAACCTTCAGTTATACAACAGGAGGAGTTTTCATTATAAAAGTCTATACAATCACGATTATTCACGGTACAGTAAGACTATGTTGGTTTCCTGCTGTCATAGTACATAAACAAAACTTCAGATTTGATATTGGTTTGACTTTCAAGGACGAACAATATAATTAGTCCAGTTAGTTAGAAACTTTAAGATCATTTGATTCGAAAAAACACTAGAATTATTAGATTCCCAGTTTTAGTTCCCTTCTTATTTTGTTCTCTACATCAAGAAGCATAACATAGTAATTGTTGATATACCCTTATGGTGCACTAGAAATTAACAACTAAAGGGTGTAATGAAAACCATGTTTTCCATGACAATCTGTAATAGGACAGGACAGGACAAGCAAGCCAATTAATTTTTATCATCTACGAACTTTTAACATAACAAAACAGAAAATGGTGGATGGATCGCGTATATACCTCCGTGAGGCGGACTCTCAGCTCTGATTCTACTTCCGGTTGAAGCCCTGTTCTGCAAGTCCACTAACACAATATAAGTGCGGGAGAAGATTAATACACTGACAGGAGCTCAAAGAAGAATTACATGCCACAGACACAAGTGATAAACTGACAAGCTCGATCTTAAAGAAGAATTGCGGAACAATACTTTTCTCCGCTTTTTTGTATTCTATTTGTTCAATGAATGTTGTAACCATTGCAGAGTAGCTGTTAGCCTTATTACTTATACAATATTCATTCTTTAGCTAGCACACTCCTAAACTCCTTCCCTCTCACTGATTTGCAAACCGACTTGGCTTTGTCTCATACAAAATAGTGATACCGATTCACTTGTTCTAGTATAAGTTATGAAGCGCATAAACTAATTTGTGGGTTTTGATTTGTGTACCTTTGCAGCGGAGGTTAATATTGGCAAGCAAGGAATGCTACCGTCACAGATGCTTAGCCCATATGAAGTTGAATCCTCTTGAACTGAATCAGTAGTACTGAAATTGTCATTCTCATGATGCACCGGTTCTAAGGGCAAAGTAACGCGTTGCGCATTTAGGTACCCCTTCACGCTTGTGCGAAGCCCACCACTAGTCATAGTCGTCTCAGTCGCTAACAAACTCAAAGATTCATCTTGATCAACACCAAGAATTAATACACGCACACAATTCAACCATAAAAATGGGCCCTTTAAATTTGTACCAGAAAAGAAACTTACCAAGTTGCCGATTCTGATCACTAGGTTACTTCCTGACTACTGAAGCAGCTGATTCAGCTCTTCAAATAAGCTGGAAATGAAGAATTAAAACAGCAAAATTCGTCAATTGAAAAGTAAAGTTAATCAAGTCATAACTGGAAAATAAAGAATTGCAATGCATGAGTATAAATTTACATACAATTAATTTAGCAAAAAAGCGATGAATTAAAAAAAAAATTCATAAACGATGACGAGTTACGAGTTAACCAGAGAGAGCGAGGAAGAGAGACAGAGAGCTCTTGGAAAGCGCAGGAGAAAGACTGCTAAGAGTCGCAGGACGCACTACGTAACATGTTGACCAATTAACACGTTTTCTACTCGTAATTAATCCATATAAATTTTTTAAGTTATCTCCTAAATTAATTCATTTTGAACTTCCGATTCTGCCCCTATTGGCGGCCGGCTTTCCGACCACCGTTGGATTTTGAAAATGCAAACGCAATCCGGCGACCATTTGTTGCATGAATCTAGATATAACCTCCGAAATTTTCCATTGTACCAGTAGACTAATAGGGAGTTAGTTTTCTTAAAATAGCTTCGAATCGCTGTTAATTACAAAGGAAAATATCCTATGCCACATGGTAAGGAAATTAGAAAATTTTCAATAATAAATTACATGGATCAGCTCTTCTGCATTACTTAATATTAGGCCTTCTTCAACTCTCGAGTAATCTGCAAGACCACATAAGCCAAATAAGCCTTGCATCGATCAGCTGCATTTATGTAGCTACCAGGCAACTAGTTGTATATATGCAGCTAACGAAACTCTGTTCTGTAACATCAGAAACTCTGTTCTGTAACATCAGAAACTCTGTTCTGCAACATAATGTTACAAAGTGGTGTGAAACATGCCGATAATTCCTCATGGTTAAACCTCATATTCCAGGCCCTGAAAAAAGAAATGCTTCAGAGACACTTCACGCAGCCGTTCCGATTTTGAGAGGGTCTCGGACTCTCCATGTCACCGGATTCCTGAAGCTGCTCTAATGTTTTTACCACATCATTCATGCTTGGCCTAAACTGGGGTTCTGATGATAAGCATAGATTTGCAAGGCCAGCTGCTTTAAGAGCTCTAGCCAGAGAGTACTGGCCTTCAACACGAGCATCCATAATTTGGAGAACTCTGTGTTTGCTAACAAGGTAAGGTTTGACCCAGGCAACTAAATTGTGTTTCCCGGCTGGCCGGCTCTTGTCCACAACTCTTTTTCCAGACAACATTTCGAGCAAAACAACTCCAAACCCATACACATCACATTTGGTAGTTAAGCGACCTTCAACACAAGCAAAAGGAATGAAACAATGATCAGAAGGAAGCGCACATAATTCTAGGCTTTTAGTTTCTGATAAACAAAGTCAGTAGCAGTTTACACGGTTGAGCAAATAGGTCGAAAGTTTGAAGGTTCTTAGCCAAGACAGGAGTGGATTCGAAAGATTGAAACAAGGCATACTTGTATATAAGTTGTCTATGATGTATCCAAAAACAAGTGGAACAAAAAAATGGAACAGGAATAATACCAAAATCTGGTAATTCATCAGGGACACAAGGGAAATCTCCCGGCAATATATTAAGGCCAGGATAATAGCAGATTTGAGATGCAATATTATCTAGGGAGTAGAACTGTAGAAGTGAATCAAAAGGGAAATAACACCCATCTGGCCATCTGTATGAAGAATGGAGAATGTCATAGTTCATGACATTAAATTACTTTTTTGCTCCAAATGAGAGACTAGAAATATTTGTGTTGAAGTGGTCAAAAATAGGACAGGATTAAGAATGATGGATGAAGTTTATGAAGCCAAAATATTTTCTGCTAGAAATAGATTATGGGCATTGTAATTGTATAGTACTTTTATCCCTTTTCCAGGGTAGGTTGCTGCTGTACGTGAACAAAAATAATCCAACTATAAGATACCTGTGGCTATATATTCAGGAGCTGCATAACCATATGTCCCCATGACCCTTGTTGAGACATGGCTGCTATCACCTGCTGGCCCATCCTTGGCCATACCAAAACTAGAGAGTTTCGCATTGTAGGTCTGTTAATTTTTCAATGAAAATATGAAGAATGAGCAAAACTACCAGAAGTCTCCTAGAGAAGCCATAAAACTCAGCAGTTAAATGCTTCACTCACTGAATCCAGCAGAATTTTAGAACATGTCAAGTTCCTATGGATCACTTTTGCCTCATCACTGTGAAGAAATGCTAGAACCTTAGCAGTACTAAGGGCAATCTTCATACGAGTCGTCCACGGAAGAGATTGAGAGCCTGTTCAAAGTTCAAACATTCAGGTCCTGAAACTATATATCATATAAAAATTGGAAACATTTGATCTCCTTATTGATGGGATTGCTATCTTTAAAAGATCAAATGGCTAAAGAATGAAGACCATTCATAACTTACTTCTAAATAGATGATTTCCCAAGCTTCCACAAGGCATAAATTCGTACACCACAAGCCGTTCGTCATCCTCCGCGCAAGAACCAATCAACTTCACAAGATTTGGGTGACGCAGCCTTCCAAGGTAGTTAATTTCTGTCTATAGTTCAAGAGGCACCGCAAAGTTAATAAAATATCTGTTAAAATGTTACATTACATGTAACATCATTTATCTGTAATAGCTCTTAAGGAGCAAGATCCATTAAGATTGTTCATGAATCCGAACAAGGTTCTCTTTGACAGCTGGTAAGTGACCATTTAATCTCTTTTTCCTCATTAAGAACCTGTTTTCCATATTACTTAAGGCAGCATGCTCTTATATACATTAGTTTTTTACAACGGCCTTATCAACAACACTCATCTATGGGAGGCTTTAAGCAATTGAACATCAATGTATATTAGATTCTCAGTTGTTTCATTCACATTGTGAAAGTGCAAGTAAGCAAATGAAGTAATACTCACCGACCAATCCTCGAAACAGCGGGGGTCACTTTCTTGGATAGGCCTCTGATTTTCTTGGTTAAACCTCTTCACAGCAATAACCATTCCAGTACCAGGCTTGGCAGCTGTTAATGAATTCCCATTAACCCAACCCTTGAAGACACAACCAGAACCACCTTCTCCCACCTTATTATCAGGATGAAAGTTCCTGGTAGCTCTTTTAAGTTCATTAAAGGAGAAGGTCCTTAAGATCTCACCCTCTGTGTTTATTTCCAGGACTCGTTTTGCAATAATGTCACCCTTCACGCTTGTGCGAAGCCCACCACTCATTGTCTCAGTCTCCAATTAATTAGCAGTTTAGCACCCAGTATTGGCAATAGCAGTACTATGAAGTTGTTACCCAAAACAAAATTAAAGGTATAAAGCTCAAGACCCATCTACTTCAAAACAATGTACTCAATCCAATCACAAAAATATGAGCTGGAAAATTACCGAGTGTTTCCATGTAAGTGTTAAGAAAGAAAATTACCCACTACCGAGTACCGAGTTACAACAAATAAATCAACTACTGAACTTTAAAATCAAATATGAGATCATAAGGCTAGAACGAAATTAACAGAGCCCCCCAGGTCTTCAAAAATTGTGAACATGCCAGAGTATATATATACGTGATACATAAACAAGTAAATGGAGTAAAAGGCTGAGGAATGAAAAGAAAACTCACAAACTATGATGATTATGAAGTTTACATATGAACGAGGGAGCCAGAAAGGGAGACACGGAGCTCTTGGACAGCAGAGGAGAAAGAGGTAAGTGGTTGATCAGATCAAGTCATCAAGGTTGACTTTTATCGGTGACCCTGGTTTTTGAAAGAAAAATTATACATATATAATTTCTCCTATACTGTTCATAAGAGAGTGAGAAATGACAATTTCGTCCTCCTTTCTTCATGGAATTACAATTCTGCCATTACCCCTGAAAATTACAGTTTTTTCCTCATTTCTTCATGGAATTACAGTTCTGCCATTAATTATTATTATTATTCTAAATTAATATAATAGAAAAATTAATGTTTATAAGAAAAAAAAAATGAATTTGTTTGATTAAAAATAAAAAATAAAAAATTATTTTCAGAAAAATAAAAATAATGAACTATAAATTATATACTAATATTCTAAATCACTCAATTTTTAACTATAAAATAAATAGTATTCGAATCAATCATATTTTTTTTGAGAGAAAGATAAATAGATTAATTAAATAGTCGATCGATTACAATCGTAAGCTTGGGCATCCTGAAAAAAAACAGGAGCGTTTGTTAACCAACTATGGTTAATCTGAATACTTAAGCCTGGACAAACCAAAAGGTGCACTACACCAATTGGTTGTCTTACAACAATAAAGCTCAGAAACATCGAGCCTACAAAGATAAAAACTTCTACACATCTAGAAGGGGAAACACAACTACAAAAGTCGCCTAAGCACTCAATTGTGGTACAACTTCGTAATTGTCTTCTAAATGATTCAAAGCTTCTAACACGGTAAGCAAGCCACCAACACATAAGACTATTATAATCTGAAATTCCACCCGGGTCCCAAACCTGAAACACAGAGGAGAAAAGAAAATCCAGGCCATAAAGCACCAGCGAAGCCGAGCAACAAATCCAAAAGACCGCCACAAGACCGCTACGGCCCGGATCCCATATAATCCGGCGAACAAAGGAGATCAGCGCAAGCCAACTCCACCACCCACCAATAAACAACGCCAAGAAAGAACGAGGAGAGACGACAGCTGAAAAACAACGAGCCACTCCAATGACAAAGCAGGCGGGAGGCCTCCTCCTATGGCAAGATCGCACAGGGCGATCAAGAATGAAAAAGCAGCGATCAAAGTCGCGCTCATAGTTGTCGGCAACAAGCTTGCCGCCTCTAGGGTTTGGGAGGGCGAGAGAGAGAGACGCCTCCATCTAGGGTTTTTTATCGTATGTTAAGTTCCCATGTTTGGTAAAGTGCAAACTGGGGAAAAAGATTTTTCGAATCAATCATATGATCAATTCCGTTTAATACTTATTATTATTTCTAATTTAGTGAGTAGATATTTGGTTCTTTGACTTTTTCTTTCTAGATATTTGGTTCTTTGACTTTTTCTTTCTCTATCTAATTTTTCTAAACAATATGTAATAAATTTTTGCAGTGTGCTTATCTTTGCTATTTGAAAAAGACAATTAGAAAAATGAGCTCTTCTTGAACTTCAGAAAATACTCTAACTTGAAACTTTGTTACTTCTTTCTGTTTCAACATTTTATTGATATCTTAAAATTTCAAGGATTATAATGCTTTATTCATTGCATTATTGTTAATTTCAACTATTTTTATACTTATTTTGGTTTTACTTTTAGTTTCTTCTTTCCTTATCACTTTGTTTTTTATTTGCCAATAGATGTATGTTATAGAAAGGGAAGACTTTTTTTGTTTTTTACTTCATCTCAATTGTATTTCAGTAGTGAGACATTGATATTTTGTTTTAAAATTTATATAAATCCTTACTATAATACCAGTAGGAAAGTAGTTGTCAAATAATTAACCAACCAACTGGCTTAGTAGTAGAAGTACTGAATCAGCTAAAGCTTGAAGCTTGGTACAAGTAGCAAGAAAAGAATTCTATCACTACCAAAATGGTAAAGGAAATTAAAAGGAATTTGGTTTAGAATATCAAAATTTAGTTTTGATGTTTGCTCTAGAAAGGAATAACATATGAAAAATATAATCCATTTTTCCAATTTGATGTGAATATATTACTTTTCATGTCCACCTCTATTGATTTCTCCAGTTTGGGCTATCTGTTTCATTCAGTTTGATATATCAGATCTATTTACAATATGACAATCTATTTTTTGAACACTGTATCACAACATCTGTACTGGTGGAGATGTTACTAAGACATGATCTACTTCATCTTTTGTTGTAAAGCAGACATAATCTTTTGTTAATATAATGATCATGTCAATCATATTTTCTATGCTTTTAAATGTAGTTCTTAAATAAAATTGTGTTTGCTCCAAAACCCGCTGCAAAACGCGGGCACAATTTCTAGTATCAATAAAACTACAATCACACAACCAAATAATAAATGCGACATTTTTGTCTCATGAAGTAGAAAAGCAATTCTGTACTAAAAAAAAATTTCTACGGATCTACAATTACATAATGCCTATTACAGAAATACAAGAGGAACAGAGCAGATCGAGCATATCTGTCTTCTGAATCTCTTTCATATCCGTCTCTATGTGAATCAGTACTCAAAATATATAGCATGGAACTTCTTGGAGATGGTATTCAAGAACAGCCAAATGACTTGAAACTGTAAAACCAGAACAGGCAAAACAAACATTGCATGTATAGCCGCTAACAAAACTTTTCGTTCTGCAGCATGACGTTGCAAAGTGCTGTGAAACATGTCGATAATTCCCGAGGACCAAACCTCATTATGTTCTCATATTCCAGACTCAGAAAATGCTTCAGACAAAAGTAATCACCAAGACATTCACAGAACAAAAAACTGTACAATAATCGTCTGTCGCAGTACATACTCATTACAACATTACAGTGTTCAATATGTATGCCCTCCTTATCCTCCTTCCTCTCTCTCCCCTCCTTTATGGCATGAATCACCATTTTTCTTTGAATCAATGAAAGCAATAATAAAGCATGCATGGATATCTTATGTATTTCCGCGGGAAGCAGCTGGCCTGGGAACAGAAGCAGTTCTTGCATTGCTATTTCCATTGATACTTCTCCTTCGATTTTGGGGACCATTGCTTGAACTGGCATGAAGATTTTGGCGAGGTTCATTTTGAGAGGGTCCCGGAACCTCCATGTCTTCGGATTCCTGAAGCTGCTCCAATGCTTTTACCACATCATTCATGATTGGCCTAAACTTGGGTTCTGTTGATAAGCATCGAATTGCAAGGTTAACTGCTTTAAGGGCTGCAGCCACAGAGTACTGGCCATCAATACGAGCATCAAAAATTTGGAGAACTCTGCGTTTACTGGCAAGGAAAGGTTTGGCCCATTCAACTAAGCTGTGTTCCCCTGTCGGCCGGTTCTTGTCCACAGCCCGTCTTCCAGACAACATTTCGAGCAGAACAACCCCAAAACTATACACATCACTTTTGGCGGTTAAATGACCTTCCAAAAAAACAAAAGGAATGAAACAAGGATCAGAAGGGAGCAGGCGTAATAATTTGTTAGTAATTACTTTCTTATTAACAAAGAGAACAGCAGTTCACATGGTTGAGCAAATAGTTGGCAAGTTTAAAGGTTTAGGGAGAAGATACAGAGATGATTCTAAAGATATCAAGTGGAATTGTTTGTGCAATTATAGGGCTTACAAAAGAGTGACTAGGAAAATAGTACCAGAAGCTGGTCGAATATCAGGGGATTGCAGAAGCATGTAATACGTAGAAGCTGATTTCAGATGCTACATTAGGTATTGAGTAGAAGAGAAGCAAATGAGAAATAAGCACCTATCTATGCTATTACCAGATAAAAGTGAAGAATTTCATAGCCTATGTCATTAATTACCCTTTTTTCCAAAATGATATGAGCCTGGCTTTGGATGACAGAGTAAATATTTTGGTTATGGTATCAAGTGGTCAAATTGGACAGAATAGAAGAATTATATACGTACTTTATGACATGCGCAAAATCTACTGCAAGAAACAGAATATGTGAATTACTTTCATAATATGGTCATAAGGGTAGGTGGCTTTTGCATGTGAACAAAATCAATACTGTAAACTAAAGATACCTGTAGCCATATACTCGGGAGCTGCATAACCATATGTCCCCATGACCCTTGTTGAGACATGGCTTCTATCACCTGCTGGTCCATCCTTGGCCAAACCAAAATCAGAGAGTTTGGCATTGTGGGTCTGTTATTTTCCAATGAAAATATGATTGTGAGCAAGTCTATCAGAACTCTTCTAGAAGCCATAAAATTCAAGAATTACACATTTCACTTACTGAATCCAACAGGATATTAGATGTTTTAAAGTCCCGATAGATCACTTTTGCCTCATCACTGTGAAGAAATGCTAGTCCCTTAGCAGCACCAAGGGCAATCTTCATACGGAGGGCCCATGAAAGTGGTTGAAAGTAAGAAGCCCCTGTTCCAACAACATTATAGTCCCCAAGTTATATTTCATACAGAAAAATTTGAGCTCATATATTGATGGTATTGCTTCCATCGAAAGACTAAATGGCTCAAAAGTGAAGGAAATTCCTAACTCACTTCTAAATAGATGATTATCCAAGCTTCCACGAGGCATAAATTCATACACCAGAAGCCGGTGGTCATCCTCTAAGCAATAACCAATCAACTTCACAAGATTTGGGTGTCGGAGCTGTCCAAGGTAGTTAATTTCTGTCTATAGTTCAAGAGAACCACAAAGTTAATGAATTATTCTAGAAAAATATTACATGTAATATTAATTATATTAGGCATAATATACATTATTATGTCATACATTTCCGTTCAACTACAATCAATTGCAAACCATCATGTATTAGTTTCTTAAATGTTTGATTGAGACATACTCGATTAATATGAGAAAGTTCTAGTTTTGGGGGTACCAAGAAGGAATAAACAAGATATCAGGGAAGTGAATGTAAGCAAATGAAGGATAGAAGTAATACTCACCAACCATTCCTTGTGACCCTGGAGACCTTCTTGGTTAAGCCTCTTAACAGCAATAACCATTCCAGTACCAGGCTTGGCAGCTGTTAATGCATTCTCATCAACCCAGCCCTTAAAAACACAACCAAAACCACCTTCACCCACCATACTATCAGGACGAAAGTTCCTGGTGGCTGTTTTCAGTTCATTAAAGTAGAAGTTCTTCAAGTTGGAGGACATCAAGATCTCACCCTCTGTTCGAGGAGTTGAAGGCACTGAGACAGATGACACCCTGCTATTTGAATTCCCTACACACATCAATATCATATGACTCGTAAATACTTAACCCTGAGTACATGATATGGGTTTTAAACGAAAATTCTATAACATCATAGTACAAAATTAATAAGGCTATGACGCTATGTTGGTTGCCGTTGTCAATAGTATAGGAAGTAAATCTTCAAGTTTGGTATCCACTCACTTTCAAAGAAATAATTAGCTTGGTAATAATACATTATTGCCTCCTTCCTTGGCAACTTAAGTTCTGAAGTACAATGGTACTCCAATTCTAACATGGTACTAGAGGTTCGATTCCTAGATGTATTGACTTCAAAAGCTCTCATTCTCATTCCCCAATAAAAGGGGGAAATATATAAGATCCATTGGACTTCAGAAAATAATACAAATTAATCTTTCTCTAAAGTGTAGCAGTAAACAACAATTAAGGGTGTAATGAAAACCAGCTTGCCCACTCAAATTAATTTATATTGATCACGAATACAAGCTCCATTGAATGATATTCTAAAGATTCAAGAAAAAGGTGGTGGCCGAGAAAGGTCTATCCTCTTGATATTCCTCCAAAAAGCAAAAGACATAGAATCCAATCCATTTCCTTTTGACAAAAGTAAAACAGATCAAAGATAGAATCTTTGAACTCTGTGTTTCTTTTCTCAGCTTGAACTTGAGTATGACCATTAATTAGAACTAAGATTCCAGTTTTACTCTCACTGTATCTTTCTAATTTCTGATTAATCAGAGCAGTAACATTAACAATCATATACACAAAGAAGCAGGACCCAACAGAACAACAATGTTCAGAAGCAGATATTAGAAAGAAAAAAAATACCCAATTCAGAGCTGTTATAAACTCTAGTGCCCAATTCATCAAATCAAAGCTAACCAACTTTAATATCCCCAAACTTCATTAGCATAACAAATACCAAAGATTCAAACTTTATTATTCCCAAACTTCAATGTTAATCAGAAGCAGATATTGAAACGGAAAACCCAATTGCCAAATGAAGTTTCTAGAGCTGCTACAGACTCTAGGCATGTTTCATCAATCAAAACCAACCAACTACAACACCCACAATCAAAAATTGAAAACTTTATATCACAGTAAAGCAGAAAATAGTTCATGAATCAAAAACACATACCATTACGAAGTGTGCTATCAGCTTTGATTCTAGAACTAAAGCAGGAACCCATTAGAGCAAACCTAAAGCTCTGTCTCTGCCAGACCCACCAACTGGTGTGAAAAGATGAAGAAGAAATAGAGAAAACCCAACTAGTGTAAACAAGTTGAACAGCGCAAGCAAAGCCCGTGAATCAAAGATGATGTCCCAACCTCTCCTCCTTCCAGTGTGAAAGCTTGGGCTTTTCTACAAACACCTGCCGGTCACCCCGAATGCGTAACCCGCAAATTGGGTGCTGGAGAGTAAGCAAAACCCACAAACGTTGATTATTGATAGGTAGGAGGAGACTCTTTGTTTTTGAACATGGCAATTTTGGAGGCCAGTGAGGTGATTGGCTTCTGGGAACGTTCTCTAATTTAAAAGTAGGGACCTTCGCGAAGGACAAATAGTGGAGGTTGACTTGGCCACCCTTTTGAAGTTTCTTTATCTGCAAGTTGTAGTAGAGGTTAGAGAGAGAAACACCCAGTGGAGGGTGGATGAGAAATTTGCATAGTGTTGGATCGCTTATCCATATTACGTGCTCTCTCTCTCTCTCTCTCTCTCTCAGCTTTGCATGGCAGCAACCGCTGCTGTGCGTTTAAGCGTTTAAGCGTTTTGCTTTTGATCGAGTTCTAGTGTTTATAACTTAAATGGGTGATTTTACTAAAATTGTATAGGTTTCAACAGAAGCAAAAATTTAACCAAAAACAGAAACAGAGAATGTGAACTGTATGTTTTTTTTTTTTTGTGAAAAGGAAACATGTGAACTCTATGTTTATGGATCACTATCAGAGTATAAGTTAATTCTTAACAACAACTAATAAATGCTACAGTTCATTAAAGTGGTGTGAAAACCTAAATACGAGCACAAAAGTAACATCGAAAATAGAAACAGAGAATCTAGAGACTACATTTATATAGATCACATTAGTGAATACATTAATGGGATACCAACCTCGACCGATAAATGATAGACTATTATTAGCAATATTAGCAATTGCACAAAAGAAAAAGTTTGGAATAGGTAGGACGAATAGTCAGTTGTCATGTTAAGTGCAAGGCTCATCACACACCCAAGCTTAATGTGGCAGCTTGCTATTGAAGAGAAATTTTTTAGTGTGATCGTTATATTATCACATAGTGTGACCTTTTTTTGTGATTGGTTGCTTAGAAAACAAAAGGTCAATCCATCAATTGCTGATAAACTGATGGGAAAAAAAATTGATTTAATTACAATAGAATGTCACGTCATGTAACAGTGTGACGGTCTCGTTATTGTGAGATTCAACTAGACACGAAAGACTTTCTCTACTCGAAAGGAGGTTTTTCCTTCACATTCAAGAAGTTGGTCTCAATACTCAACTTCTATAAAATTCTTAGTTTGTAAGTTGTAACATATTTCTACTTTCAAGGAAAAATATACTTTACGTGGCAATGCCCTATAATTTTGAATAGATGGAGAGAATCTTACAAGCTACAACAATCATGACTAAAATAAATATTTAATGTACGATGACGTCAAATGCTATGGCAGGCTTCAAAACAATCTATTGTTTGAAGCAGCTATACGTATTATAGTGTGAAAGGACGAATTTAACGTGGAAAAAAAAACACACACAAGAAAACCTAGCCGATGCTTGACTTTTTCCAGCCTAACAATATTACTTTAGGGCACAAAAGATATGTTAAACATTTAGGTCCCCTATTAAACATTGTGACAAATTGTGATTTTAAGATTCGTCAGAGTCTATTATCGCCTATATGTTTGGTAATCCTTGACCATTATGCTAATCTTATATTCCTTTGCTTCCAGTTTTCGGCCAATGTTCAAACAGCTCTCATTAATCAGCTATTTTTAATCTAAATTCTCGATGATCATTGGGATAAAAATAAGATTCACATGGAAAATGACATCAACTCATCAGAAATGGCTCACGGGCGTCTGAGATAGGAGCCGTTCATGTTTTTCAAAGGGACAGTAGTTAGGTGTTCTCCGATTTAAGTCAACGATGCCACACCGTCCCTCATCTATGACCTTTGTTTAACTTATTAGTTTCAAGCATGTATGATAATGAAGCTTGGCCATTATGTAAAGCCATTAGTCAACTCGAAAATCTGTATCAAGATATTTGGGGGAAGCAGAGAGTAATCCGGATAGTGTTCCTGTGGAGGGCAGTCCTAATAGTAAGTGACCCTAAAGATCACAAAGTTTCAATGTGCACCATCAAACCAAACAGCTTGAAGGAAAGCTTTTATGTAGAACAAAAAGATGGCTCCGTTGTCTCGCGCAGTTACAGATTTTCTTTCGTTCGAGGGAAAGGAAGGGAGAAAGTTGCTACATTTGATCATTCAATCTTTTCATTGATTTAGTTTTGTTTCGGTACCATATTGAAAGCCAAGGCAAAAACATTATAAGCATGAAGACTGTAGAATGTTGTTCATACAGGAAATCCCAGAACCGGGTGCTGATCGGAATACAAAAAGCATAATTATTTGTAAAATTGTACGGAAAGATCGAACAAGAGATTTGAAGTCGCACTACACTCTCCTCAGGTCCCAACCCTCTAGGCTTTCTTCACCTCCGCAGCGTTGATAATGTCAATAAACTCGGGCTGGAGAAAAGAGCAGCAAGCACACATGTAAGAAAATAAGATGAGAAAACTCTTTTTGACCAAAGAAACGAGGCACATGTAACATCCATAAGCTCATCAACAACATCAACATCATCATTACCTTCAGAGAAGCTCCACCAACCAAAAATCCATCAAGATCGGGCTGACCTGCCAGCTCTTTGGAGTTTGCACCATTGACAGAGCCTGAGGAATTCAATTAAACAAAGTAATGAGAAGGCGAACTGTGAAAAGGACTATTTTAGTATATCTCATAAGATCACCATCTATTAAAAAAACAGTTTCCAAATAGGGTGCATTTTAGTCAAAAGCATGCCATGCTATGCAGTTTTCAACCACAAGATCATGAATTCTTGGCAAGAGAAAAACATATGTCTTCAATTCAAAATGACCAGGACAAATTATTGTGGCACATCCAGCCTTCAACCACACAGCAGGTCAGCCTCATTCCATCTTTCACCACAATGAAAGCAAACAATCCTAATCCATTCTTGTTGAGTAGTATTTTGAATTATGACCTTTGTTAAACTCAAAGATGAAGAAACATGCTTACAACTTTACAACACACAACTTGTTCTTTTATTAGTATCTATATACTCCTCTTGGCTTGCTCTGTTTTTTTGCAATGTATAAAACTATAATAAAAATGATCGTTATCTGGTTGAATAAAGCTCATCAACAAACAAATGTATATTCCAGTTGCTTCTAATATTTGCAAAAAAAAAACGAGGAAACTAGAAATCTAGATTGAGACAAAGACGGACTAGAAAAGCAGATAAACAACAAGATTATGTGGTCAAGATTCATAACAGCACCTCCATATATAATCCTGGTTTTTGCAGCAACTTCAGGACTTGTGTTTGCATGAAGCCATTTCCTCAATTCACAATGCACCTGTTGTACGGAGAAAAGTTCCATGAAAAAACAGACATAGCGTAATAAGTTACGCTAAATGTACATAATAGGCATATATGACACAGGAAATCCCCACAAAAGTGGGCTGCTGCCAGCTTAGAAAGAATTGTTCACTCGAACTCCATTTACTAATGTTTAGTTTTCTCAATCATAAAGACCAAAAAGACCATTTCCACTAATTGTCCTTTACAACTTTACCCGTAAATACACTAATGAATGAGTAATAACTAAAGCTAATCAGCGAAACTACATCCAGAATTTAGTAAGGCATGACTTACTTCCTGAGCCTGAGCTGGAGATGCAACCTTCCCAGTTCCAATAGCCCACACTGGCTCATAAGCCAAAACAATATTGGTCCAATCTTTCACTTTTTCTGCAGGCGAAAACAACATCTAAATAAGTACAGGAAGCAAATCAATGCAATCCAAGATTCCTGTAGCACAATACAACAGAAAACATTCTTTCACAGGCCAAGGAAAAAATGGATAAGGGGAAGAAAATGTACAATGACTGAAAATGGAACTTGTTGTAATAGTATAATTGGGTATGGGTACAGGATATGCAAAATAGCAATGAGAAAGATAGCTCATTCAGATGCATGATCTCAGGTCTTGCATTCTCTAAGTTGAACACAAAATTCTAAATCTTTCAAACCCCTCAGTTGATTAGAAATCACTGCTAACTAAAGAGATCAATGTTCTAAAGATATATCTGCAAAATGAACCACAGACATGGATTTTGATATGCACCTGCAATTGCCTTGGTTTGTGCAGCAACAACTTCCACAGTCGATCCAGCTTCTCGCTGTTCGAGAGTCTCACCAACACAGGCAATCACCTTCAAACCTTGGGAAAGTGCATAAGCAACCTTATCCCCAACAAACTGGGAAAAAAAAAGTGTTCAAAGAATGAGATACTATTATATTGTTAGAACAATAACAAGCAAAGATGACTGCTGTCCACTGATGAGCAATAGTTAATAATCAATCCAACAGCAACACCATATAAATATACAAGTTGCACTGGGGGGAGTAATTACCTCATTGGTTTCACCTAAAATAGCTCTTCTTTCAGAATGACCAAGGATGACCCAAGGAACCTCGAGATTTTTAAGCATCTCAGCACTGAATACACAAAGCAAATCAGCTTGAAGTTACTTGACATGCAACAGATAAGATTAGAAAACATTTCAATCAAAGAGGAGACATATGAATGTAAATAGTATCGGCAACACTAACATTCCTTCTCTAACTACAGTATTAAACATAACAACCATGAACACACAGAATCTAAATCATTATAGGTGATTCTTTAGTCCTTTGGATAGATACATAAAACTACGAAAATATCATTAGATAATGTTGCAAATACAAACCAGATATCAAAATCGTGTACAAATAAGGTTACTAGAAAGTCATGAATATACATACCTAACTTCACCAGTGAAGGCACCACCCTTCTTGACCCAGCAGTTTTGTGCCGCAACATGAAAATCTGGCCTCAACGAACTCTTTACCAGTGGAAGAAACACATACGGTGGGCTAACCACAACCTCTGCATGAATAACAAACACAACAAAATAAACAATTCGATAACTCATACAGATCACGGTTACAGCAAAGCAAATCTGATCAATTAAAGTAATTGAATCACTGAAACAGAAGAGCAATTAACTAATCAGAGGCTAATACTCACCCACAACATCTTGTGATGGCACTTTTCCGTCATTGAGTAAGTTCACGATCTTCTTCACCTCATCGATGGTTCCATTCTGCGCTCAGATTCAGAACAGATTTAAGCTTATCAAAACTAGTTTGATCAAAGTTGAAGCAAATCACAAATCAAATAACGAAAACTAAGGATCTGTTTGGTTGATGAGACAGTGCCGGAAAATTACAACGAATAACATAAAATGATTGGTTCAAGGCTACAGTCAGTGATCGAAATCTGATTCTCGGCAAACAAACGGATCAAAATAGGAGAAAGTGGATCGGAGACTTACGCATTTCCAGTTGCCGCCGACGAAGAACTTCCTTCCCATCTTTCACAAAGATCAATTTCTCGTTACTCACGAAATCACACAGTGAACTGACGGAGTTTGATGGCTGATTATATTTCGGCTTTTTCTTGGTGCGCAAGGGCGATATTTGTATTAGTGGATTGGGCCGGGTCCACTTAATCCTAGGAAATTACGCTTGTAGTCTAAGGATCAAGAATATTCTTCGAGGCTCGTTTCGCGAATGGGTAATGAATGGGGTAATTTGGTCTTTTGAGATATTGTCTTAAAAAAAGTGACTTCACTGGCGCACGGGTTCTCTTTCCTGCGTCACAAACGTGGATGGCTATTAGCGGATTAGGTGGAGCCAAGGCGAGCTGAGTCCACGACTCCACTCATTCTTACCAAACCTTCTTCATACGGCCCATGCCCTACCTCGGACACATTACGGCCCATGGGCCATCCACAGAGAAAATCTTGAGCGAAGCGGCTGTGTCGCGTGATACTTCTGACCGACTGTTACACCATGTCACTCAATATTATGGTTTTTAAGTACTAATATTTTGCACCCACTCAAGGTGATGGATCAACTTACAACAAATGCTAATGTTCGGTGAAGAAATCGCTATTGAAATTGAGATGCGTGGGTTGGAATAACATTCTTATTTCAGTAAAAATGGCTAAAAAGTCTCATGAGAAAATTTAGATGTTCAAAAATAATCTCTCCTCAATGTACAGTTTTACCATACCGAATAATGTAATGTCCAAGAAACCGATTTTAAACGAAATACATTGTTTATGATTTTTAATAAAGAAAAATAAATCAAAAGTACTTTTAAATTGTAGCGCGAAAATTCATTTCCCGCCATCAGAGGTTAGGGTTCGTAAATTGCAATTGACCAGAAAAATAATACCACTTTAGCACAATCATTTTCGATACACTAGTTCGTGGCGTTCCAATTCAAGCCCCTAATCTCCAACCTCGCTTGTAATTTAAGGGATGGCCGGCTAATCTGACCCTAACCTTTCTATATTTTCTGCATAAGGGATTTGTAGCTCTCTCCCACTATGTTTTTGTTTGTGTTTTACTGGCTTACTATGGTTGTTTTGTTTTGTATTTCGATTATTAATTCGAATTTAATTTGAAATTTCAAATGCCTAGGTCGAGTTTATGGCTGAAGATGAAATGGTGGAGATCATCCCCAATATGAGAATGGACAAACTCACTCTAATCTGTGTATGAAATCGTCCCCAAAATTAGATGCGAAAGTGCGAGCGCTCTGAAGCAGTATCTTTCAATTCACTGCTGCAAGTTAATGATGGCCAATTGTTGAGGTGAAGCAATAAGATAAGCTTTTGTAGTTTTATGTAAAAATTTGGAAAAACTCATTGTGAATTTTATATTTTTAATAAAAATCCTGGTCATTTATTTTTGGTGGATTTAGTCCCTTGAATCCATGCTAACTAATATTTTTTGGAAAATACTCTTGTCCGACCTCTCTCTTATTGGCATACATTCGGAAGTATAATCCATGATTTGAACCGTTGATCTTGTAAAACAATCTTTATAGATCAATTCTGCAAAAAAATATTCAAATTAGGAGATCGTTAACTCATCCAATTGTATCAAACAAATGAACGGTTTTGGTAAAAGGTAACATTCTCATAACGAACCGTTCATTTGTTTGATGCAATTGCATGAATAAACGATTTATGTTTACTTTGATTTTTTGTAGAGTTGATCTATAAAAATTGATTTAGAATATCAATAGTTCAAATCATGGATTACACTTCCGAATGTATACCAATAAGAGAGAGTTCGGACAAAGAGGTCCGCCTTGGGTTGGACAAAGAGGTCCGCCCTGGGTTGGACAAAGAGGTCCGCCCGGGTCGGACAAGAGTATTTTCTATATTTTTTCATTTAAAGATCGATGAGTCAACCATATACATTTTGAGATACCAAATATAACCTTAAGGCTAATATTTAATATTCACCAGCCATTGATTTTTTAAATTTGGTAAAACATAAATTTCACCCTCTATATTGCATATTGATTGTTGGGTAATTAAGTTCCAATTATGAATTCTTCATATATCATCATATCAACATTTCTCATGCTGAAGAAAAAATGAAAATGAATTCATGCGTTGCCTATCTCTTTGTACTTGCATCTTTTTTATTCTTGGCTCAAGAGTTTCAAGGTTTGTGTATCTTTAATTTTCATTTATGTAAATATCATTGGTACGGTTTTCTAGTTTTGGTGTTCTTGGTGCTTAGTGGATGAGTTTTGTCGAATGTTATTGTATTCTATTAAATGTTTATGCTATGTTTGAGCTCCTCTTTTACTTGTCTTCCATAAGAATTATTAATTTACCTAACTATTTTCTTATGGAATTAATTAACCTACATTAGTTTACCTACATCATTAATTTACCTACTTTTTTTAAATTGGGTAAATTATCTAGCTGGGCTCTTGCCTAGTGCCTAGATTTGTAGGTAAATTAATTTATGATAACTAATTTTCTTTGAAATTTGGTAAATTATCTACTTGGGCTCTTGCCTAGTACCTAGATTTGTAGGTAAATTAATTCATAACAACTAATTTTCTTTGAAATTGGGTAAATTATCTACTTGGGCTCTTGCCTAGCTAGTGCTTAGATTTGTAGGTAAATTAATTCATGACAACTAATTTTCTATGAAATTAGGTAAATTATCTAGGTGGACTCTTGACTAGTGCCTAGATTTGTAGGTAAATTAATTCACGACAACTAATTTTTTATGTAGATAAATTGATAGATTAAGTTATAAGCTTTTAAAAAAAGATTGGAAGGTGAAGAAGATAAGCTTTTGTACTTTAATATGATACGTACAGCTAGCCAAGTGTACGTTGCTGGCCCCTATATATGTATGCATGGCATGATTGGATGAGTCAAGGGAAATCGAGGAGAGAAAAGCAGTAGCAGTACGTAATCATGTCAGACTTGCCAGTGGTATTACCAGCCTATATTGTGCTCAAATCATTGGAGGGCAGGTACTTGGATTACGTACCTCGTGAGGAAGGGGATGATAACAACTTTCTGGAATACTCCGGAAAGAATGTTTTCAGTCCGTCGGTAAAGTTGCAAGTGGTGACGGCGAATATTGGAGCGGGAGTGCATTTAAGATGCTGTTACAACAAGAAATACTTGCGACTGCGCAAGTCTCCAGCTGCCGGCGTTTTGTTCAATTGGATTGCTGCGGTGGCTGACGAACCAGAAGAAGACACCGCCAAATGGTCGTGCACTTTGTTCGAGCCTCTCTCCGTAGAGGGCTATCCAAAACAAGTCCGACTCCGGCACGTCTCCCTCGGAAACTATGCATCCCAGTGGGAGTACGAGTTTGGGGATATCAAAGGCAAAGGCCTTACCGCAGATTATTCTGTGCACGACCAATCCACCGGGTGTGATTGCCACGCGGTGATCGACTGGGAATCGCTGGTGGTGCTGCCCAAGCACGTTGCCTTGAAAGGCAACAACGGCCACTACGCCAGCGTCCAATGGGTGAAATTCCCAGAAGATTCTCATAATTATGTCTGTCATGTGCAGTTCGTACCCATTGCAAAACAAGACCCCAAGGCTTGGTTCGTGGTGTCGACTGACGGTGATGGAAACGTTAAACTGCACAACCATGGAAATGCAACGACTTCATGGAGTGTTGACCCTGATATTACTGAAAATTGGGTTCGAGTTCAAGATATGGGAAGTGACAGTCCCAGACAATGTTTTTGGCCCGTCAAACTTGATAAAAATGTCATCGCTCTCCGAGCCCTGGGGAATGGCAATAAATTCTGCTCATTATACTCGGAAGATGTCTTTGCAAATTGTTTCAAAGCTTGCAGCTCCACCATCACCCCAGATACTCGCCTCGTGGTGGAGGAGCTCGTCCTCTCAAGGAAAGTCTACGACGCCTTTTTCCACCTCGATCAGACAGTCATCTACGGTGAGACCCCGATATCAATGGCCACCGCAAGTGCTGTCAACAACGGCACCACAGAGAACACGGTGGAGATCAAGCTCTCCTACACACAGACCGGCCAAGAGCAGCACGTGGACTCTCGGCAGTTCCGTGACCAAGGGCGTAGAGGCCAGCATGAGCGTCGGCATTCCGAGTATCGGATTGGGTGCCAACATGTCGGTTTCCGAACAGTATACTGGATCCTACGAGGTGGGATCAACTGTTACAACGGAATCTACAATTGAGACCACCTACACCGTCGTCGTGCCACCAAAGTCATCTGTTACGGTGAGCGTGCTGGCGACTAAGGGTTACTGTGACGTTCCATTCTCCTACTTCCAACGTGACGTGCTTTACGACGGAGAAACTGTTGTGTACAAAAAAGATGACGGTCTTTTCACCGGCGTCAATGCCTACAACTTCCACTATATGACTGACGACCCCGTAACCCTAAGCCCAGTGCCTTCTCAGCAAAAGCAGTTGGTGCCTGCTGTTATCGCTTTCCATTGACAATCCAGTCCATGCATCATCAGTACGTGGCGCATATATATGTACGTGCTAAATGCAATCGCGTCTCTTTTGCTTTTGTTTTCGCTTTGAATTCAGCATGATTTATGCCTTCCAATAATAATATATAATATAATATTGCATATGCACTAGTATTAGTAGTTAACTTACCCTACCGAGCTTTTAGCAAGTACGTACGGACGTACGGACGTACGGTTAGCGGTTAGCCCCTGCTAGCTGCATGCTGCAATTATCTTAAATATGCATGTTTCCTTAATTCTACTTGAATGATTCAATAAGATGAGACATTTTGTCTCAGTAATCATTTATCGATTGAGTTGTGTTAGGTAAACTACTTTTTTGCATTCTAGATCTCTTATGCATGCATGTATGTATATATGCATGTTCTTAATTCGTTGAAGTCCAACGTTAAAAAACCAACAACAAAATCTAGACAACTCTGATCGATCAGCCATTAAACTCAATCAGAGCTACTATACCGTAAAAATATTCAGATTGATTAACAATCAGAGCTGCTACAATATGACATCAGCAACACGGTGGCATGCGCCGCCCACCAAATCGTGGTGGCTTCGTGACGAACCTTGGCGCCGGCCCAACCAAATCCGGTGATTTGGAAATTGCAGAGATCATGAGATGTATATATAGAGAGAGAAATATGAACGATCGATGGGCGGCCGATGAAAATTGAAAAATGTAAGAAAATTCGGCAGCGGAGGTTGACGGTAGAGTACTCATCATTGGGAGATATATAATTAACTCAAAGGCTTTTGATTTCACTAATTATTTGGCTTCCTGCTGTTGTTTCAATATATTGTGTATTCGTGTTTATTCACATTATTCATAGAATTAATCATATATAGTTACTCACAACTCAAAGAAGACCATAGATAACGTACGTATAACAGCGCATGGATTTCTACAATCTTCTTTACATTTCTCTAGGCCGATCGAGCTGGGATTCTCATGGCTTTGAGCCTTTGATAATCATGCAACATAAGCTGGGTTTGAGAGTCAAAGCAGTAAGAAAGACGACTAAAAGAGTATTAATATTTTGCACTAAAAGAGTAAAAGTAAGTCACCAAAAAAGCGCGACTTTCTTGCACATTCGATCATGACAAGTAGTAAAATAAAAGAAAAAGAGAACATTGTTGGTACAAGGGTGATGGATCAACTTACAACAAATGCTAATGTTTGGTGAAGAAATCTCCATGGATCAACTTACCGTACTGAATAATATAATGTTAAGTAAAAAAAAATTGAAATCAAGTTGGTCCAATGATACTTCTCTCCATGTACATTTTTACAATAGTATTGAATTTCTCTTCCTCTAGATTTAAAAAAAAATGTTCAAGAAAAATATTAAAAACGATTTTAAACGAAATACAATGTTTATGGTCTTTGGTAAAGGAAAAAAATCAAAAGTATTTCTAAAATGTATTCATGAATAATGAGCGCGAAAATTCATTTCCCGCCATCAGAGGTTAGGGTTCATAAATAGCAATTGACCAGAAAAATAATACCACTATAGCACAGCCATTTTTTCGATACACTAGTTCGATACACAGTCATCTCCGACCTCTTGCTTCTCTTATACTCAAATTGCTTCCGAATTGGTCTTTACTCTTCATCTCCTTAGTAATTTAAGGGATGGCCGGCCAATCTGACCCTAACCTTTCTATCTTTTCTGCAGAAGAGGTTTGTAGCTCTCTCCCACTGTGGTTGTTTTGTTTTCTATTTCGATTATTAATTCGAATTTAATTTGAAATTTCAAATGCCCAGGTCGAGTTTATGGCTGAAGATGAAATGGTGGAGATCGTCCCCAATATGAGAATGGACAAACTCACCCTAATCTGTGTATGTTTTTCAGTTTTTACATGTTATTAACCATAGTTTAAGTTGATTTATGGAGGTGGGTAACTTTTTTTTCATGGCTTACAGGGAGATTATGGTCCATTCTTCCCTCAAATGCCTGCTCAAGTACCGTTGTGGCTGGCAATTGCTCTGAAGAAGAGGGGCAAGTGTACAATTCGACTCCCAGATTGGATGTCGGTCGGTGAGTCTTTCTTCTTTAGCATTAGTTTGATTTATGGTCACAGGAAATCCACTTTAAATAGATTGTTTGAACCTGTAATGAAGTTATTATGCTATTGAATGTGGATTGATTTGGTTCATAGCTGTAAAACTTGTCATCATTAACATAACCGAGCTGCCTGTTTTATCGGAAAAATTGTAAAATATGTTTCCTATTGGCTGCTATAGATTAATGGGAGTTCTGTTCGAATAGTTTATGGGAGCCTTGCCGTCTGCAGTAAATTGATAGAACTTTTAGGTGTATCATTTCAATAAGAGATAACCGATTTCCAGCTATAATCAAGTTTGCAGTGCTTTACTGCAGAATTTTGAGTCACTCGGCCAAGTCACTCAACCTTTGTTGTTGGAATTGTATCAGAGTGGTGTTGTTTCATTCATATCATGTCCAATCATGGCTGTGTTGGGTCGACATTTGGATCACTACTTAGATTTCATCTAACCTATAAATGATTCAGGACAATAATGTGTTATTTTACACGTGAGATCCAAAATCAATAAGTTGCAATCCATATCAAACTGGTCTTGAGTTTGGATCATTGCCAAAACCATTTACCTGTGTCTTCCCTATCTTTTATTTTACTTACTGCATTTTCGTTTATCTAACAAACAATCATTCTAGATTCTATTCCTTCGGGTAATCAAGATTAAGATATATTAAGATTAAAGTCAAAAGTAAAGGAAGAAAAACGAAAGGTTTTGATAATCTAACTTTCGATATTGGACTAGAAAACTTGAGCCAGACTTTGGAAGCGGAGCGCGACTCTCAGGAATCCTTTCAAATCCTACCTTTCCATTATGTCGAAATCTCAAGACTTCTTTTTGATCAGTAAGTACAAAAACATTCTATAAAATTTATATTTTATTGTACAAGTATGTTGATGTCAGCTGTAATTTTGTTGATATAGTGCACGCGGTGACATTCCTGACGTATATACGGTGAGTTGAAGACTCATATAACCTTTATGTAATTATTCATCAGTATACTCAACAACCTCACTAAAGCTCTTTCTAATAGGTGAGGTCTCTTATCGAAGACATTAAGGATGTAAGGTTTCATAAGGTCGAGACTAGCTTAGAGTCGTTTGAGGATGCTCGCTCTTCTGCAGTGAAGGTATGTTTTTCCTTTATCGCGCATTTGGATGAGCTAATTGGAAGTACTGAGAAATTTCAAAGTAATGGGACCTGTAAAATATATGATTTAAAGTCCTCATATTAAAATATATAAAAAAAATCCCATTTGGCTATACTTTTCAGCATGTTGGGATTTAACAGTTGAATTTATAATTTGTTTGTTTGAATGGATCAATATGTAAATATGGGATTTAAGTATCCTGTCGGTATTTTATCACCAAAAGTGTATCTTTCATTTCACATTCGAATAACATGTCTAATGTTGTTCAAAGGTATTGAGCCTGTCTGTGTTAATGAGAAAGAGCATTCAGTACATTTACTATGATGTGTTGTTTTGTTCCCTCTTTGATTTGTGTTCTGGAGTTGATTTCATTTGCAATTGCAGGTAAAAAATCTATCTGCAATGGAAGTGAATTTAGTTCGTCCATTTGTTGGGAGAGCCTTACAGGCATTTTATAAGCATGGCAGTCCAGAGCTGGTTCCAAATCCAGAGAGAATGCCTCCCAGACAGCCCCAAGCAACTGATAATATACAAAGAGTAAGTTCTTATGTGATCCATACTCTTTTGTTTTCTTTCTTTTGTAGAATTGAGGAAGGTGAAGTGGCCATTTATCGTACTAACTTCTATATCTGTGCTATATTTTTCACAAAGCTCAGTATGCATTTCATTAATTTATTCTTCACATCGTAGTTATTTTATTTATGCTCTTAATATTGCATTCTTTGTCATTGGCAGAAACAGTTTGTTAGTCTATGCAAATAAAGAAGTTAGATGGATAGGCAGATTATTTGTTTCATATGTTTCACAATGCTATGTGCCCTTTTGATTATTTCATGCTTTTAATTTATGTTTCTTAGACATGCATGGCTACTCATCTGACAAAAAAAATTGCCAGTCTACTAACGTACACACACAGAAGCACACACAAAAAGACAGTTTATACAATTTTTGACAATATTTTCTGCCTTTTCAGCGCCCTCTGCGGAAACGGTAGAGTCTTTCATGGTGACAACAGGTACCTTTCAATTCAACCAGAAACACTAATGTAGCTCTCCAGGAAAGTAGTGATGCTCTTTAAAAAACACTTTAAGTAGAATCCTTGTTGTAGTTAATAATGCTTTCTGTTAAAGTTATTAAAATTCTTATATTATACAGTTGAGAAGGATAATCTTACATTCTTGCATAGTTGTAAATGATCCAAATTTTTCTCTTTTCCTTTTTGTGATGCAACACTATATGAAGCCGTTTGTTTGTGATACTCCATGCCTGGCAATTGTTGATGACTTGATGCCTGTTTGTGACTACGTACAGATTATAGGCATTGATGCATCTGCTATGATAATTCTCAATAAATTTCTTTTACTGTGTCTAGCTTTTGGTAGCTACGTTTGTAATTTATGTACTATGGCATGTGTTTTTGTTGATTACTTTTGATCCATATAAAATGAATGCCTTTCGCAGCAGCTTCCTTCTTTTTTTCTTTTTTTTTCCTTCAGTTAAATAGTGTTTCTGACTTTTCTACACACGAGAAGCATTTATCCTCTTTCCCTATTTTCAATCAAATCATAAGGATTCTTCTTGAATTAGCTTCTGCGACTGCAGAATTGGTCTGTGCCTGAATCTGTATCGTTGATGCTTTTCGTTGGTATGGAGTTACATGTGAATGAGTGTTCTTTTGCCAAGCCCCTGTGCTGGGGACAATTTGCAACACCTATAATTTTCTGTTTATGATTGTGCATTCACTAAAAATAACCAAGAATTGAACATTCAGAAGAAAAGAAAATAGAAAACAAGTGTTTGCAGCATCTACCTTTTTTTATTCTTCTATTCTTTTTCCTTTTATATTACTATTTCCTGGCTGCCTATATTAAGCTCTAGAGTCTTCATAGGGAATCTTGTTTCCAAACACAGGATGGACATCTGGATATTCCTCGGTGGCCCAAGTAGATTGATTCCTAACATGCCTCATGTTCCCTCTGTCTCCACTCTTAATCAAAGGGGTATTATAATAGTCTGTTTGTCACATGCATTTGATTGTCCAGTTTTGGTGTTCATTGTTAGGCCAACATACAACCCATAAACAGAGGGGACTGATGCGTCATATGCCTAACCCCCAAGAAACCTCTTCCCCTCCCAGAAAATGCTGGGCTTGTTTGGCAGTGCTTCTGTAAGAAGTGCTTTTACTCAATAGCTCTTCTGCTCAAAGCGCTTTTGTTGAAATGCACTTGGAAGCAACTAAAAGTGTTTTTATAATCCAAAAAGCACTTTCGGTTACCAAAAGGGCTTTTGGATACTCAAAAACCCTTTTAGCAATTTCAAAAGCATTGCCAAACAACCCAAAGTTTCTGTATAGGAAGTGCAGCTCATGGGTTTGGCTTAATATAATTAAGATGGAAAGAAGAGAAATTCCAAGTTAAATCCTTTAAGGACTAACCATGTGAGAAAATTCATTAGGGAGTAGTTGGTTGTTGAACTCAATTTTTTAAAGTTGATACCTGCTGTGTTGTGTTTTCAACTTAGTTATAGTCTTCATAAACTATTCTATGGTTTGGATATATGTTAGTTGTTTGTTGCACAAGCCTTGTTTCTATAAATAATTCCTAAGTACTTATCTTATCAATCAATTATTGGATTTCAGGTCCACTTTCTTAATGATCTTTTCAATCATTAGATTCCCACTGATATATGTAGGGTCCTGTGCAAGAATTATCTGGATTTCTATCCCTAAACAGAAATACTCAGATTTCAAACCGATAGATGCATTCATGCATCAAGTATTAAACTATTAGTTCCTTCGAGCCGTTTGCATATGCTTTTGCTCCCATGGCCTCCAATATTCCAGCCTGGCTTGGCCTACAGTTGAAGTTTGTGGGTGGTTTTTATATTCTATAACTGTTGGAGAGATTAGGATAGAACGGTGTGTTTGGTATAAACTATTAAGTCAATGGTTAATACATTATAGAGTTTGGTCTCTTCTAGTGTGCTGCTATGCTTATGGATGTAGGCATGTAGCGTAGTGATTTGGTTAGCTTTTGGTCAAAATCTACCATCGCCATTCCTGTTTAACCTGAGTGGATTCGACCTTACACATGATTCATGAACCTGTTCATTCTCTTTTACCCTGAGTTTTTCACCTTATGCTAAGTTTAGCTAATAGTTTGAAGATATTCGATTCATTGCATCATTATTTCCGGCTGTTGGATATGTTCTTACTCTCAAATCGCTAATGGTAGACTAATTCATGCATAGGTGGACTTACTCTCTAGTAGTTCCTCCGGGTAGCAGAGGTAGACTAGCTTCACACGAGGTACGAAGTTGCTTATCATTGTATAAAACTAGTCTATCATTGTAATACCAAAAATTTTATAGTGTTACAGTAACGTCTCTAAAAAAACCCCAAAATTAGAGAAGTGTACCTAAAACAAAAGTATCTAAATAACATAAATTGCTATGTGAAAATTCAAAAATATATTCACGAACAACATTGAGTTATGATTTTCACTAGCGCCACATCATCACTTTAGGGGGGAAGTAATTAGTAAATGAGAAAAACCTCCATATAGTACCTGAACTATCACCAAATGCAATTTTTGGTACCTGAACTTTCATAAGGAATCTAGTGGTACCTGAACTATGCCTCCGTTAGCCATTATAGTACCTACCGTTAAATATTTCGTTAAGTGCTTATGTGGCATGGGTAAAACAGTAATTTTATTTATTTTCAATTTTCAAAATAAATTATACAAAAAAAAAATTAGAAAAGTTATCCCAAAATTCAAGACTAAAAATAAGAAAAATTATTTTTATTTTATAATATAATTTATTTTCAATTTTTATGTTTTTAATATAATTTATTACCATGTAGGTGGTTTTCTTATTAATTAAAAAATAAAAATAAACTATACTCAAAAATGATAATTTATTATATTAAAAAAATGATAATTTATTTTGATTTTAAAATTTAAATAAATTATACAAATTTTTTTTTTAATAATTTATCCACAATTCAAGATTAAAAATCAGAAAAATTATTTTTATTTTTGTAATATAATTTATTGCCAATTTTTATGTTTTTAATATAATTTAGTACCATGTAGGTGGTTTTGTTATTAATTAAAAAATAAAAATAAACTATACTAAAAATAATAATTTAAATTTTATTATATTAAAAAACAATGATAATTTATTTTGATTTTAAAATTTAAATAAATTATACAAAAAAAGATTTAGATAATTTATCCACAATTCAAGACTAAAATGAAAAAAATTATTTTTATTTTTATAATATAATTTATTACCAATTTTTATGTTTTTAATATAATTTATTACCATGTAGGTGATTTTATTATTAATTAAAAAATAAAAATAAACTATATTAAAATGCCACATAAGCACTTAACGGAATATTTAACGGTAGGTACTATAATGGCTAACGGAGGCATAGTTCAGGTACCACTAGGTTCCTTATGAAAGTTCAGGTACCAAAAATTGCATTTGGTGATTGTTCAGGTACCATATGGAGGTTTTTCTCTTAGTAAATTATGATTTACGGTGGCGCGCACAAGCCACGGGAATATGCTTGAAAGTGGGCCAAAATTGGGTAGGGGAAGACCACAGGATGCTTCTTGTTTTGGGTAAAATAGGAGCACAGGATACTTCCTGGTCCTAACTAACCGACCATCCAATATGAAAAGCATGAACTACTTTTGGACATTTATGAAAAGCATGACTTGGTTAGTTCGGTCATTTTAGGAGTCAGCCATCATTAACTTGCAGCGTGCCAAATGTCCTCATCTTCTTTGAAGTAGTAGTCGACAGACAGTGAAAGATACTGCTTCAGAGCGCGTGGTCCCACCTTTGGCGCGCCCGCGCTTTCGCATCAAATTTTGTTTACTCTTGCTTTTTATTTATTTATTTTTATCTGTGTTATTCTTTTCAGAAATTATTTAAATACGAATTACATGATTTTAACAATTTTTTTACTCTTCAGATAAACGTGGCTATTAACACATAAAAATAAATAAATTATGAGTGAATATGTCGAGAGTGAGTCTTTGGTGGAATTTTTGTGCCACATAACACGTCTAATTCTCAAACGCGTGATAGAAAAATACCGTGAACGGTTATCTTCTCGTCATTATAGTAGGAGTAGTACGTGTAAAGACTTTGAAATAATGGATTTTGCCTGGTGGTGTGTACCAAAGGGAGAAAAATTGGATTGGGCACTTGTATTAGCTTGGTAAGTTCTATTTGTCAACAAATGTTTGACCTCACTAGCTTTTTAGTGAAATGAAACTTAATACCCAAAAACTCTTTGTTGTTATTGGAACATTCACAATGTTTACTCTCATCTTTGTGCTAAAAATGTTATTAATAGATCCAATGTGTCACAATTGTTTTACCTGATTTTTATTTTTTATTTTTTATAAATGAGGTGAAATTCAAGTCGCTGGTCAAGTTTGATAATTATCAACTGATATAAAAGTTTTGTGTTACTCACGGCTCACATCATCTTCATTTAGTTTTTTTGACCAAAAAAAGTTTCAATTCAAGTGGATTGTGACTTGGTCCCCAAGTAAAATACAAATATATTTATTTCTTTACCAACAAAAAGTTGAGTTATTGCTGTCACGGAATTCCCATTGTACCCATGTGGTTTTCAACGGAATTCCCATGTTCACGTTTTCGTTGCATTTCAATATTTAGTAATTTTGCTACAAAATTAGGTGTAATCTGGTTGGTGAAACACTACAGCAATGAACCATTGGATGAGGTTAGAATATTCATAGCACCTACAAAGAAAGTGCTTCCTTTAAAATGTGTCTTTTTCAGGAAAATAAAAATAAAAAATAAATAAGGAGGATTAAGCTTTGCTAATGACAGGTATTTAATGTTAATTAAAAAAAACGAATCCAGCACCCACCCACCATGATCGTCCAGATACAATTTCCGCCTTATCCACTGTTGAGGATTTCGTGGTCCTTAAGCAAACAAGCGAGGCTAGTTTCGTCATTTCCAGATCTCCCCCTTCTTCCTTATATGAAGTCTCTAACCCATTGCTTTCGTTCTGTCGTTGGGTTTTGCAGAGCTGAAAGAGAGAGCCTTTTCCTCTTCCTTAATCCCCTTCTTCCCTGACCACCTCTGGATCAACCGCCGAACCAGAATCACCGATAATTCGTTTCCGATAAGCAAACAAAAAAAATTGAAAAAAAAAAAAACCGAAAACCGCCTAATTCGAGCAAGTTTTGTTTTCTGTTTTTGAGAATTTTTGTTTTTTCGAAATTTCGAGGCTTTTTTTTTTTCTGTTGTGAATTTGAGGAGCTAGGGTTTCGAAAAAATGATCCGGGGTTGGGTTCTCTAACACTGTTAGAATTAATAAGGATGATTGCCACGTATGAGGATTAGAGAGAGGGTCGTGGTGATCGGAGGAAGAAGAAGAAGAAGGAACGAGAAGAGGGAAACGACGCCGTGTTGGTGTGAGGGAAAGAAAGAATGGATTGCCGAGTGTGCATGGCGGGCGGTGACGTTTGGATGAGAGGTCAGATCGGCGGGGCTCTCAGCCATGAGAGCGAGCACGACCTGGCTTTGATGGTCAGCGATTTCTTGGAGAACGGTAGCGCCGGCGCCGAGTCTTGGTGTAGCAGCGATAGCGACTCTGCTCTCTCCGATCTCGCTCACCTCGCCGATAAGATTCCGGTACGACTGTGCTTTTATCTGTTGTTTAACGAGTAATTGCTCATTTATTGATCAAGTTCTAAATTCCGATTCAAGAGTTACAAAAATTCCTAAATTGCACGGTTTTGTTTTTTATGTTCAAGTAATTGACTTATTTCTTAATTGGCTTCCTTCTAATTCTACGTTCTGAGTCAAATTGTGACATTTCGATAAATTTCCAACCTTTAAGAGTGTACAACCTGGAATTTGAACTTAGTTAGAAGCTGAATTTAGCTTTTCCAATGGAAGTTCATGGGTCATTGCTAGTTTCCTGGACTAATTCTAAATTCCGAGTCAAAACTACAATTGAATTTTTGATTTCTGGGTAACTGACTTGTTTGTTAATTTATCGTCCGAGTCAAATTGTGATATTTGGATGAGTTTGCTATCTTTAAGAGTCTGCAATTTGAATTTAGTCAGAGGCTGAATTTATCTTTTCCGATTCAAGGTTCACTGTTTTCACACCCATTTCGTATTTACATTATGTGCAATAACTCAGGTTCAGTTTTGTGCTTTATTGAAGTTGTTCAATTTCATGTGGCCGAGTTGTTCAGCTTCATGCTTACCATAATATGTGCACACTTTTTAATGATGGTGTTGTGTTGTATCACAGTTTTACAAGTGTTCAGTGGCTCAGTACGAAAATGATTTGGCATCAGTGGTTCATTCTCTCATACTGTCCATCACTGAAAATGATCTTCATCTCGTCAAGTCAGGTCCATGCAATGCCAGCTGCCTCAATTTTTCTCTGGTAAAGCTTCTGAGGCTTTCTGGTTACGATGCTGCTGTGTGTTCAGCTAGATGGCAGGGCAGTGGAAAGGTCCCTGGAGGTATGTCATTCATCACCTTTGCAAAACCATAGTTTATAGAATCATGATTTTTTTTTCCTTTATCTTTGTTTAAACAGTCTGTTGTGTCTGTTGCCCTATGTTGGATGTAGAGTGAAGCCAGAATCTACCATTTTATTTCATTTTATTATCCCACAAGATCTGTTCTGCAATTACTATTTGATGTTTTCTATATAACCTGGACCATTTCCAATATTGTTTTAACAAATTGAAAATAAGTGGAGGAATATCTTTTAGGAATAGTTACTTATGCTCAATTTAACAGGGTCATAGGGTTCTACTGATTTCATTTGAGGAAAACATCAACTTCAATCATTTTTGACATTTTTGTTTTGTATCATCTGGTGCTCAGGGGATCATGAATATATTGATGTGGTCAACCACAGCAGTATGGGGAGTTCTGAACGTCTCATTATTGACATTGATTTCCGAAGCCACTTTGAAATAGCTAGAGCTGTTCAATCTTATGACAGGATATTGAATTCTCTGCCAGTTGTTTATGTGGGCTCCTTGACTAGGCTTAAACAGTTTCTTCAAGTTATGGTTGAAGCAGCTAGATCTTCCCTTAAGCAGAACTCAATGCCTCTTCCTCCGTGGAGATCAGTTGCTTATTTGCAAGCAAAATGGCAGTCACCTTACCAGAGACAGTTCAATCTAGATGAACAGAATGTCAACAGTGCCTTCTCTTTTGACCACAAACAATGCAGTGGACATTTGAAGATGCTGCAGTCCCTGCTTCAGTCTGAAATAGAAGCAGATAGACTGTTGAAGCCGATAAGCAATGATAATATCAGGAGACACAAGCCTGCGCGGAGGCATTCTTTGTTCCGGACTCTTTGAGATGTACAGATTTTTGGCCTTTGAGATGAGAGAGAATTGTATTGCGGCTTTTCAGAATTTTTTTTCCCCATGATATAAATAAGTGAGAACCAGAATGAAGGGCGGAGGTCCATATCGCCAACACGAATTAGCAATAACCTAAGGCATATACTAGAGTGGAGACATTTTCAGTATTTTGTTTCTGCTGGGGAGTCATACTATATTCTTTCACCTACCGTGCACAAAAATCAAGCAACACTATCTGGTTTTTGGGAATCCCTGCTGGTTCAGTCCAGCAGCATCAACAGCCGAACTAGTTGGTACTTGGTTGACTACGGTGCGCCATTTTTGTTTTTGTTCTTTGATATCTTCTTGAATGTATCCCTTGTCCTTATTTTTGTCGGCCAAGGAATTTTTGTCATTGTATCTTTTTTTGTTTCTTTTCCTACCAATGTTGAGTTGCATTTCTCCCCCAGTCGGAATGTTTGCTTGGATTACAATTTTTTTTCTCCCAATAAATACAATAAGAATGTTTCTGTGTGATGTTCTTTTTGCTTTTATTGCTGTTTACAGTCATTGTGCCTTCCCATTGTAAGTTTGTAACAGACTCGAGCAGATATGTTCCCGTCTTCAATAGTAGTTGCTTAACTTTATTTTCAGGTTCTGAAAACTGGGGATATAAGCAACAAATCTGTAACATGCTCCTTCAACCTTTTTCTTTTTCTTATAAGCAACAATCTTATGCACAAATTTTTATGGTAGTTTTGCTGTACTGGGTTGACAGTGCTGTATGGCACTGCAGAAGGTTATTGGCATGTTGATTGTCTATGGCTGTTTAATATGTACTCAAGACTAATATGGGCCAAGGAGAACCAATATAGTTTAGATACCGAGTGGGGTGGGGGTTGAAGACTTGAAAATATGTGCTTGTGATGTTGGCCAATTTCAAATTCAACCTGGCTTACGAGTTTTCACAGGTGAGCTATCTATCCTTGCAAACAAGCTAGGTGAATATTTTTTGGGGAGACTGAAAATTGGCGGTTATTCTGATTCAGTTGTAGAAGGAAATTGAGCAGATCTTATAAGACAGTGCATCACAGATTACTTGTTACAATGCGTCAATCTTCGCAGTGAATTTGCATAAAATGCATCACAGATTACTTGTTACAAAACGTTATATGCAAATGTGTTCAATAATCATGAAGTTTGACATCAAGGAAAAAACAGCTCCAAGTAATCCGATGCCCAACTGCAGTAGATGCCTTGTGACTCATAAGACTGAGAGTAATGAAACTCGGCGATCGCCCTAGAAACACTTCATCTAGTGGTGGCGGAGGCCACATGCGAGCCTTTCGCGTAGTGCATCACCGTGTGTGGTCTGACGGTACCAATGTATTAGAAGCATGCATATATGTCTAGTGCTTGGTAAGGCAGCGCTGTGGCCTTTTTTAGCTACTGTATGATGAGCGATGGAAATGAGTTTTGGTGTTATTGGTACTGGTAATTGGTTCTGTGATACCAAACAATACTAAGGGTTGGTGGGATCGATATCTAGATATGAGAGAAGAGTTCAAAGATTAAGACATAAATTTGGTGTTTAGTGCATGCAACTGACCCTGAATTTTGCCTATAATACTTGGATTTATTACTATTCTTAAAAGGCATAAAACTTTAACACCTTCCTAAGAAAAAAAGTCTAATAAATTTCCATTCTTAAAAGGCATGCATGTAACTGACCCTGAATTTCATCTCAATTTTTTTTTCTATTTTTTATAAACGTTTACTACTAACATTTTCAAAAATACCCTTTACAAAATAATCTGAAAATTACGCTAACAAAAGCTGTAGACTGTAATTTTAATTTGAAACATAATTAAGACAGTGGAGGGGTAATACTGGGCTGTGCATGGTAATTGGATTGGCCAGGGGGTACGTTGAAGACTGTGGGGTCTGGTTGTAGGCTCATTTCAAATTCAACCTCGGCAATTTTGATTTTTCACATCGTATATGCGTGTAGTATTTTTCCCCATCACTAAAGAAATGAAAGACCTCTTCGTCCAAAAATCAAAAAATGAAAGACCTCAAAAATTAGAATTTGGAGATTGCTAAGCTACACTTCCCAACAAGCTAGGTGATGATTTTCTGGGAGGCAGAAAATTTATTGGTTATTTGATTCGATCAGTTATAGAAGGAATTTGAACATTTGAAAAGACGATAAGGAGTTACATGAATGAACAGAAAACCCTCATATCCAATTTGCATACAAATGCATCACAAAGTACTTAATTATTAAAAGACTATATGAAATGATGTTCATACATAACTAAAAATTCATATTGTTCAAAAAAAAATATTCATGAAGTTACATCAAATAAAAAACAGTTCAAGTGTTGGATCCTCGACTGCCTTTATGTAGGCCTTCTGTCTTGTGTTGTATAACCGCGCCAAGCGGTCATAATAGTACTGCAATATATATGCATCCCAATTTTATTAGTTTTTCGATCATCTTCCAATAATTACATATATATGATCGATGGTTTTCTGATATCTCACTGCATTAGCTAAACTATATACAACTTTTACTTATTCGAATATCAATTAAGATGCACAAAGTAAGGACACGAACAATGAACCTCTTAATGATAAAGAGATTCATTTTGAAAGTTCGTTGTTACCGTTTAAAGAAAAAAAAAAAGTCTTTCCATCTTGCAAGTTTATTAATATTGCTAATAAAAATTAGGACAACTACAGTAAAAATATAATAAAATAACAAAAATTCTAATTCTCGGTTTTCTCTCTCAAATGATTTTTACCTAAACAACCAACCCAGCCTGAAAATTCAAGGAAACGATTTGTTCTAGAATAAAATGATCGGTTTTCGGTATTTGTTAGATCTAGTAGCAACTTCAATTCTTTCTACACTATCTCTTTCAAATTTTCCCTAAAACCAAGCACAAATTCTCCTCGCAATCCAAATCGACCAAATATTATTTGACTCTAATAACATCACAGAATCTCAGATCTCTGAATGCATATATGCCTAAACCCCGCAAAAACAAATCCTTCTATAATAAACAAAGTAACTCTCAATAAAAGAAAAACAAAAGAACGAAGCAATGAATGATCAGAAAATCAAGATGATACGTACGTACGTACGTACAAGACATAATTTAATTTACGTACCGTATAGAGTCTTTCGGAAGGCATGCGCCGCTCCTCGGCGAGCCAGCCTTCCGGCAGCCATTCATAACCAGGACAGTCTCTGTCAAGGAAATAGATCTTTGTCCCGGCCTTCTTGCGCTTCCCATAGCCGGGGCGTGCCTTTAACTTGTACAGAGTGGCCCGCGATTTCTTGTTCCTCAAGAAGTAGCTAGGGTTGATGCTGTTCATTGTTCGATGTCGACCATCGTGAATAGACTCCCCTTGCTCAATGTGACTGGAAGCGTGATTTGAGACTGCAGCTGGAACCGCAGCCTTTGTGTAGGCTTTTTTCCTTCTTGTGTACTGATGAGCAGACTGGTCATAGTAATACTGCAATATAGAGGCATCACCAGCCAATTAATTTTATTAGTTTTCACCTTCCATAAAATTATCTGATGGGCTTCTTAGGATAGTTTTCATTGTTGGATTTTCAAAAACTCCATGGAAATATTGCATGTATAGATAATAATGATATCTCGATCTCTTAGACTAAGGAAAATGTTAATCTATGACATAACTTTTACTCGTTCAAATATCAAATTTACGCGCGCAAAGCAGGAAACGAACAACGAATCATTTTGAAAGTTCGTTATTACCGTTAATAAAACCGCCAATTTTCATTTTGCGCCCTAATATATACTGTTAATAAAAAATGGAAATTTATCCATTAAATTTTGAAACAACTTCAATCAATTGGACAATGAAGGTGATAAAACATTAACAAAAAAAAAATCTTATTTGTTGATTCTCTCGATCTCTCACCACAATTTCTCTTTAATTACCAGGTTTCAACCATGTTAATTTGCTGCTCAACCAGCCCAACCTGAAATTCGAGGAGGAGATTTGTTCTAGAAAATGAAAATTGGCAAATGACTTTTTGTTTTTCTTAGATCTAATAGCAAATTCAACTCCTCATACGTACCCAATCACTATCAATTAATTAAGTAACACCAAGCACAAATCTTCAATATAACTTCATATATAAACAGTCAAATCGACCAAATATTGACTCTTTTAACATCACAGAATCTTCGATCAAAAAACAAAAAAATTCACAGAACTCAGATCTGTGATTGCATGCCTAAACCCCACAAAAAAAAAATCCTTATATAAGCAAAGGACCTTTCAATAAAAGAAAAACAAAGGAACCAAGCAACGAAAGACCAGAAAGTCAAGATGATACTGTAATATATTTACGTACGGTGTATAGTCGCCTGGAAGGCATGCGCCGCTGCTCGGCGAGCCAGCCTTCCGGCAGCCAGGCATACTTAGGAGACTTTCTGTCCCAGAAATGGCATACTGTGCCGGCCTTTATGGGCCTCCCATGGCCGGGGCGTGCTTTTAACTTTTCCCAGGTGGCCAAAGATCTCGGGTCTGAGAGGCTGTGGCTAATTGTTACGTTCACGTTCCTTGCGCTAAGTTGAGCCTCCATGATGAACTGTTGAAGAGCCGTAAAGCAGCTATACGTATATATATATGACCTGGGGTTGGCGATACCTGGTGCTCTTTTCTGAGGACCTATATATATATATATATATATATATATATATATATATATATATATTAATTTGTACATATATCTGTGGCATTACAATTAATTAATGGCGTACCCCGGCCCAGAAATAGTAGACATTTGTGTACACATTATCCCCTACTTGCTTTTGCTCCAGTGAAGTAAACCTAAGCATACATTAGTGTTTAACAAAGGGTTTAGGGTTAGTGTTAAACAAAGTGTTCGATAACGTATGGGGATAATAACTCGATCCAAACAAGACTTTGACTGTAGTCCTACCCATTACTAGAATTAGAAAAAACCCCCTAAGATTCTTGGCTGTAGTATAGGGCATGTGCTTTAGAAGTTGGATTTCGATTCTATCCCAGAGCAGTCAATTTCAGAAGATTTTAATTATTTGGAATTTAAGAAAAAGGTTCTCTTCGATCACCTAATAGTTTAAACTTTCGGGTCAATGCTTCTTATTAATTAATGTGTCGGAAAGTGTTAAACCTACGAAGAAAATAAAAAAAAAACATAAATTTGAAAGTACGTATTGTACTTTCATGGTTCAATATGAGAAGTAATTTGATTAATATAAGTTGTGTAGGAACATAAAAAAGTAGTAACAACTAATTACAAACCTAGAAGTTAAAATGTCTAGGTTCAAAATTCTGGTGGTTAAAAGTTAATAGCACGGCAAATTTAGGGAAAATTATCCGACTATAATAGGACAGAAATCCAATTTGAATTTTGTTGCTATCCATGTTAGATTCCTTTATAGTCATTTAAGTGCATGTAACTGATTATATACAAGTGTTGACCAGACACCTCACTCGCTCCCAACAGAAAAAGGGCATCCAAGACCAAAAACATTATAAAAAAAAATACATGCGTTAATATTCCTTATTTTACTTCTCATAAATTGATAAATGTGAATCATAATGAAGGGCAGAGGGTCATGCCGGAATTTGAAGATATAAATTAGAAAGTACGTATTTAATTTTCATGCCGGAATTTGATTACTATCAGTTGTGTAGGAACATAAAAAAGGTAGTGACAACTAACTTTAAATAGTCTAGGTTCAAAATTAAAAGTTAATAGCACATCAAATTTAGAGAAAAGAATCCGACTATAACAGGACAGAAATCCAAATTGAATTATGTTGCTATCTATGTTAGATTCGTTAATTATAGTCATTTAAGTGCATGTAACTGATTAATAATTTTATACAAGTTTTGACCAGACACCTAATTTTTCACTTGTCGTTGATTCCAACAGCAAAAGAGCATCTAATATTCAAATAATAATAATAATAATAATATGCGTTAATATTTTTTTATGGCATCACAATATTTACTTATTTTACTTACTTCTCCTAAATTGGTAAATGTGAATCATAATGATGGGCAGAGGGTCATGCCGGAATTTGAAGATTGTTGTGCTACTAAAGCCACCAAGCTAGTTTGTTGAAAAAATGAAGGTTTTTCTAATTTAGTTGGTATTACGTAGGAAATATATGGTAAATTTAAAAGATAAAAAAGAAGTTAGCTAGCTTCTTGTTGAATACGTATGCATTGTGAATACCAAACCTACGCATTAATCCTTGTGTTGAATATGCTTATAAATGCAGAAGAAATTACATTGATGTGATCATATTAAGTTAACAGATGATTGTATCAATCCCATTGTACGTGTATCTGAATTACAAACTAGCTAGTTAAATAGTCTTACGAAATCTTGACAAAAAAAAAGAGTCTTATATATGAATTAAAAACTAACTATTGCCAAACCAGAGCAGGGACCAAGCTAATTTTTTTACCTTATGAAATATGTCCAAATACAACCAAAGAAATTTCAAGTACGATCGATATCCAAAGAAATTGCATGAAATAAAATGCCTAAAGTGAGTGAGCAGTATGCCCAACTGAAACTGTGCCATTCTCTGCTAGCTCTTGAGTTTTGAGTAATACAGCTCTTTACCTTCGGCATTTTTTAGGAAGTTGAAGTTGAAGCACCTACATCATAAGAAGTTGAAGTTGAAGCACCTACATCATAAGAAGTTGAAGTTGACGCACCTGCAGCATAAGAAGTTGAAGCACCTGCAACATAAGAGAGACTAGCTAGCTTGTAAATTATTATGTGTTCTCATATAGATTGTCATTAATTAGTGATAAAAGCAGATAAAAGAAAGCTAGCTGAATATGAGTGAATATATATGATGTACCTTGTCCTTTCATCTGTTCATAAGCCTCAAGCACATCGTTCCTTCTGTCGTACTGAAACCCTGATGGATCATAGTAGTACTGCATAAATATGCAATACAGATTAAATTAGTTTTTTGTTTTTTCTTCAAAAACTGAAATCCCATTAATAATGCATACGTAAATTGAAGCAGTACGTAACTATTAATATGATATATATATATATAGGGAGATGCTCTAATGAGGACCTTTATAATGAGAACTTGGTGAGGACCCTTATATATGCTCAGAACAAAAAAGAATGCTATGTAATATGATATATATATATTTGCCAAAAAAAAATGCTCAGACCAAGACATAACTACTTATTCAAGCTAGTAAGGTGAAGTAGGGAAATGAACAATTGACATCTTCATAATAAAGAGATTTGTTGCAAGTTTATTATTGTTGCATGTTAATGAAACTGTACGTATATCTTTATCATCTTACATATATGTTCGTTATTACCGTTGATGAAACAAGAAATATGCCCATTAAATTTTAAAATTTCTTATGGACAATAAGACACTTGTGGTAATAATAATAATAAATAAATAAATAATTACCACGCTCAACCATCTTAATTTGCAGCTTTACAGCAAAAAAAAAAGGGAGTCTCAATTTGCAGCCTAATAGGCCTAACTCTCCTGCATGTAACATCGATCGTTTGTGTACGACTATAAACATGAAATTCTTTCGTCCAAAAAAAAAACATGAAATTCTAACAAAAACTTTCGTTCTAGCAGAAAATAGTGTTTTTTTTTTTGGGTTTAATCTAGTACCAAATCTTTTAAGTTCTAACCCCCACCACGTAGTATGCGATCAATTCCGATATTACCTTCAAATTAATTTTCCCTAAAACCGAGTACAAATCTCTTCACAATCCAATAACAGTTTCATAAACAGTCAAATCCAACAAACATTGACACCAGTAACATCTCAGAATCTCATATCTGAAAAGAAATGAACCAAGAAATGAAGGATTCAAAGATTAATTAATGCTAAGTGAGGCATAAATTATCTACTTACCCTGTACACTCGACCCCTTGGCATACGTCGTTCCTCGGCAATCCACCCCGGATCCAGCCAGCTATACATCGGGGCGCCGGTGATGCTGTCGAAAAAGTGGCTTCTTGCGCCAGGAGTCCTCGGGTTCCAGTGCTCACCCCGCTGCTTCATGACTGTGGCCAGCGTAAACAACGAGAGTCGATCAGCCATGGTGTGCATAGGCTCTGCTTGGTGTTCCATGTTACTTGATGGCTAGTTATGAAAGGGATCAATCAATTAACGTGCGTTTGGGTGGCTTTGAAGGTTAGAGGCTAGCTAGAGATCGAGCTCTAGCAGCTAAACTGTCTAGCTAGTACTCTCTGTCTCGATATGATTAATCCCCCCTATATTTCTTCTGCGGCTGTCTTGAAGGGGAAAATCCGCTTTCAGGTTTGGCCTTAAAAAAACAATCTAGGTAATAATACCTGGGGGAAAGGACGGAAATTAATATGTGACATTTATAAATGGGGTCCTAAATTTTATGTCATTACATTGGTGCCTAAGAGCTTTTGTTGTAATGAGAGGGAAGAAGTAGATTAAGTATTCATATTTAAGTAAAAGAAGTAATTAATGAATTTAGCCTGCAGATTAGTTTTTAAGAAAGGGTTTCCCTCCATGGGTTTTAATCCGAGAGTAGAATTTTATCGATCCCACATCCACGACAAGACTTCGATCCTCTTACGTCTTCGATCTAGATCTCCATCTCTCGAATTTAGATAAATAGGGTTCTTATGTACTCGGACATTAGGGTTTTAGAACTCGAATTTCTATTCTATTTTGGAGTAGTCAATTTCAAGAACCAACTAACAGTCTACACTTTCTTCTTTATTATTTGGAATTAAATGACTTTAGTTTAGTTTATACGTTCGCTCTTTCTTTAAACTCATTTTGAGATTTTAGTAATGGTCAGATGAGTTTAAAAAAAGAGCGAACGTATAAAATCTAGTATGGTTATTAATTTAAAGTCGATCTCGATCAACTGGATTAGATATGTACTTTAATATAGTGTTGGAATTACCTGTCAATCACCGCAATGAAGAAATGGGTACGCACAAAAGAATGACAACTACTTTAGTTCATGAATTCTCGTCTTTAACTAATACAAAAAGAATCAGAATAAATGTGGGCCATACATAGAAAAGTTATCCTAATTTTATTAGAAATTTATTATTTTTTTGTCCGAAAGCGGGTCAAGGGTGGCCTTGGGGCGAGGAGACTCGGATCTCTGAATCTTTCTGGTGCATGACGTCCAGCGTTAGGGGAGAGGCGAGGGAAGGGAATCGAAATAGAGGGTTTGGATGATCCCGTCCAAACTAACCATTTTTGCATATATTCGGCTTCGTATTTTCATAATCTAACCATTCACCTTTTAAATCACCCTCTAAAAATTATCTATGCAAAAATTTAATCAAATTGGAGATCGTTTGATCATCCAATTATATCAAACAAAATGGACGGTTTCGGTGAAAGTTAACATTCTCATTACAACCATTCATTTGTTTGATATAGTTGGATGATCAAACGATCTTTAATTTGATTAAATTTTTGCATAGATGATCTTTAGAGGGTGATTTAAAAGATGAATGGTTGGATTATGAAAATATAATGTGTAATGAGCAAAAATTAGATGAGTTTGGATGAGAGTATTTTCCATGGACAAAACCACAACTTCGATTAGGTTACTATCTAAGATTCCATTGCCAGTAAATTTGCATAACTGAAAACGTGAATGACGCGAGCATCTTGTTTTGCATTCGCAGGATACATGCATGACCTCCATGTGTACAAGGGCCTCTGTTTTGGAGTTTAGGATAATAAAACGGCCATTAGAGGGAAAAAAAAGTATTTTCTTATTTTTCTTTTCGTACATTTTTTATTACATTGAAAAGGGATAGAACTCCTGACCTAGCCTAATCCTTATTTTACTTCTCGTACATTGGTAAATAATCAAGAAATTGTGTTGAATTACTAATAATTACCATGCAAGAGAAAATAATAAGGAAATAGCATTTACTCAAAAACAAAAAATGTTTAAAATTGCAAATGAAGGTAATACAAATTTCATAAATCTTAATTTTCCCTAGTTTAAGCCACCATTCTAACACAAATAAAAGCTCTTGGTTCATTAAACAACGCTTCTCATAATGTCCTGCCCATTAAACAATATATATATGATATCGATGTTGTTATAGGCTTTAACACAAAAAGAAAATTAACATATGAATACTTGAAAGTTGCCCAGAGATTTATTTATTTTTTCATTACGGACGTTTGACCCTTCTCGACAAAATTTCTAGCTACGCTACTACATACCAAACCACAGTTCCAGTCTTCTAGTCTCATATATCCCACCGCTTCGATCTTTGCAGTTCAAAACACTCTCTGACAGAAGAAAGTTCTAAATATGCATGCGGGTAATTTATAAAATAACTAGTTAGCCGCAGACTGTTAACAACAACTGAGACTTCATTGATGAAAGAAATTAAAGAAGAATACAGTCTATTTTCACCACTATAAGCAAGCAAGTACAAAACCACTCACAAAGAAAGACCTTGGTAGACTGTGTATGGGATCGAGTTTTAAAGCACAAAGTAATTAACTATTAAAATGATTGGAAATATAAATTTCATGCAACCAATTTAGATGAGGGGATAACGTCACCAACAACAGCACTGTACTCGGGGTCAGAAACCCAGAGCTTAGCCAAATGAATGTGAGAAGTGCAACGCCTGTGGACTTCTTCAACATCCCAAATGGTAGATTCAGCTTTCCTTGGATGGATAATGGTGTCCATTGGCTTCTCTTCATCCACAGTACCAATTCTTGACTGATCCCACTGCTTCACAAGAACATGAGTCAGGTAGTGCAATGGTTGCCCATAAAATTGCTTCATGGAATTGGCTAATGAATGCCAAGTGATAAACATAGCATCGGACCGGCGAATAATTGGGATCGGAATCTTCTTCATGTGTTCTTGATAATCTTCTGCAAGCTTGACCACCAGCAATTCTGCATTACAAAATCCTTCACGAATCACGATTGTATATGTTGTTTCATGGTAATTAATGGAGAGAAAATAAAAACCGATGGAAAAAATTATTTCAGACTAATTAGTCATGTATATTGCTCTGTGATTAGTTGATATATATATATATATATATATATATATATATATATATATGTACAGTTTATGTTGGTATTGTATAACTATTTGAGCTACCTATACGTAAATCTGAATAGCGTTATAATGTGTGAAGATCTAGTGAACTACCTAGCTTGACCGCTAGACGTTCTACTCTAACTAACCGAAATGATTTTAAGAAATTAAGGAGAAAAAAAATGCAATGCTAAGAAGTATCATGTATCAGATATCAAATGAAAATTAGCATTTTCAAACCTGGCCGATCTCCCTTAAATTCCTTTGCATTCCCACATCCTTCTTCATTGCGTTTTTCCTTATTGTTTATCTTTCCTTTTCTTCCTTCCTTTACCGTTGATTTTCCCCTCATATTTACCATTCTAGCTCGAGCATTACACATTTCAGTTTGATCATCAGACTCCGTCTCTGAATCAGACACAAGTAGATGCTGGTAGCTTAAAGGACATCGCCGTCTTAGCATCTTAATAACGGATAGAAGAAATTAGGGTTAGCGAAAGGGTTTTCCTTTTACGACTTGTTTGCTTTGGGTCTGAAAGGGACGCTCGGGGCACGAGTGAAGAGAAGAGACAATCCTTTATTTGAAAGACCAAATTTTTAAGAGAAATCTTTAGATGTGACCGTCACACTGAAAAATTTATCCAGCTATTAAAGGAAAAAAATCCAACTTGAATTTTGGTTTCTTTCTATGTTAGATTACCTAATCAGTGAGCAACTACTAAATGTGCATGTTAATACATTGAAGGGGCGTTTAAGACCAAAAGGAGAAGGGCATTTAATTTATTTTTTTACAACTTTTTGACTCTCCAACCCTTATTTTGTTTCTCCAATTTATATTGGTAAAGAAGAGTGAATCAGAATGAAGGGCAAAGAAGGTATTCATATCCGAGATGAGCTATCCTTGCCACCAAATGTGACAATTGCTTTGGCTTTGGCCGGAGTTCAATTCTGATTCAGTTGGTCACTTGGTTGTAGAAAATTAGTTATATCTCTGTGTGTGTGTGTGTGTGTGTGTATATGTTGCTAATATGTTATTAACTACTCGAGTTACCTACATCCAGAAAGTACAGTGTTCATCTTGTGTGTAAAGATCTAGTTATATTCTAAACTAGCGGAAACAACTATAAGAAATATTGAAGAAATACATGCATGTAGATTGAAAAGTAATAGATATCAAATGAAAATTAGCATATATCTTCAAACCTGGATCTTCCTTCAATGCCTTTGCACAGCCTTCTTCATTGTATTTTTCCTTGTTATTTCGCTTTCCCTTTCTACTTTGCTTTGCAGTTGATTTTCCCCGTTTATTTGTCAATCGGGCTCGAGCATCAAAAATTTCACTTAGATCATCAGACTCCATCTCAGAATCAGACAATAGTAGATGCTGGTGGCTTAAAGGAAAGTGCCGCTGCGAGATCTTAATAACCGGCCGGTAAGATAAATTAGGCTGATCGAGTGAAATGGTTTTCGATCCATTTATACAACTTGTATTGCCTTGGGTTTGAAAGGGGCACTCGGGCTACTTGCATACACGCATTTACTCATTTATTATATATTCATCTCATGTCTTTCAAGTGATGAGGCAATTGTGAGAAGGAACAACGTATACGACGTCCTACCTACTAAAGACTTTTCTCCTAATTAACCCGGTTCATTTTATCTATGGTATAAGTTTTCTTTTCAAGGCTAGCTGTATTGCTGTTTTCTATCCTCAAGGGTTGTAATCAAAAACAAACGTTGTACAACTCAAACATAGTCACACTTGATCATCACAGAAAAATAGCTGGGAAAAATAAATTTACATTATCCAGAAAAATAGCCGGTTATTAAGATTAGGGTTCCAAGATTAGGCTTAAAGAAATAAGTTTAGGCCTTTTGTACATTTTGTAACAATTTATTTCTTTTCTGGATAATGTATTACCTCTTAAGTCTCCGGACATTCACAATTTATTGTTTACCAATAATTTGAGAAATTAACCGGCCACATTAGAGAACCTTTGAAACTGTTTTTACACTTTCTACCTCTTTTTTTTTTTTTGAATAACTTTCTACCTCTTTTGACAGATACGTACAAAGGTATGTGTATATATACAGTATATATATATATATATTGTACATCCTTATATATATTGTATACAGTGGTAGCTTCCTGCAATAAAATCACACCAATTTATATCTTCAACATATAATATATCTATAACTTCCTGGATACATCGATCTTGCTCCACATCAATTATATATGGTCGATCTCTTAAAACATGCGTAGACAGCATGACATAGTGGAGTAACCCTTGAAACGGCATGGACATCGATCTCGAATCTGCACCGTAACTTCTGAAATTATGATTTATGACTACCGTACAATTTCGAAAACAAGAAATAGGCAAGCCCTCCACTAATTAATAAGAAATTATGAACAACAAAATTTAGCTGTAAATAGCAATGATCGATAGTGATTTCTTATCCTTTAGTTCTTTCTTTGTCCACTATAAATACTTCACTATCCACATTGCCAATCTCCACCAGTGGTAAATAAAGGAGAGGATTCACCTCCCACAATTTTGTACAAAAAAAAAAGTAGACAAAAAAAAAACATACAATAGAATATATAGTACGTTTATAAAAGATAGAAAAATTACGTAATTTACTATGGCGACAAGGCTCCTTCTCCTCACCCTTCTCCTCCTCCATCTCTCCACCACCGCTTACTCCATCGGAGTCAACTACGGCACGCTCGGTGACAACCTCCCGCCACCATCTCAAGTGGTGAACTTCCTTAAGACTCAAACCATCATCGACGCGGTCAAGATCTTCGATGTGAACCCCGAAATGATTAAAGCCTTCGCCAACTCTGGCATCTCGTTGATAGTCACCCTCCCCAACGGCGACATCCCCACCATCACGAAACCGCGCGCAGCTCGCAGGTGGATCCAGCAGAATATCAAACCCTTTCACCCGGCGACCAACATACGTTACATTTCCGTTGGTACCGAGGTCCTTCACTGGGGAGATGTTGCCCAAAAGTCCAACCTCGTCGCGGCCATGAGAACCCTCCACCATGCCCTAGTTGTCGAGGGCATCAAGGGCATTAAGGTCTCCACGCCGCACTCTCTAGGCATCATGCTGACGTCTGATCCCCCAAGCCAGGGCCGGTTCAGACCGGAGGTGACGCCCACTTTGACATCCCTGCTCCGGTTTTTGCGCGAAACCAGCTCACCCCTCATGGTCAATCCGTACCCTACTTCGGGTGGAACCCGCAAAACGAAAACTACGCACTGTTCAGGCAGACAATGGTGGACCCAATCACAAAGAAAACATACACCAACATGTTCGACGGCATGATGGACTCGATTTACTCGGCGGCAAAGGCGCTCGGGTTCCCTGACGTTAATATACTCGTGGGCGAGACCGGTTGGCCTTCCGCTTGTGAATTCCCGGTTTGCTCGATTCAACATGCCGCGGACTATAATGGCAACCTCATCAAGCACGTTGAGTCGGGTATGGGCACGCCTTTGATGCCCAACCGGAAGTTCGAGACATACGTCTTTTCCTTGTTCAATGAGAACCAGAAACCCGGTCCGCAAGCTGAGAAGAACTGGGGTTTGTTCTATCCTAATCTGACTCCGGTTTACAACGCTGGAGTTATGCGCAATCAACAGGTTCTTTTTTTTGCTGTCTTAATTTTCTCTTTGATTTAATGCAATATATTTGTACTGAATTGGTTGTTACATTTAGAGCGCGGGTGGATCAATACCTAATCCAACACCGGCCCAACCTTCCACACCAACAACACCGACCCGTGATCGTAAACCAGCTCCAGCCAAACCAATTAATGGAGGCAAACTGTGGTGCATAGCAAAACCAGGTGCAACCAACCAGGCCTTGCAGCAAAACTTAGACTACGTGTGTAGCCAGCCGGGGGTGGATTGCGGGCCCATACAACCAGGTGGTGCTTGCTTTTCCAACGATATCAACTCCCAGGCATCCTATGCTATGAATGCTTATTATCAGAAAAACGGCCACAATGATTTCAATTGTGATTTCTCTCAAACCGGACTCATCACCAGCACCAACCCAAGTACGATAAGATATTTTCTCTCCCTCCTCTCTGTTTTTCCAATTTCTACAAGATCAAGTAATTAGGAGTTTTAATTTTTTTGTTCCAGGCCATGGCTCATGTACATACGCCAGTTCATAGATGAAGATCGAGGAACTGAGGAAGCAGAGAAGGAGATTGCATTGAGCGTAATTAAGTTTTTTTTTTAGGAAAAGATTAAGACGAGCTCTACTTTTGTGAGCAGCACGGTCTTAATTAATGTAATTATATTAAATAAAATATTTTGAGAGGAAAAATTCAACAGTAAATTTCTTGAGCATGAGTATCATGAAATTTTACTTTTTAAAGATCGAAAGGCAGAAGGCATTTCTAGCTACTTAAAAGTTTAAAGGTTTTTGGATTGCAATTAGCAAAAAATGATGGTCATGGGATTAGCAAAACATATTTGTCATTGGAATAGTACCCTGTTTAAAAATGGATTTCAAGTGCTTCTATGCATCAAGTTTTAGTGTGCCTTGCATATGATTTCTAATTTAAGTTTCAATCAAACAATAATGAATAAACAAATAACTGGTTTAACAAAAAAACAAATAAGATAAAATAAAATTAATAATCGTTGAATAAAGATAAAAAAATAAAAAAATGGAATTAACGAATATGGTTTTCATGTCTGTCACTTAGTCATGGTTAAGCTCAAGGAGTCATTCTCTGTCCAACTATTTTTTCTAATTAAAATTCTTATTAAATACAACTAATTTTTAAAATTTAAGAACAATAATTCTTGAACAACACATTAACGAAATAACTACAATTAAAGAAAGAAAAATCACTAGTTGACTGTAGTACGACGACCTACCGGTCATTCAACTCCGCTAGTACGAGCTTCCTTGCCATTTCACAACTATATCTAGAAGACGAAAGAAGAGAGTTTCTTTTGCTTCATATTATCATTTTTCCTCCTTCAATTTATCGTAGTTTTTTTTTAATGTTTCAGTTTATTATTTGTGGGAATTCACATAACCACATGGTCTTGTACTAGTTAGTTTATAGTTTTTAACTTTTTTTTTATTTTTCACCTTGACTATAAATAAATTGCTTTGTATTAGATATTATACATTACTAATTAGAGTTTAGGTAACGGGTTAAAAAAATTGGGTTTTAGGATGATACCTATGGTTAAAAAATTTGGGTTTTAGGATGATACCTAAAGGCATAAATTCTATAGTGCACCTCATGTTATATGGCATTTAGGCAACAATAAATTTTAGATACGAGTGGAATTACTCGTGTTCAAAGTTTTCTTAATTAGATTGTAGTTTTTAAATAATATGGCATTATTTTCTTTAAAAAAAAAATATGGCATTATATATTATGAATTCATTATGCCTACTAGGCTACTACATTATAAGTAATATTAATTTATTTTCAAGTCACATATGAAGAAAACAATGGACATCTCAATATATATATATATATATATATATATATATATATATATAAAATCTTAATTAGGAACAAATTTGAAATTAACGGTATGAACATCTTCTATAACTTCTAACACAAGAAATAGTCACGTCGATCAATCTACCCCCTACAGTGGATAAGTATTTTGTGGATAAAATCCCTCTTGTGGTTATAGTAGTGCATGAAAGTAGAACAAGTTCAACCTATAAATAGTCTGATCAACAACATGTCACAATTTCATTGGATTTATTGAATTCTTCTTCACTATAAATACTTTACTTCCCACATAGTCAATCTCAAAAGTTGAAAATAAATTAAGGAGAGGATCCACCTCCCGCCACAGCGTTTTAATTATTTAAAAAAAAAAAAAAAACTACAATGAAAACAATGGCTACCACCAAGCTCGTCTTCTCCGTTCTCCTCCTTCTCCGGCTCGCTTCCACAATTAGTGCCAACCAGTTTTGCGTAGCCAAATCAGGCATTAGCGACCAACTTTTACAAACAAACATAAACTATGCGTGCGTCCAACCGGGCGTGGATTGTTCGGCAATTCAACCACGTGGTTCTTGCTTCACCAGCGATCTCAGCACTCGGGCCTCCTACGCTATGAATGCTTACTACAATGTCTTCCGCTCAAAGGGTGCTACCTGTGATTTCGCTCAATCGGCACAACTTACCTCCACTGATCCAAGTGCGTCAATCGTTTTTTCTGTGTTCTTGTATTTTTCTTTTGTTGCAAGAAGGCCTAAATACCTTCAGGGTTCTTTTCTTAGGTAACGGCTCTTGCAATTTTGGTAAATCGAAAGGATCTGGTTCATCGAAACCACCGGCTGGATCAGTTCCAACCGGTACACCTACTACACCTACTCAAGGAGGAGCCAAAGGCGGAGGCAAGAAGTGGTGCGTAGCAAAGTATCAGGCTAGCACCCAAGATTTGCAAGCCACCTTAAACTATGTGTGTAGTAATCAGGGCGTGGACTGCGGCCCGATACAACCCGGTGGTGCTTGCTATGATGTCGATATTAGGGCTCGGGCATCCTACGCCATGAATTCTTACTATCAGCTCAAGGGTCACAATGATTTCAACTGTGATTTCTCTCAAACCGGAATGATCACCATTAGCGACCCAAGTATGTCAAGATGTTACATCACTCTCTCTTTTGTCTCTTTTCTGCAAAGCAAAAGGCCTTGCTAGCTTCTATAAGATAAACTAATTTCGTTTTTCCATTATTCAGGTCACGGCGCATGCAAGTATATCTCACAGGTTGGTTCACCATAATTGATTCACTACAAAAAAAATCATCTTTTTGTAACTATTATCTATACTATATTTCATTAAGAAAAGAGGTATTGTCAATTAAAACTAAATTTTTTTTACATATATACTCTTTTTGTATTAAAAAACATTAAAAATCAACTAATTTAAGAAGAACAAGAAAGTCAAAATATAAACCACCACTGGTGGTTAAGTTGGTTGAGCCTCCAGGTGTGGTACCCCCTCACCCGGGTTCAAATCCCGCTGACTATGGATTAGAGTTTAAATCTCAATCCATTATGTGGCTAGCCAGGGTGAGGAAGTCTTTTGACAAGATCCCCGATTACGAATTAGTCATTGGACCTATGAAGCCTTTAGGAAACCGTAGGATTTTGATTAAAAAAAAAAAGTATATATATATATATATAAAATAAAAAACATCCCACGTTTTTTTTCCACATCTCTCTATACCATTCCTTCTTTTAACTCCACACACATAAATTCCAAAAAAAAAAAAAACTTCACACACAGTGTATGAGGTCTATCTAGCCATATATAGTCACAACCAGTTTTTAGAAAACGTACAATTTAGTAACAATTGAAACATTATTAAAGTTTTTTTTTTGGTCGAAGTGATTAAAGCCTATATAATCACAATTTCTCAAATGCCCTAAATGTAATGACTTTTCATGTTTCATTTTATGATTTAGACTGGTGGTGGATCGTCTGGACCAAAACCGACCCAACCAACCACACCTTCGTCACCAGGCTCATCAGCCACACCTGCTGCACCATCTACAGGAGGCAGTGGAGGCAACAAGTGGTGCGTACCAAAACCAGGGGCAACAAACCAAGCTTTGCAGGATAACATAAACTGGTTGTGCGGCACCAACAAGGTGGATTGTTCGGCCATAAATGGTGGTGGTAAATGCTATGCGCAAGCTTTCCTGCCACGGGCATCCTACATCATGGATCTTTACTACAAGAAGAACGGCCGCCACAGTTACGACTGTGATTTCAAGGGAAGCGCACATCTCACCACCATCAACCCAAGTGCGTTAAGATGTTCACTCTCTTTTTTTATTTCGTTGTGGAGAGAAAAATACTAGTTTCTTTTACCTTTAATTTTTATAACTTCGACGTTTTTTTTTTTTCAGGCTGGGGCAATTGTAATTACGGCTCTTGAGAATGGAAGGGGAAGCAAAGAACGAGAATTGTTGTAATTACGCTGGCCACAGTCATGGAGCAAATAAATATATGGATCAAGGGGCAATGTGAGCACTGTCTTGTTGTACGTAGTTGCTTAATTAAAATACACCAATTCTTTGTAAATAAAGACAGAGGGAAAAGAACCCTAGTGGTCTCCCCGTCTTTGAAGCCACGACTCATATACTTCTATATTGATTGTAATTCCCATGCAAAATAGGTATTGGACCAATGGAACGTTCTTTATACATTTGTAATTGAACATCACTTACTCTATTACAAACTCGATCATCATCTAAATAAATAAACGAGAAACTGTGAATACTTAATGTAAAATAGAACGCTGACACACTGGATCCTAGGACAGATTAAGTCGTAGAAGCTTTAGGAACTCCTTGAAGCTTCCTCGGTGTTTGAAACCACTCTATTCTTAGCAAGAAACGATGGCAGTGGAAGTGAACTTGGAGGCGGGGAGGCTATACAGGTGACCGACCCAGCGAAGTACCTGAGATCTTGAACTTTCTGAGGAGACGAGCGATTCACTTTGGGAGCGTAAGATGGCTGATGCGGAGCCGCAGGTTTGGTTAGTTCCTCACCGCGCTTCAAGATTTTGACCTGACCAATCAATTGGTTTTTGGCCACCGGAATTTTCTGGACAGCGGATCTGGAGGGCAGAGAGTTGATGTTGATTGACCGGCTTGGCATCTGCTGCTTTCGATGGTCAGGGTGGGCATGGATCGCCCGATTAGGGTTAGGGTTAGGTTTAGGTTTTGGGTGATATTTCATCAAAGGAGAGAATAGTGCTTGTCGTGAGGTGGAAGGGTTTTTGAGGTAATCATGCGGACTGAGAACTTGAACAGCCATCTTAGATTACAGAAAATAGAAACTTGAAAACTTGTTTAGCGGGATTTTCTTTTTGTTAAATTTCTCTTTTCAAGAGAGGAAAGGAATTGACTTAATACAAACGTCTACAGAAAGAAGAATGGCTATTGTGGTGGAGATTGGAATTTTGAGGGTTCTTTTTATAGGGAAGGGAAAGTAGTAACCTAGTAGCACACGAATTGGTGTGTCAGCAATTAAAGGCGGTGGTGTAAACTCACTCTCCTCAGTTGGGTCGGTTTCCAATTTTAGTACAATGTTGGAATTCCTTATTCATTGCGAGGTAAAAATTGCTTTCCTGAAAAAATAAAGAAAACAATACTTTAAATCCCAATTTACTTTTTAACCCTATCTACCAAAGAAATTATGTAACTAGTGTATGGCTGTATAGTTAGAATGCTGATAGTGCACTGAGGATGATCATAATGTTTTATATACTAGCAATATTCTATATGTTATGTATGTGGTGAAACAATTATTGTTATACTAGCAATTTCTTACATGTTATTTATTGTTCTATATTTATAAAATTTTAAAGGTTTTCATTGTTATTCTATCTTTTTATGAATCTAATGCTTGACGTTTAGTCCTTTATAGCTAGGTATAATACTATGAGTACCAAGTTCGCAAATTGTACGTAGAAATCAAATAATGTGAAAGTTTTCTTATGAAATTGAAAATTGGTCCTACTAAACGAGAATATTCACCAAATATTAATCAAACCAGAAGTAGAAGAGATTCTAATTGAAAAGTGGTTTCTAACATCTTGAAGTATGTCTATGAATATTTTCAGAATATTTGAAGACTTTTAAGGTGCCCGTTTTTAATTAAAACATCAGCCAAAACTGTTTCCAACATAAGACTGAGTCAGCAGCAATGTTTTGCCCATAACTGATTCATCCGGCATTGAAAATTTACAAACCACATGTGGTTGAAAAGAAGACCTCTAGAGATTGTCAAAGAGTGGTCTAGCTTTTGTAAAACTTCAAGTTCAAGAAGACCTTCAGATTGAGTCCCAAAGACAGTCCAAGTTTATGAAGGAAATGAACTAACATGGAAGCAAAATCACAATTCCTAATTCCAGCAAGTTTTCAACGAACCACTACTTTTGGCGGCACAATCACAGACAATCCACCACACATGGTGGAGAGACACAACTATGGTGCCACTTCATTTATGCAACCTACTTTATGCCACCTCATTGGTGCCACCTCACAAATGACATCTCATCAATGCCACCTCTCTTAGAAGAAATTAAAATCAGTTTTAATTCCTTTATGGAAAAATCTTATTTATCTTTCTCTTCCTTTTGACAAAATCAACCATATCTATCTACCATTTTGTCATTCTTCTTTCTCTTCATCCACTTCATATTTATTTGAGTGTTTCTATTCATACCTCCAAAATTAGCATTTGCACCTATCTTTTTTTTCAAGTGGTAGTTAATCGACTTGTCAACTTATATGAAATAACCAATAAGAACATAAATGAAGAAAAAAAGAAAAACATTTTTCTCGATCTTCTGGCAACCAGATATATTGAACCATGGGTTCGTCTTCAATCGACTCTTTCCCACAAATGCAGGAAATTATTCTGGAGTTTTGAGCTAGTAAAATGGCTTTTGAGGGGAAAAGGGTTGTTCCCGATTGATACTCGTAAAGGACTAGCTTGTTCGCATAACAAGGGGTGATCGATCATGAGGATCGATCTAGTACTTATATTCTAAATATATAACATATCAGTGTAGCTTTCGAGTAGGTGTCCTCCCGTGTTGGTATGCTCTTTTGTTTTTTGGAAAGCCTTCTTAGTATATATGCTTATCATGATTCATGAATGCTAAGAATTTCAATCTATTTTTAAGTTTTGAACATACAATACGAGTGGTGCTTTCAAGTATGTGTCTTGCGGTCTTGATATTTTTTCCTTGGTTTTGGGAAAGCGTTTTTGGGATGCTCACTATGCATGTGTTTCTTTGTTTTAGGAAAAAATAACTAGGACTAGTTAGTACACCTTAATACAATAACATTAACAATCCTAACACTTGCAACTTAACAATCAACAATCGTCAACTCGGTATTCGTGGGTTTCTAAACAGTTGGTTATAATAAGTTTCATCTAATTTAAAGGGTTCCAAAACGATTTGTACCACAAATATGTGCATGCATACCATGCATAGAAAAGTTCCGAAAATAAAAAAAAACTCTTAATTATGTCAGGCAGCAGTGCCACCTCATTGGTCCTACTCACCAATGAGGTGCTGGCAGAAGGTGAGTGTGTACGTAGGCCGGCCGATCGTTTTTACATTTCACTAACAGGTTTGGACACAATTTTCTTTCAAATTTTCTATGTTATTTGTCAAATAATATTATATCATGATCCGAACAGTTCAAATTTCAAATCATCATTTCAAGATAATATATGAAAAAAATCAACCAAATTGAAAATTATTTAGTCATTCAAATGTACTTAGCAAATAGACGGTTTAGGTAAAAGTTAACATGCTTATCTAGAATCCGTTCATTTTATTATCTATATTTGAATGATTAAATTATTTTAATTTGATTAATTTTTTACAAATATAATCTTGAAATAATAACATAAAAATTGATTTAGATAATTATACATCAAATACAAAGAGTTTCGGACGGAGATCGTGTCGAAACTAATACGGATTTAAGTAATTTTAAAGTGTTTTGGTTAATACCACGTGGAATGAGCTTGCTAAAACTTTCTCCATCAAACATATACCAGCTAGCTAGCCCTTTGTATTTACCCCTTGCTTTTCCTTTTTGTCTAGTTAAATTTGCTTCTCCTTCAAACCGCGTAAGACACTCAAACGCAGCACTTTAGTGCTTTCCAGACAAAAGGAGCAAGCAATGTGCGCAATCCCAGCACACGCTTTTAGAAAGAGATATCATTCGTGTTTGACAGCCAACCCAAGCAAGCAAACACGGTGGCTACTCGGGAGTTAAAGGTCAAAAAGATCTGGTCATATTCACACTTCCGGAAAGCAATAATTTAAACAAGCTTAATTGGCTCACTTGGAAGGTTGGACAATCAGATACCAAAGCAATGACACAAAAGCAGGGACCAACTGCATCATGTTTTTGACCAGGGGAACGTTGTCCAATTGCCTCATAGACACGTGGATCTTTAATTAGATACTAACAAAATTGCTTACTATTTAGCAAAACAACAAAATTGTCGTTAAAATAATCTTTTTGTTCATGCGACTACCAAATGTATTATGTGGTTGATGTTCGAGTTTACAGTTCATCGCACGACTGTTCTACAAGTTAGACTCTAGTAACATCGATAAGGAGAGTGAACATTTTTTTTCGAGTTAGTGAGAGTTGAACTTGGGTGACTACTATTTGCAGCCAAATCGAGTTACTAACCCACTAACACATTGGGGTTAATTAAGACTCAACAATAATGAGGTTACATTATGCATCATTTAACACAAGCCTTTAGCACAAAAAGGCACCACCCTACGAGCCCTAACTCTCGTTTAGTCTCTCTCTTGAATTATGGAGCAACGGCTAGTTTTGTCTCCAAGCGAATCCCAAGATGAGTTGGCATTTATCATTACCCATGTTGCCAAAATATTACGTAATTACTCACCTAAAATTAACCTAATCCAAAACATAATTTACCCGAAATAGTGAAACCCCAGTTTCTTTTCTGGATAGAAAAAACAGAATTCAGCTGTAATTAGCAATTAACCACAGTTTGTTTCTCTCTCCTCCACTATATATATCGGAGGCCTAGAGGGGTGACATTCCCAATCCTCACAACGTCAGAAAGGAGAGGATCCACCTCACAATAAAAACCATGGCAGCAGCCACCAAGCTCGTCCTCTCCCTTCTCCTTGTTCAGCTCGCCACCACCGCCTACTCCATCGGCGTCAACTACGGCACCCTCGCCGACAACCTCCCTCCTCCTCCTCAGGTCGTCAACTTCCTCAAGACCCAGACCCTCATCGACGCCGTCAAGATCTTCGACGTCAACCCCGACATCATCAGGGCCTTCGCCAACTCCAACATCTCCCTCACCATCACCATCCCCAACGGAGACATTCCCAGCCTGACCAACTTACGTGGCGCCCGGAGATGGATCGCACAGCACATCAAGCCATTCTACCCGGCCACAAAGATCAAGTACATCGCCATGGGCAACGAAATCCTTCACTGGGGAGACGATGCTCAGAAAAATGGACTCGTCCCCGCCATGAGGCAGTTCCACAACGCTTTGCTTCGGGAGGGTATTAAGGACATTAAGGTATCGACCCCTCACTCCCTCGGGATCATGCTATCGTCTGAACCGGCCAGCATGGGCCGGTTCAGACCGGAAGTGATTCCTATTTTGGCAGATCAGCTCCGGTTCTGCCGCCAGACCAAGTCTCCATTCATGTTCAACCCCTACCCATACTTCGGGTGGTCCCCTGAGAAGGAGAACTTCGCGCTGTTCAGACCAAACAAGGGCATTTACGACCAGTTCACCAAGAAAATGTACACCAACATGTTTGACAATTTGATGGACGCGGTTTACTCAGCTTGCAAGGCTGTCGGGTTCACCGACATCGAGTTCATTGCCGCCGAGACCGGTTGGCCTTCGTCCTGTGAGTTCCCGGTCTGCTCGGTTCAGAACGCTGTGGACTACAATGGGAACCTGATCAAGCACGTGAATTCCGGCAAGGGTACGCCTTTGATGCCCAACAGGAAGTTCGAGACTTACATCTTTGCCTTGTTCAATGAGAACCAGAAGCCCGGTCCGCTAGCTGAGAAGAACTGGGGGCTGTTCAAGCCCGACATGACTCCGGTTTACAATGCTGGTGTTATGCGCAATCAACAGGTTGGTTATTAGTTAATTACCATTTTACCCTCGCTTTGTTTCTTAGAGCATCACGTGATCTTCTTTTCTTAAATTCTTAATGTTGAATTTGCTAATTTCTCGTGCCCTTTAAAAAAGTGAAAAGTTTGGTCTCATTATTAAATCTAATCCCATAGATTCCTCCTGATCAAACCAAAATGAGTAAGGCCACCTAAATTTACATATTCAAAGAAAAAGGCTTAAACATTAGGATTGTATACACTAGCATGTGGTTTGGAGGGTTACAAATTTATGTGTGAGGCTAACTACAATGTTTTTGAAATAATTTATCGAACATTTTTTTTGATGTTCACCAACGTTTATGAGTGAACATAGTAGAATGTGACAAGTGCTTTCAGTAACATTTTGGGATCTGGAAGGTATGTGACGATCAAGATAAAAATGTTAGCAAAGCTTTTCTTCACATTTGTATAAGTTCTATTTCAATTACATGTTGCGAGTTTCCATTGAATTAGGCAAAGAAAGTTCTAGGCCATGAAAATTCTTTCGGCCGTGAGCTGGGTTGGGCTTTGAAATGTGTATAGAGAGTTGCGGCCCAAATAATTTTTTGTTTAATTATTTACATGTAAATTGTTTCCTGATTCAGGGAGGTGCATTACCTGGACCAACTGGACCAACACCAACCCAACCAGCTCAACCAGTTACCCCAGTTAGACCAGGAAAGCCAGGCAGACCAGGGAGAGGAGCAAGACCAGTTGCACCTGTAGGCAAGAAGTGGTGCGTAGCGAAACCCGGCGCTAGTGCTCAAGCTTTGCAGGCAAACATAGATTACGTGTGTGGCAAGGGAGTGGATTGCAAGCCCATTCAAGCAGGTGGCGTTTGCTTCTCCTCTGAAATCGCTAGTCGGGCGTCTTACCTAATGAATGCTTACTATCAGGCCAACGGCCGCCAAGACTTCAACTGCGACTTCTCTGGAAGTGGACAGATCACCACCGCTAACCCTAGCCACGGGGCATGTACATACAACGCTTGAAGAAGCCAAGAGGAAGCGGATCCACCGGTGTTGCAATTGAGATCATAGTCATTTATTTTTTTTTTCTTTTTTCAATATTTTTGGGGGAAGTACGTTGTTGAATTGATGACGCTGCCATTGCCAAGCATAATTTATTGTACAAAACGATTTATGAAGGGCTGATTAATGTAAGCACTTTCTTAATTTAATCGTTTCCCAACAAAAAATTTGACAAGAAAAATATCAGAATTTTTGAGTGGGCACTTGGCAACCAAATTTATGAGTCAAGTTCAAAAATTATTATCTAAAATGGGAAAAGGAACATAATGCAAATGACCATGGAAGCAGAACATCAACAAATGTCTGATCATTCAGTGCTTTATGGTTTAGATCCACATACCGAAGATGCTTTTACAGTCATTAACACATGCGATTCTGGATGAACGTACATGGATGATTCTGAATCGTTGATCCAATCAAAAGGCTCTGTGGCTAGCATCAAGGTGATGATATGTAGTAAATAAGTAGTACTGCTATCAATCCATGTTGAAGAATCAGTTGGCAATAACCAGAAATGAAGTCTGAGGAAGATGAAGTACTTACACAAATAATATTTCAGTTAGTTAAAGAAACCTAACTACCTAAGGTTTCTGATAAGAACAGATCGATTATACTTTCAGATACTGCAGTTCAATTATGCACAAAATGCTTTCCGAGTCATTGAAGCAGGTGTGTAGGCCTAAAAAGCTTTTTGGCTAAGACTCAATTAATCTCAATTAAATGTACTAGGATATTTACTGCATGCCCCTCATCGTTTCGTACTACAAATTAAGGATATTCATATATAACTGGTACTTTGTTATTATTGATTCCAAATTCCTGGTGCTGGGAATTTTTACAATTCTATATATATATATATAATGAAAAAGAATAATGAGGGCGTACGAACACATTCTTATGGTATAAAAGAATGTATTCTTTCCTCATAGTCATTATTTGATGGTAATTAAAGAGAATATGAGAACCCTTTAATTTCCTTTTTACTTTCTGCTAGCTAGCTTCTTAATTCCCTTTCTACTTTCTCCTAGCTTCTTAATTACTTCTCCTTCTCATCTCATAAAGATCATGCAGGATTGGAACTGTCCAATTCTTGATCATCCTTCATATATAAATCATTTCTAAAAAAATAAAATCAAAATTAATTTAGTCATTCAACCGTTATCAAGTAGTAGACGAAAGTCATGAAACATAGCTACAAACATGCTCAACTATTTTCAATTTAGTTGATTTTTTTTGTCTTCCCAATTTCCTTCACGTCCGCAATGTGGTCTTGTGATCATCCTCACGAGATCACATTGCGGATGTGAAGAAGAACAAAGAAAGTTAAAGAGCTAGAGAATTGCTAGCATTCCTGGAGTACTTTGGAATTCTATTTCCTGTACGTTATATGTCTTTCTCTTATTTGCTCCATACAGCAGGTTCTTCTCTACTTAACTACATCCACAATCATGTTTGTGTACGTTAACAATTTGCTGAAAAACATTGACAGATAGACTCCCATTCATTTCATTTTGAAATACTTTATACACATCATGTATTTGCTCTTTATATACGTACCTTCTAAATCACAGCCTCTCAAAATTAGTTTTGCTAGGTCCCTCTACTACTCTTCCAGTATTTATTGCTTTTACTTTGGTCCTCTCAGAACCTCTACCATATATTTCCCATGAATTGATTAAACAGAGACGGTGGCTTTAGAAGGAAACCACTTTAGATGTGGAAGAAGACTTTTGGGTTGTCACAAGAGTTATATATATATATATATATATATATATATATATATATATAGGCATGACTCATGAGGTAACCATACCTTATCTCCACATCAAACATTAATTTTATAGAGCATGTTAAATGGTCTTCTATCATTCATTAAAAGCTTATGGAGATATATTGATCAACTGGAACACAGACTTTTTTTTTTTCTGTTAAGTAGTCTCCATCAAACTTAGACCTTTCCTCTCCTGTCAACAATTTTATATAACACAAGGGGGCCAGTGGCCCCATTGGCATTGCTAATTAGTAGTTTGAACCAAATTGTACTCCATTTTTGCTAAAAATCCATGTAAGATCTTAGAACATTTGTTAATAAAAATTTGATGTCATGTTAGATAATCATTGTGCCTACGACTAACATCAAGAAAAGTTTAGTTCGTAGGAGTTTATGTTTCTTTGCGTATATCTAACTCTCGACATGCATATTGGGTTTGCACCTAATTAAGAAAGGGTGTTAGTAAACCATGTTATCTTAGTTGTCCCTTCCCTCTCTGTTTTAGCTTTTGAAGCACCACCACCACAGTTAGTTAACAGCTTAACAGCATTCATAATTAGTAAAATTAGTACATGTTAGGCTTTTGATGAATGAATTTGAACAAATGGGTGCAATTATGATTGGAGGGCTCTCCAAAATGTGGTCCCCAAACCTCTGCCATTGAGCTTATGTACCAAACTTAGAGGTTAATTAGCATTTGTAAACCCAAAAATCTTTCTAGTTGCACATGCTAATGTCTCTGAGTTCTGATAAAAGTGAAACAGATTTACTGCCTTCAACCTTCTAAGCCTAATGTATAGATCAGTTTGGTGCCTCACCAAAATCCTTGCCTTCATGGTGGTGAGCCAAATCCTATCTTGATTGACCTACATGATCACCTATTCCAACTTTGCATAAACATCATCCTGTAAGAAATGCCCACATAAATGATACATCATATATACAGTTATAGAATACATACATTCTCTTTGGTAGCATCATACATATATGGAAACGAAGATAGATGAAGGGGCAACATCATCAGCTACTTCATTATTCTCTTCTACAACCACTGAAAAAATATATATTTTATTGCTTGAAATTTAAAAGGGCCGGGTAATCAAATTTATGTTTGTATGGTTAAACCACTTTTCTGACTATAATCTATCATTAGAAAAATAAAGCAACACCCCCAATACAATATAGCATCAAAAGCTCTAGATTGGTTTGTTATCACACAAAAACAAAACCCACCAAAACCAATCAATCCCACACACCATGGGAGAAAAAGAAGAGAAGAAGAACAAGAACAAGAAGCAAAAACTCAAACACCAAAACCCCAAAAATGACCAAGCCACCACAAAACCAGCATCAGATTTCTCCTTCAAGCCAAGCTCCGAGGTAAAGGGTCTCCGCTTCGGAGGCCAATTCATCGTAAAATCCTTCACAATCCGCCGTGCAAGGCCCTTTGAGCTCCTACAACTCCTCTCAGTCACACCAAATATCAAACAAAACAATATCAACAACAAGCTGCCTTTTCCTTCCACCACAGCTTTCTTGCCTACAAACTTCACCATTCTAGCACACCATGCCTGGCACACCCTCACACTGGGCCTAGGCACCAAGAAGTCCAAAGTAGTACTCTTTGTTTTCGAAACTGAGGCCATGAAGGCCGCCGTGGACCGCGTTTGGCCGCCGGAAATTCCACTAGGGGAAGTGAACAAGAGGCTCATCAGAGGGCTCAGTGGGTGTGAGATGGCAAGGTTCAAGTTCAGGAAAGGGTGCATAACTTTTTATGTGTATGCAGTAAGGCAAATTGGGAACTTGGGTTTTTCAAATGCTGATGATCTCAGAACAATACTACAGTCTGTGGTGGCTCTTCAAGATTTCTTGGATCACACTGCTATGCTTGCCATGCCTAACCAGAGAAGCATTAACTTTCAACAACCTCCTACAGCCATGGCTCACTAGAAAAGCTTTAGTCTTTTATCACTTTGTTCGACATCATCATCATCATCTTCTATTAGGCATTTTTTTTTTCTTAATTGGGTTGTTGACTCTTTTTCTTTTTTGTTATTATGATGGGGGAATTGGTTCATTTGTTGAAGATCTTGTTTTTTGTTAATGTCTCTCGGAAATTAAGAAGCTTTATTTTAATCAGTATGAATAATTTCCCATTCTGTTAACAGTGAAATTGAACTTCCCTATATATATGTTCATCTCTCTGCTCATTTTTGCAGAATGGCACATGCTGCTGCACAATTCTGCAAGTGACTGACAGGTTTTGCCATAGTTTTGCAACACTGTTCATGAAATTCATAATTAATATCTGTTTGTTTTCAGAGTAAAGACTGAAACTTCACATTATTAATATTCAGTTACTATAGGGAAGAACTTCTGCAGTAAAATTTATGTCTTTATTGTGTACTATAAGTCTATAAGTCCAGAATAGGGAAGAATCTGCATGAACATCAGGTACTTAGTTATATATGCATATGGTTAATTCTGACACTATTATTTAGTAAATTGTGCCCAGATTTAACCCCGTGAATCAAACATTGCCACAAAGCCACAACCTGCCCACTGGTTTAGACCAAGGGTCTAGTATCATATTAGTATATGGCATATTATAATGGCAAAATTCCTTGAGAGCTTAAAAGGTTTCTGCAAAAAATAAGATTCATGGTATGGATGTGAATGTGATGAGGTATGAGGATGCATACATGAAACATGGTTAGTGTAGGGTCTGTTTGGCATGATGGAAAAGCAGGGAAATGGGGCAGTGTTGAAAGGTGAAGGGCCAATTTTCTTCCAAAAGCTTTTCTGGTCCAAGAAAGTGAGGGTAAAAGAAAACCCATTTCTTTTTCTTTATTTTAATTTGTTGAGTTTAATTCATTTCTTGTGGCTTTAATCATAGCCATGGCCGGAGATGAAGGCCCATCACCAACAACTTTTTTCTTCCAAACGAATCATGGACATCACTGTCTGTATGCAACTTGAGTATTGAATGAGCTAGCTGAGCTGCTTTATGATATGTATGCAAAACTTGGAAATTCTACCATACTCCGGAATATGACATACACCATGTTTTTCTCCAGTTAGATTAGCCGATAAACACAAACCTAACAATGAACAAACGCGGTGTATGATGGAAGTTTTCCACAAAATACAAATCCATGTCCGTGAATAATATATGAGTGGGGGTAATAAGTATCAAGAACTTTGGCACTGTACATTTGTGTTGGAATCATAATGTGTACTGGCCGGAAATGGCGGTTCCACCATAAGATTTTATATATGGGGTCACATGCAATCAATCATCTACAGAGAGTACTAATTTCTAAATGCTTGGTACGTGCTGTCTGCTCTCATATAACATCTGCTAAGCAAGCCTTCACAAAATTTTGGACTTTCTCATATTGGTAGACCTAAATCTGATAGTGTTCTGTGTGAGGTGCGAGTTACAACGACTATACAAACACCAAAATGTGATGGAAAAGCAAGAAGAAAAGCAAGTCCTATATGCAAGCTCCACTTGTGGATTGTAGTACCTATATATGGTCCAGTGTTGAATAATTAAAATGGGGAACCACCAAATCCTGCGCCAAATTTTGGGCTTCGATTCCCTGCCAAATCCTAGATCAGATTTGTAGCTTAACATATAGAACATGGAATTAACTGTAATACTTTTCCTTTGAGAACGACTAAATGACTCTATGGGATCTCGTTTCAAGTAGTGTAAGGCCAAAAAATGTGGACCTTTTTCGCTTCAAACTCAAAACTTAATAATGAAACCCTTATAAATCTTAACCATCAAAGTAGTAGCGTTACTACTACATTGATAGGAATTAATCAACTAAACGTTAACAAAAGTTGTTTTCTTAGGGGGCTTTAAAGAAAAAATGTCACACCAAAACTTGAGTTGCTTCTTACGGATGAAAATGAAAATAAACGCCCACCGTGCGGCTCGAACCCACAACCAGGGGGTTTTAAAGAAAAAATGTCACACCAAAACTTGAGTTGCTTCTTACAGAAGAAAATGAAAACAAACGCCCACCGTGGGGCTCGAACCCACGACCACAAGGTTAAGAGCCTTGCGCTCTACCAACTGAGCTAGACGGGCTTGTTGAAGAATATAATCCATTATTTATTTTTAAACCATCTATATTGAATCTATTTCCTCTTGACAATAAATTGGCCGAGACTGTCTGCTTGTGCACGACTCGTTCGTTTCTTTTCAATCTCAGGGAAGGAGCAACCATCGTCTCCACTCGGACCTCGAAAAATAAAAATGGAGATCGTAGTTGTATGGACGATGGTGGAGCTCCTGCTAGCCCTCATTCTCATCGTAGCCTTAGGTTTCGTTTCTGCAGTCTTCTTCGAGGCTCATAGAAGACGACACAACAACGCGTACTTTCCAACTTCTCTTCCACTCAGATTTTCTCTATTCAATCTAAAACCAAAGAAAATTCATTCTTCTTAGCTTGTTTCTTCTATAACTTGTGTTTTTCAGGCACGTCGAAGCTCCGGCGATCTTCGAAGACCCGAATTCGTTGAAACAGGTACATGTAGATTAAAGTAATTTGTTTGTTTACGGTCCAAGATTTCATTTGTTGCTTCAAGTAGGGATTGTAGGCGTTGATCAGAAATTGGTTGTAGAATTGTATGAATGTTTTCAATGGATATGCAAACTGCGTTCAATGTCCATTTGATGTGTTACTGACTCTTGTGGAAGCAATTTGTTATAGGTTAGATGCCCTTCAATTTTTGATCCGGCAGAAAAGTATCTATCTTTGATCATCCCTGCATTCAATGAAGAGCTGAGACTTCCTGTAGCCCTTGAGGAAACAATGAAGTAAGTTGAAGCACACCTAATTGCATTCGAGTTCTGCTTCAAACTGCAATTGTGATTGCTTTTCTTCTCTTATACTGTGAGCATATGTTTAATGAAACTGTAAAACATGAAAAAGGAACATTCTTGATTTGTTTCCTTTTAGCTTCTTTGCATGATATAGCTTTATCCTTGTGGTGCATGATTTCTTTGCAAACAATGCTTTTGGTTATGCTGTAGTTTCATCGTTGTTCTATTGTATGTGATGTCTTCTTTTAAGTAATTTCCCAGTAGAGGTAAGACTGGATATGAAGTATAAGAGAAGCTTGATAAGGCTACTCTGGACAATTTTGAGTTGGTTTGTTTTCTTTACCATGTTAGAGTTTAAGTTGGCTTATGCATTTATATAGCAGATAATTCATGACTTGCACCAGTTTCATTTGTTCTTCATGTTGATGGGGGTTTGCTAGAGTCATCATAATGATATTCCTTTCTTTACTTTGTAGTTATCTCCAACAACGTGCAGCCAAAGATAAGTCATTCTCTTATGAGGTACCTTTTTGAATCTTTCATTTCTAGATCTTCTGAGTTTTCTGATGTGATTTGTATTCCTTCCCATATTTCATGTTCAGTTGTTTAATTTTCATAAATGAACGTTGGAGCAAGGTTTTCCTTTATCTAGCACCCTAGCTTGTAGAGAAAGGATGTGATGAACGAGAATTTTCCCAGCAATTACCTTGATAGTTTAGCCCCATCAAGTTCTTAGATAGTTATTAATGAGAAAAACTTAACGAGCTAGTTTGGGCCTATTTCTTCCTATAACTCTTTTGCTTTGCTTATAGAAATATTAATTTTGTTCAGGTGGTTATCGTTGATGATGGAAGTGTTGATGGGACAAAAAGAGTAGCATTTGAATTTGTAAGGAAATACACTGTCGACAATGTGAGAGTTATCCTTCTTGGAAGAAATCATGGAAAGGGAGAAGCTATCAGAAAAGTGAGTCTAATCTAAACCAGTCCCTTGTAAATGTGTACTGATGTTATTTAACTGTCCTTTTTCTCCCTTTTGGCATGGCAATAGTTAATTGAAGCTTTTTACTTCTGTGAAAGCATTGTAAAACAGGGAATGCTTCATTCAAGGGGTGAGCTACTTCTAATGCTGGATGCAGATGGAGCAACCAAGGTTAATGATGTAGAAAAACTTGAAAAACAGGTCTGTATCAATTGTGACCATAAGAAATACCCTCATAGATTTTCTTACAATTTGACATTTAGTTCCAAATCTTGTGGAATTGCTAAAGCTTCTACAAACTACCTTATTTTCTGCATTCCAGATCCATGCACTTGCCAAAGAGGAATTTCAGTATGGGGACTCACCTGCTATTAATTCGAATTTTAGAATATCTGATATCCCAATTGCTGCATTTGGCTCCCGTGCTCATCTTGAGGAGAAGGCCTTGGCTTCAGTTTAGTCTTGCTAATCCGCTTGCTGCTATATTTGCATATTTACTACTTGTTATCTTTACAATTATTTTAATTGAAGCAATTGATTTAATGTTTCAGAGGAAGTGGTACCGCAATTTTTTGATGAAAGGTTTCCATCTTGTGGTTCTTTTGGCTGCTGGTCCTGGAATTCGTGATACCCAGGTAATTGTTTAGTTTTTCCCTTGCATGGTTTTTTCTTCTAGTTTGAAAACTGCACATGGTTACTACTTTTTACTCTTTTTAAATGATTAGTATACTAAATCTTGAATAAAGGCACTTAATTTGTTATGCTGACATGGCATTCTTCATGCATCACAGTGTGGTTTTAAGATGTTCACTAGGGCTGCTGCAAGGAAGCTTTTCACTAACATCCGTTTGAACAGGTAACTCCACTTTCTTTAGTTGGCCTAATTTGTTTTTCACCTTGTACAACCACGCTTCAAATTACCATTTCCAATAGTTTATGCTTCTTAAATAAGCTAAATGATATGTATGCTGGTTAAAATTATTGTTCGACTGATAAGTAATAGTAATTCCATAAGAGATAACGGTCTGGTATATAGTATATACAGAAGTGAAACTTTGCCTGTAGGTTTTCAGTGCTTGAATTTAATATAAAATGATGTTTCTTAATGTACATGATATCGATCTTATGAAATAAAAGGGATTGAAATGTTGATACAGCAATTGGCATGGACCAAAAATTGGAAATCATATATTGCAGCAAAAACTTCTTTGGAGGCCGGATAATCTGATGACTCCTACATTAAGTTTCCTGTGCATGCATGATATAATAGATTCTTTTATGGGGAGACTGATAAGATTCTGATTCTCTCAGGTGGTGCTTTGACGTTGAATTGGTTTTCCTTGGCAAATGGTTTCGAATTCCAATGCTTGAGATATCTGTAAACTGGTCTGAAATTCCTGGGTCAAAGGTGAACCCATTAAGCATTCCAAATATGCTTTGGGAGCTTGTGCTGATGTCTGTTGGATATAGAAGCGGTATGTGGAGAATTTCTAGCTGATTGTTCAGGAGCTAAATTTATTCAGAAGCACTGCCATCCTCCTGGCCCCTATACATCAGCATTAGAAATCATATATCTCCTTATTAGACAACCATAGGGCCTCTGTTTCTTTTGCTTCCAAAACGTTTGCAGAGACCATACATAGATGGTTTTCTCTTTTATACTTTGTTTCGGGACGCAGTGATCTAACAATGTGTTTTTAGTATGTAAAATCATCTCGGGGCTACAGTTTCTTCTACTAATCACACCTTTTATTTAGAAGATGAGTACTTGAACTTCACTTTTGATCACAACCAGTACTCGAACTCTTCGAGTTCATCATAAATTGTATCTGAACTTCAATTTTTGTCACAAGTAGTACTCAAAGTTTTTCATTTTTTTTTATGAACACGCGTCCTCACGCGCATATAATATCACAAAAATCGGCCTTAGGTACCAAAAGAGATGAAATAAAAAACTTTGGGTACTATTTGTGACAAAAATTAAAACTTTGGGTACTATTTGTGACAAAAATTAATGTTCAGGTATCAAGTATATAATTGAGAAATATTTCAGGTACTATATGTGATAAAAACCCTTAAAAGATTAACTTCAGAGTAACATCACTTTTTTAAGATTCGTGATTGAAGTTATACATTTTAGACATTAATGGGGTCTTCCTAAAACATGACTCAATCATTGTTTGTTTCTTCTTGAAATTGATGTCACCTTAGATCTCATCTCAAACTTTTTTGAACAAGGTAAGAAGTTCTTTTGTTCTTGAAATAGAGTTTTTTCTTGGTTAAATGTTCATAAAATAGAATAATTTAGTACATTGAACAATGTACAATCTATTTTTGAAAAAAAAAAAGGTATATTCATGAATTTTTTACTTGGTTAAACAAATACCTAGAATTGTTAGTTCGTAAAACGAGAAACTAAATACAATGCACAGTATTTAAGAAAATATGCGAGAAACCAAATACGATATACAATATTTAATAAAATAAGGAATACCATGATAAATTAATAAGTTATTAATTAATCGATAAATTTATAAATTATTAATATATCGATCATTTAATATAGATTAAATTAATAGATTTTCCTTGGTCCCAAGGCTGAAGTTGCCCAAACACTATTGGAGTATTGGAAAGGCTTTTTCTAAACTAACTCATCGGCTAAAGTTAATTACACTATATCTACCCTGGAATATACTGTACATTTACGATGAGCCTATATATAATGCCTTTTTGGCTTGCCATAATATCTCCAAACGTGCAAAACCATGTCAATCCTCCTTTTTTTTTGAACTTTGCATATGCCAAAACTTCACCAATGGTAAAAAATGATTTTTAAAAGGTATTCCAACTGACTTTGTTTGAAAAGCTCGAATCGTTTATTTTTTAATTAATTATGTAGTTTTTCAACTTAAAAAAATCGTAAAAAATAAACGAGTCAATATTTTTGTGTTTCGTCAATTCAAGAAGTCCTTAAAAATCATGATTTTAGTGTGAAAAATATTTGGTGCGAAAGTAAAAAAATGCGATTTTGGCAAAAAAATCGTGTGCTAAAATAACCCACGGTTTTAGTGAAAAACCATGATTTCGGAAAAAAAAAAAATCTTCAAAACTTCACCATTGGTAAACATGTTTTTTGAAAGGTATTCCAATTGACAGAACTCGAAAAAATCTCGAATAGTTTATTTTTAATGAAATTTGTAATTAGCCTCGCTAGCATGGGCATGGTTAGCCTCGCTAGCATGGGCATGGTTAGCCTCGCTAGCATGGGCATCGTTAGCCTCGCTAGAATGAGCATGTTAGCCTCGCTAGCATGGGCATCGTTAGCCTCTCATGCATGGGCATTGTTAGACATCTCTATGACTATTAGAAGAAGCAGACACCGCTCGTTAAAATAAGATTGTTATATTGGAATTTTCAGGGATATGGGGCCGAATGTTTAGAACTGCAGTAGAACTTTAATAATTTAATACCGGCTACATTAATAACTTCGGTTAACTAAATCATATTTTTAGGCGGTCCTAACTTGAGGATAACGTGCTAGATTAATAATTCGCTAAATTACTCTGTTAAACAATATCAGCCACATCGATGACCAAAATAAAAAAGAATGAGACATGTCTGTATAATGCATATCAATGTCTTAAATATCTTTGTGATTGATCGGGATTTGTATATTTCTCGATACATTTAGATTAATTTTCTTTTACCATCTAAAAGATTTTCCTTCTCACAAAATGAACTTTCCATTGCCAGAACTTCACCAATGGTAAAAGATGATTTTTAAAAGGTGTTCCAACTGACTTTGTTTAAAAAGCTCGAATCGTTTATTTTTAATGAATTATGTAGTTTTCCGACTTAAAAAAATCGTAAAAAATAAACGAGTCGATATTTTTGTGTTTCGTCAATTCAAGAAGTCCTTAAAAATCATGATTTGAGTGTGAAAAATATTTGGTGCGAAAGTTAAAAAAATGCGATTTTGGCAAAAAAATCGTGTGCTAACCCACGGTTTTGGTGAAAAACCATGATTTCGAAAAAAAAAAAAAAAATCTTCAAAACTTTACTATTGGTAAAACATGTTTTTTGAAAGGTATTCCAATTGACAGAACTCGAAAAAATCTTGAATCGTGTATTTTTAATGAATTTTGTAATTAGCCTCGCTAGCATGGGCATTGTTAGCCTCGCTAGCATGAGATCGTTAGCCTCGTTTGCATGGGCATCGTTAGCCTCGCTAGAATGGGCATGTTAGCCTCGCTTGCATGAGCATGGTTAGCCTCGCTAGCATGGGCATCGTTAGCCTCTCATGCATGGGCATTGTTAGCCATCTCTATGACTATTAGAAGAAGCAGACACCGCTCGTTAAAATAAGATTGTTATATTGGAATTTTCAGGGATATGGGGCCGAATATTTGGAACTACAGTAGAACTTCAATAATTTAATACCGGCTACATTAATTACTTCGGTTAACTAAATCATATTTTTGGGCGGTCCTAACTTGAAGATAATGTGCTAGATTAATAATTCGCTAAATTACTCTGTTAAACAATATCAGCCACATCGATGACCAAAATAAAAAATAATGAGACATGTATGTACAATGCATAGCAATGTCTTAAATATCTTTGTGATTGATTGGGATTTGTATATTTCCTAATACATTTAGATTAATTTTATTTTACCATTTGAAAGATTTTCCTTCTCACAAAATGAACTTTGCATATGCCAAAACTTCACCAATAGTAAAAAATGATTTTTAAAAGGTGTTCCAACTGACTTTGTTTGAAAAACTCGGATCGTTTATTTTTTAATGAATTATGTAGTTTTCCGACTTAAAAAAATCGTAAAAAATAAACGAGTCGATATTTTTGTATTCCGTCAATTCAAGAAGTCCTTAAAAATCATGATTTGAGTGTGAAAAATATTTGGTACGAATGTTAAAAAAATGCGATTTTGGCAAAAAAATCGTGTGCTATATATAACCTACGGTTTTGGTGAAAAACCATGATTTCGAAAAAAAAAAAAAAAACTTCAAAATTTCACAATTGGTAAAACATGTTTTTTGAAAGGTATTCCAATTGACAGAACTTGAAAAAATCTTGAATCGTTTATTTTTAATGAATTTTGTAATTAGCCTCGGTTGCATGGGCATCATTAGCCTCGCTAGAATGTGCATGTTAGCCTAGCTAGAATGGGCATGTTAGCCTCGCTAGCATGGGCATCGTTAGCCTCTCATGCATGGGCATTGTTAGACATCTCTATGACTATTAGAAGAAGCAGACACCGCTCGTTAAAATAAGATTGTTATATTGGAATTTTCAGGGATATGGGGCCAAATATTTGAAACTACAGTAGAACTTCAATAATTTAATACCGGCTACATTAATTACTTCGGTTAACTAAATCATATTTTTGGGTGGTCCTAACTTGAGGATAACGTGCTAGATTAATAATTCGCTAAATTACTCTGTTAAACAATATCAGCCATATCGATGACCAAAATAAAAAAGAATGAGACATGTCTGTAGAATGCATAGCAATGTCTTAAATATCTTTGTGATTGATCGGGATTTGTATATTTCCTGATACATTTAGATTAATTTTATTTTACCATCTGAAAGATTTTCCTTCTCACAAAATAAACTTTGCATATGCCAAAACTTCACCAATGGTAAAAGATGATTTTTAAAAGGTGTTCCAACTGACTTTGTTTGAAAAACTCGAATCGTTTATTTTTTAATGAATTATGTAGTTTTCCGACTTAAAAAAATCGTAAAAAATAAACGAGTCGATATTTTTGTGTTCCGTCAATTCAAGAAGTCCTTAAAAATTATGATTTGAGTGTGAAAAATATTTGGTGCGAAAGTTAAAAAAAATGCGATTTTGGCAAAAAAATCATGTGCTATAACCCACGGTTTTGGTGAAAAACCATGATTTCGAAAAAAAAAAAATCTTCAAAACTTCATATTGGTAAAACATGTTTTTTGAAAGGTATTCCAATTGACAGAACTCGAAAAAATCTCGAATCGTTTATTTTTAATGAATTTTGTAATTAGCCTTGCTAGCATGGACATGGTTAGCCTCGCTAGCATGAGATCGTTAGCCTCGCTTGCATGGGGATCGTTAGCCTCGCTTGCATGGGCATCGTTAGCCTTGCTAGAATGGGCATGTTAGCCTCGCTAGAATGGGCTTGTTAGCCTCGCTAGAATGGGCTTGTTAGCCTCGCTAGCATGGGCATGGTTAGCCTCGCTAGCATAGGCATCGTTAGCCTCTCATGCATGGGAATTGTTAGACATCTCTATGACTATTAGAAGAAGCAGACACCGCTGGTTAAAATAAGATTGATATATTGGAATTTTCAGGGATATGGGGCCGAATATTTGGAACTATAGTAGAACTTCGATAATTTAATACCGGCTACATTAATAACTTCGGTTAACTAAATCATATTTTTGGGCAGTCCTAACTTGAGGATAATGTGCTAGATTAATAATTCCCTAAATTACTCTTTTAAACAATATCAACCATATCGATGACCAAAATAAAAAAGAATGAGACATGTTTGTGTAATGCATAGCAATGTCTTAAATATCTTTGTGATTGATCGGGATTTGTATATTTCCCGATACATTTAGATTAATTTTCTTTTACCATCTGAAAGATTTTCCTTCTCACAAAATGGTGCTGCCGCTGATTAATTCTACTCCGATGCTCGCAATGTCAGTTTTCTTCGGTAGCTTCATTTCGAAAGCATAAGAAAGGGGATAATTCATATTTTAATTTCGCAAGCAAGTTCACCCCTTCTCATTATTGACGTATTTTTTTCATAATCGAAACCATTAATGTAGAGATCATCTATGCAAAATGATCGATTAAATAGAAGATCATTTGGTCATCCGTTTGCTTGTGTCGAATTTATGGATGGTTCATACAAATGTTTTGTAACGGTAAACACACAGTTTGGAGTATGCAGGTTCATTTTTTGTCATTATTTTTATGTACTCTACTTTTTATTATCCTTAGAGCTCTAGACGTATGTAAGTGTAGTGTTACGCATTAAAGACTTACTCGTCGTGCCATAGTACTATTCTCGCTCTAAAAAGCACCTTCATCTTTTTTATCTATCTTTAAAGGATTAATTACAAAAGTCCCTCCGAACTATAGGGTCATTTTCAATTTCATACCCACGTATCAAATTTTGTTATTTTAATACATCACATTTGATTTTGCTAATGAATTCATACCTGTGAGGTATTAATTTGTTAATTATTCAGGTAACGATTTCATACCTCTAAGGTATGAATTCGTTAGCGAAATCAAACGTGAAGTATGAAAATGACAAAATTTGATACGTGGGTATGAAATTGAAAATGACCCAATAGTTTGAGGAGTTTTTTGTAATTAATTCATCTTTAAATGATATGAAGGAAAGAAGAAAAATGTGTACTCAGTTCTTACCACCAGATTAAGGAAATGGTGGAAATCCCCACATTTTGGTCAAAAATTGCAATCAAAACGAGTTTTTAACAAAACCATATTGAAGACAAAGAAGCTAAGATGCCTTAGTTTAGTATTTGATGTCACCATCCTCTTCTCAAGGTCAAAAATAAGAGTTCAATCTTCGTTCTTCCTTTTATTTATGGTGTTATTTAAGTAGGGTGTTGTTATTAACACACCCTAAAGTGTTAATAACACACCCCTTCTCTCTATCTCTCTCCTCCTTCTCTCTATCTCTCTCTTTCTTTAGTGTCTTTAGGGTATGTTATTAACACTTTAAGGTGTGTTAATAACAACACCCTTTAACTCCTTTAAGTATTCTTAATGGTCCTAATTCAGTAATTCTTATCATTACAAGTGCAAAACTAACTTTTAGAGAGTAGTTGGTGTTTGTTGGTAATGGAGTAGTTGCACTTCTTACGTAGACAAGGTTCATAACCAAATCAATTTGCTAATCTTTATCACCCTCGAAACATTCCCTGCCTGCTGGTCAATGTTCTAAACAGAACAGCAACATGAGCAGTCCTTTGTTCTATGAATTGAAGAAGCAAGCCTCTTCCTTCTTGAAAGAGAAGATCAAAACCGCGCGTCTGGCCCTGACTGATGTAACCCCTGCAGAGCTGTAAGTTTGCTGTTTGTATTATCGATCATGTCAATATAAGTTGTTTACTTCTCTCATGTTAACAAGTTCTTTTGTCTTGGAAATTTTATAGAATGACAGAAGAAGCTACAAATGAAAATTCATGGCCACCAGACACACGTACCATTGGAGTGATATCGAGGGCTGCCTTCGAGGTTGATGATTATTGGAGGATTGTGGAGATTCTGCATAGGAGGTTAATGGTTTCTATGTGCTGTAATCTGTGATTTATTGATCGAGCTATTATAATCTTTGGAATCACATTCACTTTAAGTTTCTTATTTTTTGTTGCGAAGTCAGGTTTCTGAACTTTGATAGAAAGAACTGGCGAGGCTCTTACAAGGCTCTAATTCTATTGGAATACCTTCTAAGCCATGGACCATTGAGAATTGCTGAGGAGTTTCAGGGTGATATAGATGTTATCAAGCAGATGGGAAGGTTTCAGCACATTGATCAGAAAGGGTTAGTACATATATAATCTTGATTCTCATCACACTTTTCGAACGTCACGTTATGCCGTCAAACTGTGAATCTAAACTATACTTTGAAACAAGAATAATAAGGTCTACCTTAGATTGAGAGTAGGCTTACTACTTTTAACCTCCGGCATTCAACATCTATGAGGTTTGTGTGTGGTATATATGCAGGTTTAACTGGGGTTTAAGTGTGAGGAAGTTATCTGATACAGTATTGAAGCTTCTTGAAGACAATGTGTTTCTCAAAGAAGAGAGGGCCAGAGCTCGCAATCTAACTCGTGGAATACAAGGGTTCGGGAGCTTCAGTCAGCAGCATTCTTCTTTCACAGATTCAAGCTTGAAGGAGTTATCCCTCAAAACATATGAGAGGTGTAATTCTCACTACAATGATCATCAAAGTCGGGAAGATAAGTTGTTGGACTTGAATGAAAATTTCTTGATGAAGAAACAACCGCAAATTGATGATCACGACATCATCTCCTCGAAACCTGAAATAAATCTCGACATTGGGGATCACCCATTTTGCAAGAATGAGCATCAGACAGAAGAAACCCTTCTTTCCTCTGAAGAATGAATCTTTAAGATGTCAACTATTTCGCTACAAGCCATTTTAGAGTAGCTAAATGGCAGACTTGCTGTTGTTTGTGATAAACCCAGTTGTAAATATTTTGATGCACGGTTTGGATACACACACTATGACATACATAAACACATGATACAATGGTTCCGAATTCTCCTACAAATCTGTCTCTGATTTGCAAATTCGAGCTGGCTTTGCTAATTATTAGGTTCAAAACCAAATTGTTTGCCAGTTATTAATCATGAAGAAATTATACAAAGACCAGCCAACATTCGTTTGATCAGCGAGTCCTTAGTTCCATCCATGGTGATGATCTTAAAGAAATTTGTATGTAGCTTCTGGATTGAGAGATTTCGTTATGTAAACTTAAAAAGGTACATACAACCAGGGTAGGGATGAATTTGGTTTCTGTTTGTCCTCATCTTCCGTTTTTGGCATACAGATTAGGTTTTTCTTTAAAGTAGAGCAACTCGGGCTGAAAAATAAACTCGAATGGCAATGCAACAATTTTTAATGAAAGAATTTACCACTAAAATCTCGCGAAAGTATCATCCCAACAAGAAATTAACATAGAAGGATAACAAATTTAAACACAAACAATAGAAACAGCACTAACTCTTCCATGATCCTATTTGCATAAATTTAGAAGCATTTCCTATGAACTATGGATGGCCCAGACTCATCATACTCCGCTTTTGCAATCCACATCTGCAAAGAAACAAGTGGAGCACTACAGTTAGTATTCATCGCAAGATCAATATCGAACACAGTTGTGTAGAAAAATGAAGAAATGAAAACAAACCTGCTGGAAGGTGCTGAGGGAAGCCAAGATGGAGCCTCCTATCCAGACACTGTACTTCCTCTCAGGTGGAGCCACCACCTTAATCTTCATGCTGCTTGGGGCTAGCGCAGAGATTTCCTTGCTCATCCTATCAGCAATGCCTGGAAACATGGTTGAACCACCAGAAAGTACAATATTTCCGTATAGGTCTTTCCTGATATCAACGTCACACTTCATGATCGAGTTATAAGTGGTCTCGTGAATGCCAGCTGCTTCCATTCCGATCATTGAGGGTTGGAAAAGGACTTCTGGGCATCTGAAACGCTCTGCACCAATGGTAATGACCTGCCCGTCTGGTAATTCATAGCTCTTCTCAACTGAAGAGCTGGTTTTGGAAGTCTCCATCTCCTGCTCATAGTCGAGGGCAATGTAAGCAAGTTTTTCCTTCATGTCCCTAACAATTTCACGCTCAGCAGTGGTAGTGAAAGAATATCCACGCTCAGTAAGAATTTTCATCAAGCTATCAGTGAGGTCACGACCAGCAAGGTCAAGACGAAGGATGGCATGAGGGAGGGCGTATCCCTCGTATATGGGGACTGTATGGCTGACACCATCACCAGAGTCGAGCACAATACCTTCACAGCCAAGTAAAATACCCATCAATAAACATGAAAGTAAATGTTTTGGATAACAAAAGTGAAATCTAATATTAACATGTCCAAAACAGAACTCCAAACAGTAGCATAACTAAAGTTCTCACCCAACTAGACTAATAGTTCAGACCAAAAAAATCCAAATCAATGTCAGTTATCGAACTTAAAAAGAACCTCTTTATAATTCAGCTACGAATCATAGACTGATATGTCAACTATAAATTTCACCAGTACGCCTCTTTCCAGGTTAAGATTCAAAGACACATGAGTTATTATGACACTTTTCAGCTTTAAAGCTATACTTCAACTAATCAACATCCTTACCGGTTGTACGGCCACTTGCATATAGGGAAAGAACAGCTTGAATGGCTACATACATAGCAGGAGTGTTAAAGGTCTCAAACATTATCTGGGTCATCTTCTCACGATTAGCCTTGGGATTCAGGGGGGCCTCAGTTAGGAGAACTGGGTGCTCTTCCGGGGCAACACGAAGCTCATTATAAAAGGTGTGATGCCAAATCTTCTCCATGTCGTCCCAGTTGCTCACAATACCATGCTCAATTGGGTATTTTAAAGTTAAAATACCACGCTTGGATTGAGCCTCGTCACCAACATAAGCATCTTTCTGGCCCATGCCAACCATTACACCAGTGTGGCGAGGGCGCCCTACAATGCTAGGGAAAACAGCTCTTGGAGCATCATCTCCGGCAAACCCGGCCTAAATAGTAACATCAAAAGCAGTCCATAAGATTTAATGTGCAAAACGAAGAAAATAAAGGGTACAAAAACAACTATTAAAACAATCAGGTCATCAAATCAAAGTTCTTCCCAACAAAAATGAACTTCATTCAATACCTTGACCATTCCTGTTCCATTATCACACACGAGAGGCTGAATGTCCTCAGTTTCTGCCATCTTCTTCTACCTGTTAGGTACACCACAATCAATTACAACAATGCCTCATTGAAAAACACAAATAGATATTTAAAACAAAACATAGTACACAATGCTAACATTTTCCTAATTGGTTTCCCTAAACACTTCTCTATCAGCTGAAATCTCCAATCAATATACAATCCAACTCCATGCTCATGCATAAGCCTATAAAGATATCACAAGTCTAATACATAAGAAAAAGGGGAAAGAAAATTGAGAAAGAGTTCTTTCAATCCAAATCACTGTATAAAAACAATTGAAAGACATTCAGAGAGTCAAGTCTACTTAGTGTGGCACACAAACCAAAGCATGATGCAAAACAGACATAGAACATCTATGATTCTCTTAAAGAATTTTCACAATGAAAGAGCATCCATGACTAGTAAAGGAACGATCTTTCAGATAGGCAATCCATAATCTCTGTTTTTGAATATTGAAAACCCCAAATTGATACGAAATCAAACACAAACACTCCAAAACCAAACAATGCAGCAATCAAATCATTAAGCACAAGAAACAAGAAAAATAAAATCACAGATCTAAAGCGAAGTATCAGAGAGAAGATGAGGAAGTTGACCTTTGTGAATGTGAGTGACGGAGATCGAAGGCGAAACAGAGAGAAAGAGACGGAGTGTTTTTGAGAGTGGGCGAAAGAAATGGAGGAGGTGAACAAGAATAATGAAGGGTGGGATGAGACGTAATTTGAGCCGTTGGATTTATGGAACGCGTCCACGGGCCTTGTGGGGCTATTATTGCCTGTTCCTTACTTCCTTACAGCTCCTTCCGCTGTTCCAGTCATTTTCTCCACTGTCTGGACCCTTTTGCCCCTCCCTCGCTTCCTAATTACATTTCTTTGTATGCTAAACCAAAATGATTAAGAAAACTCTAGTTAACACAAGGCAAAAACTTTCTCTAAATTTTCATCACACATATGGAGCATGCATGTGTATCATGTTTTCGATCTTTTCGATATAAACTTTGAACCTAAAATGGTTTGATCAGTCGTAAATATGAAAACGATGTCGTTTTGAACACGAATATTATACCGTGATGAGAAGTGTTTCACAAATGTCCAAATTTTAAGGTTTTTTTTCAGTTAGATTATTAGATAGAAGATTCTATTGCTGATATGCCCTAATGAAAAATGATCAGATTGGGAACTATACAAACAAATCATAACCCCCTCTATCACGTTTTCATATTAAATGAAGAATGTGGGTGAAAGTGTCATCCCAAACATTAAAAAAGGAGTTCAATGTTGGGCAATGAACACAACAGCAAGTTGCATCCTATAATGCATCAATCAGAACATTAAACAACATTAAGAAAAAAGCATTGCATCAAACAACCTTATAAAATGTTGAGGATCTACTCAAAAGCCAGACTACTAGGGTTGGCAAATCAGAATCCAAACTGTCACCAGCTAGGCATAATGGTTCTAGCTAACTGTATGTAGGTGGGAGACTCATCATTGAAATCATAGAAAACAAAGCAAAACGTAAATGAAAGAAAGAATGATGAAACAAGCAACAGTCATTCAAAAGCCATTACAGAATGGCTGGTTCATGAAGTGTTCACCAAGTCAGAGCTTAGCATTCGTACAAGCAACAAGCTTACCAACTTCCATTTACTTGTTTCAAGTTCATGATGATATTGTCCATCCAACGAAAACATCCAAAAGCACTGTAACTAAAAGCTCGCCGGGATATCGCAATGTCTAAAGCCACAACAGAATTAATATTATTGATTTCAATTCTAGAATTACATTAGTTAAGAAGGGAAATTGCCAAAAAACAGTTCAACTGACTAGAACAAGATAGACTACTCTTGTATAGATCGACAAGCAAATCTCCAAGTCTTTCTAATGAATTATTACACTGTCTAAACAGAATACTAAGATCAACCATGAAATTGGATAAATATGCATTTTAAACTTTGTCAAGTTGATCACCCATCGGCAGGGATGGAATTGAACACTTGATACCAAAGAGGCAAACAAAGGCAGGCTCGCCAATCACTTCTACAGGAATGGAGGTAGGATAACCCATCGACGTGGATACTTGGGTCTTCCGTCCTTCCCATCAAAAATCTGCAGATGGCAAGGTGACACAACAAATCAATTTGAATGCACAGAGCTTCTATATACAAACTCATATGGATACATTCTGGCGCTTACAGCATAATTATGTAAGTAAATATGTATATATATTATACTTGTAAATTCATGCAAAAAAATACCAATCAAGGTGAGCTTAAATAGACCAAGATGTTAGCAAAAAACGAGACCTAACATTTAAGCAAAAGAAGAACACTAGTAGTTATTAGTATACCGAACAAAACATTTTTCTTGGAGGACAAAGTAGTATAGAAGAGTACCTTCTTTAAACGGCGGTGCTTTCCAAGGGCCCAATTGGTCATGATAGAAGCAGCAACTGCAGCAAAAAGATAACCAGCAACCGTCTGCGTTGCAATATTAAAGCCCAACCACTGATAAATCTCTGTTGTGTAATTTGCACATGTCACAATATTGAACAGAAAACCACGTGGTATTTGATAGCCTCCACTTCCATCAGGGCTTCGCAGATTCCTCAATAGAATATGGCAATACAAGTTTGCGATTTGACATATTATCCCAAACCCGAACCCAATCTTCATTTGGAGGTCGCTAACAGGGGTGTAAAGTGGGTGATTCACGTAGTAAGACATGAGTACTGCAAAGCTCCAATAATAAGCACAATTCCGTGATACATAAGAGATTGGTGAGGTTGCATGGCTGAACCTATGTATGAAAAATGTTTCCAAAATACGTTTGAAGTAGTGGAAGCAATAATAATATAGTGCATATGTCTGGACTGGGTGGATGACACGGTCTCCTTTGAAACCCAAGTACTGGTAAACAGGGAAATAGTAAAAGATGGGATAAATAAGCAAAGGACCAATATACTCAAAGAAGAAGAGTGTTCGGTATTCAACTTGTGGGCCTAAGTCCTTGAACACCACAGTTAAGTTGTCTGAATTTCCACTGTAATAATCTTTGAGACTCTTCTTGGAGGTGAGGACAACTGCCTTCTCTTTTGATCCTGGTTGGACGGGAAGAGTAAGCCGCTGCCTTGAAGGATAGAACTTTTTGGCTGTTGACATAAGACATGGAATCATGTTACAGTTATCCTACGATATAAAGAGCCACCTACACACAGCTCACTGCTTTTTTTTTTTTGAGGGAATTCATTAATGGAACAATGCATACAACATGACAAAAGCATCAATAGTGAAATATAACAACCTAGACAATAACAAATGTCAATGACGAAATTCAGGCCAGGAACAACTTACCTAAATGCCAAGTTTTCTAACAGTATGCATTCCAGTTAAATTGGAACAAAGAAACCACACAGTACACATGCTAACAAACTGCCGTATGTACTATCATTCATTCCATTTATTTTTTTCCTCGAATGCATGAAATCTACACATTATGACCAATCATGCTATCTCCAAACAGAAAAAGAAAAAAAAAAAAAGGAATGGTAAACACAACCATCCCAAACAGAAAATTAACTAAAATGTGCAAAAGTCAAAAGCTCCAGCCATCAGATTACACCAAGATAAACGATATGCTATGGAAAAACAACAAAATGAACTCAACAGCCACCGGTCTTCTTGAGAACTTCATGCATAAACATATACATACATGTCTGAAACCTATAATCCTTAGATTTTCCTTGAAATCATTTATATTCCGATCATATTATTCCACTAATCCTACTTCAAATTCTCTTTGGAAGTAAGCTCAAAATTGCCTGTGCTCCCTGGAATTTCCCTTGAGATGCTTTTCCATGATTAAATCTAATACTTCAAGCAAAAGTTAAAATACTCTTCATAGTTTGTTCTTCATTAGCTTTCAAATTCTGATGATATCCATCAAGAAGAGGTAGGCTATCAGATGCTTTAGGTATTCATTTGCAAAGCAAATAGCAAATAGCTCTTGCTGGTATTTAATTTAATTTTCTACATTTGAAGTGACAATACTGAGGTAAAGACTATGGCGTTGTTCAGACAAGATGCTTCAAGTGTATTCTCATAATAAAGTTCAAATTTTCATAAACTTTCACCAACAGTTACACTTACTAGTCCCACACTCGCACCAAAATACATGATTGTATCTCCACAAGTAATACAGGAGGAAAAGGATGAATGCTATTCCAAAACTTGAAGAAAATATGATGATGCAACAAGCTTTAAAATCACAAATCAATCAATCTTATCTTAATGTACCAAGATGTTAACTTTCCAGCAAAAAAAAAAAAACATGTTAAAGACTATGCTTATTCAGCTTTATAAGTTCCTAATAGAAGAGAAGCATATCCAGCAATACTTACATCGCTTATGGATCTCCTCCTGCAGATCAGCCACTGTGGCCTACAAGACAACAGAGAAACGAACACACTCAGAAAAAGCTAAAAACATTAAAGTACCGAACTTTAGTTCTTTAATAGTTGGAATTCAGAGAAACGTTGAATCTTTCACTAAACTGAACCAAACCCAAAATTCTAATCCTTACTTTTCGAAAACCCAGACAAATAACAAAGCAGCCAAACAGGGATACCCACAAATTTCAAAGAAGAAAGCCCAAGGTAAAGAAGAGCTTACAGAGTCACTGAGCTCAAGACCACCCTTGAAAAGTTCTCTACCACTCCTTGTAACTACGCTGACCTTCATCTTCGAGAAAGATACCCACTTGAAGCAACGATTGCAGAGTACGAATCAGAAGCAAGAGAGTAGATAGATCCGAAAGTGGTTCTCTTTTTTTTTTGGTTACAAAAGTGGTTCTCTTTAATAACGATGTGGGAATTAGTTTTGTGTAGGACAGTAGTTAGTTTGGGCGGTATTGGATAGCTAATTATGGCGTGTGTTTTTTTTTTTTTTGATGAAGAATTATGGCGTGTGGTTGGGGTAGGAAAGCTAAATATGAGGCTGATCAACCACATATAAGGACTCTTTGGTTATATCGAAGTGGTTCAGTGTTTGTTAGCAGGTTAGCAGGTTAAATGTTGGTCATATAATTCAACGCTGTTACCAGATTATTAAACGCATGTCTAAGCCATCCTTGTCAATTATTCAGGAGTTTAGTTGTGCTTCTTGACAAGAAATTGTTCAAAAGTGCAAGAGGCAGGGCTTCTTTTGCTTTTTTTTTTTTCCTTTTTCTTTTTCAAATGAGCAGTTAGTTTACTCCCAAGTCGATAATAGACACTTATGCAAACTACCCAGAATCGACCAGTCTCAAACTCTCCAAGTTATTACACACAAGACGCATTTTAAGCTTGATCGAAAAGGACAGTAAACTGCGACAATAAATTTACAGGTTCAGGATAAATTTCACTCAACCAAAAGCATTTTGGAAGCAGTATTACAGCTGCACATTACAGAACTTCAAACAAAACAAAGGACATATACCATAACCCTAACTTCAACTAGACTCGAGTTGACAAAGAAACAATCTAGCCTGCAACTCGATATCCCATAGTTTCCATCCTCCTCTGTGTACCTTTCTATTGTGAATATTCCAGGTCAACTTCATAACAGTAGCAGCAACTTCCTGCCTATCGCATTGTTTATAAGCCACCTATGCTCCATGTACCAATCTCCAACTTCTCTACCTAAATAAATATAGTAGAAGGAACTGTACTAAGCAATAAACAAAATAACGAAAGGAATTCCTATTGAAAAGCATCGGTAAGGCAAACATAGATGGAATTTGCTATTTTCGAATATCATGTCCAACATATAAAGAACTGCCAAGGCTGCACATCACAGAGAGAAGAGATATGCCACAATCAGGTGAAATGTTCTGCTCAGAATCCCATATTAAACAATTTTCAATCTCTTGACATATGACAAACCATTGCCTTCAAATTCACACCTAACCTCTACGGCTCTACCTCTATTACCAACTATTGATTGGCAGAATGAGCCAAAGACTTTCCATAACAATGAAGAATGCTGAATACACAACATTCATACTCTAGACCACACACCGAATACATCCAAAGTAAAAACTACTTAAATGACAATAAAATTGCATCGAATCAGTTGTGATGACGACTTTAAGATGGCGAGCACCATTTTCTTAATTAAATGCAGCTTTTGTACAGTACATAGCATCCCCTCCCACAATATATGTAATTTTTCAACTTTTCCAATATGAAAACCCACATTTCCAGACATCAGCTGGTTGAAGACTCAACCCAGAACAAACTGAAGCAGACTGCAGTCTGGCAACAGTAACTCAAAAGAAAAGTCTCATACAGTCATACTACCAAAAAAAGAAGTTATATTCACCAAAATATAGACCAAAGAAATCACAATGTAACCACCAGAAGAAGCTTGTATCCCAAGGATGAGAAGGCATAAAGCAACCTCCTGAAGGAAAAGATTATCTGTTGTCTAATCCACAAGTGTGCAAATTGTGGGAGAGCTAAGAACTATATGTTCAGATCTTGATATTTAACAAAATGACAAACATGATCATACAACATTAAAAATCACACGGTATCTCTTTAATATGCTCTAATAACGATTGCTCAAGAATAAGAAACTAGAAAATTGGGCATCTTCATGTAACTGCAATTGCATGGAAAACTCCAGTTTGTTCTCTGACCACTATCAACAATGATGAATTAATAAGCACATTTGACTGCTAGATACAGTTTAATTACAGCAGTGTATATTTCTATTTCACACCAAAGAGTAAATTATACTAATCATACATATAACTGCAAGAATTGATAACAGGATTGGGTTCACAACCAAGCTATTGTGTGTGTGTGTGTAGCAAGTACACAAACGAATGCAAGTTAAAACAGATAAAGATAAACAGTAAAAAGAATAATGTACTCAAGGCTGTTTTTGTAGTCTTCCAAATTACCAGAACATTTTGAACATACAATAAGTGCATAAAGTATCATTTCAAAACAGAGTAACACCTTTGAAAAGCAGATGACTATCCACATTATGGCTCAATCTCCATCAGAGAAAAAATTTCTACCAACCACATTAGGCAAGTTTACAAATATCCTCATACTCAACAGCTTTAAGCACTCTACCATCATAGACGCCCTTCTCTATCTGCACCTTAGCACAAAACTTATCCGTGTCCACTGCCAGCAACCTTGCATTCGATCCTCGATAGGCCCCATTCACTATCTTTACAAGGCACCCAATTTGCGGAATCACCGTCTCTAGCTCCTGTTGGTCTACTCTCAAGACATGCTTGCTTTCCAGCATTTCAACCTCCCCAACATACTTGTCAATCACTTTCTTCACAACCCCCTTTTGCTTATAGTAACCCTTCTCGGCCAAAGCTTTACTCATAACTTTGACAATGATCCCCTCACACACCCAATAGTCCTTCCTATTAACCCTCTCTTTCTTCCTCTCCTCTTCCCTCATCAACTCCTCCAATGCCAAGCTCCCTGCACCACCACTACCGGTTCCGGTTTTCGGTTTCTTATTCTTCCTCTCCTCCTCCACCTCTTCGAACACCAATTTCGAACTCTCCCCTCTCTCTTTTTTCGAGGCCCCAAGAGCAAACCCGATTTTAACACCACTCTCCACTTTCAACTCCCTATTGACATCTTCATTAGGTTGACCCTCTCCATCAGCATTGGGCATTGACTGATAAACCCTCTCAATCTGCTTCTTAATCTCCCTCTCCTGCTTCTCCTCCTCCGCCAAATCCGCCTTAACTCTCTTCATCTTCTCCCTCTCCTTAAACAGCGTCTCGGAATCTCGATCAATGTAAGTAATGAACCACCCCTTGGGCGTCTCCTCAACCTTGCACTTGCCGGTCTTCCCCAGGTGCTTCACAAACTCGGTCAGCGTTGCCCACTCGGTGGAGTTCATGTGGACGTGGTGGCGGTCGTTGATGTACTCGTTGTAGACGACGGTGGCGGCGATGCGGCTGAAGCGGTGGCTCCGCTTCATGTGCTCCAAGAAACTGGTCTCGAACTCCTCGGAGTAGCCCTCGACGACGCGGTGGGGGTTCTCGCCGAAGATGAGCATCTGGCGCTGGTGGCTCTCGCTCATGCAGTGGCACTTGAAGCCGTTCTCATCGCGGCATTGCTTCTGGCACATCTGGCAGTACCACCGGAGCTTCTGGAGCCCCTTGGCCTTGATTCGGTTCGCGATTGCCTTCGGTGTGAGAAAGTCGTTCTTCCCCATGATGATGATGATTCACAGAGATTGAGATTGGATTTCAATTTGGGGCAATTGGGTCAAGATTGAATCTTTACCGAAAGGGGAAAGGCGTAATCTTTACTAGAGTAAACCCTAGAAACAGAGCAGACATCAAATTTGGACTCGCGAAAAATTGCCGAACATGAAAGATTGACCGGAAGAAGAATATCACAGAGGGAGAGGGAGATGCTAGCTATTGGTTTGGGTTCGGTTCGGGTTCTCTCTCAGCCTTCCTATATTCCCGAGTCTCTATTTTGTTTGTTTTATTTTTCTTTATAATTGATTAAAGTCCTTATAATTATTTTTTTGTTTCTGATTTTCACAGATTTATTTGTTTACGATTTTATCCTGCTGTGTAAGTACTTTTCTCTTTAGCATATTAACTAACAAAGGAGTTTTGTGGGATATTGAAAATATAGTATCCTAAAGATGCATGGTTGTTTAATTTGGTTTTATAGTGGTTTAGAGAGTTATGAAATTTCATAAACGTATGTCGTTGGATTAGTTCAATGTGTGCATCACATCACAAATAGACTAATTTAATAGTTTACATCTCCGGAGCTTCAATATTCCGAAACACTTACAATTTTCAAAAGAAAAGAGAGGAGTGACCCAAGAACAAGCCAAGGAATTGAGACTGTGGTGTAATCACCGGCCAATACTCCTTGAAGTCAGCTTACCATATTGCTGATGATTGTAATCCCTTTCTTCTGGCCGGTGGACTTGTCCTCAGCAGAGACCTTTAGAATACCATTAGCATCTATCTCGAAACAAACATCGAAGTTTGGAACATCTTTGGGAGCTGGAGGAATGCCCTCGAGCACAAACTTGCCAAGAAAGTTATTGTTTATGGTTGTTTCACTCTCACCCTCATAAATAGGGAAGCTGACTTCAGTTTGATTATCGTAGCAAGTAGTTATAACTTTGTTCTTCTTGATGGGAATTCTGCTATTTCTTGGGATCACGACCGTCATGAATGTCTCGCAATAATCTGACACAGTGTCCACCCCAAGTGAGAGAGGGGTGACATCCAAGAGAGTGAAGTCTTGAAGCTTTCCATTTCCATGGCCACTCAAGACTGCAGCTTGAACAGCTGCACCAAATGCAATAGCCTCATCAGGATGAATACTCTTGCACAGTTCCTTTCCCTTGAACACATCCTGTAATAGTTGTTGCACCTTGGGAATTCTCGACGAGCCACCAGCAAGAACAACATCATGGACACTGTCTATGTCCATTTTAGCATCCTCCAAACACTTGTGCACAGGCTCCATACATTTGGTGAAGAAATCCATGTTGAGTTGTTCAAATTTGGAACGGGTGAATGTTACATAAAAATCAATACCTTGATGCAAACATTCAATTTCAATGTCAGTTGTAGTTGTAAATGAAAGTCTCCTTTTTGCCTTTTCACAGGCATTTCTTAACCTCCTAAGAGTTTTCATGTTTCCGCTCACGTCCAAATTATGCTTCTTCTTGAATTCCTCAACACAGTAATTCACCATTTTGTTATCGAAGTCCTCACCACCAAGGTGAGTATCTCCAGCAGTGGCCTTGACTTCGAACACACCATCACCTATGGCAAGAAGTGAAACATCCAAAGTACCGCCACCCAAATCAAATACAAGTACATTTCTCTTGCTATACCAACCTCCCTTCTTGTCAAGGCCATAAGCAATTGCTGCAGCAGTTGGTTCATTAATAATACGCATCACATTTAGGCCAGCACTAGTACCTGCTTTTTTTGTAGCCTCACGCTGCGAGTTATTGAAGTAAGCAGGGACTGTGATTACTGCATTCTTCACAGTTGATCCGAGGTATGCTTCAGCAATCTCCCGCATTTTTGCAAGAACCATGGATGAGATTTCTTCGGCAGCACACTGTTTCTCTTCGCCTTTGTGGGTAACCACAATCATAGGCTTATCATCAGAACCTTTGATCACCTTGAATGGCCAGAGCTTCTTATCACTTTGAACAAAGGCATCACTGAATCTCCTACCAATTAACCGCTTTGCATCTGCAAATTGATCGATGCCAATTAATTTTATCTTTTTTCAAAGAAGCGGATTTATACTTATTTGTTGCATATCGAGTGACATTCTTGAGAAGTAGTAACAAGTTTTGTTAACACATATGAAGATCATTTTTTAAAAATTTTTTACCCTTAAGTTCACTAAGGGATACATATCAAAATTAAGTTAAAGTGTTCAACTCCTATAGAAGCAAAATACAAATAAATGAAAAAAAAATAGAGGTAGAACAGTAAAGAAATTGAACAAAGAAACCATGTATCTGCAGAAATTTATGAATGATCGATATGGAGAAATACAATTGAGAATAATGTGAATATGGGGAAATTAAGAAATGAACCCTACGTACGTACCGAAGATGGAGTTTTCGGGGTTTCTCAAGATCTGATTGAATGCTGCTTCTCCTACCAGAAGCTCAGTATCAGTGAAGGCAACACATGATGGAGTGGTCCTGTTACCCTGATCGTTCACTATGATTTCCACACTATTATTATCATGCTTCCAGACTCCCACACACGAGTACTTAGTCCCCAAATCAATTCCGATCGCATGTCCTTCTTTTCCTGCCATTCTCACGTACCTCAAAAACTCAAAAGAAAAATAAAGACCACAAATGATCCGAATGATTGTGAGTTGGGGGAGTCTCTTTGGAAAGAAAACAGTTCAGACTAGAATATAAGAAGTCAAAGGATTAATATACATTCGGATGCCCAAAGAGTTCAAATTGAAGTTGGAAGAAGAGTCATCGGCAAGCTGCGGTTTCAGTTATGAAATGCAATTGTGATAGGATCACACCGAAGTAAAAGACAAAGTAAAGTAATTAAACTGATTTCATTTCATTGCTTGTCCGTAATGGAGATTCACACAAGTTTTTAAGGATACAAAGATACATAAAATAAGACTAGCACTATCTTGGTAGCAGATATGAAATGTCATGCTTGTCCCCACTGACTTGGGAGTTGATAGAAAATGGTATATTATTCCTAGCAATTGTCGGCTAAGGGGAATTATGTTTAGGTAAAGTGCTTTGATCCTAACAAATTGTGAGCAACTGATCGGCCAAAAACCCCTTCTCAGATATACTGTTTTTTTGGGTCAAAAAAGATACTTTACTCTTCTTTCTCTTTTTTGTTCTTTTCTTTTTACTTTTTATTTTCTTCTACTTGTTTGCTAAGTTTCCTCATTCCTTACTTTCCTCTTCTTTTTCTTTTTTGTTCAGAAACGATATTATAATATTTTTCTTTCTATTAGAGACTTTAGGGACAAGGTTGACAAGACCTGTTAACGGACTGAGTTTGAAGTGGATCGACCTAAATTCGAATTTATTTAACAATAAAAAAATTTCAATCCGATCCGATCTTTAACCCGGCAGATCATTGATAAGCCAATTCAAATCTGTGTCCAGTGGATTAACGGATATCGGGTCTACTTTAAACTTTATGTTGCTACCATGTCATATCTGTCCCGGTACAGACCCCATGACGGGTCAGGAGTAGCCCACCATCGCTGTACAGCCCACCTCTGGGCCCAATGACAAGTGCCCCAGCGGCCCAGGCAACGCCCCAGTGGCATCCACCTACTCGGTAGGGATCCCCTACCGGGTATACTGCCTTGACAATGCCCCAGTAGCCCAGGCAACGCCCCAGTAGCGTCCACCTACTCGGTAGGGATCCCCTACCGGGTATACTGCCTTGACAATGCCCCAGCGGCATCTATCCACTCGGTAGGGATCCCCTGCCGAGTATACCAGAAAAAGCTCTGGCGGTACCCCAGCGGTACCAGCAATACCAGGCCGGGTGTACCGACAACAAGCCTTCCTCCCGGCTTCACAGAGACATCTCCTGACCGAGTACCGAGGGCACATAGCCCAATCGGTACCAGCACAGCCACCTGTCAACACGTGCTTGTCCACTACCTCGCGGATCGCACCAAGCCGAACACCCATACTGCACCAAGCGCAACCGTCCCTCAATGCGCGTATCAAGGTAGTGGATCAGGGAATATTACCTCGTGTCAGGGGATGTCCCCCATGCCAGGGAAGCTTGTCTCCGACCTCACCTCATATATAAGGGGTCCTCACTCCGTATTGAGGTAAGTTCTCTCCGTATCCCAGTCACACTCTGCTTAGATCCCATTGGACTAATTTGAGCGTCGGATGGTATTCGGTTGGTACACGCTGGCCTCCCCTGACCTCTTTTGTGCTTCCAGGTACGCAAGTGCGCTCCAGGTGCGTCCCCACCGAGCAGCTGGGAAACGGCAGAAACACTTTAAATAAAAATATTAAATTTTTATAAAACTTTGATAAAACATTGAAACAAAATAATCAAGAGTATACCTTAATTTAATAGTAATTTTATCCTAAGCAAAAACCCTAGTCGCTCCCTCTCCTCTCTAGCGAAACCCAAAACCCAAAATCAGATCTATGTCCTCCCCCCCTCCATTCCCAGATCTAGTTTGATCTTGGGTGTGTGAGTGGGGGTGGATCTTTCCTCTTGTTTTTCTTTTTTCGTTTGGTCTTGTTTGTGGTCAGAGTGGATGTGGTGGCGATGAAGCGTTGTGGAGGTGACGTTGGTGGCTTGGTTGTTCGGGTCCACGGTGGCTTTGTCAGCGGTCTAGGGTTGTGACAAAGTTGTTGTTGCTGGGTGGCTGTTGTTCACTGTTAGATCGCAAGTGTGGATTGACGTCAAGAGCAGTGTCTATAGGAGGGATTCTATGGTGCTGCCAATGAGTGAGATTTGCAATGGTGGTATGCCGATTTTGAAGCTTTTCCGTCCCTGGGCCCGTTCGGTCATTCTTCGGATCTTATCTAGTTTTCCAGTTTTTGTTTATTTCCGTTGTTTTTTGCTGCAGTTTGTATTAGGTTTTGATTTTATTCGCAGATTTCAAATAAGTCATGGCTCTTCCGAGTCTGGGTTGTTGTCAGGGATCTCAGCGGGGGTCTGGTTTTGGGTAGTTAGTCCTTTATTTTTAGGACTCAATCTCTTGGCGGCTTTTAGCCATGTGATTGATTATCAGCCTGCGTTGATGACGTTGACCTTGATGTCAATGTCAAATGCTAGGAAGGGCTATCTGAAAGGTACATCTGACCAGTTATGCTATTTATTGGTCATTTTGACCCAGTTAACTATCTAATTTTATTCTTTTGATCCCTTGACTGGTCAATCCCTCCTCTTTCGAGTGAGGATGTCTAATTTTAGTTTCTTGCTTCATGTCGTTGTTGATGTATGTCCTTGTTGATGTATGCCCTATGAGTGATGTACTTGATACAGTTTATTGAATGGAATTATTCACCTTGATCCCAAAAAAAAAAAAAAGTACACCTTAATTTGATTTTGAAGGTAGAAGCTTGATTGACTGTGGTATGTAACTATCTTAATTAAATAGAAGATGAGATCGCTTGGGTGATGGATCTTGTTTTTCTGAGACCCGTAGGGCCTTAATTATCCCTACAAACATATTTTGGTTTTGAACTAGAAACTCGATAAAAAAAGAACATGTGATTTTAAAACAAAGATTTTTATAGTATTCTGCAAAAAATTTGTCAAAAAATATATATTTATTATTTTATATCTTATAAAATAATATTTTATTATCATGATACGGACCGAATTATTAACAGACTTGATCAACCTAAATCTGTATATAATCTGTTAGGTAAACGCATCATGATCATTAACATGTCAATTGATCAAATTTTCAATCAAAATCCGTCCAATAACTACGGCACATATAAAAGACTTTTGTGTCAAAGGGTCGTTTAGAGGGACAAACACTAAATATGTGCCTAAATAGTATCTGTTAAATATATACAATCCGAAGTTTACACCTTCACGATTAGAACACCTCTTTAGCTACCTTATGAGCAACTTAAAGACCAAAACGAACAAAAACAAAGAAAAAAAAAACTACTGATCCATGTAGTACCGATGAGGGAAAACAAAGACAAAAAGGAGTAGGAAAAGTTTAGAGAAGAAATCAAACAGATGAGGGTTTAAGAGGCATTAGGGTTAGAAAGGAAGGAATAGACATACAAGAGAAGACAGGGAGAGACAAATACTAGGTAGGTGATTTAGGGAAATCTGTTTATTCATTCAATTTATATATAGGAGCTCTGAGCCTCTGAGATAGTTCAATTAACCCTAAGTAACTAAAGTACCGATAATAACCCTAACTATGAGATGCTTAAGATAACACCAAATGCATGATTAACACAAAATCATAAGCATAAACCAGTTCCAACCTACTCTGAACTCTGAAGTCTCAACTCTACAAACATGTAAAGAAACAAATATAGATGCCTAGAACCGTAGAACCATGTGGTAATAGAATATATAAAATGTAAAACATAGCAGATGCTTTCTGCCCATCTGGTTTAAAGTAAATTAGAAACACTGCTACTCAGCAAAAGTCCATAGATAATATGAAATTGGTTTTACATTATAGTTGGTCATTTGTTACATCATCTCCTCAATTCCCTCGCAAGATTTTCTGTCACTGTTAATTGTAATCCCTCTCTTCCAACCGGTGGACTTGTCCTCAGCAGAAACACTAAGGATACCATTAGCATCAATATCAAAACAAATATCGATTTTAGGGACACCAACGGGAGATGGAGGAATGTGATCCAGGATAAATTCACCCAAGAAGTTATTGTTCACTGCTGTTGAACTCTCACCCTCATAAATGGCAACCCTGCCACTACATTGTCCATTGGAGGTGGTAGTGGAAGTACGCTTCACGGTGATGGGGATTCTCGAGTTTCTAGGAATAAAAACTCCCATGGCACGTACACTTGTCGAAGAAGTCCCTGTTGAGATCTTCAAATTTGGCACGAGTAATAGAAGTAGAGAAATCAATACCCTCATTCAAACAGTCAATTTCAATGCCAATTGAAGAGGAATATGACAGCCTCTTCTTTGCCTTCTCACATTCATTTCGTAACCTCCTGAGAGCTCTAGAGTTTCCGCTAACATCCACATTATGCTTCCTCTTGAATTGCTCAACACAGTAATTTACCATTCTGTTATTGAAGTCCTCACCTCCAAGGTGAGTGTCACCGGCTGTAGCCTTCACTTCAAAGACACCATCCCCAATGTTAAGCAATGAGACATCTAAAGTACCACCGCCGAAATCAAATATCATAATATTTCTCTTACAATACGAACCAGCCTTCCTGTCAAGCCCATAAGCAATGGCTGCAGCCATTGGTTCGTTGATTATACGAATCACATTTAGGCCAGCACTGACACCAGCATTTTTGGTAGCTTGACGTTGCGAGTCATTGAAATAAGCAGGGACAGTGATAACTGCATTTTTCACAGTTGATCCGAGATAGCCCTCAGCAATCCCACGCATCTTTGCAAGAATCATGGATGAAATTTCTTCAGCAGCAAACTTCTTTTCTTGGCCATTTTGGGTAACCACAATCATAGGTTTGTCACAAAGACCTTTAGTGACCTTGAAAGGCCAGAGTTTCAAATCATCTTGAACAGAAGTATCACTGAATCTCCTACCAATTAATCTCTTTGCATCTGCAAATTAGTCTATATTTAGAAACAGAATCCCCCCACAAAAAAAAAAAGAACACGAAGAAATGAATGGATGACACAGACCAGAAATTTCAATAGGCCACATAGTAAAAGTAACAGAACCAAAGGAAAAATAAGAAAGCCTAGAGTCACAGGAATACTACAATTTTGTGAAAGATGAATGAACATACCAAAGATGGAGTTGGTGGGGTTTCTGATGATCTGGTTAAATGCTGCATCACCTACCAATAGCTCCGTATCGGTGAAGGCAACACAAGATGGAGTGGTCCTATTGCCCTGATCGTTCACTATGATTTCTACATGATCATGCTGCCATACTGCCACACATGAGTAAGTTGTCCCCAAATCAATGCCGATTGCATGACCTCTATCTACTCCTGCCATTTTCAGTTCAAAAAGCTTGAAAAAGATTAAAAACAGAAAAAATGGTAACAAAGATGGAAGAAGACTAATGCTTGAGTTGAGTGAGAGTCCTTTAGGTTTTATACAGAAATGTAAGATTTATGGGAATAAGTAAAGACAAGTTTGGAAGGGATCGATGCATGTTTTAGTCTGTTGAGCTTTGCATGAACTTATTGGGGAATTCAATAGGTCTATAGAATTTATTTGGTTCACTCTGTACTAGCCTACTAGGTATCTGTTTCCTTTAAAAAAAAAATTAAGATAAAATAAAATCGATAATTTAATGGGTACAAGGTTAAAGTTTAGTTTGTAAAACTGCTAAATCAGTGGATTTGTAAAGCTCTTGTACTGCTGCTACTACTAAAAATTTTCAATACAAGGCACAAAGCGGTTTAGTTACATTAGTTTCAAGTGTTTGATATCCTTCATTTTTTTTTTTTGGTTTTGTTCATTAACAGGTTGAGCCAAAGTCTTTCATAAAATGCATCAAAGAGGCAACTAAATTTTTCAAGGGCAGCAAAGTAGCACATGTACGTAGGGGTTAAAGTTTATTTGATAGCTTCTTCATCTTCTCCCATGAAGAAAATATTACTATATCCACGACTGCAAATGATCGAACAACCATAAGAAACGATTGTGGGTAATAGGAGAGAAATTTTTGTGATTGTGTTGCACATACTAGTTGCTATATGTATAATAAAATTCAATATGTACTCCACTATATATGTATATATGAACAACATGTACTTGCATGTATTTCTGTTTTGGTCAAGAACTCAAGATTCAAGAAAGTATGCATGTAAATAAAATTCAACCCATATTTTGACCAAAGACAAAAATCATTCAACTCATAATCTATTCTGCAGTTTTGGTGGCATTTTGTGGGTCGAGTCTTTCTTCTGAATGCAAAATCGAAAGTGGAATTACGTTTAATAAACATAGAATTTCCGAAAATAACACAATATATATGATATCTAGTTGGAACATTATAACCAGAATAGCCAATTCGAGCTGTAGACCAGTCTTAAACAAGACATGATATACTTTTTTACATTACAACCAGAATAGCCAATTTGAGCTGTAGTATCACTTGAAACATAATGTTTATTTTATACTAGAACTGCTATTTCAGTTTTAGTAGCATGCCATAAATTGAAACTTCGATCTTACTTCACTGGCTCAATTCCTTCACAAGTTCTTCTGTCACTGTTGATTGTAATCTCTTTCTTTTTGCCAGTGGACATGTCCTCAGCTAAGATACTCAAGATACCATTGGCATCAATATCAAAGCAGATAGAGAATCTAGGAACACCACTAGGAGCTGGAGGAATGCCATCAAGTTTAAGCTTACCTAGAAAGTTATTATCTTTGGGTATTCTACTCTCACCCTCATAAATGGGAAAGCTCACAAAAGGTTGGTTGTCACTAACGGTAGTAACACCATCTCTCTTCCTCAGGGGAATCCTCGAGTTTCTTGGAATCACAACATTCATGAATGGCTCCAAACTACCATCTTTGGCAACTCTGGCACTCCCCACCCCAAGTGACAGAGGCGTGACATCCAAGAGAGTGAAGTCTTGAAGCTTCCCAAGTAGATTCCTACCATTCAAGACCGCAGCTTGAACTGCGGCACCATGTGCTATAGCCTCATCAGGGTTGAGGCTCTTGCATAGCTCCTTCCCCATGAACACGTTCTGTAAAAGTTGCTGCACCTTGGGGATTCTAGAAGAGCCACCAGCAAGAACAACATCATGGACACTGCTTATCTCCATTCTAGCATCCCTCAAACACTTGTGTACAGGCACCATACACTTCATGAAGAAATCATTGTTGAGTTGTTCAAATTTGGCACGGGTAAAAGTTACATAGAAGTCGATACCCTGATGCAAACTATCAATTTCAATGTCAGTAGTAGACGTAAATGAAAGTCTTCTCTTTGCCTTTTCACAAGCACTTCTTAATTTCCTAAGAGCTTTGGAGTTTCCACTGACGTCCAAATTGTGCTTCCTCTTGAATTGCTCGACACAGTAGTCCACCATTTTGTTCTCAAAGTCTTCACCTCCAAGGTGTGTATCTCCAGCAGTGGCCTTAACTTCAAAGACACCATCACCTATGGTAAGTAGTGACACATCTAAAGTCCCTCCACCCAAATCAAATATGAGCACATTTCTGTTGCTATACCAACCGGCCTTGTTGTCAAGGTCATAAGCAATGGCTGCAGCAGTTGGTTCGTTAATAATGCGCATAACCTTTAGGCCAGCACTAATACCAGCATTTTTTGTAGCCTCACGCTGCGAGTTGTTGAAGTAAGCAGGAACAGTGATAACAGCATTATCCACAGTTGATCCGAGGTAGGCTTCAGCAATTTCGCGCAACTTTGTGAGAACCATGGATGAGATTTCTTCAGCAGCAAGCTGTTTCTCTTTGCATTTGTGTGTAACCACAATCATAGGCTTATCATTAGGACCTCCAATCACCTTGAATGGCCAGAGCTTCATGTCACTTTGAACGAAGGTGTCACTGAATCTCCTACCAATTAACCGCTTTGAATCTGCAAATTCAAGCCACACAATGAAATTACAGATGCCAAACATAGAGAACAATTCCACAGCTAGAGGATTGTTTCAAAAAAAAAAAAAAACACAATCCCACAGAAATGAGAGGATAGCTTGGAAAAACAAAAAGACTAAATTTAAATTTTGTTATCAAAGTTTACCCTTAAGACATTCATTGGCAGGACACACATCATATTTTAAGATGAAATTCTCAACTCCTTCAAAAGCTTAATTAAGAAATGAAACATGAATAAGTAGATGACTAACTTACATATATACTACTAATGGAAGAAGTAGGAAAGAAAGAAACCTTACCAAAGATAGAGTTTAAGGGGTTTCTCATGACCTGGTTAAATGCTGCCTCTCCTACCAACTGCTCAGTATCAGTGAAGGCAACACAAGATGGAGTAGTCCTGTTTCCCTGATCATTCACAATGATTTCTACATGATCATGCTGCCACACTGCCACGCATGAGTATGTTGTCCCGAGATCAATTCCGATTGCATATCCTTTTTCTGGTTCTGCCATTCTCACCTCGAAAACTTGAAGAAGGCGAATGATCAGAGTTGCATGGGGGTGTCTATAGTTGTCTGAAGCTAAGTGAGGGGAGAGAAAACGTTCAGAGTGGTGTTAGAAACTTAAAGGACTAATCTGAATGTATATTCAATATCTAAATTATTGTGCAGTGATGCTTCAAATTCTAATCTCTAGTCTCTAGAATTTATTTGTTGTTGTTTGTAACAAGCTAGTGTGCGTTCATCAATACCACAGCACCAAACCAATCGAAAAGCACAATTTTTTTTTTGGTTAAAGACAGACCGTTTATTACCCTAAAACACCTCTTTAGCTATCACCAACTTAAAAACCAAACAGCAAAAAAAGACATACCTTTCCAACTTACCCAACTTTTTTGATTCTCTACACATGAACAAAAACAATAAACCCAAGATATTTATGTCTATTACCTTAATAGATTCCATACTACATTTACTTTTCTGAAAGAAAATGCAAACACAGAATTGTTGTGGATTTCAAGATCTTAGTCCTCCATTTCTAAAATTAATCCAATAAAATGGCAGGGTACTATTAAGAAAACAAGCACTAGCTTAATTGAATGTTATTTCATTATCTTAACCAGGTATTATTTGTTTAATTAGTTGAATTATAATTGGTTCTTCCTGTTTGCAGAGGCCTAATTAATACTAAATAGTATAGTAAAAAAAAAAAAAAACTAGCTTGTTTTGGACTTGTCAAGAATGTGTCATAGAGAGAATATGAGATTTCGATCCACATCTCAACCCTATCTTAGCTTGGTTCAACAATTCGATCTAATTATTGTAGACAAATGATTAGTTCTATAGAAGGGCCTATCGAGATGATAGAGATGTTTATTTATGGAAAGAATTTTTGGTAGAGAAACAAAAGCATTTGGAAGCACAAATGCACATCAATGTTAACCTGAAACATTACGATCATAAAAGCCAAGAAAAGTTACAAAGTTGTCACCACAGGTTTGCCATATGAAAACAATAAAACATTTCAATCTTTGTCATGACATAAAACTTCTCACATAATCCTCTCAATTCCATCAGAGTTTCTTTCATTTGTGAAGGTAATCCCTTTCTTTTGGCCTGTCAACATGTCCTCAGCAGTTACATTCAGAATACCACTGGTATCAATATCAAAGCAGATGTTGAACTCAGGAACACCCTTGGGAGCTGGAGGAATATCATTGAGCCTAAAGTCACCGAGAAAGTAATTATTCACCGTAGTTATGCTTTCACCCTCATAAACAGCAAACTTAACAACAGCTTGGTTGTCATGGCGAGTAGTTACAGTATAGCTCTTCTTGATGGGAATGCTGGAGTTTCTTGGAATCACAACTGTCATGTCACGTTCTCGCCCAGTCTCAACCCCAAGTGAAAAAGGTGTGACATCCAAAAGACTGAAGTCTTGAAGCTTCCCATTTCCATTCCCACTCAAAACTGCAGCTTGAATAGCGGCACCTTGTGCGATAGCTTCATCAGGATTTATGCCTTTGCACAACTCCTTCCCCTCAAAAAGATTTTGTAATAGCTCTTGCACCTTTGGAATTCTGGAAGAGCCACCCACAAGAACAACATCATCGACACTGCTTTTATCCATCTTAGCATCCTTCAGGCACTTGTTAACAGGCTCCATACACCGGTTGAAGAAATCCCTGTTGAGTTCCTCAAATTTGGCACGGGTAAGAGATATATAAAAATCAGTATTCTGAAACAAACAGTCAATTTCAATATCAGTTGTCGACGTAAATGAGAGTCTCCTTTTCGCCCTCTCACAAGCACTTTTCAGCCTCCCAAGAGCTTTGGAGTTTCCATCAATATCTAAATTATGCTTCCTTTTGAATTGCTCAGCACAATGCTTCACCATTCTATTATCAATGTCTTCACCACCAAGGTGACTGTCACCAGCTGTGGCATTCACTTGAAAGACACCGCCACTTATGGTAAGTAGTGACACATCTAGAGTACCACCACCGAAATCAAACATCATCACGGTTCTCTTTCTATACCAACTGGCCTTTTTGTCAAGGCCATAAGCAATGGCTGCAGCAGTTGGTTCATTGATCATGAGCATCACCTTCAGGCCAGAATTTACAGCAGCATTTTTGGTAGCATGGCGCTGTGAGTCATTAAAGTAAGCAGGGACTGTTATAACTGCATTTTTAACAGTTGACCCGAGGTAGGCCTCAGCAATCTCCCGCATCTTTGAAAGGACCATGGATGAGATATCTTCGGCAGAAAACTGTTTCTCTTGTCCCATGTGGGTAACCACAATCATAGGTTTATCCTCAGGACCTCCAATGACCTTGAATGGCCAGAGCTTTATATCACTTTGAACAGAAGCATCACTGAATCTCCTACCAATTAAACGCTTTGCATCTGAAAATTGGTGCCAAAATTAGAAGCACAACCCCTCCAACTAACTTAGAAACTTGGCAAAAGCAACAGTCTGAGTCAGAAATTAATTTGGTGACAACATTCTTCTTTATAACAAAACTAAAATCTTATTAATGTTAGAGTAGTTCAAACATCATCTTATTCAGAAACTTAGAAACTTTGAGATAAAAAAAAATTATTCAGGAATTTGGTGACAACATTCTTCTAATCTTCTCCTAACAAAACTAAAATCATCTTATTAATGTTACTGTAGTTTCACTGCTTCGTAATAACCTGAAGTCAAAGCTCTGGGCTCTAATCAGTAGGAACAATATCAAAATGAGATTATGGAGTCAACCTCATTCAAACATGAAATACAAAAAAAAATGTTTAGCTAATGAAAGTAGCAGGACAAAAAAAAAGACAGAACAGAGAATGAAATGAAGAAAGAGCACTCAATCAGTTTTTTGATTATATACATTTAATTTGAGGAAAGGAAAGTTGGTATATAAGTGTATTTGGGTTGATAACCTCACCGAAGATGGAGTTTGTAGGATTTCTGATCATCTGGTTGAGTGCTGCCTCCCCTACAAATGTTTCAGTATCAATGAAGGCAACTTGAGATGGAGTAGTCCTGCTGCCCTGATCGTTCACTATGACTTCCACATGATCATGTTGCCACACCGCCACACACGAGTAAGTTGTCCCCAGATCAATACCAATTCCACAACCTTCTTCTCCAGCCATTCTCAGCTCAAAAACTCAGAACAGAATAAGGAAGTAGAATGATGTCAGAGAATGCTTGGGAGAGTTTCTATGGCTGGAGTGGTTAAGAGGGGGAAAGGAGAAGTCCTTTTTGTGGTGGAGCACTCATTGATATTTTCCTGTGTAGATTGTTGTGCAGGGAACTTTGGAATACAATTAGTCTCAAGAATTTATTTTTGGTACATTGGTTTTTGCCAAAGCACAAAATTTTCTTGTTAAATGCACAAACCCCAACTGTGATAACTCAACCTTTGCCTTGCAACACATCTTTTCAGCTACCATACTGATTACTCCACCAAAACTTTTCAAATGAAACGTGGATGCTTGTGATGTTTAACAATTTTAAACAGTCTACAATAGAAGAATGCCAAAAGTCCCCGACTTTTGCAGTAAAAAAAATATTGGTAATGCCATTAAGGTTTCTGCTTAGACCCTTAGATATTGGTAGCTAGCATTTGAAAATATGGGAAGATACTGAGTCTCTTTTCATGTTTGGGAAGAAAAAAGCTGCAAACATGTTTCATATAAAAAATATGAACTATTTATTTATGAAAGTAAAGAGGTGGTAGAACATCAAGGATTTGCATATTGAGATTGAGATTGATAAAAATGACACATCCGACTGTGCTCACCAGTATGCAAGAACATGAAAAGAGAATTGTGAAGCCCTTGTAATTCCTTTTAGAATAGAAAGAAGAACACCAATCTTACAGCGACTCGGGCATTTTATAATTAGAACAGAGCTAATAGTACACTGTGTTATGTTTTTCATTCGCAGAATGATAAGAACATAAAAAACACAATGAAAATATGGCAGCTGCAATTTTTTTTTTTTTTACGGAACAAGGGGTAGAAGGCAGCAGCCTACTTACCACTCCATTGGAAAAAAAAAAGATAAAAAAGAATAGAGCACAAGGGAGGGGGACTAAACCAAAACCTCCCTAATTAAGCATCCAAAATACGAAACAAGTTAACGAAAACGAATCTGAGGAAGACCTAAACAAGTTGCAAATTTCTTTTAATTACATATGCTTCTTCAGAAAACCATATATTAAGGTTTCTTACATCATTGTCTCAATTCCTTCATAAGTTCTTCTCTCACTGTTAATTGTGATCCCTTTCTTCTGGCCGGTGGACATGTCCTCCGCACAGACACTTAGGATACCATTTTCATCAATATCAAAGCAAACTTCAAATTTAGCTTCTCCAGCAGGAGCTGGAGGAATGTCCTCGATCTTAAATTCACTCAAAAAGTTATTATTTAAGGTTGTTTCACTCTCCCCCTCATAAATGGGGAACCTGACAGCAACTTGGTTATCATATAAAGTAACAAATATCTTCTTCTTCTTGACAGGTATTCTGGTGTTTCTTGGAATCACAACAGACATGAAATGATGTTTAGTAGTCTCCACCCCAAGTGATAGAGGGGTGACATCCAAGAGTGTAAAGTCTTGAAGCTTTCCGATTAGATTCCCACCACCATTCAACACGGCAGCTTGAACAGCAGCACCATATGCAATAGCCTCATCCGGATTAATGCCCTTGCAAAGTTCCTTCCCCCCGAAGAGATTCTTTAGTAGCTGCTGAACCATGGGAATTCTAGAAGAGCCACCAACAAGAACAACATCATGGATGCTACTACTGTCCATTTTAGCATCACTCAAACACTTTTCCACAGGCTCCAAACATCTGTTGAAGATATCTATGTTGAGTTCTTCGAATTTAGCACGTGTCATAGTTGTATAGAAATCAGTATTTTGATACAAACAGTCGACTTCAATGTCAGTAGCATATGTAAGTGAAAGTACCCTCTTTGCCTTCTCACATGCGGTTCTTAACCTTCTAACTGCTCTAGGGTTATCACTGACATCTAAATTATGCTTCTTTTTGAACTGCTGAACACAATGTTTAACCATTCTATTGTTGAAATCTTCACCTCCAAGTTGAGTGTTTCCAGCAGTGGCCTTGACTTCAAAGACACTATCGCCTATGGAGAGTAATGATACATCCAAAGTACCACCACCAAAATCAAATATGAGCACATTTCTCTTGCTATACCAACCAGACTTCTTCTCAAGCCCATACGCAATGGCCGCTGCTGTTGGTTCATTGAGAATACGCATCACCTTTAGGCCAGCATTGACACCAGCAACTTTTGTGGCCTGACGTTGTGCATCATTGAAATAAGCAGGGACTGTGATAACTGCATTTTTCACCTCTGAGCCAACATAGGCCTCAGCAATCTCCCGCATCTTTACTAGAACCATGGATGAGATTTCATCAGCAGAAAATTGTTTCTCCACACCCTTGTGGGTAACCACAATGACTGGTTTATTTCCAGGACCTTCAATTACCTTGAATGGCCACAGCTTCATATCCATCTGAACAGTATCATCACTGAATCTCCTACCAATTAGCCTCTTTGCATCTGCAAATTGATGTCAATTTTTAAAATATGATCAGGCCAAGTTTTGTTATGATACTATTGGTAACAGCTTCATACTATAATTGTGATAATATTGTTAACAGATTATGTTATATTTGCTCTGAAATTCTGAGAATTTGACTAACAATTTATGCCATAACTAAACATGTATCATTCAAAATGAAACAAGTTACACTGTTGATCTATGTTGAAGATATATAAAGGACTACTATTTTATACTCGACCCAGATCCTCCACTAGGTGTTTATTTGCTTCTATTGCAAATCATAGCATGTATAAGCTAACGACTGGTGGACTTATAATATAACACATCTAGGATTGAAGTGAAGCAAATTACAAAAACAAGCACAGCAGAAAATTCATTTCCATTATAGATAATGAACGGTATATAAGAGTCCAAGCCGCCTTCCAAGAAATAAATGAAAAATCTAAGAAATAGAAGAAGACTTGGGAGGAAGATAGAAACTGACTTGAGAAACAAAATGCATAAGATTTGTATATATGCAGATGAATGTTGGAATTTTAGCTTACCAAAGATAGAGTTAGTTGGGTTTCTGATAACTTGGTTAAATGCTGCATCACCTATTAACTTCTCAGTCTCAGTGAAAGCAACATAAGATGGAGTGGTCCTGTTTCCTTGATCGTTCACTATCACTTCTACATGGTCCTGCTGCCACACCACCACGCACGAGTAGGTCGTCCCCAGGTCAATCCCTATTGCATGGCTCTGTTGTTCTCCTGCCATTCTCAGCTCAAAGAAGTATTAATCTGAAAGAAGAGAAATGGTCTCACAGAATGAAGAAGATCAATGCTTATTCTGTTGTGTACTCATATCAGCATAAAAGAGAGAGAAGTCTGAAGGGTGCTAATTAAATAGGTTAGAGGAGCTTGTGGAGGAATGTAATCGATGCATAGAATTTATTTTGGGTTCATTATTCAATGTACGTATTCCAATGCATCAGTCTATAAGAGAAACAGAGTCCCATGACTAATTAATATATAACATCAGTTAAAAAAATATATCGAGGTTCACTGAAGTTCACAACACTAATAATTTTGCCTTTTGAATTATTGTTTCTTTTCTCTAAGGGGTTTTGGTTTCTTGCCCCCTCTTAGTTGTACTCTTTTTCTTTCAATAAATTTTTCTTTACCAAAAAAAAAAAAAAAAAAATTTAGTTAAATTTTGGGTTTAGTAAATTAGCTAGCCAAGTAAATCGTAACAGGAAAGCTAAACAGACTTCGTTTGCTTTATTTGAGCCTAATATTTTGTTCACTAAAAGAGTCCAAATTTTGATCCATCATCAACACAACACAACCAGTGCAAAATAGAGGCTTCCGCCCGTCTTCATTTTGCTATTTCAGTCTCGATAAGCAGAATACCACAGATTATTATTTCCTAAATCATCTTCTCAATCCTTTTTTCTGGCAGTGTTGATTGTAATCTCTTTCTTCTGGCCAGTCGATCTGTCCTCAGCAGACACACTCAAGATACCATTGGCATCAATATCAAAGCAAACATCCAACTTCGGAACACGCTTGGGAACAGGAGGAAGGTCACAAAGGCTAAATTCACCCAGAAAGTTATTGTTTTTCGCTATTTCATCCTCACCCTCATATATGGCAAAGGGTACATCAACTTGGTTGTCAACAGCAGTAGTTAGAGTCGTTTTCTTCTGAACGGGAATTCTAGAGTTTCTTGGAATCACTACATCCATGACTAACTTGGAATGATCACGTGTCCAAGCCTCCACCCCAAGTGATAGAGGGGTGACATCCAAGAGATTGAAGTCTGCAAGTTTCCCGGTTAGATTCTCACCGCTTAACACTGCAGCTTGAACAGCGGCACCATACGCTATAGCCTCATCGGGATGAATGCCCTTGCAAAGCTCCTTCCCCTTGAACACATCTTTTAATAGTTGCTGCACCTTGGGAATCCTAGAAGAGCCACCTGCAAGAACAACATCATGGACACTAGTTATCTCCATGTTAGCATCCTCCAAACACTTGTTTACAGGCTCCATACATTTGTTGAAGTAATCCATGTTCAGTTGTTCGAATTTGGCACGAGTGATAGTTATATAAAAATCAGTACCCTCCGCCAAACAGTCGATTTCAAATTCAGTCGTCAAAGAAGATGAGAGACTTCTCTTTGCCTTCTCGCATGCATTTCTCAACCTCCTAAGAGCTTTGAAGTTTTTACTAACATCCAAACCATGCTTCCTCTTGAATTCCTGAACACAGTAGTTGACCATTTTGCTATCGAAGTCTTCACCTCCAAGATGAGTGTCTCCTGCCGTGGCCTTCACGTCAAAGACACCATCACCAATGGTAAGCAGTGACACATCTAAAGTACCACCGCCCAAATCAAATATCATCACATTTCTCTTGCTATACCAACCAGCCTTCTTGTCAATGCCATAAGCAATAGCTGCAGCAGTTGGTTCGTTGATAATACGCAACACGTTTAGGCCAGCAGTGGCACCAGCACCTTTTGTAGCCTGACGTTGTGAGTCATTGAAGTTGGCAGGGACAGTAATGACGGCATTCTTCACAGTTGACCCGAGATAGGCCTCAGCAACCTCTCGCATCTTTCCAAGAACAATGGATGAGATTTCTTCTGCAGCAAACTGTTTCTCTTCACCGTCATGGTTAACCACAATCATGGGCTTATCCGCAGATCCTTCAATGACCTTGAATGGCCATAATTTCATATCACTTTGAACCGAGGCATCACTAAATTTCTTGCCAATTAACCTCTTTGCATCTGCAAATTGATGTCAATTAAGTTTAGATTACACCAATCATAAACTTAATGACCTGAAATATAGATCGATATTCCCACTTTCACAGACTACGTACGCTCTTAAAATGTAAATGAACTACATAATTGATATCGAGTCTGTAAACAAAAACTACACTCTCCTTAGTCCTTACTCCTTACACAGAAATGATACCGAAACAAAAAAAATTCAACCTCCTTAAAGCTCAATTCAAGAACAAGCAGAGGGCAAATATTAAAAAGGAAACCATGGAAGAAAACTAAAAGCAGACGTTAAACCAAAAAAAAAAAAAAACAGTACTCGGGCACAGAGGAACAATTGATCATTAATTTCAGCAATTACCAAAATATATACATATATATATATACATATACATATATATATATATAAATATGTAGATGTGGGAAGATAATCGTACCAAAGATTGAGTTGGTTGGGTTTCTCATGACTTGGTTAAATGCTGTATCCCCAGCCATTTTCTCAGTATTAGTGAAGGCAACATAGGATGGAGTAGTTCTGTTGCCCTGATCGTTCGCTATGATTTCTATATGATCGTGCTGCCACACTGCTACGCATGAATAAGTTGTCCCAAGATCGATCCCGATCGCATGGCCTTCTCCTGCCATTAATTCTGAGCTCAAAAAAGTACTTTAAAAAGAATGTAATAGAAGACTGAAGAAGAAAGTTATACGATTGCAAAGAATATAGAAATGTGGTCGAACAGCGCTAGCTATATTGGTACCAAGTCAATAAAGTGAGTCCAAGTCAATAGATCCAAGAAGTTGGTCATCTTTTTGAGAAAAATGATTCATCCTGGATTTGCCGTGTTGGTGATATTGCAATTAAAAAATTGAGTTATTGATGTATTTTAATTAAAGTTTGTTGAAGGAAACCTATTTTGTGTCTGCCTTGTCAACCTAGGAGTATCTTAGTTAGGTTAGCATATGGATTACATATTGAATAGAAGTCCTATTGGGATGTGGATTGTACCCTTGTGTTTCTCTATATATAGAGGCACCTATTCATTAATAAAGATACGATCTATTCCTGTGCTATTTGCTCTGTTATTACTTTCAGTATTGTGGTTGATTGCATATTTACTTAAACACGTTATCAGCACGAACCTCTAACCCTGAGATCAAAAACCCTAGAACCCTAACCCTAGGTTTGTCGTGTTTGCCTTACACCACCGTGCACCGTGCACCACCCTGCTACCGTGCACCACCCTTTGCTGCCGGCCACTTGCTGCACTGCCACAAACCACCACCGGCTCCTCCTATATCAATATCCGAGAATCTGCCTGAATAGAATAACCATCTTCAGAAGCGATTTTCTCTCGTCTCCACCGTCGGATTAAGAAGAAATTTTGGTGATCAATCCTCCTGTGTATCAACTACTCCCGGTTCAAATTTCATCATGTTCCGACCGTTGGATCTCAAGATATTCGAGTTTGAAGAAGAGCTACTCAAGAGAATCCGAGAAAAAGAATACCAAGTAAGCTTTTTATAAACGTTGCTGCTTTCATGAAATTACTTTCATCTTCTTTTTCTCAAGGGACTTCCAACATCCCTCCTCTACCTCCCACCTTTCTATAACGTGGGATCCTTGATTAATTCGAACCTATCCAAACTATGAGAAGTATTAGGGGAGTGATCGAGCTTCATATCGCTTGCGATATGTGTAAGTCATGAGCACCTCTAATATCATCATGCTATTGGTGTGAGTTCAAGAGCCGAATTATGGGGATTCGAGCTAATACTCCGGATGAGGAATCCGTAAAGAGAAGAGACCTTGAACAAGGAGTTCATTGAATGATTTACCTCCGGATGAGGAATCCGTAGAGAAGAAACGACCTATGGTTCATAACTTAATTCCTACTAGGCTCACCTACTTGGGTATGTCTTGGTATGTAATTTGAGATAAGTAATATTAAGGGAGCTTGCTCACACCGACATCTCTTTTTATGTATCTGGGTGTGTCCGGGTAGAGCTACTGAAAAGTTTTAGGGTTATGGCCATACTACACTAAAGTTTCACCTAAATCCAATACATGGAAAACGTTTCTTAGAAGCATAGCTCAGAAACTATATTTGTTTTCGTGGGAGAAGTTTATACTCTGAAAACTAACATCAATTCTCTTGTTGTTTCAGATGGCAAATAACCTGAACAAGTTGGACTTCGCACCTTTGGATACCACGGGCATTGGATACCATAAGTGGGTTCGCGATGTACACAACCACCTGAAAGCTCAAGGAAGCATCTCTGCAATCCGTGAGCCCCCTGCAGCTGCACCTGCTGATGCTGCCGCCGCACCTGTGGAAGGTCCACTGACTGCCGCCGCCGCCGCTGCTGCTGCTGCTACAGCACAAGCCACCGCTGATGCTTTAGAGGCTAAGAATGCCAAACCTATCATTCTGATGATTCGTCATATGGACCAATCTCTATAAGCCGAGTACCTCAATGAGGAAAATGCCAGAACACTTTGGGTTGCACTCGAAGAGCGTTTTGGCAACGTTCGTGAATCCCTGCTTCCTGAACTAGAGGTGAAGTAGCAACTACTGCGCTTCTGTGATTATGCCTCAGTCCTAGAGTATAACTCGGAAGCACTCCGCATCAAATCCCTCATGGAATTCTGTGAGAGGAACATAACTGATGCGATGTTGATTGAGAAAACCCTCTCTACCTTTCCCGTCTCTGACTTGGTAGTTGCAAAGAACTATCGCATTGAAGTGCAGAATAAACGGATCACAAGATTCCATGAGCTCATATCTGCTCTCTCTGTTGCTGAAAAGCACGAGAAGATACTTGTGAAGAATTATAATGCGAGGCCCGTGGGAACGAAACAAGTTCCGGAGACCCATTATAATGGCGCCCCAAAGGGAGGCCGCCGCGGGCGAAACCCTAATCCTAGGAACAACTCTGGACGTCCTGGTCCATATAATCGCCCTGCTCAAGAAGGTAGTCGCCAAATTAGGCGAAGGGGAGGCCGAGGAGGCCGTCCTAGAGGCCATGGTGCCGCCGGCAATACACATGCATCTGGTGCTAATGCCGTGCCACTCAAAAGGAATGCACCCCGCGTGAAAAACGCACCTCAATCAAATGATTCCGATCAAACATCTCTGTGCCTCAGGTGTGGAAAAACTGGACATTGGTCCAAGATATGTAGAGCCACTCAGAGTGTTGCTAATGCATACAAAGCGTATCGCGAAGCCATGGAAGCTCACAACATTGAACAAGAGGATGACGAAGAGAACGTCAAGTTGAAGGTTGATGACTTTAAAGCTGGGAAGAGTGATGATACTCCTGATTTCGCTTAAGTCTTTATTTTCCTTAGTATTGTTGATTTAGTTTCTGGTCAATGACCAAGATTGGAACTTTGGATGTAATTCATTTGGTTTATATCTTTAATAAAATTTGGAGTTGTTTGCTATACTCAATTTTAATTATGAGCTTTATTTATTAGGAATGAATTCCGGAGAACTTGAATGTCTCGCAGACAGCGGAACCACGCATACCATATTGCGTCATAGGCAATTGTTTCTTGACATGATGCCATCACATTCCTCTGTGACTACGATGGCAGGACCATCTAAACTTGTGCAAGGAAGGGGACATGCCCAATTCCTCTTGCCTAATGGCACCTTAATTGATGTCACCAATGCTCTCTATGCTCCAAGAGGAAATAGAACCTTGTTGAGCTTCAAAGATATAAGGACCAATGGATTCCATGCTGAAACGCATGATGAGAATGGAAGAGAATTCCTTTGCATTACCTCTAATGACTGCGGAAGAAAACGCATCTTAGAGAAGCTTATGTGTCTCTCTAGTAGGTTATATGCTACCACTATCCGAGCCATCGAATCAAACAATGTCATTAGAGATGACCTCTTGGATTCAGACACATATTGGCTTTGGCACGACAGGTTGGGACATCCTGGCCGTGACATGATGATCCGTATATTGAAAACCTCAAACGGACATCCATTCTATAGAGCTCATCGAAGCAAGGATCAAAAATTGATCCAAGGAGAGGAAAGTGATGCTTCTGCCGTCCCGGCGACCGGTCGACATAGTCCCGGCGACCGGTCGACGATTTCCAGAAGCAATCCAAAATCGGGCAGAAGCTTCGGCGACCGGTCGACCAAAAGTCAGCGACCGGTCGACAACTTCCAGAAGCTTTCCGCCGTCCCGGCGACCGGTCGACAACTTCCAGAAACTATCCGATGCTGGACAGAAGCTCCGGCGACCGGTCGACCAATAGTCGGCGACCGGTCGACGATTTGCGATTTCTTTCTGAGAAAAACCCTGATTCGAGAAATCATCAGGATGCCTCCTATGCTTCTGAAGCTCCCAAAGCCAAACGCTCTTTTTGCAAAGCTTGTTCCTTAGGGAAGCTAGGACCAAGACCGTCATATGCCAAGGATTCTAAAGCACTTCTTCCATTCTTACAAAGAATCCAAGGGGATATCTGTGGACCTATTCAACCACCAAGCGGACCATTTAAGTATTTTATGGTGTTGGTTGATGCGTCGACACGTTGGTCGTATGTCACGCTGTTGTCCACTCGTAATGCTGCTTATGCTAAACTCCTAGCACAGATAATTCGCCTACGGGCTCACTACCCGGATCATCCTATCAAATCTATCAGGCTTGATAATGCTGGAGAGTTTACATCGAAAACTTTCGATGACTACTGCATGTCTATTGGGATGGATGTTGAGCATCCAGTTCCCCATGTGCATACCCAGAATGGTCTTGCAGAGGCTGCCATTAAAAAACTTCAAATGGTCACAAGGACATTGGTAATGCGCACCAATCTTCCTCTCTCTACCTGGGGGCACGCAGTATTGCATGCAGCCATGCTAATTCGTCTGAGACCCACCGCCACCCAACCCTTTTCTGCGCAACAGCTAGTGACTGGGTACGAGCCAAGCATCTCGCACTTACGCATATTTGGGTGTGCTGTCTATGTGCCTATTACGCCGCCACTGCGTATTAAAATGGGTCCTCAGAGACGAATGGGCATTTATGTTGGTTTTGAGTCTCCAACCATAATCCGCTATGTAGAACCCTTGACAGGCGATCTATTTACCGCAAGATTTGCGGATTGTCACTTTGATGAGACAGTCTTCCCGTTGTTCGGGGGAGATAAGAATGTACACATTCAACAGGAACGACAAGAATTGTCATGGCCTGTCCCCACTCTGTCTCATCATGATCCCCCTACTGCACAACGAGAAATAGAAGTGCGTAGAATTATAGATCTTCAGAAAGTCGCAGACTCTCTTCCTGACGCTTTCTCTGATCTTGCTAAAGTGACTAGATCTCATATACCAGCTGCTAATGTGCCTGCAAGGATGCAAGTACCTGAACAAGGACTTGAACTCAAAGTCGCTACTACAGCTAACCCTATAGGAGGGACAGCTGGTGGCGCCACTGCCAGTAATGGTGGTGATGTGGCTGAGGCCGTGGCTCCGCTGAGGAAGCGTGGGAGGCCACCAGGTTCGAGGGATTCGCGCCCTAGGAAACGGACTGCGATGGCACCTAATAACTCTCTCATCATTGATACTCAAAATCCGTCCCATGAGAACATTCCGGATTATGGTTATGTCCAAGAGACATCATTGGAGGACGCTCCAATGTCAGAACCTACCCGTGAGAATGTAGAGATCTCGATTCATTATACTAGTATACATGGAACGTGGGATAGAAACTCCATCGTCATTGATGATGTGTTTGCATATGCTTGTGCACGAGAGTTGATTGAGACTGATGATATTGAACCTCGCTCTGTTGATGAATGTCAACGTAGAGCTGATTGGCCTAAATGGAAAGATGCGATCCAGGCTGAGTTAGACTCATTAACAAAGAGAACGGTATTCGGGCCTGTTGTGCCAATACCTTCTGGAATAAAACCTGTTGGATACAAATGGGTCTTTGTTAGAAAGCGTAATGAGAGAAACGAGATTATAAGATATAAAGCTCGCCTTGTGGCGCAAGGCTTCTCACAACGCCCTGGAATCGACTACGAGGAGACATACTCTCCCGTAATGGACGTTATAACGTTCCGCTACCTTATCAGTTTGGTAGTTTCCGAAAAACTGGATATGCAGCTTATGGATGTGGTCACAGCGTATCTCTATGGGGATCTAGATACAGAGATTTATATGAAGGTCCCTGATGGGCTTCACTATATGGATTGAAACAATCCGGACGGATGTGGTATACCCGTCTAAGTGACTACTTGATTGGAAGAGGGTATGTGAACAATGATTTATGCCCCTGCGTGTTTATTAAGAGAACAAGTTCCGGATTTGCAATAGTAGCAGTTTATGTTGATGACATGAACCTTATAGGCACTCTTGATGAACTAAGAGAAACCGCTGACTACTTGAAATCTGAGTTTGAGATGAAAGATCTTGGGAAAACACGGTTTTGTCTCGGTCTAGAACTTGAGCACCGTAGTAGTGGGATTCTGATTCATCAATCAGCTTATACCCAAAAGATGCTCAGGAGATTTAATATGGATAAAGTCCATCCTGTTAGCACTCCCATGATTGGTCGCAGTCTAGATCCAAAGAAGGATCCGTTTCGCCCAAGGGATGATGGCGAAGACGTTTTAGAGGCTGAGGTACCATACCTAAGTGCAATAGGCGCATTATTGTACTTGGCACAGTGTACAAGATCCGATATCTCCTTTGTTGTTAACTTGTTGGCTAGATTTAGCTCTGCACCCACGCAACGCCATTGGACTGGCATAAAGACTATCTTTCGTTACTTAAAAGGTACGATTGATATGGGCTTGTTCTTTCCCTACAGAGAGTCTCGAAAATATGGTAAAATGGGTGAGGAACCCGTACCTGCCGTCGACCGGCGACCGGTCGACACATTGTCGGCGACCGGTCGACCGACGGGCAGAAAAGTTGCTGCCCCCTTTTCCCAAACACCTTGTGATGTTTTGGTTGGCTTTGCTGATGCTGGGTATCTCTCTGACCCATATAAAGGTCGTTCCCAAACTGGTTATGTCTTTACCATGGGTAACACCGCGATATCTTGGAGGTCTACTAAGCAGACCCTTGTTGCCACTTCTTCGAACCATGATGAGATAATTGCTCTCCATGAAACGGTTCGTGAGTGTATATGGTTAAGGTCCATATCTACACATATAAGAAGTGCTTGTGGTTTGAGGTCAACCACAGATGAACCTACATGCATTTATGAGGATAATGCTGCTTGTATTGAACAAATGAAGCAAGGTTTCATCAAGGGCGACAATACCAAGCATATATCGCCTAAATTCTTCTATAATCAGCAACATCAAAAGTTCCTTAAGATTGAAGTCAATCAAGTCTGTTCTGAGGACAATGCAGCAGATTTGTTTACCAAATCACTGCCTAAATCCACATTTGAGAAGCATGTGAAAAGCATTGGTTTGCTTAAGTTATCTGACCTCCCATGATTGTGGAAATCAGGGGGAGACGCAGACTTCAGGGGGAGTCTAGTGTCCATGCAAAGTTTCCAAATGTGAAGGGTGTGTTGTACTCTTTTTCCCTTCGACCAAGGTTATTTTTATCCCACTGGGTTTTTGTTACTTGGCAAGGTTTTTAATGAGACAACGTGAGGAGCACCACCTAGTGTTGACGCCACAAGGGGGAGTGTTGAAGGAAACCTACTTTGTGTGTGCCTTGTCAACCTAGGAGTATCTTAGTTAGGTTAGCATATGGATTACATATTGAATATAAGTCCTATTGGGATGTGGATTGTACCCTTGTGTTTCTCTATATATAGAGGCACCTATTCATTAATAAAGATACGATTTATTCCTGTGCTATTTGCTCTGTTATTACTTTCAGTATTGTGGTTGATTGCATATTTACTTAAACAAAGTCCAATTTGTTATATGGGTTTTTATCACATATAGTACCTGAACTATTTCTCAATTATATACTTGGTACCTGAACTTTAATTTTTGTCACAAGTAGCACCCAAAGTTTCAATTTTTGTCACAAGTAGTACCTAAAGTTTTTGATTTCATGTCTTTTGGTACCTAAGGCCCATTTTTGTGATATTATATGTGCGTGAGGGCGCGTGCTAAAAAAAAAAGACTAAAATGGAAAACTTTGGGTACTATTTGTGACAGAAATTGAAAACTTTGGGTACTACTTGTGACAAAAATTGAAAACTTTAGATACTACTTGTGACAAAAATTGAAGTTCAGGTACCATTTATGATGAACTCGAAGAGTTCGGGTACTGGTTGTGATCAAAAGTGAAGTTCAGGTACTATGTATATAATTGAAATAAAGTTCAGGTACTATTTGTGATAAAAACCCTTGTTATATAAATAGTGATTGTAATTCGGCCACTTTTTTTTGTTAATTGTGGTCTAATTATTTTCTTTTTAATTGTTCATTTTTTTCCTAAAGGTAAAATAAGGAAAATAAATTAAAATTCCTTAAATTTGGCATTTTTGCTTTGCAGGTAAATTTTTTAAGGGAAATACCCCAAAGGTCCAAACAGTGAACATTTTTTTCCCACTAAGTCTGCTACAGTAAAAATTTGCCCATTAATTATAGAAATATCTCGAAATTCACTGTAGTGGAATGAACAGTGAGCATAATTTTTATTGAGGTCAATAAAATTTGGGTGAACAGTGGATTTTATTGATCTCAATAAAAATTATTGAGGTTAATAAAAACTGAGTGAACAGTGTATTTTATTGACCTCAATAAAAATTATAGTCATTGTTCATTCCGCTATAGTGAATTTCGAGATATTTTTGTCCTTGATGGGCAAATTTTTACTGTAGCAGATTTAGTGGGCATGTATGGACCTAGTGGGAAAGTTTTGAATTTCAAATTCCTTAAGTCTATTTTGGAAAATAATTATGATAGACATATGCATTTAAAACTATTTAAACATTTAACACAATACCTACATAAAAGGTCAATAATTTCAAAGCTCAAACAATTCAATGTATCTCCATCATAGGGTGAAAAAAAATGAAACTAAAAAAAACTAAGTGACATCTAATGAAAGTTTACGCAACAATACACAGAGGTATAGTAGTCTCGAATCAAGCTTTAACATTATTCATATTCAAAAGGTAAGGAAAAAAAATCACCACAACTTACCTTATAATTCCCATAAGATATGCCCGAACTTTTGGGCAAAAATCCGACCCATATCATAAGGTTGGCCCGACTTCCCGGGCCTTTTATTGTTATTATGCTAAAATATTTAAGCCCATTGTATTTTTAAAATATTAATTTGGAAGCCCATGATAACGAGGCTAACGTTACTCATGTGATTTTTCAAAGTCGGAAAATTAGAAAATTCATAAAAAATAAACGATTCGAGATTTTTAAGTTTTGTCAATTAGAACACCTTTTAATAAACATGGTTTACCAAGGGTGAAGTTTTGAGAGTTTTTTTTTTTTTTTTTTTTTCGAAACCATGGTTTTTCATCAAAATCTGTGGGTGCACACGATTTTTTGGCAAAAATAACATATTCTTATTTTTGCGCCAAAATCTTCCCACACTCAAATAATGATTTTTAAGGGCTTCTCGAATTGACAAAACGCAAAAATATCGACTCATTTATTTTTGACGATTTTTCAAAGTCGGAAAACTAGAAAATTAATTAAAAATAATCGATTCGAGATTTTCGAGTTCCGTCTATTGAAACACCTTATACAAAACATGTTTTATCAATGGTGAAGTTTTGGCACGGGCAAAAATCAAGAAAAAATGGGGTTGACATGGTTTGGCACGTTCGGAGGTGCCATGACATGCCAAAATGTGTCAAATCTTGCCAACCCCCATTTCCCTTTAACTTTGCCCAAGCTAAAAATTCTTCAATGATAAAACATGATTTTTAAAATTTGTTTTGATTGACTTTGCTTCAAAACTTCGAGTCGTTTATAAATTATGATTTTCCAAAGTCGAAAAACTAAAAAAATCATAACTCATAAATGAGTCGAGTTTTTTGAGCAAAGTCAATTAGAACACCTTTTAAATATCATGTTTTACCAATGATTAATTTTTGTCAGAGGCAAACTTGAATGTAAATGGGCGTTGGCAATGCCCCTTTTTCATGAACTTTTCCCGTGCCAAAACTTCACCAATGCTATAACATGATTTTTAAAAGGTGTTCCAACTGATTTTGCTCAAAAACCTCGAGTAATTTATGAGATCTGATTTTCCAAAGTCCGAAAATTAAAAAAAATCTTATCTCACAAACTATTCGAGTTTTTCAAGCATAGTTACTTGGAATACCTTTTAAAAATCATGTTTGGAGTGTTTTTAACATATGGTCCACGAGCTCCAAAAACTAAATCATTTTACTTTTCTTCAAATATGGAAATATATATATATATCTATTTTGAACAACCTGTAGCGACGAACACTTCGTCGCTACAAGTTATTATTTTTTTAAGTTTACTTTTTTTGACGAATAATTAGTCGGAAAAAGTGTTTGTGTTTGTGTTTGTTAATTTTTTTTTTCGGTCCTTATTCTTCAACAATTGTATGTCTCTTGATTGCTACTGGTTTTGGTTATTTATCGTACAGCTATATTTAGATGAAATTTGTTTCATGATTTGCCTAGGACTGGAGTAATTGTTCATTTTGAAAAATATTTCATATCGACTCCTTAGCTTTAATCACTATTTTAATTAATTTTCATTTCCCAAAACTCATATAACAGAGTAAGGGAATCGTCCAAGTTTTAGAAATTTAATTAGTTTAATGAAATTAATAAGAAAATCAAATAATTTTTTTATGAAACACCTTTTGCCAACGCAATATTCGTGGGTAACGGTGTTTTTGTTTTTTTAAGTTCACTTTTACCGACGAATTATTCGTCGGGAAAAGTGTTGTAGTTTTTTTTTAAGTTTACTTTTACCGACGAATTATTTGTCGATAAAAGTTTTTTTATTATTTATTATTATTTTTTTAAGTTTACTTTTTTTTACGAATAATTAGTCGGAAAAAGTGTTTGTGTTTATTAAATTTTTTTTTCGGTCCTTGTTCTTCAACAATTGTATGTCTCTCGATTGCTACTGTTCCTCGCTACAAGTGTTCCAAATTTTTTTTGTATCATTTTTTAATTTTATGTAGAAGAAATAAAAAGAAACAAAACCCATGCTAGCGAGGCTAACGATGCTAATGTGATTTTTCAAAGTCGGAAAATTAGAAAATTCATAAAAAATAATCGATTCGAGATTTTTAAGTTTTGTCAATTGGAACACCTTTTAATAAACATGGTTTACCAATGGTGAAGCTTTGAGAGTTTTTTTTTTTTTTCCGAAACCATGGTTTTTCATCAAAATCTGTGGGTATTATAGCACACGATTTTTTGGCAAAAATCGCATATTCTTATTTTTGCGTCAAAATCTTCCCACACTCAAATAATGATTTTTAAGGGCTTCTTGAATTGACAGAACGCAAAAATATCGACTCATTTATTTTTGACGATTTTTCAAAGTCGGAAAACTAAAAAATTCATTAAAAATAATCGATTCGAGATTTTCGAGTTCTGTCTATTGAAACACCTTTTAAAAAACATGTTTTATCAATGGTGAAGTTTTGGCACGGGCAAAAATCAAGTAAAAATGAGCTGACATGGTTTGACACGTTCGGAGGTGCCATGACATGCAAAAATGTGTCAAATCTTGCCAACCCCCATTTTCCTTTAACTTTGCCCAAAGCTAAAAATTCTCCAATGATAAAACATGATTTTTAAAATTTGTTTTGATTGACTTTGATTCAAAGCTTCGAGTCGTTTATAAATTATGATTTTCCAAAGTCGAAAAACTAAAAAGATCATAACTCATAAATGAGTCGAGTTTTTTTAGCAAAGTCAATTGGAACACCTTTTAAATATCATGTTTTACCAATGATTATTTTTTGTCAGAGGCAAAGTTGAAGATGGACGTTGGCAATGCCCCTTTTTCATGAACTTTTCCCGTGCCAAAATTTCACCAATACTATAACATGATTTTTAAAAGGTGTTCCAACTAATTTTGCTCAAAAACCTCGAGTACGTAATTTATGAGATATGATTTTCCAAAGTTCAAAAATTTTCAAAAATCTTATCTCACAAACTATTCGAGTTTTTCGAGCAAAGTTACTTGGAATACCTTTTAAAAATAATGTTTGGATTGTTTTTAACATATGGTCCATGAGCCCCAAAAACTAAATCATTTTACTTTTCTTCAAATATGAAAAAAAAAAATATATATATATATATATATATATATATCTATTTTGAACAATTCGTCGCTACAAGTTATTATTTTTTTAAGTTTACTTTTTTTGACGAATAATTAGTCGAAAAAAGTGTTTGTGTTTGTGTTTGTTAATTTTTTTTTTCGGTCCTTGTTCTTCAACAATTGTATGTCTCTTGATTGCTACTGGTTTTGGTTATTTATCGTACAGCTATATTTAGATGAAATTTGTTTCATGATTTGCCTAGGACTAGAGTAATTGTTCATTTTGAAAAATATTTCATATCGACTCCTTAGCTTTAATCACTATTTTAATTAATTTTCATTTCCCAAAACTCATATAACAGAGTAAGGGAATCATCCAAGTTTTAGAAATTTAATTAGTTTAATGAAATTAATAAGAAAATCAAATAATTTTTTTATGAAACACTTTTTGCCGACACAATATTCGTGGGTAAAGGTGTTTTTATTTTTTAAGTGCACTTTTACCGACGAATTATTCGCCGGGAAAATTGTTGTAGTTTTTTTTTAAGTTTACTTATACCGACGAATTATTCGTCAAAATTTTTTTTTTTCTTATTTATTATTATTTTTTTAAGTTTACTTTTTTGACGAATAATTAGTCGGAAAAAGTGTTTGTGTTTATTAATTTTTTTTTCGGTCCTTGTTCTTCAACAATTGTATGTCTCTCGATTGCTACTGTTCCTCGCTACAAGTGTTCCAATTTTTTTTTTGTATCTTTTTTTAATTTTATGTAGAAGAAATAAAAAGAAACAAAACTCATGCTAGCGAGGCTAACGATGCCCATGATAATGAGTCTAACGATGCTAATGTGATTTTTCAAAATCGAAAAATTAGAAAATTCATAAAAAATAAACGATTCGAGATTTTTAAGTTTTGTCAATTGGAACACCTTTTAATAAACATGGTTTACCAATGGTGAAGTTCTGAGAGTTTTTTTTTTTTTATTTTACGAAACCATGGTTTTTCATCAAAATCTGTGGGTTATACACGATTTTTTGGCAAAAATTGCATATTCTTATTTTTGCGCCAAAATCTTCCCACACTCAAATAATGATTTTTAAGGGCTTCTCGAATTGACAGAACGCAAAAATATCGACTCGTTTATTTTTGACGATTTTTCAAAGTCAGAAAACTAGAAAATTCATTAAAAATAATCGATTTTAGATTTTCGAGTTCCGTCTATTGAAACACGTTTTAAAAACATGTTTTTATCAATGGTGAAGTATTGGCACGGGCAAAAATCAAGAAAAAATGGGGTTGACATGGTTTGGCACGTTCGGAGGTGCCATGACATGCCAAAATGTGTCAAATCTTGCCAACACCCATTTTCGTCTAACTTTGCCCAAGCTAAAAATTCTCCAATGATAAAACATGATTTTTAAAATTTGTTTTGATTGACTTTGCTTCAAAGCTTCGAGTCGTTTAGAAATTATGATTTTCCAAAGTCGAAAAACTAAAAAAATCATAACTCATAAATGAGTCGAGTTTTTTTAGCAAAGTCAATTGGAACACCTTTTAAATATCATGTTTTACCAATGATTAATTTTTGTCAGAGGCAAAGTTGAAGGGAAATGGGCGTTGGCAATCCCCCTTTTTCATGAACTTTTCCCGTGCCAAAACTTCACCAATGCTATAACATGATTTTTAAAAGGTGTTCCAACTGATTTTGCTCAAAAACCTCGAGTAATTTATGAGATCTGATTTTCCAAAGTCCGAAAATTAAAAAAAATCTTATCTCACAAACTATTCGAGTTTTTCGAGCAAAGTTACTTGGAATACCTTTTAAAAATCATGTTTGGAGTGTTTTTAACATATGGTCCGTGAGCTCCAAAAACTAAATCATTTTACTTTTCTTCAAATATGGAAATATATATATATATCTATTTTGAACAACCGGCAGCGACGAACAATTCGTCGCTACAAGTTATTATTTTTTTAAGTTTACTTTTTTTGACGAATAATTAGTCTAAAAAAGTGTTTGTGTTTGTGTTTATTAATTTTTTTTTTCGGTCCTTGTTCTTCAACAATTGTATGTCTCTCGATTGCTACTGGTTTTGGTTATTTATCGTACAACTATATTTAGATGAAATTTGTTTCATGATTTGCCTAGGACTGGAGTAATTGTTCATTTTGAAAAATATTTCATATCGACTCCTTAGCTTTAATCACTATTTTAATTAATTTCCATTTCCCAAAACTCATATAAGTTTATAACAGAGTAAGGGAATCATCCAAGTTTTAGAAATTTAATTAGTTTAATGAAATTAATAAGAAAATCAAATAAGTTTTTTATGAAACACCTTTTGCCAACGCAATATTCGTGGGTAAAGGTGTTTTTGTTTTTTTAAGTTCACTTTTACCGACGAATTATTTGTCGGGAAAAGTATTGTAGTTTTTTTTTAAGTTTACTTTTACCGACGAATTATTTGTCGATAAAAGTTTCTTTATTATTTATTATTATTTTTTTAAGTTTACTTTTTTTTACGAATAATTAGTCGGAAAAAGTGTTTGTGTTTATTAAATTTTTTTTTCGGTCCTTGTTCTTCAACAATTGTATGTCTCTCGATTGCTACTGTTCCTCTCTACAAGTGGTCCAAATTTTTTTTTATATCATTTTTTAATTTTATGTAGAAGAAATAAAAAGAAACAAAACTCATGCTAGCGAGGCTAACGATGCCCATGATAACGAGATTAACGATGCTAATGTGATTTTTCAAAGTCGGAAAATTAGAAAATTCATAAAAAATAAACGATTCGAGATTTTTAAGTTTTGTCAATTGAAACACCTTTTAATAAACATGGTTTTCAAAAGGTATCTTGCAGGATCTTGCGGTCAATTCACCCCGTACCTTTGGTCTAATTCCTCTCCCGGGAACTAGACAGAAATACAAAATGCATCTCCCTTTCCAGAATCTCACATTTGTACTAGGTATATAATGGTGCAAATGTATCTATGCGCAAGGTAGAATACTATCCCCTTTAAATGATGACCATGGAAAAAAGATATACATGGAAGAAGAAGAGGAGGAAGAAAGAGATGATTCGATATGAAGGTGCAAAACGTTTGGATGCTAAGGTGTTCAAACCAATATATAAGGAATTTATCAAAGTTAATGTACTAATAATTAACTTTTATTAAAAAAATAATAAATTTAGGAAATCTTGTTTAGAAAATAGAATAAATCCGTTATTTTATGAAATCTTGTTTGACCTTAATTAATTATTTTAATTAGGATGACAATCTACCACAATTTATTATAAAAGTGTATAATAGGAATGCAAAAGTGAAAAATTAGTTAGATAAAATTGAAAAAGAAAGAAATTTTATGTGACAGGTGAGTCACTGGACAAAAATTAGCTAAAAATATTCATTCGGATTGCATCCAATATATATAAGACATGGTTTTTGAACTTAAAATGAATTTTGTCTAAAAAAAATTTAATTTCTTCTTGAGATGCACATTACATGTGACAGTTATACCAAACCCGCAAAGGACTTAAACCTCCTTGAAGAGAGCGAGATGTCTATGTCAAGGAGATTCATCTCGCTCTCTTCAAAGAGATTTAAGTCATATGCGGTTTAATACAAGTGCGACAGATCCGTTTAGGATGCACCAGCTCAACACACAAGTTATAGTCTTTTTTTTTTCAAATTCCACCTTACTATGCACCAGCTCAATTAAAACAGGCTTACATACAGGTTGTTCCAAATTAAATTAGAAGGGTTGCCATAGTTTTTTTTTATTTTCAAATTCCACGTTACTAAACAAGAACACCTTACTTTTTAGTTTTTATAGGTGCATCTTTTCGTTTTCTTAAAGTATGTGCATCTTTTCTTTACAGATATGTTCTTTCTTTTCACCTTAATTTCTTTTATCGGTCTTTTTCTTAAACTAGTCCCCACTCAAATTAAAGCTCTCATGCTGGCACTCAAATTTCAAACATTTATGACATGTTTACTTACTTGGAATGAAAATGTGAATGAATCGGAATTCATTCCGATGAAATTCATTTCTAATACCTACCCCCTTTGGTAATCAAACTCCGAATATTCAGGAATGAATTTCTCATTTTTAGTCACTTTTACGTGGGACCCACAACCATTCCAATTCATGTGCATGTTAGTAAACACAAGAGAACTCAATAATGAAAATCAATTCCTTTATTCTCATACCCATTCCAAGTAAGTAAACATGTCATTAAAGTTTGATGAAGGTAAACCTTTCGACTAATATCATGACGGTAAAAGATTAAAAGATGATGTGAATTGATAAAGCCCACCGTCGCAGGAGAAAGATTTTCGTTTTCTTGAAGAGTAAGGCTGTGGTACATTTCTCATCTTAACAACTCTTTCATATCACGTACTTCTCTAACTAGCTTTTAATCAGTTTACTCTTTGCAACTTAATTTGCGAGATAGAGTATCAGTAATGAATCCACAAAATAATTAATCATGAAAACACTGATTTAAGATAGCCATATAGCAAACTGCTAGAAAGTATTACTTTGTTGCATCAAGTATTACTTTCTGATAACTTGGTTAAATGCTGCATCACCTATTAACTTCTCAGTCTCAGTGAAAGCAACATAAGATGGAGGGTCCTGTTTCCTTGATCGTTCACTATCACTTCTACATGGTCCTGCTGCCACACCGCCACGCACGAGTAGGTTGTCCCCAGGTCAATCCCTATTGCATGGCTCTCTTGTTCTCCTGCCATTCTCAGCTCAAAGAAGTATTAATATAAAAGAAGTGAAATGGTCTCACAGAATGAAGAAGATCAATACTTATTCTGTTGTGTACTTATATCAGCATAAAAGAGAGAGAAGTCTGAAGGGTGCTATTTTAATAGGTAGAGGAGCTTGTGGGGGAATGTAATCGGTGCATAGAGTTTATTTTGGGTACATTATTCTATGTACGTATTCCAATGTATCAGTCTATAAGAGAAACAGAGTCCCATGACTAATTAATATATAACATCAGTTAAAAATATATATATTGAGGCTCAATGAAGTTCATAACACTAATAATTTGGTTTCAGATTGAATTGAGTTCAATTTTGGGTTTAGTAAATTAGCTAGCCAAGTAAATCGTAACAGGAAACCTAAACAGACTTCGTCTGCTATATGATTATGAAGCTGAGATATCTCAATTCAGCTTTATTTGAGACTAATATTTTTTACACTAAAAGAGTCCAGATTTTTTTTTTTTTTTTAGCGGAATAAGAGGTAGAACTGTAGAAGGCAATAGCCTAACTACCACTACATTGAAGAAAGAAGAAGAAAAGAGTACAGGGGAGGGGGACCAAACCAAAACCCCCCAAAATTAGACAACAGACAAGTTAACAAAAACGAAATTAACTTGTATGTAAACAAACATAAATAAAAGTTGATCAAGCCAATCTTTGAGTTACTTGTAAAGGGGCAGCTTCAAAGAATGGACTGATTGCCTAGCGGTTGAGACATTGAGTGATGTTTTGGGAAAGGAAAATACCAGTTACTTGATGTCATGAATTTGGCAAATATATGCTTCACTTTTCAGTGAACAAAGAACAAATGGTCTCTTCAACCATTTTAATTTCATGTATCGACTGAATCGCAAGGTCATATTCAAACAAGTTCATTTCTTGGAACTAGCCACTCCCCTTCAGCATTCAACAAATCAACAACTCATTTAGAATCAGTTTCAACATAAACATTAGTAAAACCAGTGCAAGATAGAGGCTTCCGCTCGTCTGCATCTTGCTATTTAAGTCTCGATAAGCAGAATACCACAGATTATTATTTCCTAAATGATCTTCTCAATCCTTCTTCTGTCAGTGTTGATTACTTGATTGTAATCTCTTTCTTCTGGCCAGTCGACATGTCCTCAGCAGACACACTCAGGATACCATTGGCATCAATATCAAAGCAAACATCGAACTTAGGAACTTCCTTGGGAGCTGGAGGAATGTCACAGAGGCTAAATTGACCCAGAAAGTTATTGTTTTTCGCTATTTCATGCTCACCCTCATATATGTGAAATTCTACCTCAACTTGGTTGTCAACAAGAGTACTTAGAGTTGTTTTCTCCTGAACGGGAATTCTAGAGTTTCTTGGAATCACAACATCCATGACTAACTTGGAACGATCAAGTGTCCAAGCCTCCACCCCAAGTGATAGAGGGGTGACATCCAAGAGATTGAAGTCTTCAAGTTTCCCGGTTAGATTCCCACTGCTTAACACTGCAGCTTGAACAGCGGCACCATACGCTATAGCCTCATCGGGATGAATGCCCTTGCAAAGCTCCTTCCCCTTGAACACATGTTGTAATAGCTGCTGCACCTTGGGAATCCTAGAAGAGCCACCAGCAAGAACAACATCATGGACACTAGTTATCTCCATCTTAGCATCCTCCAAACACTTGTTTACAGGCACCATACATTTGTTGAAATAATCCATGTTCAGTTTTTCGAATTTGGCACGAGTGATAGTTATATAGAAATCAGTACCCCCCGCCAAACAGTCGATTTCAAATCCAGTTGTCAAAGAAAATGAGAGACTTCTCTTTGCCTTCTCGCACTCATTTCTCAACCTCCTAAGAGCTTTGAAGTTTTTACTAACATCCAAACCATGCTTCCTCTTGAATTCCTCAACACAGTAGTTGACCATTTTTCCATCGAAGTCTTCACCTCCAAGATGAGAGTCTCCGACCGTGGCCTTCACGTCAAAGACACCATCTCCAATGGTAAGCAGAGACACATCTAAAGTACCACCACCCAAATCAAATATCATCACATTTCTCTTGCTATACCAACCAGCCTTCTTGTCAATGCCATAAGCAATTGCCGCAGCAGTTGGTTCATTGATAATACGCAACACGTTTAGGCCAGCAGTGGCACCAGCACTTTTTGTAGCCTGACGTTGTGAGTCATTGAAAATGGCAGGGACAGTGATCACAGCATTCTTCACAGTTGACCCGAGATAGGCCTCAGCAATCTCTCGCATCTTTCCAAGAACAATGGATGAGATTTCTTCTGCAGCAAACTGTTTCTCTTTACCCTCATGGTTAACCACAATCATGGGCTTGTCCGCAGGTCCTTCAATGACCTTGAATGGCCATAATTTCATATCACTTTGAACCGAGGCATCACTAAATTTCTTGCCAATTAACCTCTTTGCATCTGCAAATTGATGTCAAGTTTAGATTACACCAATCATGATCGACTTAATGATATATATATATATATATATATATATATATATATATATATATTACGCTCTTAAAAAGTAACTGAACTACATAATTGATAGAATTGAGTATGTTAACAAAAACTACACTCTCCTTACACAGAAATGATACCAAAACAAAAAATTCATGAACAAGCAGAGGGCAAATTAATATTAAAAAGGAAACCATGGAAGAAAACTAACAACAGACATTAAACCTAAAAAAAAAAAAACCACTCGGGCACAGAGGTTGATCATTAATTTGAGCAATTACCAAAACATGGTATATATAATTATATGTAGATGTGGGAAGATAATCGTACCAAAGATTGAGTTGGTCGGGTTTCTCATGACTTGGTTAAATGCTGTATCCCCTGCCATTTTCTCAGTATCAGTGAAGGCAACATAGGATGGAGTAGTTCTGTTGCCCTGATCGTTCGCTATGATTTCTATATGATCGTGCTGCCACACTGCTATGCATGAACAGTACATCGATCTTTTGACCTTTGCCTGCGTTAACAAGCGCTTCCATTCTTCTCAACCTGATACACTAACTCGCTTCCATTCGGTCCTGCATCTATATATACCGTTGAGTTCTCATCCCTCTCTTCTCCAACCAGCATTCTTGACAACTCTGTCACCACCTTCTTTTCAAGCCATCTCCTGATTGGTCTAGCACCATAAACCTGAAAATAAACAACATCAGTTGTTTAGTATTTCATGTAAAAATAGAGCAGATAGTGGATTAACCAATTGCAATTCAGGGAAAATATATAGAACTAACCGGATCATAACTCTTATCCATAATATAATCCAATGCTGGATCAGTCAATTCCAAAGCAACACCCCTGTCAGCAAGTCGGACAGCAACATCCGTCATTTGCAACCTGGCCACCTTCTTTAATTGCTCATGTGAAAGAGGATCAAATATGACAATCTCATCAAGCCGATTTAGAAATTCAGGACTAAAGTGACGTCTCACCTATCCAATCACCAAGAGATTATTTAGAATACTTGTTTGTCAAACCAAATGGAACTATAAATTTCAGAAATTGCAGCTGGATACTAAAAGTACCTCTGGCATAACTCGATCATGAGCAACTTGCATTGTACAGTCTCCTATTAAACCAGACAGGAGATGCTTTGCTCCAAGGTTAGAAGTCAAAATAATCACAGTATTCCTGAAGTCCACGGCAACACCTTGTCCATCAGTTAACCTTCCATCGTCTAACACTTGTAGGAGAACATTAAACACGGAGGTGTGTGCCTTTTCCACTTCATCAAATAATACAACACTATAAGGTCTCTGTCTTACGGCCTCAGTGAGTTGCCCACCATCCACATAACCAACATACCTGTAAACAGTCGAATTATAGTGTTAATCAAGAAAAGTTGGGAATGTTTGAAGAAAAGTTGGAATGCACTTACCCAGGAGGAGCACCAATCAAGCGCGAAACCGAGTGTTTCTCCATGTACTCAGACATGTCTATTCTCACAATTAGATTTTCATCATCGAAGAGTTGCTCAGCAAGAGCCTTTGCGAGCTCAGTTTTTCCGACACCAGTTGGACCTAAAAATAAGAAGGAACCGGTTGGCTGTTCTGGCCTTCCTAGCCCAGCTCTTGACCTCAGCACTGCCTCTGCAACAGCATCAACTGCCTGTTCTTGGCCAACTACTCTTTTATGCAATCTCTCAGAAAGTCCAATTAACCTCTCTTTCCCACTCTGGTCAAGCCTTGTGACAGGTATGCCTGTAGAACGGCTTACAACCTCTGCAATGTGTTCTGGTACAACAATCTCTGTCAACATCAAGTTGTCATTATTGCTGCTCCCTTCAAGATGTGCAATGGCAGATTCCAATTCCTGAATAGCTCCATAACGCAAGTCAGCAACCTTGGCAAAATCACATCTTCTTTCAGCCTCTGCTAAAGCAACTAACAGCTTTTCACGCTTCTGCTTATACTGTTGAGTTTCATCAATCTTTTCCTTCTCTTTTTGATATTTTATCATTAAAGGCTGCAGTTTGTCTCTCAAGTCATCAAGCTCTTTTCGCACCTGCCAATATGAAGTTAGAGAACCAACAAACAACAACAACAATTAATCTGTAAAAGAGTAGAATCAGAAAAATATTCTCCAATAATACATTGGAGATGGAATACTTACTTCAACAAGACGAGCTTTGCTACTTTTGTCCTTCTCTTTCTCAAGTGCATGAACCTCCACTTTCAGCTGCATTACCTTCCTTTCAAGGTTGTCAATTTCTTCAGGCCGACTATCAAGCCTGACTCTCACATTTGCACAAGCTTCATCTACTAGATCAATTGCCTTGTCCGGGAGATGACGCCCTGTGAAATAAACAAAAAGTAAATTTCACAACCAAGGAAGAAAATTACATACAATGTATCAGACAGCTGTAACACATACCTGTTATGTATCGGCTTGAAAGTTGCGCCGCAACAACCAGGGCTCGGTCCAAAATTCGAACACCATGGTGGCTTTCATATCTCTCTTTCAGTCCTCGGAGGATACTAATTGTGTCTTCAACACTAGGTTCAGCCACAATAATCTTTTGGAACCTTCTCTCAAATGCAGCATCCTTCTCTACATATTTCCTGTATTCCTCAAGAGTCGTTGCACCAATGCACCGCAGCTGACCTCTAGCAAGCATTGGCTTAAAAAGGTTGGCTGCATCCATAGACCCCCCCGCTCTACCAGCACCAAGAACAAGGTGAATCTCATCAATGAAGAGAATCACCTTACCTTCAGCCTCTTCCACTTCTTTCAAAACAGCCTTTAACCTCTCCTCAAATTCTCCTCTATACTTCGTCCCCGCCACCAAAGCTCCCATATCCAATTCTATGATCCTCACATTGGCAAGACTACTAGGGACATCACCTCTTATGATCCTCTGAGCCAAGCCTTCAACTACAGCAGTTTTTCCAACTCCCGGTTCCCCAATGAGAATCGGGTTGCTCTTCGTTCTCCTTGAGAGATTCTGAACCACCCTCCTTATCTCCTGGTCTCGGCCAATGACTGGGTCAAACCTCCCTGCTTGCTCAACAATGTCTCTTCCATAAGTCTTCAATGCCGTGAGAGTCATGTCGCAGAAGGCTTTCTCCGCCACCTTTTCTGCGTCCCACGAAACGAAATTGCTTGGCTGAAAATGCACTCAGGGGTCAAAAGCAGCAAGCTAGAATGCAATATGTAGTGGCGTCAATTGCAAGAGACTCATAACTCATTGGTCTTTTACTACTTCATTTACTTGATCTCTTAATAGCCAAGATAAATTACTGAAAATGCATGAATAAGTAAAGCCCGGCCAAATCGAATTTGCTGATGAAATATAAATAGTTAAATACCAACATACATATGAACCATCCGCAATTTATTTTTATTTTTTCTCTGCAATACATGCATACAGCTATTTCTACCCGCAAAAATCACTAAAATTCAAGACACACCCACAATGCATTCGGATTCTTAAACCATGAAACCTTCAATTCAACTAATCAAAGAGAGAATACATTTCATACCAATTAAAAGAAAAGTATATATGAACTAGCACAGAATCGGATCATATTTCAAGTAGTTCAAATTCAACAACTTTTCTTAATTGGAACTTTCAAAATAGAAAAAGCCGAACACTTTACTGCATAATGAAAATTTAACCAGTAGTTCATCCCATATAGAAAGACCAAAAAGTCATGGACTGAGAGCCATGGCTCGAACCTGTAAGAAGAGAGATTTCTGTACCTTTCAAAGAAGGGAGCTGTAGCTGTAGCTGAAAGCCTGAAACTTCTTTCGATTTTCGATTCCTTTGCTTTTTGTTAACCTCTCTGTACAGAATACAGACGACGAGTCGTACTTGATCGAAGAGCGGCGGAGCGGGAGACCTACTTTTATGGTTAAAAGTCTACCCATGGCTGACTTGTCACTTAGCTTAATAGTTCTGGTTCTACATATCTATTATTTTTTATTTTTGGCTATTCTACATATCTATTATTAAACTTCTTCTTTGTTGGACAAATATCTATTATTAAACTTGGAAAAAAAAAATTAAAAAAATGAATAGAAGTTTTAGGGTATTCAAAATATCATTCATATATACGAAATTGGAAAATCATGGAAAATTATGAACTTTCTAGTGTTAAGTATAAATACCAAAGTCCACAAATTTTCCAGCCACCAGTGCAAAGATTTTGAGCGTGAGAAAAGTCTATCAAAGTTCCACTCTTCTCTTTGCGCGCGAGAACAGGTTGGTCCTCCATCATCTCTTTCTTGATTTTTTTTCTATCTTTTTCGTAATCCCTTGTGGTATTAGAATTTTTGGATACCCAATATGTTCATTATTGTTGTTGAGTTTGATTTTTTTTTTGTCTGATTGATCTATAAAACCCTAAAACCCAACTATTATCTCCTAACCCTAATATTGTCGTTGATGTTGATGATACATATTCATGTTCATGTTTATGCGGAGAGCAAACACAGGATCATGTTTATGAAAAGGTCTGGTACTACTGAACATGAATATGTATATCAAGATCACTGAACATCAAGATCACTTAAACCTAATGTCCAGATTACTCTTTTTTTTGGTTAAAAGAATACTAGGAAGAGTAAGGGTACTACCATGACACAAAGCTTAAAGTACTTCAATTTTTGTCAATCATCCATTTGGTAAAAAATGAGATTAAAAATACATATTTAGACCTTTTTCGAGCTTATATATATATTCCTTAAGCTTAGCCAAACCTATAGATGCCTTTTCAGCAAGTCATTCAATTCTGTTCTTGAGAACTTCAAGTTTAGCCCATCCACATGTAGTTAGTTGTGAAGATAACAAGAAATGAAGTACACGTATAGTTGCAGGAGTTGAACTAACAAAAGATCAGCATAGAGATAATGCTAATGAATGGAGAATGAGTATTGCTAATCATATGTGGGCAGATGCCCAACCAAATGCTCAACCAAATGCCAACAATGAAAACAATGACAATGAAGAAAGTGAGGATGAAGGAGAAGAATGATCATATCATTGTTTCAGGGACGTCCGCTTCTTTAACATGAAATTTTATTAATGTTTTTTTCCTTCTATTTTTTTGTACCTTTTGGTTTATTTTTGTTTTGTTTTTGATACATAAACCTTCGGTTCTGTTAATTACATTGAGAGGTTTTTCCTTTGTTTTCTAATTATTTTGTGTCACAACATTATTTGAGTTTCTTTTAAATCTGTAGAAGTCGTTCATAATAAAGTTGGTAGATTTTCATAAATCAATAAAAGTCTGTGGTAAAAGTCAGTGACTTTAAAGAAATCAACAGAAGTCTATGAAGTCTGTGGACTTTTCAGAAAGTCTGTGAATTAAAAAAAATCCATACAAATCCATATACAATACACCCCTCTTAATTCAATTCCATCATAGACAAGAAAAGGAGTCCAATTTATTTTTTCATTCTAACATTCAACCAAACATGGCCTTGTCATAATATTGAAATGAGTCAAAAGACTACATTGTAACAACATAAAAGTCACTACAGGGTACCTCACGCTTAAGATTTTTCCTTAATTTACATTCAAATTCATGCTTTTGCGAAGCTCAAATCGGATTTATCAGCAATTCAAGTTGAACAATTATTAGAAGTTTGTAGAGCTAGGGATATCCCTCTACTTTTGTCTTGAAGTAAAAGACATGGAGTTGGAGATTTAACAAATAAACATGGTTTCTTTAACCCTCTTTAATAATTACAATGCTATACAGTAACTATATATTTTGCCTATTAATTGAGTAGTTATTTAGGCATCACTCCTATGTCTGCTGGCTGCTGCTCTGATCTCGTTTAATTAGTTTCCTTGAAGCTTTTGAATCTACAAAAGTAGAAGTAGACAAAAGCTTTTGAAATTATGATTAGTACTTAAATTATGTTGGTATGCTATAAAATTGGACGGTGGTTCTTCAATTTTGAGAGGCTTGTCTGATTTCCTAACACAAAAAATGGTTGGATTTAGGATCTTTTGCTTTTAAAATTTCAACAAGATGGCATCCAGTGTGGATGACAATTTAACAATAAAATATGTTTTTCCTTTACTACAGTTGAGATCAAAATTTCGCACCTTATAAAGTAAAGAGAAGTCATATATATAGCTTGTCAAAAAATAAAAATATCTTGGAAATTAATCTATATATATAATGGGAAAACTTGGGTTCTTAGTAATCATTCAAAAACCCAAGATTTGCCTCTCCTAAACTATATTAGCCAATATATAAACTTAAATAAAGTAATGGCAAAACAATAAATAGCATAATAAAGAAAATTAAAACCATATTTATGAAGATCCCACAACAACTTGCCAATTTACCTATTTATTATTATTATATATATATTAATTACAATTAAAACCGAAGAACAAGTAATGTAAAAAAACTAAATAAGTGATCATTTTTCTCTCACGCACAAACGCTGCCTTCCACACGCGCAAGGCTAGTTGTTGAGTAGTTTTTCTACCATTTTTGGGTCATCGAAAAAGGTATAAATGTATAATCCAACGAATTAAGGAAGTGATACATAAATGTCGAGCAGTTTCATGCAATGGTAGGTCAGTTACATAAACACCTAGGATGGATAGAATTTATGTTGGGTTCATTATTCTATGTACGTATTCCAATGTGTCAGCCTATAAGAGAAACAGAGTCCCATGACTAATTAATATATAACATCAGTAAAAAAAAAAAATATATCGAGGTTTACTGAAGTTCATGACACTAATAATTTGGTTTCAGATTGAATTTAGTTAAATTTTGGGTTTAGTAAATTAGCTAGCCAAGTAAATCGTAACAGGAAAGCTAAACAGACTAATATTTTGTTCACTAAAAGAGTTCAAATTTTGATCCATCATCAACACAACACAACCAGTGCAAAATAGTGGCTTCCACCCGTCTGCATTTTGCTATTTCAGTCTCGATAAGCAGAATACCACAGATTATTATTTCCTAAATCATCTTCTCAATCCTTTTTTCTGGCAGTGTCGATAGTAATCTCTTTCTTCTGGCCAGTCGACCTGTCCACAGCAGACACACTCAGGATACCATTGGCATCAATATCAAAGCAAACATCGAACGTAGGAACACCCTCGGGTGCTGGAGGAATGTCACACAGTCTAAATTCACCCAGAAAGTTATTGTTTTTAGCTATTTCGTCCTCACCCTCATATATGCGAATTTGAACATTAACTTGGTTGTCTATAACAGTGGTTTGAGTCGTTTTCTTCTGAACGGGAATTCTAGAGTTTCTTGGAATCACAACATTCATGTACAACTTGGAACCATCATCTGTCCAAGACTCCATCCCAAGTGATAGAGGGGTGACATCCAAGAGATTGAAGTCTTCAAGTTTCCCAGTTAGATTCCCATTGCTTAACACTGCAGCTTGAACAGCGGCACCATACGCTATAGCCTCATCGGGATGAATGCCCTTGCAAAGCTCCTTCCCCTTGAACACATCTTGTAATAGCTGCTGCACCTTAGGAATCCTAGAAGAGCCACCAGCAAGAACAACATCATGGACACTAGTTATCTCCATCTTAGCATCCTCCAAACACTTCTTTACAGGCACCATACATTTGTTGAAGTAATCCATGTTCAGTTGTTCGAATTTGGCACGAGTGATAGTTATATAGAAATCAGTACCCTCCGCTAAACAGTCGATTTCAAATCCAGTTGTTAAAGAAGATGAGAGACTTCTCTTTGCCTTCTCGCACGCATTTCTCAACCTCCTAAGAGCTTTGAAGTTTTTACTAACATCCAAATCATGCTTCCTCTTGAATTCCTGAACACAGTAGTTGACCATTTTGCCATCGAAGTCTTCACCTCCAAGATGAGTGTCTCCTGCCGTGGCCTTCACGTCAAAAACACCATTATCACCAATGGTAAGCAGTGACACATCTAAAGTACCACCGCCCAAATCAAATATCATCACATTTCTCTGGCTATACCAACCAGCCTTCTTGTCAATGCCATAAGCAATAGCTGCGGCAGTTGGTTCGTTGATAATACGCAACACGTTTAGGCCAGCAGTGGCACCAGCACCTTTTGTAGCCTGACGTTGTGAGTCATTGAAGTTGGCAGGGACAGTAATGACAGCATTCTTCACAGTTGACCCGAGATAGGCCTCAGCAACCTCTCGCATCTTTCCAAGAACAATGGATGAGATTTCTTCAGCAGCAAACTGTTTCTCTTCCCCCTCATGGTTAACCACAATCATGGGCTTGTCCGCAGGTCCTTCAATGACCTTGAATGGCCATAATTTCATGTCACTTTGAACCGAGGCATCACTAAATTTCTTGCCAATTAACCTCTTTGCATCTGCAAATTGATGTCAAGTTTAGATTACACAAATCATGATCGACTTAATGATCTGAAATATAGATCGATATTTCCACTTTCACAGTCTAGTACGTACGCTCTTAAAAAGTAAATGAACTACATAATTGATATCGAGTATGTTAACAAAAACTACACTCTCCTTAGTCCTTACACAGAAATGATACCGAAACACAAAAAATTCAACCTCCTTAAAGCTCAATTCAAGAACAAGCAGAGGGCAAATATTAAAAAGGAACCCACGGAAGAAAACTAAAAGTAGACGTTAAACCAAAAAAAAAAAAAAAACAGTACTCGGGCACAGAGGAACAATTGATAATTAATTTCAGCAATTACCAAAAAAAATATATATATATATATACACATACATACATACATATATATATAATCCTACCAAAGATTGAGTTGGTTGGGTTTCTCATGACTTGGTTAAACGCTGTATCCCCAGCCATTTTCTCAGTATCAGTGAAGGCAACATAGGATGGAGTAGTTCTGTTGCCCTGATCATTCGCTATGATTTCTATGTGATCGTGCTGCCACACTGCTACGCATGAATAAGTTGTCCCAAGATCGATCCCGATCGCAGGGCCTTCTCCTGCCATTCTGAGCTCAAAAAGGTACTTGAAAAAGAATGTAATAGAAGACTGAAGAAGAAAGTTATACGATCGCAAAGAAATATAAAAATGTGGTCGAACAGCGCTAGCTATATGGGTACCAAGTCAATAAAGTGAGTCCAAGTCAATAGATCCAAGAACTTGGTCATCTTTTTGGGAAAAATGATTTTTTTTCTTTTTATTTTTTGCTAAAAAATTGATGAACAGTCTTATATAATCCAACGAATAAACGAAGTGATATATAAATATTGAGTAGTTTGATGCAATGGTAGCCCAGTTACATGCATACCACTGGTGGACTGGTCTACGATTACATGAAGTTGTTCAACCATGAAAACACAGAAACTTCACCTAAACAGAAAACACCAAAAAGCATCAAAGATTTCGAAAATCAGTTGAGTGGGAGAGTGACAAAGAACTGAAGAAGATGAGGAGTAGAGAATGATGGTTGTAGGTTGAGATTTACGAAACTTTGGGACTGAACCAAGGAAAAAAGAAAAACAACAGGCATGGAGCCAAATCTGAAACCAAACTTGGGTTGTAGTGTCACCCACTCACCCTCCCTCAAAATCCTTACTCTTACTATAATAATGACATGTTTACTTGCTTGGAATGAAAATGTGAATGAATCCGAATTCATTCATAATACCTACCTCATTGGTTATCAAACTCCAGATATTCAAGAATGAATTCTTTTTTTTTTAATCACTTTTGCGTAAGACCCACAACCATTTTGATTATGTACATGTTAATAAATGAAAAGAACTTAGGAATTAGATCAATTCTTTTATTCTCATACTCATTCCAAGTAAGTAAATATGTCATAAAAGTAAATATGTCATAATTTCTTAAGAATCGAATGAGTGATTTGACCAAATTACCTCTAAAAATTTGTTACATCCAATACTCATGTCATTTTTAACAATTTATGGACGGAAAGTAGCAATGGTATCAATTTAAATAAAATCAAAAAATTTAGATATTAGTTGCGATTAAAATGTAGAATATAGAATGAGTTTAGGAACTACATATATGCATCTTTTCTTTTTCTTAAAGTATGTGCATCTTTTCTTTACAGGTATGTTCTTTGAACTTCTTTCTTTTCCACCTTAATTTCTTTTATCGGTCTTAAACTAGTCCCCACTCAAATTAAAGCTCCCATGCTCGCACTCATATTTCAAACCTTAAAAGTTTGATAAAGTAACTTTTGACTGATATCGTGACGGTAAAAGATTAAAAGATTGGTGTGAATTGATAAAGCCCACCGTCTAGTGCAGGAGAAAGATTTTCGTTTTCTTCAAGAGTAAGGCTGTGGTACATTTCTCATCTAAACAACTCTTTCATATCACTTTTCTAGCTAGCTTTTAATCACTTTACTTTTTGCAACTTATGACATGTTTATTTACTTGGAATGGGTATGGGAATAAATGAATTGATTTCAATTTCTGAGTTCTCTTGTGTTTACTAACATGCACATGAATCGGAATGGTTGTGAATCCCACGAAAAAGTGACTAAAAAAGATAAATTCATTTCTAAATATCCGGAATTTGATTACCAAGGGGGTAGGTAATAAGAATAAACTTCATCAGAATGAACTCCGATTCATTCACATTTTCATTCCAAGTAAGTAAACATGCCATTAATTTGGGAGATAAAGTATCAGTAATGAATCCACAAAATAACATGAAAACATTGATTAAAGATGGCCATATAGCAAACTGTTAGAAAGTATTACTTTGTTGCATCAAGATTGTGGATGCTCAAGCAAGCATGAACTTCACTATCACACAACTAATCTTACAGCTCTTTTTTCCAAAAGAAAAAGAACATTTACGTACTCATCCATATTTCCTCAACCTTCATCATCATAACTTCAGCATCAGTCATTGGGAACTTAGAACAGTACATCGATCTTTTGACCTTTGCCTGCGTTAACAACCGCTTCCATTCTTCTCAACCCGATACACCAACTCACTTCCATTCGGTCCTGCATCTATATACACAGTTGAGTTCTCATCCATCTTTTCTCCGACCAGCATTCTTGACAACTCTGTCACCACCTTCTTCTCAAGCCATCTCATGATTGGTCTAGCACCATAAACCTGAAAATAAACAACATCAGTTGTTTAGCATTTCATGTAAAAATAGAGCAGATAGTGGATTAACCAATTGCAATTCAGGGAAAATATATAGAACTTACCGGATCATAACTCTTATCCATAATATAATCCAATGCTGCATCAGTCAATTCCAAAGCAACACCCCTGTCAGCAAGTCGGACAACAACATCCTTCATTTGCAACCTGGCCACCTTCTTTAATTGCTCATGTGAAAGAGGATCAACTATGACAATCTCATCAAGCCGATTTAGAATTCAGGACTAAAGTGACTTTTCACCTATCCAATCACCAAGAGATTATTTAGAATACTTGTGTGTCAAACAAATGGAACTATAAATTTCAGAAATTGCAGCTGGATACTAAAAGTACCTCTGGCATAACTCGATCACGAGCAACTTGCATTGTACACTCTCCAATTAAACCAGACAGGAGATGCTTTGCTCCAAGATTAGAAGTCATAATAATCACAGTATTCCTGAAGTTCACGGCAACACCTTGTCCATCAGTTAACCTTCCATCGTCTAACACTTGTAGGAGAACATTAAACACGGAGGTGTGTGCCTTTTCCACTTCATCAAATAATACAACACTATAAGGTCTCCGTCTTACGGCCTCAGTGAGTTGCCCACCATCCACATAACCAACATACCTGTAAACAGTCGAATTATATAATGTTAAGCAAGAAAAGTTGGGAATGTTTGAAGAAAAGTCAAAATGCACTTACCCAGGAGGAGCACCGATCAATCGTGAAACCGAGTGTTGCTCCATGTACTCAGACATGTCTATTCTCACGATTAGATTTTCATCATCAAAGAGTTGCTCAGCAAGAGCCTTTGCAAGCTCAGTTTTTCCGACACCAGTTGGACCCAAAAATAAGAAGGAACCAGTTGGCTGTTCTGGCCTTCCTAGCCCAGCTCTTGACCTCAGCACTGCCTCTGCAACAGCATCAACTGCCTGTTCTTGGCCAACTACTCTTTTATGCAATCTCTCAGAAAGTCCAATTAACCTCTCTTTCCCACTCTGGTCAAGCCTTGTGACAGGTATGCCTGTAGAACGGCTTACAACTAAGGGGTATTTCCCTTAGTTGGGTTCATTATTCTATGTACGTATTCCAATGTATCAGCCTATAAGAGAAACAGAGTCTCATGACTAATTAATATATAACATCACTACATCAGTTAAAAAAAATATATATATATATATATATATATCGAGGTTCACTGAAGATCCCTGAAGTTCATAACACTAATAATTTGGTTTCAGATTGAATTTAGTTAAATTTTGGGTTTAGTAAATTAGCTAGCCAAGTAAATCGTAACAGGAAAGCTAAACAGACTTCGTTGGCTATATGAGATCAACTTTATTTGAGCCTAATATTTTGTTCACTAAAAGAGTCCAAATTTTGATCCATCATCAACACAACACAACCAGTGCAAAATAGAGGCTTCCGCCCGTCTGCATTTTGCTATTTCGATCAGTCTCGATAAGCAGAATACCACAGATTATTATTTCCTAAATCATCTTCTCAATCCTTTCTTCTGTCAGTGTTGATTGTAATCTCTTTCTTCTGGCCAGTCAATCTGTCCTCAGCAGACACACTTAGGATACCATTGGCATCAATATCAAAGCAAACATCGAACTTAGGAACATGCTTGGGAGCTGGAGGAATGTCACAAAGGCTAAATTTACCCAGAAAGTTATTGTTTTTCGCTAATTCATCCTCACCCTCATATATGGCAAAGGGTGCCTCAACTTGGTTGTCAACAGAAGTAGTTAGAGTTTTTTGCTTCCTAACGGGAATTCTAGAGTTTCTTGGAATCACAAAGGACATGACATGTTCTTCTCGAATCATCACCCCAAGTGAGAGAGGGGTAACATCCAAGAGATTGAAGTCTTGAAGCTTTCCATTTCCATGGCCACTCAAGACCGCAGCTTGAACAGCGGCACCATACGCTATAGCCTCATCGGGATGAATGCCCTTGCAAAGCTCCTTCCCGTTGAACACATCTTGTAATAGCTGCTGCACCTTGGGAATCCTAGAAGAGCCACCAGCAAGAACAACATCATGGACACTATTTATCTCCATCTTAGCATCCTCCAAACACTTCTTTACAGGCACCATACATTTGTTGAAGTAATCCATGTTCAGTTGTTCGAATTTGGCACGAGTGATAGTTATATAGAAATCAGTACCCTCCGCTAAACAGTCAATTTCAAATCCAGTTGTTAAAGAAGATGAGAGACTTCTCTTTGCCTTCTCGCAGGCATTTCTCAACCTCCTAAGAGCTTTGAAGTTTTTACTAACATCCAAACCATGCTTCCTCTTGAATTCCTGAACACAGTAGTTGACCATTTTGCCATCGAAGTCTTCACCTCCAAGATGAGTGTCTCCTGCCGTGGCTTTCACGTCAAAGACACCATTATCACTAATGGTAAGCAGTGACACATCTAAAGTACCACCGCCCAAATCAAATATCATCACATTTCTATGGCTATACCAACCAGCCTTCTTGTCAATGCCATAAGCAATTGCCGCAGCAGTTGGTTCGTTGATAATACGCAACACGTTTAGGCCAGCAGTGGCACCAGCACTTTTTGTAGCCTGACGTTGTGAGTCATTGAAGTTGGCAGGGACAGTGATCACAGCATTCTTCACAGTTGACCCGAGATAGGCCTCAGCGATCTCTCGCATCTTTCCAAGAACAATGGATGAGATTTCTTCTGCAGCGAAGTGTTTCTCTTCACCCTCATGGTTAACCACAATCATGGGCTTGTCCGCAGGTCCTTCAATGACCTTGAATGGCCATAATTTCATATCACTTTGAACCGAGGCATCACTAAATTTCTTGCCAATTAACCTCTTTGCATCTGCAAATTGATGTCAAGTTTAGATTACACCAATCATGAACTTAATGACCTGAAATATAGATCGATATTCCCACTATCACGTACAGACTGTACACGTACGCTCTTAAAAAGTAAATGAACTACGTACATAACTGATGTTGAGTATGTTAACAAAATCTACACTCTCCTTGCACAGAAATGATACCAAAACAAAAAAAAATCAACCTCCTAAGAGCTCAATTCGAGAACAAGCAGAGGGCAAATTAATATTAAAAAGGAAACCATGCATGGAAGAAAACTAAAAGCAGAGGTTAAACCAAAAAAAAAAAACCACTCGGGCACAGAGGAATAATTGATCATTAATTTGAGCAATTACCAATACCAGGTATATATAAATATATGTAGATGTGGGAGGATAATCGTACCAAAGATTGAGTTGGTTGGGTTTCTCATGACTTGGTTAAATGCTGTATCCCCTGCCATTTTCTCAGTATCAGTGAAGGCAACATAGGATGGAGTAGTTCTGTTGCCCTGATCGTTCGCTATGATTTCTATATGATCGTACTGCCACACTGCTACGCATGAATAAGTTGTCCCAAGATCGATCCCGATCGCATGGTCTTCTCCTGCCATTCTTAGCTCAAAAAGTACTTGAAAAATAATCTAATAGACCGAAGAAGAAAGTAATACGATTGCAAAGAAATATAGAAATGTGCACTTGTAAATAGAGTTATAGGCGCATCTTTTCTTTTTTCTTCAAGTATGAGCATCTTTTCTTTACAGCTATGTTCTTTATTTAGCAATTTCTTTTCTCCACTCAAATTAAAGCTCCCATGCAAGTTTGATAAAGTAACTTTCGACTGATATCAAGATTAAAAGATTGATATGAATTGATAAAGCCCACTGTCTAGTGCAGGAGAAAGATTTTCGTTTTCTTGAAGAGTAAGGCTGTGGTACATTTCTCATCTAAACAACTCTTTCATATCACTTTTCTAGCTAGCTTTTAATCACTATACTCTTTTCAACTTAATTTGCGAGATAGAGTATCAGTAATGAATCCACAAAATAATCATGAAAACACTGATTTAAGAAAGCATTACTTTGTTGCATCAAGATTGTGGATGCTCAAGCATGAAGTTCACTATCGCACAATCAATCTTAACAGTTCTTTTTTCCAAAAGAAAAGAACATTTACACATCCATATTTCCTCAACCTTCATCTTCATAAATTCAGCATCAGTCATTGGGAACTTAAAACAGTACATCGATCTTTTGACCTTTGCCTGCATTAACAAGTGCTTCCATTCTTCTCAACCTGATACACTAACTCGCTTCCATTCGGTCCTGCATCTATATAAACCGTTGAGTTCTCATCCATCTCTTCTCCAACCAGCATTCTTGATAACTCTGTCACCACCTTCTTTTCCAGCCATCTCCTTATTGGCCTAGCACCATAAACCTGAAAATAAACAACATCCGTTGTTTAGCCTTTCATGTAAAAATAGAGCAGATTGAATAGATAGTGGATTAGCCAATTGCAATTCAGGGCAAGTAGAACTAACCGGATCATAACTCTTATCCATAATATAATCCAATGCTGCATCAGTCAATTCCAAAGCAACACCCCTGTCAGCAAGTCGGACAGCAACATCCTTCATTTGCAACCTGGCCACCTTCTTTAATTGCTCATGTGAAAGAGGATCAAATATGACAATCTCATCAAGCCGATTTAGAAATTCAGGACTAAAGTGACTTCTCACCTATCCAATCACCAAGAGATTATTTAGAATACTTGTGTGTCAAACAAATGGAACTATAAATTTCAGAAATTGCAGCTGGATACTAAAAGTACCTCTGGCACAACTCGATCACGAGCAACTTGCATTGTACACTCTCCTATTAAACCAGACAGGAGATGCTTTGCTCCAAGGTTAGAAGTCAAAATAATCACAGTATTCCTGAAGTCCACGGCAACACCTTGCCCATCAGTTAACCTTCCATCGTCTAACACTTGTAGGAGAACATTAAACACGGAGGTGTGTGCCTTTTCCACTTCATCAAATAATACAACACTATAAGGTCTCCGTCTTACGGCCTCAGTGAGTTGCCCACCATCCACATAACCAACATACCTGTAAACAGTCGAATTATATAATGTTAAGCAAGAAAAGTTGGGAATGTTTGAAGAAAAGTCAAAATGCACTTACCCAGGAGGAGCACCGATCAATCGTGAAACCGAGTGTTGCTCCATGTACTCAGACATGTCTATTCTCACGATTAGATTTTCATCATCAAAGAGTTGCTCAGCAAGAGCCTTTGCAAGCTCAGTTTTTCCGACACCAGTTGGACCCAAAAATAAGAAGGAACCAGTTGGCTGTTCTGGCCTTCCTAGCCCAGCTCTTGACCTCAGCACTGCCTCTGCAACAGCATCAACTGCCTGTTCTTGGCCAACTACTCTTTTATGCAATCTCTCAGAAAGTCCAATTAACCTCTCTTTCCCACTCTGGTCAAGCCTTGTGACAGGTATGCCTGTAGAACGGCTTACAACCTCTGCAATGTGTTCTGGTACAACAATCTCTGTCAACATCAAGTTTTCATTATTGCTGCTCCCTTCAAGATGTGCAATGGCAGATTCCAATTCCTGAATAGCTCCATAACGCAAGTCAGCAACCTTGGCAAAATCACATCTTCTTTCAGCCTCTGCTAAAGCAACTAACAGCTTTTCACGCTTCTGCTTAAACCGTTGAGTTTCATCAATCTTTTCCTTCTCTTTTTGATATTTTATCATTAAAGGCTGCAGTTTGTCTCTCAAGTCATCAAGCTCTTTTCGCACCTGACAATATGAAGTTAGAGAACCAACAAACAACAACAACAACAATTAATCTGTAAAAGAGTAGAATCAGAAAAATATTCTCCAATAATACATTGGAGATGGAATACATACTTCAACAAGACGAGCTTTGCTACTTTTGTCCTTCTCTTTCTCAAGTGCATGAGCCTCCACTTTCAGCTGCATTATCTTCCTTTCAAGGTTGTCAATTTCTTCTGGCCTACTATCAAGCCGGACTCTCACATTTGCACAAGCTTCATCTACTAGATCAATTGCCTTGTCGGGGAGATGACGCCCTGTGAAATAAACAGAAAGTAAATTTCACAACCAAGGTAGAAAATTACATACAATGTATCAGACAGCTGTAACACATACCTGTTATGTATCGGCTTGAAAGTTGCGCAGCAACAACCAGGGCTCGGTCCAAAATTCGAACACCATGGTGGCTTTCATATCTCTCTTTCAGTCCTCGGAGGATACTAATTGTATCTTCAACACTAGGTTCGGCCACAATAATCTTTTGGAACCTTCTCTCAAATGCAGCATCCTTCTCTACATATTTCCTGTATTCCTCAAGAGTCGTTGCACCAATGCACCGCAGCTGACCTCTAGCAAGCATTGGCTTAAAAAGGTTGGCTGCATCCATAGACCCCCCCGCTCTACCAGCTCCAAGAACAAGGTGAATCTCATCAATGAAGAGAATCACCTTACCTTCAGCCTCTTCCACTTCTTTCAAAACAGCCTTTAACCTCTCCTCAAATTCTCCTCTATACTTCGTCCCCGCCACCAAAGCTCCCATATCCAACTCTATGATCCTCACATTGGCAAGACTACTAGGGACATCACCTCTTATGATCCTCTGAGCCAAGCCTTCAACTACAGCAGTTTTTCCAACTCCCGGTTCTCCAATTAGAATCGGGTTGCTCTTCGTTCTCCTTGAGAGATTCTGAACCACCCTCCTTATCTCCTGGTCTCGGCCAATGACTGGGTCAAACCTCCCTGCTTGCTCAACAATGTCTCTTCCATAAGTCTTCAATGCCGTGAGAGTCATGTCGCAGAAGGCTTTCTCCGCCACCTTTTCTGCCTCCCACGAAACGAAATTGCTTGGCTGAAAATGCTCTCAGGGGTCAAAATCAGCGAGCTAGAATGCAACATGTAGTGGCGTCAAGATAAATTACCTAAAATGCATGAATAAGTAAAGCCCGGCCAAATCGAATTTGCTGATGAAGTATAAATACCAACATACATATGAACCATCCACAATTTATTTTTATTTTTTCTCTGCAATACATGGATACAGCTATTTCTACCAGCAAAAATCACCAAAATTCAAGACACACCCACAATGCATTCGGATTCTTGAACCATGAAACCTTCAATCCAACTGATCAAAGAGAGAATATATTTCATACCAATTAAAAGAAAAGCATATATGAACTAGCACAGAATCAGCTCATATTCAAGTAGTTCAAATTCAACAACTTTTCTTAATTGGAACTTTCAAAAAAGAAAAAGCCGAACACTTTACTACATAATGAAAATTTAACCAGTAGTTCATCCCATATAGAAAGACCAAAAAAGCCATGGACTGAGAGCCATGGCACGAAACTGTAAGAACGGAGATTTCTATACCTTTCAGGGAAGGGAGCTGTAGCCGTAGCTGAAAGCCTGAAACTTTTTTCGATTCTCGATTCTTTTGCTTTGTTAACCTCTCTGTACAGAATACAGACGACGAGTCGTTCTTGATGGAAGAGTGGCTGAGCGGGAGACTAAGCCTTACTTTTATGGTCAAAAGTCTACCTATGGCTGACTTGTCACTCAGCTATTATTAAACTTGGCAAAAATATAAAATCTGACCCTACCAGAAAAAAAAAAAACATAAGAGGGTAACATTGAAATGAGCCAAAAGACTATAAATTGGAACAACATAAAAATTACTAGAGGGTACCTCATGCTTAAGACTTTTACTTAATTTAGTAATTTACATTTAAATTCATGCTTTTGCAAAGCTCAAATCGGATTTATCAGCAATTCAAGTTGAACAATTAATAGAAGTATGTAGAGGGATATCCTTCTACTTTTGTCTTGAAGTAAAAGACATGGAGTTGGAGATTTAACAAATAAACATGGTTTCTTTAACCCTCTTTAATAATCACAATGCTATACGGTAATTGAGTAGCTATTTAGGCATCACTCCGATGTCTGCTGCTCTGATCTCGTTTAGTTAGTTTCCTTGAAGCTTTTGAATCTACAAAAGTAGAACTAGACAAAAGCTTTTGAAATTATGATTAGTACTTAAATTATGTTGTTATAAAATTGGGCGGTGGTTCTTCAGTTTTGAGATGCTTGTTTGATTTCCTAACACAAAAAATGGTTGGATTTATGATCTTTTTCTTTTAAAATTTCAACAAGATGGCATCCTGTGACAATTTAACAATAATATATGTTTTTCTTTTACTATACATATATACTTGTCAAAAAATAAAAATATCTTGGAAATTGTTTTGGATTATGCCAAGTCAAGATGGAATACAGAGATTTCATCCAGCATCTGGGCTCACAAATCTACCCCATCTTGATAGAAAAAATGTCTTTTTTTTTTCTTTTCTGTATGGAACTACAGACTAACAATACTAGGCCTAAGCCTGCATAATCTGGTTTTGATCTGGTGGATGTATTTATGTATAAATGTACACCTGCATTATCATTCTTCAGGCACTTCGAAATTTCGGATGGAGGGCAGTCCACTAGAAGTGTATCTAGTTTATCGATCAAATAATTGCAGACGTGAATTGCAAGCAATCATATATAGTATGTTTTGGGGTAACTTGGGCTTGTAGTTTTGATCATGTGGCTCCTTACCTGATTTCCAGTATTTTTACTTTCTTTCATGAATGATGTCAAAATCATAAGAACTACAAGATGGTGAAATAATATCTAGCTTGATATTGTACTTGCAGGCAGCTTTTGGCACTGGTTTTGACCTAACCTACAGTCCGGAACAATTTTGTGTGCACAAAGAGTCCATGTGTTCTTTCAGGTTTGCAATGTTAAGAATCAAAAACCTTCAGCAACTACAGAATTAAGGAGATTTAATATTAAAAATGTTTTCCGAAACCACGTATAATGAACGAGGCAGAAATGTAAAGCAGTGATTGATTCCACAGTTCAATTGTATCTAGTTCAAGATTCAAAGAGCAAGTGATCCAAAACAAGTTAAATGCAGAAGATTATGCAGTACATATACCCATTCTGTCAAATGTATACATGAAAGGGCGGCCCATATAGAAAGCAATACTTCTGCATTTATATGATATGGCAGCCAAGATCGAAAGAGCTAGTGGTCCAGAACATGCTAGTCTACAAAATATTTCTAAAGGGCATAAGCAAACAATTTATTTTATGGATAAACCCTAATCAATTTGGATATAGAAACAAGAAAGACACACCTTCTGAAGCACAGACATTGATGTGATATTTGGAAACTTATTGTTAACCAAGAAGAATCAGAGTTTTCAAAAGACAATTCAAATTTAAGATTTGCTTCAGACTTGGACATGACAATATTTCTTACACTACCCTCTCAATTCCCTCACAGTTTCTGTCATTGGTGAGGGTAATACCTTTCTTCTGGCCAGTCAACACGTCCTCAGCCGATACATTAAGAATGCCACTGGAATCAATGTCAAAGCAGATATTGAATTTAGGAACACCCTTGGGAGCTGGAGGAATATCACGGAGCCTAAAATCACCCAAAAAGTGATTATTCACAGTTGTTGTACTCTCACCCTCATAGATAGCAAATTTAACAACAGATTGGTTGTCATGGCGAGTAGTTACAGTATAGCTCTTCTTGACTGGAATGCCAGTGTTTCTTGGAATCACTACTGTCATGTCACGTTCTCGACCAGTCTCCACCCCAAGTGACAAAGGTGTGACGTCCAAAAGACTGAAGCCTTGAAGCTTCCCATTACCATGTCCATTCAGCACTGCAGCTTGAGCAGCAGCACCGTATGCCACAGCCTCGTCAGGGTTAATGGTTTTACACAGCTCCTTTCCATTGAAAAATTCTTGTAAAAGTTGTTGCACTTTAGGAATTCTAGAAGAGCCGCCGACAAGAACAAGATGATGAACAGAATTTATGTCCATTTTAGCATCCTGCAAACACTTCTCAACAGGCTCCATACACCTGATGAAGAGCCCTTTATTCAGTTCCTCAAATTTGGCGCGCGTGATAGTTATATCAAAATCAGTATCCTTATATAGACAGCCGATTTCAAATTCTATTTCAGGCATACACGAGAGTCTCCGCTTTGCCTTTTCACAAGCACCTTTCAGCCTCGCAAGGGCTCTAGCATTCTCACCAACATCCAAACCATGTTTCCTTTTGAATTGCTCTACACAGTAGTTCACCATATTGTTATCAAAGTCTCCACCACCAAGGTGAGTGTCTCCAGCTGTGGCCTTCACCTCATATACACCACCAATTATGGAAACTAGTGAAACATCTAAAGTACCACCACCAAAATCAAAAATCATTACATTTTTATTGCCATACAAACCAGCATTCTTTTCAAGGCCATAAGCAATGGCTGCAGCAGTTGGTTCATTGAGAATGCTCATCACATTTAAACCGGCAGTGATACCAGCATCTTTGGTTGCCTGGCGTTGTGAGTCATTGAAGTAAGCAGGGACCGTGATAACTGCATTTTTAACAGCATATCCAAGGTACGCCTCAGCAATCTCCTGCATCTTTGAGAGAACCATGGATGAGATTTCTACAGGAGAAAACTGTTTCTCTTGGCCCTGATGTGTAACCACAATCATTGGCATATCATGAAGACCTTCAATGACTTTGAATGGCCAACGCTTCACATCACTTTGAACTGAATGGTCACTGAATCTCCTACCAATTAGCCTTTTTGAATCTGAAAATTGGTGCCAAAATCAGAACACAACCCAATGTAAAAATTAAACCTCACAATATTTAGAAACTTTAATAGCAGTAACATAAATCAGCAACTTTCTTCATAAAATGGATTCACAAAATTAGTGACGACACTTTCTTTTTTTTTTTTTTACAAAAAACAAAGCTTGTTGTTTGGTTCATTTCACCACTTCTAAGCAGTGTTCATAAATCTCTTATCAGCAGGAGCCATATCAGTGTCAAGTTTTTAGTTTCAAGAAATTAAACGCAATGGATAGCTAATCAAAGTAATGGAAACAAAAACCAAAAAAGAGAAAAAGCTGAAGAAAAGAAAAGTTACTTGGCCTCAGAGGCATTGTACTTGCATGAGTTAAGAAAAGGGAGAACTACAACATATGTGTATGTGAAAAAGGAAACTCACCAAAGATGGAGTTTATAGGGTTTTTCATGGCCTGGTTTGATGCTGCTTCACCTACCAAACTCTCGATATCAGTGAAGGCAACCTGAGATGGAGTGGCCCTGTGACCTTGATCATTGACAATGATTTCTATGTGATCATGCTGCCAAACGGCCACGCACGAATATGTAGTACCCAGATCAATTCCAATAGCATTGCATTCTTCTGATCCTGCCATCTCTCCTCGAAAACTCAAAGAAGAATGAAGAAGACAAATGAAAAGAGTTGGGGTGTGTCTCTGGTTGTCTAAATTCAAGTGGGGAAAGGAAAAACACTTTCAAAGTGGTCCATATATGCATCTACATTCGTATGTATACTCATTGATGGCATTGTATTCTTTTCCAATAACTAAATAATTATGAAGGAAACCTCAGAATGCTATCAGTCTCTAGAATTTATTGTTGGTTCGTTGTTTTATGACCAAAGCACTGAACCATAAACCACAACGGCACAAAGTTGTTCTCATAAATACAACCGTATATAAAAAAAAACCTCTTGTTCTCATAAATACAACCGTATATAAAAAAAACCTCTTTAGATACCCTCGAGGTCTTTAACCTCAGCTTTCCAAAATCCAACAAAAATACAGCATAAATAAATTAAGAGTGTAAATCAAGTTGAATACATGTTTATGTCCTTCATTTATACTTTGCTCTGACTATTTTAAACTACAACTTCTAATATTTATTTTCAAAATGGATCGTTTACATAAGCCTATCAGACACGAATGTTTGTGAAAAAAAAAAAAAAAAACTAAGGAAACTAACTTGATTTGGACTGTGATGTCAAGAACCAGTCAAGATGTGAAGGAAACTAATATGTTTTGGATTGCGGTGTCTGGAACAATTTTGTGTGCTCAAAGAGTCCATGTGTCTGGAACAATTTTGTGTGCTCAAAGAGTCCATGTGTTCTTTCAGGTTTGCAATTACAAAAGGAGATTTAATATTTCCAAAACCAGAAATGTGAAGTATAAATATGAACGAAGCAGAGATGTAAAGCAATAAATCACTCTGCAATTATATTGTATCTAGTTCGAGATCAGGAAAATGCAGTAGAGTCACTATAAATATGAACGAAGTAGAGTCACTATACATATATCCATTATGTCAAAAGTACGTATATCTAAAAAGTCAGCCCAGATAACATGCAATACTTCTGCAATTATATGATGGTAGCCAAGATCCAAATAGTGGTCCAAAATATGTTGGTATACTAAATATCTTTACAGGGCATATACAAATTAACATCTTATTTCATGAACAAAGCCTACTCATTTTTGATGTAGAAACAAAAAGGGACACATGTAGGAGCACGAACTTACATTGACCTGATAGTTGGAAACATTATAACCAGTATGTAATATCACTAATATGTCCATCAGAAACTATATAAAAAGTCATCAGAATCTATGCAAAATGTAAAATTCCGATTAAAAATATGGCAAAAAACTTGACATTTCTTACATCATTTCCTCACTTCCTTTAAAGGTTGGCATCAGTATCATAGAAAACATAGAATTCAAAAAGACCCTCAGAAGGAGGAACGCCATCAATAAAAATTTGCCAAGAGTTTGCTCTCACCCTATGATTTGGGGAACAACAAAAATACTATTTCTGCTAGTCCAGACATATGATTTCCGCATCTTGATTACTGCTAATTCTGGAGTTAATTGTAATCTTTTTCTTCTTGCCAGTGGACTTCTCCACAGCGGAGACACTTAGGACGCAGTTAGCATCAATATCAAAGCACACATCGAATTCCGGAAGACCCTCAGGAGAAGGAGGAATGCCATCAATCTCAAATACATCCAAAAGGTTGTTCTGTGAGGTTTTTTTACTCTCACCCTCAAAAATGGCAAACTCAATTACATTTTGGTTGTCATAAGATGTAGTCAATGTACGTTTCTTCTTTGTGGGAATTCTGGTGTTTTTAGGAACAACAACAGACATAAGATCTCCACAGATTCTCACCCCAAGTGAAAGAGGGGTGACATCCAAAAGAGTGAAGCCTTGAAGCTTCTCATTTCTATTTCCATTCAAGACTGCAGCTTGAACAGCGGCACCATATGCCACTGCCTCATCCGGATTAATACCTTTGCAAAGCTCCTTCCCCTTGAACATATCTTTTAATAGCTGTTGCACCATAGGAATTCTAGAAGAGCCACCAACAAGAACAACATCGCAGTCTATATCCATTTTAGCATCCTTCAAACACTTTTTCACCTGCTTCATACACTTGTTGAAGAAACCCATGTTCAGTTGTTCAAATTTGGCACGGGTAATAGTCACGGAGAAATCAATACCCTGATGCAAACCATCAATCTCAACATTTGTTGTAGTCATAAACGAAAGATTCTTCTTTGCCTCCTCACATGCATTTCTCAACCTCCTAAGAGCCTTAGAGTTCCCACTGATGTCCAAATTGTGCTCCCTCTTAAATTCCTCAACACAGAAACTCACCATTTTGTTATCAAAGTCTTCACCACCGAGGTGGGTGTCTCCAGCAGTGGTCTTCACTTCACAGGCACCATCACCTATAGTTAGCAACGAAACATCTAAAGTACCACCACCCAAATCAAATACCATCACATTTCTCTTGCTAGACCAGCTAGCCTTCTTGACCAGCCCATAAGCAATGGCTGCAGCAGTTGGTTCATTAATAATTCGCATCACATTTAGTCCAGCTGCGGCACCAGCACTTTTTGTAGCTTGACGCTGTGAATCAGTGAAGAAAGCAGGGACAGTGATTACTGCATTCTTCACAGTTGTACCGATATATGCTTCAGCGATACCACGCATTTTTGCGAGAACGATGGATGAGATTTCTTCAGCAGAAAACTGTTTCTCCTGACCCTCATGGGTAACCACAATCATGGGCTTGTCACCAGGACCTTCAATTACTTTGAATGGCCAAAGCTTTATATCATTTTGAACTGATGCGTCACTAAATCTCCTGCCTATCAACCTCTTGGCATCTACAAATGTCAAAGTAGGAGAGATGTTTGATCAAAGATAGGAACCTGGAGGATATAAGTCATCAAATAGAAATAACATACTGAATAGTCAACTAAAATATTTATTACGTTGTTACAAACGTTGTTTATGGCTTAATGCTTAGTATTGGTAATGTGAAATATGTCACACTGATTGATCCTAATGCTCCCAGTACTAGTCTCTCACTCTGCAATGACATTACTACTTTGTTGTAATGCCTAGTTAACGATATACGCACATCATCTTATTTTACACAAAGTAAAGAGAAATGAGTTGCACCTTTTATGTTGAAATTAATAATTCAGGCAATATAGTTTTCACCTATATAAAGCTTAATGATATACATTACAGATTAACAATAGAGAAGTTGAGCAGAGTGAGAACTGAGAAGACAGCTTGTATGTGAAATAAACATGATCACCTAAGAAATGGCATCAATTAATTTCCTTTCATGTTCTTATCTCTACTCTATAAACCGCTATGTTAAACTTACTCTAAAGTGACATAGTTACAGAATAAAAGATGATAAACAGTATACATATTTGGTCTATTTGTTCACCTCTGTAACTTATGAACACAAAATCTTTATAAGAGTTTATATATCTTAATAGGACAGAATAGAGATCAAATGCATAAGCATAATCAAATTCAAGAAACAAACTTGAGAAGTTGATCCTACCAAAGATGGAATTTGCGGGATTTCTCTCAAATTGGTAAATGGCTGCATCACCAACTAACTTCTGATCACCCCTGAAGGCAACAATAGATGGGGTGGTCCTCATCCCCATATCGTTTACTATGATTTCGACATGATCATCTTGCCATACTGCGACGCACGAATTTTTAGTTCCCAAATCAATCCCAATAGCATGTACAGTTTCTTCTCTAGCCATTCTCAGATGACAAAACTCAAACAGGAAAAATAGATGGCAGAGACTTTGGTAAGGTTCCTAGGGCTGGAGTAGTTAAGCATAGGTAAAGTCCTTTGTGGTGGTAATTAAGTTAGACTTTGGAATGTGTTACACTGATTTAATTTGGTTTATGACCACATTCTGATTCATCAATGCCAAAGCACAATGTTCAAGGTACAGAGTACTACATACCAATCTCTCATAACTGTTAAGCATTAACGTGTTGCCCACCAGAACCTTCTCAGCTACTCACTACTTATCTGACATTACAAATTCTAGAACAACGAAAATCAACAGAAAAAAAAGTACCCAAGATCCAATTTTTATCAGTTTATAAAACAAAAAACAAGAGGCTTAGAGGCACATAATGACATACCAAGTGAAAGATGGCTCCTTTGGAGTTTGAGGGTGGAGCGTGACATTGTAAGTGAAAGAGGACTACATTTTAGTATCTTGCACCAACTCCTCTGAGGCTCTGAGAAATCTTCGTCCTCTGTGTGACCATTAGCTTAAGAAAAAAATATGGAGAAAGAAGAAGGTACTTGTAAAGAATGGGCTCTGGACTCCCAAGATTCATACAGATTGGTATTTTGGGTCTTTTGGCAAGAAGAACGCCCATTATGTTTTTCTGAACCCATTTTGTTTGTTATCTTTCCTAAGATTAGAGATGACTAGAAGAGCTTGTTTAGCATTCCTTTCTATTCCATTGATTGCATTCATCATTCTACAGCTTATGACACCTTTACTTACTTGGAAAGAAAAAATACATGAATCGGAAAGCTTCAAGCGTTCTCTAGACTAGTAACCAAAAATCAAAAAGCTTTAATCCTCTGTGACGGACCAAAAAAACACTGCCTATTGCAGCCTCTTGGCCAAAAGAGCCTCTGAAAACACCAATTAATTAAGTAGTGACTTGAGCATTATCAAACATATATAGCCTAGATAATAATGACCAAGCGAACAAAAGGATGGAGGGTCCATTAGCAGGAGTACTGATTAAACTCTCCACACATGCTTATAAATTCATTCTCGAAAACAAGTGACATAATATTCATTCAACTTCAGTCTTATTAGTATGCCATATATATGATCGATTTCTTAGTTAACATTCTCAATTCCCTCAAAATTTCTTCTGTCACAGTTGATCATGATCCCTTTCTTTTGGCCAGTGGACGTTTCTTCAGCAGTAACACTCAGGATTCCATTTGCATCTATATCAAAGCAAACATCAAATTTAACTTCACCCGCAGGAGCTGGAGGAAGGCCATGAATCTCAAATTTGCCCAAAAAGTTGTTATCTAAGATTGTTTCACTCTCGCCCTCATAAATGGGGAAGCAGACAGCAGTTTGATTGTCAACGCGAGTAAATGCCCTCAGCTTCATCATGACGGGAATTCTGGTGTTTCTTGGAACTACAAAAGACATGGTATGATTATGATGTGTCTCAATTCCTAGTGATAGAGGGGTGACATCCAATAGAGTGAAGTTTTGAAGCTTTCCAGTTCCATTCCCACTCAACACTGCTGCTTGAACAGCTGCACCGTATGCAACAGCCTCATCCGGATTAATACCGTTGCACACCTCCTTCCCCTTGAACACATCCTGCAAAAGCTGTTGCACCTTGGGAATCCTAGAAGAGCCACCAGCAAGAACAACATCATGGACACTAGTTATCTCCATCTTAGCATCCTCCAAACACTTGTTTACAGGCTCCATACACTTGCCGAAGAGATCTGCATTGAGTTGCTCAAACTTGGCACGCGTAATAGTTAAAGAGAAATCAATACCCTGGTCCAAATGCTCAACGTCAATGTCAGTCTCAGACATAGATGAAAGCCTCCTCTTTGCCTTTTCACACGCATTTCGTAACCTCCTAAGTGCCTTGGGATTTCCAGTAATGTCAACTTTATGCTTTCTTTTGAATTCCTCAACACAATAATTCACCATTCTGTTATCCAAGTCTTCACCTCCAAGGTGAGTGTCTCCAGCAGTGGCCTTCACTTCAAACACACTATCACCTATGGTAAGTAGAGAAACATCCAAAGTACCACCCCCCAAGTCAAATACCAGCACATTCCTCTTGCTATACCAACCAGCCTTCTTGTCAAGCCCATAAGCAATGGCTGCCGCAGTTGGTTCGTTGATAATACGCATCACTTTTAAGCCGGCAGTGACACCAGCTTTCTTTGTGGCCTCACGCTGCGAGTTATTGAAGTAAGCAGGGACAGTGATAACAGCATTTTTCACAGTTGATCCAAGGTATGCCTCAGCAATATGTCTCATTTTTGAGAGAACCATGGATGAGATTTCTTCAGCAGCAAATTGTTTCTGTACTCCCATTTGTGTAACCTCAATCATGGGCTTGCCGCCAGCACCTTTAATGACCTTGAATGGCCAATGCTTCATATCATTTTGAACAGAGCTATCACTGAATCTCCTACCAATTAGCCTTTTTGCATCTGCAAATCGATCACAAAATTAGATAATTTTGATGATCGATAAATGAAAAATGTCATACATATACCAAAACCTCACTCTCACAATGCTATACTATAATAGTAATTAACTATATATATTGTCTGTTAATTGACTCGCTATTTAGGTATCACTCCTATGTGTTACTTAACACAAAATAGAATGAAATATAAAATAATTCGGTTACACTTTCAAAAATTGAAGAAATGACGACAATAAACAATTTCATTACAACCTTTTTGATGATATACTAACAGACTAATGACAGAAAAGTTTATCAGCCGAGTATATAAAATTTGTGCTTAGTAACTTTATATGCAAGTTTATAGACCAGACTTTCCAAGAATAATATCTACAAAGAATAATAATAATTGAGGACTTGGAAAGAGGCATACCAAAGATAGAGTTTGTGGGGTTTCTGAAAACTTGGTTAAGTGCTGCATCACCTATCAACCGCTCAGCATCAGTAAATGCAACATAAGATGGAGTTGTTCTTTTTCCCTGATCGTTCGCAATGATTTCTACATGATCATACTGCCATACTGCAACACATGAGTACGTTGTTCCCAAGTCTATACCGATTGCATGGCAACTCTCTTCTCCCGCCATTCTCAGATCAAGAACAGAAAGAAAAATTAAAGAACAGAGGAAAAATGATCTCAGAGAAATGTTGAGAGTCTCTCTGGCAGGAGAAAGTAGATTGTGGGAAGGAAACGTTGGGAGTGGTAGTATAATATGTTGGAGGATTCAAATATACTTGGGGAATGTGGACTAGTATTCATTTATGTTTGTTTTGCTCTCTAAATTATAGTGCTGGCTTACCTTGGAATACCATCAGTCTCCATAACTTAATTTTGAAAAAAAGAACAAACCCCAAGTCTGACATCTCATTATCTCAACCTTTGGCATTTTTTTTGGGGGTCAAAATAATCAACCTTTTCCCTGGAACACCTTTTCAGATACCATTAGTTCTACATAACCAAAACATAAATATAGTTCCCAAATACAGGATTCAAAATTTATCTGGTCATTTATTATGCTATTCCTATACTGCTTATCAATGTTATTGGCTAATAACACCAACTTATTTCACTAGTCCTGTATGGGCCTATGCTGTATGTCATTGCCTAGCGAGCTTAGTTTATCAAGCTGCAGGTATTTCCATGTGTGAGAAACAAAGAGAAGTACATGATTACTCATGTAGACCACTATTGTTAACAGAGGGACAACAGCTTTGTAAACTATATAGACGATGAGAAGGTCTGAATGTCTGATACCATGACAGCCATAAGAAAATAGAGAAATGAACTACAATTCCATTAAGCTGGATTAAACGAAATTAACAGGTGATCGATTCGATCACCCCAGCTGGCTTAAAAGAAATTAAATCATGCTAAACAACTACTAATCTTAGCATGCCATGATTCATGATTGTCTTGCATCAAATTCTCAATTCCCTCACAAGTTTTTCTGTAACAGTTAATTGTAATCATTTTCTTCTGACCAATTGACTTGTCTTCAATATAGACACTTAGGATACCATTTTCATCAATATCAAAGCATATACTGATTATAGGAACACACTTAGGAGCTGGAAAAATGTCATCGAGGTCAAATTCAACCAAGAAGTAATTATCTAAGACAGTTTTACTCTCACCCTCATAAATGGCGACTCAGCCCTTACTTTGGTAAGCATACCTACTAGTGAAATCATCTTTCCGGATCTTGACTGGAATTCTAGTGTTTCTTGGAATAATAACTGACATGATACGTTCTGCGCTAACCTCCACACCAAGTGAGAGAGGGGTGGCATTCAAGAGAGTGATGTCTTGAAGCCTCCCACTTAGATTTCCACCACTCAAGATTGCAGCTTGATCAGCGGCGCCAAATGCATAGCCTCATCTGGATTAAAAATATGGCAAAACCCAATTGCCATTATGCTACTCACAAAGACATTGTTCCCGGATCAATCCCAATTGCATGGCCTTCTCCTGCCATTGTCAGCTCAAAGCTTGAAGAAATTAAAAGAATGAAGAAGAAAGTCAAATGATTGCAGAAATCAAAACTGTCTGCATACCAAGTCAACAAGCGAAAAGTCTAAGTCAATAGATCAAACTCGTCCAAAAACTTCAGGTCAAACTTAGGGAAGAATCATTTCTCCATTTTTTATGCTCAGAAATAAGGAAAAATCTTCAGCAGTACGTTTTGACTTCATAGTTTTTTAAACACAGGTAGGATGCAAAATAAGTCCCTATTATTAAAATGCCCAAACCTGGAAAGATAAGATGCAATCACAAACAACCAGAGACTTTTTACTGATTAAGTTATTAGCACTCTTGAAAATTATCATACTAATGTAACAGAATCAGTTACTTGTGGTATGAATTAATGCCAAAGCACAATTTTGTAATGTTCACTCGAATCCCCTCCAATAACTAAACCTTTTCCTTGTTTCAGCTACCTAACTACCTTACACAACTTTATATAATTCTGAAAATCCAAAATAGCATGTAGAAACTAACATACAAGATCCATTCATTATGGTCTATAATCTTTATTCTATTCCCCATTTAATTAAAGCCAAAAACCAAATGCAGAGTTGTGCTACCATGCTACCAGCTCAGAGTTGTGCCAACCATAAGAGTTGACCAGCAAGTGGGGCTTTTCTTTGGAAATGGAATAACAAAATGGACAATTGGCAGTTGCTTTCAATAAAGGAAAAAAAAAATTGAAAGAAACAGCTTCAAGATTGAAGATTTAGTTGAGAAGGGTTTACTATCAAATATTGGCTAGCTTACTGATGAGATTGGTCGATGGTAACCATAAAATGATAGATTTGCATGTGGATCACCGGTATACAAAAACAGGCATGCTATCAGGATTCACTATATTATAGTAATAATAGCAATAAACAAAACTAATAAACCATATAATGCTATCAACTATCAAGTATTCACTGATTTATAGCATAAACCATATAAACGAAACTACTGCAATACTTCAAGTCAATTTGCATGAACCATCCAAGTCCTTTACTTTGGAACTTGAGAACAGGAAAATTTTTATTTTCATTAAATTCTTATGACATCAGTAAAAAAAAGAGGCTGCATATGTAAATAATCAGTACTTTTACATATGCACAGCAGCCTTCTTAGGCCACATAAACACAATCAACTACTTAAAAGTTAAAACAGGCTTATACAAGGTTGACCCAAATTAAATCAACCCTTATGAAAATCCTTCTTCTTTTTTTTCGGTGAAATTACAATAATCCTATTTCAACCTTAATCAACAACAAACTTAACATTCTTTGATAGATAGGATCATAGGAAGCATGTTGTTTTCCTTGAACAAATCACCTTCAGTTAACAATACAATTAGATTGTGTTGTATGCAAGGAGTGAACAAATGAAAAAAAAAAATGTGTACTGATCCATACTTCCTCAATGATCATCATAACTCGTCTGGAAGATGGATTAATACATCTATCTTTTTACCTTTGAGTGAATTAACTGGCCGTCAGTTCTTCTCAACCCGATACACCAATTCACTTCTATTTGGCCCTGCATCTATATACACAGTTGAGTTCTCATCCATCTTTTCTCCAACCAGCATTCTTGACAACTCTGTCACCACCTTCTTTTCAAGCCATCTCCTGATTGGTCTAGCACCATAAACCTGAAAATAAACAATCAGTTATTTAGCATTTCATGTAAAAATAGAGTATATGGTGGATTAACCAATTGGAGTTCAGGGAAAATATATAGAACTAACCGGATCATAACTCTTATCCATAATATAATCCAATGCTGCATCAGTCAATTCCAAAGCAACACCCCTGTCAGCCAGTCGGACAGCAACATCCTTCATTTGCAACCTGGCCACCTTCTTTACTTGCTCATGTGAAAGAGGATCAAATATGACAATCTCATCAAGCCGATTTAGAAATTCAGGACTAAAGTGACTTCTCACCTATCCAATCACCAAAAGATTTTTTTGAATACTTCTGTGTCAAATAAATGGAACTGTAAATATCAGAAATTGCAGCTGGATACTAAAAGTACCTCTGGCATAACTCGATCACGAGCAACTTGCATTGAACACTCTCCCACTAAACCAGACAGGAGATGCTTTGCACCAAGGTTAGAGGTCATAATAATCACAGTATTCTTAAAGTCAACAACATGACCTTGTGCATCAGTTAGCCTTCCATCGTCTAATACTTGTAGGAGAATATTGAAAACAGAGATGTGTGCCTTTTCCACTTCATCAAATAATACAACACTATAAGGTCTCCGTCTTACGGCCTCTGTGAGTTGCCCACCTTCTTCATGACCAATATACCTACACACCACGAACGAGTCAACTTTTATCACGATGAACTCGAGAAAAGTTGTGAATGTTTGAACAAAAGTCAAATGCACTTACCCAGGAGGAGCACCAATCAAGCGCGAAAGAGAGTATTCCGAAAGGTACTCAGACATGTCTAGTCTCACAATTAGATTTTCATCATCAAAGAGTTGCTCAGCAAGAGCCTTTGCAAGCTCAGTTTTGCCAACACCAGTAGGACCCAAGAATAGGAATGAACCAGTTGGTTGTTCTGACCTTCCTAGCCCAGCTCTTGACCTCAACACCGCCTCTGCAACAGCAGCAACTGCCTGTTCTTGACCAACTACTCTTTTATGTAGCCTCTCAGCAAGTCCAATTAACCTCTCTTTCCCATTCTGGTCAAGCCTTGTGACAGGTATCCCAGTAGAACGGCTCACAACCTCTGCAATGTGCTCTGGTGAAACAATCGCTGTCAACATCAAGTTGTCATTGCTGTTCTCTTCAAGCTTTGCAACGGCAGTTTCCAATTCCTGAATAGCTCCATAACGCAAGTCAGCAACCTTGGCAAAATCACCTCTTCTTTCAGCCTCTGCTAAAGCAAATAACAGCTTTTCACGCTTCTGCTTAAACCGTTGAGTTTCATCAATCTTTTCCTTCTCTTTTCGAAATTTTATCATCAAAGGCTGCAGTTTGTCTCTCAAGTCATCAAGCTCTTTTCGCACCTGAAAATATGAAGTTAGAGAACCAACAAACAACAACAACAATTAATGGAAACACAACCTGTAAAAGAGTAGAATTACTAGAATCAGAAAAATATTCTCCACTAATACATTTGAGATGGAATACTTACTTCAACCAGACGAGCTTTGCTACTTTTGTCCTTCTCTTTCTCAAGTGCATGAACCTCAACCTTCAGCTGCATTATCTTTCTTTCAAGGTTGTCAATTTCCTCAGGCCGACTATCTAGCCGGACTCTCACATTTGCACAAGCTTCATCAACTAGATCAATTGCCTTGTCAGGGAGACGCCGCCCTATAAAATAAACGAAAAGTAAATTCACTACCACGGAATCTCCTACAACACATCCAATGCACCAATCTTTTACAGCAATTTTTATACAGGAAAACACATACCACACTATATCAGTCAGCTGTAACTCATACCTGTGATGTATCGGCTTGAAAGTTGCGCGGCAACAACCAAGGACCGGTCCAATATTCGTACACCATGGTGACTTTCATATCTCTCTTTCAATCCTCGAAGGATACTAACTGTGTCTTCAACACTAGGTTCGGCCACAATAATCTTTTGGAACCTTCTCTCAAATGCAGCATCCTTCTCCACATATTTCCTGTACTCCTCGAGAGTTGTTGCACCAATGCACCGCAGCTGACCTCTAGCAAGCATTGGCTTCAAGAGATTGGCTGCATCCATATTAGACCCATCAACTTTACCAGCACCAAGAACAAGGTGAATCTCATCAATGAATAATATCACCTTCCCTTGGGCCTCTTCCACTTCTTTCAAAACAGCCTTCAACCTCTCCTCAAATTCTCCTCTGTACTGCGTCCCCGCCAGTAAAGCACCCATATCCAATTCTATGATCCTCACATTTGCAAGACTACTAGGGACATCACCTCTTATTATTCTCTGAGCTAAGCCTTCAACTACAGCGGTTTTTCCAACTCCCGGTTCTCCAATTAGAATCGGGTTGTTCTTAGTTCTCCTTGAGAGGTTCTGAATCACCTGCCTTATCTCCTGGTCTCGGCCAATGACGGGGTCAAACTTCCCTGCTTGTTCTGTAAGGTCTCTTCCATAAGTCTTCAATGCACTGAGAGTCATGTTCCGAAAGGCATTCTCCATATCTATCCCTTCCACGAAGCTTTTCAACTTCCCAGGATATGAAATCGCTTGGCTGAAAATGCCATCAGGGTCAAAAATCAGCAAGAAGCAACATGTAGTGGCGCGACATGCAAGACCCCCATTGTTCTTGAGGTGAATTTTTCAGAAACTTCATACAAAATGCATCAGTATAACCAGAATCCAAATTTAAGACACACCCACAATGCATTCTGATTCTTAAACCATGAAACCTTCAATTCAACTAAACAAAAAGACAGAGACTTTCCTACTTAGAATCAGATCCTATTTGAAATAGTTCGAAATTCATTCTTAAATTCTGTTTTTGAGAGTTGACAAGACAAAAGGACAGAGGCTTTACTACACAAAATAAAATTTAACTAATTCATTCCATAAAAGAGGCCAAAAATGTCATGGATTCAAGGTCTGAAACAGTAAGAAGGGAGATTTCTACACCTTTTAAGGAGGGAGCTGAAGCTGTAGAGCCTGAAAGCCTGAAACTTTCTTTGGTGGGGTATATACAGTTGCGTTTGGACACTTCGATTTTGGTTTGCCTTGCTTTCTTCCTTTAGGTTCTATGTGATATGGAGTCGAATAGTCGATCCTGATTCTTCTTGAATGGAGCGGAGAGACTTTATTTTTGATTGAGGAGCGGGAGACTTTTTAGATAGTAGACTTTTGAAAGGAGACTTGTCACAATTAATTAAGCTAATGCGCATCTTCTGTGGGATTATGAATTGTAGTCTTGCAGCTAAGGCCAGTGATGAAATGGTCAAATGGAAATTTGAATATTTAAAGGTTAATCTGTTTAATTTATTTTTTTGACCAACAATCTGTTTAATTATATGGTGATTTTTTTTTTGATACACAAAGTAGAAAAATGTCCTTTTTCAGTTTTTCCCTATTGCTCAATGATACGAAAAATTCATTTTTTTTATCAAGAAAATAAAAATGCATTAAAAGAGACACCAATCCCAGTATCTTACACGTGTTATAGGAACTGTTCGTCGCTATAAGTGTCCAATATCTTACCAATGATACGTGTCCTTTTTTTTTTCTATGGCTATTCGTCAATACAGGTTGTTCAAATTAAAAAAAAAAAAATATATATATATATATATATATTTTCAAATTTGAATAAATATAAAAAGATTTAGTTATTAGGGCTCTTGAAGTCTATGATTAAACAATACAAACGAGCTTTAGCAACATATTGTCCATCGAAATTGGATTTTTGCCTACTTTGGATGAATAGTACGAAAATGAGCAAAATTTCTTATTATAACACATGATTTTCTTGAAAAATAGTGTCCTTTCAATTCTCAATACAAGTGTTTTTACGAGTCGTATAGTTCGCTTTAAAAACAAGTGTTTTTACGAGTGTCAACAATAGTGTGGATGTATAGATTAAGACCGGGGGTTGTCGTACCACGGGGATTGGAAGGCCCAAAATCCCACTTGGTGAACAAAGTAACCGAATGTTCTTGACACTAAATGGTGAGATAAGAAATGGACTATTTACTAGTGTAGTGAATTATGTGCAACATGGAATGGTGTTCATATTTTTGCAGTGAATCAAAAGAGAAATGTAACCAAAACAGTAACTAAGTAAGCACAAGTGATTAATGAAAGCAAATGCTTGAGCTTACAAACTCAATACAAATGGATTGTGTTGTGTTCAATGGATGAGGTAGTTGGGGTTTCGGGTCTAACCTAACCCAATCCGATGCATAACAAACCAAATGTTTATGAACAAAGAATGATTAATGAACCAAAATCCTTCAAATCATAGCTCAATGTGAGTTCTATGATTTAGTCTCACAAGTATCCCTCTTGTCACTTAAGATTCAAGAGAGACTCTCAATCAATTAGCTTGAGCCATATTATGGTACTCAAGGTCATCAAAGGAGGCGTAAAGTTCATAGACTAGGATTTCAAACAAGCTAAGCCTAGACTCAACTCATCATGTGCATTGCCTATTGTCTAGAATTTAAAGAGGTACCAAGCTCAACAAATTCAACCAACATAAATCAAACACATGCTCTTCAATTGGTGAGGTATCCAAACATGCATTTAAACTAAACAATGAACATATCAATCTCTCAATCAACATTCGTAAACATCACAGTAAATTAATACATCATCATGGGCTAGGGCACACAACCCTAGCCCCCAACCTTAAGGACTACTCACAATTCATAGTAAATAACATCATTAATCTCAAAGATGAAAGCATAAATACAACACTAAAGTAAGAAGGGGTTAAGAATTGCTCAAGGGGTGATAGCCAGCAGCTCCTTGGTGACTCCAAAGATATGTGCAGGCCTCCTCTCGTTCTTCTCTCCTCCTTCAAGCTCTAGCAAGTGTCTAGCTCCTTACTCCTTGCTCCTCTTGATGGATTACAACTTGTTGTGATGAAATGTGGTGGAATGGTGCTGGAACTTGTATGGTTGTGGTGTGTAGGATGTATGGAAGATATTTCGTGAAGGGATCGAAGTGAGATGGATTCTGGAAAGTGGAGAAAACTGAAGAACAAAACCGGGCAGAAGCTTGGGAGTCCGGACACAGAGGGGAGTCCGGACGGCCTGCTCGTCAGTAAGTGTTTTCTCAAGGATTGCTTGAGAGAGAATTGTGTAGCTTGGTGTGTCTCTATGGTAGACTGAACGTGTCCCTTCTGGAATGGGGTGGCTGATACCTCTAGGGTTGATTCAGAAACAATATTAAATCCCCATTGATCCATAAAATGATGGGGTAAGGTCAAACAAAGGAAAAAAAATAGAAAGAGTGGGGAAATGAGGTGGAGTGGGACAAGGCTAAGTGGAGTGAGATTAGTGGAGGGATGGCTGATTCTAAGTGCAGCAGCTGCACATGTGTGCAGCTGGACATGTGTCTCTCCACCAAGGGTGGTGGTAGGTGGTGGAGCTCCGGCGGTGCTGCCGCCGCTTGTGGTGGTGGTTCGCCGGAAAAGTAATTTCTTCATTTGTTTCAACTTCTTTCCGGTTCTTCAAAGTAATCAATGACATTATCATGCGAAGGTTGACTCGTGTGATCTTTGACCTCCGAAAGCCACGGTTGGCTTTCCGTCCTCTTCTCGAAAATGCGTTAAATGTCGTCAAAATGCACCTTTTTGTGCCGAATTGCCTCAACTCACATAAACGACCTGTAAACATAAAAACACATATTAAATACAACAAAAGGCCTTCGGAGTAGCTTAATTCTCGTAATTAGGAATGCAATTTGCATAACAAATATGTGCAAATCACACCCCCACACTTGAATCTTGCTAGTCCTCAAGCAAGCACAAAACAAAACAATAAAGGAAAAACAATACAACACAAAACACGAAACAAAATTTAAAAGTTTCCTCCAACCATAGTCCTCAACGAGCTCGCGACATTACAAACACGAGACTAAGGATCACATACCAAGGCTTTACAAATTTGCTAAGTATTTAACATGCGCATTTCATTCATGCTCGGGTGAAGTGTGTGGAAACCAAATGTCAATTAATCTCATGCAATCAAATAGGCACATCCGAACATACACATAACCACTAAACGCACAAGGATCACTAAGTATTTCCGCTCAAGTGTTTAGGGTTAAAACATTGCTCTCAAATAATTTCACAAATGATGTTCCCATATGCTTGCAAGTCAATCTCATCTCCACAACATCATGCACAAACAAACCTTGGATCAAAAGGACTTTTATTGGATGTAACGGGGCTAAAGGCGAAAGGTAAAAGAAATGAAATGGAATGGGAATTACAAATTCCAAGCAACTTAGCAAGTGATGCACTTGATGAGATTTTTTCAATTTTAGAATTCTAAGATGCTTGCACAAAGTCACTCTACGAAACATTTCCCACCCTTTTATTGAATTTAAACTAAACACAAGACTTTCTTTTTGGATTTTTCTTCTTTTCTTTCTCCTTTTCTATTTTTTCTTTTCTTGAGAACCTTTCTTCATTTTCTTTTTGATTTTCTGATTTTCTTTCTTGAAACAAATACAACAAACTACAAATGGTACTCCCCCACACTTATTCTTTTGTCACAATCCCCAAACTCACACTTTCAAGCATCAAACATTAATCTCAAATCACTTGCCAAATTCCTTGGAAAGGGAAGGATAGTGTTTAAGTTAAAGGGATAAACTTTTGTGGTGGAGAGAAATGAAAGGCTAACATGTAGGCACAAAGTGGGCAATCTAAAGATATAACATTTTAGGATCAATGCTCATTTGGCCATGGTGGATTCCTAATGCCAATATCATTTCCAAGGTATGCACATGCATGACAAAAACGTTTCGAGAGATATTATGCAAGTTCTAGGTTCACCAACTTGTGAAATTCACTCATGAAGAACAAAACAATGTATGAAAGATACATACATGTGAATATTCAATAAGCTAAAGTCCTCACAATTTCTAGGTATGCATGGTAATTCATGTCAAGTGCGCTTCTCGGATTGCAATCAACTAACCGACAAAGGTGAAGTGTACATAAAAAAATTGAGCAATCACAAATTATGCATATTAAACCCAAAGCAAATCACACAAAGCCTTAGCAATGATCAACATTCTCTAGGATACAACAGAGTAAGCTCAATTTATCATTGGAGTTGGAAAAAACTGACACAACAAACAAACAACAAGAAACAGAAAACATAGAAGGAAAAGTTTCAGAAAATGGGTCTCGGCGTCCGGACACAGTAGGGAGTCCGGACGCAGTCGTCGGCAGAGAGCATGTAAATGTGGAATAACAAAGGCGTCCGGACACCCGGTGGCGTCCGGACGGATTACACGACGACACAATGAAAAATTTTGAAAAATTGGTACGTTTTGGTACACTTTCGACCCAAACCTCACCCCCACACTTAAACTTAACATTGTCCCCAATGTGATAAGTGCATTGAACAATTTCCGTTGGGTGAGGGACACAACAACTTAACAAAACAACAAAACAAACAAACAATACACGAAAGTGAGTGAAGTTTACGAAAACTCCCTTTTGTATGACGATCTCAAAATGTGGTTGGGATCCGCACGTTGCAAGGATCCCAAACTGATGCTCCCATGGTTCCGGAGCAAGTGAAAGAAACACCATATACATTGATCATTAATGAGTTAGTTAAAAATTGATATTAACTAACATGTGTTTATTCCATAACCACCGAATAACCACAATTGACCACAATAAGCAAAAACTGTGATGGAACCTACATGCATATCAAAATGTACTCAAAAGAGCATAAATATTTTTCACAATTTGTTAGCCCAAACATACTTCAAGAGTACAATATCACAAGTTCACAATCCGTTGGCTAAACAAAGCACGAGGTTCAAAACAAACAAGGTTCCAAAAGAACATGGGAAAAATTTCTAAACCGCAAAGTTAAAACAATAAATAAAGGAACTAGCAATTCTGAAAGTTAAAAACAGGCTAACAGTTCAAAACACGCGCACGCAGTCCGGACACCCGGTGGAGTCCGGACTCTCGATAAAAAATTTTCAGAACCCGCGTGATCAGTCCGGACACAATGTGGAGTCCGGACGCCCGAAATGGCCGAGACGAAATTGTAAAATTTTTAACTCCCAGGTGATCGGACGGAGGCCGCAGTCCGGACGCCCGACTCGTGAAAACCATTTTTTTCTACAATTCTCAAAACTTCTTGGCACTCACCCCCCCACACTTGGACTCTACATTGCCCCCAATGGAGAAATAGTCCATAACACATATTAAGAACAGGGAGGGGAAAAACAAACATAAACACAAACAAGTTCACAAATAATGCAACAAGAATGAAATAATACAAAGTTAGAAAATGCTCCCCCTTGAAGTGCATGCTTTCCAATTTGACACGAATGATCACCCAAACAAGGTTTCAAGACCTTGCAATCCAAGCTCACGACCTTTGGTGATGATTAACATGATGCACTTCAAGCAAGTGGGGATATGGGGCTGCCTCCCCATGAGCGCTTGTTTTTATAGACCCCAAGCCGGTCTTGCTTCTTCATCTTGTCACTCATGGAGGCTCAAAGCTCTCCTTCTTGCCACCCACCATGGTGGTTTTGTTGCAGCTCCTACCAAAACAACTACTTGCAGCGAGGAACTGTGGAATGAAATATGTTGAACAAGCAAGTGATACATTCTTCTTCTTCTTCTTGGCTTGACCACCCACTCTCTTCTTTGGAACTCTACTTGTTTCCTCCTTCAGTTTCGTTGATAGAGGGTGTCGCTTCACATCCTCATGACTTGCTGCCCTTATACTCTCATCATGCAGGTCCATGCCACAATGTGCACTTGATGTCTCATGTGGGTCCTTGGATGTTGACTCAATGAAGGTGTCCTTCGCTACCTTGTCAACCATCTCTATAGCAAAACAGTCCCCCAATGGAAGTGGACTTTTCATGAAATTAGAGATATTGAACCCGATGGTTTCATCAAAAACCGTCATCGTGAACAATCCCTTCTTCACATCAATCTTGGTGCCAGCAGTAGCCATAAAACCCCTTCCCAAAATGATAGGAAGATCATCAACATCGTCATGACTGTTTCCTTCCATTTCGAGGATCACAAAATCAGCCGGAATGAGGAGTTGCTCAACCTTTATGAGCACGTCTTCGACCACCCCCAATGGGTACACTTCCCTCCTATCCGCCAACTTAATCCTCATCTTGGCTGGCTTGATGTCGGTCAAACCAAGTTTCTTGTAAACATCATGGGGCATGAGATTGATAGATGCCCCCAAATCCAACATGGCTCGACCAAAGGTTGTGTCACCAATCATACATGGAACTGTGAAAGTTCCAGGGTCTTCAAGCTTATGAGGCAATTTCCTTTGTAGAACTGCCGACACTTCTTCACTCAAACAAATAAGCTCATTGTCTTGCAATCCCCTCTTGTTGGTGCACATGTCCTTCAAGAACTTAGCATATGGTGGAATTTGCTTAATGGCATCCACAAGAGGAATGTTTATGTTCACCTTCTTGAAGATCTCCATGAACTCTTTCCGGTGCTTCTCATGTCTTTTCTTGATTTCCTCCTTCCGCTTCACTTGTGGGAATGGAAGCGGTGCTTGATAATCTGCCAAGTTAAGTGGTGGCACACAAGTTGGCCCTCTAGTTGATTCAACATTCTTCGGGACAACGTCTTCTTTGAAGGACACACTCTTATTCTTCCTCATGTTGTAGTCTTGCTTATCAAAGTCTTCTTCCAATGATAATTTCCCAAAACCTCTTCCCAAAGGAATACCATCCTTGTTGTTCACAACACTGTTTGATGAACATCTTGGCTCTTGAACACTTGAACTTGAAGTAGAGGCTTGAGAATTCTGACTTGAGGCAGAAACTAGAGCATTCTGTCCAGCTCCCAGCAGTCCGGACTGCACTGTCCGTCCGGACTGATTCATCGGGTTTTCCGATTCTGCTGATGGGAGTCCGGACACCGATGGGAGTCCGGACTGTCGACACTCTGATGCTTTCTTCTTCTTTTGCTTTGCTTCTCCGGTAGGTACATTTTCTTCCCTACCGGCTGCCTTATCCACCCCCTTATCACATCCATGTTTCAACAATATACCATCTCCACGCTCCAAATTGCCGGAGGGTACATTTTCTTCCCCTCCGGCCCCATTCTCCTCATTTATATCATTGATAAAATCTAAACAAGGTTCCATGAAAGGGAGAGAAGAAAGGGGGACTTGCATTCTAGTTTTGGGGTCATAGAATATTTTGTTGTTGTAGAGTTTACCTGATCGAAGGGTGGTGATCACCTTCGCTTGCTCATCATCATGCACAACACATTGTGCATTCTCCTCATTGAGCTCACTTCCTATGTTCACTATACCGGAAGATATGTTGTTCCTCCTCATTGCTTCATCCAAGTACTCATTGAGCTCTTCCACCTCCATTAAGAGGAGAGTGATGTGAGTAGGCTTCCCTGAATGGATGATGGATATGACATTTGCATGCTCTAGTCTCTTGTGTCCCGGATTTTGCTCCGGTTGAGAAGGTAATGATCCATGAGGCCTCTCATTTCTTTCCTTTGCAAACTGCCCCATTTGTTGCTCCAACTTAATCAACCCTTGTTGAAGGTTGATCTGTCCTTGCTTCAGCTCATGCTGCCCTTGTGACAATAATGCCACTTGTTGATCGGTCTTCATTTGGCTTTGAGCTAGGTTCAAGTTTGTTTGAGCCATTTGAGCTATCAACTCCTCCACATTTGTCTTCTTTGGCTCTTGGACCTGCTGTGGTTGTGATGCACCAAACCCGGGAGGTGTGGTGTATGTGCTAGGGCGCTGATAGGTACTTGAAGAAGCATGGTTTGTGGCTGTGGTTCCACCATACCCTTGGGAACCACCTTGATAACCTTGAGAGTTGCTTGCAGCTCCATTGTATCCCTGTGAGTTTCCTTGGAAGCTTTGAGGAGTGGTTGCAGCCTCATAGTTGTTGCTGAAACTTGAGGTTCCTCTTTGAAATGGATAAGGCCCTTGAGACCTCTCTTGAAATTGACTTCTTCCTTGGAAAGTTGTGGGGTTCCTTGGAGGGTAAGATTGTTGCTCAAAACGGCATAGCTGCTCCGCCACAAAATCTGGATATTGAGGAGCAAGGTGGCACTCTTGAATCTCATGGTCAATGGATTCACAAAGTAAACATGAAGATGAGGCCACCTTAACTTGGGCAGTGGCTGGTCTTGAGGCACCTTGCCTTAGTAGTTGATCAAACTTGCTCTCAAGCATTGTCTCAATTTTTGTTTCTAGCCTCTTCATCTCATGAGCCACATTTGATGGCATGGCTCCGGTTGCATCATGTACTCTCTCACGGCTTGTATGCTCTTTGGTGTAGAAGCTTCCTTCTTTCTTTGCACCAACATCATCCCATTGCAAAGAATTCTCAGCCAAGTCCTCACATGTTTGCCAAGCCTCATTGGGAGACTTGCTAGCTATTGTACCTCCGCTGAAAGTATCCACCCTTTGTCTTTGTTCCGGTGACAATCCCCTATAGAACAAGTCTACAAGGAACCACTTCTCTAAGCCATGATGTGGGCAGGACATCTCTAGATCCTTGAACCTTTCCCAACTCTCATAGAATGACTCACGTGGGAGTTGATGAAAGCTAACCAAGTCACTTCTAACCTTGGCAGCTCTACTTGGAGGGAAGTATTTTGCAAGAAAGGTCTCTTGCAGCTGCACCCATGTAGTGATTGACCTTGGGGTAAGCTTGTGCAACCATTTCCTAGCTGCATCCTTCAATGTGAATGGAAAGATTCTAAGTCTCAACTCATGAGCAGGAAGACCTTGTGGCTGCACCGTTGAGCAAGATTGCTCAAACTCCATTAGATGGTCATATGGACTTTGGCCAGGCAGTCCATGGAAGATAGGCATGATGCTCAATGTTGTCGGCTTCATCTCAAACCGTAGGTTCGGGTTGAGCACAATGCATGAAGGATGCTCCACCACATGTGGAAGGGTGTACTCCCTCATTCTTCTTTGTGGAGGGTCCTCAATGAGAGGCTCCTCTTGGTCATTACGACGCCCATCTTGGTCATTATTGATTGGCCCTTCTCCTTCCATAACTGGTTCTCTGATCTCAGTTTCAACAACTATCGGTGCTCTCCTTTGCCTTCTTCTTGGGACTCTTGTTGCTTCACGGTCAACAACTCTCCCACTTCTTAATGTAGCGGTGCTCAATGGAAGTGAGTTCTTGTTCATGCACCTATGCAATATCAAGACAAGTTAGGATCACAAAAGAAACAAGAAATCACAAGTATGAGTGATAGGATCAATTGGAAAACACAAAACAGAAGAAAAACACAAATCTGGAAGGTCCAGGTGTCCGGACACAGTAGGGAGTCCGGACGGACTATTGTAAAATGCACAATAAGCCTATTGACAGAGAGTTCGGAAACAATTACAGAGAATGCCACTGGACTGACCAGAGGCCGAAAAACTATTTTTTTACCTAATCAAAACTTAACCAAATGACATGAAATTTTAACTGAAGATACTAGACACACAAATACCTTAGCACAAAATTTTTTGATTTTTTCTGGGTTGATTTGATACTTCAAAAAAAATGAGGGAAACAGTGGACAGTAGCCTAAAAATAAGCAGAAAACACAATTTGCAAAACTAAATGCAAACAATAAGCAAAACACACAAAAAGATACTAAAATGAACAATACAAAATGAAACACAAACACTTATAAACACACAAACAAACTTAGAACTAATTATCAAACAATTTAAACTAAAGAATAGTGGCAAGTAACACACTCGGAAACGATCACCAAGGGATCAAGGATTAACCTCAATCCCCGGCAACGGCGCCATTTGACGTGTCGTATAGTTCGCTTTAAAAACAAGTGTTTTTACGAGTGTCAACAATAGTGTGGATGTATAGATTAAGACCGGGGGTTGTCGTACCACGGGGATTGGAAGGCCCAAAATCCCACTTGGTGAACAAAGTAACCGAATGTTCTTGACACTAAATGGTGAGATAAGAAATGGACTATTTACTAGTGTAGTGAATTATGTGCAACATGGAATGGTGTTCATATTTTTGCAGTGAATCAAAAGAGAAATGTAACCAAAACAGTAACTAAGTAAGCACAAGTGATTAATGAAAGCAAATGCTTGAGCTTACAAACTCAATACAAATGGATTGTGTTGTGTTCAATGGATGAGGTAGTTGGGGTTTCGGGTCTAACCTAACCCAATCCGATGCATAACAAACCAAATGTTTATGAACAAAGAATGATTAATGAACCAAAATCCTTCAAATCATAGCTCAATGTGAGTTCTATGATTTAGTCTCACAAGTATCCCTCTTGTCACTTAAGATTCAAGAGAGACTCTCAATCAATTAGCTTGAGCCATATTATGGTACTCAAGGTCATCAAAGGAGGCGTAAAGTTCATAGACTAGGATTTCAAACAAGCTAAGCCTAGACTCAACTCATCATGTGCATTGCCTATTGTCTAGAATTTAAAGAGGTACCAAGCTCAACAAATTCAACCAACATAAATCAAACACATGCTCTTCAATTGGTGAGGTATCCAAACATGCATTTAAACTAAACAATGAACATATCAATCTCTCAATCAACATTCGTAAACATCACAGTAAATTAATACATCATCATGGGCTAGGGCACACAACCCTAGCCCCCAACCTTAAGGACTACTCACAATTCATAGTAAATAACATCATTAATCTCAAAGATGAAAGCATAAATACAACACTAAAGTAAGAAGGGGTTAAGAATTGCTCAAGGGGTGATAGCCAGCAGCTCCTTGGTGACTCCAAAGATATGTGCAGGCCTCCTCTCGTTCTTCTCTCCTCCTTCAAGCTCTAGCAAGTGTCTAGCTCCTTACTCCTTGCTCCTCTTGATGGATTACAACTTGTTGTGATGAAATGTGGTGGAATGGTGCTGGAACTTGTATGGTTGTGGTGTGTAGGATGTATGGAAGATATTTCGTGAAGGGATCGAAGTGAGATGGATTCTGGAAAGTGGAGAAAACTGAAGAACAAAACCGGGCAGAAGCTTGGGAGTCCGGACACAGAGGGGAGTCCGGACGGCCTGCTCGTCAGTAAGTGTTTTCTCAAGGATTGCTTGAGAGAGAATTGTGTAGCTTGGTGTGTCTCTATGGTAGACTGAACGTGTCCCTTCTGGAATGGGGTGGCTGATACCTCTAGGGTTGATTCAGAAACAATATTAAATCCCCATTGATCCATAAAATGATGGGGTAAGGTCAAACAAAGGAAAAAAAATAGAAAGAGTGGGGAAATGAGGTGGAGTGGGACAAGGCTAAGTGGAGTGAGATTAGTGGAGGGATGGCTGATTCTAAGTGCAGCAGCTGCACATGTGTGCAGCTGGACATGTGTCTCTCCACCAAGGGTGGTGGTAGGTGGTGGAGCTCCGGCGGTGCTGCCGCCGCTTGTGGTGGTGGTTCGCCGGAAAAGTAATTTCTTCATTTGTTTCAACTTCTTTCCGGTTCTTCAAAGTAATCAATGACATTATCATGCGAAGGTTGACTCGTGTGATCTTTGACCTCCGAAAGCCACGGTTGGCTTTCCGTCCTCTTCTCGAAAATGCGTTAAATGTCGTCAAAATGCACCTTTTTGTGCCGAATTGCCTCAACTCACATAAACGACCTGTAAACATAAAAACACATATTAAATACAACAAAAGGCCTTCGGAGTAGCTTAATTCTCGTAATTAGGAATGCAATTTGCATAACAAATATGTGCAAATCACTATAAGTGTCCAATATCTTACCAATGATACGTGTCCTTTTTTTTTTCTATGGCTATTCGTCAATACAGGTTGTTCAAATTAAAAAAAAAAAATTATATATATATATATATATATATTTTCAAATTTGAATAAATATAAAAAGATTTAGTTATTAGGGCTCTTGAAGTCTATGATTAAACAATACAAACGAGCTTTAGCAACATATTGTCCATCGAAATTGGATTTTTGCCTACTTTGGATGAATAGTACGAAAATGAGCAAAATTTCTTATTATAACACATGATTTTCTTGAAAAATAGTGTCCTTTCAATTCTCAATACCGGTGTGCAAGGGTTTTCTAAAGTATTTTAGACTCTCAATAAAATTCAACGGGAGACTTTATGAGAAGCGAAAATGCTTCTTTTTTATTTCTTAAAATTAAACTAAAAAAATATAAAAAATAAAATTTAAGAACACTTGTAGCGACGAACTGTTCGTCGCTACAAGTTGTTCAAAATATATTTTATTTCAAATTAGAATAAATGTAAAAGGATTTAGGTATTAGGGCTCTTGAACTCTATGATTAAACAATGAAAACGAGTTTTGGCAACATATTGTTCATCAAAATCGGGCTCTCACTTAGTTTAGATGAATGATGCGAAATTGAGCAAAATTTTCTTATTATAACACATGATTTTCTTGAAAATAGCATATTTGGCATTCTCAATACCGGTTTGTATAGGTTTCTAAAACTATTTGGAGTCTCAATAAAATCCAACGCGTGACCTTACGAGGCCCAGAAGTGTTTTTTTTTTTATTTCTTCAAAATGAATTAAAAAAATAAAATAAAAAATATTTAGGAACACCTATAGCGACGAACATTTCGTCGCTACAGGTTGTTCAAAATAAATAAATTTTTTTTTTCAATTTTGAATAAATGTAAAGGAATTGCTAGATCCGGTTTCGGCCAATGACCGGGTAAAGTTTCATTTTTCACTCAAAAAAAAAACAAAAAAAATAAAGTTTCATTTATTCTTCCAAAAAAAAGTACAGTATCATATTATGGCCAAATCCTTGAAAATAACAAAATGATTTTATTACCAGTACATTTCTAGTAGCATTGCAGAATTTAAGGCTTCTTAATAATGCCATCTATTCCCTCACTATTTCTTAGTGACAATAGTAATCCCTTTCTTCTGGCCAGTGGATATGTCCTGAGCAGACACACTCAGGATACCATTTGCATCCATATCAAAGCAAACGTCGAATCTAGCTTGTCCAGCAGGAGCTGGAGGAATTCCATCAAGAACAAATTTACCCAAAAAGTTATTATCTAATGTTGATGAACTCTCGCCCTCATAAATTCCGAATACAACTTCAACTTGGTTGTCATACATAGTCCACAAAATAATGTTCATTTTTATGGGAACTCTGGTGTTTCTTGGAATCACAACCTGCATGAAATGGTCATCACCGGTACTCAACACTGTAATCTCCACCCCAAGTGATAGAGGGATGACATCCAAGAGAGTGAAATCTTGAAGCTTGTCAATTTCATAGCCACTCAAAACAGCAGCTTGAACAGCAGCACCATATGCTATAGCCTCATCAGGATTAATGCCCTTGCACAGCTCCTTCCCCTTGAACACATTCTCTAACAGTTGCTGCACCTTTGGAATTCTAGAAGAGCCACCAGCAAGAACAACATCATCAACATCGTCTACGTCCATGTTAGCATCCCTCAAACACTTCTCCACAAGCTCCATACACTTTTTGAAGAAATCCAAGTTCAGTTGTTCAAATTTGGCACGCGTAATGGTTACATAGAAATCGTTGTCTTTATCCAAACAGTCGATTTCAATCTCAGTCGTAGTCGAAAATGAGAGCTGTAATACCCCGAATTTTCATATTTTATTTCTTGAATATTTCTGAAATTAAGTAAGGGTTGGATGTTAGTTCTCTTGTCTAGTTTGTGAAATGAAAGCATTTCAGAACGAATATTTGCTCTAAACGTTTTATTTTCGAGGGGTCAAGAGTTGACTTTCTTATTCGTTGATTTTCTCTGATATCTTCCTTCACGAAAGTCGTAGAACTTGTCGATACGAGTTCGTAGACGTGCGGCACGCAAAATTCTGATATCATACGAAGGAGTTATGGTCAGCGGAAATTTAATGTATTTTTGAAGCTTATCTGACGCAGGTGCCTATTTCGTAAAAATTACACCAATGTGTTTATTATTTGAGGATATGGTCTTCTAATGAATTGTTGTAGACACCTTAAAGAAATTCTCAGAGTTGGAATCATCTGAAAATCATATTTTTAGATTTAGTTATGATTTTTACGAGATACGTAGAGCACAAGGAGAAAGGAAATTAAGCTGGTGTTGCTAGCATGATCTGATTACTTGACTTAATCCCACATGAATCACACTTTAGAGATAGAGATCTGATTGCTTGATTAATTTTCACAAAAAAATCTAATATGTGTGAACACAATCTTGTTAAGAATATTTTTTCACTATTTGGTTAGATATATTAATTAAACTAAACTAGGTTAAGTTAAGCTAACCTTATGTTAGTTAACTTACCTCTAAAATTCTATAAATAGAATGGTTCAGCCATGGAGTTCTTTGCCAATTCACTTCTCTCTTGCTTCTCTCTAGCTCCTCTCTATCTCTCTTGCTTAATCTCTCCACTTTCTCTCCGAAAATGTTTGTTTACGATCCGTAGCTCCGATTTAAAATCCGCGAAATCCTATGGATTCGTATCGAGGCCATCTTCCTACCCTTGAAAATTCATGTAAGTACAAAATACATCCTTATAGTCTTTTATCTTTAAGATTCATCAAAGTGCATGATCAAGAAGAAAATAGAAAGGAATAAGTTTTATAGAAAACTTAAGTCTTCTTTTCTGAAGTTATTCCGGCAGCCAACTTGGGAACCTTTAAACACATAATTCCGATCATTTTACCATCTGGACTTCTTCATGAAAGTTGTTCCAAATTGTGTCTTCTATTGTGTATTAAAATTTTATGATCATCTAACGAGCCAAACTTTCTGTATCTAAGTTTTAATCCGGTATACTCACTGAAGAACCTCTATATTGTTCATAACTTCAAGTGGTCATATCTCACTCATCTCTTAACCAAATTTTGTGATCTTTATATCAAAACGAAGCTTAGAACCTGAAATTCCAATCTGGAGAATATCACAACTAATTTCCAAGTTTACAGTAACGGAATAATTTAAGTACAAAGGGTTAAAATAAAGTATAACTATTTCTGGACTGTTTGGTAAATCCTGATTTCTGGACTTAGACATTCTGGATATGTTTATTTGGACTATACCATTGGATTCCTTGTGAAAATCCCTTCGAAATGGTGTACTCACTTGCTTAATTCGGACTTGCGATTGACAATTTAACGAAGTTTGAAGTTTGACGATTCTAATCGGAGAATCATTGATGAACTTTTATGGTTTTGGACTTAAGGACTAAAATATTAATAATAATCTGATTTCCTTATATAATGCTTGTCTTTTATTTTTACTTATATATTGTTCTACATATGTTTATATTTATTTGCTATAAATTATGATCTTGTTTACTACATGAGTTTAATTACTTATGTTTTACATATGCTTCTTCTTTATATATGTTTTATTTGCACTTGATTATCTATTAATCTTATATTGGTGCATAATTTTGTTTACTAAGTGAATATATCAACTTAGTATTATACATGTATGTTAACATGTATGGAAGTATATATTGTTAAGAGTGTATTTAAGATATCACATGCTTACCTTGGTAATTTACTTGATTATGTGATTTACCTACTTATGTCTTTCATCTATATCACATATGCATTCATATGAAAGGCTTAAGCATGTGTATACGTACATATGTATATCTTGTTTTACATATGTTCATGCATATTTGATATATAGATTTTAATCTATATTTATGTTTATTTGTCATATATATTGTGATCTATAACTTGTCTTAATTGAAGACTATATTTGTGAATATAATTATGAACAAGAAGTTGTGAAGTCGGGTGTGTATGGAACAACTCCCGTGCTTAAGTGAATTACTGGTAGATTTTGTGGTGAGGTGATTAAGCTATGGGCTCAAGTCCCTACAGATAGTGCACTATTAGACTCATAGGAAGGAATTGCCGACCTTGAGTGTACATACTTTGGTGATGGCCTTGGTATGCTGTTGCTTACCCGTACAATTGGTACGCGGATTTTTACCCATGCTTGGTATTTTGTACCTTGGACTTGGGAATTTTTAGGGGTTTATGAATTGTTATTACCAGTCATCCTAAAATATTCACTGAGAAGAGAAAACACATATTTAATATTGGAATATGTATTTGTGATTTTGTTATAATATTGAGCATATATACATTGGTTAGAGATAACCAACATCTATTTGTGAAATGTTGATAATATGCTATGTTGTATACTTTGTTTAGAGATAATCAATATCTACTTGTGATATATTGTTATTGTGATATGTTGATCGAACATATATTATTTTGGGCTATATCAATGATGCATTATCAGTCGATTACATTTGAGACTGAATTATTTGGGTTAAGACGTTCTTGATATATGTGGTTTATATTCAATAAAATTGATACGAAGCAATATAAAATGTTCTTAGTATATTTTTGATTGGTTGTTCAATTTTGATGTCTTATAAGATACATTAATATAAGAATGTAAGCTGTACTTATTGGGCCTGTGTTGCTCATGATGCTACACCTTTTTGTTTTCAGGTTACGATGCTTGGGGAAAAACGGGATGAACATATAAACGAATGTTTTTCTACTATGATTTTAATTCAATAAATGTAAATGTCTTCCGCTAAACTCTGGTATTGTAAAATTATAATGATTTTGTTTTCAAATAGAAGCATTTTCAGACATTTGTTTCATTTGATTTATTTTGTTTTTGAAATTTAGTCACACCGCAAATTCGGGCACCATATTTCAATATAATATTGGTCTCGGGTTTGGGGCGTGACAAGAGCCTCCTCTTTGCCTTCTCACATTCATTTCTTAACCTCCTAAGAGCTCTAGAGTTTCCACTAAGGTCCGCATTAGTCTTCCTCTTGAATTGCTCAATACAGTAATTCACCATTCTGTTATCAAAGTCTTCACCTCCAAGATGAGTCTCTCCGGCAGTGGCTTTCACTTCAAAGACACCATCACCTATCGTAAGTAGTGACACATCTAAAGTGCCTCCACCTAAATCAAATATCATCACATTTCTCTTGCCACGCCAACCGGCCTTCTTGTCAATGCCATAGGCAATGGCTGCAGCAGTTGGTTCATTGATGATGTGCAACACATTTAGGCCAGCAGTGGCACCAGCATCTTTTGTAGCCTGACGTTGAGAGTTATTGAAATAAGCAGGGACAGTGATGACTGCATTTGTCACAGTTGAGCCGAGGTATGCCTCAGCAATTGATGGGAGCATATTTGTGTGCTCCATTGTGCTTAATTCTATATTAATTCTCTCACATTCAATCTTTATTCGAGTTAGTTATGTCGTTTTATGTTTTATAGGACTCTTGGAGCATTGAGGATGAAAAGAAGCAAAAAGTGGAGATTAAAAGCTAAACTGGTGAATCTGCCTGTGCAGATCAGCCTACTTCGATTGAGAACTGGGAACAGCTCAAAATGAACTAGAAGATGTACCATATATGGATAGAAAGCTCCGGATGTCTAGTTTCAGGAACTTCTGACGGTTTGTGATTCGGAGTTGTCTAGAAGACGTTATGGCTGATTGAGTGAGCGAAGGTCAATCTGGCGCGAATCTGGAAACCTAATTCGTTTAGGATTTGTGATTTTCCTCATGGGCTTCGACTCCTATTGGGCCGTGGACGTTTTAAACCCTAACTTGGGGTATTTAAGGATCTCTTAATCAGCCGGGAAAGGGGTTTGAGATCATAATATACGTGGAGAGCCGAAGCATTGCCGTGTTCCTTTCTTCTTCTCTTTCTTTCTTTAGTTTTAATTATGTTTTCGATTGTTGCTACTATGACTATGAGTAGCTAATTTCCTTAGTAGTTAGGGGCTATTTGAAGCCCTGAACATGATTGTTAAGATGCTTTGATTATTTTATATAAATTTCCTATGGATTGGATGATTATCTTTTCACTGGTTTTTCATTGATGAATCTTTATATGTGTTTCTTTGGAGGCCTACTTAGATGCATGTATTAGGGTTCTATTGCTAGGATTTATATGTGGACCGCCATATCATCATATAATCCCAAGTAGCTAATGAATAAGTAAACCATATTCATGTGATTAGATTTCTTGGTTACATAAGATACATGCCATGTCTTATGGCCGATGTGATGTTCGTTCTCTTTATGCTTAATGATTCTTGAGTGTTGAATCTATGAACATGTCATTCTAGGTTACATGTTAAGGACTAAGTTAGGGAGTACATGCCATGCACTTAACATACCAACTACGAGAGAGCAATAGGATTTGATCAACATGCCATTGACTTATCTTGAGCATCGTCATCCATGAATTAGGGAATTTGTATGGAACCTTGCATATTATCATGATTGTTTAGGGTGGATAATTGTTCCCTAGCTATTCCATCATCATTGTTCACAACAAAACCTTTGTTGGTTTCCCTTTAATTTTCGTACATCAATTCTGCCCTGCTCGTGCAGGTTACTTTTCGTAGTCTTAAACTTCTTAGAATTCGTTGAAACTTTGTCAGAGTCAGTATTATTGAGTCTAGTTTATTGTGTTTAAATTTCGTAGCAATTGGAGTCTGTTTAGTTTGTCTGCTGTTCGTGTTTTCCTTTTAGGTCAGTTTAGAGTCGTTATAGTTTAGTGTCTTAATTTGCATTCGAGTCTCATTCTCTTGCGGGAACGATCCCTACTTCTCATACTACATTCGATATTCATATCTACAGTAGGGTAATTAATAGGTTATTTTTGTGCATCTATTTGGTGTGTAGAAATACCTATATCAGCAATCTTCCGCATTTTTGTGAGAACCATGGATGAGATTTCTTCAGCAGTAAATTGCTTTTCCTGTTCCCGGTAGGTAACCACAATCATGGGCATATCATCAGGACCTTCAATGACCTTGAATGGCCAAAGTTTCATATCACCTTGAATAGTGTTGTCACTGAATTTCCTGCCAATTAACCTCTTTGCATCTGCAAAATGATTTGAAGTTCAGAACTTTAGATTATTTCTATCCTGAAAGGAATTAAATTATATATCGCAAACATCCACTTTTACTGAACTATGTCAAAAATATACGAACAAAATATAGTTATTAGCTAGAGTTGAGTATGCAATATTAATTCTCTCCTTAGAATGAACCAAAAATGCAAATTAAGACAAAAAAAAAACTTGACTTCCTATTTCACAAAAAACAAGCTAGCTTTGATTCATTATATTAGAAAGGATCGAACCCCGAGCTATCATAATCTTAATTAATTTGCAAAAGCTCAACTTAATCACAGAGATTATATGTACATGTATTATGTATATCAAATCCGGCCAGGAAAAAGCATTACAAAGAATTTATAAAGGAAAGAGATGGAAGAAAGAAAAGACTAACAGCTGCACAGATCTAGAGCAATAATTCAACATTTGAGAAACAATTGAAACAAAGTTGCATGTATATATGTGGATGTGGGAAAATAATCTTACCAAAGATTGAGTTGGTGGGGTTTCTGAGGATTTGGTTAAATGCTGCATCACCTACTAAGGTCTCAGTATCAGTGAATGCAACATAAGATGGAGTAGTCCTGTTGCCCTGATCATTCACTATGATTTCTACATGACCCTGTTCCTGCTCCCACACTGCTACACACGAGTACGTAGTTCCCAGATCAATCCCAATTGCGCGGCCTGCTGCTCCTGCCATTCTCAGCTCAAAGACTTGAAGATGAAAATAATAGTATGAAGAAGAAAATTAAATGATTGCAGAGATCAACATATGTGAAGGAAAAGAAATTGCCTGCATACCAAGTCAATTAGTGAAAAGACTAATTCATTGCATAGAACTCGTCCAATTAATTTTAGTCAAGTTGTAGGGAAGAACCATTTTTTAATCTTTTTGTCCTAAGAATTAGGGAAAGTCATATGTAATTTCGTTTACAGTTTCTTGAACAGATAGGAGGCAAATGATTCCCTATTTATAAATGCCTAATCATGAACCACCAACTACGTGACTGAACATGCAGCCAGAGACTTTCCCGGTTTAGTAATTAGCAGTTGAAAAATGATGACAACTTAACGGTTGACTAGCTTGAGCAACTTTGTTAATTCTGCAAAGCCAACAACAAGGTCACTACCTAAAATACACATTGTTTATGTGTGTGTATGATCTTTATTCTATGCCTCTTTCAATAATAAAACAACAACAAAAATAAAGTTTATTCTTTAGTCCTGTTTACAAAGAGGGAGGATTCACAGTGGATGTTCACAGATAAGAAATATAAATTTATGTCCTTATGATTTGTGGTTCAATAATCCAAATGATTCATTTTTGGGTCCTCTTATAAGAATGATCCGAGAAACAATATATCATCCTAATTGACATTTGGTTTAGCCTTCTTGTTACTATAATCCATAAATCTTCATTCCATTTTTATCTAGCATCGTGTTTATAGTTTGAAAATAAGATTTGCTAGATATATCATAACACACGACACAATCGACCAAGCAACAAAGGAGTGCCCTTCGTTGAGAAACTCATTCATCACCAAACAAAACAAGAGGCATGCCCTCATGGAGTCATGCACCATTTACAAATGAAGCTTTAGTAATGCTTAAATGAACTCATATTTCTTTCAGACACCCTTTTTCCAATCAAAGTAGGATTTTATTAGTGTCCAACATTTATAATTCAAGTAAAATTCAGACAAGCTCATTAAGAATTGCATAAAATATGGGGATATAGAGTGATCGATTTCATCAATATATATTTCCTTTTTAGTACCATGGCAAAAAATTTGCCTTCTTACTTCATGCCCTCAATTCCAGCACAAGTTCTTACTGATTGTGATCTTTTTCTTCTGGCCGGTGGACATGTCCTCAGCGGAGACAGTGAGGATCCCATTTGCATCGATATCGAAGCAAACTTCAAATTGAGCTACACCTGCAGGAGCTGGAGGAAGACCATCGAGACGAAATTTACCCAAAAGATTATTATCTAAGGTTGTTGAACTCTCACCCTCATAAACTGCAAATGGGACTGCTTCTTGGTTGTCAAAACTAGTAGTAAAATCATCTACCTTCTTTATTATGGGAATTCTGGTGTTTCTTGGAATAACAACCCACATAAAATGTTGATCACCAGTACTTGACACCACAGTTTCCACTCCAAGTGATAGAGGGGTGACATCCAAGAGAGTGAAATCATGAAGCTTCTCATTTCCATTCCCACTTAACACTGCAGCTTGTATAGCGGCACCATATGCTATAGCCTCATCAGGATTAATTCCCTTGCACAGCTCCTTCCCCTTGAACACATCCTGTAGTAACTGCTGCACCTTGGGAATTCTAGAAGATCCACCAGCAAGAACAACATCGTCGACGCTGTTTACATCCATTTTAGCATCCCTCAAACACTTCTCCACAGGTTCCATACATTTGTTGAAGAAATCCATATTGAGTTGTTCAAATCTGGCACGGGTAATAGTTGCATAGAAATCATTCTCTTTATCCAAACAGTCAATTTCAATTTCAGTTGTAGTTGTGGATGAAAGCCTCCTCTTTGCCTTCTCGCATTCATTTCTTAACCTCCTAAGAGCTCTAGCGTTTCCAATAAGGTCCACCTTATGCTTCCTCTTGAACTGCTCTACACAGAACTTCACCATTTTGTTATCAAAGTCTTCACCTCCAAGATGAGTCTCTCCAGCCGTGGCCAACACTTCAAAACCACCATCACCTATGCTCAGTAGTGACACATCTAAAGTACCACCACCTAAATCAAATATCAGCACATTTTTTTTCCTATACCAACCAGACTTCTTGTCAATGCCATAAGCAATGGCTGCAGCAGTTGGTTCGTTGATGATGCGCATCACATTTAGGCCAGCAGTGGCACCTGCATCTTTTGTAGCCTGACGTTGAGCGTTATTGAAGTAAGCGGGGACAGTGATGACCGCATTCATCACAGTTGATCCGAGGTAGGCCTCAGCAGTCTTCCGCATTTTTGAGAGAACCATGGATGAGATTTCTTCAGCAGCAAACTGATTTTCTTGTCCCTGGTGGGTAACCACAATCATTGGCTTATCATCAGGACCTTCAATGACCTTGAATGGCCAGAGTTTCACATCACTTTGAACAGTGGCATCACTGAATTTCCTTCCAATTAACCTCTTTGCATCTGCAAATGACAAATTGATGCAATTTTACAATCTATCACGAAAAGAATAATCTATAAATATCCCACTTTTACTGAACTATACTCTATCTTAAATATATATATTAACCAATGATCAGAAAATGAAACTTGACATAAAACTTGGACCTCCTAAAAACTCAATTAACCTCTGTTTGTATCAGAAAATAAGAGAGTTTTGATTTAATAATTATACTAGAGTGGACCGAACCCCTAACCTATCATAGTCATAACCCACTTCCCTATCCTGCAAGCTCAAACTTAGGAACAGCATTCTATAGCTAGTAGATATGTATCGAATCAAAGAAAAAGCAGTCAAAAAATGAAAGAGTAAAGAGATGGATAAAAATTAGAAGACTGACATCTCTAGAGCAACAATTGAACATTTGAGAAACAATTGAAAGAAAATTGGTGAGTGAGAAGATAATAATCCTACCAAAGATTGAGTTGGTGGGGTTTCTGAGGATTTGGTTAAATGCTGCATCGCCGACTAAGCTTTCAGTATCAGTGAAGGCAACATAAGATGGTGTAGTCCTGTTGCCCTGATCGTTCACTATGATTTCTACATGACCCTGTTCCTGCTCCCACACAGCTACACATGAATATGTAGTCCCTAGATCAATCCCGATTGCATGGCCTGCTGCTCCTGCCATTCTCAGCTGAACGACTTGATGAAAAAAGCAATAGAATGAAGAACAAAGTTATAATACTGCTGTGATCAACATTTGTGGAAGAAATATAGAAAGTGCCTGCATACCAACTCAATGAGGGAAAAAGTCCAAGTCAACTTGTAGAACTTGTCCAAAAACTTTTAGTCCAGTTTTAGGGAAAAATCATTTGTTTATGCAAAGAACCATTTGTACAAACTGAACAGAACATGCACCCCAGAGAATTTGCTGCTTAAGTTGTTAGCTGAAAATTTATAATGATATTGTAGAGCTACTTGTGCACAAACTTATAATGATTACTACACAAACCCCATCTCTGACAACTCAACCGTTGACTTGCACAGCTTTACCAATTCTGCAAAACAACAACAAAAACTAGTACACAAAATTCAAGATCCATTTTTTTATGTGTCTATTATTTTCTGCCCCCATTTAATTAGAAAAAAAAAATTAAGGTCGAAGGCACATAGACACTTATACCAAGCTTACCAGTTTAATACATAGCTGTTGCACCTTGAGAATTTTCGAAGAGAAATGGACACAGCTTATGTTCATGTTAGCACCTTAAATGTTTCTCTACAGGTTGCACACACTAGCTGATCGAAGAATTCCAAGTTAACAGAATAACAGGGTAAGGTCTGCTAATTAAAGAATGGACCATTTGGCTAGCATTCAAGTTACTAGGGCAAACACCATCATACAACTTGGGACCTTGAATGGCCAGAGCTTCATATCATTTTGAACAGAGGTATCATTGAATCTCCTGCCAATTAACCTCTTTGCGTCTACAAATTGGTCTCATATTAGAATTAGCACATGCAATCCAATAAGGAAATAGATCATATGATATAGCTTAGGCATATAGGAACAACGGTCTTTAACTATATTATTATTAATTTTGTTACATATTTTCAAATACTATTCCAAATTCTCTCAGTACTAGTCTCTTACTCTGCCATGAAATAAGAACTCTGTACATACTACATAGTGAGTTGTATATGACTTGGACACAGAATGAAATCAGTTGCAATAATCGAAAACAAATAAATGTAAATTGATTGTGGAAATGGGATGATGGCTTTACCAAAAATGGTGTTGGCGGAGTTTTGGACCAAAATGGAATATGTACATATGGAAAACAAAAATGGAGTCGCTCTAAACAACTTCTTATGCAGGGTAATGTGCGAGCTATAAGCGCTAACTAAAGGTTAATTCACTTAACTAGTCTCGAAATTGATCTGGCATTGGCTGATATGTTAAACCATAAAGGATTTGACCACTGACCAAGCAAAGCTTCTAATTACCTGTAATTGGATTGGCTGATCTTCAAACTCGTTAGAGAGCTGTACAAGGGAAGTGGGATTTGTTCTTCTGTTCATATTTCAAATGGCTAAATCGACTTGGAGACATGTAACATCATCAGCCAAAGTAAGCTCAGCACTCAACAAATCTACAACTCCTATAGCATCAGCTACAAAGTTCTGAGACATCTAAGCTGAATATGTTTACTTCCAAGTCGCAAATGTTGTAGAGTCATATTTTTCTGTTGAGTACGGTTACAGAAAACACATCAACCTCTTATGCAATTCACATTATGCTTTCATGTTTTGCTGCATTTAGTTCCATTTAGCTTTTGGAACATTTCAAATTAGATTGATCAGCAATTCATGTCGAACAGTACTAGTCTTATAATGTATTTTACAAAACAGAACAACCAGAACAGAAGTTAAATTGTATAGTTTAAACATTTCATAAAACATGTCTAGTGCATTGACTTGTGGTGAGATTATATAACGCAAAAAAACATGATTTCTTTTCAAACTATGGTAATCAGGCAGGCATAATCTCACAGCAAAATAAGAAGTCTGTTAGTGAAAGAACGGCAAATCATGGAATTGCATGACCCACTAGCAAAAGGATGCCAATCCGCTGCCTCACTCCACCAAAATTTTCATTCTCATCGAACAGAACCGGAAGATATATAGTAGAGTTACTGCTCTCACCTGGAAAAAGTATAACAGTCTTAAAATATAGCAAAACCCTTGGAATATTATCAGTTACTTCTCTACATACCAGGTGAAAGATGGCTAGCTCCTTTGGAGTTGGAGGGTTGATTTTGACATTGTAAGTGGAAGAGGGCTGGCATTTTGGTGTCTTGCACCAACTCCTCTGAGAAATCTTCGTCATCTGTGTCACCATTAGCTTAAGAAAAAAGAAGGTACTTGTGGTGGAGTAAGATAGATACTAGGAGAAAGAATGGGAATTGGACTCCCAAGATTCATAAAGATTGGTATTTTTGGCCTTTCGGCAAGAATAAGGCCCATTATGTTTTTCTTAAATTGTTTCTTTCATTTCTCCTTTCGGAGCCATTTTGTTTGTTATCTTTCCTAAGATTAGAGATGAGCTTGTTTAGCATTCCTTTCTATTCCATTGATTGCATTCATCCTCTCTACAGCTTAGTTTGTGGGTATCATACATGGGAAAGCAGATAACAACTTGGTTCTAAAGAGGTTGAGACTTCCAAGTTTTCTGCTGAATTTACATTCAAATTCATGCTGCTTTTGAAAAGCTCAAATCGGATCCTCGATCAGCAGTTCAAATTAAACACTAGAAGTTTGTAAAGGAATATCACTCTGCTTTTGTGAAGTAAAAGACGTACATGAGTTGAAGATCTAAAACATTCTCAAAAACAAGTGACATAATATTCATTCAACTTCAGTCTTATTAGTATGCCATATATATGATCGATTTCTTAGTTAACATTCTCAATTCCCTCAAAAGTTATTCTGTCACAGTTGATCATGATAACTTTCTTTTGGCCAGTGGACTTTTCTTCAGCAGTAACGCTCAGGATTCCATTTGCATCTATATCAAAGCAAACATCAAATTCAACTTCACCCGCAGGAGCTGGAGGAAGGCCATGAATCGTAAATTTTCCCAAAAAGTTGTTACCTAAGGTTGTTTCACTCTCGCCCTCAAAAATGGCGAAGCAGACAGCAGGTTGGTTGTCATGGCCAGTTACAAAAGTCTCCCTCCTCATGACGGGAATTCTGGTGTTTCTTGGAATCACAATGGACATGATATTTTTTTTTTCGCCTTCTCCCATGCTCCGCACCCCAAGTGATAGAGGGGTGACATCCAATAGATTGAAGTCTTCAAGTTTCCCGGTTAGATTCCCACCACTCAAGACTGCAGCTTGAACAGCTGCACCATATGCAATGGCCTCATCGGGATGAATGCCCTTGCAAAGCTCCTTCCCCTTGAACACATGTTGTAATAGCTGCTGCACCTTGGGAATCCTAGAAGAGCCACCAGCAAGAACAACATCATGGACACTAGTTATCTCCATCTTAGCATCCTCCAAACACTTCTCTACAGGCTCCATGCACTTGTTGAACAAATCCATGTTGAGTTGTTCAAATTTGGCACGGGTAATAGTTGTATAGAAATCCAAACAATCAATTTCGATGTCAACTATAGTCGTAAATGATAGTCTCCTCTTTGCCTTCTCACACGCATTCCTTAACCTCCTAAGAGCTCTAGAGTTTCCACTAATGTCTAAATTGTGCTTTGTCTTGAATTCCTCAACACAGTAATTCACCATTCTGCTATCAAAGTCTTCACCTCCAAGGTGTGTATCTCCAGCTGTGGACTTCACTTCAAAGACATTATCACCTATGGTAAGTAGTGACACATCTAAAGTACCACCACCGAAATCAAATATCATCACATTTCTCTTGCTATACCAACCGGCCTTTTTGTCAAGCCCATAAGCAATGGCTGCGGCAGTTGGTTCGTTGATTATGCGCATCACCTTTAGCCCAGCAGTGACTGCAGCATCATTTGTAGCCTGGCGCTGTGAGTTATTGAAGTATGCAGGGACAGTAATAACTGCATTTTTCACAGGTGAACCCAGATAGGCCTCTGCAATTTCCCGCATCTTTGCAAGAACCATGGATGAGATTTCTTCAGCAGCAAACTGTTTCTCTTCACCCTTGTGTGTAACTACAATCATGGGCTTCTCTGCAGGACCTTCAATAACCTTGAATGGCCAGAGTTTAATATCATTTTGAACCAAGGCATCACTATATCTCCTACCTATTAACCGCTTTGCATCTGCAGATTGATGCCAAAGTTCAAAACACAGTCCAAAAAAGAGAAGTAATGAGGGAAACAGGTCATGATATAGAGTCATAGACAACAAAAATTTACTTCTTTTGGTTGAAAAATCAAATGAAAAATATTACTAGTTGCCATATTCTCTCAGTACTAAGCTCTCATATGTTCTGCCATGAGTTGTGACATCCTACTCCATCATATATTCCTACTCATTGAGCAGCTATGTATGCACCATCATATTTTTTAGTGCATATCTTATACAATATACGACTACGAAGTAAGTAAAAACTTTGAAGAAATCATGCAATAGGAATAATCAATTTAACATAGAAATCAGTAGGATACTCACTAAGTAAGTTATCTAAGAGGAATACATAACGAATTTGAGAAACAAATGGCAATAACTTGGGGAAGAAAAGCGTACCAAAGATGGAGTTTGTGGGGTTTCTGATGATCTGATTAAACGCCGCATCGCCTACCACTCTTTCAGTATCAGTGAAGGCAACATAAGAAGGAGTAGTCCTGTTGCCCTGATCATTCGCTATGATTTCTACATGATCGTGCTCCCACACTGCAACACACGAGTAGGTTGTCCCCAAGTCGATCCCTATTGCATGACCCTCTCCTCCTCCTCCCCCCATTCTAACTTCAATTCTTCTTCAACAAGATAGACTTCAAAACAATCAAGTGAAAGTGGGAGAGAAAAGCAAGCTTCTTGTTCTTAAGTAAAAGAAAAGCATTCTGAAGGGTACTGATTTGACCACCACTGCTTTATAATTACTTCTCATAGAAGGAAAGGGAGCTATGGGCCGGGGGAGACTGAATCATCTAACTAGAGCCCTCTGGGTAGTTTACAACTTCGTTAGGAATGAGAGTACTATTCATTAGAGAATGTGCTGGGCCGTGAGAGTTGGATCACAACTGGTGAGACTATGACCCATACATATTCCCATATTTTAATAATTTATGGTCCTGCCTAATTAATCTCATTCAACTAAAAGGTATGTCCCATAAAGTTTTTTTTTTGTCATACTTATTACTTAAGTTTCATATAAGGGAGCTTCTAGTTTAGGCTAACGATGTTCATGCAAGCGAGGCTAACGTCATATGATACACCATGTTAGTGAGGCTAACCATGTCCAATTTTGGTAGTCCGAACACAAAGTGTCGTCCAAAAATGATATTCTAACACCATAGAGACTAACCCAAATATTTTCTCTCAAAAAAAAATTCTGAAACCTTGTTTTCTCATTCAAAACTGTGCAATATAGCACACGGTTTTTTTCGGCCAAAATCACATATTATTATTTTGTCACCAAATCTTTTAATCCTCAAATCATGATTTTTAAATACTTCTTGAACTAACGGAACGCAAAAATCTCGACCCGTTTATTTTTTACGATTTTTCGAAGTTTGAAAACTAGAAAATTCATAAAAAATAATTCGCTCGAGCTTTTCGAGTTCCGTCAATTGGAAAAACTTCTAAAAATCATTCTTTACCAATGGTGAGATTATATATAACACAGAAAAATTTCAAGAAAAAATGGCGTTGACAAGCTTTGGTGTGTCTCAGCGAAACATGTCAAACCATGTCAAGCTTTTTTTTTGAAATTTTTCCGTGCCATAATTTGACCATTGGTAAATAATGAGTTTTATAAGGTGTTTCAATTGACGGAACTCGGAAGTCTTGAGTGGATTATTTTTTATGAATTTTCTAGTTTTCTGAGTTTGGAAAATCGTAAAAAAAAAAACGGGTCGAGATTTTTGCGTTCCATCAATTCAAGAAGTGTTTAAAACTCATGATTTGTAGGTGGAAAGATTTTGGTGAGAAAATCAGAATATGCGATTTTGACAAAAAAAAACTGTGTGCTATAATCCCACAGTTTTGGGTGAAAAACCAGGATTTCGGAAAATTTTATTTTTATTGAGAGAAAGTATTGTAGTTAGTCTCCACGGTGTTAGAACATCGTTCTTTGGTGACACCTCGTAGTTAGACCGCCAAAATTGGACACAGTTAGTCTCACTAACATTGGACATTCTAAATGAGGTGTAGAAATTAAATTTAAAAAATAGAAGTTAAAAGGAGTTTCATTTTTTTTTATACCTTGTTTAAATACCTGTTGAAAATAGAACTTAAATTAACAAAAAAACAAAACGGGGGGCAAGACTTTTGCTGACTCAGGAGTAGCAAGTGCCTAGGTAAATCCCTATTGCATGACCCTCTTCTTCACTGGCTCCCATTTTTTATCCAGAAAGAGAAGACCACTGTTGGCAGAGAAGGCCGAAGAACAATACTTGTTAAATGGCTAAGCCCGTCTGGCAAGAATCGAAGGGGAAAGAAAGCTTTGAGAAAATCTAACCCAGTTAGTGCTATGATTTCATATCGAGGGTTAGGGTTTGGGTTATGGGCGTAAGCCGCGTAACTTGAGAGAAAAGTTAGGGGAGAACCTGAATTCTCACTTATTCTGGATTTCGTATATATCCCTTGGTCTCCATCCTCCAATAATATTTATTTTGGTAAATCAATAAAAATCAGAAAATAATTGCTTGGAGACCTTTTTACTTACAGTTTTACTGTTTTACCTTCTCAGTAAAACTGATATTAAATTATTAACTTCTATAAATTTATAAGGCAGCAATATATCCTAATTGTCACCAACATACTGGAATATTGATCCTACCACACAAACAATGATACTATCTTATAGTGATTCCAGCAAATTATAGAAAAGAACAAGCTGGAGTGAGGCTACCTGTGTATCTATCTCAGATATTATAAACCATGTCTCATTCATTGAGCTGCAGTGAGATAATAGATAGAAATAATTACGATAATAGAAAACATTCTTTGTGTAAAAATTGTATTAATCAGGCAAGCAACAAAGTAGAATGACCAGGAACGAAAACACTGATCGATCTCTTGGCAAAATGAGAAGGAAACCAAGCAAAGTAGTCAGCAAAATGCACAAGCATGCTACAATGCGCAACCAGCAAACAAAAGGAGTACCCGTCAGCCGCCTCACTCCTCCACACTGTTGTTCATCCCCGAAAACTGACCAGCGCATAATAGAGAATTACTGCTCACCTGTCATTAGTAAAATGACTTTTTATAAGATAAACTATGTATTCATTTTTGGTATGCCATAAATTATCATTTCTTACCTTATCTTCTCAATTCCATCAGAGGTTTTGTAACTGTTGATTGTGATCCCTTTCTTTTGGCCGGTGGACATGTCCTCAGCTGAGACACTCAATATACCATTTGCATCAATATTAAAGCAAACTTCAAATTTAGGAACACGGGCAGGAGCTGGAGGAATGCCATCAAGACAAAAACTACCCAAAAAGTTATTACTTTTTGCTATTCTACTCTCACCCTCATAAATTGGGAAACCGACAGAAACTTGGTTGTCAAAAACCGTAGTTACAGTCTGTCTCTTCATCACTGGAATTCTAGAGTTTCTTGGAATCAAAACATTCATAAATAGCTTCGAACTATCACGTTCTTTACTCTCCATCCCAAGTGATAGAGGGGTGATATCCAAGAGAGTGAAGTCTTGAAGCTTCCCATTTACATTCCCACTCAAGACGGCAGCTTGAACAGCGGCACCATAAGCCACTGCCTCATCTGGATTAATGCCCTTGCACAGCTCCTTCCCCTTGAATACACTCTGCAGTAGCTGCTGAACCTTAGGAATTCGAGAGGAGCCACCAGAAAGAACAACATCATCGACACTGCTTATGTTCATATTAGCATCACTCAAACACTTTTCCACAGGCTCCATACACTTGTGGAAAAAATGTATGTTCAGTTGTTCAAATTTGGCACGCGTAATGGTTATATAGAAATCATTACTCTGATCCAAACAATCAATTTCAATGTCAGTGGTAATTGAATATGAAAGTCTCCTCTTTGCCTTCTCACATTCATTTCTTAACCTCCTTAGAGCTCTGGAGTTTCCACTAACGTCTACATTATGCTTCCTCTTGAATTGTTCAACACAGTGACTCACCATTTTGTTATCGAAGTCTTCACCTCCGAGGTGAGTGTCTCCAGCCGTAGCCTTCACTTCAAAGACACCAGCACTTATAGTAAGCAGTGACACATCCAAAGTGCCACCACCCAGATCAAATATTAGAACATTTCTCTTGGTATACCATCCAGCCTTATTGGCAAGCCCATAAGCGATGGCTGCAGCAGTTGGTTCGTTGATAATACGCATCACGTTTAGGCCAGCAGTGACACCAGCACTTTTAGTAGCCTGACGTTGTGAGTCATTGAAATAAGCCGGGACGGTGATAACTGCATTCCTTACAGTTGAGCCAAGGAAGGCCTCAGCAATCTCGCGCATCTTCCCAAGAACCATAGATGAGATTTCTTCAGCTGCAAACTGTTTCTCTTGACCCTCATGGGTAACCACTATCATGGGCTTGTCAGCAGGACCTTCAATGACCTTGAATGGCCAGAGCTTCACATCACTTTGGATACATGGATCACTGAATCTTCTTCCAATTAACCGCTTTGCATCTGCAAATTACTGATAAAAATTTAGAATTCCAACAAGACTGAAAAAGGAGAGGAACTTAAGAACAGAGGAGTAATATACACCAAAAGTCAAGACTAATCATATCGTCACATAGTTCACTGCGTTCACTTAGGTAATATATATGCATATGATAGATTAACAAAACGACCAAGTTTAATGGTGTTTATTGTTTTATCTTTGTTACAAATTCTAAACACTTGCCACTGTTAGTTTGATTGTGATTAGCATGTTTCATGAAGAAAGTTCAACTTATTCTAAATTAACTCAGTCTGAAATATTGCAACTATTAGATTTATTATACCAAGCTAGTGACTTTCTAGATATGCATCAATGATATGTTACACAAACTAGAGGGAAATAAGTTACACTTGCTGAAGATCTAGGAAAATGAAAAATTGGTGGTCTACTTTTTCTGATTCACCCATAGGGCAGTTGTTAAATAGCAGTTATATTTCTCCCACTGGTTGCAGTTATATTCATATGTATTCTTTCTTTCACTCAGCGTACACCTGTTGTCATACCACTTTTTACTCAACTACTCCCTCTATTTGCTAACTAAATAATGTTAGGGGAATTTAATTACTATAGCTTAAGCACTTGTTAGCAAGACCAAAATCAAAATTAACACAAATTTCAATCACAAAGCGCAGCTTCAAAAAATGCAATATACAGTTATTGAAAGAAACAGAGGGAATACAAGCAAATCAAAAATAGATACATTTAATTTCAAAACAAGTGAAATGCTATTGGTATAAATGAGGATGTGAGATTGTAACCTTACCAAAGATAGAGTTTGCAGGGTTTCTGATGACTTGGTTATATGCTCCATCACCTATCAGGCGTTCTATATCAGTGAAAGCAACATAAGATGGAGTCATTCTGTTTCCCTGATCATTCACTATGATTTCTACATGATCGTGTTGCCACACTGCCACACACGAGTAAGTTGTCCCCAGATCAATCCCGATTGCATGGTCTTGTATTCCACTCATTCTCAACTCAACGACTGGAAACTAATATAGAACAAGAAGAAAAATGATTAAACAGAAAGTTGAACTTTGAAGAATGCAGGGATGACTGATTACATTTTCACTTTGTATAACTGCCATAAACTTATAAAGCTAACAGGTAAAATATAGCCAATAATCAAATGTCTCTGAACAAAAGTTGATGCGTCAACTGAAAATAGGATGAGAAAAGGAGGGGGAAATTGAGTAAAAAAGCACCATGAAACTTTTATACAAGTTTTCCAAATTTTGATTGTTACTCGAACTGGAGTAACACACTAACACCCTAATAGAATAGTAAACGTAACATTAATAATAGAAATGAAACAATCAGTAAAGGCAATCCAAATTCAAGCCTTTAGATGGTTTGAGGTACATGCCCCATGTATCAACAAGAAACAGACACAAGTCCCATAACTGGAAATAACGAGTATGATCATGAATTTCTATGAGATTGTTAGGGTTCATCACTTTGTTTGAGGCTTTAGTTATACCCAATTCTTATTTTCTAGGCATTTTAGTTATACCGAATTGAACATAGCAAACAACACGCTGACGAATTATGTATTCTCCATCTAAACAAGCCCAAAATTCATGGCTGGAGAGAATACTGTGAACAGTACTTAAATCCCATCAAATTAAGTCTAAAACTGAAGTAAGCATCTGAAGCTGTAAAATCAAAATGATAAGAGGGCGAGAGGGTTTCAAAGGTTGCACCTTTAATCAATATAGAAGAAAGGAAAAAGAAGGTCTTTGCCATTTTTAAGGTGTGAAAAAAGGTCTTACCTTCTATAAGAAAAACGTCTTACCTGTAAACGGCAACGATCTCAATTGTGGAGCAGAGTAGGACTAAACCAGAGCGTCTTCTAGTCTCAAGGTTGTTTCTTGCCACTCTCTCTTTCTTTCTTTCTTTCTTTCTTTCTATGCCCTCAATCGAAAATATAAGGATTGGGATTTTTTTATCCCGCTTTTTAATTTGGCGCTCTGAGAAATGAAAACGAAACAAAAGCCCGCTTTTTTTTTTTGGACAATGGCTTTTTTATCCAAGAGAAGAAAAAGAGCATTTTCGGTTTTTATACGTAGAATGTGTTACCAGCCAATCAAAATGTTTTTTATACGTAGAATGTGAAACAAATGTTCATGACTTTATCAAAGTCGAGAAGAATTTCTCATAATTATGGTAGCAAAACGAACCAACATGCATGTACTGATACAAAAAGATAGAATGACTATCGACTGTCACCAATCATACAACGGGCCTCCTACATGTAGTTCGTACAAGGCTCCTAATTCAATCCCACATCGGATTAAATTTGTACAAAGAACACCGAGAGTCCTTAAGCAAACGAACCAACATGTCCTTGAGCAAAAAGAAAGACTATCAACTGTCACCAAGACTCACGTTCTCAATTCCCAAATTTCTTCTGTCACTATTGATCGTGATCTCTTTCCTCTGGCCGGTAGTCATGTCCTCCGCGGAGACAAGCAAGATACCACTAGCATCAATGTCGAAGCAAACATTGAACTTAGGAACATTCTTGGGTGCCGGAGGAATGTTGTAGAGGCTAAATTGGCCCAAAAAGTTATTGTCTTTGACTGTTCTGCTCTCACCCTCATATATGGGGAATATGATCGATCCTTGGTTGTCATACCGAGTAGTCATATTTTTTCTCCTCATCACCGGTATTCTAGTGTTCCTTGGAATCACAACATTCATGTATTCCTCGTGCGTATCTATTTTGACACTCTCCAACCCGAGTGACAGTGGGGTGACATCCAAGAGAGTCAAGTCTTGAAGCTTCCCATCTCCATGCCCTTTCAAAACTGCAGCTTGAACCGCGGCTCCATAGGCGATTGCCTCATCCGGATTAAGTCCCTTGCACAGCTCTTTCCCCTTGAACACATCTTGTAATAGTTCCTGCACCTTGGGAATTCTAGAAGAGCCACCAGCAAGAACAACATCATGGACACTGCTTACCTCCATTTTAGCATCCCTCAAACACTTTTTCACAGGCTCCATACACTTGTTGAACAAGTCTTTGTTGAGTTGTTCAAACTTGGCACGAGTGATAGTTATATAGAAATCCAAACAATCAATTTCAATGTCAACTTTAGTTGTAAATGATAGTCTCCTCTTTGCCTTCTCACACGCATTTCTTAACCTACTAAGAGCTCTAGAGTTTCCACTAATGTCTGAATTGTGCTTTGTCTTGAATGCCTCAATACAGTAATTCACCAACCTGCTATCAATGTCTTCACCTCCGAGGTGAGTGTCTCCAGCTGTAGCCTTCACTTCAAAAATACCATCACCTATGATAAGCAATGACACATCTAAAGTACCACCGCCGAAATCAAATATCATTACATTTCTCTTGCTATACCAGCCGGCCTTCCTGTCAAGCCCATAAGCAATGGCTGCGGCAGTTGGTTCATTGATGATACGCATCACGTTTAGGCCAGCAGTGACTGCAGCATCATTTGTAGCCTGGCGCTGTGAGTTATTGAAGTATGCAGGGACAGTAATAACTGCATCTTTCACAGGTGAACCCAGATAGGCCTCTGCAATTTCCCGCATCTTTACGAGAACCATGGATGAGATTTCTTCAGCGGCAAACTGTTTCTCTTCACCCTTGTGTGTAACTACAATCATGGGCTTCTCTGCAGGTCCTTCAATAACCTTGAATGGCCAGAGTTTAATATCATTTTGAACCAAGGCATCACTATATCTCCTACCTATTAACCGCTTTGCATCTGCAGATTGATGCCAAATTTCAAAACACAGTCCGAAAAAAGAGAAGTAATGAGGGAAACAGGTCATTATATAAACAACAAAAATTTAGTTCTTTTGGTTGAAAATCAAAGGAAAATTAATGTGAACCAATTGCCATATTCTCTCAGTACTAAGCTCTCATATATTCTGGCATGCATGAGTTGTGACATCCTACTCCATCATATATTCCTACTCATTGAGCAGCTATGTATGTGCGCACCGTCATATTTTCTAGTGCATATCTTATACAATATACGACTACGAAGTAAGTTAAAACTTTGAAGAAATCGTATATGCAATAGCAATAATCAATTTAACATAGAAATCAGTAGGATACTCATTAAGTAAGTTATATCAGAGGAATACATGCATAACGAAATTGAGAAACAAAAGGCAATAACTTAGCAGGGTGTTGATATATGTGGGAATTAAGAAAAAAAAAGTGTACCAAAGATGGAGTTTGTGGGGTTTTTGATGATCTGATTAAAGGCCGCATCGCCTACCAATCGGTCAGTATCAGTGAAGGCAACATAAGAAGGAGTAGTCCTGTTGCCCTGATCATTCACTATGACCTCAACATGATCGTGATCCCACACTGCGACACACGAGTAGGTTGTCCCCAAGTCGATCCCTATTGCATGACCCTCTACTCCTCCTCCTCCCCCCATTCTAACTTCAATTCTTCTTCAACAAGATAGAGGAGTGGGAGAGAAAAGCAAGCTTCTTTTCTTTGGGGAAAATAAGCTAGATAAGCATATATTCTCAAGGAAGCTGATTTGATCACCACTGCTTTAATTACTTCTCATAGGACGAAAGTGAGCTATGGGACGGGGAGGAAGCTTAATGAACAAGGCAATAAAATAAATAAAACAAAAATGAGTGGCTGAGGGCTATGGGCTATGGGCTACTTAAAGTTGGAAAAACCCAAAAGATACTGAACCATCTAACTAGAACCCATTAGGAGTCAAACTGGGTAGTTTACAACTTCGTTAGGAATGAGACTGCTCGACTCGGGGAGTACTATTCATTAGAGTCTGGGCCATGAGAAACTGGTTAAGATATGACCCATACATATTCCCATAACTTATCGTCTGCCTAATTAATCTCATTCAACTAAAAGAGTAAAAGATAAGTCCCTAAGTTTTTTTTTTTTGTCATAAGTTTCATATAATAGTAAATTTGTCCCTAAGCAAGGCATGAGCCATTAGGATGCCAAAAATACTGAATTTATGTAAGCGAGGGTATTTTATGCAAGCGAGGCTAACATGCCCTCGCTACCATGCAAGCGAAGCTAACATGCCCTCGCTACCATGCAAGCGAGGCTAAAGCCATATGATGCATCATGCTAGTGAGGCTAACCGTGTCCAATATTGGTAGTCCAAACATGAGGTGTCGTTCAAGAACGATATTCTAACACCGTGGAGACTAACTCAAATACTTTCTCTAAACAAAAAAAAATCAAAACCTTAATTTCTCACCCAAAACTGTGGACTATAACACACGGTTTTTTGACCAAAATCGCATCTTCTTATTTTGTCACCAAAATTTGTTCACCCTCAAATCATGATTTTTAAATTATTCTTGAACTGATGGAACGCAAAAATCTCAACCCGTTTATTTTTTACAATTTTCCAAAGTTAGAAAACTAGAAAATTAATAAAAAAACAAATTGCTCGAGCTTTCCGAGTTTTGTCAATTGGAAAACCTTCTAAAAATTATTTTTTTTCAATGATGAGATTATGACACGGGAAAATTTCAAGAAAAAATGATGTTGACAAACTTTGAAAAATTTCGGCATTCCACGGGTGCCACCATGACACCTCGAAACGTGTCAAATCATGTCAAGCTCTTTTTTTGTCATAATTTTTCAGTGCCATAATTTCACCATTGGTAAAAAATATGCGTGATTTTTTCTTGGTACAAGAATACTAGTGTGACTAAGCTTATGTTTACTTTGTGACTAAGCTATAGTTATCTATACAATCACTACTAGAGTTACAAAGGCCAAGAAGATGCATGTCTAGACAAAGAGAAACAAAGAGAGTTATAATTAGTCGCAAATTGAGTTTTCGAAACATCGGAAAGAATGTGGATTGAAAAAACGTTGAAACAAATGTTCATGACTTATTCAAAGTCGAGAAGAATTTCAATGTTGCCTCCACCGAGAGCTCTACCATGCCAAAAGTAGGCTGCATGTTTCAAAATTATTGATGCCCCTTTTTTTGCTCAGTGTGAATTTATGGATGACTTGAAATGTACAATTTAAAGAAAACAAAGATACAAACGAGTCAAGTCAAGTGAAGTCTCAACTCGTCTCACTTGAGCTTGAATTCGAAGATTACACTCACACATGAGCAAAGGAGAAACTAGAAAGATATGCATGTGCCCGGCCAATCTCATGACTTTGTTTGAGATTTAGTTGAACCAAATAAGGTCATCCATAAGCTTCTGACCTAAGTAAAGGGAGCTTCCAAACTGTTTCAGCACCAAAAGGTAATCATTTGTATAAACAGTACAACAATTATGATTAAAAATACATTGTTTCAAACGATGCTTCGCAAATTAGGTCGGTTTTCTCATGCAATATATTCACTGTCACGTTTCTATTTTTTGCTGCATCGAGCTTCTTTTAGCTTTTGCAAGGTTTCAAATTATATTTATTAATAACTTTATCGAACAGTAGAACCCTGTGGAGCTATAGTCCCTCTTCTTTGATCCAGAAAAGTGTCCCTCTTCTGTTGTCTCCAAACAAACAGCTTGGAGTGTGAACTCCAATCTATTAGAAGACAAAGAATACTAATCATACGAGTAGTGATCACTAACTTATACAGTTTTCTATTTATGTTAAGGTTGTTAGGATAGGATTATTATTGATGTTTTGTTTAGCTTAGGGTTCCATAAATTGAACCATTGTAGTCTGTTGTAATCATAATTTGATCCATTAAGCAAAAGAGTTCTCGTGATACCTTCGTCTCTACCTGCTTCTTTTTCTACCTTCTCATTGTTCTGTCTTCTTTTCTCCTCAAGTTCATAGCCCTCTTCTCTCTAAGTCCCCTTTTCTATTTCTCCTCTGATTTTCTCTCAGTTTCCAAATCCCACTTCTGATGCTACAAATCTACAACATAAGGCAACTCAAAAAAGACGATTTCAATTGTGTACATACTGTCAAACATGCACATGCAGAGAGTAGTAATAATATTATACAACTGAAATGTGTTTTTAAATCATTATGGTAATCAACGAGTCATGCCTCTTACTCAGGAAAACAAAAACAAACAGGCGCATTAAGCCCCATAGCGAAAACAGCATAAAAGAACCAGTCGGCTGCCTCACTGCCCCAAAATTTTGATGCATCCCAAAAAGACTTCCAATCACCTGGATGATTTAAGTATAACTGTAAAAAAGATAGCAACACCAGCACCAAATAAATTTTAGAAAACATGAAATGTCATGCTAGTATGTCATTAATTTCTTACCTCAACTTTCCAACTCCCTCAAGATTTTCTTTTTGTTGATTGTAATCCCTTTCTTCTGGCCGGTAGACATCTCCTCAGCATAGACACTCAATATACCATTACAATCAATATGAAAGCACGTATTCAACTGAGGAACGTACTTGGGAGCTGGAGGAATGTCACGGAGGGAAAATTCACCCAAAAGGTTATTGTTTAGTGCTGTTGTACTCTCACCCTCATAAATGGCAAATCTGACCATAACTTGGTTGTCGAAGAGAGTAGTGAAATTTTGGTTTTTCATGACAGGAATTGTAGTGTGTCTTGGAATCAGAACTGTCATCTTACCATCTAAATCAGTCTCAAGGCCAAGTGAGAAAGGGGTGACATCCAAGAGAGTGAAGTCTTGAAGCTCCCCATTTCCATTCCCACTTAAGACGGCGGCTTGAATAGCAGCACCATGTGCCACAGCCTCATCCAGATTAATGCCTTTGCACAGCTCCTTCCCTTGGAACACATCCTGTAATATTTGTTGTACTTTTGGAATTCTAGAAGAGCCACCAGCAAGAACAACATCATGTACACTGCTTTTGTCCATATTGGCATCCGTCAGACACTTTTCCACAGGCTCCAGACACTTGTTGAAGAAATCCATGTTCAGTTGTTCAAACTTTCCTCGAGTAATAGTAGTATAGAAATCAATACCTTGATACAAACAGTCAATTTCAATGTCAGTCTCAATCATAAAAGAAAGTCTCCTCTTTGCCTTCTCACATGCATTTCTTAACCTACTAAGAGCTCTGGAGTTTCCAATAAGGTCCAGGTTATGTTTCCTCTTGAATTGCTCAACACAGTAATTCACCATTCTGTTATCGAAGTCTTCACCTCCAAGGTGAGTGTCTCCAGCGGTGGCCCTCACTTCAAAGACACCACCAGTAATGGTAAGTAGTGACACATCTAAAGTACCACCACCTAAATCAAATATCATCACATTTCTCCTACTATACCCGCCGGCCTTCTTGTCGATCCCATAAGCAATGGCTGCAGCAGTTGGTTCATTTATAATCCGCATCACATTTAGGCCTGCAATGACACCAGCATCTTTTGTAGCCTGACGCTGTGAGTCATTGAAGTAAGCAGGGACAGTAATAACTGCATTTCTCACTGGTGAACCAATTTTGGCCTCAGCTATTTCCCGCATCTTTGCAAGAACCGTTGATGAGATTTCTTCAGCAGTAAACTGTTTCTCTTGACCATTTTGGGTAATCACAATCAGAGGCTTGTCACCAGGACCTTCAATGACCTTGAATGGCCAAAGTTTCACATCATTCTGAACTGTTGAATCACTGAATCTCCTACCAATTAACCGCTTTGCATCTGCAAATTGATGCCAAACTTAGAAACACAAAGTGACAAAGAAAGAGAACGAAAAAATATTTAGAAAAGTGCAGTATCAGGCCAGCAGTTGTAATTATGTTATACGATTGAACAAAATGACTAAATTTAATTCATCAGTCAATTTGTTACAATCTCTAATGTTTCTTTTATGGTTAATTGGTTAGTAGTTATGATATGGTTATTCCAAATCCTCACTCTCACTATACAGGGCTGCAGGCATAACTCCTAAAGTGCCATGCCTGGTGGATTACTATACATCACTCCAATCCACCTATGCGTATGTTAAACAAACCAAAGTGAAACAATTCACACTTGCTCTTCACAGGAAATCAGATAGTAAATATGTAAAATACTTTTTCCCTCCATCTTTTATGTATAATCACAGAGATCTTGTTTTCATTAAAGACCGGGTACTGAATTTTGACTTCATTCCTGTACTTTGTATATTGTAAGTACATAATGAATTGGATACAGAGTTTTACGAAGCACCATTTGTCAACAATGGGAGTGGTACAGGTACTCAAATATGACGTGCAGTGTGCATTAAAAACAGACCTAAATCAGAATTGAGAATGCAATCAAGTTGACCTAATGTAGCCATAGAATCTAAGCAAAATTACCGGAAAACAAACAGAATAAAAATTGATGAAGAAAGAAAACACGTACAGCATCAGAGGAGTATATTAACTGATATGAAAAGAACTGATAAAAGACTATTTGGATGTAAGTGGATGTGGAAAGATATGTAGATAACCGTACCAAAGATTGAGTTGGTTGGATTTCTGATGACCTGGTTAAATGCTGCATCACCTACCAATCGCTCCTTATCAGTGAAGGCAACATGAGATGGAGTTGTCCTATTGCCCTGATCGTTTACTATTATTTCTACACGATTGTGCTGCCACACTCCCACACATGAGTATGTTGTTCCCAGATCAATCCCAATTGCATGGCCTCCTTTCCCATCCATTCTCAAGTCAAAAACTGGGAGAAAAATATAACACAAGAAAAAGTTAATAATCAAATACAAGTCAAAGAGTGTCTCAGGCTTTCTTTAGTCTTTTAACTTTCTACATGCTCTTCTTCATGTGCATAACAAAGAGAAGTCCACTGGGAAAGTGAAAGTGGTAAAAAAAAAACAAAATTACCAGGTAAATAAATTAAATGGGGGTGATTAATCTTACAAAGCACTACTCTTTTAATAACTTTATAAGCTAATTATTGAAGGCAACATAGAAAAGCTCATAACAGCAGGTTCATGAATTTGTTTGAAATTATAAGTACTCCAGAGTTACCCAATTGAAGAATGCAGGGGAACCAAAGAAGAAAGCACTAATGGAATTTTTATACTATGTTTCCAAATTTTGATTAGAATAACACCCGAATATAATACTACTGATAACACCAATAATAGCAACGAAACAATCCATATTGGCTAATCCAAATTTAATCATTTAGATGGTTTGAGGTATAGGCCACATGTATCAACAAGAAAGAGAAACATTTCCCGCAACTTTAAATAACAACAGGGTGTGTTCATGAACTGGTTTGGGATTAGTACTGTTCATCAACCTGTTCAAGGTTTCAGTTATACTCAATTCTTTCTTTCTTAGCACTTTAGTTATACCCAATTGAACATAGCAAATTAAGCAACACATACACAATTTATCTCTACTGTATCTAAACCAGCCCAAAACCCTTGGTGATTGATGCAAATTTAGTATATGGGACAGTTCTATGAACTAGTACTTAAAGCCCCCTTCAAATAATTCTGAAACTGAAATAAGGATCTGAAACTGTAAAATCAAAATGATAAGAGGGCGAGAGGGTTTCAAAGGTCTTACCTTTAAGCATAAAAGGTCTAACCTTTAAGCATCAAAGGTCGCACCTTTAATCAATATAGAAGAATGGAACAAGAAGGTCTTGCCATTTCTTGGTGTGAAAAAAGGTCTTACCTTTAATAAGGAAAACGTCTTACCTGTGAACGGCAATGGTCTCGACTGTGGAGCAGAGTAAGACTAAACAGGAGCGTCTTCTAGTCTCAAGTTGTTTCTTGCCTCTCTCTCTCTTTCTTTCTATGCCCTCAATAAGGATTGGGATCTTTTATCCCGCTTTAACTTTGGCGCTCAGAAAATGAACACAAAAATAGTCCGCTACCATAAATCTTTGATATGTTAGATTTTTAACTCCAACAAAAACATAGGTGATCAAAATGTTAAATTTGTTTTTTGGTGCTCAAAATGTTAAAGAAGAGTACAATTCATAAATTGAGGGTAGTAGAAAAGGAGATCTTTTTCTTTTCTTTTCTTTTCTCTAAGTGGAACATCAATTGTATTAATGATATGAAATTAGTCAAATTACACATAATAATCTACGCTTAGTGGCCGTGACAAAAATAGTTACCATAAAAAGAAGTTGCAGATCCGAGAAATCGTAAATGAGAGAAATGTGAACTCAGTTGTAGCCCAACAAAACGAGACTTACTATTCTTTCCTACTTTAACTTATTCATTTTTTTGCGCTTATTTTGGTTTATCCTTACTTCACGAATGGTCCAACAAAACGAGTTCATCACAAATCATATGAACAAGCTGAATAGCCATCACCAACAAAACAAGCTCAAAACCCAAGCTAGAGAAAGGGCCTAAAAACCCTAGCCGATCAAAATTTTACTATTTTGGTGAAAGCTCATTGAATTATTTAAAAATTAATATTTTGTTAGAAAATTTGTGTAGATCCTATTATGAGTATGGCGAACCATGATGCTAATCCTATTCCAGCTCAAAGTTCTAATTAATGATGGACATTCTCACCTGTCACCCCAAGAATAATATTACATTGATTTTGGACCTGCTTGTTGCTCTCTCATCCTTTCTGCTAGGTCATTTGGTTGTTTGATAACATTGATTTGCATTGCCTTCTTCTTTTATACTCGGTGTTGGGCTCTTTGTTGGCACAGAAGCATTGTCCTTGTAGAGTTGTAGTGTCTTTTATATCCTTTAAAGTTGAATAGTATTGACGTTTTTTTCTCCAAAAAAAAAAACGCAATATCATTCATTTTTGGTACATAATTAAGCTATGACACCAGACCAAAAAGAAAAGGGCAAAGCCTATTCATCAATTAATGAGTACTGCAACTGATACTCATGCATGTTTATAAATCTAATCATCCCTTCTAGCCAGTCTATGTGATGATAGGATCGACAGTACCAAGGAGAAGAAGAAAGCAAGGAGGACAAGTCCAGATGTTGTTTTATACAGACTCCAATAATTTCGAGCACCCTGATACTTCGATTCATCGCGGTAATAGTCAAAGAGTTCTTTCTCCATAGATTGGACAGTAAGAAATCCTCCAACAGCTGCTGAAACTAATAAATTTGACAAGACCTGTCAAAATTAGTTTGCCAAAATTATTTAGTAAGAAATCAATCAAATAGGCTTATAATTTTTAATATTAATTAATTGTATATAAATATAAATATATATATATATATATATATATCGATGAATAACCTAATATAGCACCCATACCTTCTGGCCATAGAAATCAAACAACAAGTTCCCTTCATCATTTCCTCTCTTGATGCGCAAAGCTACAGAAACCGCTCCGTAGATTGAAAACAAAATTCCGATAACTGTTGCAGCAGCCATGTATCTGCAATTAATCAGTAAATAAATCTGTGTTTATTGTATAATGTATATACAGCACGTACACATGCTTGAGATTAGAAGTTGATGACGAATATATGCATATATATATACGTACTGGAATCCAGTTCTGTCATAAAAACGCGCGGTTCTCGTTTTACTACTGTCCCGATAGTCAGTTGTTTCCGCAGAATTGGTGACGAGCATTATGAATGATACAAACAGAATAATGGCAGTGAGGACCCTCAACGCAAGAGTAACGATTCGCGCGACCGCAGGGGGAAGCATTGCGGTTGCCATCTCTGCTTTCTCAACATCAATGACTCCACCTCCGCCTGGCCAGATCTTTCAAAAGGGCGTGTTCTTTCAGCTTGCTAGCATGTCATTGTTTTTGTTTTTCATTTTCGCAAAACAATAACTTGTTCCCGAAATAGTTTCACCAATTTTGGAGCTGCAACGTACTTCACCATCCACCAAGCGGAGCCAAGACCATAGATCTTTCTTTAGAAAAAATTTCTTATTTCGACTAATTAAGGTATAATTCGCAACTACCATAAACCTGAAGGTATAATATTCACCCTAAACTATATATAGAGTGAAGAACCGTTAAACACTGAAGGGTATTTGTGTTATATATTAGCCACTGAAGGTTTTTTTTTTTCGTTTTATCTGAGAAATGATTTGTGGATTTGTGTAGTTATTTAAGGTTTTGTTACCTTTTTTTTTTTACTATTTTTCCCCATAATATGAAGTTATGTTTGAATAGTTTGATTTATAAAAGACAGTTTCTTATGAGTTCATTTTTGCTCACACTCCCTAATTAAGGTCTGAACATCACATCCCCTTAAGTAATTGACACCTATCAAAATTTCAATTAATGTTAACACATGGTGATTGACACCTAGTTTTTAAATATTATTATTTTTTAGTTAAATATTTGGTTTTTTCAATTAAAAGAGAGAATTGTGATTAATTCAATTTTCTCTCTTCCTAATTAAACTCAAACTCTTCAATTTTCTCTCTTCCTAATTAAAGTACCACGTATTCGATGACATGGTGAATGACGGTGTCACAGTTGGCATGCATATATGCATGTCGTGTATAAAATGACTCAAAGGTAAAATTGTAATCATGAACTCAACATTTAATACCTACATACATAGTAAATTTATGTTTCTAAGTAATTATTCAAAACTTACAATTTGCCTAGTTCTAATTTTAAACACAAAAAATGGTTGGTATTAATTAACTTAGGTCTTCTATTATAATTTATCTCCATGCTTAAATGTATATATTCTATGTGATGCATTCCTCTTTAAAGGCGGGCAATTATGGGGTCTTGCATGCAGTGTACAAATATACATATTAACAACTTAATCTGCCTTGGATTAGCAGGCGAATTACTATGATGTATTTAATTAACTAGCTAGGGACTTTCTCTCACCGAAAATAGGTACAATACAAACAATAGAAAAGCTCTTTAATTCACATTTAATAGATGATCTTATAATCATTGGAATTTAAGCACAATCGGGTAAACTTGTCAATCCCCACAAGTTTTATCGATATTATTGTCCTGAAAGTAACTAATTAAGTACTTTAGGAGAGTTCAAATCATTAGATGTGAGGTTTCATCTCAAAAGGTCCTTGTGCGATTCATGAAGATAATAGAGGTCATTTTCCCTTCCTTATCCAGTATATGGGACACAATATATTCCTAAAATATATCTTATACCATGAAACAAAATTGCTATATAACGAAACCTACATCAACGCGCTCATTTGGTCTACTGGCCGGTATGAGTCTCGCCTTGTAGGAAATTAAAAAGAAAAAAGAAAAAAAAAAAAGAGGTGAGACTTCCATTAATGAATAGCCAAACGGTCCACACCGACTAAGTTTTGTTTATGAAATCTAATCATCATCATCATCATCATTTCTAGCGAGTGCATATGAAGAGAGGACTGATAATACGAAACTGCAGACGAAGGCAAAGATGACAAGTCCAGATGCTAAATATGACCTATTGATAAAGCGAAGTTCTTTTGGCCAATTAGCATCTTCCCACCATTTCAAGTACTGTGCAGTCGCAACAAATCCTGCAACAGCTCCTGAAGCTAAAAAATTTGACATAACCTGCCCAAAATAGTCCGAGTGTTTGTCATGTTAATTAGGATCGAGGGTTACAAAAAAAAAACGATCGAAATCGAAGAAATAGAAATTGATCAACATTGAAGGAAGCAAATAGGTTTATTACTTACCTCCTCAGCATAGAAATCAAACACGACGTAACCTACTTCATTTCCTCTCGCCATATGGATAATTGTAAATACAGTTTGGCCGACTGAATATGCAACTCCAATAAAAGCTGTGGCAAACATGTATCTGCAATTAATGTATTCGTTAGTTTTGTGTATGCATATACACTATATCTATATGGCATGTAATAATTAATTAATCAAGTCATATAAACCATCAAGACATGACTTTAGACGCCTTTAGATGAATTTATACTTTTTGACTGAAGGACAAAATATTGTCCTTGGATTGTTACATTCATACTCAAATTGGTATAACTTAATCAGCAAGTCAGCAATCATATTATTTACGAGATTCGAAAAATGTGGATTGGTACAATTTTTTTCTTTCTTCAGATTTTTACAATCCCTAGCTATTAGCAATTTTTAAAATAATGAGTTCAATTATGTACCAATATGAGTAGGAGTTTACCGATCTACCTTGCACAATATCTTCTCTTTCGATAAAAAAATGTAAACGCATAAAGTTTCAGGTGCAAAATGAGAGTAAAGAGATAGAATTTCTCAGAATCTAACAAAATAAGAGCATATATGTGTTATCCTTTTATACAAAAATCTAAAGGAAATTTAGGGTTCCAATTTAATTAATAGGTAAGTTTTCTTCTAAGCCTAATTACCTTTAATTTCTCATCCATAAAATTATAGGTTGAATTCGATATATACATACCGTAACCCTATTACGTCATAAAAGTGGACAGTGAAGGGGTCTCCTGTCTTTCCATCGTTGATATAAACAAAGTCAGCCTTGTTGATGCCAAGGATGACGATGGACGAAAAGAGTGCAATGGCTGTCAGGACCCTCAACACAAGAGAAATAATCCGAGTAATTTTGGAGGAAAGCATTTTACCGCTGCTTTCTCCTCAACATCGAATTACTAGCTCCGATCTGCGGGTCCTGAGGGCCTGTCCTCTGGAACAATTTTATTCTGCAGGACTAGTTTTTCTTTCTTCTTCTTGGCTATTTTTAATTAATTTTTAAACACACTGCGTGTACGTGCCATTACCACTTAATTATTTCTATTTTTAGAAAATAATGAGATTAATTTTAATCTGTTCCCGAAATAGTACAAACAATTTTGTACGTAGAGAGAAGTTAAAGGGATGGTGTTGCGGCTTTATATGACAATTCTTCATGATGGAGCATCCCTGCCTCTCGTTGCATAGTTTGTGCCTTTCTAAAGCTGGAATTTAATTGGGGTGCCTAGTGAGACAACCACCTTAATTTGGGCACTCAATTCTGAAGGACCCGATCCCGACCGTGATGGTATTCTTTAATTCTTATTAAGGTATTAATTCGATCACACCCACCTTCAAGATTCAATTGGTTTTTTCATTTTATCGATCCTTTTGCGGTTATTTTTTATGATTCATCTCGAACCCAAAATATATCATCTCCAATCCGAGCCTGGTGCCTTTGACCTTCGGCCTACTAAGGAAAATAAAAATGCAAGATGCAAAAATACATTAATTAAGAAAGCACGAAACAAAAAAGAAAAAACATCGAAAATCAAGCAAGAAAGAACAGAGCAAGATGTACAAACGCAGCAGTTTTTACACTACATATGTCAGATGTACGTGTAGTGATTTTTGTAGTCGATAGTATGATTGACCATGCAAATCCAAGACACAAAGTGACGAAAGTATTATATGATGAATAGAAGCGCAAATTTTTTCCACCTCTGTCTCAATTAAATATATTATGTTTAGTAACTTACACCAGTAGCCTTACAAGATAAAAATAAATCGCACCTTATCAAACCTTAACCAGGGCCCTGAAATCAAAGAAGATTCAAAGGTAAGACATGAATTCAATGAACAGCAACTGATAATGATACTGATGGTGGTGCATGTAAAATCTAAAATTTCTTAGGGATTGCGTATGTAGAGAGTTCCGATAATACAAGAGCGCAGATGAATCCAAGGAAGACAAAACCATCTGCTGCATATCCCATGTTGAAATACTTGTGGAAGTGATCACCGTTTTTCTCGCTAACTTTGTAAGCTTCTCTCTGTAATTCGCCGGTCATAACAAATCCTGCAACCGATCCGGTAGCTAATGCCATCGACAGTACCTGCCCAAAACAATTTCACTCGTTATTATTCAATCTGCATGAAAAAAAAAAATACAAACAAACAAACAAACACACACACACACATGCACGTACATACGAAGATTGATGATTGTTGAACTCTAGAGTCAAGTACTAGAAACCGTTTAGTATCTGCTTACTGGAAGTAACTACTTGTGTGCGTGTGCTCTATATATGTACCTTATCACCATAGTATTCGAGTACGAGGTTCCCTTGATATCCTTTCCTGAGGTGGACAACTGTTGTCACGGTTTGCCAGATTGAATATGCACTTCCAATAATAATTGTGGCAGTCATGTATCTGCAATTAAATTAGGAGGAAAAAAAAAACCAAGTGTGAGTTTATTTGAAAACAAAGAAAATGAAAAGATGAATGATGAAAAAATGGGATTTTAGAAGCAGTTGGGCAATGTGAGAGACTCCCGGTCCACGGCAGGGAGTGAGCCGGGTACATATATTAATTCTAATAACGTGCTAGAACGTGTACTAGAGTTGCATCAATCCAAAACCAACTAATTAACAATTGGTGTAAAGATTTGTATTCTTATAGGGTCTTCTTATAAATATATCGATTTGCAAGGTAACCGGCCCTGACTCTGCAAACAATAGCGTACTTGATAAGAAATATGAACTCCCAGGCTTCAGCACACTTGACCGGACCGGACTGGATTAAACAATACTCGAATTATACTAAAATGCGTACCGGTATCCGACAAGGTCATAAAAGTGAAGTGTATATGTGTCAACTGTGTTAATATTCTTGAGCACGTCTGCATTAACTTTGGCAATGAGGATACTGAGCGACAGAAAGAGGAAAATGGTGGTGAGGATCCTCAGCCCAATAGCAGCAATCTTAAGAACTCTGGGGGTAAACACTGATGGTTTTTCTGAATACGTATACTGATCCATATTTAGTTTGCTATGTAATTAAACACAAGTAAAAGTATATGTGGCCACTGATAGATGTGCTCTCCATTTATAGGCAGGTTAATTTGCATCGAGGCAATGCATGAAATTGTTTTTTTTTTTTTCTCATTTGGCAAAGGCAAGGGAAACAAACACATAATGACATGCAAGTTGACAACCAAAGATAATGTATCTAACACGATATTGATTTTGCCATTTTTTTAGTTCATTTCTTTTTCGGTAGAACAAATCGCCGGCCGGGCATTCCAAAGAGCAAACCCTTGCCTGTTTTAAATAGCTTAATTAGTTTTTTTCTGGGTTGACTTCAGCTTGAGCTTTGGCTATGTATGGAGTCTACCTAGTATGTAATATTTATCGAATGTGTGTTATATGTGCGATAAATCTGAAATGGCGGCCGCTACTGATTGGTGGTTAGGGTATGATGCGTCACGTTTGATCGAGTAGTGTGAAGTATAAATTAATTATAATGAAACTGAGGGTGAAAGATCCAAAGAATCCAAACGTACGTTGAAAGTGAAAGAACTATAAAATAATTTGTATGCAAGTCTTAATCAAAGCAGTTGATGTTACATTTGGAGATCAGCTGCATTTTAATTCTTAATCAAATGGACTCACGCGGTTTCTGAATGGGGGATCTCTCAACCTTAGGCTGGTTTGTTATCCAATTACTTTTAGAACTTGATCGAGTTGATGTCTAAGGGTTTTTCGGTTTTCCTACAATACTTTGGCAAGGTCATAAAAGTGAAGTTTGTCTACATTAACTTTGGCGCGCAATGAGGATATATAATGAGCGAGAGAAAGAGGAAAATGGTGGTGAGAATCCTCAGCCCAATAGCGGCAATCTTTGAAATTCTGGGGGTAAACACTGCTGGTTTTTCTGAATAGTACTGATCCATCTGAATTCAGTTTGCTATCTAATTAAACACAATTATAAGTGTATATATATATATATATATATATATATATATATATGGCCACTGTTAAACATACTATATATATATATATGGCCACTGTTAAACATACTCTCCTTTTATAGATAGCTAGGTTTCATTGAGGCTATGCATGAAATATATTGTTTTTTCTCATTTGGCAAAGCCAAGGGAAACAAACATATAATGACAACCAAAGAAAATCTTATCCAACACATAAACACAATATAAATTTTGCCATTTTGTCTAGTTTATTTCTTTTTCTTAGAACAAATCGCCGGCCATTCCTAAAGCAAAATGGTAGCAGAAAAGACGATCAAACAGCTGGGTCTTCCTGGATTAATTAGCTTAGGTTTTTCTGGGTTAATTTAGTACTTCTGCTTGAGCTTTGGCTTTGTATGGTGGAGTCTACCTAATTAGTAATTAATTATTGTATGTGTTAGGGTTACATTTGAGTGGTGGGATCGAAGCATAAATTATAATGAAATTTAGGTTGAAGGGTCCAAAGATGCCAAACGTTGAAAATGAAAGAACTATAAATTAATTTGTAACGCAAGTCTTCTAGCTAACGACAGCTTTTCAAAGCAGTTGATGTTACATTTAGAGATCAGCTGCATTTTAATTCTTAATCAAATGGACTCACGCGGTTTCTGAATGGGGGATCTCTCAACCTTAGGTTTTTGATCCAATTACTTTTAGAACTTGAGTTGGTGTCTAGGGTTTTTCCTACAATACATATATATATATATATATATATATATATTTTGGGTGAAATCACAACGCGAGGAAATTTATTTAAAAGTAAAAAATACACCAAAAGAGGGGGTACAATGTATATGCAATTATAACTTTTCCTAAGAGTTTATAAAGGCTTGGCGTCTCTCCACCTATAACCAATTGGTTTTATGTTGGATATCAACATTTTCTCATCTCAAGATTCAAGAGCAACCTATTTTACTCAATTGAGGACTGTTTTATCTTTAACGAAATTTTTCTTAGTTATCGATCGCTTCGATTGGAAAACATGATTTGTTCACACAACCCATAAAATTCAATAAATTCTAAGTGTTTATTGTATGGTCATGTGTTGCTTTTTTTTTTTTACTTCTAGTGTACGTAAGTCATATATAAAAGATTATGGTGATAATTTTTTTTTACTTTGAACACGCAAATCTGCGCGTAAACCGTAAGTTGTGTTAGGATATGTGTTGTTAAGTTCCACGTGTCAGTGATCTGTTCACTTCTGCTGTCGTATAAATACAAATACAATTAGTTAGGACCTTTCTCTATATTCACTTATTCAGCTAGCATTGATTCTAATAAGTAATACAGTATAATACAATACATTGATTTCCTTCTTCATCTTCGTCAAGCTTTCAAGTTGGACCTAGTAAATCAAAATTTAATTAGGCATTGAGTCGAAAATCAAATGTCTATAGACAGAGATACCAAAAATCTCTTATCCTTCAATTATTTTGTAAGGTTGAGATGTTCCGATAATATATAAATGTGCAGGGGAGGCTAGCTAATGCACATTCCTTCTCATAAAACATGCTCATGTTTAAATTATTCGGCATCCCTGATTCGCTTCAACTCGAAAGTTAAATTGCTCTTAAACGTCACATCCATTTACACTTGGAAGAATATTAATTAAAGATAGAAAATAAACAGGTCACACTTTAATTAATAGTTTAATTCACTGAACAGCCACTACTGATCGATGATCAATATCTAAATTCTCTTAGGGAGTGCATATGAAGAGACGACCGATGATATGAAAGCGCAGACGAATCCGAGGAAGGCAAGTCCATCTGCTGCATGAGACATTCTGAAATATTTGCTATAGTAATCACTCCAATCTTTGCCAATGTCTCTCTGAAGTTCTCCGGTCATAGCAAACCCTGCAACAGCTCCTGTAGCTATTATAGTTGATACAACCTGCCCAAATAGTTTGACAGGTTATTACTCATCCGAAAAAGAAAGCAAAATAGAGTGATAGTAATTCAGTATAACAACCATATAGTCTGCTTACATGAAGCAATTATTTGTGTGTTTGTGTGTAGGCGCGCGTTTTATATATACCTTGTCACCATAGAAGTCAAGTAAGATGTTTCCTTGATTGTGTTTCTTGAGGCGGATAACTGCAGTTACAGTTTGCAACATCGAATATGCAAGTCCAATAGCGACCGCGGCAGCCATGTATCTGGAATCAATTTAAAAGAAAAAGAAATAAGTGTATGAATTTATTTGAAAACTAGCTAGATATATATAAATCATGAAGAAAAATAATTCAGGATGTTGCCAAAAGCCCAAAATGGGTTTTCAATGGGGTTCAATTTGCAGCAAGGAATTAAATAAGTTTTGTGTATGTATGTCTCTCAGTTGCGTCAGATTCATATACAAGTAGTACTTGATGAGAAAGATGATGAACACTAGTCCCGCATATATCCCACCGGATAGAGCTGGACTGGACAGGACTATACTAAATTGTACTAATTGCCGGATTGCTGTTAAAGTGCATACCGGTATCCGACACGATCATAGAAGTGAAGTGTCTTCTTCGTGTACAGATAATTTGACCTAACATTGGTGACAAGGATGACGAGTGACATGAAGAGCAAAGTTGCGGTGAGGACTCTCAGCCCAATATTAGCATACTTTGAAGATCTAGGGGGAAGCACTACTGGTGTGTGAGTTTCCATCTTAATTTGCTATATCTAAACACAAGTAAATAAATCTTTGCTGATTTATATTCAGGCTAATTAAGCTCCTAATCCTTTTAAAGACGTACATGTTTGCGAAGACCCTTCATGAAATTTGTTTTTCTCATTTGGCAAAACCAAGGGAAACAAACACACAATGACAAAATAGGAAAGTGTATACGAAATGAATGTGTCATTTGTTCAGTTCATTTCTTTATTTCGTAGTACTCATCGCCCCGGCCGTTCTGGAAAGTGGAAAAGACAACCAAATTAACAGCTAGCTAGGGTGGTCTTCTAGGATTAGCTTAACTCGTCTGGGTTGACTTTTGCTTGAGCTTTGGCTATGTCTGGTGTGTTATAGTGTATTAATTATCTTATATAAATGATATTTAACATGGCGGCAGCTACTGATTGGTGGTTATATATTGACGCGTTACGTTGAGTAGTGTATAAATTATAATGAACTTAAGGTTGAAGAATCCACATTTTCAAAAAAAAAAAAAAAAAATTGAAGAATCCAAAGTTGAATCCAAATTATTAATTTGGTGCAAGTGTTTTGGCTTTGCCACAAGCTTTCCGAAGTCATCGTACTGATGTTACATTTAGAGGTCAACTAATTTAATCTTGATTCTATTGTTTGGTTTTTTGTAAGGGGTAAGGTTTGTGTCCTTCCCAATTCCCATATCTTGTTGTACTTTTCTTTTTTATTTCTCTTTTAATAAATTTTCCTCATCTGCCGAGGTTCACTAAAAAAAAAATCTTGATTCTATTTTCTTTGTTTGGTCAAATACACACTAATAAAAAAAACCATCAATTTATGGATCTCTTATTACTCGGGAGACATTCTCACAATAATACATACAATTGCATTTCATACAAATTAACTCGAAGAAATAGAATATAAAACAAGAGAGTAGTACAGAATTGACAATTACAACTCATGCATGAGTACTCAACTGAAGAAAAACAAATAAGTAATAACCACACTGGCTTGCAACCCTAAAAGAAAAGAAGAGAAAATATATGTATGCTATGGAAAGTCAGTGGTTTTGGCTCTTCTTGGAAGCAATGGGTGATGGAATCAAAGTGATCTCCTTGGGAGTGTAAAGGCAGAGATTATAGATAATACAGCAGTGCAAATACAAGCGAGGAGGAGAAGGCTAGCTGATGCATATGCCTTCTCATAAAACTTGCTTATCTCTAAACCCTCCGCATCCGTGATTCGCTTTAGGTCTACCGTTACACCAAATCCTGCCGCAGCTCCGGTGGCTAGCACGTATGAAATGAACTGCAAATCCAAATTAAGAGTGGACAATGTCAATTAACTCGGTTAAATCCGCGAGACCGCGAGCTTTATACAAACAAGCAACCTATAGCTTTTCCCCAAGTTTCAGTGTTATCTTTTGTCATAGAAGAGAAAATGAATCCTATATTTTCTAAATTGGTTTCTTTTTTAGTACATGGAGAGATCGACTCGAACTAAATATATAGGCCCTCCCAGCTAGTGTTACTTGAGTTAAAAGCTATCTATTTTTTAATCAAGACGACCTCTGAGTAGCTTAAAATATGTACCTTGTCACCAAAGAAAGAAAGTACGAGCTTGCCATCACCACCAGACACCACATTACAGATTGATACCACGAGTTGCAGGAGGCTGTATGCCGTACCGATGACAATCGTAGCAAGCATGTATCTGCAATATTAATATTTTACATTAATTAGTCCAACATAATCAAATTAAGTTAACTGATTCATTGAAAGAGAACATCTTAAAAAGAAATGACAAAGCATTATTAGCAAGCTAATTGCTTGATTAATTACCGGTAGGCATAAAAATCCTGAAAATGAACTTTGGCCTCCTCGTAATCGGAATTCATGGCATTGGTGGCAATTACGGTATTGGTGGCGAGCACTATGAGTGATATGAGTAAGAGAGCGAAGGCAAAGATCCTCAATATAAATGAGGCAGTTCGTGAAGATGCAGAGGATGCAGGCGACAATTGTGCCATTTTCTTCTTCTTCTTCTTCTTCTTCTTCTTCTTATTCTAAGCCCTAGCTTAATTTACTTGCTGCGCAATAAGTACAACTGCTAGCCTTTTTATAAACCAGAAACTTCAATCAATTGGCTATGCCACCGTTTACTTGAGCCGTATTTCCATGCTTTGTATGTACCTACCAAGTACCAAGTCAATGATTCTAGCTAGCCAAGTTCGTACATAACCTTGAGAATATATGTGAGAGTTGACTTTGCTAATGAACATATATGAAGCAATGGCTCTAGCCAATTATATTTAATGTACGTGCTTGACCCGGAAGTGGCGGCAAAAAAAACGAATCAAACACAAGGGGTTCTGTAAAAATTCCTTTCTTTGACTTTATATTATCGATTTGTTTTGCTAGCTTGCTAAAGTCGATGTTACTCAAAAACCTTAGACCAAACTAAGATTCACATTGAAAGGAAGGAAGTTGTAAGTTGTATATGATAGCACTATTTCGTTGGTCTTATTATCCGTATAGTTCCAGAGAATAATATATTGCAGGAATAATATTAACGGTTACTTGGAGTTTAATTAAGCTCCATTTGAAAATTGTTCTTCAAGTATTGTTGACCATATAAATTATCATTTGAATTAGCATTCTTATCACAATTGATTAGGGGTAATTCGCTGTCAATCCCATGTACTTTTAGCATTGACCGTACCTATATCATGCATGCATCAATTAATTAATCACTTATCATGGGAGGATAATTTAAGTTTAACGTCCTTAATTATTTTCCTGTACATACTAGGAAAATAATATCATGCCACTAAGCTTCGTCCATCGTGATCATGTGATTAATTGTCAATCGTTAATATGTTTGATCCAGTCCATCAATAATTTTCACATACCGCCAATAATTGTCCCTAAGTTACCAAAAACAAATTAAGCTTTAAAACATTTTCTTAATGCGTTCAACTAAAAATATTGTTCTCAACATGGTGAATTTTTAGAAGAGCTCTCAAGTTTGAATCTCTCTTTACATATAGGATTACTAAGCATGCATGCATGTCCCCTAACCGTTACATTTGGAGATAAGCTAAACTTTGATTCTTAATTTGTTAATCACATGATCAAAGCGCAGTTTCTAAATAGGTTTCTCAACTTCACTTTTGACCCACAATCAGTACTAAGCGCTTAATCTATTAGTTCGACTATCTTGCAAAGAGTTGATGTTTGTAAGGTGTGAGGGTTAGCACAAAGAGGCTAAAACACAAAGTGTTCGAGAAATTATCTTAAAGAGATTTTTTTTTTGGTGAAATTTTCGAGAACGTGAATACAACTTATTTAAAATATATATATAGTACATCAAAAGAGGTTAAAGTAATTAGGGCAATTGGGTGAGTAAAGCGAGTCAATGTGCGCATCTCATTTCACCATCAAATAAAAAATTTATGAATCCACCACTAGACTTCATTTGTACGCAAAGTGCAATTTTTCAACAGATTGATCGAGTAGCTAGCTAGCTAGCTATATGAGATCACTTGTGATCGAGGTGGGCTTATTCCTTTCTCTTTTATTATCATTCCAAATGACTCATTAGTCAGAACATCTATCTAAACATGGCATAGTGGATATTTCTAAATTAATTTCGCTGAGGTGTTCATTCTTAAATAATGAAGATCGATGACATTCATCAATTTATGAATATCTTATTACTAGGGGGGATCCAGCTCCTCTGAAATTAATTGGCACAAAAATACAACATGCATGCATGTCATACAAACATGAATGGAACGAGGAAATAGAATATAAAACAAGATAGACTAGAACTAAATTACAACTAATCATCTCGTACTCAACTGAAGAACAAAAAAATGTATACACACTAATTCAATCCCACAACGTATCCAATTAAAAGGAAAAAGAAGAGAAATTAATTAACATGTTTATGCTGCGGAAATTGATTGGTTTTGGCTCTTCTTCTCATCAAGTACTCTCTTTGGGAGTGTAAAGGCAGAGATAATAGATAATGCAGCAGTGGAAATAAAAGCCAAGAGGAGGAGGCTAACTGATGCATATGCCTTTCCAAAAAAGTTGCTCATGTCTATTTTCAGTAGATCCGTGAGTCGCATTAGATCTACCGTTAAACCAAATCCTGCACCGGCTCCCGTGGCTAGCATGTATGATATGAACTGCAATTGAATAATAATCCACCATAATATACTTGCACACCCTAACTTGTCCCATAAACTGAAAATGAATCTTATATATTATGAATTGGTTTCTTTTTTGTTCTCGCCGAATTCTTTTGAATTTCTTTTGTTGTCTTGATTTTATTTGACTCTTTATCATTCTGTATTTGTTAAAGGGTTCTGACTTTCATATATGTATCCCCTCTCATTTCAATAAAATTCCCTATTGCTTGAACAAACATGGAGAACTCGAACAAATTAGAACTTAAAAGAGTTTACCAATTCCCGTCCCAATGTTACGTGAGTTAAAGCTAGCTCTTGGCCCTTAATTGATCGATATATACTTCTGACCTAGCCTAATTCTAACTCCACCCATTTTCACCACTTGGGTTAACCCCAAATGCCTTGATTGATATTCTTCAATCAAAGCCTTTGTTTAATTAGCTTAAAAAATGTACCTTGTCACCAAAGAAAGTGAGTAAGAGACTGCCATCGTTGCCCGATAAAACATCATAGATTGAGAATGCGAGTTGCGTGAGGGTGTATGCGGTACCAATGACGATCGTAGAAAGCATGTATCTGCAATATTTTACACTAATTCGATCATTAAACATAATCAAAGATAATTAACCAACTCGATGAAAGAGGATAAATTAAAAAGCGACAATGAACTAATGCTAATTATTGCATAATTAGTTACCGGTAGGCAAAATATTCCTCAAAACTAATTTTGGCCTCTTGATCGTTGGAATCCACGGCAGTTACGGTAGTGGTGGCAAGCACTATGAGTGATATGAGTAAGAAAACGAAGGTAAAGACCCTCAATATAAGTGAGGCAATTTGTGAAGGTGTAGGGGATTCTTGTGCCATCTTCGATCTTCTTCGATCTCCTTCTATGTCTAGCTTAATTTACTTGCTGCAAAAATGCGTGCAGTTGTAGTCTTTTGTAAGCAGTAGACTTCAAAAGGGGAAAGTTCCCTTAGTTCAGTTCGTGGGTCTCCAAAAACATACCAAGTTTGTAAGTGCCTGCCAAGTATATCCATGTCCATACCTACCAAGTACAAGTGGTGGGGATAAAAAAATCGAACACAAGGAAATTCTGCTAATTTTCTTTCATTGATTTCATATTGATTTGTTGTGCTTGTGAAAGTGGATGATAAAAATAAAAAATCTAAACCAAAGATGCACATTAAAAGAAATGTCAACATATGTATATATATATATATAGATGGAAACAAAAATAAAAAAATGACACACAAACAAAGTTCATGCATCATGCATGGCACAATGTAATTAGTTTTCAAAATTATAACAGAAATGACACTTTACTACTTTAGGAATAGACGTAGATAAAACAAAATTATACATTGATCGATATTATATTTTTAGTTCAATGTTACTCGCAAAAGATTTTGTTGACCCTTTGCCCCTTTCTATTTCTTTCGTTTTTCATGCATGATTTCTTATATGTTTTTTTTCAGTAAAATCTTTAGATTCCAATAGATTGAAGCTACACGTGCATGAAAATTTCTTGCTCTAAGTTTCACTTTTGTGTTATTAGATAAAACAAAATGATAAATGTGTCAATAAGTGTTGAAGAAAATAATGAAGGCGTGCTCAACAAGTCGTCTCTAACCAAATCCTCCAGCTGTCACAAGATGATTCTAGAATCTCCAGCTGTCAAGTTGTTAGAATAGGACCAATAGATAATCATGCATGTATAAATAGCTCCCAGCCTTTTCTAACTAACTGACTTTGTATCCAAAAACCAGAAATATCAGAGAGAATAGAAATTCACTGAAGCTTTCGTTCATGGCGTCCATTCTATTTCATCTTGCTTGAGCTTGTATGTACACTATTTTTCACTACCTTATGATATGCATCAGTTCCATCATCATCATCATTGTACCATAAAATTAGCTCTGATTGATTTATATTAGTTGTGATCGATCAGCTCAGCTCATTTTTTTTTCTTTTTCTAAGAATAAAGTGATTAGCTCCAGTTTATATAGGCTCTTTTTTAGAAGGAGATAAAAAAAAGTATATACAGGCTTGTGAACACTACATTACACTTCCTCTTTTTCTTTTCTTTTTTTTGAGAATAAACATTACACTTCTTCTTGTTTACAACATATACTCCACTAGAAAAATAAAAAATTTAAAAAATCCACCAAGGATATAAAAGCCCAAATCCATAGCCTAACCGCCCTAATCCATTCCAAAGTTCACTTAAGTTCCATCTATGGCGATTATGTAACCGATTGTGAGCCATACACAGAGGCGGATTCACGATTTGAAGTTCATGTGAATTAAAATTATAAGTTTTTTTTTCTCCTAGTGAAAGCACGGAAATTAAAAAAATGAATTAATGAGTTAGTTTTTAATGGCTAAATGAATTTTGTTTTAGGTACACATTTGTATCAATTAACATTAAGTTGTACCAATTAAGCATACAAAATGAAAAAAGAAATGCCATATATTACACTATACTATCGTAAACTGTTTAATAAACTTTTTACATAAAGAGAATACACAAACTTTCCGACCACAATTAATTTGTCGTCGATTTTATTTGGTTTAGTACGTGGTGGTCGGAAAGTTTCATCGTTCAATCAAAAAAGTTTTATAGTGAATTGTACTTAATGTGTTACTAATATAAGGTCAATTATTTTAGGGTATAATAAGAGTGTTGTTCTAAGCGCGCTAATTATCAATCCTATATTAAGAATGCGCCATAATCAGGATGCTGCAATTTTCACATGATGTCTGTCCGATCCAAAGGCATGCAGCTAGTGGTCCAGATTAACTGTGTAGGGCTTGACATGTAAAGGAACGTTATGGATTATGTGTCTATATACAATGCTTTGGCATTTCTATTTATTCAGCTGCCTCTGCTTGGCCTTTCATTATTTGTATGCAGCAACAATGGCTTACAAGTCATGTACACAGAAGATCGATGACATTTTTTGGACCACAACAATGGCCTCGATCTCCATCACTTTTCTTCAACCTGTACAAGCTGCATGCTTTGCACTTTACGTATAGGGGACTACTAAGCATGCATCATGCATGCATGGCCGTGGACTGTGACGAGTCGAACAAGTGCACGTACTGTGAATTAGAACCCTGCAACACTACTTTTTTTTTTTTAGGGTTTAGTACTCTTTTTTTCTTTTTGGTGAATATGATTTTTGAGATCTTAACTCGTAAGAAAAGACCCAAAAAAGAAAAAAAAAAGAAAAAAAAAAAGAAAGGAAGTAAACTCTAGCTTTTGACTGCCTAGCTAGCTTGAGATGATCGATCCTTTGTATTGTAAGATAATGACAATCGACATAGATTGGAATTTGCAGCCTGTCATTTTCTACTGGAAAAAAGACCAATCATGAATAAAATGTAGGTTGAATGAGAAATTATGGCGAATCAACTTTAAGATATGATTAAAGTTAAACATGTCGATCACGGTTAATTAAATAAGAAAAGCAAAGTGTAGGACCTTAATTACTGTTGGGATTATATATGCATGATCTTCTTACGTTATAACACGTCCACAAAATGGAAGAAAATCATGTCGGTGAGTGTACTAAAAGTTCAAATTAATCAGATGATTATAGAATCTAAAGTACTCTACTATGCTAATTATTTTTGCGTAATCAGTGTAATGCTTGCTTAATTTGAGCCTTTGAACAAGGACAATCGAATTTGCTTTATTACTCGTGGGGTGTTGATCTACACAATTAATATCGACTTTTTTTTATATTCTTAACGTCGTCAGAACACACTCCTACGGGAGTCAAACCCAATATCTCTCCCGAGCCAATTTTGATGTCAAACTACTGCACCAACTACCTTGAATAATTAATATCGACTTTGAAATAGAGATTAACTTTTAAGGAGTGTTAATAACCGTAAGTTTTCATTAAAAGTATAATCCAAATCTATATACCCTGAACATGGAATTATATAGAGTCAAATTCATTTCAGGACTTTCTGATCTGTTACTTTTATAAAGGCAACCACTAATAATCTCAAATTAAGACGAAGGACAAACTATATGATTTAATTAAGAATATGATCTTTTGGTATATACAGTCTTGTCTTTCCCAAATTTAAGTGCGAGATAGCAATTGGGCGATTGATATATAGATATATATCCGATCGATCCCTTCTCTATCCTTCATTACATCATCCATCATACAATCATAGATGGAAGCTTGCGTAATCAAGCACTAAAATTTTAATCAAAACTTTGATCCCTTTTTATTTATTAGTATTACACTGTAATATATATTGGAGAGTACTCTAGTCGGTATGTGTAAGGCTTAATTTTTTTTTGATAGAAAGGTCCCGATCGCCCTCAAATTAACTTTCATTAATGAAACAAACAAATATAAGAGGGGGACATAGTGCCTAAACTCCAAATTACAATACACATCGAAAAGAACGTCTCACAATAATAGCAAAATTCTCCACACAAATCATGTATTCTAACAAGCATCAATTAACAGGGATTGCATTACTGGCCATACCATATGTAGGCGACATACCGGAAAGATCGGTGTAAAGCTTAACTTTTATGATACAAAATATAATAATTTCATTCTCATTAGTCACTACTACAATTTTGGAAAAGTCACCCCTCTTACCCCTCTAAATCTTACCCTCTTACCCTCTATTAGCCACAAAAAAATTGTGGCCTTTATCCAAAATTATAGTAGCTAGCTAGTGTCTTCTCGGCAAATATACATACGAGTTTTTTCTTTAGTTACTAATATAAAGTCTTGGTAAGATAATTTTCAAAAACCATGTAATCACTAGCAAACCATCCCTATCATATATATACCCTATGGTTTTTTCTTTTTAATATTAAAGCATTGATATATAAATTTAGGGTTTAAGCCTTTAAGGTTTAAGATTTAGGGTAATAAATCATATATATATGTTTTTTTTTTCTCTGCATGCTTCATGCGATTCTAGAGCTAATGATCATGACCAGGAATCTAGTACGTATATAATTCATCACATGTGGGAGAACGTGAGGGCCTGATAACCAAAGAATTAGAAGAAGCAGCTAGATTGGAATCTGTGCGTGTGCGTGCCCATATATATCAGACTCGATCTGCTATATATCAGTACCAGTACATGAGAGAGCCTTAGTTAACAACGACGTCACAAAAGGAAAAGCTGCCATGGAAACAGAGAGAACATCTCTTCCTTCTTTTTCTTTTTCTGGTCTCAAGTGAGAGAACATCTTCACGCCTCTACAGCATATTGTGGCCATCATCGACAATATATATATTACTTAATATATACCTTGGATTTCCGAGCTATATATGCTTACATATGCTCCTCCTTGTTTTTTTATCTTTCTTATTTCTTCTTCTTCTATACTTGCATAGTTCCTTTTCTTCTCGTTTTCTTTTCCATCAGACAGAGAGACAGACAGGCGCCCCATTCCCATCAGACACTGATTTTTTTTGGGATCGTTATGTTTGAGCATTAATATGATTCTGAGATCATTAAACAAACTCTAATTAGTATTCTTGACATACAATTCGACCATGAATAATGATATATAAAATCTAATTAAGATAGGATGTCGTTATTAGCACACCCCAAATATCAATCTACACACCCTTATTGTTATCATTAAAAGCTAGGTTTAGGCTAGCTGAAAGAACAGTGTTGTTAAACTAATTATTTATCCGTACGTACTAATGTATTCAACATAAAGCACTCCGACACCCATCACTCAAGGTTATGAGCTCGAAATATCATAATTATATAAACGAGAAAGTACCAAAAAGTTAAACTAAACCAAATAATTAAGAGTTCATGTACAATCTTTGCTCTTAATATATTGTCGTCTTCCTATAAAAAAATTGCTAATAAGTTGAAGTCGAGAAAACTAAAAGTTAGAGTTCAGCTCTCTTCGATTATGAACGCATGTTAATGACGTTCTTCTTAAAAATAAAAAACAAAAATACAAAGAAAATAGAAAATAGTAAGGGGTACGTTAAACTAAAAGCATATGAGTTAAGTTTGGGTTGAACTAAAAGTAGTAATGGTCATGTAATGGATTAGTTGAGTAAAAAAAGAAAGGATGCTCTCTCTTCTGTCTCTCGCACGAGAGTTCTTTCGTCTGTGGCTTCCCTTTGTTGGCGGCGTGAAAAAAATTAAGGCATCTTTCCCTTAGTTGAGTGAAATAATTTCAATTCCCTTTGTTAATTGGATTATTGTCTTCTCTATTCACTCTGGCCCCTTTGAACATAAGCTAAAACTACATATGTCCGATCCTATGGCCAAGCTAAAATTCAAACATATTTTCACGTCCCTTTCGTAGTCTACGACAAACCGACCAAAGAAACCATCTTGACTGTTGCACGATAGTGAGGAAGACAGAGATGGAGTAGCTTTTTTGACGGTTTATATTGCTTACATTGGTTAGTGCAAAAGCAAATCCAAAACACAGATTCCATTTCCTTTATCAACAAAAAAAGTAAATATTAATTATCATAAAGCTACATATATCATAACCCTAAACCAAAATATGATTAAAATGTGTCAAGTGGGATTGAGTTTTCTTAGTTTACTTTGTTTTGGTTTGATTAGAAAGGAAGAGGAGGAAACCAAGTTAAACCAAACAAGTGTTAATAAACTCGATCAAATTTATCTTCTTCTTTTTGGTTCTTTTCTTATGCTTTTGACCATGTAGGTCCTGGTCTCTTAGGTTAGTATATTTTTCCAACAAAATTAGAAGAATATAGCCTTGCTCTTTTGCATGGTTTTGAGTGTGATTTTGGCGTCTTCCTTTAGCTTCTTTATAGTCGTCCATATCTCACTTAACTCTGGTTAGCTTCACATCCACAAAATTAATCAACTAGTACTTCTTGTTTTGGCCAATTTATTTCAATTCCATAATCATTCTACTAATCGCTCTACCCACAAGTAACCAAAACAGTAAGTTAAAATCCTTCTTTCTTTTTCTCTTCGAGTCCAACAGCATACAAGGGCACAAATTTTTGGGTGCGCGGGTGAAAAGTAACTAGGAAGAGAAGTAAATACATATTCCCAAAAATATGAGGCCAACATATCTGGAGTTAATGCTATAGATTGCCACTTGGATGCTTAAAAAAAAAAAGGGTTAACTACAATAAGCTAGCAAAAGGACTACTCAAACTTCAACCTTGATGGTGATGACTGAGGAAGCACAGAGAGAGTAAATGAAGATGAACTCTTTCATGGAAATGACCCAACAATTGAGAGACTATAATTGAAAACTACTGAGCTGGGGAAGGAGCGCGCTAATTAAGTTAATGCATATATATATATATATATATATATATATATATATGTGGGTGATTTTCCTCCACCCTCTCAACGGAAACAAATGATATAGATATACACAAAAAATTTAGTGGACATGAAGAATTTAATGAGATTTATGAAGGAAAATTCATCGAGTACAGATTGCATTAACTTGATAATGATAACAATTTAACCCCTTCCTGTCAGATATATATATCAAAGTACCACTACATGAAACACAAGCAAACTAGCCTAGCTACTTCGGACATACCCATTGAATAACCCCCAAACGCTCAAGAAATAAACACACAACAAATCGTTTGAATGCTAGAAACCTACCATTCATAAGTTTGTTTCAGCAAAATACGAAGAGATCGCTCCATGGTCTTTCCCATTTCACCATAAATATATTTCGCGTTTGAACTTTGAACTTTGGATAAAACTCAACAGTTAGGGTTGTTGGTTGGTTTGAAACTCAGAGGCTTTTAAGAGAGGACAGTGATCGATCATCAGACATTATAAGAGATGGCTAGTAGAGGAAGTGAAACCTGAAAGATCAGTCCAACCGTTATTAATGCCACCCGTAGTACTACTACCCCAGTATTGCTGATGATGATCATTTCCTAGACTGCCCAAAAAATTTCTTGACAAATTCAATGCTTGGCTTTCTTCCATTTTCACATTAGCCACCTGAGTAACCCCAGTGCTTGAATCCGTTAATGGCTTAGAAAGAAGCTGACCAGCTCCTCTTCCATAGCTTGGTGGCTCCTGAGCATTGTTTTGATTACCATCAAATTGGTATAAGCCATTACCAGTTGGTGGTTCCAAATTAGCCAAGAAAGGAAATTGCTGCCCTTGTTGAACTTGATGATGCTGAAGTGATGATCTCCAATGCTCAGCAAGCCCAGTTGACAAAATAGACCCAACAACACCACCACTTCCACTAGCACCAATATTCTGACTATGAAATTCAACTCCAGAAGGTTGAATTCCCCCGAAATTTAAGCCGCCGGAATTGTAATCACTCAGATGATGTAAAGAGGGCAGAAATGGAAATTGATGTGGTGGAGGAGCCAAATGGCCCAAGAGATTTTCACTAGTACTGCAGCTGTTGGAGTTGGAAACCGTACTCGAGCTCGAACCTGCTGCTTGGCGCTGATGATGATCTGCTGCTGCTGCTGATGCTGGTGACTTTGACCTTTTGCTTCTTTTGTTCCTCCTGCAGCCTCCTCCAACCGGCACGCTTCTCAGCGCTCCTCCTCGGGTCCAGTAGCGCCGGCAGGTCTTGCAGAAGTGGCGAGGCTGTGTGAGGCTGTAGTTGTTGAAGTAGCAGAATTTGGTGTTTGTGGATTCGCATCGAGGGCATTTGAGGGCTATCTCCGGCTGCGGCATCTTGGCCTGTCTGGCACGATCAGACATGGATCCAGGCCTAATCGTGCCTGCTCCGCCACCACTACCATCTCCAGTTCCTCCGGAAGATAGCGGTGGCGGTGGAAGAAGATGAGGGTTCTGATCCCTGCCATCTCCTTGTTGTTGGTGATGATGATTTGATTCCTAAAATTTTGAAGAAACAAACAACATAAGAAACAAATCAAGAACCGTTGTATATTCAAGAAGATTTGTAGAATGGAAAAAAGGGTAGGAATAACTATTTTTAAAATTAACTTTATTGATGAAGAAGCTAAGGAAAGAAAAAAGGAAAAAAAATGGTTGAAATTAAAACCCTTATTACCTGTTGTTGCCAGTTGGGTGGATCCAGATAGCCGGGAATGGATGAGAAAACCATCGATCTTATCTTAGAGAGCTTTCTTTCTCTTTTTGTAAAGGGTTGGTGTGGGTGTTTTAGGGGAAGTAATGGAGAGAATCACATCAAACACAATAGAGTTGCAGAGAAAGAGAGAAAAGATGATGAGAAGAAGACGGAAAGATAAAGTGAGGCAGCTTGCTAGCTGGTGCTTATTTAATTTATTTATTCTGTTCTTTCTTCTCTCTCCTCATACCCTCTCTCTCTCCCTCTTTTTGTTTTATTAAATTTTTAGGGTTTGAAGGAGACGACAAAACCTTTTTCTTAGTCTTTAAGCTTCTTTTCGATGATGCTGTTTTTACAGTAACCCATAAAGATTACAGGGCCAATAGCCATGCATGTAGAGAGAGAGAGAGAGCGCCAACCCTAAGTAAAAAAAAAAAAAAAAAACTCCATGAAATGATGAGCTAGCTAGCTACATGTAAATAAATAAATATATTTAATAAGGAATTAATATATAATGGAAAGGTGAGTGATTGTGGGGGATGGTCATGGGTGGAAGTGTCACAATCGAATTTACCTTTGTTTCTCCAATCTGTTCTTGACAGATTGAGTTTTTATTCTTGCATGGAAATGTATATACAATTATTATATTACTATTACCCTTGTATGTCTATAACCCTTTTTAGGGTTTAAGATAAATAATATTATACACAAAGTTTTGGAATTTGTAGTGTTATTTACTCGCACTTCTTAAACTCAGTATTTGGACTAGAATGGAAGCTGCAAGCTTATTCCTACCCAGAAACTGTCTTCCCAAAAATTGTGAAAAGAGATTGAGATATTATTGCTAGCTAGTGGTACTTAGTGATTTCATTCACTGCACTATCCCTTTTACTCTTAAAACAGTCAAACTATTTCATGTAGAAGTATAAAAGTGCAAGTCAAAAAGTTACAAGGGAAATGATGGGAAAATAACCAAAAAGAAGTAAAGATGGAAGATCGTTAATGCATACTGACGTCCCATTGAATATGTTTGGGTGCTTTAGGGTTATTTAATTCTATTCAATTAGCTTATCTATATATTTCAGAGAAATCAGAATACTGTTCTACCTAGCCAACCAGAAAGTTCATCAACAAGTTAGTTTGAAGTCTCTTTATGGCTTTAAATTCATATAGAGAGTGCTGTACGTGGTCTATGCCAACCTGTAGATATATATGGAAATGTATGATTGAAGATGAAAAGGGTGGCAATTGATGGTGCGCTGCTGAAAGGCTCTTTTAAACTAACATATATATTAACATGTGCTCCTACAAATTACAGTGTGCTATGTACTTTCTAGCATTTTCTTAAATGGGCAACAAAACCTTTGAAATTAAGAGTTTGGATGTGTGCAAGTGGGAATCAAAACTACCTTTGGTATTAGGGTTTCGAAGAACTACATTTGATCGAATGACATTTGAAAATTCTCATGAAACATAAAACTAATCTACGAAGATTTCTAGTATAATTTACCAACTGTTTAATCACTATTATGATGGCATGGGTACTAAGCTTTAACAAAGACTAGCTAGCTAAGGGTTGGTACATGCCCTTGTGGTGGCCTAGCCGCCGGTTGTGGGGTGGATAGAGTGGTCGTCATCAGATGCTCACGGTCGGGGACTCTTACTTTTCCCAGTTGCCACGTCAGATCTCAATGGATCCCCAGTCTCACCTTCTTGTCCTTAATTTGCCAACCCGGCCAGAAATACATGTGTATATGCCCCATCTATATCCATGCCAGGTCCCCCACATGAAATTTATATATGAGGCCGAGCTAGCTAGGTTAATCCTTCTTGTCAAAGTTTTCAATCACGTACCCAGAACATAGCTCACGCAATGTGCGCATCAAATATATCTTCATTTTTCTGGATTAGATTCTGACCCCGTCGGCGTCCGATATGAATTTGATGAATGCAGGCATGATCTTGACAACTCGGTTGATATTTATGTTTTGATGGTTATTTTTATTTTATTTTTTCTCTTTAATTTTCATGACGTAGAAGAGGAGCTCAAGGTAGATATCGATCGATCGCAATAATTGTATCAACTAAATGAACGGTTTGTCATATATATTTAATTATTACAATTTATTTGATACAATTAGTTTTATTTAGTTGATTTTTGTAGACATAGTCATTGAAATGTGCTATGAAAATAAATGGTTCCTATAATTACGATACCACATTGTAGGATAGAAAAGATAGTAGAGAACTAGAGGGAAAACACGCACACTATTTATGTGTATAAAAAAGAAAAATATAATAATAATCTATATATATATATATATATATATAGTCAAAACTACTTTTACACAACCCACGTCAAATGGGAATTAGTAGTGTATATCAGGTATAAAGGAGTGATCACCAAGGCTTAACTAATGGAGGCCATTAATAATATGAGGACTACGTACTGAGAGAGAATTGACAAGGAGATATACTACGTGGAACAGCTGGAGTGACAAAATTAAACACATACAGATTATCAATCAAAACTGATAATTATAGGCAATTTAAGTGAAACATGCCGAGAAATATAAATAAATCAAGCCACGTAGCTAGTTCTATGCTTCTGTTGTCACCTTAAGTACTCAATATCAATGGAGATTGATGATGAAGAGAGACACGTACGTGCACAATGATGGAAAGAAAGTGACGCTTAATAAATTTGACTTGGATTGATCAATAAATCAATAATCAAATAATGGAAGACCTAGCATGTAAAATTTTATTATTTTATGCATGGGTTAAATTGGGGAGGTGAATGAACTGATCATGAGACCTCATTTATCATGGTAATATATTGAGAAAAACTACTAAAACCAATAACAGTTATCTGTAGTTCTGTACCTATAATTAGTGATTAATTTTCACAAGCAGGTTGTTTGATAAAATAACTTGACTAAAACATGTGAAATGTTCTGAAATTAAATGTACTTATTTAGTTATTTTTATTAGTTCAATCATATATATATATAAATTGCACATATTAGCTTAATTTCTCAAAACGTACACAAAAACCACATAACATAGATATATAGTTGAGGCTAGCTTCCTAGTTTTCCTTTCTGCTGGTTTGTGTTGTGAAGATTTTAAGAGTACTGCTGATCTTCTCTTCCTAATTTTCTCTATGAGAGATACGGCTGTATGTTTCTACTCTCTTTGACTGTATTCTTTTCTTTTTCTCTTTACTAATTAATAAAATAAGGTAAGGATAGAGATTAATTAGTCCTTTCTCATTCAAATTAAATACGGTAATTAAACACGATATTTTGTTTCACCCTGTGGCTCGGAAAAGCTGAGTTATTGAAGGATGAAAAAAAGAAGAAAAATGTTTCAGGATGCATGCATGCTGTCCCAATACAAACATCAAATTAACAACAGTACTACCCACTACAATGAATCAAGTTTAATTCTAGAATATATGCATGGTCCAAACATGCTTCTTAATTTGTATTGGGACAGCATGCATAGGCATATCTAATTCATAGGCATATATGTAGATGCAGCCTCTATATCTCTGCTCGATCACACAATGTAGATAGACGAGCGCTCAAATTAAATCTTAACTAATATGCAAGAGTACTATATGAATCATATACATGATCAAATATCAAACCCTAACACAAAGTTAATTAACCATTTGGTGGTTCAACAGCTAGCAATATTGATTAGCAGATCCTAGCTCTTGTTTGAGAAGAATCAATGTGTGTATTCATCTCCATCCTTAATTTTATGCTTAATACCCATTTATTTGTACATATATGCATGCATGGCCGGCACTCCAATGTATAATAAGGTGAAACAACATGTTATATTTTTCAGGGAATGGACCCCCAGTCTTGTATGCGCGCTCTGAAAAGTGGACATGGACTTGCTTTTCCTTAGCTCTAACAATGGTCAGATTCAAACCCATGCCTTCTGATAATCTGAATAAAACTTATATATATATATATATATATATATATATATATATATATATATATAAGGTGAATTAGTTTGCGACAAGATACTAGAGATCGATTCTTTTATTAATATCAACATAGGGTGCCTAATACAATATAAAAGTGAGTTTAAATAGTACTAAACCTGTGCCTTTTTGCCAATTTTGAACATATAAACCTTTACTTTTACTTTAATTTTATTTCACATGGTTTAAATCAGACCTAGCTTGTTTTAATTTACCCCATTTGAAGAAACTTTTACTGGTTTTGAGACCTCGTTTTTCAATTCCAGTAGTTGGTCAGGTTGTGCCCTGTTCAACATATTTAAGCACTTCAATAATGCATTATGGTCCTTCATATATTTCTGGCTGGATCCTAACTCAATATATTAATTAGTGAAATTAAGAGCATGACGTACATTCACATTTATCTACCAAAAATCTTATATTTTATGACTTTTAATTGTCAGTCATAGCTAGGCTTTTCCTCATGAAATATGTAAGTGTCAATACTAACAATTATAGACAATAACTCGATCTTAATTTGCTTGTTAGCTGGGTGCAGAGAGGCAGAGCCTGCCTACCTATATGATTGCCAGTAATTGATCGATGTAAGACAACTTGCGTATACATATTTCAGTCCTATTCGCTTAAATATTGTAACAAGTTTAATCAATACCATTAAAGGTTGGCATTCGCTCTGATTAATTACAAGTCATACCATGCCAATTAATTAGGGTTTGTCAAAAAGCCTCAACCACCTAATCCCTACCATATTAATTATATGGAGTTTGTAACTCCTGCTATTTAATCACTACTGGCTTAATTAGCGTGATTGGTTTTGCTTATCAACAGTGGAAAAGAAAAAAAAAATTCATTGTGGAACAAGACTAAGACTAAGAGTCACATAACTCACATTCTGCACAGTCGGATATCTTTAGCGCGCCTCATTTTACTCGTTCGCCTATGGCCTCTTTGAAGCCTTTCTACGAACACCTTAGCCCCATAACTTTGCAAAACACCTGCATAAGATATGGAGCTTTGATTGACTAAGATTAATTGTCTACGTTCACTCCCTTCTTAATCGGCAACTAATTACCATAGAATGATAGAAATCTATATTTGAAAGAATATATAAATATCTATTAAAATAATTTAGTGCAAACATTTAATTATCTGCTTGGTTTCTTCCTGAATTTACACGGCAACAGAAAAAATTGACCTTGAAAGATGCTTTTAAAGAACAATTTCATTGTACCAGTGAATTGATTTATCAGATCTTTGTAGTCACATTTGTTCAAGTTAACCTTCATGGACTGTCACAACAATGATTTGTATACACATTTAAAGTGACATACCCTATACTCTTTTTCTATGCTAATCACTTAATGCTCACTAGGCTTAAAGAATATGCAGCAAATTAATTCGATCCAGACTGTATATGCAGAAAAGTTCTAAGGATATCTCCTGCTAGGAAAATGGCCCGAATATATCCTTTTTTTTTTGTGCATGAAACTATTATCTATATATATAGGGATCAGATCTCAAATTGACTTATATCTAGAGCATGACAGCATGCGACTGATTTGGGGAAATCTGAGTAATTTTTAAGGTTGGTGGGTGGTGTAGGAATCTAATTCCCCTATCTAATCAATCTTTGCAGAATATTTCTTTAACTCATTTTCATGCAGAAAAGTAGTACTCAGCTGTACAATTATGCAAAGCAGCAAAGGAAAGCTTTAGCTCTGCAGCTTTTGTGCCCCCATTATTTGTTTTGCTTATTGTCAGTTGTCACCAATCCCTCCCACATATACACAATAAATTAATTAACTACATCTGGGATCGATGAAGTAATTTGATTAATTAATTAGTATACTTAATCATCATATCCTTGTTGTAATATGGGCTTGGTCAGAAGAAGGGATTTGAGAATTCTAAATCGAGATTAAGAATATTTCACTCTTGATTGTGCTCACGTGCTTTAGCTTTTCTTAGGCTTAAAGATAGTGGTCCAATATATTCTCATTACAATTATTAGGGTTAAATCCTGGTTGTTGCATGATTAAGTGGTCGAATGTGATTAGGCAGATGCATATAATTTGTAGAGTTGGCCACAAATGCATGTGGGTCAAGAAATGGTCTTGTTATTGTAAGTTTGTGATATCAATTTGCAAAAACCACTAGAGGCCAGAACAAGAGTTTTTCCACATAGCTAGGGTTTTTCCAGACACAGCGCTAGACCCCAAAGAAAAAATTGAAATAAAATTGAATAAGGGTTTTTCTGAACAGGCAAGGAAAAATCTCCCAAACCTTTTGGGTTTAAGTGCATGACTCGTTCAAAAATATATAGAATCAAATTCATCTCCTCTCTTCAATAAAACCTGGTATTTACGTACATCGATTTGTTTTCACAATCATCCTAGGATCGATATATTGGACGGATATATGGACCATTGGGCTGGTCGATCAGACGGCTTGACTGAAGACTCTCTTAGACCACAAAGAATGGTATTACATGCTGCATAAGCTAAAACCATGCCATCACTAGAGAGCATTTAGATGCTCCCTACAATGTACACACATGCATGATTACTATTGGATGATATTAGTAATGAAAAGCAAAGGAAGGTGTGAAACTATTACTTTCTGATGTATTTCTCATTAATTAATTTACAAGAGTACGCTGGTATTTACACATGAATCTCGTGGAGATTGGATTAGTTGATGATTAGTTAGTTCCAGAGCCTAAAGATCAGGGATGATTAGTTACAAGAACTTTCCCGATCTTTCTAAAATTAGTTACTAGCTTCTAGATGTTGCTTGGTCACTAAGTTTGTGTGAGTTGTCTTGCTGATGCAGAGCAATGGTGCTGTTGTGTGATGTATCTCCAATAATTAGCATACCCAACCTAATCATAACCATAATTAGCATATCCAACCTAATCATAACCAATAATAATACTTTCTCATATCCGAGACTAAACGGGAGGTTTTTGAAATTATTGTGTTAATAATGTATCGCTCCACTCCAATAGCCCTATATGTTAAAATAACAACGTGGCTAAAAGGAATTAAAATTCAAAATCTCTATTTCGAGTGTAATTAATTTGTAAAAATAAATTTCAAAATACAACGCCATATAAATGGGACGATACATCACGTCAACAGTATATTTGATAAACATAATAGTTTCTTGTGTTTTGAATTTATCTATCTTGACAAGGCCCACTAAATGAATAGAGGAAGAGCATTAAGTCATTAACAAGCCCAAGTCTTGTTAGAATGAGGCCCTGTGAGTTTGCTTAGCCCAACAGCCGAAGGAAAAAAGAGAAAACGGTCCGAGAAGTCAACGGTGACGCCGTAACGCGTTAGCCGACCTCCAGTAAAGCCCAAGTCTTGTTAGAATGAGGCCTGTGAGTTTGCTTAGCCCAAGAGCCAAAGGCAAAAAGAGAAAACAGTCCGAGAAGTCAACGTTGACGCCGTAACGCGTTAGCCGACCTCCAGTAAGATGGGAAACTACCACCAGTAAGAAAATAGAATCAGGACCGTCGACAGTATAAAAATCTACGGTCCACATTAAACCCGAACATTCTAGACGCCCTCCCTCCAAAAGATCTTATGTGCGAACATTCTAGACAGCCGCCCCCCAAAACCCCTATATAAAGATCCCCAAATCCTCTAAGCCTAACAATTCGAAATCTCTTGCAATCCAAAAGCTTTAGATTCTCTTACGATTCAATCTTTTTTTTCTGCGATTCTTAATTCTTTCTTTCAATTAAGTCTTTGAGCTCTTGATTAATGGCCGGAAAGGGAGAGGGACCGGCGATCGGAATCGACCTAGGAACCACTTACTCCTGTGTGGGAGTGTGGCAGCACGACCGTGTCGAGATCATCGCCAACGATCAGGGCAACCGGACGACGCCGTCTTATGTCGCGTTTACAGATACTGAGCGGTTGATCGGTGATGCGGCCAAGAACCAGGTCGCCATGAACCCTGTCAACACCGTTTTCGGTAAGATTTCGAAATCCCTTTCTTTGGTTCAAGATTTGTGCTTTTGATATATGGTTTAGTTAATTGCTTATAGGCTATTCGAATTTCCTATGTGCTATTTGGATTTTGGACCATGTTTGTTTGGCTAATTCAATGAATTTCTCTAGAATTTTTACTGTGCAAAGTTTGCTGCTTTATAGTTTGTGGCTGTATTGACTTTATGCAATTGGTCAAGTTTTCAATGATTAGTGACCATATCAGTATTATACTTGGCTGCAAAACATGAATTTCAGATATTATGCTGTGCCTATGTGCTATTGGACCTGTGTTTGTTTGGCTAGTTCAGTGAATTCCCCTGGCAAATTTTACTGCCCAAGATTTGCTGCTTTAGATTGTTCAAGGGTTTTATTGCTTAAATTGCGTTGAAAAGATTTCCTTCTCATAGTTTGTGGTTTTGTTTAAGTTAGGTTTTTGATGTATGATTAATTGGACTTTCTACAATTGTTCAAGTTTTTCAAAAGAAAATAGACTAGTCTCTATATCCATGTTGAACTTTGGTGTAGTCAAACGTTCAAAGCAGGCATTTTAGATGTTATTCGGTTCCTATATGTTTTAATTCGGCGGTGTTTGTAGAAGTATTTTGGTATTATATATTAAGTTCTTTAGTGTATCAAGTTTAGTTTGTTTGATTGTGTATTGGTTCGTCGATTGTTATAAGTTCTTTGGTGTTTCAAGTCCACTGCGTTTCATTCTGTATGTATTGCCTTCTAAATGGGCTTTGTTATGATTGCAGATGCAAAGCGGTTGATTGGTAGGAGATTTAGTGACTCCTCTGTTCAGGGAGACATGAAGCTATGGCCATTCAAGGTTGTTCCCGGTCCTGCTGACAAGCCCATGATTAATGTTACATACAAAGGTGAACAGAAACAATTTGCTGCAGAAGAAATCTCGTCTATGGTTCTCATCAAGATGCGAGAGATTGCAGAGGCTTATCTTGGGACAACCATAAAGAATGCTGTTGTTACTGTGCCTGCTTACTTCAATGACTCCCAGAGACAGGCTACAAAGGATGCTGGGGTCATTGCTGGGCTTAATGTACTTCGTATCATCAATGAGCCTACTGCTGCTGCCATTGCATATGGTCTTGACAAGAAGGCAACCAGTGTTGGCGAGAAGAATATCTTGATTTTTGATCTTGGTGGAGGTACTTTTGATGTCTCTCTGCTTACAATTGAAGAAGGTATTTTTGAGGTGAAGGCTACTGCTGGAGATACCCATTTGGGTGGTGAGGATTTTGATAACAGGATGGTGAATCACTTTGTTCAAGAGTTCAAGAGGAAGAACAAAAAGGACATCAGTGGAAACCCAAGAGCTCTTAGGAGGTTGAGGACATCTTGTGAGAGAGCAAAGAGGACTCTCTCGTCCACTGCTCAGACTACCATCGAGATTGACTCGCTGTTTGAGGGTATTGACTTTTATTCAACCATTACCCGTGCCAGATTCGAAGAGCTGAACATGGATTTGTTTAGGAAGTGTATGGAGCCAGTTGAGAAGTGTTTGAGAGATGCAAAGATGGACAAGAGCAGTGTCCATGAGGTTGTCCTTGTGGGTGGTTCTACTAGGATTCCCAAAGTGCAGCAATTGTTGCAAGACTTCTTCAACGGAAAGGAATTGTGCAAAAGCATTAACCCAGACGAGGCTGTTGCTTACGGTGCAGCTGTGCAAGCTGCTATTTTGAGTGGCGAGGGTAATGAGAAGGTGCAGGACCTTTTGCTTCTTGATGTGACTCCTTTGTCCACGGGTTTGGAAACCGCTGGAGGTGTGATGACTGTGTTGATTCCCAGGAATACAACAATTCCAACCAAGAAGGAGCAGGTTTTCTCTACCTACTCGGATAATCAACCCGGAGTCTTGATCCAGGTCTTTGAGGGTGAGAGGGCGAGGACCCGTGATAACAATTTGCTGGGCAAGTTTGAGCTGTCCGGAATTCCTCCAGCACCAAGGGGAGTACCTCAGATCACTGTTTGCTTTGACATTGATGCTAATGGCATTCTCAATGTCTCTGCTGAGGACAAGACAACTGGCCAGAAGAACAAGATTACTATCACCAATGACAAGGGAAGGCTGTCCAAGGAGGAGATTGAGAAGATGGTCCAAGAAGCTGAGAAGTACAAGTCAGAAGATGAGGAGGTCAAGAGGAAGGTGGATGCCAAGAATGGTCTGGAGAATTATGCTTACAACATGAGGAACACGATTAAAGATGAGAAGATTGCTTCCAAGCTCGACGCAGCAGACAAGAAGAAGATTGAAGATGCAATCGAGGAGGCCATTCAATGGCTAGATGCCAATCAGCTTGCTGAGGCTGAAGAGTATGATGACAAGGTGAAGGAGCTCGAAGGCATTTGCAATCCCATCATTGCGAAGATGTATCAGGGTGGTGCTGCTCCTGACATGGGTGGTGACATGGAGGAAGATGTTCCTCCTACTGGTGGCAGCGGTGCTGGCCCCAAGATTGAAGAAGTCGATTAAGGAGTTCTGTTTGAATAGGTAGTTGTGTTTCTCTTATGGAAAAAATGGTGGAGGTGGTTTAATAATTGTTTTTGACTTTTTGTTCTTGTAATTTTAGTTCAAGTTTTAAGTACTTATGAATAGTATTTTGTCATGGTGTTCTTGATAATTTCTGCCAATCTTGATGTGTTGCAATCTCTCGATGATGCCTAGCTATTAAATCCCCAAATTTTTGAAAACAAGGTAGAAGTTATTTACTATTCCAGGTTAACTACCCAAAACAATTGAGATTGTAACCACACTGCTCCAGTTTTCTCTGGCTTGACTAGGTTGCGGGATTGATCATGAATTTATTTTCTTCCCTTGGAACATAATGGCTATGACTCCATTTTGCTAATAGAGAAATTTCTTTACTTTTTTATTTTTATTTTTTCAAAGGTGGTTTTTTCAGTTTTTTTTTTGTTAGGAATTCTCTTCTCAGGAGGGTAAGCCAATGAAACTAATTTTTATTCGCGGAACAAACAATTTCTTTTTTATCAATTAAAATTTATTCTAGAAAAATAGGGTAGAATTTTGGTAATTAATAAACAAAACTCTTAAGAGAGATTTCCAAGAGTGGACTGGAATTGGTAAGCGAGCTTAAAACGGAAACAGACCAGCCCATAGGGAACAGAATCAGCACCGTCCATTATATCAAAATCCACGGCTGTAATTAAAGAGAACACTCGAGACAGTAAACACACTCCTGACTCCCCCCAAAAATCGTTGCGAACATTCTAGACCAGCTTAACCAATTACTCCTATATAAAAGCCCCAACGCCTCTGAGGCTGTGACAACACACTACACTAATTCATTCTCTCCACGATTCACTCTTTGAGATCTTGATCCGATCACAATGGCCGGAAAAGGAGAGGGACCAGCGATCGGAATCGACCTCGGCACCACCTACTCCTGCGTAGGAGTGTGGCAGCACGACCGTGTCGAGATCATAGCCAACGATCAGGGGAACAGAACGACGCCGTCTTATGTGGCATTCACTGATACTGAGCGTTTGATTGGTGATGCGGCCAAGAACCAGGTCGCCATGAACCCCATCAACACCGTCTTCGGTAGTGTTTCGAATTAAATCCCTAGATCTATGCATGAGTTTTGGTTTCATTTAATTTGTTAATTTCTACCATGCATTGTGCTATGAGATTTTCAAGATTACGTACTGTGTCATTTTGATTACTCTGATTATGTGTTCGAGGTTGAATTTATAGTATGATCTGTTGTACGTATGCATGCAGTGGTTTAATTTCTAAACGAAACGAATTCGGTTATCTTAATTAATTTGCAGATGCTAAGCGGTTGATTGGTAGGAGATTTAGTGACTCCTCTGTTCAGGGAGACATGAAGCTATGGCCTTTCAAGCTTGTTGCCGGACCTGGTGACAAGCCCATGATTGGTGTTACTTACAAAGCCGAAGAGAAACAGTTTGCAGCAGAAGAAATATCTTCTATGGTACTCATCAAGATGCGTGAGATTGCAGAGGCCTATCTTGGTTCAACAGTGAAGAACGGAGTGGTTACTGTGCCTGCTTACTTCAATGACTCCCAGAGACAGGCTACAAAGGATGCCGGGGTCATTGCTGGGCTTAATGTGATGCGAATTATAAATGAGCCTACAGCTGCAGCCATAGCATATGGTCTTGACAAGAAGGCAACGAGTGTTGGCGAGAAGAATGTGTTGATTTTCGATCTCGGTGGAGGTACTTTTGATGTCTCTCTACTGACCATTGAAGAAGGTATTTTCGAGGTGAAGGCTACTGCTGGAGATACCCATTTGGGTGGTGAGGATTTTGATAACAGGATGGTGAATCACTTTGTTCAAGAGTTCAAGAGGAAGAACAAAAAGGACATCAGTGGAAACCCAAGAGCTCTAAGGAGGTTGAGGACATCTTGTGAGAGAGCAAAGAGGACTCTCTCGTCCACTGCTCAGACTACCATTGAGATTGACTCGCTGTTTGAGGGTATTGACTTCTATTCAACCATTACCCGTGCTAGGTTTGAAGAGCTTAACATGGATTTGTTTAGGAAGTGTATGGATCCTGTTGAAAAGTGTTTGAGAGATGCAAAGATGGACAAGAGCAGTGTCCACGATGTTGTGCTTGTGGGTGGTTCTACTAGGATTCCAAAGGTCCAGCAATTGCTGCAAGACTTCTTCAATGGAAAGGAGTTGTGCAAGAGTATAAACCCAGACGAGGCTGTTGCTTATGGTGCTGCTGTGCAAGCTGCTATTTTGAGTGGTGAGGGTAATGAGAAGGTGCAGGACCTGTTGCTTCTTGATGTGACTCCTCTGTCCTTGGGTTTGGAAACTGCTGGAGGTGTGATGACTGTGTTGATTCCCAGGAATACTACTATTCCGACCAAGAAGGAGCAAGTGTTCTCTACTTATTCAGATAATCAGCCCGGCGTCCTGATCCAGGTTTATGAGGGTGAACGAACAAGGACTCGTGATAACAATTTGCTGGGCAAATTTGAGCTTTCCGGCATCCCTCCAGCTCCTAGGGGAGTTCCTCAAATTACCGTTTGCTTTGACATCGATGCAAATGGCATTCTCAATGTGTCTGCTGAGGATAAGACCACAGGGCAGAAAAACAAGATTACTATCACCAATGACAAGGGAAGGCTGTCCAAGGAGGAAATTGAGAAGATGGTCCAAGAGGCTGAGAAGTACAAATCAGAAGACGAGGATCACAAGAAGAAGGTCGAGGCCAAGAATGCTCTTGAGAACTACGCCTACAACATGAGGAACACCATCAAGGATGACAAAATTGCTTCCAAGATTGACCCATCTGACAAAAAGAAGATTGAAGATGCAATTGAGCAGGCCATTCAGTGGCTCGATAATAATCAGCTAGCAGAGGCTGATGAATTTGAGGACAAGATGAAGGAGCTTGAGAGTCTTTGCAACCCTGTCATTGCCAAAATGTACCAGGGTGGTGCTGCTCCTGACATGGCTGGTGGCGGGAATGAAGATGTTCCTCCTTCTGGTGGAGGTGGTGCTGGTCCCAAGATTGAAGAAGTCGACTAAGTTGGTTTTGTTTTGTTTCGAAAAACTGGTTTTTAGGTTCTTATTTTGATTATGCTGTAGTAGTGTTGGTGTAGGTTTCCCTATGGTACTTTTGAACAGCTTGTTGCCAAGATCTCTATGATTTTCTTGGCAAGTTTGCTAATCATGTCCAATGAAGCCCATCTCTTTAATATATTCCTTGTTTTCTGATGCATTATTGAACGAGACTTGGGCAGTAGGGTCCTAAAATAGATTGCTCTAAGAGGGAGGTCTAGCTTTAATATCCTAAAATAGATTGCTCTGTGAGCATAAACACCGCTCTTATATTCATACTATTTGGTCCGTTCATGACTTTGAACATGAATCAAAGAACTAGACTTGGGATCAAATAGATTTTCACAATCAAAGAACTCTTTCATTCTGAAATGTGTTATAGGATTCAGGATTGTAGCTTGACAGAATGAGATGTGAAAAATAACAAAATACATAATGATTTGGAACAGCCTTGAAACCTTGTCATGCTAAACCGCTATGGCTTGAAACCTCCTTAACAGCATCCTCTTCCATTTCTACAAGTTGACGGCAAAATGATTCGACATCACGTGCCTCTTCCTTCAAAGTAAATCTAAACTCCTTCCATTGGTACTGACCAAAGCCATCCTTCACCAATGGAGTAGCAACCTTGCTCAAAACGTCAAATCCTTTGCGATCGATGGACAGCATGTATGCATCCTTCCAAGAAAGAATGTATAAATAAGCAAAGGTCTTCCTGGTACAGTATGTTATAATCCATGCCTAGTATCGAGTATAATTAAACTTCTAACTACAGCTATTCCTGCATACTAGATTCTATCGAAAAAGAAAAGCAGAAGATCGTACCTTAGCATTTGCATTCTTGTATGTCAAACAAAAAAGCATCAGGGCTCTGCGTCTTGCTATACTTTGATTTATCCCATCAATAAGCTTAGCAGACAAAGGAGCTGTACATGAGAATATTTCAGATGTGAGTAGAATGGTTCAGTTGTAGCTTGTCATAGAAGCAAAGAATGAGTAAGAATCCTTCAAAAGCAATTCAAAGATGATTCACCTAATGGATCTGCTTTAGATCCAGCCATATCTTCTTGGTTGATCTCATGAGTGCTTCCATTGCCATCAATGTACATGCATGATCTGGACAATAAAGCTATTGAGTCAGAGGTAGTTGACACTGATATTACTTCCATCTCTTGCCATAGAGTATTCAAATTCTAATAAATGATACTATCAGACATACTGATGAAATCACTATATCACCAGTTATCAACAATTCAAATAGAATCCACAATAAAAGGTTCTTGCCTTTGGTTGAACTTATAAACTAAGTACTTTTCATCTCCTTCCAAGAGATCCTTAAGGTTTTCACTTCGTGATGTACAACTATGATCAGAAGAACTTAATACACCTGAAACTGTATAACTGGACGCACTGATTGCTGTCTGTTCCGATAGCAAGACTTCTCTAAGGACTTTTGTTGCAGATTGAACCTATATCAAGAACGATAACATCACAGTTGAGGAAAACATTCAAACCATCATACTAAGCCAACTCGAGAGTCAAAATTCCAACTCATTGCTTATAATTGAGGTCAGATAATTCATTTTAGCAGGATGGAATGTAATTCAGCCACATATTCATTCATTCTTTGTTTTTGAGTTGCCTTATAGTGAATTATGTCATGAACGCCTTAATCAACCATATTAGTAGGTGCAGAAATTCTATGAAAGACCATTCTGCAGGATGCTTTCTTTTGTCAGCATTCCTACACATCCAGACCAGCAACAATTTGAGACGGGCTATCCAATCATCTGAAGTTAGATAACTCACTAAGTTGGTTACTTTAGGAAAGCAAATAGTTGTGGAATCAAATGAAGTATTAACTCTAAACTAAACTATCAAGCTTCGAGATACAGAACATGAATATAGTAAGTTGGAACAAGACCATTTGGTTTTAAAATTAGAATCCTCTAAAAGAGTAAGAGTGTTGGGAGGGATAAGAATATAAGATTACCTTTTCATCGTTTAGAGGTACAACATCTCCAGTCAAAGCAACTCGAGCTGGTGACTGAAAGTTTAGAACAGTCAACTATTAGGTGGCTGTTTACTTAAAAAAGATACTTTCTCCGACCAGGTACCTTGGCACCTTGTCATTCATATTTACTCCAACAATTAAATGCTCTATGAAAGAAAGTCCTTAGACTAAATCTTGGCACAGAAAACATCTATCGTTCAATTAGCTAATTGGGGAGAAGAGAAACCACTATAAATATGAATACCTTCTTTATTGATCTAAGTAAGCTAGCCAGTGGCCCTGGGATGGGATTAGCCACAGAAAAAGAACTCCGTTCATCAACAATTAAGTTCTGCACAAGAGAAAAACAAATAAGAAGGTAACAACCTTTATGGCTAAATAGAGGGTCAGTGCCTCTAAAATCCAATTTTTGTATGCAGATACCTGTAAAGTACTTAAGTTGGACGATGAAGAAAAAAGGTCAATTATGTCAGAAGGTAAAGCTAATCACTTTAAACACTATAAACCACAATGAAATGAGCTTACCACATTATGCAACTCCTTCTCGGCTACCCACATGTATGGCTTCCCTCTTTTGCATATGTACTTAATCTTTGACGTATAAATGTCCTCCTTGCTAACACAGCCATACATAAGAGAAAAAACCAGGAGTTAATGTATGAAACTAACAATCCCCTCTCCCACCTATCTTATAAATAAATATCAAATGGGTTACTCAAGATCACCAGAAGAAGAGCAGGCACTAAATCTTCGAAACCTATGTCTTATTAATATCACAGTTATGTAATTGTCAAGTGACCTCTGAAGCTCAACTCAAGTCCAAGCTAATATTTGATAAATGAGGTTGTCTACAACTCTACATGGGTTGGTTATTTGATCCAAATCATGGGATTTTCTATGCGAGTTCTTTTCAATAATTCAGACCCTTTCTGCTACATCTTTGATAAGCTAATTTCCTCAGCTCAATTAGACCAACACACTAAGTACTATACCCAGTTGAGTGAAGGTCTTTACTATCGGATTAGAAAACCAAAATTGATACTTCCAACGTTTTCCAATCTCTGAACAAGCGTAAGGGTAACCATATAAAGAGGCAAAGAAGAAGATGAAGATAAAATGGGAAGGTCTTGAGCAAATGGGTACCTTCCTTTAGCATCAACCTTGATGGTATTGAGCTGCCCTTGCCAATTCGAAGACAGTATACTCTACAATAGTTTCAAGGTCATGACAATCCCAAAGTGGATGAATATCAGTTCTAGGATCCAAAATCCTATAAACGAAAACAGAAAACGAAAGGGGGTACCTTGCATTTCTCTGAAAAAGTCAAAACCGTCGCCTTGTTTGTCTTCATAAATCGCTCAGACCGTTTGCCTCAGGTGCTCCACGAAATGACTGAAAGCAAGTAATGGGGGTTCGGAAGCGGGTCAGGGTTTTAGAGTGGGTTTAGTATTGAACGAGTTCTAACTATTTTTTATATTTTATTATTAAAACGGCAGCGTTTTATCTCAGTCAAGTTTCGTACATCGGTGATTCGGTAATTAAAGCAAAAAGCTGAAAGCTTCGAACAAAAAAAAGAGAGAGAGCTTGGAACAGACCGGAGAAGAAGGCCAAGAGTCACAAAAGCTCGCAGCAACTTGAGACCCAAGTCGGATCTCGATCTCTGTTCAGTTGAGCTATGGATTCGAAAGTTTTCGAGAGAGACAAGCACGTGACTTTTTTGGAGATGATGTACCAGCTTCTCCCCCACCACTACCAGACCCAAGAGATCAACCGCCTCACTCTCGCCTACTTCGTCGTCTCCGGCCTCGACCTCCTCGCCGCTCTCGATCGAGTAAGTGATTCAATTTCTCCTCAACACGGCACCGTTTCGGGATTCGGTTTTGTTCTTTTCACTGATTGCAATTTTGCTTGTAGATTGACAAGGATGCTGTTGCGGATTGGGTTCTGTCGCTGCAAGCTTACCCAAGAAACAATGCCGAAGTGAACAATGGTATGAATTGAAAACTTTTTTTTTTAGCTTAAATTTTGTAAACTATAGTTGGAAAAAAAAAAAAACGAGTCTTTGATTTGGTGCAGGACAATTCTATGGGTTTTGTGGTTCTAGAACTTCTCAATTTCCTCCAGAGGATGATAATGGGGTATGGACTGGCTTCTGTACTTCGATTTTAATCTGTTCGTTTTTTGGTTTTTCTAGTTTGAATACTTATGACCTGTTAGGCTAATTCCAAGAATATAAGAGCATAACAGTATGAATGAGTTATTTGATCTCCTGTGATTAATTTACAGGCTTCAAGGCCCAGTGTCAGTAACTTGGCAAGCACGTATTGTGCCCTGGCAATACTCAAAATTATCGGATATGACTTGTCTAGTATTGACTCTAAGTCGATATTGATGTCAATGCGAAACCTTCAACAGCCTGATGGGAGGTATGGTGAAACTTGTAGCCTCATAAAATGGGCGACTTTTTCCATTATTTTTGGGGTGTTATGAGGTAAATGGATCAATTTCCTGATGATTTCGACTGAATTTGGCAGTTTTATGCCTATACATACAGGGGCGGAGACTGATCTTCGGTTTGTTTATTGTGCTGGTAAGAGGGAAAAAGCTGTTGTGAATGTACTTTATAAGCTGTTTAATTTAATATATTTGACAATGTAGTATGAATTTAGCTGATTGATGTACAGCTGCGATTTGTCATATGTTGGGAAATTGGAGTGGCATGGACAAGGAGAAAGCCAAGGAGTACATAATAAATTGCCAGGTCTGTCTGGCTACTTTGGTGATCTGGGCAGTCTGTCTATTTATCAGTACATTGTATATCTTGCATCTTGTATTTGATCAGTAAATTTGCAAATCACAAGTATTTATTATTACTGCGTAGATACTTATACACAAGTGACATTGTTCTTTCAGTCATATGATGGTGGCTTTGGGTTGACTCCTGGTGCAGAATCCCATGGTGAGTTGAAACATATATTTAGAAATGCTTAACTATATTCCTTTGCCAGTATATGTGGTCTGATTGAATTCTCTACTTTCGTGTTCAGTCCTAGTAACTTGTTCTGTGGTATTGGTGCATGTCCATATTAGAGATGATGCTTAACCAAGACATACTGAACAGTTCTTAAATGCAATACTAACTTCATATGTTCTACTAAGTTTTGTTGAAAGACCTCAAGTTTGCTCAAACAATTCCTTGATTGACACACTTGAGACTTTGTTTCTCTTCGTAGTTATTGCAGTACTTGAAATATTTTCCGCGACTAGTTGTAGTATAAATGTGGTTATTTGCATCTGATTTTAAGAATGATTTACTTGTACTTATTCAATGTTGATGAGAACATAGCCATCTGTTTTCCTCTTTCCTTACCCTCTAGTCCCTTACCAGTTGCTTGTTTGTTGGTATTTTGCTTGAGTCTTGTTGATGAGTATTTACTAAATTACTAAAGAGGGAATAAGATCATAACTAGCTCTCTTGTTATAAAGTCATAGAGTTCAACTCTGCATCCTCTCCAATGATTTAATGTTCTTTTTAGTGGCACAGGTGGTGCAATTTATTGTGGTATTACATCTCTCCGGTTGATGGGATTCCTTGAAGAGGATATACTTTCCAAAAATGCATCATCTTCCATAGTAAATGTGCCATTGCTGCTGGTCTGGTGCTTACAGGTTTGTTTTCTCACCTAATCTCTTCAAGCATTATCAGTTTCACATGAGAATGTAAGCTTTTGACATTCCAGCAAGTAAACAATTGACAGGCATGTGGGCCGTTAAAAGCTTTAAAATCTGCTAAATAAGTATATGCTTCTGGAAACAATGGTCCCTGAGTTTTGCATTCTCATTGTTTAACTTTTTCATTGTTATTAGCTGTTTCAGTAATATTTCATTCTTTTATATCACTGCAGAGGCAGGCAGTTGACGGTGGATTCCAGGGTAGACCCAACAAGCCTAGTGACACATGTTATGCATTTTGGTATGTGGATGAACATCATGTGGGTTTCATATATAATATTTGGAATTTTGTAATGTGACAAGGGATATTTGTTTTTATAGGATTGCATCAGTTTTGAAGATTTTAGGGGGTCACAAATTGATTGACCAGAAAGCTTTACGTGGATTCTTAATAACTTGTCAGTCGGAGGTGCTTTTGCTCATCTTTTTCTCATATTAACCTGTGATGATAGAAGAATGCACATTTTCTTCAGATTTGTCATGTTATTACTGCATATAAATAAATTTGACCAATCTCTTTCTCACGCATGGTATGAAAGAAATTCTGAGGCTATTGATGATAGAGGCTCTGCCAGAATGCCTTATGGTTTTCCCAAGTCATAAAAAAATGATCATCGCTTTTTATTGATTGGATACACATGTATGATTACTGTTAGAAAGACATTAATTATAAAGGGAAGTTCATGTTCCTAAAAAAAAAAAAACAAGTTAAGACTTAAGACCAATACAGTGCAGAAAATAAGTTGAATCTGGTGCTTGATTTGTATGGGAACGCTTCAGAAGAGCAAACTCATATGATCTTATGGAAGTCTCTGAATCTGGTTCTTATATTCTTTACCCTGCTAATAGTATTTGTCATGACTCTTGACCTTTGTTGTTCATATTTGTGTTTCCATCAGTATGGTGGTTTCAGCAAATTTCCAGGGGACCTGCCAGATCTGTATCACGCTTATTACGGATTTACAGCATTCAGCCTTCTTGAAGAACCTGGCCTCAATTCACTCTGTGTTGAGCTAGGAATGACAGATCTTGCTGCCATAGGAATCTAACTTATTCTTCATATTCGTTGCGTTGCCTTGGAGTTGCCACTAAGTTTACGTGTGTTTCCATATTCAATTGTGTTCTCAGTAATCAACAATAATTTTATTTTCATTCATGTATTGTACAATGATTATAAAGTATAGAACTGCAAAGTTATTTGTTCTTTTTTTTTTTTTTTTGGGAAAGACATTAAGTGTGAGTTTATATAAAAAAATTACCGCCTCCTCTCCATGGATGGGAAGAGTTGTCTTCTGTATTCTCGATGACTTGCTCCCCATGATATTGTTTTTTCCTCTAAGCATATGTTAATACAACATAAAACTGCTCTTTTATGTGTTGACAGTCTGCAATAGGTATATGTATTTAAGACCAATTACCCGGGCCTTGAATAAAGAAAAGTTGATTGAGAAGTGAAATAGAGAATTTCTATCATGCTTCCGAGTATGTGATGTTGTTGATTTTTCAATTGCTATAAATACTTTTTCACCAAGTCTAACGGTTGTACAATACGGCTCATTCAAGGTTAAGGGTATCTGAATACGTATACATTAAAGTCCTACAGCTCATGATTTCAGCCACGAAATTGCACAAACAAAGGGACAGTAAAAAAGTAAAGCTACAATGATTCTTCAAGGTGGGAATATGCACCTTTCGGCAAATTCCCACAAGGCACTTTCACGGGCCTTTGTTTGTCTTTGTTGTTTTGTTAAAAGCCTAATTGCCTAAAGGCATCTCGACTCTTCTCTCCTTTTCAACTTTGTCATGTAATGCAGGTGGTATGTTTCCTCTCCCGCAATTAGTTAATTGACATTTCAGCTTGTAAATCCATGATTACTTTACTAGGGAAACTGGTAAATCCTGGTTTAACATTAACTAAACCTTCAAAATCTACCTAGCTAGTGGGAAAAACATGCCAGAGCAATGACATGGCCACAATGATTGTTTATGCATTTGTTACTGGTAAAGCAGGAAGGAGAATTTGGTCTCAAAATAACTTTAAGTGGCATTTGGACAAAGAACATCAGTAGTAGGCTAGTAGCATTATCACTTACAATAAGATTACAGGTATCAGACAACTCAGGAGAGTAGGAGACATGGAGACTGAATAAAAACAAAGAACTCCACAGTCCTCCATAGGTCCCCCACTTACAGCAGACCCATCTTCACCATCATCTAACGCAAAATGTTGTCCCCCCATTAAAAATCAAAATCAAGATACATTGCACAAGGCATTTTCATATTAACCTAATCCCTAAACACCAGTGATAAAACAAAGATGAACCCTAAAACCAAAAATTCATTAATTATGTAGAAGGAAAAAAGAGGGATCAAATTGGTTCATGGAGCTCTAATGCAAAGCGGGCTTCTTGTTAATTGGTGTTCTGAATGCTGAAGGTGAAGAAGCTAGTGGGAGTACCTGTGAAGTGCTTGAATGGTGTTGTGGTAGATGAAGATGGTGATTGAGCTCCTTTTCTCTGTTCTTGTCAACAATAATTGTGATATAAGACCCATCTTGATCCTCATCTTTAAGGAACTTTGACATTGGAGCTTTACTAGCTTTATTTCCTTTTTCTTGAACAGGTCCATCAATCTTCTGAAGATCCTTCTCAGCTGCTTCTTCCTTTAATTTCACTCTAAGTTTCTCCTCAGCTTCCTGCAAGAACTTGAACTTTGGTGGGGGTGATGACCTTATCCTGTTGAACTGTGCATCACTCTTTGATTCAAAGAGAGGGGAACTGAAATTGAATCCATGTTGGTTATGAGGGTCCACAGGAGTAAGAGGAGGTGTGAAAAGAGTTGGAGAGCCTAAAGGAGTCAAATATGGTGTCTCTACTGTGATAAGCAAATCACTCAAACTCTTACTTCTTGACCCCTTTTGGCTCCTATCACCACACCTAGACTTCCCATCTTCAGATTCCAAGTCCTCCTTTGTTTCTTCTATAATTGTGAAGAGGTGTCTTGGTGGCCCAGAAGCGCTTTGCAGCCTCATAAGCTCAGCATCCAATTCATCTTCTTCAAAGGGTTTGAGCAGCAAATCATTGTTGCTTGCTGTGTGCATATGAAGCTGAAGCTGAGCATTTGGTTCATGGACAAGAGTGTCTGTGATTCTGAATGAAGAACAAAGCTGTTGGGGACTTTGAGCTATGTGGCTCAAAGATTTAGAAGTCCTTCTCCAGCAGAACATGTAGAATACCTCCTTTGATGGGCTGCTGTAGTCATCTTCAATCTCTCTGTTGGTGAGCCTCTTCTTCCACCACAGCAAATAGTAAAGCTCAGCAATTAGAGCCAAGAATAAGCAACCGAAAACCACACTCAAACCAAGTCCTACACTACTCAAAGATTTCATCTTTGTCTCCAAATCTCATCAGAAAACTACTGATATCACCTTTAAAGACTCAACCTTTTTTCACTCAAGCATTTCAACAAACACATTCAAGGCCGCTAACAGAACAGTTACAATCTTCTCTGAACAAAGAAGAAGCTCAAGAACCCAGATAAAGAAATATATTTAGTATGCATGCTCTCTACTTTACCCACAAGCTAAAACCATCACTTAAAGGCCTTCTCTTTCTCTGTAAATCACACTCTTTAAATCATATATAAAGCATGATCACAAAATCTTCTTGCTTTAAACCCACTAAGACCAAAACTGGCCCAGATAGAAACCCCAAGTTAACAAAACTATACCAAACAAAAAAAACTGGGAGCTCTGAAATAAACAGCTGGGTGTGAAAGTGGGCAAATGGCCAAATAGCTTCACTGTTTATGACCGAGAGGACTCGCTTCCTTCGAGAAATGTTCACATGGGAACACAAAGACAAGGACAGTGATATGTCATTTTATTAGATGCTAATGGACCTCTCTAATCTGCCCATCTATGCTCATAGCCATAGGTTAGCATCTAATTTCATACTGTAGCAAATTAAAGTATATACTGACAGTTTAACCATTAGTTTTTTCTGAACCTTAATATCTTGAGCAAACTGTATATGATTCTTCTGTCTTTGACTCCAAGTCAATGTGCTAATACCCTTTTATCATATAGAACTATAGAAGTGGGGTTGACACCCCATGATTAAAAGATGTTAATCTTCTGACAATTGCACATTCCCTTTCTGTTCTCAAAGAATATAATAAGCTTTGTATCCAAAATATATATATATATATATATATAATAAGCTCCATATCCATTTAAGTATTTAACATTGATATACTGATAGTGATAAAATGGAAAAAGAATAACAAAAGAGAGAATATTTACCTTAAAATTCATCTTAAGCTGTTGCCTAGCCTATAGTTCACTGGAAACAAGTGGGCATTCAATAGGATCGATCCGTGTGGTTTTATGATGGAATTTTGGGACCACGTTAAAGAATTTTTATGCATATACATACACCTAACCCATATATTATTTTCAATGATATATATTTTTGCGTCAATTTTGTCCAAAATAAACAAGATTACACATAATGATGAAATGATCTAATCTAAAGTAAAGAGCTGCAATAAGTCACACTACCGATCATAGCTCAGCCGGAAAATCACGTACTGGGCCTGACTTAGAGTCTAAGACATCAATACCTTAGGATCTAAGGGTCTATGTGCTATTATGTAATGTCTGACCTAACAACAAATGACCTCTTAGGGTCTGTGTTACTCTTTAATGTCTATAAAACAAATGTGCCAGAGAAAATGGGCTGCCTCTCGGGTACCACGTTGCAAACAACAGAGCCCACTTTCAGGGTGTCAGGCCCAACCCATTGTGTATAGTGTTCAGGCCCAATATCCATGCACATCTCCACACTAAGAAATTAGCATATTATATGTTTGGTTTTCACTTAATATAAGCAAATGGAATCTTAATAGCTTTTAAGTACTGGTTATATATGAAAGCTGCCATGGATAATGTCACACCACATATGACATATATATGAGGACTAATAAGATAAAAGCATGCTGGCTACTTAGCTACCTAGCTTATCTTCTTCTTTAATAATTTCCAACTTTTAGTGACTGATTTAGATGATTGGACCATAACAATGTTCCAAGATACAGCCTAAAAAAACATAAAACACTTGACTTATAGTGGAGGTACTATCCGGTACATTATCAACAACAAGTATTAATCATCTTTCAAAAAAAAAAAACTCTAACTGTTAATAAACATTATTTTCCTTGACCAGCCATGAGTTGAAGTTGTTGTAATAGTAGACACTTGACCTATTACTGAAGTTTAATTGGAGACCTAGAAGGCTTAAAACACACGTGTTAAGCTTGCGTTTCTGAAAGTCAAACCACCAATTCGGACATCGGATACTATTTTTTCAGCATAATAAAATAATTAAGCGAGATCATCTTTTCAAGTTACTGATAATTCAGCATCCAATTATTTTGAGAAAAAGACACCCGACATCACTTCACGATGACCCATATATCCAATTTTTCAACTAGATGTAGTAACACAATTTAAGAATATGATTTTAAATAATGAAATTGTTTCTTCATTCATAAATCGTAAATATAAGGAAAATATCTAAAGGCAAAACATGCCTTCTTCTTTGTTTTTGGACAAAAAGGCAAAACATGCCTAACCAAGTGGTGATGAGACCCGAGTGGATCCTTGTTATGGGTTATCAAATAAGGGGAGGGAGTTGATTTGGTGTGATGATAAGTAGACTTGGACTGGGTGCGTGGCGTGGAGCACCGTGTCTCCTATCTTTGACAATTACGTGTCCTCCTCCTGATAAGCTACCAAGTATATATGGGAACCCAGTCACACCGTCAGTCATCCCTAACGGCTATCTTGTTGACTGGTAGTCGTCTCTCAAGAAGAAATGTCCCCAACAAATTTCAATATTGTTCGATTTTTTTAATTAAATTAAATTTATTTGTTTTCTCTACTTAAGAAAAGAAAAAAAATTTAAAAATAGAAACTGTTCGCTTTGAGTTTTATTTTTAATTTTTACTATAGACATTACAAAATAAATTCACTGACGAGTGACTCGAGAAAAAAAGCTCTCACAAAATATGTTACACTAGTTGGCCAGTGATTACGCAGGGCAAAACTAAGTCTTTCATGCGGCATAAAACTCATCAGAAGAATTCGACGATTGCCCTAGGCTACATAGATTCAGTTGTACATCTTGCGCCAATTGCCGCACAGCTATAATTTGATATCCACTAACATTCCAAACCAGCCGCTACGAGATGCAACCTCGACAAGACCGCCACAAGTCGGTGAAGACTAGACCATGCATAGAGATGCGTTTGTTTGTCGCCGCACGTAGCCATATATGCTCATGGTATCACAAATCGATTTTCATTTTATTTTTCATGCAAAGAAATTTAATGAGACCACAAATCCACACTCTATTATTGTTGCTACCATTTCATATCTGTCCCGGTACAGACCCCAAGACGGGTCAGGAGTAGCCCACCATCGCTGAACAGCCCACCTCTGGGCCCATTACAACAACTTACTCGGTAGGGATCCCCTACCGAGTGCACTGCTTTGACAACGCCCCAGCGGCCCAGACAACGCCCCAGCGGCATCTACTTACTCGGTAGGGATCCCCTACCGAGTGAACTGCTTTGACAACGCCCCAGCGGCATCTCTCCACTCGGTAGGGATCCCCTATCGAGCCCACTAGCAAAGCCCTGGCGGTACCCCAGCGGTACCAGCAATACCAGGCCGGGTGTACCGACAACAAGCCTTCCCCTCGGCCTTACAGGGACATCTCTCGACCCGGTACCGTGGAACACACAGTCCAGTCGGTACCGGCGCAGCCACCTGGCAGCACGTGCTCGTCCACTGCCTCGCGGATCGCACTAAAGAATGCCCATACCGCACTAGGCACCGCCGTCCCTCGACGCGCGTGTCGAGGTAGTGGGGTAATAGAGTATTCCCTCGTGTCATGGGATGTCCCCCACGCCAGGGAAGCTTGTCTCCGACCTCAACTCATATATAAGGAGTCTTCACTCCTTATTCAAGTAAGTTCTCTCCATTCCTAGAAACTCTGCTCAAATCCTCTCGGGACTAACTTGAGCGTCGGAGGGCCTTCGGTCGGTACACGCCGGCCTCCCCTGACCTCTTTTGCCCTTTCAGGTACTCAAGTGCACTCCAGGTGCGTCCCTACCGAGCAGCTGGGAAACGGCAGGAACAGTTTGGCGCCGTCTGTGGGAATAAATTTCCACCACTTAGTAACAAAAGCACACTCACCCAGTGAGGTACTCTACCGGTCAAGCTATGACCAAATCAGCAGGTGATGGCTCACAACCCGCCAAGCAAAGTAAGAAGTCCAAGCAATCAAAGGACACAACGACTATTGCTGGTCTTGAGCCCCTCCACGAGGAAACACCGGCAGCAGTCCACTCCACCGAGTCGGAAACTCCTGAGTCCCACCAGAACGAATCCTCGATGATGGCTAGGCTTGAGGCCATGATCCGAGACCTCCAAGAGAGCAACGAGCGACTGCGCTGCGATCAGCTTGCGGCGCAGGAAGCCAGCGTCCGGGAGATCGGCCTGCTCAGGGAGCGGCTTAGCCTCGAGCATACGCCCAATCACTCGGTCTCGACACAGCTAGGGACCGAGACCCCTCTCAAACCGGCAGAACGCTTGCCAGCCAAGCCAGGGCGTGTGACCAGTCACCCCCAACCGGCAGCATCAACGCCCAAGGTCTCGTTTCTCGATGCCGCGGGAGTGGTCCACTTCCCGGACGAAGACGGTACCGAGGATCACGTTGAAATACCAGTGAGCGCGCCTGCCATCGGTACCGGCTTGGGCGCAGGAGACGAGGGCGCGTTGGTCAGCCTCTTCCGGGAGCTCAGCGACCGACTCAGAAGGGTCGAGACCGGCGGTGCCAAAAGTGCACCCAGCCTCGGCATAGCAAAAAAGCCAGTAGGCCCATTCACCAGGAGGATCCATGAGCACAATCGGGACTTCAAGAGCCTGAAGATGGACTCCTATACCGGTAAGGAGGACCCAGTAATGCATGTGACCGCCTTCCAATCCGCCTACAATGGCAAGGGATATACCGACGAGGAGTGGTGCCATGCCTTCGTCAACACCTTGACTCAGGAGGCCATGCTGTGGTTCTATCAGCTAGAACCAGAGTCCATAGACAGCTACGAGCAACTAGTCGAGGCTTTCACCACCGAATACGCCACGAAGTCCAGCTTCTTCTATTCGGTGGGGGAACTTACCGGTTTTCAGCAAGCCGACGGGGAGCGACTAGCGGATTATATGGAACGGTTCAAGGCTTCATACCGGCGCTGTACCTCCAAGGACGATGTCCGTGCAGCCCAAATCTTCCGGGATGGCCTGCAGCCGGACGAGTTCCTCAGAAAGCTCAATGCAACAAGCACTGTCCTCACCTACACCGAGCTCATGAACCGAGCAGGTCAGTATGCCCGGAGCTACTACTTGACCTACGAGAGAAAGTCTCAGCTCAACGCAATGCACAAGGCAAACAAGGCCTCCGCGACCACAGCGGACCCCATCGGGGATAAGCGCAAGCAAGAGCAAGGTGGTGGCTCGCGGTCGGACGACTCTCGGCAGAATGACAAGCGCAACAAGCTCAACTCCTACCGAGGGGGTAATCGCAGCAACAACTGGGAGAACCGCGAGAACAACCGAAGGTATGATCCCCCCAACCGGGAGCGGAATCCCCAACACCAGGCTCCCCAGAGCCACCGACAACGACCGGTATATCAGGTCGATCCCAGCTATAGCAAGCCCGAAGAACAATTGTATTCCAATCAGCGGAAGCAGGAGCAGTACTCCGGCTACTCGGGCCGCGAGGAAACCCAGGCCCATCCAAGTCAGTGGGCGTACAGCCAACCCGCCGGTATTAACCAGGTGGACGACTCAAGTCAAGGATGGACCGAGACCGGGTATAACCGGCACCCCAAGAAGAAAAGTTCCTGGAGGCACAACCGCCCCCAGAAGCCCAGTAAGCAGGACGGTACCGACGACAGGCTGCTAGTCTGTACAACGTTCAACAAACCCTTGGGGGACATCTACAAGGAAAACCCCCAGCTTTTCCCCCAACCATGGGCGAAGCAAGCATACGCCGGCAACCGGACTAATACCGGTAAATTCTGCACCCACCATCAGTCCGGGACCCACAACACCGATGAGTGTCAGACTCTCCGGGACGTGGCCGAGCAGCTATACCGAGACGGGAAGCTTGGCCAGCTATCACAATAATTTAGTTTGATTAAAAGGTAGCTCAAAAAGAAACATTTTAATCACTGTTATAAAGTATTTAAAAAATAAAATTATTTAAATGGCTAATGTGGCGTCATCTCAACCATTAAACATGATTTAACGGTTAAGATCGGCTTACGTAGTTAGTTAGGGCACTAAAGAGGTTGTTATCCGGGTCCGGGTTAAATTCACAGTCGTCCATCTCAACCCACAAAGGTCCAATTCCAAGAGACGCCTGTTTTGACCCATCTCGGGCACATAATTCACCGCCACCGTTAATTAAACGGCGTTTCGTTTTAGACTGTGATGTTACCCGGTGCAGGTCTCTTCTCACTAACTCCGTCTCTTTAAACAGACTCCGTTATCTCCACCCCCTCTCTCTCTCTCCCTCTCCTTCTTTCTCTCATTCTCTCTCTCTCTCAGTTTGAGGCTCTGATTGCAATTTTCTCTGTAGCTGTTGTTTCGAAGCCTTCCTTTATAGGTAACCTTCGAATATCTCTCGGATTTTAGCTTTTTCATTTGGGATTTTTTTTGGTAGGGGCTAGGTTTGTTTTTGATTGATTTTATCGCTTTGAATATTTATATTCCGATATACATTTTTGGGGCTTTTTTTTTTTTGAGATTCTAGGGTTTTCTCTGGTTTGGGTCGCTTTGTTTGGTTGCTAAGATGGTAGGAATAGGAAATATATTGGAATATTGGATCTTAGAAAATCAATGGTTTCGATTCTGGGGATTTTGAATAAATTTGTAAGCTTTGAATAGAACTGAGATATATGGTTTTCTGAAAGTAACATTATTTGTTGTGTAGAAATGATAAACTTTAAGCCCTGTTTTTATTTTCTGGTTTCTCAGCTTTCTGTGAAGTAAAATAAGGGATGTAGGCTGTACTGAAATTCATTGCTTGAATATAATGTTATTAATTTTGGGGGAAATAGTCTTGATTGAATTTCCCTGATTTGTTATGGCTTTCAGGTTGTTCTTGTTTTGAGATTGATTATTGTACTTCAATGTGCTTTGGATTGAGTGATGGGTCTGCAACTATTTGGATGATCTATTTGTGGGTGTGAGTCATAAGGACTTTTCATTTGTGGATTGTGTGACGGATCTGTTATCTTTGTTAGTTCATTTTGATGTGTTAAGATGTTTGTGAGGTGACTCCGTTTGAAAAGTGGGTTTATGAGTTGTAACCCAAAAGCAGGAGAAGAAATTAATTGATTTGTGGAGAATCATGGGGGAAGCTCTTCTCACTACTCTGTCCATAGAGAATTCTCATTTGTCTACATTGTTGTCGATGGATTCGGGTTCTTTGGCACATGATGAATTGGAGAGAGAGATGAATCGGACTTTCATACTTTCACGCCCTCCTGATATCAATCTCCCATTGCTGTCTGAACCTAGCCCACCTCCTCCAACTTGGAATGATCCATGTGACATCTTAGACGTAGGCCTTGGGTCTCAAGTTTATGAGGCTGAGACAACAATCAGTCTCCCCAAAGTTGTAAGGAAATGCAACAAGAGACTTGATAGCGTTTGGGGTGCATGGTTTTTCTTTAGCTTCTATTTCAAGCCTGTTTTGAACGAGAAGTCCAAGTGCAAGATCATTCGGGACAGTAATGGGGTGTCTGGGTATGACAAAACAGACTTGCAGCTAGATGCTTTCTTGGTTCAGCATGATATGGAAAACATGTACATGTGGGTTTTCAAGGAAAGGCCTGAAAATGCATTGGGGAAGATGCAGCTGAGGAGTTACATGAACGGGCATTCTCGCCATGGAGAACGCCCCTTCCCATTTAGTGTGGACAGGGGTTTTGTGCGGTCTCATCGAATGCAGAGGAAGCACTATAGGGGTCTCTCTAACCCACAATGCGTGCACGGGATTGAGATTGTTCGAACACCTAACCTCTTGTGTCTTGATGAGGAAGAGAAGAAGAGGTGGACAGAGCTTACAGGCCGAGATGTAAACTTTTCAATCCCGCTGGAAGCAAGTGATTTTGCTTCTTGGAGGACCATACAGAACCCAGAATTCGAGCTTGAGCGGCCTGCCCCTCCATCAAAGAACAATATAAATTCTCACCAAAGGAAATTGCTCGATGGTACTGGTTTGAATTTGTCAACTCAGCCATCAGACCATGGCAACAGCGATGGTATGGACCTGTCACCGGTTTGCAATAAGCGAAAGAAGGAACTTTTTCCTCATGGCAATGACCATGATTGCTGTTTACCCAATAACCAACATTTTGACAGAGTTTTGGATGGCAAAGTTCACACAGATGAGTCATCTTGGTTTAATGAGTTTAGTGGGGCAATGAAGAATGCATCTGGGCCGGTTACAGCTGCAAAAACAATATACGAGGATGAGGAAGGGTTTTTAGTCATTGTCAGCTTGCCTTTTGTAGATCTTCAAAGGGTAAAAGTTACTTGGAGGAATACTCACTCACATGGAATTGTAAAGATATCTTGTTTGAGTACAGCTTGTATGCCATTCATTAAGAGACGTGATAGAACATTTAAGCTAACAGATCCAGCACCGGAGCACTGTCCTCCTGGGGAATTTGTCAGGGAAATTGCTCTTCCTACCCGCATTCCAGAAGATGCTAAACTGGAAGCATACTGCGACGAGACAGGAACAATGCTCGAAATTATGGTGCCCAAACGTCGAGTGGGACCAGAAGAACACGAGGTCCGTGTGTGCCTCCGCCCCTCTCCCTGGAACGAACGGGAGCATTTGTTGACCTGAAGGAGGCATTAAGATGACGGATGCAATAAACATTTTTTTTTTCCAGTTTCATTGTTTTTTAACTTGATTCCGCCGAGGAAATCTATTGAATGAAATCTGATTTTTTTTTCCTTTTCTTTTAGAAATTTTAAACCCCCTAGAAAAAGAAAGAAAAAGTTAACATCCTTTTCTTTTCCTTTTTCCATACTATTTATCAAATTGAAGTTGATTTACGTAGCTGGTATGTTAAGTATCTTACGCCTTGTTAGTCATATGTCTTTTGCTTGTAGCTTTGCACTGAAAATCCCAGTGCATAGCATCTGGTGGGAGTTCAACATTATTATAAAGTTTGCATTCCCATATTATGCTTGCATTGAAGGTTCTTTGTATAAATGAAATAACTTACGTGTACTATTTTCTCATATATTATCTTATTGTGTCCTCTGGATTTCCATTGGCCTATATACTACAGGTAGAATTCGATTTTTGAAATACAACATTGGTTGTTGTGGAAAACTGCTAGTGCTTTAGTTGATGTCAGCTAAGGAGTCATTGCTGCTTTTTCATATCTGCTGTTAGAAATATTTGAACAGATTCTGCAGCAGAATGGGAATTGTACTTGTTTAATTAATTTTATTCTAAACGATTGTAAACTTGAAAGAACACATGCTGAAAGAAAGCCAAGGCCAAACTACCTCATGTTGTTGTCGACTTAAAGATAAAGAAAATGCGACAGATTATGCAGGTCTACATAATATCAAAACATATAAATGAAAAGCTAGCCCAGATTTCTGCAATTATGTTATAATCTAGGTTAACTACTAGTGCAAAGCATATGATCATTAACCCTAATCCCAGAAACTCATCCGACTGATATAGTCGCAAAAATGCATCTGCACCATTTCTACTTCAGCTTGCTAAGCATGATGTACATGGCAAGTGTCCCCGGCCGGCCTCTCATTCATGCCCGTATCAATGGTGGTAAATGGCTAAATGGAGATTTCGGATTTCCTATGGGATTTGGCCCTGATGGAACTTTGTGAACATTCTTAACTGTAACCACCTTCCTAGACTTGAGCTATTATCACAGAAACAAGAAAATATGTCCATCATTTTAACTAAAATGTTGATTGAATTGGAATATCGATGTGAAAAAAATACAGCAGTACTAGACTCACCCAAGTATCTAACATGTATCTTGTAGCCACCAAACTCTTTCCTGCTGGTGCAGTTTCAAAATCAAGCTCTGCAAAGAAAACAAATGAGTAAGCACATTAACTTGGTTTTTGATTCACACCCAACATAGCAAATTAGCCAAAAATCTTGCCTACAACTGTCGTATACAACATCACCATTCTCGCATTCCACCCATCACATATAGCTAGTATTGTGAGAGGGACGTTGTATACAACGATTATAGGCAATAACTTTTCTAGATTATAGCACAATATCAAATATAGTTGATAAGGTCTTGCCTGCAGACTCTGCATCTATAGCTGCAAAGGCAGTGGAATGACTTGGAAGTGTAGCTATAAGCAGAAGTATTGCAAAAACAAGGTATACAAGAACTTGTTTCCTCTTCATCTTTGGCTTAATTGTGATTGATTTTTGCATGGGAGGATTGGAAGTGTGCAGAACTACATTTATAATTGATTCACTTATTCACTAATCATAACTTAGTTTGAAAACATTGAATGCAATCCTAAAGCTGTCTGGGAATCCAATGCCATATATATGCGTGCAACTTCAATCATTCAAGATAATAAGCAGCTTGTCATATTGTGTTGACTTCTCATGTTATTATATGTCAAGTGCTGCATTGTCTTCCAAATGTGAAACCCAAAGCAAATCCTCTCCAGCTCTTTCAATAACTACTACAGTATCAGAATAGAGAATTACAGTGAACCCAACTCACTAGTCAATGAGTGCCTAACTTAGGGGATAAACATTTCACCATAGCAATGATGTTACATGCTCCAATGAGACAAACTTGTAATGATTTAGTATGGGACAGGATTTTTTGTCTGGATCATTGTAGGGTTTAGGCTCTTGATTATATTCTGATTTAGCGCGCTAGCTTTTTCTTGTTAAAAGTTGGTTGGCTTTTCTCCTTTGCTTTCCTATTATGCTTGTGGTTGAAAGTTGTTTCTCTAATCCAGCTAGAGACTGTAGTTGTTTGGTTATATAGAACTTCCATATTAAATTATTAAACCCATTATTAGTATTGCTATTGGTCAACTTAATTGAGGCCAGCAGATTATCAATCCTCTGGATAGTACTTATATATATACTGTCAAATTTCCCAGTCACTAGTTGAGCATTCTTTCTATTACCTTCATTGTCATCCAACAATTGCCTTATAAATCAATCAATTTGTCTCAGCGTTATTGTCATGATGCCTTTCTAATTGGAAGTCCTGGAATTATTTGAAAACTTCTTCCAATGCCTAATCATTGATCAGTGAAATGAAATTTTAAGAAAATACATACAGGGCTCCTCAGCTTTTTTGTTTTGGTTTTGGCAGTGGCTGAGAAACTAGGCCCTAGAGATCATATTATTACTATTTATTAGACAAAAATGAACAGCACAGGGGACGAAGAGATCAACTTCATTCTTTTGGACTGAAGAGATCAACAATTTTTCCTTTTGGCATAAGTTTCTCTTTCGAATTTTCATGGGTCTCGATCTAAACCCGAATTCTACGAGCCCCATGGCCCAAATATACAATGAGAATTCGACTCTCGTCTTTCTTCTTATGGATCATCTTAAACCTTCTCGGCGACTCCCAACCACTTTTATATACTCTCGTTTTAGTACTTAATTATATACCTACATACCAACTATTAGCTACAGACACTAGCAACTATTCAATTGTCTTCTTTGGGGCAGTGAACTACTACTATGAAATATGAATTCTCCAGATATATTCTTCCCCAAAAAAAAACAAACAGAAGACCCTCCACTCTATTTGAGCTGAAAACCAGAAAAGCAGGACTACATGACTATCATATATTGCTATATTAATTGCAAGTCTACACAAATGAGAGGTCAATCCAATTGCACAAGTACGTCAAACATTGCCATTAGGGCTTAGGCTCATACTTTTTCTTTTGTCCAGATTATTCTTATACTCTCTTGACCCTTTAGCAATATTGAATCCACCCATTGAAGATTTGAAGGTAGTGATGCAAATACAAACGATCATAGTGAGGTGGATTTTGCTTATATGCTCTACTTGCAAGTCCCATGTGAATTTTTTTGGGACCAATCTATGATTTCTAATAAGAATAAAGTGATACCACAAAGCAATTCTTCAGTCTCCTACCACTCTTGGTGTGCTCTGGTGGTGCTAGCATAGCTGCATAGGCACATCAAAGGTTCATTGAATGGTAGGCATACAAAATCCTTTGGGATAAAGACTTCTTTTTCTTGTAGCTAGCTAGTTGCAAACTCTTGACCAAAAAAAAAGCTAGTTACAAACTTATAGGTATGTTTGTTTTGTTGGAGGGATTAAAGGGGTCTAGTTAGGTCTGAGATCTCAGAACAGGTCCAAGTTAGGGACGATAACATGACAGGAATAACAAGGAGTCTCCATCACCATTTCTCCATCCCTTTCTTCTCGTTTATTTATTTCTTAATGAGAATTAATTGATCAAATTTAAGTAAATATAGGATACAACTTATAAACGAGCAGATCCTATGTTAGCCCCAAGACGTATGTCTAAGATTTCTCATAGATATATTGCAATTCCTTTTTTTCTCTAGGTAACCAAAAGAAAGAGTTAGTCTAACACAAATCATTTTAAACGTAAAATGCTAAATATAATATCCAATGGCGGAGTCCGGGGGTGACTCCCCTAGGCTATAGCCCACCCAATGAAGAAAATTGCAAAGTAGAATTCACTAAACATAATCAAATTAGTGCAATTATTAAGCTTATTTTTGACGTCCAAAATTAAATTTAGTCCACCCCCAACTTAAAGATACTCTATTCTTTGATGTGAAAAAAAAATTTAGCCCTCTCTTATGTGAATTCCTAGCTCCGTCTTTGATAATATCGGCTTGAGGAACATGATACCTTAATCCTCATCCCAATCCCGGCCCTATTCGGGGATGAAAATTTTCACACCTTCGATTTTCTTTGTCTCAACCTACTCCAAAGTATTGTTTTTGGTCGTATCCCTAATCCAAGTAGTAAGTACCAGATAGAGTAATAGGTCCAACATAAATACTTGATCGTTCGGTTGATTTGAAACACAGAGTTCCGTAAAACTTGAAATTCATTATAATTATTACCTCATCAATTTGGTGCTCTCTTCTATAAAACCCAAAGACTCCCTCTTTAATTCCTCCTCATAACCCAAAAATCAGCCATCCTCCGGTTTCTTCTCTCTGCCTTGTTCAATGGACGCGCCTCTATCCCAAGCCATTCTGCTCCTCCAAAAGCAACTCAAAGGTCACACACCACAATCCCCTGTTTACGTTTTTGGGTTTGGGTTTGAACCGTACCGATTATTAATCTCTGTTTTTGGGTTCATGTAGATCTTTGCAAACACCCAGTTGATGGATTCTCGGCTGGTTTGATCGACGAGAGCAATATCTTCGAATGGAACGTCACCATTATTGGCCCGCCCGATACTCTCTAGTGTGTAATCTGTAGCCCGAAATTTTTCGTGCTCAAAACCATGTATATATGTTCAAGTTTGATTCTTTTTCATTGATGTATACAAACGGCCTTGATTAACTGAGCTTATTGTTTCTGTGCATAGTCTTGGGTTTCCTGCAGGCTGTTTCTTATGAGTTTATTATCATTATTTGAAATAAAGAAGAATGATTTTTCTAGGACTATGAGCTTGTTGAATGCATATTATGCAGTTTTGGTCTATTGTGGTAATCTTGGTTCTTATTTATGGAATTAACTGATTGCGTATTAACTTGTGATCACAAGTTTCATAGTCTTGATTGTGGGGCTTAGTTTTTATTCGGCTGCTTTATTGGATTTTGTTCTGTTTAATATTGGATAGGGCGAATGTTATAGAGTTTTGGATATTTAGTTTGTTCTCTATATTCAATTAGTCAAACTATTTCGGGGTTAACTGACCCAGTTGGTTGTTTTTGCGATGCTGATTTTTCAGTGATGGTGGTTTCTTTAATGCCATCATGAGCTTTCCTTCCGATTACCCAAACAACCCTCCTACGGTCAGCTTTTCCTCAGAGATATGGCACCCCAATGGTAACTTCTTGTCTTTGTATTTTGTTGTTTAGTTTATTTCGATATTGCATTTCTCCTTCTAGGTGGTCTATGGATCAAAGTACCAAACTTCATGAAAGTTTCTATATATATTGCAGTTTACTCAGATGGAAAGGTTTGCATTTCAATTCTTCATCCCCCTGGTGATGATCCTAATGGCTATGAGCTTGCGAGTGAGCGCTGGAATCCAGTCCATACGGTATGTACTTAACTTGTATATTGTTCTGTCGTTATATAGTGTTTATTGTGCATCACTGGAATAAAAGGCTTGCGACTTTTCAGTTTTTATGGTTTCACTTGTTTAGTTGTAGTCTTATCAGTACAGATTTTAGGGTGTAGCGTTGTCTTGCAACTGTCTGACCTTTATAAGTATACGCACTAGAGCAATTCTGTAAGGGTTGAGCGCAGTGAGTTATCTACTCTCTCTTTTAAGTATATAACATTGAAGCATTGGAAGGCAGCTAGTGTTTGGACGAGCATTCTGGCACTTGGAGCTATAAACTACAATGTGACTTGACCATCTGATGGCAGTTCTAATTGGCAGTAATTGGTGGTGGCAACTGTAAGGAATGAACATGGGATCATTGCGTGACTGAATTGTTCAATATTCCTGTGGGTCTCAACTTAAGCCCATGTCGAGGTGCTTGTTTCTAAACCCTAACACAATGCTAGTTTAGACAAGGTTGCTAGAGTTGGATTGGGGTTGAGATTACATATTGTGCAGCACAACTTTTGACCTGCATGATGCATGGGAAACTAATGCATCTATTGTCAAAGAGCTCTTTTGTAGTTATTCTTGTATAAGCTAGCACCATGAACCTCATGTTCACTTTCCATCCTTTTAGCTTGAGGAGAGATGCTTTTACGAGATAAGGTCAAGTTTATTGATTAGTGAAACCCATGCTTTTTGCAGGAAGAGAATTTGTCTTTATTTAAATGCTCCCGAAATGCCAGATTGATTTGGAGAATAAATGATATGGTACATTACATATGTGAACATGCTGTAGGTTTTGAAAGGGAAAAATCTGATGTGAACAAAGTTAAAGAGAGATTAAAGAAGGGAATGCAGAATCTGGCTTAAATGTGATAGTTTGTATTTTTCAACGTGTTCTATGCATGCTTTAAGTGTAGGGAAAGGTTGAGCCTCATTATTTCAAGCTGAGATTTAAGCTTCAAGTCTTGCCTCAAGTTTGGAGGATGATGGCTATTAACAATTGAATTACCTAGTGTTTTAGGTGCTTATGACAAAATTGGGCTGTACAGTAGAGTTTTAAGGAATGTCTCTTTTATTGAGACCAAGTTGATCTCTTACAAGACACTTTCATCAATTTTTTGAAAAGTGGGCTGCAAGAAGCTGAAAGCAGAGAGTCAATATGGCCACTCTCTAATAGTAACTTGCGAATGTAGGTAGGAAAGTACCATTTCTACTTTGATTGGTTTTGATGCACACTGTTGACTTGATTTTAACAGGTTATAATTACTTGATTGTTAATCTTTACTACATTAACAAAGTTTGGTTAGATCCTTGTTCACATTTATCAAAGCCATATAACCAAGTTTGACAGGTTTCTGGTTCACACACACAGATGACAGATGCAGTATGCTAGGTTTTTTTTTTCTTTCTAATTGCATCCACATTGTTCTATAAATGAGTAACTATTTTCCCCTCAGTCTACTGACTGATTTGTTAACCTGCAGGTTGAGAGCATTGTGTTGAGTATAATATCAATGCTTTCATGCCCTAATGATGAGTCTCCTGCAAATGTTGAAGCTGCGGTATGTGTTGCTTTGTTTCTTTGTTATATTAGATGATTTTGTTATCAATATCATTTGTCCTGTACAAATTATGGGGTTGGTTATTGGAATTCAGTATTGATTTGTAGAATTACAATGTTGAAAACACTGCTTCTATTTTGGAAGTTAGTACTCTGTTGATATTGGGGATCTCCAATAGTTCCTTACAATCTTCACAGACGACAATGTTTGCATCGGTACTACACTCCCAACTCTTTCTGGGAAAAATAGTCATAACTCAACTTTTTCCTTGCTAAATTTTTTTGCACAGAACATACTTCTTTCAATGTGCCAATCTGGCTTGGATGAAAGATTTTGGTCTGAATGGTTTACTGGTGATTCATATATATGGCTTGTCTTAGTCACTTGTATTTTATTTTAGCTGTCAGTTTCCTGACATGTATCAAAATTTTGCTAATTGTGTTTGTCAGAAACAATGGAGAGAAGATAGAGAAGGGTTCAGGAAGAGAGTAGGTCGCTGTGTGAGAAAGTCGCAAGAAATGCTATAACCCATCGCATAACATGCACGGCCAGAAATACGTTTTGTTTCATTTGAGGAGTGAGATGTTTGCAAGTAGATCATTCCATTCCATTTTCTGTTTAATCCTGATTGTCCGAAACTGCTGTTTCTTTACTAGTTCAGCAACGAGATTTGGATGTTTATACAAGGCTTATTTATATGTTTGATTTTCTTGAACTCGTATAGATCTTGTTGATTTTGTGCTCTTTGTTGTTTGTTCAATGCCTTACAAAATTTTCAGCTAACTGGGGAACTAGGTAGGATTTAGGTTTAGGTTTGGAATATCTACTACCTTTTCTCATATTTTCCAGGAAAAAAAGTAACAGTTTGAAAAGTGAATGATTATTTAGCCAAAAAAAAAAGTGAATGATTAAAGGAAACTGGATTTGCAATGTTTGCTTTGGAAATTGAAACCCCACCATAGATGTTGAAAGGGGATGGGACCCCAGTTATCATCTTTGAAATTTTTGCCTAAACCTCGACATGAACCTTGTGGACTTTTTGTAAATAGGTTATAATCGTATTGCAAAGTTCAAAGCGGTGAACTTTGGATTGAGACACCGCCCACACTTAAAAAATGTTATGAATTCATTTCTTCTTTAGAACACCATTGACTATGAGGCTACGATCGGGCGTTGAAAAATTATTACAATATACCGATCAAGCACCGGGACCATAGATTTTTTGTCGACAAGAGAAGAAGAATGTGAAAGTACGCAAGAGTGGTTCACCTATGATATGGACCAACAGCTTTCATGAAAATGGATTTCACCAATTTAATGACTGTCACGGGATTTCCATCGATGCCAAACACGACGTGCATGAAATCATTAAAATCATTATCAACACATTGAAGTTGAAGAAGATGTGTTTGTTCAAGAATTGGATAGGGGGCTTAGAGGATGAGATTATGTATGCAGGTTGGTTGTAGAGAGCCTCCATTTTTCACAACTATTCAGCTTCCAAGTTAATAATTAGGTCAATTCTTTAATTTTCGGCCTCATCAATTATTCAAATTTGAAAAGTCGGAGAGTGATTAACAATGATAGAAAAGGTTAGCGGACAATTCAGCCTAATCGAGTAGATAAAATTGAATAGTTTCAGTCATTAACTATAATATATTTAGAAGAAAAAAAAAGTAGCCAGCAATGGAGTTATGTAAGTATGAAAAGGCAATGGGAAAAAATAAAGAGCAAGAAAAAGAAAAAGAAAAAGGGGGAGAGGAGAGCAGAGAAAGAAAAGCAAAGCCCCCACACTACTAGTCTTCCTGCTTGCTGCTGCTGTCTCATGTCTCATGTCTGGCTGCTGCTGTTTATCATGTCCATCACTCTCTCTCTTTCTCTCACTTGCAAAACCAACCTTTCCTTCTTTTAGGCTTTTACCACTTTTTTTTTTTTCTCTCACACTTTCCCTCTCAGGCCTTATCCCAAGTCTCAAGTCTCCTCATCCTTTCCCGTGACTCCTCCTCCATTTCATCCCCAAAACCCTCATGATTTCTTCCCACTCTGAACCACCACCATGCGCTCCGCTCACCCTCAAATCGACACCCGAAACGGCGCCGAACCGCCCTACCAAATCCCAACCCACCCTAATTTCCAGTCCACCGTCTCCCTCCGCAAGCTCCGCCGCTTCAACTACCTCATCCTCCTCTTCCGCATCGCCGCCTTCAGCTTCTCCCTCGCCTCCTTCGTCTTCATGCTCACCGCCTCTCGCGCCAACTCCAACTCTCCTCGCTGGTACCACTTCGACGCCTTCAGGTACTTGTAAATCTTACATCTCAATTTTCAAATTAAAGTCGAAACATTCACTTTTTTTTGAAAAACTTCCGTTAGACATGATTAACGAAAGCGTTGGCAGATTGGTAGTGGGAGCGAACGCCATAGTGGCCGTCTACTCCCTCTTCGAAATGGTGGCTTCGGTTTGGGAAATTTCCAGAGGAGCCACTCTCTTCAGCGAGGTCTTACAGGTCTGGTTCGACTTCGGCCATGATCAGGTTCACTCTCACTTTCTAACCATTTTTTATTTTTAAAAACCAATTAAAGAAGAGGGATTAACGAGAGCGATGATCGTGTAGGTGTTCGCGTACCTCCTGCTCTCTGCGGACTCGGCGGGAACGGCGCTGGCGAGGGTTTTGAAAGGGATGGACACGTGTACGGCCTGGAGCGCGTTCTGCGTACAGTCGGACATCGCAATCGCCTTGGGGTTTATCGGGTTTCTGTTCCTGGGCTTTTCGTCCGTTCTCTCGGGCTTTCGGGTCGCCTGCTTCGTAATCAAGGGATCTCGTTTTCATCTTTAAAGAATACATTGAGGAATATTTGGGTGAGTCAGGGTGCTGCAATTTTACTGTGTTGCCGTACCCTGATTTTCACCAGGACTGACTGATGTGATGTGGGGGCCCCACTAGTGGGTGTAGCTTTTTCTTTTTCATCGAGTATTTGGATCAAAGGCTGATGATGAGCTGCATGAGCTGTGTAAATAGGAAGGAGAGTCATGTATTCTTTATGCATTTGCTAACTAGTATTTTATGAGGCTTCACTTGCTAAAACAGTACCAGTGTTTTCTGATGAACTACTTTGTCAAGTGCTTCCTCAAGAAGCACTTCCCATAAAATTGTTTATGAAAGCATACAAACTCTATGCTTCCACATGTCAAGATCAAGAAGCACTTCTAAATGCAATTACAAAAGCACGTTTAATTTTTGATGAAAACTCTAGGCTTCTAACAAAACGCTATTAAGCAAAAGCACTTCTACAAAAATCAATCCCAAACGGCTCCGAGTAGCAAAAGTGCACAAGTTCTATGCTTCTAAACTATAAAAACGTCATCACATAGCATGATAATGTTCGAGTCATGCCAACAGTTTGTTGACATAATAATACACATCATGAATTCAAGCCTCTCCATATCACTTGACCACTCTTATTCATGTAGCAGTTTGCTATATGCTTAGGATTTGAAAATGATTAGTTTTTAATAATTTTATATAAATTATGGAGAACTTAGAGCTTCATTATGATTAGTATCAGTCAAGAACAAGTGCATATGGTATCAGAAGTGAGAGGACATAATAGGAAGCTGATCAATGTCAAGGTAGTAGCAAAAGTTCAAGCGCTACAAAATTGAATGATACATGTATCAACTAGGTCTTGTTTTGAGTTCATATGGTATCTCCGTCAGCACGTACAATACCAGATTCTCATACTCTCAGTTGCCTTCATATTTTGGGTCTGCCGTCACATAATGATAAGCAATCACCAGAAGAAATATAAACATGCCAAGAACGTTGGCTATAATCCCCAGTTGCTGATCATCAATCATCTGTAGGAAGACAAACATAATCCCTTAAATTAGCATTACAATACAAAACATCAAAGCATTTCTGCAACGAACATTTTCAGGCTAGAAGCACAATCTGTTGCATTCATCTGTATTCAAGAATCAAATGATATATGGATAGCCCATGTAAATAGCGCTCAGTAGCACTTTAAAGTTAAAACTAGAGGAATCTATGACTGCTTTCATTGTATATGAATACTAGCAGATAACCATAGTGTCCATTTGCACAGGAAACAAACAAAGCTACTAAGGTCTGAGAAAGCATGGTCAGATATCAACTTTCAGTCAAATATTCTCTCTAAACAGATGGAAAGAAATTGTAAACTATCAAATATCTGCATTGATCTTGATAGGCTACAAAGGCACCAGAGGCATCTTCAGTCATTGGAACATATTCCTCTATCAGATCTCTTTTGGGTGAATATATTCAATCCTATCATTTCCTCTTTCCTGCTTCTATTTGTTGTTAACTATTTTCCAGAAGGGACTCTCTACTCTGAATCTGACCTGTCTCCAACCATAAAATCACTCTACATGACTATGGTCCAGCATCAAATGACAAGATAATAGCCACTTTCAGTATTCTATGTCATCTCATAGGTAAACTAAGATAACCTACATACACCAATTACAGGGTACTTAATGCGAACACGCGATGCGCAAGAAGGCAGACACTGAATGAAACTGTCAATTACAACTAAGTCATGACTCATACCTAACATCATTTAGCTACCACTGGCCCATACTTGTTAATTAAAGTTCACCAATGAGAATAGGCATCTCCAATCTCTTAGTGTGAGCATATCTTGGTTGTATCCAGAAAGAGACTTTCTCCGGGCATCTCCAATCTCTTTTTCGATACCTAGGCATCAATGATAACAGTACCACTTTCTCTGGATATACCTTAATGTTATGTCATCATTCTAGATGAAGCTAAAGCATATGTCCAATGTGAGTTATCTAAATCCAGCATAACTAGGTAACCAGAATCTATTACTTTTCCAATTACCAGCTCAGTTCTCAACTATCCTTATCAAACAGTACTCAGCAACCATATTCACCGGTCCGCGAAAGCATATCACTCACAAAGTGGTCTAGCCAGTAGCAAATTAGCAGTGTAAATGAAAACAAAACTCTAAAATGTCTTTCAGTGAGGAATTTAACCTATCCACAACAGTTGCACATAAAAACAACCGCATCAAATAAAAAAAAATGAAAACTAGCCTGATCACAGTGGGATTCGAACCCACGACCTTTAGAGTCGGAGTCTAACGCGATATCCACTCCGCTATGTGACCGTCAGGTGCTGTTTCCTCCTACATTTTCGCCTATTAAGCAATCTCAATCGCTAAGCTTCGGCAAAATCTCACAGAAAGTACCAAACTGTTTAGGGTTTTACACTAACAACTACAGAAGGAAATCTACTTGTGATTTTGATTATCGAATAAACGTAATCCCTGAATCCATATACATGCTCTAAAATTATAAGCGATTCGAAAGTGCGTATTGATCAGAAACGTGTATATAAGTGTGATCTGGAATTAGATTGAGAGATGGAGTACCTTCGTGAAGATCGGACGCGAAAACGCCGAGAGCCGCGAGCAGATCTTCGATGCGCAGACCAGACTTTGAACTGTAGCGGAGTGAGTCGCAACTGAAGTGGGGAAGAACCGCCTTTTTATTCAACTACTCGCTCCGACCCGAAAAAATAACCGTTGACTAATTTGGGCCAATACCTTGATGTCTTGGTCTTATGGAGTAAATAGGTACACTCAGCCCATTTGGGGTGTTTTCTTATAAAAACACACAAAAAACAATTAAATAATTTGAGATGTTTACTTTTTGGGTAATTCAAAATTTTTTGTGTGTTATTACTTATTAGCACTAAGGGTGCTAGTTTAGGACTTTAGGGTCATGGTGTGAACAATGTGGCTACTTGGTTGAATTGTCTTCTCATGTATGTGTACCCAGCGTTTCATTTAGATCAGCTGGGCGACGGTTGTGTTAGAAGTTTTTTTTTGTAATTTAATTTGTTTATCAAAAAACTAGAGGGTACTATGAGAGTTCAAATTTAGAAAATTAAGAAAAAAAAATTGGATAATGTACAAAAAGAAAAAAAAAATAGCACTAGGGTGCTAGAATATCATGAGAGAGATTAAAATTTGGAAAATTAAGGAAAAAAAGTGTGTGGCTGCTGGGATTCGAGCCCAGGTCTCCACGGCCACAACGTGGAATTCTCACCACTAAACTACAGCCACAAGGTTGACTTATATTCATAATGTAAGATATTTAAACAATTTTGTTTCAAAAAATGGCAAAGACTATATCAAAATTGATGAAGAAGTCAAAACACTCAAAAACATAATGCGTTGGATCTGACGCTGCAGAGACAGACTTCTCATGTACGTCCCTTGACCCATACAGTCAATCTACTTCGATCCACACCGAATCTCAGTGAACGAGTAATAATCCGGTGTTTCTCACGCTGACATAACTATTATATTATACCTTATTAAATTTATAATTTCATATTTTTTTCATATCAAATATTTCATTTTTCTTGTTTTAAGAACATCAATGTTGAAGAACAAAAAAAAAATCATCTTCACACATAAATTTAGCCTTTTTTTTCCCAATCCTATATCATTCATGCAAAATTTCAGCCGAAATGAAATTCGTTAAGGTACAATACTTGAAGCAAATGTGCCCAATATTAACAATCGTTAAAACTTTAGAGGTATGATCTACGTCTGGAGACCTAAAACTTGAATGTTTAGATTGTAAAAATATGATTACAAAGTGAGTCTCACGTGCAATCCATTAAAATAAAGATTAATTACAAAAGATCCCTTCAATTATAGGGTTATTTTCAATTTCATATTCAAGTATCAAATTTTGTTATTTTCATACCTCACGTTTGATTGTACTAATGAATTCATACATGAGAAATATTAATTTGTTAATTATTCCGCTAACGATTTCATACCTTCAAGGTATGAATTCGATAGCGAAATCAAACGTGAAATATGAAAATAATAAAATTTGATATGTTGATATGAAATTGAAAATGACTCTATAGTTTGGAAATTTTTTTGTATTTAATTCTTAAAATAAACAAGATAGGGATCCCTTAGTGAAAAAGTTTTGTATGCAAAATTACAATCATGTCATAGTTTGTGTTTGATCAAATTACTATGTAAGTAAACAGTTTTCAAGACAAATTTCTTAAACAAAAGGACATGGATTCATTTATTTGTTTCCAATTAGGATTAGTTTATCTAAATGATCAAAACAAAAGGATTAAACTTATCTAAAACCTTAAGCGTAGTGAATATCGCAATATGGCAACTTGTTATTCGTTATCCACCGCAGTTATTATGTGCCTCATCGCGCGGGAATCCAAACGGAGAGACTGAGATAGACGTGAAGAGATGAGGCACAAAGAGTCGGAAACACACATACGAAATGACGTGGCATTCTGTTATTTCAACAAAGCCCACAAATCCTCTAACCACCGTGATTTCCGTTCACCGCTGGAAACACATCACACTCTCTATTTATGTTTCCATCTCCGTGTTCGACATAGTCTAGGAAAAACCTTAAACTCTCACACCTGCGAAAACCTTAACTAGAAAAGAGAAGAAGAAGAAGAAGAAACCTGCTCCGAGGTTTTAATTCTCTCGCAAAAGGTAACGGCATCACTGATATTAATTACAATTTATTTTTGGTTTTTATGATTGGGAATGTTTAAGCATTGTGGGTGAGAGAGTGTGCGATTCAGATTTCAGATCTGAAATTAGTGTTGGGTGTTGATGGGTTGTAGTTTCGCTGTAGAGAAAAGCTTTGATGACTTTCTACTTTTCGTGATTTTGAAGCTATTCTCTTCTCTTCAGTTGGTAGAGTTTGGTAGTGATATAATTGCTTTTATTGTTCTTTTTTGGTTGTGGAATACCGTATTTTAATTTAATCGTTTCCCAAATTTGAGTCTTACCCTCCATTGCATTGTGTATATAAAGCTCTCTCCTTTATCTCATACTGCACTTCCACTAATCTGAAAAGAGCTTAGGAAATTTGGGGATTTCTATCAACATTCAGGTGATCTGAACTCCAAATCTGAAAAAGATTTGTGCTTTCTTCATACTTGTTTGACCCTTTTTTCTCTTTTGGAATTTGAGTTTGATGTTGTGGGGTTTTGTGAATTTATCTGCTAAACTGTGGTTTTTGACCATTCAGTTGTGTCTCTTGACTGTCTGTCAAGTCTGGATTTGTTTTTGAATGTGAGATTGTGTGTTGTTATATGAGTGTGTAATAGTAGGTGTTTGTGATTTTGATCTAAAATTTAGAAGTTTTGATTCTTTGGGGTGCAGACGTTCATCAAATGGCTACAAATGGAGACCATGCTTCTACAAAACCACCTCCAAGCCCCTCTCCTTTAAGAAATGCCAAATTCTTTCAGGTAACATATCCGGTCAAGTAGTTTTCTTGAAGTTTTCAACTATTATATGTATGCAGTTCTGTAGTTCACTGATCTACGTCAGAGTTGGTGTGTTGTTTTCTGCCATATTTATATCCAAATGTTCAACAATGGCAGTCAAATATGAGAATTTTGGTTACTGGAGGAGCTGGATTCATTGGATCTCACCTAGTGGACAGGCTGATGGAAAATGAGAAGAATGAGGTGACCTTCTTATTGTATTTATAAAGAGAATTAGAATAGTCCTGCCCTAGTATTCATGATTCACTAGTGTATTTATATATTATCAAATGCTGTTTCTGTCAGGTGATTGTTGCGGATAACTACTTCACTGGCTCAAAGGACAATCTTAAGAAATGGATTGGTCATCCAAGATTCGAGCTTATTCGTCATGGTATGCCTTTTTTTGATTCATAGCTTGTATTCCCATTCTCTCTTGAAACAATCTGCTATTTCTGATGTATAAGCTAACTGTCATTCCATGAATATACATTCTTTGCGTTTTTGGTAAATTTGTGTTTTTTCTTCATACAGATGTCACTGAGCCATTGCTGGTTGAGGTTGATCAAATATACCATCTTGCTTGCCCTGCTTCTCCGATCTTCTACAAATACAATCCAGTAAAGGTGTGTATAGAACTGAATATATGTTTATTTGAGTACAGTAAAGAATTGAATATATGTTTATTCCGATACTGAGCTTCCAAGAACCCCAATCTACAGTGATTTATTGTCTTATTTACCCGAACTTTCGTTGTTTGACAGACAATAAAGACAAATGTGATTGGTACATTGAACATGCTGGGACTTGCCAAGCGAGTTGGAGCGAGGTTTGAGACTGTCATTATTCTGTCTTCTCTGATATAAGTTTTTTGTGTATGTCGTTTTGTTTCTCATGGTAATGTAAATTGATTTCAGGATTTTGCTCACATCTACTTCGGAGGTGTATGGAGATCCTCTTATTCACCCTCAGGTTGAGAGTTATTGGGGAAATGTGAATCCAATTGGTACGCTTTTCATCTAATCACCAGTAACAAATGCTATGAATTTACACTTGCATTACCTTTAATTCTTGGGATCAGTATATATGGTCTTTACAATGCAAAGAACAATATGTAGTATTATATCAATATTGTGAGGCTTGCCTTTGTCTATTAAAAAGTTCCCTATATGAATTGTCATCCACACAATCGTGGCTCATACTCATACTGTGACATAATGCAAAACTATAGCTTCTCCTTGTCATTTGCACAAAATTTTAACCAACTTTACAATGCAACACATGTCAACCACACCAACATGTGGCACATATTAACCACTTGTGTGTTTGAAATTATACAACAGGAGTTAGGAGTTGCTATGATGAGGGAAAGCGAGTGGCTGAAACATTGATGTTTGATTATCACAGGCAGCATGGCATAGGTCCCCTCTCCTCTCCTTTCTTTTCCTTCTTCTTCTAACATTTCATTTTGTTTGATATCTTTCTCGAGACATGTATTGCTGTTTTTTTTTTTAACTTGCTAAATAATGATCCTTGTCTCAGAGATACGGATTGCTAGGATTTTCAACACTTATGGACCTCGCATGAATATTGATGACGGTCGTGTTGTCAGCAACTTTATAGCCCAAGCTATCCGGTTAGTTTGATTAAGCATTACATTTGTTCTCTAAACCTAGGCATTATGTGATGGTTATAATTGCTCATCAGCACGCAGGGTTGGATAGGTTGACATTTATTTCCTTGTGCTATTCTAACTGGGTGACAATTATGTTGTCCGTTTCTGTAGGAATGACCCCTTGACTGTTCAATCGCCTGGAACACAGACAAGGAGTTTCTGCTACGTCTCTGACATGGTAAGCATGACTTCATTATTTTTCTTCATTTTTATTTTGAGCAATCTAGTCACCAACAGCTGGTGGTCATTTTTTACTTCATTAATCCTTCATTTTAAATGTTCAAGGTCGACGGCCTTATTCGACTTATGGAAGGGGACAACACTGGTCCAATCAACATTGGGAATCCAGGTGAATTTACAATGATAGAACTTGCAGAGAATGTCAAGGAGGTTGGTGTTGTTTTTCTTTGGTCCATTTGTCACCCAATTAATTTACATTCTCAGTCTGTATCCAACATCAGTATGAGATGTTTTGTCTAGTAGAAAGATTGATTTTATGTGGGAAACTAAATACTTGGTCCACGTGATTGCAGCTTATCAATCCTAAGGTGGAGATTAAAATGGTCGAAAACACACCCGATGATCCTCGCCAGAGGAAGCCCGACATCTCAAAAGCAAAGGAGTTGCTGGGATGGGAACCAAAGGTCAAGTTGCGCGACGGTCTCCCCCTCATGGAGGATGATTTCCGTACAAGACTTGGTGTCCCCAGAAATTAGTGAAGATTGTAGCATAGAAATCGAGGGTGATGGAGGCGCAATTTTGTAAATTCGCTTGCGTCAATTGTGTGCGACACATCTCTACTCCATATGTTTCTCAAGCAGAAGAATAAATGGTTTTATGTTTGATTTTGTCATGTTTATGTTTATTTACTTGAACATTTGGAATGTATTTGATTTTATTTGAAGAAGCCTTTGGTTCTGCGTTTGAGTTTTGTGCTTTGTCAACCAAATTTGATGGATATATATAGTTATTGTTGTAAATTGTATTATTATATATGTATACTGTATATGCACAGTACCGTATGTCTGTCCACCTCTATATATTGAGGCATCATAAATGATGAATATAATCGAATTTAGAACTCCTATTTTCACTGAGTTCACAACACGTTATCAGCAGTCTCACCACTGAGCTCCTGCTTCTCTTTCTCTCTCTCTCTCTCAAACCAACTGAGTGCGCTGCTTTTCCTTTCTTGCATCTCTCTGCAATACGAAAGCTCACAGAGAGCTTGAACTTTGCAGCTCCATCATCTCATCCTCCCTTCTGCTTCAATATTCCTCCTCACCTCTCTCCAAACCCAAACAGGCCACCTTTTTATATTTGGGTTCATCGGTTTCACAGAGGAGATAGAGATTATGAGGAGAGGGAATTGGAAGAGAGAAAGGAGAGTGAGAAAGGCACAGACGGAAGAGTGATCGGATCGAGCTGGCTCCGGCTGCTGCCATGGCTCACCGCCGGCACAGACGGATTCGCAGCCACGAGAGGAGCCGAGCCCAGGTCGCGCGCCAGCCTGCGACGTCGGGAAGTGGCCGAACGTGCCATTTCTTCCTCCGGCAGTGGTGCTTTGGACACCCAGGGACTGCCGTCGATCGATCTCCATCAACAGCACTTCACCTTGGCTCACCGCAAATGGTTTCGCCGGCCTCCTCTGAGCCGAGACCAAGGTCCCGTGTCCACTGCTGGCGCCGGGAAAGTCACACGCCACCTTCACCTTCGAGGAAGATGAACTGGACACCCAAACTCTTACACCCTCTTTGATCTCCGTTGACACCACCACCACGGCTGGGCTTGCTGGCCTCCAACTAGCCGAGATAAGGACTCAAAGTCCGCTGTCGACTTCGGGAGCAGCAAGTACGCGCCGCCGTCGGTCAAGCCCGAAGCTTGATGCTTGTGTTCTGTTGGTGACCATGGTCCACGAGTCCACGACCATACCAGAAAAAAAAAGGAAGAAAGCTGTTGTATGTTTAAGTAAAGGTGCATTCAACCACGAGACAGAAAATAAAGAAGAGAGCAAATAGCACAGGAATAGAGAGTATCTTTATTAATGAATAAGTGCCTCTATATATAGAGAAACACAAGGGTACAATCCATGTCCTAATAGGACTTCTATTCAATATGTAATCCATATGCTATACTACCTAATCTAATCCTAGGTTGACAAGGCACACACAAAGTAGGTTTCCTTCAACACTCCCCCTTGTGGCGTCAACACTAGGTGGTGCTCCTCACGTTGTCTCATTAAAAACCTTGCCAAGTAACAAAAACCCAGTGGGATAAAAATAACCTTGGTCGAAGGGAAAAAGAGTACAACACACCCTTCACATTTGGAAACTTTGCATGGACACTAGACTCCCCCTCAAGTCTGTGTCTCCCCCTGATTTCCACAATCATGGGAGGTCAGATAACTTAAGCAAACCAATGCTTTTCACATGCTTCTCAAATGTGGATTTAGGCAATGACTTAGTAAATAAATCTGCCACATTGTCCTCAGAACGGACTTGATTAACCTTAATCTTAAGGAATTTCTGCTGTTGCTGATTATAGAAGAACTTAGGCGATATGTGCTTGGTGTTGTCACCTTTAATGAAACCTTGCTTCATTTGTTCAATGCAAGCGGCATTATCCTCATAAATGCATGTAGGTTCATCGGTGGTTGACCTCAAACCACAAGTACTTCTTATATGTGTAGATATGGACCTCAACCATATACACTCACGAACCGCTTCATGGAGAGCAATAATCTCAGCATGGTTCGAAGAAGTGGCAACAAGAGTCTGTTTTGTAGACCTCCAAGATATCGCGGTGTTACCCATGGTAAATACATAACCAGTTTGGGAACGACCTTTATATGGGTCAGAGAGATACCCAGCATCAGCAAAACCCACCAATACATCACAAGGATTTTGTGAATATCGGACAGCAGCGCCCGTGCGATCGATCGTGACATCCTGCGATCGATCGCTCGACGGCAGGGGCTTGGTACGATCGATCGTGGAATTCCCTGCGATCGATCGTCCGACGGCAGAAGGTACGGGTTCCTCACCCATTTTGCCATATTTTCGAGACTCTCTGTAGGGAAAGAACAAACCCATATCAATCGTACCCTTCAAGTAACGAAAGATAGTTTTTATGCCAGTCCAATGACGTTGCGTGGGCGCAGTGCTAAATCTAGCCAACAAGTTAACAGCAAAGGAGATATCGGGTCTTGTACACTGTGCCAAGTACAATAATGCGCCTATTGCACTTAGGTACGGTACCTCAGCCTCTAAAACGTCTTCACCATCATCCTTTGGGCGAAACGGATCCTTCTTTGGATCTAGACTGCGACCAATCATGGGAGTGCTTACAGGATGGACTTTATCCATATTAAATCTCCTGAGCATCTTTTGGGTATAAGCTGATTGATGAATCAGAATCCCACTACTACGGTGCTCAAGTTCTAAACCGAGACAAAACCGTGTTTTCCCAAGATCTTTCATCTCAAACTCAGATTTCAAGTAGTCAGCGGTTTCTCTTAGTTCATCAAGAGTGCCTATAAGGTTCATGTCATCAACATAAACAGCTACTATTGCAAATCCGGAACTTGTTCTCTTAATAAACACGCAGGGGCATAAATCATTGTTCACATACCCTCTTCCAAGCAAGTAGTCACTTAGACGGGTATACCACATCCGTCCGGATTGTTTCAATCCATATAGTGAGCGTTTCAACCTTATTGCAAACGCGCTCCGTGGTCTGGAGTCACTTGACTTGGGTAACTGAAGCCCATCAGGGACCTTCATATAAATCTCTGTATCTAGATCCCCATAGAGATACGCTGTGACCACATCCATAAGCTGCATATTCAGTTTTTCGGAAACTACCAAACTGATAAGGTAGCGGAACGTTATAACGTCCATTACGGGAGAGTATGTCTCCTCGTAGTCGATTCCAGGGCGTTGTGAGAAGCCTTGCGCCACAAGGCGAGCTTTATATCTTATAATCTCGTTTCTCTCATTACGCTTTCTAACAAAGACCCATTTGTATCCAACAGGTTTTATTCCAGAAGGTATTGGCACAACAGGCCCGAATACCGTTCTCTTTGTTAGTGAGTCCAACTCAGCTTGGATCGCATCTTTCCATTTAGGCCAATCAGCTCTAAGTTGACATTCATCAACAGAGCGGGGTTCAATATCATCAGTCTCAATCAACTCTCGTGCACATGCATATGCAAACACATCATCAATGATGATGGAGTTTCTATCCCACGTTCCATGTATACTAGTATAATTAATTGAGATCTCTACATTCTCACGGGTAGGTTCTAACGACGGGGCGTCCCCCGAAGATGTCTCTTGGACATAACCATAATCCGGAATGTTTTCATGGGACGGATTTTGAGTGTCAATGATGAGAGGGTTATTGGGTGCCATCACAGCCCGCTTCCTGGGGCGTGAATCCCTCGAACCTGGTGGTCTCCCACGCTTCCTCAGCGGAGCCACGGCCTGAGCCACATCACCACCATTGCTGGCAGTGGCGCCACCAGCTGTCCCTCCTATAGGGTTAGCTGCAGTAGCGACTTTGAGTCCAAGTCCTTGTTCAGGTACTTGCATCCTTGCAGGTGCATTTGCAGCTGGTATATGAGATCTAGTCACTTTAGCAAGATCAGAGAAAGCGTCAGGAAGAGAGTCTGCGACTTTCTGAAGATCTATAATTCTACGCACTTCTATTTCTCTTTGTGCAGTAGGGGGATCATGATGAGACAGAGTGGGGACAGGCCATGACAATTCTTGTCGTTCCTGTTGAATGTGTACATTCTTATCTCCCCCGAACGACGGGAAGACTGTCTCATCAAAGTGACAATCCGCAAATCTTGCGGTAAATAGATCACCTGTCAAGGGTTCTACATAGCGGATTATAGTTGGTGACTCAAAACCAACATAGATGCCCATTCGTCTCTGAGGACCCATTTTAATACGCAGTGGCGGCGTAATAGGCACATAGACAGCACACCCAAATATGCGTAAGTGCGAGATGCATGGCTCGTACCCAGTCACTAGCTGTTGCGCAGAAAAGGGTTGGGTGGCTGTGGGTCTCAGACGAATGAGCATAGCTGCATGCAATACTGCGTGTCCCCAGGCAGAGAGAGGAAGGTTGGTGCGCATTACCAACGTCCTTGTTACCATTTGTATTCTCTTAATGGCAGCCTCTGCAAGACCATTCTGGGTATGCACATGTGGAACTGGATGCTCAACATCCATCCCAATAGACATGCAGTAGTCATCGAAAGTCTTCGATGTAAACTCTCCAGCATTATCAAGCCTGATAGATTTGATAGGATGATCCGGGTAGTGAGCCCGCAGGCGAATTATCTGTGCTAGGAGTTTAGCATAGGCAGCATTACGAGTGGACAATAGCGTGACATACGACCAACGTGTCGACGCATCAACCAACACCATAAAATACTTAAATGGTCCGCTTGGTGGTTGAATAGGTCCACAGATATCCCCTTGGATTCTCTGTAAGAATGGGAGAAGTACTTTAGAATCCTTTGCATAGGACGGTCTTGGTCCAAGTTTCCCTAAGGAACAGGCTTTGCAAAACGAGCGTTTGACCTTCGAGGTCTCAGAAGCATAGGAGGAATTAGTTTCATCCGAGAGAGAGGATTTTTGTCTTTGCGATCGATCGCAGGGGGGTGCGATCGATCGCCCGTGCTCTCGGGTTCCTGAAATTGTACAGGAAGGAACGTACGATCGATCGCGGGGACGTGCGATCGATCGCCCGAGCTCTCTGGTCCCTGAAATCGTACAGGGTGAAACCTGCGATCGATCGCAAGATGGTGCGATCGATCGCCCGAGCTCTCGGGTTCGTTCAACGACGCGGACTGGAAGGTCACGATCGATCGCAGGTTTCGTGCGATCGATCGTACGGCGTCGGACAGAGGCAATTTTGCCTTTTCTCATGGCTGTCTCATCTCCTTGAATCATACTTTGATTCTTGCTTCGATTAGCTCGATAGAATGGATGTCCGTGTGAGGTTTTCAGTATACGGATCATCATATCTCGACCAGGGTGTCCCAACCTGTCGTGCCAAAGCCAAAATGTGTCTGAATCCAAGAGGTCATCTCTTATGACATTGTTTGATTCGATAGCTCGGATAGTGGTAGCATATAGGCCACTAGAGAGACACATAAGCTTCTCTAAGATGCGTTTTCTACCGCAGTCATTAGAGGTAATGCAAAGGAATTCTTTTCCATTCTCATCATGCGTTTCAGCATGGTATCCATTGGTTCTTATATCTTTAAAACTCAACAATGTTCTATTTCCTCTTGGAGCATATAGAGCATTAGTGACATCAATTAGGGTGCCATTAGGCAAGAGGAATTGGGCATGTCCTCTTCCTTGCACAAGATTAGATGGTCCTGCCATTGTAGTCACAGATGAATGTGAAGGCATCATGTCAAGAAACAATTGCCTATGACGCAATATGGTATGCGTGGTTCCGCTATCGGCTAGACATTCAAGTTCTCCGGAATTCATTCCTAAATAAGAAAGCTCATAATTAAAATTGAGTATGCAAACAACTCCAAATTTTATTAAAGATATAAACCGAATGAATTACATCCAAAGTTCCAATCTTGGTCATTGACCATAAACTAAATCAACAATACTAAGGAAAACAAAAGACTTAAGCGAAATCAGGAGTATCATCACTCTTCCCAGCTTTAAAGTCATCAACCTTCAACTTGACGTTCTCTTCGTCATCCTCTTGTTCAATGTTGTGAGCTTCCATGGCTTCGCGGTACGCTTTGTATGCATTAGCAACACTCTGAGTGGCTCTACATATCTTGGACCAATGTCCAGTCTTTCCACACCTGAAGCACAGAGATGTTTGATCAGAATCTTTTGATTGAGAGGCGTTATTCACTCGTGGTGCACTCCTCTTGAGTGGTACGGCATTAGCGCTTGTGGCCTGCCTAAAACCGGCGGCACCTTGTCCTCTTGGGTGGCCTCCTCGGCCTCCCCTTCGCCTAGATTGGCGACTACCTTCTTGAGCAGGGCGATTATATGGACCAGGACGTCCAGAGTTGTCCCTAGGATTAGGGTTTCGCCCGCGGCGGCCTCTCTTTGGGGCGCCATTATAATGGGTCTCCAGAACTTGTTTCGTTCCCACGGGCCTCGCATTATAATTCTTCACAAGTATTTTCTCGTGCTTTTCAGCAACAGAGAGAGCAGAGATGAGCTCATGAAATCTTGTGATCCGTTTATTCTGCACTTCAATACGATAGTTCTTTGCAACTACCAAGTCAGAGACGGGAAAGGTAGAGAGGGTTTTCTCAATCAACATCGCATCGGTTATGTTCCTCTCACAGAATTCCATGAGGGATTTGATGCGGAGTGCTTCCGAGTTATACTCTAGGACTGAGGCATAATCACAGAAGCGCAGTAGTTGCCACTTCACCTCTAGTTCAGGAAGCAGGGATTCACGAACGTTGCCAAACCGCTCTTCGAGTGCAACCCAAAGTGTTCTGGGATTTTCCTAATTGAGGTACTCGGCTTGTAGAGATTGGTCCATATGACGAATCATCAGAATGATAGCTTTGGCATTCTTAGCCTCTAAAGCATCAGCGGTGGCCTGTGCTGTAGCAGCAGCAGCAGCGGCGGCGGCGGCAGTCAGTGGACCTTCCACAGGTGCGGCGGCGGCATCAGCAGGTGCAGCTGCAGGGGGCTCACGGATTGCAGAGATGCTTCCTTGAGCTTTCAGGTGGTTGCGTACATCGCGAACCCACTTATGGTATCCAATGCCCGTGGTATCCAAAGGTGCGAAGTCCAACTTGTTCAGGTTATTTGCCATCTGAAACAACAAGAGAATTGAGGTTAGTTTTCGGAGCATAAACTTCTCCCACGAAAACAAATATGGTTTCTGAGCTATGCTTCTAAGAAACGTTTTCCATGTATTGGATTTAGGTGAAACTTTGGTGTAGTATGGTTATAACCCTAAAACTTTTCGGTAGCTCTACCTGGGCACAACTAGATACATAATAAGAGATGTCGGTGTGAGCAAGCTCCCTTAATACCACTTATCTCAAATCACACACCTAGACATACCCAAGCAGGTGAGCCTAGTAGGAATTAGGTTATGAACCATAGGTCGTTTCTTCTCTTACGGATTCCTCATCCGGAGGTAAATTATTCAATGAACTTCTTGTTCAAGGTCTCTTCTCTCTACGGATTCCTTATCCGGAGTATTAGCTCGAATCCCCATAATTCGGCTCTTGAACTCACACCAATAGCATGATGACATTAGAGGTGCTCATGACTTACACATATCGCAAGCGATATGAAGCTCGATCACTCCCCTAATGCTTCTCATAGTTTGGATAGGTCCGATTCAAGAATCCCACGTTATAGAAAGGTGGGAGGTAGAGGAGGGATGTTGGAAGTCCCTTGAGAAAAAGAAAGGTGAATTTAAATTCATAAAGCAGCAACGTTTATAAAAGCTTACTTGATATTCTTTTTCTTGAGTCTTGATTTCTTGAACGTTAGAAGGAGAAGATTAGCAGCAGCAAGCAGAAGCAGCAGCAGCTAGTAGGAGGAGCAGGAGCAAGCCGAAACAGCAGGAAGGAGAAGATGATTCTCGGCAGAAGCTTCGTGCGATCGATCGTGCGGCAGGTTGCGATCGATCGTGCGTCGTCCAGTAGCAGCGGTAACACGCAGGAAACCTAGGGTTAGGGTTCTAGGGTGTTGGCGCTAGCAGGATGCTATGCTCAAGGATTTTTGGCTTTTGATCTCAGGGCTTAGAGGTTCGTGCTGATAACGTGTTTAAGTAAAGGTGCATTCAACCACGAGACAGAAAATAAAGAAGAGAGCAAATAGCACAGGAATAGAGAGTATCTTTATTAATGAATATGTGCCTCTATATATAGAGAAACACAAGGGTACAATCCATGTCCTAATAGGACTTCTATTCAATATGTAATCCATATGCTATACTACCTAATCTAATCCTAGGTTGACAAGGCACACACAAAGTAGGTTTCCTTCAACATTGTATTAATTATTATTGAGGTAGTGGGTGTGGCGTGTGGGTGGTGAAGAGGAAGAGATGTCTTGCCGACAAAAGAAAAAAATATTTCTTTTGTAGATGCTAGATGGTAGCATATGGGCATGCTTATTATATACTTCATTATGGGCAAGTGATATTTTGGCCATATGCTGCACAAGTGCGCATCCAGCTTTCTCATTTGTGGTTAATTAAACCAATTATTCCATAATAGGGAACATTCCAGTCCGGCGTGACTGTAGAAACAGAAACAAATTTCCAATCCGGCGTGATTGAAGGAAAAATAAAGTGAACCTGAAGTTTCACATTATTGTAGAACCAGAAGTTCTAATAAAAGTAAAGTGAACCTGAAGTTTCACATTATTCCGAACCTGAAGTTTCGAGTAATTAACCGCTCAAATAGCTGGTTATTTAATTTACGTTAATTTTATTTACGTTATTAATTTATGTTTATTAAATTTAATGTTATTTGCTCAAACCCTCTGGATGCGGCTTACCCTCCAAGTGGTGGTTTTTGAGTTACATTTATTTAATTTACGTTTATTTAATTTACGTCAATTTAATTACGTTTATTTACGTTTCACTACGTTAAATTAATGACATGCTCAAACCCCGAAGCACGTCTGAGACGGCAGTGTGGTCTTTAAGCAATGTTCATTTTTATATGCAATACATTACATTATATTGCAAGTATTTATTTATTGCTTTATTTAAATATTTATCGCAATATTTATAGCAATACTTATCATACTCGAACCCGAAGTTTCGAGTAGTCTCATCATAAGACATAACAAAGTGATGGATTAAACTCACTTTTGTGGTTGTGAGTTTGGTAATTAAAAGAGATCGAAACCTACAGTTTCTTGATCCTTAATTACATGAGGACCTGAAGTTCCCTAATAATCATACTCACTCTATGAGAACCTGGTGTTTCTCAACCAAATATCGATATCATGAACCAGTAGTTCATACATAACATCGAACCAGTAGTTTCGATAAGAAACTTGAAGTTTCCTTTATTGGTTATGTTCGAATATTATTTAATTCAATTATTTAGTTCAATACATGTGATCCATTGAATTAAATTTTTGAATAAGCATATCTAGTGGGGAAGTTGATTGTCTGGCTGATAGTGATATCACTCACACTATCTTATGAGATCAAAAGTATTTCATAAACTTCAAGCCTACAGTAACCTCAGTGACAACGATTTCGGGCCCGTCAACCCTAATCGAAGGCTTTTGGCAAAGCCCAATTCGCGTTGTCTAATGGTACTCCTATGACCATATCTGAGACCTTATACTCTTCGAGGTCCAGTCGCACCTTACTGAGTTTTAAGAACATTCGAGCAAACGAATATCATGTTGAAACCGCTCATGAAAATGGTGTGGATTTCCTTTACACATGACCTCCAATAAATACGGCCAAAAGCGTATCTTGGAGAAATTGAGATGTCTTTCAAGTGGTCTTTATGTTACCACAATACATTTGATTGAAAAATAACCTTATCTATCGCCTGACGCCGATTGATAAGAGCATTTATCTATCGCCTGGCGCCGATTGATAAGAGCACTTATATGCTATGGCATGACCGTCTGGGACATCCGGGTCGTAATACGATGCTTAGAACTATGAATGCATCAAATGGGCATCCTCTTGGAGGAATTTTTTTCGTGATTAATCCGAAAAGCCCATGCCAAGCTTGCTCTATTTGAAAGATAAATCTCAAACCAATTCGTGTAAAGCCCACCAAACTAGTTTCGAAATTCCCTTGTGAGAATCCAAGGTGATATTTGTGAACATATCCAACCAGCCTGCGGACCATTTAAATATTTCATGGTACTGGTTGATGCATCGACAAGATGGTCACAAGTTTATTTAATGTCCACAAGAAACGCTGCTTTTGCTAAACTCTCGCCTAGAGGGCTCACCACTCGGATTATCCTATAAAGTCCAGAAGACTTGATAATGCCGGAGAGTTTACATCAAAGTTTTTCGATAATTATTGCATGTCCCTTGGGATTGACGTTGAACATCTGGTTTTTCATGTTCACACCCAGAATGGTCTCGTAGAAGCATTCATTAAATGATTGCATGAACCTTGGTAATGCGCACCAAGCTTCCAATTTCTACGTGGGACTATGCAATCTTGCATGCAGCCATGTTTGTCCGATTGAGGCCCATTGCTACCCAACCTTATTCCGTGTTACAGCTGGTGACTGGGTACGAACCTGACGTTTCGTACTTACATGTATTTGGGTATGCATTTTACGTGCCAATTATGCCGTCACAACGTACAAATGGGTCCTCAACAAAAGATGAGCATATATGTCGATTATGAATCCTCATCTATTACACGCTATTTAGAGCCCTTGACATACGATCTCTTTACCGTATTGGCGGATTGTCACTTTGATGAGACTGTCCTCCTGTCGTTAGGGGGAGATTCTCACGTTAATGTTGATAAGGAACGACGTAAATTAACGTGGCATGTACCCACTATGTCTCATCTCGATCCCCGAACCGCACAAATGTGATAAGTGACATGCGAAGAATTCTAGATCTACAGAGTATAGCCTATAAAACGCCAGACGTTTTCTCTGATCTAGCTAAAGTGACGAGATCATATATACCGGCTGCAAACTTGCCTGCAAGGATAAGACGTCCCAGTAGGACGCAAAGTCATCCCTGAAGGATGTAACATCCCCGTAGGATGTGTCGTCCCAGAAGAGACGGCGTACGGCTTGACGGCTAACCAGTCATATGTCCCTCCCAGAAGTGAGGTAGACCACTTAGGTTCGAAGGATTCTTATCCCCAGAAGAGGGTAAATTTGGCACAAACGAATCATCTTGATATCGCAATCTCAACCGATCAATCTCACGAGATTATCCGGATTATGGGTCCGTCCCAGAAGAGACGACGTTGGGGGACGCTCCAACATATGAACCCACTTCCGAGAATAGAGAAATCTCGATAATGCATGCTTATGTGAGATGTGGAATCGAAATGAGATTATCATCGATGATATAATTGTATTCGTGGTAGCTACCAAAAATCAAAACTAGCGATGACATCGAACCTTGCTCCGTTGATGATTTTCAACGTAGAGACGACTGGCTAAAAAGGAAACAATCAATCCAGGTCTAATTGGATTCCTTAGCGAAACGAAGTGTGTTCGGACCAGTCGCTCCAACACCGCCCAATGTTAAACCAATTGGTCATAAATGGGTATTCGTAAGGAAGCGTGATGAGAATAATGAGATTGTTAGATATAAAGCTCGCCTAGTGGCGCAAGGCTTCTCTCAACGCCCTGGAATTGACTACGATGAGACTTATTCTCTCGTAATGGACGTTATAACGTTCCGCTACTTAATCAGTTTAGTAGTTTCCAAAAAACTGAATATGCAGCTCATGGATGTGGTCATAGATTATCTCTATGGGGATCTAGACACAGAGATATATATGAAAGTCCCTGAAGGACTTAAGTGACCTGAATCAAGTAGTTCCCGACCACGGAACACGTTCTCGATTAAACTGAGACGTTCACTATATGGATTAAAGCAATCCGGACGGATGTGGTATAACCGTCTAAGTGAATACTTGATCGACATGGGATACGTGAACAACGAAGTATGCCCTTGCGTGTTTATTAAGAAATCCACTTCAGGATACGCTATTATCGCAGTCTATGTAGATGATATGAATCTCATAGGAACCTCGAAAGAGTTGATTGAAACTGCTAAACTCCTGAAGAAGGAATTCGAGATGAAGGATATTGGGAAGACACGGTATTGTCTCGGCCTGCAGATCGAGCACCGTAAAGATGGAATTCTAGTACATCAGTCGAAATACACCCAGAAGGTGTTACGACGTTTTAGTCATCATGAGGCTAAGTCGTTACCTACTCTCATGATCGTTCGAACTCTAGACATTAACAAGGACCCATTCCGTCCTAAGGGAGACGATGAAGAGATATTGAGCCCTGAGTGTTCATATCTGGGTGCAATAAGCGCATTATTGTACTTGGCCCAATGTACTAGACCAGACATCTCGTTTGCTGTAAATTATTTAGCTCGACACAGCACCACGCCAACACGCCGCCACTGGAATGGCATCAAAGACATTTTTCGCTACCTTAAAGGTACTACGGATATGGGCTTGTTCTATCCCTATGCGTCATCGAGTGGATCTACCCCCCTTGGCACTCGAAATAACGCAACCCTTGTCGGTTACGCCGATGCTGGTTACTTATCAGACCCGCATAAGAGACGTTCTCAATCTGGTTATGTCTTTACCATTGGGAATACGGCGATATCTTGGAGGTCTCGAAAACAGACTCTAGTAGCTACTTCGACAAACCACTCTGAACTACTCGCTCTTTACGAGAAGACTAGAGAGTGTGTATGGCTTCGAGCACTTATTGGCCATATACGAAGTAATTGTGAGCTATCTCATGATCCTGATGAACCAGTTGTCATCTATGAGGACAACACTGTTGTATCGATCAAGCTAAGCATGGTTACAACAAGAGAGACGCCACTAAAGCACATCTCGCCGAAACTCTTCTTTACTCATCAACAACAAGAGCATCAGAAGATCGAGATGAAGCACATTGGTTCAGAGAGCAACCACACTGACTTATTCACCAAGTCACTATCAAAGTATTCATTTCAGAAACATGTTAAGGCAATCGGTCTTAGGAAGCTATCCGAGCTACCTTAGAGAAACGATTTATGCCTAAGTCGAAATTCCCGCACCCAGTCGTGTGCGTGTGAGGGGGAGCATCCCGACGAATGCTCGTATTTGATCGACACTTGGCTAGTGTACTCTTTTTGTCCTTAGACCAAGGGTTTGTCCCACTGGGTTTACCTTGGCAAGGTTTTTAACGAGACACCATCTCAGCCACCGTCTAACTATTTGTCATATCATTGACACTGATCTCACCTTCACTGAGGATTGCCAAAATCAGGGAGAGTATCCAGTCGTATACTTTTAACCACCGTGTACTCTTTTTCCTTCGACCAGAGGTTTTTCCCACTGGGTTTACTCTGGCAAGGTTTTAATGAGGCACATATCTTGTGGTTAGTTCCTCCACGCACTTACATCTCATAGTGCTTTGGTATACATCATTCGGCTACACAATTTTCTCCTAAACTCCGGAGTTTGTCCCACAATGGGTTTTCCCGGACTTAAGGTTTTGTGTGTTGGCATCAGCGAATGAATATTTATTTTCGACTCTACCTAACTATACTTAGCACAATGCTAATCGTAGTTTTTGATGCGACTACTTCACACTCAAGCGCGTTGTACTCTTTTCTCCTTCGACCAAGGTTATTTTTTATCTCATAGATTTTTTTTACTTGGCAAGGTTTTGATGAGACAACATTGGAACGCATTCAACACCTTATGTTTAATAGATGGACATCTAAGGGGGAGTGTTGTAAATTGTATTATTATACATGTATACTGTATATGCACAGTACCGTATGTCTGTCCACCTCTATATATTGAGGCATCATAAATGATGAATATAATCGAATTTAGAACTCCTATTTTCACTGAGTTCACAACAGTTATCAATGATTACTAGTGGGGTGTGGCATATTCAGAAATGTATTTTTCATGTGTCTCCACACCTTTGAATTTCAAAAATAAGGCTGACCACAGTCGAAATTAGATAGGCTGCAGGGGAATATAAGCAACCTCCAATTAAGCTTTAAGACTTTAGCCTTGAACCACAGTACTGAAGAGGGGATGCAGCAAGACTTGTTCATAAAAGATTCAACTTTCAATTCAGGCTTAAACATTGAAATTCATCATACATTAATGTGTTAAAACAAATCAAAATTATTTCAGGAAGAACACATGTAACAATTACTTCTGCCATGTCATAAAGTTGAGCCACTAGGTTCAAAAAAAATTTATACATATATTTATCACTTATTAAAATTCCTTCTTTGTCTGCCCGATTGAAGCCTCTAGATTGGCTGGCATCGATTTGCTGAATCACCTAAAATCATAAAGAAAAAGTATCAACATCAACAACAAATTGCATTCTTAGGCATTTAAAGAAGCAAAACTCAACAATCATTATTGAAGGAAGACAGCAAGTGTTGCAGCATATATGCAATCTTACTGCACTGCAGACTGCCATGAAATATATGTGATCAGAAAGATCTCAGCTGAAATCCTAGAAAGCATCTTGCTTGCACGAACAATTATGAAAAAAGAGTCTTCCATATATGACTTTTCATAACTAGGAGTTGATTGGTAATGCTTTGTAATCTCAGGAATCAGTGAAAGAAGCTCAGCCAACTTGTTGGCACATTTAGAATTTTGATTAACAGTTTAATCAATAGATGGTATACATACATATTCACAACGATTTTGAGAACCAAACTATTGCACCCTCAAATTAGCTCACTGCACTGTAGTTGCATTAGTCCCAATCTAGATTGAACACAAGTATAGAGTTTGAATCCCATCAAAACTTAGACTGGAATTTTCTGACAAATGAACCACATTGTTTGTCATAACTGATTGACTCTAATAGTTATGCAACTTATGCTGCATAAAATAGGTTGTACGTGTGTGCATGTGAAAGCCGTGAGATCTATGATAGTAATTTTCTAACACACCCACCACCTTGAATGTCATGACTGATTGAATTCTAATAGTCACTGCGGGCATAAACATGTGCATGGATGCGTGGAATTTCGATTCTCAAACATCACAAATCACTGCAGTTGAACACAGAATGAGAGGAACTTGTGAATTGTGACCTATGCTATGCTGGACATTGAACTTTTGACCTATGACACATTCGACCTATGCTGGATAATTTGAAATTGAATACTGACAAACTCAAAAAGCTAATATACAACTCAAAACTTTACAGTTTCAACATTCTAAATCCCTAAATACGGATCCCATTACGAGACTATGAATTTCTTTTGACCAGCAGAGGTCCAAAATCCTAGAACCCTCGTCAGAAATCCCATTAGATTCATTTATCTAGAATCTAGAACACTTGTGCTAGAGTCTAATATACACAGTCAGAACAGGCTTGAAGCACATTTGAGGCAAAGTACTCATCACAGATAACATTTCTTGTCAAAAACCAAATAATTCAATTCAATGAAAACATATTCAGCATCAAATCCAACACTGATTGCAAAATTAAGCATAAAAGGGGAGGAATTTTGAAGAGATTGGGATTTGAGAGACGTACTTGTTGTGCCTCTGCACGAAAGGTGAGTTCTTTGCATCCTCCTCTGCAACATTAGTAAAACCCAGAAACAATTCGAAGCTTAGAAGCCCTAGCTCACTGAAATGGATAACATATTCGAAAGAGAGAGAGAGAGAGTACCAGTGAGGCCGAGAGAGAATTTGGTGATGAGTGTACCGGTGATGGCGAAGCCGGCTAGGAAAGGCCAGTTTCGGTTCCACTCGCGCTTGAAGAACACGGGCCAAGCATCAAACTTTCGCATCTTTGATCGATGATGATGATTTGCTTTGCTTTGCTGCTTCGTCTTCTTCTCTTGCCAAACAGAAAGAAAGTCGTGAAATGCTTCTTCTGGTTTTGGTTTAGATGAAATGAGTCGGCTAACCCGGGGAGACCGGGTCATGAATAGAACCTTTTTTTTTTTTTTTTTTTTTTTTAAGTCCCAAATTTTTCCAAAATTAAAAATTTGTCTACTTGGCCGATTTCGAAATTCCCCACACTATACAAAATTTTCAAAAGCGCGCCACTAAACAAAACCACGATCCGCGTCTCTCTACCCCAAAACAATACCCACCGTCGATCCCAGTCTAATCAACGCCTCAAACTCACCCAAACCCAAAAGCCACGGATCGATGTCTTCACCCCTCCCGCCCAACTCAAAAACCCGCACTAATTCAAACGCCCCTATAAATTCACACTCTCCATCTCATCACTTCACACATTCTCAAGTTTCAATTTCTCATCAATTTCGTCTCGATCCGCGAGAATTTCAAAATGTCTGGTCGCGGTAAGGGAGGCAAGGGGCTGGGCAAGGGTGGAGCGAAACGACACCGTAAGGTCCTCCGCGACAACATCCAGGGCATCACCAAGCCCGCGATCCGCAGGCTCGCCAGAAGAGGCGGAGTGAAGCGCATCAGCGGACTCATCTACGAGGAGACACGTGGCGTCCTCAAGATCTTCTTGGAGAACGTCATCCGCGACGCCGTGACGTACACCGAGCACGCCAGGAGGAAGACGGTGACCGCCATGGACGTCGTCTACGCTCTCAAGAGACAGGGCAGGACTCTCTACGGTTTCGGGGGTTAATTCTGTAAATTCACCCATCGAATCTCGGGTCGTTCAGATCTTGATTTGTAATTTTTTGACCGACCTAATGGAATTTGTCATTTTCTTAATTTCTCAAGTTGGCTGAGCTGATGTCCATTTCAATCGCGTTCGCAATTATTTTTGTTTCTTTCGATTTAAAAAAAACATGAGTGGGGCCCGCTGGCTCCCTGAGGACCGCTTAAACAGTCTGACGTGGAAATAATCATTATGTGGGCCCCCAAATAAACGGACAGCTCCAAAACCCATCGTTGTCGATAGTTTAATCCCCACTCCCCTGAAATCCAACAAAAGGGCGGCCGGGACGCCCCAAGCTTCATATCTCTTAAATGCCACTCCCCTGAGGAGAGCCAACCGATTTCCAGGGGCATTTTGGTAATTCCCTGCATTCAGGCTAGTTTCAAGCTATGGGCATTCCCTGCGACGACGTCGTGGTGATTCAGCAGGGCAGGAATCCCGGCGAGCCGACCGTCGTGACAGTCAATTGTCCCGACGAGGCCGGCCTCGGCTGCGACCTGTGCAGAATCGTCCTCCAGTTCGGCCTTTGCATTACGAAAGGAGGTACTTGAATCTCGATAATTGGATTTTTCTTTCTCATAATTGAGAATTTGCGATTATTGGTTGTGGTTTTTGATTTGGATTGGTTTTTTTTTTTGGTGGCGGCGTAGATTTCTCGACGGATGGAAGGTGGTGCTACATAGTGTTGTGGGTGGTTCAAAATCACAGCTCACTCAAGGTGGATTGGGAAAGCGTGAAGGAGCGGCTTCTCTCTGCTTGTCCATCCTCGTGTTTCTATTCCGCTTACCTCAATATTCAGTCCAACGTTCCGTCACCTTCTCCGGTTTACCTGTTGAAGTTTTGGTGCTTTGACCAGAGAGGCTCACTGCATGGTGAGAATAATTTGAGCGTTCTCATTTCTCTTGGGGTTTTGTTTAACTTTTGAGTAGTGAAGAAGTTGACAGTGGTTTGTGTTGCGTGTAGATGTTACTAAGGTGCTGTGTGAGCTTGAAATTCTGATTCAACGAGTGAAAGTGATGCCAACCCCAGACGGCAGAGTTTTGGACCTCTTCTTCATCACAGATTGCGTGTAAGTGTTTGTGTGCAAGTATTGCACCTTCACAAATTCACATATCAGCACTCTGGTTATTTTCAATTTTGTTGTTCTTAGTTGTTGAACTGCAAACATACTTCGATATTAGGGTATCAGAGTTTGTGGTGCTGTAGGTTTTCGGGATTGTTCATAACTATTAAGACATTGAATTTAGATTCCAATTTAAGATCTCCAGGTCGGATGTGACCTTTCGGAGTTACTTTTCTCCGACAGTTTGAATAATTGTGTAACCAGGTGTTATTGTTGCTCTCCTCGTTGTTTGGGAACAGTCTGTTTATTCTTGACATTTCTTCTGTTCACGTTTGGAATTTTGGGACAATTATGTCAACAAGATTTGTATCTTTAATCAGGACTTATTTGCCCCAACTTTAAATTGAATGAAAAGATAAGTTTTTGAAATTACACGATCATAATGAGATGAAATAGTATTTGCTCAGAACTGTTGGTTATACATCAAAACAGTGCTTAACCTCCATTATTTGGTAACATATAATTTCAGGGAATTGCTACACACAAAAAAGAGGAGAGATGACATATGTGAGCATCTGATGGCTGCTGTAGGAGAGTACTGTATCACCTGTGAGCTTCAGTTGGCAGGACCTGAATATGAAAGTTTGCAGGGGAATTATTCTCTTCCGTCAGCCATTGCTGAAGACTTATTTAGCTATCAGCCGACAGATGAGGAAGCATGTCCTAAAGCTCTCAGCCCAAATATGTCAACAGTGAAAAAGGCGAGTATTACGGTGGACAATACACTGAGCCCTGTGCATACGTTGCTGCAAATATGGTGTGTTGATCAGAAGGGCCTCTTTTATGACATACTCAGGACTTCCAAGGATTGCAACATTCAGGTACTTGTCTTGTAAGCCTGTTCTCTGATATTTTTTCTGCCTTCAAATATACCAGGAATTAGAAATTTACTGATGTTAGTCTCATTTAGATCGCCTATGGTAGATTCTCTTCCACTGTGAAAGGGGTTCGAAGTTTGGAATTGTTTATTCAGCAAGCAGATGGGAAAAAGATTGTAGATCCTGAAAGGCAGGTTGCATTGTGTTCTCGGTTGAAGGAGGAGATGCTTCACCCACTGAGAGTGATCATTGCCAACAGGGGTCCAGATACTGAACTCCTAGTTGCTAATCCAGTTGAGTTATCTGGAAGAGGACGGCCGCTTGTCTTTTATGATGTTACTCTTGCGCTAAAAAAGTTAGGACTATCTATTTTCTCGGTAAGAATTTGAATCTGATCGTGAGGGTTTATAATCATTATCATGAGTATGAACATTCTCTTTACCTTCGTTGTTGATGTGTAGGCTGAAATCGCAAGGCATGAGACTGAAGATTGCCAGTGGGAAGTCTACAGATTTCTTTTGGATGATAGTTGTGAATTTCCGTTAGCCAGCGGAGAAGCTAGAAATAAGATTGTAGAGAGAGTTAGAAGAACATTGATGGGATGGTGAGCTGTTACATTAGCTACCCTTCCGAGGATTTGCAGTTTTGCCATCCGGTAAGTTTGGCTCTACAGCAATTCTCTGTCAAAATAATTACAGTTATCTACACTAATGGAATGTAGAGCCTCTACTGGCTAATTAAGCAGGAGGAAGTCCATGGTTGTGTGCTAAGACACTTCTGTGAGACTACAGAACTATGTTTATCTTTCGCCGCAACGCATGCCGCTTGAATATGTAACGTTTGTTTTCTTCAGATTTGGAACACTTGTGTATGTACGTTGTATTTTCATCTTCAATTTCTTGTATCCAATGGACATGTATAATAATAGTATGTTGTATTCTGCAAGAATTTACTTCCTGAATTTGTAACTTATGTTTTCTTGTGTAAGTTTGGAACACCTGTGTATGTTGTATCTTCATCTTCAAGGGCTCATATCGACGCGGTTATAAACTTCATTTCAATGTAAAGGTTTGGCATAATTACAGCGTCTATCAAAATAATTACAGTTATCTGCACTAATGGAATGTATGTAGGGATTGATACCATCTTAACCTATCACGGATTTCGTAAATCCCAGTATTTACTCATTTTTCAAATTTCAATTTTTAACCTAGCCCATTGAAAAAAAAAACCATACATAGAATTGTCTCATTCTTTGAAAAGTACTAGTATATAAAACACGAGATATTTTTATATATGACCGTCACATTATCACGTGGCGTGATAGATTATTATGATTGAACCACATTTTTTTTATCTCCGGTGTATCAACCATTGGTCTTTCTTTATCTAAGCAAAAATATGGTCTAATCATAGTACTCTGTCACGCTACGTCCCAATAGGACGGCGACATTGAAAAATTTCACCCAACCCGTGCCACTGCCAGCATGCCACGTGTCAAAACGATGTCGCTCTGTATCCAACTTCTTATGCTCGATTACACTAAGACGAGGTCATGGGAAAGAATAAAAAACTCTCCGCTTCAAATCCCCAAATCATTTCGTCAAGGGTTTCCCTCGCATCTTCTTCTTCTTCTTCTTCATTTACATCTCATCGTTTTCTCGGTGAGCTAGGTAATTACTCCTCCCTCTGCTAAATGTCGTATGTGTGTCTTTCTCTTTCTGTATAATTGGCTCTAGTGTTTCGGAAATGGTGATTTAAATTGATGCCTCTGTATATTTAGAATACGATTTCTTTCCCTTCTGCTCAAAGTTGCAATTTTTTTTAATGGGTGGAGGTTTTATTCTCGAATTGGAAGATGTGTGTTTGTAAAAACGCTTAATTCTTAGATACATTGTAAAATTGAAGGTTGAAAAGTGAGATTCATAGGTGAAATGTGCATTATGGAAACTCTGGCTTTGGCTAACGTACATTTTTCATTTATTTGAGTTGGTTTCTGGAATTATGGTTGTGATATTTTGCTACAGTATACACATTACTGACTCCATGTTATCAAAAACTGAGAGTGGTAAGAACACTAAGAAATTCTGCTGGTTAAATTTTTGTGGAAGTCATAGTTTCATGTAGTTGGCTTTTGTGGATGGCAGCTTGGAGATTCAATTGGTGGGAGGTCGCTGTTTTCAGGAGCCGGTGCTTGTTCTGGATATATGACTTTGTATTAGAAAGTATTATAGATATTTTCTTGAAGGTTTTACCTGGTGCTCTCAATATGAGCCAAAGCCCCTCACGATCCAGGAGGTTTCGCGGCAGTGAACGTGCATCTTACCGTGATGCCCCATATCCTAGGGATCGCCGTGTTAATAGGTATCCTAACACATTGCTTTCGAATCTTTTGTGTTTAGTGTGCTCACCTTTTGAATATGTGTTTTTTCTGAATGCTCTCATAGAACAACTTCTTGTAAATTTCTGTAGGCATTTCCTTGTTTTGGTATAAGCTTTGGTGAGATTTTAGAGGATATAGGGACTTCATGATTTTACTTGCAGAATATTAGACTGTCAAGAATTAATATGTTCATATCATTACTGAGGTAGATGACTGCCATACAAGAAAGAGAACTAGAGGGCCATCACAATATGACAGACTTCTAAGTGTTGGTGCCAAATAAATTCAACTTCTGCATTAGCTTCATCTCATTTTGAGTTCCGGTTGCTTGTAATGCTTTGACAACCTATTGAAATATATGGCTTTATTTCCTTGCTGTTGAGTTGATATATGAAATTTTCAATTCTTGTTTGGACCTATCACTTCTGGTGCTCAGGACATGCATTACATTACTGGTTTGGAAAGTAAAAATCAGAAAACTACTCTGGTGTGTTTGTGTGAATAATGGGAGAAATTTCCAATTACTGTCTCTGTTTGATGCTTCTGTTAATAAGTCTTCTACGGAAAGTTAGAACAGCTAGAACTTTTTAATTGGATGAAGGAGTAACAAGAGAAGAAAAGTAGAACTTGTCAACGTTAGAAACTTTAATTGAACAATGCATTTAGAAAAACTCAGAATGTTTATCGCTCTGAAATTTTGATTTCCTTGGAGATAGTGTGTTGTTAAGTCTCCTTAAATCTCATGTCATGATTGACTGTTCTTTTATTTTGCAGGAATGATTTTCTTTGCAACAAATGTAAACGACCGGGGCATTTTGCCAGAGATTGCCCAAATATGACTGTCTGCAACAACTGTGGACTTCCTGGGTGAGAATGTTTTTACTTCTGCTGAACCATTCATTTTCCCTAGCAGGTTTAGAATTTTGTAAAATTTGTCTGTGTTCATTTAGTCTTAAATCTGCTCTTGTAAAAGTGTTTTTGATACTATTACTACTTCCAAATGCTCTTGTATCAGCCACATTGCTGCTGAATGCAACTCGACAACTACGTGTTGGAACTGTAAAGAGCCTGGACATCTTGCAAGCCAATGCCCCAACGATCCAGTCTGCCATATGTGTGGTAAGATGGGTCACCTGGCTCGTGATTGCTCGAACCCATCTCTTCCATCCCATGATGCAAGGCTCTGCAACAACTGCTACAAGCCAGGTCACATTGCAGTCGCTTGCACCAACGAGAAGGCATGCAACAACTGCCGGAAATCTGGTCACCTTGCTCGCGACTGCCCCAACGACCCTGTCTGCAACATCTGCAACATATCAGGTCACGTGGCCCGTCACTGTGCCAAGTCAGGCCTGGGATCGGACATGGGAGGAGGCCCTTTCCGCGACATTATCTGCCGTAATTGTGGGCAGACGGGGCATGTCAGCCGCGAGTGTGTCTCCATTGTCATCTGCAGTAATTGTGGCGGAAGGGGTCACCAAGCTTATGAGTGCCCTTCCGCCTTGATGTATGATCGCGGCGTCCGTAGGTATTGAGTTGTTATTGACCCACCTAATGGATAGGTAGGTTTCAGGTTGTGGGATTTGCTCCTCAAGTACTGTTAGTCTGCTACATTGATCATTATGAATCTATGCAATTCTCATTTTGATCCATCTTTCTGATTCCTCTTTCTTATCTGGATTTGATTCAAAGCTCAAGTTAAATGCTTGAGAATTTTTTTTTTTTTGGAGTCAATTCCCTTCTTCTGGGACCACACATCCTCTCTGAAGTTTGAACCACCATTAAAGACTTGGCATAAAGATAAACAGAAGACTACAGACGAATCACTCTCAATTGGAGTTTCATTGACCAATCTATGAGCAGAGACGGTCAATCTATGAAGCACGGAAACAGAAACGTTTGGAAACACAGAAACGGCAAATTTTGAAAATTCATTAGAAACGCGGAAACGTGAATAAAATATTATATAATTATATACAAATAATTAAAAATCGAATATCATAATTAATTAAAAAATAAATTTGGTATCCCTGAAGACAAGGGTTGTCATTAGAAGCAATGTTAAGTCGATTTTTCATTGGACAATTCCTCATGTCTGTAGATAACTTGTACAAAGTTTGTATTTATTTATCAACTCAAGTTCTTTTTTTGTTTAAACAAAGGGCAAAAGCACAGCCTATTCTCTCTCTTCTTCTTCCTAAGATTATCGTGTTCCCCTTCTTCCTCTTCTTCATCAGCCAAACCTTTTTTTTTTTTTTGTTCTGCTCCTTTCCTCTTCCTCTTCCTCTTCTTTCTCTCTTCTATTCTTATGATTTATCTCTTCTTTTCTTCTTCTCTTACCATTCTTTTATGTTCTCTTCTTTCCTCTATATGTAGATTTGTAGGTCTGGTTTTTACGCAAAATGTTTCCAATATTGGAAACCCGTGTTTCCAATCTTGGAAATGCAAGTTTCCATAACGTTTCCTTCAACCATCAACTGGAAACGTGTTTCCATCGAATTTCCCTCGAGTTTTCGTTTTCGAAACGTTTGGAAACGTTTAGAAACGGGGGGTTTGGAAATTTCCGTGCTACATAGCGGTCAATTGATGGCTCAAGCCCACAGCCTTATATTTCATTGATCATAGCAAAATTTTAAGCTTAAAGAAGAATTCATTTTCTGAGAGAAATGTGCACGTTAGAGAAGAAAGGCGAGATCTTCATCCTAACGCTAACAGGGCCAGGCGAGCACAGGCTCAACCCAACTCTTTTGGATGAAATCCAATCCGCTCTAAACCAAGTCCGAGCCGCCGCCACGTCATCGTCCTCGGCCTTGATCACCACCGCACATGGCAAGTTCTTCTCCAACGGCTACGATCTAGACTGGGCAGGGTCGGATAAATCCCGGGGCGAACTCATGACCTCCAAACTCCGGTCCCTCGTAGCCGACTTCATCTCTCTTCCCTTGCCGACCATCGCCGCCGTCACCGGACACGCCTCAGCCGCCGGATTCATCCTCGCTCGCTGCCACGACTACGTCTTGATGAGGAAAGACAGGGGATTCATCTACATGAGCGAGATGGATATTGCGCTTGTAATACCGGCTTGGTTCCATGCTCTGATCGCGAACAAGGTCGGATCGCCGATGGCTCGGCGCGATTTGATGCTCAGAGCCGATAAGGTTAGGGCGACGGTGGCCGTGGAGAAGGGGATTATCGACTCGGCGCACGGTAGCGCGGTGGAGACCGTTGAGGCGGCGGTTAGACTGGGGGAGGAGTTGGTTAGGAGGAAGTGGAAGGGACACGTGTACGCTCAGATTCGCATGGACTTGATGCCAGAGGTTTTGGAGGAGATCCGAAACTTCAATACTAGCACTAGATCGCGACTGTAGGAATTAGGTCGGGTCGGGTGGGCATTCTCATGCCGGCCCATGCAGTCTTTGGATTAGTTGGATTCAATAAAATAAATATGGGAGCGTTTGTCTTTGATACAATCTATCCAATTCCTGTAATCTACCCAAGGATTTACTCAAGAAAATGAATCTTCTTCAAATTGCACTGCTTAATCAATTATTTCCCTTGATGATGACGGCTAAGACATTTACAAGGCTCACATTTTATTTATTTATTTTCAATTTTTTGGAATTTCGTTATGTTTCAAATGAAAACATATGATCTAGCCTCCGAACTTAATTGGGTGCACTTTGAAAAAGTAGAAATTCACAAGGTTAACACGTTGATAAGATAATTATCATACTTTATGACGTTATGGAGTTTTCTCAATATTAAGCATTGCTCAAAATTTTGAGTATAGTTTGTTAGTTTTAAACTTGTTTAAATAGTGGTCGAAGCCTCGGTTATCATATAAACAAAAAATAAGTAATCTTCAAAATTTCTTTCGGGAACCATCACTGGTGGTCGAGTTGGTTAAGCCTCCAAGTGCGGTATCCCTCACCCGGGTTCAAATCATGCTGATTGCGGATTGAAGTCAAATCTCAATTTATTATGTGGTTGACCAGGAGGAGGAAACGTTCTGACAAAATTTCCGACTGCGGATTAGTCTTTGGGTCTAGAAAACCTTTGAGAAACTATATGATTTCTATAAATAAAAAAATTTCATTGGGGGCAAACTAAAAGTCTGAATCAGTCATGGATATGATGTTTATGGAATTGTTTCTTAAATATAGTAAATATATCTAAAAGGCTGTCAGAGAAATATTTTTCTATATGGAAAATAAAACCTAGTCTAGTATTACTAACTGTAGATTCCAAATTTACCCCATTCCCATTAAACAAGTACAAAAGTCCTTACTAACGGAAAATTAACCCAGGAAGCCAAAAAGTTACAAAGACCAAAATCCAGTCTCCCACTCAGCCCCTTTTTATTTCCCAAAATGTCCTTATTCCCACTAAAAAGGTGACAAATTATAGCGCATGCCAGCTAATCAGTCTCATAAAACTACGCCAATACATACAGCTAATACCACATTAGACCGAAATTTAATAAGGAAAAACTCAATTCAGAAATAAAAAAAGAAGAAGGAAAAATACAACTCCCCAATCTCTGTTCTTCATTTCCAAGTACAATGACGGACTTGTACTCGTTATTGTTATTCGATTGCTGAAATGTAGAGTTCAGCACTGAGAAAACAAAGAACGAAGCTTTTTCCTTTTCTTCCCGTGCGAAATTCGAGTTTTCGGCGAAGAGATTCGGTGCAACCCGATGTCTTCGAGCTACAGTCCGGGTCGGAGCCCCGGGAGTTCGAGGCTTCAGGTGGGCGGCGGAGTTGGAGGAGTCTCGAGGCTGAGATCTTCATCGATGAAGAAGCCGCCCGAGCCGCTGCGGCGAGCTGTGGCCGATTGCCTGGCGTCCTCGGCGGCCAGCTCACACCATGCCAGCACTTCCTCTACTGTGCTCCTCTCTGAAGCTTCTAGAATTCTTCGGGTCAGTAAATATTCTCGCTTTGGTCTGCTCTCTGGTTGATGATATGGTTTGGATCTTTCAAATGCTGGTTTGGTTTCTGGAATCTAGGTCTCGCTGTTTGTGTGATTTGGCTTTAATTTGAATGAATTGAGTACGAATGGAGTTTTTTTTTTTTTTTTTTTTTGAGATTTGAAGTCTGTTTTTTTGCTGAGAAAAACAATAGGAAAGAACTGACCAGAACAGAAAAGAGATAGTTGATTTTTTTTTTTTTTTGAAATACAAAGTAATTAGTTCGTTTGTTTGGCTTTATAACATAGACACTTAAGCTCAATGTTAGCCCAATGGGTGTTTTTGGTTCAGTGAGCGGAAGGTTTTGTCTTTAGCTGGTGCAAGTTTTTGCACATTGAAGATGAAAAGGTAAGGTTGGTTATAGCTTGCTAAATTCTTTTAGCAACCAAACAGAGCAGAGTGCTGCAGATGGTTATTCTTAGTGAGTGTTCTATTGGGAAATATGTATTGGAGCCTGGAGGGAGTATTTAATGTGGTTTCCCTAATAAAATCACTTGTGCTATTGATTGTAATTTGTAAATGTGAAATTACTAGCTTAGATTACTTCATTACATTTAATTTCAAAATTTAAATTGTTTCTTTAATTTGATATGATGGGGGAAAGTTGAAATAAAATTCTTTTGCACTTTGTTCAAATTGTTTTTTCTTTTGATAAGTGCACTTTGTTCAAATCGTTGCCATGTACCATCTGTAGAAATTAAGACCTCTCCAGAGTTAATTTGTAGTTTTATTTGTTTGGTAAGAACTGTTTCTTAATGGCAAAAAGAGAAGCTGACTCTTAAGTTGTTTCCTAGTATAGATTTTGCATGGAGCGGATTTATTCCATTCACTCCATGATTCGGGAGTACATGAGTATTCAACAATTGATGCTCTCTTTATTTCTAAGTAAAAAGTCGGCCTTTTTTATTGATAGTTTTCAAAATTTCTGATACTGCTTGACTTGGCTTGAATTAGCATTAGGTTGCTTGAAAAGGAAACTCTGTTCATTTTGAAATTATATCCAGCCTTTATTGCCCCTTTCTGGATGCTGGACTGTCCAGTGATCCAGGCAGGTATATCTGACATATGATTCAGAGATTTTTATGAGGTCGTTGCTCCTCTTATTCAATTGACTTGCTTGAGATGCAATTTCAGATTTCTCAAATTTAACTTATGATTGGCAGGACTATCTGGCAGCCCCAACAACGATGGACTTGTCTTACAATGTGATTTTAGAACATACCATTGCTGAGAGGGAGCGCAGGTAACTCCTGTAGGTACCTCTTGTAGAGGTTTTCTCTTCCTTGATTTAACTTGAATGTTTCACACAATCCAGGAAGAGGATAAGCAGAATGTTGCTAGGAATAGTGATAGAATGTATGATACTTAAATTATTATGCTTGTAACTAACCAAGTGGGAGTGCACGTGTGCATACAGGTGAAACTTCTTGCTATGAGGACACAGACTAGTATAGGTATTGTTACTGTACGGAGTAACTAATTTGAAATCAGCAGGATTTGACCTCGGTAGTGACGAGGAAACAACAAATCTGACTGAGTTATCATAAAACAGCAATCACTGAAAACCAAAGTTAAATTTGAATAACATATACGGAATGTTGTTAGTAACTAAAGAGGAAGATTTGGAACTAGAATATGCATTTGAGTGTACAAAGAATGTCTGCTATCAAAATAAATTATTAGTAACTTCACAAAAAGTTAGCTGTGCCTTCAGGATCTGCATCACAAGCTTGTATAGGCCACAACCACATTAAGTGACCTGTTAATCAAAAGTATGAAAAGGGTAAATTTGGGAATACCTGTAACAGTAAGCCATTAGACTTGGAAGTAATTTGTTTATAGAAATAAAAGATGTTACTGATAAAAAGTTTTGTGGTATTTAAAGTAAGTTGTAATCAAATACGTATAGATATGATAACCTAGAATAGAAGGATCAAGTCAGGGGTAAACTTTTATGACATTTAGGTAATGGTAAAGAACTATGGATAGAGAATAGCATATAAAAAAGAGTATATACATCTAGCAAATAAAAAAAGTTGAAGCTATGTATAGAGTAAGAATAGATAATGCACCCACACACACACAACTCACCAAGCAAAACTAATGAGATTTAGAAGGATATATATATATATATATATATATATATATATATACATAAGTATGTGTCTGTGTGTATATACATCGGATGTATTACAAATACTTGTAAATTGTCTCCAATTGCAATTGCTAATTATCTCGTAATTTTTGCCAATGGCTTTTCCATCAATCACTGTATAGACAATATATGTTATGGTGTTGATCCTTTTTCCTGATGTTGCTTTTCTTGTATTCCAGCCCTGCAGTTGTTGCAAGGTGCGTGGCACTTTTGAAACGCTACCTTCTAAGGTATGTACTACATATCTTGAGATCTTTAATATTCTGATGGCATGATGTGTGAGCTATTGTTTAGACTGTGACACTAAGGTGTCAGTGCTAATTTCTTTTAGTTGTCTGTGGTGGTTATTATGCTGCCGTGAATTTTTTATTTTTTTCTTGAAAATGGACTTTGCTGGAATCTATCCATTCAAATTGTTTTGTCAGGTTGTAGTTGTAAGTTCCCTACATTAATTAGGGTGTCATTAGATAACATAAGTTGGTCTACACACCGTAGTGTCATTGATGTACTCATAGGGGATTCATGAGTTTCTGCCGCGGTTGGTTGGTTTTAATCAGTGATGTCCTGATACCGCAGCTTATTAATTTTTTTTTTGGTCAATGATACTGCAGGTTATTTATTGTCTTATTTTTAGCATCATTAGTTTTTTTTTCCTAAATCCATTATTTTTTTCTCTCTCTGCGCTGGGGAAGGAGATAACATGGGTGACTAATTTAGAGAGAAACCTCTGTTGGTCTCATTGGATTTAAAAATTAAAAGATGCATTGTAGACAATATTGTATCCCACCCTCATTGCACAAGTTATTCTAATCTATATAAACTTTTTTTCATATTTATATTTTGTTTTCTTTTTGTGGTTGATTTCGTTAGTTTTAATGTTTATAAACAACAGAGGTTTGAAGCATACATTTGTTTTACTCTGTGAAGGTACAAACCCAGCGAAGAGACATTACTGCAGATTGATCGGTTTTGTGTAAACACTATTGCCGAATGTGATATTGGTCCAAACCGGAAATTGTCTCCATGGTCACAATCGTTTGCATCAACGGCATCTACGAATATTCTCCCCTTGTCTGTACCTAGTTTTGCTTCTGGGACTCTTGTGAAGTCATTAAACTATGTGCGGTCTCTAGTGTCTCAACATCTTCCAAGGCGATCATTCCAACCGGCTGCTTTTTCTGGAGCCCTTTCTGCAACTAGACAGTCCCTTCCAAGTTTGTCTTCTTTGTTGAGTAGATCATTCAATGCGCAACTAAGCCCTGCTCATAGTGGGGAACCTTTGGAGAATAAAGACGTCACAACTATGTCTGTTTTGAACCTATCAAATATTGAAAAGGCTGATGGAATGGAAGATCTTGAATACCTCGCACTCGACGTTCTCAGGTGGCGCTGGCTTGGAGAACAACAGTCATCATTATTGCTAACTGAAAGGTACACGCAGAATTTGTATGTTACCTTCTAACTTCTGCTGGTTGTTCTTTCTCTCCTTTTCAGTTTTCAGTTTTAGTTTGTCTTTATGTTAGCTTCTCCTATTGCTAAAAAATTAACTTGAGTACTTTACATGTTCCAACATCAAGTGATCGCGTTGTAAATTTCCAAGAAATGAGAACACATAATCTCCTAGAAGTAGGTGCAGCAGCTCTACTTGTAGGAGACATGAAAGCTAAAATGAAAGGTCAACCTTGGAAGTTTTTCGGAACTGCTGATATGCCTTATCTTGATCAACTGTTGCAACCTTCACCAGTAACAGCGATTACTGATTCTGCTGCTGCACGTGCCCACTTGAGAGCAATAACAGCATCTAAACGCACAAAATCCGGCCCTAGTCAAATATGGTATGCTCTTCCATCTTGTATAATTTCTGTGACATCTTTGGTGAATTTTGTTCACCATATAAAATAGAAGAGTTGTGTTGCTAATTGGATTCCTTAATTTTGTTGCACAGATTTCTGAAAAATTACCACAGGATAGAAACATGAAATCTAAAGATATTTCTTGTATGAATGGTGACCTTTGAAGATACTTGGTTTACTACCTAGGTTATACATTTAAGCTAATCTATTGTTAATCCCTGTTTTCGGAGGCTTATTAGTTAATCTGCACTCACAAGTCACACATCATCTGAAACTATAACTTTGGCATGATAATGAAGTTTGATCAGCCAAATGCTGTTTTGAATATTTTAAATGTGAAATTTCAGGGATGAATCTCCAGTGAGCACATTTCGTCCACGGGCTAAACCACTATTCCAGTATCGTCACTACAGGTAACAAATAAGAGATTGGTTATTTTATTGTTTAGGATCCCATAATATTCTTGATAGCATGGAAATACTTCTGATATTGGGTGTGAGGGTTTTGGTTTTGAACTTTTATCTCATTGGCTAATCTTGATGAATTACAACAGAGGGTAGCTTATTTGTTTGAGCACATTATTATAGCACTTCTGATGTGTCTTTTGAATAAGAAATTCAAGCTGCTAGCATTTTTGTTACAGTTTAACTCTCTCTCTCTCTCTCACCATATTTTGTATGTGGATCAGTGAACAACAACCCTTGCGGTTGAATCCGGCTGAGGTTTGTGAGGTCATTGCTGCAGTTTGCTCTGAGGCATCTTCACCAAATACTAATGTGATGACAGTATCATCTAGATTAAATAATAACTATGGAAAGCCGTCGATGGATGCAGCAGTGAGCGTCTTAATCAAACTTGTTATTGACATGTATGTTTCTATGCCTTTGGCTAGTATTATTAAGTCGTTCTTGATGCCCCATGTTTGTTCTTCGTGCTTATGTAAGTGGGCAAATCTATATAAATATTAATCTCTCTCTGTCTTTCCTACCAAATAATGTCCCATTTTCTGCCTTTTGCTCTCATTGTATACTATGTGTTTGATCATGGATAACAGTCATTGAAAATCTCTTTTTGTAGGTATGTTTTGGATTCTGGGACTGCTGCTCCTCTCACTTTGTCTATGCTCCAGGTGATGCATCAATTACAATTTGATTTTTCATGATTATCTCTTCCTCCACCCCTCCCTTACTTTTTTCCATCATTCCACTTTTTTTATATGATCTTTCAGGAAATGCTTAATTCTCCAACAGCCACATGTAGAGTTCGTGCATTTGATTTCATTTTGAACCTTGGAGTTCATGCTCTTTTATTAGAGCCAATGGTAACTGATGATGCTTCCACGATTGAAGAAGATTATTCTCAAGAATCATATTTTGACAGTGAAGCTAAGCTTGCAACACAAGAAATGAGAAGATCAGATTCTGTTTTGATGGGCACTTCCTCAGCTATTGATAATTTTGAATCCTGGATTTTAAATATTTTATATGAGATTTTGCTTCTTCTTGTTCAGGTATATTTTCTCTCATGTTTGATTCAGCACTACCATCTTGGATGCATGAAATTGTCTGCTTAGGTTACCCAATCAAAATAACTACAAAATGTAATGTCCCTAAAATGCTTAGACAAAGTAGCTCACAAAGATACCAAACATCTGTTCCTTTCCCAGCGAAGTTTCATTCCACCCTAACAAGTATTTTATAACAAGAAGTTGTCTCCCAATAAAGACTTATTGCGTAGAAAAATTCTGAAGTTTCATTCCCCCCCTAACAAGTATTTTATAACAAATTTAACTATGTACCAGTGCTTCTTTTTATATCTTTGTAAATCATGGCACATATTGTCATCATTCTTGAACCTTAGTTTGCCTTTTCCGTTCTTGTAGATAGAGGAGAAGGAAGAATCTGTCTGGGCTTCTGCTCTGAGCTGTTTGCTTTATTTTGTCTGTGATAGAGGCAAAATCTTGAGAGACCGGATAAATGGACTTGATATAAGGGTGAGATATTTTGCAATTTTTAAATATATGCTGTAAGATTATGAATATTCAACTGTGAGTCTGTTCTTAGTAGTGTTTAATTGGGATCCTTTCCTATATGCTCTTGGTGTATTCTGCAACACCATCTATGTTTTTAGATGTAAGGTTGCTCTGAATGGGGCTTATGAGTTATGACCTTACCAACAAGAGGTTAGTTGTAATAGTCAGGCCCATGGTTTTCTCCCATGTGGCCCAGGCTTCACACCCCCTCACGGTAACTACCTAGCTATATGCTAGAGTTTCCTACCTCCTAAAGATTTGGAGCCCCAGTCTGCGAAAGCGGGTTTGGGGATTTCTGGGTATCAAAAAAGAGAAAAGAAAAAGGGTTTTTATGACCTTACATATCCTGATACCTTGATTTACCATCATCTACAAAGCCATTTTAATACCTAAAAAAAAAATCTTGGAGTCTTTTATATCACAAATGATATGAGTTTTATGTTGATTTTTGTTTCACTGCCTACTTTTAGGTTATTAAGGCGCTACTAGTAATTAGCAGGATGAATTCTTGGGCAGAAGTAGTTCATTGCAAGCTTATTAGCATGTTAGCAAACATGTTTTATCAAGTACCTGAAGGAACCGACGAGACTGTTTCAAGTACCCATTTATTTCTTGTGGAGCAAGTTGATCTGATTGGTGGAATTGAGTTTATTTTCCTTGAGGTATGCTACTTATTTTTCATGAAATGGAAATCAATAGTAAGACGAGCTTGATTATTAGAAAAAGATTTAGAAGCTACTGGATGATAAGCATTTAACTAGGGACCCGTGATAATCAGAATGCTATTATCATCTGTGAGTTGTAAACAAGTTCCTTTTCTTTGGGGAGGTCAAACAACACTTTAATAATTTGAATGTGTAAACAACTACCTTAGGAGATTGATGAATGATGATGGATCTGTTTTTTTGGAATAAGCTTTATTGAAATGTTTATGTATTATATTCCTGTTTTATAAAACCAATCTATACAAGTTTCTATATGGTTTCTTTCGACTACGAATGTTATCTAATTCCAGTCATAATGCTTGTGCGGTGCAGTATTCACTAGCAAAATCAAGGGATGAAAGGAGAAATCTTTTTTTGGTGCTATTTGACTATGTTTTGCATCAAATTAATGAAGCATGCATAGCTACAGGAGACACAGAGTATAGGGATGATGAGATTCAGCCTCTTGTTGCTCTACTGACTCTGGCTGATGCGTCCGAAGCTGTTTATATATCTATTAAGCTTGGGTTGGTAGGCATTGGGGAAATTATGAGTTCTATTTCTGATGCATTGTCTACATATCCAAACAGTGAACGGCTAAATATGGTATGTATCAAAAGTATGTGTGTGGGGTGTGTTTTGAGTTGGTGTTTGTGTTTATGTATATTGTTTTTAGGGGTTTCTGGGTAGGCTATGCTTACCTTATTGGTTCTTTAATATTTACTCTTAAATGTTGAATTCCATAATATGTGCAAATGCAATGAAACATCTTGCTAGAAAAAGTAGCCTTCAGATTGGTTCTCTTCTTAAGATAATGTGACCTTGACTTTGTTCCAATTTTTTTTCTTTAAATTGATCTGTTCAATATATCTTTCTTGAGAATATATAAGGTCGTACTTAATATTGGTGGCCATGAGCTTGATCTGGGCATTGGGCAAGCTCGTTAACTGCAGCCCTATGAGTTGACCTTGCTATATTTAGAGGCTCTCAGATGTCTACTCTTCCCCCTTCCTGGAGCCTCCAGTACTTCATGGTGTTCCTTACCCACATCCATGCTTATGTAAAATTAGATTTCTATAAACTACTTGGCTATTGCCTGATTAGTATCACTTTCACAAAACATATGACCAGAGTGAAGTGTATCAAGCATGAATGCTCAAATGATCCATTTTTATCATATAGGCTTTAGTTGGACATGATCTTTCAGAACCAAAATGCATGGTTGCTATTGGTTCTCTTTTTTTTTTCTTTTTCCCTAAAGCTTGAAAGACTCACTCTCTTACATTTGTTCTGCAAATGGAGAGTGCCAGATGTTTAATTGGACTTTTTCACGCTACAGTCCTTCGGAGTGTACCAATGTGGTACATGGACTTGGCAGTTCAGATTTAATTGCAACTCTCCATTTTGTTGTAGAGAAGGGGAGGAACTGGATTTTTCATAAGTTTTGTCACTTGAATATTTAAGTTTATTAGGTTTCCAGCTCAGCTCCTCTTCTGTGAGCTTTTTCATTTACCCTGTTTGCTATCTACTGTTGGCATGGACAGAGGCGAACTGACTGATGAGCTCTCGGGGGTTTTCACATGTCATGTATTATTTACACTTTGTTTCTATAAATGTGTGTTTTGGTTTCCCCTCTTGTATTTTTTTGCAGTGGTAAATGGGTGTATGGTTTCTACTTTTCACTAATTTCAGAGATTGTTGGACAGTTATTTTTGTTTCTATATTTTCTTTCCATATTGGAAAAGTCAAATAATTACAAATTTGTTCACGTGCTGCTTCTGAGGTTTATTTAACTTTACAGCTGTTGCAGAGTGTAATGGAGAAATTTGATGCAACCATAAGTTCATTTACTCATTTGGACACGGAGTTCTTCCAAATGATGCAGATAACAAAATCCTACAAGTCTTTGGATAGCATTGAAGGTGCTGTGCTAATGAATGGCGTTGGCATGAAAGCAAAGCTCTCGTGGGCCATTTTGCATTCCCTTCTTCATTCTGGTAATATTGCTTACCAACGGAATGCATATGTCTGGTTAGGTGACCTGCTTATTGCAGAAATTAGTGATGAAAGGAATTCAAGTATATGGTCAAATATTAAAAACATGCAGCAGAAAATTGCTCATGCTGGTCTTCATGATTCTTCAGTCGCTTCGGATGTTCCTGTACCCATTTGGCTTATGTGTGGGCTTTTGAAATCAAAGCACGGCATCATCAGATGGGGTTTTTTGTATGTTCTTGAAAGGCTTCTCATGAGGTGTAAAATTTTGTTAAATGAAGATGAAACGCAGCAATCACTTGACAGTGATAATAATCGTCTTGAGAAAGCTAATGCAGTGATAGACATCATGAGTAGTGCCTTATCCTTGGTTTTTCAGATTAACGAAACAGATCGCATCAATATTTTGAAGGTAATTGCTTAAGAACTAGAAAATCTCTTGACTAGATCTTATGCATGGTCTTTCAATTTTAGAGCTGCATATAGTGTGAAAGCAGGGAGATGCAACCCTAAAAGACTGCTAATATGCTTCACGATTTTTAACCTTTTGACTTAATTGCTTGGAGAACGCATAAGATGTAGTACTTCTGAAAATCTTTAGAGAAATGACATTGTAGGGTCGTGAAGGACTTCTCTTTTTCCCTGCTGCAGGGTACAATTAGAACCTAAAATGTTCGTTTGTGCATAATCATATTAGGTATACGGTGATTGTTTCTTGCTCATAATGCTAAATGTCATTAGTAGAAGTTGACGAGGCTTCACATTTTGACATTATGCTCGGAAAAAAAAAAAGTTTATTAGCTGGGTATTATGTCGTGTACCTTTTTTTTTGTAAAAGAATGAAAAATCAAATGTAGTTATTCTAGTGTCAATCTGTTTCTCAAAAGTATTGGAGAATTGCTTTGGAGAGTTCTCATATTCCCCCAAGGCTTCATGTATACTTCATACTATAATGAAATTCTCGTATTGTTACTTTATTAGGGTATTTTATTTCTATCACCCTTATCCCCTAACTTTTTTTTATCTGGTTGTAAACAGATGTGTGACATACTCTTCTCTCAATTGTGCTTGAGAGTTCCTCCTGCAAATGCAACAGAGTTGGGAGATGATGCGCAACGTGGCAGGGTTCTTAGTCGCCTGGATGGTAATAAAAGAGTTGATGAGAAGGAGAGTTTTCACCAGGATGGTTGTACCGAAGAAACTAGTGGCAGATCTGGCCTGGGTAACAACAATCCTCTGGACCATGAGACAGAATCAATGGCAGCACTGCTTCTTCGAGGACAGGCCATAGTTCCCATGCAGTTGGTTACACGTGTTCCAGCTGCTTTGTTCTATTGGCCATTGATTCAACTTGCCGGTGCAGCAACGGACAACATAGCGTTGGGTATAGCGGTTGGAAGCAAGGGAAGAGGGAACCTTCCTGGTGCCACGTCTGACATACGGGCTACCCTTCTGTTGCTTCTTATCGGTAAATGTACTGCAGATCCTGCTACTTTCCTGGAAGTTGGCGGGGAAGAATTTTTTAGGTGATTCTGGAATTCCATGCTTTCCTTTGATGATATATATATATATTTTTTTGCTCTGTGACTATGGCTGATATATGAGTACTCTTTTAAAACAATTCAGGGAACTCTTAGATGATACAGACTCGAGGGTAGCATACTACTCCTCAGCATTTCTTTTAAAGGTAAGAGTGCTTTTTTCCCCTACAAATTATAAGTGCTGAGTAGGTGGTTCAATAGATTCTGCTAACCTATTTTATTCTGTATTTTGCAGCGAATGATGACAGAAAAACCTGAAAAGTACCAACACATGCTTCAGAATCTTGTTGTTAGAGCTCAGCAGGTGAGCCTTGTTCCGTGTTTTGCATGCAGTCACTTTTTCAAATATTATTCCTTAGAAAGACAATATATGTCCTCTTATTTTTGGAATAGATATTATTGTATTGCAAAAATTTTTACTTTGATATGGCGATGTTTGGAATATGCAATCATGAGAAAGAAACATTGAACTGTAAGTTATGGAGTTTGTTTTCTTTATATGAGATCGCATTGAAAAATTATGTTTGAGCTAATACTGTTGCAAAGTATGATAACGTTGACCAGTCTAATAAGCAACTAATGTAGATAGGATTCCAATTCTTGTTGCTGCCTGCATGGAATTTTTCAAAGACCTGAACCTTGTTCTGAAACTAACTTTGCCTTATCCCACATGTATACATAGGCCATTTTGTAGTGAACTATTCGTCTTTAAATTTGTTTTTGTATTGCTGATCATCCTTGGAAGCTCATTCCAGTTATTCCATTTTACCCTTTATAAAGGCCTTTATAAAGGTCATGATATGTGGCTGGCTAATTTCTAACTGGTAAGATTAAAAAGGAGATTGTTTGTAAGGTGTAAGGTAACTTATTCCCTACATTGGCAGACATTTAGACAGTTTATCTCTCTTTCTACTATTTTTGTTTTCTTTTTTGCTTTGAAATCTGGTCTGTCTCTGTATTACTCTCATTACTGCTAGTTTTGGACAGCATATTAACATCTTACTGCCATGTTATGTTTTCTCCATGCAGAGCAACAATGAAAAACTGTTAGAAAATCCATACCTTCAGATGCGTGGCATACTTCAGCTGGCAAACGATCTAGGAACTGGGTTGTAATCTGGCTATGCAAATTTGTAGATGTTATTTTCCTCGACTTGTAGAAGATGCTGCCAAGCACAGCTTCATGCTGCCTCTGTAATGCTCATGCAATTTCGTGCTGGCACAATTTGGCGAGTTCAAAATAATTATCTGGAATATGCTTGATTTTGTAAGCATCATAATACTCTTTGGGATCTGATTTCTGAAAGTACTTGAAGTGGCTATGATATTGAATTCAAATCTGCAATTCTGGCCTAAAAAAAATAAGCCAGAAAGTAGGTGATGCATTCATATGTTGGATACTGCTGAAAATTCTTCCAATGGAACACATTGCTCCAAGATCGGCAATCAGGACTTGTGGTTTGTCTTTGCTATGATTATTAGAAAATGGTGAACCAGATTGATATCTACTTCTCACATCTTCCTCTCCAGATTGTACATTTATGTAATGAGTTGTGGGAGACGCCCTTTGTTTTGTAAAATATATGAAGTTCATGTTCAGCTGAAGGACTATGACTGGAGGCTTGTGAGCAAAGAAGTTACAAGTCGTTCAAGAAAGTTTTGGACATGTTTAATGTTGTTCTGCCTTTTATTCTACCTCTGGACACTGGGAGTCATGGTCGCAGCCATGTATACTTATCTCCAGGTAACACCACCCATCTTCAATGGCAACATAAGTGTTAATCAATGTATATATGCAAAGATATCAATGTCGAAGTTATATATACATGTATTAAATCTTAAATAAGATTTTGTATCAAGTTGAACCATCTAAATGATTTATTAGGGTTTAACTTGAGTAAGCTAAATTCTTCTTACACATGTAAGAATGCAGGTAATCTAATTGATTATCCATTTCATAAATATTCAATTTTCTTAACTTGATATGATTTGTTTCTTCTTGTAACATCATTATGACATTATGCGCAACTTGACATGATTTGTTCCTTGATAAACGTCTCTTCTTACATCTGTTATGTTTGTTTAAAACAAATTTTTCTTTCTATGTGCAGGCAGTTAATGTGCATTACAGTGACAAAAGACTTGGTGGAAACTCTGGAAATTATACTCTGTACAGAATCAAGATTTCCAATTCCCTCCTAGTCTTCACTTTATTTTTGTCATTCCTGAAGGTGATCTTGATGCTGGCTTTTATGAAGGCATACTTGATTATAACATTCTTTTGCATTTGCTAACTCATAGAGGTTCATTATCCTGACAGCAATGAGAACAAGAACGTAATCGAATCTTGTTTCTTGCCTTGTATGTTCAGTGGACTCTATACGAGAGGGTTTTAGAGGGTAGACTGAACGCCAGGCTCTCTAATTCCAGTATATGTTGGGGGCGTCACAGAGTGTCTGTTTTTTCGGGGCATCTCACAGTGTGCCTGCTATGATTTTTGGACCTCCATGGTTTATTTTTGACATTGTAAATAGGCGATTCTTCAGCTAGTTGTTGATTGTTGTAAAATGGCTGTAGAGAAATTTTGTTCATGTATGACATTAGTGATTGATTTCTGAGAAAAGTATTGGTTTTGGTCACTTTATTGCCATATTTCTCTTCTGCAATGTCTCTTTTGTAATGGTTTTTTCTGGATCGGGGAACCTCACCACGGCAATATACTTGTTCAAAGTTCTGTTCTTCGGGTAAATAATTTTTTTTTGTTTTTTTTTGCCCTTTTTGCTGGTTTCTTCTGGGAAAAAAGTTATGCATTCATGCACTTTTCCAATAAGATTACGAAATCTGATTCCAGAAATTGACAACATGACTTCATAATAATAATTCTCGTAAGGCTATGCATTTGAAGCAGATGAGAATAATGAATGACAGTAAATACCGAGTGAAACAACAAATAAGCTCAAAATTCAGTTGGGATAACGAATGAAAGTCGATCGAAATGACAGTAAATCACAAGGTAATTTCTTGTAATCCTAAAATCACAAGGTAAACAAAGAAGAAATCAGATTCACACACGTCTCAAATTGTTTCTTACTAAACTAAAGCAACCAGTTACCAAACTCGGTGAGTGCCTAAACCGAGCAAATCTTCTCTCCAACTCGGCATCCATCTCTTTCCTCACCTCTACTGTGGATCCACCATAGCAGATTCGTAAGCGAGTTACCATCGTCGTGACCATTCAAGTTCCGAATCTTGTCCAAAGCACCATTCTTGTCATAAACCCCTTGCAAAGAGTAGACAAACCCTTTCCATCCTTCCCCAGCAGCCTCTCTACTAAGAGCTGGTTCGGTCCACTTCACAAGTTCCCTAGCATAGCCAACATCAGAGAACAATTCCTCAGTGATAGGTACAATGGGCAGCAGCTGGATTCCAAGCAGGCATTCTCTCCACTCCGCAGGCGCAAACCAAAGGCCACTGTCTCTCTTATTAGCCCAAACCACCCCGACCACCCGATTTTCCTTGGTGAAATCTGGTGCATAAACATTGTCTCCCTCTCTTACATGCCACCACATTTGAGCTGCCTGGATTTCCAACGCCGCAAGCATTGATCCTGTGGCCACAAGATCAGTGTCTCCATAGGCTAATCCCAACAATGCAGCTGAATAGTAAGCATTCACCGCCTCGCTTGTGCTCTCCTGATTCCTACCATCTCCAAATTCAGTCACCCCTCCTGCCCATGAATGCAATTTGTACAAATCAAAGCACCTCAGCCTTGGATAGTTCGAATCTGGCCTCCTGTCTAAGTTGATAAAATCCGCAGCAAGTGAATAAGCTTGAGGCCTATATTTCATCCCCCATTCCGGGTCAAACTTGGCAAGCACTGAAATACCATAGAGAAAGTAACCCAAGTGATAATGGTGATCATTGTAGACTCCAAACCCGAAATCTGCACCAGAATCCAATGATCCTTGTCTAGTAACAATGCCGCCCCATTTACTCTCATACAGGAACCCATTACCACTAAAAGTCCCATCCAACCATGGCTCAATTGCAGCCCTCAAGTACTTGTTAATCGCCGGAATCACATCAAGATAACCAACCTCCTCAGCAATCAATGCCAACCTCGCCGCTCTGGCAATCAATTTCCCATAGAAATAAGAAGAGTCTGTAGCAATTGGTGAACTCAAAGCCTCAACATCTTTGCAGAGCGCAGATATGATCTCAGTTTTCGAGTCTTCTTGAACACCCTTAATGGAATGCCAAGTGACTGATACAGGGTCTGGCTTCAAAACCCATGAATCCCCTACAACGCCCACAAGCTCGCCATCAATACTCTTATACTTGAGACCCTCCAAAACAGTAACATTTTCATATCCCTTAAGAAGCTTCACATGTAGAGGATGAGCCAGCATAAGCAAATCGCCAGACCCTTTCCTCTCCCACTTATACTCCAAACCAAACCCATCTCTGAACACAGCTTCACCCGAAACCGGGTAGCAAGAGCTGAATCGATCAAGGGCAGCCTCGAATTTTGGGTCCGATTCCGGTACTATCGCAACCCTCACAATGCCGGAAAACTCACCGGAAGTAATCAACGATAAGTTGTTGTTGGTTAAATCGATTGGAGAAGAGGTGTAGACCAACCATGTCTGATCGTTATTGAGCTTGATTGTGTGCTTGGTGCGAGCTTCGTTTGAAGAGAATGAGAGAATGGCATGGATTGTTGAGATGGAAAGCGAGGTCTGGTTCGAAACAGAGCAGGTGAGGAATGGGGTTCCCCGGACGAGATGGAACCGGAGATTGGAGGAGGGGAAGTCCAGAGTGACGCTGAGGTCATCGAAGGCGGAGATGACGTGGGTTTCTGGGTGGGGGTTTTGGGTGTTTGAGATGGTGAGGTCTGCAGTGAAGGCTTGGTATGTGAAAGAAGGGGCGGAGAATCGAGATGGGTAAGAGAGGATCAGAGCGGAGGCGGCGGATTTGACCAGGTAGGGGTGGAAGTACTCCGGCTGATCGCCGTTTTTGAGGGCCAAGTTTTGGAAGAACGAGTTTGTGGGGAGTGGGGTTTTGAGGAGGTTTTGGGAGAAGAATGGTGAAGGGTCAGGGAGGACTGTGGATTGGGTTTTTGGGAAGAGGAAATTAGGGTTTGGTGGTGGTGAGGTGGTTGTGGGTTGGTGTTCAGGTGGTGGTGGTGACGGTGGTGATATGTAAACTGTGAAAAGGATCGCCATTAATAGAATGAGAATGGGATACATGGCTTGTGAGACCTTCATCTTTGAGCAATACCACAATGGGGTTTAGTAATTGTAATTGTAGAAGTCCATTTAGATTTTAGAGTTGTACGATTTCTGGCGGCAAATTCACTTCTATTTGGGCTCAATTAAGTATCGGGTTCGGAAGCCCAAGGCCCAAAATCATATCCAAATTGCATTGTTGATTTTTGGTCATGATGCGAAATTGCATAACATGAAAAATATAGAAGAAAATTGGGGTAATCCCCTTCTTTGTCCATGTGCTTCACCTATTTAGTTAATTTGACTGTAGATGTTTATCTCTACTAATCAATGTGGAGGAAAAACGTGCCGAATTTAACACCAAATTGACGGAAATGACTATACATCGATGAACCGTGATGAACAAATAGACCAAATTGACCAACTTAAAAACACAAACCAAAATAGCTAGAGTCAAAACACATGGGCCAAAAAAATGAAATTTCCAACAATTAACACACTGGATACATACATAAACTGATAAAAATGATCAATCATAACAGGAGTGACTTGCCAAAAATAATAGCAGAGATAGAAATCCCTTAGAAAGATGTTTGATAGCAGATGGCACTGTAGGTATCTGTGGTGTCCTTGTTACTAATTGAAGGGATGACACTCTTATCTAATTTCTTTTGCATCCCAGAACAACAATGGTACTAAATACCAGTCACACTGTAAGATATAATTCAAGGGAGCAAGAAATGCTAATAGATAATGCTCCATATCCATATATATGTTATATATTACCAGTTTGCCTTCCCCTAAACTACCATGTCTATCATCTAACTGTGATTTCAGTTTACCGGCCTAGCATCTAGGCGGTATTTCTCCAAGTCAGCATCCAGATCTTCAAAAGTCACTTTAGTATCACCATAAAAAGTTTTGGCAGTCGCAATATTCTTCCTGTTATGAGATTCTGAAGTCACATTCTTCCCTTTATGAGGTTCAGTAGTCACCTTCTCACCACCCTTTCTCACCCGTCCACGGCCCCTTTCAAGTCCCAAGCCACCACCACCATGAAACGATCCCCTTGAACCAGCTCTTCCTAGCCTGTTCCCCAACAAAACAAGAAAAAGATTATGTTGATGACTATGCCTTTCCTTGGTGATGGCTTCTTCCAGTGAAGCTAAGCCGCGAAAAGAAATGTGAAGACAAGTAAATGGCATCATCAGGCAGACATCAGTTAGCAAAGTTCTACTTAACATGCCTTTTCTTTCCCTCTTCTCCAAATTAAAATAATTTATTGCAGACAACATATAGACTGCATTTTGCAAATGCTTTATCAGTAAACTTTTCCTGTGTGTATAATGTCACACATTCACATGTAAAACTTTCACAAATACACACACACACGGATATATATCTACCAGCCTATACATACACTCATCAGTCATCACATTTTTTTCACTTCCATTAATAAAGACAAGCTAATGTTCTCCCACTCTTTAAAAGGTTACTTCAATAATGTCAGACTGCAGTTTCACACAGGTGCTTGTAGAGAATTTTCATCAAAGAGAAAAACCATAGCTCAAGTAAATGTTTTCAATATACTGCCACACTTAGAATACTTTAGCCACTATATTGATATGAACATGTTTGACTACCAGCCGAAATTGGATGAAGTCTGAATGGATTTGAGGAGCTTTAGGAAAAAAGAATAAACATAGATGCTAACATGCTCTTTGTGGCTTGAAATCATTACCCTTAAGTTGTTACAAAATAACTTAGCAAGCAACTTGCAAACAATTCCTTATGATGAAACTGTGAAGAGTACATCGATGAAAGCTCAGACCAAATTGAAATGGGGCTGATTTTTCTCATTAGCTTAGTTTCTAAATGCAAAGGAAGCTCAAGATAACCATTTAAGACCAAATAAATAAGACTTCAAGTTAACTCAGCGAAAGGAAAGTCCTATCTCTGATTGCAAAGACGTAATATACTGAGAGATCATAAACCCAACAAAGAAACAGAAAGAAAGAAACTTTATACCTCTGGAAGACACGGTTTGGTTTTTCTTGCAAGAAATTTTTATTTGGAGGCACAGGAACAGGAGCAACAACATGGAGTCCCACAAGCTTAATTTCCATTTGCTTTCCATCAAGCCGCTGATTGTTATATCTCTCGATTGCTGCTACAGCATCTGAATGGTGTACATAGACAACTTCAGCTGTTCCCTGAACAGAAGCAAAGCAAACCTTATAAGCCACAGAAAGGAAAAATATTCTTTTAAAGAATCCCTTGATGTCAAGCTGTGAAGATACCTTAGATCTTCCACTTTTATCATAATGGATTGAGTGCCGTTCCAAGTCACCGACCTCAGAGAAGAGCAACTGCAGGTTGCATTGTAGTTAAAACCTTTTTCACTTAAATGCCAAAGAGTTGCGAAGACATAAAAGTTCGAACAAATACAAGGCACATTGTTTGAGTTTAGAACTAGCCAAACAATACCAAGAAGAAAAAGAACACTCACTCATAGAATTGGCTGATTGAGCAGCGTCCAATATATACAACTTGACCTTATGAACACCATACATATTCAGTTGCTCAAAAACATGTCTACACTATACACACTCCTACATAGTTTTCAATAACCATATCAAAAGTAAGACACTAATTCTTTTGAAAACCCAGAAAGGGGATTCAGGGCCACAGTAATTCACTAACAAACAGAGTTGATAAAAATTAAAAATTTGCAAAACCAAAACCCCAAGTTTGGACATTTTTCACTCTTTAATAAAAATCTACAACCATAATATACAGCTCTGGCCTCTGGTTTTTCCATTTTCTAGTGATAAATAAAATTTGACGAAAAAAGCCCCTCTTTCCCCCACATGGAAATTTCATCAAACACCAGAACACAAACAGAGAAAGAAAACAAAATAGTTAAATTCATATTAAAAATAAGTACCTCGATATCTCTATTGGTAACATCATAATCCAAGTTAGATATATATAACTTGGTGCTCCCCTCTGTGTTTATCCCTTCCCTCATAAACCTTGGCAGCTCAATCCTTCTTGGTCCAGCCACTTGCATTTTCTTCTGCATCGCAAAATTGTTATCACATATCAAACACAAACACAAAAGAAAAGACCTCATGCATAGAAACACTAAACCCTAAACCCCAATGCTTTTTGGTTCCTGAGGTAATGTAGCAGAAGAGAGTAAAAAACCAAAGAAGCTCAGAAACAACTTAAACCCAACAGAACAGAAAATGTGGGAAAGTGTATACGGTAGCACACCGGCTGAGTAGAATACGGCGCCGTTCTGGCGGCGTTGCGGTTCATGGGCCGACGAGCGGGTCCTGAGCTGAAGCCTCCGCCTCCGAAATGACCGTTATGCCCTCCTCGTTGAGCGGCGACGTTCTGACGGTGTCGCTTGGATTTCACGATAAGGTCGTTGAGAGGCATGTCCAGGCTTTCCTGAGGTGGGGGCATTTTCGGTAAAACGCTGAGAGCTGAGGGTTTTGGAGGACAGTAAAGCAGGGTTTTGCAGAGCTTTCAGTATACAGAACGACGTTTGGTGGTGAAGACTGAAGAGCAAAATGGCGTGGTTAAAAGGCGGGGAACGATTTGTCTCATTAGGGACACGTGTCGATCCTGAGCAAAATGTGGTTCTTTTTGCATGTTTTTAGTTTATTTATTTTCGGATGCTATTATCTAAGAAAACTTATTGCCAATTTGTTCTATAAGAAAAATAACAAGACACTTTCCCACAAATTTCGCATATATATTTTTACAACCAGATGAGATGCGAATCGATTGTGTAGTCTTGCTCGTGTGTACACAATTGATGGTTTCAAATTTTCGCATTGTAAATATACGTCGATAATGACACTCAAAGAGTATCAAAGATTCAAAAAATAATAATAATTTGTGAGCATGTCAACCACTAGAGTTGCTTTGGACAAGTGAAATTTTTAGGTGCTTGTCGGCTTTGCCCAAATGTGGACGGAGGGAGTTAACAAATACCTTGCCAAATGCTCGAGTTTTTTGTCAGTAGATGCCCAGACGTGATACGATGAAGAAGTCACACTAAAATTTGCGTAGTTCTTAATTTTCCTGTCATGCCTAACATTGCAGGCTTAGCTTCACTAGATCGTCTATATTGTTATCTAGCATTCGTACATCTTGATGGTGTGATCGGTTTAGTATTGTTGAGTCTAAACGGATTTTAAAGAGATGGAAGAAAAACCAAGACCTAAAAGAAATATGTAAAACTATAAGGGCCTTAAAATAATTTTGCATTTTCAAAAATGTATATACTTTTCGCAGGTATACAGTCTGAAAGTAGGACTGTGATTTAGGGTTTAACAAGGGCTTTTGCCAAAAAAAAAATAAAAAATTTCACTCGATTCTTACCGGAGTAGATTCAGAATGCGGAGATCGATTGCGAGTTTGGGTGGGTCTCTCGTGAAAACACGAGGGTTTAGCTCGAGCTCGTCCTCATCTCCGGAGCAAATCGTCGCGTCCGTACTGTTCGAGAGGCTGCCTGTTGTTATTCCCAAAATCGACCCCGTCGTCTATGCATTTCAGGAATTCTCGTAAGTCATCTCATTTATCTTAATCCGGAATTGAATCTAAATTTCATTTTGTTGATTCTGGTTATAGTGCAAAGAAAGTAGGGATATATGTAGTTTTGAATAAGAAATGAAAGAACAATGTAAACTTGTGAGTTGAGCTGGACTAAGCTCAATTTTACATTTTCAGAAGATTTGATAGAGCAATTAGTTGTACTTTTTCAATTCCTCCATTTGTTGTTTCTGCTTTTGTTAGCCTCTAATGGCAGGTTCTGGGAAAGTTAGTAGAATTTTGATTCAACTTCTGTGAGTAATGTACTTTCTGTTTAGTGTAGCTCATGTTACTTTGCTTTTTTTGGGTCCTTTGGGATTGTAGGTTTCGGTGGCGACAGCAATATCGACGCAGATATCCAGATGAACTTTTAGATAAGTCTAATGCTAGGTGAGGTTTGTTTTAAAGGTTGATTACTTCATTGGATTTGTTACTTGATCACAACTACATTGCATATAAATGATGGCACTTCTTTTAATTTTATTTTGTCAAACACATTGTGGCTGTCCCCTTCTGTTCTAATAGCTGAATCGTACAGGTTCATTCGCCAATAAAAATTATTCTTGGGTGTATTCGCCAATTAACTAAATTTCATATTGCCGTGTGTGATGATATCCCCGATGTGTTCATATTGTGTCCAGTATTAGGTCAATCTATTTACCGGTTTGAATGGCTCCCAGTCATTGTGCAAGTTAGTAATAGTCAATGTGTTTTTCTTTTTTATCAATAAACTTCTTTAAAATGTTTATCTGCATTCTCTAAACATATTTTGTAGGCTTTGTTTAGTTTAAGCTATAAATAACAAAAATTTCTTGTAAATTCCATTTTTTTTTCATATGGTTTTGCAAAATGTGATTTATTTATGTATTTACACAAGGAAACAAGCATCCTGGTGGACTAACTGTTCAGAGTTATAAAAAGGGATAAGGTTGATATTAGTATGAGGAAAGACGATGTTAGTAAATTGAAGGCATGATAAAGAGTGGCTAGTTTCTGTTCTGATTTGTATTGATGAGTCGACCAAACCACCATTAAGAAAGCACCTGTCGATTCATTCACTCAGTTCTAATTTTATGGGCAGCACTGAATTAGTATATGCATGCATGAAAGCTATGGTATAAATTCCAATTGATAAAGTTCATATGCAATTGTTCGGCTTATTGCATTAACCTTTCACAATTCACAGACAAAAAAGGTGCAAATAAAAGCTACCACTCTAGTATGACACTTTCTTTTGGTGAACAGGGGAAAAGGAGACTACCAAATTGATTATGTACCGGCTCCACGGATCACTGAAGCTGACACACAAAATGATAGAAAGTATGGAGTATAATTTTGGTCTATGTGCATATAAAAATCTAGTTTTTCTTCGTTTAGTTATCAACATTTCATTTTGTTTGAAGTAAAAAAGCACCCAAAATTCCTTTGGCCTATGAATTTCTCTTAAAACCTTTTCTACAATTGTCTTGGAGGGATGGCAGATAGTTGTTTTGTACTGCTAATGGTTGGACATTTGAGTGATTAGTGTTGATAATTTGCTTTAGTCGCTACTTCTTAGTTCGCTGTTCTTTCTTTCCGGGTTAATGTAATATGAGTACTGATAGTAGGTTTTATTGTTGCTATTGTAAACAAATTTTGATTACATGTTGCTAATGTATAGTGTGTGGGAGGTGTGTATATAATAAAAGTATCATATTAGGAGTCCTATAATTAACTGCAGGAACTTCAAGAGACCATGTATGCTTGTACCTTACAGTTATCAGATGCTTAAAAACTGTAGTAGTGGGTGAAACTTCTTTTGCTGAGTGAAAAGTAAGAAGAATTAAGAATTCATTAGAACTTCTATATGTAAAATTTATGGGATTGATTTTGATATCAGAATGCAAAAGTAAAAAGATCCTAATATTGAAGTTAATTGTTTTGTTCTCTAGGTCATTGCAGAGAGCACTTGACAAAAGACTTTATCTTCTTATCTATGGTAACACATATGGATCTCCTACTGGGAATCCAGTCTGGCATTTTCCAGAAAAAGTTTACGAGTCTGAGGAGACATTGCGGAAGGTGATGGCTATTATATGATGCCATCTATTTTTTTTCCTCTTCTTCTTCTTCTTCCATATAAATCACATTTGTTTTCTTCTCCCATTATTTTCAGTGTGCAGAATCTGCATTGAAGTCTGTCCTAGGCGATCTGTCCCACACATATTTTGTTGGAAATGCTCCTATGGGCCATATTGCAATGGAGTCATCAGAGAATGTGACCAACTCTCCATCTTTCAAGGTAGACTTTCGGAAACATTTTTCTGTAGTGGCTTGTGCCGATAGTGCTGATAAAATTATTTGTATACTGATGTTGCGTTGTTGCCTATGTTTGCTATTATTAAATATTGAATATTATTGACAGTTACATCTTTATCTTCCCTTTCTTTCAGCAATTCTTTTTCAAGTCTCAAGTGATTGCAACGAACAAGTTGAAAATTGGGAAGTGTGAGGATTTTGTTTGGGTGACCAAGGATGAATTGATGGAATATTTTCCTGAGAAAGCTGAATTCCTCAGCAAGATGATCATTAGCTGATCAGTCATATGTAATCTCTTTTTGCATAAAATCTTTGCAGTTCAGTCGAGGAATTTATATCGACTGTTGATTAAAGAGTGGAAGCTGACATAGAGAAAATCATAGGCTGTAGAATGCTGCCATTAAATTTGTTGTGTGTGGCTTGCTTTCAGTGGCTGAAGCCTGGCTCAACACTGGAATTTTTTGGATAGTTGTTGCATCAATGCTGCCCCTTTTGGCATTTTCATGTATTTTCCGGCCTTTCCTTCCCTGATAATAAATTTACTTACTGCAATGATGCTGTTGATTTATGGTTGTATGTTATGATAGCAAAGTCCATCTCTTGAAGCTTCATTTTTTTTGTATGTTATGATACCATAAAAGAAATGTGAGCACCAATATATACTTGTAAATAATGCCCACATGTATTATATATAGGCTATAGCTGGTCCTAAATTGATGAGGAGATTGATAGTCCGGATCGAATTGCCTTATAGTTTCTTCCACCTCAGGCTGCTTTGGTAAGAAAACTTCCCAAAATGACCTTAAATTAAATGACTTTTTTATTTTCGGTTTATTAAAATCTTAAAAGAAATATTTGATAAAGAAATTAGACGGCACTATGTTTTTCCGGCATCCTCCAGTCCACATTGTTGCCGCTGTTCTTGATGACATTAATGGTGTTGAGTAAGCTTGATTTATGAGTTTGAATTCCTCTCTCGCAGTTGGTTCTTTTTGTGTTTTGGGCTCTTTGGGTCTCTTTTGTAACAAAAATAAATAAAAAATTAGATGTCCTAAGTTCCTAAAAAAACAAAAGAAGAGAAATTAGAATAAGGGAGGCCCATTTATTTTTAACTTTTTTAATTTTATTTTAATTCTAAAAAGACGATATTTTATGGCGGGTGGACCAATTGCCGACCCTAACTTTCGTGGATTAAATCCCCCACCATCTGTCATCGGTGAGAATTTACGTCGTCGTATTTCCTCACTCTCCAAATCCGAGAGAGAGAGAGAGTCAGCGAAACTTGACCCTTACCCTATTGACTCTCTCTGTATTTTCCAAACCCTACACACATGCTCCGCCAAATTACTGCTTGAAACTGCGCCTGCGAGTCAGTCAAAAATGGAGGCCGACGCATCGCCGATGCAAGTTGAGCCGGCGGACAAAACCCCTCCCTCGGAGCTCCCCCTCAATCCCCCCAAATCCAGAGAAGAAGGCGAACTTTCCTCCGATGATAATGACGTAATATTACTCCGCAAACCCTAGCCCGTCTGCAATTTCTGTTTAGATTTGGTTCTTAATTCTCTGTTGAGCTTATTATTTTCGGGTTCTGTAGGGTTGGTATGCGTATTATTGTTATTGTTTCTGTGCCTGAGTATTATGTATAGATTTGGGGAAAATTGGGAAATTAGAATCGAAGTTTTGATGTTAGACTGGTTTCTAGATATTGAAGTTCCCCTTAGCTTGGCTAACTTGTTGGGCTAGATTGAGTAAGAGTGTTGAATGGTCGTTATACATAATTTATATAGTCTCTATACATGTTCATATCTTTTCTGGAGTGAAAGTGCTGCTAAAATTGGGGTTGCACTGTTTTTAGTTTTATTTTTTATTTCTCCATTATGCTACTGTAAATCTCTGGATTCAATGGATGGGTTATGGTTAGAAATTGCGTTGTAATAAGTAATAAGTGATATCGAGGTGTTTGTGGTAAGATCATAAGGTTCTTCTCAGATTGACTCTGCTTCGAAACTTCTTTGGTTGCTTGTTAATGTTTTTTTTTTTTGATAGAATTTTAAATAATTCTTACTTGGTAATGCCTTTCTCCCATTTCGATTGGCCTAGTAATTGTGTGTTGTGATTATATTTAGTTAAAGAATATGATAGGCTGGCATGTGACTTTCTGAGTCTTCTGGATGGTTATTGTTTCTTCAAATTCGATTTGTCTGTATTATTGGGCTATGCTCTGCAAATTATCTGCTTTGTTTTTTGTGGAAATTTATTTTTTAATATACAGAATTTTCTTAAATGGGTACTCTCTGTCCACAGGAAAATCCTGGTTGCTCTGTTGCACATTCCACTGGTACCAGTGTACTTCCTCCAGGGACCATGCTGGTTCCACCAGTGAACAAATTCACCCATGGGAATCAAGCGGGTAAGTCTTGCTTTCCATCACAGGGAAAAATATTTTCTTTTTGTTCGGAAGATTAAGTTGGGATATTTCATATATAGCATCATGTTGAGCTCCCACTTCTTCCAAATTGTCGTTTGACACATCTGAGGCTGATATTTCCTAAATACTTTTTCTTTGACCAATTTGAGTTACTCTTGGGCATGTGGGTGAAATGAAAATGCTCAGATGTGAACAACTCATGGATATAACAAACTAGTGTACTTAGTGGTGACTCTCTTGTGTCACGCTAGATTTCATGGTCCCTCATAATTCAGCATCGTGTACTAGATTGTCTGATGGACTTATGAAATCTCACAGGGAAGGCTGTATCTCCCGCAAGCTCTGCTGATATTCAGTGCCAAATCTTCAAGCAACCTACTTCCCAGAAGAGCAATGATGCAAACAGAGTACCATTAAAATCTGCTACACCCGGATGGCGTCCCCAGCATGCCCACTCGGGGCCCAGCAATAATCTTGTGATAAGCTTCTCAGATGATGATAGTCAGAGTGATTCTGAAGAAAAAGAGCGTGGGAAACTAAAAGCTTTACAAACTAAAGGTAATATGACTCGAGTGACTAATAATGGAAAACCACCCATTTCTTCACTTGCAAAACCAAACAAGTTGGGACAGCCAGCCAGGAATGTGAACAAAGTAATGCCCAAAAAGTTGTCTATGAATCGCACATTTGTCGCATCAATGGCAAATATCCGTGGAGTTAATTCTAGGGATTCTGGGCCTTCATCAGTTGAGCAAGGATCTCGAGCTGGAAATTTCAATTCTATGAACAAAAATATAGTGAACAGAGAGCGTGGATATGAACTTCAGGACTTGCGACAGCAGATTGCACTTAAGGAAACTGAACTGAAGCTCAAGGAAAGTGAACTGAAGCTTAGATCTGCCCAGCGAACTAAGGAATCAGTTACATGTAAGGATGATAATGCTAGGGGCCTACACAGAGATGAAGCTCATAAATGCAGTACAGGATATTCTGATGTTATGCAGATAGAACCAAAAGGGCCAAATAAAAAGCGTATAAAAGTCAGTGGCTCTTTTTCTGCACTAAGCCCACAAGAATTATCTGCTGCAAAATCTGTATTACCATCAAAAAACCCAGCAGTGGAGGACATTACTCAATTGGACACCAGTAAGATTGATCATCTCCAAAAGGAAATTCAAGTGCGTCCAACGGAGTCGAGCATTGTAAAATGGCAAAATCATAATGATAAACATGTTGCTGGAATATTGGGAAATATACATACTGGAGTGAAAGATGGTCAGTAACTTGCTTTCTCTCTCTAAGACTTAGCCTGGTTAACAGTTTGAGATGCTGCATCAATAAGAATGGTTTTTGATATGCAGGTGCTGGCATCAATGCTGAATATATCCAGTCTGATGGGAGGGGTAAGCAGATGGATTCTTTTGCTACACCAAACCAGGCTACATCACTGGCAAATATGACGTGCATTGATTTTCCAAATAACTTGGTAAGTGAATATGTCAATTACTACAGTATTGCAGGGTATTAGCTAACTATGTTGTAGGTTGAACTATCGCATCCCCTCTCCAGCCTGCCCTAGTAATATATCCATAATCGATAATATGCTTTCATTAACTAAACTTGTGCAGTCATATTAGGATGTTTCTACTTCAATTAATATAAATGTCATAGAGGTTCAAGAAATTTTATTGAATAGTATGAAAGAGTCTTTCCATAATGGTTAATTTAAGCTTGCAGAAAACACAGTTTTACTTGAGAAAAGATATCATCTCCTTGTAAATTGACTTTGCCTCAACTTCTTTTCACACTTGTCATGCATATCATATTGTATAAACTTAATTCATCCTGAATGATTTTAATGTCAATTTGCTTCAGGTTTAAATATGACAGACCTGACTTATGTAAAATATATTTTGAAATTTTCTAGTGTCGGTGTTTTTTATTTTATAAGTTTCCATTGTTGTTTGTTAATATATCTGAACTTTACAGAATAGTGTGGAGTTGAATCATACAAATACGAATAGAGGCCATCTAGAACCTGGATCCTTCTTAAACAATCTAACATCAGGAAAGAAGTTAATGAGCAGTGGTGACCATCAGGAAGCTATATCCAGTGACAAGAGACTTGAGCCCTCATTCTACAGTACATGTCAGGTTTGTTTTCTGGTCACTACGTTTTTATGTGAGGTCCCTTCTTCTGTCCGGTTGTATCCCTCGATTTTTATTTGTTATTTGTCAACTATATAGATACTTATTCTTTCTGTTTCACTTCTAGGCACTCCTAAACAACACAAACCTCTCGAATTGTTTTGGTAATGCAAATGTCACAGGAGATGGCAACCTGAATATGCATTCATTGGTTCAAATGGAGGAAATGCTAGACAAGGGTCTGGAGGAAGCACAAGAGCATAGGCGAAGGTGTGAAATTGAAGAACAAAATGCTCTTAAAGCTTATCGTAAAGCACAGAGGGCTCTTCTTGAGGCGAATGCTAGGTGTGATGTTCTTTATCGGAAAAGGGAACTATATTCTGCCGACTTCCGTGCTTATGTTATAGACAATCCCAGTTTGTTATGTTCCTCGAGGCAGAATGAACAAGCTGGACTTGGGTTGGATCACACTAATAATTTGTCTGAAAATGTGAATTTAATACCCACGTCAAGCCATCAGATGCAGCCGGAGCGTAATGATTGCAATCTAGCGGATATTGATTCAAACATCCAATGCGTTAGCAGTGCTCAGATCCCCACATCCTACCAGCATTTGAGTGGACAGAACATTGGGTTAGAACCATGCGATAAACCTGACGCTAGTGCATCTGAGCCAGTGCCTCTTCTGGGCAATAATGGCGCAGATGGAATTTGCTCTCCATCCAATGAATCAAATAGTTCAGCAAATGAAGATGAAGATACATTTTCATTCGAAAATGAATCTGTTCAACCCAACAGTGAATGTCATATTGTAGACAAACAAAAGGAGGCAGATAAGGAATCAAATAGTATAATGTCTATTGCCCGCAACGAGGAATCTTTACTTCTTGAAAAAGCTTTGAGGTCTACACTATTTGCAAAGCTAGGAACAAAACATGTGTCAAAGAGCAGTGGCATATGTAATGGCACAGGGCCTGCAGTGGAACGAGAGGCTGAAAGTGATGCCAGAAGTGAAGAAACACAAAAAGTTGATGGGAGTTCTCCCTTCTCAGAGGTGGAGAAAAACCAACAATCTGACATTGAAGGTAATCTCGTTTTGAGCTGGTATTCTCTTTTAAAAGCACAAAAAGGTCCATTTTGCAACTATTAAACTTTCAGTGCATACTAATCCTAATTGTTATAGTGTTTATAGCAGTTGGGTATATTAATCTGAGTTTAATACAACATTGTCAGTATCCCATGTTTTCATATTTTTGAACTTGGTAAATGTGCTATTTGTTTGTTCAAAGAAATCTTGTTTTATCATGTTTTGCATGAGGGTGTTGTTCCTGTGCAGTGCAGATGCATGACATCCCTCGATGACTTTGTTTGCATTCACTTCATCACGCGCTCAGTGTGGTGATGAAGGGAATGCAGAGGTGGTGATGAAGTGATATTTGAGACATCCCACTATTCTATATGATTTTTTATTGCTCAACATAGGGCTTTTTTATCATTGCTATTGTTCAGGTTTTGATTTATATCTTTACCTTCTAGGCACTGATGGGCAAGAAAAAAGTTTCACTGAGTCTCCTCTCGAGATCCAGAGAGAGCATTCCATCGAACATTTGTCTTTGAACTCTCATTCCGGTGGTTATTTTGAGGACAGATATTCCTTTGGAGGTGACCACTCATTAACTTCTATGATCTTTTCGCCTTCTTACATCTTGAGGAGTGCTTTTGGGTATATGAAGGTTATAAACCCAACCAATGTGATAGAACATCAGGACAGAAGTCAACGGAGTGGAACTTGTGATACTAATATTGAAGATGGTTCTTGTATAAACTCTGGTATAGCGCAGTTTAGCAGTACCATGGTAGACCCAGTGAAAAAGACACTGGTCAAGTTATGTGGAAGAGAAGTTGGCTCTTATACCACTGGTCCTGCTGTTGATCCCTTTTGGCCACTTTGCATGTATGAGCTTCGAGGAAAATGCAACAATGATGAGTGTCCTTGGCAACATGTTAAGGACTACTCTACCACCGATATGTCTCCACATCAGCATGATAATTCTGAAATTGCTGGTATGACTAATCCCTTCATGAAATTTTGACTAGCATTTAGTTTCTTGCATTCTTGAAATGTTTTTTCTGCAGATTGTCAGGTTGCACAAACGTTATGTAAAGAAAAGTGTGATGGTTCAACAAAAGTTCCCTGGCGTCACAATGTTATGACTTCACCAACATATCTTGTTGGCTTAAGTATTCTAAAAGCTGATCTGCATTCATATGATTCTGTTCTAGCACGGAGATATGGTGAATGCTGGAAGAAGTGTTTCAGCCTTTTCTTAGCATTGTCAAAGTCGTTTCAAAAAGATTTTCCTGCAGATGGGCCAGTCTTGCATGGAAATGATGGTCGCATCGAGGTCCCTGTGAGTTGGAACAGACAGTCATCGTATTTCCAGAGTAGAAATAGCGGAGTGGTTTGTTTATTGATTTGTTCTTTTTCAATCATTCATATGCCTTATGTTGCATGCTACTATTGTTCCTATATTTTGTGTGTTGCATTATCTAGTGCTGTGAAATATTTTGTAGCTTCTAAACTTTTATGTGCCCTGTATTCCCAAGCTTCTAAACTTTTATGTGCCTTGTATCCCACCCTCTTCCCTCCCTTCTTTTTCTTTTCGATCTGGCTTGCGTATCGATCATGATCTTAATCTGTACAATTTATGCTTGAATGTCTGTAATGTGTAATGCTCTTTTTTTTTTTTGGATGAACCAACTGTGTTGCTGTTTCAATGGTCCATCACCCTGTTTGTGCTAACTTTCGTTCTCACAATTTGATTACTTAGAATCAACCCGATCAAGCTTTGGCTGACAATGAACAATACCTGGAAAAGGCTCTTTTAATTTTCAGTCAGGAGGTCAATGCACTTGAGGGTATGAGAAAGGTAACAAACTCCCGTGTGACCACAACATTTTATTCATAATCAGAGACTTGAGTATCATCTTATATTTTTGACTTTTGCAGGCTCTTCCTGTACTGTCACGAGCTCTTGAGGCTGATCCAACATCCGTAGTTCTCTGGGTCTTTTATCTGCTTATTTACTATAGCAATATGAAGTCTGTAGGGAAGGATGACATGTTCTCTTGTGCGGTATGCTATTACATAATTCCTACTCTTGCCTTCTTATTTTTTTTGAAGCATGAATACCTGGCATTCAGGCATTAGTAATACTTATTGATAGCAGGAACACACAAGCTATTCTTAGCTTCATTTACTTTTATTCTTGTTAAAATGTTATACTTTAATTTTTGTGAGGTTAGTTTACACACTTATGGATATTTTGATTCTTAGTTGACCTACTCTTCACATTGCGTTCACTAAACGGTTGTTTTTATATTCTTTCTATCCAAGACCAAGCAATCTGATTGATATGCTGTAGGGGTCTTGGGGTGTACCATAATTTATATCAATTTGTGATTGCCTGGGGAAGGATTCGACTGTTCTTTTACTATCATCATCATTAAGATATTTCTGTTGGATCATTGCGTGGTAGATTTCTTTTGTTGAGAATCTTCTTATGGGTAATGGTAGTTATAGTTTTTTGAATTATATTTCATTGAACAGTCTATAACATAATTTATGCAATTTTCGGTTTAATCTCTCGAAATAAGCTTCATTCTACAAGCTTTTCTCTTCTTCCATTTTTGAGCATTTTTTCCCACTCTTGTGTTAGTTATATACTATTCTAGTCTTTCTAAACATGCTGTTTACTTAGTCCATTCTACATATGAAATTTGAATTTTTTGTCTGGAAACACTTCTCCTCTTGTTCTTCAGGTCAACTACAATGATCGATCTTATGAACTTTGGATTATGTTCATCAACAGTCGGATGCAGCTAAGTGATCGATTGGTTACCTACGATGTCGCCCTCTCAGCTCTGTGCCGCCATGCTTCTTCTGACAAAGATAAAATGCATGCTAGTGCATGTATCTTAGACTTGGTTTTGCAAATGGTGGATTGTCTATGCATGTCTGGGAATGTTGAGAAGGCCATTCAGAAAATTTGTGGACTCTTCTCTGCTGCCACAAATATTTATGACCCCGATTCTCCATTGCTCACTGATATTTCCACATGCCTAACAGTTCATGACAAATGTATGTTGGGGATTTGTTGTGTTTACTTGGTTATCTACAGGAAACTGCCTGACGCTGTAGTACTGCAATTTGAATGCCAGAAAGAACTGTTTGCAATAGAATGGCCTTCGATTGAATTAACAGATAATGGGAAGCAGAAGGCTGTCGAACTGATGGAAGCAGTATCAGATTCTGTATGTCAATCGCTTGATAAAAGTGAATTTAATCTCAGTTTGGCACATTTTTTTGCTCTCAACCACTTAAGGTGCATGGCAGCTATTGACAGCTTAGAAAGCTGTAGGAATCTTCTGGGAAAATATCTCAAAATGTTCCCGTCCTGCTTAGAGCTTGTTCTAATATCGGCAAGGGTCCATAAACATGATCCTGGGGATTCACTTTTTGAAGGGTTTGAGGAAGCCCTAAATAATTGGCCAAAAGAAGTCCCGGGAATTCAATGTATCTGGAATCAATATGTTGTATATGCTCTTCAGAAAGGACAATTTGATTTTGGTAAAGAACTTGTAGGCCGTTGGTTTCATTCTGTTTGGCAAGTTCACTGTCTTCGAAATGGTACATTAGATGACATGGAGTGTGATAACTCAGATGACTTATTGGCTTCGGATTCAGTTCTGCAGACACTTAGTACTGATGCTAAGCAGATGGACGTAATGTTTGGATATCTTAATCTCTCGCTGTATAAGTTAATCCAAAATGATCAGATTGAAGCTCGCTTAGCCCTTGAGAGGGCATTGAAGGCTGCTGTTCCAGAATATTCTAAGCATTGCATGAGGGAGCATGCATTATTTATGCTAAGTGAGGAATCAGCATTTAAGGAGAATTGTCGTCTTAGTGGCATGGAGAAGATTTTAGAACGTTATATAGGTGATGCCCAAGCTTTCCCTTCATCTGAGCCATTATCGAGGCAATTTATTGCCGACATCAAGAAGCCAAGAGTGCGACAGCTGGTTAGTAACGTATTCAGTCCATTCTCATCTGATTTTGCTCTTGTAAATTCCGTTCTTGAAGTGTGGTATGGACCATCTCTTTTACCGAAAAAGATCAGTGAGACAAAATGTCTGGTGGATTTTGTTGAAGCCATCTTCGATATAACTCCATCCAACTATCAGTTGGCTATTTCTGTCTGTAAGCTGTTAATTAGTGGCAACAATGCCACTGATATTACTTCAGTCAGTGTTTTGTTCTGGGCTAGCTCAAACTTGGTCAGTGCAATCTTTCATGCTGTCCCAATTCCACCAGAGTATGTGTGGGTAGAAGCCGCAGAAATATTGGGTAATATGGTGAATGTCGAGGTTATTTCTGAGAGATTTTATAAGAGAGCTTTATCTGTATATCCTTTCTCTGTCAAGTTGTGGAAATCCTATTATATGCTTTCTATGATGACTACAGGGAATATGAACACTGTCGTGGAAACAGCAAAAGAAAAAGGTATAGAACTTGATTAAAGGTTCTTTCTCAGCATTTGCTAAAGCTTGTGGGGACTGTATTTAGTATATGTGGTGTGTGGAGGCCTTGATCTTGTATATGATACAGGGGTAGATTGGAAATCCTGCAGAGTTGATTTCTGATGCAATTTTTGCTAACAGAAGGTTATGAGTTACTGTCAAATTAGGAGCTACGTACAGAAGCTTGTACATGATAGGAGCACAATCAAAGAGGTTAACTTTCAGCAACTTCGCGACACGTTCTGAAACTGATATAGACAAAGTAATTGCTGCATATGAGATTCAGCGACTGTTTTGGGGTAGTGGTTAGGTTTATTTTTCATGTTGTTGTTGTTGTCTTCCTTCTCCTTAGTATTGTCTTCACACAATCTGTTGATTTATTGTACCTACCGGATTGTTGTATGTACTTAAATCACAGGAATGAAATGGGAATATGTGTTAGTTTTTGAATATGCCTGTTACCTACCAGTTTTTATGCAATTTTTATCAACATTTTACTGATCGCCCCCCCCCCCCCCCCCCCCCCCCCCCCCCCCCTCCCACATAAGGTGGGTGTAAGATAAGACAGTCTCATGAATCTACTCTCTTCTGGTTTTCATTAGTAATGAGACATTAACACAGCGGTCAAACTATAAGATTGATCATGTTTGAAATTGCTTCTAAAATGCCTAAAAGTAATTTTCAAATTTGGTAAAAGCGTTTTTATATGAGAAACCACTAGACAAATGTTTCTCAAAACTATTTTCAATTAATTCAAAAGTGCTTTTGGGTATTCGAAAAGCAATCCCAAACATGCATTTTGTGTGGGAAATGCACTTGGAAGCACTTCTCTCGGAAGTATCATCAAGTGCTTCACCAAAATCTTATGACACATTTATTTACTTTTTTTTTTTTTTTTTGGAAATACACATTTACTTACTTAGAATGAGAATGAAGGAATTGGTTCCAATTTTTGAGTTCTCCTGCGTTTACTAATACGTGCATGAATCAGAATGACTGTGGGTCCCATATAAAAGTGAGGAATCAATTTCTGAACATCTGGAGTTTGATTACCAAGGAAGAGGTAAGTATTAAGAATGAATTCCGATTCATTTTCATTTTCATTTTAAATTATATCATTAGGTTTTTTTGTTTTGGGATAAGAAAAATAATTCAGAAGCGACATGTCGTGACCTGAAATTATTAATCGACCACTACTTGTGGTCGTCTTCTCCTCTCCGGTAATCAATCGTTGCTTGGTCTTAAACCCTCAAAACCCTCTTTGCTAAAACCCTGGGAGCAACCTAGCGAGTAGAGTAGCTACTAGGGCACAACTCTGTCTGCGCGAGATTTGGGGAAATGAATAATCTGAAACTGTACTCGGAGGTCTCTCTGAATCTCCAGTTACAGTCTACCGCAGAAGAAGAGCTTATACTCTTCTCCGCCTTCGACATCGAGCAGAATCGCTTGTTCTTCGCTTCTTCCGCCAACAACATCTACGCCACCCACCTCTCATCTCTCCAGGTTTAACTCCTATGCTTATTGCCTTGAATTTCATTGTTCTATTTGTAAAACCCTAATTTTGATTGCGAATGTGATTCGCAGCATGAAAGGGCATGGAGCAAAACCTCAATCTCCGCGCAGGTTAATCGAATTGAGCTGGATGAGCCTGAGGACTTCATCACTTCGTTTCTTTACCTCATGGAGAAAGAAGCCCTCTTGGTGGGAACTAGTAGAGGGCTTCTGCTGCTGCATAGTGTGGATGATAATGCCTCCCAAGTCGTCGGCGGAGTCGACGGCGGTGTCAAGTGTATTTCGGCTAGTCCAGATGGAGATCTTCTGGCCATACTTAGTGGGTCTGGGCAGATACTGGTAATGACTCAGGATTGGGATTTGCTGTATGAGACTGCACTCGAGGATCTTCCTGAAGATGATGTCAACCACGTATGTAAGGACCTCTTCTCTCCATTACTTACGGATTTTTAGATTTCGGTTTTGCTTTGGTGCAAGTGCTTGCTGTTTGTTTGGGGAATAGAAATGTGATCCAAGATAACTTGTAATTTATTGTTCATTTTATATTCGGAGGCATTGTACTGTTGCCTTTGACATGCACTTATCGTAATATGGGGAAGGCTTTTATCTATGACATGAGTTTGGTGACTGGTCTATGGTTTCAGGTGATCCACAATTGTCTATTGAAAGCCCCATTGCTTGGCGCGGTGATGGGAAATACTTTGTCACACTAAGCAGGGGATTGGATTCTACCTCTTTGCTTAAGAGGCTTAAAGTTTGGGAGCGGCATTCAGGGGAGTTACATGCTGTTTCAGAATCAAAGTCATTTATGGGATCAGTGGTGGACTGGATGCCCAGTGGAGCAAAAGTTGCAGCTGTTTATGATAGGAAAGCACAAAATGAGTGTCCTTCAATAGTATTCTATGAGAGGAATGGTTTAGAAAGAAGCCTGTTTAGCATTAATGAGCAAGCTAATGCAACTGTAGAATTTCTCAAGTGGAATTGCAGTTCAGATCTTCTTGCCGCCATTGTCAGATGTGATAACTATGACTGTGTCAAGATTTGGTATTTCAGTAACAATCACTGGTACTTGAAATCTGAATTCATATACCCAAGACACGATGGAGTGAGGTTTGTCTGGAATCCAACAAGGCCTCTGCAGTTAATATGTTGGACTCTTGGTGGCCAGATTACATCTTACAACTTCATATGGAATTCAGCGGTGATGGACGACTCAACTGCTTTAGTAATTGATGACTCCAAGATACTTGTAACCCCCCTGTCTTTATACCTAATGCCACCTCCTATGTATTTATTCAGCCTTAAATTCTCGAGTGCTGTCCGGGACTTTGCCTTCTATTCCAAGAATTCTAAGAACTGCTTGGCTGCCTTTCTATCAGATGGCTGTTTATGCATTGTAGAGCTTCCAGCAACTGATACTTGGGAAGAGCTAGAAGGCAAAGAATTCTCTGTTGAAGCATCCAGTTCTGATTCACCATTCGGTTCAGTTTTGCATCTTATATGGTTGGACTCCCATAAGATTCTTGCTGTTTCTCACCATGGGTTCAGTCATAGTAATTACTTGTCTCAGACTTCACTTAGTGAGGAAGACCTTGGTTTTTATTTGCAGGAAATTGAGCTTGCATGTTCTGAGGATCATGTCCCAGGTTTAGTAACATGCTCAGGATGGCATGCAAAAGTTTCCAGTCGAAACTCTCTAGAAGAGACCATTATTGGAATTGCTCCTAATCCTGCTACAAAAGGTTCAGCATTTGTTCAATTCGATGGTGGAAAGGTTTGCGAGTATGTTCCAAAGTTGGGCATCTCCAGAGGGGCTCCAAAACATGATTGGAGCTTCTCAACAACTTGCCCTTGGATGAGTGTGGTTCTAGTTGGAGACAGTGGGTCATTGAAACCTTTGCTTTTCGGACTGGATGACAGTTGTAGGCTGCACGTCAGTGGGAAGATAATATGCAACAACTGCAGCAGTTTTTCATTCTACTCAAATTTGGCTGATCAAGTGATCACTCATTTAATTTTGGCAACGAAGCAGGATTTTCTTTTTGTTGTTGAAATAACAGATATATTGCACAAAGAACTTGAGATAAAACATGAGAACTTCATCCATGCTGGTAAGAAAAAAAGAGAAGAAAATAGAAACTTCATAAACATATGGGAAAGAGGTGCCAAAGTTGTTGGTGTCGTTCATGGAGATGAAGCCGCTGTTATGTTGCAACCATCTCGGGGCAATCTAGAATGCATTTACCCAAGAAAGTTGGTCCTGGCCTCTATTTGCAATGCATTGATCCAAAGGCGTTTTAAAGATGCACTTCTCATGGTGAGGCGTCAGAGGATAGATTTCAATGTCCTTGTTGACTATTGTGGTTGGCAGATGTTTCTTCAATCAGCTTCAGAATTTGTCAAGCAGGTCAATAATTTGAACCACATAACTGAGTTTGTTTGTGCCATGAAGAATGAAGACATAACAGAGACACTATATAAGGAATTTATTTCTTTACCCTTTCCTAAAGAAGCTAAAGATGTGCAATCTCACGATTCCAAGGGTTTTGATTCCAATAACAAGGTTTCTTCTGTGCTGCTGGCCATAAGGAAGGCTCTTGAGGATCACTTACCGGAAACTCCTGCAAGGGAGCTTTGCATTTTGACCACTCTCGCTCGTAGTGACCCCCCTGCACTTTATGAGGCTTTAGAGAGAATAAAAGCTATCCGTGAGGCAGAATTGTCGGGTTCCAATGACCAAAGGAGAATGTCTTACCCCTCTGCTGAAGAGGCTTTGAAGCATCTCTTATGGTTATCTGATTCTGAATCTGTTTATGAGGCAGCTTTGGGCCTTTATGATTTGAACCTTGCAGCTATGGTGGCATTGAATTCTCAGCGGGACCCTAAAGAATTCCTTCCATTTCTTCAAGAATTGGAATGTATGCCCGTTACTTTAATGCGCTATAACATTGACCTTCGGCTGCACAGGTTTGAGAAGGCTCTCAAGCACATTGTTTCTGCAGGAGACACTTGCTATGCAGATTCTATGAACCTGATGAAGAAAAATCCTCAACTTTTTCCATTGGGACTTCAACTGATTGCTGATCCTACCAAGAAGAGGCAAGTCCTCGACGCATGGGGAGATCATCTTAGCAATGAAAAATGCTTTGAGGATGCTGCTGCCACTTATTTGTGCTGTTCCAGTTTGGAAAAGGCTTTGAAGTCATACCGTGCTTGTGGTAATTGGAGTAAGGTGCTTACAGTTGCTGCGCTTCTAAAACTGGGTAAAGATGAGATAATGCAACTGGCTCATGAGCTATGTGAAGAACTTCAAGCTCTTGGTAAACCAAGGGAAGCTGCCAAAATTGCGCTGGAGTATTGCAGTGAAATTAACAATGGAATGAGTTTGTTGATTAGTGCGAGGGACTGGGAGGAAGCTTTGAGAGTCGCTTTAATGCACAATAGACAGGATTTGATCTCTGAGGTGAAGAATGCAGCCTTGGAATGTGCGATCTTGCTTATTGGTGAATACGAGGAAGGTTTGGAGAAAGTAGGGAAGTACTTGGCTCGTTACTTAGCGTTAAGACAAAGAAGGTTACTTCTTGCTGCAAAGGTCCAGTCAGAGGAACGGTCAATGAACGATCTTGATGATGATACTGCTTCCGAAGCTAGCAGTAATTTCAGTGGAATGAGTGCTTACACCACTGGGTATGTTTTTTACTTACTTTTGTTCATACAGCTTTACCTCTATGATTCATTGTGCTCCTTGTTTTCTATAGTTGGGTATAGCTAACTTTCTCCATTGGAGGCAAAGTTGTGTTAGTAATAGTATATAACTATGTACATTAATCCTTCGGCACTTGCTCCTTATGGCTTTGATAATTACTCTTTGGCGCTGCAATGTATTTGGAAAGACTTTACTGGTTAGGATAAAAGTACCACCCCCTCAGAAGGGAACCCAATGACCAGAGCCAGAGGGGAAACATTTCCCTGTACCTTTTTTTTTTTTTTTTTTTTTTTTTTCAGTTTTTTCCTTAGTTTTGTACCATGCTTTAAATATTTTGTGCATGCAGTATACTTAAATACGTATTTTGAGCCAGAGGGGAAATATTTAAATACGTATTTCCTGATTATCTTTGGGAGGATGGTTTGAGCTTTCATCCCTCTTTTCTTTTCATCTTCCACCATTTATAGTTTCTTCTTTACAACATTGCTTCAGTTCATTTCAGCTATGCCTCCAATGATATTATGGAGGATGGTTCTCCATTAGGTTCCATGTACATCTTAAAGTTTGTATTGTCAGTCTTTAAGTGTTTGCCTAATCTTGTGGGCAGGACCAGGAACAGCTCTGCCACGTCCACCAGATCAAGTGCAGCTAGCAGGGCAAGAGATGCCAGGCGTCAGAGAAAGAAAGGAAAAATCCGTGCCGGCAGGTAGGTATCTTTTGTAATACAAGAGTCAAACACTCTTTTCTGCAATTTTTCTATTGTTCCTCCCCACTCACAATTTCTACTTGACATTGCAGTCCTGGTGAGGAGCTGGCTCTTGTAGATCATTTGAAGGGCATGCCTCCAACAACTGGAGCACTGCAGGAGCTAAAATCTTTATTGCTTTCACTTGTGATGCTTGGCGAGGTTGAAACTGCAAGAAAGCTGCAAAGGGCCGGAGAGAACTTTCAATTGTCGCATTTGGCAGCAATCAAACTAGCTGATGATACAGTATCCAGTGATGACATAGATGAGCATACACAGACTTTGGAGCATTACACACAAAATATTAGAAGTGAAGTGCAAAACTCTGAGGCTTTATTTTGGCGGTGTAAAGTATTTCTTTCTCCTTGAGTGATTTGGAAAATTTCTACCTACAAAATATTTTGAGACGCAGCTTGGACTCTCACTTTAAGTGGATGAAATGTGCATCTTTGCAACCGAAGCTTTACATCTCCAGACTCCTATATGGTGCCTGCATTGGGGTCAGAGAAACACTGTTTGAAGCTATAGGCACTTTGAAACATTTCTTGGGAAGCTCGCAGTCCCGATCCTCCCATTCTGCCCCGATTGTTTGTGTCGCTCCATGTACCTGTTTTCGGAAGAAGCATAAAGGGAGAAGGGTCTAGGAAAGCTTGCAATCCCAAATTTCAATTCCATCAATCTAGTGATTGATGCTCATTTTTATTTCATTTGTTCGATTTTGTATCAACTACTTTACTCGCAGTTACATAAATTAGACGAAGAGCTAGTTTTCTTTTGTTCTTGGCCTGTTGCCTCCATATCGAAAGAAAGAAAAGAAAATTAATTCTTCAAATTAATAGTGGAATGATGAAGCTTGTTTAAAATTAAAAAGATAAATCAAATAAAAAGTGACATCAATTTTTAAGAAGGGCCCAACCGGGTTCGAACCGGTGACCTATTGATCTGCAGTCAATTGCTCTACCACTGAGCTATGGACCCTTGATTGATAATGTTTTCAGCAATAGTAAATATATAATATCAAGTAGACCCTGACTACTACAATAGATCAATTCTCCATTCTCCATTAACATGTTGGTTCAACTTGGAGCATGGAAGCATGTCCACGGTCAAGCCCTATTTAAGTGTGGCAACAGGAACAGTTTAAACAATCCCTTTTCTTCTCATTTATATTGAAGTACCTGGACCTTGTTCAACTAGAATAACATTCAACCACAGAAAAATACTGGCCAAAACAAAAGTTTGAGAATGTGGCAAATAAAAGTTGCTGGTGTATTCATTTACTTTCTTCCTCAGTGTGTGATTCAAAGATGGAAAACTATGTTCTCTCGTGGTTTTAGAGAGGGGTGGGTGGAGTGGCAAAGTCATAATTTTATGTGGGTACTCCACTGAGCCCTCAATTCTCCAGTGTGGAAATATTGGGTATGTCATGGAAACTTTGGTTGTGCATGTGACTAGAACCACTTCTCTGTCTGAATGAAATCGGGAATTTCAGCAACATTGAAAGCTTCGCTCCTCTTTTCCACTAGTCCTCAGCACTCATTCTACAGACACAAGTTGGATCTGCATTCTATGATCAGATGCATTGTGCACCTCTCTTAGGTCCCAGCTATCTTCGACAATGTTCGTATGACTAGTCATCTTTGTAATTTGCAGCATGTTAGTGCACGTAGGAAAAGAGTTGTAACTTCCTGAACAAGGACCTGAGTTGTAAAATTTTCCAAAGCAAATGTACATGCTCTCAGCTCTCAGCTCCAAGTTGGGGGTAGTTGTAGTCACCCGCCTGAAGTGTACAAACCCTATTTTGGACCTCTACCCAACTACATCCTGGTGTTTTCTTCGACCCAGAGCTCTTCATCTTTGATCTTGACTTGCCAGCATCAGCCCATCTAGCAGAATGCGCATGTATATCTGATAAAGCTATGTAATTAGTAGCATTTGTAGGCTCAAGCTTAACAAGATGACTCAACGCAACTTCTCCCAACTTTGCGTTTGAATGCATCCTGCATGCCCCTAATAACGCTCCCCAGACTCCGGCATCAGGCTCCATCGGCATCACATTAATCAAAATTAAAGCTTCATCGAAGAAACCAGCACGGCTTAGAAGATCTACCATGCAAGCATAATGTTCCAACTCTGGTTCAATATGGTGCTTTTCATGCATGAGCTGAAAAACTTTTTTTCCTTCTTTTATTAAACCCGCATGTCTGCAGGCAGACAAAACACTGATGAATGACACAGAATCAAGTTGGACAGAGCTCTCTTGCATCAGCGAGAAAAGTGCAATAGCGTGATCCCCTTGCCCGTGCATTGCATACGCTGCAAGCATTGCATTCCACGAAACTTTGTCCTTGAGTTCCATCTCTTCAAAGCATTTTTCTGAATAATTGAGTTGTCCACATTTAGCAAACATGTCAAGAAGAGTATTTCCCACAAGTGTATTAGAAAGAAACCCCTTCTGGATAATGCAGGCATGAAAAGCCATGCCCTCTCTTAGAGCTGCCAGATATGCCACTGCAGGAAGGATGCTAACAAATGTGACTAAATTAGGTTGACAGTTCTCTAAATTCATCTGGTGAAACGCAGATATAGCTTCCCTGGCATGTCTACCCTCCATGTATCCTGCAATCATTACATTCCAGGATACCACATCCTTCGTAGTCTTCATTGATTTAAATAGAAATTCAGCTGACAATATGTTACCACATTTGGAATACATGCCAATAAGGGCATTTTTCAAAGGAGCATCATGTTCAAACCCACTCATTATAATTTTTCCATGAATACAGGTGCCTTGATCTAGATCATTTAATATGCTACAAGCTGAGACCATACCCACCATTGTTCCTGCATCGGGTTTTATACCAGACAACCATAACTCATCAAACATATCTATAGCATGGTAGGCGTCACCAATCTGGGTATATGCATTTATAAGTGCATTCCATGTCACAACGTCTTTACATGACATTCTATTGAATATAATCAAGGCGGGAGTAAAGAATCCACATTTAGCATACATGGAGACTAGGGCTGTCCCAGTAGAAATATCAGAATCAATATCAGCCTTAACAGCATGGCAATGTATGCCCTTACCAAATTTCAGATATGAAAGCTCTGCACAAGCTGAGAGGACGCTGACCAATGTTATGCCACATGGTTTGAGATTTTCATTCTGCCTATCTCTAAAGAGGGACAATGCAACTTCAGGATAACCAGACTGGACACAAGCAGATATAAGTGCAGACCAAGCAACTAAATCTCTTTCCCCAAGTCTCTCAAACAATTGTATTGCCTTCTCTATTTCTCCGCATTTTGCATACATGGTTATTATAGAAGTAGCAACCGAAACATCAGAATCGACTCCTAGTTCTAAAGCACAGAGATGGATCTCCCTCCCTCTCTCTAAATCTCTCTTCTCAGTAGCAGCCAAAAGAGCACTTATGATGCAAACGTTATTCATTTTAGTGCTCTCCCCTTTCATGCAATCAAATAACTCCAAAACCTCAAGAAAACATCCATTACTCTCGTACCCTGCCATCATTGTCCCCCACAAAACATCCTCATCATCGCGGCCCTGCATCATGTAGAAAACCTTGCGAGCAACATCCACATCTCCACACTTGGAATACATATCAATCAACCCATTTGAAACCACTGAACTCAAATCCCTCCTAATCACATACCCATGAATACACCTACACGAATCAATATCTGCTAATCTAGACACTGCTGGAACCAAGTTGAACAAGCTTACTAAATTCGGCCCCATCCCCCATGATTGCATCCTCTTAAAAAATTCGAGTGCTTCATTAGGATCTTCGCTTTGCGATAAACCAGCAATCAAAGCACTACAAGCCACAACATCTTTGTCAGGCAATTTATCAAACACTTCTCGTGCACATGTCAACTCACCCATTTTACAATACATATCAATCAGACTGGTCCCAATAAACACATCAGAATCTAGTCCCTTACGTTCTACTTCACGGTGTACCAAGACACCCTCTTCAAAATCCAAAGCACCAGTACAAGCTTTCAGGACAAAGTTGAAGGTATACTTGTCTGGCTCTAGACCTTGCTCTAACATGGAATGGTACATTTTTCGAGCTTCTTCCAACTGCTTCGCTCTTGTATAAGCTCTAATCATGTAGTTCCACAATTTAACACTTGGGTTTTGCGCAGAACAGAAAACTGAGCGCGCCAAATCACATTTTCGAAACGAAGAGTAGGAATTTATGAGATGGGTCAGTGTGGAAGGGTCTTGTTGGAGACCTGAGACTATCAGGTGGGCATGGATTTGAAGCAAGGACTTCAAATCTTTGCATGAGGAGAAGAAGCCAAGATAGTGTTGATAATTCTTAGTAGCTGCTGTGAGTGCATGGAATTGTCTTTGTGCTGCCTGTTTCATGATCATGGTGCCAAACTGTTCAAATGGCTTTGCCAAATTGCTTCTGTGGTGGTTTCAAGGAGAAGTGTTTGGAGCCTCAAGCCCACAAATATTGAATTTCTATTGGAGGCCCATATCTGATTCTGGTCCAATAAAGCTCAAAATGCCTCCCTCTCCACCCTTTCAAGGTTTCAGTCTCTGGGTGTCAGAATTAGAACTGATTCTGATTGTATTTGAGATTAGGGTTTAAGGGTTTTGGGAAATGGAGGCCAGGAAGCTTCTGAAAGACAAGAAATTCTGGGTCGCATCGTTTCTCATTGCGTGGGCTGCTGCTCTCCAGGTACAGCAACTTCTCCTTCTACACCTCTATCTCTCCCTCTCTCTCTCACAGTCACACTCAAGCACTCAACTTTTGGAATTTCTATGCAACTCTGCTACTTATCAATTGGGTTGTGGAAGTAAAGTTGGAAACTTTTATGAGTTTCAGGGGCACATGATGTGGGTGCAGAGACAAGAATCCTTCAAGGAAAAGTTTGGGATTCTCAATGAAGCCGACACCAAGGATGCTGATAATTAAGCTGTAAGCTTTAAGCCAATAGCACCAGAATTGTATGTTTACAATTCCCAAGTTCTGATCTTTAGAATTTGTCTGATTGGTTTCTGAGTTCCATTGTGTAACTGGGAATGAGTAGTCTGATTGTAGTTGTGAAATTTTAATTTGTGGAGATACCCACTATGATGTAGAAATAAAAGTACTTGTGGAGTTGTGGTGTATAGAGAGACTATAAAGAAAAACAAAGCTGCATATTCACAGGAAGGTTGTGCCTGCTGAAACTTTTTGCAGAACTGATGATAGATTCTGTTTCTAAAGTGACAATAAATGGGGACCTTAGTGGCCATTATTTCTGCTAGTCAGTTAATTGATTTTGTAGTATTGCTACTAATTTGCACTATTTTGAATTTTGATGAAGCAATTCTGGTAACTCTTCTGCTTGTCAGCAAGATTGTGCAAATGTAGAATCTGTAGCCATGACATAGATAGATCGGATGGCAATGCTTATGCTTAATGTGTTAATCATGTGGTATAATCTCACAAAATTTGTTGGCTTCAGTTGTGTGAGGAATGAGGATGTTTCAAATGAAAGATCGATTCTGTAATGGACTCATGTTGGGTGTCATATTCTTCTCATTCTTTCATGTTGATCACCCATTTCCTATACACCTATTTTTGGTAACTCTGCATTCCATTTTGTAATCTTTGGTTATGGAAGTGAAGATTGTCCAACTATGTTAGGCCATTGGTGTGTGATTACATCTTTTGCCGAGTCATGAACCGTGTACTTCTCTGCTTGGGATATGTTGTTTCTTTGTTGGCTTGTCTTTCAGACCAATTCTATGCAGAATTCTAACTTCTGGAAATTATTCAAGTGTTTTGTGTGGACTAAACATCAAAGAATGAAAATCTTTCTTCCCACGGGGCATTTCACATCTAGACAGGCAGTCTTACTCTGCCTAGGGAAGGGTAATGTGGGATACTGAAGGAATGAGAACTGTTGGAACCCTTTCATTTTACGTTTGTGTTATCTTTTCGTATATGAAATTGTCACTTGCTCCTTTCAAAGAGAGGATTCATGTTAGTTTGCACCCCTCACGTACTAGGTAATAGGAGTGTATCTGTGTATGGGTGGAAATGAATTTGGTTTCTTGCTGGAATTTGGTTTCATTCTGTCTCCCTTTGAAACTTAGAACATCATTCAACGTCGTGGGTGGAAAATACCATTGTACTAAATGCTAGTTGATTTCAATCTTAATTGTGTCAATATATTGTACTAGCTATTGATCTCGTAATATTTTTCTTCGTAAGAGCATCTCCAATGGTTGGAGCTATCGGCAACACCTATATTTAGATCTCAAAATGACACTTTGAATCTCCAATGGCGGAAAAATTGAGGGTCAAATTCAGTTTATACTTATTCCAAGTGCCAAACTGAGATCAAATTGAGCCTAGTGTCATTTATTTTCGGTGGACCCAAGTGCATGTGGGATGAGAATGAGAGGATCGTGATTTTCTTATATGAATAGTGCTAATTTAAAAAAGTGCTATAATAAGTTTGACACTTACCATTGGAGATGCTCTAATATTATAGAAAATTTCAAATTTAAATTTCCAAATATCAACAAATCCATAATATTTTACTCTAATTCACTAGTGGATTGATACCATCATATCTGGAGTCTTGACATCTTGTGATGTCTATCGTTTAACACATGAATTTCAAGGGAGTTGTTATAGGAGTGTGGCGCATCTAGAATCCCACACCACGTCGTTGGTCAATCTTTTTCATTTAGTCGTGAAGCATATTATTCTCATTTTTTGTCTCAACTTGAAACCGACTCCATTCCTTGCTCAACTCGCATAATCATAAAGTCATAAACAAACCAGATCGAGGCGGCGGCGCTTCATTTGCACCATAATCAAACAAGAAAAATATGCTCCAAAGGTTCACATGCATGTGAGAGAGCATATTCAATTCAATTTGGATACTGTTTACCAGATTAAAATTCTCAAACGCCAACTGGTTTGTTAGTTAGTACTGTTCTAATTAATAATGATCGAGGGGGAAGTCAACTTGGAAAGTTAAGCAGCTAGCTTGACCAGGAAGCTAAGCAAAAACCAGTTCAAGAAAACTGTGATAAAAGGTCCTTCATTATCTAAGCTTGTTAGGTAAAGTCAGACGAAGACCAAAATACAGTTGCACCAATTGTTCAGCTACCAGAAACAGCATTATTCACACTGGAAATGAATGGGTCTATTTGAAGTTCTAGCTAGTTGTTCCAGCTGCACTAGGTTTCTGGTGTGAATGGTTAAGTCGGCAAGTAATGTCCTGGATATACTTTTCTTTTAGCTGACTACTAGAATATGTATGATATGTACGTATATTATCCAAACCCGTGTTAGTGTTAGTTGTTTATGCCTGTACATGTTTCTGGGAAATTATTAGCAGAAGATTATAAATTTACAAAGCCGTGTGGAGAGCACATAGCAAACTTGTTATTGTTTATTTAAGTTTTCTGAACTAGACGTTGCCTATATTATACATGGGACCAAATTAAAGTGCTCTTGGTCTTGTGCTTTGGTTAGATTACAATCTTCTTGGTCTTTTTTTTTATGGTTCTGTTTGAGAAAAGAAAAATAACGTGTTTTTCACATTCAAATCAAATTATAAGGCAAATTAATTAAGCTGCATAGATATTGAAGATTAAGGGAAAATAGCGAAATTAATTAACAATTTATGCAAGTCGTTTCAATACCAAATAACGAAAACGACGTGAGAGCATCTTTAGCAATGTTAGTTATTTTTTAACTAAATTTTAGCTAAAGTAGCTAAAAATCTATTTTGGTTAGCCAGTTTGAAAATACGTCTGCATCAATGCTCTCTACTATAGCTAGTATTGAATTTAAATTATTTTTTAATGAATAAAAAATAGTTTAAGTGTATTTAATAATTACACAAAATAACTAAAAATGAATGTTTTAAAGTAACAAAAATATTATTAAACAAGCAAAAATTAATTAATTCTAAGATTGCAGAACTTAAAACACATGAACCACGTACTCACCAAAACGCAAGGTCGTAAAAAAAATGCAGTTTCACCAAATCCAAGAACCAACAATTCAGCTTAATTGATAATTTGATATATATTATTTAAGTAGGTAGGTAATAATCTAACCCTGTTCATGCCACTAGCTAGTAACCAGCAAGCAACTAGTTTCCCGGCCAATTCTTAATTATATATTGTTCAACTCTATTAACAAATACTTAGGTAAGGGTTTGCTTAACATTAATTCACAAGCAATCAGAGATTAATTAACAATTAAATGAGATCATTAGTGCATGCTGATGGTGATATATATACATATATATATATAGTGATGGCAGAAACTAGTTAATTAATCAAATCAATTAATTAATTATAGTAAGTAATTAGTTGATTCATACATAGGTAACTGCTCTTATCTTATAGAGAACCTGTTTTCCCTTGGCCTGTGCTGACTGATTTATGCATTGCTTGATTGGCAATTTTATATGGAGTGAGCTACAAGCTAGCTATATAGATAACCTAGGGGTACTTACTGAATCAAAATTTGATATACATGGTACATACATAGTGGATGTTGGTCCAAATTCCAAAACCCTAGCTGGGTGTCCACTAATAAAACAAAATGTACACTCACTAACATCCTTGATTTTATCCTTGACTCAACAACCTTGATTTGGTGTTAGAAATTTAGAATAAAATAGATCACACGCCAACCAATTTAATATCAAGCAATTAGTTACTTGTTACATATGCTCAACATTGTTTCTCATTTTTATCATGTTCGTTACTCTAAAAATTAAATAATTTCATGTACGTGTTTAATTTTATCATTCATCAACTCCAAGCCTCCAACATTAACATATATATATTTCATCTTAATGTAGAAAACAATCTGAGAGGATCGCTCGTTAAAGTAACACATGAACCAAAATTGCGATTCAATTACAAATACGACCAAAACCATAATTATTCCTAAGATAGTAAGATCAATATATATCAGTAATTTTTTTTTTCGATTACAATCAATAAGTTCTTGTACGTCTTTACTAGTTTTCCAGCTTCTGGCTACATCAGGTCCCAATTAAGTTCCACCTTGTCTAATTTGTTCCAATTCTTGAGTATGACGAAACTGGAAAAATTGGTGCCGGTCTAGCTAGCTAGCTAGCTAAATCTAGCATTTAGGTATCCTAATTAAGTCAATACTATCCTAGTCAAGTTTCCACACTAGAAATCGAGACACTGCCAAGAGGACCGTGTATGATAAATATGAATGACTTTTAGGAATATTGGACCCTTCTAATATTAATGATTAAAATCTTTCTCTATCCCTAGCTAGCCTCCCCATTCAAATTATTGGAATTAAATTAATGAACATGCAGACTTTGAACTTCACTCGATTAGTACTTGTTCAGATGATGTTTACACTTTGGATAGTTACTTAGTTATACATTCAAATAGAAATATACACATAATAATGTTTATATATGCTAAATTCAAATAGAAATTTCGAATGGAAAGCGATGTAGATCGAAACAAATCCATGATGATCACTTGTATAGGAATTAAATTCACCATCAATATACTAGTTGTAGTCTTAGCCTACTATATACATTAATTAAGTTCCATGGTATTTTCTACTACATACATATATATGTCACTACTTAGACAATTTCTGTTAATAATTAAAATTATCTATATCCCCATATGCAACACATATTTACTTCTATATTGTTAGCTTGATCCTAAATCTGTAAATCAGATCAAGTTCACACCAACTAAGGATCGAAGTTGATCAATCTCAGTATTTGGAATTATAAGTCTAGCTTATTCAAATTTTGACACAATTATTCTCAATAACAAAATAAAATTTAGAACGTACTAAGTTTCTATCTAATTTAAAAAAAAAAAAAAAAAACTATTGAGCTACCTACCCACCACCTCACCATTCTATGGGAAATATACATTATATCTTACCTAGCTTGGAGTTGCCAGAACAGCCTAGCAAACAGACGGACAAACACACACACACACATATATATACAAGGAATTTCTTCAAAAATTATTTCTACAAAGAATTAGTTAAATCAAGAATTATTTAGTCTTTTGATTATCATCTTGATCCATCATTTCACGATCGATACAACAATATGCATGTATATGTTTTTAAACTTGTCAAATTAGATGACTTAGGTGATTAATTCTCTTTTTATGTAACAAAAAATGGCTTAGTTAATTAGCAATTTCCTATTAATTTGACCTTTTTCTTTAAATTTGATCCTTAAAAGGAATCTAAAAGATGAATAGTATATTAATTAGTTTAACTGTATTGCAAGTAGCTAGACTGGTGTGTTCACTTTTAAGCATGCACAATTGATACATGTCTTGGCCAAGATATATAAATTTCTAACACAGAATGTTCATACTCTAATATTATGAAGCCAAACTCAACAAATTAATTAAAATACCTAGCTAGCTTTAATTATATAATTAACGTGCTCTATACCTGAATTAGTTTATTTGAGACAGATCATGAGCTCTTAATTTTGCTTTATGGGACAAGACTTTAGGGCTACTATATACAAATAATGATCGACGACAGTGATGGAGGAGATCATCGAAAAAGAGGTTAATAGTGATGGATGCATATATGATGATGACAATTAAGTAAAGCTAGCTGGCCCCTGTAAAGGTGTTCCTAGGCTAAGTCAAATGTATTTGATTATAATTTATACAATCTTCTTAGTCGATCAAGTAATCAATAAGCTCAGCTAAACAACCTTTAAGACTGTCTTACCTATATATGTTGATAGTTTATGTTTCAAGGCAAAGGAGTCAGCAAAATTAATAAGAGCGGCACTCGTTCTTTTCCAAGTCTTGGTAAATTTAACACGGCTTCTGATTAATTTGTATGGAAATTTCCTATGTGGTCGTAACATGCATGTATACTAAGCTTGTAGCTAGTACTATGGAGCTTGCACCTTTCATACTGTGTAAGGATTTAAACCCGACAGTTTGAGCTATTAGGTTAAGAAGTCTAATTTAGCTAGGTATATGGATGCATGTCTAGATTTTTTAGACTTGCCTTGTTGGAACCCGCTTTAATTTTGAATGGTGACTTTGATGTTACATTCGAAGTATCTATATATACAGTTGCAAAATTAATATTAGTCAAATCAAAATTCGACTAGCCATTTGATTACTATCACCTTCATTTCAGTTGCATCAAGCGAGTTGTAATTGTTTGCATAGCCAATTGACTAAATAATTTTTGAATTATAAGTAACTTTTTAATTATAAAGATAAAGATAAAACGATTATGATCATTGAAGTGCATGTTAACTCAGAATTAATACTCAACAACAACCACTCATGGAATTTCCAAATTTCAACTCGTTTGAAACCCCTCTTCTAAGTAAACTCATTAATCAGCTACTGTGTGTATATATATATATATGTGTGTCATAACATTGATCTCGATCTTCCTTTTTTGCTCGATCCTAAAAATCAAACAAATTAAGTAATGTTGAAACGACGTGTGCAGGCGATAAGAAGTACTAAATAAGACTCGAAAGCAACCCAAGCTAACTAAGATAAGATTTCGATTATATGTCTTTAAACGGCACTATGGAGTTTTGACTTTTGAAGCATAATCCCCTAGCTAGTTGTCTTCTAAAGTAACAAATTAATTGGAAGGATCTCTAAATTTCCCTAATAATTATTGAAGAAGTACATGGTATAAACTAGAAGCTAGATACATGCATCCTCCTCTTTTAGGTTGGTTCGCGAATTAGGGGCCTTGATAAAACAATACTAGGTTTCAAAAAAATAAATTGAAATCCTTCGGCCAAATTAAGATGAATTTGCTGTTCGTTTTCCAAATTAGACCGAAATTAATTTACCTGATAGATTTCTTTAAACGAGCTAACATTTTTCATATATAATTGATAGTGTGTGTGTGGACGTTATATATGCATATACATGTATGATATAGGAATATTGTTCTCAAAAATAATGTATTTCTTTGTTTTCTAGTTTTATCTCATTATATGTGGTCAAGTATTCGTGAAGTCAAACCCTAATTTATCCTTATTCTGCCACAGTTGCCGGCAACCCCTGTGCTTGGGAAACATAATATGGCCAATCAATTTTTCTAAATTGTCTTCTTCTTTTTTTCAGAATTTATCTAAAATATCTATTATTGCTGTCATCATAGAAGATAGAAGTCACCCCATGCCAATTATATGAATACATGCATTGAGAACTGATTATAAATAGTTATGCATGAATTAATATAATCTCTCTTATTGTATATTTAAATTATATAATGAACAAATACAAATGGATCGATCGTATAGTATACGGTATCCCTCGGCAACTCTATGATGATTTACAGTACTGATGAATTCAAATTCTATGACGTCTAATCTAGAAAATAAAATCAACAAGAGGAGGAGTTGTTTTCCCTATTCCAAGAATCTCCATATCATTCTCAAAAGGCGTCAAGTTGAGATCCAAACACAAAACTCTCCTACTGCTATTCGTCTTCTTCAAAACCGGGACAACTACTTGTCCCAGATTAGAACTACTCAATCCCATCATAGAATTCGATTGTCCGTTATGATTCTGGTGATGATTGTTACTATCAGTCACGGCTGCTCTGTGCCTCCTCATGTGACCCCCCAAGGCCTGACCTATAGCAAACTCCAACCCACATATGTTGCACTCGTGAGTCTTGGGTTTGCTCGGCGACGACGACTGGCTCTGGTCAGAACTCGATCCGTCTCCTCCGGCTAGCCGCGGCTTCTTGTGACTCGCTCTGTGACCCCCGAGTGCCTGGAACGAAGGGAACTGACGGTTACAGGTCTTGCACTCGAAGACCCGGCTAGGGGAGGACGATGATGAAGTGGAGATCAACGAGTCGTACTCGTTGCCGCGAGAGAGGAGCATCAAGCAATTCGCCATGGTTACACTGTGATCGAGCTCTATCATGCTTCTCTTCATCGTGATGTACCAAACTTTTGGCAAAAAAGGGTTTTTCTTTTTTAAGGAAGGTTGGGTTATGTATGAAATGAACAAAGGAATGGAACATTGGAGTTTAGGGGGTTTGGTATATATAGGGAATAAAGGGGGTGATTTAGCTTGGTGTCCAAGTTGGTCATCAGTGACAGATAGTTGACATAATCTGATATCAGAATGACAATTATGACCTTGTTTCTTGTTGGATAAAAAAAGAGAATAGAGTAAGAGGGAATTTTAGGAAATAAAAAAAGAGCGTAAACTGTGGTTGTTTAGTGTGAAAGAAGCCAACATAATGGTATATATGACAACGTGAGCATGACTTCATTGCTTACACACAGAACAAGTCTGTAGTGGTGAGCTAGAGAGCGAGAGTGAGTCAATTTCAATTTTAATTTCCAGGAATATCTTCAACTTCTAGAAGATTCTCACATGTCCTTACTTAATTTCTAGCTGAATTTTTATCTTCTTGGTCAGATCTTGGTTGTTCTGGTATGAAAGAGGAAGCATCGAGGGTGAGTAAGCAGACAAATCTACAGTGATTAATAAATAAATTAAAATTAAACAAAAAAAGGACCAAGTGTGTAGCTGTGCCCTAGTATTGAGGTAATTCTCATCCATTCTTTGTATCTGGGATTAGAATTCAGTCTTTGCTGGAAATGTTTCACATGGATTAGATATGTTAATGTTTGAATGAAGAAAAACGAAAAGGCCGGGATTTGTGTGTTTAGGCATGTGAATGAGTAAACATGATGGCTTGAATCACGAGTCTTTCATATGCCCCACATATAAAACGAGTAGCTATAAAGAAGAAAGTTTCCAAGGATACGTGTAGTTTGAAAACAATTGCATGTGTGTCTTTTTTTTTTTTTTTTTCGAAAAATGTTTGTTATCATTTTAGATTTTAACACTAGAAGTGACGTACTAAAGCCATTTTAGTAGCTCCAACCATGTTCTTATTTGACACCGCAATTTCTTGTGATGGTTAGTGTTCTCAATAATTCTATTATGTCTGAGGTGGTTGATGTAGTGGTTTGACATCAAATTTGTTCCAAAAGAGATCCTAGATTTGACTTCTCTATGATATCAAGTTGGGGTAGGGTGGGGGTGTGTATATATATTTAACTTTGGAATTCATTTAAGAAGTTCATCGGAGATGCTCTTGATAAATATTCTTTTATGACTAAAACCAAAACTTTAATTTTGTTTTTTGTTTTTATGGGTTAAGTCTTTTACACAGTGGTGAATTGGGTTAAGTCTTTTATATAGCGATCGGGTTAAGTTTTTTCAACCTCTATTTTTTATCGGGTTATTTTCTACACCTCATATAACTAGGATGCATTATGCTAGTGAGGTTACCATGTTCAATTTTGGCAGTCCAACTATGAGGTGTCACCCAAAAACAATGTTCTAACACTGTGGAGACTAACCTCATTACTTTCTTTTAAAAAAAAATTTGAAACCTTGGTTTCTCACCCAAAACTGTGGACTATAAGTCTATAACACACGGTTTTTTTTGCCAAAATCGCATGCTTTTATTTTCTCACCAAAATCTTTCCACCCACAAATCATGACTTTTAAACACTTTTTGAATTGACGGAACGCAAAAATATTGACCCGTTTTTTTATTTATGATTTTTCAAAGTCGAAAAACTAGAAAATTCATAAAAACAATCCGCTCGAGCTTTTCGAGTTATGTCAACTAGAACACCTTCTAAAAATTATGCCTTACCAATGGTGAAATTATGGCACGAAAATTTGTTAAGAAAAAAGGGCTTGACATGGTTTGGCAAGTTTCAGCATTCCACGAGTGTCACCATGGCACCTCGAAACGTGCCAATCCATATAAAGTTTTTTTTTTTGAAATTTTTCCGTGCCATAATTTCACCATTGTTAAAGCATGATTTTTAGAAAGTGTTTTAATTGATGGAACTCAAAAAACTCAAGCGGATTGTTTTTTATGAATTTTCTAGTTTTTCAACTTTGGAAAATCGTAAAAAAAAAAAAGGTTGAGATTTTGGCGTTCTGTTAGTTCAAGAAGGTTTTAAAAATCATGATTTGAGAGTGAAAATTTTTTGATGAGAAAATAAAAATATGCGATTTTGGTCAAAAAACCGTGTGCTATAGTCCACAGTTTTGGGTGAAAAACCAAAGTTTCGAAAAAAAAAATTTGAGAGAAATTAATGGGGTTAGTCTCCACGGTGTTAGAATATTATTTTTCTGAGATACCTTGTAGTTAGACAGCCAAAATTGGACGCAGTTTGCCTCACTAGCATGGTGCATCCTATATGAGGTGTAGAAAATGACCCGATAAAAAATAGAGGTTGAAAAAACTTAAGGAGTTCATGATTACCCAATACCCGACCACTATTACATTTTTTTAGCGGTATCCCATGTGAACCCCTGCGCCCAACATGAACGACATCACTATTACGTGCTCCGGTGGCCACAAGAATGATACCCACTATTACATTTAAATCCTACAATAGAGAATAACAAACTAATTAAAAAGTAAATAAGATCGAAAAGTCCCTGAATTCTCAACTATTAATTTAAGATACAATGCTAAACGATCATGAATTCCTCGATCATTCGAGGACAAAACCACCACTCAACGATAAACGTGTGCTTGCTCACTTTCCCAATAGACTAGTTTTAAGGGATAGCTCCTAGTTGAACCGATGATTAGAACAAGTGACCTAGATAAGATGATGCTTCTCTAAAGGGGATGGATACATGTCTAGGAAATTCAATAAAAATGTGATGGATCCCCTAATAGTTGCCCTAGTTTGTGTGTAAAGAATTGAAAAAGTTATTGGCGTATCGTGTAAAGGGTGTTCTCTTTACGTGCCTTGTAATTAGGGAGAAACTCAAAGTAATATATAGTCTTCCCATATATATTCCAAATCAATCAAAATGAGTGTTTATCTATCTAATTATTCTGACGTGGGCTTCACACACAAATTAGGATCAGGATGATGATCATCATCAAATGCATCATCATCGATCTAATTAAGCTACGTACCTTCCACTCAATTGTGTGAATAGAAAGGCAAAACCATGATCGAGTCTGACTTTGCGAGTCAAAGATGACCAAGTAGTACATACATTCCCAGCTACTTACAAAAGGTTTATCTGTTTTTAGCTTCCATAGTCGTCTCAATGACCAAAAATCAACTATGGAGTTGTTGGAGATTGTTTCTGTGTAAATCAAAAACGGTGACGATCTGATCTTTCAGCTGCCAAGTCCAATACATGGTGCTTTTTCTTGGCAAACACTTTTCATGCTTTGAAAATGATATAACAATTAAGTAGCTTAATTAGCTTATATATTAGTGCATGCCATAGCTAGTCTAAATACAGAAAAAGGCGTTTTCTAAATTTCAACTAGCTAAAATTCTTTATTAATTGGTTAGTAATGGAAATTAGAAAATAAAACAACGTACCAGCTAGCAAAGCTGGTCAACTATACAATTAATTGCCTCTCTACAGACTTCATGCATGTATAAGAATATATATATATCTTCTTCTTTCTTCTTTTTGCATATCAAATTAAGTACTCTACGGGTCTATCACAATCGAGTAGTTATGAAGGTTTTTCCAAGTAATACTCTGGCAATTAAGTTAGAGAAATTGATTAATTAGACTCTATTTATATATATAATCTAGGTTGATGATCGATGATCCTAGCTAACACTCCATGTTGTATTCTACATGCTTCCAATAGTATTTAGCTTTTTATATATAAATAAGAATTCTAGCTCGATCAATCATCTACTCTTTCGTCGTATAATGAACTCACACAGAAAAAAATAACGAAAGAAAGATACACACCGTATATATACCACTTATTGATTTATATATTCGCAATTCGTAAAAGTGAGAAGCCGTGCAACAACAATATTGCACGTACATGTGAATTATAGAAATAACGCGTACGCGTTTTAATTGTCGCTGATTTTGACAAATAAAGGAAGGAAATACTATTGCGTTTCAAACAAGTAGTGTAAATTGCCACAGAAAAGCCAGGCTAGGTTTGTTAACTTACTTCTTGATTGATTACCAAACATTGATTTTATTTTTCTTAGTATCTTCTACCAATTCTTAACGAAAACTATTTGATCACGATTGATTATGACTAGTTTGCATGCACGTACATATCACATTCGTGGGGGCTATACGTGTTAGATCATGGAAATTACACTAAGAGTACGTGAATATGTGAGTTCATATATGACTGGTCGCTTGTTTGTTTAGATCAATACATGTTTTCCTCGTGCAACTTTATACAAACAAACTTATGAATTAATTGACTATCTTCTTGTATTATACTGAATCTTCTGTTTTGCTATTTGGCTTCCTTCATATTATATCATCTGTTTAATTAATGTCTTAAATTTTTATTTTGGTGGGTGGCTTCCAAAGGACTATCTGAGAATCAATTATATAGTAGGAGGTTATTTTTCATCAATAAGAAAAATTGGTGAACTACAACATTTTAGAATTTTCACTAATAATTAAGAATATATGATTAAGCGATATTAGTTATGTTCGCGCAAGGCACCTACCCTCCCCATAAAGGAGAAATGACCACTACGTACACCCGGGAACCCTGCCCATCCCTCCATTTTGGGGTGCAATAAGACAATAAGAAAAAATGTTTTCAGTCTTTTATTTTAATATCTACATTATAGTAATTTTATGTTAGGATAAAAATGTAATTCAATAAGTCAAATGTTTTCGGGTGTAGTAAGTTCTACATAGAATGATAGAATGCATTTAGCTGCAGTCAAAGACTGAATTGCACTTAATAGCACCTATCATCAACAAAAAAGAAAACTTATCGAATATCTAAAATATTGTTTGCAAAATTAAGTAATATATAAGAGAAAGTAGTGAGAAACAACCAATCTATTTGAGATTGATTCTGAAAAGCTTAAAAGCGTTTCTCAAATTTGATAAAAGCGGATGCTCTTTAGAAACTTGGTTGAATCCAGGAATACGATGTTACAATGTATTTTTTGTATTCAATATCAAACAATTCGTCAAACTGTCGCTCTATTTTTCCATTCTCCATAACCCCATCTTCATGATTTGGTGTAGTTATTGGGCCCGAAAACCTTGTGGGCTGATTTAGCTAGGCCCATGTACGGGGTTCTCTGAATGCTATGAGAGTAGGAGCTCAAACCGTCCACATCCAATTACCATTTTTTTTTTTTTTGGGTTTTGTAAACTTCAATTTGCAATAAATTCCAATTGATTTTAATAAATGTCATATAATTAATTAGAAGCATTTTGCTCCTATTGATGTTCTACCTACCTACCATACCAGATTTCCTTACTTAACAAGGCCTAAGCAATTGAAGGAAGGTTCAAAGTATCTGTATAAATTTCTTCCCTTAATTAAGTTCACTAATTAGTAACGTTTCAACTCTTTTATAGCTAAATTTATTATTTTCCTTATATTAGGTTCAGTAATTACTCCCTAATTCTTCTCTATATTTATTGGACTTAAAAAGAAGCCTATGTTTTGAGCTACATAGGTGAGCTCTCTCACAGCTCCATCACAATTAAAAGTGTTTAAAAATCTCAATCCATTATGTGGCTAACCAGGGGGAGGAAACGTTCTGACAAGATTCCCGACTGCGGATTAGTTTTTGAATTTAAGAAGTCTTTGAAATACCACGAGAGCTCACTCAAAAAAAAAAAAAGTGTTTAAAAATTTACCCTTTCTAACAGTAACTATACTAATAATCTTATACTTACTTTGAGTATTTTTTTTGAATAAGTTTTTTTTTGTTACAATGAAGGAGACTGAACCCTAACTTAAACAAAACATTAATTTGGGTAAATCAAGATAATTCTATATGTTTCTTGGGTTCCGTGAGTTGCACAGAAAAGATAAAAATCATCACGATAATAATTTTTTTTACCGAGGCAAACATGGATTAACTCGGTCATGCCCTCACAGGCCCACACCGACAGATCAAGAGTCAAATAGCCCAAATGTCCACGTGTAGGGTGAGGATGACGAGGACATAAATGGTAACGGTAGAGAAGTCCATCCGTAATCTATTGTTCCAGTGAAAAGTTAAAACCCAAGCTCAGTTCCCCACATCTCTCTGCTTATATTTTCAATAAAAAAAAAAAAAAAAAAAAAAGAATTTGTTCCGGCGCGGGAAAACATCACCGATGACCGTTCCGGCGAAGGTAGTCAGTCTCGAACACTCTCTCATTCTTCTCAATTTCAAGCCATTGCTCTGTTTATCGCGCTTGTATATAATCATATCTGTGTTTGTGTATCTATTGGTTCCCTTATTGAAAATTCAGTTTGATCGTTTTGAGCTCTGTGTGTTTCTGAATTATTGTCATTCTCAGCTTTCAATCTTCGATTGAATCTCAATTTTTATGGGGTTTCGTTTGTAGTGTGCTGATTGATCGAGCGGAGGCTCTGAGCCTTGAGTTTGGGCTCGCATGGTTTGAGTTTGGCTTCTATCTCTATCAGTAGGTTGTGAGAGACTGTACCAGTTCGAGATTGGAGTGTGGGAGAAGCTGAGATTTACTGTGCGGGAGCGATTTTCATTGAGTGGTTCTCAGGTGACTCAGTGAGCCTCTGCTGAAAATGGTATACTCGGAACTCTTTGATTGATTTGAAAATTGAAAGTATTGAGATTATGCATGCAAATGCCGTAGTGAGATTTTAAAAGCTATGATTTTGGGTATTTGATTTGATATTGTTTCACTTGGGAGGAGAGGTGCCTGGGTTTTGATCAATTCTGGTGCTGCTTGTTTTGCTCTGTGTTGTTGTTACTGTTTTCTATGTATGTTGGTTGGAGATTTTGTTCTTGTTTGGCGTTTTAAACGAGTGTTGCTGTGCTGGTTGGTTCTTTGAGAATTTTAATACTGTCTTTGTAGTGTTGATTTTAAAAAATTTGATATTGCAACCTAATGTCGTTTTAATTGTTTGAGATTATGAATGCTTTGAAGATGAAAAGAATGAGAATGGTATGTTGCTGATGTCAAATGGAAAGCCGAGATTTTGTAAGGCATAAGGCTTATTGGTTATTAGCTGAGATGTCAAATCTTTGAGATATATTGTTGAAAGAATTGCTAGTTATAAGTAAAGGAGAGCACTTAGTTACACTAGCAGCTATCAAGATTGTAACTTTGATATTTTAGTGACCAACTAGGTTGAGTAATAGTAATATCAGACACCCTGCAAAGAAAGGTCTTATTGTATTCCTGGATCAGTGAAATATCATTACAACGTTGAATTCTGGAATAACTTGTTTAAATCTATACTTTAAAGTGTCTGGGGTTAACTTTCATTCTATGGTAAAAGCGCAATAAAAGCAACAAAATTTAAACAAGAAGAAAGTAAATTGAGCAAAGATAGGATTATTAGAGTTATATTAGGTCTTTTCTTATAAGAATTAGATGATAAATAGTATTCTTCTACCTAAAAGTGTAGGAGCTGTAATGTAGCAGAAAGACAATAAGGCTAATATTGTGTGCATGATGTAACTCTTTCATCTGAGAGTTTGAGCTCAGTATTTTGCTACCTCCTGATTTTTGTAGCTCAAACAGGCTAAATAGAGCTTGAGCTTGAATATGTGTTTAGAATCTCATTTCCTCTATCTAGGCTGTTCTTGTTTTAGCATTTTGTCACTCAATTGAAAAAATGAGCTTCTAAAAAGTAAATTCTTTGGCAGTCTTTCCAACCCAAAAGTTTTTGGATTCCGAGAGATGCTAGCTGTCTAAATGATGGAGAGGTGGGCTGTGATAATTCTTCCAGAGTAGAATCAAAGCGTGGTCATCCATGGTATATGGATTCCAATGGACCAGAGCTGTTCAACAACAAGAAGCAAGCAATGGAGGCTGTTGATGGAAGGCCAGCTTCAGGAGTTCCAAACTTCGCCGTTGCCCCTTGGGATAACACTTCAGGGTTTCAGTCAGTTCCAGGGCACTTCACTGACCACCTTTTTGGACAAGAGCCGGGACGGACAGTCAACTTAGTTGACAGAAACATTCAATCTGTTGGAAGTGGAACTATGAGTTTGGGAAGAAAGGGTTTTGAGAATCAATATGGAAATGATCAGTCAGTGGGTTTGTCAATGTCCCACACCATTGGAGATCCTTCATCATGTCTCAATTTTGGTGGAATCAGAAAAGTTAAAGTCAATGAAGTTAAGGACTCTGATAATGCCGTGTCTGCATCTATGGGGCACTCCTACAGAGGGGGACACAGTAATACAATTTCAATGAGTACCACCTATAATAAGAGTGATGAAAACACTATTTCATTAGGTCCAACTTATAATGGCGAAGAGAACACCATCTCAATAGGGCCTTCCTTTAATAAGACAGATGACAATTTCATCTCAATTGGTCCTACCTTTGGCAAGGGAGATGGCACTTTCATATCGATGGCTCATAATTACAGCAAGGGGGACAATCGTATCTTATCAATGGGTCAGCCCTTTGATAATGAAAAGGGAGACGGCAGTTTCATATCATTAGGTAACTCCTACAACAAAGTGCATGAGAATTTTACTTCTATGGGTGCAACATATAGTAAAGAAAACGAGAATTTGATCTCAATGGCTCCTACGTATGATAAGCACACTCATAATACCATATCAATGGGTCTGACCTTTGACAAGGCTGATTCGAATATGTTACCAATGGGTCCTCCCTATGATAAACCAGATAGAAATCTATCTCTGAGTCACAATTACAATAAGCATGAGAGCAACACCATATCTTTTGGTAGTTTCCATGATGAACCTGAGACAAACCCTTCTGGTGGGATCATCAGTAGCTATGGTTTGTTGACGAGTAATCAGAACACAACAGCTCAAGGATCGGAAGAATCTGGTCTGAAAGATTCCGATCATCCCGTTGAGTCAAACTTGGATGCACATGTAGATCACCCCCTGAAAGTTGAGTCCAAAACTGGTAATGTTCCCAGAATAAAAGAGCCAAAGACTAGGAAAGCTCCTCCAAACAACTTTCCTTCAAATGTCAAAAGTTTGTTGTCAACTGGTATGTTTGATGGTGTTCCTGTGAAGTATGTCTCCTGGTCACGGGATGTAAGTTTTGTTTGATTATTCTGATTCTTTTGACAGGTGATGCAATTTTCTGTATTGATTAATTTCCTTGTGTTGACTTGTTATATCTTCTACAGAAAAACCTCGATGGGATTATCAAAGGGACTGGATATCTATGTTCTTGTGGTGACTGCAATCACTCAAAGGTAATGAACTCTTGTTATATTCAGTTACTGTCAAGAAAGACATAATGCATTTAAAAAAAAAAAATTATCTGAGGTTCATAACTAGCTGGTGAATGGTAACTTTCAGCCTCTTAATGCTTACGAGTTTGAGCGTCATGCTGGTGCCAAGACCAAACATCCTAATAATCACATCTACTTTGGGAATGGAAAGACCATCTATGCAGTAGTTCAAGAGCTGAAGAACACTCCTCAGGAGACGCTCTTTGATGCCATCCAAAATGTCACGGGCTCTCAGATTAATCAGAAGAATTTCCGCGTCTGGAAAGGTGATGCAGGATTTCAGATGATTTTTTGAGTGACCTGTTTAATATAAACAAGGAATATGGTATCCTTGCCATGTACTTCTACTGATTTGTGTGAATTTCTCTCATGGAATTTTTTTTTTGCCTTTTTCTCAGCATCATTCCAAGCCGCCAGTCGTGAACTTCAGCGTATCTATGGAAAAGAAGAAGTTGCTATACCATCTTGAAATGAGAATCTTCCTGATCCCATTAATGTGTGGGGGGTTGGGTTGAGATTTGATCTTTGGGTAGCAGCATACAGCTTATAGTAAATTAAAGACTGGAATTTGGGTATATTTGGATTTTGAACTTTTGGATGTTTACAGTATTTGGCTATCAGTTTAAAATTAAATCTAGTTTGGATTTGGGACAGTTGATTATTCCTTTTCAAATTATGGAATTTACGGAGCTCTACTTTCCGCCCTGAAAAATCATTGAACTAGACCTGGATAGTCTAAGCAAATCATGAAGCAATATCTTTGATAGGAATGATTGCAAATGTCCTTTTTATATGTTTTTTTTTTGGACTAAGCAAATTACTTCAAAAATTGTTGGTGACTCGGGGCTTTTGTTGGGTTGTTTTGGTTTCAATTAAAATTGAATGCACACTACCATGTTAGTTCTTTAACTCAAATTTTTTTTTTTTTGGAGAAAAGGATTAGCAAGAATCATAGTAAAAGCTGCATATTGTTAGCTAGTTTTGTGAACTGTGAGCACCCATATTTTTGCTTCTTCATTTAGAAACAAGTAAAACTTCAAGGAGGGTATAATTTGAGCAAGATCTAATGCTGTATGATATCGGCGATGATTGAAAAGCACTAGAGAGTTTCCAGTATAAATTTCCTGTGTGCAAGGAGACATTGGTTAATTACAATATTGGTGGTTCCTAATAATTCAGAAATAGTACCAGGGCTGTGATTTTTCTGCACTAATCTACCATTGGTGTGTGTGTAAATGCTTAGGAACCACCAATATCTACCATTGGATCACTAATTTGTAGCCATTGATCCCCCAGTTTAAATACTCTTGAGAGGAAATGGCAAATTACATACCTTACTGCATACGCATCTGCACTCTTCTATTTTGCATTTTCAGCACTTGACAGTTGCCAAAGCTTTTAGACATGCAGTAATTATTTGAATTGGTGCAATGCATATACCCAAAACCCCATGTACAAAACATAAAAGTAATTAGTTGTCCTAATCCTCTAATTACCATTTTCGTATATATAAAACGATATGAGATCAATTCCTAATCTAGTTAGGTGCTATGTAACAGTTGTACACTAGCAATCTAACTCTTAATTTCCAGCTGTACTTATGCATAGACATCCATATCTAGTTATCTACTACATTGTATCCTCATCCCCCTCTTCTATGTAAATCAATTGTTGCAAGACTAGGACTACAAGCCAGGCTTGACTCTTGAGAGAGGGAAGAATAAATCAAAGCAGTACTAAAAATGTTTATGGGGTTGATCCGCCGGGCAAAGCTTTTGTTAGCAGTGATTTTGGTGCAGCTCGGGTATGCTGGGCTCTCAATAATCTCTGTGTTTGCTCTAAAGAAGGGCATGAGCCCTTACACATTCATCGTGTACCGAATGGCCATTGCCACTATTGTTTTAGCTCCCTTTGCATTCATTTTGGACAGGAATTCAAGGCCTCCCATGACTTGGTCCATCACCGCAAAGATAATGTTGCTGAGCCTTTTCGAGTAAGAATCCAAAAGATATGGGATAATCTAATTCATTTGTTATATATTCTGATTTTATCTGTTTATGCATTGCAGCCCAGTGCTTGACCAGAACCTCTATTACATGGGAATGAAGCATTCGAGTGCAACATTCACTTCTGCAATGTGCAATATGCTACCTGCTTTTGCATTTTTTCTGGCCTGGATTTTTAGGTATAACTCATAATACTGATTTCCTTGGTCAGACTGACACACAAACACAGTACATTGACAATGCACTGACTTGTAGGCTCGAGGAGGTTAGCCTTAAGAAACTGCACAGCATGGCAAAGGTGATGGGGACGGTGATCACAGTCGGGGGAGCAATAGTCTTGACTCTAGTCAGAGGACCCTCTCTGTGTCTACCATGGGCCAATGAAGAACATACTGATCATCATCAATATGTGCAGTGCCGTTCGGATCAGACAGACCTTGTGAAAGGAGCTCTATTCATTACAGCAGCTTGTTTCTGCTGGTCTTGGTTTGTCATTTTGCAAGTAAGATTGGTCTTTCAAATGACTGCATTGTTCTCATTCTACTATTGTTCGATATGGTTCTAAACTTTTAATAACATAATTATGATGGTGAATTTGGATTTGGATTTTTCTATACACAGGCAATCACCTTAAGATCCTACCCTTGTCAGCTCTCTCTCACAGCATTGATATGCTTTTGGGGTATGGTGGAAGGAGCAATACTGGCTCTTATAGTGGAAAGGGGAAATAGTGGAGTCTGGTCCATACAATTCAACATCAAACTTGTAGCAGCTTTTTATGGGGTAATACAATAAAATAATTATCAGTTATCCAACTATAACTATTAGCGAGGGCCAGAACTTGAGTCTGGGGCCTTAGACCACTCGGCAAATGCAGTTTGATGAACGTTGAATTAAAATTTCATGTTGCAGGCAGTACAATCTGGGGTTGCTTATTATGTGATGGGAATGGTAGTGAAGGAAAAGGGACCTGTTTTTTACTCGGCTTTTAATCCCTTAGCCACAGTAATGGTTGCAATCCTGGGTTCCTTTGTTTTAGCAGAACAGTTGTACCTTGGGAGGTATGTACATGCATGTATTGATTTCTCTCTGGTTAATTTTCCATCTCAGCCCTATCTGTATATGCATAATAGTTAATAGACTACTCTTTCTCACTCTTGTTTGTAGCGTTGTCGGAGCAGCTGTAATCATCATTGGTCTGTATCTTGTTCTTTGGGGAAAAACCAAGGAGTCTCCTCCATCACAGTGCTGCATGATCGATGAAGTAGCTTCGCAAACACAGAGCTTAATAGATGATCAACAGTGTTAAGAGATTCCATGCCACTTCAAGCATAAGCCAATCCTTCAAACTCTGGCAAATCAGTTTTTACTTTTTAGTCTCTTTGTTCTTGTTATTTTGAAGTTCAAGGACCAGCCTTCTTCTGATTTAAGTATTCATCAGCTAGCTTAAAGTATAAACTGTTCCTAGTAAAATTAGGACCACCATTGTTTTAGCTTTTAAAGCTTTTATAAAAATTTAGAATATTTCCAAAAAAACGTGTGCTATAGTAAGAGATTTCTTCTTGAAAATTGATGTGCTTCAAAACATACTTTTTTTTGCCAACTTGGTGGATAGAGTTCATTTATGATTTCCTAGGAGGAGATTTTGTGGGGGAATGACTTTAATTTCTTTATTCACTTAAATATTCAAAAAAATATTAGAGATGCACTTGTAGCGACGAACTATTCGTCGCCAAAAGGTTTTCCATAATTTTTTTTTAAATTTGTTGTTATTTTGGAAAATATAGATTACTATTTACTTTTGGGTTTTACAAATACCACAAATTGTTTTCATGAGTTCATAAAATTTCACTTCGCACTCGGTCTAAGAAATTTAGAATATTTCCAAAAAAACATGTGCTATAATAAGGGATTTCTTCTTGAAATTGATGTGCTTCAAAACATATATTTTTTTGCAACTTGGTGGCTAGAGTTCATTTAGGATTTCTTAGGAGAGTATTTTGTGGGGGAATGGCTTTATTTGTTTATTTATTCACACAAATATTAAAAAATAAAAATTAAAAATATACTTTTAGCGACGAACTATTCGTCAGTAAAAGGTTTCCCATCAATTTTTTTTTTAAATTTGTTGTTATTTAACTTATTTTGGAAAATATGAATTATTATTTACCTTTGGGTCTTAGAAATATCACAAGTTTTTTTCTTTCATAAGGTCATAAAATTTCGCTTCGCAATTGGTTTAAGAAGTATAGCAGCTAGGAATACGATAATGCTGAATACGTGTAGCAATTGGGTAGGAATGAATCTGATATAGAATTTCCTTCAGCATTAATTTCTGATAGGAATGAATCTTCGCAATACAATTCTCCTTTCTCCTTTTTGTGTAGCATAACAGCTAGGAATGAATCTTAAATATAATAGTATAATAAAACATGATATAGAATAAACCAAAGGGAGAAAAAAAAAACAGAAATACTTTCAAGTTAACCTTCCACTTCAAGAACTATGCAAACCCAAACTTTAAGCTGTAATATATAGGCCACTATGGCATCCAATGCAAATATACCATCAACACCCCTTTTGTTAATTTGTTATTACCCTCCTGCTTTTTGTAGATCATCTCTCTCTCTCTCATTCTGATTGAGATGGAGGTTGGTCCTTGGTTTTTCCCCATAAAACCGTATATAGGCCTACAATGATGATGATTGCTCCAATAAGACTGCAAGCATAATATATAGTGGTTAATTAATTGTGTCAGTCCCTGGTTATAAAATTCTCAAATAATAAGACTTAATTCTGAAACTTCATTCCTAATTGCATTAGGAATAAGATGATAGTGGCTCCAATTAGACTGCAAATTAATAGTGTCAGAGGTAAAAATTTAATTCTTATTTAATTCTGAAATATATATCATTCCTAACTACACTAGGAGAGAACTCAATATCTGCATACCTGCCAAGGTACATTTGCTCAGCTAAAACAAAGGAGCCCATAATTGCAACCATTACAGTGCCTAAGGGATTAAAAGCAGAGTAAAAAACAGGTCCCTTTTCCTTCACTACAATTCCCATAACACAATAAGCAACCCCTGAGAGTATTCCCTGCATAAAATAAAATAAAAGGAATGTCAAAAGCTATTCTGGTGTTAGTTTTACCCAAGTATACTTAGATAAAAAAATTTCCTTAATACCCCGCAAACAGCTGTCAAGAGTTTGACATCCAAGTGTATAGACCATGCTGCACTGTTTCTCCATTCCATTAGAAGAGCTAGTACTATTGCTTCCACCATACCCCAGAAACATATCAAAACAGTGAGGGAGAGTTGACAAGGGTATGATCTTAAGGTAAATGTCTGTGTATATCAAAATTCACCATCATAAAAATTTACTTTTTACTGTGAATTAAATCATTAGCTACAGAATTCTTACTTGCAAAACAATGAACAAAGACCAGGAGAGACAAGCTGCTGCGATGAATAAAGGACCCTTAACACGGTCCTTGTCGCCTGAGTGACTGCGCGATTGTTGATGAGGATGATGATGATGTTGGTCCTTGTCCCATGGTAAACTCAGAGAAGGGCCTTTGACTAGAGTCAATATTACAGCTCCACCAACTGTGGTTAAAGTTCCCAAGACCTTTGCAAGGCTATGCAGACTCTTAAAACTGACTTTCTCGAGCCTGCGAATTTTTAAAGCCTTCACAACAAATTAAGTTGATTTTCATTGTTTAACTTCTTGCGTGTGTGACCAAGGAGTTAGAGTTTACCTAAAAATCCAGGCCATAAAAAATGCAAAAGCAGGAAGAATGTTGGACATGGCAGATGAGAAAGTGGCTGTAGAGTGCTTCATTCCCAGATAGTATAGGCTCTGAGTAAGCACAGGGCTGTATATATAGAAGAGAATAAGTACATATACATTAATTTAAGGTACTAGCTAGCCGGATGTTTATGCATAACACAAATTGTAAAATCAAGACCATGGATTAGTTAGAATAATCCTAGCAAAAATGAGAATCCTTTTTTGCGTATAGTTCTGTAATCAGGTACAACATTCAATTGTTTACAGGAGTACTAAAACTGGTAATGTCCATTGTTGTTATAAACTTATAATTATTATGCACGATATAGCGCTAACAAAAACATAAGCTAGAAAGAAAACAATGTAATATGTACCTACTTCCCTAAAAATTTATTTAAGAAGAAATCATTCTATTCAAATATTCAACCAAATTGCTAAGTTGGTACCAATTTGGACAATCCATTTCCTGTAGCTTTATTTTTGCTAATCAGGCTCTTGCACTAGTAAAGTTCCAGAAAAAGTACAATTTGTAATAGTTATATATAATTAATTCAGGTCATTCATGCATTTAGAGAACTAGCTTAAACAGGTGTTGATCATGCATAAGATCGAATGCATTCTTACTCAAGGCTAAGCAGCATTATCTTGGCAGCTATGGGAAATGTTATCCTTGGCCTTGAATTCCTGGTCATGATCAGTCTCAAGTAAGCAGCAGGTATTCATATAGCTGATTATCTTTAAAACCAGATTGGGGACAATGTAGAGAGATCACTAATTTAGAGAAAGCAAGAGAGACCTGTCGAAAATGAGAGCAAAAGGAGAAATGATGACAGTGGCAATAGCCAAACGGTAGACTACGAATGTGTACTGGCTCATCCCTTGGTTTAGAGCAAAAATACTAATTATGGTTAACCCAGCATACCCAGCCTGCAAGGAAACCACAGCTAACACAAGCTTTGCCTGTCGGATCAGACTAATCAAGGACTTCATAGACATTGTTATAATCCTAACTCTTCCCTCTCTATTAACCATGAAATACAGAACATGTAGCAATACACTTGATATTCTATAGAAGCTGTAGAACCATACACTTGATTATATAATGTTCCAGCATCTTGGTTTTCACATAAGTTTTCTTCAGATTCAAACACTCATTCCAGTGAATTGGAAAAACCCATTTCAGCATGACATGAAAAGTAGCAAGGTTGCCACATTTTTATCAAAAACACAAGTTTGTGAATCTGTGACTAGCCGACCAGTAACCAAATAGTCAGGGCCTAGTTGGGTTGATTCCATTCCGACCTAATAAAACACTCTAAAAGTAGTGCAAGAATTAATGTAGTGGTGATCTACAGCATTCTACCTATACTGCATGCATTGTTCCAGTATTAATTCTAGAGGGGTTGGTAGGAAAATGAGTCATATGAGAAAGATCCAGTTAACAGCAGACACTTACCACTTCTCTATATTTGGAATTAACTATAAGCGTCCTTTAAACAGTTTTTAACAAACAAGCTAGTTAACCCAGAAAATTAATGACTAGATGAGCAATGTGATTAGTGCTGCATGTCACTGACACAATTGACCATTTTTGCAATAACCCATTTTTCTTTTGGTGTAATAATAATAAAATAAGGAACGGAACAATGGACTACTTCTAGTCCAATTTCTTCTTAATTAAAACGCACACACAAACATACCACAGAGGCAGAGGTGAGTCAAATTAGTCCTTTGACAAGTATACAACAACCTTTTATCTAATGTTTTGGCTGCATGGAATTTGTTCCATGTTAAGAATTCAGATTTATTATTCTTTTGGTCCTCATCCTCCTTCGGAAATACACAAATACACAAATCCCACATCCTATTAAATAGTAACAACATCAATGGCCAGAGAAACTAGAATTATTGAAGCTAGTCAGCATATATATATATATATATGCATGGTTCGTAATGTAATTTTTTGGGAATTAAACTGTTGCAGCTACATTATCTACATCTTCATCTGATGGAAGTTGTCCTTACTTTTACTCGCAGAGAACCATATATAAGCAAGTCAGAATAACCATTAATTGCTCCAATAACCATTAACATAATTTTTGCTTTCTGTCAATTTGAGAAGTACTTAAAAATGATGATTTGAAGTGGTAACATTTTAGAGAGAAAATAAGTTCATGCGATTTTTGCCAAAAAACCGTGTGCTACAGTCTACAGTTTTGGGCGATTCCCTTAAAATATTGCATTTTTGAAATTTTCGAGGACGGTTGCGCGAGTGTTTAAATGTATTTTAGAGTTTCAATAAAACCCAATGCGAGACCTTATAAATCTCTGAAGTGCTTCTTTTTTATTTTATCAAACAAAATTAAGAAAAAAAAATTTAAGAACACTTGTAGCGACATTTGAATTAGAATTTGAACAAATAAATCTTATGAATACCATTTTTTTTAAAAAAAATTTCCTTGCCATAATCTCACCATTGGTAAAACTTGATTTTGAGAAGGTGTTCCAATTGACGGAACTACAAAATCTAGAACTTTTTTTTAATCGAATTTTCATGTATTCGGACTTTGAAAAATCGTAAAAAAATATCGGGTTGAGATTTTTATGTTCCGTCAGTTGAAGAAGTCTTTAAAAATCATGATTTAAAGGTGAGAAAATTTTGGTGACAAAATAAGATCATGCGATTTTGGCCAAAAAATCGTGTGCTATAGTCCACAGTTTTGGGTGATTTCCTTAAAAAATTGCATCTTTGAAATTCTGGATACCGGTTTGCGCTCGTGTTCAAAAAATATTTTAGAGTCTCAACGAACCCAATGCGAGACCTTACAAATCCCACTAGTGCCTCTTTTTTATTTCATGAAATTATAATTAAGAAAAAACATTTAGGAACACTTGTAGCGACGTTTGAATTAGAATTTGAACAAATAAACCTTGTCAACACCATTTTTTTTTAAATTTATCTGTGCCATAATCACACCATTAGTAAAGCTTGATTTTGAGAAGGTGTTCCAATTGACGGAACTAGAAAATCTCGAGATTTTTTTTTATAAAGAATTTTCTTACATTCTTAATTTAGAAAATCGTAAAAAAAATATCGGGAAGATATTTTTTGCGTACTGTCAGTTTGAAAAGTGCTTAAAACTGATGATTTGAACGTGGTAAGATTTTAGAGAGAAAATAAATTCACGCGTTTTTTGCCAAAAAACCGTGTGCTATATATAGTCCACAGTTTTTGGTTATTTCCTTAAAAAATTTCATCTTTGAAATTCTCGTGGCTGGTTTGAACGAGTGTTGAAAAGTATTTTAGAGTCTCAATGACAACCAATACAAGACCTTACAAGCCCCGAAAGTGCTTCTTTTTTATTTCATCAAACTAAAATAAAAAAAATATATTTAGGAACACTTGTAGCGACGAACCGTTCGTCGCTACAAGTTGTTCTAAATAAACATTCTATACGTTATGAACACCATTTTTTTTTCAAATTTGCATGAGCCATAATCTCACCATTGGTAAAGCTTGAACTTGAGAAGGTGTTCCAATTGACGGAACTACAAAATTTAGATTCTTTTTTTAAAGGAATTTTCTTGGATTCTGACTTTGAAAAATCGTAAAAAAATATCGGGTCGAGATTTTTACGTTCCGTCAGTTGGAGATGTGCTTAAAAATTATGATTTGAGGGTGAGAAGATTTTGGTGAGAAAATAAGTTCATGCGATTTTAGCCAAAAAACCGTGTGCTATCCACAGTTTTGGGTGATTTTCTTAAAAAATTGCATCTTTGAAAATCTTGGAGAAGGTTTGCGCGAGTGGTCAAAAGTATTTTAAGATTATCAATGAAACTCAATGGGAGACCTTACAAGCCCCGGAAGTGCTCGTTTTTTATTTCATGAAACTATAATTAAGAAAAAAATTTAGGAACACTTGTAGCGATGTTTCAATTAGAATTTGAACAAATAAACCTTGTCAACACCATTTTTTTTTTAATTTTCCTGCGCCAAAATCTCACCATTAATTAGTAAAGCTTGATTTTGAGAAGGTTGTTCAATTGACGGAACTAGAAAATCTCGAGATTTTTTTTATAAAGAATTTTCTTACATTCTTAATTTAGAAAATCGTAAAAAAAATATCGGGAAGATATTTTTTGCGTACTGTCAGTTTGAAAAGTGCTTAAAACTGATGATTTGAACGTGGTAAGATTTTAGAGAGAAAATAAATTCACGCGTTTTTTGCCAAAAAACCGTGTGCTATATATAGTCCACAGTTTTTGGTGATTTCCTTAAAAAATTTCATCTTTGAAATTCTCGTGGCTGGTTTGAACGAGTGTTGAAAAGTATTTTAGAGTCTCAATGACAATCAATACAAGACCTTACAAGCGCCGAAAGTGCTTCTTTTTTATTTCATCAAACTAAAATAAAAAAAAATATTTAGGAACACTTGTAACGACGAACCGTTCGTCGCTACAAGTTGTTCTAAATAAACATTCTACACGTTATGAACACCATTTTTTTTTCAAATTTGCATGAGCCATAATCTCACCATTGGTAAAGCTTGAACTTGAGAATGTGTTCCAATTGACGGAACTACAAAATCTAAACTCTTTTTTTAAAGGAATTTTCTTGGATTCTGACTTTGAAAAATCGTAAAAAAATATCGGGTCGAGATTTTTACGTTCCGTCAGTTGGAGAAGTGCTTAAAAATTATGATTTGAGGGTGAGAAGATTTTGGTGAGAAAATTAGTTTATGCGATTTTAGCCAAAAAACCGTGCGCTATAGTTCACAGTTTTGGGTGATTTCCTTAAAAAATTGCATCTTTGAAAATCTTGGAGAAGGTTTGCGCGAGTGGTCAAAAGTATTTTAGATTCTCAATGAAACCCAATGGGAGACCTTACAAGCCCCGGAAGTGCTCGTTTTTTATTTCATGAAACTATAATTAATAAAAAAATTTAGGAATACTTGTAGCGACGTTTCAATTAGAATTTGAACAAATAAACCTTGTCAACACCATTTTTTTTTAATTTTCCTGCGCCAAAATCTCACCATTAGTAAAACTTGATTTTGAGAAGGTTGTTCAATTGACGGAACTAGAAAATCTCGACCCTTTTTTTTATAAAGAATTTTCTTACATTCTTACTTTGGAAAATCATAAAAAAATATTGGGTCGATATTTTTGCGTTCTGTCAGTTTGAGAAGTGCTTAAAAATGATGATTTGAAAGTGGTAAGATTTTAGAGAGAAAATAAGATCATACGATTTTGCCTAAAAAACCGTGTGCTATAGTCCAAAGTTTTGGGTGATTTCCTTAAAAAAAAATTGCATCTTAGGAATTCTCGATGCCGGTTTGCGCGAGTGTTGAAAAGTATTTTAGAGTCTCAATGACACCCAATAGAAGACTTTACAATCCCCGAAAGTGCTTCTTTTTTATTTCATCAAACTAAAATAAAAAAAAATATTTAGGAACACTTGTAGCGACGAACCGTTCGTCCCTACAAGTTGTTTTAAATAAACATTCTATATGTTATGAACACCATTTTTTTTTCAAATTTGCATGAGCCATAATCTCACCATTGGTAAAGCTTGAACTTGAGAAAGTGTTCCAATTGACGGAACTACAAAATCTAGATTCTTGTTTTAAAGGAATTTTCTTGGATTCTGACTTTGAAAAATCGTAAAAAAATATCGGATCGAGATTTTTACGTTCCGTCAGTTGGAGATGTGCTTAAAAATTATGATTTGAGGGTGAGAAGATTTTGGTGAGAAAATAAGTTTATGCGATTTTAGCCAAAAAACCGTGCGCTATAGTTCACAGTTTTGGGTGATTTCCTTAAAAAATTGCATCTTTGAAAATCTTGGAGAAGGTTTGCGCGAGTGGTCAAAAGTATTTTAGATTCTCAATGAAACCCAATGGGAGACCTTACAAGCCCCGGAAGTGCTCGTTTTTTATTTCATGAAACTATAATTAAGAAAAAAATTTAGGAATACTTGTAGCGACGTTTCAATTAGAATTTGAACAAATAAACCTTGTCAACACCATTTCTTTTTTAATTTTCCTGCGCCAAAATCTCACCATTAGTAAAACTTGATTTTGAGAATGTTGTTCAATTGACGGAACTAGAAAATCACGACCTTTTTTTTTATAAAGAATTTTCTTACATTCTTACTTTGGAAAATCATAAAAAAATATTGGGTCGATATTTTTGCGTTCTGTCAGTTTCAGAAGTGCTTAAAAATGATGATTTGAAAGTGGTAAGATTTTAGAGAGAAAATAAGATCATACGATTTTGCCTATAAAACCGTGTGCTATAGTCCAAAGTTTTGGGTGATTTCCTTAAAAAAAATTGCATCTTTGGAATTCTCGATGCCGGTTTGCGCGAGTGTTGAAAAGTATTTTAGAGTCTCAATGACACCCAATAGAAGACTTTACAATCCCCGAAAGTGCTTCTTTTTTATTTCACCAAACTAAAATAAAAAAAAATATTTAGGAACACTTGTAGCGACGAACCGTTCGTCCCTACAAGTTGTTCTAAATAAACATTCTATACCTTATGAACACCATTTTTTTTTTCAAATTTGCATGAGCCATAATCTCACCATTGGTAAAGCTTGAACTTGAAAAGGTGTTCCAATTGACGGAACTACAAAATCTAGATTCTTGTTTTAAAGGAATTTTCTTGGATTCTGACTTTGAAAAATCGTAAAAAAATATCGGATCGAGATTTTTACGTTCCGTCAGTTGGAGAAGTGCTTAAAAATTATGATTTGAGAGTGAGAAGATTTTGGTGAGAAAATAAGTTTATGCGATTTTAGCCAAAAAACCGTGTGCTATAGTTCACAGTTTTGGGTGATTTCCTTAAAAAATTGCATCTTTGAAAATCTTGGAGAAGGTTTGCGCGAGTGGTCAAAAGTATTTTAAGATTATCAATGAAACTCAATGGGAGACCTTACAAGCCCCGGAAGTGCTCGTTTTTTATTTCATGAAACTATAATTAAGAAAAAAATTTAGGAACACTTGTAGCGACGTTTCAATTAGAATTTGAACAAATAAACCTTGTCAACACCATTTTTTTTTAATTTTCCTGCGCCAAAATCTCACCATTAGTAAAACTTGATTTTGAGAAGGTTGTTCAATTGACGGAACTAGAAAATCTCGACCCTTTTTTTTATAAAGAATTTTCTTACATTCTTACTTTGGAAAATCATAAAAAAATATTGGGTCGATATTTTTGCGTTCTGTCAGTTTGAGAAGTGCTTAAAAATGATGATTTGAAAGTGGTAAGATTTTAGAGAGAAAATAAGATCATACGATTTTGCCTAAAAAACCGTGTGCTATTGTCGAAAGTTTTGGGGGATTTCCTTACAAAAAAATTGCATCTTTGGAATTCTCGATGCCGGTTTGCGCGAGTGTTGAAAAGTATTTTAGAGTCTCAATAACACCCAATAGAAGCCTTTACAATCCCCGAAAGTGCTTCTTTTTTATTTCATCAAACTAAAATAAAAAAAAATATTTAGGAACACTTGTAGCGACGAACCGTTCGTCCCTACAAGTTGTTCTAAATAAACATTCTATATGTTATGAACACCATTTTTTTTTTCAAATTTGCATGAGCCATAATTTCACCATTGGTAAAGCTTGAACTTGAGAAGGTGCTCCAATTGACGGAACTACAAAATCTAGATTCTTGTTTTAAAGGAATTTTCTTGGATTCTGACTTTGAAAAATCGTAAAAAAATATCGGATCGAGATTTTTGCGTTCCGTCAGTTGGAGATGTGCTTAAAAATTATGATTTGAGGGTGAGAAGATTTTGGTGAGAAAATAAGTTTATGCGATTTTAGCCAAAAAACCGTGCGCTATAGTTCACAGTTTTGGGTGATTTCCTTAAAAAATTGCATCTTTGAAAATCTTGGAGAAGGTTTGCGCGAGTGGTCAAAAGTATTTTAGATTCTCAATGAAACCCAATGGAAGACCTTACAAGCCCCGGAAGTGCTCGTTTTTTATTTCATGAAACTATAATTAAGAAAAAAATTTAGGAATACTTGTAGCGACGTTTCAATTAGAATTTGAACAAATAAACCTTGTCAACACCATTTTTTTAAAATTTTCCTGCGCCAAAATCTCACCATTAGTAAAACTTGATTTTGAGAATGTTGTTCAATTGACGGAACTAGAAAATCTCGACCTTTTTTTTTATAAAGAATTTTCTTACATTCTTACTTTGGAAAATCATAAAAAAATATTGGGTCGATATTTTTGCGTTCTGTCAGTTTGAGAAGTGCTTAAAAATGATGATTTGAAAGTGGTAAGATGTTAGAGAGAAAATAAGATCATACGATTTTGCCTAAAAAACCGTGTGCTATAGTCCAAAGTTTTGGGTGATTTCCTTAAAAAAAATTGCATCTTTGGAATTCTCGATGCCGGTTTGCGCGAGTGTTGAAAAGTATTTTAGAGTCTCAATAACACTCAATAGAAGACTTTACAATCCCCAAAAGTGCTTCTTTTTTATTTCATCAAACTAAAATTGAAAAAAATATATTTAGGAACACTTGTAGCGACGAACCGTTCGTCCCTACAAGTTGTTCTAAATAAACATTCTATATGTTATGAACACCATTTTTTTTTTTCAAATTTGCATGAGCCATAATCTCACCATTGGTAAAGCTTGAACTTGAAAAGGTGTTCCAATTGACAGAACTTCAAAATCTAGATTCTTGTTTTAAAGGAATTTTCTTGGATTCTGACTTTGAAAAATCGTAAAAAAATATCGGGTCGAGATTTTTACGTTTCGTCAGTTGGAGATGTGCTTAAAAATTATGATTTGAGGGTGAGAAAATAAGTTCATGCGATTTTAGCCAAAAAACCGTGTGCTATAGTCCACAGTTTTGGGTGATTTTCTTAAAAAATTGCATCTTTGAAAATCTTGGAGAAGGTTTGCGCGAGTGGTCAAAAGTATTTTAAGATTATCAATGAAACTCAATGGGAGACCTTACAAGCCCCGGAAGTGCTCGTTTTTTATTTCATGAAACTATAATTAAGAAAAAAATTTAGGAACACTTGTAGCGGCGTTTCAATTAGAATTTGAACAAATAAACCTTGTCAACACCATTTTTTTTTAATTTTCCTGCGCCAAAATCTCACCATTAGTAAATCTTGATTTTGAGAAGGTTGTTCAATTGACTGAACTAGAAAATCTCGACCCTTTTTTTTATAAAGAATTTTCTTACATTCTTACTTTGGAAAATCATAAAAAAATATTGAGTCGATATTTTTGCGTTCTGTTAGTTTGAGAAGTGCTTAAAAATGATGATTTGAAAGTGGTAAGATTTTAGAGAGAAAATAAGATCATACGATTTTGGCTACAAAACCGTGTGCTATAGTCCACAATTTTGCGTGATTTCCTTAAAAAAAAATTGCATCTTTGAAATTATCGATGCCGGTTTGCGCGAGTGTTGAAAAGTATTTTAGAGTTTCAATGACCCAATAGAAGACTTTACAATCCCCAAAAGTGCTTGTTTTTTATTTCATCAAACTAAAATTAAAAAAAAATATTTAGGAACACTTGTAGCGACGAACCGTTCGTCCCTACAAGTTGTTCTAAATAAACATTCTATATGTTATGAACACCATTTTTTTTTTCAAATTTGCATGAGCCATAATCTCACCATTGGTAAAGCTTGAACTTGAAAAGGTGTTCCAATTGACGGAACTACAAAATCTAGATTCTTGTTTTAAAGGAATTTTCTTGGATTCTGACTTTGAAAAATCGTAAAAAAATATCGGATCGAGATTTTTACGTTCCGTCAGTTGGAGAAGTGCTTAAAAATTATGATTTGAGGGTGAGAAGATTTTGGTGAGAAAATAAGTTTATGCGATTTTAGCCAAAAAACCGTGTGCTATAGTTCATAGTTTTGGGTGATTTCCTTAAAAAATTGCATCTTTGAAAATCTTGGAGAAGGTTTGCGCGAGTGGCAAAAGTATTTTAAATTCTCAATGAAACCCAATGGGAGACCTTACAAGCCCCAGAAGTGCTCGTTTTTTATTTCATGAAACTATAATTAAGAAAAAAATTTAGGAACACTTGTAGCGATGTTTAAATTAGAATTTGTACAAATAAACCTTGTCAACACCATTTTTTTTTAATTTTCCTGCGCCAAAATCTCACCATTAATTAGTAAAGCTTGATTTTGAGAAGGTTGTTCAATTGACGGAACTAGAAAATCTCGACCTTTTTTTTAATAAAGAATTTTCTTACATTCTTACTTCGGAAAATCATAAAAACATATTGGGTTGATATTTTTGCGTTCTGTCAGTTTGAGAAGTGCTTAAAAATGATGATTTGAAAATGGTAAGATTTTAGAGAGAAAATAAGATCATACAATTTTGGTTAAAAAACCGTGTGCTATAGTCCACAGTTTTGGGTGATTTCCTTAAAAAAAATTGCATCTTTGGAATTCTCGATGCCGGTTTGCGCGAGTGTTGAAAAGTATTTTAGAGTCTCAATAACACTCAATAGAAGACTTTACAATCCCCAAAAGTGTTTCTTTTTTATTTCATCAAACTAAAATTGAAAAAAAATATTTAGGAACACTTGTAGCGACGAACCGTTCGTCGCTACAAGTTGTTCTAAATAAACATTCTATATGTTATGAACACCATTTTTTTTTTCAAATTTGCAGGAGCCATAATCTCACCATTGGTAAAGCTTGAACTTGAGAAGGTGTTCCAATTGACGGAACTACAAAATTTAGATTCTTTTTTTAAAGGAATTTTCTTGGATTCAGACTTTGAAAAATCGTAAAAAAATATCGGGTCGAGATTTTTACGTTCCGTCAGTTGGAGATGTGCTTAAAAATTATGATTTGAGGGTGAGAAAATAAGTTCATGCGATTTTAGCCAAAAAACCGTGGGCTATAGTCCACAGTTTTGGGTGATTTTCTTAAAAAATTGCATCTTTGAAAATCTTGGAGAAGGTTTGCGCGAGTGGTCAAAAGTATTTTAAGATTATCAACGAAACTCAATGGGAGACCTTACAAGCCCCGGAAGTGCTCGTTTTTTATTTCATGAAACTATAATTAAGAAAAAAATTTAGGAACACTTGTAGCGACGTTTCAATTAGAATTTGAACAAATAAACCTTGTCAACACCATTTTTTTTTAATTTTCCTGCGCCAAAATCTCACCATTAGTAAATCTTGATTTTGAGAAGGTTGTTCAATTGACTGAACTAGAAAATCTCGACCCTTTTTTTTATAAAGAATTTTCTTACATTCTTACTTTGGAAAATCATAAAAAAATATTGGGTCGATATTTTTGCGTTCTGTTAGTTTGAGAAGTGCTTAAAAATGATGATTTGAAAGTGGTAAGATTTTAGAGAGAAAATAAGATCATACGATTTTGGCTACAAAACCGTGTGCTATAGTCCACAGTTTTGAGTGATTTCCTTAAAAAAAAATTGCATCTTTGAAATTATCGATGCCGGTTTGCGCGAGTGTTGAAAAGTATTTTAGAGTCTCAATGACCCAATAGAAGACTTTACAATCCCCAAAAGTGCTTGTTTTTTATTTCATCAAACTAAAATTAAAAAAAAAATATTTAGGAACACTTGTAGCGACGAACAGTTCGTCGCTACAAGTTGTTCTAAATAAACATTCTATACCTTATGAACACCATTTTTTTTTTTCAAATTTGCATGAGCCATAATCTCACCATTGGTAAAGCTTGAACTTGAGAAGGTGTTTCAATTGACGGAACTACAAAATTTAGACTCTTTTTTTAAAAGAATTTTCTTGGATTCTGACTTTGAAAAATCGTAAAAAAATATCGGGTCGAGATTTTTACGTTCCGTCAGTTGGAGAAGTGCTTAAAAATTATGATTTGAGGGTGAGAAGATTTTGGTGAGAAAATAAATTTACTCGATTTTGGCTAAAAAACCGTGTGCTATAGTCCACAGTTTTGGGTGATTTCCTTAAAAAAAATTGCATCTTTGAAATTCTTGATGCGGGTTTGCGCGAGTGTTGAAAAGTATTTTTGAGTCTCATTGACACCCAATACAAGACCTTACAATCCCCGAAAGTGCTTCTTTTTTATTTCATCAAACTAAAATTAAAAAAAAAAAAATTAGGAACACTTGTAGCGACGAACAATTCGTCGCTACAAGTTGTTCTAAATAAACATTCTAAACCTTATGAACACCATTTTTTTTTTCAATTTTTCATGAGCCATATCTCACCATTTGTAAATCTTGATTTTGAGAAGGTGTTCCAATTGACGGAACTACAAAATCTAGACACTTTTTTTAAAGGAATTTTCTAGGATTCTCACTTTGAAAAATCGGAAAAAAATATCAGATCGAGATTTTTACGTTCCGTCAGTTGGAGAAGTGATTAAAAATTATGATTTGAGAGTGAGAAGATTTTGGTGAGAAAATAAGTTCATGCGATTTTAGCCAAAAAACCGTGTGCTATAGTCCACAGTTTTGGGTGATTTTCTTAAAAAATTGCATCTTTGAAAATCTTGAAGAAGGTTTGCGCGAGTGGTCAAAAGTATTTTAGATTCTCAATGAAACCCAATGCGAGACCTTACAAGCCCCGAAAGTGCTCGTTTTTTATTTCATGAAACTATAATTAAGAAAAAAATTTAGGAACACTTATAGCGACGTTTGAATTAGAATTTGAACAAATAAACTTTGTCAACACTGAAATTCCGGTAAGCCGGATTGTCCCAATAACGGTAGTCGTCTTAAACACTAATCGGAGAGTATACACAACTTTCAACAAATTAAAACTTAACTCTCCTATAACAACAAATTGTTCAATCAATACAATTACTTATGCAATAAACACAATTGATTGAAACAATCCTAAAACCCAAAGAGTGCGTCAAACTAGCACTCCACGGTCTAGATATATCTATGTATGAACATGCACACAATATGCTAATCAATTAAGCACAATACAATAGATATCAATAATCACACAAGCAACACACAATATGGTCACCCGGAACCTCTACCACTAGAGGAAAACCGGAGGGGAGCCGTACCCCACGCTCTTGTGTAACACTATGAAAACGCCAAACGGCAACACGTACAAGGGGGAACTCCGTCCCAAACTCTACACTATCAACCCTATGACTAGTGGCAGCTCTAACCTTGTGTAGCCCCGAATGCTCTTCAAGTGATCCCACCTCAAGCTTCTCCGATTGATCGAACTTCACCGCGTGAATCCTCCAACCGCAAGACACCGACTATGCAAGTGTGTGTGTGTATGTATGAATGAATTCAATTCAATTAACACAAGCAATTCAACAAGGAACAATTGCTTGCATTAACCAAACCGAATTGAAAAGCCTTGAATATGATTCAAGGGTTTGTTTAACTAATCACAAAGATCATTAGCTAAACAAACAAACAACAAAGAAGATTGAATATAGATTCAATCATTCAATTCAGCAATTCAACATGGAACAATTGCTAGAATCGAATAGAATCTCCTAAATCCTAAACATAGGCTAAACTAGCATATAAATGCAAATCAAAGTGTTTAGCAATGGATTATAGATGGAGATTAAGGTGAGGAACCTACAACATGGAACTAGGATCACTCACAATACCAAAGAACTCTCTCAAAGTGTATTTTCGACTATGGGAAAAGAGTTGACCGAAATGAAACAAAAGGGTTCTATTTATAGAAAACATCCCAGGGGCATTTGCGATCGATCGCACGACATTATGCGATCGATCGCACAGTGTAAAATAAAGAGACAGAAACGTCTGGAAGTGCGAAACCCTTATTTGCGATCGATCGCGGAAAGTTGCGATCGATCGCACGAAAAAGTCCCAACGGACATATTTTCGAACTGCAACGGTCATAAATCCAACGGACAAATTTGCCACGTGGTGCGATCGATCGCATGAACAGTGACGATCGATCGCAAGGCATAAAACAGCCTTAAACATAAAGGAATGCTAATCAAAACAAATCTATAAGAAGATCTAGCAATCCTAACATCATAAACTCAAATGTATGAAACTATGCATACAAAATTTGAGCCGGTCGCGTTGCGACCGGGTGCTTATAAAATAAGCACTCGAAACTTGTGATACAAGACACAAGTGTGGCAAACAAGCATCCTATACTTATGTGATTCACATCATAAGTGAAAGGAAAAACAACCTAGATAAACCTAGGACAACAAGGAAGACATAATGACAATGAAGTGCATGTGCATATGCATGAGTCATACCTTGAGATGCTTGAACGAAACCTTTGATGACCAATGATCGAAGTCCGGAGAAAAGACCGGATAAGAAAGGCGTCTTCACGAACCATCTCGAGTAAGAACAACCTAAGCCACGACTTCTAATCCCTAAAACAAACTAGCAATGATACAAAAGAATTGCTAATACAAGGGAAGAGGTTTTGTCAAATAGGAAATAGCCAATAGCAAATATTTTGCCCTTACAATCTCCTCCTTTGGCATTTCCTAGACAAAACCTCATATAAAAATACAACTCAAATAACCTATGCTATAATAAGGCATCTTCAATATCGACAGGATATTCCTGCAATGATAAACACTAAAGCACAAGATACCGTGAAGCATGTATGGTATAACAATTGAGTTATAAACAATATGACATAATAAACATTCTCCCTTAACAATTAAATCTCCCCCTTAACATGTAATTATCCCCTTTACCAAATATTTCTCCCCTTAAAATATATCTCTCCTCCTTACTATATAATTCTCCTCCTTTTTGTCTAGAAAGGCCAAAGGAGAGAGAGAACGAAGTCGTAATAAAAGCATGTTATGAACAACATAAACATGATAAATAATTGAAACCAATTGAGAACATACGACATAAATAAGAGACTTTGAAGCAATAATCCATAAGGATACAAAGTCTCCTCCTCAAATGAATATCAATAAGTAAACATCATGCAATGAGAGACAATAATCATTAAGCATAGATGAATAAAGCTTAGTCTATCATATGCAAGTTATGCAAGTCATAACAAGATATAAAATATGAAGAACAAGACATAAGCAAACACGAAAGCAATTCCAAGGAGTCTCCTCCTCAACGAGGTGGGGGTGTACTAATCAAGTACTAGATAGGGGTGTACTAACTAAGATTATGTATGGAGAATAGCCATAACCACAATACAAGTTGTAAATCAATCAAGGATTAACAACTACAAGATCTTCCAACAAACAAAATAAGGAAGATAAACAATAAAATCCTTAGAGACATGCAAAGCTTCCCAAAACATATGAAGGGAAGGACACCAAATAAACACATTGTGTAGGTGTGTGCAAAGGATTTTAACATCTATTTGCTCAAAATAAGGCTCGTTGGATAACCAACTCGGACAACGACCTAGACTTCATAGAAGGACTAGAGAGCATGAGACAAATAAACGATCATTCCATAGTGGAACACATACGAAGGACACACAAATAACGAGTCCTAAGGGGAAGCAAGCAATGCAAGACACCAAATGAAACGCTTTAGCAAATTGGCTCGGCGAGCGGAAGACTACGAAACTATAACAAATAGTTTACTAAAGATAAGCCAATAATACCAAAGAAAAATATAGTCAAGCATTTCATCCCAAATAAACATCAAATGGTATATAACAATAGAAGCCCATTGAGTTCTAGACAAACAAAACACCATTTGAAGGAGGCACAAAACCAACAATTTAACCAAAACTCACTATGGAGTATAAAAGGGTTTTGTGGTGCTATTGCAACTATACCTCAATATATAGGAGACATATAGACAAAATTGCTACACATTAAAAGCAATTTGTGCATTAAAACCATGGTCTCCACCAAAAGAATCTTAATTTGCAACTTAGATAAAACATCTAAAATATGAGCAATAAGAAGCAAATCAAGATACCCAAAACTCATTTAAAAAATAACTAGAACAATAAGAACTAGTTCAAGAAACAACAATTTTGACAACAAAATTGATATGAGTTAAAATGGGATTTAATTCCTCAATTAAAACAACCTCAACAAAATAAAATACTCAAAAGTATGAAGAGGTAAGAGGAAATTAAAGCTTTAAAAGACAAATAAGGTCGAAAAACTGCAAGCAGCAAAGTCACGATCGATCGTGGAACACAACGCGATCGATCGTAAATAATGGACAGAATAAACTGCTCTCTGCCACTGCGTGCGATCGATCGCAATACAGGGTGCGATCGATCGTAACAAATAAACGCACGACCAAAATAAACATGCGATCGATCGCAAACAGGGTGTGATCGATCGTAAATACCTTCTGACCTTAAACAACAAAGACTCACCATCAAGTCTAAAAGCATACCTTTTACCACAAAAACCATGGAAGCAAAGCAAGCAAATAAAAAGCATACATGTCAGAAAACAAACCAATCAATTCATCAACGAATTGAGGGACAAACAATTGATGATCAAATCATCAAACAAAAAATGATTAAGTCTCCCCCTTAATCTAATAATGTCCAACAAGACTTCAAGAGAACACATATGTGTGAAGTCTAGGACAAATGGGAGACTCAATCATGGTCATTGACCAATACTTTCTTGACCCAAACCTTCTTGTTTGAGACAAGGGGAGGGGATGAGGAACCACTACGGGTTTGATGAATGACCACCCTAGAGAGTTTGACAACTTCACTCAAAAGATATTGCATTTGATCCTTAAGTGAAGTGTCATGTGAAGGTTTATGGATATAGGCTTTCCTAGGTTTACCCTTCACATATTTAAGGCCTTTAAAGACACAAGTCTTCTTAGGTGCATTGCACTTAGGCCTAACATGACCAATTTTGCCATAATTGTGACAATTAGGAATAAATTTCTTTTTGGTCCTAATTAACTCTCTAACAATGGGAGGTGAGCTAGGAGACTTAAGAGTTTTCCTATAGATATTGCACCTTGGTTTGATATGTCCAATCTTACCACAATGGTGACATTTAGGCACAAAACTCTTAGGCTTTAGTGACTCTAATGCAATGGGGATTGAGTCTAAAGCCATAACATCATTGGTCTTAGAAGAAGAAGAGATAGAGCTCTTTTCCACAAAATCAATGTCACTCTTGACATCAAGAGCATGTACATTGTCAATCTTGGCTTGACATATGGTCAAATCAAGAACCTCTTTCCTAAGATTACCAACACTCACTTTAAGCTCATCATTTTCAAGTGATAGGGTGTTGATATGAGAATTCTTATCAAGAACCTCCTCTTTAAGCTCAAGGTTTTCCTTACTAAGGAATTGACATTTTTCTTCTAGCTCCGTAATGCTCATGCACAAATATTTAAATTTTCTAACATCTTGAGCATTACCATTAAATAAAGCCTCAATACTAGCTTCAAGAACATCTTCGCTAATATCCTCATCACTATCTACATTTGAACAAGTGTCCAAATTACATGGACTTGAAGAGTCCTCCCTAGCAATAAAACCTACAATAGGTACATCCTCATGATCGGAGGAAGAACAACTCTCATTGGAATCGCTCCAAGAGGTATATGCGGTTTTTACCTTATTGGTACATTCGGTCAAGTCGTGACCATAACCACCGCATGTTAGACAATGAGGACCATGCCTCTTAGACTCTAAATTCCTAACATTAGGAACATCACTATGTGATCTACAAGAGTCTATACTAGAGAATTTTCTACGACTTTGTAAAAACTTCTCATACTCGTCATTTAAACCCGACAAAGAGGAATAATCTCTACTTGCCATGACGCACACAAGACCGACTAACCGTGATTGACTCTATTTGCCTCAAGAGAGAGGCTCCGATACCAATTGAAATTCCGGTAAGCCGGATTGTCCCAATAACGGTAGTCGTCTTAAACACTAATCGGAGAGTATACACAACTTTCAACAAATTAAAACTTAACTCTCCTATAACAACAAATTGTTCAATCAATACAATTACTTATGCAATAAACACAATTGATTGAAACAATCCTAAAACCCAAAGAGTGCGTCAAACTAGCACTCCACGGTCTAGATATATCTATGTATGAACATGCACACAATATGCTAATCAATTAAGCACAATACAATAGATATCAATAATCACACAAGCAACACACAATATGGTCACCCGGAACCTCTACCACTAGAGGAAAACCGGAGGGGAGCCGTACCCCACGCTCTTGTGTAACACTATGAAAACGCCAAACGGCAACACGTACAAGGGGGAACTCCGTCCCAAACTCTACACTATCAACCCTATGACTAGTGGCAGCTCTAACCTTGTGTAGCCCCGAATGCTCTTCAAGTGATCCCACCTCAAGCTTCTCCGATTGATCGAACTTCACCGCGTGAATCCTCCAACCGCAAGACACCGACTATGCAAGTGTGTGTGTGTATGTATGAATGAATTCAATTCAATTAACACAAGCAATTCAACAAGGAACAATTGCTTGCATTAACCAAACCGAATTGAAAAGCCTTGAATATGATTCAAGGGTTTGTTTAACTAATCACAAAGATCATTAGCTAAACAAACAAACAACAAAGAAGATTGAATATAGATTCAATCATTCAATTCAGCAATTCAACATGGAACAATTGCTAGAATCGAATAGAATCTCCTAAATCCTAAACATAGGCTAAACTAGCATATAAATGCAAATCAAAGTGTTTAGCAATGGATTATAGATGGAGATTAAGGTGAGGAACCTACAACATGGAACTAGGATCACTCACAATACCAAAGAACTCTCTCAAAGTGTATTTTCGACTATGGGAAAAGAGTTGACCGAAATGAAACAAAAGGGTTCTATTTATAGAAAACATCCCAGGGGCATTTGCGATCGATCGCACGACATTATGCGATCGATCGCACAGTGTAAAATAAAGAGACAGAAACGTCTGGAAGTGCGAAACCCTTATTTGCGATCGATCGCGGAAAGTTGCGATCGATCGCACGAAAAAGTCCCAACGGACATATTTTCGAACTGCAACGGTCATAAATCCAACGGACAAATTTGCCACGTGGTGCGATCGATCGCATGAACAGTGACGATCGATCGCAAGGCATAAAACAGCCTTAAACATAAAGGAATGCTAATCAAAACAAATCTATAAGAAGATCTAGCAATCCTAACATCATAAACTCAAATGTATGAAACTATGCATACAAAATTTGAGCCGGTCGCGTTGCGACCGGGTGCTTATAAAATAAGCACTCGAAACTTGTGATACAAGACACAAGTGTGGCAAACAAGCATCCTATACTTATGTGATTCACATCATAAGTGAAAGGAAAAACAACCTAGATAAACCTAGGACAACAAGGAAGACATAATGACAATGAAGTGCATGTGCATATGCATGAGTCATACCTTGAGATGCTTGAACGAAACCTTTGATGACCAATGATCGAAGTCCGGAGAAAAGACCGGATAAGAAAGGCGTCTTCACGAACCATCTCGAGTAAGAACAACCTAAGCCACGACTTCTAATCCCTAAAACAAACTAGCAATGATACAAAAGAATTGCTAATACAAGGGAAGAGGTTTTGTCAAATAGGAAATAGCCAATAGCAAATATTTTGCCCTTACAAACACCATTTTTTAAAAAAAATTTCCTGTGCCAAAATCTCACCATTAGTAAAGCTTGATTTTGAGAAGGTTGTTCAATTGACGGAACTAGAAAATCTCGACCTTTTTTTTTTATAAAGAATTTTCTTACATTCTTACTTTGGAAAATCATAAAAAATTATTGGGTCGATATTTTTGCGTTCTATCAGTTTGAGAAGTGCTTAAAAATGATGATTTGAAAGTGGTAAGATTTTAGAGAGCAGATAAATTCACGCATTTTTTGCCCAAAAATTGTGTGCTATAGTCCAAAGTTTTTGGTGATTTTCTTAAAAAATTGCATTTTCGAAATTCTCGATGCGGGTTTACGCGAGTGTTGAAAAGTATTTTAGAGTCTCATTGACACCCAATACAAGACCTTACAAGCCCCGAAAGTGCTTCCTTTTTATTTCATCAAACTAAAATAAAAAAAAATATTTATGAACACTTGTAGCAACGAATATTTCGTCGCTACAAGTTGTTCTAAATAAACATTCTAAACCTTATGAACACCATTTTTTTGTTTCAAATTTTCATGAGCCATATTCTCACCATTGGTAAATCTTGATTTTGAGAAGGTGTTCCGATTGGCGGAACTACAAAATCTAGACCCTTTTTTTTAAAGGAATTTTATTGGATTCTGACTTTGAAAAATCGTAAAAAAATATCGGGTCAAGATTTTTATGTTCCGTCAGTTGGAGAAATGATTAAAAATCATGATTTGAGGGTGAGAAGATTTTGAAGAAAAAATAAGTTCAAGCTATTTTTGCCATAAAACCGTGTGCTGCACATGGTTTTTTGACCAAAATAGCATATTCTTATTTTCTTACCAAAATCTTCCCACCCACAAATCATGATTTTTAAACACTTCTCAAACTGACGGAACTCAAAAGTCCCGACCTGTTTTTTTTTTTCTATTTTCCAAAATCGGAAAAATATAAAATTCATTAAAAACAATCCGCTCGACCTTTTCAAGTTCCGTCAATTGGAACACCCCTAAAAATTATTCTTTAGCAATGGTGAGATTATGACACAGGAAAATTTAAAGAAAAAAAAGTGTTGACAAAGTTTGGCAAGTTTCGGCATTCCACGGGTGCCACCATGGCACCTCAAAACGTGTCAAACCATATCGAGCACTTTTTTTTTGAAATTTTTCATTACCATAATTTCACCACTGGTAAAGCATAATTTTTAGAAGTTTTTCAATTGACGGAACTGGAAAATCTCGAGCAAATTGTTTTTTATTTTATTTTATGAATTTTCTAGTTTTCTGATTTTGAAAAATCGTAAAAAAATAAACGAATCGAGATTTTTGCATTCCATCAGTTCGAGAAGTGTTTAAAAATCATGATTTTAGGGTAAAAAAATTTGGTAAGGAAATAAGAATATGAAATCTTTGCCAAAAAACTGTGTGTTATTATAGTCCACAATTTTTGGTGAGATACAAGATTTCGGAATTTTTTTTTTTTTTCAGAGAAAGTATTTGGCTCCGTCTCCACGGTGTTAAAACATCGTTCTTCGGTGACACCTCGTAGTTGCACCGCCAAAATTAGACACGGTTTGCCTCACTAGTATAGTCCAAATGTTTTACATCAATTATTTTTTATTTTTTGTTAATTTTAAAATAAATTAAAAGAGTCTATGTCGATCCTCTTACGCACTTAAATGAGGTGTAAAAATTAAATTAAAAAAATAGTGTTAAGGGTATATTGGAGATTTGTCATTGGTATAAGTTTGGTTAGTTAGAGTTAGTCATGTTCTCATTATGTATCAAGCAATTCATTCAATCTTAATTCTCTGATTTCTCTCTTTTCCGTCTTCATATCTATCAAGCTATCATGGTATCAGAGCCATGGCAATCCTTGCCCCTCATCCCTCCCGGTTGAAAACTACTATTGTGTGATTATGTTTTGCTGCAATTGTTTGTCTTTGTGCTGCAACCTGATGATTTGGTGCCCACCATCAGGTTGAGGGGGGATGTTAAGGGTATATTGGAGATTTGTCATTGGTATAAGTTTGGTTAGTTAGAGTTAGTCATGTTCTCATTCTGTATCAAGCAATTCATTCAATCTTAATTCTCTGATTTCTCTCTTTTCCGTCTTCATATCTATCAAGCTATCAAATAGAACCTAAATGAACAAAAAAATGGCAAGACTGTTGCCGACGAATACTTCGTCAGTAAAGGGTTTTCCGTAATTTTATTTTATTTTATAGTTCTAGCTTGTTAAGTTTATCTAAAAGCATTCCTTGGTTTGCTTGACCTTAGAAACATTACTTTGTGTATGCTTGACCTCAGGTTCCCCCATGTCATTGACATTTGTCATGGGGTAACAAAATTGCTGCATTTTATGCAAACGAGGCTAGCGATGCCCCTGCAAGCAAGGTATGAGCCATTGGGATGCCAAAAATATTGAATTTATGCAAGCAAGACTAACGATGTATGTGCAAGAGAGGCTAACATGCCCTCACTACCATGTAAGTGAGGCTAACGGGATAGGATGCACATGCTAGTGAGGCTAACCGTGTCCAATTTTTGCGGTTCAACCACGAGATGCCACCCAAGAACGATATTTTAACACCGTGGAGACTAACCAAAATACTTTCTCTCAATTTTTTTTTTCGAAACCTTGGTTTCTAACCTAAAACAGTAGACTATCACACGGTGTTTTGGCCAAAAACGCATATTCTTATTTTCTCACCAAAATATTCTCACCCTCAAATCATGATTTTTAAATACTTCTCAAACTGATGGAACACAAAAGCCTCGACCCGTTTATTTTTTATGATTTTTGAAAGTCGAAAAACTAGAAAATTCATAAAAAACAATCCGTTTGAGCTTTTCGAGTTCTATCAATTGGAACACTTTCTAAAAATTATTATTTACCAATTGTGAGATTATGACACATTAAAATTTAAAGAAAAAATAATGTTAACAATGTTTGGCAAGTTTCGGCATTCCACGGGTGCCACCATGGCACCTCGAAACGTGCCTAACCATATCAAACACTTTTTTTTTGAAATTTTTGGGTGTCATAATTTCACCATTGGTAAATCATGATATTAAGAAAGCTTTTCAATTGACCGAACTGGAAAATCTCGAGCAAATTTTTTTTTTTTATGAATTTTCTAGTTTTACTTTGGAAAATCGTAAAAAAAATGAGTCGAGATTTTTGTGTTCTGTCAGTTCGAGAAATGTTTAAAAATCATGATTTGAGGGTGAAAAAGTTTTGGTGAGAAAATAAGCATTTGCGATTTTAGCCAAAAAACCGTGTGTTATAGTCCACAGTTTTGAGTAAGAAACCAAGATTTCAGATTTTTTTTTTAAGATTTGAAAGAAAGTATTGGGGTTAGTCTTCATGGTGTTAGAACATCATTCTTGGGTGACACCTTATGGTTGGACCTCTAAAATTGGACACGGTTAGCCTCACTAGCATGCATAGTGCATCCTAAATGAGGTGTAAAAAAAATTAAAAAAATAGAAATCCAAATTAGTTTTTTTTTTTTTTATACCTTGTTTAAATACCTTGTGAAAATAGAAGTTAAATGAACAAGACTTTTGCGACGAATATATCGTCGGGAAAAGGTTTTCCATCAATTGTTTTTTATTCCTTGTTAATTTTGTCCAAAGAGTTCCATAGTAGAGTTTATGCATGTTGATCCTCTTGCACACTTAAATGAGGTGTAAAAACTAAATTAAAAAAAATAAAATTAAAAGGTGTTTCATTTGTTTTGATATATCTTGTGAAAATAGAATTAAAAGATCTTTCCATACCAAAAGTGTTTCGTAGAATTAAGAAAGTTAGTGAATGGAATGAAATTTGGGACTCTGATAATGTCGTCTCATGATAATAACTTTACAATAATAGAATTAAGTTAGGTACCTGAATATATATCTGAATAATGTAAAGTTCATATATTAAACTTCATTTAGGATAGCAGCGCGCAGCATACACGTACGTACGTACGTAACTTAGAACCAGACAAGATAGTCCAACTAGGTACGGAGTCAAAATTAATGAAAAACTAAAACAATCTAAAGCTGATAAGGCAGAATCTGCATTGTCTTGCTAAACAAACTCAAAACTTAAACTTTGGGATGCTGGGGTTCCGGTTGGTTCTTCCACATTGGCATCCTTTGATTCTGAGGGAGCCTGATCTCTTGCTTTTCCCCAAAGAACAAGATAGAGGCCTCCAACAATGGTTATGGCTCCGGTGAGACTACAAACATAAGTAGCTAGTTAGTTCCATTAATTGTGTTGGCCCATGCCACACCACAATATAAAACCCATGTAAATATATATATAGGAGATCGAGGAAAAAAAAACTCTACATATACCTCCCAGTATACAATTGTTCTGCCAGAAAAAACGACCCCAAAATCGCCACAAGCAGAGTGGCCATGGGGTTAAAGGCCGAGTAGAAAACTGGTCCCTTCTTCTTCACAACCAGTCCCATGACATAATATACAGCCCCCGATAGAAGAGCCTGCAAAGTCAATTATGTCAAACATAAGTTAAAAATAAATAAAATGTAGTATAAGGAATAAAAGACCTTTAAAAAAAAATTCCTCACCCCATAAACAGCTGCCAGCAGCTTGAAGTCCAAGTTTATGGACCAAGCTGCCGGATGCCCCCTTTCAACCAAAATAGCCACCACTGCTCCTTCCACCATACCCCAGAAGCAAATCAAAGCGGTGAGAGAGAGCTTGCAGGAGTAGGATTTAAGTACATTGGCCTGCGTAAATCAAGATTAATCACACATATATATGTCAGTAACTGATAATACATATCGAATTAATATAAACAGTAGATTAATTGATTGAGTTACAGACACTTAATTACTTGTAGGATAATGAAACATGACCAGAAGAAGCATGCTGCTGTTAGAAAGAGAGCACCCTTGAGCTCTGTGTCATGTGAGGAATGCTCATAATTTCTTTTCTGTTCCCTAGCCCATGGCAAGCTCAGGGATGGTCCTTTGACCATAGTCAGGATGATTGCTCCTGCCACAGTGACCAAGGTTCCTAGAACCTTGGCCAAGCCTCTTGGGTGTCTAAAGTCAACCTTCTCCAGCCTACATTAAGAAAACAAGTCAGTCAGTTGGTGAGTGTGAGTGTGAGTTAGAGTTAGAGTGTGGGTGTGAGTATACCTGAATATCCAGGCCATGACAAATGCAAACACTGGCAGAATGTTGCACATGGCTGAGGTGAATGTTGCACTGGAGTCCAGCATGCCCACATAATACAAGTTCTGGTCCATCACTGGGCTGCATTAATTTTGTAGGAGAAAAATTAGAAAACACAGTTAACATATACAAGTGTAGATAATTCATAAAATGCATTGCAATGAAAATAAAAATAAAAATTACTTACTCAAACATGCTCAGAAGCATGATCTTGGTCATGACCTTGATGGTCATTGGAGGCCTCGACTGTCTGTCTATAAAGAACGCAAATGGACTTATTACAGCAGTGGCAATGGCCATTCTATACACCACGAAGGTGTAGTGGCTCATTCCCTGCCTTAATGCAAGGACTGAAAGGATGGACAGGCCTGCATAGCCTGCCTGAACCACACTAACTGCAATTATAAGAAGTGCAGTGATATTCATGTCTAGGGGATTGTAAGAAACTAATGAGCTAGTGATAAAGGTCTGATATGTTTTGTGATATGCAAGAGTACTTGACTGTGTATATATAGGCTAGAAGAGGGCGTTGTAAAGTAAAATGTTAAATTGGTAAGAGCTATAGCTAAAAGCTACTGCTGAGAAAATTAAATAAGCAGCCAGCTATACTTACTTATATGCATACAAGTAACCTTGCATCAAATTAAACCAGCTAGTCAAAAAAAATATTGTTGTTTGGACCCACTTTATGAATTAGGATTGTTCCACATGCATCAGCTCCTGATTTCTCTTTTTTAATTATCCTGTACAGTGAAATGCTAATTAAATCTTATAAAGAAAAATGTATCAGCTCACTTGTTCCATATGCATCAGCTCACTTTCTGTTTGGTTATCCCTTGTAAAGCCAAATAAATTGTTGTTTGGTTCCTGATTTTGAAATATTATTATTCTTCCACAGTAAAAGCTAATAGTTAGCTACTGATCGAAGTGTGGAGAAATGTTCAAGGAGGAGCAAAGCTAGCTAATAGCTAGATTAGAATTGTGGTGATGTATTTACTAGAAGTGTGGTCATGCATGTTCAAGTGTATATATATAAGTTAACATGCTTAATTAAGTTAAGATGCTTAATTATCTATTGATTTCAGACTTGATCAAATTTCCTCTTAAGTGTTGATTAAGATAAGTTGCTAATCCCAGATGCATGCAGAAAGTAGTAGTGCAGAGTAATATATGGTCAGTTAATTAACAGTGTTGATTCTGATCAGGAGTCACATCACTTGCCTAAGGTTAGGTTTATAAGCTTTTAAGTTGTAATCAGTTCCTAGATGATTAAGGAACGAATCATTAATTCCAGCTTCTGAACTTCAAACCCTACCTGAATTGCAAGTTTCTCTACCCACGTACTAGCTACAAACTAGGCTGCTTAATCTTTCAGTATACATGGTTAGTTCTGGCCTCATTCCCCAAAAAAGAGAGAGATCAAAATCAAGTTGAACTCCACTTTATAAGGTATTGATTTTGGCCCGTATATATATATGCATCATCTTAATTCTCGTTGTTAGTGATAATTTGACAGCCATGCATATTAAATAACTCCCACTTATACTAGCTCGGATGCATGTGAACATTTTTTCTTTTATGACAATTGTTATACTTATACCAATTAAAAAATGAAATTATTTATTAACGTGGTAGTATTATGGTTTTCGTGGCAATTTGGGAAAGATGGATCATCAGTGTTGAAGATAATTAAGTGAGGTGGTATTTCTACTTGTACATCAATTAGATGATGCATCCGAGTTAGTGGAGTTAATTAATCTGGCATGGCTGTCAAATTATCATTAACAACATGAATTAATTAAGATTAGGTGGCTAGATGCGTATATATATGCACAATACCTTATATAGTGGAGTTCAACTTGATTTGATCTCTCTTTTTTGGGGAAGAAGGCCAGAACTAACCATGTATACTGAAAGCCAGATTAATAGTAATTGTGAAGATTAATGTTAATGTATGTGGTAGCTAGCTATATGGTTTAACGTACACTTAACATTTGATATCACTTGTGCTTAATTTGTACATGCAGGCAAGTGGTGATCGATCAGAATCAACACTAGCTGATCCAACTGACGGCACTACTAATATCTACATCGATCTGGGATTATCCTTGGATAACCAGAACTCATCTGAGGCATTCTGATCCGATAGCTGGCTTATACTTTCGTGGTGTATTTAGATGGGGAACAAATTTGCTGCCCACCCTGGGTTGGGGTGGGCAAATGCCCGCCCATTGTGAGTATGCCACCTGTCCTTTTTTATACCTATTGGTTTGCCACTAGCAACTTATAAATATTGTGACAATTGTGTTGTGTATACATATTAACAAGAGGAATGTGTCTCTTGGTGGTTGAGGTGTTAGCTTGCAAGGAGGAGGTCAAAGTTTCCAAACCTCCTACATACATAATTGAGATAGTTTTTGAATTTTTGCTCTGGTCGCTGAAAGAGAGAATTCTGACACCAATGGTATATTAGGAAGTTCACAAGAATCAAAATTTAAGGGGGTGTGGATTTCACTCCCCTTAAATAAAAACAATGATATTTCATTCCTGATTGCATTAGGATAAATCAAAATATGTCCCTCCCAAGTCCCAAGGTACCTGTGCTCAGCTAAAACAAATGAGCACAACAGTGAACCATCAAAGCGCCTACGGGATCAAAAGCGGAGTAGAAAACAGGTCCCCTTTCCGTCACTTCAATTCCCATAACATAATAAGCAACCCCTGAGAGTTGCGGAGTAACATGATCGATCAGGATTCAGGAGTGGCTTATTATATTCGATCAGGGAATGGTAATGAAGGAACCTGCATGTTTTTGTGACTGCATTTAGTCCCCTAAGCATGGCATATATTGTAGTGCATGTTTGGATTGAATACCTTGGATTTAGGATTACTTACATTTTACCCCCGAACTATATAGGCGTTTTCAATTTCATAGCGAAGTATGCATTAAATTTTTTCATTTACATACCTCAACTTATCCTCCGTTGGTCGTTTTCATACTCGGGGTTAAAAACTCTGTTAAAAAATCTGTTAACTGCTTATGTGGCTTGGATTTATCTGTTCAAAGCGTTTAACAAGCTAGGATGATATATATTGCTTTTATTTTTGTTTGCAGAGTACTGGGAGCAATGGTTATTTTGATTGGCCTATATATGCGTTTTCATGTTGATCTGCGGAGATATATATGAATAATACTAAAACGGAGACGTACAAATTAAATAGTTAAACCAGCTGGAATTTGAAAATTAAGCATCGAACTACACTCAATTAAGAACATACGGTCTAATGAAATTAAGTTCGATCTCTATGCAGATTGCAGAGAGACCCCCAAAAAAAAAAAGATAAGAGATTCGTCATGCAAAGCCATTACTTTACTTATTGATGATCGAACCTCTCAAAACTCTGGTAATATTTCAACCACGTACGTACTTAATTAACTTCTCACATTTTAAACAATTACATGAAAGAACGATATGACTTTAGGGCCGGGGAAAGTGAAAAACAACCATGGGAGCTCCATCCGAATCCGATGATGATGATTTGCTTTTCTTTAAATTCCTTCCCTGCTGGTGTTGCTGTATCATCAGAGACCTGTGATGACGGCGTCGGCGTCAGGCAGCAATTGAAAAAAGCTGAGAAAGCGGCCATTTTTGTTTTGTCAATTAAGGCTATATAGGATTTCCTCTCGATCGAGTTGATGAGAATCAAGGCTGGCTATGTAGTCAATTTATAGGGTAATTAAGCAAACAAGATTTTGAATTCATAGGTATCAATACGATTTTAATGCATTAATTAATTATGTTTTCCTTTTATGCTTCCATCCACCTTCCCCCCTTAACTAGGTACGTACGTTGAACTTGTTTACTTACTAACTTAATCAGTAATTAGTAGTTTCCAGGAAGTTTCGTTCGTGAGGTAGCTAGCTAGCTCCTAGTCCTTTTAATTTAATTAGGAACATATATTGTCACTTGTCTAATTCCTTCATTTAAGTTCTATTTTCACAAGGTATCAAAAACAATGAAACTCCTTTTAATTTTAATTTACAAGGTATATTCATAAGAATTTTGATAGAAATTTCACTGTAAATTCCTTTTAACGTACAAACAAGCAATGTGATTAGTGCTGCATGCATGTCACTGACACAATTAACCATTTTTGCAATAACCCATTTTGCTTTTGGTGTAATAATAATAAAATAGGGAATGGAACAATGGTTAGAAGTGAGAGGCAGAGGTGAGTCAAATTAGTCCTTTGTACAAGTATACAACAATTAACCTTTTATCTAATGTTTTGGCTAGCATGGAATAATCTTGATCACTCAATGTCATGGATAACTTTCAATGAAATTCGACGTTTTGCGTAACAAGTACCCATCTCCCCTTCAACTCTTTCACTGTTATAAGGATTAGTAAACTTCCCATTACTCATTACAAGTTGTATAAGTGTTTAATGGTTAAGACTTTTTTTTTCTTTTGGTCGAAATGGTTAGGAATTAGGACAAATTATTAGAAATTGGATCTAAGAATTTAGCGAGACTCAAAACATCGAGCAAGTCAATCACCCTTATATTTTTGACAATTCCGTATGTAAAAATAATAAAAATTAAATGAATAAAAAATAAATAAATAGAGGGGTATGAATGTATGATCGACTATTGTCATTGGAAAAAGATTTTCCATCATTTTTTTTATTAATTCCTTGTTAATTTTGTCTAAAGAATTCCATAATAGAGTCTATGAAAATAGAACTTAAATGAACAAAAAATAAAAGAGGCAAGACTACAAGGCTATTCGTCCAAAAAAAAAAAGACTACAAGGCTATTCGTTGGAAAAAGGTTTTCAATTATTTTCTTTTAATCCTTCTTAATTTAATTTATCTTAAGAGTTTCATAATAGAGTCTAGGTCGATCATCTTGCACACCTAAATAAGGTGTAGAAACTACATCAAAAAATTAGAAATTAAAGAGTTCCTTGTTCTAAGTTTATCTAAGGAGTTCATTCGTGTTTGCTTGACCTCGGAAACATTGCTTGGTGTATGCTTGGCGTAAGGTTTTCCCATGCCATTGACATTTTCCATGGGGTGACAAAATTGCTGCATTTTATGCAAGCGAGGCTATAGATGTCCATGCAAGCGAGGCTAACATGCATGCCCTCGCTACCATGCAAGCGAGGCTAACGCCATAGGATGCACCATGCTAGTGAGGCTAACCGTGTCAAATTTTGGCAGTCCAACCACGAGGTGTTACCCAAGAACGATGTTTTAACACCATGAAGACTAACCTCAATACTTTCTCTAATTTTTTATTTTTTTTCAAAATCTTGGTTTCTCACCCAAAACTGTGGACTTATAGCACACAGTTTTTTGGCCAAAATCACATATTTATATTTTCTCATCAAAATCTTCCCAAACTCAAATCATGATTTTTAAACATTTCTCGAACTGACGGAACGCAAAAATCTCGACCAGTTTATTTTTTACGATTTTTCATAGTCAGAAAACTAGAAAATTCATAAAAAACAATCCGCTCAAGCTTTTCGAGTTCCGTCAATTGGAACAACTTTTAAAAATTATTGTTTACCAATGGTGAGATCATGACACTGAAAATTTTCAAGAAAAAATGGTATTGACGAGTTTCGGCATTCCACGGATGCCACCATGACACCTCGAAGGCTCGAACCATGTCAAGCCTTTTTATTTTTCAAATTTTTCTGTGCTCTAATTTCAAATTTTCTAAAGCATGATTTTTAGAAAGTGTTCCAATTGACGGACTCGAAAATCTCGAGCATATTGTTTTTTTATGAATTTTCTAGTTTTCCAACTTTGGAAAATCGTAAAAAATAAACGGATTGAGATTTTTGCATTCCGTCAGTTCGAGAAGTGTTTAAAAATCATGATTTGATGGTGGGAAGATTTTGGTAAGAAAATAAGAATATGCAATTTTGACCAAAAAACCGTGTGCTATAGTCCACAATTTTAGGTGAAAAACCAAGGTTTCAGAAAAAAAAAAAATTTGAGATATAGTATTGGGGTTAGGCTCCATGGTGTTAGAACATCGTTCTAGAGTAACAACTCGTAGATGGACCGTCAAAATTGAACACGGTTAGCCTCACTAGCATGATGCATTCTAGATGAGGTTTAGAAAATAAATTAAAAAATATATGACTTGAAAGGAGTTTCATTTTTTTTTATACCTTGTTTAAGTACCTCGTGAAATTAGAACTTAAATGAACAAACAAAAAATGGGGGGCAAGAATTTTGCGGACAAATATATCGTCAGGAAAAGTTTTTCCATCAATTGCTTTTTATGCCTTGTTAATTTTGTCCAAAGAGTTCCATAGTAGAGTCTATATAGATCCTCTTGCACACCTAAATGAGGTGTAAAAACTTTAAAAAAAAATAGAAATTAAAAGGTGTTCAATTTTTTTTCATACATTTTGAAAATAGAACTTAAATGAACAAAAAAATGTCAAGACTGTTGTCAACAAATACGTCGTCATTTCCGTCATTTTTTTTTATATTCCTTGTTAAGTTTATATAAAGAGTTTCTTCGTGTTGGTTTGACCTCGGAAATGTTGTTTGGTGTGTGCTTGGCCTAAGGTTTCCCTATGCCATTGACATGCATCATGGGGTGAAAAATTGTTGCTTTTTATGCAAGCGAGGCTAACGATATCCATACAAGCAAGGCATGAGCCGTTGGGATGCCAAAATACTAAATTTATACAAGCAAAGCTAACGCTGCTCATGCAAGCGAGACTAACATGTACTTGCTACCATGCAAGCGAGGCTAACGACATAGTATGCATCATGCTAGTGAGGCTAACCGTGTCCATTTTGGCAGTCCAATCACGAGGTGTCACCCAAAAAACGATGTTCTAACACCGTGGAGACGTACTAACCCCAATACTTTCTCTAAAAAATAAAAAAATTGATACATTGGCCGGTTTCTCACCCAAAACTGTGGACTATAGCACACGGTTCTTTGGCCAAAATCGCATATTGTTATTTTTTTACCAAAATCATTCCACCCTCAAATTATGATTTTTAAACATTTCTCGAACTGACAGAACGCAAAAATCTCGGCCCGTTTATTTTTACGATTTTCCATAGTCGGAAAACTAGAAAATTCATAAAAAAAAAAAATCCGCCAGAGCTTTCTGAGTTCCGACAATTGGAACACCTTTAAAAAATCATTCTTTACTAATGGTGAGATTATGGCACAAGAAAATTTCAAGAAAAAATGGTATTGAGAAGGTTTGACAAGTTTCGACATCCCACAGGTGCCACCATGGCACCTCGAAACATGTCAAACCATGTCAAGCCCTTTTTTTTTTAATTTGTCTGTGCCATAATTTCAACATTAGGAAAGTATGATTTTTTAGAAAGTTTTCCAATTGACAGAACTCTAAAATCTCGAGCAGATTGTTTTTTATGAATTTTCTAGTTTTCCAACTTTGGAAAATCATCAAAAATAAACAGGTTGAAATTTTTGCGTTCCGTCAGTTCAAGAAGTGTTTAACAATCATGATTTGATGGTAGGAAGATTTTGGTAAGAAAATAAGATTATGCGATTTTGGCAAAAAAAAAACATGTGCTATAGTCCACAATTTTGGATGAGAAACCAAAGTTTCAAAAAAAAAAAAATTGAGAGAAAATATTGGGGTTAGTCTCCACGGTATTAGAACATCATTTGTGGGTGACACCTCGTGGTTGGATAGCCAAAAATCTCAACCCATTTGTTTTTTACGATTTTTCAAAGTCGAAAAACTAGAAAATCTATTTAAAAAAAAACAATCCATTCGAGTTTTTCGAGTTTCGTCAATTGAAACACATTCTAAAAATCATGCTTTACCAATTTTGAAATTATAGCACTTAAAATTTTCAAAAAAAAAAAAAGGACTTGACATGGTTTGACATGTTTCGAGGTGCCATGGTTGCGGGAATGCCGAAACTTGTCAAACTTTGTCAACACCATTTTTTTCTGGAAATTTATCTGTGTCATAACCTCATCATTGGTAAAGAATGATTTTTAAAAGGTTTTCCAATTGACGGAACTCGAAAAGCTCGAGTGGATTTTTTTTTATGAATTTTTTAGTTTTCCGACTTTGAAAAATCGTAAAAAATAAATTGTTTGAGATTTTTGCATTCCGTCAGTTCGAGAATTGTTTAAAAATTATGATTTGAGAGTTGGAAGATTTTGGTAAAAAAATAAGAATATGCAATTTTGGCCAAAAACCGTGTGCTATAGTCCACAGTTTTTGGTAAGAAACCAAGGTTTTAGAAAAAAAAAAAATTAGAGATTGTAGTTAAAAGAGGAAATCCAATTTTATCAAGTTATAAAGCACTCAAATTTTTGCAATAACAATTTCTTTTCTCTTTTGGTGTTAATTTATATTTATATTAGTAGCTGAATGGATCACATGTACTCATTAGGTAGAAGTCGAACTTCTTATTGCTCTTTCAAAAGACATGTATACAACAACTTAACTTATCTAGCTAATATATAGTCTGGGTTGCATAGAATTCGTTCCATATAGAGAACTATTAAATGCTTAAACTAGATATAGTAACATCAATGGCCACTAAGTCTTTGTCTCAATTAAGTCAGCATACATCCTCTCATTGAATGAGTTTTTGTTAAACTGTAGTAGCTACTTTCTCTTCAGCGGCTAATTCTGAATCTGGTTGTGGAAGATGATCCTTACTTTTACCCCAGAGAACCATATATAGGCCAATCACAATAACCGTTGCTCCCATTACCCTGAAAACAAAACAAAAGCAATATTCTTGTTAGCCCTTTGAACTTATAAATCAAATGAGTTCAAATACTGTATTTAGTAGAGCTGATGTATGGATTGATGCAAACCTTCCTAAGTAAAGTATCTCGGACAAGGCGATGGAGCTCAAAACGGCTACAATGACCATGCTTAGGGGACTAAATGCTGTCACAAAAACAGGTCCCCTTTCCTTCATTACCATTCCTTGAATATAATAAGCCACTCCTGAACATAATACTCCCTGCAATACCAAGATATGTATATGCAGTCCTTAAAGACACTTGTATACTTAGGCCTATATAGATAGCCCTTAAATACTACAACTTAAAAGTAAGAAATTCCTACACTGTAAACAGCAGCAAGCAACTTAGAATCCAAGTGTACTGCCCAAGCTGCAGGGTTATGCCATTCCAAAGCTAGAGCTGCCACGGTGCCTTCAATTGTACCCATCAAGCATATCCAAGCTGTTAGGGAGAGCTCAGTAGGGTATGCTTTTAGAGTAATTGCCTACAAAACCATCAATTAGTACCTCAATCATATCATCATTAAGTTTCGACAAGATATATAGAGCAAGGACATATATAAGTACACGTATAAAAAAGATTGGGGGTTGTTAAGTACTTGAAGAATGATGAAACCAGCCCAGCAGAAACATCCAGCTGTAATCATGAGAGCGCCCTTTATGGGATCTTGGTTATCTGTGGAACTTGTAGATTCATGATGGCTAGTGCTTCTTGTCCATGGAAAAGTCAACATGGGTCCATTGACTAGAGTCATAAGCATAGCCCCTCCCACAGTCACTATCGTCCCCAATATCTTTGCCTGGCTGTGAAGTCTTCTAATATCAACCTTCTCAAGCCTACAAAAGTAAACCATTACTCAAATTAAGTAACTAATTCCACATTTGTTGAAAAAGATAGTAAGAAAAAATGAATGAAATAGAGATCAATGCCTGAAAATCCAAGCCATTATGAATGCAAAGGCAGGAAGAACATTGCACATAGCAGATGTAAAAGTTGCTGTTGTAAGCTTCATCCCAGTGTAGAACAAGTTCCCATCGATTACAGGCCTGATCGATAATAATCAGATATATAGCTTGATCATTACTTAGTTCGATTCAAACATAAAAAGAAAACAGCAATATGAAACAGAAACTTACTCTAATAGGCCTAGTAACACAATCTTGACAAAGACTGAAAGGGTCATCTTTTGCCTTATTTTCCTGCAAGATCATCAACTCAATGGATTAGTATTTTCTTCATTTCATCTCAGCATGTCAAATGTAAAAGGCTAAGATACATACAGAAAGAGTTACCTATCAAACACCAAGGCAAAAGGAGCTATAAAAACAGTGGCAACAGCATGCCTGTAGACAACTAATACATGTTGGCTCATCCCTTTGTTTAGAGCAAACTTTGAAATTATGGACATTCCTGCAAACCCAAATTGCATCAGAATCACAGCCACAAATGGCTTTGCTCGAGTGAGCATCCGAGACGACGACTCCTTAGACATACTTAACTGTTGCTCTAATGAAATATATAACACTTGCTTAATTTTCTCTGTTTAGTAATCTCTCCTTATTGTGAAAAGATAGCTAACTAGTGATGATGTGCAAAATGAACAAGGACCTGCACTTACTTATAGGCATATATAGTAAGCTTGTAAAGTATCACATGTTGAACATTCTAGGGACTCCACTAGGAATTAAATAAGTAAGTGATGAGCTAGCTGAAATACCGTTCCAATCGACAAAGAGAACCCATTACACCAAATTAAGCATCAAAACCAGAAAGTATTTTCCGGATCATTATCACTAATATGAGTAGTATGATTCACATCTGACTAGGAGTAAAATCACTGCGCAAAGCCAATGTGTCAATTTTCCAAATGGTAGCCTGAATTTCATTACATCATATATATATATAGAGTTGGAGTAAAGTAAAGGTATTGTATAACTTTTTTGTTTTTCGTATTTTTCGGTGTATACATATGATGGTGATCTGATTCATTACAAGATTTGGTAAATTTGTTCCCTTACATACTTCTTATGCACATTAGGCAGTTAACTAATCATTCATCTTTTTGTCCTTTCAATAAAACTATTCGGATCATACTTAATTTCCATGGTGCATTTTGTACATTTTTTCCATTTCGGGTAAGATAAGTAACCCAAGGGAAACAAATTTCATTTAATTAGAAAAAGGAGATTGACAAATTAAAATGCGTCTTTATATTCAAATAAACGTACACGTACACTAGCTAGTAGCTACTAGCTACCATTCATATTGGCAAAATCTTATATTTGCTTTAGTTGGTCGTTTAGATATATTTGTATTTGGCTTATCTATTCAATTATGGTTATTGCTTCTTTTTATGTATAAGAACATTTTAACTTTAGGGACAAGACAAAAGTTACAAGAGTTAGATCGTTTGCATGCATGCCTAGAGAATATTATTTGGTCACGAAATTGAGCACAATGTGTCAATCAAACTATCATTCATTAACAATTTGCCGGTATGAAAAAGCGAATCCCATGATCATATTAACACGTACATGGCCTTTATATCAAATATGTTCTGATTCTCTTCATGATCAACAGAGATCAATGTGCATACATCATCAACGTGCACGACATTGAGGAATGGTCGTATCTAAGAGTAGCCAAATGAGATAATCGTTTCCAATTATATGATAATCTCAAATCTCATTTCTATAGTTTACCTCAAACTCCTGAAATAAACAAAAAAAAATAGAATGTAGGAGAAGTCAAGTAATTGACTTGCATTATTCAAGTAGATAATGGGATTTTGAGTCCGATAAGTTAAAAGAGATATTTCATTGATTGGAAAATGGAAACCAAATTTAGATATTGTGCAAGGAATTAGTGGCTCTGGATTAAAGTAGGCGATTAACATTTTTTTTATGCTTATGCTAATTAATTAACTAAAAATGCCATCCATCTCATCCTTCCACGTTTGAAATTTTCGTGTTCGTTTTGATTAACAACTTATGTAGGGTACCAAACTACTGTAATTGTGAGTAATTAGGAACCACTAATTAATATTGCATATAGTAATTGAACCAATGTCTCAACGCACACAATTAATTAAGTACGTTATATTGGAAACTCTCAAGTGCGTTTCTTTCAATTATTGTGCTTAAACAATTAGCTAATCCATCTAATGCAGCATTAGATATTGCTCTAATTTTAAGAATTAATTCCTCATTGAGAAACAAATCTAGTTTCTGAAGTAAACCTTGCATGGTTTTGAGTGCTCACAGTTGGGAAATTTGTAAAAATACCCATATTTTGAGTCTTGAAATGACTTTTGCCCTACCTTTTAGAAACTAATGAAAAATGTCCACATTGGGTAGTGAAATGACATGCATGCCCATCAGTGTTTTTTTTTTTCTCATTCTCCCCTTTTTTTTCCTCCTCTTCCTTTTTTTTTTTTTCTTCCCTGTTTTCCTCTCCACCCAGCTCTCTCTCTCTCTGTTCCCAGTGCCGCTCAAATCACCGCCACCACCATCACACCCAGACCCCTTTCGTTTCTTCCTCTTCCCTTTCCTCTTCTTTTTCTTCTTCTTCTTCTTCTTCCCTGTTTTCCTCTCCGCCCAGCTTTCTCTCTGTGTCACCCACCACACAAGCTCCGTCGCTCATCAAAGAGTCGTGCCTCCTTCTCTCCGCTGCACCTCAATTGTGCAGCGTCACCGTCGGAGAACCCAGCTGAAACCACCGCACCACCGAGCCTAACACACCCAATTGCTGTAATTATTGTTGCTTGTGATGATGATTGAAGTGTAACCAGAATTGGATGCCCAAGGCTGCTGCGTTCGGTGGCGTCGGAGCACGGGCTTGGCGGAGATGGCGTGGTCTGGGTGTGATGGTGGTGGCGGTGATTTGAGCGGCACTGGGAACAGAGAGAGAGAGAGAGCTGGGCGGAGAGGAAAACAGGGAAGAAAAAAAAAAGGAAGAGGAAGAAAAGAAAGGGGGAGAATGAGAAAAAAAAACATATGGGCATGCATGTCATTTCACTACCTAATGTGGGTATCTTTCATTAGTTTCTAAAAGAGAAAAACCTTCGTATGGTACCTGAACTATCACCAAATGCAATTTTTGGTACCTGAACTTTCATAAAGAACCTTGTGGTACCTGAACTATGCCTCTGTTAGCCATTATAGTACCTACCGTTAAATATTCTGTTAATTGCTTATGTGGCATTTTAATATAGTTTATTTTTATTTTTTAATTCATAATAAAATCACCTACATGGTAATAAATTATATTAAAAACATAAAAATTGGTAATAAATTATATTATAAAAATAAAAATAATTTTTCTCATTTTAGTCTTGAATTGTGGATAAATTATCTAAATCTTTTTTTGTATAATTTATTTAAATTTTAAAATAAAAATAAATTATCATTGTTTTTTAATATAATAAAATTAAAATTATTTTTTTTAGTATAGTTTATTTTTATTTTTTAATTAATAACAAAACCACCTACATGGTACTAAATTATATTAAAAACATAAAAATTGGCAATAAATTATATTACAAAAATAAAAATAATTTTTCTCATTTTTAATCTTGAATTGTGGATAAATTATTAAATTTTTTTTGTATAATTTATTTAAATTTTAAAATCAAAATAAATTATCATTTTTTTAATATAATAAAAAATTTAATTACTTTTTTTAGTATAGTTTATTTTTATTTTTTAATTAATAAGAAAACCACCTAAATGGTAATAAATTATATTAAAAACATAAAAATTGGAAATAAATTATATTATAAAATAAAATAATTTTTCTTATTTTTAGTCTTGAATTTTGGGATAACTTTTCTAATTTTTTTTTTGTATAATTTATTTTGAAAATTGAAAATAAATAAAATTATTGTTTTACCCATGCCACATAAGCACTTAACGGAATATTTAACGGTAGATACTATAATGGCTAACGGAAGCATAGTTCAGGTACCACTAGGTTCTTTATGAAAGTTCAGGTACCAAAAATTGCATTTGGTGATAGTTCATGTACCATATGGAGGTTTTTCTCTTTCTAAAAGGTAGGGCAAAAGTCATTTCAAGACCCAAAATATGGGTATTTTTACAAATTTCCCCACAGTTTTCAAATCTAGCTTTAGCTTATTGAGATTCTTGGAAAAACACGTAGCCTGGAAGTACATTGATCCTTGTCGTATTAGGAAACCCTAGTTTTTTTTTTGGCCAAAATAGGAAACCCTAGCTTGAAGGTTGCTTTTGCCCTGTATATATACGATTCTTGCTATGGAATCGATCCTAGACTTCTTCCCCAGAGAGAGAGAGAGAAACTTAAGGTTGAAAGTTGAAACAACAACTATTTAATATGGTAGTGTACGTAGTGTGCATCTAATTTTGATTGATACCGAAATGCTTTGCCAACTCCACTAGTAGTTGCCGGTTAAGAATTAATGCATGTATGTATTGCATGCACAAGCACTATTCTTGGATTTTGATACAATTTTTCTGATGAAAACCTATATTTGTTCATTGCATTGATCAGTTCTGAGTGTTAATTGCTTGCCATTATTATAAACTTCACAATTAGTTTTTAGTTTTTACTCGAGGGTACTTAATTAATTATCAACGTACATATAAAGGCCTGACATACAATATTCTATTTTATGGCCAAATTGTTGACACTGAGATAGACTTTCATTGGCAATTTTATAGTACCCGTGAGATTTGAACTCGTGACTACCTTAGTACATTTCTAATTTTTTATATATTTTAGTATTTACATCATGTCATCATATACACCGTGAAAAAGCGTGTTAATTGCTTGGTATATGTATGTTTAGTTAGTATGACGAAGTGGTGTTAGCTCAGTGGTTAGAGCACCCACTATCAAATATCAATGTCATAGGTTCGAGTCACCATGGAAGTAAGAGTGAAATTTTTTTATCCTCTTTAATTAAAGAGATGTATGTTTAGTTAGTAACCATATTTTATCCAATAGTACCTACCATAATAAACGAAAATGCAGCCCTTGCTATACATATATAAACGAAAATGCTTGGGACTCAAATTTTGATCTCAAGTGAGGTGGCATCTGCTGCATCATCATGTTAATAATTTTCACATAATTTTTTTTTTAAATTAATAAATACATTATAAGAACATCGTTAAGCAATATCCCTTCCCCATAATAAGTTTTAAAGAGATATAAGTTCTTCTAAGATGTAGAAAGAAAAATTTTGAGAAACAAAAAGAAGTTGGTTCACTTGTCTTGAATATCAATTTCGATTCATACGTGTATTTGTATCAATTAATTCATAGCTTAATTCATTCCATAGGTGAAATTGGGCCCTTGTTTCGTCTTTTGGTTTTTTCCTTGGGCCACAAGGCCGACCCTGTTTGGATTTTAACTCCTAGTTAAGATAGGATAAGGATAAGCATATCTATAAAAGTATGAGACCTCGCTACCAAAACTCTCCAACCCATACAATTTAGATTTTCTCAGAGCCTTCAACACTATTGGAGATAGATTATTGACAAAGAGTTGAGGATCAAATTCTCAGCCTATCGGTTGGTTCTTGATCGATTTTGATCGGAGTCCTGATCGAGTTTGAACGAAACTAGATAAAGACAAAGAAAACTGTGTATCGATCCCAATCATCATCTATCTTTGATTTCTTCCTAGCTAGAAATTAAGACAATCCACAATGGAGCATGATCATAATACCGACGATGATCATCATGAATCTTCTCGTCCAGTTCCTGACGGAGAATATTTCGACCTTTTGGAGGTGATGGTGAAATTTGGGAAAAAGGGGATGAAAGGAGTCGAAGAAGAAGAAGTAGAAACTGGAAGAAAGATCAGTTTCATGGATTGGCTGGACAAGTTTGAGAAATTGGAGTCTCTGAGTGCAATGAGAGCTCGAGTAATTGACCAGCTTAAGAGTGCGATCCCTCGAGTAGTTGATTTCTGGTTTTTGATGACACTCAAGTACTCATCAGAGGACAAACAAGTGATGGCTGCAAAGTATGAACAATTCACGTCTTCACTCATAGCCATAGATGATCTATTCGATCATGAGGAGAATTACTCACAACTGATGGACTTAGCAGGCACACAGCTCAAGAAAATTAAAGAGCAATACCCCAATCAAGTTGGAAAGATGGCTACGGCGTCGGAGCTGCACAGTACTAGTGAGCTATTCCTGAGTTTACACAGAGGAATGAAGAGTTTACTGTTTAAGATCAAACTAGTGGAATTGCATTTGTTGTATCCAAGTCGACCGCAACTGCACAAGTTAGTAGACACAATGTGGTCGTCAGTGGAATGTGAAGTCGGGCAGTATGAGCAGGAACTGAACGTGGCAGGAGCCAAAGTGAAGGAAAAATTAAAGAATGCTTTGGAGGACAAAAAGGAACTTGAATTCAAAACTTTGGAGTTGAAGGTCAGAGAATGGTGGAACATTGTCAAGACTAGTCAAGAGGATGAGGTTCAACCTAGCTAGCTTATAATTTGGCGCTCATTGTGCTAATATGTTTCCAGTATAATATGTTTGTTAGAATGATTTGGTGGATTTGGTACCACCCTTCTTTTTGTGTTCGAAATCGTTTAGGACATTCTAATTTTCGGCTTCTTTTAATTTTGTATTTTTTGGCCGTTCATAGTGAACATTGGTCAAACATAAATAGATATGGATTTTCTAAAATTCTTGATGAGGGATCACTATCATGAGCTTCCGCAGGCAGAATCGAACTTTTGCACTTACTATTCATTTTTTTAGCAGTCACTATTCATCTTTTATATATAAGAAGAGAAGCTAAATTTTGGTCCCTATTCTTTGATCTGAAGGTGGCATGGCTATGAGTTACAAATTCTCTCACATTCAAGTTTATTCGGATTCTACCCTTGTTGTGAGTTTAGTTATTAATGGTAATAAACGATGTGAATCATCCTTTCCGATCCATTGCCTTATTTCGATCTCCTTACAAAAAAAAATTGGCTTTGGCACTTTCACGGTCTTGTTCTATTATTGTTCATATCTACAAAGGTTAACTGCTTTACTCATATGGGTCATAGCTTGGAGCTGGAGGAGCATAATTTTTCTACAGTTTAATTATCTGACTACTATCAGATAAATATATAGAAGTAGGGGAGTTATGTCTTCAACAAAGTAGTATGTTAATAATCTACTAGGCAAACGATTTTCTATTTAACTGATTCTTTTTTATAAAAATATAAAGATTAGACGGTTCAGATCATTAATCACATTACGTACATAGTAGATCTTAAATGTTGTCTCTTTCTTCTCTTATCAAAAGGAACGATCTTAATTAAAAAGGGGTTTGTACATATACATTCACTCCATTACGTGGTTCACTTACATACCAAAAAGGAAGAAAAAAAAAAGCAATTGTTCACTTGAAACGAAAAATCTGGTAAACGGAAAAAGAAAAGACTTCTTCCAAGAAGAAGAAGAGTAGTTTAAAATCTGTGAGATCTGGGGAGGTTTCTACTTCCAATATTGTTATGTAGTACACAGTTAAATTTTAGGGTACATGGTTCTTAAATCTTTTATTGCTTTGTACTGTTCTTTATTTTGACTGTTTTTCGGGGGTCATAAGTGAATGAAGTGTAGTGCATGCTACGCATATATAGAAGAGTTTCTGATAGGCACTTTCCCTCTTGCAAAATAAAAAATCTGGTTTCATGAAGGCATTTAAGCCTACACGTACTACTACAAAAATGTTGACAATCCTATAGTCTTAGCTTAAGTGTAATTAACTGACAATTAGTTATCAATTAGTTACACACGTGTCAGTAATGTATTGGTTGTATGATAGTATAAGTAGCCTCTCTCTATCTCTGTAACTAATTAATCAATCTGGAAATCGTTTTTGCTCAATACACATAAACCTTCATCATTTTCTTCTCCTTCAACTTTTTCTCTGTAAATGCAAGACGCTATCTATCGTCGATCTTGAATTAAGCCGTTCTCTGGATACTCTCATCTATCGTCGACAGACGACTCCGCATGCAGTCTTCTTGATCCTCGATCATTTTTTCTTCCGTTCTATGATTTTTCATCTTTCTGTTCTGTACGTTCTTGCATGAAGCCTACAGTTGTTCATCTTTCTCTTCTGTACGTTCTTGGGTTCTTCATCTTTCTTTTCTGTAAGTTCTTGAATTAAGCTAGCCTACGGTTCTTCATCTGTACGTTCTTGAATTAGGCCCAGTCTCAATACTCTACTGTATCAGTCTCAGCTTTGATTAACAATGGAGAATAGGAGCCGGATATCCTACCAAAAAAGAGATATGATGAAGAAGACAGACGAGATGTTGAGAGTGCTCGAGGAAAAACTCAAAGAGCAACGTACTGCAGCCCTGAATTCAGCGACTGAGAAGTTACGCAAAGCCAGAAGACTGATTGCGGAAGAGTTCAAGATTCAAGATTCGGGTACTGTGAACATGGAAGTGGACGAGGATAAGGATCAAGAGAGTCCCGAAAAGTGCAAGAAAATCAAAGAAAATGATGCTCAGACGAGGGTGACCACGAAAAAAAGATCGCATGGGGAAATGATCTCAGCTAATAGTTATGGTTATGTTGATGCTGGTTCCGTTGGTGAAGAATTAGACAAACAGTTGAGCAGGCTGTGGATTGGAGCAGGAAAGAGCTTCCTGGAGTGGATGAAAGATGGAAGGGGATACGAAGCTGCAATCCTAAAGGATATGGAATCCATGGCCATAATGGTTGGGAAGCGGCTTTCCACGGCGGTTGCAGAAGTATTTTATTTGATGCAGTATGGCAACGACACCGCAGGAAACTTCAAGAACTTTATGCGACAAATCGGAACCCAAAGTGCTGCAGAGTCTACCATCATCAGGAGGAGAATTTCTGACCTTCTTATGGTGGCAGACCACTACATGATCCATCACCATGTGCAAGGAATACTTCCGGAATTGCATGACTTCGTTTTCCAAGATATAAGGCAGGTACTTGACCAGTGCATTGCTTCAATCATCCAAACGGAGTCCATCTTAACACTACCCAAACTATCTGAGTCACCCGTTTTGGTGAGAGAAGGATTAAGAGCCATTGTGGAACAATTGCGGGACATGGAAGATCAGATATACTGCATTGAAGTCAGCCTGATGAAATGGAAGGCGATTTTCAATGCATACAGTGGTGTAGCACAGATCGAGATGGACGGATTTATAAGTAAAATTGAGGACAACCTCGATTTCTTGTGGGACGATTTGAAAGGCAGAAACCCAAAGAGGACAAAGGTTTGAACGCCTCTAGGATTCCATGTTGCTCTACTTTATTAATTGAGAGTCAGACCATATGACTTTGCTACCATACTATCATAGGCAATTCTATGTTGTATTCAAAAATATATTCCTTTGTATCGATTCCAGCACTTGTACCATACTACCATAGGCAATTGTAATAAGTAAACCAAAAGACAGTTTCAGAGTGACCAAGCCAACCTTGTTTTTATTACAAAGCAGCTTGACATTATTCTTAAAAAGAAAGAAAAATCAAAACTTGACATGCCATTAGCTTGCATGGAATACCATGGCAGCTAGGGTGCCGAAATTATAGCAAAACCAATGGTTTTGAATCGACAGAGATTCAGGACATGAACTACTATATCAAAGAATCTATGCAAGTACATCATTGTATGCTTTTAAACAGGTATGGACCAGCTTCAATCAGTCTAATCGATTGGCTCAGGCTGCACTGCTTTGTGCACAATCTCAGCTTGTTCCTTGAGATGAACTTGATAGAAACCGGTGGCTGTGGCAGCAGATGGAGCGCGGCCAATATATTTGATGTCGTCAATAGTTCCTCTGCTCAGTGACTTCATGGCAGTGCATAGGCGAGGTGCAATGTAGCTGTACCCACCCATGTTCATTGGCTCTTCCTGGCACCAAACTATCTCAGCATCTGAAGGAATCAAACAACGATATTTGTTAACCTCATGATATCAGCTCCGAGAACATACTAAACCCAATCCAACCAAGACTTTGTTCAAACATAAAATGATTAGGACAAACAAAATTCTGGTAAATACATTTACACCCCTTGCTTCTGTCTGCTTTTAGAGTGGATCAATGACTAGTCTATTACCTTTCTAAATCCTCATATTTATCCAATCCATTGACTAATTGACAGAGACATTTTTTTTCCACCAATGAAGAAGCGACGTGGGAATAATTGGTATTTCGAACAACCATACTGCACTACAAGATTGGAGAAACTGGGTACAAGATATAGGAAAATGCTGAACTACTAAGGGTTCAACAACTTTAATTTAGAAACAGACATAGCATGCCTCGTAGTACAACACCCCTTGCAGACATGGCAGGTGGATTTTCAGAAGTTGATACGATACCACACCATATGCAGCCACATAGCTTGTTAGTAATGATTATGATGCAAGTACTGGAATGCAATAAATCCAATTTTTTTAATGCTATAAAGGTCATATAAAATCAAATCAATAGAGAAACTGGTTCATATCTTAACAAAGGGGAAAGAGAAAACAATAATAGTAGTAGCTGATCAAAATTCAGGTCCAAAGTACTCACTAGGATATCGCTTCAGCTCTCGCTGGATGAGATCATATGGGAAGGGGCAAAGCTGTTCCACTCTACATATTGCAACATCCTTGGCACTATTCTTTTTTCGCTCTTCATCAAGCTCATAGTAAATCTGCATGCAGAAAAAGCTGAGAATGCAGACTAGCCCACAAGATATAATAAACTTTTTATTCTGTGGGTAAGGTAAAAGGTATACTTCTATTAGTTAGCACAGTATCATATCATATATTTCTTCAGGTTCCTTCATTGATTACTTTATGGTACCAATATGCAGGGAGAAATGAAGGACATAATACCTTCCCGGAGCAAAGAACCAGCCGTCTAATACCCACTTCCAGATCAGAGTGGACATTCTGATCTTTTATAAGGCGCTTAAATCTGGTTCCCTGCTTGTCAAAACCAGGGTGGCCTTGAACATCATCAAACTCTGATAAATTTGATTTGCAGTCCTTGTGCCGAAGCAAGTTTTTAGGAGCCATCACAACAAGAGGCTTGCGGAACTCCCTATTTATCTGAGTAATGAGCCAAAAAAAAAAATTAATCCATCAAAACATGCAGAAACTTTTCCCGATGCTGAGCAATATTCATAACTGAAATAGTTCCACTCACCTGACGACGCAGGACATGGAAATAATTAGCAGGAGTTGTCACATTCACAACCTGCCAATTGCATTCCTGAATTTGCTTCCGAAGTGTAGGATCCATCTCAGGAATGACATAAGGATTGTCATCACTCATCTGTCATGGCATTAGTGTGAACTTGTATTAGATTTACCGTCTAAAGGGGAAAAAAGAAGAGGAAATATGGATTACCTGAAGAAATCGCTCCAATCTTGCACTAGAATGTTCAGGTCCCTGACCATCATAACCATGTGGAAGCAGTAAAACAAGCCCAGTTTGACGAAGCCACTTCGACTCCCCACTACTCAAAAACTGATCAAATATAACTTGAGCCCCATTGGCAAAATCACCAAATTGAGCTTCCCAAATTACCAAAGCATTTGGACTCTCCATTGAGTAACCCAATTCAAATCCAAGAACACCGAACTCCGAAAGTGAGCTGCATACACAATCACAATCAGCTAATGCAGAGACAAACTAAATATGAACACCAATTTTACCAAGCACTATTCAGTGTCTCAAAAGTCACCAAAGTCATATGCACCAATCTTATCAGGTCCTCAAAATGGGAGAATACTTGGGTCCAATTTGATTTGGACCTAGCCATCCAAATTCTCTCCGACATTTAGTATTACCAAAACATCTATTTGTTTGACAAGACAGAATTACAATGGTTAGGTCCAAATAAATTTAGACCCAAGAATTGCCCCTCAACAGGTATAAATTCTAGGATAGGAAACAAGTGAGATGTGGTTTACACATATGCAATTTCTCATTGGCATGCTGAGCACAAGGAGAATACACCAAGAAAAAGCATCCAAGATGTATTAAACTGAAAAGCGATATTAGAATAGAATGTTGTGCACTCGAATAGACATTTAGAGGAACTGTCCTGGCAAAGATTCACTATTTCTCTTTAGATTAATAAACTACAAAGACAACTTAACTTACTATGAATTCTGGGGCATTATGTTAAAGCACAACAAAACATGGTACCAAAGATAAACCACATGATAAAGGAGGATTGCAATCTTTCTTTCAAGGGCATATGGTCCAGAGGGCAATACACAAAAAAGTAACATTCTGGGTATCATAAACATAAAGTAACATTAAGATGATCATTAAAGAAGAGAACACATAAGAAAGTAATCACTCCTTACCTGTTGCTAACTGTAAACATTTCCTCATCTTGGTTCGCAATAACATGGTCCAGAGGGCAATACCTTTCCCCTGTTTCCTGGTCGTGAACTACAGCATGTCGATGACTAAATGTACCTCTTTCGACATCCTGACCACTCAGTCGAACATGGTTACCTTCTACTAATAGTGTAGCAAAGGCAAGTGCTTCTCCAACAGCCCAGTCGATACCTTCACCAGTCTCAATCATTTGTGCACGTTCTCCGTATACCTTCTTTACTGCTCTGTGAGGCTTAAAATTTTCTGGAAAAACTGTGATTGCTTTGCCAACATTCTTCAAAATCTCTGGTTTTACCCTGAAAAATATTGTAGGGAATTCATCAAAATAGAATAACTAAGAAAATCAAAGTATAGGTGAAACTGATTGACAAAGTGCTATACCCAGTATTCCGGATACGAGAAAGCTGTTCAGGTGACTTGAATCCAGACCAATGAGATGAAAGCCAGTCCCTTCTTTGAGGAACATAATCTTTGCTAGCTAAAAACTCTTCATTTAGAATCGTAATAACCTTGCTCTGTATTCTCTCAATATCTTCTTGGGCCACTTGTCCAGATTCTAAAAGTTTGTTCTTGTAAATAGTTAGAGAGTTCGGATGATTCCTAATAACCTGTAACCACCCAATAAAGTAGGAAAAAAGAAGTCAGGAGTCTGCTTTACCCATCTCAAGAGCTGCACTATAGTACTCCAATATTAAAAACCAGGATGCAATACAGTGAGGATGGTTTCAAGATTTATCATGAGAAAAGGAAAAAAGTATCATATCAAGTTTCAACAACTAGGAAATAAGGGCATACCTTGTACATTTTGGGCTGCGTAAACGATGGCTCATCAATCTCATTATGCCCAAATCGACGATAACACACTAAATCAACTACAACATCAGAATGGAAAGTCTGGCGCCACTCAGCTGCAAGCTCACAGACATGAACAACTGCCTCTATGTCATCGGCATTTACATGGAAAATAGGGGCATTCAAGGCTTTAGCAACATCAGTGCAATACTCTGAAGATCTGCCAGACATTGGATCAGTTGTGAAGGCAACTTGATTGTTCACCACGATGTGTATAGTCCCACCAGTGGTGTAATTCGGGAGAGCACTGAGATGCAGAGTCTCGTAGACCACACCTTGTCCGGCAAAGCTACCATCTCCATGAATCAAAATTCCCATATTCTTGGTTCTGTCCACATCATGTGAAAAATATTGTTTTGCTCTAGTTTTTCCAACGACAACTGGATCCACAGCTTCCAAATGACTTGGATTTGCAACCAAAGATAGATGAATTCTCTTCCCACCTCTAGTGGGTCGATCATAGGAAGTTCCCAAGTGATACTTGACATCACCAGTCCCTGTGTAGAGCCCAACTTCATCTACAGGCTTTGTGCCACCGCTGAATTCACTAAATATCTGGCGCAAAGGCTTTCGAACCACGTTACCCAATACATTCAGTCTTCCTCTGTGAGGCATTCCAATGACTATGCTCTCAACCCCAAGATCTGCTGCCCGATCAAACATCTCCTTCATGCCAGGAATGAGGGTTTCACAACCTTCAAGCCCAAACCTCTTTGCTGTTGTCCACTTAGTGGCCAAGAAGTTCTCAAACTGTGTACTCCAAATAAGCCTGTCGAGAATAACCTCACGGCGCTGCCTATTGTATTGCATCGGCGTTGGAGTCTCAATCTTGTCTCTCAACCAGTTACATTTGTTTCGATCCGCAATATGCATATACTCATACCCAATGCTCCCACAGTAAGCCTGCTCAAGCCGAGTCAATATGGACCTAAGCGTCTGCACCGGACGGTTCTCAGACAGAAACCCAGCCATCCTCCAAACCCCTATAAAGAACTCCCTATCAAGATCAGCCTCAGTGAACCCATATAGAGCAGGGTCCAAATCATCTGGGATTTCTCTCTCCTCCAAGCCCAAAGGATCTAGTTTAGCTTTCATGTGACCATTAACCTGGTAAGCCCTCACAAGCAACAGCAGACGCATACTCTCTTGAATGGTTTGCCCCGAAATTCCGGGTGAGGTAGAGGCCTGACCCACAAAATTCCTAAAGAAATTGTCCCACGACTCATCAACGCTGCTGGGGTCAGCTTCCCAGGCCCTCTGAAGTCCCTCTAAATAAACACTGCTGGTTCCATCCAAGAAACTATCAGTGAGCCTAGAAAGGGGCACCGGACGAGGAACCGGGGCAGCTTCTGCCTTTGACTTGCATATTGTGGTGTGCAAGTATCGATTTTGCGCCGGAAGGACACGCCTTGTCACAGTGTATGATCCACTAGTTGATAGTGATCTCCTAATGGCAAGCTTTGCCACACCAGATCCTGCTCTAAACCACGTCATAGCTACCAACCCAACCAATCTATCCCAATTGTATCCAATAACCCAGAAATTTCACCTCCTGATAGTCAAAGCAGAATCATAACCGAGTATGTTCTCGATCCCTGTTCAAATAAATAGGCAAAAAGTAAAAATCATAGCCTAACACATTCATACATATATCAGCTTATGAACTTAGACTGGACACAGAATAATGAGAATCTACTATTAAAATGAGATCACAGACTTCATTATTAAAACGATGTCAAAAACAAGTATAAAAAACTGATCGATGAGAAACTTTGAAATCAATTTGATATGCAGGGAAAGGAAACTGTTCCATGAACCTTGTGACGATAATTGAAAAACAGAAAATGAGAGCTCGAAATCGATAGACATAAGGATTCGCAGTACCTGAAAGTAAGACTGAAGGTGAAAGCGAGAGATGGCGAGGAAGAAGGAAGAAGAGAACACGGCAACCCTAATCGCTTGGATGGCGATGGTGGTGAGTCGGTGACTTTGCGAACCTTCTGTACCCAAAGCAATCTTTTTTTTTAATAATTTGTTTGGTCAATTGTCTGAAACCAATCTTACTTGTTCTTTAAATATTCCTTTATTGTTGATGGGTTGGATGAATAAGCCCAAATCCAACCCTAATCAGCTAATCTAGGGTTGACATGGACTGAAAAAATTTCGTCCCGATTTATTTTCATTCGAGAATAACAATAATTTATCGTACTCATACTTATTATAAAGTGGGTTCTATAGGCCTTAATTTAGGTAAGTATATCTATGTGTACATAGTTATATCTGGGTCACTTGGTGACGAAGAAAATTTGCGGTTTTTAATCATTTGACCTAAATCTGATGATGAAGAATAAACCGAAGATAAATGGGTCAGAAATTGAGAGCAGATAAACGGTACGATTCAACGAAAAAGTTACGGAATCTCAATTCTAGTCTCTGATCCCAAACAGAATTCAAAAATAAAATATTTTCTCGTTTATAATTTTTCCTCTCCAAATCCGCCGTTTGAGGCGGTTTCCCACAAAAACCCTAAGGAATTAAGCGGGCGGGCCCCAAAATTTATTCCTTCCTTCTTCTTTTGGCTTCTTGGCTAATATTCCCTTCTTCTTCTAGTTTGCCTTTTCTCAAGCTACTTCTCCTTTCCCTGAAAAAAAAAAAATTAGTCTTCTTTCTTTGCAATTCCTTCTTTAGAGTTAAAAACAACGAAAATTATTCTATGCACGGTCCGTGCAACATCACGTTCAATCTCAGCCGTCCAAATAGAGATCTAACGGTTCAGTTTTGTTTGACTAATTTGATCATAACGGTTTACCGTTAAAAATCAAGATCGTGTGCACCTCAGCGCTACGTGCATGTGCACGTTCCGTGCATGGAATACCTTCCCGTTTACTATTAAGAATATGGAGAAGCAATAATCAACATATGAACATGAGCTATATTATATTATAAGGGTTGAATTGAAGACATGCTTTATAGTTTATAATATCAGTTAAATTAGATAAAGCTAGGCAACACCTAAGCTTTTTCTTGACAAAGAAGCAAGCTTGATGATCTAACAGAGTCGCCCACCATAAACTAGTCGAATTTCGCCTTCAAACCCAAATCAGTGCAATCCATACAACTTTTTCTTGTTTCTACTAGTAACAGAGACCACTGCCTCCATTATCGAGTTTGTTCGATTATCCGAGAGTTTGAGGCTGAAAATTAATCGACATTTGAGAGAACAGGTATGGGAAAAAAAAGGGTTCCCACTTTGGATGGCATAGAACTACTGACTTGGAAAAAGAGAATGGAGGAAACAAACGGTCAACTAACAAGGAAATCCCTTTTTGTTAATAGGAAATAAAGACACACCTAAACTCCCTGGAATCAGATTCTGCATAACTCTGCTTTCTTATTGAAAAGAAAAATTAACCTCCTCCAGTCATGTTTGTCTTTGCACTCTGCAGAACATATTCTTTAAATCTAAACAGATCCAAAGTATTTGTAGACATTATATCTAGGGCATATATATGTTGCTAGTTACAGTTTCATAGAAGATATTCCGTTGTAGCGTAAACCTATAAGACCCATTGTGACTGCACGGCAGCACTACCTAGAGCCGAAAACTACACACTCGATGGAGTATGACCCCGATTCTATTAGAATTCCGGTTCTCATGTCTCTGCTCTCGACCATATTACCTAATCCAAACAAGAGCAAACTTTGATTTTTCAAAATGAATAGCATGTATAGATGTCAATATGTGGCCTGAAAAAAATCCATGAAGAATCAATTGGGGGATAGGTCAGGAAAAACAGTCGCTAAGAATTGTCGTTGAAAGATATGAGAATTTGCAGCAAATTCTTGTAACCGACTGGTGTGATTGTTGATGGATTGTATTGTCAATATCACTATATTTATTAAGAATAATTAAGGATAAACAATAACCAATCATATAAATATGAGCATCTCAGCAAAAAAAAATAAAGCAGTATAATGGGTTGAAAGGGAAACACCTAAGCTTTTTCTTGACAAAGAAGCAAGCCTGATTATCTATCTACATCAAGGCAAGCATCACTACAGAGGCAATGACCACAGAGAGTAGAAATTGTCATACCATAAATTTCAGAATAGGGAGGGCAAAACAAATATTTAAAACTACTTTTTAATACTAATCCCTGGTAGTTGAGACTTAGATCTAACAGAGGCACCCACCATATAGTCGATTTCGCCTTAAACCCAACTCAGTGCAATCAAAAGAACCTTTCCTTCGATTTACTAACCACAGCACGATGACTTTTGTGCAGCTTGACCACTACCTCCATTGTCTAGTTCACTCATCTTGAGTGTTTGATGCTGAAACCATCACACAAAGGAGTCGTCCATCAAAATTTGAGAGAACAGTCGTGGAAAGAAAGGGTTCCCACTTTGGATGGCATAGAACTACTGATTTTGAAAAAAAGGATGGAGGAAACAAAAGGTCAAATACTTTTATTAATATGAAATAAAGACACACCTCAGTGCCCCTGGAATCAGATTCTGCAAGTCTCTGCTTGATATCCCTGGCTATTGAAAAGAAAACCTCCTCCACGTTCATGTTTGTCTTTGCACTCTGCAGAACAAGAACATATTCTTTGAATATAAACAAATCCCAAGTACAAGTGTAGACATAAAATCTAAGGCATTGATTGCTACTTACAGTTTCAAAGAACTTGATACCATACTCATCAGCAAGAGCTTGACCTTTAGATGTAGGCACAGCCTAAAAGAATAGAGAATTTCATTGATAAAGCCACCACAGGTGCGTATATACAACAAATACATGCAGATAATGCGAGCAAGTTAGCACCCTTATGTCAAATCAAACAGAGCACTAAATTCATCCATCATGTGACTCTTTAAGGTGACCAACACCAGGTTAAAAAAGAATATGAGTATTTCCTGCAAGATAAAAGATACAAGTTACACACCCTTTTGCTTTCATCCATGTCAGCCTTGTTTCCCACCAGTATCTTGTTGACATTGTCAGAAGCATGTTGTTCAATGTTACGAATCCAGTTCCTAATGTCTGCAAGACATTTTTACAAGTAATACAGGTCAATCCATTAAAATTCAAAAACTTTTAAACCATTATATGTAAGGGACAGGCTATCCAAAATTCATATGATGAGGGAAGGAATATGAGAAGTTACTGTTGAAAGATGACTCATCAGTTACATCATACACCAACAAAATACCCATGGCTCCTCGATAGTAAGCTGCAGAGCATTACACAAATACATGAGACATGTCCAGCACGAAGGGCATAATTCAAGAGGAAAATCAAAGTTATCTGAAAATGAACTAATACAACCAGCACATCCGACACATCACAAACAACCTATACAAGTATATATAATAAGATTTCTCATAAAGGCACCCTAGCTCCTAGTTAGAATCAACCTGATGAAACTGTCCTCACTATCTGAAATTCCACAATTTTTTAAGCAAGGCTGAGAAAGTTTATTTTCTTTGTTCCTTTTGTAAACTTCACGAAGAACTTCTAGGACCCCCCTCCCCAGCCCATTTCTCGCATAGCAACTTTCTGTTAAAAAGAAACTATTTGTAAAATCTCAAGCACATACCTGTTGTGATTGTTCGGAACCGTTCCTGACCAGCTGTATCCCAGATTTGCAACTTGATTCGCTTGCCATCAAGCTCAATGGTTCTTATCTTGAAATCAATCCTGTCAAGAAAAAAAAAATCTAAGAGATGTTTAATTCTATATGAAGCTTCTAGTTTATTCAACTCAAATCCATAGAGTTCCTTCTGCAAAATATGTATTTATTTAAAAATAAGAAACACTTTAACGTCATAGTTCATTATGCCATATTTCAATAGTCTATAAGCCTACGTCATGTTCCAACTGACTTTATAGGATAGTTCATTCAAATTGTTCATATGCTAAAGATTTTCTGGATGCAAAAAGACCACAGTTCCTAAGAATACTAAGTTACTAACCCAATAGTGGTAATGAAACTGGTTGTGAAGGAGCCATCAGAGAACCGTAAAAGCAGGCAACTCTTCCCAACACCTGAATTTAGGTATAAATGTTAGTCATTCAGCACCAAAAACTTCATAGATGAATTGTAGCATATCACCCAAGTATAGAGATGGAAGTTAATTAGTTCCTTATAGTTCATAATTACACACCTAAAAAAAAAACACTTCTTTAGTTCCTAATTCTAGATACAATCCAAAAACGGAAAAACAAAGATATTCATTTTCAAAATGAACCCTCTCATAGCAATAATCCCCAGTGAAGCCATAACCTTGAGCCCAGTAGTCATACTTCATGCAGCATCACAGCTTAAAGATGCATAATGCTTTGAGCTGAAACACAATTGGTAATTGCTCATTGTCTCATACTCAAACCGACTCTCTTCAACATTTGAATACGCATATCTTGCGACAAAGAGCGAGTCAAACATTACTCATCACATCCCATTTCATTTGCATACGTCAAGCAAAAATACAAGTACATACCAATCTCTAACTCCTAGTCTTCAAGAAACCCAACATTACATCCCTCAAGCAAATCCATGCATTCACCCAATCACCAGTATATCCCAAAACACTACTGAAAAATTAGACACATTCAAACTGGACAACAACCAAATATTGCCTACACCTATTGTTCATAACTCAAAACACTTTAAAAAGAAGAACTTTTCTGTAACAAATAGAATCATGAGACGCACATTGGCACCATCCATATTCCATACCAAGATGAGAAAAAACACATTGGATCTTAAAATGTTCAACTTCCCATTTCTCATTTCCATAGTTTTCTCAGGAACCCAACAAAAAATGACAGAACTTTTACTGACCACTGTCGCCAATGAGGAGGAGCTTGATGAGGTAATCGTAATCGGCCCGAGCCCTCGGTGGCGCCGCCATTGATTGACTATATCACCAATCCAAACTGCAAATTCGACCCCGAATCTCTGCAACCACTAATGGGAAACAAAGCATGATTCAATAAATTTTGAATAGAATGCGTGAGATCGCAGAGAGAGAGAGAGAGGGAGAGAGAGAGAGAGTCACCTCCGGTAAAGCTTAGCAAGTGGTCGGCGACATCAGAATCGATCCAATGAATTTGGGAGACTTCAGGTTCATGACCTCTCTGGCTCTGTGTGTTTAATACGTGGGAGACTCTCTACTGTGTGTGAAACCAATGTGTTCGTACACCCGCCCACACTATATGACTTCTCTGCTATATATACTGTTTTTCGAATTACATTCAAGTACTCGCCAAAAAAATATATATATATATATATAGAAATGAAAAATAAATTAATTAATGTTCTTATTTTGATGATTCAAGATGATGGCAATATAAAGTTCAAATTCGAAATAATTTGAATTCATGATGAATTATCAACAGCTTTTATATGAATAGCGTCCGGTTCTTTCAAATTTGAACTTATACGATAACTTGTCTATTTCAATCTGCATATTTTGTGACATTTTATTAAACAACCGTAAATAGACAAGAAGAAATTAAACATTAAAGAAATTAGATAACTCTTGATTTATTAGAAGTTATCTAGTTCAAACTCTTTGGAAGTATTTTATCGAACATGTTTCCCACCATAAAAAAATAAGAAATACAAATAATTGAGTTACTGAAGCCTAATCAATAATGATGACAAATAAGAAATACAAAACACTGAGTTATTGAGGTCTAATCAATAATGATGACTTTGTTGAGCAATGCGCATACTCTATTTCGACTCGTATAAATATTTACCTTATAAGTTAAAAAGAAATCGGTAAAAGAATACACGTGCATCTAAAACTGATCGTCATCATGTACATGAACTAGAAAAAGAGCTAAACTCATAAGTGGATTCAAGAATGTTGTCATTTTGACAACAAGAGTTAAAACTTCAAATGACTTGAGAGTTAAAAAATTCCGACTTCTAGCGTGGGTGCCAAACAAAAAAGAAAAAGAATTGGAAAAGTGAGAAAAAAAGGTGAACAGAAAAGAACCCCAAAAACGTTGTGGTTGGAGTATATCCTGAGAAGATCCTTTGCCCACTTCCCTTCACCTACAAAATGTCACAGACATGCTCTAGTTTGTTCATCACCTTCTCTCTCTTTTCTATCCATCTCTCTGATATCGACCTCTGCAATTTCGAGCTTCTTCCAATGGAGTTTGAGTTCGAGAGTCGTGGTGGTGACAACATTGGTGGTGGTGCTGCTGCCAACAAAGATGGTGATGGCAACAAGGAAGCTAATTCAAGTTGAGGTTATGAATGAGTGAGTGGTATTTGGTGTTGAACAATGGTAGGGCAACTACGATCTTTGGCAGTCCCAGAAACTTCAATTTCTCTGGCTCTCTTAATTTGAATTGAACTTTATATGTTATGCTTTGAAATCCAGCTATGTCCATGGAGAGTAGTCCTACTTAGTTGGCATTCTCTCCCAATAAAACCTTTGCTGGTTTATATACTACTCCTTTGTCTTTGTCTTTGTGCTCAAACATCACATCAATCAATCCATCTTGTTTTGTTTGTAATCTAGAAATGTTGTCTTTGTAAATAGAGAGATGTCTTTTTCCATGTGTATGCCATGGGTGGGATGATGTTTTTTAAGAGAGGAACATCTCCAAGTCAACTCCTTTTTTGAGTGAAACTCCAAGTTAACTTGGTAGAATTCTGATGAAACATATATTTCCACAGAATCAGGCATCTGGAATTCACAATTTGGAGGTTCAAATAATCCATATTGAAACTAATCAAAATGAATCGGTTTAGTCGGTTACAGCATATCAGATTAGAATTTGAAGATCCCTAAATGAGACTCATCATTCAATATTTGCTATACTGCGTGTAAGGAACTTTAGTCGAACAAATTGAATAGCAGACAGCATATGCACATATCACATATGCATTGCAAAATTGCTTTTCCATAACCATGTAGAGCATTTAAGAAAAGAAACATGAAAATGGAGCCAAAATTTCTGCATTTCATTCGATAATTTAAGACCGAGACAACCCACCAGACAGTGTGGATAAACAAACATTAATATCTCATAAATAAAGTAACAAATCCCATTAGAGAAAACTCTATAAGCATCCAAAACAAACACAAACACAAACATAAAAGCGATCTATGATGTTCCGCATCAGCACACCCACAACGTCATCAGCAGCAGAAAAGCCTGGTCTCATTCTTGATAAAAAGCTGGCCTAGTAAAAGAAACCAAGAACTTTACCACCGACATTCTTTCTTCTAGCCTCTTCATGATCCATGATGCCAGCAGAAGTTGTGAGCACAATATATCCAAACTGCAAGATCAAGCAAAAAGTAGTAAGCTCAACTGAAAGTGGTGAAGCTCAAAATGTGAGCTCAACTGAATAAGCTATAAGTTTGATGAGGGTAATCCAATAAATGTACAACAGTATTTGATTCATAACTAGCCAACTAATTATAGCACTAGTACAAGTGAAGGAGACGCACATGTATGAACAAACCAACTAGACAGTAAGATCGATCACCATTCAAGGCCAAGATATATAATCACCTAGAGTTCAGCTCAACCACAATTTTACCAGACCAAGATATATAATCTTTTTAAGATTCCAAAAAAAAAATTCAAAACAACAGATCCAAATAACTACAGAATAAATACGTTTACTCAACAGAGCCTCAAGTCATATCCTGTTTCTAAGCTTGAAATAGCACTGCAATGCTTTTTTCTGAGAAGAAAGCTATCTGCCTTGACTAACCTGTCTTGAAGGAAGCAACCTGGCAGTCCAACCTTCAATCTCCTTGACACCAACATCAAAACGAGGACTAATAACCCCACATTTGTTAAGCCTTCCATTCAGTTCGACCACAATTTTACCAGACCTGTGGTCGTCAACATACTCAAACTCACCAATGTATCCTGATGCAGAAAATCAAAAACATAAATACCCAAATATATTCATGAATATCGACTAATAAAATTCTAGGAAACAAAAGCGGAAGGAGTCAATTCAGTTGAAGTATTAGATACTTACCATGCTTTTGCATAACAAGAAGAAACTTGATGATCACTTTGGATGACGGCCTGATCATCACCTGACGCTTACCACGTTTCTCTGCATTGTACATGCTCTTAAGAGCATCATTCAGCACGCTAACCCTCACCATTGTCGCTGCTGCATATTCAAAAAGAGTAGAATAATACCCAGGGCTTAGTTCACAAATCAGGAATGATAAATCAAGCAAACAGAGAAACATAGACCTATGCTTTCAATACGCTCCTACTCAATAAAACGCCAAAGTACAAAAGCATGCTAAGTTCCTAAGTGTATCCATATTCACTTAATAATCTGATAGTCCATCTAACTTTATACAAGAGCCATCAACAACCATGTTTGTTTGTTTTTCCCATTTCTATGTGTTAAAACACAAATGGATCAAAATGGCTATCTAAGCTCTGTTCGGCATTGAAACAAAAGTTCAAATTTTTTTCAGCTCAGTTCCTGAACAATCTCATCCTACAATAGTAAACCAGAATAAACCACGAATTTACATTTCAAGTTGATACCCTGGAACTCCACCAGGAACTACATGAACAAGCACAAACATAAACACAGCAACAGATGTGCCTAAATACCCAATATCCATACCAAAATGATAAAAGCAAGATCCAATAGATCTACACGTTAAAGATCAAAACTTTGGGTTCATATTTTCCTTTAAATTCGAAGAAACCAAACGGAGATGCTCAGATAAATCCAGCTACACCTCAATAAATCATTGAATGAAATTATAGAGGACATACATGAAACGATAAGAGCCTAAAACGAATACAAATCGAAACAATTTGACTTATGGATGAAGAAAATGAGTACTCACCAGAAGAGATGAGCAAGCTAACAGAGGCGCCTCCGAGAGTTAGGGTTTTCTAGGGCTTAAGAAAGGAGTTGTGAGAGTGAAACCTAGCTATTATATTTGGTGGGAACCCGGGTTCCATTGACTGAATTGCCCTTACGAGACCAGATCGAATTGGGCTTAGTCACTGTTCGGCCCAAATTTATTTGGAAGCTTTGGACCGGAATTAAACAGAGTTCTGGCCCAAATTGAGTGCTAAATTTTTTTTTTAAGTGTCAACTTGGGTGAAAAACTTTTTAAATGATTTTCATAAGAAGATGATATATCAACAACAGTGCAACATATGTTTTAAAAAAAAAAAAAAATTGAGTGCAACACTGCAACGTATGATATTACCATGTATTAAAATAAAGCACTTGACGATAAAGGCTAAGGTTCCTAAATTATATGTTGCATTTTAATGAAATAACATGTACATTAACGATATCATAGACACGAAATAAGTGGTGTACTCCTCGGCTCTTCGCCACTACTTGACTAGAAAAATCTAGATTCAATAGTGAAAATTACGGTCAATGAATTTGCGTTGTTTCATTTTTCACCTCATATGAGTCATTTCTATCACCAATTTGACAATTTCACATGCCATGATTTCTTTGTACTTACTACTTACCAGTGCTACATGCATGTTTATGACGGTACGTTGGATGTGAAGGTTGTACATTATTACTATACAAATAATAAAATTATTAAGCTCCAAGGGGCCTGCAAATAGAAAATGCCACAAAACCGATTATTCTTTTGTTGTTTAAGATAAAGTCGTATGATCTTATCAACTAATATTCTAATCGTAGACCATGCAAAATTCATAACTAATTAGCTAGACCAAGTAGTCAATTACCTACTTGCATGGGGCGGTGGTCTCTAAGACATTGTGTGAGTGCCGTTGAAAAATTGATATCGCCTAATCTTCGTTATATTAAAAAAAAATTACTTAATTACTTGGGCAAGACTCATTCATGCATGAATCATGCAAGCGATAAATTATCAGTTAGATAATATATGACTTTCATGATCGATTAATTAATTAACTATACTGGAATACAAGACCTAGATGACAATCTAGCTCAAGCTAATTGAGTTGACCTCTAATTAAGTTGACCTCCCGATCGAGTTCAATTTCAGTTTGGTCTCCCCGGCCTCAAATAACAACACAAGTATGAGGTTAATTAATTAATTTGTTTTGGAGTCATGGACTGACCATAATCATGTCTTAATTATCTAATTATACACTAAGCAACTATCCACATGTCATCTGTATAGGGCATGGTTTGGGAGATTACTGTTTACACGTACACCAAAAGACAAGGCTGACTAATTAGTTAAGGAAGAGATTAGAATAATAGTTAGGATAACAACATTTTCTCTAATGAAAGTGAAACTAGACCTAAATCACGCGGACCAAAGATTCTAATGTCAACAAACGACTATTTAATTCATAGGAATATATCTATATATACACACTCAATAAAATGCTAATGCGAACTTACTATTACTCTAGTAGTAATTCACAATATTAGATTTGATGTTTAAAGTTCAATTATCTCCTCTCAGGATTAGGAACAAATAAATTGACTAATTAAATACGTCGAGGAGTATATCTTGCACAAGAATTAACAAATTAACAAAATATTGTGACACCAAAGATGGTCGGAGAATGACCAACCAAACACTGAACCTCTTGCATAGGAAAATTTTCTTATCACATAAAAACAAAAACAAAAAATGAGATGATGACGATATATGACTAATTATAATTTGCATATATTTCGATCTGCATGTACGTACATTAATATATTTGCATGGTATATAGTATAATAGTATATACATGTACTTATATATTGGTCAACCCTAGCCTCAATCCATCGTGGGAATAGGTCAAAATTAAGCTTTGTTAATAAATCAGCTAATGGAACATGTAGAAACAAGCTAGGCACTAGAAAACAATGCAAATGAAGGTTTATTATTTCTGTTGTTTTATATTATCTAGACCTAACAACTTAAATAACATTGATTCGACTTGCTCATAAGAAAAAAAACAAAGACCCTATTAAATAATAAAAGAGCAAACAGATTGAAATGAGATTCGTCTATGATACATTAATATATTAAATGTATCAATAATACATATATAGGTAGACTCGCTCCATATATTGTTAGAGACTAAATTATGCTTAATTTTGAGCTAATCTACAACTTTAGAGAGACGGTCTACTGCTGTAGAGAGTTCATTTACCATTGATGCATGTATCGATATATTAATGTAACGTAAACTTTTTCATTAAAATTAATATACAAAACTTAGAACTTTTGTGTATATATATATATACTCTCTTTAGTCTCTTAAAACTTTTGTTATCAATATTAGAAAGAATTGGATCGAGCACACAGTAAGTATCGCCTAGAGCAATAAATTCATCAATGGACCAAAGTAGCATTCTGATCCTCCTTTGCTTACCAGTTGATAACACCAAGAACAGGTATAAATACAACATATATAGACTATGAGAATAATAATAGTGCCAAAGTTATTACCTAAGAGACACTAGTGCTAAACTTGTACCAATTTTGCCCTACTACCAACTAGATCATACGAGGCTTCTGAAACGTATTGGGGTGAAAGACTACCAAAATAATAATAGTAATTGATTGTTTTTTCTTCTTCTTTTCTTTAAGGCCCCGTTTCTTAGAAAATATATATGGATACTATCAAATCACAAATGTCAAATACAGCTTGCAGTGACCAAAATTGTTAACTTTTCCAATACATGAATCCCTCAATCCCTCTATTAGGGTAAACTTTTGGCACTGAAGTACCACGGCGTAGTACGTCTAGAGTCTAAACCTCATCTACCCGATTTGCAACGGCGTTATCTTCTACCCGGATCTCAGTTAACTAACCGTTCGGTGTCAATTACGGTGTGAACTATTGCAAAACCGAGGTGGTTGGTTTGAGTCCCGGTTCAATGAGGACACCGATCGTTTAGGGCTAGTAGATATCTAGATGATGCTCAACTGTAGATGATATATGCTCATAAGTTGGCCGGGAAAACAAGTAAGCTAGTAGCAAAGAAACTGAGTCAACCTTTAAGTATATATCATTTATCTAAATCAATTTCCATCATGATCCTATTGTTTGAACATACTACATAGTCAAACGATTCATCTAAGCTTTGACTATACACAGCGTCATTTCTATTATCAAACACTAAAATAATCAATCACTTTCCAACCAATTTTTGTAGTAAATCAAAGCAAGTCAAATTAAGCGATAGTGAAAGCAAACAGATAACTTGCTAGAAAGAGAGAGAGATAGGCCGTCCCATACCATTATAATTAAGATTTCGAGTCATCTGGACGTTTCATATTCCTTTCATGCATTACTAATTGTATATAAGATCCCTTGTGTTTATAACCTTTTTCTTTGAAAGGAAAAGAACCTTTCTAACACTCAAACCAATTAACCCTCGATTTGTCACATCCACACTACAAATATAAACCTCCATCTGGGTATTTAATTTCTTATCTCATCTGAGTTAATTTTTCTTAGTTCCATACTTTCATTGCTTCTTCATTGGCAAAGCAAGAGGAATCAATCAGTGTTGAGATTTGAGGTGAGAAATCAATGAGTTTTCATTATCTATATGCATGCATTGTGCGCTACAAAAACTGATCACATTTTGACAGCTTTGTTTTCGATGTTTAGATTTTTCTGGGTTCAGAAGTACTTCAGAGGACTTTGAGAAGAGGGATTGTGATCGATCTCTGTGTGTTCCTCTGTGGAGAATTTGATTGGATTCCATGAGAAACGCTCTTCTTCCATCCCATCTTTACAACTTTGGTAGTCATCATTACGAAGCTTGATTAATAGGTTATCCTTGCTTACTGCTCAGTGATGATGAAAAGGGTTTCTATAAGTGATTAATGTTTGAATCAATTTCTTAATTGCTTCAGGAAACACTGATTTTCAGATGCCAAATTGGGATGCTCAAATGAACATGAACAGAAAGAAGTAAGTAGTCTTTTTTCTTCATGATTGTTTCCCCTGGGGAAATGGATTTATGATGGTCTTAAGATAAGCATTAGAATTTAGAAACTAATTAGAACTTAAGTCTCAATTATTTGGAGTCCAAATTAAGTCATACCCTCTTATTACAATTACGTCCTTCAATTCAAGAAAAAATGTTAACGGGGACATGCATGGCATTATGGCAGTGGCTTTTGCATGGGGTCCAACGCAATAGAAAGTGACAACCATAACAAAGTTTCTGGAGACTTTACTCTTCCTCTTGATCAGTCATCCCTCTTGACCTATCAACCAGGTTTGGTGCATTCCCCTTTCCATGATCTGCTTATATTTCTAACAACACCTTTTCTAATGTTTGCCTAATTTTTACCAAGTGATTCTTCTTCTCTTTTGTCACTTGCCCTTTGTAATTTAGTGAACTCTACTAATATATTGATAATTTTTGGGTTACGTACCTTGTTTGGTGTGCAGCACTAACAGCAAGTTATTCAAATGGGGCATTCAGATATGATCACTGCTTTTCCCAGCAGCCAATGTTGCTTGACAATACGATTAACTCAGTGACCCAATTTGAAGAAGTATGTTATCTAATTCTTTTAGTTGGTAGCTTAGATATTAAACAACTAGCAATTTGTTCCTCAAATTCACTATATAATCTTAGTTACTTTAATTTGAGTGACATGCGTGAACGACTGTCAACCGTTGATGCGTGTGAATTTAATGATCAATCTTCACATACCAACAAATATAAATAGTGAAAAATCATCCTCATACATAAGAGCACAATGATTCGAATCAAAGCTTTTACAAATTTGAAATTAACGTATGCATGATGGGTAAATCCCATTTTATAAAAAAATTAGACTAATTGTTATGTACTTAGTTTAAAGGGACTCACAAAATTGAATGATTGTTAGTTGTTAATAATTAATCTAAGTGAATCACTTTGTGTAAGAGAACTCACTACGCGTGAATGATTGTTAATTAGTTGTTATATGACTCTAACATTGTGGTAAGTCGTCCTTACACGTAAGAACAACTTTCCGAATCAAATTAAACTTTTATGAGTTTGAAGTTAAAAACATGATGATGATAGGCTAAATGGGCAAAATGCCTTTTTATCAACATTATTATGTTGTGAGATAAATTTTGGCACAATTAATTTTTTACCACAGTATAAACCTAGATTGACCACCTGAAATGTCTGGTGCTTTGTATAATTGATACTTCAGGAACCAAGCAGCCAATTATTGCTACAAATTAATCCTTACTTTGTTCTGTTTTTTTTTTGTCTTCTTGAAGGATTTTCAGGCCATACAAATTGCAAGGAAACGCCCAATAATTGAAGTCAATGACATCTTGCCAAAAAATGGCCTTGGTGGTTTGGTTGGTGACAGAACACCTTCAAATGAATGGAACAAAAACAAGAGAAGCAAGGTGACAAATTCTCAACAACAATGGCATAATCAGTCTCAAGAAGCATCAATGGAAATACAAGACAATAGGGTATGTTAGTACTTAATTAGCAACTATTCAAACAGTTATATAAGTTTTAAAGAAAGATTTGTTTGTATATTTATGTTATTGTTAATTAAGCTTTTGGTGCTTTTGGCAGAAGTTACAAGTGCCTGTGAGAAGAAGCCAAAAGCTTAGTGACAAGATCACAGCTCTTCAAAAACTGGTTTCCCCCTATGGCAAGGTCAGCAATTTTCAGAACACTAATTAAGATCAGTTCTTATCTTGATTCCCATTATATATAGGAAATGAAATTTGTATTTTTTGCAAAATTACTATTTCCAACTTGTTGCAGACTGACACTGCCTCAGTTCTTCAAGAGGCTTCCGTATACATCATGCTCCTTCAACAAAAAATTCAGGTATGTTTAGACTATACTAAACTACCATTAATTATGAACTTGTAGAATACTAGCTCATGTTTTTGTGCTAATTTGCTTCTTGGGTTTTTCTCTTCTTGATTTTTTAGCAGAATCTGTATCGGATGCTTAGTAGTTCATACAAGAATGCTGCAAGTCTTCACTCACCAGTAAGCAATCACTTAAACTTTGTGGACATGCATGGATTAATGATACTATGTGTTTATACTTTATAGTTCCAACTTCTTACAAATTTGAGAACTGTAGCAGGAATCTGGGAGTAGCAGGGAAGTGCTAGACCTCAGAAGCAAAGGCCTTTGCTTGGTTCCAATTTCGATCACTAAGAAAGTGACCATGGAAGAGGGTGTTGATCATGATCCTGATCTTGATCTTTCTACATCAAGAAGATTTGTCATAGCTAATAACTTCTAGTGCTAGCTATAAGCTTAGAAACCGTCTATATATAGGTTATTTTGAAGTGTTTTTAATTATTAATCCATTCCATTTTGAAGGATACATTATTGATCTGTAGAGAATCAAATCCAAACCAAAAGGGAGGTCCTTATGTACCACTTTGTTAATTACTTTAATATAACAAAAGATGGTGTGAGCAACTTAGCATAGTGAATTGACCAATAAAGAAGCAACTACATAACAGAGTATCTGTTAATTAATTAGAATATCTTGGTGCTCAATTCGGCGAGCCAAGCGTCAGTTACTTGACTGTTCGAGTGGTTGGGGACGTTAGAATATCTGTTAATTAAAGTCAATGAAAACAATGGTGGCTCCTATGCTCATGGTTAGCAAGAAAAGTGCGACACAAAAAGCCCTAGCCACTCTGAACTCTGACGCTTGGCTCGCCGAATTGAGAACCACCACCACCACCACCACCCTCCACTACAATCTGGTCCTCCACATCACCCTCCAAAACCCCAACAAAGACTTCGATCAGCATCTATTACGACAGCATTAGCTTTATGGCTTATTATCGAAACCAGAGGTTTACGCTGTCATTCAAAGGACAACAGGACATGGACAATACCATTGGGGTGGTGGAGGAAGGAAATAATCCTCCTCTCGAGTATCTTCGATCCAAGGTTAAGCAGGAACAGCTACAACGTGACGTTATATTATTACGATCGATATTCTTGTGAGGCTCTGTCTTCAATACATGTACACTGCAATCCCCAACCCCAGGTCTAAACTCAAGATGAATTGGAATGTCAACTCTCAGTTCACATGCCACTTGAAAAGGGTTCCGCTGATCACAACGGCCAATTATGACCCTAGTCTTCCTTTCATGACTGCCGACTGCGATTCCGATTTCCATCGAGTATTTCATCCTCCTGGCCGCATTGTTCCACTGCATGCATGACTTACTGTTTCCATGCATTGCATTGATTCGTTTTAGGCTAGTATGCTCTTGATTTTAATTTTTTTTAGGGTACCATTTTTTTTTCAATGAGATTTTGGCTTCTAGTCCCCCCTAGTTGTACTCTTTTTCATTCAATAAATATTTCTTCTTTGCCAAAAAAAATATATTATTTTTTAGAGTTTGTGAGGAGGGTCCTTCCTGTACGCGCGTGTTTGTATTTTGTTCGAGAATTTTATTTTACTACCTAAATTGTGAGGAGGGTCCTTCCCTAAATACATTCACTTGGAGATAATGCTATTTTGTTCACTTAAAATTTATAGACGCGGTTCTTCAAAGACAATGAAGCTGTAACTGAAGACAATAATCATAATAAAGCAAGCAATGGCTACACATGTATGTGCGCTAGCTTGATTCAAAGGCAAAAGAAGCCAATTTGGTTTAGGGTGATTGAATTAGGCAGAGTCAATCAGTTACAAGATTGATTTGTTGCTTTGCATATATGGCTTAATTATTCAATTTTGCAGGCTAAATTTGAAAGATGTAACCCTGCGCATGGCCGTTTAAGCTGTAACCATCCATGGAAACAATTGTTTAGAGCAAGCTAGGTTATTCAAATGGGGCATTCAAGATATATGATCATGGCATTCTTCAGCAGCCAATGTTGCTTGACAATTAAGGAGATTTCAGTTCTCCAATTCGAAGGAAGTATGTTGATCTTTAATCGGTGGCTTACGTATATAAAAGCTAGCAATTTGTTCTTCAAATTCATTATATAATTCTTGATTATTTTGAACTGAATGAGACGCGTGAACGACTGTCAACCGTTGATGTGTGTGAATTTAACGATGAATTTTCATACATTGACAAACATTAATTGTGGAAATCCTCCTCATACATAAGAGCAATGATCCGAATCAAAGCTTTTACAAGTTTGAAGTCAAAATATGCATGATGGGTAAATACCATTTTGTCAACCAATTAATTAGATTAATTTGGGTTAGGTTGCCCTATGGATTTTAAGTTGTAATTGTTCCTTCTTCTCATTTTTTTTTTGAAAAAAAAAAGACTAAATGTTACGTACTTAGATTAATTCAATTTTTTGAGTGACTTTATTTAAAGAGAGTTGCCACATTTGAATTGTTGTAGAGTAGAGAATTACACCATAAATTTATTTTTAATTGCACCGAGACTTTTAGTAGTGGAGCACGAACCACACTTTCAGGCCATACAAAGACTCGATTATTGAGTATTTGAGCTTTCAAATCCCAACCAAAAAGGATCCTTATGTGTACCACTTTGTTACTACAATATAAAAAAAGATGGTGTTAGCATGGTTAATTTCTTAGCATTTCTTTTATAAAAGAGTTGAAACCTTGCATTGAAATACAATAATGGAAAAGGAAAAAAAAAAAAAAAGAAGGCGAAGACGACGTCGTTTGTTTCTATTTTGAAATACAATAATTCTGCCTCCCTTTACGTAAAGCACATGCCCTCCTCACCGCCAAAGGTGGCACGCGAATCAACGTCATAGCACACGTGCCGTTTCGCGGTTGGATAAGCATTGATTCTTCTCTGCCGTGACGGTGAAATTAACAGGAGCTACCAAAACGCAAAGGGCTTCCCCATTTTTTCAAGTCGCAGTCTTTCTCCCACCGTTGGGTCAAAAATCTATTCAATCTCTCTTTCTCTCTCTCTGATTTTTTCGTAAGAAATGGTGAGTACTTCCTCTACTTTACTACTAGGGTTTCATGCTCCTTTTATTTTCATAATTTTCCTATGATCGATGCGATTCGAGTGTTCGATAATGCTTATGCTCGATTTATAGATTTCCTTGAATTAGTTGGTGGAGTACAAATTTCGTTAGATTACGTGTTGATTGTGATCGAATTGGAACCGTTTTTTGGATTCAATTGTGGTTCTGGATATTCAATTTGATCCTTCTGATTACTTGATCTTGATTGGTTCGATGATGAGTGTCTGCAGTTGATATAAAGCCCTCTACTTTTTGTGTTTGATGTTTCGCAGTCGTAAAAGTATGTGCATTTTTAGTCTCTGATGTGGTGATGTTTTCAGCATCAATTATACATGTTGTATTGTGTTAGTGGAGTTCGTTTTTGTGCCAAGTATTTGTGCAACTACGATTATTGCACTGGCTAAACATAGTTGAGCAAATCCAAATTTTTCGCCTCGGCTATTTTTAGATTTGTTCTCTGTTGTGTGGATACATCCGACAGTTTCTTTCGAGTCTTATTTGTTATTCTATTTTTCATGTAACTATTTGTTTTGTTTAGTCTTCCTTCATTTATTAAATGGTCAGTATGTCAGGGGTTTAGCAACCCATTTGGTTTGGTTTGGTTTTGGCTTGAAGAAATCTTTAACATGAACAAGTGTGGTTGTAGATTTCTTTTTTTAGTGATGCTTGGGAGATGTTTGATGCATTTTGATATCTATTGATTTCCTCCAGGCAAACGCAGCATCTGGGATGGCTGTGCATGATGACTGTAAGTTGAAGTTTTTAGACTTGAAGGCAAAGCGAACTTACCGCTTCATAGTTTACAAGATCGAGGAGAAGCAAAAGCAGGTTGTAGTGGAAAAGCTTGGTGAACCTACTGAGAGCTACGAGGATTTCTCTGCAAGCCTCCCTGCGGATGAATGCCGATACGCTGTCTATGACTTTGATTATGTGACAGAAGAGAACTGCCAGAAGAGCCGGATTATTTTCATTGCTTGGTAATGTGTTGGTGTTTATAGTTTTTGAGTTGTAACCTTCTTTCATTTCTCAGAATCATTACATTGTTCTCTGATTGCTACTCATTTATTATTTACATATGAAAGGTCCCCCGACATATCAAGGGTGAGAAGCAAGATGATTTACGCAAGTTCGAAGGACAGGTTCAAGAGAGAGTTGGATGGCATTCAGGTTGAGTTACAAGCTACTGACCCTACCGAGATGGGGCTTGATGTGATTAGAAGCCGCGCTACTTAAATTTAAAGCATTGGCGATGCAATTTGGATGGTCTTCTATACTATCTGGGTCTCTATGTGACATGTTTATAGCCTATGGAAATGAATTTGTCTTTACTATTGTTCCGTTGATGACATGATATGTAATCCTGTGGATTATTGGTACCTCATTTTGGTGTGAAATACAAACTTATGGCCAATTTCCCTATATCATTTTCATTCCTTTTTAGCCGCAAATGGCATTTCATTTTTTTTTGGACAACTTGCATGGATTATTATTTGCGGTGCCATATTGTATCGCTCTCGCACTTTCTACTTTCTACAAGCTTTAATTTCAACATTTTCTAAGACCAGAAGATGAAATCAGCTTGGTGCCAGTAGAAGTGATGACCCTTCATATGAATCTGAAATCCCCATGATGACTAACCATAATCAAGCGATTCCATTTCGTGCTCAATTGATCCTTGGTCACTCTCAGTGATGGATTATCAACTCTTGAATTATGTACAAGCTGAAAATGAAGCTAGGTGATGACCATAATACATGCCACTAAATTCATATATAAGAAAGAAATAGAGATTTATTTAGAATCAAAAGTTAAGTTGAGAATTACTCTTTACCCCGAAAGAATATAAATTCCTAAGCTCAACCAGCGAGGACTCAACAGTTTATCTGGAAAAGAAATAAGGGTCTTCTTGTCATGGTAATTTTCCAGATAAGTAGAGAGAAAGCTTATCTCTCAGAAGAGAGCCAGTCTTGTCAGCAGATTCACAACTCTGTTGGTGGTAACCCGAATCATGGTGATGAGACAACGACATTTCGTCTTGCACCTGATCCTCCATATCAATGACTATATTGTGCAGGATGCAGCAAACCAGAATGATCCTTGGCAGCTTATTCTTATCAGGCTTCCACATTACCCCGTGAATGATTTTCCACATCTCCTTCAACCTCACAAATGCTCTCCTTGCCACCATTTGGGTTGCAGAAAGTCGCTTGTTGAATTCGGACTTATTGTCTGAGAGTTTTGTTCCCTGGTAAGGAGTAATAAGCCATTCCAAAAGTGGAAAGCCAGAATCTCCTACTATGTAATCTCTTACTTCTGTTCCTTCAGACAGCACCATTTTCTTCCCGTTTAAACAAGTTCCTTCTTCACACAGTTTGAAGAAACCTGAGCTTCGAAGGACAATGTCATCACTCATACTTCCTGGCCATCCAGTAATTATGTTACGGAATCTCATTTCAGGGTCAACAATTGCCTGCAAGGTCATGCTGCAGTTTCCCTCAACATCGAGCCAGACATCATCTGATGAGTCAGCTGTAGGCAGTGTCATCATGATGTGAGTGATGTCAATTGCACCACAGCAATTTGGAAGGCCACGAATTCTTTCAAACTTGGACTTTATCTCTTCCATTTCACCTTGCTTTGTAGGCCAACAAAGATGGTGGAGCCCTCTTTCTTCCATTGCTTCCACAAACCGCCAGGTTACCTGAGAAACAGTTGATTGGTTCATCCCAAAGGAGTCACCAATGTTTGTTAATGATTCACCAGAGCTAAGCCTCCTAAGCGCAACAGCAACTTGGTCTTGCAGAGACAAATGCCTGCCGTTTGAACCACTGAAGTTCCTAGTCACCATATGTTCCTTTACAAGTGAACAAATGTAATCGAATGTCCTTCTCGAAATTTTGAAGACAGATTCAAATTTCATTGCCTCTTTTGATTCTGATACAGATAAAGGCCCTAGAAAGCAGAAAATGAATACATATATCAAGTTGTGTTTCAGGAAACTTTATGTCAGCAGAACCAACAAATTAGCTTAGCAAATTAGGACAGAATTCATTTGATTGCAAGATTTGAGTTTTTACTCAAAAGATAAACCTTTTTCTTTAGAGGATATAAAGCGTACATTGTAGTCAAACACAAGCAAAAACTAAATTAGTTCAACTTCTGGCCATAGAAGATAACTGTGATTTCATTAAAACCAAAATCATGGATAACAGGAACAGCATTTCAATCTAAGTGCAAATTTTAAGTCCTCAGCCAACAGAGTCATTTGTCATAGCAAGATTTACAAAAATTTTATTTTAAGTGCAATTATAATTGTTTTTGATGACTAAACCCATATTTAACCAAAAGAAGAGCAAAGCCCCAATAACACAATACAGCAAGGGTATGAGACCAAAACAAATCAACAGACAAACTTATTGGACGAAACTACCAAGCCAAATATACCTTAATTGTGAACAAAGACATTTAGTCTTCCTCAGTCCTCACAATCTAGAAATCAAATTATTAAGGGCATAGTCTGCCCATTTTGAGTTCCCACCATAAAACTCTCCACACAACCTCTTCATGAAACAGGAGACATGAGAAAACCTTTTCTTTTGGTCTATTGATTCATTTCTTCAAACCAAGACAAATTATGCAGTTTAGAAGGGCTAGAAATCATTCAGATGATACAGGAGATGCTAAGTAGCAGGGCTCTTGCAGGCCCTTAGTTCAACAACAGGTATGCGATGGCAGAAAGAAGCATTTCAATGATAGGAGATCGTAACGACAATAGAGAGGGAATTTGAATCAGCATATCATCTGAGTAAATACCCTTCAACTAACAAATGAAATTTCTAAACTTAAAATTTGACACAACCAAAGCAAAACAATTGGTGCCTGATTGTTCTTTGTCTGCTATTGTTCCCTTCTCTGTCATTATGCTACAAGTGTTTTTCAAATCAGTCTACCCGCTTCACTTCAATTTTCTGTAGTACTGATTATGGCCCATTGAAAAGATATATACCAGTAATAGCTCAAAATGTTGACCAGATATTCCCATAGGACTTAGAATCAAATATTCGTAGACCTACTTTTGCAATTATAGTGATCCCCCATTCCAACATATGAAAATAAAGTTCTTAGGCTAAAACATAACAATGAGCAAAAGCCATGCAATGCCGTGAGGTATCCATAACTATTTTGGGTAGCTAAGGAGCAATCAAGCATACAAATAGACAATGCTGGATCTAATCAGTATTTAGTCTTGTAATTAAGGAATCACATTGTACAAAGAGTACCAGAGCACCAGGTATGCTCAAACAATGAGGAAAGGAGTTCATTATATCAAGAAAATGTACAATAATGAAGGGAAGAAAAATGAATATATTATGAAGGAAATGTTTACCACAATCTTGTATCAAGAAGAGCATTCATCATACATGACAAGAAATGGAGAAACAGAAAAAGAAAAAAAATTTCGAAATCTACTTAATTCCTCAGAACTGGATGTTAGCCTGTTTTAAAATTTTTCAGCACATATTCAAAAGAAAAGGTGCTCTGATGAACACTGTAACTGGAAAGATCAAGAAGGAATGATAAATCAGGAAACTGTTGACAAAGATTATTGATATACATGATCAACTCACTTCTAGGAAATAATATATATAAAAGTCAATCTGATAGTCAAAAGCAGAATTGGCCCATGTCATTACATTTCACCTTACACCAGGAAAACCTAAAATAATGCCGTCATAAACCACATTTAGCATGCTGGTGCTCTGAGCAAGTGAGCAATATTAAGGTGTAGAAGAAACTAAAGATCCATAACACAAATCGACAAGAAGCTAAGAACTTCAAGATTGTAAAAATATACTCCATTTTCAGAAGTAGTTCTTGAAAACACACATTAGAAATCAATCCCAACTAATACCCTCATAAACATCAAAATACATATCTCATCTCAGAGCCAAAACCAATGCTTATAACGAAGTTACAAAACACAACCCAATAACACAAATTAAGCCATAACAGGGAAGTAAAAAGCAGAAGAGAAATTTTTTTACCAGTAATTCTCTGTGAGAACTCGTCCCACCAATCCAGTGACTCGGGCTGAGAACTCAGTGAACCAGCAAACACATTCTGGTCAAGCTTCTTCGTCTCAGTCTTCTTCCTCCTCTTCAACCCTCTAATGGGTCCCATTTCAAGGCGTAAACTCGGTCAAGTCAAGGCTCAGCAACAAAGACCCACCAAGAAACAAAGAATCTCAACACAATTCAGAGAGAGCCCATCAATCACAAACCCCGAATTCGAAGAAAGGAAAAGAGAGATGGTGAAGAACATGCATATAGTGTGTATGTGGAAGAAGATGGTTTGGCTAAAAAGGGATTAGAAGACGAAAGTTTGTAACTTTGTTGTAAACATATGTCATATATTTAGTGTATATATATGACTTTGTTGTAAGACGATAGGTGTTTATTTGGGTAGGATTTCAAAGCATGCAGTGAGAACCAAGTTGAAGAAAACTACGTTAAGGAAGATTGTGAAGAGCTCTAGAGAAAACCAGAGGAGTTGGGTTGAGGGAAAGAAAGACAATGTAGCAAAGCCGATATGATGAATATATATCGAGTTCTGGACATGGGGAACTTCTTACTGCCTACCTCTTTCTTTTATTTAGTAATTTTGTTTTGACCAACAAAAAAAAAAGGTCTAAAATGAGTCTTTTCATTTATGATGGTTTTGGTCTATTTGGGATCTTGTTAGATTTTCCAATATCTAGAAATGTATTTTTTTGTCCATCGATTATTTTCACCGACCACATACATTCCGGATTCGCTATTTAATAATTTGAATTTTTAGAGTTAATAATCGCCTAATATAGTATTTGCCAATATAACCATATATTATTCTTTTTTCGCAACACGTTAGATCGTGTGTTAGGTCGGAGAATGAATCACGTGATGAGAGATGAATAGACCTCATTCTTTATTCATATTTACAAAGAATGAGGTCTATTCATTCTTTATGATGGTTGAGTATTACAAAGTACCTATTATTCATATTTACTCAATTATTTTGCCATTTCATCAAAAAATTTAAAATTGACGATGAATTTAATTTTAGAACTATTCTTGAACTGTCCTAAACTATTCCCTAAAGAAAAGAAATTAAAAAAAAAACAAATCCATAAAGAACTGTCCTAAACTATTCTTGACCAAAAGAAAAACTATTTTTTGTCCCTTCTGTTTTTATGAGTCAATAAAAAAATGTATATTTTTTTATTTGTGCCGTAGAAGTATTAACAAACTACTTTTTGGTACATAACTTTTCATTCAAGGCTGTACGACATAGAGAGGGCAAAAGCTACGTAAAACTTGTGTATTCATGGCCCCACTAGGCTTTCTATCAATAGTGTAGCGGGACTTAATTAATTAACCCTTAATTATTAAGTGGGCTGAAATTAACCAACTCTTCTTTGCTATTCTTTTCTACTGAACCACATCCAGTATATTTAATACCAAAACCAAAATCACTTCACCATTCCTCTGTCAATAAGAAATCTGCTTTATCAAGTAAGGAACAAAATCTGCTTTATCAATAAAAAAGAATGATCTCACTTATACAAATGTTTGCCTCAAAGTGAGCTGATTGAACAGAACAAAATTTCACAGTATTGGTCTCTCTAGCAACAACAACCTGTGGCTTTCCAGCGGATTCAAACGATACTAGTTTGTGAGGAAAGCAAATGAATGACGACGATAGAAGTGCTCAAGTTCTCAACTTGCATTGTTATCAGCAGATTGCTTCTTTGGACAAGCTGAGGAAATATGGCCCTTTTCACCACACTCATAGCACGTCCTTCTCTTGATCTTACCGCTGATGGAGCTCAACCCAGCATTATCGGGTTCTGTACTCGTAGTTGTAGCTGCAGACTCCAGAAGGGGAGTTGGAGTTGTAGGCACAGGCTTCATATGAGTTTCAGTGGTTTCTATTGGATGAGCAGATTGCTTGTTCGGACAAGCTGTAGAAACGTGACCTTTTTCACCACATTCGTAACATGTTCTTCTCTTAATCTTACCACTGATGGAACTCAACCCAGTGTTATCAACTCCTGTACTTGGAGTTATAGCTACAGACTCCAAAACGGGACTTGTAATTGTATGTACAGGTGTCGTAGGGGTTGCATAGATATCTATTATTGCACCAGCAGATTGCTTATTTGGACAAGCTGTTGAAACATGGCCCTTTTCACCACACTCGTAGCATGTCCTTCTCTTAATCTTACCACTGACAGAACTCAACTCGGTATTAGCAGCTTCTGTACTTGTAGGTACAGACTCCAAAAGCGCACTTGTAGTCATTACAGGCTTTGTATAGGTTGCATTAGTATCTATTACATTGGCAGCTTGCTTCTTTGGACAAGCTGAAGAAACATGGCCCTGTTCACCACACTCATAGCAGGTCCTTCTCTTAAGCTTACCACTACTCAACCCGGCATTATCAGCTCCTGCACTTGCAGTTGTAGATACAGACTTGGGATGGATCCCTGCTTTTCTCAGAGGAACTGCACAGCTTATCTTGACAGGTCTCCCAAGCACAACCTTCTGATCTAACTTCAGTGCCATCGTAAGCGAGAGACTATCAGAAAATTCCACATGGGCATAGCCTCGGAATTCTCCTGTTTCCTTATCCATGCCAAAATTGATAGACGATATCTTGCAATCTGAGAAAAGTTTCCTCAGTTCCTCCTCAGTGATATCCCACGACAAATTTCCAACGTAGATTCTATTGTAGCCCTCCACAATTTTTGGGGCAAAATCAGATACTTTATTGACCACTTTAGTGACTCGAGTTGCTTTGTAAGGCTGGATTTTCAGAAACAGTCCACCCCTGAAACATTAAGAAGTTCCATTAGAATCATGTAAGAATTGGAAAAGAAGCCAATAACAACAAATTCGTTTAACTAAATAGGACACTGCCCAAACTCACATGTCAGCTCCATCAAGAGCCAAGGCTCGTTTAGCTGCAGCTTCCGTCTGTAGTGAAACATTGAAATGGAAAGATGAGTGAAATGGTACTTGCCTCTGTTTTGGAAGAACTTATATCTCAAACAATAACTCGGGCTTTGAAAATCTTCATTCTTATTTGTATCAAATTTTGAAACTTCTATTTATCTTTAAAAGGATTCTTTCATATACAATGAAAAATATTAACACTGTACTGAGCCATTCATTTGTAGCTATCTATATTGTTTTGGAGGTTGTGTAATACAACTATTTCTATCGACAAATTAATTCATGTAAAACTAATTCTACCATGTTGGAAAACTTATCATTTTATCCCACACATTGAAGTTCAGCAGAACTGCGACAAAGTGGATGACTAAGAAACCATCTAAAATATATTTTACCTGTTTACTACTGTTCCTAAAAACTAAAGGCTCTGGGTTGATGTTTATCTCTCCATGTGTTTTGACTCCTAAGCTCAATTTCTATAGACTCTTCAAGCATTTGGAACCTGCTACTCTAAAGCCTATCTGTCAACTTTGGGTCTCACGAGAACATGCTACCTAAACTAAAAATAGCATGAGGTGTAAGCACTGCATGCATAACCAATCCAAATACTAGTCCATCTAAAAGGTGCAAAAGCTAGGGAACCAGGAGAACCAAGTGTTCGAGGCTGTGAAGAGACTTTTTAATTCTAAGTTACAAGAGCAAGAACTGAAACGCACAATTTTCTGATTTACTTGATTAAAAATGCAGACAAGAATTAACAAATTGACTTACCCTAAAGCTAATAATGGCAATTCCTTTAAACTTCCCACTGTCAGGAAACTTCATGCAATCAATTTCAGTTATGGAGCCACAGCTTTCAAAGTAACTTCGAATATCATCCTCCGTTGAGTAATAAGGAATGCCTCCAACATAAACTTTTGTTGCAACTTCCCCATTTGCTTGCCTAAAACAAATACCCACAACATAACAACCCATTATCACATAGAAAGCAATCTACATTTCCTATCAATCAACCTTTCATTCAATCACAATACCATAATCAAATCAAAGTTCAAAAGAAAAAAAAGAGAGAGAGAAAACTCAATGTTTGCAGAAGTTACCTTTCAGTGTCCTTGTTAGTCTCATTGACACTTTGCTCTTCACTCACAAGCTCATCACCCTTCTTCTCTTCCTCACTCTTTGCCTCCTTTTTCTTCTTCCACTTGGGCTTCTTCTTCTTTGGTTTCTTAGCCTCCTTCACATCCCCATTTTCTTCTGAACTCAAAGCACCACTCTTTTCTTCCTCATCTCTCTTCCTCTTCTTCTTGTCAGCCCCCAAACTCTCTGACCCAATTTCCTTCTTCTCTTCCTCCAAATCCTCATTTCCCAAAGCTTCACTCTTTTCCTTCTTCTTCTTCTGAACCCTAAAACCCTCTGACCCAATTTCCTTCTTCAAATCCCCATTTCCCTCTGAACTCAAATCTCCAGTCTTTTCCTCATCTCTCTTCTTCTTCTTCCCATCCCCCAATTCCTCTGCCCTAATTTCCTTCTTCTCTTCCTCCTCCCCTTGGTTTTCCTCAGAATTACCGCCGCTGCCACTCCCAGCCACCTCCGCCGGACCTCGCAAAGCGGCGATCTTTCTCCGTTTCGCTCGCTTCGACAAGCTGGGCTTCGGAGTTGCAGAACCCAGAAGCGCTCTCAGCGATTGGGGCTGTGAACTCGGGTCGGGGTTCGCTGACCCATCATTGCTCGGGTCGGATTTAACTATTTCGAATGTTAATAAAGAATCGGCTATTTTCTCCCTGAGCTGTTGCTTCAGCTTTCTGTTTGACAAAACCATCTCTGCGTTATGGGTTTCACTGATCGAGCCGCCAATGGCTTAAACCCTGCCCAGGGTTTTGTTCTTGGGGAAAGGAGGACGATTACTACGGCGTCGTATTATAGTTCGTGAAATATTAAACGGGTCGAACAGACTTGGGCCGAGGCCCGAAATAAGTTTTATTCATCAGATTTCTGTGTGGGTTGGTTTGTATTCGTTTTTTAGGTTTATGTACCCTTGTGTGGGTTTTATTTTCTCCCCTTTGTGGGATTGTATCGCGCTCTCATGTTTGTTGTAATACTGGGCTAGTTGCCTCTTATTAATTCAAATATGCTCACTTTTCGACCCAAAAAAAATAAAAAAAAATAAGACAAGAAATTCGTACTTAGAGCTGCCAAAAAAAAGAAGAAGAAATTCCTACTTGAACCTCTTCAAATAAAGAAACTAAGAAAGAAATACTATTAGATCATAGGCTAGTTTTGAAATGTCTGATGTTGTAGTTTTTCATTTGTTCAATCTAAGTCATTAGTCATAGGGGTGGGCACGGGACGGGACGGGCCGAGAAGAACATCATCCCTATCCCATCCCGCGAAAAAAATTTCGGGACGGGACGGGACGGGACGGCCAATTTTGAAAACCGATCCCGTCCCATCCCATCCCGCGCGGGATCGGGACGGGACGGGATGATCCCGCTATATTAAAATTATAATATTTATTAATTTAACATAATTCATCATCATTATTGTAAGTAATAATTAAATTAAGATCAATGAACAATAATCCAAATTTGAAAAAAGTAATGGCTTAATGCATTTAACAAGTACTTTCTATTGGCAGGGAAAATGAGAAATGAATAGAGTTGAGAGAATGATTAGGATATTAGGACATTAGGTCAAATGAGGGTAGAGAAATTAATAATTTCAAATTATTGGGAGTGGTCAAGTCTATACTAGATGTATAGACTTGCTCAAACACCCAATCACATTTAGACATATATCAAAAATTTAATTTAAATTAGGTTAATTATTATTGCGGGACGAAACGGGACAAGAGCGGGATTCAATGTTCCATCCCGCATCAATCCCAATCATTTCGGGACGGGACGGGATCGTCCCAATTAGTGAAAAATAAGAATCCATCCCGCGCGGGACGGGACGGAACGGGACGGGATCGGGTCGGGTGCGGGATTGCGGGATTTAATGCCCACCCCTAATTAGTCATATAGATAATGTGTGAGAATGTGGAGTGTTGTCCTACATTGGAGAAAATGGATCTAAATGGACTTTGCAAATGTGTTTATAAGAATTTGGACCTATCCAACCATTGCCAATTGGTTTTGGTTGTCGCTCTGATACCATGATAAGTAATTTGGGCGTAACAACCAAAACCAATTGGCAATGGTTAGATAGGCTCAAATCCTTATAAACACATTTGCAAAGTCTCTTTTCTCCAATGTGGGACAACACTCCACATTCTCACATAATGTGAACATGTCGCATAACATTATTCTACATTATTCTATTCGAAAGAAATAAGGGTTTGTTAACACTCAACACTTTTACATAATTAAACATGTTTTTAGTAGAGTTTGTTAGAAATACTTAAAAATGCTTTCTAGGTGATAGAAGAACTTTTTGCTATGGAAGCTTCTATGTGCTTTTAATTAGAGTAAATATTGGAATTTTAATTAAAAAAATTATGTGCTTCCAACAAAATCACTTTATGCAAAATTGCTATTGATAAGAAAACACTCTCTACAAAAGCATTGTCGAATGAGTCCTAAATAAGGAATAAAATAGGTCCAAGATATCAAAAATTAACTTTCTATACTTCTAGCAAAGGCATGCGTAAGAGATTGGTTGTTGTTTATGATCAACAAGCTAGCGTAACCAATGACTATTTACATTAATGGCTGCTTTGCGTTTTCTAATCTGTTTCTTCCCTCAATTTCTTGCAAATTTTAGGTGATAGGTTTCTTGGGGGTTTGTTTATTCAGAAAAAAGTTGTTGGTTTCTTACAGATTTTGGCACAATCTCAGAATCTCTCCCGGCCCTTATCTTTGATTTTCTGGGTAACAAGTATTATAAAATTGGATTCAAACAAGAAACCTTACAAGTCTGTGCAAATCAATTACTTAATTACATCAGAAGCGCATCTATTCAACTTTATGACCTCATTTTTAAAGATCAATTGTCAATCTCTCACTCTCACTCTTCATATTTATCTCGAATAACATTTTGTAAGCTAGCACCATTTAAACATACCTAGTTCTGAGTCTACTATACGATACACACCAGTAGTGTCTTCATCAATGTAAAAGTCATAGATCTTAGAATTCTATCTGATAGATTATTCTAGTCAAGATCATATATAGAACAAGTCCTACTTTGAATATATACCCATTTCTAAGATATATAGTTGGCCGGACTCATTATGAAGCTCGCTATAAAACCAAAGCAGAAGAAGTGGGATTCCAAAGTTAACCAAATGTCACCAGCTACATAAAGTCATACTTCTTGCTGTCATTTTATTGTTTCAAGTAGTACTAGTAGTCTAGTACTAGAGTCATTCTAGGCTTCTAGTTAAGTTATTAGGATTGTGATGGAGGAAAAGACAGGTGATTTGTTTGGCAGATTACCAAATGAGATCATTTGCCATATAATTTCTTTTCTGCCTTCAGAATCTGCTTTAGAAACCAGTTTAATTTCAAGTAGATGGAGAGGTCTATGGAACACAGCTTTAGTTCAACATGTAGCTAAAGATGATGTTCCTGATGCAGTTGCTGAGTTTCTTTCTCATTTTGACAAAATTGATCCCTTGAGGCACCCCAGGAGGCTAAAATTGTACTTTGGCAAAGGTAATGATCTTCTCTTAGCTACCATTGCAGCCAATAATAAGCTTCATTTGGAGTTCTCTACAGGGAAAGAGAAGGAGGAGTACCCTCCAAGGCATTTTGGTTTGCAGTTGCAGCCAAAATATGACCAAAATGTTCAGAACCTTATAACCCACCAACCTTGTTCTTCAACTTTCTTTGTCAAAACCCTTTATCTAAAGTCAGTAACCAATGTTGTCAATGAGGAAGTTTCTTCTATGTTTTCGAGTTTTCAGTTTCTTGAAAACTTGAAGATCATTGAATGTGATGGATTACAAAGTTTGCATATCGAGTCCAGTCCAAAGCTACTCAGCTTAACCATTTTTGACTGTCATCAACTTGAGTCTCTCCACCTCAGAACCTCTAAACTTCGAACCTTTCATTATCGAGGTTTCCTCCCTTGGATTTGGCCAGAACATCATTTCAACCTGGCAGATGCAATGCTTGATTTCAGACTAGGCCCTGGCTACACCGGTTTCAGCAGTAGCGACTTTGATCCAATGTTGTTAACCATTAAAAATGCTCAAGTTCTTACATTATGCAGATGGACTTTTCAGGTTTGTTGTAGTAATTTTTGCATTTTCTACTTTTGGCCTCAAACTTGTATATTTAGTAAATTTATGTTGTTCGAATTCCATAATCTTTATTGCAGACACTGATCTGGCCTTCGATTTTGCCTCTAGAAGCAAACTTCCTTTTCTATAAACTGAAAGAGTTATGGTGGATTGATAATTGGGATGAAAGTCACAGCAGTGATGCCTTAATCTCCTTTCTGAAATTATGTCCTGCCTTGAAGACTCTTTGTAATTGTAAGTTCCTTTCACTTAAAAGTAAAAAACTCATTTGTACTGTTTAGTTTTTACTTCCTTAACACTATTGTCAAAGAAAAAAAATTAAGATCCTCATCATGTGTTTTTGGTACCTTATTCAATGACGTGCAAAATGATCCTGAAAGCTACTGCATAACAAGCACAGCTCCAACCCCAAAGAAAGTAGTCAAAAACCATACTAAATTGGGTCATCTCAAAGTGATTAAGTTTGAAAGGATTTACAAATCAAGAGGAAAGAGGTAATTTCAGTACAGCCTCTAATCATAGCAGCATCAAGTAATAAGAATTGCTTGAGGAATCAGATCAAAGTTCCTTCACATCAACCAAAGAATTGGAGCAATATTAAAATGATGGAAAAAGTAGTGGACATCAATAAATTATGTACACAACATGCTCACATGGGCCTGTAGATGGTGTTGAATTTGTCTTGCTCATATGGTTTTGTAAATATAATTCGGGTCAGCCCTGACCCGTCATTTCTCCAGTCAAATTTTACTATTTCAAATGTTAACAAAGAATCGTCTATTTTCTCCCTGACCCTTTTCAAAGTTATGGTTTTCATTAAGCTCTGAAATAGACAAGTCCTACGGTTTTGTATTCTAGCTCGAACATTAAAAGAGATTTTATAGTCATCCGCAATACATCCCATGAGCCAAGAAGACTCATCCTCTAACCAAAGCAAGACTTCAAGGTGTAGCAAGATCCCCTCTTCAAAATCCAAAGCACTAGTACAATAAGCTTCCAGGACAGAGTTGAAGGTATACTTGTCTGGCTGTAGACCTTGCTCTAACATACAATGGTACATCTCTCGAGCTTCTAATTGGACTTGTTTTGCTCTTGTATTTGTAAGCTCGATTCATGTAGTTCCACAAGTCAACCACGTGTAGAAATCTGAGCTCGCCAAACCGCATTTGAGAAACCAAGAGTAAGAATTTATGATCGAGATGGCCGGGTTCCAGTCTGGTTGGAGACTTGAGAGGCATAAATTGAGAAAGGATTTGAACCAGGGACTTCAAATCTAATATGTAGATAGGTTCTATATATGTTGCCATACAATAATTTGAGATTTCAAGCATTAATTTCTTAGCAGTTATTATGTGAAATTTGTTTCATACTCTATATTGTCCGTCCCGATTGGTATCTTTATTTATTTATGTTCCTTTTGTCTTAAATGGCTAACCCATATTTATTTAGAGCATCTCTAATGGGTTATCTAAATGACATCTAAGTTGTTATCCAAAATTTAAAAAAAAAATCACCTAAGTTATACTTTAGGGAAAAGTTAAAAAAAAAAATGCTCTAACCATGCAGTGTATTAAGCATGTTTTTTTTTTGGCCAAGTCTCATGCTCTTAAGAGATTTATAGAGATTTTAACTTTTGACTCACCTAAATAGGAATTTTTTAGGGAATCTTTTGAAGATGCTCTCCTTAAATGATCTCATATTCTCATGAGTTAAAATTTAGGGAAAAGTAAAAAAAAAAAAAATTGCTCTAACTACGCTTCCTATTACGCTCCAAAGGTAGCAAAATCGCTAAAAACTCCTAAATATAAGGAAAGAGAATGTGACACCTCGGGGCTCATAACGCATTAAATAATTTAATTAATCTATTTTAAAGTTGCAATTTTTTCTACTTTTTGATTTTTTTTTGCCAATAAATATTAATTTTAGAAGAAAATGATAATTTATGACTTCTTAAAGTATGGTTGGAGCAACATTTTTAAGACCCTGAAAATAGCTCCTAAATTAACTCTTTTTTTTTAAGAAAGAAATTGCATATTATTAAGCAATTGGAATGTTTATTACACCAGAATACCCGATAGCTCCTAAATTAACTTTAAGCTGTTTTTTTCGACGAATTTAACATAACAATAGAGAGTACCATTAAAGATGATATTTTAGAGCATCTCCAAAGGGCACCCTACATGAGCTCTTAAGATTTTTTTTTGTTGAAAGCTCTTAAGTTAAATTTTAGGGAAGACTAAAAAAAAATTGCTCCAATCATGCTCCCTACTAGGCTCTTAAAATAGCAAAATCACTAGGAGCTCCTACATTTGAGGAGAGATTTGCACCTCATAATGGCTCCTAGCCCATAATAATTAATTTATTTCAAAATTACAATTTCTTGCTATGTTTTGATCATTTGCCCATAAAGAACCAAAAGAAGATCATAGTACTTTTTCAATATATTCAACAAAAAAATAATTAAAGAGCAAATTTTGGAGATGGTCTTATAAGCCCAAAATTTTTGTTTGGCAACCCAATTGTATTTTTTAAGCTCTAAATTCGTGTTACTCTTGGAATATAACCCTAAACCCACTTACACAAGTAGAGATCAGCACGCACATAAACTCTGCTCTCTAAACTCTCTCCCAAAGCACCTTAGGGTTTGCTCCAGCTCGATCCATTAGATACAGATATTCACGTACTCCAATTCAATTGTTTTACTTCGATCTTCAACTATTTGATCGATCTCCATGGGATCAATAATTAGTTATCAGAAAAAGAGAAAGTACGACGCCGTGACTAGGGCAGCTGATCATGACTGGTCGAGTCCTCACCAAGATCTTATTATCTGTTTGGCAGAGAAAATAGTTTCCATGAAGGATTTTTTTGCTTTTGGAGGAGTTTGCAAATCATGGAGGTCAGCCGCGATCAAGGAAAACTCTAACAGAGGATTGAGATTACAGCATAAAGTTCCAGTCCTTGTGCTTCCAAAGAATATCAGTGCTCCCATCCGCAATTTTTACAGCCTGACAAAAGGTGAGATTTACCAACTTGACTTACCAGAAACTAGAGGGAAGCTGTGCTTTTCTTCTTTAGGATGGTTGTTGACTGTATCCCTGGATGATCCCAGACTTCATCTTTTTAATCCATTAAACCATGCCCTAATTGAGCTGCCGAAACTGTGGTCAAAAACCTTGATACGTCGTAATATAACGAAGTTTGTGTTATCATCGAGCCCTTCTTGGACATCCAATTATGGAGTCATGCTTCAATCAAATTGTCTTTTGGTGTTTTATAGGCCGGGGTACAATAATGGCAAGTGGACTCGTATAACTCTGCCGGCGGGAGTAGTAAAAATATTTCAGGATACAATTTATTATAAGGGACGATATTATGTTGTGGTCTATTTAGGTGGTGTTTTCGTTTGTGATATGGAAGATCCTAAAAATGCAAAACTGAGGCTTATTGCTCCAGGGCTTCCAAAGGAACTCTTTGGCCTGATTCATTTTAAAGCAGCATATTTAGTGGAATCAGCAACAGGGGAGCTCTTGCTGGTTGTGTGTACTTTTGGCGACGACTGTGAATCAAGTCTTGGTTGTAGGGTGTTCGAGGTCCCATTTGGTAATGGCAATTCATGGTCCAGCGAATCAGAAGTAAAGAATTTGGGGAATAGAACCCTTTTTTTGAGTGCAAACAATTCCTCATTCTCAATTGAGTCCTTAGACGATTCTATATGTAAACCCAATTGCATTTATTTCCTAAACCGGAGTCACGTCTCTACGCGAGGGGACATCGACATAGGTATTTACTATATGGAGGATGGAAAAATAGAGCGAGACTTGGAAAAACTCCCTGATTTTCAATACAAAGGAATGTCGCTTACATCGCATTTATGGATTCAACCAAGTTTCTAAATAGTATATATGTCCTCCATTTTCTACCTTAATTATTAATTTGGATGGGGTTTTTATTTTTCTTTCCATGGTGGGGGTTGAGTACTCCTGTACATTGTTCTCTTAATTTGTTCCTAGTTAATTGAGGTATGTTTTGCCCTTGGTTATAACTTGTGATTTAGCAATAAATAAATATTAAGTTTGGACTTTGGAGCAAGAGGTATATATATATATATGGGGTAGGCTGTGGTACGGTGATGTATGCCATACCTCCATTTACAATTTTTTTGAACAAAAAATTACATTTAATTGAACCAAAATTACTACATTAACAACAAAGTTACCATAATTGTTTTACACTATTTACATATAATTGAACCAAAATTACAACTTTAACAAAAAATTATTCACAAACTTGTAACAATGTCGTAGATGGAGTAATTACCTCTAATAGAACTAAAATTACACAAAACAAAACTCTCGTTACCATAATGACAACAACTTTTGTTGTTATATCTATAAATGGAGGTATGACATATATTCCAGTATTGTAGAACTTCCCATATATATATATATATATATATATATATATATATATATATATATATTGATTTCTCCATCTTGATCTTATTCGCATGCTCGTCTATTATCTAATTAATCTAGCAAACTAACTAAAAAAACAGTTAGCCATGCATTTCATCAGGTGCTTCACTCCCCTCCATCGCCCGCGTAAGGCCTACGTCAATATATCCACGTGTTTAAATTTAATATTGTTAATATTGTACGGAATCTTTAACTAATTGTATGAATCATAACTAATTTACTACACAGCAGTCATCAGAGAAGTTAAAAAATAAAGAAATATAAAATATTACCCGCCAGCATCCAACCATCGCTACTCAATTATGTTGTTTTTAAACTTGTGACCTCTACAATTTGCAATGTTTAAACTTTGATTATTTGAGATTCTAAATCCACTACGGGTCGACTTAAATCCTTTTGGTGGTTATATAAACTATTAAATCGGATTTCATGTATTTTTATCTTCATTCGATCGATATGCTATTACCTAGGTGAAAACTTGATTGTCGAGTTAAACAAATTTCGAATAACAAAAGATGAAAAGGGTGGGAGTGAGATATGTTATTGCATTGCGACTGGTATCACAACAAAATACTTGATATTGAAGACTAAAAAAGTGATCAATATCTTTTTTATCAGAGGATTATTATTTGTTCTGACATTATTTAACTTTTAATTTATATCATATGACAAAAATAAATGCTTTAGAGTATGAATTATACTTTGCTCATAATTTTAATATGATGGACAAAATTTCACCTTTTTTTTTTTTTTCCAAAGTAAAACGAATGAAGAATTGTTGTAGATTTATTGGGTCTTTTTTCTATTTTGAATCACGAACTTTGTGCCTTGTGGTGTTTGGGCGCGTAGAGTTCATCTACGACTAACGGTTTTCGAATTTTGTTTCCCAAAATGCCCCCACCAAAAGGAAATATTCCTTGCACAACTTCCAACGAGTCCTCCAGACTTCTTGAATTCCGTTTCTAACCGCCAAATCCACGCGCCTATATATATATATAGCTCTCCGTCACTCACACCCAAACGAACATTTTCTCTCTCCAACTCTGCATGGACACACAGTTTTCGCCTTAGTCTCTCTAGATTCGCTGCGACGTAATACGACTCTCGGGAGGTAAATCTCTTTCCCTCCCTTAGTTTCTCGCTCTAGAAAATCGTTCTGCATTTCGATTATGTTCTTGATTTTCTGGTATCGTATCGATTTTTCTTGGTAGAAAATGTCAAAACCGCTCAAGGAATTCCTCAAGGAAGAAAGGGAAGCAGAGGCCTCTCGGCCTCCTGCTCCGGTGCCGGTGCCGGCGGTGACTGCGAAGTCCACGGAGAAAGACGTCTCGCTGGAAATATGCTCGCCGAGATCAGAAACATCGATGCAGGTTTCGGATTTCACTGCTGACTCGGATTCGTCTTTCGATCTTCAACAGCTTGCGACTCCGGTTTATGAAGAAGCCGAGACAAAGACAACGGCGGAGAAAGATTCCGATTCCGGCAAGAATGAAGCTGCGATTCCGAGTGTTAAGTCAACGGAATCGAAAGAAAGTTCTGGAACCTCTGAGAAGAGCGAGAGTGACGAATTGGCCAAGTCAGCTTCAATTTCATCGGAGGAGTGTACGGACTCTTTGGAGATGTGTGCGACGCTGCCGACTGGGAAGGTGAAACTTCAGAGCAACGAAGAAACTCCAGAGAGCGTAGCGATGCCCGGGGTGTTGATTTCGCATCAACGAAGTGTCGGCCCGCACTTGCTTGTCAAGGAACTTTCTCCGGTGGGCACAGCAATGGTGGAGGAGGCCTGGGAGAGACTGAAGAAGTCCTTCGTTTATTACAGAGGCAAGCCGGTGAGCACTCTTGCTGCTATGGATCTAATGGCTGAGGCTTTGAATTACAATCAGGTACAGTGAATGATTCTTGCTCTTCTTGATCTTTAGCATACGATGGTTTTTCTTGCCTTATTTGGCAATCTCTGTGATAATCCTCCCTGTTTCTATCTGTTTTCAAAGTTTCCATGCTGATTGTCTATCGTCTTTATTTAGGTGTGGTTCCATTGATTGTATGCTTTCTTGATAGAACTAAATTTGAGTTTGTAATCCTGGAACTAAATTAGTATCCTCAAGATATAATGGTTCTCCAACTTGTTTTACATTGTGAGGAGCTTGTACATCAAGCACTATTTGGGGGTTAGAATCAGTTATTTAGCACTATTTGGGGTGAAAAAGATCAAATTATTAAACTTGATTTAGTGTATCCATGATCCCTTAGTCATGACATTCCATGCCTCATTTGCAGCCTTCGGGTTTGATTTTTCTGCCGAACGTCCTCTTGCAATTAAATTAGTCAGTAGTTCTTTGTTTCTGATAGTCCAGTTATTTTTCTAGTTTTTTGGAGCAGTGAAAGACACTTGCATAGGAACCATTTTGTTGCTGGTCTTATGTTTTTACTTTGGGATATGATCAAGATGAGATTGTATAAATGCATGGGTTTCTTTTTGAAAAAAAAAAATGGTATCAGACTCCTTAAGCTTCTTACTGTTTTTCAGACAGCGCTAATGCGAAATCTCTTTGTTTTTCAATTTTGCACATATTGAAGTGTCATGAATCACCACATTAACATTGCCATAGAACAATTTACCTGTGAGTAGGAAATATTAAGACAGGAGGAAACATTTGCAACTACTCTCAGTCGAATTCTTGATAAGTCATGAAAGAATTTGACATTATGTAAGAATTAACTTCAACCCTGTATGCCACCAGGGATTTGCAATTGGTAGCTACTTTTGTGCACTGATTCTTACATCCTCTATCTTTTTATATTGCTGAAATTGTTAGGCATTACTAATGAATCAGAGTAACTACAATGAAACATTTACAAAGTGAGAGATTTAACTGTTTTACAAATTAATTTGTCATATGAACCTGCAGGTATTTGTGAGAGATTTTGTTCCTACTGGTTTGGCCTGCCTCATGAAGGATCCAGCAGAACCAGAGATAGTAAAGAATTTTCTCCTAAAGACCCTCCACCTCCAAGGTGTTCTGCCTGCAAGCTTTAAGGTTCTACATGATTCACGACGTGCAAAGGAAACTATAGTTGCAGATTTTGGTGGTAGCGCAATTGGAAGAGTTGCACCGGTTGATTCTGGATTCTGGTGGATCATACTGCTGAGGTCATATACCAAATGCACTCATGATTATGCGCTGGCGGAGCTCCCTGAGGTGCAAAAGGGAATGAAATTAATTCTCAACCTTTGCCTTTCAGATGGCTTTGACACATTCCCAACACTTCTTTGTGCAGATGGCTGCAGTATGATTGACAGGAGGGTGGTACGTACGTTTGTCACTCTTTTGTTTTGATGACTACTCTCAAAATCCAGATGCATTAACTCCAGAAGTACACCCATTTAACTAGGTTGATTTTCCAAATTCCTAGAATATTGGCACTAGTTCAAATGACACAAACACATGCATGTATGAAAGAGTTCACACATGTAACATTAAATCTGTCAGTAAAACTGCATATCATTTTATAATTATAAGAATCCACTAGTTAAAATGATACAGGTTTGGGTTTTAAGTTGTGGGAATGCTTTAAGTTTTTAGCTGTCATGCAAAGAACACTTTTCAAAGGAGGCTAAGAGTTGTTTAGGTGGAAATACTGTCATGTTTGTGCTGGGTTACTGATTGTTTAGAAACTTTCTTGGTGTCTAGTTTCAAGGGTCAATGGCTTGGGATTGCTCTCTAGTATGATTTATGTACATAGTTAAGTGAACTCAATTCCAACACCTTTGCTTGCTTTTTGGACAGGGTATAGATGAGCTGGTGGTGGACGAAGACGAAGACGAAGATGCTGTGGCCGAGATACTGGAGGGTGGAATCGAGGGTGCAATCAACGTCTATTGGGTGGATCTGTATGCCCACTTCCTCGACATAGTTGAAGGCGTAGCAGAGATGAGGGATAGTCTTGAGCTCGAGACAGCCGTAGAGGAAGTCCTCACCAGGAACCAGCACCCGACTGATACCTTGAAGGTCTATTACTCTAGGTGGACGTCCCAAGTTCTGGAGGAGCTCTCCATAACTGAAACCCCTTGGGACCAATTCAGGGTTCAGGTGAGAGGAGTGCATGTCTATGAACCCGGGGAAAATGGATTAGAGGCTGGGGAATAATGTAAAGAAATTGGAGAGGGTCTTCTGTAGGTCTCTGTGACATGTTTATAGCTAGCCTATGGAAAAGAATTTCGATCTGTTTACCTTTGTATTCCGTTTGATTAATTTCATGACTGTGTGGATGATTGCTACTTCATTTTGGTTTGAAATACAAACTTATATTTCCCTAGCTTTCATTCTTTTTTAGCAGAATCTCCTACTATATATGTACTCTCTTACTTCTGTTCCTTCAGACAGCACCATTTTCTTCCCGTTTAAACAAGTTCCTTCTTCACACAGTTTGAAGAAACCTGAACTTCGAAGGACAATGTCGTCACTCAGACTTCCTGGCCATCCAGTAATTATGTTACGGAATCTCATATCATGATGTGAGTGATGTTAATCACCAGAGCTAAGGCTAAGTGCAATAGAAACTTGGTCTTTACAAGTGAACCAATATAATTGAATGTACTTCACGGTGTAGCTAGCAAGACCCATGCACTCTTCAAAATCCAAACCACGAGTACAATAAGCTTTCAGGACAAAGTTGAAGATATACTTGTCTGGCTGTAGACCTTGCACCAACAAATATACAATGGTACGTAGTGTGACGTGGAATGGTCTTGTTGGAGAGCTGAGAAGACTAAATTGACAATGAATTTGAAGCAGGGACTTCAAATCTAATATGTAGATAGGTTCTATGTTGATCGGTATACAACAATTTGGGATCTCAAGTATTAATTCCCTAGCGGTTATCATGTGAATTTTTTTCATACTCTATATTGTCCGTCATGATTGATATCTTTAATTTGTTATGTTCTTTTTGTCTCAAAAAGCTAGCCCATATTTATTTAGAGCATCTTCAAAGCAGAGGATCTGGATCCATTGAAAAGATATCTAAGTTGTTATCCAAATTTTTTTTTTTAAAACCTCATAATTTTTTAATTAATTATATTATATGATCTCATAAGTTAAAATTTAGGAAAAAGTGAAGAAAAAAAAATTGTTCTAACCACGCTTCCTATTATGGTCCGAAGGTAGCAAAATCACTAGAAACTCCTAAATATGATGAGAGAGAATGTGACTCCTCGAGGTTAAATAATCTAATTAATCTATTTTAAGGTTGCAATTTCTTTTAACTTTCTGACTTTTTTTGCTAATAAATATTAATTTTAGAAGAAAATAATAATTTATGGCTTCTTAAAGCTTTAAGCATGGTAGGAGTAACATTTTTAAGCCCCTGAAAGTAGCTACTAATTTAACTTAAAGCCCTTTTTTCGACAAATTTAACATAATAATATAGAGTACCATTAAAAATGATATCTTAGAGCATCTCTAATGGGCTTCTTACATGAGCTCTTAAGTTTTTATTTATTTATTTATTTTTATATCGAAAGCTCTTAAGTTAAAATTTAGGAAAAACAAGTTAAAATTTAGTTAAAATTTATACCCAATGAGTTTGGTCTAGTGGAAGCATGCTAGGCTGCAAGTGGGGCGAATGCTACAGTGATACTCTTGGTAATAGAAGGTCGCTGGTTCGAACTCCAGCTTGTGAAAAACATCCATTGGGGAGGGGTCATACCTCAATTGCTCCCGGCCCCGGAGTGGTAGCCTACTTTGGACCACCATTTTTAAGATCAAAAATTTAGGAAAAACAAAAAAAATATTGCTCCAATCATGCTCCCTATTAGGGATTTAAAATAACAAAATCACTAGGAGCCTTAAATTTAAGGATAGAGAATGTGATTCATAATGGCTCCTAGTTCATAATAATTAATCTATTTTAAAATTACAATTAATTTCTTGTTATATTTTGAACCCATAAATAAGATCGTAGTTTAGCTTTATTTTTATTTTTTTCAATATATTTAATATAAAAAAATAAAAAACATCATTGGAGATGGTCTTATAATTATAAGCCCAAAATTTATGTTTGGGAAACCCATGCCAATTATATTTTTTTAAGCTCTAAATTCGTGTTACTCTTGGAATATAACCCTAAACCCACTTACACAAGTAGAGATCAGCACGCACATAAACACTGCTCTCTAAACTCTCTCCCAAAGCACCTTAGGGTTTGCTCCAGCTCGATCCATTAGATACAGATATTCACGTACTCCAATTCAATTGTTTTACTTCGATCTTCAACTATTTGATCGATCTCCATGGGATCAATAATTAGTTATGTGCAGAAAAAGAGAAAGTACGACGTCCTGACTAGGGCAGCTGATCATGACTGGTCGAGTCCTCACCAAGATCTTATTATCAGTTTGGCCGAGAAAATAGTTTCCATGAAGGATTTTTTTGCTTTTGGAGGAGTTTGCAAATCATGGAGGTCAGCCGCGATCAAGGAAAACTCTAACAGAGGATTGAGATTACAGCATAAAGTTCCAGTCCTTGTGCTTCCAAAGAATATCAGTGCTCCCATCCGCAATGTTTACAGCCTGACAAAAGGTGAGATTTTCCAACTTGATTTACCAGAAACTAGGGGGAAGCTGTGCTTTTCTTCTTTAGGATGGTTGTTGACTGTATCCCTGGATGATCCCAGACTTCATCTTTTTAATCCATTAAACCATGCCCTAATTGAGCTGCCGAAACTGTGGTCAAAAACCTTGATACGTCGTAATATAACGAAGTTTGTGTTATCATCGAGCCCTTCTTGGACATCCAATTATGGAGTCATGCTTCAATCAAATTGTCTTTTGGTGTTTTATAGGCCGGGGTACAATAATGGCAAGTGGACTCGTATAACTCTGCCGGCGGGAGTAGTAAAAATATTTCAGGATACAATTTATTATAAGGGACGATATTATGTTGTGGTCTATTTAGGTGGTGTTTTCGTTTGTGATATGGAAGATCCTAAAAATGCAAAACTGAGGCTTATTGCTCCAGGGCTTCCAAAGGAACTCTTTGGCCTGATTCATTTTAAAGCAGCATATTTAGTGGAATCAGCAACAGGGGAGCTCTTGCTGGTTGTGTGTACTTTTGGCGACGACTGTGAATCAAGTCTTGGTTGTAGGGTGTTCGAGGTCCCATTTGGTAATGGCAATTCATGGTCCAGCGAATCAGAAGTAAAGAATTTGGGGAATAGAACCCTTTTTTTGAGTGCAAACAATTCCTCATTCTCAATTGAGTCCTTAGACGATTCTATATGTAAACCCAATTGCATTTATTTCCTAAACCGGAGTCACGTCTCTACGCGAGGGGACATCGACATAGGTATTTACTATATGGAGGATGGAAAAATAGAGCGAGACTTGGAAAAACTCCCTGATTTTCAATACAAAGGAATGTCGCTTACATCGCATTTATGGATTCAACCAAGTTTCTAAATAGTATATATGTCCTCCATTTTCTACCTTAATTGTTAATTTGGATGGGGTTTTTATTTTTCTTTCCATGGTGGGGGTTGAGTACTCCTGTACATTTTTCTCTTAATTTGTTCCTAGTTAATTGAGGTATGGTTTTCCCTTGGTTATAACTTGTGATTTAGCAATAAATAAATATTATGTTAATTGTCCTCCTAAATTTTTCTTTTGCTTGCAATTATATCAAGGCTGTATAGGAGATTAACTATCCTGTTAGATATTCAGTTTAATTTCTTCTTTGTTGAATGTTGATGATATATATAGGTGGTAATTAAGTTGAATATTTAGTCGAGAGAGAGATGTGTGTCTGATAGTAAACTTCAAAAGAACTACGTACATGAACGAATTTGGTATTTTACTTTAGAAAAAAAGTAACCCGAAATTCCAACCTTTTTTTGTGGCGAAGGATTAAACTTGAGCAAATGAAAAAGCAAGGTCTCTCTTTCGCTATTTCCCCTGCAGCTAGCTTAATTGAGATTTAAAAGCAATGTCAAAAAGTATATATGTGAGGGACTGAGGGTTCCATGCAATGCATTTATTCTGGGTTCAATTTCTGATTTCTCTTGATAGTTTGGAGCGAGGAGGTATGTATAATGCGTATAAAAATTATAGCAAAAACGAAAAAAAAAAACAATTAGCCATAGTACGTACTGAAGTGAGCGTTTCATCAGGTACTTTATTACTGCAATAGAACAATGACAATCTAGCTTTTACTGCATGGAACCTAGCTTAGCTTGCGAATGGAATAGATTGAGAAATAACCAGTGGCGGATCCAGGATTCGAAAATGGGGGGGGGGGGGGGCTAACTTCTATAGGGTCAAATTTTTTGCCGTGAGGCAAAAATTTTATTTTTGGGCCATTGAGCAAACCTCATAAAACATTTATCGGATTGAGGTCTTGAGGAATTGATAAATTAAATGATCTTGAGGGGAGGATTGAAGGAGGAAGAACAAGGATCACTGCCCACTGACCAGACTCAAGGAGGGATAAAAGGACTGAAGCTTGAAGGCGTGAGGGAGTGACTGAGTTTGGAGGGGAACCTTTTATTTTTTTTTATTTTTTTTTGGGGGGGGCTATTAGAGGGAGTGGAGGCATGAGGGAGTGAGGAGGGGGAGAGAGGGAGAGACTAATCCTAAACTAATTAATGTATTACCATATATATTTTTTTGGGGGGGGGGGGGGGGTGGAGGAGTGGAGGTCTGAGGGAGTGAGGATGGGGAAAGAGTGAGAGACTATTAGACTAACCCTTTTTTTTTTCTTTTTTTTTTTCTGGGGTGGGCTATTACACTAATAGCCCTATACTTAGGGATAAATTACCAAAAATTTGGAGGGGCTATAGCCCCACTAGCCCCCTTGATGGATCCGCCCCTGGAAATAACCTAGCTAGGACATGCATTGGTAGACTAGTTTGGATTGATCTCGAACTAGTTTACCTTTATATCAAACTAGTTTACGTGATGTATGGGTGCATTAGTGTATCATAGACGAACCCTTGCCTTTACATATAGAAATCATCTAAGGCCTGCATTGAGAATGAGGAATTGTTTGCAGTTTTGCACTCAAAAAAAGGATTCTATTCCCCAAATACTTTACTTTTGATTTGCAGCTGAACCATGAATTGCCATTACTAACAACCAACCAATTGACTTGTTAGTAGCTAGCTACGAGAATTTTGTGAAAGAAAATTCAGATCGAACCGAGTCTTATTTTTTTTAAAACTTTGTCCAATAGAAGACGCTCACTATCAGCATTGATGGATGCACTTGAGGACCAACCCAGCTTGTATCATTTTTTTCCCCTTTTCAACATATATATTACATGGAGAATGAATTCAACCACAGAACTTGGGATTAAATCAAAATCTGGCCTGAAAACAGACAGACTCCTTTTTCTTCTTTTTTTTGGGTCAGAAAATATAGAGAAAAGAAAAAAAAAAAAAAAAAAAGAGGTAGAAAACGCACACAATAGAATTTTTTAGCTTCATGGACTGGACCGGTTTCCGGTTACCCACACCCATTTTGAATATTCAAACGTCGGTCCAAAAACCCTCGCGCCCGGCCATTTCGCGCTCGTGCCACGACTTCTTAGTGGCTAAAAGTCTAAGACCATCAAGTGGGCCCCGCCAAGTCATTTTGGACGGCAGATCCTAAATCTTCTCTTCCCTTTTTTCGAAAAATTTTTAAGTGAGCCCGTCACTCCACGTGGATATGTGACGGGCCACTTTGATTGGTTAATGCATATAAAATATTAATTAAACAGTTAGTACATAAAATATAAAATATTCAATGAACCAATCACATGGCACCGTCACATATGCCACGTGGAGTGACGGTACCATGGAAAAATCTCTCCCTTTTTTCCGATTCAGCCGTTAGTGCATCGCATCGCCACCACACACGTGGCCGTACCACCCGTGACCTGTAAAGTGACCGACATGTGGCAAACCGGTCCCACAGATTTAGACTATAACGGGCTATACCGGTTCCGTAGCCGTTATTTCAGGTATTTATAGAGCAGAAAGAAAAGGCTATAGTGGTGAGCAGAAGATTAATATAAGAAGCAAGAAAAAAGGCTTTGAAGCTCTTGAGCTTAAAGAAAAGAGAAAATGGCAATCTCTAGAATTGCAGTTGGGACACCAGGAGAGGCAAGCCACCCTGATGCAATAAGGGCTGCTTTTGCTGAGTTTTTCTCTATGCTTATTTTTGTTTTTGCTGGGGAAGGCTCTGGCATGGCTTTCAGTAAGACCCTCATTACAGTTTCTACTAATTTTTTACTGCACATTCTTTCAGTAAAAAAATAAACTCTCCATGCATGTTAGATCAAAACTTTAGAAATTAGCTTGTTTTATACTATGTCTAGGTAGGTTTTGTCTTAGTTTATATATAAGGTTCAGTTTTCATCTTGGTCCTTTCAGAGTGAAAACAATTAAACTAGTTTAGTTTTCTATATTTCAGAATAAGGGTTGGTTGTTTAATGAGGTTAATAATGATGAACAACGATTTCACTTTTGTTTTTTTTTTCTTCTAAAATGATGGATGATTTGAGTGCATGTTCTCTTCCAATCTATGGACTAATGGAAGGGAATTTTTACAGACAAACTTACTGGCAATGGATCAGCCACACCTTCTGGTTTGGTAGCTGCATCATTGGCGCACGCATTTGCACTATTTGTGGCGGTCTCAGTGGGTGCAAACATTTCAGGGGGTCATGTAAACCCTGCTGTCACATTTGGTGCATTCCTTGGTGGCAACATTACACTTTTGAGGGGAATTTTGTATTGGATTGCGCAGCTGCTGGGATCGGTTGCTGCTTGCTTGTTGCTCAAGTTTTCCACTGGCGGATTGGTAAGGAACTTGTAATTGACCAGTACCTAGCTAATTTGTTGGCATGCATTGTTCAGCTAGAGATCGAATTTTTTTTTTATTTTACCTATGCCCATATTTGACTTTTTACAGGAAACAGCAGCATTCTCTCTATCTTCTGGTGTTTCTGTATGGAATGCTTTGGTGTTTGAGATAGTGATGACCTTTGGCTTGGTCTACACAGTGTATGCCACAGCAGTGGATCCAAAGAAAGGGAATGTAGGCATTGTTGCACCTATTGCAATTGGTTTAATTGTGGGTGCTAATATTTTGGCTGGTGGTGCTTTTGATGGTGCATCCATGAACCCAGCAGTGTCCTTTGGGCCTGCTGTGGTAAGTTGGTCCTGGAGTCACCACTGGGTCTACTGGGCCGGCCCGCTAATTGGTGCCGCCATTGCAGCTCTTGTTTATGACAACATCTTCATTGGTGATGGAGCTCACGAACCACTTCCCCACAATGATTTTTAGGAATGCAATTGTTCAATTGAATGTTGTTGAGGGAGTTTAATCAAATTTCGATCATGTACTTATTGTTGTAGGTGTTTATTTTCATTTCATGCTTTGAGAATGGAGTAGAGCGTAGTTGGTTTTCTTGTCAAATCAGTGGAATTTGCCTTCTTTGAATGTTCTGTGATCTTATGGTTCTGGGAGAACTGCTAGCTATCATTTATTGTGTGCATGCATGGGTGATTGGAGGTGAAAACTTTCAAGAAAGAAACTTAGAACGAAAAAAAGTATGAGATAGAGCCTACCTATAAAAATTACATGTATATATTCTACAAAATTAGAAATGAATAAGGTATGCCGTTTCAACTTAATTTTCACCAAGTAATTAAATGTACATAAAAGATGCATTGCAAATCATCACCCCTAAAAGATGCATTGGGGATGAAAATTACATTTTTTATTTTTGAGAAAAAATGTCAATTCATTGATATTTCATCAAAATTACACATAATGATACACTGGAGTTAAATCAAGCATTTGCTTTTCACTTTTTAGTTTTTGGTAAACAAAATATTGAAGGAAACCGAAAATTGAGCACTATGTTAGAAATTATAAAATTAGCAGAAGGACAAAGGAAGAATTATCTTCTAAAAGCTATATAATTTCAACCTTACATGATTTCCTTGCCTCGGCAGAGAATGTATATTGTAGGAAAGATCCATGTTAATAATGTATCAATTTAGGGTAGATGTGAAGAAGTGCATGTTTATGAGGAGGGATTACACCTTTGTATTCAGTTCTAATTATTACTTGAAAAGAAGATTACAATAGTAACAATACTATAATATAAACATTAATCATTCATAATAATAGTTCTCATTCTCTAGCTAAGAATCTTATATTATTTCATATATGGTGACGCATCTAAAACTGATGAGATTCATGAATGACAAGTAAATAGTGAAACAAAAAATAAGTTCAAAATTCAGTTGGAAGAACGAATGGAAGTTGATGGAACTGACAGTAAATCACAAGGTAATTTCTATTAATCAGAAAATGGCAATCTATACCAATTCCAGCAGCAGTGACTTTGATCCAATGTTGTTAACCATAAAACATGCTCAAGTACTAGTTCTTACACTGTGCAGATGGACTTTTCAGGTCTGTTCCTGTAGCTTTTGCACTTTCTAGTTTTGGCTTCAAACTTCCGAGTTAAAGCTAATTTATGTAGTTTGAATTAGTGTACAAAGTAAATTAAGTTTCATAATCTTTTTGCAGACACTGATCTGGCAATCAATTTCCCCTTTAGTAGCAAACTAAAAGAAAGAGATACAGCATGCTACTCTTAGCTCAAAACATTAATTGGTGTATAAAACCTTGGTACTTTATGCAACTAGATCTTAACCAAGACCCAATGTCATCATGAAACTGGGAATGTCAACCAGTTCATACACAGTTATCACAGGCCCAGCAACATCACTATAGATCTGATTTTCTTTTATAGTATTAATGATTTGCCATTAGGCCTTAATCTATACTCTGATGAGTCTGATCCTACTAGAAGGCTGCTTATCCATCTCAGAGATGACTGTATGTAAGTGTTTTACAATCATGTACCACAACAAGCAAAAGGGTAAACTGAATATGAAGATATAAAATTTTCATGCAACATCAACAAGAATCACACGAAGTATGAATCATCAATGCAGAAAGTATCACTTATCTTCATATTTCCTTTTTAGTCTTGAAACAATAATGTAAGTCAATAGTATGAAGACGATATAACATTGGTAACAGTATGACTATCTTCCTTTTGGATCATCTAACTCCGAAAATACTGCACTTGATGTTGTATCAGATTCTTGGTCACTGATAGTCTGGTCATGACCATCACCATTACCAATTTCAATATGAGGAAGCCATTCTGGAATATCTGAAATGTAATTTGCACTGTTCGCAGCTGAAGCAGTAAATTGGATAGAAGCCTCTTGTAGTTGAAGAGCATACTCCAAATTCCACAACACATCTCCCATTGTTGGCCTCTCAACCCCATATTCAAGCAAACACTTCTCTGCTGTTTCACCAAATTTTCTCAGAGATTCAAGATTGACATGCCCTACAAGATTGCGGTCTATAATCTTCTCTAATCTTCCTTTCTTTTGAAAGTTCATGGCCCATTCAGCTATATTAACCTGTTCTCTTGGGAGGGAAGGGTTAATAGCAGGCCTAGCACATAATACCTCTAATAGAACTACTCCAAAAGAGTACACATCTGACTTCTCAGTGAGTTGCTGTCGACGATAATAATCTGGATCAAGATAACCAAAGCTCCCCTTCACTGCAGTACTTACATGCGTTTGATCCAAAGTAGGGCCTAACTTTGACAATCCGAAATCAGCCACTTTTGCAATCAGATTTTCATCAAGAAGTATGTTGGTTGTTTTAACATCTCGGTGAATTATAGTCTCTGCTGCTCCGGTGTGAAGGTAGTGCAACCCTTTTGCAGCTCCTATGCAGATTTCAAGCCTTTGTTTCCAAGTGAGTGGAGGAAAATCCGAGCCATACAAATGTTTTCGAAGAGGACCACCAGCCATGAACTCATAAACAAGGATCATCTCATTAAGTTCCTCACAGTAGCCTATAAGAGAAACTAAATGTCTATGCCTCATCTTTGACAGCATCTCAATTTCTGTTCGGAATTCTGTGAGTCCCTGTTGCGAACGTGGATTTCCGCGCTTTACTGCAACTACACTCCCATTTTCTAGCATTCCTCTATAAACCATTCCAAAGCCACCCACCCCCAAAACCAAGTTCTTGTCAAAGTTGTTTGTTGCTTCACTGATATCTGAGAAAGCAAAAATTCGGCCTAAACCAAGAGAATGTGCTGTGGAAGCAGAACTGTCAATTGAAACTTTTGAATCAGAAAGTCCCACATGGGTAGGAAGTGGCAGCCAGGTTGAACTTGAGCTGTGTGGATTTGTCTTCTTTTGATGGATTCGACGCAAATGCAAATAGAAAGCAGCTGACAAAAGCACAAAGACTACAAATCCTGCTGAAGAAGACCAAATTGCCAGCAGCATCCACTTTTTCTTGCCACCAGGGGATTTCGAATCCGTGTAATACTCCACTGGAAGATTCCCATCAAGACTGTCTCTAGAATTGCTCATTTTCATAATCTCCAAACCATTCAAGATTGCATTGGATGGGAGGTCTCTTAGCATAGGAGGACCAATTTGAACCAAAATCCGGTCTGATCCCATTGACACATTGGTCACAAAGTCTATGAAGTAAGCTGCTGACAATTCCATTGTCCTGCTTGAGATATCAAAAGAGTCTAGAGCAGATAGTTGGTTGATATACACATTGAAAACCAAACGATTTAGAGCTGCACTTATAATGTCACAAAAATGCAGCCTAATAAGATAGCTGAAGCCATTTTCAACTTCAAATGCCCATGATATGTTAAATTTCTGATTCAACACATTTGCATCTGCCATTTCCTGAGCTGTGGCATAAACCCAATTCGGTGCAATTTCGACTGACACTCCATCAGGGTATTTGATTGAGCGTGGATTGGCTGTGACATTTCGCGCAGATGCAGCATTGATAAGAAAAGCCCGATCTGGTTCCCATGTCCTCCACAATGTGTCATTCTTGGGGGTTATATGTGGACCTCCCATGTTGATCCTATACATCGTCTCAAAAGCTACATGACCAGGAATCTGAATACCAGGTCCTAATGGAACTGCCATTATATTGGTACTAGGGAATTGCCCATTTGGCACAGAAACAACCTCTATCGCATTGATGAATGCAACCGAACCATTCCAAGGTGACAATGTCAGCACCAATTTCTTAGAGCTTGATCCATTCACTTCAACTACATACTCCTTAACAAGCCTAGAGACTTTGCCTACTTTTGAAAACGAAAACCCATGAAGCAGTGTGATTCCATTAGCCATTACAGAAAAGACTGCAGATTTCAGATCGAAACGTGGGTTCTCAATCGGATAGAAATGCAATCTTATCCAATGGCGACCAATCTGCTTAGTGCTAATGCTATAAGATGAAGTTTCTCTAAAAACCTGGGCAGAGCTATAGAGGACTGTGTAGTTTGACTTTGACACAAGGATTTCATCAAGCACTGAAACTGCAGTGTGGTTATGTGAAGATAAAGTAACATGTGGGTTCCCAGATTCAGGCTCAAAAACACGGCCATCATCAAGAACCAGTGCCTTGTTTCCCCCACAATCAATGAAAAATCTGTCTTGAGGATTAAATGAAGCATATACAATACATGGCATTGATGAAACACAGAGAATGCAGATCAATAATATCCCATTTGAATAACCCATTTTTGTAGCCGCTATAGTCTAAATGACAAAAATTGAAGGACAAATTGAATGAAAGAAGAGCATACCTGGTTTTTTTGAGTGAGAGAGAGTTTCCACTAAAAGTGACAAAGAGGAAGTTTGGGGTTGTGTTGAAGGAATCATAATGATGCTGCAGTTTCCAAGGTGTAGTCAGTGACTGTGTGAAAAAGAATATTAGAATACAATTAATTGTCAGATTCAAGTCTAAGTTTCATAAATGTGAGTGTGATCATATGACTTCCCTGAAATCATTCAATTTTAAACCTCTCTCAGAACTTAAAGACCTTCCCTTTCTTTAAGGCAACAGCCAGCAGATTCTCTGTCATTCTTTTCTTTAAGAAAGAAAAGAAAAAAAAAATCAGTCAGTGGATTCCCTGTTGAATGTTGAATCTGTTGACCAACTGTTTTCTGGGTCTCTGGGTTCAAAGCCTTTTCTGCTTCCAGAACAGGTTTAACAACTAATATTGTATGCAGTTACAGTAATAAACAATAATTAAAGTGAGCTAAGTTTGCCATGCCAACTTAATTAATTAGATTAGATTAGATTAGTTTAGTTTAGCTAGATTGGGCTACAAAAAAAGCTAGTGCTTAACAGAAGCATGGCATATATTGTTCCAGTGTGATTTTGACAAAAACTAATTAATGTTGATCACATGCCTCCCCATGCCAGGCTCCCAGCATCAAAATTTGGTGCCTAAATTTGTGCTCGTGTGAGTTATGACATTTTGGTTCCATGAAGTTCATTTTTCTGTTTCAAGTTTAAACAGACCAAAAAAAAAAACTTCACTAGTGATTCCGGAATTATATATTATTTAAGGTTCCCAAAAAATTTTAGTTTGGCTATTCATTACGTTCTATGAGACATTTTAAATTAAAGAAAAGGAAAAGATAGAGAGAGACCATATATCAATGTCAAAATTAAATTATAGTGTCAATGTTATACAAAATTCTTGAATTTAGTACTGACTTTCCTATTTCTCAGCCCCTTGCCTTGACTAGAGTCATGAATAGTCTTCTGAGTTTTCTTTTGCAAGTAGCGTAGCCCTGAAAGATGGCGCCTCAATGTCCGTACGTTGAGGCCCTGACGGCGCTCCTCCTCCATCAGCCTCAGAACCGCCGTCGGGGTGGCCTTGCTAAGCCCACCCAGCTTTATCACAGCCTCCACCACCCGCATGTGATGCTCGACGGTCCACGATGACAACAACCTCTTAGGAGGTGCCACATGCAGGCCTTCGAAGTTGCTCACCAAACTCTGGTAAGAATCAGAACAGGGTTGCTTCGGTTGCGTCGTTCTGCGACCTAATGATAATTGGGTTCGTTTGTTTAGTAGCTGAAACAAAACCATGTGGTGCACGAGGGTTCTCTGTGAAAGCTGACCCTCCACCGTGTTCATCATCTCCGCCACTACGATCCTTGGTGTTCCGATTTTGCTAAAGCCGCCCAGCCGTACCACTATGTCCACGAACTTCTTGTGGTGCTCCATCGTCCACTCTATTGAATCTTGACGATCCCCGTTCATTAGTTTATATTAAATCTCCTATGATCCGGTGAATCTCAGAATTTTTTGGAGCGGAGTTTGATGAATAATCTCTTGAAAGGGAAGTTGTTTCCCAATACCTCAATTTCTTAGAGATATTTTATCGAACATCTTAGGGAGCACCACACGAAAGAATGTGATTGAGGTCTTATTGAACATCCTAAGAGAAAATCAGAAAATCAAGGAACAGGACAATATATTTTCAAGAAATTTTGGGTGGAGGCCATTGAAGTTTTCAATCCCTCTCGTATGGATCCCTCAACTGTCCTTATATATTTGATTATTGAGAAACCCTAGCTCTTTCTTGTGTCACACGCACGTATTAATTGCCTTCCTTTGCAATTCGCAATTGTACAAGGAAAGCTAATTCCATTAATAATAATAATAATTAGCTGTTTAATTTCTTAAAAATAACCCCTTTGACCTTGATATTTATGATAGCCAGCTCACCACGGATTCAACTGGGTTGTCCCAGTAAAAATAGGGTCTAGCAATTCGTGTTTAAACTCATTAACAGGTCGATCAAAACCTTTCTTTCTTTCTTTTTTGGCAAAGAAAGCTTGTTTTACCATTTAGTCTTCCCTAAATATTAAAAAAAAAACAATTATGTGATTAATTAAAATTATTTACCTAATCAATGAAAATCCCAAATGTAAATTCTCTCAATATCACATTATATATGTCAAGAAATTATCCCAAATTACTCACATAAGCCGTGTACATGAATATATGTGTATCATATCTTACACTGTTACACATTACAAAGTTGAAGAAGCTTTCTTATGGAGAGAAAGGAAAAAACCTGACTCTATGATAATGAGTCATGTTCACAGTTCACCTACTCAATTAATTTTCTACTCAGTTGTGTTCAACTGTCATTGAATTTAAATTAATTGGTAGAGAATAATGAGACAAATAAAATCATTTCAATTACCTCATTATTCATCATCATTGGATTTAGATCTAACGGCATTTGAGCTGAGTATATAATTGATTGAATATGTGAACGAGACTGCTGTAATAATTGTGAATTCCAAGACGGAGAAAAAATATTCATCAGTCTTCAAATTTTTGTGAAGGCTTTTGGGGGTTTAGCTTTTTGGTAGAGATAAAGATTATTATTATTTTGAAAGAAAAATTTAATTCCTTGATAAAATTACAATTATTCAATACAATGGCGACTTTATAAAATTCTTAGGTCGCCATAGGATCGTGACACTCTGCTGGCTGCGCGCCATTTTCCATTGTTCTTGGCAAGAAATATTGATCATCATTCTTTCTTCTTCTTCCCAACTTCACTTTCTTGGGCCTCCTGAGTCCTGACGCGGCCATGTTGAGCTTTCTTCACCACTGCTTCAACAATGGCCTCTTGAGTTCCTCTCTGTAAATCACGCAACCGTCTTAGATGCTTCGTTAAGATCCACACGGTGATGCCCTGGCGGCTCTCCTCTTCCATCACTCTCAAAACCGGAACCGCCAACTTCTCCAATATTGGTTTTGCCACGTCAAGGCCACCCAGCTTTGTCACAGCATCCACGACGCGCTTGTGATACTCCAGTGTCCACGTTGACAGCTTAGGTTCCATGTTTAGGCCCTTCAAGTCTCTCACCAAATCGTTCACCAAAACACTGAGTTTACAACAAGGTTTACGGTGCGGCGTCGCTTTGCGACGACATAATAGCGATCGAGTTTCTTTCTGTAGTTGCTGAAACTGGTCGACATGGTATAACATTGGCCCCCTTGTAAGACCCTTGACTCTCTTTATCACCTCGTCTCTTACACCGGACGCGCGTGCTCCGACTTTCTCGAAACCGCCATGCCGGAGCAGCGTGTCCACAAAGAGCTTGTTGTTGAATTTGGCTTAAATTATTTGTCATGGCCCATGGCGTTTTGTTTATTTGTCATATTGCATGTATAATCATGGCGTTTTGCTTAGTTTAATTAAGTGGCAGACATATATGTATAATTTCCATGCCAAAAGCTTTGCATTATGAGCAGCCAAAAGGTGAGCAAGTGGTAGTACATGTGTGTGCTACTTTGATTGGATCACCAGCTTATTCAATGCTCCAGTAGAAATTAAAGGACAAGAGGAAAAGCAAAAGGTGTGGCCAGCATATTCATGATTATGTTTGCTTGTGTTTTGTGTGCAGCCTACGTGTGAAGCCTTGCATTTGTTATATATACATATGTATATTCACTGAGTGAAGGGGGGAAAGAGATAGAGAATGAGTTGAGATGTAGGGCACTAAAACTGAGAAGAATATTTCTTCTCTTTGAATAGCAGACGCAGCCTTTGTTAGAGAGAGAATTAAATCTCTTATTTGTTTTTGTGCACTCACCCACGGAGGAGTTTACTTCTCTCTGGAATCTACGTGGGTGGAGCTGCACCACTTGGAAGAGACACAATATATCTCGTTTGGGTTGCTGCTATGTTGAGGTAGTCTTTGATCTCTTTGGTCTCTCTTTCTCCTTTGTAAGCAAGAATATATTTGTTATGTTGTGTATATATATTCTTAATTGGCTCTTTGGTTAGTATGTATATTCGGGTATAATAGGGATCATTTGGGTTTGAGTGTTAAACACTTTATAATTTCCATTTTGTTTTAGTGGAATTTTCTCTCCGTGTCTGTCCGTGGATGTAACCCATTTGATTTTGGGGTGAACTACGTAAATCATTTGTCTTGTGAATTTTCTGAATATGCTTGTTTTAACTTTTTGTTTTTCTAATGGCAGTTTTCCATACTAAAAGTGTTTGGTAGAATTAGGAATGCTAGTGAATAAAGTTTGGGACTCTGATCATTAATGTCGTCTCATGATAATGGCCGGTACAAACCGTACAATAGAAGTTCAGCAATGAAATTTAGTATTCAGCCTACCTAAATATCTGAATAATGTAATTACGAAAGACCCTCCTAATTATTGGGCTATTTTCAATTTCATACCCAAATATTAATTTTTTTTATTTTTATACCTCACATTTGATTTCGTTAAAAAATTCATATCTGGAGGGTATGAATTCGTTAGCCAGGATATGAATTCATTAGCGAAATTAAACGTGAGGTATAAAAATGACAAAATTTGATACGTAGGTATAAAATTGAAAATTACGTTATAGTTCAAGCGATCTTTTGTATTTAATCCTATATTAAACTTCATTTATGATAGCAGCAGCATAAAGCTTATTGTAACTTAGAATTAACCGATAGTCAAACTAGGTAGTCAAAAATAATGAAAAACTAAAACAATCTAAAGCTGATAATTAAGGAGGCAGAATCTGCGTTGTCTTGCTAAACAAACACAAAACTTAAACTTGGGGATCATCTAATGCTCGGGTTCTGGTTGGTTCTTCCAAATTGGCATCCTTTGATTCTGACGGAGGCTGATCTCTTGCTTTTCCCCAAAGAACAAGATAGAGGCCTCCAACAATGGTTACGGCTCCTATGAGACTACAAACATAAGTAGTAAGCTCATTGTGTTAGCCCACACCACAAAAAAAAACATGTAAATATATAGGAGGAAAAAGATTACATACCTCCCAGTATACAATTGTTCTGCCAGAAAAAATGACCCCAAAATCGCCACAAGCACGGTGGCCAAGGGATTAAAGGCCGAGTAGAAAACTGGTCCCTTCTTCTTCAAAACCAGTCCCATGACATAATATGCAGCCCCAGATAGAAGAGCCTGCAAAGTCAATTAAACACAAGTTAAAAATGAATAAAATGTAGAATCAGGAATAAAAGACCATTTAAAAAAAAAATTAATTCCTCACCCCATAAACAGCTGCGAGCAGCTTGAAGTCAAAGTTTATGGACCAAGCTGCCGGATGCCCCCTTTCAGCCACAACAGCCACCACTGCTCCTTCCACCATACCCCAGAAGCAAATCAAAGCGGTGAGAGAGAGCTTGCAGGGGTAGGACTTGAGTACATTGGCCTGCATAAATCGAGATTAGCCACATATATAAGTCGCGCGGTAACTGATAATATATATCGAATTAATGTAAACAATAGATTGATCGAGTTGCAGACGCTTAATTACTTGTAGGATAATGAAACATGACCAGAAGAAGCATGCTGCTGTTAGAAAGAGAGCACCCTTGACCTCTGTGTCCTGTGAGGAATGCTCATTTCTTTTCTGTTCCCTATCCCATGGAAAGCTCAGGGAAGGTCCTTTGACCATAGTCAGGATGATTGCTCCAGCCACAGTGACCAAGGTTCCAAGAACCTTGGCCAAGCCTCTTGGGTGTCTAAGGTCAACCTTCTCCAGCCTACAAGTCGATCAGTCAGTTGATGAGTACTGTGAGTCTGAGTTAGAGTGTGAATGCGATCGATTATACCTGAAAAACCAGGCCATGAGAAATGCAAACACTGGCAGCATGTTGCACATGGCTGAGGTGAATGTGGCACTTGAGTCCTGCATGCCCACATAATACAAGTTCTGGTCCATCACTGGGCTGCATTAATTTTGTAGGAGAGAAAAATTAGAAACACACTTAACATATACATGCAAGTGTAGATAATTCATAAAATGCATTACAATGAAAATAATAGAAAATAGAAAATACTTACTCAAACATGCTCAGCACCATGATCTTGGCCATGACCTTGATGGTCATGGGAGGCCTTGAGTGTCTGTCCAGAAAGAAAGCAACTGGACTTATTATAGCAGTGGCGATGGCCATTCTATACACCACGAAGGTGTAGTGGCTCATTCCCTGCCTTAATGCAAGGACTGAAATGATGGACAGGCCTGCATAGCCTGCCTGAACCAAACTAACTGCAATTACAAGAAGTGCAGTGTTCTTATTCATGTCCGTCTAGGCCGGGGATTGTAAGAAACTAATGATCGAGCTAGTGAGAAAGCTCTGATGTGTTGTATTATATACCGATATGCAAGAGTACTTGACTGTGTATATATATATAGGCTAGAGAGGAGGGGGTTGTAAAGAAAAATATTAAATTGGTATAAGCTATAGCTAAACGCTACTGCTGAGCAAACTAAATAAGCAGCCATCTGTACTTACTTATATGTATCAGCGCGCTCACTTGCTTGATTAATTTCTCTGTTTGGTTATCCCTTGTAAAGTCAAAACAGTTGTTTTTTTTTTGGTCAAAAAACAGTTGTTTTTTTTTTTGGTCAAAAAACAGTTGTTGTTTGGTTCCAGACTATCAAATAGTATTATTATTCCAAAGTGAATAGCTAATAGCTATAGCTAGCTACTGAAGTGCGGAGAAAAGTTCAAGACGGAGGAGCAAAGCTAATAGCTATAGATTAGAATAGTGATTATGTATTTTCTAGAAGTGTGGTCATCTTCTTCTTCTTTACTTAATTACTTGTTAATATATATTCTGTTGACATAAGCCAATTAATTAAGTTAAGATTCTTAATTATCTATTGATTTAAGACCTGATCAAATTTCCTCTAGTGTGTTGATTTAATTTCCTCTAGTGTGTTGATTTAAGATATTTGATCAAATTTAGGCTTTAGGGTTGATTTAGGACTTGATCGATCAAATTTCCTCTTAAGTGTTGATTAAGATCGATAAGGATGCTAATCATCCCAGATGCATGCAGAAAGTAGTAGGTTAATTGCCCGATATATGAACTTTATTACATTATTCAGATATTCAGGTATAGCCTGAATATATACTAAATTTCATTGCTGATAGGTCCCCAACTTCTATTATACCATCATCATGAGACAACATTATCAGAGTCCCAAACCTCATTCACTAACTTTCCTAATTCTACCAAACAGTACTTCTGGTATGGAATTCTACCAAACACTTTTGGTATGGAAAGACTGCCATTAGAAAAAATAAAGTTAAAACAAGCATATTCATGCTACGATTGAGCCTGTCTGCCGAGAAACAGATCTATATCAGGAGCAAGACCAAGACCAAGATCGGTTTGTTTAAGCAAGACCAAGACCAGGACCGGTGTTTCTTCTCATGCTACTAGAACACATGGAATAAATATGGTGCGGCAAGTTTTGACGTGGGTGCAGGGTGGATGACTATAGACATAGCTACAATGCATCAAATGATGTTTGTGGGAATTGATCGAAGGGAAAAACGTGGTCTTCACTTAGTTGCTGTTGTAAATAGGAAGGAAGTTTCACGCATATGAATTGGGAGCATGGTGAAGAAGAAGAAGAAAGAAGAGGTTGGTCGCTGATTATATAGTGACTCCACGTGAGAAGTGAGAGAGAAAAGAAAAGAAGAGGTGGGTCGCTGATTATACAGTGACTCCACGGGAGAAAGAGAGAGAAGAAAAGAAAAGAAGAAGAAAGAAGAGGTGGGTCGCTGACCAGTGACTCCACGGGAGAGAGAGAGAGAAGTTAATTATTAGTTTAGGTTTTTTTTTGTTAGAATTCGTTTAGTTTAAAATTTTAAATTGAAAATGTCTAATTTTTAAAGCTTAATTACCAAAGCACCTCATAAATTTGACTATAATTATCAGTTTGTACTCCGAACTTGCAATTGTGAAAATTGACCTCTCAATTTAGCAAAAATTGTCAATTTACACCCCCTCCATCAATTCTAACATTTTTTATTTAAATGTTGGTCATGTGTCACTTATATGAGGGACAATATAATTATAAAAAATTCATGCAAAAAAATTAATAAAAATAATCTCTCTTGTGACGATAAATAATTCAAACAAAATAATTAATAAATAATAATTTATGACAAATTTTTTTTTCATAAGAAACCATTTATGATAAGTTAGGAATATAACTCTAAATATAATCTCTCTAGAGAAAGAAATAACAGTTTTGAAAGAAAATAAATATCTTTTTTGAATATATATTTGTTTAAAAAAAACTATTTTTTTTAAATAGTGACCAAAATGATCATATTGCCCCTCACATGAGTAGCACATGACCAACATTTGGATTAAAAAAGTTATAATTGATGGAGGCTAGGGGGTGTAAATTGACAATTATGCCAATTTTTAAATACTTTCTTTATAAATTTATGTGTGAATAATAAAATTACAATAAAATATGTTGTATAATATAAAATTAAAATAAAAAAAAAACAATTAATCCTCGCCTCGGCTCCTAGGCGCTAATTCCCTACTCGTCGCTAGACAAACGCCTAGCGATTTTTCGAACATTGGGTAAGATATTGAGTTCTTGGGTATTTTATGAGTGAGAGTGTACAAGGGTTTTGAGATTTGGGTTATGTGATTTAACTCATGTATCTTGTACTAGTTTTACTCTTATAGTGAAGAACAGATATTTTGGGTGGACATAGGCATGAAATTTGCCGAACCACGTAAATATCGTGTGCACTATTTTCATCCTTATTTGTTTATTTTGCTTTATCGTGGTATGTTGCAGAGTGTGTTTATTCTTTAAATCTTGGTTCCCACCCTTTTCCATATTTAGTGCACACGAACAATAAATGTTGGGTCTGATTGGCGTTTTTTCCCCACCCCTTTCCAAAGTTACTAAACATGGAAAACTCGAAACAACTATTGATATATCTATATGTGATTAGCGACTGAAAATTGAAAAGCTCAGCATTTTTTTTGTGGCCAGAAAACGTGCAGCATCATTTTCTTGCCAATAAAGGTTCAGCATCCTTTTTTTGTGTATTTATATTCATTTGTACTCATTCTTGAAATTAATATAAGTTCAGGTGGTTCTCGGCCAAAAAAAAAAACCTTTGTTTGCTTAAAAGGTAAGTACGTACACAACTAATTAACAAAACTGTATAAATGAGTAATTTAATTAGAGTAGTGGATACAACCAAGAGCCTTAGTCGTTACCAACAACTCTCTCTCTGTCTGGATAGAAAAGTTAAGCAACCTGTCTCCTCCCCTTTTTCACTCAACAATTGAAAAGTTAAGCAATTAACCTGTCTCTGATCGAAAACAAATCCATGCATTGCTTCAAAAAAAACTTATGTGATTAATTAAAATTATTTACCTATTCACTGAAAATCCCAAATTTAAATGCCTATTCTCTCAATATCACATTATATGTCAAGAGATTATCCCAAATTAATCACATAAGCCGTGTACATGTATATATGTATCATATCTTACACTGTTACACATTAAAAGTTGAAGAAGCTTTCTTATAGAGGGAAAGGAAAAAACCTGACTCTGTAATAATTGTGAATTCCAAGACGAAGAAATTTTTTTCCTCAGTCTTCAAATTTGATGAAGGCTTTTTGGGGTTTAGCTTTTTGGTAGAGATAGAGATTATTATTATTTTGAAAGAAAGATTTAATTCCTTGATAAAATTACAATTATTCAATACAATGGCGACTTTATAAAATTCTTAGGCCGCCATAGGATCGTGAGGCTGTGCGCCCTTTTCCATTGTTCTTGGCAAGAAATATTGATCATCATTCTTTCTTCTTCTTCCCAACTTCACTTTCTTGGGCCTCCTGACGCGGCCACGTTCAGCTTTCTTCACCGCTGCTTCAACAATGGCCTCTTGAGTTCCTCTCTGTAAATCGCGCAACCGTCTTAGATGCTTCGTTAGGATCCACACGGTGAGGCCCTGGCGGCGCTCCTCTTCCATCACTCTCAAAACCGCAACCGCCAGCTTCTCCATTGGTTTTGCCACGTCAAGGCCACCCAGCTTTGTCACAGCATCCACGACGCGCTTGTGATGCTCCAGTGTCCACGTTGACAGCTTAGGTTCCATGTTTAGGCCCTTCAAGTCTCTCACCAAATCGTCCACCAAAACACTGAGTTTACAACAAGGTATACGGTGCGGCGTCGCTTTGCGACGACATAATAGCGATCGAGTTTCTTTCTGTAGTTGCTGAAACTGGTCGACATGGTATAACATTGGCCCCCTTGTAAGACCCTTGACTCTCTTTATCACCTCGACTCTTACACCGGACGCACGTGCTCCGACTTTCTCGAAACCCCCATGCCGGAGCAGCGTGTCCACGAAGAGCTTGTGGTGCTCCAGCGTCCACTCTATTGTTGGTGGATTCTGCTTTCCCATGACTCCTAGTTGGAACATGTTTCTGATCGAAATTGTTTGCGTCTACAATCCTGAAGAATGCCAATGAGGTCTTTATATAATGAATACTCGATGTTTGTTGTCTCACAAGGACTCCCATTCCGAAAGGGAATCGGCTTTTGACTTGCCCAAGGTACAAGTGCATTGTCATTCCAACTATTTTAAGGATTGCGGATATCAAGCTAACCAAACCTTAGTACAGATCTAACCCTAGGAAATTACTTCTCTTAGCTACATTTAGTTTGGTAACCAAATATTGTTTTGTTATTTTATTTTCTAAGATCTTTATTGATATAAGTTCGATCGGACTTAGATTATCATCTCTTGATATATAATTATTGAGAGAATATGGATTTGAGGTACGTTTTTTTTTTTTTGAGAACATGGATTTAAGGTTGAGTATGCTTAAATACTTTTAATCACATGAGTTTCATACAACCCAGTCCACAAGCATATATATATGTACAACTTGAAAGTATTCTAAACTGAACTGATAAGGAAGATGTGATAATATTCCTTGGAGGGTTCGAATGATCATAAGAGAAATTCACCAAACCGTTAATTTGGATTTGGGTTGGCTTTCGGTTTTAAAACCTAGAAAAAGGGCCCATAGTCACAAAAACCTAGATGTAGGAGTTGATCAATTTTTGTGCCAATTTTGCCACAAACAGTCTTTTTCGTGGCAAATTGCACCAAAACAGCAATAGAGTCAGACCCCTCAGTCACTGAAGGATGTTCGTGGCAATTCTTTGATAAAATGGCCTATAGACACAGAAATCTGTGGCCAATGGGACTGTGACTAAAAGCCAGATTTCTAGTAGTGTATAATTTGAGCCTAGATCGACCCAGCTTTTGGATTTAGACTTGGGACTCTAGTGGATTCTGGATTTGGGTATGGATCCGGCCACAAAAAAATGCTGAGCTTTTCAATTTGGATTTTAATCGCTAATTAATCACATGCATATAGATATATAAATAGTTTTTTCGAGTTTTCCATATCCAATTGGTACCTTTGGAAGGGGTGGGAAAAAAATCAATTAACGCCAAACAGACCAAGCACTGAAAAAATTGATAGGCTAACATTTAGTGCATCCTGTACTTGTTTCCACTTCAAAGATTGTTAATTAGAAGCAATCAAGTCAATTGGCATGTACTTGGTCTTGCTTAGTTGAGCTTGAGCTAGTATTCGTGCTAGCTCCTGATATATATAGATCTGTTGCTCAAACAGGCTCAATATATAGTAGCTTGAAAATGCTTGTTTTAACTTTTTTTTTTCTAATGGCAGTCTTTCCATACTAAAAGTGTTTGGTAGAATTAGGAAAGTTAGTGAATGAAGTTTGGGACTCTGATAATTAATGTCGTCTCATGATAATGGCCGGTACAATAGAAGTTCAGCAATGAAATTTAGTATTCAGCCTACCTGAATATCTGAATAATGTAAAGTTCATATATTAAACTTCATTTAGGATAGCGCGCAGCAGGATATAGCTTATTGTAACTTAGAATTAACCAGACAAGATAGTCCAACTAGGTAGTCAAAAATAATGAAAAACTAAAACAATCTAAAGCTGATAATTAAGGAGGCAGAATCTGCATTGTCTTGCTAAACAAACTCAAAACTTTAACTTGGGGATCATCTAATGCTCGGGTTCTGGTTGGTTCTTCCAAATTGGCATCCTTTGATTCTGACGGAGGCTGATCTCTTGCTTTTCCCCAAAGAACAAGATAGAGGCCTCCAACAATGGTTACGGCTCCTATGAGACTACAAACATAAGTAGTAGCTCATTGTGTTAGCCCACACCACAAAAAAAAACATGTAAATATATAGGAGGAAAAAGATTACATACCTCCCAGTATACAATTGTTCTGCCAGAAAAAATGACCCCAAAATCGCCACAAGCACGGTGGCCAAGGGATTAAAGGCCGAGTAGAAAACTGGTCCCTTCTTCTTCAAAACCAGTCCCATGACATAATATGCAGCCCCAGATAGAAGAGCCTGCAAAGTCAATTAAACACAAGTTAAAAATGAATAAAATGTAGAATCAGGAATAAAAGAGCATTTAAAAAAAAAATTAATTCCTCACCCCATAAACAGCTGCAAGCAGCTTGAAGTCAAAGTTTATGGACCAAGCTGCCGGATGCCCCCTTTCAGCCACAACAGCCACCACTGCTCCTTCCACCATACCCCAGAAGCAAATCAAAGCGGTGAGAGAGAGCTTGCAGGGGTAGGACTTGAGTACATTGGCCTGCATAAATCGAGATTAGCCACATATATAAGTCGCGCGGTAACTGATAATATATATCGAATTAATGTAAACAATAGATTGATCGAGTTGCAGACGCTTAATTACTTGTAGGATAATGAAACATGACCAGAAGAAGCATGCTGCTGTTAGAAAGAGAGCACCCTTGACCTCTGTGTCCTGTGAGGAATGCTCATTTCTTTTCTGTTCCCTATCCCATGGAAAGCTCAGGGAAGGTCCTTTGACCATAGTCAGGATGATTGCTCCAGCCACAGTGACCAAGGTTCCAAGAACCTTGGCCAAGCCTCTTGGGTGTCTAAGGTCAACCTTCTCCAGCCTACAAGTCGATCAGTCAGTTGATGAGTACTGTGAGTCTGAGTTAGAGTGTGAATGCGATCGATTATACCTGAAAAACCAGGCCATGAGAAATGCAAACACTGGCAGCATGTTGCACATGGCTGAGGTGAATGTGGCACTTGAGTCCTGCATGCCCACATAATACAAGTTCTGGTCCATCACTGGGCTGCATGCTCAAACTTATATATATATGTTTGTAGTCTCATCGGAGCCGTAATCATTGTTGGAGGCCTCTATCTTGTTCTTTGGGGAAAAGCAAGAGATCAGCCTCCCTCAGAATCAAAGGATGCCAATGTGGAAGAACCGACCAGAACCCCAGCATTAGATGATCCCCAAGTTTAAGTTTTGAGTTTGTTTAGCAAGAGTACGTGCAAGACAATAAAGCTCTGATGTGTAAGGGGCCGGGTTGTAAGAAACTAAAGAGCTGCTAGCTAGTGATAAAGCTCTGATGTGTTGTGTGATATACTGATATGCAAGAGTACTTGACTGTGTATATATATACTCCTTCAACGCAAGCTGCAAAACAACAAAAAAGGATAGCCAAACGATAAGCCATAAAAATGAGAGAGAGAGAGAGAGAGAGAGAGAGGAGGAAAAGAACGTGACTTACCTGTTGCAGCATAAGAGAGAGAGGAGGAAAAGAACGTGATTTACCTGTTGCAGCATAAAAAAGATTAGGTTTTCTTTTTTATAGGCCAGAGAGGAGGGGGTACGGTTGTAAAGAAAAATATTAAATTGGTATAAGCTATAGCTAAACGCTACTGGTGAGCAAACTAAATAAGCAGCCATCTGTACCTACTTATATGTATCAGCTCACTTGTTCCACATGCATCAGCGCGCTCGCTCGCTTGATTAATTTCTCTGTTTGGTTATCCCTTGTAAAGTCAAAACAGTTGTTGTTTGGTTCCAGACTATCAAATAGTATTATTATTCCAAAGTGAAAACCTAATGGAACCGGATTCTCTGCTATAAAAGCAGATGCTAGGATCTGCTTAAAACTCCATATGAAGCTGCCACGTCATCTAAACACAATCCGAGGGCCAATAATGAAAGGTTTCAAAATACAAAAATAAGGCAAACTCATAGCATAGTATTATCCTTTCTCTCCCAAAACTCCATTCCAGCACCCAGAACTGAGGTGAGATGTTGACATGGGGTGCTGCGTAAAGTGAGAGAGCAGATCGAGGCTAGGTGCGTAATTTCACTCCCCAAATCCAAGGGGTAGTTTTGGTAGAAAAAGAAAAGAGATAAAAGTCAAGAGCAAGTCACGTGCCTCTCTCGTGTATTAAACTTTATGCAAGTCACGTGCCTCGCTCGTGTAATACTCCGAGCCTCATAAGTCATAACCCACATCAAAAAAGCCAAACTACAAGCTTCAGTCTCCACTCTCCACCATCCACTTACAATATCGTAAGCCGAATCCAGTTCTCAGTTATCACTTTCAAAATATGGCAATATCATCACTCTCATTCAGCTGGGTCTCTACTACCTTACCTGACAATAAGGTAAATGCACCAAATTTCTCTGTATATATAGGCCTAATGTTCATTAAGGACTAGTCTAGCTAGCTTGCTACCTAAGCTAATTCTGTGCTTGATTTTGCACCAGTTGAATTTGCTTAATCATAATGAGGTTCCGAAAGGTACCAGTGCTCACTTTTCCTGTAAAACCATCACATGCTCCGGCGAGACAGCTTCCAATGAAGAAAGTAAGATAACCCACCTGAGTTTTTCTTCATGCTCAATCATGCATATTTGGTAAACTTTGGCTTTGAATGTGTACTTCATTTATGTATATGACAGGACTTTCCAAATGGGTTCCTATAAAATTCAATGTCATTTTCATATATGACCTTCTCTTCTCTTGTGAGCAATTGTCTTATTATCATCCATTGCTCTGCCAGAGAAATGCTTCTTTGGATAATGTTGGGATGTTTAATATTAGCCTCTGAGTTCTATTTCAATTTTATGTGATCTTTTCTCTATGTGCATTGTTATAGAGAATTTCATCTCCATCGAGCTTTAGTGTAAGTTCAATTTTCAATGATTCGTACTTGTTTTCGTTTCTTCGAATTGTCTTTTTATGTACCACTTCCTGGTTTTATTGTTATCCTGTAAATGGTTTTTTGTCATGAAGATTGTGAATGAACTTCTAATGGATTCTAAAATGATAATAAGCTCTTTATCCTTGACTCATTACCTTGATGAAATTTAGGCCATTACAAGAGAAGGCCACTACTCTTAGGAGTAGGAGCACTAACTACAAGTCTACTTCATACAAGTTCCCTCTTGGCTGAAGGTATCAATAGTTGCAAGTGTTAAATTTTTTAATTTCCAAATGAATTTTATCCAGTGAATTATAGATTGAAAATTTTCTCTTAAACCCTTTTTCTTGAATGTGAAGGAATACCCGAAAAGTTCCGAGCTTTTGTTGACAAAGCAGATGGGTATTCATATTACTACCCCTCTGATTGGAGGGTAAGAACTAAGAAGACAATCACATTTATGCAGAAGCCTCATTTTACAATAGAGAAAATCTCTTCCTTCACTATATTAACTTTTAAGTCCATGTTTCAGGATTTTGACTTCAGGGCACATGACTCTGCATTCAAGGACCGATATATGCAACTTCACAATGTTAGAGTGAGATTTATACCCACAGATAAAAGTGACATCCATGATTTGGGTCCATTGGAAGAGGTATATGAATAAACCATTGCGTATGTGTTTCTTTTGTAAAAAGGTTAAATGGTCCTCAACAAGTTTTCGTCTTGAAACAGGTCGTTCCCTTTGTGGTGAGGCATAAATTTGCTGCACCAAATCAAGTAGAAAATATATTCGATATGAAGGAGGTTCTACTCTTTGCGTCATATCTTTAAACAAAACTTTTGTACTATCCAACTCTGAAATCTTAACGATAACCTTCATTGGTTATCCATTGGATGCAGAGAACCATAGATGGGAAGAACTATTACACCTTCGAGTATGGACTCACATCTCCGAACTTTGCTACCACTTCCTTTGCAACCATAGCCATTGGAAATGGTAAGTAACACTCCTTTACAAAGTGTTCACTTGTGTTGCTACACGTTTGACATGTTAGGTTGTTAGATTGTCAACTTAGAGTACACATTCAAACGAGAATTCACTACAAGAACAAGATAATTCTGATCATTCCTTCTGCAAGAAAGCACAAGATCTAGATTCAGTGTTACTAACTTGTATGTTCACTCTCCACAGGGAGATATTACACCCTAATTGTCGGAGCAAATGAGAGACGATGGAAAAGATACCGCAACCAGCTTAAAGTGGTTGCAGACTCTTTCAGGATGCTTGACATCTAACATGCAATGTCATGGAGGGCAACCTCCGATGTGAAACTTCCATTTGGTGTGTATATAGTATTCTAAGTTCTTCCCGGAACAGAACAATGGCTACAACTAGAAAGTACCAGAGGAAAACAACAAGAAATCACTTTGTCTGATGACTTAATATATATAACTATTTACATATCCTGGTCGACCATAGGGTTCGAACATGGAGTTTTCCGATTTTCCAAACAGTTTTACCATTCAAGTAAGTAGTTAATTCTCCAAAGGTTATTTTTATAGGGCAGGCACCAAATGATGTTTTCACCCAAAAACGAGCACTTGAAGAACATATAGAACAATGTTTCCCTCCTTAAATTCATTTCTCCTAATCCCCCCCCCCCCCCCCAATCACCATTTGAGACTGTCAACCTAAAAAGCAAAAACAAATCAAAACGAAGATGACATTTGGGATTGGCTTGCAAAGAAGAATGAATGGCTCTTGAGCCAAGCATTTTTCAGTTCAATTAAAACAGGCAAACCTCATTCTAGAGATTTCAACAGTAAAAGATTGATGGCACACGAAATCAAATAGTGCAACCAAGCAGGAAAAAAAATGAATAGCATTAAATCTATATATTTACAAATGTTACAACAACTTTCGCCCCCGATTCTTTCTACCCTTTTTCACAAATGGGAGGAAAACTTGAGAGAAATAAATTTATCATCCAACTGACGAAAGAGTAAGTAGAGTAAACTAAAATTTAGGGAAAACCCCCACACCTCAGTCGACCCTTGAATTGATGCCAACTCTCTGCTTCAAAACAATCAATATACCATGGAGACGAAGCACAAAACACCAACCTAACGATGCTTGCCTCCTAAAGAATTAGTCCAGATAGCACAACCTCAAAGACCAACAAAACACCAAAAACCCTATTCCTAAAGCCTACATTTGAACAATATAACTACGAATCCCGCTCTGCCTCCATGTTCCGCCCCCTCACTCTGCTCTTTATAAACATTGTCACAACCCTCAGCATTCTGATTCTTATTCTCCCCTGCCAATTCTGAAATCCCAGCAACTGATATTCTAGGATAAAGCCATTGGGTGCAGATATCTCCAGCAGTTCAAAATGAGAGAATGAGAACTGTACAGTTGAACCCCACGTTAATTCTCAAAAATCAGAGACCCATCCTAAACAAGGCGGTGCTGACGCAAACCCTTGCCAAAGTGAGGTTGCATCAAACGGACATACAGACCGTTCTTTGACATTAAAGAATCATGGGACCCTTCTTCCACAATTCTCCCTCCATTAAGAACAACAATGTTGTCAACGTGCCTCATCATTGCAGCTCTGTGAGCTATCAAAATGGTTGTTTTGTTCCCCATGATTAATGTATCGAGAGCCTCCTGCACCACTCGACTTGACTCAGATTCAATGGACGAACTTGCTTCATCCAATAACAAGATGGGGGCATTCTTTAAAATAACACGAGCAATTGCAATTCTCTGCTTTTGTCCTGGGGTCAGATCAACACCTCTCATCCCCACATGTGTATCATAGCCATGAGGCAAGCTGCTGATGAAATGATGAGCATTTGCTATTCTTGCAGCCTCTTTCATCTCAGCTTCACTAGCATTGTGCCTTGCATATATTATATTCTCCCTTATTGTTGTTGAGAAAATAATGGGCTCCTGTTGAACAAGACCTAGGTGGTTCCTCAACCATCTCAAATTATAAAGCTTCAGATCTCGACCATCCAGCAACACTTGACCAGCAACTGGATCATAAAATCTCTCAATCAAAGAAATTATAGTGCTCTTACCCGACCCTGAAACTCCCACCACAGCTACAGTTTGCCCTCCGTTTACTTTGAGACTGAAATTGCTCAGCACCAACAGTTCTGGACGAGTTGGATAACAGAAATCAACATTTTTCAACTCAAGGCTCCCATAAACATTAGGTGGTTTCATGGCTGAGCTTTCATCTGGCTCAATCTTTGGCACTCGATCTATGATTTCAAATACTGAAATGAGAGATTTACGCCGTTTAAGTATGTAAGGAGCCAATCCGAAAGGCTCTACAAGTGCAAACGTTGCAAAAGAGAAAACCATATACTCCTTGAGAGCAGTAGGTAGATCCATATACTCATGTTTCACGGAGTATGCAGTGTACCAGAGGAGAATGGCATTACAGGCAAAAAGAAGGAACTGTGAAAAACCAAATGCAAACCCGATGGCCATTCCATGAAAGAAACTCTGCTTAAAGATCTTCTTTAGCTGCAATCTGTAGAGCTCCATTACCTTGTTACCAGCACAGAATGCTACCACAGTGTAAATGTTTCTAACTGCATCCTCGAGAACCAAAGATGCTTTCCTGTGCATCTCCTGAATCCCCCTCGAAAAACCAGCAAGCCATAATTTCTGCAATATGTAAAATGAAAGATAATTGGGTGAAAACCAATGGCATCTTAACCTTAAATTAAAAGAATAACGCAGGAAGTAACTGATGAAATATAATATGTTAGTGTGACAAAGACCACAAAACCATAAAAACAAATGAATTTGACAAATCAAATGAAAGAATAAATAGGACCATTGAGTAACTTCTTAGAATATGACCCATTAATACAACAGTGAGTAACAGCTATAAGGATCTATTAATACTCAAAATGCAAAGGATTTTGACACTGCCTCAATCAAGGTAATATTTAATACTGCAATGCAAATATTAGAAAACACTATAAGAAAGAGAGTAGACATGATGAAAACCTGTGCGATAGCAGAAATAGTGAGAACAGGTAGGGTTGCCAAAGCCACAAGTGCTAATCGCCATTGTAACAACATCCCAATGAGAACAGCCACAATAATAGCAGCACTGTCCTGTATGAATATTGAAAGCCGATTACTAAAAGCAGCTCGCACAAATGTAGCATCATTTGCCAAGCGCATGGACAAGGTATCAGCACTGTTTTCTTCTTCATCAAACCATCCCACCTCATTGCGGAGCATTGCTGTAACATGATGGTCAACATGTAAGAATAAATTGCCTACAAAGTAGTCAGCAATATCAAGAAAACTAATAAGAGATTAAGAGTCTTGCACCTGAAAACATCATTCTACGAACTCGTTCGGTCATTTTCTCCCCCATAATACCAAAGTAGAAGTGTTGTAAGAAATTGGCAACGACTGTCACTATACCCATGCAAGCAATGATCAAGCACCATTTGTCTACTTCCTGCCTCAAGTGACGACCTTCATCAACCCTGTAGTATGCTGTTACTACTAGTGCGATAACATAAGCAAGAAGAGGATTAAAAGAACCAAAGATAGCAGCACCAATGCTCCCTAACACAGCATAAAGCCACTCTGCAAAACTAAGCTGTGCAAGCCTCCAAAATGATGGCGACTTTTTATCATGCATACTTTTTGCTCCCTTCACTTTGATCGGAACATCATCAGAATGGCTATGAGGGCGGCTGAAGGTTTGTGAATGGGAACGTTCATTTTTCGGATCAGATGTCAAAAGGGGTGAGACAGGGGATTCAGGGTCCGAACCATTTGATGTTTGTTGATTAGCTGACTGGACATCAATCTTGGGTAACTCTGGTAGTCTCATTTCAAAACTATCCTGCCTTTTTATTGATGGTTCCTTATCTGCTGCATCCAAGGGCTGCTGACCATTTTCCAGCATTTTCTCTGCTGGTGGACTCTTAGGTTTTGGTGAGTCCTGTGCATTAAAATTGCCATCACCCATCCGAAATATACCAGTAACCCTCTGAAGTGAGGGTGATTTCATCATTTTGGGAGATGATGGTTCTTGGAAGCTATTACTTGCCGAAGAATCCATTTCAATTTGGAAAGCTGCAGTCTCCTTGTAATTCCTTACTGGCATTCTGCATCAAAAGAATCCATAAAGACATAATTGAGTTAGCAAAAAAATGAAATTCAATTAAAAAATAAATAAGAAATTTCTAGCCACATGACTGAAAAGATTTTGTGAAAGTAATCAGACAATCCTCAACAAAGTTATAGAAAGAACAGTGATCTTGTATCATACCTCCTAGGAAGTTTTGCAGCTTCTTCGCATTTGAGAAGCTCTGCATATAGGCCATCATGAGTTATTAACTCTTCATGTGTACCCGTTTCAACTAGTTGACCTTCCTCCATCACAGCTATGTAATCAGCATTCCTTATAAGACTAAGCCGCCGAGCTATAATTATAGTCGAACGTCCCAACATGAGGAGATCGAGAGCTTCTTGAACAGTTCTTTCAGCTTCAAAATCAAGTCCACCAGTGACCTCATCAAGCAGAAGAATTGATGGATTCAGAAGTACTGCTCTGGCGATTGAAAGTTTTATTTTTTGCTCTTCTGTCAATGCTAATCCTGCCCTTCCTACCTGAAATGCATAAGAATGAATAGAAATACTTAAAAAATAAAATACAAAAGAGTAGAGAAAAAAATTAACAACATAAAAACAGATATGGGGCATTTTTGCTTCCCAAATTTGACCTGTGTTTCATATGATCCCTCAAGTGAAGTAATAAATGTATGTGCATGCGCTATTTTAGCAGCTTCTTCAATTTGATCCATGGTCGCATCCCGCCCATAAGCAATATTATCTCTTATACTCAAACTCAACAAGGCAGGCTCCTGCGTGACTAGCCCTATCTGGCTTCTGAGCCACTCCATTTTCAGGTTTTTTATATTTTCTCCATCCAAAAGAACTTCTCCTGCACCACAAAATGGAAAAACCATTGGAATCTGCAAGCAGAAATTTTTGCTAAATGTTTCAGTAGAACCTTTAATGGAAAGTAGCATGCACGCCGCAATGACAAAGCTATATGACCATCATACCTAATGTTGGATCATAAAACCTCTCCATGAGGGGAATAATACTGCTTTTTCCAGATCCATTTCTGCCCACGAGTGCCACAGCTTTCTTAGCAGGTACAGAGAGGTAAAAACCACTCAAAATAGGAATCTCAGGACGAGATAGATAACTGAAATATACATTCCGAAACTCAATATTTCCTTGTACAGACACTAGGGTAGTTCCTTCGTGATTAACAATAGAGGATGATCGACTTATCATCTCAAAAAGTCTATAAGCCGCAATTCGACCTTGATCAAATGAGTAGAAGTTTGTTGCTGCTTGGTTCAGCCCACTGTAAGTGAAGGTATATAAAACACATTAGTACTAAGGAATAAATGATACACATAATCACAAAAAGAAATATATATATATATATATATATATATATATGTTAGGCAAGATACTTACAGGCCACTTAATATTACAGCAAATAAAGCTGTTATAATTTCACCACCATGAGCATGTCCTTGAGTAACCAGGAACCTTCCAACCCAGAGTTGTAAAGCACATGAACAAATAGCGAGCCCATATGTAAATCCAAGTCCAAGTCCTTGCACCAGACTAATCAATATACCATATCGAAGAGTTGCTTGCAGTGATGTTGCATAAGAATACTTGGCCAATGTTTCATTTGTAAATGCATATAATGTCCCAATGTAAGAGACTGCCTGCAAAATTGACATGTATGGGCAGTTAAAACAACATTGGCTTTAACCACTTCATCAACATGGAAAACCATCACACATCCAATGATTGAATCATTAATGATACTAAAAAATGGCTATTTTCAACAGATATATGATGATATGACAAAGCAAAAGGGAGGGGGGGAGAGAGTTCAATTCTGCTCTATGGGGTGTTACATAAGATTTTTAAAATAACAAACAACCTGTTCAGCAATGCTAGCTGCTTCAGCATATGCATCTTGAATATTCTCAGCAAGCCTATGGAGAAATATATTTGATATTCCTCCAGCAGCAACAATAAATGGACCAGTGGCTAATGTTATAGCCGCAATCTGCCAACAGTTGATGAATCCAATAATGAGACCACTGAAAAATGTGGCCATGTTATGAATATAATTTCCGACCTGCATTATGAGAGGGGATTAAAAAGATTAGACAAGGCGCATGGACCAAGAGATCAATGTGAAAATTAATTGAGCGTGTGTGTGAAGGTTGGGAAAGAGGAATGAGGAAATATATTAGGCTTAGGCGTACTTTTTCACTAAGAGCAGACTGAATGAGTAGAACGTCACTCAAAACTTGGCTCACGATGTCCCCATTGTTCCCATAGGTATCAAAAAAACTCATATCCTGGTTAAGTAATACTTGAACATATTTCGACCTGATGACAGCAGTCTGCCGTTCTCCCGTCAGAATCCAGCATGAGACCTCTATTACATAAGACAAGTTAGTACAATGTATGCAAACAAGCATCTTCTATGATGAAAGAAAAACAATAGAGTATCTGATGAAAAAGAACTTTACCAATCCAACCAGCAGCAAAAACACCCACAGCGATATAAACAATGCTTAAAGCAAGCTGCAGGCAGACAATAAGACAGTTATTGAATTTCGGCTCATACCTTTAACTTCCATTAGAAATGGATGCTCATTGAAAAGGTAGGTGATGAAACAAAAATATTCCAGAATGAAATCAAAAGGCCCTGAGTAATATAGAAACAAGGAGAAGAAAAGAAAAAAACAAATTACACCTCAATACAATTCCTAAGCTGCCTGTTTATTAAAAGATTCTATTTTGGTATCATAATGATTCGACACGATGTATTCTTAATTGAGTATTTCAAGTACGTAACTTCTTCTATAACGTATAAACTTCAGAGTGAAGGTTTCCCCACAAAATTTGAAGCAAAGTTACTTTTAAATTCATATATCTTCTAGAACATTTTTGATATGTTCCAATTCCTGAGGAAGGAAAAGCAATATATTTGCCTTTTCCCACTACCACACTTTCATTGACAAACAAACCAGATCGGAAGCCACTAGATGCTTAGCCAATCTCTAAAATGACCCGAGCACACATCATCAAATTTTTGGCCCAAGTTATTTTCCCCAATCACAGAACTCAAAGATACAATAACATAGCTGTCTCATAATCTAATGAATATGATATGCAATTCCGATTATTACCAGACCTCGAAATATGAGTATATTTTATAAGCAACAAAACTGTTCAGAGTAATGCAGTGTACCAATAAGGCAATAAGATTGGGAAAAGATATCAATGGTAAACCTTTTATGAATCAGCAAAGCAAACCATAGCAACACTTGTTGATTGAATTTGTTGCCGGAAGAACAAGTAATCAATAAGCCTATGCAAAACACTAGATTTCCCCATAATTTTTTTTTTTTTGTGAAAGAGATTTCCCCAGAATTTAAGTTGACTACAATACAAACTATTAAATAGCCATCTTTCCCTGTGAAATAATAGGATTCAAGGCATAGAGTTACATTAGCTATTACCCTGATTAACACAACCTTTGTTCATTTAGTTAATGGCTACCTGAGGAAGGATTTAATCCCAAGATTATATACTCAATATGAGTTTTACATGGAAAAATAAGCAGCAAACATAAATTTCCAGTCTCAACCTTTTTAAGCTTGTGGTTCTAAAATGGGAAACTTTAAAAAGCTACCATCCCAATAAGCAAGCACAATAAGATTCCATATATAAACCGGAATAAAATTCCTGCCTGGCCGTTCCTAATGCTAGAGCAGTTGAACTAAATAGAACAACGACCAGGTTACAAAAAGATTGGATATTTCTCCATGTATAACCATTCAGCCACTATAAAACCTAAAAGAACGAGTTCTGAACACTGAATCTCAACTTCAAGCCTGCCATTTCCAGCTTAAACTAACCTGAAAAGGAAACAGCTGCCTAAAACTGTATCCTCACTTAAATCAGCTATTTCCAGCTGAATTAAACAGAAACCTACCTAAAACACAATCTTAATTTTCTTTTATTTCAAAAAGCAGACGCTAGGGTTTCAAAAAGAGATTAACTTACATCCATAAACTTCTGGTACTGCTCGGGCGTCATTGGATGTTGCGGGCCTTTCGAATTATTGTCGATCCAGAGCACATGAATAATCTTAGCGAAGAAGTGCAAGTACACGACGAGAGCCGTTCCGTGAGCGGCGGCGGCCAGTGATCCAACGGTCATCAAAACCCAATCGAGGCGGTCGGCGCAGGTGAACAGCCTCGAGAACGGCACGGCAGCCGGCGGCGGCTCGATCTCCTCCGGCTCCTCCATCTCCTCCTCCTGCTCCACCGGCTGAGCCGAAGTGTCTCCGCTCATGTCCATGTACGGAGACGGCGACTCCGGCGGCTCGGAGACCTCCGACACCGGCGTCAGCGGCTGTACGTGGGGCGGGGACCACCCGAACAGCCCCCGATTGATCATCATGTTCGCGAAACTCCGTTACTGTGCCGCCCTCCTCTCTCCCCAAAAACCCTACCTAATTCTGTCTTCGTCCTCTCCCTCTAAATTTAGCGGATCTGTGCTAAATTTAGAGGAAAAAATTGATGCTTGGCTTTGTTCTTCTCTGATTTCCGGTTGTTGCTGTTGTTTTCTAGCTTTCCGAACGCAGAAGACGAAGGTCGAAGAACAACGAGAATCGTCCAAGAAGGTTTTGGGGTTGGGGACTCGGTCAAACAAGGCGGAGAAAGACAAAGAGGGAAGGAAGGAAGGAAGGAAGGAAGGAAGGAAGAAAATATGGACTCCCACCCACAACCCACTGTCACATACGAAACCAAAAAAAGGTTAAACCTTTCAAAAATACAAACCCAAAATGATAATCGAATTTTTTTTTTTCTTTATTCTGATTATTCTTCTGTTTTGCTCAACGGTCAAACGCCGGCGATGCGGGGATGGTTTGGTCATTTCCAACGGGATGATTGCGTTGGTAATTGTGTTAATAGCTGTGCGAGGTGTGGTGAATTTACGTTGGAGTCCCTGTCCGGAGGGGGACACGTGTTGGTTTCGGTCATATGCGCGGGGAGATTAGTTGGCTTTTTGATATATATATATAATTAGATTTAATTTATTTTAAATACAATTTTTTGGTTCTGTTTTTTGGTTTTTTTTGGGGAGCAGACATAATTGAAGAAGGTCAGATTCAGAAGGGGATGACCTTGCTTCTTTTTTTTTTTTTTTTTGCCAGGGCATTTCCTCTGTGCCCATCATTCCTTTTCATTTGCTTTTGAGTTGGTATCTTTTGTTTATTTATTGCACAAATTAATGTTGCTATTTGCTAAGCTGTTATTCCCTCTTTCTATTGGCTATGATATTAATCAGATTCACCCTCTAAATTTGAGGAAAATATCTTTAAAAGCTAAGTTAATTCTTTCTTAGATATTGGAATCCTTCTTTATCTCCGAAGCGTGTGGATGTTGATTTAAGTTTGAGAGTGTATCCGATATTATAAAGGATAATATTGTTGAATTTATACTTGGTAATGCAAAAATTATATTTGGACAGATTGAACATCCGAAACTCGTTGTTTGGTTGTTCATAGACGAATAAGAATGTAAGATTAACACATAGAAATTTCTTTGGCCACAAGTTTTATGTGACTTCATGTATACTTTCATCTTTTCTTCTTCTTGTTTTCCACAATTTATACCGGTTGTTGTTTTGATGAAGAACACAAAAAACTATTAATCAAGACAAAATTCTTGATTCCATTTTGGACACTATTTATTCATCAATTAGTATTATATACGAGTCAATATTTAACTAATGTGAAAGACCTTGTTATTAAAGAGCAGAGTAAGCAAAATCATAAACAACCCAAATACGAGCCAACGTAACTAACATAAAATGTTGTGTCCTAAAAAATAAAAGCGAGCAAGAACATAGACCACCACATTCACTTATTCTTGTGGTGATTTGTAACTCTAGTTATGGATTTATCGTTCGGGTGATGCATTTTTTTCTACATTTTTTTTTAAGAATATGTGAGAGTTCGACTATCACCTTCATATGCTAAATAAAATGCAATCCTATTGGAAAAAGGATTGGAACCAACAAGGTACCCGTTTAATCAAATCATTGCAAGTTGTTTATATCACCTTTGACAACAAAAACATGTCAACATATCAAACTATAATTTTATATATAGAAAGCGTTTTTCTCTTTCGGATTTGCCATTTATATGCCTGTTTGATCATGTAGAGTTTGATTATGTCGTTAATCACTATCTGTGCTTCACAATCATGACGAAATCCTCAAAAACAATAATATTGCAGAAAGACTTTTTGCCATAATGGTCCATTTAGTAGAATTTGATAAGAAATAAACAATCTAGCAGGTCACTAATCTAGCTATTTTGATATAAAGTACAAGCAAAAAAACAAACAAGAATGAGAGGGCCATGTTTGTATGAGTTTCAATGCAAATAGTTTTGTTACAAGATCAAACACCCACCGTAGGTTAATCCTAACTCAATTCCCATCATTTCTCACTATTCGAGCTAATTCCTAGGGTCTTTTCCATTTAAACATTAATTTTTTTGTTTAACATATACAGATTGGCTTCATATCTGACCATGTATATTGAATTAATGGAACATAATTATTATCATCACTGGAATTTGATTCTGAAGGCTAAAAGTGTATGACACATTGATACTGATTATATTCGGTTTTTAAACTTTATTATCAAAAGGTTTGAATCCTGTAGAAACCGTGTGACAATGACACCAGAGGAGAAAACATAAAAGATAACTTGCTTTTCTGGAATGGAAAAGAAGATAAAAGATGGACATCATTTACATGGACCAACAAAACCTGCCATTGCATCATGAAATGGAGCTATGATAAGGGTATAGTTCGCAGAAGAAATCATGAGATGATCTAGTCATATTTACATAATCAAAATAGATCGATGTCGCCAAGATATAAATTAATCTTATAGAGATCTCAAGTTTGATTCTCCCTCGCGCGGCGTACCCTATGTTTAAGGTAAAGGATATGGAGTATTTTCTCTCTGAGTTTGACTCCTCCTCCCACAGCATACTCTAGGTCTAAAATGTAGGGTATTTTCTCTAATTCTGAACATTCAGAAAAGAAAAAAATGTGGGTCTGTAATATTTGACTTTTTTTTTTTTGACAATGAAAGAAAGAAAAAGGTAAAGAACAACAAGGCATACATGTGTCACAAGACTCTGTCCAAACAAACAAGGAAACAGATAAGGTGATCCAGTTCACCACAGAAAACAATAGGGCAACTGAACTCACACAGCGACTACTACACTTTGTTTCAGCTTCACCCACAAACACTAACAATGGCGACCCTTCAGAACTCACCATCACTCCACAGGACCCTTGTGCTCAACTCCTTCACCAAGGTTCTCAACTCCCCCTATTGTTTTCTGCACTAGCTCTCTGAACTTCATGTTTGATAGTGCTCGTTCTTTTTCTTGTTTCACCTGGTTAATTAATTAACATTGGGTTTTATTGCATTAACTAGTTACATAATAAGCAAAGCAATTCCCAGTGCTGTAGAAGAAGTATGTCGTTTTTGGTAAGAGCAGAACAAGCTCCATCATCTTCAACATGCTCTCCTTCCCAAGGTCCTCACTTTTGGACTCAACTTTGAGTTTTGTATTCTGTTGATTTATGATATTAGCTCTAAAATACCAGCTTTTTTTCTCTTTTCTTTTTTCTAATTTTATATTTGTACTTGGCAGATAGATCTGGGAGACGCCAGGTGCTAGCTGCTGGGACAATTGCTTCTTGGGCTTCTCTCATTAACCAACATTCTGTATCATGTAAGGAGTTATAACAATTATAATGTTTATGTACTTAAAAATACTACAAAGTGTTCAAGTAGCTAGAGAGCAATGCCCATTATGTGTGAACTGTGAAAGTGAGTTGCTTTAAAATGATGACTGATATCCTAAAAGAACACCTTTGATATGGCTCAGTTGCTGCAGAAAATAAAAAGAATTTTCAGCTTGTTTCGGACAAGAAAGACGGATACGAATTTGTATACCCTTTTGGGTGGCAGGAAGTAACCATTGAAGGCCAAGACAAGGTGTTCAAGGATGTGATCGAGCCATTAGAGACTGCAAGTGTGACTCTCTTCCCAACTGTCAAGCAAGACATTAAGGAATTTGGATCCCCTCAAGAGGTTAGCTAGCTATTAGCTATGTGCCAGATTCCCAAGTCTTGACAACAATTTCTATGTACATTTTTGCTCAGCCCTTTTCTTGATGATCAATCACAGGTGGCCGAGACTTTGATCAAGAAGGTTCTGGCTCCTCCTACCCAGAAAACAAAGCTAATTGAGGCAACAGAGGTTTGATCCATAGCTTCATTTTGTTTGTTACAACTTTTTATGCTTTCAGGTGGATCCATGACTAGTTACAAAAAATGGAACTTTCCCATTTAGTATAGCAAATTTGTGATAAAATTGCGAATAGCTAATCCACGATGCTGCCATTTTCTAGGCATTCGACATAAATCTAAACCCGACTCACCATGAGTAACATGAAGGCTATAGAATTGTGTTGAACTTTGTCCCCAAGACTTGTGTTTGTCAATGTGGCAAAAGTTTGTTAATCAGGGTAGCATAAAACAGTCTTGTAGATGCATTGTATAGTATTTGATTCAATGTTATATGGTCTTGGCAACTGATTAGTGTTGATTAGTGGCGTTTATAATGCAATCTTTGTATCTTTGATGCAGCATGAGATTGATGGGAAAACATATTACACTTTCGAGTTTATGGCCAAGGCGCCAAACTATACTCGCCACGCTCTCAGCACAATATCTATTGGCAATGGTATGAAACTGGGAAGGGCTTCTGCTATTTGTTCTTGAACTTTCAAGAGTTGTAAGCTTTTGTTTTTGGTCATGACTTGCATTGCTCATTGCAGGTAAGTTCTACACTTTGACGACAGGGTCGAATGAAAGGAGGTGGGAGAAGATGAAAGACAAATTACACACAATCGTTGATTCCTTCAAACTTTTCAAAGTCTATGAATAGAAACGGCTCACATTGGGGTTGCAACTAGCAAACATCATTCTGCATTATACTGAAATGAGGCCAAACTCTAGACCATACATTATGTATCTGTTCATCAGCATTTCTTTGTTTTAATTTTTGTATTTTTGGGAGGGAAGAGATCGAAATGTATCTATTAACATCGAGAGAAATATTGTTTGAATGGTAACGTCTACATTCGAATGCATCGGCGTTCTCCAAACATTTATCAATTTTTTTGTTCAAAGTATTTTACAATACACTTAAGCTAACAGACCGGACCGACACATTTACTTGTCAAATTTTCAAAAGCAAACAAGGAAATGAGGCATATAGGATACTAACAAGCAAATCTGACATAACAATCACGAAATTGCAAGTACTAAATTTTAATAGCATCACATTGCCATAGGAAAAAAGACATAGTTCTCAAACACATGAAAGAGTATTAAACCAGTACAGTACTACTAACAAAAATGTCAAAGCAAGAACAGAATCCCTTGGCTCCATCTAAGAAAGATAACAACACAACAATAGCTTTATATGATGCCGATCTTGTTAGCCACATCCAATGCATCGTAATCAGGTGTCAACCTAACATATGCCTTCTTCGTTCCATCAGGCCTGCATAATACAAGTGGTAGGTTAGATACAGATTTATCAAACCAACCTCCAGCAGACTTAATAGTGCAAAATTATATCAACCCTAAAACATTGTATACCTATTACAGCACATAGACAAACACTGAAAGAGAAGTATAAATTAATAACATTTACCTGATCAGAGTATTCACTTTCTTGGTCTGGATGTCATACATCTTTTTCACTGCATCCTTAATTTTCTTCTTATCAGCTCGGATGTCAACAATGAAAACAAGAGTGTTGTTGTCCTCAATCTTCTTCATTGCAGACTCAGTAGTCAATGGATACTTGAGGATCTGGTAATGGTCCAACTTGTTTCTTGGTGGTGCGCTAATGCGGGGATACTTGGGGTTCCTTTCTTTCTTCAATGTCCTTGGCCTGTGGAATGTGACTGATGTCCTGATCTTCTTAGCCTTCTTCTTGAAAGTTGGTCCTGACTTCACAGCCTTGGCTGTCTTCAAGGCCTGAGCCTTCGGATCAGCCTTCTTACCGTCAACTGCAAAAGGCGAACGAATTAAATTTTAGGAGAAATGCATTTATAATTTAGTTCGATATGGACCAGAACTAACACTAGTGACACAAATGTAACTTTTAGCCCTTGGCTAATCAATTTTCGGGTCTCAGCAGCATCCAGTGGCAGAATTAAATCACATGGTGCATGAATAGAACTTACTTATGCCGACCAGTTTCACAAAACAAAAACTCATGCAAACTTAATCTAAAGCAGAAGAACATCAAATCTTTACAAGTAGAACCGCAACTCTAGTGCCCAGAAAAAATAAGAGCAAGTCAAAAAATCCCAAACTTCATCTCTTAGACAGCAAAATTCTACAACATAAACATTTCATCACAAAGCTCAGAAATATCTCACTACACTACTAAATAGGCATAAACAAAAGAGCATATTGAATATTGAGAATGAACACAGGTGAAGCGAAAGTTATATTGAGCAAAATGAGTCACCAAAAATCAAATTTCACAAACTAATTACAATAAATCGTTGAATATTCTTTCCCCTTGTGGTTTAATGTCAAAGGAAGTACCTTTAGGAGCCATTGCACAAAGCTCTGCGTGAAACAATCCTACCTGAGAAGCATTACACAAACAATAACAGAGGAAATCAGTATAACCTCAACCAATCGTGATTTAACACCGAAGCCAAACAAAAACCACAAACGCAGTCATCTAGATTTTCTTTTTCTTTCACGTTATGATTAAAATCACCAAACTACAAGCAAAATGAACTGAAAACAGATGCAGAAATCCCTAAACCCCCTGAAGAAAAGCTCGATTCAAAACCTAGATACAGATAGAGTTGTGTTTGAGCAATTAGATTCTTCGATGCAAGCATTTCCTAGAAAAAAATTGTACTGAACCTCATCGATGGGGCGAGAGAGAGTGAGTTTCGATGAAGTACCTGACGATAAGCAGCTGCGGCCAAAGAGTAGGGTTTCTGGTGAAGACGAGTCTGATGGCTTTTATATAGGTGCTCTCTTTTGTGTTGGTAAAACCCTTGCTTTTATGGGCCTTTCTTTGGGTTTGGGCAGAGAAAAGAAATTTTGGGCCTCATTCGGGCCCCTTACAATTATCACGATTTTTATGTCTAATATTTTGAACAAGAAAAAAACAAACCTAAGGTAATATTATGAAATTTAGAAGCTCCATTACAATTTTTGTTGTATGGGTCAATAAAGATCCATTACATTTAGAATCTCTATAGAGATTGATGAATTATATCTAAACCAAATCCACACCCACAAATCATCATGCTCTTGTTAATATGGTCTCTAGAGTTTTGTCAATCCATGTAATGTTAGAATTTTGTATCTTTATCAGATAATTAGTTTAATCCGTTGACTAGGTCGAACCAACGAGACTACGAAATCAAAAGACTAAACTACCTTTAACACTCTCTTAAAGTTTGAAACGGTCTAAACCTTGCTTACGGGAATAGGGGATTTTCTCACTTACACTAGCTCATTGACACAAATTGTATATTTGTGGTATCAAAATCAAACTTGTAGTAGGTATATCGTGTTTTTGTAATAATGATTAGACGGACGATCAAAATGACAAAAGTACCGACTATTATGATTTTCGAAGAACAAATTTTGTGAGTTAAAGTTAAAACAATAAAAGATGTAATGAAGCGAAACCAACAATTAAAATTGATTACCATGTCAATTTACAACTGATTACCATGTCAATTTACAACTGATTTCTTAACAAAATTTTAAACACTACAAAGTACTCATCTAAATCAAACATTGCAAAAGCTTAGCCATCAACAACAAAAATCCCATTCATATTCCAAGCTATCATTTCCACTCGAAGCACATGATTGCAGCAATGCTACTTCTACCGTTGCCTCGTTCTTTCCAAGAAATACATCAGTAAGAACTGTATTTGATTCCAACGATGCCTTGAGCAATTTCAATGCCTACATATAAAGATCGAACCAAAAGAAAGTAGAGCCAATTATAGATAAGGTCATTTACATAACTCATATTATTCAAAAAGCCACCTAATATTTTTTTCTCTCATAAGGCCACCAAAATATTACAAATTTTAATATTTACAAAAATGCCACCGCCAGTAGCTTTACTGTTCTTCGACAGTAGCTTTATTATTCTTTGGAAGTACATTTTTTGTTCCTCGCACTGAGCTTTATTGTTGTTTGGCAGTAGCTTTATTGTTCTTTGACAGTAGCTTTATTGTTCTTTGACAGTACCATGTTTCTTAACATACCCTTCATCATTTTTGGCCACTGATTCATTGTCATCCTTGGTCATCAACAAATGATGGATCGGCGACCTGGGTTTCAACAGGGTTTCCTTAGTGTTAAGATTGGGCAGGAAGAACATGTCATGAAGATTTTCAACGCTGTCATAAAGCTTGCCTAGGCTACCAACCACGTTAGGGTCCTTGGAGAGGAGCCTAGTGACAGTTGCAAGAGGCAAAGACAGAAGGCTGAAAAGGAAATCCAAGAAATCTTTGTCCGGTATGGCGAACAGAACTCTGTGGCCCTCAGTGTCGATTGTGAGATTCAATTTGAGACCGGTAGTTGCCATTGACACAGTGAGAAAGCTTTGATTGAAGAAATGAATCTGAGCTCTGTATACCAGTGTTCTTCTCATAAGTACTAACTGCCCTTTATTTGCGAGCGTTAGTTTTGGGTTTGACCCTTTCTTTATTGGTACTTAGTAACCAATAGGTGGCTTGTTTATTCTATTAACCTTTGAATTCTTAGTAGATGGTTGAGATTAGATGTCTTTGCTACATACCTATTCAGACTTACTTGCATACTTGCAAAGCTTCAAATTTCATAAACTTATTTAAGCTAGTCTTCATTACATCCAAGCAGAAGATGGAGACATCCACAAAAACATATATATGAAACAAAATGGATCTCAACTCTGAACAAACATCTAATAGAAACTTCAGCATGTCAATTCCAGTACTTGAGGTGCAAATTAAGTTGAGATGTTCATGCAACAAAATGTTCAGATTCCTTCATAGTTGTTAAAACTACTGACTCAATGAGACTAAGACATAAAGGTGACTACGCAATTTTAGGACTAATTGTTTACAAAAGTTCAGCTCCTGAACATTCGCAACTCGATCAGCAACCAAGATCTCATAGATGCTCCTGTCATTTCCGCTTGCAGGGCATTGAAATTTTTATGCATCTTTCTTCCCAAGGAAAACATTGGTGAGAACTGAATTCGACTCCAACGATGCCTTCAACAGTTTCAAACCCTAAGAATCAAAAGAAAAATTATCATTCCAAATGTATAACTGCAGTATAATTGTGCCAAATTGGATAGATGCCACCAATAGGGAACACCAGTTTATAGTTGGTTGATCAAGCATATATAGTAGAAGATAAAATTACAAATGTAAAAATACACATTAAACATTAACTTATCACCTCTTCCCCACTTTGAATTTATTTTAAGAACACACAATCGAAAGCAATGATGGGTATCTAGATACAAGGAGATTCAATGTTCAGTATAAGAATTACCATTGTATCGAAAGTTGACCACTCGACATGGCTGAAAAATAACTTAGCAGGCACAAGCTATTTGAAATTATTTATAAATGTTACTGCGTTGCTTTTGAAAGACAAACAAGTGAGATTCACAGTACAATTTCATAGAGTTGAGGGAAACATACCTCATCCATGCCTAGCTGAACCACCTTCTCTTCAAGGGAACCAACCTCCTTAACATTGAACTTGTTAAGCATAGTTATACACGATATAGTGGACATAGGCTTCACCTCCAAATTATCCATAATCATGTATGTAACAACATCCTTCACATACCCACGATCACCACCAGAAGATCCATCAGTAGTAGCCTGCAGAGCAACATAAGGCACTTCGGTGGAGGTACGGCGCTCGCACTGTGGACAAACGGCTCTAGGGTCATCAGCCACATAACGGTGGTAGTTCGCACACATGTAAGCCTTTTTGGCCATTGACTCATCATTTGCTAACAAAAGAGAGGCATCACCACTGCCTATTTGCGCTTTGGGTTTGAGCAAGGTATCTTTGTTTCGATCTGGTAGCATGTAAATGTCACCAATGTTTTCGATACTCTCGTAAAGCTTGCCTAAGCTCCCAACCATGCTATCCTTAGTGAGGAGCCTAATGACAGTGCCAACGGGTAAAGACATTATAGTGAAAAGGAAATCCACAAACTCCTTGCCTGCTTCAGCATACAAAACTTTGTGGCCCTTTGTATCAATTAAGAGCTTCAAAGTAACATTGGTGGTGTTGGTGGTTGCCATTGATCACTAAACCTTATAAAGACTTCAAATTTAGAACACTTATACCTGACAAACATTATGCGAAAAATAAATCAGAAAAAGCATATGAACACCGTCACAATTTTCTTTTTTCTTTTCTTGCTATTTTAAAAATTGGGTAAACTTGGCTGAAGATATAATCACTTGCCTTGCCAAGACATCCACAATTGAAATTAGTCAAATCACGTTTCACGAATATTCGATAACAACCACAAAGAAAACAGAAAAAAACTCATTTCACAGTCTACCTACATATCCTAATTCAGTTCCAGAATTGTACTAAAACCTCAACCGGAGAGAGACAGAGAGAGTTGCGAAGACGTACCTAAAATGCAGCAGCAGCAGCCGTAGAGTTACTAGGGTTTTAGAGTGGGGAAGAATGGAAGATGATCAGAGCTCTTCGGTTCTCTATGACTTATAAAACACTTTTTGCTTCTGTATGGGCCTTATTGGGTTTCAAGAAAAAGACCGATTGATAGAGCCTAGTGTAGCAAATTAAAGTCCAATCGTCATTTAAAAAAATTCAAGATTCAAAATTCAAAATTAAGATACCTAATATGGAAAAATGCATATTGTTTGAACACAAACTCTTCTTGACGGTTGGATTTGATAAGATTTTCTAAAGATTATCTCCAATATATAGAAGACAATCATGATTTTTTAAATTTTGTGTTAAATATTTCATAATGTATAATTATTAAGGAAGATGCTCTAAGGAGGACCCTTATAATGAGGACTTGGTGAGGACTTTTCGATTAATGGTTGTGATATCTATTTTTCGATTACATCTCAACAAATCCACCGTTCAATATTTAGATATTTATGAGTAAATCACTTATACAAATAATTATACATTATAGATGACTTAACGATTTCCGATTTCATTGAAAATTTGTAGAATTGATCTACTCATAAATATCTAAATATTGAACGGTAGATTTGTCGAGATGTAATCAAAAAGTAGGTCTAATCGAAAAGTCTTCACCAAGTCCTCATTATAAGGGTCCTCATTAGAGCCTCTTCCTAATTATTAACTATAAGTATGACAAGAGTACATTAATTGATATAAATCTGTCTAGTTCATTCTAAGAAAATACATTTCCGGGCGTAATTGGGGATTTAGGGGTTGAAACTTGATCACCTCGCTGTCAATGGCAACAGCTAGGTTGAAGCTCCTCGTTGACACAAAGCAAAAGAAGGTTCTGTTTGCCGAAGCAGGTAAGGACTTCGTGGACTTCCTCTTCACCCTTCTTTCTTTTCCCGCCGGTACAATCATCAGGCTCCTCTCCAAGGATAACATGGTTGGAAGCTTAGGAAAACTCTACGACAGCGTTGAAAATTTTAGTGCTACCTTTATGCAACCCAATCTCAACAAAGACATCCTCCTGAAACCCAAGGAACCAGGTGCTGTCCCTAATAACCTAGGGTTGTTGACCAATATCGAAAAACCTGAAAGAAAGGTGACCTACATTTGTTCGAATACAAACCAGTTACATGATCTCTATGGCTGCAACTACTTTAGCGATATCCACCCGTACTGTTCTGAGGATCCTAAAGCCAAATGTCCAAAGTGCGGTCACTTTCTGAGTTGCGCAACGACTTATGTTGCTCCACCGACGTCTACTCCGGCGAAAGCTCCTTCCACCCCTAAAGAGATAGGGTTTGTCAAACCCGTTGTTACATACATGATAATGGATGACTTGGAAGTGAAGCCTATGTCTACCATTTCGACTATAGCTCTTCTTAACAGGTTCAATGTTAGGGATTTTGGTGCCCTTGAAGAGAAGGTTGTTGATCTAGGCATGGATGAGGTGAGCAATTTTTACTTTCAATTTTTAATTTGGTAATTAGGTTAATTTACTGGTACATATGCAATTTTTCAGTGTATATAATCTTTCTGTTTGCCTTTTAATTTCCTGTGATCTTTTCATATTGGAATATTTACAGCCCTTTTTGGGCCATGTGCTGCTAGCTTAATGAAATTCCAATTGAAAATAGAAAATTTGATCTCAACCAATATGGGCCTATGCGGTTATGTAAGGATTCTGATAGGTTTTTCAATGATCGAACTCATATGTAATGAGCTTGTTACCCATTTAATTATGATTAACGAATTCTCGAGTTACATTTTCATGATCAGAAGAGTTTATGTTTACAACATCATTTAATTAAGGATTATCTCTGGTAAAATCCAATCAAATTAGAGATCTTTTAATCATCATGTATCAAACTATCAAATAAGTAGCTAGACGATTGATTTTTTTTGCAAAAATGATTTGTAGAGGTGATTTAAAATTTAAATGGTTGGATTATGAAAGTGTAAAACATGAATTTGTTACCCATAAGTGAAGTAAAATAACTTATATTGTTGGAGATGCTCAGTTATTAGATCTTTTTGGCTTTACCACATTTTACACTTTGTTGTTGAAGTAGCTTTAGTCGATAAACTAAATCGCTTAAGAGGATTCACTTCGAAAAAGAAGAAAACATATTTGGCTTTTCTATATGGTATTTTTATTCTCTTCTAATGGTAATGCCATTTGATTCAGACGTAATGATACCCGTTCTTGTTTCTGTTTCTTGTTATAGGGTGTGAAATTGCTCAAGGAATCGTTGCAATCAAAGTCAGTTCTAACTAATGTGTTTCTCGGAGGAGTGTCTGGAAGAGTGAAGCATGAAGAGATCTCAACGCTGCAATAAGTTAGTCTTCGTATTAGTTAATTTGACATTCCGAAGCTTCTCTAAGAGATGTACGTTAATTTTTTTGAACTGGGTTAATTTATAATTTGTTTGCCTTAAAAGAATTTTAATGACTTGCCTTTGGATTTCAAACCTTGTTTGCATTTGATCCTTTTATGCATATGATCCATTAATACAAATACAATTCTAGGTGCAGAATCATCAACCTGCACCTCAAGCCATGAACATTCAGAGTAATAGAGTTAGGCACATTGTTTTGAACAAACTACATAAGGTTGAAATCCATAAGCTACATAAAAACTTCCAGATAGCAAACTGGGAAATTATTAAACCAAACGAATACAAAATTTTATCAATTCAAACATAAAACAAGAATCTCAGAATACGAATCTCAAATTACAAGGTTGAATGCTCATGCTCGCTCATTTCTTTCCAAGGAACACATGGCTGAGAACTGACTTCGACTTCAATGATGCCTGAAGCAATTTCATTCCCTATAATAAGAAAGCGAATAAAAAATCATAAATTTTGAATAAAATGAGAAGAGCTAGCAAGTAATCATATATTTGAATAAACATAATTTCATAGTACACTTTGAAATTGAGAAGAGCTAGCATAAAAAAAGTTTGAATTCCAATAGCAACTCGATACAATTAATTGTTTTAAGCCAAGCAAATTAAGTATTAATCCAATTCAAAAAAGAAACATCCATAAAAGCTTCAGCATGTCTATTCAGTTGTTACTGATTTCACATCTTCATGCTGCATTCCTCTCAGAAACACATTGGTTAGGACTGACTTTGACTGCAATGATTCCTTAAGCATTTTCACACCCTACCATGGGAAACAGAAAAAAGGGGTTATCATTCATCTGAATAAAATGGGATCGATTAGCATTGTATCAAAATTAACTCGACTATAAACCTAGAGCATATATGTCTTGCATGCTTATTGACAAAGCGTGTAGAGCAGAAAGCTAACACTATCAAAATAATAACGATAGATAGACTATATTTATGAATCACATGTAAACTACATGATGTGACATTTGATGCAACACATAAGTACGAGACAATGCTCAAAATACTAGATGATGATTGAAAAGGTTCAAATCAAAATATGTGAAAAGACATACGTACCTCATCCATGCCTACATCAACGAGCTTCTCTTCAAGGTCACAAAGGCACTTAACATTAAACCTCTCGAGCTGAAGAATAGTCGCAATGGTAAAATTAGGCTTTACCTCCAAATCATCCTTTATAATATACGTAACAACCCCTTTCACAAACCCTCCTTCTGTGCTTATTGTACTTGGTGGAGACACATAACTCGTCCGGGTACTCATCGTGTAGGTGCAAGATGGGCATTTCACATTAGGGTCCTCAGACACATATGTATGCTGATCAGAATAGCCTCTTCTTGAACACTGGTAGATGACCTTCGGAGTTTCCACGTTGGTCAACAAACCTAGGTTATTTGGAACACCGGCTGGTTCTTTGGGTTTGAGGAGGATGTCTCTGTTGAGATTGGGCTGCACATACATGTCGTTGAGATTTTCGAAGCTCTAGTAGAGTTTGCCCAGGCTTCCCACCATGCTGTCCTGGGAGAGAAGCCTGACGAGAGTGCCGACGGGGAAAGATAAAAGAGCGAAGAGAAAGTCCACAAAGTCCTTGCCGGCTTCAGCGAACAAAACCTTTTGGCTTCTTTTGTAGCTTCACGTACGCTAATGGTTTTAGAGTTGGGGGTTGCCATTGACGAGGTGGAAATGGATTTGGCTAATGAGTAGGGTTTATTAGAAAGTCGTCTACTTAAAGGAGTCATTCAGCACCCTGCCAAATGCTCACTACACGTCTACACCTTACGCAAAAATTTTATGGGTCCTTGACCATAAGGTCCAAAGTTGGACAAATATTTACCATCAAGGACAAGGGAAAAACACGGTGCCCACCCGGTCCATTAATTGACCAATTTACGTTTCTGAATTATACATTTTACAAAAATTACGAAACTGCCACTGACAAATATTATTGACCTCAATAATATTTTTTGAGAAAACGTATATTTCTGTGGTAGGAGAGAAAGAACAAAGAAGCATCACTTTTGTGTATTTTATTGAGGTCAATAAAATTTTATTGAAGTCGACAACGAGAACGCCAGTGCAGCAACAATGAAGCATAACTTTTGTGTATTTTATTGAGGTCAATAAAATGTTTTATTGAGGTCAATAAAATTTTATTAAAGTCGACAACGAGAACGCCAGTGCAACAACGATGAAGTATCACTTTTGTGTATTTTATTGACCTCAATAAAATTTTATTGAAGTCGACAACGAGAACGCCAGTGCAGCAACGATGAAGCATCACTTTTGTGTATTTTATTGACCTCAATAAAATTTTATTAAAAGCCCTTAACAGATTTCATTGAGGGCCATTAACTCAATGCCACGCATTCCATGGAAATCAACATTGAGGGCCATTAACTCATTGAGAACCCTAGTGCAGCAACGATGTTGTATCGGTCACGAGTTTGAATTTCCAACGCCTCAAAAATTTTTATTGACCACAATAAAAAAATTATTAACCACAATAAAAAAAATTATTGACCTCAATAAAACATTTTTGGCTATAATTAGACTTGTGAATTGCATGCACTAAGTATTTATGTACTTTGAAGATAATGCTGGTGTTATTGTCAATCTGAAGGGAGAAATAAAATTTTATAAAATCAGTGAAATTTTAGTTTCTGGGTCTCAATCAGCAAAGAACAAAGAGCATCACCTTTGTGTATTTTATTGACCTTAATAAAATTTTATTGAGGTCAATAAGCTATTTTATTGAGATCAATCAAATTTTATTGAGGTCAATAAACAATTTTATTAAGGTCAATAAAATTTTATTGAAGTCGACAACGAGAACGCCAATACCGCAATGATGCTGTATCGGTCTCGAATTGGCATAAGCTTAACATATGCCGTATCTAGGATTTCATATTCTTGGTTTGATATTCACAATCTAAGACATAAGCTTAACAATATTCAATAGCAACTAACTTTCAAGAATAGTATATGCTCATTCCCAGAAACTAAGAGAGAAACTTAGAAACAAAGAAAACCAATTAACCAAATGGAAAGGATGGATCCGCGAACATAGCCGGAAATGATGCTCATTCCCAGAAACTAAGAGGTAAACTAAGAGAGATTGAGGGGTCTTGTACAGGATTCTCCATTGCTTGGTCAAGAGGAGCAAAGACAGTTAACATACTCGGGTTCTTGAACCCCACAAGTTGCAGATCAAGAAACGAAGCCATCACTTAAATTTGAAGTAACCCAATCGATTTTGTATTCACTCTGCCAATATTGGATTCTTCTCACAGAGAAAATAATGCCAATCTTAAAAGAGGAGACTAAGTTCTGTTTTAATTTATGGGCGTGATACCCATTCACCACAGACCAATCTCATTATCCAAAGCCAACTACTGCAGTCTCATACTAAGTAGCAATTGGCATGTTCCAGAGTTCGATTAAATTCAGATCAGTCTGCACAAATTGAATTCAAATCTCTTAAGCTTCAAGACCGAAGCTTTTAACCAAATCTTACAACTCGGATATGGAAATGCCACCCGAATGGGGGCGGGAACCTGGTAATTCGGGTCAAAGAAGTTCTCAACTCCGAGAATGATCAGAAACCAGTCATCGTAGATCGGCGACCCGATTGTAATCTTGACGTTGTTGAGCGAAATTGCGGAATCCGACGGCTGCACGGTGACGACGAGGGAGTGTCCGGACACGGGATCTTGGTGCCGGCGAGGAGCCATTTTAGGGTTTGGAGGGGCAGAGCGGGAGGGGCGAAGTGGAATTGCAGCAGAGTCCGGTGGAGCAAAGATGGCGAGGGACGGAGACTTTGGGGCGAGGGACGGAGACTTTGGGGCGAGGGACTGAGAGACGACCTCGGAGTCAGAAGCCACAGTCCAGCGCCTAACATCTTTTCTCAAGGGCAAAATCGTCAGAAAAATTCATAATAGATCAGACTTTCATTATTTTTGTCCTTGTTGGGAGTAGATTAAGCCCAACCCAGATCTGTTGGGAAATTTTCAAAAATCTCCAAACTGGTTAGGAAATATAAGGTGAAAATGTGTACCTATTGGTATTTAGCCTAAATTTTAACTCAAAATTTCCACTTTTACCGTCAGAAAAAAATAAGATAAAAACTAAAATCAGTAATTTACTTAAAAAAAAAACAAAGATCGAAGAAGGAGAAAAAGAAGATAACCATCACACCAGGCCACCACCGCACCACAGATTCAGGTGCAATCTAGTGATCTACGTCAAAATGTGAATAGTGTTTAAGAGAAACGTAAATAACAAAGAGAATGAGCAGAGAATATGATGTATTTCATTAATGAATAAGGGCCTCTATATATAGAGGAATACAAGATACAATATTTATTGATGTAGGAAATCTATTCTAAATACAATCCATACTCTAGAAGGAGTTTCCTTCCATAAACCTATTCTAGAGAATCCTAGTTTGACAAGGCACACAATAATGATATCCTGAAACACTCCCCCTTGTGCCGGTCACAACTAGGTGATGTTTTTCATATTGTCTTATTAAAAACCTTGCCAAGTAATAATAAAAACCCAGTGGGAAAAATAACCTTGGTCGAAGGGAAAAAGAGTACAATGCACCATTCACATTTGAAAGTGACATGTATATGTCAGACTCCCCCTAATGTCTGCACCTCCCCCTGATTCCTACAATCATGGGAGCTCAGATAACTTAAGCATACCAATGCTTTTAACATGTTTTTCAAATGTGGACTTAGGCAAAGACTTAGTAAATAAATATGCCACATTGTAGTGATAAAATAAGCTCAAATCGATCGTACCCTTTAGGTATCGAAATATTGTCTTTATGCCACTCCAATGGCGTTGCGTGGGTGCAGAGCTAAATCTAGCTAACAAGTTCACAGCAAAAGAGATGTCAGGTCTAGTGCATTGAGCTAAGTACAACAATGCGCCTATTGCACTTAGATATGACACTTCGGCCCCTAGTAATTCTTTGTCATCATCCTTTGGACGAAATGGATCATTCTTTGGATCTAGGGTCAGACCGATCATGAGAGTGCTAACTGGATGTACTTTGTCCATGTTAAACCTTCTTAACATCTTGTGGACATAAACCGATTGATGGATTAATATTCCACTATCTCAGTGCTCTAGCTCAAGGCCTAGATAGAACCGAGTTTTCCCAAGATCTTTCATCTCAAATTCGGATTTCAAATATGTAGCAGTATCTCTCAGTTCTTCGAGAGTGCCAATTAAATTCATGTCATCTACATAGACATCTATAATTGCAAATTTGGAACTTGTTCTCTTTATGAACACGCATGGGCATAAATCATTATTTATATATCTCTTCTCAATCAAGTAGTCACTTGACTTGGGTAATTGAAGTCCCATCAGGCACCTTCATATATATCTCTGAATATAGATCCCCCTAGAGATATGTTGTAACCACATTCATAAGCTGCATGTCAAGTTTTGTGGAAACTACCAAACTGACAAGGTAGCAAAATGTAATAACATCCCTCACATGAGAATATGTCTCCTCGTAGTCAATCTCAGGGCGTTGCGAGAAATCTTGCGCCACGAGGCGAGTCTTATATCTCAAGACTTCTTTCTTCTCTTTACGCTTTCTAACAAAGACTCATTTATGTCCAACATGCTTTACACTTGGGGGCGTTAGCACTACTAGCCCAAATACCTGTCTCTTTGTTAGTGAATCTAGTTCAGCCTGGATTGCATCTTTCCATTTAGGCCAATCTGCTCTACGTTGACATTCTTCAGCAGAGCATGGTTCGATGTCATCATGCTCTTTAGTCTATTGAGCAATACATCATCAAGAATTTCATCTCAAGCATGCATGCATTCATCGAGATTTTTCTATTCTCTGAAATTGATTCAATCATTGAGGCGTCCCCCAATATTGATTCATGGACATAACTATAATCAGAGATAATCTCATGAGACGGGTTTCAGGTATTGATGATGAATGGATTAGGCTGTGCCAAACTCGTTTCCTTGGGCGAGTATCCATCGAACCAAGTGGTCTCACTCTCTTCCTTTAAGGAACCACGGCCTCAACCATACCTGTCACGACCCGAAAATTTAAAACAAATAATAAGGCATTTTAGCCTTTAATTACATAACTAATTCGGGACGTGCAGCATGGAATATCAAATACAATTATGCACTAGAATTTTTTTTCTCTTAATTCAAGTACAACACTCACTCATTCCATGCCCACCAATGTAAATATTGACTCAATCTTTAGAGTCGAATATTACATTTCATAAATTTACATAATAAATTGATAATTCAATAAATTAAGTAAACTACTTCTTCAGAGTCTAATACACACCAGCGGAAGACTATCACCAGCCCCAACGGTTGATACTAGAATTCTCAACCAGTTCTCCAAATGCTAAAACGCATACCTAACCTGCATGATTAACCCTACACCATTGAATAGTGTACCGGGTTATGTTAACAAACCCGGTCAGCTTACGAAGCTGGTATGAGTAACCTCGATTTATATTGTATTAACAAGTTATACAAACAAATTATACAATTAAAATATTGCATAATTAACTTACCAAAAACAAATCGTATAAAAGACTTTTTAAGATAGTCCAAATACGAAAATATATTTTGAAATCAAAATCAATCTCCTTTTGTTACTAATTGAAACAATTAACAAATGCATCATTAACAAATGATATATATGCTCACATAATTATTCGATCAGAATAATATGGACTTTCCCATTTTTAGTGAATATTTTAGGATGACTGGTAAAGAACAAATCAAATCAAGTCCCAAGTCCCAGGTAACAAAATACCTAGCATGGGTAAAAATCCGCGTACAATCTGTACGGGTAAGCAAACAGCATACCAAGGTCTCCTACCAAAGCATGTACACTCAAGGTTGGCTCCTCCTTCCTATGAGTCTAATAGTGCACTATCTGTAGGGACTTAAGCCCATTGCTTAACTACTCACCACCAAACTCAATTTACCAGTAATTCACTTTGGTACACATTAGTACTATTCTTTCAACTCCAATGTGTCTTATGCACAAATTTACTTAACAATAAAACAATAATAATGAATATTTCATTATATTGTTTGTCAAACACTCCACACTCATAAAACGATTAAATTTGCATTTTTCACAAAATATCGTTTCCACAAATCAAATATTCAAAAACAATATAAATATTTTCATATATTGTTTTCCACTAAATCCCGCGTAAAACAATAATAATGAACATTTTCAAATGTATTGTTTTCCATACCAAACAAAATCACTCAACAATAATATAATTGTTTTTACAAATATATTATTTTTCCACTTCAACACCATCATCAAAAATATATATATTTTTCATGTAAATATACATATACGTGGTCATCCTCGCAGGAATGCCACTAATACCAACTATAGTTCATATTTAAAATTCATTTAAATTCATTTATTTTGAAAATCAATTTTCACTTACCGATGAACCGTTGTCGAACAAGTTCATTTGTTTAAAACCAAATATTTATTTTCAATAAATATTATTTCACAACCTAATAATTATTCTAATAAAATAATATGTGAATTTCATTCACCAACAAGTTGTCGGGAGAATTACTCACATTTAAACAATTAATTCAATCACCAAATTAATATTGTGAACTTTGTTCACCACAAATATCAAGTGAGTTTACTCACCTCTAATTCCAGCTGCGTCTTTAAATAGTAACCGGAAATCGACCAAAGCACGTACGCCTTATTTTTCGTAACCACCTATGATTATGCAATTTTAAATTAGCATAATACACTTCCAAAATATTATAAATATTCCGTAAATGTCACCTAGGACATCGGGACTATTTATCGGGACAAATTGACCGAAAGTCAACTGTCGGTCAACGTGGGGCCCATGTTAAATATTTATCGAACGGGTCCCACCGAAACTCCTCAACACCAAAATTTAACAGAACGCTTATTTCTAGCATCCTAACAACATATCCGAAAATGGTGACGATCCGACGGTCGGATTATCACGGATCTAATGATCCTTAACCCTCGATTAATTGATCATTAATCAAACGGTTGAAATTCAACGATCTCACCGTACAACATGTTTATAACTATAAGATTAACCATACAATTAAATTTGATAACTACCTCAAAGTCCAGATTGGAACGGATTGGATACGACGGGTGTCCATAGCAATTTGGGCTTTGGATTTCTGGCTTTGGGCCTTGGGCTTGGTCAACAGGCCCATTTGACCCTTTTTTTTTTCTTTTCTCTCTCCGCACCCTTCTCTTCTCTCTCCGCACCCATCTTCTTCTTCTCCGTTTTTCTTCCCGTTTTCTTCCTCTTTCTTTCTTTTCCTTTCTTCCTCTTTCTTTCTGGTCTTCCCTTCTTCCTCTTTCTTTCTTCTCCTTCTCTCTTCTTTTTCTTCTCTTCTCCGCCGCACCCACAGCAGCACCGCCGGCCTCTTCTCTCTTTTCTGCTCTCTTCTCCGCCGCACCCAACGCAGCTCCTATTTCTTCTCTTTTCTCTCTCCGCCGCACCCACAGCAGCTCATCTTCTCTCTACACCCAACACGCACACAGTAGCTCATCTCTTCTCTTTGCACCCAATCATCTCCTCTCCGCACCCAATCTCCAGCCACCACCGCTAGCTCTCTCTCTCCTTCTTCCGCCAATCACCGTTTCACCCTTGAAACCGCCACTGCCGCTGCAATCCTAGTTGCGCCGTCCAATTTCTTTGGACACCCAGAGCACCAATCAATCCAGACCTCAGCTCACACCATCATCACCAAGGTCTTCAACTTTTGAGCTTCAATCGGTGGCACAAGTGGTGGCTCATCCACCTTGTCAGACCCAAATGAAAAAGTGGGCGGCGGAGATGTTGGCAAAGATGCGGCTGGAGAGAAAGCAATTGGCTGAGGAGTTACAGGTGAAGCACGAAAAAGGCACAGCAGCAGGCCGGACAGGGGAAGTAAAGACAGGAGGTCCAGGGGGATTACTCAAATGAGGAATGGGGCTGCCGGTTTTAAATCCGTTAGCTGGTGATGAACAGAGTGAGTGAAGTTTAGAGAAATTTCGAGAATGAATGTGAGGAATAGACAAATGGGGTAGTGAGGTCACGGAGAGGTTGGGAGAGAAATTAGGTATATCATTGATCTGAGGAGAGTGAGAGTATTTAGGGGATTTGGGTCTGGTACGCTTTTGAACCCGAGAGGAAATTGGGTTGCTTGTGGTTGAGATTGATATTGAGTTTTTGCTTCAAGAATGATGCTAAGGTTAATTGGGTATGTGGAATAATTCAGGGAATAAGACAGACGAGACCAAGAGACAGAGTCAAGGAGTGCTCAATCATCACAGAGAGAGAGATCAATATTGGGGAAGGTGAGTACCGGGGGAGGGTGAGAGTGAGGAAGGAAAGAGAGAAAGAAATGATTAATTAACCTTAATCATTGATTAGAAATGAACGGCTCAGATTGAATCTTTAAGATTCAACGGCCACGATCGTGCAGACGAAAAAGAATTATTATAAAATTATTTCTTTTCACTTCAATCTCCCGAAATTCAAAACTCTCTCATACGAGCTCCAAGTTAAGCGTATTTTAAGATCACGAAGTCGTATCGACAAGCTCTAAAACTTTCGTGAAGAAAGTTTTGTCAAATTCTCGACGAATAAAGAGTCAACTCTTTTGACCTCTCAAAACTTATATTTTTTTCCGATTTAATATTTGTCCACCCACGATTCTACAAATATTACGAATAATCAATAATTAATTCCATAATTTTCTAAGAAATTAATATTGAAAATCTGGGGTATTACAATACCTCCACTATGTGTGGTTGTGGCACCATTATTGGCGTCATATCCCCTCTTTCTTTAGAGGATTTCCAACCTTGCAGGCATGTTTGCAGCTGGTATATGTGATCTCGTCACTTTATCAATATCAAAAAACACATCAGGCATCGAATCTGCTACGTTATGAAGATTGAGTATTCTATGCACTTCACTATTACTTTGTGCGGTTCAGGGATCTAGCTGAGATAGAGTGGGGACAGACCACGACAATTCCAGTCGTTCCTGTTGAACATTCTTGTTCTTATCTCCCCTTAACGACGGGAAGACTGTCTCATCAAAGTGACAATTCGCAAATCTAGCGGTAAAGAGATCGTCTGTCAAAGGTTCCAAATAGCGGACAATAGTTGGAGATTCGTTACCAACATAAATACTTAAACGTCTTGATTGGCACATATTTGTCGTGCAAATTGCATTCCTAATCATGAGAATTAAGCTTCTCCGAAGGCCTTTTGTTGTGTTTAATATGTGTTTTCATGTTTCTAGGTTATTTATGTGAGTTGATGTAATTCGGCACAATATGGTGCATTTTGGCGCATTTGAACCACTTCCGAGAAAAGGACGAGAAGTCAACCGTGACACTTGGACATCAAGATCATATGAGTCAAAGCTTCGGGAGTGGAACACACAAAGATTCCGGAGAAAGAAGAGTATAATTCCGAATTTCGGCGATTTTCCGAAGAACCACCACAAGCGGCGGCAGCACCGCCGGAGAACCACCAACCGTGGTGGTGAGACAAAGGGGCAGCAACTCACATGTTTTACTGCATCAATTCCATATGGCCAAGTCAGAAATCCATCCCCTCAGATGCCAAAATCTGCCATATTCCCCACTCACTTCCCTCCACATCATCATTCCATTTCTCCCATCCTTATTCCTTTTGCTTTTCATTTGTTTTATCCTCTCCCATACCATTTCAGATCACAAGCTCTTTATATATGTCTACATCTGATTCAAAAGAAGAACTCAATCAATTCAGAAAGTCACAAACCATTCAGCTGAGCCAAGAGCTCTCAAAAACTCTAGAATACGTCCCCTCCGTCCGGACTCCACTATGGTGTCCGGGCGGAACTACCCGTCCACCTACTGTAATTGTCCATTTTCGCATAGTTCTGTTCATTTTCTGGACTTTCATCCTTCACGAAAGTTGTTCCTAAGGCCTCTATTTACCTTACGGACTAACTTTCACAATCGTTTGTGCACTTACATGCTCTGGAATCATCAAGAACAGCAATGACCTGCAGGAATCCTGGAGGTTTTGAGCAAGAAGGAGTGAGGAGAAGAAGAGGATACATGGAGCAGCTAGCAAACTCTTGGGACAGCAAGGACCTGCTGGATGTCTTCATGAGCATCTCTCAACCTATCTTTACTTATGTTTTATTCAAGCATGTGTGTATAAATTCTTATGGTTGGGGACTAGGGTTGTATGCCCTAGTTCATTGATGTTGGATTGTATAACTTTGATGTTTTATGCATGTTGGTTGATTCTTGGATATGTTTATTGTCTATTTGTGTTAGATGCTTGCTTAGGGATATGACAAATTCATGAGCATGTGTTTAATCCATTTTTGTGAGAGTTTGTAAGCTTGAGAACCTTATTAATTCTAGACAAATGACAATGAGCATGATGAATCTAAGTAAGAAACTTAATTTGTTTGAATCTTGATTCTTGGAACTCTATGCCTAGGAAGTTTACTTGGGGACCTTGGTAAGGCTTGGGTAAATGGATTATGAGTATTTGTGTCCATGGTATGGTACAAAATAGGCCTAGAAGAATCACATCCTTGACTATGGTATGGTTGGGATTTGGGGTTTGATCCACTATCAATTTGGTTTTGTGTAAATCCTTGCTGCATTTGTTCTTCACCTCCATTCACGTTTGAATGTGAGACTTGATTCTCATGACCATAACTGGACATGATGACATTAGATTGCACTCGCTTTCCATACCATAACATGGGTGGAATGTGGGGATTGTTACACAAACTTCTTTAACATGTGCACACATTAGGTTGTTAATTCAATAGATATGAAAACTCAATCATTCTACCATTCCTATATCTTTCCATATTCCACTTTTCACTTTTGTTGGGCTTGTCACCTCAACACATTCACTTGCGTTTTCACTTGTTTACTTAGATTTGCATGGTCACTTTAGGTTACTGTTTTGGTTACTTGTCACTTGAGAGTGACACAACTTTGAATACTACACTCACATGTGCACATACTCCACTACACTTTGCATTCATCTATCTCTTGTCTCATCATTTTAGTGTTAGAAACTTGGTTACCACATGATTACCAAGTGGATTTTGGGCCTTTCAATCCCTTGGGTACGACAACCCCCGGTCCTTAATCTATACCATCCCCTATCTTTGACGATACGTAGACATGTTTTCAACGCAAAATTATCGTCTCGTCACGTCTCTGGGGACCCATTTTGGTGCGTTATGGGGGTGCAATTGGCACATAAACCACACAACCAAAAAATGCGTAAATGTGAGACATCCGGCTCATATCCAGTTACCATCTGGTACGCAGAAAACGGTAGATTGGTAGTGGGTCTGAAACGAAGAAGTAAAGCTACATGCAATATTGCATAACCCCAAGCAGATTATGGGAGATTGGTGTGCATAACCAATGCCCGAGAGACCATTTGAAGTCTATTAATGGTGGCTTCTGCGAGACCATTTTGTGTATGCACATGGGGTACGAGATGCTCAACATCAATCCCAATAAACATGCAATAATCATCAACTGTATGTGATGTAAACTCTCTAGCATTGTCAAGTCGTATTTGACTTAATAGGATGACATGGGTGGTGAGCCCTTAAGTGTATAATTTATGCTAGAAGTTTTGCATAAGCAGCTTTGCGTGTGGACAATAAAATGACATGTGACCAGCGTGTCGATGCATCCACCAAAACCATAATATATCTGAAAAATCCGCAATATGGTTGGATGTGTCCACAAATATCTCATTGGATACGATGTAAGAATGAAATAATTTATTTTGTGTCCTTAGCATAGGATGGTCTTGATCCTAATTTGCCTAAGGAACATGCTTTGCAAAACGAGCCATTGGCCATAGAGGCGTTAAAAGCATAAGAGGCATCCTGATTAAGACTTGAATCAGGGTTCACATCAGAGGAGAAACGGTCGTTAGATTTCTCGACCGGTAGCCAAAGCTTTTGGAAATTGTCGACCGGTCGCCGAGAATGTGTCGACCGGTCGCCAGAGCTTTTGGACGTTTCTGAATTGCTGCTGTGAGTTGTCGCCCGTCGCCGGGACATTGTCGACTGGTCGCCGGGACATTGTCGACCGATCGCCGGGACGGCAGAAACGCCAGTTTCTTCTCCTTGGATCAATGTTTGATCCTTGCTTCGATTAGCTCGATAGAATGGATGTCCGTGTGAGGTTTTCAATACATGGATCATCATATCACGACCGTGATGTCCCAAATGGTCGTGCCAAAGCCTATATGTGTCAGAATCCAAAAGATCATCTCTAAAAACGTTATTGGATTCAATAATTCGAATAGTAGTTAAGTATAACCCACTAGATCGACACATAAGTTTTTCTAATATGCGCTTTCTTCCGCAATCATTAGAAGTGATACATAAGTATTCGTTTTCATTCTTACAATACGTTTCCAAATAATAACCATTGGCACAAATATCTTTCATTACATCGAGGAAAAATTCAAAAATTTATTATTCATATGCCAACGATTAAACCGAGGTCTTGTACAGAAAATCTAATCCAAAATAACTATGTTAAAAGTCAATTTAATTAAGGCATAAAAGCCTTTACAAAATAAACTTGGAAATAAAACAATTGCAATTCATTCGAAGTTTGGAGCTTCCATGGTCTTCTCTGTAGTTTGGTCGACCTTAAAATATGCAATCGTGAGATTGACGTCTGTGTCATCTCTAGTATCTTCTTTATAGAAACTTATGAGAAACTTCCAATACAAAATGATGACATTAGAGGTGCTCATGTCTTACATATACCGTAAGCGATATAAGGCCCGTCACTCTCCTAATGCTTCTCATAATCAAGTGAAGTGTAGCTCACTATCAACACATGTTTCAATGGTGCGTTCGGCACCTTGTGCCTTTGGAGGATGGATTGGTACTCTTGGCACCCTATTGCCACGCTTTCCTTTGCCGGCGTTGGCATGGCCACCATGGCCCATGCCTCTTCCTTCTTGCCCTCTTCCATGTGGTGCAATATTCCCACGAAGTTGTGCAACATTGTTGCGGTTACCTTCCTTAGTATGACAATTATATGGACCGGATCGTCCATTAGCATTACCCTTGACATTAGGGTTTTGTCCTACTTTGGCCATAATTTACTTTTGGAACTCTCTTGTTCCGGCAGGCCTAAAATTATTGTTCATCATGATCGTGTCATGTTTTTCAGCTACTTGCAGAAAGCTGATTGAACGTAGTAAGTCGCTTGACATTATACTCCAATCGATATTACTTGGACAATATAAGTGCCAAAGCTGGGAAGGTAGAGAGGGTCTTCTCTATTAAGTTAGTTTCTGTAAGAGTCACCTTACAAAACTTGAAGCATAGTCCGTAGTTGAAGCATCTCTGAATTATATTCAGTAATGGTTTTGTGAAATTACTTTATCACCATAAGAAGATACTGTAGTTTTGTAGTCTAAAAAGACATCCATGAACACTAAATAAAATTCCAAGATAATTTGGATTAGAACAAGACCAAGATGGTGTATGACCATAACTTAAACCGTTCGGTAGCTCTACCCAAGTATGACCAGGTAAGTAAGATGAGATGTCGGTAGAGCGAGGCTCACTTGACACCACTAATCTCAAATCACTTTCCTAAATATCATACCCAAGTAGGTGAGCCTAGTAATGAGTAAGTTATGACCAAAAATTGGTCGAATTCGATGCTTTTGTGAAATTACTTTATCACAAAACTTTTCTTTGATGCTCATGAAATTACTTTATCATAGCATATATTATGAATCCCCACGATTCAATTAAAACTCATAATGTCTCACGCCATAAGAGGGGTCGGGATGAAGAAGAAGAGAAGTTTTGAAATCCCCGAGAAAAAGGATGCGGAAATTAAATCAAAGCAGGAACTTTTAGAAAATCTTACTTGGTTTTCTTTTGTTGTAAAATCGCAGAAAATTTCGATCCTGAGTTTTGGTCCTTTGAAACTGAATATCCGAAGATCCAACGGTCTGAATTACGTGAAATTTGAACTGGTAGTAGTAGATACACGGAGGAAGCTTTCATCAAAGTTGTGGCTTGATCCAACGGTTGATAAAAGAGAAAATTGCTTCCAAAGTCGGATGTCGTGTGCAGGCCGATTCTTGCGTGATTTGTTTTTGTAGTAGCCGGTGGTGGAGCGAGCCTAGGGTTTTTGGTTCTGGGTTTAAGGCGCGTAGCAGGAGGCTATGCTGAATATATCTTTGGCTTTTTAATCTCAGGGTTAGGGCTCGTGTTGATAACGTGTTTAAGAGAAACGTAAATAACAAAGAGAATGAGCAGAGAATATGATGTATTTCATTAATGAATAAGAGCTTCTATATATAGAGGAATACAAAATATAATATGTATTGATGTAAAAAATCTATTCTAAATACAATCCATACTCTAGAAGGAGTTTCCTTCCATAAACCTATTCTAGAGCATCCTAGTTTGACAAGGCACACAATAATGATATCCTGAAACAAATGACATATATTAATTATTATAGAGCCATATGTCATAGGTAAATTAATTGCCATATATGAAGGGACTCGGATCCTCTCTTCACGGAGGAGTACTTTTTTTTCCTCACAAGTTAATCCTCGTCCTTCAATCTGATCTTGCGGTTAGGATTTGCTTACCTTTTTTTATTTCTTCTTCTTCCCCTCTCTCATCCCCTCTCTCTGTCTGCAACTTCCCCCTCTCTCTCTCACGTTGCAATATCTCTCTCTCTCTCTCTGAAAATCCTAATCCCAATTTCAAGCTCGCTATCGCTCTCCAATTTCCAAGCAAACCTTCGATTTCGATCGCATGATTGGCAATGGCTGATGCTGAGACTTTCGCGTTCCAGGCAGAGATCAACCAACTTCTTAGCTTGATCATCAATACCTTTTACAGCAACAAAGAGATTTTCCTTCGCGAACTCATCTAGATCTTAGGTTTTTTCCTAATTTTTTATTTCATTGATCTCCTTCCGATTCAACATGAACAAAGAGTTATATAAGCTAGGAAGAGTTGATGCTTCAAATTAATAGTTTCTGCAGTTAAAAAAAAAATCGATCTGGAGTTTTGTTCTTTTTTGGCCAAGAGATCTGGAGTTTTGATTTGATTTTTCAAATGTGGAGATAGATAGATGGAGCTAGGAGAAGAAACTGTTTCAGATAAGTTGAGAAAAAAAAATTAATGGAAGAGTGAGAGATTTGCAGAGTAAGTCTATGGGTTTAAATTTTTAGATGTGGAGAGGAATGAGAGATATTGCAACGTGAGAGACGTAGAGAGAGAGGTGAGACTGTTTTACTATTTTCCAACTTAATAGTAAGAGAGAGAGAGGGAAGTTACAGAGAGAGACTGAGAGAGAGAGTTAAAAGAGAGAGGGAAGTTGCAGGCAGAGAGGGGAAGAGAGATAACGAAAAGAGCAGTAGTGTTCACATGCTCAGTAGAGTCAATGCTCAGTCATGCTCAGCCACCGTTGGATTTAAATCCAACGGTGGAGAATGATAGTCTTTTTTAAACATATTTATTTTTTCATCATTCTCCACCGTTGGATTTAAATCCAACGGTAGCTGAGCATGACAGAACATTGACTCTACTGAGCATGTGAACACTACTGACGAAAATAGAGGGGATGAGAGAAAAGAAGAAGAAAAGAAAAAGCAAGTAAATCCTGGCCGCAAGATTATATTGGAGGGCCAGGATTAACTTGTGGGAAAAAAAGAGAGCACCTCTATGTAAGGAGAGGATCCGAGTCCGTTGTAGATAAAAAGTAGTGCGGTGGTGGCTTGGGACCTTTTCTTTTTCTTCAGCTTTTTCTTTAATTCAGTGGTTTTAGGCTTTTAGCTTCTTCTTCTTTTTCTTAATTTTGAGTCTAAAATTATATGTAGAGTGTAATGGGCATTTGGTAGGGTGATAGTAGTTTCACCCTTCAGTTTTTGCCTTGTTACAGGCCGCCAAAGTTGTATAATTATCTAACCGTTGATTTGAAAATACTCATGAAGTTTTTATTATAAAGTTCTTACTAGAGACACTCACATCCCGAAATTATGTAATTTAAAATATCAAAATATTTTATCATTCTTAGTAGTGAATTAATTTGCGAATTACCTTATTAGTCCCACAAAATCTCATAATTAACAATGAATCCTAAGAATTCATGATAAAACTAATCTAATCACCCTCATGGCCCTGCCCTCAAAGAAGTTTTAACAACTGGATAGTACTGTGAAAATGTGGATATCCAGTCTGTGAAAATGTGGAGTGTTGTTCCACATTGAAAAATTGTAACGTTGCAATAGATTTTATAAAGATTTGAGTCTCTTTAACTATTGTCAATTGATTTTGATTGTGACGCTCATATTAATTACTTTATCATTATACAACTAAAGAAGACGAAAAAGATGAACAATTATGTGTATTGAGCTAAAAACGATTTCCAGATTCATTATTTACAGCGAGAGATCGAGGCTACTTACTATGATACAACATATACATGACTGACACTGGGAAGACATTTTTTTTTTTGGGCCAAGCAGGGAAGACATTTGTTAGAACTGAGTTGAAGTTCAGAGATTCCTTCAACAATTTCACACCTACACATACCAACCTGGTGGCACAGCTACTGCGGGAGCTTCCTTCTTGGGAAGGAAGACATTTGTTAGAACTGAGTTGGAGTAGAAAGATTCGTTCAACAATTTCACACCCTACAAAAGCCCCAAAAAAAATAACAATAATAATAAATAAATTAGCGAGACTAATTTATACCACAGCTAGGAATTCAGCAACAGGTAATTAGCTTGATTACAATTTACAAACCAAAAATTAAGAAAACAATTTCCTAGAGAAATGAGCTTGTGACCCAAGTGGGGGCAATAAAGGTGGTCTTGGAAAAAAAAAAGGAAGTAATTAAACAGAAAAAAATTCTTACCTCATCCATACCGAGTTCAACAACCTTCACTTCAAGGGCACTAATATCCTTGACATTGAACTTCTTGAGCAGGGTTACGCTTGAAATGGTGGACATAGGCGGCTTCACCTCCAGATCATCCATTATCGTGTACGTAACAAAGCCTTTGACATATCCTGCAGCTCCGGTGGTCCCCTTGGGTTGACCAACATAAGTCGCCTCTGAAGACATGGTGCTCTTGCACGACGGACAGAGCTTCTTTGGGTCTTCGGTCACATAACGGTGAGCAGTACCACCGTAATTACTACAATTTTGCGAACACACGTAGAATAGCTTATTCGTAGCAGGCGATTCTAGCAAACCAAGGACATTAGGTCCAGCAACTGGCGTCTTGGGATTGAGCAGGATGTCCTTGTCTAGATAAGGTTGCATGTAGGTGTCACTAAGATTTTCAACACTCTCGTACAGTTTGCCAAAGGTTCCAACCATGCCATCCTTGGAGAGAAGCCTTGTGACAGTCCCCACAGGCAAAGAGAGAAGAGTGAAAAGAAAATCCACAAAATCCTTCCCCGCTTCTGCAAAGAGAACCTTTTGACGCTTTAAATCGACGACGAGCTTCAGATGAATGGTACTGGAGTTAGGGGCTGCTGGCGCCATTGATGACTCAGTGAGCTAGTGGATGATATTAACTTAATTTGAAAAACTATGAGAACTTAATTGGCTCTATTAATTATACACCTATACCTTCAGCAAATCGTTTATTAATTTATTAGAAGTAAAATTCTTTACTTGTTCTAAAGATCTGGACTTGTGGTTCTTTTCTTTTTCTTCTAAGATACCTACCCTAGTCACATATCTATTCTTTTGTTAAATGATGGGCATCGTTGTTCTTGTTGTTATTGGTGACACCAGTCGATCCTTGGACCTGATTGTCTTTACAAATAAAGCATATATAGGCCGCCAGGACAAGAAAAGGATGGGCATCGATCTTTTTTTTACGTACAGCTATGTTCTTTTCCACCTTAATTTCTTTTATCAGTCTTAATTGGTCTTACTAGTTAGTTCTTTTTATGTATATTTGTGTTTTTCTGGAAAAAAAAAAATCATAAAATTATCAAAATACCCCTCACGTGAATGTTAAATATCACAAAATTAGATAGAAAAAATTGAAATTGACGTATGGGGTGCAAATTGATAATTTTTACCAAGTTTAAGGGGTAAATTGATGCAATTGCAAGTTCATAGTATAAATTGATAATTATAGCCAAGTTTATGGGGCATTCTGGCAATTATGCTTTTTATATTTAACTCCTTTCTAGTTGATAAATCAAACCTCAACCCAATTTAACCTTCAATCCTTCTCTCTTTCTTCGATTTTTTTCTTTTCTTCTTCAATTCTTCCTCTGGGTTTTTCGTTCTCAATCAATCATTCTTCTTCCTCCTTTGTCCTCTCCTTCTTCCTCTCTTATCTATTTCCTTTTCTTCTTTCTTCCTCTTCTCCCCCTTCTTCTCTCTCTGTTTTCCTCTCGACCCAGCTCTCTCTCTCTTCTGACGAGCCCAGACCGAAGCCCAGCTCAATCTCTTCCGATCCCAGCAGCAAGTTGTCGTTGTGCTCTCTCTCCTAGCTGTGTTGTTGCCCTCCTCCGCTCCAATCCCAAGCCCAAAACCTACGCCGTTGTGCACCATTCCGGTTACCGACGCTGACTGAAAATCGATTCAATTTTTCAGTATACCGAAAATCGGTAACCGACAATGGTCGGCCCAGTTCGGTAGAAAATTTTGGAAACTAATCATGATCGGCTCGGTATCGGCGCCAACCCAAAAAGGTTGGTTACCGTACTAAAGCCACCCCTAGGTAGGGTGATAGTAGTCTCAACCTTCAATTTTTGCCTTATTGCAGGCCACCAACGTTGTATAATTAGAAACCACCACTGGTGGTCGAGTTGGTCGAGCCTCCAGATGTGGTACGCCCCCACCCAGGTTCGAATCTTGCCGACTACGGATTGAAGTTAAATCTCAATTCATTCTGTGGCTGGCCAGGGGGAGAGAGAATTTGACACTGCCCCCGAGTGGATTAGTCCTTGGGCCTAGGAAGCCTTTGGGATACCACGATTTCGATAAAAAAAAAACGTTGTATAATTTGATATCACACAATTATGTAATTTAAAATATCATAATATTTTATCACTCTTAGTAGAGAATTAATTTGCAAATTACCTTCAGTTCCACAAAAGCTCAAAATTAATAATGAATCCGAAGAATTCATGAGAAAACTAATCTAATCATCCTCATGGCCCTGCCTTGAAAGAACCTGTAACGACTGGATGCTACTGTGAGAATGTGGAGTGTTGTGCCACATTGGAAAATTGTAACTTTGCAATAGAGTTTATAAATATTTGAGCTTCTCCAACCATTGTCAATTGATTTTGGTTGTGACGCCCAGATTATCATGATACAACTAAAGAAGAAGAAAAAGATGAAAACAATTATGTGTATTGAGCTAAAAACGATTTCCAGATTCCTTAGTTACAGAGAGAGAGAGATGCTACTTACTATATATGAGGTCATCTCCAGTAATAGAGGTTATAGGGCTAAAGGGCTCTATTTGGCCCTATTATGGTCTCTAACAAGGAAATTAGGGTGGGCTAAATGAGGGATGAGAGGAGGGAGCAAATTTGCCGCCCACCTCACAAAAATTGACACTTGTCCTAGGACAAGCCATAATTAGGATATAAATATAATATAAATAAAAAATATTATAATATTAGAAAGAAAAAAAAAAGGCTGCTCTCTCTTGCTCTCTCTCGGCTACCCTTCGTTCGGCGATTTCTTCACCGGCCGGTGACCATTAAACTCAAGACCGGTCCCATTCTCTTCGTCTCCTCGATCTCTTTATCCCCATTTCAAATTTTCTCACCGAAGCTCAGTGTTAAAGGAGATTCGAAGCATGAACAGTCGAACAGTTCCCCGATTTTCGATCTTGTTTTTCTGCCAAATATACTAGCTATACCTAGTGGACTTTAAAGCTCTCTTCACGGCGAACCCAGTGCTACCAACCTCCTTCATCGATTCTTCCTAGATTGGGAGAGAAAATAAGAGAGAGAAACTGAGCAAGGGAGAGAGAGAGAGAGAGTAGACATTGGCAAGGGGAGAAGAATGAAAAAAAAAATAGCTAGACAAATCCTGGCCACATAATCAAAATGGAGGGCCATGATTGAATCATGAGTCCAAAAGCTAACCAAAGTTAACAAGAAGGACACGTGGCATTTTCACAATGAGTGGGCAACAAATTTGTTCCCGATGAGAGGGTTATAGGGCGGGCTAATTTGGCCATGAGGGTGACCCTTGAGAGCTTGGTGGGGACCACCACGTGGGGAGAGAGAAGGTCTTGTGCGCAACAATGAGGAATGAGTTTATCACCATAATTGCTTAATATAGAGGCATCATATGTAACAAAATTTAATTATGGTTAATCATGATCAACTTACTTATAATGAGAGAAAAAAAATTAACAATAAAAAAACTTATATTTTAATATTTTATTATTTGCTCAATCTCTTCATCTCTCATTCATCATCGTTCTATCACAACCACAAAAGTCCACACTCCCCAACTCTTCATCTCTCCTTCAGGACTTGGATTGTCAGCTATAAAATGCAAGGCTAAGATCTGCTTGGCTTTATGCCAAGCTGCCACGTCAGTCTAACTCTATCGAATGGTTAAAATCGAAAGGTGAAAAAGCTCAACTTCTACACACATACAGAGAATCCTTTCCACCTCATCTTTTCGTTTCTTTCTTTCTCTGCAACTACCAGCCATCTCTTTTGAACAAATAAGGACATTTGATTTGTTCTGTTTTTTTTTTTTAAAGTAGAGCTTAATCTAATATATATTTGATTATTCATTATAACAATTTCTAATGAGAACTTTTCAATAGAACTTCAATAAGGGGAAATGGATTTCAAATTTTCATCGGGAAAGTGTAAGGCAAAGGGGCAAAGGGCGCCATGGTTTCGTTGCGGGCCAAGAACAACAGTTCGTCCGTACTCACCGGAGGAGGAGGAGGACGAGAGATTGGGTAGAAGGAAGAGTATTCCTATTGATTTTGATTATTGACCTGTTTAACCGCTAGAGATTTTTTTTTTTTGAACAATAATCGTTATAGATTAGCTTCAAATTTCATATTTGAATGCATAGTGGATGTTGGAGAAGAGGAATGTGTCAGGTTTATTCCTTTTTGGTTAAAAAGAACGAGAGGGGAGACTGGATCTGGAGTTGCTTTACGAATCAGAAGATGGATTTGATGATTGTATGATGGCGTCTGGGTTCGTTTCAGAGAAAGAAAGAAGGGAGAAGATGGGGCAGAGAACTCTGGTAATTTGTGTGTAGGTTAAGCTATTGGAACCCTTTTATATGGAATTAGTATGACGTGGCATCTTGACATTAAAACCCAAGCGGATCCTAGCACTGCAATTTATAGCAGAGGATCCGATTCCCATCATTACAACCCCAAAATCCGGAAAAAGTCAAAATGGCAAACCCAGAAAATCTAAATTCGGCAGAAATATAAGTACGAGTGCAAAAGATTTATTTCCTCTCTCTCCTCGTTTCTGTCATAGTGCCATCTATCTTCATCTTTTTTTTGGATTGAGATCTATCTTCATCTTAAGTTGAAGGAAATCCACAACCCCCAACCCAAAACCCCCCAAGTTCTCCTCCGTTGCAGAACCCTTCTTCATCTCTCCCACTTTGACGCCGCCAGCGAAAACCTTCATCGTCTCCACCTCACCCAAATCACAAATAAAATCCCAACAAACTCAGTTTTAGGATTTGATTTTCCTTCCAAGTTTTTTCATCATCAATTCCTCAAGTGACAGAAAAAATCCAAAACTCAGACTGAAATTCAAATTATTCATCCTCTCTTTCAACAAGATTTTCACCACTAAAACCAACCCAACAAACCAAAATTGGCAACTCAGAGTCCAAATTTGGGTCTAAATTGGCAAGAATAGTAATACGAATCCATCTGAATAGTGTAAAAAAGAACTTAATTTTATTGGGTGCCGCAGTGGTGCATGACTCATTTATTTTAGACTCATATTTGAGTCTCAAAATATGAATCATCTTCACTGTGACATAAATTTGGACTCAAATATGAGTCATAAACTTTCTTTTGGTTTGCACATAGGGGACCTACGAAAATGAGTTCAACCCAAATTTGAGTCCAAACCTACTTATATTTGGGTCCTCATTTTGAGTCTCAAGCAATTATAAGCCTAACTTTTTCCGACCTACTATGGGTGAATTTCTTTTCTTTTGGACTCAAATTTGGGTCCCCGTTGGTGATGCTCTTAGTAATGAATTAATTTGCAAATTACCTTCAATCCCATAGAAGCTCATAATTAATAATGAATCCGAAGAAATAATTAACAATGAATCCGAAGAATTCATGATAAAACTAATCTAATCACCCTCATGGCCCTGTCATTAAAGAAGCTTTAACGACTAGATGCTAGTGTGTTATTGTGAGAATATAGAGTGTTGTCCCATATGACAAAGTGGTGTTAGCTTAGTGGTTAGAGCACCCACTACCTAAGATCAATGTCATAGGTTCGAGTCACCAGGAGGTAGGAGTGAAATCCTTTGATCCTCCTTAAAAAAGAAGAAAAAAAAAAGTGTTGTCCCATATTGAAAAATTGTAACTTTGCAATAGAGTTTATAAGGGTTTGAGCCTCTCTAACCATTGTCAATTGATTTTGGTTGTGACACCCAAATTATCATGATACAACTAAAGAAGAAGAAAAAGATGAACAATTATGTGTATGGAGCTAACAATTAGTTACAGAAAAGAGAGAGAGGCTTCATCTTCCACCATAAGACATATTTGTCTTCCATTATGGTCTCCAACAAGGAAATTGGGGAGGTCATGTGCGCTACAATGGGGAAATGATTTTGCTCACCACAACCACTACGCGGTGATACAACCACTTAATATGGTAAAATTTAATTATGGTTAATCATGATCAACTTAATTATCATAAGAGAGAAAAAAAAAATTAACAATAAAAAAAACTTATATTTTAATATTTTATTGTTTGCTCAAATCAGTCAATCTCTTCATCTCTCCTTCATCATCACAACCCCAAAATCCAAAAATAGTCAAATTGGCAAACCCAGAAAATCTAAATTGGCAGAAATATTAGTACGAGTGCAAAAGATTTATTTCATCTCTCTCCCCTTTTCTGTCATAGTGTCATCTATCTTCATCTAAGTTGAAGGAAATCCACAACCCCCCGCCCAAAACCCCCCAAATTCTCCACCGTCGCAAAACCTATCTTCATCTCTCCTACTTTGACGCCGTTGGCGATATCCAAACCTTCATCGTCTCCGCCTCACCCAACTCACAGATAAAATCCCAGCAAACTCAGTGTTGGGATTTGATTTTCCTTCCAAGTTTTTTCATCGTCAAATCATCAATTCCTCGAGTGACAGAGAAAATCCAAAACTCAAACTGAAATTCAAATTATTCATCGTCTCTTTCAACAAGATTTTCACCACTAAAACCAACCCAACAAACCAAAATTGGCTACTCAGAGTCCAATCAGTCCATACAGTATCAATTTCTGAAAGATTGTTTTGGGTGATCATATAAATTTATTGTTACCCAGTCATACTCCAAGAAAATTAAGAGCATAAAATAGAGAGGTAACAGAAGATCGATTGGGTTTTCTGGGATTTTTCACTTGTGCCTCATGGTGGTGATGGGAGGAAGAAGAAAAGGGATGGAGGGGAGAAACTAGGTACAAGAGGAAAGAGAGAATTTTTTTTCTTTTTTCTTCCAATATTGGTCTTTCTTTTCATTACTAATTGATAGTTATTAATTTATTAAAGAAAAAAATCATTTTTAGTCACTCAACTTTGACTCATTCGACACTTTCGTCCATGAACTTTGAAATATATCACTTTAGTCTCTGAATTTTGAAAAAAACTATCACTTTCGTCCCTGACCGAAGTTTTCACCGAATAAACCTCCGATTCCGGCCAATTTGAACGACAACACATACTGGGCTTTGAAACTCTCCTTGAGGCGAGTTCAACGCCACCAACCCCGCCTCAAACCGTCACCGGACGGTGGAAAATTTTACAATTAAAGTTTCGGCCACCACCGACTTTCGGGCTAAATTCGAGCCATTCTAGGCCGAATCGAGTTTAGCCCTAGTTATAAAAGTTACTCCTCTCATCCGTGCAAACATTTTGGCATAGGTTTTGCACCATTTTTTTTTCGGTTAGGGACGAAAGTGATAGTCGGTGTTGAAGTTCAGGGACGAAAGTGATATATTTCAAAGTTTAGGGACGAAAGTGTCGAACGAGTCAAAGTTGAGAGACTAAAGATGATTTTTTCCCATTTATTAATAATAATTTGAAAATATTAATCATAGTCAATACTATTAATAAAAAAATGTTAACCATGGTCATACAATGAAACATGTGGCAATTGTTTATTAGATAACGATATCACCAACAAACTAATGTGGTGAGCAAATTCTTCTCCGAATTGGGAGGGATCGTGACTTTGGCTCCTGAGGTGCTGCTGGGGTGCGTTCCACATATGCATCTTTAAAATAAATCAATGGTCAAGATATTAATAAGATTGAAATTCAACGGTGAATAATTATATAGTGTGCCTTAATTAACATGCATGCATGCAACCGTAACAAATGGAAATAGACAAATATATATATATATATATATATTAGTAACGGTAAAAAAAAATAAAGGTCAAATTTCAAACATTTTAGCAATAAATAACGGCAGAATTGACCGAGATTAACCTACATTTTGGCTCCTGAGGTGCTGCTGGGGTGCATTCCACATATGCATCTTTAAAATAAATCAATGGTCAAGATATTAATAAGATTGAAATTCAACGGTGAATAATTATATAGTGTGCCTTAATTAACATGCATGCAAGCAACCGTAACAAATGGAAATAGACAAATATATATATATATATATATATATATATATATATTAGTAACGGTAAAAAAAATAAAGGTCAAATTTCAAACATTTTAGCAATAAATAACGGTAGAATTGACGGAGGTTAACCTACTACCTCTCACCAAAATAATAAATATGAAAAACTTCATTTAAAATAAGAAAATAATTAAAGAGTTATAATTTGACTTTGAATTGTTCAAGACGGTCAAATTATAACCCTAACTGTTTTAATAAATAATATTATATTGAGAGTTATAATTTAGCCCAAGGACCCAAGGAGCCAATAGATGGCCTGATACAACTAATACATGACTCACACCACTACTGCGGCAGCTTATTTCTTACCAGCGATGTAATCTGACACAGCTACTGCGGCAGCTTTCTTCCCAAGGAAGACATTTGTTAGAACTGAGTTGGAGTTCAGAGATTCCTTCAACAATTTCACAGCCTACCAAAGCAAAAAAGAAAACAAATAATAATAATAAATAAATTAGCGAGACTAATTTATACCACAGGAAGCAACAGGTAATTAGCTTGATTACAATTTACAAACCAAAAATTAAGAAAAACAATTTCCTAGAGAAATCAAGTAATTAAACAGAAAAAGATTCTTACCTCATCCATACCGAGTTCAACAACCTTCACTTCAAGGTCACTAATATCCTCGACACTGAACCTGTTGAGCAGGCTTATGCTTGAAATGGTGGACAGAGGCGGCTTCACCTCCAGATCATCCATTATCATGTACGTAACAAAGCCTTTGACATATCCTGCAGCTCCGGCGCCGGAAGTTGCTTCGGTGGTTGCCTTGTGTTGACCAACATAAATCGCCTCTGAAGACATGGTGCTCTTGCACGACGGACAGAGCTTCTTCGGGTCTTCGGTCACATAACGGTGAGCAGTACCACCGTAATTACTACAATTTTGCGAACACATGTAGAATAGCTTATTCGTAGCAGGCGATTCTAGCAAACCAAGGACATTAGGTCCAGCAACTGGCGTCTTGGGATTGAGCAGGATGTCCTTGTCTAGATAAGGTTGCATGTAGGTGTCACTAAGATTTTCAACACCCTCGTACAGTTTGCCAAAGGTTCCAACCATGCCATCCTTGGAGAGAAGCCTTGTGACAGTCCCCACAGACAAAGAGAGAAGAGTGAAAAGAAAATCCACAAAATCCTTCCCCGCTTCGGCAAAGAGAACCTTTTGACGCTTTAAATCGATGAGAAGCTTCAGATTAATGGTACTGGAGTTAGGGGCTGCTGGCGCCATTGATGAGCTAGTGGATGATATTAACTTTGAAAAGCTATGAGAACTTAATTGGCTCTATTAATTATACATCTATACCTTCAGCAAATCGTTTATTAATTTATTAGAAGTAAAATTCTTAACTTGTTCTAAAGATCTGGACTTGTGGTTCTTTTCTTTTTCTTCTTAAGATACCTACCCTAGTCACATATCTATTCTTTTCTTAAAGAATGAACATCGATCATTGTTCTTGTTGTTGTTGGTGATACCAGTCGATCCTTGGACCTGATTGTCTTTACAAATAAAGCATATATAGGCCACCAGGCCAAGAAAAGGATGGGCATCGATCTTTCTTTACGTACAGCTATGTTCTTTTCCACCTTAATTTCTTTTATCAGTCTTAATTGGTCTTACTAGTTAGTTTGATAAAGTCCCCACTCGAATTTGCTTTTGATAAAGTAATATAATGTAGTGGAATATATTCTTACGATTGATCAATGACGGTAAAAGATTAAAAGACTGATGTGTATTGAAAAAGCCCTTCATATCGTCTAGTGCAAGAGGAAGATTTTCATATTTCTGAAACGGCATCTTTCTCAACATTAGGTACATTCCTAGCTACGTACTCTAAAGTCTAAAGGCTAAAGCAATGTATCATGATCTCAACAGTACAATAATTGAAATTCATAAATATTTTAGTGTACCTAGCTTAAAGCTTAGCTGATGTTGGTCCGCGACCAATAAAGACGAGGTGGAGATGGGTTGAGCACGTACAAGTGTTTTCTTCTTGGCTTCTCAGCCATAACTCACTCAATTATTGTCTTCTTAGAATGTTTACTTAGAACTTAGAAATTGACCCAATATTGGCTCCTGAATATATTGCATTTCTTACTTGTAAGTTGTAACTATTCCTTCTGTATCAATAAATTCTCAAAGTCTATCTCAGTTAGACGTAAGTTTTTGTTCACCTTTCCATTACTTATAATTTTCTTTTTGTTTTTACAGTCTTAGATAGTTTTTAATCACTTCCAGTAGCGACTTAATTTGCGAGGTAGAGTACTAGTAAAAGTTTGCAATTAACAAGGAATCCACAAAATTCATGAAAACGCTGATTTAATTACGATAGCCATAGAGTTGCTTTAGAACATTCAGCACACTGCTTGAAATGCTTTACATAGAAATTTTTTCATTTGGAGTCTAAAAAATACTTAACTCCCATGCAAGAGTTGTGAAATCCAAAAGCAAGTCATTACATAGTAGCTCCAAAATAGCCTTGGGTTGAGAAAAAAGCAAAACAAACATATCATAGAAGCTTCAAATGTCAATTCCAGTACGTCCTTGATGATGTGCAAGTTTACTCGTACGGAGAGATGTTCACATATTCAGCAGCTTTCTTCCCAAGGAAGACATTTGTGAGAACAGATTTGGACTGCAGAGACTCCTTCAATAGCTTCACACCCTACCAATCAAAACAAGTTAATTAGTGATCGCTAATATTTAATAATAAGGCAACTATATATACAAATCAAAAATCAAATTCTATCAATCTATATATACCACAACTATGTATTCACACCAACGCTTGCAAGATTTGGAAATAAGCCTAGAAAAGCAATTTTCTGAAGAAGGCAAGCAAACATAGGATTTCTTACCTCATCCATGCCAAGTCCAACGATCTTCTCTTCAAGGGCACCAACATCCTTGATATTGAACCTGTTGAGCATAGTGATGCTTGAAATTGGACATGGGCTTCACCTCCAGATCATCCATTATCATGTATGTCACAACGTCTTTCCCATATCCTGCAGCGCCGGCGCCGGAAGTTGCTACCGTGGTCTTCAGTTGACCAACATAAGTCGCCTGAGAAGACATGGAGTTATTGCACTGTGGACAGCGCTCATCAGGGTTTTCAGTCACATAACGGTGGGACGCCGCGAAACTATAACTACTACTACAATCTTGCGAACACATGTAGAAAGCATTCCTAGCAGGCGATTCGACGTTGTTTAGCAATCCGAAGATATTAGGTCCAGGCGTCCAGCAACTGGCGCCTTAGGCTTAAGCAGGATGTCCTTATCTAGATTAGGTTGCATGTATGTATCACTAAGATTTTCCACACTCTCATACAGTTTGCCAAAGCTACCCACCATGCCTTCTTTGGAGAGAAGCCTAATGACAGTGCCAACAGGCAGAGAGACAAGAGTGAAGAGAAAATCAACAAAGTCCTTGCCGGCTTCGGCAAAGAGAACCTTTTGATGCTTTGAATCGATCAGGAGCTTCAGACTAACAGTACTGGAGTTAGGGGATGCCATTGACTCAATGAGTGGATATAGACTTTGCAGGAATATGATGAGAACAACTGAGAGCACTTGGTTCTTTAATAAGCTTAAAGTCTTTAACTATAGACTTAGCAAGGATATGATACTCTAATAAGAGAGTGTCTTGTACAGACCAAAGTGTAGGTACACGTGAGTAGTGAGTGACGCGTGAGTGACGCGCGCATGTTAGTCTTTGGCCAACGTTAGTTGTTGCTCTGTTAGTCAACCAGCTGGTCAAGCACGTGGTAAGACAGATCAAGGGTTTTTGACTTTATGTCGAGCAACCATCCATTTGCAGCATAAGAGTTGCTCACAAACAGATTGCAGCGGAGAGAGAGCTCGCGGCGGCGTAGCTGGGCTTGCGATTCTCGGCAGCTGGAAATGCAGAACAACGCAGCGGCGGCTTGAAATTGGTCTGGGTGGAAGCACGGCTGAAGTGCAGCGGCTTTGGCGCTGGGTTCTTGGTGTTGCAGCGGCGACATTGGCGGCGTTTGGCTTGTGATTCCGAGCTCGGAGAGAGATGGGTTGTGTGATTCCATGGCTGTGATTGTGGTGGTGGCTGTGATGAGACGACGCCGGAACTGGGCCCTGGCGGAGCAGAGAAGAAGCGGCGGCATCAGGTTTGTGGATTGATGGCTGGAACGCCGGTTTGTCGGCAGCTTGGCCTGCAGCAGCAGTGTCATCGGCGGCGGCTGCAGGTGAGAGAAGAGACGACCACAGGCTCGGCTGATGGGAAGCCGGCGGTTGGGGGTTGTTAGAGCAATTGCACCGGTCGACCGATTCAATTGCCAATCAATGAAATTGGTGCAAAACTAGGATGCAGCGGTAGTTAATTGATCGACCAATTTGTGGGTCCCATGCTGGTCAGGCAATCAAGATGCCAATTCTGAGCAATTGAATTGGTCGACCAAAACAAGTGGCCCCACCTCAAGTGGGTTTGAAATCAAAGGATGAGATTCATTGATTTGAAATCCAACTGTCTATTCAATTGCAAATGTTTATATTTAATTAATAAATTAAATTTTATGTTCAAATAGTATATTAGCATTAGAATTGGTTTTTATTGCTGCATTTGAAGACTGAAAGCAGTTGCCAATTTGAATGAATAGTAAATTGGCAAATGACCAATTGGCTTAGCAAATTGACAATTGCTCGCAGATAGGTGCATTTGCTCTTAGCTGTTAACTTTGACTGACGATGCAATGGACGGCCATATTTAATAGAGACGCAATGGACGGCTTCGATTTAAAATTTTATATTAAAAGGGGTCAAGTGCATATATACGTCAGTGTACCCCAGAATTTTTGCTCTAATATTTCTTATACAATTGGCGGAACCAAGAACTAATCTTTGCGAATACTGAGAGTATGGAAAGAAAAAACGGAGAGGATCTAGTCCACGCCAAGTATCTACACGGCCACGTGGCTTGCACGTGATTTAACAGTTTTCTTCTTCCGTTAACAGACTCACACTGACCAAACAATGGTGAAAGGCACCAATTTCAGCCATGGGTCCATCATTTACAGCCTTTGCTTCACCCAGCACCACCTGCAGCACCTCCAGCTTCTTCTTTGCAAACCCAATCACTAAGGACACCCAGAACGATTCCGCCGAGAATGCCCAGTCTTTCACCACCTCAGCCTTGCTTCACCGCTTTTGCAAGCTTCTGCACCAGCGCCGCCGCTGGCCACTACCATCACCAAAGCTCCAGATCACCACCGTTCACCACAACCCGCCGCTACAATCTCAATCAGACCCAGACAGAAGCGCCGCCGCTTCTCTGGTCTTCGACGCCAGTCACAGCTTCACCTTGAAGCCGTCGCTGCACCACGGCGTCTCTGCCGTCGTCGATTCCAGCAGTCACCGCCCAGCTTTCCAATGCCCAAACCAGAGACTCTGCACCTCTCATCTCTCGGCGCCGCGCCCGGCTTTGCCACCACCGTTCTCTCACAACTGATCCGCCGCAAGCCCATCATCCCGACTGCAAATCAAGACCGACAACCCCATTTTCCCCCTCATAGGAATCGGATCCGAATCTGTATCCCCTCCCCTCTCGACACCTCGATTGCGAAATGATCCTCGGTTCTAAGGATTGGCATCAGATGATATTCAGATCTCTCATATATCCCAAACTCTTCTGGGTTTGGGATCGCTTTTTACCCGTCTCACCCAATTTTACCATGTTGACTGGCATTTTTTTGGTATCCATCGCTACGTTAGAGATGGACGTTGACTGGAAAGAAAGGTAAGTACTAACGAACGGCTTACATTTGATAACTTGCAATGAACGGCTGAGATCACATATTCCATATTAAAAAAATTGGGCGCGTGTAATACACACGCGCTGTGTAGATACTTGGCGTGGACTAGATCCACACGCGCTGTGTAGATACTTGGCGTGGACTAGATCCTCTCCGCTCTTGGTTGCAATTTAATATTTTTTCTTCGGAGAGGATCTAGTCCACGCCAAGTATTTACACGGCCACGTGGCTTGCACGTGATTTAACAGTTTTCTTCTTCCGTTAACAGACTCACACTGACCAAACAATGGTGAAAGGCACCGATTTCAGCCATGGGTCCATCATTTACAGCAATAATGTAGTTAGGCCCCGTTTGTTTTGACAGTAATAATAGAATAGGAATAGGAAATGCACTCCTTTTCCATACCCTCCAAGAATGGAATTGAATTTAAATTCCATTTCCAACGTTTGGAACAACTCATTAATCAAGACTAGGAAATCATTCATAGCATTTGTAAATATCTGAAATGTCAACAATTTTTTCATAAATACCCTTTTTATTTTAATAACTAATCTTCTCCTAATATTTGTTCAGTCTCTTTAGATCTCAAATAAGTAGTCATAAAGAAACCAAAAACAGCTTGCCGGATCATAACTTCATAAGCCATGAACTGGAAAAAACCATCGCTAGAGCTTGATTAGGAGGAGAAAGAAACTGCCATATTTCAATTATATTCTATTGAGGTTTCAGATCTACAGTTTATTATATGAAAATTGAAAGAAATATAATCAAATTTTGTGATCATGAAATTGGGTCAGATTTCTAGACCAAGATAACTTTGACGTCATTAACAAGAAGCCAAACCAGAAGAAAAACAAAAGAATTAAAAAGAAAGGAAGAAATCCAGGGGATTTAGCATGACTGTGTAAGATAGTTCTCATGAAGTTCTTCAAAATTCATCAAAGGGGCCTTCTTGTCTTGTATGAGTTTATCTTTTGTTCCAACCATTATTCAATAATTTCATCAATCAAATATTCCCAGATGAAGTCGTGCATTGATTAGGAAGCAATTTCTTGCTTTGTAGAACTCTGATGATGAAGTTTTCCGATATTGTTTAATATGTTGTCAATTAAAAATAAAGGGTATATGCTGTAATTTTGCATTTCCACGCTTGAATGGAAATGAAATACCACCTCCCCCTCGGTATTTCAATTCAGCCAATTAAGCCGAATTGATTCCAGCCCGGTTCCAAATTTCAGTTTCCTTTCCTATCATTAAAAGTTAACCAAACGATACAATTGGATGGAATAGGAAACCATTTCTCATTCCAAGTCTGTTTTACTGGCAACCAAACGTGGCCTTAATAACTTAATATTATACACTTACTGCCGTGTATTAGTTTAGACTACTAAGTGCCTATGATTCAGGACCATAGAATAATTATTCTGATTCTAGACATTTCTTTGTAGTATATATACAAGGGTTTTTTTCATGAGAGGGGTCAAAACTTATAGGAACCGGACAAAATGATACCCAAACTTCAAAATTGATCAAAATGGTACCTGTACTTTCAAAATGTGATCAACTTGATACCTACGTCCCATTTCCGTTAACCCAAAATGTGATCAACTTGATACCTACGTCCCATTTCCGTTAACTTCAGTGTCAAATATGAGGGTATTTTAGTCATTTTACCCACTTTTCAATTCAAAATTACCCTTTTGCCCTCATATTAATCAATTTTTTTTGTTGGTTTCTCCCTCCTCTCTCTCTCTCTCCCGTGCGCGACTTCCTCCTCCCTCTCCTCACTTCACTGTCGCCGGCGCTGCACCACTACGTCACCACCACCACCGCACGTCACCGCCACCATCAAAGGGAGTAGCGTGTAGTAGCGACTCTCCCCAGCCGGATTCAAACCCAAATTTGACGGAAAATAGCCGAAGCACGGCCGAAAACGGCTTGAACTTCAAGCTTTTTGTCCGGCCATCTCCGGTCATCTCCAACCTTCAAAATCTACTGGGCTTTAAAGCCCTCAATCCCAGAAACCTCGTGGTATCTTCGGATTTCAAATTCGACCACCGTAGGAGGCGAATCAAAGTCGGGATTATTAGATTTCGAAAACTTCCGTCAGCGATTTCTCACGATCTAATTCGAATCTCACCTTGAGATAGTTACTAAACTTGTTGGGTTTGTTGTAATGAATACGATGACATAAGTTTCAAAGCAATCGGAAATAGTTGATTATTGGAGAAATTTTTTTGCTGGGAATAAAATTTGCAGAGAAAGAACGAAGAGATGAAGAAGAAGAAGAAGAAAAAAAAGTTTCAGTTTTGTCAAATTAGAAATTAGAAATTAGAAAGTATATAAATATCATATTTTGTATAGTACAAAACAAGTGCAACATGTGCCATGTTGGTTAAGGTGTACTGTGGTAACCATGGGATTGGAGTTCGAACCCCATTAACAACAAATATATTTTTGGGTTGAAAAGTAGGTGAAATGACCAAAATGCCCTCAGATTTGACGGTGAAATAACGGAAATTAGACGGAGGTATCAAATTGATCACATTTTGAAAGTCCAGGTACCATTTTGATCACTTTTGAAGTTTGGATATCATTTTGTCCGGTTCTCATAAGTTTTGACCCCACCCATGAAAAAAACCCTATATACAAATATATTACCAGCAAAACAAAAAATTTATGATGCATGCGCAATCTACTTTATAAAAAAGGAAATCATAATCTCATAGTACACTTTGAAATTGAGAAGAGCTAGCATAAAAAAAAAGTTTGAATTCCAAAAGCAATTCAATACAATTGTTTTAAGCCAAGCAAATGAAGTATAAAAGCTTCAGCATGTCAATTCAATTGTGACTGATTTCACATCGATCTTCATGCTGCATCTCTCAGAAACACATTGGTTAGGACTGACTTTGACTGCAATGATTCCTTAAGCAATTTCACACCCTACCATGAGAAACAGAGAAATGAAGAAAAAGGGGCCGGTTATCATTCATCTGAATAAAATGGGATTAGCATTGTATCAAAATTATTTTGACTATAAACCTACAGCATGTATGTCTTGCTTGTTGATAAAGCGTGTAGAGCCAATAACTAACACTATACATCAAAATAAATAACGCTAGATAGACTATATATATATATGTGAATTATATGTAAACTACCTGACAGTTGATGCAAACCTAGCTATAAAAGTATGAGACAATGCTAAAAAATATTAAATGATGTTAAACCAGTGTAAAGAAATGACATTTATTAAACTAATTAAAGTTCTCTAAGCAAGTTGTGAAGTTGAGAGACGATAAAATATATATAAGATGATAACATATATATATAAAAATTAAGAGAAAAATTCATTTTGTTAGATTGAGTTTTAATGCCTTTGAGGGTTTAAGAATCATAGAGATAAAGTTTAGTTGAAGTTTTAATTTAATAAAATATATTTTGTTTATAATATTTGGGGTTGGGTTCAAAGTGTACATAGATAAAGAGTTTACAAAATATTTATTGTTTGTTGTTTAGCCTAAGTGGTTAAGCACCAAGCCTCCAACTTTTTGGTTAGAGGTTCGAATCCCAACTGATGCAAAGGCTTTCAAATATTTTTGTTGGGCAATTGACGTGGGTCTCACTCATCCAATGAGAACATGACACATCAATAAAATGAGTCCATGATGGCCACGTATATGTGACGGACTATTCTGATTGGTCTATGTATATAAAATATTAATAAAACAGTTAGTGGAGAAAAAAAATATTCAATACATAAAGTCTAAAATATTCAATGGATCAATCATATGATACAGTCACATATGCCACCGTCAAATGTCAACGACAATATATAATTTTTAGGTTCACAACTTGGGTGTTATTCACTCTAATGAATCATCACATCAATTTTTTATAATTGGAACCACTCATTTTCTAAATTATCAAGAATTATTTTTGCAAAACATCAATCAAATTGAATTTCGGTTGATTAATCAATGTGTATCAAGTAAATAGATAGTACATGAGAAAGATCGAAATTACCAAAATTGTATATCTATTTGATATGATCGAATGACTAAATTAATAATCTTTGATTTGATTAAGTATTTGTTATAAATATTTTTAATGTGTGATTTAGCAAATGAAAAACTCTATGATCATGAAAGTGCCAAGTAGCTAGCAAATGTGTGATTTTACGGCCGATTATCGAAAAGGGTTCAAATTAATCGAAATATATGAAAAGACATATATACTTACCTCATCCATGCCTACATCAACGACCTTCTCTTCAAGGTCACACATGCACTTAACATCCAACCTCTCGAGCTGAAGAATAGTCGCAATGGTAAAATTAGGCTTCACCTCCAAATCATCCTTTATAATAAACGTAACAACCCCTTTCACTAACCCTTCTGCGTTTACAGTACTGGGGGGAGACACATAACTAGTCCGGGTAAGCGTGGTGGAGCAAGCTGGGCATTTAACATTAGGCTCCTCAGACACAAATGTGTGCTGATCAGAATAGCCTCTTCTTGAACACTGGTAGATGACCTTTGGAGTTTCCACGTTGGTCAACAAACCTAGGTTATTTGGAACGCCGGCTGGTTCTTTGGGTTTGAGGAGGATGTCTCTGTTGAGATTGGGCTGCACATACATGTCGTTGAGATTTTCGAAGCTCTCGTAGAGTTTGCCTAGGCTTCCGACCATGCCATTCTTGGAGAGAAGCCTGACTAGAGTGCTGACGGGGAAAGATAAAAGAGCGAAGAGAAAGTCCACAAAGTCCTTTCCGGCTTCGGCGAACACAACCTTCTGGCTTCTTTTGTCAACGAGGAGCTTCACGCTAATGGTTTTAGAGTTGGGGGTTGCCATTGACGAGGTGGGAATGAATTTGGCTAATGAGAACTTGGCTCTATTAGTTATACACCTACACCTTCAGCAAATCGTTTATCAATTTATTAGAAGTAAAATTCTTAACTTGTTCTAAAGATCTGGACTTGTGGTTCGATCTTTTCTTTTTCTTCTTAAGCAAATCGTTTATCAATTTATTAGAAGTAAAATTCTTAACTTGTTCTAAAGATCTGGGCTTGTGGTTCTTTTCTTTTTCTTCTTAAGATCCCTACCCTAGTCACATATCTATTATGTTTCTTAAAGGATGGGCATCGTTGTTCTTGTTGTGGTTGGTGATACCAGTTGATCCTTGGACCTGATTGTCTTTACAAATAAAGCATATATAGGCCACCAGGCCAAGAAAAGATCAATCTTTATTTACAGCTATGTTCTTTTCCACCTTAATTTCTTTTATCAGTACGTCTTGGTCTTACTAGTTAGTTTGATAAAGTCCCCACTCGAATTTGCTTTTGATAAAGTAATATAATGTAGTGGAATTCTTAAGACTGATCAATGACGGGCGGAATTCTGGATTGCACCAACATTTTGTTATACCAGGGGATGTGGCTCAATCTGAATCGTTGATTTCATATTAGGTATTATTTAAATGGCAAATAAACTTCGTGAATAGACATGTCTGCCCTTGGCCTCTCTCTTTCTTCCTCTCTCCCCGTGCGTGACTTTCTCCTCTCCCTCTCTCCTCACTGTTGTCGGCGCTGCCACCACGACGGCCACCCCAGCACGTCACCGCCCCCACCAAAGGTAGCGGCGTGTTCCGGCAACCCTCTCCACCCGGTTTCAGGCGAAACCTTGCATGAAAAAAGCCGCAAGCATGGCCGAAAAAGGTTGTAATCTTCAAGCTTTTGGTCTGATCATCTCCGGCGCCGATATCTCACGATCTCTCCGTCGAGCTTCGACAAGTTCTAGAAGCAGACCTCTCTCGTGACCAGCTGTACTCTCCTCTGGAAGGATCCCTCGGACCATTTCATATCCTTGGAGCAGAACCTGCTGTAGAATCAGTCCTTGGGTTCTGCGATTATTTTGATTTTGGATTGATTTTGGGGTTTGTATGGTGTTTATGGGATATGGGTTTTTTTCTATTTTGGTCATTTGTATTGAATTTGATGGATTTTAAGGATTCGGAGATGGGTTTTCTTTGTTTGGACATTCAAATTGGATCTTGAGGTAGATGTGTTGATTTCAATTTGGGGATCTTGATGTTTCAGAGGTGAGAACAATCAATCATGGTGTTGTTGATCCAAAGCAGTCAGGGGAAGAACAAAGAAAGGAGCTCGTGGAAGAACACAGGACAGAAAAATTTGGGAGTTTTCTGGGTTCATGGTGGCCGGCAACAGTGAGGAGAGAGGGGGAGACCAAACAAAAAAAAATTCACTAAGGGCAAAAAAAGAATTTTACGTGGGGGTACACTAAAATCAGGGTGCAAACTAGCCGCACCCCAATGACGGTAAAAGATTAAAAGACTGATATATAATTGTATATTGAAAAAGCTCATCATCTCGTGTACTGCAAGAGGAAGATTTTCCTAGCTACGTACTCTAAAGCAATGTATCATTATCTCAATAGTACAATAATTGAAATTCATAAATATTTTAGTGTACCTAGCTTTTTTTTTTTTTTTTTTGGTCTGATTTAGTGTACCTAGCTTAAAGCTTAGCTGATGTTGGTCCGCGACCAATAAAGAAGAGGTGTGTTGACCACAAGTGTTTTCTTCTTGGGTTCTGAGCCATAACTCGGTTGGTATGCCGATGTTGTCCTACCAATTTTGGCACTTAGTCGGATTGGTTGTCATCTCTGTTTGCCTCGGGGTGTATTGGAGAGTTTGAAGATCAATTATTGTCTTCTTAGAATGTTTAGTTACATTAGCCAAAAAAAAAAAAAAAAGAATGTTTAGTTACAAGTTGACCCAATATTAGCTCCTGAATATATTCCATTTCTTACTTGTAAGTTGTAACTATTCCTTCTGTGTCATTAAATTCTCAAGTCTTGTGATAAAAAAATAAAAATAAAATAAAATAAAAAAACAGGGATAGACGTAAGTTTAATTTTGTTCACCTTTCCATCACTTATAATTTTCCTTTTGTTTTTACAGTCCTAGCTAGTTTTTAACCACTTTTAGTAGCAACTTAATTTGCGAGGTAGATCGAGTACCACGAAAAACTCGCAATTAACAAGGAATCAACAAAATTCATGAAAACACTTATTTAATTATGATAACCATAGAGTTGCTTTCGAACATTAAGCACACTGCTTGAAAAGCATTACATACAAATATTTCATTTGGAGTCTAAACAATATTCAACTCCCTTGCAAGAGTTGTGAAATCCAAGAGCAAGTCATTACGTAGTAGCTCCAAAATAACCATGGGTTGATAAAAAAGCAAAACAAACATGTCATAGAAGCTTCAAATGTCAATTCCCGTACGTCCTTGATGATGTGCAAGTTTACTCGTACGGAGAGATGTTCACATATTCAGCAGCTTTCTTCCCAAGGAAGACATTTGTGAGAACAGATTTGGACAGCAGAGACTCCTTCAACAGCTTCACACCCTACCAAACAAAACAAGTTAATTAGTGATCGCTAATATAATAAGGCAACTATTTATACAAATCAAAAATCAAGTTTTATCAATCTTTATATAGCACAACTATGTGTTCACATCAACGCTTGCAAGATTTGGAAATAAGCCTAGAAAAGCAATTTTCTGAAGAAGGCAAGCAAACATAGGATCTCTTACCTCATCCATGCCAAGTCCAACAATCTTCTCTTCAAGGGCACCAACATCCTTGACATTGAACCTGTTGAGCATAGTGATGCTTGAAATTGTGGACATGGGCTTCACCTCCAGATCATCCATTATCATGTATGTCACAACGTCTTTCACATATCCTGCAGCGCCGGCGCCGGAAGTTGCTACCGTGGTCTTCGGTTGACCAACATAAGTTGCCTCAGAAGACATGGAGTTATTGCACTGTGGACAGCGCTCATCAGGGTTTTCAGTTACAAAACGGTGGGACGCGGCGATATTATGATAATTACTATTACAATTTTGCGAACACATGTAGAAAGCATTCCTAGCAGGCGATTCGACGTTGTTTAGCAATCCGAAGATATTAGGTCCAGCAACTGGCGCCTTAGGCTTAAGAAGGATGTCCTTATCTAGATTAGGTTGCATGTATGTATCACTAAGATTTTCCACACTCTCATACAGTTTGCCAAAGCTACCCACCATGCCATCTTTGGAGAGAAGCCTAATGACAGTGCCAACAGGCAGAGAGACAAGAGTGAAGAGAAAATCAACAAAGTCCTTACCCGCTTCGGCGAAGAGAACCTTTTGATGCTTTGAATCGATCAGGAGCTTCAGACTAACAGTACTGGAGTTAGGGGTTGCCATTGATTCAATGAGTGGATATATACTTGCAGGAATGTGATGAGAACAACTGAGAGCACTTGGTTCTTTAATAGGCTTTAACTATAGACTTAGTAAAGCTATGCTATGTTAACATAGCTTATACATGTTATATTTTATAAAATATTTTACCATTTGATGACATATATTACTACTTCAACAATTGATAAAACAATTATGAAAAAAAAAATTATTAAGGTAAATATAATCCTCATAAAAGTAAAATAAATTCTTGTTTGAATAAATAAGTCGTAAAAATGGTAATTTGATGTGTATTATACGTTTAACATTTTATAAAGTTTTTCAATATATATATATATATATATGTTCAGCAAATTATTTATTAATTAGAAAAATTAGTGGGACTTGAAAATTATGTGCAGCTGTGGTTCAATCTCAACTGGAAGTCTACAACTCAAACTGGTTCAGCTAGCTTTACCCTATTACTGATTAGATGTGTAGGGTCTGTAGACAGGTGAGACGCGTGCGTAAAAGAAGGATATGGATGCAGCTCTCTTGATTCTCTTCTTTACAGCCAAGTAAAAAAAAAATTATTCAGAAGTGAACTATATGACGAAGACAAAATTGGGAAGGACGGTGTCACCAATCATGATTGTATGTTTGACAATAGCAAATCTATGTGTCAAATTTCTTGAAGAAGATTGAAAATTTTCTTTAAGAAAACACTAGAAGAATTAAAGATGCAAGATGGTGATCAAGTTGACGACTTTAATTTGAAGATGTAGAATTTCATTTTCTTTTTGTAACTTTTTTTAATTTGAATGTCAAGCTTCTAAGCATAGGGGCTAACATCTTCTGAATTTTCATTTTTATGTTGCAAATTTACAAGACAGCATTGTTTGAAAATCCAAAAGAGGATCCAAAAGTCTAAACCAAAATCACATCATACATTTCATCCAGGCCAAAAGCACCTAGTCACTTACCTATTCTTTTTCTTAAAGGATGGGCATCTCCTTTACAACCATGTTCTTTTCCACCTTGATTTCTTTTATCAGTCTTGGTCTTAGTAGTCTTAACGCTCAAGTCTTAACGATGAAAAAAAGAATGAAGGCGTGCTCAACAAGTTATGTTCTAGTCAGCAGTCTCTAACCAACTCCGCCAGCTGTCAAAAGATGATTCCAGAAAGGAACTATACCTCCACCTGTCAAGTTGTTAGAATAAAGGACCAATAGATAATCATGTATAAATACTCAAATAGCTTTGAGCTTTCCCTAACTAGCACACTTTGTAACAAACCAGGAATATCAGAGCGAATGGAAATTGCTGGAAGCTTCCATTCATTCCTTTTTTTTGAAACCAGGGTGTCCGAGTCTTTGACCCGACCAATCCCTAGACCCCCCCACTTGACCCCACAACATTTGGAGAACTGGAAACTCTAGCAATTGCTAGATGGATACCGTGGGAGACGGTCAAACCCCTGACCACTTGGGAGCAAACCAAGGGCCTGACCGCCAGACCAATGGTATATTATAGTTTGAGCTTTCATTCATGGCGTCCAATCTTTTTCGTCTTGTTTGGGCTTGATACATTCTTTTATCACTACCTTATGAACTAGTTAGTTTCAAAAAGTCCCACACTCACATTAAAGCTCCCATGCAATAGGACATGAGTAGGACGCACAAGACCTATTTATAGGACATGAGAAGATTTAACATCCCACAAGCCACAACTAGTATCCAAATCCAGTTATCCACAAAGGGCTAGCTAAATGGCTAAATATGATTAAGAGAAACTTCTAAACCAACAATTAAATAGGAAATTTCAAACCTGAGAACTAACATTGCGTACGTGAGTGATTAGATCGAGATGCATGCTGGCTAAATGACGGTAAAAGATTAAAAGAGTGATGTGAATTGACAAAACCGTCCAGTGCAAGAGAAAGATTTTCATTTTATTGAAGTGCAAGACTGTGTCACATTACTCATACATGTAATATTTTCACCACTTAACAACTCTAATTCATATCAATTTTCTAACTAGTTTTTAATCACTTTATTCTTTGGAACTTAATTTGCGAGATAGAGAATCAATAAAGCTCACAATTGACAATGAATCCACAAAATAATCATGAAAACACTTAATCTTCAAGATAGCCATCGATGGAGTTAGTTATATTAGATCGAACTACATTCAGCAAAACTGCTAAAAAAGCATTACATGCAAAAATTTTCGTTCGGAGTCTAAACATTCAACTTCCATTCAAAGTTATGAAGTCCCAAAGCAGGTGTCATTAATTTACATCATCACATAGTTACTCCAAAAAAAACCATGGGTTGGGTAAAAACTAAAAAGCAAAACAAACCCATTTTAGAAATAAACAGCACATACAAGCTTCAAAACGTCAATTCCAGTACTTAATGATGTGCAAGTTAATTAAGAGGATAGAGATGTTCATGCAGCAGCAGCTTTCTTCCCAAGGAAGACATTTGTGAGAACAGATTTGGACTGCAGAGATTCCTTCAGCAATTTCACACCCTACCAAGCAAAACAAGTTAGTCAACAATCAGAAATAAATTTAATAAATGAAATTTTAGTACAAAAGCTACACTAGCCTCAGTAAACATATATAGGAACACCGACCGACCTCATCCATGCTTAGACCCACAACCTTCTCTTCAAGGGCACTAACATCCTTGACATTGAACCTGTTGAGCATGGTGATGCTTGATATTGTGGACATGGGCTTCACCTCCAAATCATCCATTATCATGTATGTCACAACACCTTTTACATATCCTGCAGCGTCGGCGCCAGAAGTTGTTCCCGTGGTCTTCGGTTGACCAACATAAGTCGCCTGAGAAGACATGGTACTATGGCACGATGGACAGTCCTCAGTAGGATCTTCAGTCACATAAGGGTGGACAGAGGAGTCACTGGAATCGTAGTAGCAGGCCCTATTATTTTTTTTTATTTTTTTTTTATCAAAGCAGTGCGTATTATTAAGACGGCTTTGAGGGCACATGTAATACACCTTTCTAGCAGGTGATTCGGCGTTGGTCAACAAACCAAGGATATTTGGTCCAGCGACTGGTGCCTTGGGTTTCAGAAGGATAACCTTGTTGAAATTGGGTTGCATATATGTATCATCAAGATTTTCAACGCTCTCATACAGTTTACCAACGCTACCAACCATGCCATCCTTGGAGAGAAGCCTAATGACAGTGCCAACAGGCAAAGAGAGAAGAGTGAAGAGAAAATCAACAAAGTCCTTACCGGCTTCGGCAAAAAGAACCTTTTGATGCTTTGAATCGATCAGCAGCTTCAGACTAACGGTAGAGGAGTTAGGGGTTGCCATTGAGTTAGCGAGTGGATCTTAACTTAGAGGAATATGAAATGAGAAACTGCGGGCACTTGGTTCTCTCAATTGGCTTTAATTATTATAGGCCTAGGCACCTAGCTAATATATTCAGAAAATCGTTTTTTAAACAGATATTAGTGGACACTTCAAACTATCTGGTTCAATCTCAACTAGAACTCACACTGGTTCTGTTACCCCTAATTATTACTGAAAAGTGATTAGATGTGTTTGAGTGACAAGACAAGGTAGTAGGCTTTTTAGCTTGTACTCTCTGCAGCGACAAGATGCATGCATACCCCTTTTTAGGTATTAATAGCTACTGGTAATTTGTTTTTGTTTTTTTATTTTGTTTTTCCTTTTGTTTTTAATTTTTATTTAAAAAAAAAATTTGGAAGTAGATTAAAAGCACAGTGCCTATGTAACCAAAGGCCCTATTTATATTCAAAAATGTACAAAGCCTGAAAGTTTTATTCATTTAAAAGACTCGAGAACCTATGACAAGTTATTTTATAAAATCTTGTGATATACATATATACATATATTTTGGGCCCTGTGTCAGCCATTATTTAGTCGAGGCACTTCTACAACAAAGAAGATAAGTGCACATAATGTCCTGGCCCCAGAAATGGAACATTATAGGCTAGGTTTATGGTTTACAACATTGAATAATTAAATTCTGTAAAAAGACTCCATGCATGCATTTAATATAGGTTTACAAAGAGCATTATATATTACTATAATGGCTTGGCAGAAAAACAGCTCATGAAACGAGTCCAATCAAAAGAAATAGAAATCCCAAAGCGTTTAAATTAAGAAAACAAACATATTCATATAGAAGTTTAATTCAGAATGTCATTCCAGTACTAGTTGAGGTGCATGCTAAGTTTGACATGTTCATGCGTCATTAAATATTCTTCCCGAGGAACACTTTTGTGAGAACTCCTAACTTGGACTGCAATGATGTCTTCAACAATTTCAAAAGGAAATGAAATACTTTTTAGTGTTTGAAGCTTTGAGAAAAGAAATTCAATTATTTTCAGTGTTTGGAATGCAAAAGGAAAAAAAATACTTTCCTGAAAGAATGGAAAATTGGGGGAAATTGGTTCCTTCCATACTTCAAGGGAATCACTTTCCCTACTTATTTTCCTACATTTATTGCACTAATTTAACATTAATTACATTACTTTTATAACTAAAATAATAATTTATGAAATTATAAATATTAATTTTGTTTCATATATTATTATTTATTTATTCATTTCCTTAGTGTTGCCAAACACTTGAAAGAAAAATTAATGAGAATTTTAGTTTCCCCTTCCTATAGAAAGAGCAAGGAATTGATTTCCTTTATTTTCCTTTCCATGAACCAAACGAGGCCTAAGAGCAGCTTCCACCATACCCTAAAGCCAAATTGATTTATGACTGACCAAAAGAGAATATACTGGAAATATGCTAATTGCAATGGGAATGACTCTCCACCGTAAGGTACTTAAGGTATGCCATTTTCTAACCCAACAAGCCAACAACTCTTTGGCCAAAATAGTAAAGTATTCAAAGGGAATTAAAAATTATTTAAGTTGAAAGTGGAAGGGTATGAAGGGAATAGGAGAAGAGAAACAAATAATATAATAAGAATTTGGGCATTTGGCTTATGAAAAACGATAGCCAAATTTGGCATTCCAATTGCTAGTAAGCTAAAAAACTTTTTGGGAAGATGTGTAATGCCTTACGGTGGGAGGGAGTGGCACCCCATAATTGAGTTTTTGAGGTACGGTGTAAGAAGCTCTAACAAGCAAAACAGAAATGCATCGATCTTTAGTATTTTAGAATAAAATTGGCCATTGTATGTATATATATGTAAAATTTGGACACTATATGTGCCATTAACAAAGAAAAAGTCTTTAGTAGAACAGACGTGTCATGTAACAGTGCGGTTGCTGAATAATAGTGTTTCAATGAGCCCCACTAAGATTTTATCCTAACAAACTAAGTTCATCAATTACTACTTAACATAAAATTGACATTATTTGATGCGGTTTCTAAAATTAAATCCAAATAGCACTGTACAATATTTTAGGTTTCTATGAAAGTAAGCAAACATATGTTAATTTACGAAGTACTACATATTTTCCGGCCGACTACCTTGAATCCAATAAAAACAGAAATTGACAATTTGAAGTGGGCAATTATACTAATACTTTACAGTACGTTAAGACAAATTAATATAGGAACTTAAACCTTATCCATGTCTAGTGGAACCATCCTCTCTTCAAGGGTACCAACATCCTTAACGTTGAAGTTGTTAAGCAGAGTTATACTTGAAAAGTTGAAATGGTGGACATAGGTTTTACTTCCGAATCATCCATTATCATGTACGTAGCAACGCCTCTCACATACCCGCCTCCCTGGCCGGATGTTTCTACCGTAGTAGCCGCCGCTGGTGAAGCAACATAACTTGTCGGGTTGGACATGGGGCGAGGGCATTGCGGACAAATGGCTTTAGGGTCATCGGACACATAGTGCATGTGCACGTACTCTTTATAGCTTGAAACACACATGTAAAACTTTCTAGCATTCGATTCATTGTTGGTTATCAAAGGAAGAAAAACATTAGCAGAACCACCAACTGGTGCCCTAGGTTTTAGGAGGACATCCTTGTTGAGATTTGGCTGCATGTATGTGTCGTCAGGGGCGGACGTATGTACAGGCCTGAAGTGGCCTTGGCCTCCCCATGATTTTTAAATATATACTAACCATATGTTTTTTTAATTGAATTAAATAAATATGCATATTATATAGTAATTGCCCCCCCCTAACTCTCCTCAAGTCTCCAACGCTTACTATTTTCTGAAAAGTTTTACTTGTCCCCCTTCATTGGCCCCCCCACGCACATTCTCATTGTCTGGTTCCGCCCCTGCTCTCTAGTGTCGTTGAGATTTTCGACGCTCTCGTAAAGTTTCTCTAAGCAACCAACCATTCCATCCTTAGAGAGGAGCCTAATGACAGTGCCAACGGGCAAAGACAGAAGAGTGAAGAGAAAATCCACAAAATCCTTGCCTGCTTCAGCAAACAAGACTTTTTTGCGCTTTTTATCAATCATGAGCTTCAAATTAACTGTAGTACTAGAGGAGTTGGAGGTTGCCATTCAAGTACGTACTTTGTAAAATGGAATACTTTGCAAACAATTGATCTATATATGACTACTTTGATTCTTATGCAAACCTGTTTATATGAATCTAACACCTTGTGCAAGAAAGTAACGGTTCATTTAAAATCATGACAACTTTTCAAATTACAAATTCGTTTCCTCTTCCTAACTTTACTAACTATATATAAATGACTGATCATATGATAAACTTAGTGACTGGTACTGTTAAATGTTCATTTTATTATTAGTATTTATGCATATGGAATCTGAAGGAAGCCAAAAAGGGATCAATTTTCGGCAGTCCGTTCCGCGAATGGAGATTAGTCTCCTCGACTGAGTGCCATATGCAGTCCGTTCCGCGAATGGAGATTAGTCTCCTCGATTGAGTGCCATATAGATCTAGCCCCAAATTTGATAAAAATGGGTTCCAGCGGGCTTGGGGAGACTGGTCCAAATATAACCTGGGGGGAGAGCTCGGGCACAGAGAGCCCAAGCACTAGACATGTTGTCAGCGTGGCAACCAGACAAACGTGGCTGACGTCCTGACAAGGCCCACGAGTTTTGTTCCACGCGTCACAATCATTGGTTTTCTCAGTCACATGGGCCGTTGGATTGCATCATGATATAATGCAACAATATTCCAAAAACTTTTGCTGGAGTTGTGTTTTGAACACACAACCTACCTAATGCCAATTAATGCATTAACCAACTAAGCTGGAAATATTGTTTGTTACATTCCTTTACTTTTTTTATACTTAACTGATATCTGAACTATTAATCTTCACAAAAAAAATTAGTATTTACTGTATTAATTTTTTTTCTATGAGTTGTTTATCATGCATTATATCTTTAAAAAAAATGAATTAAATTATTGAAAAACCAAAAAAAAATATTCGTGACCTTGACTCTGACTCAACGGGTGGAAGCAACCATAAAAAAGTAAATGAACAGTGTTTGACCCAGTCCCCCAGCGATCCTGACCCTGACCCAACGGGTGAACTTGTTCTTAGAGTTATGGCCTTGACCTCATTCCACATCTAAAAATTTCTCCTCTTTGCCTTGTTCATCTTCAGACATAAACCCTTCATCCCTCCATCACATTCTCATTCTCATTGCCTAGCTCAGGTTAATGTTCTTCAACACAGTCACACAGAGATTTGGGTAAGTTTGAAATCCTAACCCTAGTCTTGACCTCTGGCTGCCCTCAATTAGATCTACTGATTTTTCAAATTGAAGCCTCACATGGCTTCAGTTACCTTGTTACTGATTTATATTCCAGGTATAACTAACCCATGATGGTCAACATATCAGTATGTCTCCATTGTTCACACTAAAACGTTTTTCAGATCTCATATTTCATTTTCAAGTTTCAATCGACCTGAATGCTCTGTTCTTTACCCAATTAATGTTAGATCCAAAAGCGAATTGATTTTATGCTCTTGCTTTGTTGGCAGATACATGGAGTTGCTGTCACCAAGGTTGATCACATTCTTGTTTTGTAGCTATGAATTTTATTTCAATGTTTTTGCTTCAAATCTTTTCATTGCTCTGTTGGTTTCAAATTTCATTGATATGGAAGGGGAGGAGAAAATTTATTTGTCACAGTGAACTTGTGGATGAGCACATTTAAAGTGTGAAGATGGAATTACAAGGGACCAAAAAAAATATCTTGGTGAGTGGTTTTATTCAAATTTATACGCATTACATCCTTAGGTTATGGTTCTAAACTTCTTAAGCATATATCAGCCAAAAAATGTGCAAGTAGGACTGACTTATTTTTTTTAATTGTTGTATAGTGAGTAACTTATTCACATTTTGTTATTCCGTGGTATATATGTCTACTGAGAGAGTCTTGCATGCACCGAAGTGCATATGCAATGGGGTGATCTAACGGTGTGCATGCAGGAGATGTGTATTGTTGGATGAAGAGTTGGCCGATCCAACAACTAAGACCATCTAAGTGCATACCAAAATTTCCGATGTCTACTAATGAAAACAAATTTCATTTTTGTTTTCCTAACAGCCACATAATTGGACCTCACAGTGGTCACATTCTTGTACACACATAATTAAAAAATTTAGTGGATTTCCCTCTTCACATGCAAATTATATTTATGCACTAAACTTCAGGGCAGGTTTTTTGGTGATTTCCCTTGGCATGTTTACTATTACTTAGCTGTTAGCTGTTTTCAGGGCACAAAAGGGGCACCTAAACTAGTTTCAATCTTTGTGGCAGTGTTGTTCATTGTCTACCTTTTTCAGGTATAAACTAGAAAGCATTAATTACTCTAATGGATACTTCCATCAGAGAGTCTGGTTAGAATTATTGCATAATAACCTGGTAGAAATTAGGGCCTAGCAAGTTAAACATTGTAAGCATTCTCTTTGCTTTGTTCTCCTGTAGGGGATTTATATATATTTACACAACATTTGTCAACTGAATGATATTAGTTTTCTTCTAAGGGCATCAACACTCCTTGGTCAATGGAGGAGCTTGTGAATTAAATATGTTTCTCATCAGTACGTACTCTATGTATGAACTAGATGTACCGGAGACATTTCAAGATATATAAAATCCCCTTTGTTATGAATTTCTGATGATGATTAAAGACCATTTATTAGCATTTTCTGTGTTAATTGATAATAATAGTCCACACCATTGTTCAATGAGTGGGCCACTGAATTCTCCAATGAGCATCTCTGTTTGGCTGGGTAGAGTTAATTAGCTTTACACACTGTTTACAAGCCATGAATGAAATGGTGCCCAACTATTGGAGCTGACAGCATAACCCAAGACATGGAAAAAAGTAAAGTCATGATTTGACTCTCAAACTCCTTTAATTGTGAAACCCAGGCACCGTTCATCTTTTGGTACTCTATAGAGCAGTAGAAACTACAATTGGTGACTGCACAGTGGATAAAGATGAAATTTGTGGCTGTTGTGGGCAATTGATACCCTTAAAGGATGCTGTCCTTTACACCATATTGTATTAGTGAATATCATTGTCTTTCTCTTCCATATATGATGTATGAAATAGCGCATGCTTGACAAAAACGAGAAACAATTGTATCATTGACAACGTATATTGGGATTAGAGAATTGAGTTTTAGAGAATCATACATTGAATTGAAACCTCAAAGCAACAGAAAAAAGATTGATATATATCCAAAATAGTCATTGCATTTTATTTATCACTTTCGAATTCGCTTCAAAGAAACCTCAAATTAGGATCACACTTCTCAAAATAAAACCTTATTAGGGCTAGCATCCAGCATATTCAATTTCAAAGGGGCCGGCGACCAATAGGCAACATTCATGCCTACTTATTACCCAAGAACGCTTTGGTGAGAACTGCATTGCACTCCAAAGATGCCTTCAAAAGTTTCAAACCCTAAAACAGAGAGAGGAAACAATAAGGTTAGAAACAGATCGAGGCCTCAGATTATGTAGAAAATTTGGTAAAAATATACGAAAAGGCCAAATGCGAATTCACACTAATTCACTTTATGTAAAGAAAAAAAGTATTCCAGACCTCTTCCATGCCAAGATTAACCACCTTTTCTTCAAGGGCACCAACCTTCTTGACATTGAACTTGTTGAGTACAAGTATGCTTGAAATAGTAGACATAGGCTTCACTTCCAAATTATCCATTACCATGTATGTAACAACACCCTTAACAAATCCTTCCTCACTGGACACTACTCCAGTAGCTGCTGATGTAGCAACATAAGTCACCTCGGTGGCAATTTTATGGTTTCTGCACCGTGGACAAGAAAGGCCAGAGCAATCCGAAATATGGCGAGCGCAATGTGTGCAAAGGTAGAACTGCTTAGCTTCCGAGTTATCGTAGGTCAAGTGAAGGATATTAGCACCAGCACCTGCTGCCTTCGGTTTCAGAAGGGAGTCTTTGTTGAGATTGGGTTGCAAGTATGCGTCACTAAGTTTTTCAACGCTCTCGTAAAGCTTGTCCAAGCAACCCACCATGCCATTGTTGGTGAGGAGCCCAATGACAGTGCTAACAGGCAACGACAGAAGAGTGAAGAGAAAATCAACAACTTCCTTGCTCGCTTCGGCATACAGAACTTTGCCAGCCTTTGTGTCAATCAGGAGCTTCAAACTCACACTAGTAGTATTGTTGGAGGTTGCCATTGATCAATGCAAAGTGAAGGCAGAGGAGGGGGAGGAGGATAGGCGTGTCTAAAGCCTTATAATACAGACCTATTTATAGCAATAGAAACTCCTAAATTTAGAATTCATTAAACCTATTTCAGAAGTTATATCTTTTTTTTTTGGGTGGGTTGTGATATTTAGATAAACCTCCTTAATCACCATTGGTGGTCGAGTTGGTTGAGTCTTCAAGTGTGGTATCCCCCGGGTTCAAATCATGCTGGCTGCAGATTGGAGTTAAATCTCAATCCATTTTGTGGTTGGCCAGGGGGAGGAAACGTTCTGACAAGATCTTAGACTGGAGATTAGTCCTTGGACCTAAGAATCTTTTGGAAGACCGTAGGAGTTCGATAAAAAAAAAGATAAACCTCCTTGACACTTGTATTTTATAAGATATTCATTTAACTTTTTAATTGCAGATGCCATAAAAATAGTAGATAAATAAAGGTAGTTTATTTTTCCTGGATTTAATCCGTCGACCCAATGACACCTAATTTTTTTTTTTTTTTTTAAGATTGATTAGTCAGCCCTACAAGGTTCACTATACCTAGAATACTCGTAACCTAAATTTTAGTTGTAAATTTACAATTTCAATTTTCAATTGATTTTTGAATTAAAAGATTTTCTCCATAATAACTCTTAACTGATGTCAATCACTAATAATTTTAGTATTATATCCCATGATTTTACTCTATGCTTTATTGTATGTCTTTCAAATTTTTAAGGGAAAATATCCAATAGCTACACAATTTTACCCTATATTTTTCATTAAGGTAAGTGATTTTTAATTTTTCCCAACAACCATGATTTTGGCCTGTTTTACTCCCATTAAGGTAAAAAATATGTAAAATCTGTTTTTACGGACATTTTTGCCCTTGCTGAGAATTTTTCAATGAAAATCATGTATAGTGAGCTCTGATCATCGATCATGTCCAAAATAATGATCAAATGTCGAATCAAAGCTTAAAAACATGTAGAACTCGATAAGAGGGTCGAGTTTCATACCTCCTTCGTGAACAACAATGATCAGAGTCATCGGAAAACGTCTCGAAAAGAGTCGGAACCCAGAAATATTTCTTGCTTCGATCCGCAGTCATCAATTGCCGTTTTGATAATATGTGGCCGGGGTTTTGTTCGCACCACTGAGACGAAGATAACGGCACCCATGCGGCGCCGGTACGTGGCCGAACTGAGGAGAAACCTTCGGGTCGGGTAGCGGCTTCATAGGTCACGACTGGGTTGAGTGGCATGTTGGTCTGGGCAGAATTCTATTGACCACTCAATAAAATTTTATTGACAATTTAGCACTTGTTGATGAACATTGTTTCCATTTTTTTTAATCCAATAAACCTTCTAAAAGATTTATTAATCCATTAATAGAAATTTATTATCCATTAATAGACATCTAAACCTTTTATTGACTACTCAATAGAATTTTGGAGAGATAGATTGAAACACGCAGAGGAGAGAGAAAGCAGATTGAATATATATACTTTTTTCTATTGACCAGTTTAGCACTTGTTTGATGAACACTGTTTCCATTTTCTTAATCCAATAAACATTCTAAAAGTTTTATTAATCCATTAATAGAAATTTATTATCCATTAATAGACATTTAAACCTTTTATTAACCACTCAATAGAATTCTGGAGAGATAGATTGAAACACGCAGAGGAGAGAGAAAGCAAATTGAATATATATACTTTTTTTCAATTGAATACTCAATATTGAAGGATTCAATCAAATCCAATTCAGCAAAAGTAATTGCTATTCCACACCAGTTCCAATCTTCACTATATAATATGCTATACGAAGTGATGAATTCATAATAAAAACCCACAAGCTTCAGATCAACAAAAAATTGACTCAATCCAGAACGAAACAATTTATCCCTCGCCGTCACCAGAATCCTTGACCTCACCATTTCCGCCAGTCTATCTGGGTATCTTCCCCAACTTCTTGTTGGAGTCAAAGACCATTAATTCAAGATTTGGGCAATTTTTCTGGAGATAGAGGTAGAAGACGTGAAAAGGAGAGAAAAAAAGGACGGTGACAATTCGTAATTTTTGTGAAAGTTGTAGGACAAAATTATAAAATTGACTGTAGATTTGTGTTTAATGGACCAGGTGGACACCTGTTTTTTGGACTTGAGTCAGTTGAGTGAATGAGAAATATTTTGGGCCATTTTGAGCTACTGGTCAAGGACCCAAATTTTATATAGTTTGTAATTTTTAAATAACATTTATCTACACTTTTTTGAGATTGCTTTATTATAAGGGCCGGGTGCCTATTTGTGTTTTTTGTATTATTTAAATCAAAGTTACTTTACTATTATAGATTGTTAGCATAAAGAAAATATTGTTGCACATTGTTGTATTGATACTTATTTTCTATTATTGTTGATATTTGAATGTCTTTTTTTTTTTTTTCTGTTTAGTTTGTAGTTCTTTTCTTAATGAATGTTGGGTTGATGCATGTCTTTTAATTTTGTTTGATCTTATTTGCTTGTCTTGTAGGAAATGGAGGGTGATGTAGTTATATTTACCATATATTTAATTTATCTATAACTTGTTGATGAACAATTTACCTACATTTAATTGATGATGATCAATTAGTTGTAAAGAGTTGACGATTAATTATTTGTAGAAAAATTGATCATCAAGTTACCTTCAACTACCTCAAACAACTATACAATTAATTTGCTTACTCCATTACAAAAGTTGCGTAAAACAACTTACTTACTCGATTTTAACCACATCACACAACAATGTACCACTCAATTACTCACCAACTACTTTTGAGGGATCTTGATCAATAAGGTGAAAAAGAATGGAATTTTTTTAATTAAAAAGTAGAAAATGTCCAAGCCCTTTTTTCCTAATTTTATATTATTGAATCCATATGTATAGGGAATATGAACAGTTTAGATGTAAATGAAGGTCCAACTTAATTGTACTAATCTAACTACTAAGATAGGTTAACAATCTAATTCAATTGTAATATTCCACTACTAGAAAAGTTGTAGATCTTGGTAAATATCTCCTAGTGAAGGAATAAGGGCCCATTATAGATTATCTTATAACGAACGTAATTTTCAAATCAAAGTAATCATAAGAATTGAAACAGAAAACTTCATTTGAACTATATATTTGGACATAAATGCGCAATATCATAACAATTTAGTTACTGAGATTAGTACATTTAATGGAAACTCAACCTGCATTAGCAATTGAAGTTTTTCATTTCAACTTTCTTTCCTGGAAGACAACTGAGGCAGTGGAAACCATCGTTCTTTTCTTAATCGATCTTCGTTATCAAGTTTGATTGCTTGGGGGGATGAAGTACGTTTTAAGTATATATCTTGCCAATTCAAATTCACTACTGCCATAGGAAAGCTCTATTGTTATATGCTCTAGTCGATACACAAAATCAAGTTGTTGGGATTTCCAGTATTTCATATCAAATCCCGATGCCTAGAATAACAAAGAGAAAATCAAATAAAAAAGTTACAAGAAAAATGCATATATTCCAATAATTTTTTTTTGCTTCATATCAAAACAAGAGAAATAAATTTCTCTTTTTAAAATGGTAATGTATATACTTTACCATTTTTTCTTCCCACATTTTACTAGCGTAATAAGGAAGGGCCAAGCATTATGAAAAGAGAGTATTGAAAGTAGTCACTCGTTGAAAAAGAGAGACCACTGCTGGCACTAATTGATCATGCATACAAGCTCTGAACACACATCCCCAATGAACAAATATCATCTAAATTCTAAAGGTACTTATTGCATTGAATTTTCCTTGAACAAAACCTACAATATATATCGATCATAAAAGGGAAAGTAATAATAAGTTTTAGTAAACAAAGAAGAAAACATAGATAGAGATCCAAAACCAAAACAGTAATAAAGCATATGTGCAATATATAAGTACCTGAATGGTCTTTTCGTCTAGAACAATAGTTTTAACCTTGCGGATACTGCAAAAGAACAGATATAGGTTGTCAAAGTCATCTACTTCAGGTGTTAGAAACATCTCAGCTTTTTCTAAACATGGCAGATTCCCGGTCATTCAGCAAATCCCCCTTCCAGTTAAAATGTCTAAGATTTGGAGCAAAAACATTTAACGACGATTCGCAACGTTGTCTTCCTGAAGTAAAACACCAATCTATACTTATGTCTTCAAGTTTCTCACCAGAGATGTTAATTGAGTTGACAAGAGAAAGACAAAAATATAGGTAAAACTAAAAAAATTCCAGAGACGAGGTTTCAATGGTAATAGTTTCTAACCCATCAACTTTGTCTAAGCTTAGTTCCTTAATGAATTTGGAAGAACCAGAGATCCATTTGCAATACCACTCATCCAATACTAGATATCTCAACTTCAAGTGCTGTAGATTTCATTGAATTAGAACAAAAGATGCAACAAGGCAACTCAACCACCTTATTACTGCCATCAGAGAAAACTAAATATAGGTCAAGCACTTCAACATTTCAGTTCACTGCATTACAGATCCATGCCAATCATTATTCGAAAAACCTCACCATATAGGCATTCGATCTGTTTTTCTACCATTCCAACGAATTCGAAAGTATTGTATCTTATTATCCTTGCGATTAGTCAAAAACCTATCCAAGGAATTAAACAACTTCACTCTTTCCCGCTGGGTAAATTTACTCCAGCAACTTTTATCAAAATTCAATTTCGGAGTCGAAAAATGACACTCACTACATCTTTTGGACACACAACCCACTCGAGCAAGGTCCTTCAAAGAGAGGAATGGAAGGACATGATGAGCAACTTCGACAGGAAGGTTACTAAATCTGTTGTCCCCTTGAGCTTCATAGCTTGCATTTGCCAATAACTTTGACATGTCTTCACCTTGACTAATGTTGAAATCAGAGGTCGATATACTCTTAATAGGGATCAAAAGACAAGAATAAGAAAAATGAAGAGAAAAATTGTTCTCAATAGACAAGAATATCTCTCATTTGCCAATAACCACATGAGAAACTAATCAGAATCAAAAGACAAGAATAAGAATAACGAAGATAAAAAATTGTACTCAATTAACATTAAACCACCGGCCATTTGATTATAAATAATAAGGATGAACGTACGTACCGCTATATTACAAGCTCCTTCATCGACAGTGATTGCTGTGCTGCACCTTATTAACCTATGTCTGTCAAGTTATACGGGTGAAAGGGGATTGAATTAACACTTTGCTTAAATTCATGATCAATTAGTTGTAGGTAAATTGATGATCAAGTTACCTTCAACTACTTCAAATATCTTACAATTAATTTGCTTACTCCATTGCAAAAGTTGCGTAAAACAATTTACCTACTCGATTTTAACCCTAACACACAACAATGTAGTGATGTACCTACTCAATTACTCACCCACTACTTTTTATTAAAACATAGAAAGTGGCAAAACTCTTTTTCTTAATGACATGTTTACTTACTTGGAATGAGTATGAGAATAAAGGAATTGATTTCCATTCCTGAGTTCTCTTGTGTTTACTAACATGCATATGAATCGGAATGGTTGTGGGTCCCACGAAAAAGTGACTAAAAAAGATAAATTCATTCCTGAATATCCGGAGTTTGATTATCAATGGGGAGTAGGTATTAGGAATGATTCCATCGGAATGAGAATTCCGATTCATTCTCATTTTCATTCCAATTAAGTAAACATGTCATAAGTTCCTATTAGGATTAAATACAAAAAGCCCTCGAACTATAACGTCATTTTCAATTTTATACCCCCACGTATCAAATTTTGTTATTTTCATACCTCACATTTGATTTCACTAACGAATTCATACCTCCAACTATAACGTCATTTTCAATTGTATACCCCCACGTATCAAATTTTGTTATTTTCATACCTCACATTTGATTTGGCTAACGAATTCATATCTCCAAGGTATGAATTCGTTAGCGAAATAATTAACAAATTAATACCTCTCACATATGAATTCGTTAACGAAATCAAATGTAAGGTATACAAATGACAAAATTTGATACGTGGGTATGAAATTAAAAATGACTCCATAGTTCGGGGGGTTTTTTGTAATTAATCTTTCCTATTATTATATCCATAATTCCATATGTATAGGGAATTTGAACAGTTTAGATGTAAATAAAGGTCCAACTTAATTGTACTAATTAATCTAACTACTAAGATACGTTAACAATCTAATTCAATTGTAATATCCCACTACTAGAAAAGTTGTAGATATATCCTGGAAAATATGTCCTAGTGAAGGAATAAGGACCCATTATAGATGATCTTATAGCGGACGTAATTTTTAAATAAAATCATTACAACTGAAACAAAAAATTCCATCTATATATTTGGGACTCGGATCCTCTCCTCACGGAGAGGTCCTCTTATTTCCCCACAAACGAATCCTGGCCCTTCAATTTGATATAGCAGCCAGGATTCGTTTGCTTTTTTTTTTCCTTCTTCTCTCTCTTCCCCTCCGTCTGCAACTTCTCTCTCTCTCTCGCCCTCTCTGTCTGCAACTTCCCTCTCTTTTCTTTTTCCAGGACCACGAAATTGTCAGGTAAGCCATTGAAGAAATCCGGCTTTGCAGTGGTTTGATTTCTAAGATTTCTCCGGTTCGTCATGCTTTACTTACCTCTTTCTTGATTATCTGAGAGAGATAGAGAGGGAGAGAGAGAGAGAGAGAGAGAGAGAGAGAGAGAGAGAGGGGGGGGAAGTTGCAAACGAAAGGGAAGAGAGAGAAGAAGGAAAAAAACAAACAAACGAATCCTAGCCGCTAGATCAAATTGAAGGGTCAGAATTCGTTTGTGGGGAAATAAGAGGACCTCTCCGTGAGGAGAGGATTTCCAATTAATCTCACAAGTCATAATCATGAATCACCTATTAATTCGATTTAAATTTGGAGCAGGAACGGACTCTATCACTTTTTTGCCACCTTTACCATGTAAGAGTTTAAGAGTTTAATTACCATTTTGAGTTCAAGATGATTATTATTCCATGTTTATATTGAGAGAGAGCTAGATATTTTTTTTGCTCATTTGTTCTCCTTCCATGTACTATAAATTACTAAAGCATGGGATCAAACAAATAAACAAAATGTAAATTACTAATGGGAGTACGTGTGTAAGATTTGCTACCTTAGAATTATTCAATCATATGAAGGTCTATATCAAATTTGCTAATTGGTATACACGCATACATGTATTCTCGAAGTTGATCCAACCATAAACTTGCTTAAGCCACTTTAGCAATTGTGGTGTTATTGAACACATAAATTGATACACCGAAAAGAGATCAGAGACGTCTAACTTAATTTGTAACTTGTGTTTGGACGTGAACTAATCTTGTATTGAGCTTATATATAATATCTTAAATGAGTTGATCACCTTTCCTTGGTGATGGTCCATTTCCTTAGAGATCATCTTCATAAGTTAATTCGGACCCTTGCTTTGTAATGATGACTAGTCAAGTCTTTCTTTTGGTATGCTTAATCTGGGTTTTTGTAATTGACTAAGGGTATTATCAATTATGTGTCTATTTCTCTTTGACTAAATTATGTAACTTCATACTAGCATCTTAAAATTCAATTAATTCCTACCCAATTCCACATAAATTCAATTCCTACCCAATTATGTAACTTCCTACCCAATTCCACATAAATTAATCCAGAATACATGAAATGGGTGAAAGTAAGAGGAGGAATTTAAGTAAAGTACAGGACTAACAGGAGAATACATTAAACATGCAGTCTCATCATCAATTTGAAACATAATAATAAGTGTCAGACGTTAACAAACCCTGGATTAGATCGATAATAGTAGATTACAATACCCTGATAAGTGCTGCGAGGCTCAGTGCATGATACTAGCTAAGGAAATAAAAATAAAAATCAACACACTGAAAATTGTCCAAAAAAAAAAAAAAAAAAAAAAAAACGACATTACAAAATCAAAATACTTAATTAATAAAGCATCCTTTGCCAAAAAAAAAATAAAGCATCCAAACAGTACGTCCAAACAGCTTGAGAAAGAGCACGTACGGTCTCCAAGATAAGTATTGATTATCTTCATGGCCTAATTGACAAGTTATTAATTGTCCAAAAAAAAAAAAAAAAAAAATTGACAAGTTATTAAGAAGAAGATAATTAGCAACGTCCATAAATATAAGTGAATATGGCACACAATTAGCATGTTTCTCAGTTTGGTCAAGGCCTTCCAGACTTCTACAAATTAACAACAACAACAAAATAAATCTAAAATCCAGAAGTAACCCTCCACAATGTTTTCTTAATTGGCACTAAAAGAGAGTTTTCTATAACATCTTTGCATATAAAATTAAAAATTAATCTAAAGAGAACTGACATTTTAGATTAATTTGTTCATACAAATAGCTAGCTAGAAAGAACCCAACAGACATGCAGTCGTTGATGACTCTGACTTAAACAACAATAATTGATCACCTGTACTCTTAATTAGCCTCCTCCTTCATCAGTTCTGCCAGAAATAATTCGGTCAAGACAGTCTTTTTCTCCACACAAGATTTGAGTAGTAACCGAATCTAATTTTAAACCAAACAGAAAATTAGCGTCCATCATTATTAGTTCTAGTACCAAAATAATACCAGCTAAAAGAAACCGGATGGAAAGTAATAGCTTTTAAATTATTGTCTACAATGTTGGCAAAAATATATTGGAGAGAGTTGGTGGAGATGCTTTTACTCAGTATGTGAAGCCGAAACATGTATGTCATATTGGAGTAAACATGTATTATGATACATTTATCCTAAACTTTCTCCAAAGTTCAAACTTAGAAGTATTATCATATTTCGACTTTTGTGGCATGCTCCTACTACAAATAAAGTACACATATATAGAGCATAGAGGTGGAAAAACGTCCCTAAATAGGTAAAACGTTCCCATTCTCTGCCTCTAATATTAACAGATCGAACAAAGAAAAACTAAATTTGGTTTTAAAAGCAGGCTTCTCCATGAGAAGCTATGAATTGCTAGTGAAATTGGTAGTGGGCTTCAAAACTATGGGCCAGCCTCTTGGGTAACCATGGGCTTCAAACTAGTCTCTCTCAAGTTTAGGAAGAATCATGTTCTAGACTCAGAAGCTGATCAATCGTTTCGTACAGGTTAAACATATTTTTGTGTTGAGTTGGGTTATTCAAGTCAAATTTTAGCTTGGTTTGGACTAATTGATTTGGAAGAATAGCTTTGAATCTTGGTTTTATAGGGCTGCTTCATAATTGTGTAAAAATTAACCCTGCTAATTCTTTCAACTTCTGATAACTTTTGAGACTTGTGCTTCAAAATAATACCAGCTAAAAGAAACCGGATGTAAATTGCTTATATAAAAATGAAGAGGGCACATACCATTTTCACTGTGAGGGTCAATTCCTTATGCTTTAAGTCAGCCCAATTGAATCCCAATTTCTTAACCAAGTCGAAGGTATCAAGACAATCAACTTCTGGCTTCATCTGCATGTCATCAAAGATAAGAAACTTCAAGCCAGCACGTGCAATCCCTCCAACATCCCTGGCATCAGCATACAAAACCTCCTTCATAGCCTTTCTGCAAGTCCCGCACAACGTTTTCGGATCGGTTGTGACGTAGTATGGAATGAGGCCAGAGTCAAAAGTACAAGTCCCACATATAAACAATGGGGTTTCCTTGAAATCATCTCTAGCAAGAGAGCCAGAGGATGGGGATTCCCTCTTCAACAAAGAGATGACCCTGTTGTGCGGCCCTTCAAATGTTGGATTCGAATCAGTGTTATCGAATCCCGGTTGAATAGTTTCTCCTCCGAGACTAGCTAGGCTTTCACAAATTCGAGTCATCGCACCTGCCTTGACCTTACCGAGAGAACTAATTGGGAAACCTAAAAAACCAAATAACATATCGACGAAGTCGGCCCTTGCCTCCGCCAAAACAACCTTGCGGTTCTTGATGTCATAGACGAAAAGTAGTTTCAAATCGGTTTGGCTGTTTTCATCAAGTGGGGGATTTGAGGATGAGGAAGAAGAAGACATGATGATCGAAATAGACAAATGGCCGGGGAGCGCAGAGTGGCACCGAAATGGATTCTTTTATAGGCCAGGGAGAGAAGTAACTAGTATATAGTGGAGCAAAGAAAAAACCGTGGCAAAGGACACGTAGGAGAAAAATCCTAAAACAGTGGAAAATTATAACTAATTCATCTACAACTTAATTAATACATACACTAGAGACAACTGTGATGAGATTAGAAGGATAAGCACAAAAAAGAAGAATTCATCATAACCACTGCAAGTGACCTAATGGATCAGCGTCCAAGTTAGGAACCTCCTACTCGTGTTCGAATCACGAAGCTGTCAAAGTGACCAGACACTGTGCTGCAATGCATTTAAGAGCTAGCAGAGATAGAGATATGAAGTTATGAACTCTCTCTCCCACAGTCCCTCATTCTTATTTTCCAACACAAAAATGGTGCAATTAAATACGTGAAGAGATATGTTTGTTTGTATCCCTAGAAGCTGATCGACAAATGAACTAGGGTTTTATTAATTAATTCTTCAAACTACAGTTATAATAATTATATATATATATATATAAATATAATTATTAAGGTATGATCGAGGACGGACCATTTACCAATCCAACGTACAGTGCATGGCTTAGAAACATACTAAGATTAATACATTTAATGGAAACTCAACCTGCATTAGCAATTGCTTTTCATTTCAGCTTTCTTTCTTGGAAGACAACTGAGATAGTGGAAATATCATCTTGCTTTTCCTAATCTGAATTCCTTATCAAGTTTGATTGCTTGGGGGGATGAAGTATGACCATCTTTTTTTTTTAATTCCGAGCATGCTCAAGTATGTATCTTGCCAATTCAAATTCATTACTGCCATAGGAAAGCTCTATCGTTATATGCTCTAGTCGATCAACAAAATCAAGTTGGGATTTCCAGTATTTCATTAGAGAGAGACAACTAGTTATTTTTTAGCAGGGTGTCCATGCTTGTAGCAATATTTCCAGACCGTAATTAAGAAGCTAGTAAACTAAAACTGATCGCTAATTTTGATTAAAATTACAAGCCTAGCTCTACACGTACACTATCCCGACAGTTATATAGAATGTTGATCAAATTTGTAAAGGAGTAAATTAAAAATAATGATCATTAGATTCTGAATCATGATTTAATAATTATATATATAGCGATTGACCTTCCTTCCCCCTTATTATGAATTTCATTCACCAGGATATATTCTTGAGCAAAATTTCAAATATAAGTCTCATATATACTACAAAAGTACAAATTAAAGTAATGAGATATTTATTTATTAAATGTTAAATAAAAGGATCTGCATGCGCATGCACAATTGCACAGTACTTCAAATTGAGACTATGAATTTGGGCAGTGCATAGACCAGTGTCTCTTGTCTCATCCACTGTAATTGTGTCTTGCGTGTAGTCAACAAACAAACGTACTAGTTCAAATACGGTGAAATATATACAAATCTGTGCTTAAACAGACAAGTGTATGCAGTATTAATTTGTAAGAAAGGCTCACGGGTCTATACCTAAAATAACCAGCTTGGGACCATGACCGTTACTGCTAACCCATCTAACCTTGTAATTCATATATTACAAGATCAGTTCATGACCAAATTAACAATTAAAAGTTACAAAGTTAGTCTCTCTCTTCGGCGCATCAATTTGTGTGTTCATTAACACCACCAATTGCTAAAAGTGATTTGGTGTAAGATGAATGTGTAAATATTGGTTTTGGCAAAAAGAATCCTAAAATTGCACCTAACAACTTGCCTGAAAGATGAAAGAAAAAGAAAATCTTAGCTACTCTCATTTGAATTCAAAAGACCAAGAGTGGAGGCATAGTGAATTTTGAGATACTAGTCTGGAAGTAGCATAATTTAGTCAAAGAGAAATAGAGACATAATTGATAATACCCTTAGTCAAATTACAAAAACCCAGATTAAGCACACCAAAAGAAAGACTTCAATAGTCATCATTACAAACCAAAATAAGCAAGGTCCGAATTAATCTAAAAAACAAACAAAAGCAAGGTCCGAATTAACTACTAAGGAAAGGTCATCAACTAATTAGCTTTTCACTCGGTTCCATCACCACCACCCTGCATAACAAAAAAAGGTTAGATCAAATCATAGTTATTAATATAATACAATGCCTGATTCTCCTGCACATATTAATTAACCCTATATTAATTGACAGTAACAATTAAATATATACCTGAGTACCACTGGTAGTAGCCATTGCATATTCTGTAGCCATTATCTGACGGAATGGATCCGAGAAGAAAACATCAGATAACACTGTGTCCGAGTCTTGCACTGCCGCTTTCAACAACTCCAGCATCTAATTAATTTAGAATTACCATCACTAATCAAAAGTAATTCTCAATTGAAATGTAAATGTAATTAAATTATCTCACAATGGTGTTGAATTATCTTACCACCAGCTTCTTGTGAGAGACGTCCACAATCACTTCTTCCACAGGCCCAGATCCAGCTCCAAGAACTATCTTTGTGGTCAGAGAAGAAGTGAGCATTGGATGAACTTCCAAATTATCTGTGATGACATACTTAGACACACTTTGAACAAACCCTTCTTCCTTGTTCTCTACTTCAGCTGGGGTACCACGATAATTTGCAGGCCGGGTCATTGCTTTGTTACAACCGGGGCATAAAGATTTGGGATCTTCAGCCACATAAATTGGCTTACCCCTTTTAGTGCACTCTTCACACACAAAAAATGGTGGCTTCCCAACTGATGATATATCAGCGAATGGCTGGCTATCAGTAACCTAAACAATTATCTGAGAAAAGAAAAAAGTCTTGTTTGCAGAAGCAAACAAGGACTTTGTGAACAACATGCTGGGAATTATGACCGTCCCAACTTCGGCTCTGATTTCTGTTAGCTCCGACTCTTTCGAGATGTTAAAAAATATTAGAAAGAGCATCGAGGAGATGCACGTCTTCTTCAATCCAATGAAGAGCTTACTTCTGTCTTCCAAACCAGCAGCTCAGTGAGCTCTTCATGGTAGCCAGCTCAGTAAGAGAAGTGACACATTCTCACAGCATCTTACTTCTGCAACAAGCAACACATTCTTGTGAGAGAAGTGAGATGCTGGTTTGGAAGACAGAAGTAAGCTCTTCATTGGATTGAAGAAGACATGCATCTTCTCGATGCTCTTCCTAATATTTTTTAGCATCCCGAAAGAGTCGGGGCTAATAGAAATCAGAGTCGAGGTTGGGACGGTCATAATTCCCAGCATGTTGTCCACAAAGTCCTTGTTTGCTTCTGCAAACAGACTTTTTTCTTTTCTCGGATAATTGTTAACTTTAAGAAGATCTGAATCTCAGTTTCTGCATCTATGAATGTGGACATCTTTGAGCTGCAATCAAGTGATAAAAAGCACAAATAACTTGGAGTTATAAACAAAATCAGCTAAACAGTAGGCACAGAGCCATTTGCTATATGCTAAAGAACAGATCGAGGTAAAAACTATACAGCAACAGCCACAATATTTTCAACAACAACAAACGTCTTTGTGTAGTCTGTATATATAATCTGAGTACAAAGGAAAATACCGTACCAACTTGTTTGTAAACAAAGATAAAACATCCCTAGAAGAAATTAAAGTTTAATCTGTGAAAAAACAAAATACAAATACAAATACTAGAGCTGTTTGGTCAGCATGACAAACTGACAATGATTCTTAATTAAAGCGTATAGCCTGTAATAATCGGTAATATGGCACAAACAAAGTCGATGATAACAAACATATATATATAGCACGTACGTTTTTTCTTTATCAATCAAAGCTAGCTGAAGTTCTTTACTCTTTTTCCATATGCACAAAAAAATTCAAAACATATATATACGGTTTAGGCCGAACGAACGAGTTCTCTATGCATAATGAAAAAAATTCAAAGCAAATGGGTATCATACACCGAGTTCTCTAGCTAGAATGGAGATGGAGCTCAGAAAATGGTTCACCTGTGGTTGAGAGAAAATGATCCAATTTCTCTGGCTGAGAGAGAGAGAGAGAGAGAGAGTCATCGACTAGAATTAATGGAGACTGTATGTGACTGTGTGTGTGTGAGAGAGAGAGAGAGAGAGAGAGAGAGTGTGTGATATACAGCTGTATAATATGTATATGTGAGTGAGTGAGCGAGCGAGGAGGAGCACGCTAAACGTATGTCTGAGTGTCTGACAGTCTAGTACGTAAGAGGGAATCAACTACTCCGCGGTGCACTCTCTCTCTCTGGACGCGTTTTTAGAGCTGGTACAAAATTCTACTGCTTAAGAATACGTACCAAGATGTAAACCCATTAATTACTGAAACCTAGAACCCTAATGCGGGGTTATTTTTGTTGTTGGAAATGGAAACACGCATGTATAATCTAAAAAGTTGGAGATAAGCTAAGTTACCATTATCTTATCTTTACTTCCTCAGTTTGAATTCTCAAGTGTTATCTCATTAGTTGCTTCCACAAATTTGGACTTATCTTTATTAATTACTTTAGTCAATTAATTAATAATTTTGAGTAATATAACTTAACTTATTTGAGGTCTAAGCTGCTTAGAGGATCACTCCTCAGCAACAATTACATGCAGTGCCTGCAAATCTAAACCTAACGGCTTAGAGTAACAAACGATGATAATCTGAAAAAGAGGAAGATATATGTGATGAATATGAGTATTCCTCAAGTTTAAATTCCTAATGCTTATCTCATTACCCATTAGTTGGTTAGCTGGTCATTATCTTCTCACTTTGATGATTTATCTTCATTAATTACTTGAATAAATTACTCGTCTCAAAAATAAATTACTCATATTTTAGAACAGCAAACATTGATCATGGACTACCATAACTTGGATCCAATTTATATTGTGATGATACTCGAGAGTCATTCTCCTGACCAAGACGAGAGAATCAAAATCATCATATGAAAAACTGGTTACAACCAATCTTCAATGAGATAACGTGGAAGGGGGAAGGGGGAGGAGACAGAAAGTAAACGTTTAGAATGGAAAGTTTAATGTAAATTGCTTGGCCTGAAAAGGCATTCAGGATTTGATCCTTATATCAGTGAATGAATATACAAGAAAAATCCGACTTTTGAGTTACCAGGGTGTTACAGCACTGTACAACCAGTTGATTGGGAGTTGGAAAGCAGCCCCCTCCTGTACACAGCATGTCCAAAAGAAAATATAATGTCAGGATTTCGGCGAAAAAAAAAGACTCATAAACAAAAACATGCCCTTATTCCAGCTAACACAAAATCTTGTTGGCATACATTTCTTCTTCCTTTCATTTTCACTAGTGTTTCATCGACTACATATTGATGAATATTTCGCTTCACTAGTCTTGAGGTTGTTGAGACAAAGCTTTGCCTTAGCTACGTTCTTTTTAACACAAAGAAAAAAGTTGGACAACTCAAAATTCATTGGAACTGGCATTTGCCGTAACAAAACACTTTGATGATTTACTAGCAGTAGCAGACACTATGATCCCCTACAAAACACAATGTTTTTAATGCAGGAAATGGAATAAAATTAAGCATGCACAATGCCCTTTTAGCAAAATCTAATATTACGGAACAGCACAACAAGATCAGACTAGATGGTTGATTTACTAGTGAACTACCACTTCACTGTGAAAACAATGAAATCCTAATCCCACTCCTTACTAACAGCTGATCTATGTTTCAATTGTGAAAAAAATGCACTAGCATGTCAGACATATGGACATCAATACAGTAAAAGTTGCTACTTAGTCCATACCTCAGTGGTTTTTGCCACGGGAGTTCATCTTGATGTCTGAAAAAGTTGGACTGCAAATTAACCCAGCTGAGAAACAGAAAATTGATTTAAGCACCAGGAAGAAAGAACCTCTTCCACATTTGCATTGGTGCTACAAGGGACTCAATAACCCAAAAAATTCCACAGGTTCTTCATTTTCTTTAACAATCTGTTCAGATACAACATCCCGTATATATAGTTAGAAAGCAGGACTGCACAACAGGTGACAAGCATATGCATTTCACAGAATATTCATCGGCATATAGACCTTAAACACCAAAAGAGCTCTATATAAAAACTTATGTACACCAAGAAATATGATCGGTCTCTGACGAGTACCAACAGCATTTAAAAAAAAAAAGAACAGCAGTTTAATAATGAAGAGAGTCAAATACAACAAGATCACCACTGAACTTTTGGTAGAGAGTAAGAATTATGTTGAACATAAGAGATATAAAACCATGTTGGAAAATCAGATTACAAAAGAGAAGGGAACTAAACATTAGCATGAAACGGGACAGAATTGAGGGGAAATGTAAAAAATTGCAAGTGAGCCATGATGGAATATCAGATCTCAAGAGAAAAAGAAATGAACCAGATTTTCTTGTGCAATAAACTTTTCATGTTATGGTCCTCAGATTCAATCACTCTTTATTATATAGATACTTTTGAACTAAATAAAGCTGAGTTTTTGTAACAAAATAATTATGTACAGTAATATAAAACTTCAACAACAAAAAAATTACCAAAGCTAAATGATATAATCTGCATAAAAAACAGTCTGAGAGCTCTCCAGTAACTTAACAATCAAAAGCTGAATGCCTTGGATATAGATACTAGTAAATGGTGCTACAACCTCTCCCCCTCTTTACAAATCCACATCAACTGCCCTAAGAGCACAAGCATCAAGTATAAAGATGAGATAAGTAAATTCAATTGTATAGTCCATACCTTAATAATAGTGTCCTTTGGCAGACCCGTTTGGATGAGGACATCACAACCAACTTGGTCCCAGTCAATCTCTTCTATATCAGCTCTCTTTCTGTCACTATCTAATTGAATCTGAACATTACCATTGTCAAAAAACCTTCCTACCCAAAGATACAAAGTCCTGCCTTCACATTTACCTAAATCTGTATTTGGTGAGAAAATAGCGAAAACAGCTTTAGAATCTAGTTCACTGGCACCAAATGTTGCTATCTTCTCTAAACTGGGCCAGCGGCACACAAAAGGTTGCATAAAATTAAATTGCGCGGGACAACTTGCCACCATTTTCTTTGAGGCAGAGGATTCTGCAGCTTCTCCAGAAAGGCAATTTTTCCATGGTTCAGGACTATGTTTGATAAGAGAAGCTTCCTTTTGGCATGAGTCGATACTATCTGCCTTACCCAGGACTATGTTGCATTGTGGTGTTGAATCTCCCCTGCCATTTTCAACACCATCCTTCGACTCTAAGACATTGTCAATATTGTCCATGTCATGTACAGAACAAGTACTGTCATTTATCCTAACACCGCCTTCTTTACTAGGAAGAAATGTTGATGAAGTCTTCAAACCCATCACAGGTAACTTGAGAGACTTCGACAAACTACCTCTACGCTCTGCAAGCGAAGATGAGAACTTTTTAGATGGTAACGAGGTTGAACGAGAACAGGCCTGTGAACTAAATTTGGTAACAACTTTTTCTGGATTGTTAGACATGGGTAGATGAGAAGATCTAGAGGAGAGGAGAGACATGTCAGAGCAATTTGACAATGTTGACGATGCCGGAAGGGAACAGGAAGCTGCAGATGGAGAATCCAGAGAGGATTCTGAAAAGTACTTTGAACTAGTGCTTGAGTCCGAAGAGATGGAATCTGGTGAAAGATATGGAGGTGAAGAAGAAGAGGATGACGAAGATGAAGAGTTTCCTGCTGAAGGTGATATAGAACTTTTAACGGAATGAAGTAACATCATAGAATCTGAATAGACCCTGGTGAGAGATAACCGAGGTGCTGAGACAAACTCCTTCATATTGCCCGAGGCAAACTTACGCCTGAGAGCACTCCAGCTGCTCTCTCTAGCAGGAAGATGAGTTTCGTGTTCATTCTCCGAGGATGCAAATGGAGGTACAAAACCTCCCATAATAGCTTTCTGGAAAATTTCAAAATCAATATCATATGCGTCTGACTTCCTTTCACCCGGACAAATCTTATCTCTTGACTCCCCAACCTCCAGTCCAATGCCAGATTTATCCATCAAGGGTAAAAGGTTTGAGAAAGCATCCCAAAAGTAAGCAGGCTCTTCCCCTTCCTTGATTATTGTTATTGGGCCTTGCACTCTTTCATACCGAACAATCTGACAAACAGCCCCTCTTGCATCCCTTTCCATGATAGACTCACAATTCTTACCAATCCAAAGATAGATTGCAGAAGGTATATGAACAATAAAAGCACCTCTAGAATCCAGAGCAGAAGGTGAAGGATTATTCAACATTTTGGGAACAAGATGCAAAGGATCATATGGTGAATGTGGGGCAATCCTGTATATCCTCAGTAGTGAACTCGGGCTAAGAGGGAAAGCATGGACCCTCTTTTGACACTGTAATAACTGACAAGCAAAACCCATATTTGGATCAGCAATACCTCTAGCTGCTTTCACATACTGAAATGCATCATCAAAACTCTGTCCTTCTCTCCACATAAGATAAGCAATCACCAATGATGTGGACCGAGACACCCCTTGACAACAATGAACAAAAACCCTTCCACCTTGTTCCCTCACATCTTCAAAGTAATCAAAAACATCATACAAGATACTAGTAATATCCTCTGTAGGACTATCCTGCAACCATAGAGTTCTATACACAAAATCCGCCTTGAAATACTCAGGACAAACAAAACCCACACAATTCAGAACATGGGTTATCCCATTCTGCTTAAGTATGTCTCTGTCCTTCGCAACAGCATCTCCACCAAGATAAATGTGTTGAGCCACTTTTGAACACTCTTTATCAAAGAAAGCAATCTTATCCCTCCTCACAAGCCCACCATTCTTTTCTGGGTTTTTCTGAATAGTTGACAAATCAAGTTTCAACCTCTCCCCACCACCTCTCCCACTTGGAGTAGGAGGCTGTGGCCACTCACCAATATCATCTGAACCTGCCTTTGGCCACTCATCTAAGCTACGCCTAGCAATAGGCAATTGCAAGGGGGGCAAACCAGACCTAGCCTTGCTACTCTGCTGAGACCGGGGGGTTAACGGAACAGGAAATCTACGGTGGCTTTGCCCATTACTGTTTCCTACGGTAGCATTTGGATCTGCAAGGTCTTTTTCCTCAGCCTCGGGGTTGTGAGCTGCCGACCTTGAAGCAGACCACGATGCTGAGCGCCAGAACATTTTCCGGGAGCTGGAAAGCGGGGCCGGAGCCCGAGAAGTAGCAGAGGCATCCTCACTATCCACCATTCCCAACTGATATTCTTAGTACAAAAACCCAGATATCTGAAAACACACCCCTAATTCGTTTCCATTTGTTGCTTTTCTATGCTCCAAAGAAAGCCAACACGGTTGGGTTTTGATTTAGCAAGAATTGGTGAGAAATCAAAACCGTATCAGATCAAGCATCAGCTACAAATACACTCACAGACAAACAAAAACTACAATAAAAATATAAACTACCAAATAATGAAAAGTTCTATGCATATAGTAATTCTAAAATATTTTCATTAGACCAAATCAATAAGCACTAAAATTTTTGGTGAAAACAATATTCCCCAATAATGATGGGAAATGATAGAATGGAATATGCCCATGTTGAGCTAGAGCATAAATTCTTCGTCTTTAATGAGAAATTGAATGACTTGAATTAAAAACGATGCAATTTGAGAGTCCTAGGGTTCTATCCTACGTGATGCGAAACTTAGAAAGAGAAAGAGATTAGATTTGTGACTTACAGATTGAGATACCAGAAACCCAAGTGTGCGAGACGCGGAGCAGAGCAGTGAAGAAGACTGAGAAGCTTTTGGAGTTTTAGAGAGAGAAGAAGAGGAAGGCAAGCACAGGAGGGAAGGAGAAGGATACAGTGAGCCACTGGGTTTCAATTGCTTCCTTTTCTTATTTGACTGTTTCAGAGAGTGTGACGGATCCACTTTTAACCCGTATCCGTATTCTGACAACCCGTACCCGTATCAATGTATATGCTTTAACTTAATTTTTTACTTAACAAATTTAATTTATTATGGTAAGATAATAATGAGAATCTTGGGGACTTGACCTCATTTTTTGTTTGACTTTTTTATTTACGGAAACAAATTAATTCCATATAATGATTGAGTGCTACATTGGGTTTTTGTTCTTCCTCTTGCTTTCTTTTTGTTCTTGTTTGGGTTTTTATTTTTATGGTGAAGATTCACATTCTAAATTTGGTTATGAGTGGTTTGACCAAACAAAATTGGTTATTATCAGTCAAAACCCAAAATTAGTAATTTGGAATTTTGACTAGTATAAGATTCAAAAAATCTAATCTTTCCAATTAAGTTAGGACTAAATGTGAATTTTGATTTTTGACTCATCTTTCACAAAACAACTTAGGTAGGTAATATTATTAATTCAGATTAAAAAAGAAAAGGATCATAATTATTTAAAAAATGCTGCTGATAATTGACAACATTGTTATGAAATCACAAAGTTGTTAAACAAGTATTGAAAATGAAATCACAAGTATTGAAAATAACATCACAAAGTTGTTAAACAAGTATTGACAACATTGCCAGAAAGACAAGTATTGAAAATGACCATTAATAATTTTGAACCCCATTTGCTTTGAATTTCATAGTGCAAGACTCCTACATAAATAGACCATAATCTGGGGGGAAATAATGATAGCCACTACTTGCTATTTTTCACAATCAATGAACAAAGTGACACTGTCAAGCCAAAGTCTCCAACTTTTGAAGACAAATGTAAACTCAATCTTCAAAGTTATTATCATTAGTTACCCAAAAAAAAAATTGTTAAGGTCTTAGTTTTGAAGCAAATACTGCCTTGGATTGGCTATGGACTTTGGTATTATTGCCAAACGAATCTTAGTCCTGAAAATGTAAACTTCAAGTCAATGTCTTTGTGGAATTCTAAAGAAAACGGGTTTTAGTCCATGTTAGCATCTTTCATGGTTCTTTTCTTGATTATTTGACAAGTTAGCCTAGACTTGAATTGAATAAATGTATATGAACACTCATGGATATACATTACTTCATTTCTCTAAGTATTTTCTCTAGAGTCAATTGCACTCTTGATCCATGTGTTCCGCTAAGATAGTAGATAGTTGGATTACAATTCAATGAAAGCAAAGAAACTTGCCATACCCTTTTCATCATTTCATTATTGCAATCGTTTAACCTATTGGGGAAGAGTCGAGAGAAGATATGACTCGGGACCGAAAAGATCTTTACCACTAGAGCTACAAGTCTACAAGAACAAATTCCTTAGAATGAGTTCGATGTGACATTTTTTCACTCGAATATATTGGTCAAGGATCTACCAGCATGTGAGGGGATCTTTTTTCTTTCATATATTGGTCAAATAAGTAGAGCAGAATTTGACCTCATGCCATCTTTTTTTCTTTCACAACAATAGCTATTATAAACAAGAGAAATGCTGAATTCTGGAATGCTTGCATTTATTGTAAGCTAATAATAACAACAGCAATCGTAAAAAGTCGCATATTTAATCAAGATAAATGCTGAATTTCTGGATACATGAAATCACATAATATGAAGGATGGAAGTATTATTGAACATAACATGAGCCAGCACCAGTTGGAGGACTTCTAGCATAGAAGTTCGACACTGGAGCAGCTTGAACTCCACGTCTATTCAAGAGGCATCTGAAGTAGTGTAGCCGAGGTAGTGCAGTTGCATTACTATTTCTTCCAGAAGTTGCCTCCCTCCTGCTCCACAAGCGCTCTACAGGGAAAACAAAGGGACATTCAGTCTCAAGTGATACCCAATTTTGATCTCCAATCTCATTTGAATCTCCGATTTGGACCCCAATCTCATTTGAAATCACAAAGACGTGACCAACTCCTTCATGCTAACAAATTAAACGTATGTTGTAGTGATGATTTACTACATGTATTATACCTGCAGCTGCTGCAGCTCGAGGCCATATTGTTTGCTGAACATTTGATGGATCAGCTGTCTCACCCCACATGCATACTTCTCCTCCGAGAACAAGCTCTTGCTTAGAAGGGTCATGTATTCCTTCAAGTGGTTCAGCATTATATGTATCTTCCCAAGGGACATCTAGATGGTCAAGATACCAAACACCTTGATTGCTGAAAATGCATCTGAAACCTTGATCAACAGCCTTTGGACAAACCCCTCCGCCCAACCTATGCAAAATTTGGAAAATGAGGAAATGCTTAAAGTAACTATATCTTTACTTGATACAATCAAAAAACCAGAGGGAAGAAAATCACCAGTTATGCACTACAGTCTTTGGATTGAGCTTTGTTGGGAAGGTGTTGAAGGTTTCTTCCCTGCGGTAAGAAAACTTAAGTCTTTCACATAAATTTTACAGTATTGAGAAACAATCAACAATTGAAACACACTTTGAACAGTGAATCCCTTTATTTAAAAACTGATGTTTCATAACTTTAACCTAGTACACTTTGAGCGTACGAGGGAAAAAAGCAACCAGCAAACTTGCCATGCAGGCCAATGCAAAGGGAAAAGGCCAACAGTAAAATGATGATAATAAACTTCTTGACATAATCTAAGACATACCAGTTGACAGGGGTCCAATTTTTGGAAATTGCTATTTCTTGTGCTTTGAGAACAAAATATTGATATGCATCTTTGGTAGTCATGTTCTGTTGCTTAAGCCTGCAAATGGGGGAAAGAGCAATACACAGATAAAACAGAAATCATGCTTTCCGAAACGATATAATTAATCAAGACACGGAAACATCCCAAAAATAAAAAATAAATTTTTTTTCCACTATAGCTCAGGCCTTCAGGTTTACTATACGTTCGGAACAGAAGTGCCTAGATGGTATCAAATCTGACTTCAGTGGCCATATTGCCTTCACAAAATTGCCAAAGAAGATACCATAAAGAAATATAATACTACTATTTAATATACAGTGGAGTGGTCCAATCACGGCTTAGTTGTGAACTTGTGATCCTATGCTTCCGCAATCAGTTGAAATCTTAAGACATGACGAAATATTAGACTTGACTACTAAGTAAAATTAGCCAGACATAGATGATGGGGAAAAAGAAAGCCCACATTCATTTACTTCGGGAAATTTACCCAAAAGAATGGGTATGTCATGTCAAGAATTTAAGATGTGTCAAATACTCAAAATCGACATTTGGAGGCTGCAAAACTTTGATGCTTTTTTGTGTCCTTTTTCTTTGTAAGATTGCAAGGTGGTAAAACAAACTTGTTTTAGTAATCTTGTACTTCAAGTCATCATCCCTTGACATGTACATGATATATTGAAATTGTAAACCAAATGCAGTGAATACCATTTATTCACATGTGGAGTAGCTTCCCAGCAAGCTGTCAAACATTGGAACAGCATCAGATATTTTTGTCAATTAAATAACTGCAGAATCTTAGCTTGAAACAAGAAATAGAACTCAAACTGACTTGTATTCACTTCATCACCGCCCAAGTGGAAAAGCTCGAAGGGAAAAATCTTTCTCAAATCTGTATGATAGAAGTTAAAATTTCATAACTAATTGGAAGACAAAGGAAAAAATTTCCATAGCAACTATAAGCAGAATTATATTTGCAATAAAATAAACCTAAGCAGATATGATATTCACGATTTGCAGACAATCCTACTCCTACGTATATACATCGATTAGTGGACATTTAGCTAATATGCTTCAGACAAAGTCCCTAAGCATAATCATGTGCAACAGTGAAAGTGCTAAACATGTCCCTTATTTTTTTTAAGAGAGGAGAGAAGGTAGTACTTGACAACCCACTGACAACTAATCTATTATAATCCCACAATAAATAAATAAAGCAATTAAATAAATTCTGTCCAAGAACAACGTAATGTTTTCACAAGCTTAACCTGTCAGAATGCCAGAAAGCACGTCGAAAGTAAACTTCTGTGAAACATCAAGTGGCTCTTTGCAAGAAGAGGAAGGCCAGAGAGCAGGATATCCAGCACCCCTGAGAGAATTAAGAACATGTTTGTATTTTCATGAATTAGTGGTTTTCAGAAGATGATCCGAAAACATGACTTGCTAATGAGGATGCAATGTCAGAAAAACTCTGATCTTTTTACTGTTCTAATTTTATGTTTCCTGCATGTGCATGATGCGCAGAAACAAATTGCCAAAGACAAAAAAAAAAACTTTGTTCACTTAGACCGAGTGGTAAATGAGAAAAAAAAAATTCTAGTTTAGATGTTACTAGATAGTGGTCTGCAGTAAGCACATTCACCTTCTCTCACTTTATTTTGTATTTTCTTGTATTACAATAAATCACTGCAAGTTTTGGTAGTGGGAAGTTAACCAAGACTACAATATGGAAAGCATAGAAAAAGGAGACTTTACATAAAAAGAAATCAGATGTACAGCTAAGTATCTTCTTCACTTTCCTAGTTCTTAGATAGCCATAACATAATAATTACTGAAGAAACCAGAGGCCAATAAACCTTTATCCTTTCAAATACCACACTTACTTACGCATCAATCCTAGCTCAGAGAAAATAGCTAGTGGCATACTATAGACAAAATGCTTGAAAATCCCTTTTTCTCATACTAAAAATTTCTGAGATACAATAATAAGTTCAACACATTAACTTAAGACAACAGTTGATATTAAGGAGGCTTTACCATGATTGTGCATGACCAGGGACATCTACTTCTGCCATAATATTGATGCCTGTCACAACAAATGCAAAATGATCAAGTAAAATATCACATTCTCCTGAACATTGACAAAATAGAATGTATACTAAAGAATGTATATGTAAACTTATTTTCTGGACCGTAAAAGGAATCAAGATCATACGTACCTCTAATTTTCGCAAAGCTTCACATTAACATGTCGAAATATGGAAAGAAACACAAAATCAGTAAAGTAGTTAAAATTAGTTCACCATTTTTGTCATTTATAAGCAGTCTTTTTTTAGTGGTTGTCAATCTTTTAAGAGGAAAACTGTAATCAGTGTCATTATCATATTTAAAATAAATTCAGATCAGGTTGATAATCCAGTGTATGAATATCTGTATCTACGATGTATCATATTACTTTGTATTATTCAATAGCTAGAATCCAATGATTAGAAAGTAATCTTCAGCTTTTGAAGGAGAATATTAGAAAAGTGGACATACAAGGTCTGTTTTATTTTATGAGCAATTAAAGTTCATAAGCTAAGGAGGATTGAACAATATACAGAAATCTTACTTGACGATTTCATATGCATCCTCAACGGTGTATCGCTCCCACTGTGAATATGCACCTTTCCACAAATTTGGATATGTAGGCACTTCTAGAGGAAATGACTCTCTATCTATGACGTGCCAATGAAGAACATTCTACTTAATGTAATTTTTTACCATCAGTATTACATGAAAAAAAATATGGAACAAAATCGAGGTGTTTAAATGGATTAAAGTGTGAAAACCCAGCACGGTAAAAAACTTACAAGTTTAGCATATGACATGGATTCAATTACTTGCTTAATTACATCAATTGGTAAATAGTGCCTTGATGTATCTGCAAAAGTAACAAAAAGAGGGCCACTACGTTTAGGACAAATAATTAATAAGTTTGCAGATTCCTTCTTTCACATGAAAATTTGTAGCTTACCAAGCAAAAGCCCTCGATATGCAAACCTCGGTTTGTCTCGTATGTTCCAGGGTGCCTTATGTACTTGTATGGACTTACTTCCATAATCAAAAGTACACAATTGACTGAATGTCTAGCACATGGTAGAAGAGAAGAAGGAATCAGGAATGGGAGTGGTTGGATATTGAGATAATACAGAACCATGCCTATTTACGCACTATTATAGATTTGTTGGGTATACAATCGTGCATACAAATTTAAGCAGCTTATCAAACAGTTTTCTCTGAATTACTAGTCCAGTTATGTATCTAGGTCATTATAACTACAATTAAGTAATAATTATCACATATATCATTCAAGCAAGTCTATTCACAATAACCTGAGTTTTTGAAAGAGCACATAACATCATTGCATTCTGCAATTTCTAAATGGCACAATCTGAGCGCCAATTATATGGCTCCCCGTCAACTATTCAATGCCTTGCAGTGTGAGTATTATACTCATCTAGAACCAAACCAAAAGTTTCAAGGTCATAGTATTGGCAGTTTAGACAAGACACTGATATCATGAGGAATGTGTAATCCTTATTGCAGGACTAGATGAACAGTACATAATAACACATGTGCAAACCCAAAAAAAGACGACTGGGAGGTTCAAGCAAGCATCATGCACCTGAATGTGAGAGAATAAGATATGGGATTTTCATCTATTGGTCATCTGCACAAAGTCTATTATCCTTTAATTGGAATGATAAGGAATCAGCTAAACTCTCCCTACCTGAGCTACCTCAACCCCTCCCTCCCTCGCTTGCCTTATTGGAGGTCTCAAAATGAATTACAACAATCCTAATTATATACATGGGCGTCCTATATCTCAACGTAATCTGTAATGCAATGTAATAATAGTCACACATACCTCTAACCCCCGCAGCGCACCATACACTGTGTTTGCCTGCAACCGAAAACGAACACAAATCAAACATCAACATCACAGCACAAGTACCATTACATTGGTATACATGTAGTCTAACATGCAAGTCCAGATTAAAGAATCATGATGTAAATGCAAACTGATGTAGTCAGAGCCAGAGGTAGTACTACAGAATTGCAAGACACAATGGGGAAGTTTACACTCATAAACAGTATAATCAATGAAACGGAAGAGAAAGTTGTTAGCTTGATACAAATCATTGGTCATTCTGCAAAAGCTTGAGCCTTTCAGACAAAAAATTAACCCTTTAATCTTCAAATCAACAACAAATTACCATATGCCTCTTCCTCTAAAATGATCATAAAAAACACCAAAGAAATAAAATTCTAAAAACTACAACCCACAGTTTACCTCAATAGTCGCCTCCCCAACAATTGCTTGCCCATCCTTCTTCAGCACAAACAAAGTATAGCTCTCATCCACACCAAGTTGCAGCTGCAAAAACCAAAAACCCACTCTCGAAATCAAAACCACAATCATTTCCAGCAATCAATCTGAAATGTAAACAAAACCCAACTCACCTCTTCGCTCTCCGAATGCACCACAACTCTCACTTTACTAATATCGTAGCTGTGCCCCCTCGCCCTCTGTATATCAAGCCCAGAAACCCCATTACTGTTCTTGAATATTATAGCTTTGTACCGATCAAACGCCAGTCTGAGAATGCCGGAGTTGCCTCCGCTCCCGCTGACGACGAGCGACAGCCCCGGGTTGACGGAGAGGGTCTCGTTGCCGGAAGTGAACTCCGCCGGCAGAGGCCACAGATAAGTGATGGGCCCTTTGACTTTGGCTTCAGAATAACACAGCGCATGTGAGAAAACGAATAGGAACAAGAAGAAGGTCGCCATTGTTGGTCTGAATTTGGGCCAACGGGGATTGGTTTTAAGCTTTTGGGGAGTTGTGAGAGGGATCAATAAGAGCTATTAATAGTAGGTGGAACATTTGGAACGGATGATGATGATGACTAGAGACAAACAGAGTGGTGTGGTCTAATGGTCTATGATGGTAGATGCATGGTTTAATAATGGAAATGATTCAGTGGGGGTGTTTTAAACTTTTAATTACTAATTATGATGCATGGAGTGAAAATAGAGAAGAAAATCCGCCGGTTAAATTTTGCCGGACACAGAATTTATGGCTAAAGTATTTTTTTTTTTTTAAATGGCGAAAAAGGCAGAGTTTCCGACCTGTGCGTCACGGTTGTGATAGTTGGTACTTGGTAGCACGCCAAGACATGGGCCAAATGCATCTTATATTTTTATCGAAAAATCTTAAGACATGGGCCAAATGCATCTTATATTTTTATCCAAAAATCTTATATTTTATCGAAAAAAAATATTTTCTCTTTTGATGAAAATCAATACAAAGCTATGAGTATGAGATTGGCTTTTGATTCGGTACAAAGCTATTATATTCTATAACATAAATTGAAAATCTCGCTTTAATAGACTCTATCGATCTGAGACTGACTTTTGATTCAGCATAAAATTATGATATTTAAGAACTTAACAACCAAGTTAACGGAATTACTAGTTTGGATAACGGCACAATGGTTCAGGTACCATTTTGGGTAACGGCGCAATAGTTCATGTATCATTTTGGGTAAAAAAAAATTGTAACTACCAAAAAATATATTTCGCAATAGTTTAGGTACCAAATCAGATTTTTACCATACTTTGTTTGTGTTGAAGAAAGATCGAAAACCAACTATTGGGAGGACATAAAGTAAGATATAAATTAAAGAACATACTTCAACCTTTAATACTATTTACAAATAAAAAGTTGCAAAGCTATTGTCTACAATGTATTAAAATCGTTTATATCAAACCAAAAAAATGGGACTCGTCTTTCTTGCATATTGCAACCGGAAAAACATCTTATATTTTATTGTAAAAATTACAATTATATCTTATAACTGTGAAGGGGTGAGTTAGAAATTTATATTTAGGAGAGGGGAGAAGAGAGGGGCAAAATCTAAAGTAAGATTTAAAAAAAATAATAACTCAACCTTTCATAGTATTCAAAAGAGTAGCGCTCTAAAACTAACATGTTAGCTTCATATTATGAATCTAACCACAATCTAAACCGTTAGTTTCATTTAACGATTTAAATTAGATCAAAATTAATATTTATTATAAAATATTAATGATATCAAATTCAAAATCTATTCAATTGTTAAAAAAGAAAAATACAAATATTATACCAAAACCTTAAACCTTAAACCCACCCCAAACCCTAAACCCTAAATCTACCCTAACCCCTAAACTCTAAACCTACCCTAATCCCAAACCCAACACCTAGGTTTGGGGTTTGAAATTTGGGGTTTAGGGGTTAGGGTTAGGGTTAGGGTTTAGGGTTTGAGGGATAGGGTTTAGGGTTTAGGGTTTGGGGTTTGGGGGATAGGGGTTAGGGTTTAGAGACTTAGGATTTAGCGTTTTGGTATTATGTAGTTTTTTTTTTCACCATTTTGTAATTTTAAGTTAGATATATAAAGCTAACATATTAGTTTTAGAGCGCTACTCGTATTCAAAAAGCAAAAAAGTTTGCAAAACTATAATATATAATGTATTAAAAATTGTGAACTACATCATCCCAATGAGTCTCGTCTTTCTTGCACATCAAGAAGCGCTTTTATTAGAAAAATAAAGGGAGTGGGGGAGAGGTAAAACGTAAAGTAAGATGCCAAATGCCTAATCAACCTTTCACAATACTTTTTTTTTTTTTGGCTAATAACCTTTCACAATACTTAAAAGCAAACATTTTGCAAACTATTGGCTGCAAGCAATGTATATTGATGTGTTAAGTTTGATACTTTGATCATAAAAATAGGACTCGTATTTCTTGCACATCGTCAAGAGGGAAATTCATCTCTTCCTATGTGTTTGAGCCCAAAATATTTTGGCCCGGGTCCCTGTAGGCCTGCAAACCAATGGGTTAATACGTGTGACCTACATCACTTGTTCAAGCCCGAAAAAGGGGCATAAATGGTTCTTTATTGTTTGATCTATCTCTCATGTCTCTACTCCTCTTCTTTTTCCCTTTGAAAAGACTTCGGAGAGGAAACAACTTCTCAGAGACGAATCATTCTAAAGTGATTGACACAGATCTCAAGATCAAATTAGTAAAGAAGAAGCCAAGGAGATTTCACTTCACCACTGAATTTTCTTTTGCCGACAATGAAAGAGGAAGAAAAGGAAAGTCCAATAATGGTCACTAGAGGCTAAATTAAGCCTATTTTGATATTAATTGATATTGACTTTCTTTCCTTATTATTGTGCGAAAGAGGAAAAATATGTATTCATAATACAAAGAGGCAGCAATATACGATTGAGGAGCTTTTTTCAGGTAATTGCTTCACATTCTTTAAACAAAGCCTACGTTTCGCACATGAGGCTTTCTGATTAATCCAAATAATTGCAAAGTGGTTTAATCATGGCATAATTAAACAAATGAGCAGCCTTTGTTGAAACATTCTCTGACGAATAAACCAACGTGGTTCATCATTTAGGAGAAATCCAGAGCAATCTCCTTAATAGCCATTTAATAATAGCCAAACGTCATCAAATCCATTTAATCAAGATTGTGGCTAAATAAGTCAAGATTCTAGTGGCAAACATCTATCATTTCTCATTTCGCAGAAGACTCAGAAACATAGAACAGTGTGAAAAGGAATATGATAAACAATGTAATTATCATAAAGCCAAGAGTGGCTCATTCGACACCTACTTTTCGCACCTTCTTTCCGCTTTCACAGAAGGAAGATCATGACAAATAAATTGGTGTGAAAATCATTCAAGAAAGGAGGTTTCACACTTATGAGTAATATTATACAATGTTTAGTTAATCAATCTTTGATTAATCATTCATTACAGAGTGATGCAAAAGGTATCAATCAAATGTGAAACCAAGACATTTTTGCATATGTGAACAAACATATATATGTAATTAATCAATCCGTGATTAATTATAAGTGTTCATTACGGAGGCTATGAGAAAGCCTATCTTTGATTAATTATAATTGTTCATACACAATTAAAGAGGCTGCGAAATAGCCTAGGCTGCGAAAAAGAATCATTGAACGATTTTCAAAGTCCAATATGTGGATCCTATGTCCTGAATTTGTTAACCAATAAAGCATTTATTGGGTAGTAGGTAAAATTGCAGCAGTATTCTTAGCAGCATTTAATGTCGCAGAAAGAAGAGGAAGTCTCTATGAAAGACATGGAAGTCTTAAAGCAATAAAAATTGGTCAATATATCTACTAGCTATTTAATGGGCTGCCTAACCTAAGAGAGCTAGAGTCTTCATGTTTCAATACGGAAGGAGGGAATGTGAATATATAAATGCATAAAAGCTAAAGAGGTTTTGACAAATAAAAGCCTAAAGAATAAAAAGTCAATAAATGCATGCCGTATTGAAGATTAATCACTTGATAATTATACAGCCTTAAAGCCTATATAAAGGGGCTTCATGCAAAGGTGAGAAAACCGTTCAATCATCTACACAAACAAATTACTCTCACAGAGTACCTTGTCAGCCTCCGGGCTAGCCTTCGGGCACTAACCTCCGGGTTATACTTCGGTATTTGCACGAACGCTTGCGACTGCAATTACTAAGATGAGAATCTGCACGTACGCTTAGCGAATGCAATCCTCATTGCTTGCTAACCTGCAACACCGCATTTGCGACTGCAGCACCGCAGCACAACAATCCTTACTTCGGCGCAAGCTCTGCTGGGGATCTCGTTCCTGGTATCGATTGGGTAAAACTCGAAAGAGCTTTACAGAAGAAGTCCTTGTATCAACAAGGCATGTACAAGAACCTAAACATGAAGATATCCCTCTTCGTGTGACAATCGTGACGAAAAGAAGTCAAGACGAGCGCGTAATCAACTTCAACAACAACTTGCACCTATTGGTGCTGGCACGCCTGCAACACACCACGAGCCAAAAGGGACGGGTTTGATTCCGCGTCAAACATTTTGGCACGCCCGGTGGGATTACTGAAAATTTCTTTCAGTATTACCATTGCGTTGAGGAAGAGGCAACCTAAGTTGAAAGGTTTGCCTGAGAGGAAAATCCTTACAAGAGTGATCTTTTCTATTGTTTGAACCACATGGTTCACAAAACCAACCCGGCTCAGTGTCGTGGTTTGTCTTTATGTTAGCTTTAGCAAAGTTTCCAGAGCTTTGCTGAGCGACGGCAGACGAAACAGAGGAGTCAGCTACTCCTAAAACCTCTCGAGAACAAGCCGTGTTCTTCAAATGGAATATCATCATTATTATTTTCTCTCTTCATGAAACAAAGAAATGATGAAGAATATTCACACAGTGGCTATAATCAAACTAGCCAAAATAATGTGTTCAGTAAAGTATGATAACCCAAATTATGGCTTTGATTACTCTGTTGCCAACAATAATGGCATTAAGACTATTATTCTGGTTTTGTCTGAACTCAGAGACAAGCTAAAAGCCTAAAAACGGCAAAAAAAGGCCGAACAATAGCAAGAGGCATCTGTAAGGCCTGAAACAATTAAAGGTTGTGAAGGTTTAGGTTATAACTTTTTGATAAGTAAAGGAGTTACGAGTCTGAAAGGACCTATTTTTTTTGCCAAGGAAATTGAATTTCCTACAGGTGGCACCGTGGCAATACTTAATATAATCAATCTAGTGGTGAGAGTTTTAATTTTTTCCAGATCAACTCGTCTTTGGAATATAATTTAATTTGTCTTTGAGTGACAAATCTCTCTCACCAAAAAAGTAAGATCATGGAAACAAAGATATGAGTCATCTGACTATGAAAGTTGTTAATAAACAACTAATTTTTCCAATGATCACTTGATATTGGCCAAAACACTTTGGGGGCAAAAAGATGCCCACGATCAGAATTATGATTATAATCATCTTAAAAAGTCAGAGAATAGACTAAAGAATGGTGATGATGATAATTGTTTTCTCGGCCAAAAGTTATAGCCAACACAATTCAAAAAGTCAAATTACACAGTGTTTCTTTTCTGACCATTATGATCCTTGCGATTATGAAAAGCTAAGGAATCATGCTTTTATTCAAGTAGAGTGGTCTTCATAATAATGCTATTGGTTATTATGGATTTGATGACCAGGAAGGTGATCAAGACTCCCAAAATAGCAGCAAAAGCTTTGGTGCGAAGCTTCGCATGCGCATGGCTTAAAGGAGTATAAAGATCATAATCGCTCTTTTGCCTAAACAAATTGAGGCTAGCAAAAATCAAATTTCGATGTGGTCAATTTAGCCAACATGGATTATGAAAAATTTGGAAAGGCCAAATAGTGGCTCATTGAAAATAAATAGTTTTCATACTGTTATTGGCTCAGTCCAAAATGGTAGCATGATATCCATATAGCAAACTAACAGTAGTAGAAAGTTCCCAGTGGCATAGCATAGATGCCAATGCGAAAGGATTCAATAGTGTACAGTAGTTTCCATTTTTATGGGAAACCGGTTAATGACTCTAATGGTCAAAAAGATGACCAACTTTGTGGTCAAGATTATTATTCACTCGGTGTTATTGCCAAGTATGGTTTTAAGTTGAATTATAATTCCACAAAGCCAATTTTAAATTATGGCTTTACCAACAGATATGGTCCTTGCAGCCATAAAAAGCCACGTAATTATTTGACAAAAGATGTCAACAAAGTGGCCTCAGCTCATGAATATAATGGCCCCTGTAACGCTACAGAGCATTTTTATGATGGCCAAAAAGAGGCCAGCAGCAATTATTTTCATAAAAAGACATCTAGTGGCTGTTGTGGTTGTGATTAATATCCAAAACACTTATTGTCAAGAACAAGGACTTGATCTACAACGTAGTTAACCAACCTTGTCTCTCTGATGATGAACCAGGTGATGGTCTCGTCCAAATTAGTGGATCTAATAAATTATGTAACTTGGAAAAGGATCATCACAGTGATCAAAAGTGTCATACCCATAGCCATATTGCTCATATGGTTACAAGCCAAGTTGTGATCTTGACAAACCTATCCGTGGTTTTATTGATTAGTGCAGACTAAAGCTTTGCATAGGTTTTCATAAACGTTTCGCAGCCAAAAGGTGGCTTTGGCGGATACGAAAAGCATATTTACACCCCAGATTGCAATGATGGCCGGAACCATTATTTATGCAGCCACTTTATTATACAGGGTTGTAAATTAATTAAAACTTCATCAATACAAGCTAACTCATGCTTACAACTATCGAGCTCCAAATTTCTTGAAAAAGAGATTTGATGACACTGATGAAGCATTAGTAGTATCTCAATTTGATGCCTGCGAAAAGGCTCTTAAATAAATGGCCTTGATCAAAATAGCTGTTACAGCTATGCCAATAAGTTGGGTGGCGAGGAATCATATTTCGCATGGCTTAATTGTTGTGATATCCCTCCTTTGGTGGAGAATGTGTGAATGTTAAAAGTTGTGTGCATGTGCATGTGATGTTCCATCATCATTATATCTCTCATATACATATATATATATATATATATATATATATATATATATATTTATATGTTTGTACTATGGTCGGATGGTGTCAACAAAATTATGGTTTAAGAGTAGGTGCAGCAAAGTTTGAAAGAAATGAAAAGGTGTTGCACCATTTTCTAAGAGGAAGAAACATGCATTGAAAATAAGGAGGAAGCTTGACTTTGCTTCCATGCATGATACTGTTCATGCTAGTATGTATATTTATATTGCTATGATGTAGTCATGCTTTATATAAATAATGCCAAGTCATGTGGCTATATATAATTGCATGTACGGAGCAGCTAAAAGTGTATACCACTTAGTTCACTTGAAGATATAAGCATATGAAGAGATGGAACAGTTGTTACAATCATACAAAAATCTTTGGCCAAATTTATATGGCTAAAAGAAATATGAAGCAGTGAAAATGTACGGCCATACAAAATTCTTTAGCCAAATCATGTGGCAATATTATATATGATTGAAGACATGATTATATATAATTACGTGACTATACATGTTGGTGCGATATGTAAAGCGCGCGGTGGCTATATATAAATAATTGAAGCGGTGAAAGAGCTTGGAACATCTTGAAGCGTTATGATATGGAGGCTTAAATCAATGGCCTAATTCTTAAGGTGTCAACTCAGTTTGTTTTATATAAGCTTATGAGGAATAATATTTGCACAACCAGTAAGTCAAAACATAGCAATGTCTTTGACTCTGAACTTGTGCATAATGAATTCATACTGTTTCGCATACAATGAAAGGTGAAATAAGGTCCATATAATTAAATTAAGTGGCTGTGCAGCCAAAAATATGCATGCGAAAGACATTTAGAGGATTGGCTTAATAAAGAAGCTAATTATGATCTCACATAGCTCAATTAAAATCATGGAAGTCATGATCCTCGGATTGAGCTGCATAGTTAACACCACAAACAGCAGGGAGAGCGTCTTTTGCCTCAAGTACGGAAGCAAAGAACCCACTGTTATGGACTAGGACTCTGTGGAAAGAAAAATCACTGTTGATTTTACTTGTTCAAGATCTTAGCCATGTTCAATGGTTAAAGATCTAAATAACAACCAAGAGGTTGTTATAGCCTTAGTGGTTGAATGGTCCTAAAAGGGGATAAAATTAAAGAGGGGGCTTAAGTTTTCCCACGAAATTGTTTTCTGCAAAGCTCCATATGAAGCAAGCTAACAAAGGGAAAACACAGATAGTGTAATAAGCTTAACTACTGCCAATTGTGGCATAGAATGGAGAGAAAATTTTTGTTACCAGATTATGGTATAAGGGAAAACAGCCTGGCATCGTTCTAAAGAAGGTTTCAGCCTTCCTCCTACTTATATTAAGCTTTAAATGCCAGAAAAATGACTTTGGTGCTTGAAGACATACAAGCTGTACGATTGACTAATATTGTGGCAGGAGTGTATAAAGCAAAATATCTTGGAGGTAAAGATGACTATATATTCATTATATATTCATGTCTGGAAGAGCTACAATCAGTAGTTTCATAATGGCAAAATATCTCATTTATAATGACAGCTTAAAGAAGAAGAAAGTATTAATATATATATATATATATATATATATATATATATATATATATGCAAAAAGGCTAGAATTGTGGCCTTGAACTTCCAGTGGTCAACGATCCATTCTAGGATTCATGAGGATTTTGATACTTTTTCTTTGGTAACTAAAGCCTAGAAACAATTATGGCAAGAAAGTGTCAAAGTAGAATAATTGTTTCATTGCCAGAAGGGAGCAAGTGCAGCAGATGTAAAAGAAAAGTACAGTCTGCATTTCGCATCTCCAACAACTTATTTCTTGTGCCTAATTAAATAGATTAATATCTATCAAATTATAGAGGCACCAATATCTTTTTGGAATGAAGAATTGGCCTTAAAGTCGCAGGAAAATTAGTCCTACTTTGCGAGTTCTTTATGCGAAAGGCTTTACTTAGAGAAAGCAGCATGAATTCATTTACAAGTTGCGGATAACCGCTGTGAGGCTTGCCTTACTAAAAGTAATAATCACAAATTGTGGTTAATTATTAAGAGGCAATGAAGAGTCCTGTATTACAACGTGTATACAAGGATTGCAATGATAGTACAAGGCCAATAGGCGACCTTTTCTTGACACGGACTTTTGGGATCTTTTTCCGCAGTCGTCTTTCGTGACATTTTGTGAAGTCTAGACAGTTATGTTTAGACCAACAAAGTGATTCCAAAATAAAAACTATAAATGCAATAGCCCGGCCAATTTGATTTTTGGACGCAGTGTATTCGAAGGTCCCTATCTTTCACATGAAATATAAAATAGCCAATTGCTATAGTGGCTATGATTATATGTTCAAGAGGATAGAACCAAGCAAGTGCGGTTGCAAGTATGAGAAAAAGTGGACAAGTGAAACTTGCGAAGAAAAGCTACTGAGATACTTTCTTAGCTTTCTTCGCATTTGTCCTTTACTTCTTATTTTAATTTACAGCTGTCCCTTGGGACCTTTTGGAGGCTATACTACCTTTAATCATATGCCGAGAAGTGGCACTTGATTTATATATGCCAAATATAGTGGTCATATATTTGTCCCATTGCAAAGAATGAAACTTGTCAAGAAGCATTTTTCCCTTTGCGATTAATTTTAGCCAAGTTCTTTAGTGGTTCCCTTTTACACAGTTTTGACCCATCTCGCATCTGTCAACCAAACTATGGTTTCACTCGTGCATCAAAACTTGGGGGGCAAGAGTATGCAAGAATGAAGTAACTATCCATGTACTTTATTTGTGAGAAATTTAATTTTGAATAAGAGGCTCAGTTTTGGCCTTCCAAATACGTGGTGTTTGTTAGTAACTTTCTTTCTTCGATTAAGCATAATGGCAACTGTACTCACCCCTATTGTTTGCCTAAAATTTTCAAACGGATTTGAAAAATATGCCTCAATGGGAAATTATTATGCTTAAATACCAGATTGCAAATTTCTATGTGATTTTTGCAAAATTATTTACTGTGATTTCATGTTCAGGGTTATTATTACCTTCATTGGAAAATAACTGCAGATTATTACGTACACAAAGTAAAACTTCGGAATACACATATGAATCAACAAATTTCAATATATTTATTCATAAGCGGCTTTGTGGCCGAAACTACATTGTGCGAAATATGTAAATACATCAGTAGAGCTATCAACAAGGCTCTGATACCATGCGGTATGTCGAAAGACCGATTCTTCAACTACAAGTTGGTTGTGGATTTGGGGAAAAAGAGATAATTCTCTTCAAGCAGTATGGTCAAATGAAGAAAAGCATATGGAGTGATTGCAAGAGAACGAGGATCACGAATGAAACTTTTCCTCAAGTCCTCAAACACTAAACCCACATGTGGGGTTGCCTTCCCTTCATGGACATTTCCCTTCCCACCACAGTGGCTGCAGCCAAAGGAAACCGGAAATCCCAAAACCTGATATTTCAGCCTTACTGAAATATAGGATTTTGTTGGAATCCCAGTTCCCCAGTAATGCAAAAATTAGGAACTTATTAAAGCAAACAACAGCTGTTGAAAGCAAATGTTCCCAATTTTCGCATTATTAACCACAAGATTAGACTATGAAGCCTATCTGTGGCTCAAGATTAGACTATGAAGCCTAGAATTACCTAGAGGCTATAAACTAATTTTTGTGGTAAAGCTTTAAGAAAGAGAACAATAAAAAGAAAACTTGGTTGATACATGACAAAAGAAATTTTCTGAGTTGTGTTGTTTCCTATAACAAAGAGGGCTTATTTATAGAGGAAGTAAGAGGTGTCCAAATTACGCCTTGCAAACTTCATATACGGCTTTCCTTTGAAAAGTTATTGCCATTAAATGTGGTCAAGCTAGCCACGCGGTAAAAAGCAATAAGATCGAGAAAATCTCGCGTAAACCAACAAATCAACCGACAAGAAAGTGGTTGAAACAGGATTCAAAGATTCGAATCTTAAACTCAAATTTTCAATTAGAGGACGGACCGATAGTGTTAAGACAGGTGCAGCTCAACAGTGGCTTCAGAAGTATTTATCTAAAATATTCTGCCTCAGATGTGGAATTGGTCAGTCCTGAAAGACTTTGTTTGATAAAGAAAGCAAGATCGAATCACAATGCAGTACTTCTGGCGAAGGCAAATTTAGACTAAGAACAAGAAGATGAGAACTTTGTGTTCTGACTATGTTGAGTCTTCTTCTTCTTCTTGTTGTTGTGAAAATCATGGGAGCATGCTTAGAAACACCTTTGCAGCTAAACTTTAGTGCTACCCTGCCTTCTAATATATTATCATAAGTAGAGGTTGCAAGTCTACTTATGATACAAGATTGGACTACAAAGCCTAAAGTTTGCAAGTGCGAAGGGCGAAACATTAAGATAAGCCAGACTAGCATGAAAGATATTTAGAGTTATGTCCAAGGTCTAAACAAAGGCTGTTTATCTATAACACTTTGGAACTCTACTATGCCAACCATACAGGTTGTGGCAATAGTAATCAAATCTTCAAAATTCAATAAGGGAATCTAACTGGACCAAAAGTTGTGCTAGCAGGAAGAAAATAGAGGTTACGTGTAGTAACTATGCTTCAACTAACCAAATTGTGGTTGAAATAGGGTTGAATAAACAAATCCCTGAAATAGTCTAGGGATAAAATTACCTAGACCACTTGGGCCTTGGTGCACCTAAAAGCTGTTCCGGGATCACCTAGAAGAGGTATGTCATTGATAATTACCCAAGATATATGAGGCATAGGTCTTTAATAATTTGGGGCTAAAAGAACAAGCCTAGATTTTAAAATGGCTACCTATAAATGGCCTATCCCCAAAATTAATGTCATGGATCCGAGGACGACTTTCATTGTCGATGGGCCATAATGCTTAATTTTTAAATTCATCACGTGTTTAGTCACTCATAACTTTAACTGTCGACTTTTTGACTTTTAAATTATTGTTGTCTGTTTCTGTTACGTTATATCTTCTTCTTAGTCTCTCCCCATAATTCTCGTTTCATCATCCAAATAATCATAATCCACATTCATTCAAAGATCAAAATGACTCAACATGTGAGTTCTTTCAACATGTTGATTGCCACTAATGAACTTGATTATGAGGGTTGGTTAGACGAGTCGCCAATGTGCATGGAAGCCCGCCAAAATTCTGACGTGACAAATGTGTCAAGAAAGAGGCCAATTGCTTCATCAACAAGCCGTTCAGACCCAAGGCCATTTGAAGATGATCTTTCAAGGACGGAAGAAGATCTATTGTCGGGGTTTGATACAATTTCACCTCAGAATACTTTGAAAAGAGCACGCTTCGACAAGCATACCACCGAACAATTGGAGGCATTCCTCAAGAAGTGCTCTTTTCCGGACGATGAGCAGAAAGCAGAGGTGGCAAAACAACTTGGCTTACATCCCATGCAGGTCAAATTTTGGGTTCAAAACAAAAAAACTAGTGAGAAGAACAAGGGGCTTCAAGGCGAGAATAAGGCCTTAAAAAAGGAAGTTGGCAAACTTCACGCCAAACTGAAGAGGTACGAAGAGGCCTTGTCCAACACCACATGTTTGGTATGTGGAGGCCCAAAGATTCCAAACAAAGGCCTTGATTTTAGGTCAGAAGTGTCAAATGCAAGCCCTAACATTGAGAAGGGCAAATCACCACTTCACTTTCCGGAGGCATTTCAACAAACGAGGGAAGAATTTTTGTACACTAAGGATGGACAAGACTTAGTTGCAAAGTTGGCTATTGCAGCTATGGAAGAGCTTGTCATGATGGCTCATGCGGGAGCTCCTTTGTGGATTTCTGCGAGAGACGGCGGATCTCCAAATCAACCTGATATTCTCAACAAGGTAGAATATGTGAGGATTTTTCCTAAAATTTTTAATCATACACCAACAAATCTTTGGCCAGAAACTTCAAGAGATTCGGCCGTGGTTCTAATGGACCCTATCAACATTGTCAAGATCCTCATGGATGCGAAACAATGGTCAACTGTGTTCGGCAACATAGTTTCAAAAGCAAGAACTCTTAAGGTCTTGTCAGTTGGAGTTGATGAAAATTTCAATGAGGCTTTGCATGAAATGACTGCAGAATTTCATTTGCCTTCACCATTAGTCCCAGTTCATGAGCATCACTTCGTCAGGTATTGCCGCCAATACTATGAAGATGTTTGGGTAGTGGTTGATGCCGATCTCAGTGAGATTTTCCAAGATTCCCTTGCGAAAGGTCATAGAAGACCTTCCGGTTGCTTGATCCAAGCTTTACCAGATGAGTTTTCCAAAGTAACATGGGTAGAGAATGCAGAGGTGGATAATGAAGATGTCCAAAACCTGTATTATCCATTAATTAGATCTGGTACAGCATTTGGAGCTAAACGATGGGTTTCAACTCTTGAAAGACAGTGTGAGCGGTTGGTAAGCTCAATGGCTACATCACTTGACCCAATTAGCCTAGGGGTCATTTACGATGATAAAGGAAAAAAAGGTTTATACAACCTAGCGCAGAGAATGATGTTGAAATTCCATTCAGATGTCAGTGCTTCAGCGGCCAATCATTGGTCTACAGCATCAGAATGCTCTGGATTTGATGAGACACAATCCATGGTGAAGGTTAATATGGAAGATCCGGGAACACCAAAGGGCAATATTTTCAGTGTTGTTTCTTCCTTATGGCATCCTACTTCACCAAATGATGTTTTTGAATTTCTCCAGAACCATCAAACCCGACATCAATGGGACATTCTCACGAAGAGTGACGTGGTGGAGGAAATTATGCACATTATCACGAGCCCAAACCCGGGAAATTATATATCCTTGTTACGTATTAATGGGGCAATTTCTGGAACGGCCAATAGGTTAATCTTCCAGGAAAGTTGTACAAACTCAATCGAATCATACGTGGTATATTCCAAGATCAATGTCTTTGAGGCAAAGGCAGTATTGAGCGGAGCGGACCCAGATTCCGTGGCACTTTTGCCTTCAGGTTTTGCGATAATACCTAATGAGGCTACTATTGAGGGAGCTGGAGGAAGTCATGGTACGTGTACCAATGAGACACTACTGACAGTTGCTATTCAAAAGGTAGTACATTTTGGGAAACATTTAAAGAATTTCAATAAGCCTTTAACCGAGGCTAAAAGGCGCATTCAAGCAGTAATTGTTGGCATTAAAAGAGCGGCTTTTAATAACCAAAAAGGTTATTAGGCTAGCTTTGTATTTGGCCTCAGAGTGACAATTTTAATTTTGTCAAAGAAAGTTAACAACCTTTGCAATTGAGTGTCAATGCTAGCTCAGAATCTTTTTGGTATTGCTAGCTATTTCTGCGGTGTTTCTCATTCATGAGTAACTCTTCTAAGAACAATCATGAAAGTAGGAGATAAAGCAGTACTAAGACTTTCGCAGACCATATTGTGGTTTTCGCATATGAACTTCAGTGTTTATTATCATTTCGCAGGAAAGTCGAACATTCAGAAATAATACAATTTCATTGAAATGTTCAATATTATGGCTTTTTTGGACAAGACACACATTTGCAAAAGGAAAGTAAACTTTAATTCAAGCTTTAACATTACATAAACCAGGCTCTGATACCACGTGAGCTTAAAGAATGCGGGAGAAAATGTGGTTTGATTAACCAGTCTACTCCAAGCACTGATCTTTCTCTTTCAACGCAAATGAAGTTCCAACCCAGGGGGGCATATGCATCGCGTTTTGAGGAAATACAAAGATGCTTCCATTAAAGGCACATGGCCTTTCCCATCGTTGAACGACCAATGACAAAGAGCAGGTGAGTAACACAGTGGGTTTACTTGTCTTCATCATTCGGCGGTGAGATCAGACTAAAGCCTAAATTTGTGCGAAAAGCTTTGATAAGCAGAAATGTCTTTTAAACCTCCAGAATAATCTGTGAAAGGTTAAATGCGAAACATGTTGAAACTAAAGTGTTTCAGTTTATGGCTGGATCGTGAGTTCAACAAATTGGACTATCACATATTCTTGGATGCAAATAAGAGGATTTCTTTACAAGCAACAAGAAGAGGGTCATCCAAAGCCTTAAAAGACCAACAGCCAAATTCTAATTGTGGTCCGTGAATCCAGAAGTATACAAAATTTCATATACTTTAGGGGTAAATACATGAAATATGAATTTGTCACTTTTTTATGATAAATTATTTCTTGTACATTGCATATGGAGGTAAAATAATATTACAATAAATTGGATAACTTTGTGTCCAAAAGATTACATACAAAATATGCTAGAGAGGATACAATCTTCGATTGACCTACGTGAGCGCTTCTTGATTGAGTTGAGACCAGCAAGAAGGAGAAGCATGGGCAAGAGATTTCTTACCATTCTATGCTTCTTGCCTCCACTCCCGCACCACAACAAGAGGCGACATACGGCATTTGGGGCTTCAATCGACCACGCTCTCACTCCTTCATTTAGTCACAAGAGAAAGGACGAGAGAAAAGGGGAGGAGCTAGGGCGGAAAATTGGAGCAAAGTTTGTTCCCTTGGGGAACACTTCAGTCCAATCGTCCGGTGATCAGTTGATTGTGGGAAAAATGAGGAACCCAAACTACCTGGAGTTTGCTGTTTCCCATTTTTCCAGCCGTCCCGCCATGAAATTCGACTATAAAGCCTACTCATGGCTTGAAATTCGACTACAAAGCCCAAAGGCCTTCATAACAGAGGCCAAGAAGGAATTTTGGTAATAGAAGTCATTAAACAAGAGATGGAGAGGAAAATGCCTAAGAAAGTAGATAGAGGCGACCTTCGCCTTAAGAGTGGTTTTTCAAACTTAGCCTCGGATGGCAGCTTATAAGGACGCGAAAAGTCGTGATTTCCACGTGATCATATCTTATCGGCAACAACCAAATCTTGAAAATAAGGAAATACAATGTATTTGGCCTCAAAAGTGTCGGTGTCACCTACGTGAGTAGGGGTCACCTACGTGAGTAAGAATCACCAACAGAATAGCCATCACTGTGTCGCATTATTATTGCCTATTAAAATCATTGAGGCAATGCAATGTTGACTAAGTCAAGGGTTGTTGATGCAATTGTCAATGAGCCAAATAATTAGGCCCAAGACTTTGAATAGGCCACCAATATTTCAAGAATATTATGTGGAAACGGCCCTCGAAATCAATAATCAGTAATTTTTGCAAAAATATAAACATAGTACAATTTGAATAAACTACCAAGTGTTTAACAAATGTACTAAAATCTCTACACGTTCGGAAGATCTTGCAAAAATTGGATTAAAGCTCTACACTGAAACTCAAAGTTCAGCTTGGCATCTAGAACCTCATGTCTTTTCGCAAGACATTGCTTTCGATGGTTCTTTATGCTTTCGTCACAATCTTGTAAAGAAGAACAAGCATAACCCAGATCATCAATAAGCGAGGCTTCTTCAACAGGGATTTCTTTGTCTAATCGCTCTAGTTCAACCTGAAGGGATGCAATTTGGACTTGGATTTCAGCCTTACGTTTCTTCTTTTCGGTGATCAAATCTTCTCTATCACCAACCTGCAGAGCATTAGTTGCCAGATTTTGGCGATCTGATAAAAGTATTATCGTCTGCTCATTCAGTTCATCAAGGTCCTCTTGCTGACTCTCATAAATATCTCGAATTGAGGGAAGCAACTTCAGAGATTTTCGAACAGGAGCAAGAATTTGGTAAAAGGAAGAATCCTCATTTTTTGAAAGAAGACTAACAGCTTCTCGTGCTTGTTGTTCTTGCTCCTCAGACATGATTTCGCCCTCTAAATTACGAAGGAGCCGGATTGCATCGCGCTCTTCATTTGTCAACTCGTCTGATAAGTCTTTCATAATAGAATGCTCTTTTGCCCATTTTCGCAAATAACTTGTTGTTTGCGAAGAAGAGTCGATAGCCTTTGAGGCACTACTCAGTCCAGTTGATAAAGATGCAGATTGAACACTGGAACTAGGTGGCAAATTCTCTATGCCTGCATCCACTCCCTGCAAAGGGAAAGACAAGTTTAAATTTAAGTGTTCAAATATGCTAGTTTGAAGAAAATAAAACTATTTGTTGAGGAAATGGATTTACCTGAGTTGCGAAAGCAGCAGAGGTTGCAAGGCCATGACTGTCTATATTGCCATCACCAGCATCAATGGATATTAATAGTTGTTGATCCTTAGCAGCTTCAGCTTCCCCAATATTCATATCTTCATTATGAATTTCTGCATCTTTAAGGGGATCAACTAAAGGATCAGAGGTGTTAATGCCTAAACCAGGAGCTGTTACAATATGTCCGCAGGGCATAGAGTCAGTTTCTGCAGAGGCTGCAAGGCCGTGACTCTCCGCACCTTCTATGGCAAAATTCATATCTATAGGTTTTGCATTTGAAGCTTCAGCATGTTGCACCTTTATTTCAGGATGAACTTCTTGAGAAGGGGAAGCAGTAGGAGTGGACAAATCGACAATGGTTGTTGGTTCATGAAGGGATGATGCTGAAATCAGAGATATAGCTCTGTCTACTTTAATAGTGTCTAAGGGAACCAAGTAAAGTGGTCCAGACCCTTGGACTTGATCTTCAGCAGTTGGTATTGATGATTCTCCAAAACCTGTGGGGACAGTCATAGGAATCCTAGTTCTCCGTGACTGCGAGGGATTAGCTTGAACGACCTGATCAAAAACACAAAGTGTTAGAAGACATAATCTATATCTCAAAACATAATTTATTAGACAGATTTGTGTGTCAACAATTTGAGCCAGTATTCAAAATTCAAACCAAGTAAAAGGGTAGACCTGTTGGATTCCTTGCAAGGAAGACTGAGGGTTTCTTCTACTCCTCTGAGCAGTAGGGACATTTCTCAAGTCCACCTGCGAAAGACGAGTTGTAAAATCCAAGATGTGGATTTCGTAATTTGGACATTCATATAACAGACTCTAGTGTTTATACCTGTACGTTTTGAGGCAGAGGTGGGACTTGAGGTTCATCCTTAGGGCGAACCTAAAAATAAATTCGGATAGTAAGAATAGAGGCTAATATCACCTAGTATAATAAAAAAGGGTGAGATGACTAACAGTTTGAGCTATCCTTGCTCTGGCCTGACGACGAGTTTTTACTTGAGCAGCCTATAACAAAGTTCAATTCAAGTCACATATGACAAAATTGGTACAAAGAGAAAAGTTTAGACGAAATCACTCACTACGTCATCTTCCACATCTTCATCAGTGGGAGTTCTTTCGTCGTCACTTACAGGAGAAGGTCTGCGAACAGGTAGTTTTACCCTTTTCTTCCTTTGGGAAGGGCTATCAGGGGCTTCAATTGTTTTTCTTTTCCCCGTTGTTGATTCTCCTGCCTAAAAATACACAAAAGAGGAAGTATAGTCATTTTAAGAAAGGGAAAAAATCTTGAGGCTAAGCAGAGCCTAGAGTAAGAATTTATCACATGAGAAGACTGCGAGGCCTTTTGCGCAGGATTAGAGGTAACCTGTTTTCGCGTGGCTGGTTTTCGCGTTGATTGAGAAGCAGCAGCTTTTGAGGCGATTGATTTGGCCTTTGCTTCAGCCTATAAAAAATAAAGAGAGGTTAAGAAAATCACAATTTGAAAAAGAATACTAATTCACAACCAAGTCAGGGGATTACCAGTTTTTCTTGGAGCACTTTCTCTCTTTCTCTACGAAGGAAATCTTGGTCTGCCTGGATGCTACTCGCCATACGAGATGACATCGAAGGCTCAGAAGCCCTTGCTTCATCAAGTTGTGCCTTTCTCCTCGACAATGGCTCAATCAACAAATCAGCCTTTAGAACACTGGTTCCAGACAATTTGTTGAAAAGGACGATGAATCTAAGAAGATGATCTGAAGAAAAGAGGCCCTTATTCATATCTTCGAGCCATGTCAAGTAGTCAGGAACACAATAAATCTTGGCAGTGTTAGAAATATATTTGAGCTCAGGATCTGAATCCCCAAACTCACTTATGCCTTTAACACTCGCCAAAGACTTCAGGTTCTTTCGCCACGAGGTGAAGTGGTTCACACTATTTATTAGGGGCACAGGAACGGCCTGGAAAAAGCCGAGTTGCCTTGCGAAATAATTTGGGGCATAAACCTCCATCTGCAAATGCTTGTCCTGTTTAAGTTTTCCACCATAGTACAAGTCTTTGCAACAAATAGCGGCTCTGAACATGGCATAATAATCCGGGTTATTCCATTTTTGTGGCCGGTCTGGGAAAAATCCTGAACCTTGAAGTGGATAAGGATATCTCCTAGTCACAACTTTTCCCCACGTTGGGCGATATTCGCCACTCCTAAAAGCTTCAAAAAATTCCCGGACAGTACGATCAGATGGTCCGGCATTTACCAGAGATTCTCCCATAACCTTATTAGGGAAAAAATGTACGTCTGCGCCAAAATCAGGAAAATATACATAGAGCCAATAATGGAGTATCCAAATTGGCCCTTCAGATTGAAACTTCAAGGGAGATAGGACCATTTGATGAAGTCCTCTATACAGAGAGGCAAGTACTTGGTGGCCTAAACCCAATTTCTCACCCTTATGAAGGGCGATGGCCATGTCTTTCCAGTGATGTGTGACTTTGTTCGCATTCATACAGAATACGAATTTGTTTAGCCACATTTCAATGAAAGCGACGTGCTCTTCAGCACCTCCTTTTCCCATCCAAAACTTGACCCATTTGTCATAACTGTTACAGTTATCAGAGGCCACTTTGCGGTTTTGATATAAATTCGTTTCAAAAGATTCGTCATGATAAAGACCGGCAATATATGGCTTATGGTGGATGGTAAATCCAGTAATAGCAAAAATATCTAGTAAACTAATACTCATATGCCCATTAGGAAAATCAAAGGTATTACTAGAGGTGTTCCAAAAACATAAGGCAGCAAGAATGAGATTTCTATCACCTTTAACTTGTTGAGTGGATAACATAATTGGGTCATAAATGCCAGTTGCCTTCCATAATTTCTCGTGTAGGGGCACCAGCGCATCTCTCCATTTAATGAAATCGTCGTCAGCAAGAGGCCAATATCCGGTGACTTTCTGGGACTTCGCGGTGGTCGGCCAGTGAGTGAGATCGATTTCCGTCCTGGAGTGACTATGAAGTGGCTTTGTTCGGGCGAAACTTAGATTGAGAGCTTCATTTATCTGGGTCCAGTCGTGTGGACCATAATGAGGACCAATAAGGGCAAGTTCCTTGTGCGAAGTATATCTAGAGAAGGAAAAATTTATATCCAGAGACTCACAGATTAACCTGATTTGATCTACCATACGCTCAGATTCGATGCGTAGTCGGTCATAATCTGAAATCTCAGATGATTCGGTGGCCATGAAGATTGTTTGAAGAAAATTGGGAATTAGGGTTTCTACGGAAAGAAAGAATTGGGAACGTTTTTGGAAAAAGGATAGAAACTGCACTTTTCAAATAAACGAGAGTAGTGGGGAAGCTAGCGAAGGAGGGAACTACTTATAAGCTTTTTTAATCACTGTTCGGATTTCAAAGCTTGGGGGGCAATGTTTGAGCCCAAAATATTTTGGCCCGGGTCCCTGTAGGCCTGCAAACCAATGGGTTAATACGTGTGACCTACATCACTTGTTCAAGCCCGAAAAAGGGGCATAAATGGTTCTTTATTGTTTGATCTATCTCTCATGTCTCTACTCCTCTTCTTTTTCCCTTTGAAAAGACTTAGGAGAGGAAACAACTTCTCAGAGACGAATCATTCTAAAGTGATTGACACAGATCTCAAGATCAAATTAGTAAAGAAGAAGCCAAGGAGATTTCACTTCACCACTGAATTTTCTTTTGCCGACAATGAAAGAGGAAGAAAAGGAAAGTCCAATAATGGTCACTAGAGGCTAAATTAAGCCTATTTTGATATTAATTGATATTGACTTTCTTTCCTTATTATTGTGCGAAAGAGGAAAAATATGTATTCATAATACAAAGAGGCAGCAATATACGATTGAGGAGCTTTTTTCAGGTAATTGCTTCACATTCTTTAAACAAAGCCTACGTTTCGCACATGAGGCTTTCTGATTAATCCAAATAATTGCAAAGTGGTTTAATCATGGCATAATTAAACAAATGAGCAGCCTTTGTTGAAACATTCTCTGACGAATAAACCAACGTGGTTCATCATTTAGGAGAAATCCAGAGCAATCTCCTTAATAGCCATTTAATAATAGCCAAACGTCATCAAATCCATTTAATCAAGATTGTGGCTAAATAAGTCAAGATTCTAGTGGCAAACATCTATCATTTCTCATTTCGCAGAAGACTCAGAAACATAGAACAGTGTGAAAAGGAATATGATAAACAATGTAATTATCATAAAGCCAAGAGTGGCTCATTCGACACCTACTTTTCGCACCTTCTTTCCGCTTTCACAGAAGGAAGATCATGACAAATAAATTGGTGTGAAAATCATTCAAGAAAGGAGGTTTCACACTTATGAGTAATATTATACAATGTTTAGTTAATCAATCTTTGATTAATCATTCATTACAGAGTGATGCAAAAGGTATCAATCAAATGTGAAACCAAGACATTTTTGCATATGTGAACAAACATATATATGTAATTAATCAATCCGTGATTAATTATAAGTGTTCATTACGGAGGCTATGAGAAAGCCTATCTTTGATTAATTATAATTGTTCATACACAATTAAAGAGGCTGCGAAATAGCCTAGGCTGCGAAAAAGAATCATTGAACGATTTTCAAAGTCCAATATGTGGATCCTATGCCCTGAATTTGTTAACCAATAAAGCATTTATTGGGTAGTAGGTAAAATTGCAGCAGTATTCTTAGCAGCATTTAATGTCGCAGAAAGAAGAGGAAGTCTCTATGAAAGACATGGAAGTCTTAAAGCAATAAAAATTGGTCAATATATCTACTAGCTATTTAATGGGCTGCCTAACCTAAGAGAGCTAGAGTCTTCATGTTTCAATACGGAAGGAGGGAATGTGAATATATAAATGCATAAAAGCTAAAGAGGTTTTGACAAATAAAAGCCTAAAGAATAAAAAGTCAATAAATGCATGCCGTATTGAAGATTAATCACTTGATAATTATACAGCCTTAAAGCCTATATAAAGGGGCTTCATGCAAAGGTGAGAAAACCTTCAATCATCTACACAAACAAATTACTCTCACAGAGTACCTTGTCAGCCTCCGGGCTAGCCTTCGGGCACTAACCTCCGGGTTATACTTCGGTATTTGCACGAACGCTTGCGACTGCAATTACTAAGATGAGAATCTGCACGTACGCTTAGCGAATGCAATCCTCATTGCTTGCTAACCTGCAACACCGCATTTGCGACTGCAGCACCGCAGCACAACAATCCTTACTTCGGCGCAAGCTCTGCTGGGGATCTCGTTCCTGGTATCGATTGGGTAAAACTCGAAAGAGCTTTACAGAAGAAGTCTTTGTATCAACAAGGCATGTACAAGAACCTAAACATGAAGATATCCCTCTTCGTGTGACAATCGTGACGAAAAGAAGTCAAGACGAGCGCGTAATCAACTTCAACAACAACTTGCACCTATTGGTGCTGGCACGCCTGCAACACACCACGAGCCAAAAGGGACGGGTTTGATTCCGCGTCAAACACTATGGTTATATCTTCGACCCTCTCATGGATTGTAGTGTTAGAACTTAGAAGTTGAGTTTTGATCTCATTGAAATAGCATTCATATTAAGCATAATCTACAATGAAATTAAGGATTTGCTTAAACATCTCCCATGATGCGTTTGTACTCATCACATGCCATAATAGTCCAAGTCCAATGGTGTGGGCCCACAAGTTAGCTCGTTAGTTTTTCAGCATTCACAATGGAGTTGTTTATACTTTATAAGACATCTTTTGATTTTATTTAGAAGAGCTTTTAAAAAAATATTTTTCTGAGTTGAGATTCGTCAATTCTACAATTCAGTTGTTCGTTTTTTGTATAAAATCGTCGATTAATTGGTTAATTATATTTAGTACTCCGCAAAAATGTTTGTATTATAGAGAAATATAACAAGTTGAAGATAAACCTTCATTAATTTGTTCCTATGCATAAGAGAATATGAATATTTCTGTGAGCATAAAATGAACATGAGTATAAGCAAAAAACAAATGAACATGAGTATGTTTGAACAAATAAATTGTACTTGGAATTTTTTTTTGTTTCACTTAACCATCTATCGTTTTTTGTAAATTTCAAAACTCAATTTTCTCAAGTTGTTTGACGCGGAATTAATATTTTGGGCTCAAACACACGTCATGATCGAGTTTTGCTATTGTTGTTCGTCAAGCTTCAACCACCATAATCTCTCTTTTCTCTTATATTTCATAGGGCCTGTTTGAGATTGCTTTTCTGAGACCTAAAAGCGTTTTTGAATTAATTGAAAAAATTAATTATAAATATAAAAAATTTGAAAAAAATAAAATGTGTCTTGGGTGAGTTTTAGAAGCACTTGAAAGTGGTTTTGAAAAACACTTGTCAAGTGCTTCATTATGAAAAAACACTTTTACCAAATTTAAAAAGCGTTTTTAGGCTTTTCAGAAGCAATCTCAAATAGGCCCTTAGACTATTTTATCTCCAATATCTTCCTTGCACCAACGTCAGCTTCTCCTCTCATTGATTTAGGGTTTTAGGGTCATTAGTGCGGAGATGAAAAAGAGAAGAGACATGAGAGTGAGCATCGGTGTTGGGCTCGGACTGCAATCGATGGGCGATTGCAATAAGAACTTTGAGAAGGAAAAATCAAAAGGAAGTTTATCTGAGTAATAATGGAGGTCCCAAATTCCCAATAGAACTCGCCTGTAAAACGAGTACAGTCATATCAAACCTTAAACTAATGCCGGGCCCAATTGAAGCCCAATTTAACATTGGACTATGGTCCCAACTAGAAAATATTCCTCCCCATGTCTGGTCCATGAGCTAAACATAACTTGGGGCCAAACCTATAATATTGCTTCATTTGATGGTACTGTAATACAAGAGTTGCCCATTAGTTTCATTCCATGAGAGAAGACTACACTCACATGTGCAGCCCTCGTGGTTGCCACACGCTCAGCCCTAGGCCCCTAGCTTGCCACAAGCATACCACGTGCTCTCACGCTTGTTCAAAGCAAGTTGGACACAACCTTGTCCAAAGTTTCTTCTTATCACATTTAAGGGTCATATGCAAGAAAATTAATCAAATCATGTAGTTAGTCGGCCTACAATATCGAATAAATAGACATAATCTCATGTAGAAATAAATTACTGTTATCAATTATTGTCTATTTGGTTAATACCGTTGAATAACTAAATAAAAGACGATTGAAAAAACGAACAAAGTTAACAAACTCTAATCACGTTATTACTCCAATCGCCAAAGGAAGTTTGTCGCGGTAGTTGAGCGCTTAGAGCCTAGGTTGGGACTAGCTAGTCTAGGCGAGCGTTTAGGCGGTTTTTTATATTTTATTTTAATTTTATTATACAACATATAAATAACTGAATAAGTGTATATTTAAAACAAAAATTATATTTGTATTGAGAAATATAAACATGCAAAATAAAAAGGATATAAAAAGTACTATAATTAATTAAAACATAAAGATAAAAAATAATTCTAATTTTTTAAAACCCGCCTAGTCCTGCCAAACAGATTTGCAACTAACCGAGGCGACTGGCCGCCTAGTACCTGGGCGGAGATTTCTATAATACTGCTACAAACTTAAAGTTGTTCATGAAGAGTGAAGCTGTCCATGTTATCGGGCCAATGTGGGCCCACGAATCCCACATACTAAGATCCTCACTCCAATCCACCACAGAGCCTACCAACATTTACTAAAAAAAAGCCTACCAATTTAGACTGCGTGCGCACTTCACTTCTGACCAGAAAAAATCAAATCTTGATCGACATCCAACGGCTTAGGCGTCAAGACTCGGTGCTCCTCATCCGCAGTGGATAACCACCTCCAGAATCCAATCGAAAACCGGTCCCACCACATTCATTACACTACTAGAATCCGTGGCTCAGAACAGATCATTCCCTCTCGTGATCCTTCTCCGTCCAACTCGGACGCTGTCTATATATGCCTAGCCTCACTATCACGCCATCCTGACCCTACACGTGGTACCAGAGCGCGATCAATTTCCGTTTTCGTATCATTGCATCCTTTCCCTGATGCGAACTCTCCGTCTATGCAGACCACAACAGCGTCCTTCAAATAGTTTCGACTCCCCAAAACGCCCTCATATTCTCTTCAAATTTTCAGTCCCGGACCCGCTCCTGATCATACACTAGCTCTCTACCCTAGGGATTCTCTCTCTCGGGGAAATGGTGGAGCCGGTGACGCCCGACTACGAAGAGGAGCGGTCGCTCTTGCGAGATTCCGGCAATGTTGACGGGTCGTGGCGGTTGAACTTCGACAGCTTCCAGTTGTCCTCAGAGCACAAGGAGAAGCCACCGCGTGGCTTCCATGACTGTCTTGGAGTGAGAGGTAATTTCGCATCTTTGCTCTCATTGTTAAAGTAATGCTATATTTTGTTGGCGATCTTTGGCTTTTCCATTTGTATGGTCTCAGATTATGGCAATATTCTGTTCCGCGTTTTGGTCTATGAGAATTCGGCCTCTTTTGGTATTCGATTCTTTTTGCTTATTAAACAAGTCTAATTAGTTTGTGTGGTGGAGAATTTGTTTTTCCTTTGTGATTCCAATGAGTGTTTGAGCTTTCAATTTTCTGTATAAAGAAGCAATCTTCAAAGCTTAAAGTAGGGGTGGATTGGAAATACTTAGTGGGAGAGTGCTGGAGTTGAAGACTTTCCAGTTTATGGGTTCTTAATGGAAAGGGATTATAATGGACCCTTGGTGTCCTTGAATTTCAGATGAGAGATTATAAATTTTTGTGGCTGGGAGTATGAGAACTTATCTGCTGACGTAGTTTATACTTCCACTATCTATGTGAAGGGTTAAAGGGTCAGAGGGGGAAGAGATGCAAAGACTTAAAATGTTTTTAGTTTGTCTATGTATAGCTGCAATTAGCACAGAAAGAGGTTCACAGGTCCAATATTAATTGTTGTGCTCGATGGCTTCAGGTCCGGAGGATAATGTGGCAGAGTACTATCAACAGCAGGTTGAAATGCTTGAGGGCTTTAATGAAATGGATGCCTTAGCGGAACGTGGTTTCATTCCTGGAATGTCAAAGGTTTTATATTGCCTCATGTTCTATCTCTCTGTAGACAAGATCAGTGTAGTCAATTTACTTTTTAACTGATACATAAGGAAAATTTTGTTGCAGGAAGAGCAGGAAAGGTTGGCCAAAAGTGAAACCTTTGCCATCAGAATATCAAACGTTGCAAACATGGTTCTTTTTGCAGCTAAAGTTTATGCATCTTTCAGAAGTGGTTCATTAGCCATTATCGCATCCACATTGGACTCATTGCTCGATCTTTTGTCTGGCTTCATCCTGTGGTTTACTGCATTCTCCATGCAAACCCCTAACCCTTATCAGTATCCTATTGGGAAGAGACGTATGCAGCCGTTGGTATGTGTCTGTACAATTATTCTTGCTGCTAAGACATCCATATTACATCTGATGTTGATGCGAATGGATTCTGCTTATGATGTTTTCTATGGTTACCCATACACGTTATGTTGCCTGTGCAAACCTTTTGTTTCTTGCTACTCTATCTAGGGATATACATTGCTGCTGATATATGATATCATATGTGTAATCAGTAATAACCAATGAAGGGATCCAATCTCAGCCGTTAATAGGCTTGGGGTTCACCTATGAGAGGGTGTTTGTGTACTGTTTTCTATCTGTGTGGTGTGTGTGTTGCACTTTATATGGATACTGTTTGACCATTGACTCTAGTCTGCAACATGTGCTTTTTGTTTTTTGTTTAGGATGAATTTTCATCATGTGTTAGGACCTAGAGGATTAGAACATACATGAATAGGAGTGCATTATTATATTTAACACATATGAGCCAAATGCGGGTCTCTAATTAAGCTAAGCCCCATTAAGCTCATCTGGGAATTTACCCAATGTACCGGCCTGTGGTTTGGACTAGGTTTGTGAAGCTCAGCAAGCCCTCTTGCTTAGCCTTGAATTCAGCAGCTTGAGATGTAGATTGTTTGGTTTTCCATTGCTCGGTTTGTTTGCATTCCTTATTTTCCATTGCTTCAAAGACACGGAACATTGTCAAGAAGTAGATATTTTATATATAACAATCCATATATATTTCGTTTGGACTATTTTATTGCATTATTTTCTCATCTTTTTTTTGAGGTATGGTATTTATCTTTGTGATGTGATCTTGAAAAAAAATATGCAGGGAATCCTTGTTTTTGCTTCTGTTATGGCAACTCTGGGACTGCAGATCATCTTAGAGTCTATGCGCACACTATTTTCTGATGTAAGTTATTATGACCCAATATTTTAAGCATCTAAAAGATATTTGACTTGGAGGGTTGAATAACTGGGTGGCTCTTATTACAATAAACAGCTTCTTCCTGTTTTTGTTAAAATTCTTATGTCTTACTAGGAGGATGAGTTCAGCTTGACCAAAGATCAAGAGCAATGGGTTGTTGGTATTATGCTCTCTGTCACTTTGGTGAAATTGCTTCTGATGCTGTATTGCCGCACTTTCACCAACGAAATTGTTAAAGCATATGCCCAGGATCATTTTTTTGATGTTATCACCAACATCATTGGTCTGATTGCTGTTCTCCTTGCTAATTACTTTGATGATTGGATGGACCCTGTTGGAGCTATCATTGTAAGTGATTTCGCTCTCAATTCCTGCCCCCACTCTTTCTGCATCAAACACCATAATTTAGTAGGTTAAGAACTTATATGTCTGTTAAGGGCATAGAGTATGGGGCTCAGCCTACTATGAGATAGGTTTTACCTAGTAATGAATCTTATATTCTTATGCTCTGCATAGAAATTGAGTGATAGGACATCTGATATTATATGAAAGGTTGCCATACATTTGTTCAACTGAGGTCACCTGTTGCTATGACATACTCTCTAAATGCTAAAACAATGAACTTGCAGATCTTGAGCGCCCTCTATGGGTGTTCTTGATCCTGATCAAGAGATTGATTATGTCAATGTAATAACCACTACTATTCCTATGTGACTGTTAACCTGGCCTTTCCTGATGGTGCGTATAATTTTGTGTACTGTCATTCAATGCTATGTCTTGGACTCATCAAATTCTGATATGCGTTGATGTCCACCTTCATATTATCCTTGAACTTTTTGGCAGTTATACTTGCATATAACCCTTGGATTTTCTGCAGCTGGCCCTGTACACCATTCGCACCTGGTCAATGACCGTGTTGGAAAATGTGAATTCCCTAGTTGGAAAATCAGCTGCTCCAGAATACCTACAAAAACTGACATACCTTTGTTGGAATCATCACAAGGCGATACGACATATCGACACTGTCCGTGCTTACACCTTTGGCTCGCACTACTTTGTCGAGGTCGACATTGTCCTGCCATCAGCCATGCCCTTGCAAGAGGCTCATGACATAGGCGAGGCTTTGCAGGAGAAGCTCGAGCTCCTGCCTGAAATCGAGCGTGCCTTTGTCCATCTAGATTATGAGTTCAGTCACAAGCCCGAGCATGCACAAGCACACTCTTAGAAAGTGGGAACTGATCGATCATTCTGCGCTTCAACTTGAATGCTAAAGTTGAATCTGAATGCAAGGCAATATGAAACTGAAAATGTGTAGATATTTGTTGTCAAGAACAGGTTGGATTCTGGTAACACTGGGTAACTAACATGCGTATGAATGCTTTGGTCTCATAGTGAGACATAGCTACCAATTCGAACGCTTACCACATGTTTTTACCACATATAGTTATTAGTATCCAAGTGTCACATGGTTTTGAATCCTTTTTTCTAATGATTTTATCACATGGCCATGAGTCATGACTTTTTTCTAATCAAACAAGGGTTAAGCACTTGAGCATCTTTTTCGTTTTGGTTTCTTATGCAATTACTTTACATTATTTGCAACGTGTGAATGGCATACGACACAGAATATATACCTTAATGATTGATTGACACTTATTCTCCCAATGATGTGGGTTTATTCGAAGAGAGGATTTTCAGTCAGGTCGCCGGAATTGTTTCACCGGCCGATTAGAAAATGTATAGTTTTACATTTTACAAATAAGAAAAAGTACCTTAAAAAAAATGAAGGATGAGGTTTTAATTATCCGCAATTTGATTGGTGGCCCAAGAGGCCAAGACTGCTTCCTCCTGTGTGTAATTATGAGTAATTCTCTTTTTTACTACTTACCTGGATTTACATGATTATGCTTTGATTCATCCACGTGGCTACAGCAAAACGATTCCGTGCACGTAGCTGACACCTTGGTCTCAATGATTGCAGGCTCGAACTTATCCGTAGTCTCGTCCACATTCAATCTGACGTACGTTCCATTTCTGTATTATTTCTATTTTTCGGTAAATTTTTTACCCAAAGTTCCCATATTTATTACAGAATCTAACTTTTTTTCCCTGAGGATTTTACCAAATCTAATTTCAATGAACGAAAATGAAGAATAAAGCTTCCAAAAGTGATACGGTTCTTACAGAGATAATAAAAATGATGATTTTTACCTCGGTTTTTTTTTCCTTTTTTTGCGTTGCGAATGAGATTTCCACCTTCTGTCAATTAATGTTTTTACAGTGGGTGAATAGTAGAAACCGCGGATATATAATATATTTTTCGATATAAGTAGTACCACTAATTGGAAACTTCCACTCAAACTACTCCTCTTTGGCCTCTTCAAATCGCCGCCTACGAGAAAACCAGAAAAATCTAAATCGCAAACCGTTATTCATTTCTGGCTAAATTACCATTTTACCACGCTCAAAGTGGACCACCACCGCCACTCAGCAGCATTCTCTGCCTCCCAACGCCGCGCGCACAATAACGGTATATAAAAGTCAAATGCGCCAGTGGTGCGCATGGAGATAACGTACGCATCCCCCAGCAACACCGACTTCGCGGACGGATCCTCCATGCCGGCGACAACCCGACCCGTCCGGATTATCCCCCTGCAGCATCCGAACGCGACGTCGTCTAATGCCTCGACGCCGCCGTGGGCTGCGTTATCGCGGTGGAAATCCAAGGTCCTCAGCATGACGTGGATTGAGTGGCTGGAGCTCTTCCTCCCCTGCTTCCGGTGGATTCGGACCTACAAATGGCGCGAGTATCTCCAGGTCGATCTCATGGCCGGAATCACTGTCGGCGTCATGCTCGTTCCTCAGGTGTGCTTGCTTAATTCCGTTCCTATGTGTTTGCTTTTCAACTTTTCAACTCGTCTCCGTGCTCTGTTTGGCTGCTGCGAAAATTTAAGATAATGCTCAGCGTAAATTTCCGTGGCTTGACCTTTAATTTTCTCAGCAACCAAACAGAAAAAATAATTTTTTTTTGTGCGTCAGTTTGGCTTCTACTTCTCTGGCGTTAAATAACAAACCGAATTTAACGCTGTTATTCAATGCTTGATTCAGCTTAACCAAAGCAAATTTTCTATGTCTTAGCTAAATTCTGTTGCATACAAATGGAAATTTGGCTGTAAAACACTAATTTCATATTAATTTCTTTCTCTAGTCATAATTTCTGAATATATTATATCATATTGTCCATGATGTAATCAATCAAGCATTTCACTGATGTTGATTGAATAAATTTATTTAATTATTGCCTGTAGTCTTAATTGATCATGTGGTCATTAACTAATGAAACTTCGTATCGCCGGGAGGATTCTGTTTTGAATGGACTAAAATAATGTTCTTTCTGTTCATTCACTTGGAGCATTTAAGCTTACTCTGCGTGATGCAATTAAAGACGTGGTGATGATTGGAGAAGTAATAGTTGTAACATAATAATTTTGATAATCATCGTATGTTTTACTTAATTTGAATTTATACTCAATAAATTTTGCGTGACAAGTGTTTAAGAACAATCAATTAATGTTTAGTTGTTTACTGAACATGTTCGGCTGTAAATTTTATATAAATTAAGAGAAAAAAATTGAGTGGCTCTCAGTATATGATATTTTCTAAATTTTTTTTCTTATAGAAAAAGATATTACTAATTCTTGATTGCAATGAGAGTAGTTGAGTTTGATTATTTCATGTCCAATATTTGGCTGTGAGTTCTTTAGTTGATCCTTTGCTGTGAAATGGCAGGCAATGTCTTATGCAAAACTGGCTGGGCTTGCACCAATATACGGACTTTGTAAGTGTTCACCTAATCTTATTAAGTTATTGTTTTCTCTGATTATGCTTTCTATAATTTTATACCAAGAGTCCTATGATAAAACTGTGGCGGTTTTCACCCTAGCTAAATTGCTAACTAATTGTCCTACTTATTTTGGTATTCCATGTCACTTTAAAATTTATCTTGTTTTATTTTGGTTTTTATAATTTTGTTATCTCAATGTCTTAAATCTGAATGTTACCCTGATTTTGCAAGGCAGACTCTGGTTTTGTACCTTTATTTGTGTATGCTATATTTGGCTCGTCTCGTCAGCTAGCTGTTGGTCCAGTAGCATTGGTTTCACTCCTAGTCTCTAACGTCTTAAGTGGCATCGTTGATTCAACTGATGAGCTATATACTGAGCTGGCAATATTATTGGCACTTATGGTTGGGATCATGGAATGCATTTTGGGGCTTTTGAGGTATTCCTGCTTTTCTCCTCTTTAGGATCATGGTCATGGATACAGTATGTAGATGTAGTGATGTACTTATGCATTACTTATCAATTATATGCAATCTGTTCTGACATCTGAAGAAGGTCGGAGCCTATCAATTATGACGTTGGAAATTGTAGCTAGTCCTGAGTCACAGGATGTTCGATAATATCTAACCACAACGCCAGATTTAGCTTGTACTGGTCTTAACATTATTAAAAACTAATTAATACTGTATAATGGGAATCATTTTGTCCCAAAAGAAGCGACTTTAGACTTTAGAGTGTTTGAGCATCGTTGCTAGGTAGATGGAATATTGTAATTAATACAGTTTTCAAAACAACCATCCAGTCATCTCCTTTAACCTCTTTTTTTTTTCCCCGAATGGGTGGTCTTATAGTTTCATTTACATTGTATTTTTCTCCTGTCCAGGCTTGGATGGATTATTCGCTTCATCAGCCACGCAGTCATTTCTGGCTTTACGACTGCTTCAGCCATTGTGATTGCCTTATCTCAAGCAAAATACTTCTTGGGATATGATATAGAACGAAGTAGCAAGATTTTGCCACTGATTGAGAGCATTATAGCTGGAGCTGATGGGGTATGCTTTGCTTGCATGCCCAAGTGGTAAAACCTTTGTTATTATGTTCATATTTGAGTTTGAGTTTGCAATTTTTCATATGACTTTGAAGCTATTTGGTAACTTGGCTGTTTTACAACTTAGGTGGTTATCAATAATCCTTATGAATGTCATATACAATTGCAATTTGATTCTGCACTTTCGTGGAATGTTCAACTTCTGTATGTTCTGTCGAGTGAAATCTTGTATGTTAGTTTTCAACTTCTAATTCTGATTGTCTCTGGGCCTACCTTCAGGATCGAATGCAACTATTGCATATTGTGCATTATGTTTCATATATATCATTTTATGTAATGATAGTGTGATGAAGTAACTCAGGACAGAGTCTCTCTCTCTCTCTCTCTCTCTCTCTGTAGTGACTAGTGGTAATTGGGTGACAACTTCTTTGATATATTTGAGGGATTCCCACTTGCTATGGTATGCAATGATAGTTGATACAGTATCTTTTAAGCAAGCGAGTCAAAATTGTAGTTAGCTTTACAGTGGTTTAGAAATAAATTTTCACAAGAGGTAGATGTAAGATATCTGTCTAGGTTGTCTCAGTATTTTGTCCCAACATTTGAACCACATGCGTTTGATTACTTATTTATGTTCAATGTGTTATCTTGTGTTATACTTATCAATTCCATTTCTTAACCACAGCAGGTTTTTCCTTTTGTAGTTTTCATGGCCCCCTTTTGTAATGGGATCCGTCATTCTTGCGATACTGTTGACCATGAAACACTTGGTATGAGCTTATTGTTTGCATTTTGGTGGAATATATTTCTTTACCAGAATTCTGCTTTTCATTTTAATTCTATACGTGCAGGGGAAAACAAGGAAGTACTTGCGTTTCCTGAGAGCAGCAGGTCCCCTCACTGCAGTCCTTTCGGGCACAATTTTTGTCAAAATATTTAATCCATCTTCCATATCTTTGGTAAGAGATGCATATTTAGACCAAGTTTTTAATTCTAATTTATAGGTTAGTCTGACAATGCTGTCATTAAAATATTAATTGCAACTGGCAAGTATAGTCTTGCTTTAGTAATAAATTATGGATGGCAATATGGCATATCTGTTTTTGTCTATGTTCTGTCAACCAGAAGTCAGCTGCTATGCACCTGAACTAAAATTGTAGCCTGTGAACACTTATAAATCTGTCATCCATGAAATTTGAAAAAACAAGGTTAACTAGATCATTATATATCTTCCAATATAGACTTTGAAAATACATACTTCAGAATGTAAAGTACCCTGCGATCTGCTTGAAGATGGGACGGTAAAGGTAGTGTGCTGAGTATTCCCAGTTTGGAATGCAGGCCTGTCACAGGGAATGATAGAATTTCCTGAAATAGTCACTGACCTAAGCAGGTGCCTGTTCTATAACTGATAACTATCAATGTTGTAGGCATAAAATAATATCAGATTTAGCTGTAAAAAAAATAAATTCTATTGCTATTTATTGAGATTGTATGCTTCCTTCTGTTTAAATGTTTGTTTTATAATAGTAAGAATTTCTACATTACTTTATGTTAATAGTAAGTTTATAAAGGACATTATTTGGTGTTTAGGTAGGAGATATACCACAGGGCCTTCCAGCATTTTCTATCCCTAAAGCGTTTGGATATGCTACGTCTTTGATTCCGACTGCACTTCTCATTACTGGTGTAGCTATTTTGGTAAAAGGAGTTCCATACATCACTTCAGTTTTAGTTTTTGGTTCTCTGTTTTATTGATCCTATGGTAATTCATTTTGAACTCTAGGAATCTGTGGGCATTGCAAAAGCATTAGCAGCGAAGAATGGGTATGAGTTGGATGCAAATCAAGAGGTATGATTTTGGAAATGTTGGATGTGCAAATATACACATAACTAAAGCTCTTAGTTAACAACTGAAAAAAAAAAATATAAGTTGAAGTAAGCACTTTGTGGTCAAACCTCACATGTTGGCTGCATGTTTGTCTTGTAGTCTTTGCATCAGTTTTGCTTGTTAGGTATATTCTGCTTGGTGTTTAATAGTCATTGAGCGGCTAGCAAGAACCTGTAAACTATAATCTAATGAGTCTTTTTTGTTTCTAAACAGTTGTTTGGTCTTGGCGTGGCAAATATTTTTGGTTCATTTTTTTCTGCATACCCTACAACAGGTGAGATTTTCTATGAGGTTTTAACAGCTGCATCCTTGATTTGCATGTAATATGTAAGTGGATCTGCATGAATATTTATACATGTTATATTTTTCCACGTTGTGCAGGTTCTTTTTCTAGGTCAGCTGTGAATCATGAAAGTGGAGCAAAAACTGGCTTGTCTGGAATTGTTATGGGATTTATAATGGGCTGCGCCCTCCTATTTATGACTACATTGTTTGAATCCATTCCCCAGGTAATGTCCAGGTTAATTTATTTGTCTTTCATTTCGGAATGTAATCTTCTGCAGGCCATACATGATGGCTTTTGCCGTCTCCATTAAAATTTCTGGTAACAATATTTCTTCATTACATTAGATTAGAAATTTATTGTGGGATTGACCATTAAAATTTTGAAGATGCAAGCAGTTGTTAACATATTATGTCGAATTGTGTTGTTTACATAGTTGAATTTCATCATTCAACTGCAAACAATAATTTTTATGTGCTAACTATGGAGTTTCTTTCTCTATATTCAGTGTGCTCTAGCTGCCATTGTGATTTCTGCTGTGATAGGCCTGGTGAGTATTCTAAAGTTGTAAGCAGTTGTGCTTACATCTTGCAGCTTTCATAGTCCTTTAGCCATTTTTACTAATGTAAGCAACTAATGAGTTGACATATCAGTAGAGGATTTTGATCTCTTCATTTTTGAACAAAGTATTTTCTAACTCTGTAGACATGCATATATATCGTTATCCTGCAGGTAAAGCTCTATCCATGACATTATTGTAAAAGTTAAAATCTAACATGTTATCCATTTTAGTTGCAATTTGGTCTTTATGCATATTCTGGGAAAAGAAAAGTTCATTTGGCTCAAAGAAATGACGCTAATGATAGTTATAGTTGTAATGCATAAACACATGGATGAAGGGGGTTTCTTGTCTTCTTTTTGTAGATAATTGTGCTTGTGTGTTTGTGCACTGATTCTTGGGATGAAAACTTGAACTGGTTACAACCATTTTTTTTTTTAACAAGGTTACAACCATTTCTTAGAAAACAACCTTTTCTATTGAACTTCAGGTGGATTATGATGAGGCTATATTTTTATGGCGAGTGGATAAGAAAGATTTTCTTCTTTGGACCATCACAGCCACTACAACATTGTTCCTTGGCATTGAGATTGGCGTCCTTGTTGGGGTGAGTACTTGAAGCAGTTATATTGGTTTTAGTGGGATATAAATAGTTATTTATGCAATAGAATGGAAATATTATTTTTGGGGTTCCTTGTTTAGCTCTTTATACTCAAAAGACTCCACATATATCCACAAGAGAAGGCTGATTGGGGTATAAGAATCATCATGTGCTGTGGTAGTAACTCATGTATCCATTTGATACAAGTATTCAGAGTTTATTTGCATTAGCCTGATAGTTATTGCTTTGTCCATCGTTTCTTATTGGGTTAATCCCTTGGAACTATTAAGTATTATACAAGTTGCATGAATATCATTGAACTTCTGAAAGAAGCTATCTCTTATCTCCCTCTCTTGTTTTCTCTGTGTATGTGTTTTCCTTTTGTAATTATATTAGTTTGATGTATGCTGGGTGATTGCAGGTTGGTGTTGCACTTGCATTTGTCATCTATGAATCAGCAAACCCACATATTGGTAAGTACACTTAATTCATTATGATATGTCTATGCATATAAGTAGATGTACCATAATCTTAGCTTCCTGTATCAAAGCCCATTATGCATTTTGTATGCTTCATGATTCGACTTTCAATATTTCTGGTAAGGTCCATCCTGAATTGAAAATAATGCCAAAAGGACAGCTTCCCTTTTTGTATTGTATCTGGAATAAAGATTCATTTTTTATACCTGAATTTCCTTATTCAATAATTTCTTGAATGTTGCAGCTGTCTTGGGGCGTCTCCCAGGTACCACTGTTTATAGAAATACTCAACAGTATCCAGAAGCATATACATACAATGGAATTGTGATTGTTCGGATTGATGCACCTATTTACTTTGCAAACATTAGTTACATAAAAGACAGGTAAAATTTCATGCTCTACCTTTGATAAATGATAAATGTAATAAATTTGATTCTCTGACTGTACCACGTACATTTTTTTTTTACATAGCAAGTCTCTTCAGTAGAGTAAGTTTCCGCTTTCCCCATTTAAAAAACCAAATTTGAATCAATTTGATTTCCTCTGTCAGGCTCCGTGAATATGAAGTTGAAGTTGATAAATCTACGAGTCGTGGACCAGAAGTTGAAAGAATTTATTTTGTGATTCTAGAGATGGCACGTAAGTCTTGTTTAATTCCTCTTTTGTTTTTTGTTTATGGATTATTAATGAATAGAGGTGCATGCCCAAGCTGCACAAAAATAATGCTAAACATTGTTGTTTGAAAGCATGCTAGTTCTGCATACTGCAGATCAAGAATGCTGTTCAACATACCTCCCGAGCTTGCACATATGGTTAATGTAATTAAAGGTTCTGCCGATTGACTGAATCGTATATTTATCTTATTTCAGCTGTAACATATATAGACTCCAGTGGTGTCCAAGCTTTAAAAGAGTTGCATCAGGAGTACAAATTGCGGGACATCCAGGTGAATGTCCCTTCTGAGGGAGTGTTTCCTGATTATTATAACTGTTTAAAATCCTAAGTTGTTAATAACACGTTTCCAATTATGTGCGTGCAATGCAGATTGCCATTTCGAATCTCAATCGAGAAACTCTGATGACCTTATCAAAATCAGGCGTAGTAGAGCTGATTGGTAAGGAGTGGTACTTTGTGAGAGTGCATGATGCTGTTCAAGTTTGCCTTCAGCATGTTCAGAGCTTAAAAGTGACACCTAAGATGGTTGACCCTTCAACTGAAGAGAGACTGAGTTCCTTCCAGAGATTTCTTAGACAGAGAGCAGAGGATTCATCACTGTCTGAGCTGGAGTCCGGGAACCAGACACCTTTAGTTACCAAGGAAAGTGACCCTCAGTTGGAGCCACTGTTGTCTCGAAAATCTTCTTGAGTTTCTTGACACGTTCATATGTAGTTCCCCTACATTTTTTCAAGGCAGGTTCGTATATGTGATTTAAGTATATCCCAGTTTTTTTAGGTTCAGGGTTGATTCTTTCCATGTAATTAGGCTCCATTGTTGTAAAATGTAAAGCATATGGGAGCAACAGGTTTCTTATTAAGAAAACAAAAAACAACAAATCAAGGCAATGTACTAGTTAATGTGATGAATCAACTATTACAGATTCTTATTTGTTTCTTCTTCAACTGATTTTCCTGCACACCCATGAATCAACTGTCTTCAATTTGTGATTCTATAATTTGTGTGTTCGAAACTAAATTATCAGCGTCCAAGTACTCTAAAGCTGATGGCCCCATGCTCCGATTCTAAAAGGTTTTAAAAGTGGGGTTTAAAAGACAGTTTGTGTTCGATATGGGACACGAAAGAGCGGCTGCTGGGACTCTATAGATGGGTTTGGAATTGCAGACTGGCCTTGTCGTCCTTGAATGCCGATTGCTCCGAGCTCATGATTTTTTCTAAGAAGATATGGGATTCATACGTGTACGAATTAGACCCTGGTTTGTACCACTGCAAATTAGTTGGTTATGATGAGGAGATCAACTACTGCTGCACCAAACTAACATATGATCCGGTTACAAATTCCGATGAGTTGGTAGACATTGTTTTTCACCAAGGAAAGTTCTATGCTGTTGCCGAGAATGGGAGAGCTCTGGTGGTTGATTCTTGTTCGTTGTTTAAGTTGGTAACTATTGCGTCCCCAGTAAGTGGTGGTCTTGTCAGTAGCATGAAATTAGTAGAGTTATTAGGAGATCTGCTTTTAGTTATTGATCAGGTGAACCACAAAACACTTTTGCTCAAGCTTTGTCATCCCTAGCTTCTAGCCCCTTCCAAATTTGATGCACCGGTTAATCTTCGAAACTTTTCTCATGTCCAAGAACAGGGAGCTGGAAGTTTGAAACCCAAGTGTCATACGACGCTCTCTGTTAAGAACCAACTCAGAGAATGGAAGTACATATTCTTCGGCCAATAGCTATTAAACTCTAATCACTCAAATTATACTGAGGCCCATGATAAATTCTTCAATATGAAAACTTACATAAACTGGTTTGGGGCAGAGAACTTCCAAAACCCCAAAGCATACATACAAGGTTTTAGTATCCAACTTGAGCACTCAAATTCTAAACTCTGTTTCAGAGTCCCACATCGGCACCAAGGAGAAATATTCCCCAAGTAAAGGTCTATAAATAAGAGGTGCTTTGCAACGTTGAAACTTGCCTTAAACTAATGAGTAAGGAAAACAAAGCGAGTGGTGAGAACTGCTCGCCGCGCCTACTCAAAATGTGCGCATGAATTTTTGGAGGGTTAATAGGCTTGTCGTCGCGTTGACGCTGCTTACTTTGCAGAACTCGCACGTGCGGGCCTCCCCACCCAAGCCGTAGTCCAATATATTATAAACCTGCCACTTTCTGAGCTTAATAGTCATTAATATATTAAATAAATTTAAAATCATAAACCGTAATTATTTGCTTAATATCCCCACCCACACATTATTCATTACAGCGTCTGCTTTTGTTCTTTAGGAATTATAGCATTAAATGAAACGTCGCGAGTGTTTTGGGCATTAGTGCTTTGAATTTTATGGCTTCATTTAAAAAGAACAAGATGAAGATTTACATATCCAACGATTCAGATTATTACTAACATGTCTGAGCACTAGCGTTTTGGGTACCGTAGAATTTCCCTTAAACCACCAAGTACTCAAGCGGATTCTATTTTTGATAATGTCCCCAATTTATGTCCTATATAACAGAAGTACGTAGTTAAAAGATTGAGACTTGTAAACTGTGAAACGAAACCTATTCTAATCCCCTCTCATCTTCTAGTATATATGGTATATGATTGCATGTTGTTTACATCAAGGTTGTAAAAGGCGAAAGGCGAACCGAGGCGTTTTCGGCTTCGTGAGGCGTATTTTAAAAGGCGTAAGCCTTTTGCGTAAAAGGCGTAAGCCTCTTGGAATAAAATTATAACAATACAAAAACATATTTCATTAATAATAATTAAGTTAGTTCATCAAATCATCCAAATTTTAACTGAAATTCATGTTTAAACAATCAAACTTCAAACAATTACAATGATGATTGGTGAACAAGCATAAAAATCAAAAACAACTTCACTCTTCCATTTCTTCCTCATCATCAAGTAGCAAGTCACCATCCAAACTATCACTATCATCACTAGCATAGTGTTGAACATTAAATAGGGGATTTGTATGATCATATGGATTTTTGAAATGAACTACCTCATCATCATCCCCAAGTATTCTTAGGGACTTAAACTTCTTTCCTCCTATACAAAATATTCATGGGCATGGAGTTAAGAAATTGTACTATCAAACTATCAAACTCTTAAAATCAAACAAAAATGGTAGGCATTTCAATAATACTTACTTGAAAATGAAGATTCATCATTTTTCCTTTTGTATGTAATCGGAGGAGTAAGATCACTAGGAGGGGTAGGATCACGAGGAGGAGTAGGATCACGAGGAGGAAGACTTGGTTGTCCAATATGTAGGGAATTTTCATATGTAGGGATTGGCACCTCCATTACCGCATCTACATCGAGTATTTCTGCATCAAGCAAACTAGAATCGGTGGGAAGAGCTGTATTTTCTTTCTCGGCTATCCATTCATCATCGGAGTCCAATTCTCCCACAACAATCGGATCAACCATGTCTCTCCTTCTAATATTTCGATCGCTAAGAGCGAGATTATACTTCACATAGACTAAATGACTTAACCTTTGGTGCTCAAGCCTATTCCTATTTTTGGTATAAGGGTTTGGGGTTAATTGAAGACGACGTCGTTTTGACTGCTGGTGTAAACAAAAAAAACAAAAAGAGCCTCAGGCTCTTCAAGGCGTAAGCCTTTTAAGCCTTAAAACAGCCTCGCATAGCCTTTTCGGTGGAAAAGGCGCAAGGCTAGCTTTCACTCGAGGCGTCGCTGCATTTGGCGATAGCCTATGCAGAATGCGAGCCTTGAGGCGAGCCTCAGGCTAGCTTTTTACAACCTTGGTTTACATACGTACAGCTACAGAGAGAGCGTTGTTCTACAGGAGATCATAGAAATAGAGAATGAGAGAGACCATGGGAGATTCTTCTGCAGCATACATACACATGGTAACTGAGGTTTCATGCACACAACTTGGTATTCGATCCATCTGTTAATTATTATTGTGTTATAAATATTTAGTGTTAGCATAATAATATGAGATACTATGAGATCGTGTAGTAAGAATAATATGAGATCGTGATAGAGACAACCTGTACGGGTCGGATGGAGTATTTAATTTATGGTCCATATATCCCTTCAAATAATAGACAGCAGTGATTGGATTTAGCTTACTGCTGCAAGCATAAAACCATATTCAGTATGGTTAATGCTCTATATATTTATCATGTAGAGGATAATAATATACGGTTCAAATTCATAGTCTAGTCATACGTACGCGTACTATATGATCGAGCCAAGCTAGGCAATCCAGTACCATACATATAATGACAGTACTGATATTGTAATGGTAACTGTCTTTTCTTCTGTTTTTTTCGTTGATACGAAGAAATAAGATGGCCAAATCCATACCGCAGTGCAAAACAAAATGACCAGAATTGTAGAATTCAAATCAATACAAGCATGCATGCATCTTCATTAATTTGCAGGGATTGACCAACTCAATACAAGCTCGTTTGACTTTTACAGACGACGACGTCAACAGACTAATGAGAACGGCCATCGGAGGGATTGGTATTCACTGCCAGTTGCGGCAATGGAATTCGAGCCGAATCTATCGGTACGTTTCGAGGATCATTCAACAGAACCACTACTTTGTAGTACAGTTGAGTTGGACATGACTTTCCATATAAAACATAGGGTGGAATCCACCAGAGCCGCACAGTGGAATCAATGTAACTACAATCTCCTCGATCATATGTAATTGGAGTAACCTAAGTGGCTAATATATGGATCACTTACAATGCTACTGCTGACAACCTGATCATGATAAGCACTCGGAGAAAATCTTCGTCAATGAAACAAAAAAACATTAGTTGCACGATGAGAGGGTAAAGAATTATTTGAAGCTACAGTAGCAGATGCAATGCAGGAACCAAATCTTGTATATTCTAGTAAATACATATTAGACCTGCAGCAAGCTAGCTATGAGAACAGAATTCTAAAGTATGAACATCGAACTCGAAACTAACGTCAATTAATTCTTGATCAAAATCAGTTAAAATTCGGACATCGATCCAACTCGAAACTATTTGACAACAGGTGAAGATCGATCGAGATCCTAGATAAATCATATATATTGCACTATTAATTGCTTGCAGGGTCGTACATATTAACTAGCTAGATAAAATGATACTCACACCCATTCCATTGGTCTAGCTTAGTCCACACTCTCTGATTTTCCCCCACCCTTTTTCTATTATAACAAGCACCATAAAGCATATATGGATAAGAAAGATCTATGCATCCATTCGTACAAGGACTGTATAGTAGTGGATTCTGGATATGATATTTTGAGTCCTTGGATGAATGTGTTCATAGATATTTCATCAAAAGGTTCGTACAATCACTCCATCTTCCTAGGTGGAAGGAAGGAAGTGATAAGGTAATACTTATCTAGTTATCTTTAAAGAGAGGGTATGTAGGGCCTAGCTAGCTATATGTATATACACATAGCCTGCAGTAAATATCAACCAAGAATGACACTGGAAGAATCAGCTTTTACTGCCCAAAAACATCAACGTAATTCTTATAGATCGCTGAGCTAGCATTTGGCATTAATCTAACACTGCTATGATGGAATATCGATCTGTCCCATCTGCAAAGGAGGAGGAGCTTACTGAAGCACAAGAATCTTCAGTACCTATATACACCAGTTGCCTCAATTATTATTGGTCCTCTCTGATCACACACACACAGTCACACACACACACACACATATATGAAGCCAGATGATTAGCTACTTTGATGCATATATTTGCCTATTTATAGTGCTTAATTTGAAGCATCGATCTGTATCTTCTATTTTTTCAGGAATTGATACATATATGTATAGAAATGATAATCGATCATGAATCAAAAGATAGATAGAGATGGAAAGCAGTCGGCATGAACTCACCAAAATTGAAAATATGAGAAATTGAATGAGATTCTAAAGTTTGTTTGGTGATCCCCACAGAGGTTGGCTCTTCCTCTTTGTAATTTGTAAATAAAACAAGACAAGACATTCAGTTTGATTGCATGGCCATTATTTTTAGCATTTTAACAGTATTTCTACTTTTTGAGAAAAATAATGTACACATCCAAACATGGCAAAGTTAGGAATTCTTATAGAGGCGGGCAACCATGTGGATTACTGGAATTAGAGTAAGCTACATAACCCTAGCCCAACATATATGCATCATCTCCGTTTTTTCTTTCCTACTATCGACCACATCATGCGAGAGATAGACATTTAATTATATACATATCGATTTCACTGTATTTTGAAATCACGTCCAGCTTAATTTCTTTTTGGGAAGGGGTACGGTTTTGATAGTATTATATATATATCATTGTTATTATATTATAATGGTGTTTAGCTAGCTAGCTCTCCTCCAATCAATCCATGACAGGCAACTGCATGGGCAAAGCTTGTTATGTTATAGTCTATGATTAAGAAAGGAACGGAACAGAACAGAGAAAGCATGAAAATACTGCTACTAGCTATCAATGAACATATTGCGCCAATGGAGGAATTGGTCGATGATCGAAATGAAATATGATCGATGCCACTGTGGAACGTGACGTGGGCTTTGTCTTCTTCAGGGGATTTGACTAGGGCGGGACCCACGCATCACGTGGACTAGAGCCTCTCTATAGCTAGTGCTGCTGGTACAAGACAAAGAAATGGTCATTTAACAATCTCCTCTAATCTCCTCTCAACCAATAATCATCCATCTCCCACGTGGGACTAGTCCTCTCCCCCACCCCACTCATCTTAGCTCGATCGCGCTAGCTACCTCCTTTTTTAACCCTGCGTACTTCTTCAACCTCTCTTTTTATTGTACTGGTATGATCCACAGTATCATTCGTACTACAGCAAACTCTCTCTCTCACTCATATTACAACTCGCTGATCGATATTGCAACTCTGATCCTCCTCGATCGGTCTCAATCGTATACAGTCTCACCCAGCTGTTGCCCACCACTCATATTCGTTTATATTACACTCGGACATAGCTCGCTAGCTCTCTACTGGTTCGATCAAGATCGAATAAGCACACAGCTAGCTACCTAGAAACAAACGGAGACATCGATCATGGGAGATTCTTCTTCTGCTTCATACATACACATGGTAAACAGTAACTGATCGCTAACTAGCTATTCCAAAACTTCTAGTTTGTGGTTGATCGATCTCTCTGTTTTAGCTACGTTTATTCTGATCGATCATATATATCATGCTTACTGTGTGACCTAATTAACTAGCTGCATGTAAAATTTAAACAGGTGCAGCACCTAATAGAGAAGTGTCTGATCTTCCACATGAGCAAAGAAGAGTGCATGGAAGCTCTGTCTAAGCATGCAAACATCAATTCTATCATCACTTCCACTGGTTAGTGTTAATCTTCTTTATACCCTTTAAGTCATATATCACATGCATGAATAAGCAACCGCCAAGATATATATATATATATACCACACAATTATTTACCGTGTAAGCGGGGATGTAACTAATTAGTTACACAGATGATCATGATCGGCTGTCGAGGCCTCAAAGACTCCATTATTCACGTAAATGATAAGAGATAACACCTTTGCGGCTAAGCAGTAAAAGTTTGACATAAAAGAAATCAGTACATCATCATCTTCAAAATAAAGTCATTGACCCCTACTAAACCGAATTAACGTGATCTTCAACAACCTTCAAAGCTAGCCTACAGCTGAATTAATTAATCCGACATATTGGCTTTGTACAACGTACGAAAGCTCCTATACCTAATCGGTCACCGTACTTTCTCGATTGTGAGTAATCAAACACTTTGTAATCTCTTTTCCTCATTTAGCCGGTGAAAACCATAAACGACATCTTTGTGGATGTAGGCACGTAGGTCAATAACTTCAATTTGAGGAGAATCAAGTGTGTGTAACTGTGTTGTTACTTTTTGACTGTTAACATATCTCTTGTGATTAGGCGTCTAAACCCTAAGACTAATGATCATGAATGATTACTTGCTACCGTTGCAGTGTGGAACGAACTGGCAAAAGAGAACAAGGAGTTCTTCGAGGCGTACACAGAGTCTCAGAACAAAGGAGATCGAATGTCTGAGGAAGAGACAAGTCAATTGATACAAAAGATGATATCGGATTCCTCCAAAGATTCAGACGACTAGCTAGACAGCGATCTCACATTGGCTTCTGGTTGGTAGCTAGCTTGGCTTGGCTTCTATATATTACGTATCTGATTTCTATATATATGAAGCCAAACCACGTACCAGTAGTCTTATTTGCATGAGGGCCCCTACCCAGAAGGCCAGAAATTTATAATAATACGGTAGCGCACGGATCTGCATCTGTATATGTCATGGTTGGTCCCTCCCCTCTAATTCTCTTCAAATAAGGCTTCAACAAGCTTGTAATTTAATTTGTTATTATTTACAAAGTGAATTTAATTGCTCCATAATTAATGAAATGTGCTAGCTAGCTAGCCGATCATGTTCTTGCATGTCTTACATGATTAGATGCATGGATGCTAATTAAGGTTTAGGGTCTAAATCATTAATGCCCCCATTGTACGAAAAAACAATCTATAATGTACATTCTTTCTTTGTGATGCCCCCATGGTAAGCTATATTTGCGACAAAGTCAGACTTATCATTATAACAATGTGTTTTATTATACGGTATAAATTTCTTTTGCAACGAATGGTGTAGTGGAGGCATATACATAATATTTTGAGCCCCACCTACCCGTTAACAAAAATCAACAAAGATGGGATAAGATGTATTTTATTCATGGAATTGAAAGGTAGACCTTTATTAGCCTCTCCATGTACGTATGAGTATACATTGGATGGTAGAACAACCAAGCTATACGTATGGTAGATATTCATTTTAGTAGAGTGTGATTTTGTAGCTCTTTTTGTGAATTGATCGTGGAGTGCATGTGGGTCAAGAAAATTCCCTTTCGACAAATATGATTTGGAATTGTCATCGTGCCCATGAAGCAAATAATTAATGTGGGGACTGAGTTATGCTCTCGTCCTAATCATATGCTTTTTTTTTTCTTGTTCTTTGTTTGTTTGCTTGTTTTTTTTTTTCCTCTATTTCTATTTTTCGAAAAAATCTCAAATGCCCCTGTTTTGAAGAAGGGCCATTTCTACTTATCTCAACCTTGAAGGAATTAGAAAATTGTCAATTTCTGGTTTGAGAAAGTGTGTTTTGATCATATACTTTGTTTATACTACTAATTACGTATACGGTTTTAGATCTAAGCTAGTTTGCATCATTCCTTCGCTTATGGTTTGGATGCCCTAGAATAACACCGTAGCAACCCTAGCCTGGATGTACGTGGATACATCACTCATTGAGATTTGATTTTCGCACTTGTCTTGACATCAACATATATATGAGGTTGATGGAGAAGAATGGATACAAAAACAGAACGTAGCCACCAAACTACTAATTGGGCTGAAATTAGTTGGGATACCATTCTTTTGGGCTTTTGGTGCAAATCCAAACCTACTTAAGGCTATCAAGAATCGAGTATCGTCGCAGAGTGACGGTCCTAAGGTTCTTCGGGGGTCGACGGGCTCGTATTATTGCTACTGTCGCAAACCGTCGGCCCAGGTTATTTTGCCATTGCCAACCAGCCTTGTATAAGGGGTCGACCGGCCCATGTTACTTAGCTGCGATCCCCATTGTGGTCGCCAGCTTCGGTTCAGTCCTGTTCTGTTTAATTCTGAATTCAAAGCTAAGATTTTGGGCGCAGGATGAAAATGATGGAGAAATATAACCACACAAACCACATAGTTTGCAGAGAGTGTTAACAAGTAATACACTAATACCAAATAGCATAGCTGATAATAGACTGAGATTTATACATTTATTAGACAGGAATAACCCAGGAGTCCGACATTCAAAGCAAAAGTCTCACACATTACATTACATAGCATAACTAAACTTCAACAGACCTTACAATCTAGGAACTATTTTGGGTTGACTTTCGGCTCCCATCCTGCAATAACATGTTTCTCTTCAGCGGTAGTCTTCACAAAAGATTCCCTTGAGAACAGCAACTGCATAATTAAGATTAGAAAACTTAAGTTATTATTAGAAAATCAGAAGTCCAAATCGTCCACTTAATTCTACTTAACTAGCTCGCAGAACAATAACATGGAGAGCTGGAGGTCACAGACAAGAGGGAGATTTTTCCATTTCCACTATTTTAAGCGCAAATGAGTCGCCAAAGTCCTCTTATGAGCTTGTCCTTGTGTTGAAGGTCAATTTTCTATTTCAGGTGATGCATACTATTATATAGGATCTGTGAGACAGCGAAAGCTATAGTTCGGTAAGGTCTAATTCTACACTGATCAAATGCATCAAAGTGCACAATCAAATGAGAAAGGCCGGTCAACAAACTTTCATACACACACAGAGGAGGTGGTGTGATGAAGGAAGAAGAGATTAGCATTGGTCTCTAATCTCACAGTATTAACTTTCTTTTTCTTTAACTGGCCAGTGACCAACTTCAGGAGCATAGTTTTTACACAATTAGATTGACCATCTAATCTAACTAAGCACCACTACTTATTGCACTGGACTATGCCAGAAAGTTACGAGATCAGAGCTTAAAGGTGGATCACAAGCAGAACAAATGAGTTTCGACCATCGTCTCCACATTAAGTTTTCTCATACTTACAAAACTTACTTGACAACACTTGTTATCTTAAAGTATGGACATCCTGTATTAGAACTACATACCTCTGTGTACTTATGGTAATGGGTCAAGTTTTCAGGGACAGTCCACTTCTTGAAATGGCCAAGAGCCACCTTGAGATGGTACAGTTTTGGTGCCAAGCTTAGATCAGCAGCAGTGATCTTGTCCCCAGCAATATATGGACCCTGGTTTCATCCTCAGCAAATTAGCCCATATTCCAAGCAAATCAAGAAATAAAGGCCACAATTATTGTTTAAAAAAATGTGTTTTTCTTGATCTGAACACACATACATGTGCCTTAAGATGCTCATCCAATGCCTTCAGTTCATTAAGCAAAGCCTCTTCTGACCCGTCATTGGGATCCTTGCTCTTCAAGAATGTCACAAATGACCCAAAAATCTTTGATCCCCTGCAAATTCACAATAATAACCCCAAAATAAAGTCAAGCATACTATTACAACCCAACAGGACATGTCAAAAATAGTTCTTTTCATCGACATCCATAATAAAAAGAAAGCATTTGAAAGATAAAGGCGCATATACGGCTAATGGTCAGATGTTTTCAATGCCAACACAAACTAATTGAAACAAAGTAATACAAAACGATAGGGCTAAGTTTCAGAGGTACAAAGAACAAGTAAATAACCATATCCATAGCATAAGAAAAAGTTCCAAAGAGCATACACTGAAGCAAATTCAGGAGGAGTTTTGAGAGAAGGTTCAGGGTATTTCTCCTCAAGAATCCCAACAAGCACATCAGAATCAGAAACCCATCCGTGATCGAACTTCACCACAGGGACCTTTCCCTCTGGATTCACTTCTGTAAACCTGTAAATCATCAACATCAACAACAAACCCAATTCCTCAAACATTCCAAAAAGCACATCAATAGGTATATAAAGCAAAAATCATACATTTGCATCCCTCTGTGTCATGAATTAAAAGTTCAAAACTTTGAGAAATACCATTGGGGTTTGTCAGAGACATTGATGAGGTGGTGCTTGTAAGGTACTTTCTTCTCCTCCAAAGTTAGGAGAACCCTTTGGCTGAAAGGGCCTGTCCAAAAACCCAAAAGATGAAATCTTTGCAAAATTAACGAAATTTGATCAAAACCCAGAAAGGAAATTAGAGAAAGAGATGGAGGAATGTGAGCTTACAGTCCCCAAGAGTGTCAGGGGCACCAACAGCAGCCTTGGCAGCGACCTCAAGAACCATTTTTGATAGCAAAATAGAGTGAGAGTGGAGATGAGTAGATGACCAAAGGGCAATGAGTGAGAAAGCTGGCGAGGCTATGGTTATTTATGGGATCATGAAGGTCGGTGTTGGGCCCAAACTTTAAATCACAAACATAATTTGTGACTAAATTGGGAAAAAAATAGCACATTATAAATGATATTTTTTTTATAGTAATGATATTTAAATTCTATGATGAATAGTGAAGAAATTAAAACTTTCAGAAAAAAAAAAATTGTGTCTTTGTGAATTGCAATGAACCCAAAATGGAACTAGATTTTTTCTCATTTTCTTGGGTAGAAATGCATTGAAAGGTAGAATTTTTAGTTTCAAATATGACTGAGTTACCACTTAATTTGGCATTGACATTTTGATATGTCGATTTTGTTGCTTATGTGTCTAGCAGTCAACCACAGATTGTTAATGGAGATTGGAGAAGCATCGAGAGCGAATTCTCCTTTCCATGTCTTCGGATTCTAATCATACATTGATAATTTCAAATCAAATAATAAATAAATGAACTTTTTCGTCTTCTGATAACATATTTATGACTATTGATCATGAACATGGTCTTTATATTGGCTACGTTCATATCTGGGTGAACTAAACTGTAGGTCTCTATTGGATTAGCTACATTCATATAAAAAGAGTGAAAAACCTAGTGTCACAAATGATCTGTTTGGGTCTTTGAGAAGGTTTAGTATCCACGTGATTTGAGAAGGCTTAATATTTATTAATTTTTCGAAAAAAAAAAACCTATGTAAAAGGCTAAAAGCTATGATGAAAGATTATGATCATGGGATTAGCTGCATGTCCTAATCTCAGTCTTGCTTTTTTTTACTGGACAAATAGGAAATTACAATGTGGAGAGCGACATGATAATATGGTCCTCATCTCATCGTTTCCATTTGTATACCTCAGATTCCTCCCCCACAAAATTATAAAGGCATGGCAGAGATCGACTGAAATCAATATTCTGCATGATTTCCTTGCTTTTTCTAAAGCCTGAGAACCCACACTCAAGGAACCCAACTTTATATCTGATCACGATCACGATCACGATCATGATGTTTATATACATTGGAAATTTGGAATCCTATATATATTGTCCATTAATTATCATATTTCTGCTTAATTGCATGATTAATTTATTGCCATTCATTTTCCAACAAGGTGGCTTTGGCTCACCACTCACACCTACCAGTTACTGTTCCATATATGGCTTTGCCGTTAGACGCTACTGGTAAGTCCATGGAGCTTATATTTTAATGGAACGTACTGTGTTTGAAGCTTGAACGAGAATGGGTGAGATTTGATAACTAAGATTCTAGGCTGTGCTTGACCCATTGTTGAGAAATATTGATCGAGAATTCTCATTTCGATAATCTTGACCACTCTATCTTGATGAAATTCAGGTCAGAATCAATGCCAAAACCATCGACTTTCACCTTTCACCTTCCAAGAAGATGAACGCAGAAATTTTTTACTTCATCAGTAAATTCGATAAAAAAAAGGAAGAACAAACGCTAGCTTAATTTAGCACATGCCAAATCGATCATGTAGCTAGTTGACCTATTTTCGTTTCATATCATCTAGTTGACCTACTTTGGTGAGGCTGGCCAATTAAGCTAGCAGAAGCATACAAGTCCATGGACTTTGGGAACACCTAGCTTGACGGAATTGACAAAGGAGCATCAAGCTTAAAATAAAGAGAGAGAAGCAATAGATTGAAAACGAATAAATGCTAGCAATTTTTCTTTATAATTTTTTTGACTAGCCTTTCTCGTCTCCCTTCTTATCATATGATTTTAGATTGAATTTTTTCATTTTTCTAGATCATCTACTTAAGATTATTATCCGCAAAAAAATAACAAAACTTAAATTATTTAATCAACCAACTATTATCAAAACTCAAACAATTAATTCAAAACATCCAAGTAGAAAAAATTAGGGTTTTCTTTTAGCAAAAGAATGCGAGCGCAAGAGGAGCGGCTCTCTAGGGTTTTCCTAGCGTCGTCTTCTTTTGTGTGCTTGCGGCATATCTCCCTCATTCTCTGAAGGTTCCCTTTGACTGATTGACAGGAGAGGCATGGCAGGGGCGTCTGCGGTGTATTGTTGCGGCTATCTCCATGGTCAGCCCTGTGGGTAGACCTGTAAATGGAGCGGGTTTAGAGCGGATCGACCTAAATCCGGATCCGTTTAGCAACAACAAATTTTCAACCCGATCTGATTCATTAACCCGGCGGATCACTGATAAACCGATCCAAATCCGTATCCGGTGGATTAACGGATTAACGGATACCAGGTTCACGATCCGGATCCGTTTATTATATCAAGTATTATTAAATTTTAAATAAAAATATTAAATTTTTATCATGATATCCGATAAAACTTTGAAACAAAATTATCAAGCAAAATGTTGAATTACTTATATTATAATATATATATTTATTATTTTATATTTTATAAAACAAAATAATTTGTATATATTTATTATTCTATAATTTATAAAATAATATTTTATTATTATAAATACAGACCGGGTTATTAACGGAGCGGATAAACCTTATCCGCTCCGTTAAGTAAACGGGTTAACGGATCCGGACCATTAACGGATCAAATTTTCAATCCAAACCCGTCAAATAGCAACAGATCCGGAGCGGATCTGGATCAAAATCCGGTCCGTTGACAGGTCTACCTGTGGGGTGTTTTGACGCTAGCAGGGATAGGCGAATCTCTTCGGTGCATTCCGGTGGGGTTTTTTGCAGAGTTTCTTATCGCCGGTGGGGTTTGGTTGCTGGTGCCTCGCTATCGCTTGATCTAAGCTTGGTGGGTCTGGTGTGTTGGGGTAGTAAGGTTCTTGTCTAGGAATTCCTTGTCCAGGCGTCTAGTTCTCGCTGCCTTCTCGACTTCGTGGCTAGCAGCAGCACTAGGCATGGTTGCTGGATAGGAATTTCGATCCGTTGGGTTTGGGACCTAGGTACTTGGGTTGGGGAAGGCAGTAGAGGAGGGCAACAATTGTGGTTTGGTGGAGGCTCATTGCTTGGTTTTGTTGGAGGACGCTGGCTGCACAAGCTTCGTTTCTTCTCCTTGGCTGAGGGTCGCCGCCGCTTACCGGAGCTCATGGCATCGCTGTTTTGCTGTTGTTGTGGCTGTCCAGGGGTAGGAGAGGAGGAGGTGGCCACGACTTGTTTTTGGGCCTTAGCGTTTTTTTGCTTTAGGCTTTGTAGTAATCTTAGTCCTTTATTAACTATGTTTGTGGCATCCCAAACAATTCAATGGGCAATTGTCGTACTACGATCCGTGCTTTAGGCGACCTTTGTTTGTTGTTGTTTGGGTGATGTGGTTGATAGATCTCTAAAGTTTTTTTAGTATTTTTAGTTTGGTATTTCTTCTGGGGAAAAAATCACATTTAGTCCCTGAACTATGACCCGTTCGACACTTTCGTCCCTGAAGTTTGAAATATATCACTTTCGTCCCTGAAGTTTGAAAATCACTATCACTTTCGTCCCTGGCAGAGGGTTTTCACCGAATAAACCTCTGATTCCGGCCAAATTGGAGGACAACACCCACTGGGCTTTGAAGCCCTCATTGAGGCGAGTTCAACGCCACCAACCTCGCCTCAAACCGTCGTCGGATGACGGAGAATTTTACAATTAAAGTTTCGGCCACCATCGACTTTCGAGCTAAATTCGAGCCATTTTAGACCGAATTGAGCTTAGCCCCAGTTATAAAAGTTACTCCTCTCATCCTTGCGAACATTTTGGCATAGGTTTTGCACAATTTTGTTCCGGTCAGGGACGAAAGTGATAGTTGGTGTTGAAGTTCAAGGACGAAAGTGATATATTTCAAACTTCAGGGACGAAAGTGTCGAACGAGTCATAGTTCAGGGACGAAAGTTATAATTATCCCTTTCTTCTGTAGTGTTTTGACTAAAGTGTGCAACCAAGTCTTTAATGTGTATTACTTACTAAGAATAATATCTCGCTCAGGCCATATGTGACTTAGATTGCTTAAGGAGCTTTGTTTCTAACGTATGTATTACTCTGGTATTTGACCTAGTAAGGTCGTATGATGGAAATCAATGAATTTATTCATTTCTCTAAAAAAAAACTCAAAACAATTAATTCAGACCATAATTTAATCTATTATATAAAAAGTACTATCTATTTTTTTTTTCCAATAACCCTGGAACACCTATCCCCAGTAAAAGTCAAACTTCATCATCATTGTTTTGGTCAAAAAAACAATCTTGCCTACAACATCATACCAAATATAAACACACATTCACTCACTCAGAGCAAAAGTTGGATTATTTTCATCGAGTCCTCATTAAAAACCATATCTTCTTGGCGGGAGTTACGCAAGCAAGACAATTACTAATTGATCTATTTCCAAAACGACAAAAACAAATTTTGAAAAACAAATAAAACGATCCCAAACCCAAAACCAACCCAATCAACCTTTTGTCTCTCTGTTTTTCTCTCACATTCCCAATCATTTTTTTCTGCAACACGCAAGAAGAAGAAGACTCTGATTCTTTACTTGATTGTTTTTGATCCAATAGATAACAAAATACCCCAGATTTTTGCTTCAAACCATTTCCGTGTCCAAATAAGCAAAACTTTGGTGTGGCTTTTGACTTTGTTTGTTTTCCTTTAATATTTCGTTGACCCAGATTTGGGAATATACCGGCGTGTCATTTTCTTGGTTGATTTGTAATCGAAGAAACCAGAATAGTGAGTGATGAAGACCTCAAGTTAATCACTTTATTAACTTGGTATCTGAAATGAAGCGAGTTGTGTAAAGATTGTTGCTTTTGGTGGAGGAATTGGATTATGGGTACCTAATCAACGTTGAAAGGTAAAGCCTTTAGCCCTCTTGATATGTTTTTGCTTAATAGAACAATAATAATTTCCGGGTTCTTCATTTTCTGGAATTGTTATTTCATATGATATAAAGTAGAATCATAGAGAGATTCATTATTTTGTTGGGTTTTGATATATTTTGCGTGTGCTTTTTTCAAAGATGGATGCCTTTTGTTTTCAGTGGAATTTCATAGTGTTGCTCTGTGGTGGTGGCATCAAAGATTCTGTTTCAATGAAATTAATTGAGTGGTTGTTGTAGAACTCGCTATGATTATATTAAATCATGTCAGTGTGTGTTTTGAGGTTTACAGGTCTGAAATTGTCATGCATGATAATGATGCTGTGCTCCATTTAGTTGATTTATTTGAGCTTGCTTCTTTGTTGTACCAATGATTGTATGGCAAAAGAAGCTGCCTTTAATGATTTGGTCTCTGCTTCAAACTTTATTCTCCTGTATCTATTAGGTTTCTAGAAACTTTTTTATGATCGTATAGGTGCTTGAACCTCTAAAATGGGTTATCTGAATCTTTTTCATTATGTCTATTTTTTGTTTCTACAATGTGTTTCCTTTTCTTTGATGTTTTCAGAGAAGGGTTAGCAAGGAAAAGCCCTTCTTTTCTGACCAAGTTCTTTTTAGTTTTTCCTTTTTTGATTGGATTATGTTATGCTTATAATCTTATTGCACATTGATTGAAACATCTTGGAATCATTTTCAGGCAGAAGGGAGGTCCGGAAAGCTAGGAGTCCTCCAATTTTGCCTTCGGATCTTTGTTATTGCTGCATTAAGCAACTCTTTTTTTGTATTGTTGTTGTTGATAGAAATGGAATCAACACCAGTTTCACCGAGTGTTATAGCAAAGTTAATGGGTATGGATGACTCGGCACAACAGCAGCCTGTCCAAAAACGAAGAAGAGTACTATCTGAGAATTACTTTCGCAGAGTTGCTTCTATTGGCGTCAGAGAGAAATGTCATTCATTGAGGTTGGTAGCAGACCATAAAGAATTTAAGGAGGCCTATGAAGTTGGAAGTACACTAAAAGGGGATACTCACTCTAATCTGTCAGTTGATAAGCGAACAACATACTCGGGTTTGTCAGAATCAAAGATGGAAGTGACAAGGCAGGAGAATTTTCAAGTATCATCAGAATTCATTGATAATGAGTATGAATCTCTACCAAGAGAAGTTGGTGTTTATGGCTTGCATAAGTATTTGAGATCTCCATTAGAGTCAAATAAAAAAGGATGCTCTCCCAGTACTAGAATTGTTGTTTTGAAACCGAAGCATGGGAAGGCTGAGAATTCTGCAAGATGTTTCCCTCCAACGTGTTCCCTTGAAGCTTATCACTTAATTGTTGAGAAGTGCATAGAGTTTCCTAGTCCTAGGAATGGGAAGATACACAGTGAAGGAAAAGAACCGATGGGAAAGGTATCAAGGTTAAGGTCTGGAGGTGGCAACTCCATTGCGACGGTGAGGTCTCCTTCCTCGAGTTTCTCTGATCGGAAGAACCAATACCAGTCTTTTTCTTATTCAGATGAATCATATGTAGCTAGGGAAGCCAAGAAGCAACTCTCAGAACGGTGGAAGATGACTGAAAAGTATGAAGAATATGGAAGGGCTGACAGAGGCATTACCCTTGGGGATTTGCTTGCCATGCCTATCAATGAAACAGGGCCAAGAAAATTGGATTACAAGCTTGGTAGGAATTTTCAACCAGGTAAAAAGCTTCTTAGGCATGATCTGAAGGACCTGGATCTCAGTAAGTTTAGAACACATCAAGATAAATATGAAGCTCTTTGTAATGAGTGGTCTTTCAGGCCAAAAAGGTGTGTCAATTGGGTGCAGAGTAGGTCAAGTCAGTACAAATTCAACCAGAAGGATGGTTCGAAACCTATAAAGTTGAGAACCAACAATAAGAAATTCCAATCTTCTTCTGGTCTGGAAATAGAAGGTAATCTTATGGTAGAAAATACTTGCGTGGTCCACAATGATCTGAAGAATGGAACTGAGGAGGAAGACAGTAATGCCACAGATACTTCAGTTCAAAAGGTTTGTTGTTTCTTCTTTAGAATATGTGCAGCCTTTTGTCCTTCTTGTATATTAGTTTGCTGCAACAACGTACATCTTGAAAATTTTTATTGGTTGCTTGATTATTTATTCTTGTTACCAATACTTTCCTGTGACGCTTTCTTCTAAAATGTTGTAAAGCTGCAGGAAACGTCCATGGAAGTCGATGAAGAAAGCTCTTTTCCTTTGCACTGCTTCACCACTTCAGATTGTATGGCGAGCTTGGAGGAGGCTTACCAGCCTAGTCCAGTTTCAGTTCTGGAACCACTGTTTAGAGGGGAGAGTTCACATATGCCAGAACGCTTGGGAAGGATCAGTGTTGATACCAGTGGTGAGTATACTAAATGGCCTTTTTATATAAGATATCAAGCAATTGACATGTCCATGCTTTTGTTTCCTTTTTTCATTTTTCATTTTCTATCTATTTCCATTCTAAGTTTGTTTATGCAACTTCATTTCTGAAATCAGAGTGCTCTGATACATACTCCGAAGGATCTGGAATGGTTGTGTCTAGTGATGATGATACTGATGAACGATCTGTGAGCGACTATAAAGAAAACAGTGTAATGGGATTGTTCAAAGTTGAAGAAAGTAGAGACTTTTCCTACCTCATTGACGTGTTATTGGAGGCAGGTTTTTATAGTAGGGGCATAGAAATGGACTTTGATACCTGGTGCTTTCAAGAATGTCCAATGAGCCGTTACATCTTTGAGAGCCTGGAGAAGAAGTTTGGTGATCAAGTGTCTTGGAATAGGTCAGACCGGAGGCTTTTGTTTGACCGTATAAATGCCGGGCTAATAGAGATTTCCCAGCCATGTATGGGTGAACCCACATGGACAAAGCCCGTTTCTAGAAGGATTAGATCCCTGACTGGCCAGGAGATGATAGAGGAAGATCTGTGGATGTTGCTTGTTATCCAAGAGAAGGAAGGAACAGAAGCAAGAAAGAACTTGGAAGAGAAGCTGCTAAGAAGCGGAATTGGGAAGTTAGATTTAGGAGATGATATTGATTATATTGGTAGAGAGATAGAGAGATTGTTGATTGATGAGCTTGTAGAAGAGTTTGTTAGCAACTTAGCCTGGAAAGTTTGAAACACCAGTGATTTTTTTGTTTTTTGGTCGATTTTTTTTTTTAAAGCGAGTCATAGAAAAGATATCTGCGTAGATGTAGCTAAAGTTTTGATCAAGTGAAGGGCTTGAAAAGGATATATGTATAGAATCAATTTTTTTCATGCATGAGTGAAATCCGATTGCTGCTGATGACTTCCTGAATTGTTTTCATCTTTGCATCAGTTTGAATAATCATTCTTTCTAATGAAGATTTATATAGATGAGGATGATATATGCTTACTGGATGGTTCTATCTGATCACTTGCATAAACCGTTCAAAACCGGTTTTTAGCAAAACAAAGAACAAGTGTCATATGGGATTTCTACCCTTCCTGGTTTATATCCCACATTCCCACCAAATCTTAGATGGGACTTGTATCGAAAGTTTGAAATGCAGAAAGCGAGAGCCACAAAGATCTAAATGAACTAGCTTAATTGTGATTTAGCTACAGATAATGAAATAACAGAATTTTCTTAACACCAATTGCTGGTGTATATCCGAGCCTTGTGAAAGAGAGTATATCTTTCTTAGTTGACCTAAACCTCTATACAAGTCCAAACCATTCCTCTTCATTCATTCAATTTCATTTCTTATAGACAAAGTTAAGGTGCCTAACCAGAACACTATAATAGGAAAAATTAGCACCAACTCCATTCAACCTACTCCTTTCAAAAGCTCATGCTATATGTACATCCACACAAACACACCCTTCAATCCATTATCCAAAACTGTAAAGAAAAAACTTTTCAACTCCCACATCTGATTCCCTCACACTGTCACATGGAAGCTCACAACATGTTCTCTATCACCTACCTACTATTCCTCACCCTCACCATTTTCTCTGCCACCTCAGCACGAATTCTCGAGGAGCAACCACCAGTTCCGGTTGTCCCTCCGGTGGCGTCCAATACAATTGGGACACCTTTCATCAATGCTTCACCAGTAGTCACACCTTCAGCCACACAGCCTGCCACAGTGGCTGATGCGGCTGACCCCCATACCTTAGTCTTCTTCCTTCATGACATCCTAGGTGGCTCGAACCCCTCAGCTCGAGCCATGACAGGGATAGTCAACAGCCCTGCAGTCAATGGTCAAGTACCATTTGCCAAACCAAATGGGGCAGTCCTGCCATTTAACAATGGGGTACCCCAGAACAACAACAACAACGGTCTCATAAGCAACAACAACATCCCTTTCCTCACTGGACTCAGTGGAGCAACGCAAAATGTGGTACTTAACAACAACAACAACAATTTCATCAATGGTGGACAGCTCTTTCCAGGAGGCTCCACACTCCAAAACCTCATGTTCGGCACAATGAGTGTGTTTGATGATGAGTTAACCGAAGGGCATGAGCTCGGGTCTGGCTTGGTTGGCAAGGCACAAGGTTTCTATGTGGTGAGTTCTGAGGATGGTACTAGTCAGACTATGGCTTTCACTGCTATGTTTGAAAGTGGGGGTTATGTTGATAGCCTTAGCTTCTTTGGGGTCCATCGGACTGCTGCTTCGGAGTCTCACTTGGCCATCATGGGTGGTACCGGAAAGTATGTTGATGCGAAAGGGTTTGCCATCGTTAAGACCTTCCCGGCTACCAATGAGCATCAAACCGATGGAGCAGAGACCTTGTTGCAGTTCACTGTTTATATCACGTACTAGTATATTTGATTGAGGACATTGTGTATTTGATTTTCAAGTTTGAAGACAAGTGTTAATTTGCATTACATGTGATCGATTTTAGGGAAATGAAATGATTCTGATTTGTTTTCTGTAACATTTTACAAAATTAAAACTTGTGCACCTTAATACAGGATTGCAAGATCAAATGTTGGTTCTTCAACATGTTGAGGGTACAAAATTAGGAATATATATAGTATGTGCTGGACTTTCCAGAACAAGATGAAGCAACCCAACTTTTAAGTTCATATAAATGATAAACCTTTCAAAACAGAAAAAAAAAAAAACAGGTCTAAATTGTATACATGCATGTATGATTCAACTGGAACTCTCTAATTTGTATGAAAAATGTAGAGGGGCGTACCCCATATATATTATGCAATTGTAAGTTGAATATTCACTTTTCCAAACTAGGTTGAAATATTGGCAAGGAATAAATGTTTCATGTAGATCACATCTTCTCCAATCTCCATTAAGATGGATCATATATAATTAAGTAATTAGCTGTAGCAAATTGGGTGAGAGCAAGCTATATAGTGCCATATATAGTAGCTGCTCATCCCAAGTAAGGAGATATATCACAATGATACATAGGAAAGCTTGAAACTTTGAATTAAATTGTTGCTTATTTTTGTCAGTTGATAGTTCTACTATGTGTTTGTTATAGCCTATTAGTCGAAAGCTTGTATTATACAATCATTGTATAAAATTACACTACAAACCTGATTCTAATTGATCAAAATTGAAAGCCATCGAGACTATGGGAAATAAGTGTCACCAAATCGTCACAAGATAGAGTCTTGAGCATGGCCTAACTTAGTACAAACATCGATCAACTGAAAAATTTACTGTCGTTAAAGCGAATATTAATTTTAAGTTGTTGTTCATGTTCTACTAATTGAAAGTCTTTTTTTTTAGATTGGTAGCACTTTTATGAATAACCATAGTTTTCCTTGGGACTCTTATAATTAATTAAGAAGAGAAAAGAAGATTATCATTCAAAGAAAGATAGATACATGAAATGCAACAGTGACATTGTCAAGCTCACAATGCTAAGCAAACTTCCACCAATTACTATACACACTGTTACTCAGAGAGGTACACACCAATCTGCATAATGGTATCCACACCGTCCGTTGTGTGCTGGTCCTCCTGTTGAAGGCTCTCAATCGCCGCATACCCATTAGCGTTCTCATACTTCCCGGTCCCGCCGATCACCGCAATGTGCGACACCGGTGACGCCGTGCGGTGGACCCCAAACAAGCTGATGGTGTCCTCCACGTCATGCTCGCCGTGCATCAAGACCGTGAACGCCATGGTGTGGCTGTTCCCGTCCAACGAGCTCGCCAAGTAGAATCCCTGAGCCTTTCCGAGAACGGCGGACCCGAGCTCATGTCCTTCGGTTAATTCATCGTCGATCACGGTGACGGAGCCGAACATGAGCTTCTGGAGGGTGGCGCCGGCGGGGAGCTGGCCGGCGGTGACGAAGGGCTGGTTGCCGCCTCCGTTAACGATGTTGTTATTGCCGGAGTTCTGGATGACGGTGCTGGTTTGGGAGTTGGTGAGGCCAGTGGTGCCGGTGAGGCCGGCGATGGAGGGGAGGTTGTTGCGGTTGTTGTTGAGGAAGCCGTTGAGGTTGTTGTTGTTTAGGGGGGTCCCGCCGCTGACGGGGAAAATGTTGTTGTTTGGTTTCGAGAAAGCGACGTTGGCCACCGTGTTGGCAATGAGCCCGGTCACCACCCTCACGGACGGGTTCGATCCTCCGAGAATGTCGTGCATGAAGAAGGACAAATGCGGTTCCGCTCCGGGTTTCGCCACGGGTGTTGCAACCGGGAGTGGTGCATTTGGTGTTGGGATGGCGGGACCCGCTACGGGGATTGGTGCACTTGGGGATGGGATGACAGGACCTGCTACGGGTGTTGCCACGGTGGCAGTGTTGGGTTCTTCGGGTTGCGGTGAGACGACTTCTGGCACCGCGGGGGTGACAGGAGCGACAATTGGGGATGCCACATCAGTTGGTGGTGTGACATCATCAACAGGGGCAGCGGTCTCCGGGATTGGTGCCTCAACATCGTCCTCGTTGTCATCGACGGTTGTGGCAGGGATTTGGCCACTTGGCAACGGGGTGGTGGGATTTATCGGGTTTGAGGCGACAGTTGTTGGGAGGGGATTGGTTGCTTCATCAAGGATCCTAGCTGAGTTGGCATATCCAAGTGTGATGATGGCTAGGAACAATATGTAAAGGGTGGCCTTAAGTGCTTTGGAGGCCATTTTGGGTTGCGAAGAAATCAGGAGTAGTATTGCTTAGACTCTTGAGAGACTAGAATGTATTGGATTTGAGTGAGTTGTGTTTGAGAAATGAAATGGTTTGTGTTGTTATATATAGTTTTCTGAAATCTCTCTAGTGATGGAGTTGTTGCACCCTTTTTTCTTTTCTTTGCAGGGTGTCTTTGGTTGAGAAAACCAACTCCCCAAAATGTAATTGGTACTCTTTTTGGGTAGTTAAGATGGTACTGGTATACAAGTATATATGATTAGGTGCTGTCCACTACAGCCTGGTGTTTTGGCATAACCTGATTTGGGAGACTACTGCAGATTTACCTATAGAGCATTTAGAGTAAAAGCAAAACCACATTATGCATAGATGGCTATAGGAATAAATTAAGTGGCAGTTAAAACTTAAAAGTGATGCATTCAAAATTATCTCCTTCCATTCCTTAGTTTCTGATTTTTTCTATCTTCAAAAAATCTTAATAATTACTTACTACTTCCTAGCATAATCAGGCTCATTATGTTACAATTAGTGATCACGTTCTATTTAGTGGAGTAGTAAATTTGTCATCAAAATAGTGGAATTTTTGTTAGGATCAAATTTAGTGGAGTCATCACCAGCAAGTTTTTTGTTAGTTTCACCTCTATAAAGCTGTTCTAAAGTTGGAAACTGGGTCATCAGTATTGCTCATCTGGTGTCATATATATAGCTGCAGTAGTCCATTTTATTGCATCTTGTGGTGGGATGTTTCAATATATGCTCAAAAACAGAGTTGTTTTCAATCATATTACTGCTTATAATTGCTAGCTATTTTGATTCTCAATGCACATGGAAATCTATTGGAACAAAAACTGGGAGTTTCCCTACTGAATTAGGTTCAACATCTGATATTCAATCCATCTCACAATCTGCTAAGCAAACCACTACTAATATGAAGTTTTGTACTTCTCCATTTTAATTAGCACAAAAAATATCCTTTATAAACCCATATTCATTGAAGAAAGGAGTTTGTATCATAATTGAAAAGAAGTGTGTTTGTAAACCTTAGTACAACTTTGTCTAGTAAACTGATTGATTTCATTCCTATTTATAATTAGAATCATAATACAACCAGAAAATCTACAATCACAACAATGAGGTTCCTACTAGCTCAGATAGACATTGAGCTTAAGCATCTTGTTGGCTGCTTCTTCAGTCTTAACTGTCTTAACTGTTGCATAGCCATTTGCACCCACATACTTCCCAATGCCACCAATAACAGCAACATGAGATTCATCATGCACATCCCTCCGATGAACCCCGAAAAGTCTCAATCCATCCTTAAATTCACCATTAGCAAAATGGGCAGTCATAGCCATCATGTGACTACTCCCATCTTCGGAGCTCGCAACATATATCCCTTGTGCTTTTCCAATGACCAGTGAACCATACCCTGAAATAAAACTTTCAAATATGTCCTCATCGATCACGGTTACTTCCCCAAACTCCAGTTCTTGCAGTGTAGCTCTAGCAGGAAAAAAGAGTCCAATGCTGGAAACGTCTAGGGTTTGGGTGGAGAATCCGGTAGCTGAAGTAGTAGGGGTATGCATGGGGTTGATTTCTGAAAAGGGAACTCCTCCATTTGGAGGAAATAGTCCTAGTGGTTTTGAGAAAGGCAACTGGGGACTAGTCACTTTGGTGGTAGCTGGTTTGGACCTGGATGAGGGGCGATCAGTCACATTCATGAGCACATCTCTCATTAGGAATGTGAGTTTGTGATGGTGGTTGTGAGGGTGTGATGGGGATGAATTGCTTAGGCTTCGAGCAGCGGCGAAAGAGTGGTTTATGGTGGTGATTAGCAGGATTAAGCTGCAAGCTATGGTTAGCATGGAAGGGTGCTTGGCCATTTTGGTTCCTGAGATTATCTCTCTAGCTAGCTATTTTCTTTGAACTAGTTTATTCATCTATAAGAGGATGAGTCATGAGTGGATTTGGTGACCATGGGGTTGGTAATTGTCATTACTCATTAGTTAGCTGTATGTGGATTTAGTATGCTAATCATAAACAATACAAAACAGAAAGGAAATTAACCACTAGTGGTGGATCGATCTAGAACAATATATATAGTTTATTCATTGGCTCATCGCCATACCAAAAGAATTAAGCACACGAAAAATGCTCTCAACTCTCGAAAAAAAATGCTCATCCCCAAGACTGAATTGTTCATGATGATAACTGTATTCTAATCAGTTGTCTCTGAATTGTTCAAATGCAATCAAATATAGCCAGGTTTTTCTGTAGAAGATATAACAAGTCAAGACGAGCAAAATTAACCAGTACTGATCGATAATTGCATCACGTACCAAAACAATTAGAATAATCAACATATAGATAAGCTTACCTACTGTGACTAGGAAATAATAAAAGGGGAGACCTGGGCATGGAATACATATACATACCTCCCAAGGAACCCAGGATTTCAACCATTACTGTGCCCAAGGGATTCAAAGGTGAGTAACGAACCTGATTTTTTTTTTTTTTTAACTTCTGATTTTGCAATTTTCTGTGGGATGTCAAGGAACTATTGTGTCAGACCAAAAAAATAAAAGAAAAAATTGTTGTGTATTTTTCGTCGTCTTCTATCATCGAAATGTTGCTCGACTTTGAACACATAAGTAGGCCGTTGAAAATAATGCAACAGTTTAGTAGCTTTCTTTCTACTAAATATTGGATGTTAAAAATGCAAACATAATTCAACGACCGCCCATCAAGTTATTGCAGGATTTTCGAAGAAATTCTGCCGAATTATTCGGTTTTGCAAAAGAACAAAACAAGATTCAAATTTTTTGAGCATCTGTAAGATGTGTATATACCTAAATCAAAGGGGAAAATAGAACCCTCTTCGGACTTTAAGACATAATTTGAACAGAATCTGACCAAGAGTTTTTTTTTTGGCAAGAAATCTGACCAAGAGATTAAAAACAGTGGTCAAATCGTCTGAATTTGTAAACTGAGGGCCAAAAGTGTAATTTGATTAAAAACGGGGACCGACTGTATCTTTAAATCTTTTTCTTCTATAAATACACCACACACCCCCAATAAAATCTTCAGTTTCTTCTGTCTTGAACCAAAAACCCTAAAGGGGCTTAACCCCCAATTCGCAAGGTTCTATCTTTCTACTTGAGCGTCTCCAAAACCCTAACTTTCGCATTCTCTAGACCCCAAATTTCCATACTATGTACCTCTACAGTCTCACTCTCCAGCGAGCGACGGGCATAGTCTGCGCCATCAATGGCAACTTCTCCGGCGGAAAGACGCAAGAGATTGTCGTCGCCAGAGGCAAAGTTCTCGACCTTCTTCGGCCGGACGAGAACGGTAAGATCCAGACTCTTCTCTCTGTTGAAATTTTCGGCGCCATTAGGTCTTTAGCTCAGTTTAGGCTCACTGGCTCTCAGAAAGACTATATCGTTGTTGGTTCCGATTCGGGCCGAATAGTAATACTGGAATATAACAAAGAGAAGAATGTGTTTGATAAGATTCACCAGGAAACTTTTGGGAAATCTGGGTGTCGCAGGATAGTTCCGGGTCAGTATTTGGCCATTGACCCCAAGGGGAGGGCAGTCATGGTTGGAGCCTGTGAAAAACAGAAGCTGGTGTATGTTCTGAATAGGGATACAGCTGCTAGGTTGACCATATCGTCCCCATTAGAAGCCCACAAGTCTCATACTATAGTATATTCGATTTGCGGGGTTGATTGTGGGTTTGATAATCCCATATTTGCTGCCATCGAGTTGGATTATTCGGAAGTCGATCAGGACTCGAGTGGGAATGCAGAGAAGGAGGCCCAGAAACATTTGACTTTCTATGAGCTCGATCTAGGGCTTAACCATGTCTCCAGAAAGTGGTCGGATCAGGTTGATAATGGTGCAAATTTGCTGGTCACAGTTCCTGGAGGTGGGGATGGGCCAAGTGGGGTATTGGTCTGTGCGGAAAACTTTGTGATTTATAAGAATCAGGGACAAGCGGATGTTAGGGCTGTGATTCCTAGGCGTGCCGATTTGCCTGCTGAGCGTGGGGTTCTTATAGTTTCAGCAGCTACTCACAAGCAGAAGTCCATGTTCTTTTTTCTTCTGCAGACCGAGTATGGAGATATATTCAAGGTCACTTTGGAGCATAATAATGATCTTGTCTCGGAATTGAAGATCAAATACTTTGATACAATTCCAGTTACAACTTCAATCTGTGTGTTGAAATCAGGGTTTCTGTTTGCTGCTTCAGAGTTTGGGAATCACTCTTTGTATCAATTCCAGGCAATAGGCGAAGATCCTGATGTGGAGTCTTCCTCGGCTTCTTTGATGGAAACTGAAGAAGGTTTCCAGCCTATGTATTTCCAGCCTAGAAAACTTAAGAACCTTGTTAGGATTGATCAGGTTGAGAGCTTGATGCCGATAATGGACATGAAGGTCGCTAATCTCTTTGAAGAAGAAACACCTCAAATATTTACACTTTGTGGGCGGGGTCCTCGTTCATCTCTCAGGATTCTAAGACCAGGTTTGGCTATCAGTGAGATGGCTGTGTCAGAGCTTCCTGGTGTGCCGAGTGCAGTCTGGACGGTGAAAAAGAATGTGACTGACGAGTTTGATGCATACATTGTTGTGTCATTTGCAAATGCTACTCTTGTGCTTTCAATTGGTGAGACAGTCGAAGAAGTTAGTGACAGTGGGTTTCTTGATACGACCCCATCACTTGCAGTGTCTTTGATAGGTGATGATTCTCTCATGCAAGTTCACCCAAATGGCATTAGGCATATTAGGGAAGATGGACGTATCAATGAATGGAGAACTCCTGGAAAGAGAACGATTGTAAAGGTTGGCTCTAATAGACTTCAGGTGGTTATTGCTCTGAGTGGAGGAGAACTTATATATTTTGAGGTTGATATGACAGGTCAACTGATGGAGGTCGAGAAGCATGAAATGTCTGGAGATGTAGCTTGTCTGGACATTGCCCCAGTACCTGAAGGAAGACAGAGATCTCGTTTCCTTGCAGTTGGCTCATATGACAACACAATTCGTATTTTGTCATTGGATCCTGATGACTGTATGCAGATTCTGAGTGTGCAAAGTGTTTCTTCAATTCCAGAATCTCTCTTGTTTCTTGAGGTTCAGGCATCCGTTGGTGGTGAGGATGGTGCTGATCATCCTGCTAACCTTTTCCTTAATGCCGGTTTACGGACTGGGATTTTGTTCAGAACAGTGGTGGATATGGTGACAGGTCAGCTTTCTGATTCCCGTTCCCGATTCTTAGGACTAAGAGCTCCAAAGCTATTTTCTATTAATATAAGAGGCAAGCATGCTATGCTTTGTTTGTCAAGTCGGCCATGGCTTGGTTATATTCATCAAGGACATTTTCTGTTAACACCCCTATCGTATGAGACTCTTGAATATGCTGCCTCATTTTCATCTGATCAATGTGCGGAAGGTGTAGTTGCTGTCGCTGGCAGTGCTTTGAGGGTTTTTACTATTGAAAGATTGGGAGAAACATTTAATGAAACTGTGATTCCACTGAGGTACACCCCTAGAAAGTTTGTGGTTCAAGTGAAACGAAAGCTTTTGGTGATTATCGAAAGTGATCAAGGAGCATTCACAGCAGAAGAGCGTGAAGCTGCAAAAAAGGAGTGCTTTGAGGCTGCAGAAATAGGTGAAAACGGAAATGGTAATGTTGAGCAGATGGAAAATGGTGGTGATAATGAGGATGATCCCCTCTCTGATGAGCACTATGGCTATCCTAAGGCAGAGTCTGACAAATGGGTTTCTTGCATTAGAGTTCTTGACCCAAAGACAGCAACTACAACTTGTTTGCTGGAGCTTCTCGATAATGAAGCTGCATTCAGCGTATGTACAGTGAATTTTCATGATAAGGAGTATGGTACGCTTTTAGCTGTTGGTACTGCTAAGGGACTTCAATTTTGGCCCAAGAAAAGTATCACTGCAGGATACATTCATATATACCGATTTCTAGATGATGGAAAGTCCCTTGAACTTTTGCACAAGACACAAGTGGATGGTGTTCCTCTTGCTTTATGTCAGTTTCAGGGAAGATTACTAGCAGGGATAGGATCAGTGCTCAGACTATATGATTTGGGAAAAAAAAGATTGCTTAGGAAATGCGAGAATAAGCTGTTTCCCAACACAATCGTATCCATTCAGACCTATCGTGATCGAATTTACGTAGGTGACATTCAAGAGGTATGTCTTCTTTCTCAGTAGGTACTTTCTCATGTGATCTAGAATTTCATCTATTGTTGTTTGCCTACCCCTCCCTAGTCCCTATTGCAGTTCCTTTCCCCTTTTACATTTTCTTTTTAGGTACATGTTGGTGTGCATTCAATGATTTTCTTTGTTGTTGCGCCCATGTGAGTTATTATGATGATGGTAATGATGTCCAACATTTTGTATCATGACTTCTTTCATATTGGTTAGCTAAATCTCCACATTGTTTAACCTGTAGTAACATAGAGTCAAATAAGTAAATAGATGCTCGGAAAACGTTGTAGGTCAGGCATTCTTCTGGAATAGTTGATATAGCTGAAAATTGGGTTAAGTTCTCATACAAATTGGAATTGAATATCATATCTTGTTGCTGATACATATTGGGTGCAGAGTCATTGTTACATGTGTTACATATTGGATGCATAGTGATTGTTACATGTGTTGCCTCCATATCAGTTTTAATCTCTAATCTTTGTTAATATCCCTATATCAGCCTTTTCCATACTGGATATTAGGTGCTTTTATTTGGCGGCTTTTCTGTCTTGCTTTCCGTTCTCTGTCCAACTATTGTTCACTAACTATATTTCCTATGGTTTATTTTGCAGTCATTCCACTACTGCAAGTATAGGCGGGATGAGAATCAGCTCTATATATTTGCTGATGATTGTGTTCCGAGATGGCTTACAGCATCATTCCATATAGATTTTGACACCATGGCTGGTGCGGACAAGTTTGGGAATGTCTACTTTGTGCGGTTACCACAGGATGTTTCAGATGAGATAGAAGAAGATCCAACAGGTGGGAGGATAAAATGGGAGCAGGGGAAGTTGAATGGTGCTCCAAACAAAGTAGAGGAGATAGTGCAGTTTCATGTTGGTGATGTGGTCAGCTGCTTGCAGAAGGCATCTCTCATTCCAGGTGGTGGGGAGTGCATCATTTATGGGACAGTGATGGGTAGCTTGGGTGCATTGCTTGCATTCACTTCCCGTGATGATGTTGATTTCTTTTCTCACCTGGAGATGTATATGAGGCAGGAACATCCACCCTTGTGTGGAAGAGATCACATGGCTTATAGATCAGCTTATTTCCCGGTTAAGGTAATTCAGCTGCTGTTTATTTCTATATTACCTTGATGAGTCTGGAGTTATTTTGACTATTTTGAGTATTTCAATTTTTTCTTATTTTATTGATTTATGTCTTAATAATAATCCCTATTGAATAATTTTGCAGGATGTGATTGATGGAGATCTATGTGAGCAGTACCCAACGTTGCCTATGGATCTACAGAGGAAAATTGCGGATGAGTTGGATAGAACTCCTGGAGAGATACTGAAGAAACTCGAGGAAATTCGAAATAAGATCATCTAAGAAAGAACAAGCTCAAAGGTAGCCTCCTGATTTTTGTCATACCTTGTGGATTTAGCATGCGTCCCTTAACTAATATTGCTGTGTTAGTCAAACGGATGCTTGATACTAATGAGAATTTGGTTCATGTGTGCAGGTAGTTACACTAACAGGACAAGCATACTGGTGGTTGTCTTTTCCTCATATTGCAGAGCTGGGTAAACGATTTTGCGATTTAATAATATTGACACACAAATGGCAAATGAATGAATGTTCAGATTAACCAGATGTGTATCAAAAGAAGCAATGTGCATCTTTGCCCCTTGTAGACAGCATTTTCTGTTGTTGTAATTATTCGTAATAGATTTTGTTTTTCTTCCTTGTTCCTACTCTGTTTGACAACATGTTAGTCAGATTGATGGTACTTTTCTCTATATGGTATTATGGCTTATGATAAATTTGAATTCACTGAAAGTCCATTTGCAATGTCAATTTTTATTTATGCTTTTTAAAGGATATTCAAGTTGAAAGTGCTGAATTGAGCGTCAATTAAAACACACTGTATCTAGTATTTTCATATATATTTTCACAATGGGGTAGAATAAGGGAGTTGAGGTCCAAAAGGCTAGCTAAGCAGTTATATAGACAGACCAAAATGGGGGCAAGTGTATAAGCTATGCATCTTGCAACAGTAAATGAAAACAAATGAGTCAGACCAAAAGCTTTAAAAGTATTATGTGTAGAATAAGAGAGTTAAGGTCCCCCATTTGCACAGGTTTTGAGTGCTCGGTGGGGATCACTCTACCCACCATCAGGTCTGTAGGAGTTAGTACTCAGTAGCTTTCCATGGCACTCCTGCTTGTTAATTTGCCCTCCAACTGTTTGTAAAAATGCCAATTGGGGCATATCCCCTCGCACAACAAATTTAGTTTACATGTTCATGTTTTACTAAAGTGCAGATAAATTGCTCGATAAAATACCTCAAAGAATATGAAGTACGCAACTTGATGTATTTTCACATTTAGAGTATATGAAATCATTTCCAGTGCGAAGCAGCATGACAGATGGATTTTTACAGATGGATTTTTGAAATTTCTCTTGCACCCGTTCGCATGTAATTCCCAGCAATACAAGGAAACAGAAAAACATATCTAATGAACAAATATTAATATCATTTTTGAGTTATTGCTTTCTCAATATCCATATGCTACAAAAACTTGTAGCAAGTTTCTTGTTACTGTTTGTCATTCTCTCTTTTCAACTCTCCCTCCAACCTTGAATTTCCTAGGTTGCATCTCTTGTCTAACCAGTTGATGATATCCGAAAACACAATCTCAATGTTCTCAAGTGGCTCTCCATAGAGCAGGCCATGCCACATCTTTGGGTACACCTTCAATGTCTTGTCACAACTCGATGCCACCTCGTGGAGTTGTTTACTAACCGATAAGTCGGTGACTTTATCGTCTTCGCCGTGGAGTACTATGAACGGCAACGTGACCTCTTGAGGCCTCTGCTCGAGCTCCGTGCTGACCCTCAAGAGTTGGTTGCCGGTCTGCAGACGGGGACGGCCTTTGTAACAGTAGGGGTTTTCTCTAACTTGCTTTCTAACCTCGGGTACTTTGAAAGCCAAGTCGATGACATCATTTGTAGGAATTATTTTCCAAGTTGGAATAACCCTGCAGAGCTGTGTCAAAACACTGATCACAATAGGATGTGGCCTCAGCTCATCTGCAATCTGTACATAAGCCAAAACGGATTAGTTTTCATTTGGATTTGAATGAAAAAAAAAAAAAAAAAATCTTAGTATTGAAATTTGACCACATGCTACGTATTCTTTTGTGGACGTACTGATTCAAACTGTGAGTTAATTGGACCATGCATGCTTATTCCATCTAGCTACTAATTACACACTAGATTTGACATCGATTATCGACAAGATTCCAAAAAATTATAGGATTAACAAATGTATTGGTCAACAAATACAAGAAAGAGTAGAAGACACATAAGATCCACTACCTAAGTGGTGTTAGCTCAATGGTTAGAACACTCACTACCTAAGATCTATGTCATGGGTTCGAGTCACCATGAGGGTAGGAATGAAATCCTTTGATCATCTTTAAAAAAAAAAAAAAAAAAAAGAGTAGAAGACAAACAAATAGAAGCAAATTGATATTATGGTAGTGCTTAATATTACCTTACACATGGGGGCAACTAAGACCGCACCATCCCAATTTCCTATGAAGAAGCAGAGCCGCTGCTCCTCCCATCGACTCTCCCAACAGATACCTCATCTTCCCTTTGTTCTCTTCTCTCTCTGATCAGTTCAATTTCAACCATTAATATTCAGCACACTGCACACATATATAATCCACCAATATTGACCATAAAAAAAGTAGGGTAGTGCTGTTCACAATCTTCTGGTTAGTGTCGGGTGCTATTTAGTTTTCGAGAATGACAAACTGAGAGCGAGAAACTAATCGCAAATGTTTGTGAAGTGAGCGGTGCAGTCATCAACAACATCATCAAAGCTTTTGACAAGGCCTGCTGATTTTCCATGGCCTTCATAGTCTATCCCATATATGGCAAAGCCTGCTTTGGCTAGTCTGATTGCAGTACCTATATATATAGCCATGGATATAAGCTTCAAATTTTGATGGGAAAAAACAAAGTTTGATGGATACAAATAATCCAATTAATTATTTAGTACTCACTGTTCATGGTGATGCTGCACTCCATGGCATAGCCATGACAGATGAAGATCAAGGCTTTGGGGGGCTTGTTATTCTCAGGGAGCCATTTGCATGTGAAAAGCTTCATTCCTCTGGAGTTTAAGATATACTCCTTCAATACAAAAATTATTAGAATCACACAGAGAAAACAATATTTGTGAAAATAATTCAAAACCCAATTCAGAACTTGGGCTAACCTCTTCATATATGACATTCCCCATATCAGTGGCCTGCAGAAAATCAAAGTCAAAACCAAAAGCAAATCAGAACACAAACACATAAAAACCAAGATGATCGTAGAGAGAGAGACAGAGAGGTACCATGATATTAGATGATGGAGTGAATGAGTGAGAATAATAATGAGAAAAAAATGGTGAAAATAATAAGAACTGTGAAAATTACTTATGATGATTGAATAGAGAAGAGAGAGCTGAGAATTTTTATCAGATGAAGAAGAAAATGAGGGTTTTGTGAGTTGATTGTGAGAGATAGGGATGACAAAAATCCCCACCGGGTACGGTACCCATCGGTATTCGACCCTAACGGGGGGACAAATTCGGGGGATATCAGGTAACGGGGACGGTGATCCCCAGTATTCGATTTATGAAATCGGGTACGGGGCGGGGATGGTATTTTGATCCCCATCCCCACCCAATAAGAATTATTTAAAAAAGATATATATATATATATATATATATATATATATATATATGATAATAATTATTTATTTATTTTAACATAGTAAATATTTATGTAAACTTATTTTTTTTGTCAATATTTATATTATTTTATAAAATCATATTTTATCATTTATGAACATCAACTTTTCCTTGACTCATATAAAAGAAATTCTATTCAGCGGCCAATTGTGGACTTTTTTTTTGCCAACACACAGTTTTTTTTTTTTTAATTTGTTGTTCTTTTTAAGCGAGACTTGTATTTATTTATTTATTTTTGATTCAAATAAGGAACGTATATTATTTTGATGTTTTGATTTTAACTTCATATTTTTTAAACCTATAAGAATTTTTGTATAATAAATTAATAATATTTGTTAACGGGGATCGGGGCGGGTATGGGGACCTCATCCCCAACGGGGACGGGGACGGGGAATCCCCAATATCTTATTATGGGGATTGGGGCGGGGATGGGGATGAAGAATGACTTCGGGGATGGGGATGGTATTTTAATCTTCGTACCTTACCCGCCCCATTGCCATCCCTAGTGAGAGAGTGAGTGATGATGAGAGGGTTTATATATAACTTTATATAGAAAAGAGGGCCAAAGGGGTAATGTAACCAGTGACGCGGCGGTTTACGGCTTACGGCTTTGTGTTAGCCGCTGATTTACGACCATGCCCGAGTTAGTTATTTTTGGAATATTCGGAGCCAGATCCGGTGGGTAAGACGAGGACGTGGCGAAATTGTGTTGGCTCAAGAAAGAAAGTCCAAGGAAGGCATACGTTCGGCCAATTGAGACTTGGCTTGAGTTATGAGCTCATGTGAGCTTGAGCGTCTGTGATTACTGCTCTAATTCAACTTGATATTCAGATTGGTTTCGTGGGATTTGTCAAATTAGTAGTGTAAGTTAAAGTATTTGTTAAGATAATATTCCATCGGTGGATTAATGTCATTATGTTATAAGTTCATCACTACGAATGAGCAATTTATGCACTCTCTATATGCAAAAGCAAACATCTTGCCAAAAAAAAAAAATATATATATATATATATATATATAGTCCTTCTCTGCTAAGGAGCTCTTTACTTTTTTAAGTTAAAGAGTTTTGATCTCAGCCGTCAAAGCAAATCATTTAAAACATATATGACAGTTGGGTCCCACATCTGTTTTGATCTAACGGTTGAAATCAAAACTCCTTAACTTAAAAAAGTAAGGATCTCTTTACCTGAGAATCATTATATATATATATGCAAAAGCAAATAAGCAAGTATCAAAAGCATGATTTAAATTGGGAATCTAATTTTGTGGTGGGATCATCCATCCTTGATCCATGTATGTAGATTCCAACTTGTCTTGGGTCACATTTTGGTCTTATTTCATGATCTCTACATATTAATTACTTTGTTCTTACTCAATGTGGGGCTTTAATTGTTTTTATTTCATTCATTGATTCAATTAGTTTTGAGTTTTCTTTTCAGTCATGTTGGGGACAATAATCGGATAAGAAGGAAATGAAAGATATGACTGGGACTTGAGCAGATAATAAGGCCGTCTAATATTTGACGAAAAACAATCGCTGTGTCAAAAATGTGAAACTGAGGTAAGTCGATTCCGGCCAAATCACCAAACTGATGGCACCGAGTCAACATATACACAGTAATGGTAATTCTCTCTTTCAACAATTACTTATCTTTGAAAAATCCAAATACCTAGCCTTCACTCCCAAATCCTACAACTAATGTAGACATACAAACAAAGTTGGTGGTAGTAAACTAATCGCAATTGATGATGATAGTCTTCGACACAGGGACCCAATATGTTTAGTGTCCAATAGTTTATTAGATGGCTCCTTTCCACTTGATTACTGATTATGATGATGTGATGGTGTCACGTACAATTGTAAATTTGGATACGTCTTGCGGTGCGTCATATATAATAAAACATAGTACAACCAGATTTCATACCAATTATATATACTAAAGGAATAGGGAGCCGTTTTTCATAAGCCGTGGACAAATCTGGCTCGGCTTCGAGGGGAAATGACGATTTTGCCCCTGATAAATTTCCAAATTTTCTTTTGTGCCCCTGCTGTCTTTTCTTCTCTTCGTTTCTTTTCCTTTCTCCTCCTGTTCAGCTATCATTTTTTTTTCTCTGCAATTGATCATCATCATCATAGCATCTCTTCCTCTTCTGCTGCAATTCAAGAGCCCTGCCTCCTCTGCCATGACCCTTTTGCCTCCTCTAGCATCTGAATCACTGTAGCTTAGGAACAATTCCGTGACCCTTTTGCCCCTGCCTCTTTTTCAGATTTCCTTTCTTGCCCCTTCCTTCTGTTCTCTTCTTATCTTTTTTTTCTTCCCGTCTTTTCTTTTCACTACAACCAGATCTCCTTCTCTCTCAAAGTGAGCCGTCAGCAATACACAACCTTTTTTTTAACTCACTCCTTATATCATAATATCCGATTTTGAGGCTTTCGATCACTCTACTTGCTCTTTCTTTCTTTACAATTGTTAGCTTATTTGGAACAATTTAATCTGCACAACGAGCAACAAAGGGGTTCCGTGTTTGCTTTCTTGGGTTCATGAGTCCGATCATAATTGATTGGTGAAGGAATTGATTGGTGAGAGTTTCCAGATGGCATGGTGCTTCATATGCGAGATTAAAGCCCTCTCACATATAATTGAAAATGATGGAGCTGAGGGCTGTAGGATTTGGGTTGAAAATGGTCTCCTTTAAAGTTCGATTCTTACTTTAGTCTAGTACAAACCTAAAGAAACAACTGTTACAAACTTAACTCCTAAATACATTTCTCAAGGTAAGAATGCCCTACCTCTAACGAGGTTAAAAATCTTGTGGCTTTAGTTCATGTGTCACACTCACAGTCTCACACCGTTACGTGTTCGCGATTCAAGAGTCTTCTTACTTTTAGAGTAAAACAACTTTAGTCACCGACCTTATCTCTTAAGACTTCTCATGTGCATTATACTCCAGCCAGCTAGCAGCGATTAACATAACCTAACAGATCTATTGGAAGGAAACTTTAACGACAACTGAAATTGCAAGAAACAAATTTTTTTAAAAAAAATACGATAGTAAATATCTTGAATTTTTAACCACTGCAAGTGACTTAGTGGATCAACGTCCAGGTTGGGAACTCTCCTACCCGCGTTCGAATCATGAAGCTGTCAAAGTGGCCAGACACTGTGCTGCAATGCAATGCACAGTTAGAGCATTTCACATGCGCCGCAGGAATTAATTCTTGGGTCTATGAAGCCTTTGGGATACCTTGACTAAGGTCCAAAAAAAAAATCTTGAATTTTTTGTGCTTGAATTGAAAAGCACATATATAGGTACGTCTGCATACTAAATCGTAAGTTGTCAAAAAATAATTATATAGATCGAAGTTAACGTTGGACCCTGGAAGTAAATATGAGATAATATACTCTAATAAGTTATATATATTATTGTTTTTTTATAAGATTTGTTATAATAATTAAGTTATATATTATTGTTGGAACATGCATGCATGTTAATGTACCCCCAGATGGCCAGATTTCATTTCTGATGTTCTTGTATCAGATTACTCTTCCTCTTGACTATTAATAAATTTTGGACCTCTTTCTGATAAAAAAAATTTATATATTATATATTATTGTTAGAACATGCATGCAGTATCATTTCCATCATTTTTCTTTTTCTTGGAGAATATATATCACTTTCATGCATTGCAAATTATCTTAGGCCTAATTGGAAGGAAGGTGTGTGTGTGATTTCCAAAACCAACATATATGAAATCTTTTCCAGTGTGAAGCAACGTGGTTTTATTCCTTTGTGTAATGAATTATACAGATGGATTTTTGATATTTCTCTTGCACCCGTTCGCAAGTAATTCCCAGCAACACAAGGAAACAGAAAAACAAATCTAATGAACAAATATTAATATCATTTTTGAGTTATTGCTTTCTCAATATCCATATGCTACAAAAACTTGTAGCAAGTTTCTTGTTACTGTTTGTCATTCTCTCTTTTCAACTCTCCCTCCAACCTTGAATTTCTTAAGTTGCATCTCTTGTCTAACCAGTTGATGATATCCGAAAACACAATCTCAATGTTCTCAAGTGGCTCTCCATAGAGCAGGCCATGCCACATCTTTGGGTACACCTTCAATGTCTTGTCACAACTCGATGCCACCTCGTGGAGTTGTTTACTAACCGATAAGTCGGTGACTTTATCGTCTTCGCCGTGGAGTACTATGAACGGCAACGTGACCTCTTGAAGCCTCTGCTCGAGCTCCGTGCTGACCCTCAAGAGTTGGTTGCCGGTCTGCAGACGGGGACGGCCTTTGTAACAGTAGGGGTTTTCTCTAACTTGCTTTCTAACCTCGGGTACTTTGAAAGCCAAGTCGATGACATCATTTGTAGGAATTATTTTCCAAGTTGGAATAACCCTGCAGAGCTGTGTCAAAACACTGGTCACAATAGGATGTGGCCTCAGCTCATCTGCAATCTGTACATAAGCCAAAACGGATTAGTTTTCATTTGGATTTGAATGAAAAAAACAAATCTTGAATTGAAATTTGACAACATGCTACGTATTTTTTTGTGGACTGATTCAAACTGTGAGTTGGACCATGCTTATTCTACTAATTAATTAGTAATTACGCACCAGATTTGACATCGATTATCGACAAGATGCCGAAAAATTGTTATGTGATTAAAAAATGGATTTGGTCAACAAATACATTTTTTAAAAGATAAATATCAATAACAATCTTTTTTTTTTTTGTTGAAAATAACAATCTATTTCTTTTGGTGTATATATGATATGACTGTATATCTAAAAGCTACCCCAAAACGTGCATTCAAAAACTCCAAAAAGAAGTCCAATAAAAACGTGTGGGAACAAGAAAGAAAGAAAGAAAGAGTAGAAGACAAACAAAGAGAAGCAGTGATTAATTACCTTACACATGGGAGCAACTAGGACCGCACCATCCCAATATTCTGGCTTTTTCCTATGAACCAGCAGAGCCACGGCTCCTCCCATTGACTCTCCCAACAGATACCCCATCTTCCCTTTGTTCTCTTTGCTCTCTGATCAGTTCAATTTCAACCATTAATATTCAGCACACACATATATAATCCACCAATATTGACCATAAAAAAAATAGGGTAGTGCTGTTCACAATCTTCTGGTTAATTAGTGTCAGGTGCTATTTAATTAGTTTTCGAGAATGACAAACTGAGAGCGAGAAACTAACCGCAAATGTTTGTGAAGTGAGCGGTGCAGTCATCAACAACATCATCAAAGCTTTTGACAAGCCCTGCAAGGCCTGCTGATTTTCCATGGCCTTCATAGTCTATCCCGTATATGGCAAAGCCAGCTTTGGCTAGTCTGATTGCAGTACCTATATATATAGCCATGGATATAAGCTTCAAATTTTGATGGAAAAACAAGATTTGATGGATACAAAAAATCCAATTAATTATTTAGTACTCACTGTTCATGGTGATGCTGCACTCCATGGCATAGCCATGACAGATGAAGATCAAGGCTTTGGGGGGCTTGTTATTCTCAGGGAGCCATTTGCATGTGAAAAGCTTCATTCCTCTGGAGTTTACGATATACTCCTGCAATACAAAAATTATTAGAATCACAGAGAAAACAATATTTGTGAAAATAATTCAAAACCCAATTCAGAACTTGGGCTAACCTCTTCATATTGGACATTCCCCATATCAGTGGCCTGCAGAAAATCAAAACCAAAACAAACAGCAAATCAGAAAACAAACAAACACATAAAAACCAAGAAGATCAGAGAGAGGAGAGAGAGAGAGAGAGAGAGAGAGAGAGAGAGAGAGAGAGAGAGAGAGAGAGAGAGAGTTACCATGATAATAGGAAGAAGATGAAGTGAATGAGTGAGAGAAATAATGCAGAAAAAGATGGAGTTTGAAGAAAATGGAATCACAAAAGGAGTGGGAGTGGATGGTTCTGTGTATATAGAAAGAGCCGAGGTTTACATATATATAGTGGGAGCAATGGAGCCAATATTTATTGACAATAATAATAGTAGGCCCCGGCCGGGAGTGTTTTCATTGTGGTCAACTTGGCAACTTTCACCCTATTCAAATTTGGACTTTTTCATAAAGGGTTACAAATTAAGAAGTAGAAAATATAATTGATGAAAACGAATTGACATAACTGAATTGGCCTGTGATAAGATTAGAAGCAAATCAACTTGACACACACGCCATATACTTGAGGAGCCTCTATTGTATTGCGTTAACTAATTAGGTCATTAGGATACTATAATATATATATTTTCCAACGACTCATTTAGAACTAAGGATCTGGCACCTTTGAAAATCAGGGCTGTCAATAATAAAATATTAGAAATGATAACAAACTAATTAATTGAAAATTGGTGCAAAGAATGTGGGAGAGATTTTACTTCGGGTGTGGTTCTTGCATGCATTTGATATTTTTACAAGTAAATTATCTATTTTTTGTGCCAATATTAGGAAATTTATTAATTTGGGTCTTTGATTAAGTAATTTCCTTTCTGAATATGCTAGCTTAATTATCCAAATTGAGATATTTGGATGGTGGCTTGCTGGTGTTTGTTCTCATTCTAGATGGCTACATTGAAGTTGGAGGTAGTTGGAGGTCGAGTTCACTACCACTGTGGCTCTCATTTTCATGATGGGTGCTACCAGACGACTTGATCGAGGTAGCGCTTTGGGAGAGGTTTGCGGATTGTGGCAGTTTATTTTGTTGTTTTAGGGTTTTATTTTTAGGTCGTTGGTTAGGTCAAATAAGTCCCTGCTCAATTGAGCCAGGGTTTAGGGTTCTTGCCATCTTGGTCTTCATGTGGTGCCATTGCTATGACATTATTCCCGAGAACTATGTTCTCTCTTCTCAATGTTTTCTTGTTGTCAATTGGTTGGTGCTTTGTTCTTGCATGTGGTCTCACTGTTTTTGGACACGGTGTGGAAGAGGGCGAAGTGATTTTTCGTGCCGTTGGCTGCGAGTTTGGATCGTGACTCTTGGGAGCAATCCATCTATAGCCTGTGGAAAAAGGCGATATTTGTGGTTAGAGTTTGGGCTTTATTGGTTCATGATTTCTGTAACCATCGGTTCTATGTTAGGGATATGAGTAGTTTCTCTTTTTCAATTGGAGTTGTGAATTTACATTATCATTCCCATGGTTAAAATTTTTTTAAGTAAAGAATAAAGTTCTCTTTTTCTAAAAAAAATTGAGATATTTGAATTGGTTAACTTTATTTTGTGGGATTTAGTCAAATTAGCAGGGTAGTCACCCCATCCTTGACTCCTTGTGTGGAGCGAATTTAAATCCTAACATGCATGAACAAAAAAGCCTATTATCTCTAGCATGATTTAAATTTGTGAATCTAATTTTGTGGTACGTGGGATCATCGACCTTTCTATGTATATTCCAACTTGTCTTGGTCACTTTTGGTGGAAGAGTATTATTTCATCTTCTCTAGATTTATTCTTAGTCAATGTCAATGTGTGCGTAGCCGCGTACGCAAATGTGGGGCTTTGTTTTTATTTCATTCATTGATTCAATGAGTTTTTTGAGTTTCCTTTTCAGTCTTTTTGGGGACACAAGAATCAGATAAGAGAGGGATATGAAAGATCTGATCGAGTGGGAATTGACAGATAAGTCCTCTAATATTAGACGAGAAAACTTTTGGTAATGGCGACTAGCTTCTCTTCTAGAAATTAAGTTTGAGGAAAATTGAAACTAAAAAGTATTTATGGGTTGGTTCGGCTAGATATTATGGGTGGGAATAGGCTAGTGTTAATTAGCCTATGTATTTAAGTTAATGTAGCTCATGCGGAATGCAATAAACTCATAAAAGATTTGTCCAAATAAATTCTTCGGATTTGTCACGTACATTACCAAATTGTGACATACTGAATGAGTTTGACGAAAAGAAATATATAAAAGCATCTTAATAAGCATCCTAAAATGAGTCTAAGTTAAAATTTACTAAAAGATTAAAAAAAAAATTGCTCAAACCAGGTTTCCCTATTTTGCTCATACAATGTGAATGAGAACAACTCTCTACCTATCATGGATGAAGCGTACGTGGATCCTAGTCTTTGCTTTTTAGGGCTTCAACTATTCAATAATTGTAAATGTGGATCATATATAGTGGATGGCGGCTTTGACTAGTTAGATAGGCACATGAATATCATGTCATGCATGAATTTCGATCACGACCTCTACCTTTCATTTATTTTATGAAACCGATTAAATATATTTATATATATAAAATGATTATCTAATAATGATGTCTTTATCTTATAAGATGCTGAATTTTGATTTTAGCCGTCTAATCTGATTCTCTAATAAGAAGATCTTTATCTTATAAGGTGCGAAATTTTGATCTCAATCATTAGATCATATCAAACAACTGAGATCAAAACTCCATATGTTATATATATATATATAATGCAGAAATATATATAACGTCAAAGCGGTGGATTGAGTTACCTGCAAAATTTCCACAAGATAGGTAGATGACATATATGTATGACTAAATTATTAATTGAGAAATAGTTGACAGGCCAATATGAAAACAAATTAGCATGCACATTCATGAAGCTAGCCATATGTATATTTCTAACTGAATCCCTAATTATATATATATATATATATATATATATATATATATATATATATTTCTGATTGATATTATTAATGGACTAACGATTTTTGTATGAGATGACAAACTTGCTGATCGATCAACTGGACAGTTGATGAATTTATATGAGTTTGTTTGCATGTGTGTATGGCATTGGCCTGCATATGGTGAGACCTTATTAGTTTGTCTTTCGATGGTTATATATTTGGCTCTAGCTTTGTTTATTTTACTACTTAAAAAAAAAATTAAAGATCGAGAAGTCCTTATGATATATATACTTGTTGATTATGAAATGAGATCGAGAATTAGCTGGATGGATCGATGTGGTTCATAAATTATTTAGCTATTAATCGTCATAGTGACTTATGTTGTAACTAGATATATATCTTGCGATATTTCATTGTCATAGTTTTTTGGGAAAAAATCACCTTTAGTCCCTCAATTTTGACTCATTCGACACTTTCGTTTCTGAACTTTGAAATATATCACTTTAGTCCCTGAACTTTGAAAAAAACTATCACTTTCGTCCCTGACCGAAGTTTTTACCGAATAAACCTCCGATTTCGGCCAATTCGAACAACACCACATACTGGGCTTTGAAGCCCTCCTTGAGGGGAGTTCAACGCCACCAACCCCGCCTCAAACCGTCGCCGGACGGCGGAGAATTTTACAATTAAAGTTTCGGCCACCACCGACTTTCGAGCTAAATTCGAGCCATTCTAGGCCGAATTGAGCTTAGCCCCAGTTATAAAAGTTACTCATCTCATCCGTGCGAACATTTTGGCATAGGTTTTGCACCATTTTGTTCCGGTCAGGGACGAAAGTGATAGTCGGTGTTGAAGTTCAGGGACGAAAGTGATATATTTAAAAGTTCAGGGACGAAAGTGTCGAACGAGTCAAAGTTGAGGGACTAAAAGTGATTTTTTCCCTAGTTTTTTTGCTATCACAAAATATGATCTTGGAATAAATTAAGACCAAAAACTCTAATAATTAATAATAGTATTAATTGCCTTGGATAAGTTGATTTGATAGAGTTGTTAGCATGTTAACGGTGGAGAATTGATTAACTTATATAAGTTATATATTATTGTTAGAACAGTACGTAGTATTATTTCCATCATTTTTCTTGGAGAATATCACGTTCATGGCTTTGTTTATACGGCCACTGAGATGAAAAAACTAATATATATTGAATTAGTGTCAATGCAACTGTCACAGCTTGCCAATTATCTTAGGCCTAATTGGAAGGAAGATGTTGACATTATATAATAAATATCATAGAGTGAGATTTCTAGCACCAACATTTATGTTGGGGCCTAATTCAACATCATTTTGAAGAAGAACTGAAATTGTATTAGATCAATGACAATGGTTACAATCGTAAGTAGGAGAATTCTGAACAAAAACAGAAGCAAGAATTAACCAATAATGGATAATATAAAATCCTAATGAAGAACAAACCAAAAGTTGTCGAATTGGTTGTTCAATTATAAAGTTGAAGCTCACTTCTTGAAAATAGACAAATTAACAATACAACTACAAGCAGATGTAGGCCGGATTTACCAAAAAAAATTCGTTCATTTAAGTTCTATTTTCACAAGGTATAAAAAAAAATGAAACACCCAGGGACGGAATCAGGATTGAAAAATAGGGTGGGCTAAGTTTGTATGTTCAAATTTTTTGCCCGAAGGGAAATTTTTTTTTTTTGCCCAAAGCCATATGTTCCAATTATAGTTTGATTAAAATTAGCATTAGAATCAGTCAATCAACACTAATAGAAAATCACAAAATTGGCTTGAAGAACAAGGACTGCATTAACATAGATTATAAAATTAAGGAATTGAAAATTTGAAATCAAACTATCAAAGATTCAAAATTATATTTATATATATACTTACATGTTCAGATGTTCTATCCTTGGAAAATGGAATTGATATAATGAAATTGAGGGCTTGGGGCACGCTTGGGGAGGATTGACGCCTTGGAGAGTTGGAGAGGAAGAGTGGAAGACTCGGTGAATAATTGAGCCAGACAAAAATACGGGGTATACTCTAACCTAACAATTTTTTTTTTCTCTGGGAGTGGGCTATTACATTAGTAACCCTATACTTATTAATTTTTTTACCAAAAATCTGGGTAGGGCTGGAAGTGGCTGGGGTGAGAGGCCTTTTTGGTCTGTTGCACTTTCTGGCAAGGTGTGGTGGACGCTGTGCTTGTCGCGTCAGGTCAGATTTGTAGTGGGCAGATGGTATCAAGGGCAGAGCAGGCGGCACGACGGTGAAGTGGGTTCTGTAGTTTTGGTGTATGGGTCCGATCTAGTTCCTATCAGGTCTACGCTGTTAGTGGAGGGCTTTGGTCGGGTTTTTCACAAAGGGAGGATCCGATCTAGTTGGGTGCCCAACGTAGGTTGGGTGTCTTGTGTGCTCAATGTTGTTGGGGTGCCCAGAGAAGTTCGGGTTCAGTTTTGGTATGGATTTCGTGTGTGGGATCCAGGTGGAGCCTATGATGTTTTAGGTTCTTTGTTCTGCGAATGCCCTATCATCTGGCTCAATTTTTAAATAAAGAGACTGATTTCATCTCGAGGCTAAATACTTTGTGGTTTGGTGTTTCGGATGGATCACGGTCTTCATTAGTTTTTCTATTATTTTTCATTCCCTGCAAGTTGGTGGAGATCATTCTCTATTGTTTCAATGAATTCTAGTTGGACTACTGTATTGTGAGCACCACAATTGAGTGCATTAGCGAGCAGTACTGTCGGTTTTTCTGGGATGAGGATAGTCTACATCAGCATGTAGTAGTATTATTTTTCTATTTTCAAGAAGTGCGCGAACACTATGTAATCGATCAACCAGTTAGACAACATATGGTTGGTGTAGCCTTAGATTCTCTTATTAACCATGTTTGGTTAATTATTGCTCATACTATTGTTCAGGATGCCCCTCAAAACAATTGTAATCGTGGTTACAGTTAATATATAATTATCTTTCTTTCAAAAAAAAGAGAGTAAAGATGTCCCCAAACATTGGGTGGGCTACAACCCCCTTAGCCCATTACTATCCTCCATCACTGGAAACACCTTCTAATTTCTATTTATTTTTTAATTTAGTTTCTACACCTCATTTAGGTGTGCAAGAGGACCGACATAGACTCTGCCATGGAACTCTTTGGACAAAATTAATGAGGACTAAAAAATAATTGATGGAAAGTCTTGCCCCCCGTTTTTTTTTGTTCATTTAAGGTATTTTCACAAGGTATAAAAAAATGAAACTCATTTCAACTTCTATTTTTTAATTTATTTTATACACCTCATTTTAGTGAGACTAACCGTGTCCAATTTTGATGATTCAATCACAATGTGTCATCCAAGAATGATGTTCTAACACCGTGGAGACTAGCCCCAATACTTTCTCTCAATAAAAATAAAATTTTCCGAAACCTTGGTTTTTCACCCAAAACTGTGGACTATAGCACACAGTTTTTTTTTTACCAAAATTGCATAATCTTGCCAAAATCGTATATTTTATTTTCTCACCAAAATTTTTTCACCTTCAACCATGACTTTTAAACACTTCTTAAATTAACGGAACGCAAAAATCTCGGTCCATTTATTTTTTATGATTTTTTAAAATAAAAAAATAGAAATTTCATAAAAAAAATTTCACTTGAGATTTTCGAGTTCCGTCAATTGGAACACCTTTGAAAAATCATACGTTACCAATGGCGAAATTATCGCTCGAAAAATTTCAAAAAAAATTGCTTGACATGGTCTGGCACGTTTCGAGGTGCCATAGTGGCACCCGTGGAATGCCGAAACTTGCTAAAGCTTGTCAACAGTCAACATCATTTTTTTTCTTGAAATTTCCATGTGTTATGATCTCACCATTAGTAAAAATAATTTTTAAAAGGTGTTCCAGTTGACAGAACTCGAAAAGCTCGAGCATATTGTTTTTTATGAATTTTCTAGTTTTCAAACTTTGAAAAATCGTAAAAAATAAACTGGTCTAGATTTTTGCGTTCCGTCAGTTCGAGAAATGTTTAAAAATCATGATTTGAGCGCGAAAAAATTTTGGTGGCAAAAAAATAATATGCAATTTTGGCCAAAAAACCATGTGCTATAGTCCACAGTTTTTGTGAGAAACTAGAGTTTCGGAAAATTTCAATTTTTTGAGAGAAATTATTTGGGTTAGTCTTCACGTTGTTAGAATATCATTATTGGGTTACACCTCGTGGTTGGACAATCAAAATTGGACACGGTTAATTAGCCTTAGCCTCACTAGCATGATACATCCTATGGTGTTAGCCTCGCTTGCATGGTAGCGAGGGTATGTTAGCCTCGCATTCATGGGCATCATTAACCTCACTTGTATAAATTCAGTATTTTTGGCATCCCAATTACTCATGTTTTGCTTTCATGTGCATCGTTAGCCTCGCTTGCATAAAATGCAGTAATTTTGTCACCCCTAATATCAATGGTATGGGGGAACCTAATAATTAGGAGCCATTAATGTTGGATAAGTTGATTTGAAAGAGTTGTTAATTAGCATAACGGTGGAGATATGTATATATAAAATGATTTTCAGGTAAGGAGGTCTTTACTTTATAAGGTGCATAATTTTAATATTAGCCATAAGATATATATTGGATTTGTGTCAATGCAACTGTCACAGCTTGTCAATTATCTTAGGCCTAATTGGAAGGAAGATGTTGACATTATATAATAAAGAGAAAAATCCTCATATGGTACTTGAACTATTACTAAATACAATTTTTGGTACCTGAAGTTTCATAAAGAATCTGGTGGTACCTGAACTATTCCTCCGTTTGCCATTATAGTACTTACCGTTAAATATTTTGTTAAGTGCTTATGTGGCATGGGTAAAACATGTAATTTGGTGACTAGAGTATGGGCAAAACAGTCATTAAATATTTTTTACTATTAAATTTAAAAATACAAATAAAAATAAATTATGCAAAAAAAAAATGTATATTAACATAATCAAATTAGAGTTTTTATCCCCAAACATTCAAGATTAAAGATGCAAAAATTATTTTTATTCTCAAATATTCAAGATTAAAGATGTCATGTAGGTGATTTTATTATTAAATTTTAAAATCAAAATAAATTATCATTATTTTTTAATATAATAAAAATTTAAATTACTTTTTTTAATACAGTTTATTTTTATTTTTTAATTAAAGTAAAACCATCTACATGGTAATAAATTATATTAAAAACATAAAAATTGGCAATAAATTATATTATAAAAATAAAAATAATTTTTCTCATTTTTAGTCTTGAATTGTGGATAAATTATCTAAATTTTTTTTTTGTATAATTTATTTTGAAAATTAAAAATATATGAAATGACTGTATTACCCATGCCACATAAGCACTTAACGGAATATTTACGGTAGGTACTATAATGACAAACAGATGAATAGTTCAGGTACCACCAGGTTCTTTATGAAAGTTTAGGTACCAAAAATTGTATTTGGTGATAGTTCAAGTACCATATGAAGGTTTTTCCCTATAATAAATATGATAGAGTGAGATTTCCAACACCAACATTTATGTTGGGGCCTAATTCAACATCATTTTGAAGAAGAATTGAAATTGTATTAGATCAATGACGATCAGTGACGGAGGATAGTAATGGGCTAGGGGGGCTGTTTCGGGACATCTTTAATTAAATACCCCTAATTAGCTTTATTATATATGGAAATATGTATCATAGCCCACCCAGCCAACCAATGACCAATTATTAAATCACCTTGTGTCATAATCAGGGATGGATCTACATGGTATGCTGTCTAGGCTGCAGCCCTACCCAGATTTTTGGTAAAAAAATTAATAAGTATAGGGTTACTAATGTAATAGCCCACTCCCAGAGAAAAAAAAATTGTTAGGTTAGAGTATACCCCACATTTTTGTCTGGCACAATTATTCACCGAGTCTTTCACTCTTCCTCTCCAACTCTCCAAGGCGTCAATCCTCCCCAGGCGTGCCCCAAGCCCTCAATTTCATTACATCAATTCCATTTCCCAAGGATAGAACATCTGAACATGTAAGTATATATAAATATAATTTTGAATCTTTGATAGTTTGATTTCAAATTTTCAATTCCTTAATTTTATAATCTATGTTAATGCAGTCCTTGTTCTTCAAGCCAATTTTGTGATTTTCTATTAGTGCTGATTGACTGATTCTAATGCTAATTTTAATCAAACTATAATTGAAACATATGGCTTTGGGTAAAAAAAAAAATTTGCCCTCCGGCCAAAAAATTTGAACATACAAACTTAGCCCACCCTATTTTTCAATCCTGATGACGATGGTTACAATCGTAAGTAGGTGAATCTTGAACAAAAACAAAAACAAGAAATAACCAATGATGGTTAATATAAAATCCTAATGAATAACAAACCAAAAGTTGTCGAATTGGTTGTTCAATTGTAAAGTTGAAGCTCACTTCTTGGAAATCGACAAACAATTCAAGTACAAGTAGATGTAGGCCGGATTTACCAAATTTTTTTCGTTCATTTAAGTTTTATTTTCACAAGGTATCAAAAAAAATGAAACACCTTCTAATTTCTATTTTTGTTTATAATTTAGTTTCTACACCTCATTTAGGTGTGCAAGAGGATCGACATAGACTCTACTATGGAACTCTTTGGACAAAATTAACGAGGACTAAAAAATAATTGATGGAAAGTCTTGCCCCTGTTTTTTTTTTTTGCTCATTTAAGGTATTTTCACAAGGTATAAAAAAAATGAAACTCATTTCAACTTCTATTTTTTAATTTATTTTATACACCTTATTCCAGTGAGACTAACTGTGTTCAATTTTGGTGATTCAATCACAAGGTGTCATCCAAGAACGATGTTCAAACACCGTAGAGACTAACCCCAATACTTTCTCTCAATAAAAATAAAAATTTCTGAAACCTTGGTTTTTTCACCCAAAACTATGGACTATATAGCACACAATTTTTTTTTTACCAAAATTGCATAATCTTGCCAAAATTGCATATTTTATTTTCTCACCAAAATCTTTCCACCTTCAAACCATGATTTTTAAACACTTCTTGAACTAACGGAACGCAAAAAACTCGGCTCGTTTATTTTTTACAATTTTTTAAAATAAAAAAAATAGAAAATTCATAAAAAAAATTTCACTTGAGATTTTCGAGTTCCGTCAATTGGAACACCTTCGAAAAATCATGTTTTACCAATGGTGAAATTATCGCACGAAAAATTTCAAAAAAAATTGCTTGACATGATCTGGCACGTTTCGAGGTGGTGCCATGGTGGCACCCGTGAAATGCCGAAACTTGCTAAAGCTTGTCAACAGTTAACATCATTTTTTCTTGAAATTTTCATGTGTTATAATCTCACCATTGGTAAAAATAATTTTTAAAAGGTGTTTCAATTGACAGAACTAGAAAAGCTTGAGCAGATTGTTTTTTATGAATTTTCTAGTTTTCAAACTTTGAAAAATCGTAAAAAATAAACGGATCGAGATTTTTGCGTTCCGTCAGTTTTAGAAGTGTTTAAAAATCATGATTTGAGGGTGAAAAATTTTTGGTGGCACAAAAAGAATATGCGATTTTGGCCAAAACACTGTGCATGTGCTATAGTCCACAGTTTTTTGTGAGAAACCAAAGTTTTGGAAAATTTTAATTTTTTGAGAGAAAGTATTTGGGTTAGTCTCTACGTTGTTAGAATATAATTATTGGGTTACACCTCGTGGTTGGACAATCAAAATTGGACACGGTTAATTTGCCTTAGCCTCACTAACATGATATGGCGTTAGCCTCGCTTGCACGGTAACGAGGGTATGTTAGCCTTGCATGCATGGGCATCGTTAACCTCACTTGCATAAATTTAGTATTTTCGGCATCCCAATGACTCATGTTTTGCTTTCATGTGCATCGTTAGCCTCGCTTGCATAAATTGCAGCATTTTTGTCACCCCTAACATCAATGGTATGGGGAAACCTAATAGTTAGGCGCCATTAATGTTTGATATGCTGATTTGAAAGAGTTGTTAATTAGCATGTTAATTAGTTGTAAAATGATTTTCAGGTAAGGAGTTCCTTACTTTATAAAGTGCAAAATTTTAATATCAGCCGTCAGATATATATTGGATTAATGTCAATGCAACTGTCATAGCTTGCCAATTTTCTTAGGCCTAATTGGAAGGAAGATGTTGACATTATATAATAAATATGATAGAGTGAGATTTCTAGCACCAACATTTATGTTGGGGCCTAATTCAATATCGATATACCAAATTATATATATATATATATATTTTTTTTTTGGACTATATATATATATATATATATATATATATATATATATAATTACATATCATTATCGTTAGGGTTTAGACTTTAGAGAGAGGTAGGGTAGGGGTTTGGACCCTTTGTTTTTATATCCTTGTCGATTAATTGGTATTAATCAAACGGATGCTTGATACTAACGATAATTTCCTTCACAGGGTCAATTTTGCATGGATTGTTGCTGATCGTAGTTACACGTACTAAAAGGTCGACAAGCATACTGGTGGTTGTCTTTTCCTCATATTGCAGAGCTGAGCTGGGTAAACATGGCTTCGTCCTTTGTGTAATGAATTATACAGATGGCCGGTAAGTGTTTGAATCTTCTCTTACACCTGTACGTGTGCAATACAAGGAATATATATTATTAATTTCTGAGTTATTCCTTTCTCAAGGTATATATATACACTACAAACTTGTAGCGCGCAAGTTAATTTCTTCGATCTTATTGTGTGTCATTCTCCCTTTTCAACTCTCCCTCCAACCTTGAACTTCCCAAGTTACATCTCTTGTCTAACCAGTTGATGATATCCGAAAACACAATCTCAATGTTCTCAAGTGGCTCTCCATAGAGCAGGCCATGCCACATCTTTGGGTACAACTTCAATGTCTTGTCAAAACTCGACGCCACCTCGTGGAGTTCTTTACTAACCAATACGTCAGTGACTATATCGTCTTCGCCGTGGAGTACTATGAACGGCAACGTGACCTCTTCAAGCCTCTGCTCGAGATCCGTGCTGATCCTATACAATTCCTTGCCGGTCTGCAGACGGGGACGGCCTTTGTAACAGTAGGGGTTTTCTCTAACTTGCTTTCTAACCTCGGGTACTTTGAAAGCCAAGTCAATGACATCATTTGTAGGAATTATTTTCCAAGTTGGAATAACCCTGCAGAGCTGTGTCAAAACACTGATCACAATAGGATGTGGCCTCAGCTCATCTGCAATCTGTACATAAGCCAAAACGGATTAGTTTTCATTTGGATTTGAATGAAAAAAAAAAAAAAATCTTAGTATTGAAATTTGACCACATGCTACGTATTCTTTTGTGGACGTACTGATTCAAACTGTGAGTTAATTGGACCATGCATGCTTATTCCATCTAGCTACTGATTACACACTAGATTGGACATCGATTATCGACAAGATTCCAAAAAATTATATGATTAACAAATGGATTTGGTCAACAAATACATTTCTTAAAAGATAAATATAAATAACAATCTAGCTATTTCTTCTGGTGTATATATATATATATATATATATATATATGACTGTATCTAGCTAAAAGCTACCCAAAACGTGCATTTAAAAACTCCAAAAAGAAAGAAAGAGTAGAAGACAAACAAATAGAAACAAATTGATTTATTATGGTAGTGCTTAATATTACCTTACACATGGGGGCAACTAAGACCGCACCATCCCAATATTCTGGCATTTTCCTATGAACAAGCAGAGCCACTGCTCCTCCCGTTGACTCTCCCAACAGATACCTCATCTTCCCTTTGTTCTCTTTGCTCTCTGATCAGTTCAATTTTAATATTCGATCAGCACACATGCACATATATAATCCACCAATTAATATTGATCATAAAAAAATAGGGTAGTGCTGTTCACAATCTTCTGGTTAGTGTCGGGTGCTATTTAGTTTTCGAGAATACATGACAAACTGAGAGTGAGAAACTGACGGCAAATGTTTGTGAAGTGAGCGGTGCAGTCATCAACAACATCATCAAAGTTGTTGACTAAGCCTGCAAGGCCTGCTGATTTTCCATGGCCTTCATAGTCTATCCCATATATGGCAAAGCCTGCTTTGGCTAGTCTGATTGCAGTACCTATATATATAGCCATGGATATAAGCTTCAAATTTTGATGGGAAAAAACAAAGTTTGATGGATACAAATAATCCAATTAATTATTTAGTACTCACTGTTCATGGTGATGCTGCACTCCATGGCATAGCCATGACAGATGAAGATCAAGGCTTTGGGGGGCTTGTTATTCTCAGGGAGCCATTTGCATGTGAAAAGCTTCATTCCTCTGGAGTTTAAGGTATACTCCTTCAATACAAAAATTATTAATTAGAATCACACAGAGAAAACAATATTTGTGAAAATAATTCAAAACCCAATTCAGAACTTTGGCTAACCTCTTCATATTGGACATTCCCCATATCAGTGGCCTGCAGAAAATCAAAACCAAAACAAACAACAAATCAGAAAACAAACAAACACATAAAAACCAAGATGATCAGAGATTCAGAGAGAGAGAGAGAGAGAGAGAGAGAGAGAGAGAGAGAGATACCATGATATTAGGAAGAAGATGGAGTGAATGAGTGAGAGTAATTAATAATGAGAGAAAGATGGAGTTTGAAGAAAATGGAATCACAAAACGAGTGGGAGCTAGTGGATGGTTCTGTGTATATAGAAAGAGCTGGGGTTTACATATATATAATGGGAGCTAATGGAGCCAATATTTATCATTTTATTGAGAATAATATTGTGGACTAGCTCCCACTCGTTTAATCTGTGTACTTTAAGACTTTTCATAAAGGGATACAAATTAAGAAGTGGAAAAATATAATTGATGAAAACGAATTGACATAACTGAATGGGCGAGTGGTAAGATTAGAAGCAAAACAACTTGACACACACGCCATATACTTGAGGTACGTATTGTACTGTGTTAACTAATTAGGTCATTAGGATACTATAATATATATTCTCCAACTCTTTAGAACGTACTAAACTTTAACTCTTTGGTTAAAGCCTTAAACCAAGGATCTGGCACCTTTGAAAATCAGGGATATGTCTATAATAGAATATTAAAAATTGGAGGGATATTAGAGATGAATTAATTAATTAAAAATTGGTGCAAAGAATGTGAGCGAGATTTTGAGTATTTTAATTCGGGTGTGGTTAAACGTTCTTGCATTTGATAATTTTACAAGTAAATTATCTATTTTTTTGGTGCTATTTCTTAGGGAATTTATGAATTTGGGTCATTGATTGAGTAACTTCCTTTCTGTATATGCTTATCCAAATTCTTTCTCAAAAAAAAAAAAAATCCAAATTGAGATATTTGGATGGGTTAATTTAATCCTATTCAGATTGGTTAACCCTGTGCACTAGGGTGCATCCCAGTTGGACTAAGACAATGACCTGCTCAGCACATACCCGAGTTTGAGTCTCACTCTCCCCATATTTCTCAAACTTTGAAGCGCCTTCTCCTTTCCTTAAAAAAACAAAAAATAGAAAGATTGGTTAACCTTATTTTGTGGGATTTAGTCAAATTAGTATTGTAACTTAACGAGGAATTTTTCCTGCTCCCTCTCCCCCTTAATCCAATCAAAAAGAAAAAGGCGTTTTTTTTTTGTAGAAAACGATCGAGTTAGAGAATTTTAGTAGTGGCCAAAATTAGATACACGAGCTTATTATCTCTAGCATGATTAAATTGCGAATCTAATTAATTTTGTGGTTGGGATCATCGATCCTTCTGTAGAAGAGTCTGATTTCATCTTCTCGATCTACATATTAATTACTGTGGAGTGTTGTCCCACATTGGAGAAAATGGACATTTCAAATGTGCTTATAAGGATTTGAGCATATCCAACCATTGCCAATTGGCTTTGGTTGTGACGCCCAGATTACTTCATCATGGTATCAGAGCTGCAGGTTCGCCCGCGTGTGAAGCCAAGTGGCCACACGTGCTCTACGTCACCCAATATAAGTTGTCCACGTATTTGGCTTGAAAATTCGCCACACGTGCGGGGGCTTGTGAGAATGTGGAGTGTTATCCCACATTGGAGAGAAAGGACCTTGCAAATGTGCTTATAAGGATTTGGACATATCCAACCATTGCCAATTAGTTTTGGTTGTGAAACCCAAATTACTTTATCAATTACTTTGTTCTTAGTCAATGTTGGGCTTAATTTGTTTTTATTTCATGATTCATTGGTTCAATGAATTTTTGGAGTTTCCTTTTCAATCCTTTTGGGGACACATGCATGCACTAATCAGATAAGAGGGAAATCAAAGATATGAGTGGGAATTGAGCAAATAATTAAGTCCTCCAATATTTGACGAGAAAATTAACTTTTGGTAATGGCGACTAGCTACTCTTTTAAAAATTAAGTTTGGGGAAAATTGAAATTAAAAACTATTTATGGGTTGGCTCGGCTATTTAAAAGACATTATGAGTGGGAATATATAGGCTAGGTTTGACGTATTAACATGTGCTTTTATGTTGCTTGTGCAGTTGTGCGCAATGCGAAATCTCATAAAAAATTGTCTAAATAAATTTCTTGGATTTATCGGATTGATAGTGAAATTGTGATATATTGAATGTGTTTGACAAAAAATGGTCATTAGGATTTATCAGTTAGCCTTTTATATGTTTCGGATCTATTTACTTACTTTTGAAGGACATTTAAACGTTCATTGAAATTCGAACATGTGACTTTCACCGTGTTAGTTTTACCAATAACCAACATGACACTGCTTATCGGCAAAATAGTTTTCCATATAACACCGTTCCATATTTTACTAATTAGGGCATTGGATAAGTTGATTTGAAAGAGTTGTTGGCATGTTAACGGTGGAGATTTGATCAACTTAAATAAGTTACATATATTGTTAGAACGTACAGTATCATTTCCTTCATTTTTCTTTGGAGAGTATCACTTTCATGGCTATGTTTATACAACCACTAGATGAAAAACTAATATATATCAATTGGATTAGTGTCAATGACTCAATGCAAGCGTCACATGCAGCTGCGCTAGCTTGCAGATTATCTTAGGCCTAATTGGAAGGAAGGTGATATGTTGACATTTTTTTTTGTTGAGTGAAAGAAAACTTTTATTCCAAACTGAAAAGGTTAATTACGATATGTTGACATTATATATGAGAGATTTTCAGAAGCAACTTATATATATATATATGTTGGGGCCTAATTCGACATCGATGATATCATTATCTCTCTCTCTATATATATACTGTATATATATATATAGAGAGAGATAATATATCTATATATATATATATGTAAATATAATTGCATATCATTATTAGGGTTTAGAGAGAGGTAGGGGTTTGGACACCTTGGTTTTATATCCTTGTCGATTAAATGATTAATAGGTTTTCTAATTAATTTGTCAACCCTAGCCTTCTACATTAATTGGACGCAACGTTTTACAGTCTGGAAGAAACTAAGAAAGTTTCTTAATTCATGTAATTAATGATTAGTTAATATAACGTACTAGTTGTTAATCTCGATAGATCAAAACTAAACATTTAATTCCAATAAATTCTCCGCCGAGGGAGCCTCGTGATGAGCTTAGCTATAGGAGAAACCTAACATATAAAGCTAGCTTGAAGTTTAAGATTAGGATAGATTAAACGTTCGATGATTTCTAACACATACTTCTAATAATATGCTTGAAATTGCTAGTGAAGCCGAACCCTGCAGAAAATTTCCCCTGCTATAGCTAGCTAGCTCCCATTTGAAACTCCATTAATTAATTTATGCCAATTAAAGATGACCTTTGAATCATTTATTTAGTTAAGTAGCTAGCTACCCTCAGAGTCCACCTCCTGCACTTGAAGATGACTCAATGAACCTAACTCTCCAACTTCCAGAAGGAGCAGGGCAGAAGCAAATTAATTAAGAATGGTGTGCTTTAGATGATGATAATGAGGTTTAGTTCGTTCAGAACGATGATGAAGAAACATATATATAGTGCCTGATGCTTTGGCAACAACCTGTCCTACGTTGCAAAATAAACTTATCCAGAGGAGGTCATCTTTGCCTATGTAAGGGGCTGTCTAGTGTCTTCCATCTCTAAAAAGGGATTTATTTCACGACTAGTTGCTCATTTTGTTGGACCATTACAATATCTAATTATGTTGCGAAATGTTTTTGTTATTATTATTTTTTTACTTGTTTTAGTTAACTATGTCTTGAAAATTCTTTTGGGCCTGTTAGATTGAACCCAACCTAGCCCAACCTAGCCCAAATCAGCATTAGCCCAACCTAGCCCAAATCAGCATTAGCCCAACCTAGCCCACGGTGCTTCATATAAAGCCCCCTAAACCCACGAACACCTCTCAGAGTTTAGGGTTTCATTTTTCCAGTGAAGCTGAGAGAGAGCCGCCGTTGCAGAACTCACACACACAGCAATGGGTATTTCCCGATCTCTCTCACTCTCTTCGATTGCGTTTTACTCTGTTTACCCATTTCGATTGCTGATCTTTGTGTTCTTGTTTTGAAACTTTCACAGCCAGAATCAAGGTACACGAGCTCAGGCAGAAGTCGAAGGCCGATCTTTTGGCCCAGCTCAAGGATCTCAAGGCAGAGCTCGCTCTCCTCCGCGTAGCCAAGGTCACCGGTGGAGCACCCAACAAGCTCTCCAAGATGTACGAACCAAAACCTCAATTTTTGTTCTTTTCGTTTCTGATTTCTGTGTTTTTGTGAATCAAAGAAGTGATTTTTGGTGGGTTTGCAGCAAGGTTGTGAGGCTAGGGATTGCTCAGGTGTTGACAGTGATCTCACAGAAGCAGAAGGCTGCGCTGAGAGAAGTGTACAAGAACAAGAAGTTGCTGCCTCTTGATCTGCGTCCCAAGAAGACCAGGGCTATCCGCCGTAGGCTCACTAAGCACCAGGTACTTCCTTGTTTACATTGCTCTTTGTTTATGCCTGTGAGACCCAATTTGAAATTACTGAACTTTATGTAATAGTGTAATGGCAATTAATGCATCTGTTAGGAAAATCATATACTATGCTATTGTATGTGAATCTTTAGTTAACTCAGTGTTGGGGTTCAAGTGAATTTCATTAAGAAACTAGTGTGCCCAGTTGATTGTTTATCTAGTTGGTTTAGCTTTGATTATGCTAGTGTTTGAAGAGTGAGTGAGAAACCAAATGTTTTGATGTTTCTGTAATAGCATGTAATGCAAGTATGCAACTATATTGTAATTGTAATGTTTAGGTAAAACTCTTTCACATTATGGACTGGCTTGCGTATTTGATAACTGAATAACATTTGAGAACTTTATGAACAACTAGTGTACTCTGTTCGTTGTTTGTGTTTGATTTAGTTATGGTATTTGCTTGTACAGGCATCTCTGAAGACTGAACGTGAGAAGAAGAAGGAGATGTACTACCCCCTGAGGAAGTTTGCTATTAAGGCGTAGAGTGTTGGTTTGCTTAAGTTAGATCGTCTTTCTATCTTCTGTAATAGAATCTTCTGTTCACAAGTTTTGGATTTGAATTGATGTTATTTGACATGAGATTTGCTCTTTAATTAAACTTATCTTGGTTGGGGGAGACATTTGTCACCTGAACCAACTAAGTATTTCCTTGGTGCAATGATAGTTTAAATTTCTCGTAGTGTTTTATACCTTAGTGCTATATCCTCATTATTCTGGTTCAATCCAGCATCCTGTTATCCTTATGTTTCCAGTTTGGCTGAATCCCACCTTTCCATGTTTGATAAATACCCCAAAGCAATAATGGCACAAGCTATATTCTCTGTTTGTTTTAGTTGCATTGTGGAAGCATTTTGGTTTTTCTTTTCTTTTAATCGGGACATGGTTTGGTTTACAAGTTTGTGTTGAGAAATTATTATGCATCTGGGCATGTTTACGAGTTGGATAACAAACGTAATTTTGAATCACTGCCGGTAAGAGAAATGTTTGCTTGATCCAAGGAATGTGATACTTCAGTTTTTTTATGAGGTCTTCTCATAGGAGTCCTCTATTTCTACTGCTGTTGACGCTTGACAGAGCCTCATAGGGTTTCATAGTTTTAATCTCATCATCAAAGGAAGCCTAAAGCCCTATCTTTTTATTTTTTTGGCTATTGCCTAAAGCCCTATCTTGCCTTTATGTTTTGGTCTAGTATATGTGGTGTATGCCTCCAGGCTAGGAATTACCACAAGTTTATAATAAAAAATAACCATTCGAAGCACCACCGGTGTTTTCACACCAATCAGTGTAGGTCCAGTTCCATAGACTCTGGTGAAGCTCGCAGGGGATCGGGCCTTGAAACTTGCAGGGTGGACTCTGTTATATACCAAATATATAACGGCATTGTGGCTGTTGCTTTGGCTTTGCCCCCTTCTGTGGTTGTTCAATCTGTTGGTTTACAACCTTTGTGGCTACTTGTAGAGGTTATATTCCCTGTATCTTAAATCCTAAACCCACTTCTTCGTAGAGCAGCTCTTCTCCCCTTCAATGCTCGCTCCAGTGTCTTCAATGGTGCGAGTACGGGGAGGAGAAGCTACTAGGATGACCCCCATCCTCTGGTTTGGAAGCTCATGCTAGCTAGCCTCCTTAGTTGCACACTCGCACTAGTCTTTTCTCATTCACGGTCGCTGATTACCTGTATAGTTTTTGTTTCTAATTTGGTATCAGAAATTTGGGATTTGTTTTTCATGGCTCTAATATTATTGAATTTTTAGTACATATCTATTTACGTCCACATTTGAAGTTTCATCATCATCATCATCATCATCATTCCTAACACAAAATATAAATCCTCAAATTATCACCACTATTAATCTGTTGCGATCTTTTCTTCTCTTGACTTGTTCATAATCTCTTCATTAATTAGTTCTGGTCATTAGTATTTGTTCTATCTTACCAAACTTTGTTTACTCTGTCTTCAACATCATTTATATTATTATACCTGCTTTGTTTTTCTTGCATAAGAATAACAAAAATGTGGAAGATACTTATGATCTCAGATATGGTCGCATGTCATTCAGATTTCAATGGTTGAATTGCATCAGCAGCAGCCAGCAGCATTACATGAGTAATATGTTGCCTCTGACTCTCTGAGCTAAAACTTGGTTATTTTAAAGATTTGATTTCGTATAAAAATAAAAACAACAAAAACACAATACCATTTCATACCTTCTAACCCGTTTAGGTTCTGTATTTGTGTTCTATGAATTTCTCTGCACAGATAATCCAATATTACTTTTATTATTATGTGGCTCTGATAAATATTTTGAATTGGTCGTTTTGACTTAATGTGATAGTTACCCATATCCATGGTCAACCAAAACAGTCTCTTGCTCTCGTACAATTTACCAGAAACAAGGATGAAAATTGTTTCATGTTCTACTTACCCAAATGCACAACATGTTTTGAGCTAATATGTTTTGTTTCCCACTTGTTTTCTAAATCTCATAGAACCAGACGATGATTAACAAGTGAATGACTACTAATTCTAACCAAATGGGTCCTGCAAAACGATGGCTAAATGCCCTTTACTTGTAGTATCATAACTTAACCAGTGAGGTGAGGAGACAATTATTTACCATATGTCAAGCTAACATCCTCCCTCACTCATGTACAGCCCCCAATTTGCAAGTGGAGAGCAAACAAATTGGGAATTTGAATCTTAGGCCTCGAGCAAACAAAATTTTAATATTATGTTAGACAATCACTAAGCGCCAAAAGCTTAAGCTGTCAGAAAATGAACCAACAATGTATACCAATCTAAATATGTAAAACAATGTCTTATAATATTTTAAAATATTAGATTTTGAAATATATAATTGGCAATAATACTTGGCGTCCGTAGTCACTTAGCATTTTCCCAATTCCCTCTTTTTTTTTTTTTTTTTGGCCAAATCCCAATTCCCTCTTTTATAGGTGTTGAAATTACCACATGCTTAAAACATTTTTCTAGATGCACACCACCAATTATTGGTTTGATATATTACATGGATAATGCAGATCCTTAACAAACTAGTGATATTTAGTTTTTTGATTTACTAAGAACTTGATCACAATAATGATCAAAGCACATTTCAAACTATTTAGTTTGCGCATGCATCCAAAGTCCTCCTTGAAATCCAGAACTTATTTGGTATCTAAAATATCTTTCAGAGTACAAACAGCTTGACTCATTCACATTTCACAGCCTAACAGTTCGAGTACGTAGCCCTTGAAATCAAACATTATCTAACTCACATTCACATACACATTTCAAATCATCATACGTATAATCACTGCAGGATTCTGTTGACTTGTTCATAATCTCTTTCTCAGTTTTGTTTTCTTGCTTGCGTGTGAACCAAGATCGACAAATGAACAACAGCATTTCAATTCGTTCTGAGTTCTGACCCGTTAAGTTTTGTAGTTAACTATTTTTATAGAGCTAGCCTCATTCAATTCAACAACTACCACGGCTAGCTAAGTACGTGTTATATATATTAATTATTTGAAACTCTCAGATCTATCAGACTAGCTAGCTAGTGTTCTCGATCTGTCTCTCTAATATCATCATTGGGTGTCATTGAGACTCTAAAATACTTTTGAACACTCGCGCAAACCGGCCTCAAGAATTTCAAAGATGCAATTTTTTTAAGAAAATCACCCAAAATTGTGAATTATAGCACACGGTTTTTTGGCAAAAATCGCATGATCTTATTTTTTCACTAAAATCTTTTCACCCTCAAATCATGATTTTTTACCACTTCACAAATAGACGGAACGCCAAATTCTCAACCCGATATTTTTTTACGATTTTCCAAAGCCGGAATACAAGAAAATTCCTAAAAAAAAGGGTGTAGATTTTGTAGTTCCGACAACTGAAACACTTTCTCAAAATCAAGTTTTACCAATGGTGAGATTATGACACAGGAAAATTTAAAAAAAAATGGTGTTGACATGATTTATTTGTTTAAATTCTAATTCAAACGTTGCTACGTTCCAAAATTTTTTTTCTTAATTTTAGTTTGATGAAATAAAAAAGAAGCACTTTCGGGGCTTGTAAGGTCTTGTAGTGGGTGTCATTGAGACTCTAAAATACTTTTGAACACTCGCGCAAACCGGCCTGGAGAATTTCAAAGATACAATTTTTTAAGGAAATCACCCAAAACTGTGGACTATAGCACACAGTTTTTTGGCAAAAACCGCATGAACTTATTTTCTCTCTAAAATATTACCACCTTCAAATTCATCATCATTTTTAAGCACTTTTCAAACTAATAGAACGCAAAAATTTCGATCCGAAATTTTTTTACGATTTTCCAAAGTAAGAATATAAGAAAATTGTTTATAAAAAAAAAGGTCGAGATTTTCTAGTTTCGTCAATTGAAACACCTTCTCAAAATCAAGCTTTATTAATTGTGAGATTATGGCAAAGATAAATTTAAAAAAAATGGTGTTGACAAGATTTATTTGTTCAAATTCTAATTCAAACGTCGCTACAAGAGTTACTAAATTTTTTTTTCTTAATTATAGTTTGATGAAATAAAAAAGGAGCACTTCCGGGGCTTGTAAGGTCTCGCATTAGGTTTCATTAAGATTTTAAAATACTTTTGAACACTCGCGCAAACATGCCTCGAGATTTTGAAAGATGCAATTTTTTAAGGAAATCACCCAAAACTGTGGGCTATAGTCTATAGCACACGGTTTTTTGGCCAAAATTGCATGAACTTATTTTCTCACCAAAATTTTCTCACCCTCATATCATAATTTTTAATCATTTCTCCAACTGACGAAATGTAAAAATCTCGACCCGATATTTTTTTTACGATTTTTCAAAGTCAGAATACAAGAAAATTCCATAAAAAAAGGTCTAGATTTTGTAGTTCCGTAAATTGAAACACCTTCTCAAAATCAAGCTTTATCAATGGTGAGATTATGATGCAGGAAAATTTGAAAAAAAAATGGTGTTCATAAGGTTTATTTGTTCAAATTCTAATTCAAACGTCGCTACTAGTGTTCCTAATTTTTTTTTCTTAATTTTGTTTAATGAAATAAAAAAGAAGCACTAGCGGGGTTTGTAAAGTCTCGCATTGGGTTTCATTGAGACTCTAAAATATTTTTTGAACACACGCGCAAACTGGCCTCTAGAATTTTAAAGATGCAATTTTTTAAGGAAATCACCCAAAACTGTAGACTATAGCATTCGGTTTTTTGGCCAAAATCGCATGATCTTATTTTCTCACCAAAATCATCTCACCCTCAAATCATGATTTTTTTAGCACTTCTCCAACTGACAGAAAGTAAAAATCTTGACCCGATATTTTTTCACGATTTTCCAAAGTCGAAATACAAGAAAATTCCTAAAAAAAAAAAATCGAGATTTTCTAGTTCTGTCAATTGGAACACCTTCTGAAAATCAAGATTTACCAATGATAAGATTTTGACACATTTACAAATTTAAAAAAAATGGTGTTGACAAGGTTGATTTGTTCAAATTCTAATTAAAAAAATGTTTCGTTGCTACAAGTGTTCCTAAATTTTTTTTCTTAATTTTAGTTTGATAAAATAAAAAAAAAGCAATTTCGGGGATTGTAAGGTCTTGTATTGGGTGTCAATCATACTTTAAAATACTTTTGAACACTCGCACAAACCGGCCTCGAGAATTTTAAAGATGCAATTTTTTAAGGAAATCACCCAAAACTGTGGACTATAGCACACGGTTTTTTGTCAAAAAACGCATGAATCACGACCCGATATTTTTTTACAATTTTACAAATTAAAAATATAAGAAAATTCTTTATAAAAAAAAGGTCGAGATTTTTTAGTTCCGTCAATTGGAACACCTTCTCAAAATCAAGCTTTACTAATGGTGAGATTATGGCACATATAAATTTCAAAAAAATGGTGTTGACAAGGTTTATTTGTTCAAATTCTAATTCAAATGTCGCTACAAGTGTTCCTAATTTTTTTTCTTAATTATAGTTTGATGAAATAAAAAATGAGCACTTCCGGGGATTGTAAGGTCTCACATGAAGTTTCATTGAGACTCTAAAATACTTTTGAACACTCGCGCAAACCTGCCTCGAGATTTTGAATGATGCAAGTTTTAAGGAAACCAGCTAAAACTGTGGACTATAGCACATGGTTTTTTGGCCAAAATTGCATAAACTTATTTTCTCACCCACAAATCATAATTTTTAATCAGTTCTCCAACTGACGAAATGTAAAAATCTCGATCCGATATTTTTTTTACGATTTTTCAAAGTTAGAATACAAGAAAATTCCATAAAAAAAGGTCTAGATTTTGTAGTTCCGTAAATTGAATCACCTTCTCAAAATCAAAATTTATCAATGATGAGATTATGACACATTTACAAATTTAAAAAAAATTGGTGTTGACAAGGTTTATTTGTTTAAATACTAATTCAAATAATGTTTATTTAGAACAACTTTTAGCGACGAACAGTTCGTAGCTACAAGTGTTCCTAATTTTTTTTTCTTAATTTTAGTTTGATGAAATAAAAAAGAAGCACTTTCGGGGCTTGTAAGTTCTTGTATTGGGTGTCATTGAGACTCTAAAATACTTTTGAACACTCGCGCAAACCGGCTTGGAGAATTTCAAAGATGCAATTTTTTAAGGAAATCACCAAAAACTGTGGACTATAGCACACGGTTTTTTGGCCAAAATCGCATAAACTTATTTTCTCACCAAAACCTTCTATCTCAAATCATGATTTTAAGCACTTCTCCAACTGACAGAATGTAAAAGTCTCGACCCGATATTTTTTTACGATTTTTCTAAGTCAGAATACAAGAAAATTCCTTAAAAAAAAAGTTTAGATTTTGTAGTTCCGTCAATTGAAACACCTTCTCAAAATTAAGGTTTCCCAATGATGAGATTATGATGCAGGAATATTTGTAAAAAAAAATGGTGTTTATAAGGTTTATTTGTTCAAATTCTAATTCAAACGTCGCTACAAGTGTTACTAATTTTTTTTTCTTAATTTTGTTTAATGAAATAAAAAGGAAGCACTACCAGGGTTTGTAAAGTCTTGCATTGGGTTTCATTGAGACTCTAAAATATTTTTTAAACATGCGTGCAAACCGGCCTCTAAAATTTCAAAGATGCAATTTTTTAAGAAAATCACCCAAAATTGTGGACTATAACATACGGTTTTTTAGCCAAAATCGCATGATCTTATTTTCTCACCCAAATCGTCTCACCCTCAAATCATGATTTTTGTGCACTTCTCCAACTAACGGAAAGTAAAAATCTCGACCCGATATTTTTTTACGATTTTCCAAAGTCGAAATACAAGAAAATTTCTAAAAAAAAAAAGATTCGAGATTTTCTAATTCCGAAAATTGGAACACTTTCTAAAAATCAAGATTTATCAATGATGAGATTATGACACATTTAAATTTTTTTTAAAAATGGTGTTAACAAGGTTTATTTGTTTAAATTCTAATTAAAAAAATATTTATTTAGAACAACTTTTAACGACGACAAGTTCGTCGGTACAAGTGTTCCTAAATTTTTTTTCTTAATTTTAGTTTGATGAAATAAAAAAGAAGCACTTTGGGGGTTTGTAAGGTCTTGTATTAGGTGTCATTGCGACTCTAAAATACTTTTAAACACTCGCGCAAACCGGCCTGAAGAATTTCAAAGATGCAATTTTTTAAGGAAATCACCCAAAACAGACTATAGCACACGGTTTTTTGGCCAAAATCGCATTAACTTATTTTCTCACCAAAATCTTCTCACTCTCAAATCATAATTTTTAAGCACTTCTCCAACTGACGGAATGTAAAAATCTCGATCAGATATTTTTTTACGATTTTGCAAAGTCGAAATACAAGAAAATTCCTAAAAAGAAAAAAGATTCGAGATTTTCTAATTCCGTAAATTGGAACACTTTCTAAAAATCAAGATTTATCAATGATGAGATTATGACACATTTACAAATTTTTAAAAAATGGTGTTAACAAGGGTTATTTGTTTAAATTCTAATTAAAAAAATGTTTATTTAGAACAACTTTTAGCGACGAAATGTTCGTCGGTACAAGTGTTTCTAAATTTTTTTTCTTAATTTTAGTTTGATGAAATAAAAAAAGAAGCACTTTAGGTGCTTGTAAGGTCTTGTATTGGGTGTCATTGATAGTCTAAAATACTTTTGAACACTCGCGCAAACCGGCCTGGTGAATTTCAAAGATGCAATTTTTTAAGGAAATCACCCAAAACTGTGAAATATAACACACGGTTTTTTGGCCAAAATCGCATTAACTTTTTTGCTCACCAAAATCTTCTTACTCTCAAATCATAATTTTTAAGCACTTTTCCAACTGACGGAATGTAAAAATCTCGACCCAATATTTTTTTACGATTTTCCAAAGTCGAAATACAAGAAAATTCCTAAAAAGAAAAAAGATTCGAGATTTTCTACTTCCGTAAATTGGAACACTTTCTAAAAATCAAGATTTATCAATGATGAGATTATGACACATCTACAAATTTTTAAAAAATGGTGTTAACAAGGTTTATTTGTTTAAATTCTAATTAAAAAAATGTTTATTTAGAACAACTTTTAGCGACGAAATGTTCGTCGGTACAAGTGTTCCTAATTTTTTTTTCTGAATTTTGGTTTGAAGAAATAAAAAAGAAGCACTTTCGGGGCTTGTAAGGTCTTGTATTGGGTGTCATTGAGAGTCTAAAATACTTTTGAACACTTGCGCAACCCGGCCTGGAGAATTTCAAAGACGCAATTTTTTAAGGAAATCACCCAAAACTGTGGACTATAGCACACAGTTTTTTGGCCAAAATCGCATTAACTTATTTTCTCACCAAAATCTTCTCACCCTTAAATCATAATTTTTAAGCACTTCTCCAACCGACGGAATGTAAAAATCTCGACTCGATATTTTTTTACGATTTTCCAAAATCGAAATACAAGAAAATTCCTAAGAAGAAAAAAGATTCGAGATTTTCTACTTCCGTAAATTGGAACACTTTCTAAAAATCAAGATTTATCAATGATGAGATTATGACACATTTAAAAATTTTTAAAAATGGTGTTAACAAGGTTTATTTGTTTAAATTCTAATTAAAAAAATGTTTATTTAGAACAACTTTTAGCGACGGAAAGTTCGTCGGTACAAGTGTTCCTAAATTGTTTTTCTTAATTTTAGTTTGATGAAATAAAAAAGAAGCACTTTCATGGCTTGTAAGGTCTTGTATTGGGTGTCATTAAGACTCTAAAATACTTTTGAACACACGCGCAAACCGGCCTGGAGAATTTCAAAGATGCAATTTTTTTAGGAAATCACCCAAAACTGTGGACTATAGCACACGATTTTTTGGCCAAAATCGCATGAACTTATTTTCTCACCCAAATCTTCTCTCTCAAATCATGATTTTTGAGCACTTCTCAAACTGACGGAATGTAAAAGTCTCGACCCGATATTTTATTACGATTTTTCAAAGTCAGAATATAAAAAAATTCCTTAAAAAAAAAAGGTCTAGATTTTGTAGTTCCGTCAATTGAAACACGTTCTCAAAATTAAGGTTTACTAATGATGAGATTATGATGCAGGAATATTTGTAAAAAAAAATGGTGTTCATCAGGTTTATTTGTTCAAATTCTAATTCAAACGTCGCAACAAGTGTTACTAATTTTTTTCTTAATTTTGTTTAATGAAATAAAAAAGAAGCACTACCGGGGTTTGTAAAGTCTCGCATTGGGTTTCATTGAGACTCTAAAATATTTTTTGAACATGCGTGCAAACCGGCCTCTAGAATTTCAAAGATGCAATTTTTTAAGAAACATACGGTTTTTTGGCCAAAATCGTAAGATCTTATTTTCTCACCTAATCGTCTCACCCTCAAATCATGATTTTTGTGCACTTCTCCAACTGACGGAAAGTAAAAATCTCGACCCGATATTTTTTTACGATTTTCCAAAGTCGAAATACAAGAAAATTCCTAAAAACAAAAAAGATTCGAGATTTTCTAATTCCGTAAATTGGAACACTTTCTAAAAATCAAGATTTATCAATGATGAGATTATGACACGTTTAAAAATTTTAAAAAAATAGTGTTCACAAGGTTTATTTGTTTAAATTCTAATTAAAAAAAAGTTTATCTAGAACAACTTTTAGCGACGAAAAGTTCGTCGGTAAAAGTGTTCCTAAATATTTTTTCTTAATTTTAGTTTGATGAAATAAAAAAGAAGCATTTTCGGGGCTTGTAAGTTCTTGTATTGGGTGTTATTGAGACTCTAAAATACTTTTAAACACCCGCGCAAACCGGCCTGAAAAATTTTAAAGATGCAATTTTTTAAGGAAATCACCCAAAACTGTGGACTATATAGCACGATTTTTTGGCAAAAAACGCATGAACTTATTTTCTCTCTAAAATATTATCACCTTCAAATCATCATTTTTAAGCACTTCTCAAACTAAAAGAACGCAAAAATTTTGACCTGATATTTTTTTACGATTTTCCAAAGTAAGAATATAAGAAAATTGTTTAGAAAAAAAAAGGTCGAGATTTTCTATTTCGTCAATTGGAACACCTTCTCAAAATGAAGGTTTACTAATTATGAGATTATGGCACAGATAAATTTAAAAAAAATGATGTTGAGAAGGTTTATTTGTTCAAATTTTAATTCAAACGTCGCTACAACTGTTACTAAATTTTTTTTCTTAATTATAATTTGATGAAATAAAAAAGGAGCACTTCTGGGGCTTGTAAGGTCTCGCATTCGGTTTCGTTTAAACTTTAAAATACTTTTGAACACTCGCGCAAATATGCCTCGAGATTTTGAAAGATTCAATTTTTTAAGGAAATCACCCAAAACTGTGGACTCACACTGTTTTTTGGCCAAAATTGCATGAACTTATTTTCTCACCAAAATTTTCTCACCCTCATATCATAATTTTTAATCATTTCTCCAACGACAAAATGTAAAAATATCGATCCGATATTTTTTTTTACGATTTTTCAAAGTCAGAATACAAGAAAATTCCATAAAAAAGGGTATAGATTTTGTAGCTCCGTAAATTGAAACACCATCTCAAAATTAAGCTTTACCAATGGTTAGATTATGATCCAGGAAAATTTGAAAAAAAAATGGTGTTCATAAGGTTTATTTGTTCAAATTCTAATTCAAACGTCGGTACAAGTGTTCCTAAATTTTTTTTTCTTAATTTTGTTTAATGAAATAAAAAAGAAGCACTAACGGGGTTTGTAAAGTCTCTGTAAGGGCAAAATATTTGCTATTGGCTATTTCCTATTTGACAAAACCTCTTCCCTTGTATTAGCAATTCTTTTGTATCATTGCTAGTTTGTTTTAGGGATTAGAAGTCGTGGCTTAGGTTGTTCTTACTCGAGATGGTTCGTGAAGACGCCTTTCTTATCCGGTCTTTTCTCCGGACTTCGATCATTGGTCATCGAAGGTTTCGTTCAAGCACCTCAAGGTATGACTCATGCATATGCACATGCATTTCATTCACATTATGTCTTCCTTGTTGTCATAGGTTTATCTAGGTTGTTTTCCTTTTCTTATGATGTGAATCACATAAGTATAAGATGCTTGATTGCCACACTTGTGTCTTGTATCACAAGTTTCGAGTGCTTATTTTATAAGCACCCGGTCGCAACGCGACCGGCTCAAATTTTGTATGCACTTGTTCATACATTTGAGTTTATGATGTTAGGATTGCTAGATCTTCTTATAGATTTGTTTTGATTAGCATTTCTTTATGTTTAAGGCTGTTTTATGCCTTGCGATCGATCGTCACTGTTCATGCGATCGATCGCACCACGTGGCAAATATGTCCGTTGGATTTTTATGACCGTTGCAGTTCGAAATATGTCCGTTGGGACTTTTCGTGCGATCGATCGCACCATGTTATGCGATCGATCGCAAATGAGGGTTTATACTTACAGACGCTTCTGGTCGTTATTTTTGCACTACGCGATCGATCGCATCCTTACGGGCGATCGATCGCATAGTAATGTCCAGTTCTCTATAAATAGAACGTTGGACGATTCATTTCGGTTAGAACTCTTTCCCCATAGTCAAAATACACTTTGAGAGAGTTTTCTGGTATATGAGTGAGCCTAGTTCCATGTATAGGATCCCACTCTTTTGATCTCCATGATTAATCCTTGCTAAACACTTTGATTTGCACATAGTTGCTTGTTTAGCTTATGTTATAGGATTTAGGAGATTCTATTCAACTCTAGCAATTGTTCCTTGTTGAATTGCTGAGTTGAAGGATTGAATCATTAGTTTCAATCTCTTTGTTGTTTGTTGGCTTAGCTATTGTTCCTTGTGAATAGCTTAGTTAACCCTTGAATCATATTCAAGGCTTTTTAATTCGGTTTGGTTAATGCAAGCAATTGTTCCTTGTTGAATTGCTTGTGTTAATCGAATTGAATTCATTCATTCATACACACACACACTTGCATAGTCGGTGTCTTGCGGTTGGAGGATTCACGCGGTGAAGTTCGATCAATCGGAGAAGCTTGAGGTGGGATTACTTGAAGAGCATTCGGGGCTACACAAGGTTAGAGCTGCCACTAGTCATAGGGTTGATAGTGTAGAGTTTGGGATGGAGTTCCCCCTTGTACGTGTTGCTGTTTGGCGTTTTCATAGTGTTACACAAGAGCGTGGGGTACGGCTCCCCTCCGGTTTTCCTCTAGTGGTAGAGGTTCCGGGTGACCATATTGTGTGTTGCTTGTGTGATTGTTGATATCTATTGTATTGTGCTTAATTGATTAGCATATTGTGTGCTTGTTCATACATAGATATATATAGTCCGTGGTGTGCTAGTTTGATGCACACTTTGGGATTCTAGGTTGTACAATTGATTGTGCTTGTTGCATATATATTTGTTATCAATTGTGTATTGCTTGTGCAATAGTTAAAACCTAGGTTGTTCATTGTGAAGCATATTTGTATTGCTTCCTATTGTTGTTTGTAGGAGAGTTAAGTTTTAATTTGTTGAAAGTTGTGTATACTCTCCGATTAGTGTTTAAGACGACTACCGTTGTTGGGACAATCCGGCATACCGGAATTTCAGTCTCGCATTGGGTTTCCTTGAGACTCTAAAATATTTTTTGAACACACGCGCAAACCAGCCTCTAGAATTTCAAAGATGCAATTTTTTAAGGAAATCACCCAAAACTGTGGACTAAAGCATTCAGTTTTTTGGCCAAAATCGCATTATCTTATTTTCTCACCAAAATCGTCTCACCCTCAAATCATGATTTTTTTAGCACTTCTCCAACTGAGGGAAAGTAAAAATCTCGACCCGATATTTTTTTACGATTTTCCAAAGTCGAAATACAAGAAAATTCCTAAAAAAAAAAATTCGAGATTTTCTAGTTCCGTCAATTGGAACACCTTCTGAACATCAAGATTTACCAATGATAAGATTCTGACACATTTACAAAATTTAAAAAAATGGTGTTGACAAGGTTGATTTGTTCAAATTCTAATTAAAAAAATGTTTCGTCGCTACAAGTGTTCCTAAATTTTTTTTCTTAATTTTAGTTTGATGAAAAAAAAAAAAAAGCAATTTCGGGGATTGTAAGGTCTTGTATTGGGTGTCAATCATACTCTAAAATAGTTTTGAACACTCGCGCAAACCGGCCTCGAGAATTTCAAAGATGCAATTTTTTAAGAAAATCATCCAAAACTGTGGAATAGCACACGGTTTTTTGGCAAAAAACGCATGAACTTATTTTCTCTCTAAAATATTACCACCTTCAAATCATCATTTTTAAGCACTTTTCAAACTGATAGAACGCAAAAATCACGACCCGATATTTTTTTACGATTTTCCAAATTAAAAATATAAGAAAATTCTTTATAAAAAAAAAGGTCGAGATTTTTTAGTTCCGTCAATTGGAACACCTTCTCAAAATCAAGCTTTACTAATGTTGAGATTATGGCACATATAAATTTCAAAAAAATGGTGTTGACAAGGTTTATTTGTTCAAATTCTAATTAAAATATCGCTACAAGTGTTCCTAATTTTTTTTCTTAATTATAGTTTGATGAAATAAAAAATGAGCAGTTCCGGGGATTGTAAGGTCTCGCATGAGGTTTCATTGAGACTCTAAAATACTTTTGAACACTCGCGCAAACCTGCCTCGAGATTTTGAAAGATGCAATTTTTAAGGATCAACTAAAACTGTGGACTATAGCACATAGTTTTTTGGCCAAAATTGCATGAACTTATTTTCTCACCAAAATTTTCTCACCCACAAATCATAATTTTTAATCAGTTCTCCAACTGACGAAATGTAAAAATCTCGATCCGATATTTTTTTTTACGATTTTTCTAAGTTAGAATACAAGAAAATTCCATAAAAAAAGGTCTAGATTTTGTAGTTCCGTAAATTGAATCACCTTCTCAAAATCAAGATTTATCAATGAGGAGATTATGACACATTTACAAATTTTAAAAAAATTGGTGTTGACAAGGTTTATTTGTTTAAATTCTAATTCAAAAAATGTTTATTTAGAACAACTTGTTCGTCGCTACAAGTGTTCCTAAATTTTTTTTCTTAATTTTAGTTTGATGAAATAAAAAAGAAGCACTTTCCGGGCTTGTAAGGTCTTGTATTGGGTGTAATTGAGACTCTAAAATACTTTTGAACACTCGCGCAAACCGGCCTAGAGAATTTCAAAGATGCAATTTTTTAAGGAAATCAACCAAAACTGTGGACTATAGCACACGGTTTCTTGGCCAAAATCGCATTAACTTATTTTCTCACCAAAATCTTCTCACTCTCAAATCATAATTTTTAAGCACTTCTCCAACTGACGGAATGTAAAAATCTTGACCCGATATTTTTTTACGATTTTCCAAAGTCGAAATACAAGAAAATTCCTAAAAAGAAAAAATATTCGAGATTTTCTAATTCCGTAAATTGGAACACTTTCTAAAAATCAAGATTTATCAATGATGAGACTATGACACATTTATAAATTTTAAAAAAATGGTGTTAACAAGGTTTATTTGTTTAAATTCTAATTAAAAAATGTTTATTTAGAACAACTTTTAGCGCCGAAAAGTTCGGCGGTACAAGTGTTCCTAAATTTTTTTTCTTAATTTTAGTTTGATGAAATAAAAAAGAAGCACTACCGGGGTTTGTAAAGTCTCGCATTGGGTTTCATTGAGACTCATAAAATATTTTTTGAACATGCGTGCAAACCGGCCTCTAGAATTTCAAAGATGCAATTTTTAAGAAAATCGCCCAAAATTGTGGACTATAACATACGGTTTTTTGGCCAAAACCGTATGATCTTATTTTCTCACCTAAATCGTCTCACCCTCAAATCATGATTTTTGTGCACTTCTCCAACTGACGGAAAGTAAAAATCTCGACCCGATATTTTTTTACGATTTTTCAAAGTCGAAAATACAAGAAAATTCCTAAAAAGAAAAAAGATTCGAGATTTTCTAATTCCGTCAATTGGAACATTTTCTGAAAATAAAGATTTATCGATGATGAGATTGTGACACATTTACAAATTTAAAAAAAAATTGTGTTGACAATGTTTATTTTTTTTAATTCTAATTTAAAAAATGTTTATTTAGAACAACTTTTAGCTACCAACAGTTTGTCGGTACAAATGTTCCTAAATATTTTTTTTAATTTTAGTTTGATGAAATAAAAAAGAAGCACTTTCGGGGCTTGTAAGGTCTTGTATTAGGTGTCATTGAGACTCTAAAATTCTTTTGAACACTCGCGCAAACCGGCTTTGAGAATTTCAAAGATGCAATTTTTTAAGGAAATCACCCAAAACTGTGTATATAGCACACGGTTTTTTTTTGGCAAAAAAACGCATGAACTTATTTTCTTTCTAAAATCTTATCACCTTCAAATCATCATTTTTAAGCACTTCTCAAATTGACAGAACGCAAAAATCTCGACTCAGTATTTTTTTTTTATGATTTTCCAAAGTAAGAATATAAGAAAATTGTTTATAAAAAAAAAGGCCGAGATTTTCTAGTTCCGTCAATTGGAACACCTTCTCAAAATCCCGCTTTACTAATGGTGAGATTATGGCACAGATAAATTTTTAAAAAAATGGTGTTGACATGGTTTATTTGTTCAAATTCTAATTCAAACGTCGCTACAAGTGTTCCTAAATTTTTTTCTTAATTATAGCTTGATAAAATAAAAAAGAAGCACTTCCGGGGTTTGTAAGGTCTCGCATGAGGGTTCATTGAGATTCTAAAATACTTTTGAACACTCGCGCAAACCTGTCTCGAGATCTTGAAAAATGCAATTTTTAAGGAAATCACCCAAAACTGTGGACTCACACGGTTTTTTGGCCAAAATCGCCTGAACTTTTTTTCTCACCAAAATCTTCTCACTCTCAAATCATGATTTTTAAGCACTTCTCCAACTAACGGAATGTAAAAATCTCGACCCGATATTTTTTTTCGATTTTTCAAAATCATAATACAAGAAAATTCCTTAAAAAAAAAAGTCTTGATTTTGTAGTTCCGTCAATTGAAACACCTTCTCAAAATTAAGTTTTACCAATGGTAAGATTAGGGCACATGAAAATTTACCAGTAGACTTCACTGCTTCTCTATCTACTGTTCTTGGAAAAGAAACAGAATCTGAGAATCTCTTTGATGTGAAAAAGAAGCAATTGTTGGAGGAAGTTGCAACTATTCTTGTGCCTGCAGATACTACCAAGATTGATGAGAGGAGAATTGGTTATCCAGGACTGCAAAGTGGTACTAATGTTGCTGCACCTCAGTTATCCATTCCTACTTTGCCTGCTCCTTTCATTTACAACAGCCCTTCAATGATCTCTACAACTTCTTTTGGGATTTCCAATCACAAGACTTCTCTATCTACAACTCAAGTTTCCTCTAATCTCTCAGAATGGCAACAAGTTATGCTCAAGAAAATTGAAGCTTTGCTGCCACAAAGCACTTGGCATCTCCCTTCTACTCCTCCGGATAGCACTTCACTATATTGTAGGCAGGCCTCTCATCCTATGGAGCTATGCCAGTCGCTGCCTCTCATTAATCCTTGTTGAAACCAGTACTATGAGTTCCTATATCTTTTGCAACCTGATGTTAGCTCCACTCCCATCAGTTTGAGGGGGGGTGTTAAGTGTACTACGTACACGTGTCTTAGTTTGTTAGGTGATTATGTATATAAGCTTAGCTCCAGTCCTTTGTATCGGTAAGTTGGAAATATACACGAGGTTCTGATTTTCCCTCAACTTCTCTCTGCTCTCTGCTCTATTTCTCTTTGCTTCCTTACTGTTCTAACAAGTTACATGCATGAATGGTATTATATATTGTGCTAGTTCTGATAATTAAACGTACATTTGAACTGGTCGTCTGCAAACTCAATGTTTATATATAGTTAATTGAATGCATGGTCAACCAGAACTGTCTCTTTCTCGATCTCCTACTTAATTAATTGGTTGCTACAACCTTTCTGCATCGGTGCGAATGAAGGCAATTCGCTCAAGTATATATATATATTTTTTCCCTAAATGTGTGAGGTTAAGCTTGTTAAAATGCTTGAAAGAGGGTTAAGTATATGCACTGTGCAAGAGGTCGCAGGGAAGGAATGAGGGGTGACGCAAAAATATTAAGGTTATTATTTCAGTGTTGAATGTCACTTGGGATCGGGCCTTGAAACTTGCAGGGTGGACTCTGTTATATCCCAAATATATAACGGCATTGTGGCTGTTGCTTTGGCTTTGACCCCTTCTGTGGTTGTTCAATCTGTTAGTTTACAACCTCTGTGGCTACTTGTAGAGGTTATATTCCCTGTATCTTAAATCCTAAACCCACTTCTTCGTAGAGCAGCTCTTCTCCCCTTCAATGATCGCTCCAGTGTCTTCAATGGTGCGAGTACGGGGAGGAGAAGCTACTAGGATGACCCCCATCCTCTGGTTTGGAAGCTCATGCTAGCACCGGTCTTTTCTCATTCACGGTCGCTGATTACCTGTATAGTTTTTGTTTCTAATTTGGTATCAGAAATTTGGGATTTGTTTTTCATGGCTCTAATATTATTGAATTTTTAGTAGAGAGCTAAAGCTTCTAGTTCTCACATGCTGCTAGACTCATTCATGGCCTTGCAATCGACATATCTATTTACGTCCACATTTGAAGTTTCATTATCATCATCATCATCATTCCTAATACAAAATATAAATCCTCAAATTATCACCACTATTAATCTGTTGCGGCGCGCGTTTGATCTTTTCTTCTCTTGACTTGTTCATAATCTCTTCATTAATTAGTTCTGGCCATTAGTATTTGTTCTATCTTACCAAACTTTGTTTACTCTGTCTTCAACGTCATTTATATTAATTATTATACCTGCAGCTTTGTTTTTCTTGCATAAGAATAACAAAAATGTGGAAGATACTTATGATCTCAGATATGGTCGCATGTCATTCAGATTTCAATGGTTGAATTGCATCAGCAGCAGCCAGCAGCATTACATGAGTAATATGTTGCCTATTTGACCCTCTGAGCTAAAACTTGGTTATTTTAAAGATTTGATTTCGTATAAAAATAAAAACAACAAAAACACAATACCATTTCATGCCTTCTAACCCGTTTAGGTTCTGTATTTGTGTTCTATGAATTTCTCTGCACAGATAATCCAATATTACTTTTATTATTATGTGGTTCTGATAAATATTTGAATTGGTCGTTTTGACTTGACGTGATAGTGTGATAGTTGCCCATATCCATGGTCAACCAAAACAGTCTCTTGCTCTCGTACAATTTACCAGAAACAAGGATGAAAATTGTTTCATGTACTACTTACCCAAATGCACAACATGTTTTGTTTCCCACTTGTTTTCTAAATCTCATAGAACCAGACAATGATTAACAAGTGAATGACTACTAATTCTAACCAAATGGGTCCTGCAAAACGATGGCTAAATGCCCTTTACTTGTAGTATCATAACTTAACCAGTGAGGTGAGGAGACAGTTATTTACCATATGTCAAGCTAACATCCTCCCTCACTCACGTGCAACCCCCAATTTGCACGTGGAGAGCAAACAAATATTTGAGAATTTGAATCTTAGGCCTCGTGCAAACAAAATTTTGATACTATGTTAGACAATCACTGAGCCTCAAAAGCTTAAGCTGTCAGAAAATGAACCAACAATGTATACCAATCTAAATATGTAAAACAATGTCTTATAACATTTTATAATATTAGATTTTGAAATGTCTAGTTGGCAATAATGCTTGGTGTCGGTAGTCACTTAGCATTTTCCCAATTCCTTTTTTTTTTCTTTTATTTTTTTTGGCCAAAGCCATATTCCCTCTTTTATAGGTGTTGAAATTACCACATGCTTAAAACATTTTTCTAGATGCACACCACCAATTATTGGTTTGATATATTACATGGATAATGCAGATCCTTAACAAACTAGTGATATTTAGTTTTTTTATTTACTAAGAACTTGATCACAATAATGATCAAAGCACATTTCAAACTATTTAGTTTGCGCATGTATCCAAAGTCCTCCTTGAAATCCCAGAACTTATTTGGTATCTAAAATATCTTTCAGACTACAAACAGCTTGACTCATTCATATTTCACAGCCTAACAATTAGAGTACGTAGCCCTTGAAATCAAACATTATCTAACTCACATCCACATCCACATTTCAAATCATAATCACTGCAGGATTCTGTTGACTTGTTCATAATCTCTTTCTCAGTTTTGTTTTCTTGCTTGCGTGTGAACCAAGATCGACAAAATGAACAACAGCATTTCAATTCGTTCTGACCCGTTAGTTTTGTAGTTAACTATTTTTAATTTTTTATAGAGCTAGCCTCATTCAATTCAACAACTACCGCGGCTAAGTACGTGTTATATATATATTATTTGAAATTCTCAGGACCATCAGACTAGCTAGCTAGTGTTCTCGATCTGTCTCTCTGAGCACATAGACAGTTAGTCAGTTACATGCATGAATGGTATTATATATATTGTGCTAGTTCTGATAAACGTACATTTGAACTGGTCGTCTGCAAACTTAATGTTAATTTATATATAGCTAATTGAATGCATGGTCAACCAGAACTGTCTCTTTCTCGATCTCCCGCTTAATTGGTTGCCACAACCTTTCTGCATTGGTGCGAATGCAGGCAATTCGCTCAAGTATACATATATATATTTCCCTAAATGTGTGAGGTTAAGCTTGTTAAAATGCTTGAAAAAGGGTTAATATGCACTGTGCAAGAGGTAGCAGGGAAGGAATGAGGGGTCACGCAAAAATATTAAGGTATGCAAAGTGTTTGATAAATTGCTTAAAAAACTAAGATAAGAACAACTAAGCAAGTTTCGTTCCTAGTGAAAGAAATGCGTAGACCCGGTACTACAAATTAGAGGGTTTTAGACACTTATTTTTCAGCCTAAAAAGTAACAAACCTTGCTCTTTAAAGATATATATTCTTAATCAAACAACTGTGGCGGCCGCGAGCCTGAGAATTATCAGGGCTTTTTCTCCCATATATGATGCATGCATGTCAAAAATTGTATACATAAAGACTGAAAGCATGCACTGCATTACAATGACCATATATATATATATATACACACACTTCTGAATAATAATAATAATAATGCATGGCGTCCATAGACCATAATATAAATGGAAATTGCACATGTATTTTCTAGATGCACACCACCAAGTATGGTTTTATATATATTATGGGTGATGCAGATCTTTGACAAACCAGTCATTAGCGCGCTTTTAATCTAATAATAAGTACTACTTATATATAATTGATAAGTCTATCTACCTATGTACAAATTGAGATCGAACTTATCACAATAATGAAGCACATTTCAAATTAAGAAGCGCATTCCTTACTTGACCAAAACTGAGAAATAGATCAGATGATGAAAATTGGGTTTGGCTAGCTTTCCATATTAACTAGCTTGATCAGGAACGACTCTATTCAGAAGTGTCTATTGGTCAAGTCAGTCACTTGGTTCTAAATTCTAAGTTTACGTAAGACCAGGAATTTCTTTAGTTACAAGATGAGTTAAAGCTCTCTAACGATGGAGTTCATTAATCCTCAAGAGAAACTAGATCCTCTGTTTCCAGGTTGCTTCCTAGTTGAACCAACCGTATCTATCTTCTCCTATACAACTCCAACTTGAATGAATATGAATATCAATTGGAAGGTGATGTTTCTTGCCAAATAGTCTGACATATTATTTTGCGAAATGGTCTATTTAGACCATGTATTAAAACCAAAATTTTCTTGATCAATGGTTGGTATTCATAGTCTGATAATTAAACTAAAACTCAAACTGTCAGCTGTCATGTCAATTTTCCACGTATTTGAATATAAACTAATGAAGAGATATGTTTTTTGACCACTTGTTTGTAAAGAACGAAGAAGTCTGAATTTTTAAAGTGAGAACAATTTCCCTCGTACCTTCTAAGTTTGCCAAAATAAAATAATAATAATAATAATAATAATAGGGAATAATAATAACAGAAGAATAAGATATTCATTTAGGAAGTGTAAAAGTAACTGGAAGTCAAATATGATTTTTTACCCGGATATATGATGAATAACTTTTTGAAGAAGTATTTTTTTATTTTTTTAAACCAATGAGAAAGTATATATGACCCAAAATTAAGAAGCAGGATATAAATTCCATGAAGAAGTTACTAATACTACGATAACATATAGAAAAATAAAGCTGCGTTGCAATGCTGCAGCTTGATTGAGTGCTTGACCATGCTTCGTTGAATATGATACAATAAACAAAACCCAGGAAAATACAATGCAAAAATGCTTGACCAAGCAAAATAACGAAATGCTTCATATAAATTTTGGTGAATGACTTCTGTATTACTAGTTGGGTCTTTATCCTTAGATGTTGCATTCCTAGTCTTCACTAATTTGCATATAATACGTTATATACCAAATGAACTCGTAGACTGATAACCAGAGTCAGTCAAGTCTAAGGAACAAATCAAATCCACCTTCCTCAATTGGGAACTAACAGTTCTCTACTATAAAACCTCTTCAAAACCAAAACCAAAACCAAAAACAACAACCATAACCATAAGTCCTGTCAATAAGCTCTTCTTCCCCAACTTCATTTAAGAGCTTCACACTGGAGTGTAGATAATGCTAATCTCAGAGACCCCAAAGACTACACTCCCACCGCCAAGAAGAGGAATGTCAAGCCTCTTCTTCTTCTCATCTAACAAAACCCTCTCTTCTTCTCAATATTCACTTTCAAGCACTTGCCCTGGTTCAACTCCTAGCCGTACCTTCTCCGTGTCGATGATGGAAGAAAACATCGAAAACGCTGAAGCCATCATCACCAAATGGGATCCAAGCTCCTCCTCCTGTACGAAGCTCACCTTTATCTTCCAGCATAACAGGAAAGAAGCCAAAGAGCTCCTCAAAGCCGTTAAGTACTTGCGTAGCGCTATGCATGCTCTACTTCGTGAAAGCTTTCCATCTGGCAAGCTTGTGCTTGCTCAAAAGCTAATGCAAATAGCTATGAAAAGGCTTGAGAAAGAGTTTTACCAGATATTGTCTGCAAGCCGTGATCACCTTGATCCCGAATCAGTTTCAAGTCGATCCTCAAGCAGATCATGTAAGTATTATGATGAAGAAGAGGCCGAGGCTGGATCAGAAGATGAGCTGGAAATTGCTGGTGAGTCAATCACAGAGGTTGAGAGAGTCTCAGTACTTGCCATGTCAGATCTGAAGTCAATAGCTGATTGTATGATCCGTTCTGGCTATGGCGCAGAGTGTGCGAAGACATACAAGGTTATCCGGAAGTCAATGATCGACGAGGGACTATATCACCTTGGAATCCAACGGTTCAAGTCTTCTCAAATTCATAAGATGAATTCTGAAGAACTCGAGAATGAAATCAAGAACTGGATGAAAGCTGCAAAGATTGCTGTGAAAACACTTTTTCAAGGAGAGAAAATTCTCTGTGATCAAGTGTTTTCAGCATCCGAGACAATCAAAGAGTCATGCTTCTATGAGATAACCAAAGAAGGAGCAACCACCCTATTCAGATTTCCTGAACTCATTGTGAAGAACAAGAAAGTCCCAGAAAGAATTTTCGGGCTATTAGAACTCCACGAAGCAGTCTCTGATCTTTGGCCAGAAACTGAATCAATATTCAGCTCTGAATCAACCTCAGATATCAAACTACAAGCTCTTTCCTCATTGCTCAAACTAGGAGATTCTGTCCGTTCTATTCTTTCCGACTTTGAATCAACAGTTCAAAAGGACTCTACAAAAGTTCTAGTCTTCGGGGGCGGGATTCACCCACTCACTCAAAAAGTGATGACTTATGTAACTTCACTAGCAGACTACAGTATAATTCTCTGTGATATCCTTGCTGATTATCCATCACCAGCAAATTCATCATTCCATGAAACCTCATTCAAGAGCCCAATGTCAGATGACGGTTCCACACCAGCAGTGTCAGTCCACCTAGCTTGGCTCATTTTAGTTCTTTTGTGCAAGCTTGACATCAAAGCTGAGATTTATAAAGATGTGGGTTTGGCATATCTATTCCTTGCCAACAATCTTCACTTCATTGTTGAGAAGGTGCACCATTCACCCAACCTGAAACTCCTCCTCGGCGAAGACTGGGTAGCTGAACACATGAAGAAGGTTAAACTGTATGCTTCAAACTACGAGTCCACAGCCTGGACAAAAGTATTGTCATCATTACCAGAGAAGTCACTAGAAATATCTTCTGAAATGGCCAAGGAGTGTTTTAGAAGGTTCAACATAGCTTTTGAAGAGGCATATAGGAAACAGACATCCTGGATTGTAGAGGATGGGAAGTTGAGGGATGACTTGAAGGTGTCAATAGCACAGAAACTAGTGCCAACATATCAAGAATTTTACGACACATACTTGGTGACACTGAGTGAGGAGAAAAATTTGGAGTTGTTGGTAAGATTTTCACCTGATGACCTAGGGAATTACTTGTCGGATTTGTTCCATGGGACTTCTACCTCAGCAACATCTTCTTCATTGTTACCTTCGCGCAGATGCCTCCCTGTCTAAGATGATTCAAGGCTATTACAATACAAAATGTACTATTTTGATGGCTGGTTGGTATTGTGAGAATAAGAGCAGGCAACTTTCTCAAGCTTCCAAATTATTTGTATGATTAGAGAATCCAGTTGAGTACAGATAAATGATGACATCATTTTGCAACACTACTTCAGAGTTCAGACCCACCCTATTTTAGTTGCTTCTGATCAACTTAGAAGTTGACCAAAAAAGGAAGATTACCAAACTTTAATTTAAACTGAATGATGAGCATATAAAAGATGTATCCAATTTGAATGGTAATATTTCAAAATAGAAAATATTATCAAAATTGATTATGTTATGTTAACACAAAGTCAAACAATTGCAAATCATAAAGGTATAAAAGCCCCTGTAGCTAAACTATTCAATCACGTCTGTAGCTGCTCAATCTAGTTAATATTTGTTTCTTGTTTTACACATTTAGCCTAAAATGAATATTCTGGAACAAATATTATCAATAGTATGCATTAATGCATATCTGCACATATGAAACATGCATCGGTAACTATAATATAATATGCAGTATTATGTAATAGTTTCATAATTGACTGGTTCCTAATTTGAGCTATGATAAAAATGATTGGTTTTATTTAAAAAAAAAAAAGACTGGTTCATATCTGCACATATGAAACATGCATCGGTAACTATAATATAATATGCACGAGTTAGTTTCATAATTGACTGGTTCCTAATTTGAGCTATGATAAAAATGATAGATTTCAGCAGGGTAATTAAAGCAAAATAGACAAAATTGTGAATATAACAGGGGAAAATAGCAAACTTCATGGGGTTCCTTAACTCAGTTTAAACGAAAGCAAAGCCCTCCGTTAAAGGACCTACAGAATCATGCTACACACGTTTATAAGAAAAAGCTATACAATTACCGCCTGCTCTACTGGCGGCCTATGAATGGATTGCCAACCCGTAAGAATGTGGAGAACACCTTTAAGAGAATCTGAGGCTGCTTCCATAGTCCAAAGTGGATAAAATTCACTCGGATGGAACATGCATTCTTTACTGAACCCTGTTAACGTGCATGGTTGAGCTCCATTCAGGAATACGTCCCCCTCAGATCTGATGAAGCCAGACTTCGCCTCTTCTCTGTCTGCTGCCTATTGGAAGATTCAAACATTTGAGACAGAATGTGCTCACAGTCAATGAAATGTAGCCATTTTTTACTTAAATAACTTGGAGCAAAACTTCACCTATGCAGTTTAGAGAAAAGATGGTCATGTACCTTTTCTGTATAATATTCAAAAGTCTTCTTCTTCGTTCCTGCTTCATATATGTTGCATTGAGAGTATATCTGACAGATACACTTAAAATATTTAGAATCTGCAACTCTTATAAATTTTACAGATCAAAGAGATATTTAAAAGAATCAGATGTTATGAAAGCATTGTTCACCTGGGATTCTACGCTGGCACAAACAGCATATATACCCCAGTTACGAGTGTAATTGTTGTACAGATGAACTTTCCCAAATCTAACACGAGGTTGTCTTTGCCTTGTCCCATCAAAAAAACAATGATGAATTGTAACCCGAATGCATCTGTCACCAATGTGGGAAGGGTCTGCTCCAATAAGCATCGTCTTGTCATGTTGCTGGAAGTAACACCTGGTGCCAAGGGAAGAAGAAACCATGATAGCCTTTAGCTCGGTATCCACATCATTTTTATAGCCTACAAGATGCAACATTTTAAACCCACCTAGAAATGGTTATGTCTGTGCTTTGTCTGGTAATATCTATGAGTCCATCATCATAATCACGGAGGCTGCATCGGTCTATCCATATGTGCCTGGAATTTGGTTTTATCTGAATGCCATCAACATCATGTCCTCTACCACCTTCAAACTCGAGGTTGCATATGATTATGTGTTCACATTCCTTCAGTCTAAGGCCCTTGCCTGTGAGCTTTACTCTATGCCCTCGGCCATCAATTGTCTTATAAGATGACACACTCAAGTAAGAAGAGAGGTTAATGGTGCCTGAAACCTCAAAGACAATCCAGAGTGGTTCTTGTTTTCGGCATCCTTCACGAAGTGAGCCTGGACCATCATCTAAATACCAAAATATAACAATTGTTCTTATCCCAATACAACAGAGAATTCCATCCTACCAATAAACAACACATGCAGACCAAAAATAAAGTTTTCTTGAATCAACCCACTTTCTCAGATATGCAATATATGATATATTGACATTGTCACTTCCAAATTGCTAATTCCTAACGTTCTTTTCATTAATTGAACAAAAACTATTTCATTCTCAGTTTCATTATGTTTCTTTGTTTTTTCTTTAGTAGGTAAATAGTCCTCAATGCAACTGCAACACATGTTAATTCAACAATTCCAGAAAGAGACCTCCTTTTGTATTTTTGGAATACTATTAATAATAAGTACAAACATATATCTAAGTATGCTATCCATCCAACTACATGTTCTGCAGGCCTAAAGGGTCCTAGATTGGGGTTCCGAGTTATTTGGGACCTGGGTTTCCAGATTTGGGGTCCAGGGTCCCACATCCATAGATTTTGAGTGCAGTATTTGTTAATAAATTAAAAGGTGAAAACATTCATAGGAGGCAGAATGAGTAGTGGTAACTAAATAGCTCTTTCTGCCTTTTCGCCTATACTTATTTTTCAGACTAAGGTCGGTTGGCTTTCTCCTGTGAGATTTTGGCAGATTAGCGACATTGGTACATGTAGATTTCAGAGAGGGGATATCAACAACCTCTTTCTCTTATTGTAACGAAAAATTACAGGCGAAGATAATTCAAAGAATAGTCTGCAATGAATTAGAAAACCAGCAAAATAAGGCAATGCTTGAAGCCTATATAATCCAGCAAGCAATAGCACTTCAGATAAATCATAACTATTGCTTTTACAGAAATAAACCAATTAGTGTTTGATATTTACATACAAATTAGTGTTTGGTAATAGTTTTGGATTTGCATGTACAAGTAGCAACTTGGCAAGAAAGCTGAGATTCATGTGAGTTAGGAAAACCAAGAGCATTGTAATAAAGTTTATGTATAAATGTTGAGGGATTTAAGAGCCTAAATAAAGACTTGTGATCATCTCTTTGGGATGTTCTATATTCTTCTAACATAATCTGTATCACAGCTATTTTCCAAAATATGAAAGTTGAGTCAAGCTGCCGAAATCACTATGGTCAGCGCGAGGCAATCAAAAAGTGATTTTGTTTTTCGGCATCCTTCACTAAGTAATTCCTAATTCTGTTTTTCTATTAATCAAAACCAAACTAATATTGATTCTCACTTCCTCTGATTTTTGTTTCATTGTTTGTCTTAATAAGTATACTGCATTTTCTCAATGCAATTGCAGCTGCAGCTTATAAATATTGAAAATTTTCGAACTTTGTAAAGCTTGAAACTTCAATAATAAGAAGCAAAACCAGAAACACCATTTTGGAGAATGGAATCCAGCATGTCTGGCAAGTCATAGCTACCTAAAGGTGTTTCATTTTGTTGTTCCTTCTTAACTCAGTGATGCCCTAAACCCTAAAATTCTTAATTCCTTCCAACCCCACATTAGATTGTGCCCAAAACAAAACCCCACATAATGAATAACCAAGCTTGCAATTGAACATCAATCCATGAAATACATACTGCAAAATCACTGACCTTTAATGATTAAGATGATTATAGCAAATTGGATTAAACGGGCGAACCTGCCAATGTGGTGACGGAATAGACCGGCCCGTGGAGGCCACCGATGGAGAACCGGCCGAACCCCTCGGCCCGACCGGCCATTGCTCTCAGATTGGAATCCACGTCGGCGTACGGTAGCGAGGCCATGTCCGTCTCTTTTATGTATCGCCGTCGCACTGGAAATTTGGCGGTTACAATTTACCGGAAATAACGATCACAGAACATCGATCATCGATGTATGTAATTTTGAAATTCCAACAAAGTAAAAAGTGAATTCTATCTCAGTAAAAGACAAATTTTGTTTTTCCGAGTGAACTAGTGTAGTGACGTGTGTCTTTTCTTCACATTTTCATTTTAATACATTATTATTATTTTTTGTCAAATTTTTTACACCTTATGACTAAGTTACTATTTGCAATCCCACATCCACACACAATGTTATAAGACATCTTTAGTGTGCGTTTATTGAACTTGAATCAAAATCGTGAGTCACTTTCAGAATCGAAACAGAAATATATGGATATTTTTTAGTAGGGTGATATTTTTGAAAACTCAGTGAATTAAGTGTCGAACGTACATGTCAAAACTCAATTACCATTTGTGAAATTTTGTTTATTTTTCAAAATATTAATTTCATTTTTCTTAATGCAATTGATTTTTCTTGAAATTTAGCAATTTTATCTCGTACCATGTTTGGATGATTTTGACATTGATTTTTTCTTTTTAATATATTTCACTATCTCCCATATATGTTTGAATTATCAATTTTAGTTGATGAGACTTGTCGATCAATTTGGAATTATCACTTGTAGTTGATGAGACCTATAATTGGAAATTTGGCCAAATTAAACGGTCTCGCTTTTAGCTAAATAAGTTTTTTTTTAAAGGCTTGGATAGATAAGAAAGAGATCTTTCCTATATATCCTAAGCTGAAGTGTGTCGGGCAGGGCTTCTTATTGCTGTGCATCAAGGATGGCAGGAAGTGGACTTTGAATGTGATTGTTCTCTGATGATCACAGCCCTTATGTCTACTAGTTTGGATATGTCTGAAGTGGGGATGGTTGTTGTGGATTGTCGGGAGTATATGACAGAGTGTTCTTCTTTTCACATAAAGCATGTGTACCGTGAAGCAAATGGTGTGTCCCATCGTTTGGCACACTTTGCTAGTTTGTCAGTTTTAGATAGATTTTGGCTAGATGAGACACCCTCTATTATTGAGGATGTTCTCTACGAGGATTATTGTAATCGTGCTCGAGGTCAAGGCTCTAGGTCCCCCTCGGTGTACAATCCTATTATTCATTAATAAAGGTCTCTATCTTTCCTTCAAAAAAAAGAAAGAAGAAAAATAAAGTATAAACGAGATTTAGGAAGGCCTAAGCGCTCACTCTTACAAACTTACAATGCTCAAAAATGAAAAGAAGAGCCGAGTCCCATTAAACCAAACCCGTATAAGTAGTACCAAAAATCACTAATGCATCGACAACTTAATTGATTACCTTTCACTTCCCTTCTTACTCTCATTTCAGGTCATTACTTCGATCTTTCTGATCAATTAATAACTTCAACTACTTGGGGAGGTTGCATTAACCATTATTCGTTAGATATTCACACATTTGGACCACGTACATGAGAGCTCAAAACCATTCATATATTATCGACCTAGTTGGCTCGATCTGAATCAATTAATTAAGTGTTTCTGTCTCTCTCTCTCTCTCTCTCTGTCTATTTCTTCTATAAGCCTATGCAATTGACATTTCAAAATTCAAATCCAATTTGAATTACTCGATCTACAGCCAGTAATTTCAATTAAATTACATGTAGCATAGTTGAGTCGAGGAGTTGGTTCTAATTTTTCGATCATGACTGGAGACTTCAAGTTTAGAAACGACACTAGAAGATCGAGACCAAGTCTAAGTTGGAGCGTTGGACTTGTTCGATCAGTACGTACGTTTTTCATTAATTAGTGTGGACTTAGTAACTAAGTTAGGTGAGGATCTTCCAATATTAATTAATAGCCAAAAATTTCAAACAGTGATCGATCGAATATATTACAACGTACATAACGTTCTTCTCTTATAATTAATTATATATCATATCAGTTTCCTAATTTTTATCCAAAATTAAAAGACTGTCAAGACAATATCAAGTGTTGACGTGATGTAGTAATCAATAGTGGGTCGCTAGTGTTGGGCCTTCCTCAATTTCGTGTTATATTAATCAACAATGACCTATTGGCCGGGTCTTCCTCAATTTCGTTTTCGCTAGTCTTGTTCTTTGATATATGTTAGTTTTGAGAGGTTTCGGTTTGGTCCCCCTCTCTTGTACTCTTTCTATTTTTATTAATTTGGGTGTTAGGGAATGTACTCCTCTCCTACCACTCATCCTTAAAAAAAAACAGTGGAATATATATATTTGTTCATAATATCTAGGAAAATTAATCTCCGTAATAAATTACTTCAAAGTTCAAAGTTCAAGTTCAAAAACCAAAATGAAATAATCCCAATATATATATTTCGGGATGGATTTGAGTTAGGGTATGGATATGGATATGTTATATCTATATGCTACCCAATTCCGAGCCGGGTTTTTAGAAAATACTCAAATCTAAACCCATCATCCGATTTTTGGATTTAAACCCAACCCGAACGGGTCGAATATTCGCAGATACCAAACTTGTTAGCATGTATTATTGCCATTCCTGCTAGCTTTACGTATTTAACGGTTGCGCTTGCGCCAGCTTCGGCCAAACAATTTTAATGAATTCCAACTAATTTTTATTAGTCAAAGAACGAGTGCTTCATCAATAATTGAAAATCTCTTTTGAAATGCGTGCATGTGCATGTCTGATAATTCTTCATTAATCGAAAACACTGATGGATTTGCTTTCACACAATTTAGCAAGCTTGTAGTTCGTACCCTGCTGCATATTCAATAGCCAATTTGCAATTTTGATGTATCAATTAAAGAATTCGGTATTGATGAATGAATGGTAAAATTCAAAGCAGCATTTGCTTTCACACAATTTAGCAAGCTTGTAGTTTGTACCCTGCTGCATATTCAATAGCCAACTTGCAATTTTGATGTATCAATTAAAGAATTCGGTATTGACGAATGAATGGTAAAATTCAAAGCAGCAGCTAGCAGAAAGGAAGGGGACTCCAAAGTTCGAAAAATATGAGGTGGGTGGGACTCAAACTCGGATATGTACTAGACAGATGACTTTCTTAATCCAACTGGATTACACCCACGTTCAAATTGCATATACTTATTTTTGGAGACTAAGTGCAAGTTGGACTAGTGCATTAGTGTGATGTTGGTAGGTTAGTTGAGGATCTTAATTCCAAATAATATTAATTAATAGCCGAATATTTCAAATAGTACGTGACCTAGCCTTCTTCTCTTATCATTTTCCTAATTAATCCATATCCAAAACTCAAAAGATTGCCAAACTAAGTATCATTCGGAGACAATATCAAGTGTTGTAGCTATTAACAGTGGGTCACATACACTTTTCTTCTTCTTTTTTCAGTACAGTGGTGGGTAGGCTATTGCCTTTTACCTTTTGTTCCCCCCAAAAAAAAAACAGTGGGTCGGTACGCTAATCGGTTGTTTAACGTAGCATAATTATTCTGGTATTTGTTCAAATCACTTTATTTATCATTTTGTTTGAGTGAAAGCCGACCCTTAATTTTTTATATATGCTCTTTTTATTTTAACGATGATGTATTCTCAATTAATCATGGCTTGCTAGCTTTACAATTTAATGGTTGCGCGCCAACTCCAGCCTAACAATTTTAATGAATACCAACTAATTTTGATTAGTCAATTAAACTGAACGAGTGCTTCATCAATAATTGATAATCACAATTAGTTCAGAATGCATTTCTATTTATAAGGGAGAGAGATGGGGCAGGGTACGTAAAGGAGCAACAGATAGAATTGTTGGAGTTGTAATTTCCATGCAACTCATCATTTAACACTCAACAATTAATCTCTCTCTCTCTCTCTCTCTCTCACACTCTCTCTCTCTCTCACACTCTCTCTCTCTCTCTCACTCACTCACTCATATACACACACAGAAAGAGAGATAGGAACATGGAGTTGTTCATGTCGGTGTGTCTAGTACTTTCTCTTTCCTATGCTTTCTCCTGCCTCTGTAAGTTAGTTCTCCAAAGGAGAGACCAGTCATGCTATCTGCTGGCCTATGAGTGCTACAAACCCCCAGAGGACATGAAGCTTCAAACCGATTCATGTGCAAAAATCGTCCTGCGGAACAAGAATCTGGGGCTGGAAGATTTCAGGTTCCTCTTGAAAACCATTGTCAATTCAGGCATCGGCGAGGAAACCTCCTGCCCAAGAAACATCCTCCAAGGCCGAGAAGAAAATCCAACCCTAGCAGATTCACTTTCAGAGATGGATGTGACCATCTTCGACACACTTGACAAGCTTTTCGCCAGGTACACTTCTGTCTCCCCATCACAAATCGACATGCTGGTGGTCAATGTCTCCATGTTCTCCCCTGCACCCTCCCTAACGTCGCGAATAGTGAACCGTTACAAGATGAGGGAGGACATAAAGACATTCAACCTCTCCGGAATGGGCTGCAGCGCGAGTCTTGTTGCCGTTGACGTTGTCCAGGGCTTGTTCAAGTCATACAAGGACTCATACGCTCTTGTTGTGAGCACAGAGTCCATGGCTCCTAACTGGTATTGTGGCAAAGAAAAATCCATGATGCTCACCAACTGCTTGTTCCGGTCAGGAGGCTGTTCGATGTTGTTCACCAACAAAAGATACCTTAAGCACCAAGCTATCTTGAAATTGAAGGCTTTGGTGAGAACACATATTGGCTCAAGTGATGATGCTTATAACTGTTGCATACAACTAGAAGATGACAATGGAAATCTAGGTTTTCGGCTTACCAAATACCTCACAAAAGCAGCAGCTCTTGCTCTCACAATAAACCTACGAATCCTAGTGCCAAAAGTGCTTCCACTAAGGGAAATACTCCGGTACCTGGTGCAGTCTAGGCTTAGGGAAAAAAGTGGTACCAACAGCCAAAAGCTAGAAGCAGTTGGAGTTGGTTTGAACATGAAGGCCGGAATAGAGCACTTCTGTATCCACCCTGGTGGAAGAGCAATCATAGATGGGATTGGCAATAGCTTAGCATTAAGCGATTATGATCTCGAGCCATCTAGAATGGCGCTTTTCCGATTTGGTAACACATCAGCTGCTGGGTTTTGGTATGCTTTAGGGTACATGGAAGCCAAAAAAAGGCTTAAGAAGGGTGATAGGATTCTTATGAGTGGATTTGGAGCAGGTTTTAAGTGCAACAATATTGTTTGGGAAGTACTGAGGGACTTGGATGATGCCAATGTTTGGAAAAGCTGCATAGATAGTTACCCTCCAGATAAAGTATTCAACCCTTTCACGGAGAAGTTTAGTTGGATCTATGATGAATGCCTAAGCTTTGTCAGGATTGATGATTTCTCCAAATTACTCGCTTAACTTCAGCTCTCAGTTAAATTTAGATCTTTTCCCTCAAAATTGTGTGTTGCATTAATGTTCGTGTTTTTAATATGTTAAGATTAATGTGCTGTGTATTAATATTGTGATGAACTGTGAGAATAAGAAAGCTAATTAAGTCATGTGAGTTGGGAAAACCTAGATTTTTGTCATGATTTTCATTTATAAATGTTGAGGGACTTAAGAGCCTGTATAAAGACTTGTGAACATCTCATTTGGGATGTTCTATATTGTTCATTTGTTCTAACCAATCTGTATCAGAGTTAATTAAGTTGCCAATATCACTATGGTCAGTGCGAGCCAATTAACTATTTTTTTTAGATGCACTTAGAGAACCTGATTTTTTAAAGCACATGTCAATTACTTAATTACAAAACCATCAAAAAGTACTTCTATATATAACTCAAAAGCACTTCTATTTTTTTGGTCAAACGCTACAGAAAAACGTTTTTGATAGTGTAAAAGTGCTTTTGCCAATTTTAAAAACAATTCCAAACGTAGCAGAAGTCGGAGAGAGAAGAAGTGGGGGAAAAGGACGAATACAGTCACTTTCAAAATTGAAATAGAAATATATGGGTATTTTGAATGTTTGAAAAATAAGTGTTTTTCAGTGAAAATAGTTTGTGTTTTATATGAGGGTAACTTTGATATGAAAGTATGATTCCTCAAGGAGTAAAAGTCATTATCTATAATATTAACCATATCAAAGTTGAAGGGTGGAGCAACCTTTTGTAGGGTTTTGGCTGGTTCATTGGTGCAAGTGTGTGACTGTATGTTTCTTCAATCAACTGTAATGCTAGCTTTTACTCCAATTCATAAGCTTAAGGCCCTACCAAGTACTAAGTACAAAGCTAATTATGATATTATTTATCATTAACAGGCTGGATTTTTTTTTTTAATTAGGGGCTAGCACGGCTGCCCTAACAGGCTGGATATTTAGTTTTTCACAGAAAGCTTACTTTGATTACGATGTGACTCAGACTAATACCTCGTTTGGTATTGCCACATCGAATGGATTATTATACAGTTGAACTCAGATAATAGTTGAAAACTCAAATCATCATCTCATGTATAGAAATAAGTCAATTTACAACTTAGTACAATTGAATTGAACAACAGTTACCAACTAACTTATGATATAATAGTATTTTACAGAGAAATTGGATCTTGGGATCTCATTAATTTAACATGGAATCGCCTAAATTTCACTTTGAAAAGAACGGGACCTTTAAATTAACCTGTAACATGCATAAGAATCATGTGTTAATTGATCAAGTTCAAGCAAAAGTATCAGATCCACAGTTCTTGGTATAACATCTCCATGAAGTAGAACGTAATAGCACCAGCTAGATTGGATTTCTGGTTTCTCTTCTGCGATATTGGCGGATCAATTGAGGACCTTCTTAGCGAGATTAGTACCTGAAGATTTCAGAGAGAACATATTAACCGGCCACCTGCTTCTCTTTATCTAGCCCCATCTCATTGTTACTAAAGATTGCCAACCAAAGATAATTTATAGAATAGTTTGTAATGAACTAGAAAAGCACAGAAAGTGGCAACTTAAAAGCTCACATACTCCAGCAAACAATTGCATTTCAAATAAAACTGTGGCTTTTACAGAGAGTTTATTTCCATAGAATCTTTAATATTTTCTTACAGATCAGTGTTTGGTATTAGTTTTTGTTTTGCACGTAAAGAGGCGGCAACTGGCCGGCCGGCAAGTGATATATATATGCAGTAGCTAGCATTCCGGCCTCCTCTCAATGATTTGAGTGAAAAGCTCCGAGCATTTATGCTGTACTCTCACTCATGCATGCATTAGATTCCTCCTGATGGTAGCTAGTGTACGTTTACTGCCTAACTATCCTAATGAATACCTAAGTACTACTTTGTTTTCTTTGATCAAAATGGATACCGCCCTAATTGCCTATTAATATCTGCTGTACGTAGTAGGTACCTGTAGAGTTGTTTTCACTAATAAATCAGGCATTTTTTATAAGTGAAAATCAAGCATGATTAGTTCGATCAAGCATATTACTATCTGCTGTTTATAAGACAAAGAATACAACTCATTGAGTACTTCAAAATTAACTCACTCTCACTCTCAGTTTCTCCTATCGCCCTCAAACACAAACTACACCGATTCAGGGCCATGGAACTCTTCATGGCGATGTGTCTACTCGCTCTTTCCTTTGCTTTCTCCTGCCTCTGTAACTTAGTTCTTCAAAGAAGAGACCAGTGCTGCTATCTGCTGGCCTATGAATGCTACAAGCCCACAGAGGACATGAAGCTCAATACTGATTCTTGTGCTAAAATCATCTTGCGGAACAAGAATCTGGGATTGGAAGAGATCAGGTATCTCTTAAAAACCATTGTCAATTCTGGCTTAGGTGAAGAAACTTCTTGCCAAGAAACATCGTCCAAGGCCGAGAAGAATGTCCAACTCAAGAAGATTCACTCTCGGAGATGGATGAGATCATCTTTGACACACTTGACAAGCTTTTTGCTAGGAATACTTCAATTCCCCCGTCACAAATTGACTTTCTCATTGTCAATGTCTCCATGTCCTCCCCTGCACCCTCTCTAACATCTCGAATAGTAAACCATTACAACATGAGGGAGGACATCAAGACCTTCAACCTGCAGTCTGGAATGGGCTGTAGACCTGTAGTGCAAGTCTAGTTGCCATTGATGTTGTCCAGAATTTTTTCAAGAATTAATTACAAAAAACCTCCCGAACTATAGGGTCATTTTCAATTTCATACCCATGCATCAAATTTTATCATTTTCATACCTTATGTTTGATTTAGCTAACGATTTCATACCTTGGAGGTATGAATTCGTTAGCGAAATAATTAACAAATCAGGTATGAATTTGTTAGCAAAATCAAATGTGAAGTATGAAAATGACAAAATTTGATACGTGGGTATGAAATTGAAAATGACCAATAAGTTCGGGGTCTTTTTTAATTAATCATTTTTTCAAGTCACATATGAATTCATATGCTCTTGTTGTAATTAAGCACAGAGTCCATGGCTCCTAATTTGTATTGTTGCAAGGAAAAATCAATGATGCTCACCAACTGTTTGTTTCGGTCAGGAGGGTGTTCAATGCTGTTCACGAATAGAAGATCCCTTCAGCACCAGCAATGTTGAAATTGAAGTGGTTGGTCAGAACCCATATCGGCTCAAGTGATGATGCTTATGGAAGTTGCATATATACAACTAGAAGATCATGATAGTGGATACCGTTGACGTTGACGTTGACGTTGCCGTTGACGTCGACGGAATGGGCTGCAGCGCAAGTCTTGTTGCCGTTGACGTTGTCCAGAGCTTGTTCAAGTCATACAAGGACTCATACGCCCTTGTTGTGAGCACATGCAGAGTCCATGGCTCCTAACTGGTATTGTGGCAAAGAAAAATCCATGATGCTCGCCAACTGCTTGTTCTGGTCAGGAGGCTGTTCGATGTTGTTCACCAACAAAAGATACCTTAAGCACCAAGCTATCTTGAAATTGAAGGCTTTGGTGAGAACACATATTGGCTCAAGTGATGATGCTTATAACTGTTGCATACAACGTACTAGAAGATGACAATGGATACCTAGGTTTTCGGCTTTACCAAATACCTCACAAAAGCAACAGCGCTTGCTTTCACAATGAACCTCCAAGTTCTAGTGCCAAAAGTGCTTCCACCAAGGGAAATACTCTGGTACCTGGTGGCGTCCAGGCTTCAGAAAACGAGCAGTACCAAAAGACAAAAGCTAGAAGCAGTTGAAGTTGGTTTGAACATGAAGGCTGGAATTGAGCACTTCTGTGTCCACCCTGGTGGAAGAGCAATCATAGATGGGATTGGTAAGAGTTTATCATTAAGTGATTACGATCTTGAGACATCTAGAATGGCGCTTTACCGATTTGGTAATACCTCAGCTGCTGGATTTGGTATGCTTTGGGATACATGGAAGCCAAACAAAGGCTTAAGAAGGGTGATAGGATTCTTATGAGTGGGTTTGGAGCAGGTTTTAAGTGCAATAATATTGTTTGGGAAGTACCAAGGGACCTGGATGATGCCAATGTCTGGGCAAGCTGCATAGACAATTACCCTCCGGAGGACATAGCCAATCCTTTCATGGAGAAGTTTAGTTGGATCAACGATGATTATCTAAGCTTCGTTAGGCTTGATTCCAAGTTATTTGCCTAAATTTCGATGTTCTTCCTTATTTGCCTTAATTTGTTACAGATTATTGTGGTGTGACTTAATATTGTAAGCAATGGTGAGAATAATAAGTAAACTAAGATCGAGTTTTAATTAGTTAGGAAACCAAGAGTGTACGTTACAAACTTGTAATGAATACTTGATTAAATTTCTCTTCTTCCTTTCTATTCTTCTATAATTCTTCTAACAGAATCAGTATCAGTGCTGAAAAACAAAGGTTAAGTTTAAGAAAAGAAAGACCAAAATGTGAGTTAGAAACAACTCGGCTGCCAAAATTACAATGGCCAGCAGTCCAGCACAAGCCACTTAAATACCAGAACATAAAATTTCATTTATTTCAATGCTATATGGAAAACGTCCCCATCCTGTCAATAACCAGCACACAAAGACTGTTAAAAATAGTCTTTAGACAATCCAATTTCTCACTATGTCATATTGATACTGTCAAATCCACAGATCTAATGCCCAAGTTTGTGTTTAATTATTCAAAAACCAAATAACCTTGTTTCTCATTTTCTCTAATTTTCTTTCTTTCTGAGTTTTAATAAGTATATTCCTTTTTCTCAATGCAATTAGTCCAAACTCTTCCTCCTTGAAGCCCTTGATGAAATCCAAGATGGTGATTAGTAAGAGTGGTGGAATGGAGGGGAAAAGTGTTTGGGAGTGTAGTGGATGGTGTTTGGAGGATGTTTGATGAAGGGAGTGAGATGAGATGATGAGTGGAGATAATGAAAAATGGAGGAGAAACAAAGACAGCCGGACTTGCGACCGGTAGCCAACTGGTGGTTCAACCGGTTGGATTCTGACGGTAGTGAAAAACAAAGGAAAAAGTGGAAGTGAAAGAAATGGAAACTAGAGAGAATTTTTGGAATTTGTGGTGTCTAGGATTGGTGAATATTCAAAATGCAACTTATAAATATTCAAAATGCTCCAATTTTTAAAGAAAGATTGAAACTTTAATATTAGGAATTAGCATAAACAAAAATTTGGAGTATGGAACAACCACTGGTGGTCAAGTTGGTTGACCCTCCAGGTGTGGCACCACTCCCCCACCCGGGTTCAAATTCTGCTGATTGCGGATTGGAGTTTAAATCTCAATCCATTATGTGGCTGGCCAGGGGGAGGAAGCGTTTTAACAAGATCTTTAACTATAGATTAGTCATTGGGCCTAGGAAGTCTTTGGAAAACCATAGAATTTCGATAAAAAAAAAAAATTGGAGTATGGGAATCCAGCCAATCTGGCCCTCCTCCAGCCATGTGGGACAATCCAAACTTAGTTGCAGCATGTGCTGCCTAAGACAATTCTGGCAAGTAATAGCTAGCTAAAGGTGTTTGATTTCCTTGTACCTTCTTAACCAAGTTCTTGGTAAAGGGCTAATAGAGCCATCAAATGCTCAGTTCCTTCCAACTCCACATTAAATTTTGTTCAAAAAGAAAACCCCACATAATAATGAATGACCAAGCATTTACTCAAACATCATATAGACTACGTACATAATCACTTGTGATCATGATTCATCATCCAACCTTTATAATAATTTGAGTGGGAAAGCGACCCTTTATATATCCTGTATGCTCAATCAGTCATGGCTTACCTTACCAACACCTATAAATGGTTGTGTCTAGCTCCTACCTAAAAATTTTAAGGCTTTGTCAATAATTGATAATCCCAATTAGTTCTTAATACCTTTTCTTTATAAAGGAGATGTATGGGGCAGGGTACGTACGTACAGAGCAAAAGAATTGTAGAAGTTGCAATTTGCATGCAACTCATTCAACATTCAACAATTCTAGTCTCTCTCATATACACATACAGAGAGAGCTGAGGCCATGGAGTACTTATTCATATCTATGTGTCTAGTCTCTCTTTTCTTTGGGTTTTGCTGCCTCTGTAAATCTGTTCTCAAAAGGAGAGACCAGTGTTGCTATCTGCTGGCCTATGAGTGCTACAAGCCCACAGAGGATATGAAGCTCAGCAGTGCAAAATCGTCACGCGGAACAAGAATCTGGGGTTGGAAGAATTTAGGTTTCTCTTGAAAACCATTGTCAATTCGGGCATAGGTGAGGAAACTTCTTGCCCAAGAAACATCATCCAGGGCCGAGAAGAAAATCCAACCCTAGAAGATTCACTTTCCGAGATGATACCATCTTTGACACACTTGAAACTCCAGCCAATCTGGTCCCTCCTCAAGCAACTAATGAAACTTTAATAATAAGAAGCAGAAATGAAGCTTGAAACTCCATCTTTGGAGTATGGAATTAATCCTGCCAATCTGGTCCCTCCTCAAGCAATGTGGGACAGTCCAAACTTAGTTGCAGCATGTGCTGCCCATGACAATTCTAGCCAAAGGTGTTTCATTTTGTTCTAGCTAAAGGGCTGATCGATATAGCTCTTATATATATTCTCAGTTCCTTCCAACCTCACATTAAATTTTGCTCAGAAAGAAAACCCCACAAAATGAATGACCAAGAGTGAAGAGGAAAATAACATTATATACACTGCAGAATCACTGAGCCTAAATGATTTATATAATAATGGCAAAGAATTTAAACCAATCCGGCCAATTGAAACCTTCAGAAAATTAAGAGCAATTAAAAGAAAGACCTAATTAGTGCAAATTGGCTGAAAAGAAGAGCGAAACGGAGAACCTGCCAATACAGTGAGGAGATAGACCCAGAAAATTTAGTGCAACCGGCCGTTGCTGTCAAACTCTAGTGGCGTCCTACCGGACAATTTGGCTGTTACAAAATTTACCCAGAATAAACGATTCACACAAACATGAGTCGCACTTTGAACCCAAATGATCACTATTAAAAAAAACAAAATAAATCCCCACTCCATTTATGTAACTTCAAGAATTATGTTTTACCCTTTTCTTTATTCATGTTTTACCCTTGAAAGCTCCTCCTTAGAAATGATGTGGCAGACGTCAATAAGATAAATTGTTCATAAAAAAGTAAATAAATTTTTAATAAAAAGTAGGTAAATTGTTAGCTAGGTAAATTGTTCATCACAAATAGTAGGTACATTATTGTCTATATGTTTGCGTTTAAGTCTAATTAATAACTTTGCACACAAAAGTGTACAACACACGATGAAGGTGAAATCAAACCATAAACAAGCTAGAAAAAGTATAATCAATGTAATGAAGTAAAACACTACACAAAGTATTTACTTTACCTCTTTTTCATACTCTTGACATATTTTTCTAGGGAATTTTACACATAAATATTATGTTGTTGCCGACCAACTAATTTATAGAAAACTCAAAAACCTGGATACTTTGCAAACTTGTAGCCTTCTAAATTAGAGCTCGCAAAATAAAAGAAGGGGGCTTTGCCTCCCACATGAATAAAAACAAGAAGGACAACAAGAAAATAGCAAGTGATTTTATTTTGAAAATGATAAGAAAGAGGAAACTTATGCAACAAATTTAAGAAGTTATTATTGTAGATTCAAAAAATCTGTCAAGATGCAAATTAGAAGGAGGAAAAACTGAGTTTGCCATATACGAAAAATCAATAAATACTTAACGCTAAATATAGGGAATTTGGACATTTTAGGTATCTCAAAATATAAATGGCTAACTCATCGTTCTAAAAATGGAAAAATGCTTAGTTAGCCTATGGTCAAAAGACTAAAACCGCGAGTGATAAAGTATCTAGATTTTTATTTAAAATATAAAAGTGCCGGGAGTATTTCCTAATTTCTCTATTCTTCTATCTTTCTTATAATAAAGACTTGGAAGAATTTATGATGGAAAGGCCTAAAAAAAAAAAACTTAATCCCTACTATTTGAATCATCTCACCATCCTTGAAGCAAAGAATCTCCAATGTGGGACAAACCTGCAGTTCTGATACTATGATAAAATAATCTAGGCGTCACAACCAAAACCAATTGACAATGGTTGGAGAGGCCCAAATTAAATCCTTATAAACACATTTGCAAGGTGGGACAACACTTCACATTCTCATAGAACTTACTAAAAGCAAAAAAAAAAAACTGAAAAAGAAAAACCCTAGAACCTGAAATGTTGATAATTTTTCTTTTTTGAGAGAAATGTTGATAATTAACAAGTAGTCTTTCTCAAATTCATCATTTCATTTGCATTTCAGAGTCGACCCACGAACGTACGTACATCTTCAAAAGTGGCTTCGATCATAATGAAGCAAAGCTCGGCGATATAATTGCAGTGACTGCCATTGTTACAGATCGAGTACCGCCTGCAGCCTACCCCATGCCAGTGTGTGTCCTTGCTCTTCAGGCTTTTACTACTCCAACTTCAACTTCGATCAACCACACCATACACCAAACACCAAACACTTTCATGACAGCCTGGATAATATCTTTTCGTCTTCATGAAAATACTAGCTACTTTGCTTAAGCCTCAGACCTTGTTTGGGGTTGGCCTAAAAGAAGATCTGATCTGGTATGCCAAACCGAATTATATATTATTACACTAAAATAGCTCAAATTAAGACAAATGTTGAAAACTCACGTCATATACATGCATGGTGTCTTAGATTTTTCATCGAAACAGATAAATCCAACATTGGCCTTCAATTAATTTGACATTAAGAATTATTAAGAAGTACATTGGCCATAGATTTGTAGTATCAAAAATCATATATATGTTACGTCGATCCTAGCTATGTAATGTGGTTTAGATCATAAGCAAAAAGTGTATTTAATTTCACAATCTTGATTAAAAATGTCTACAAATAAGCGAGTAAAAGTTACACATATACCGAAGCAAAACCAAAATAACACTCACATTCTCTCTCTCTCTCTCTCTCTCTCTCTCAAAATAACACTCATACACACACACTCTCTCTCTCTCTCTCTCTCCATGGATCTGTTCATGGCAATCTCCATGGATCTGTTCATGGCAATGTGCTTACTTCCTCTATTATATGCTTTTATCTACCTTTCTACGCTGGTTCTTCAATGGAGAGACCAATGCTGCTACTTGTTGGCCTATGAGTGCTACAAGGCCACGGACGACAGGAAGCTCGACACCGAATCCTGCCTCAAGATCGTTCTGCGAAACAAAAATCTTGGCCTAGAAGAGTACCGTTTTCTCTTGAAGACCATGGTCAATTCGGGACTCGGCGAGGAAACTTACGGTCCAAGAAATGTCATGGCCGGCTGCGAAGACTGCCCTAGTTTGGGAGATGCATTGTTGGAAATGGATGACATTTTCTTCACCACACTCGACGATCTTTTCAATAGAACCGGAGTTTCACCCTCGGAGATTGACATACTCGTTGTCAATGTGTCATTGTTCTCTCCATCACCGTCTCTAACGGCTAGGATCATAAACCGGTACAAGATGAAGAGTAGCATCAAGGCCTTCAATCTCTCGGGAATGGGCTGCAGTGGAAGCCTTGTTGCTATTGATCTTGTACAAAACTTGTTCAAGACATACAAAAATGTGTATGCCATTGTTGTGAGCACCGAATCTTTGAGTCAAAATTGGTACCGGGGCCGAGTCAAGCCTATGATTCTTGCTAATTGTCTCTACCGGTCAGGAGGGTGTTCTATGCTTTTCACAAACAAGAGTAATCTAAAGCATTTTGCCCTCTTGAAATTGAAATGCATAGTCCGAACCCATCTCGGTTTTAGTGACGAAGGTTATGGCTGCTCAATTCAAGTAGAAGACAAGCATGGCTACAGAGGATTTAATCTCAGCAAAAGCATAGCAAAAGTTGCTGCTAAAGCTCTTACTATGAACCTGAGAGTGCTGGCACTTAAAGCGTTACCAATTACAGAATTAGTCCGCTATGCGCTCAATTCTCGCCGCCGAAACAAAGGTGTTGCTAAAGAAGTGGGAAGTATAGGTTTGAATCTCAAGGCTGGACTTGACCATTTCTGTATACCCCCAACTGAAGCTGCGGTTGTTAATGGGATTGGAAAGAGATTGTCACTCAATGACTATGATTTAGAGCCTTCCAGAATGGCGCTTCATCGATTTGGTAACACATCCTCTGGTGGGCTTTGGTATGTTTTGGGTTACATGGAGGCTAAGAAGAGGCTTAAGAAGGGTGACAAGATTCTGATGGTGAGCTTTGGGGCTGGTTATGAATGCAACAACTGTGTTTGGAAGGTGTTGAGGGATTTGGATGATGCCAATGTTTGGAAAGACTGCATAGACAGATACCCTCCAACAAGCTTGATCAACCCTTTCATGCAAAGGTATAGTTGGCTCAACTATGAATTTTTAAGCTTCCTTAGGTTTGATCAGATTATGAATGCAATGACTCAGTGTGGGTGATGATGATGAAGATTGAATGACTTGGAATATTTGATGAACTGGTTAATTATGTTGGGTTTCCCTGCAAGGACAGGTTTATTTTTTTGAAAGAAGGGCCGGTGTGGCTGCCCTCAAGCCATGATTAATGAGATTGATGCATGTATTTCAGAATCTGATGCGAATTTAGTTGTAATTTCTATGTACCTGTTATACACACACAATTGGTCTATATATGCTTTTTTTTTTGCTAAAAATCATTAATTAGAATTTATTGAAAGAAAAAAATCAAATTGACAAAATAAAGCAGAATCAATTAAATATCAAAAGTTGAGACACACAGTTGGAATCCGATATATTGCAGGTAGAATATATATGCATTAATTATTGCTATGCTTATTCCTACTCAAATAAGTTTTAATGCGTGCACAATTGTCTAACATAGTATGAGAGTGTTGTTTGTGAGAGATTTTAGCCTAAATCCTTCATCCCCAATTAACTATTTGCCTCTCCACGTCCAGGCCAGTCGGAGTTGCACAAAAGTGAAGGTCTTAGTTTATATATATTGATGGCTCCCTCCATATCAGCTTAACTTTTTTTAGGCGCAATACTTGTCACAAAACTTATTTTCTAATCAAAACTTAAATTAATTATTTGTGCATTCAGACAGAACTCGCTAAAGGGGGTAAGCTGTGATACGGTGATGTATGTCATACCTTCATTTATAATTGAGTAGTGCTAGAGATCCCAAAATTTTCTACCAAAATTCAATACCAAATGATGTGGCATTTGCCACCTCATTCCTATAATTTCCAACATGTATTTATATCAATTAATTTTAATCTTATACTTTTATTTTTATCAATTAATTAATCTTGTTAGAAAGAAGTGAGGAAATAATATTGTGAATTATCCCCTGCAATCCCCAACTAATCTAGAACACCATGGATATACCGCAAGAATCGTCTTCATCGCCGTCGTCTCGTGTGGCAAAAAATCTGAAACTCTTGAGATGACAACAAAATTTTAACATGAGATTTGAATCAAGGAATCGATGTTGTTTATTACAAGGATGCTGCCAAAAAAGAAGGTGCGAATATATTATACCCAAAAATAAGAACATGATAGAAAGTTTTAATATCAGCAGGCTATACAAATGATTTTCTCAGTCAGATAATCACAAAGCATTAAATTGCAAGATAACATTTATTAAGAGGTATTCTTTATCTCTAGCACTAAGATAATCTTATCTTTGTTGTTAATTTCCATGGCCAACTGTACTCGATTCTCATCATCGCCCGGCCCTGGGGCAAGGCAGACTAGGCTTGCGCTTAGGGCACCCAAGCTAACGGGCCCCCAATTTTTAAAATTCTTGTAGAATTTTTCCTAGGAAAAAAAAAAAATATATATATATATATAAAGAAACTATTTTGGTGATAAAAAAAAGTCTTCTACTCGTTTTTAAATCTTAATTAATTTGATTGAATTTGTGAGTTTCATTGTTAAGAAGAAAATTAATAAAGAGATTTAAGAATTCAACTTAAATATTAATTTTCACGATTTCAAAGATGTCTTAAATTTTTTCATACTCTACACAAATTACTCCGATTAATTGAATAATTATGCATTTCTCTATTTAATGACCAATTTTTTTACACCAAAAATAAATGTACACATTTATATAGAAAAAATTAGGCCTTAAAATTTCAGTTTGCCTCGGGCCTCGAACATCTCAGGGCCGGCCCTGATCATCGCCAAAGATTATTCAGAAAATTACAAATCAATAGAGGGGAAGTCATATATGCCTCTTTGTATGAATCTTTTGGATATATATGGTGGTGGTGGATATGGTGGCTGCGATGGAGGATAAGTTTTGGAGATTTTAGGCTTTTGTTCAAAGACGTGAGTTTGGGATTCTTTTGATTGATTAACATAATAATCATTTTTTTTTTCAGTTATTTATCTTAGAAATAAATAAATTTAATTTAAAGATATATTCTAATAAAAAAAGACATGTTGGAAATTTATTAGTGATGACATGGTCAATGCCACGTCATTTGTGATAGGTATTTGGTATATAATTTTGGGATCCCAAGTATTTTTCTTTATAATTTTTTTGAACAAAAAATTACATATAATTGAACCAAAATTACTACATTGACAACAAAGTTACCACATACGTTTTACACTATTTACATATAATTGAACAAAATTACAACTTTGACAACAAATTGTTCACAAACTTGTAACAAAGTCGTAGATAGAGTAATTACTTTTAATAGAACAAAGATTACACAAAAAATACTCTCATTACCACAATAACAACACATTTTATTGTTATATCTGTAAGTGGAGGTATGACATACATTTCAGTATTGTAAAACTTTCTCTCGCTAAAGTACTTCTCATATATCGTTCAAGATTTCATCAGCCCTTCAATATAAACACAAACAAATCCAATTCCTCTCATTATGCTAAGCCTATCTTGTCTTTCATAACTTTATCTTTTTGAGGACACACAATGTCTATTTAACAGTTCAGACTTTTCTAGTGGACTCACTAATTATGGACATTTGAAGAAGATTAAGGTAACATTGCATCAGTGTAAATTTTTTAGCTGATTTATACTTGAAAGAGACCCATATTAGATAGAGTCGTACGTTAGGCTATCTTAATCACACTCTAATTAATCACTAGGTTCTTTCAACTAATGTGGCTTAACCGTGACCGTATGCGTGAGATCGATAAACATAACTGGAATTGTCAATTTCAGTTAGTTAACGACACTTATCGATCAATTCATCCAGTGGGAACGATTGAAAAATCTCATCTTTAAGCCGACCTAGAAATGTAATTGATCGATGAGACCTATAATTGGAAGACATATATGCTACGTACCCCTCATTACCTAGCTTGGACAAATTCAACAATCTAGCTTTTAGCTAAATAAGTTTAGTTAAACATCTAGTTACTTAGGTCCCCATAAAAAAATGGTGAAAATGAAAACTGAAGAGAAATTTGCTTAATTTGCCCTACCGGCAATGCCCTTCCCCTCATTTCAGGCCATTACTTCTTTCGATTCGATCTGATCAATTAATAACTTCAACTACTTGGGGAGGCATGCATTGATCATTATCTTAGGGAGAGGTTGCATTGAATCAATGCCATTGATTATTATTCATTAGATCGAGCACGTTCTCTCTGTTGATGTCACTTGATTTCCATTCACACATTTGGACCACATACATGAGAGCTCAAAACCATTCATATGTTATCAAGCTAGCTAGGTCTGAGTCAATAATAAAGTCTCCCTCTCTCTCTCTCTCTATCTATTTTTATAGGAAAATTCTTCAGTACACGGCGTGTACATATACAAGAAAAATACTCTCATCTAAATGAGTTTGGATGAGGCCGTCCAAACTATCCATTTTTGCGTATATTCGACTTCGTATTTTTATAATCTAACCATTCATCTTTTAAATCACCCTCTAAAGATCATCTATGCAAAAATTTAATCAAATTGGATATCGTTTAATCATCCAATTATATCAAACAAATGGACGATTTCGGTGAAAGTTAACATTCTCATTACAACCGTTCATTTGTTTGATATAATTGGATGATCAAATGATTTCCAATTTGATTAAATTTTTGCATAGATGATCTTTAGAGAGTGATTTAAAAGATGAATGATTGGATTATGAAAATATAATGTGTAATGAGCAAAAATTGGATGAGTTTGGATGGGACTCATCCAAATGAGTTTGGATGAGAGTATTTTTCCATACACAATGCAATCTGAGCCGTCCAAACCGGGTCAGAAAAATAGGTTAACATTTTTTTTGACCTTTGGACGGCTCAGATTGTATCGTGTATGTACACGCCGTGTACTGAAGAATTTTTCTCTTAACTATATTGAATCTAGTTGTGCCCATCTCATGTAGGGTTGTACGTACATCTGTTTGGTACATGTGAATCGACTTATTTTTAGCTCATCCAAGCTCATCTCGTAAGAGAAATTAAATAAACCGATCAAGCTCAAACCGGATATATAGCTAATTGAGTTTTGCCCGAGCTTCAACCAAATTGCTAAAGTAGAACACATGGATTTGAAATCTCAAATGCATAGGCTTATAGAAATCGGAGAGTCTTCAATATATGGCATGTACATACACGATGTAGTCTGAACCGTCTAAACCTGGTAAAAAAAAAGGGTTAATTAATTAGTATTTTTTTCAAACTTTTGGACGGCTCAGATTACATTGTGTATGTACACGCCGTGTACTGAAGACTCTCCGGAGTTAAGGAGCTAATCCCCAACAGTGGAGTGTGTCCAACCTTTTATTTTTTTCTTCAAACGAAAATGTCCTTATGAGCCCAAGACTCGTTTTCAAAATGCGAGCATGTGCATCTGATAATTCTTCATTAATGACTCAAAAATACTTATGGATTTGCTTTCACACAATTTAGCAAACTTGTAGTACGTACACTCTGCTGCATCATATTCCATAGCCAATTTGCAATTTTCATGTATCAATTAAAGAAGGAAAAATGATAATTTTAGTCACTGAGTTATGACATGTTTAACACTTAACTCACTTTTGAATTCGTCTTTCACTTAACTCGCTAGCATGTTCGAACCTCACTAAACTAATTAGAGATACCATTTTTGTTAAGTTTGTTTCTTTATAAATTCAATTGCATATGAGAGAGAAAAGTTTGTAGGTTTACGAAAATGACTCTCCATCATTAATTTTTTTAACGACAAAATAAACTGACTGAGTTAAGTGAAAGACGAATTCAAAATTGATAGAGTAAAGTGATATTCTTGAAAGGTCGGTGAGTTAAGTGTCGAACATATCATAACTCAGTGACCATTTGTGCAATTTTCTCATAAAAGAATTCGGTGCTAATGAATGAATGGTGAAATTCAAAGCAGCAGCTAGCAGAAGTGGTTTGTGGCACAGTCCAAGTTGGAGATCAAGTCCAAGTTGGACTAGCTTGTTCATTAGTCTGATGTTGGCAGGTTAGTTGAGGATCTTAATTTCAAATAGTGATCTAATAGGAACAACACCTTCTTTTCTTATCGATCATTTTCCTAATTAATCCTTATCCAAAAGACTGTCAAACTATGCATCATTCGGAGACAATATTAGGTGTTGTAGCAATTAATAGTGGGTAACGTACGTAGGCTAGGATAAGAATTCTGGTATTTGTTCAAAACACTTTGTTTATCATCTTGTTTGATTATAACTTACTGCTCCCTCATACATAGGGTTTGGAAATTTTGTCTTAATTTGTTAAATTAGAGGTGGCAACACTTGGCAAGTGTAGATATGTAGAATCAAATACAATTATTTCCTCTCAATAATTTGAGTGAAAGCCTTTTTGCTGTATGCTCTTTTTTTTTTTTGAAGGATGATGTAGGGGTGGCTTCGGTTAGGGAACCGAGCTTTTTTGCCCTTTACCGTTACCGAACCGAAATTTTCAGGATATCATTTCTTGTTTCCGATACCGTCCCGATTACCCATTTTACCGGAATTCCGGTATCCCGAACTTCATCGGTCGGTTCGGGTCGGTAATGGGCCTACCGGAAATTGCAGAAGAAACCAGAGAAGAAGAAGAAGAGCAGAAGAAACCAGAGAAGAAGAAGACGAGAACAAAAAAAGAAAGAGAGTTGCAGAAGAAAGAGAAGAAGAAGACGAGAACAAAAAAAAAAAAGAGAGTGATGGACTGATGGTTCAAGAAAGAGAAGAAAAAACAAGCGAAGAAGAAGAAGGAGGAGGAGGAGAAACCGAGAAAGAAGAAGAAGAAGAAGAAGAAGAAAAAAACGAAAGGAAAGAGAGTGAATGAGAGTATGAGACAATGAGTGATGGGAGAAAAGAGAGAGTCAGAGAGTGGTTGAGAGAAGAGAGAGAGGGTGAGAGGAAAGAGAGAGACGTTGAGAGAATGAGTGATGGGAGAAAAGAGAGAGTCAGGGAGAGGGTGAGAGGAAAGAGAGAGAAAAGAGTGTCAGAGAGAGGAGGTTGAGAGAAAAGAGAGAAAGAAAGAGAGAGAATGATAGATATTAAAATAAAAAAGTAAAGTGGCGCACGTGAAGAGAGAGAGACTGAGCGAAATGGATGGTCCAGATGCATTCATTTCATATTCTAATGGTCAGGAAAAGTTTACACATATACAAATTTGGACATACTCGGTAGGTTCGGGAATTCCCGAATTTTGGGATTGGGCATACCGATACCGAACCGAAAACCCACTTTCGGGACGGTAATCCCGTACCGATTTTTCGGGAATTTTTCGGGTCGGCTCGGTCGGGATTCGGTCGGTTCGGGACTTTTCGGTAAAAAAAGCCAGCCCTAGGATGATGTATTCTCAATTAATCATGGCTTGCTAACTTTATTATTTAATGGTTGCCAACTCCAGCCTAACAATTTTAATGAATACCAACTAATTGTTATTAGTCAAATTAAATGAAAAAGTGCTTCATCAATAATTGATAATCACAATTAGTTCAGAATGAATTTCTATTTATAAGGAAGAGAGATGGGGCAGGGTACGTACAGAGCAACAGAGTTGTGGGAGTTGTAATTTCCATGCAACTCATCATTTAACACTCAACAATCTACTCTCTCTCTCTCTCTCTCACTCACTCACTCATATACACACACACAGAAAGAGAGATAGGAACATGGAGTTGTTCATGTCAATGTGTCTAGTACTTTCTCTTTCCTATGCTTTCTCCTGCCTCTGTAAGTTAGTTATCCAAAGGAGAGACCAGTCCTGCTATGTGCTGGCCTATGAGTGCTACAAGCCCCCGGAGGACATGAAGCTTCAAACCGATTCATGTGCAAAAATCGTCCTGCGGAACAAAAATCTGGGGCTGGAAGATTTCAGGTTCCTCTTGAAAACCATTGTCAATTCAGGCATCGGCGAGGAAACCTCCTGCCCAAGAAACATCCTCCAAGGCCGAGAAGAAAATCCAACCCTAGCAGATTCACTTTCCGAGATGGATGTGACCATCTTCGACACACTTGACAAGCTTTTCGCCAGGTACACTTCTGTCTCCCCATCACAAATCGACATACTGGTGGTCAATGTCTCCATGTTCTCCCCTGCACCCTCCTTAACGTCGCGAATAGTGAACCGTTACAAGATGAGGGAGGACATAAAGACATTCAACCTCTCCGGAATGGGCTGCAGCGCAAGTCTTGTTGCCGTTGACGTTGTCCAGGGCTTGTTCAAGTCATACAAGGACTCATACGCCCTTGTTGTGAGCACAGAGTCCATGGCTCCTAACTGGTATTGTGGCAAAGAAAAATCCATGATGCTCACCAACTGCTTGTTCCGGTCAGGAGGCTGTTCGATGTTGTTCACTAACAAAAGATACCTTAAGCACCGAGCTATCTTGAAATTGAAGGCTTTGGTGAGAACACATATTGGCTCAAGTGATGATGCTTATAACTGTTGCATACAACTAGAAGATGACAATGGATACCTAGGTTTTCGGCTTACCAAACACCTCACAAAAGCAGCAGCTCTTGCTCTCACAATGAACCTACGAGTCCTAGTGCCAAAAGTGCTTCCACTAAGGGAAATACTCCGGTACCTGGTGGAGTCTAGGCGTCGGGAAAAAAGTGGTACCAAAAGCCAAAAGCTAGAAGCAGTTGGAGTTGGTTTGAACCTGAGGGCCGGAATAGAGCACTTCTGTATCCACCCTGGTGGAAGAGCAATCATAGATGGGATTGGCAAGAGCTTAGCATTAAGCGCTTATGATCTCGAGCCATCTAGAATGGCTCTTTTCCGATTTGGTAACACATCAGCTGCTGGGTTTTGGTATGCTTTAGGGTACATGGAAGCCAAAAAGAGGCTTAAGAAGGGTGATAGGATTCTTATGAGTGGATTTGGAGCAGGTTTTAAGTGCAACAATATCGTTTGGGAAGTACTGGGGGACTTAGATGATGCCAACGTTTGGAAAAGCTGCATAGATAGTTACCCTCCAGATAAAATAGTCAACCCTTTCATGGAGAATTTTAGTTGGATCTATGATGAATGCCTAAGCTTTGTCAGGATTGATTTCTCCAAATTTGCTTAAGTTTTCGTTCCTTGGCCTTAATTATTTTGTTTCGCGCGCGTTGTTTATGATTCGGATTGTTTGAAATTTCTCATGTAAAGGCCGGGGTAGTATTTAATTTGTTTCATCAGCTTCTGTCAAAAGAGATTAGTGTGTGTATCTCATACATAAACACTCTAGATCTAGCTGGTGTTTCTATATTGTGTATTGCCAAATTAATTAATAAAGGTTTCTGTGATAAATGAATTAATTCAAATGCCTTTTATCGATCAGTCTCATACTCTCATGTTTTACTATATAATTCAAGGTCCAATAAGTATACTGAAGCAATATCGTATAATATCCATCTAATCAATTTCTATATTAATGATTTCTACTGGCAAGATCTACTGTAATTAATTGAAATCAGTGGTCATGAGTGTTCTGTCCTCACCAGCACGTTTCTTTTCTCATTTATGCATATATACGTACTGTCAGATTTTTGTTTCATGGACTTTACTCTTATGAACTCTGAAATAAATATGAAGTAGATGCAGGTGATATAAATGCCTATAAATTAAGCTAAAGCACATACAAAAAAGGGGGCAAAAATACAGGTGATGGAAATGCCTATTTTCTTTCACATATATAGTGGCTTCTGTGGTTTTCAAATTTATCATGCATCTAGGCTTCAAAGCGGTGATGAATGCAGAACTTAATTTCTCATAGAATGAAACCTAACTAAGAATAATTCTTTTTTTTGGCCAATAACTAAGAATGATTCTTAATTGGGAAAGTTTATTAATTATAAATCTTGCAGTACTAGAATTCTGCACCATTTGATTCTGCAATGTTAGATGAAAATAAAAGTTGCAGATGCACCTTTTGAAAATGCCAGACTGCAATGTCTGATCACACAATAAATTGTCAATGAATAAAATTAAAAAATTGTGTCCCATGTGTTGGTCCAGCCAAATATAAAGTTGGCCAATGCAAGCTTGCTGTCCTCACCATTCAAAGCAATAAATTTTCCAGTAAGCGTTGTTGTTAAAAGCCAAGTTCAAGAGGCATGGTCTATGAATGCAGCTGTATAGTGCTACATGCAGTACTATTGTCTGCTATGATTACTCAATGACACCACTTATAGACTATGTATAGTGGTCAATCTACTTGCATACATTAAATAACTGGGAGAACAATGCATGGAAGCAGTCATATACAAGCAATATATATATACATATATCTCCTTGCTTAGAAGTCCAGAATTTTACATCACAGTGAGAGGTTAAAAAAAATTTGCTTTATCATTTGCAAGATTTCACATAGGTATGAATTGGCAAAGGAGTACGAAATGACTAGAAAGTAGAGAGTTTGGGGTGATTGGAATATTGTTCAAGCCTTACGTTCTGATACCTTAGACCATTCTGATTTGGGTTTTTCGCTTGATGACCTTCGTCAGCTGTTAAGAGCAGCTTCTGCTGCATCTTTGATCCATATTCGCCTCTCTGCCAATGCAGTAGCACATCTCTTAGCTAGGGAAGCTGGTGTTCATCACCAAGCCTTTGAGTTTTCCTCAATAGCTCCTTCTTATTTGGAGGCAGCACTCTCTTTTAATTGTAATGATGTTTAATCAATAAAGTTATTCATTTTCCTTAAAAGAAAAAAAAAAGCCCAAGATCATCTGGGATCGAGGTTTACTGCTGTTAGACAGCTATTAGAGCAAAATATATATTTTGTAAGAGGCCCGGTGGGCTGATTGAACGAGTTCCAAATCAAAATGAGAGCAAGAGGCCCGGTTAACATAATTTGTTCCAAGTCCAAAAACTATACTATTAGATGCAATCCACATTTTTATTTGTTAATATAGGTCCAATGGACAAGGTGTTCACAATTTCATATCGCCTGGAATTTTTTTTTTTTACCCTTTTGTAAGAGGAATAGAAAATTAAATGAACAAAAACTAAAGAAAAAATGAACATTATTTCATTGGCACAAGTGTTTCATAAAAAAAAAAATTATTTTTCTAGTGAGGCCTACCGTGTTCAATTTTGGCGGTCCAATTATAAGGTATCACCTAACAACGATATTCTAACACCGTGGAAAGTGGAAACTAACCTCAATACTTTTTCTAAAAAAAAAAATTCCGAAAACCTTGGTTTTTTATCAAAAACTGTGGATTATAGCATACGATTTTTTTGGCTAAAATCACATATTCTTATTTTCTCACCAAGATCCTCCCACTCTCAAATCATGATTTTTAAACATTTCTCGGACAGACAAAACGCAAAAATCTCGATCCGTTTATATTTTACGATTATCCAAAGGACGATACTTGGTGTGCACCTCATTATGCTTACCCCATATGTGGCCCAATGAGGGACTGCCACGTGTCACTTTTAAAAAGAAAAAATATTTTTATTTTGTTGCAAATTTTCATCTCCGACAACCATCTCTTCTCCTCTTCGCCGGCGAAGTTTTCCGGCCACATCCGACAGCGAAACTGGTCTCAAATGCCTCTGGGTGCCCAAATCAGCTGCACCCAAGCTCCCACGAGCTCATATGCCGCGCCGTCTCTCACGCCGCCGCCCAGACCCGCGCGGTTTGCCTCTGCCACCCTCACCCACAGAGCCCAGCCGTGCGCCGGCGTCTCTGTTATCGTCCTTCAATTCCCCGTGCCTCCATCTCTCTCACCACCGCTTTCTCCGATGAAGAAGGCTAGAGAGAAGAAGAAGAAGAAGAAGAAGAAGAAAGAAGACAGAAGAGAGAATGAAGAGAGATGAAGGAAGAAAGAAAGAAACAGAAGGAAAAAAATATATTTGTTCTAACTGAAATTCTCAAGTACGGTTTGTATGGGTTCTCAAAATTATTTTAGAGTCTTAATGAAATCTAACGTGAGACCTTATAAGGACCGAAATAATCTTTTTTTAACTATTTCATCAAATTAAAATTAAAATAAATAAAAAAAAGTTAAGAGCCTCTTGTAGCGACGACCAATTCGTCGCTACAAGTGTTTAATTTTTTTTTTTTAAGTTTGAAGAAATGTAAGGGAATTTAGTTATTAGGGCTCTTTTGGACTCTATAATTAAACAAAGCAAATACACTTTAGCAACACATTGTCTATCGAAATCGGTGTTTCGCGTATTTTTGTCAATTGTGCAAATTGAGAAAATTTTCCTTATTATAGCACATGGTTTCTATGTAAAATAGTATTTTTTTAAATGATTAAATTCAGTTTACCCCCCTGAACTTTACACCAAACATCATGTTGGTCCATGCACTTCTAATTTCATTAGAAACACCCATATACTCTTCAATTTAATAAGTTTAGTCCCTCCGTTAGTGACGTGGCATGCCCAGTCAGCTTTAGTTGATGACTGGGCATGTCACGTCACTGCCAAGTCAGCCAAGAATGGGCCCCACTCATGCCACGTCATCACTTAACGGTCAAAGTTAACGAATTGACTGACGGATTGACTGACGGATGGACTAACATGACGTTTGGTGTAAAGTTCAAGGGGGCAAACTGAATTTAATCATTTTTTTTAAATCTAAGCAAAATCCAGTGTTAACGAGCATAAAAAGAAAAAAAAAATTCAATGACAGGTATTTTCGCGGCAATTGCAGGTAAAGACTAAAGAGTGAAATGGTGCAGTGTAATGTCAGGTGTGACATGGAAAATCAGAGTTGTGGAAAAAAAGAAAAGCAAAAGAGTCTTCAGCCGTCACTCAACTACTAGTGCTTTTCCTTCCTTCCATGCACCTTCTTTCCTTTGTCTTCTCCCCCTATCTCTTTCTCCTACACTTGTTTATTCTCCATTATTATCATCTGCTCCATTGTTTCACTTTCCCAATCTCAACTTCTGCATGAACTCATCGCCATAGCCACATCCTCTCAACCATGTCAATTGAAGAAGGTACTATCCTCTCCCTCCCCCCCTTTCTTTAATTTTATTAATTCGATTGAAAAAAGATTCGAGCTTTCGATTATAATACTGAAATGGAATATCAACTTGTCACATGCATAGTTTCATTTCAGAAAGAGAACTTCCTTTTCCTCTTAAACAGACGATTTGATTTGTGTTCATAGGAGGTGAGAGAGACATAGAGAAGGGATTGATGACGACGGAGCCGTCGCCTTCGCCGTCGCCGTCGCCGTCATCGACGGCTACGGCGCCGGCTCTGGTCCTTTCCAACTCCGGGAAGCGGATGGACCAGGCCGGGAAGAAGAAGTACGTGAAGCAGGTCACCGGCCGGCACAACGACACCGAGCTCCACCTGGCGGCGCAGAAAGGCGATCTCGCCGCCGTGAAGCAGATTCTGCAGGACATCGATTCGCAGATCGTGGGGACCGTCAGCGGCGCGGAGTTCGATACGGAGGTGGCTGAGGTGAGGGCGGCTGTGGTGAATGAGGTGAATGAGCTGGGAGAGACTGCTCTGTTCACGGCGGCGGATAGAGGCCATCTGGATGTGGTTAAGGAGTTGTTGAAGTATTCCAATAAGGAGAGTGTTGTGAAGAAGAATCGGTCCGGGTTTAGTCCCTTGCATATTGCTGCAACTCAAGGGCACCATGGTAATGATCTTCAACTTTTTTGTGGTGCTTTGTGATTTTTTGGGTGTGTTTACAAGTTTGATTGTGGTTAACATTGCAATTAGTATGATAAAAGTTGCATCTAAATCTCGGGGATCTAGCATGTGTCATTTCTCTTGTTATTTTTAGATGAGCAAAGCTGCACCAAAAGTTGGAAATCCATGTTTATGATTTTAAAGAATTATCAGTTTTGGCTAATGGAGTATCCAAGAGACTTGCTTTGGATGGTATTTTGACATAACCAGACATAAAGCTAACTGGTTTTAATGCCAATGTTCAAATTATGATTTCCTATTCTAGTCTAAGACTCTGAGTAGAATGAAGGGTCAAGCTTGGAAGTCCTCGATTGAATGTGATAATGAATGTTTCTCTGCAGTGTGACAATACGTTCATACTCGTACTTTTCTTGCAGCCATTGTTCAGATACTTCTAGATCATGACCCTGGGCTAAGCAAAACAATTGGCCCATCAAATGCAACCCCACTTATATCTGCAGCTCAAAGAGGGCATATAGCTGTGGTTGATGAACTGCTGTCAAAGGATTCTACCTTGCTGGAGATTTCAAAATCAAATGGGAAGAATGCATTGCATCTAGCTGCAAGACCAGGGCATGTGGAGATTGTAAGAGCATTGCTAAGTAGGGATCCACAGTTGGCACGAAGGACAGACAAGAAAGGGCAAACTGCCTTGCATATGGCTGTTAAAGGGACAAGCTGTGAGGTTGTGAAATTGCTGCTTGATGCAGATGCCGCAATTGTGATGCTTCCTGACAAATTTGGTAACACAGCATTACATGTAGCCACCAGGAAAAAGCGAGCAGAGGTACTTTATATATGCGCTTTGCTGTACCTTTTTGTTTATTGATGCATCTTTTAAATGGTAAAGGTAGTAATTTAATTACATTTTAATAAATTATTAATGGCTTAAGTAACAAAGGTAACAATTCAATGCTATGTAATTACATATCATAAAGCTGTAGGAGTCTTGCAAATTTCAAGCACTTGTTGCAAAGCCGATGCAAGTTTATTTTAACTTTCACCAGGATTCTTTTTGGTGCCGCGGATCGTGGAAGGCATATGTTTTTCTTAGGATGAAAATCATAGTTTGATACAGAGTAGTAATATATGTCAACTGTTGTTCTCAAAAATTTTGCTTTTGAGACTTTATTGTATTTCTGGCATATTTTAGCTTTGGTCCAAGGAAACTAGCATTAATCTGCTAGCTTCTGTCCACAATTGTTTTCAGTTTGCTCAAGCTTTATTTTCTCTTTCAAATTGGATACTCTGCAAGGTATTAACTTTTGTGATTGGATTTTCACAGTAATTCTTTGATTTGTGTAAGCACATCCCTACTGAAATTACAGGTTGACTTACTGTACTAAATGTTTATGTTTTTTTATCTTTCCTTGCAGATAGTAGACGAGTTGTTATCCCTCCCAGACAGCAATGTTAATGCACTAAACAGGGACCACAAAACGGCTCTTGACATTGCTGTAGAGCTTCCACTCTCACAAGAATCCGCGGATGTAAGGGCTTGCCTTGATAAATACGGTGCTCTTAGAGCTAATGAACTAAACCAACCAAGGGATGAATTGAGAAAAACAGTGACTCAGATCAAGAATGATGTTCATATCCAGCTTGAACAAACAAAGAAAACCAATAAAAATGTTCAAAACATTTCCAAAGACCTCAGGAAGCTACACAGAGAAGGAATCAACAATGCCACCAACTCGGTCACTGTGGTGGCTGTTTTATTTGCAACAGTTGCCTTTGCAGCTATCTTTACTGTGCCCGGCGGTGATAATAATGATGGGACGGCTGTGGTAGCGAACAGTCCTTCATTCAAAATCTTTTTCATTTTCAATGCCATCGCTCTTTTTACATCTTTGGCTGTTGTGGTGGTTCAAATTACATTGGTCAGAGGCGAGACAAAAGCAGAGAAAAAAGTCGTAGAGATTATCAACAAGTTGATGTGGCTCGCTTCAGTGTGCACTTCAGTGGCATTCATGGCCTCCTCTTACATTGTGGTTGGCCGGAAGCATAAGTGGGCTGCAATTCTGGTCACAGTTGTTGGGGGAATGATAATGGCAGCGGTTCTTGGCACCATGACATATTATGTGATAAAGTCAAAGCATATCCGGTCCGTGAGGAAGAGGGAGAAGAGCACAAGGAGGAGTGGATCCAACTCGTGGATGCCCTCAGACTACTCCAATTCGGAAATTGATCGAATTTATGCCCTTTGATCTGGTGTGAATCCTTTGCGGAATTTGTAGGATTTAGAGACTGAAACACTGAACAATGAATGTTGTAACACTTGAATAGGTGCAGAGGTGTTTGGAGATATCCCTTCAGGAATGATCCTGGAGTTAAATAAGTGCAATGTATTTGTCCCAGTTATTCTTTGCTTCCTTTCTTATCTATTTGAACAGCTGCAATTGTCCTGTAACAAATCCCAAATAGGCCTGTGTATATATTATATTTGTGAAGACAAAAACAATTTTTGTTGTAATTCACGTAGCAAGTAAACATTAAGATTTCATTAAAATTTCATTAAAATTTCCTAACAATGTTTGTTTTTACTGTTCTCAATTAGGGACATGGGTATGGTTTCTGTGTGATATTAACTAAGGAACAGGCTGAAGCAATTAGCAACCTACGTCCCTACCATTTCCTTCTTTTTCCCTGCTAACATTTATGAAATTAAAGTGGGGAAAAGGTTGTGTTTAGATGCATATCTATAGTGATCAACAACATCAAAGTATTAGGCTTTTGATTGCTTTCTTTAGGTCTAATCCTGTAAAATTTCTGGCTGACATGTTCACTCAATTTAAGCAGGTTTATAATGCCCACTAGGATTATCTGGGAAACGAAAAGGGAAGGAAACAAGAGCCAACTAAAGGCTGTTTGTCTGCACTTGATGATCCGATTTCCTCTCAAGTTGAATATATTAAGAACACAAAATGCTTCTTGGATCAACAAATGATATACATGTTCTCTAAATGATATATAATTAACCAAAAGCAGAAAAAGAGTTAGGAGTGTATGGTATTACACTGTGAAACAAATAAGTGAGTCGAGAAAAGAAAATAAGCAGAGATGTCTTTTAGCTACTCTTAAGAGGCAGACAGGTGGGTTTTTCAAAACTCGTGATTCGATGATTGGCTGAGACATAATGATGGTGATCTTTGCCTAATCTAATGTTACTTTGAAGTTAAATATTCATCATGGAAATGATGCAGCTGGCTCTCTGAATTGATGGCTTCTTACACTAAATCAGCTATTGGTATATAATTAATGGAGGATTGGAGGTGATCTCACCTATGATATATTGATTGTAATGTAACTTTAATTTTCTCTTTAACCAGTAATCAGGCACTGTAATCTTCCCTATAAACAGTTTTAATTAACCTGATCAACGTCAAGTTTTAAGTATGGAATCAGGGGACACAAAGAAGATGTAGGCTTAGTTCTACTCTTGCTTCAGATTTTGAGTTGTACAGTACTGATGAAAATTTGAAATTGATGACATGTTTTCTCAAGTAGTTGAAATAATTCAGGAGTATATATTTGTTTTATTGCTTTCATGAGTTGATCCTTTGCTTTCTCTATAGCCTCAATTCAACATTTAATAGCTAGTTGAACTCTAGAGCAATGTTAGGATTTGCTGAGTGAAACATTTAATCAAGAGACAAAGGAACATGAACTTGTCAAAGGGGAAAAACATTATATCTTGGCAGAGAAAATATAACTACTAACAAAAATAAGTAGCAGATGATTCAGAACGCATCAATCAAACAAAAGTGTGAAATGCTTCCTGATTTGAAGGTCTATATATACTTAGTCTAGGACATATATTTCATTGAGGCTTTGAACAAACTTTAACAAGATTTTCCAGCTTGGTAGTTTTAGAGCATCCATGCATGCACTGAATCAAAGCTTATATATATCCATCTATCAAATTTGTAAAAGAAGGAAAACAAGAACACATCATTAACTCAAGTTCTCTCTCTCTTTCACTCAGCCCCTGCAAAGGTCTGGTCTTTCTTGGTCCTCACTTGGTGATATTGAAGCTGACAATGAGTAAAAACCAACTTCACTCGCAGTCTTTCTCGAACGAAATGTTTGCTGAGATTGCTTGCAATGTGCAATGGCCCCCTGAATTGAACTCTCCATTTCTGAATTTGCACTGTTGCATCTCTTTAGAAACTTTAGCTCATGAGTTGCACTTGAATGGTTTGAACTTGAAGATGAAGAAGAAGCAGATGAGGAGGAGGAGGAGTAGGAGGATGGTGAGGTAGAGTTCTTCGTTGAATCCCGCTTGATAGCTAACGAAAATGACCTCCTGTGAAGACCAGCACCATTCTCAGTAATCTTGTCTTTGTTGAAGCCCCTCATGCCAGAAGCAGACATTCTATATTTGTCTTTCTGAATTTGTCCAAAGGGGTTTTTCTTCCCCGTCTTCGCGTACTTACTCAAGTCCTCGGATTTCATAACCATTGCTTCATCTGCATTTTTAGCAGCAGCTGCAGCACTGTACTCATTAGAGCAACCAGTTTTGCCAAACAAGGACTTGAGATAAGCCCTTGAAGCCTTGAGCTTAGACCCTAGTGAGGAGTACTGCTTCAACTTTTTGGTCCAAGACTTTTTCGAGTTTTCATTGACGAATCCAAATCCACTCACTTCAGTTGCATACTCGAAAATATACTCATCCCGGTTCAGCTCTCTGCTAACTTGACAAGACTCCGAAGGTGAGATGTTGCAGGATTCGAATGGGGTACTCATTGTTGTTGGAGTTGTGGTAGTAGTGGCTAATGGGGTGCTATAGAATTCTTCAAATCTATCTTTTGGGTTATGATCAAAGCATGAAGTGGAGTTTTGGAGTAGTTTTTCGACCATTTGTAAACGCGGTGGGAGGTGAAGAGGAAGGAGCTTTCCTTTGTAGAAAAGCTCATCAGCTGGTGAAGTAGTTGAGGGCTCTATTTCTAGTGAGCTTGATGACATTTGAAACTCAAACTCTCTTGGGTGTGGAGGAGAGCTCATAGAGTGGGAGAGGAAGGTGGAGTATGAACCGACTTCCATGTCTATGTAGTCATCTTCTGAAGGGTCATAGGATAAGTGGTCAACAGCCATCACTATTTCTCTATGAGGTTAAGACAAAGAATTTGCTCTTTGAACTTGAAGAGAAGTAGTTCAGAAGAAGCTGAGCTTTGGTGAGGGTTTTGAAGGGGGTTATGCAACCTTTAAAAAGGGTCCAAAGTAATAACTGTGTCTAGGGATATTTTTTCATGGATGTTCCTAATTTCCAAATATAAAATTCCAAACATTATGTGGAGTGTGGACCTTTTTCTGTTGGCCAATATGTTTGTTTTTGCGGCTCATTTCTTGTGTTATATGTGGAAAAGAAAACGAACCGACTGAGAGAGAAAATTTTCAATGGCCAAGCATCCTTGACAAGCATTGTAGTCAGCATCATTAGGACTTTACTTTGTTGGGGATGACCAGCCAATCCAAGTTCTTAATTAACTGCAGAAAATTAAGAAATATTGTGCTAAAAAATACATAAATCTAGAATTAATTAATAAGCACCATGATGTAAGAATTAATGAGTCCCTTTTGTTGCTTCAAGCCTTTAATCATCAATTTTGCTTTGTTCACATAAAACTGTTTGGATTTACTTGAAAAGATATCAGTATCATCATTAGCATAACAGTCGAGGAACAGTAGCCTAACTAATATAACTTATCCTATTAGCTAGTGAATTAAATACTCATCAGTTAGGCGCATGTACAAGAAAATAGGTATTCCTTAAACTCAGATACCCTTTTAGCCAAATTCAAATTGGGAACCAACTCACATCTTAAAACCTGGCTTTTCTGCACTCTTGCAATATAAAATTCTCACTCTTTCCCTCTCACTCTTTAAGAAAACAAAACTTGAAAAAGCTCTTGTAATGTACATAGAGCTAAAGAGTCACTTTATCTCTCACTCCCTAACTAATAAGAAAAGCAAAACCTGAAAGCACTTCTAATCAATAGAGTAGTGCTTAGAACTAAAGAATCACTTTGGACTTCACCTGATGATCTGCTACTTGTACTGGATTCATGGATTTGTTTTTTACTTTCATTCTCAATGATCAATTCGTGCGCACACAGTGCTTTTAGATTTTCATGAAGTTGGTTTTCTTTATTTCCTACTAATTATAACAAAAATGAGACATAAGTATATAAGATTTTTATAGAGAAAGTGTGGAGCTCATCAAAAGCCAAACAGAATCCGACATTTGGTGGTGGGAAATGGAAATTCCGGATGCAATGCCTGCGAAGCTCGAGACTTTTATTTGTCTTCTCCTTTTTAACACACTCCCCATCTTTACGTTCCATCTTTTTCTATCTGTTTCTGTTTTCAATTTTAACCACTAAACAAATCCATGGGATTCCCTCCTTTTTCCAAAGTCCAAATGGGTGGTTGGTTATGGCTAGCTCTTATATTAGAATGCCCAGCAGGTCATTTAAGAAATAAATCAAACAATGAATCATATTATCATTGGTAATGTCACAACTCACATTCATATTCCATATATAAACAAGGGAAGAATCAAACATAAGAGCATAGTTTTTCTACTTTTAAACCCTGTATGAGTTTAGGGTCACCGCATCCAAAGAATTAAAAGAGCAATGCTATTCACACTCTCAGTTTGTCATTCTGTAACGCTCATTTGTGAGCGTTTTAAGATCACAAAATATTAAGTTTGGGGAGCATGATGACAAATTAAGAGCGTGAATAGCATCCCCTATTTGAAATTGTTTAAAGACAAGTAGTGTTGAACCCATAAAGATCTAACCTCAACCTCTCACCCCTCTCTAGAAAAATCCATGTATTCATATCAGTGGCTCAAATTGTTTGGAGCAAAGATGGAAAATTCATTGTTTGGTTATTTCTCTCTTCTTTTAGACAAACGGCATTGGTAGGATGCACAACTGTCCTCCTATAGCAGGCATCGAGAAAGTGTTTCTTCTTTACCTTGGACCCTCCTGCCTCGACTCAATGTTCAACTCTTTGCATCACCAACATATAGCATTTAACAATATGCAGGGACAAGTTATATTACAAGGAAATCAAGCAAAGAAGATTAGAAGACCCACAACCCTAAATTGAGGATGTATCTAATTGGTTCAAGGTTTGACAAATAGAGCCTCTCCGATTCGAGTACCCTTGCCGGCTATCCCACCAGCAACAAGTAGGGCTGAAGATTGCAACAAAGATAAACAGCTCTGATCAACATCTTTTAGAAGTCGTTTTAGAAACCGACTTTTGAGGGATTTTGGGTGGAGCAAATTCCCAGTCCACTAGCTTCTGTACCCTGTTGCTTAAATCATAGGAGGACCTGCATAATGATGTTGCTCTTGAAAGAAACGAAACTTGTACTTCTATATCAGGAAACCTTTTCAAAACTACATAAACAAAAGATCTGAAGCCACCCACATTCTCATCTGGGCTCCTCCATAACTTAGTGTGGACGCATGAGAGGCCCGCTCAGATGATATCCCCCACTTAAGAGGAGAGAAGCAATTCAGGCCACATTCTGAGTCGTATTGAACAGTTTTATGAAAGAGATTGCAGGGAAGCTAAAATATCATCATCCAACACCAACACAACAAAGATTGTCTGCGAAGCTGTTAGACAAATCACCAACTACATCCAAATTACAACTGTCATTCACTTGTTTTGTCAAATATTCCACATTACAACATATGGGTTCGAGAATTCAAAGAAAAATTAACAAATCAGTAATCCAGGTTGTTAAAATAAGTTACAAAGAAAAGTGTGTGAAGCTTGTGGGAGGTCAGGTACAAATTATATCATACTTTATACAGAGGATATCTTTTGAAACTTGAATAATGGCGGTCACCTATCCGGCATAATTATAGGTCTATTTGGTTGTTGATGAATCACCAGATCTTAGTTCCCTCTCAAGTTCGTCAAATTCCCACTCACCGACCTCTTCTGTCGAGTAGTCATGACCAACCTTGCCAAACTCGGATTCCAGCTTTGCTAGTTCATCTTCAGGGTCAAGCACTTTCTCTACCTTGATTGCACCCGACTCCGGATGCTGCTCAGTCTCAGCTTTCTGTGCAACTGCTCCCTCTGCTGAGAGATGTGATGGAGCACTCTGCAGCTTGTCATCAGATGAAGCACTCTGCAGCTTGTCATCAGATGGAGTTTCGGCTTTGGGAATTGGAGTCTCTATTTGTAGGATTGGTCTCTCAACAGCTTCAAATTGTGCTCTTAATTTTTCAATATCATCAAACAGCTCCTTAACCCTTGGGTCATCTTTCCTAGAATAGGCAAGCCAAGTAAGTCATCTTCAGGGGTTTTGTGAAATGCATCTTCAAAAATAGTGTACCAAGGGAAAAAAAAGTACAAAGGAGCAACTGAATACACCACCAGGCATTCATACCTGAAAGTTTTAGATCTTTCCGAATAAAACTGCTCTTTCATGTTATCAACTACACTGAAGGTGGTAATAATCTGAAACAAAATAACAGAAATTAATGCATGCATGTCAATAGTTAAATACAGTGCCCCGATAAAATTTGGTGCTTTACAATACCAAGAAACCATTATACAAAGTTTGAAGCATTCCTAATTGAGTAGTTTTTACAGACTACTTGCAAAGGAAAAGTTTGGATCATACCCAAAAATGACATGCACAAACAACTTTCACAGGGAACCATTCTAAATTCCTAACTCTTCAAATTAAAAGAGCAAACTTGTAATTCTTTTTCGTTTATCTTTTCAAATCTGCATGCTTTAAATAAAAAACATCACCCTATTGAATCACTAAAGAAACCCACAAAGTCCGTATCTGGAGATTTCTATGTTTTTACCTTGGTTTCGTGGTCCAAATATTCCTCCTCAAGACTTCTTAATGGATTTAATACTTTGGAATCCTCATTCTCTGAACTAGATGCCATCCCTGACCTGTTTCGTCAGGTCAAAAGACATTAAGAACAGAGCAAACAGAACGAAGGCACAATCATCATAGTGTCAAAAAAAAAAAGTAAAAATAAAATAAAATAAAATATTACTTCTTGCTCAAATTCTTAAGATTCTCCACAAATTTCCCTAAACGGCTGATAGAAGGCCCCAACTCTTTCTGCATTAGAACATGACATGTTTACTTAAAGAACAGGAGAGAAAGAGAGATAGAGATAGAAAGAGCGTCAATACCTTGTAGGCAGAGAGAAGATCAATGGCGAAGTTCACAAAATAGTCCTCATGTTTCTCCAATTCATCACTTGAAATGCAAAAAAGCAATAACTATTTAAATAACAATATATAGAGCACGAGAAACAACATAAACCAAATGTGCAACTACAACATTCAGTTTAAAGGAACAAAATGCTGACAAATGGAACAATGAGCATTTAGAAATTGCATGGAGTTGAAGAACATACCTGACCTGCTTCTCCTTATTTTCTGCATATGAGCACCGGAGTACCCAAGTATCTTCCAAAAAATTAATCCATGTATGTAAAACATCTGCCTCTACCTTACATGAGGCAATGGATTTTGATAGTTCATCTTCCTGTCAAAATTTCAACCCGAAAAAAAAAAAAAGACGACTGGATGAATGAGCCATGGATTGTTCAGAACATCAACAATAGCGGGGGAGGGGTAAGATCCATCACAACCTTTGTTTCCAAGTGAGCAACAATCTTGGTATTAGCTTCCTCAAATTGGTCCCTCTCTTCCCTTGAATTGCGAAGACGAGCATTAGCTGCAGCCAAGGAGATATTAACCTGTACCAAATAGATATTCACAATCAAATTGGTCCCTCTCTTTTAAATATTCACAATCAATGAAGATAAGTAATTTAATAGATAAGAATTTGGAGAAGGAAAAGATCTTCTAAATATCATTTTTCAGATAATAATATAAACCTTGAAATGTAATTGAAAATAGGAATCCAATATCACAAATCTATCAAAAACTGATAAGCTCAGGAATAATTTTCAATGACATGAGACACTCAGGTCCTTAATATCTATCTGGAAAATGAACTTTTATGTCGTAATCAGAAAAGATATAATTATATAGCAGCTTGCAACTAACAGATGGTGGACAGTGGACTTACAACAAAATCTTACTTTCTTGGTTACATTGGAGGGGAATCAAAATCTTACTTTCGCAACTAAATAATTAAAAAAAAAAAGCAGTACACAGATTGTTTTAGGAAATCATAGAGAAAAACAAGAGAGAAACCTTTTTCAATTGAGCCTCGAGATCATCCCTTTGTCTTTCAAGCTCTGCAACCTCAGCTTCTATTTCCTGAAAATGGCCATCAAGACAAAATCTAAAACTCCCTCCCAAGACTTATGGAGCAAGTATTGCCTCTCTACCACATCTATAACATAAACTAATGGATTTAGAAATATCATGAACCAAAAAGAAGGCTTTCTGCCGAGGTAAAAAAAAATAGAAAGAAAACAGAAGCTGTTAAACAAACTGGAATTAATTTAATAAATTTCGATACTGAAGAAATAAGCCGCTGAACTTGTGATATAAAAAAAATAAAAAATAAACATATTGAAAGTATGCAGATGTTGCAATGGACAAAATTCAGCTGGTTGTTAAATGCAAAAGACCAAAAGCTGAAAAAAGGGATTACAGTGTCTGCCCCTGTGGAACAAAAGATGAAATACCACATTAATTGAAGTATTTTGACATGTTTTCATGATAAAGCGAGAATGATATCACCCAAGAATTTCTTTGAAATATGTTTCATTCAAGTACAAACTACACGTCATCACATGTTTATATGTTAGTAATGTTGAAGCACATTACCTTCTCTCTTTCACCCACTTCACTTGCTTTCGACACACGAACTTTTAGTGCCTCCTCCTTTTGAAGTCTGCCATTTACGAGTTACAAAGAAATTAATTTTGTTTTGTCTAAACCAGACATTCTGAAAACACTCGTAAGTAAGTGCAGACTACATGACAATACAGTTAAATCAATCAACAGTATAGTTCCAAAGAGCAATGAGGATTTCACAACAACTTCATTTAAGGTCCCCTTATAGTTAAGGGAGTGCAGATCCCCTCTCTCCCAAAATCAATAATTATTTTCCTTCTTTTTGTGATTTACAAGCAATACAGGGTAAAGGTTGTAGAGAAAGCCTACCACTCGGCCATAATTCTTAGAAGTGTCAAACTTTTACAGTTGAGGCAAGTTATGATGGACTAATAACAAATAAATTATAGAGTTTTCCTGGGCACCCGGTGACTAAAGAATTTGTGGTCTCACCGTTGGATCTAAACCCGACAATGGAGAATAGCTAGAAGTAAAAAAGTGAAGCCCATGAATTCTTTGGTTTATTCTCCACCGCTGGATTTAGATCTGGTGAGTGACTGCAAAGTCCTTGGTCAATTAGGCTGTTACGTTTGTGCCAATACTAAATCTACAGGTGATTGTAAATTTGTATAATCTTTTGTCATCTAATAAGCAGGACATCACATGAGGATGCTATCACAGTAGTCTCATGAATTGATGCTCAATAGTTTGTGGAGAAAGAGTCTTTAAATGGAGACATCTGCTCAAAATATTTTCATATGAAGACAACAATCCAAGCCACAAAATATTCATTTTATATGAAAGATGATTATTAGTTAATAATTTGCCATGTTACATAAGTATGTTTAGACTGACTTATAACAATGCCAATGCCACCAAGAAGTATATCAATGAACACATGTCTTACGAGTAAAAACAATGTAAGAACATGACCTGATACTACAGAACTCAACATGAGAACAAAAGTTTCCTAGTTACGTTGTTCTACCTGTTATCTGAAATACGATTTTCAGCTTTTGCAGAGGAGCTAGCAAGAGATTCTGATAAAACCTTCAATTTGTCAACCTGCTTATACAACCGGAATAGTGTTGGTAACAGGAGCTTTCATAACACCGAAAGGCTAAAAGGAAAAGAGCATTTTTATGGGTGCATGAGTAACAAATCAAAAGATCAAGTTGCACATAAATTGGAAAACATAAAAAGGCTATTGAAGTACAAAAATTCATCATCTCATAAGGCAGAGATGACTAGCAATTACATGACAAATGCAAAAGGGAAAAGGATTAGCTGCAACATAATCAATACCACTTTCCAATCAAACTATGTGAGGAAAGTGTTCAAACTTATGCATGCATCACATAAGACATTGATTTCTTGAACCAGACTAGATAAACCTTTCACACATTTTGTATCAACAGATTTGCTCCTAGTACTACACATATGTAGTTGCATCTCCATATTGGAGGAGTTGCAGCATCTAGCAGACATCCCAATGCCCTTCGTTTAACAGACACTTTGTCCATATTTACAGCCAACAGATTGACAGGCACAAGGACAATATGGCAATGCTAAAACTCTCAAACAAAACAACGTAAAAGTCACCAGAGATAATATTGTGAACAAATTTTGAAACTATGCTTTCAGATATGTAACCAACTGAAGATCAAGACGTACTTTTTGAGCATGGATCTCTGAAGAATCTCCATTGTTCAAAAGTTTCTTCTTCAGTAAAAGCCCTTCTAATCTGGAACAAGCTCGAATTTGTGCAAGTGCTTCTTTTAATGCCTACCAGAAACGCAAGGCAATTAGATTCCATATCTTTTACCTTTCATACTTCAAGAAACACTATCCAATATAAAATTTTCAGCATTCCATTAAATCCAGCCTTAAGAAGGATCAAACACTGCACTTGCATGTGTACATGTACACCTCTTACATGGTACAGTTCATTACACCTTGTGCAGGATGTTATCTTTTTCATTAAGTTGCCCGTTAACTTTTTCTCCTGTCCAGGGAACTCTTTAATTGGACTCAGTTACTGTATGCCTGCTAACCTTGTGCATTATATATTAGGGATTCAATAGGCACCTTTTACATGAAACCCATTAGTAGACATACATAACATACATAACAATTACTATTAAAATGAGAAGCCAGCAGGTTCAATTGCTCATATGTTAGCAGTAATCTAATGCTCTCTGATCAAACAAATAATTATAATAGCATCATAAATCCATGAAGCTTCTTCTTCATAGTATTTTCCATGTCTTTGCTCTTAAAGTTAATCATACAAAAGCAACGAAGCACAGTTAATGACAGCCAAGCTTACCTCTACTGTTTCCAATTGTGTTTCTTCCGATGCTTTGTCATGACCTTCAGTTGAAGGAGACTTCAGAGGTGGTGTCCTTCCATCAAGCTTCTTCTTTAAACTAGAGGCCTCCTCATCTATTCTGTAAACAGGACATATATTTAACTATGGAGGTAAGAAACATGTTTATCAGCCCAACCTCACCCTTAGCACATGAGTGAGGTTATCGTTTCCTACATGTCTGAATATAAAAAGTTTCTAAACAGAAATTTTCTGAAAGTTTACATAAGTATAATCAAAGTTTTTCATGATCAATTATCAACTGACTTAGCGATAACTCGTTTAACATTCTTTCTTTGGGAGTAAATGGGTGTGGTAAATCTAGGTTTGTGTAGACGTGAAAAGTTACTCATGAAATTGCTATATTAAGAAAATGTGAATAACCTATAATAGAGTATATTGATAAGGAATGTATTAGCTTGATAACTCCCAACATAAATGAAAACCGAAAGAGATAGAGAGAAGAGAAAAGCTCCGTAGTTTCCACACACCTTCCGAGATCAGCATTAATCTTCAACCCTGTAATTGCACCTTGTGCAAATTGAAGCAATTCCTCTCGCTTTACCTGTACCCAAACAAATATGATGAACTGACACGCTTCACTTAAGCAAATAGAAGGAACAACTCTTGCATATATTGAATGGAATAATCAATACTCTCCTTTAAGCAATGGAGCTAAGAACATTAAAGTTTAATGATAGGGATTTCCATCATGATTTCATGACCTTTGCTAAACTAATAGAAACAAAAGGGATAGCTCTATTACACGATAAATCCCACATTAAAAGAATGAGAACTAATTATGTTCACACTTCATGAAAAATATATGTCAGGTTTCCCAGAACTCTCCAAATTTGTGGATATGATGTAATTTGTAATCATAGTTTTATGTATTTACCAATACTTCATCGTTGTAACTCGAAAAAGCTTTTGCCAAGTCCTGTATACTGCTCACAATAGCATTGTGAACTTCTTTCCCTCCAGTAAGACAGAGCCTGTAAATTTCATATAAAACTAAAATAAGAAGAAAAGAAAGAAAGAAGAATAAAAACAGTCCTATTCATGCTAACCCCAACACAATTCATTAGTGGTTGGTTTTCACCTAAACATCTCCGAGAGTAAGGAAACCTCTTCATCATTTGGTGCTTCAAGAATCTGAGTCATAGAAAAGAGTTAACCTGCGGTTAACTTCCATAATCAGCTATTTAGAATCATGCCAGTTTTAGAGTTATTGGGTAAGTATGTATGATCAAACAATTAATTTTTTTAATTATCTTCCTTCTTTAATTAAGCAAGCACCATATGTTTTACAACCCAAGTGCATATGAGGCACTACTTAAGAAAAACAAAGAGCATCCCGCAAAAAAACCATCTCAAACTTAGATCACTTTCCATCATGCTTCATTGAGTTCTGCTATTTACTTAAAAAGAAAGCATCATGCATCTTAACACCATTTGTTTGCCTGAATCATTTCTCAAACACGCTAATAGCTATGATAGAACCTCAATGAATGTCAACTTTTCTATTACCAGCATTGAGTTCGGAATCATAAGTTATCCCCCCACCCCCAACTTGATACCAAACTACAATCTCACAACAGTTAGAAAGCATCCTATCAGAAAAAGCACCCACATTTCCTTCACATCAATGCCACAGTTAATTTCAACCACATTTTGCAGCATTCATTTACAAAAGACATACCATAGACAGTGTAATGCCCTCCAGAGCCTGACTTTGAAGGAAAACGTCACGAAAATTCATTGGCTCACCTCCAACATCAGAGTCGTAATACAAAACCTATACACAATAACAACAGGATACTCCATAAGATTCCTGAAGCTTCAGCTGGAAACTAGAGTCTAATGCAAGAAGCAGAAGAAGAAGAAGACTGACCGTGGATATTTTTTTCCGAATATCGTTAACATCCTCGGAGGCACCACTATTCTGCTCCGGCGTGCTTTCTTTGTCTTCCAACTGAGACAGTTTCAGTCTCTCGACCTCTTTAAGCAGAATCACCCACCTCCTCAGTATCTCACCTCTTTCGGCTCCCCTGCAAGACACAGCTGCTTCTTCCAATCTCTGTATACTCTTCTTAACGCTTCGAAAACTCCGAGAACCCTGCAAATCAATGTGTGAGCACCACAAAATTATGCATTTGACTTCGAATTTGTTTCGTTCAACGCGAAAAAAATTACCAGTCGATCCTGAAATCGCTTGGCGCCTTCAGCTACGGCTTGGCCGGCGTGCTGGACGACGGAATCGGCGTAGTTCTTGACGGTGCGGGTGAGGTTGTTCTTGTTCCCAACCTCCACGGCTTTGTTCACCGCCGATCTCAGCCACGACATTTTTCTCTTCCTCTTCTACGAAGCCAAATATTCACAAATTTTAGGTCTAAATCGATTTTGAGATTATTGTGAGGGAATGGTTTGGGGTTTAGGGGAAATGGGGGAAGGGTTCGTGTTTGATATTACGAGAGACATTGTCAGTTGCCACAAGGAAGAAGAGAGGGTGAAGCAAGTCAGCGTTTTATTTCATTGCCACGTTTTCTTAACTGAAGCGGCGTCGTTTTGATGTTTCAGGTACTTGTCCCTGGTTAAAAACTTACTTTAAACTACCAGTCTACTTCACACAAAATGGATTGTGACTACTTTCTCCTTCTTTTTTGTTTTAATTCATTTCCAAACCTCGTTTGCCATGTAAAATTGACTTCTTTGATTGATTTATCATGGTGACAACTCTTTTTTGTCATGAGGTATTCATATAATTAATTAATTTAAATATATAGTTTTTGGTAACGTTTGATGAAGTTTGAGATGTGAATTTCTTTATTCATTTCGCTCATTTAAGGATGAATCCATCTTTCAAAAAAAAAAAAAAAAAAGGGAGGAATCCAATACTATTTTAGCTTATTGAAAAGAGTCCATGCAATACCTAAGTTACCAAACTTTGGACTAAGTCTTCTTATTATAGACGTATTCTTTAATCTTAGCAATCAAATGACTATTAGGCCTTGTTTGGCTCGGAGAATTAAATTAATAGGGAATCTATTTGTCTACTTTTTTATGGGGTTGGAAAATTAAAATTTTCATTATAATATTTGGTAACAATACAAAAGCAATCAAGAATTAGAGAATTAAAATAAAAGTTAAGAAAAAAAAATGTGTCTGACAGGATTTCTCCTTAACCATCACTCTCTTATTCTACTAAAAGATGGTGACGGCCTCCAACCCATTTCATCTCCATCATTACATCACCGCTTCTTTGGTGATGTATCAAAACAAAGGCTTAGGTTTTGGGTTGTGCCTAGTGGGTTTGATCCTCAACCAGGGTTGTTACATAATTTTCAGGAAGGTGTTTCGCTGCCATCATCCATGACTTAACTTTTTGGTTTTGTGTGTAGGAGCGTTTGTCATTTTGCATGACTCTTATGCCCCGCCTACAAACTTTGGTGAATTTATGTGAATTAGTAAAATGAAGATCTTTTTTTGCGTACCACAATTGACTGTTCAGGTAGATTGAAGATCATTTATTTTTATCTAGGTGCATGATTATGTTTTTTGTCTTAATTTGTAGGCTTAATGAATACAATCGAGTTTTATAGATATAATGAGTGCTTATCTTATCTGTTTGTTTGAAACCAAGCAAGCTATAAACTTTGGTATTGAGAACCAATGTACTCTTCATTATGACTTTAGTGGATTGATTCTACATTTTTCTCAAATAATCAAGAATTAGAGCATCTCTAATTGCAACCATGCTCAAAATTTTCGGTTTTAACACAATTGTCACACGCTCACAGTTCTAAAAAGAATTGTAATTCTTCCTTTTGTTAGGCTGCAATTCATGCATCAGTAATGACTAATGACTATTTAATTTGTTGTAGTTCTTATGTATTTTGAGCGGTTGTAGTTGTTATGCATTAGCAATTCATGTAGCAACCTTCACATAACTTCACGGTTCGGCTCCTAATTAACTTCAAAGGAGCCGGATCCTTCTTGTATTTATTGAAAGAAAAGAAAAAAAAAAGGCTATATATGGTACGTGTTACACCCTCCGTTTTCCAGAAGTTTAGTTTTGTACGAGTCCATGATCGGAACCGAAAGAAATGAAAGGTTTCAAAGCACTATGTGGAACATTAATTTAAGGCATTTAAGCACTCCCTATAGCAAGTCTTTTTTACCTGTAAATATATGGAGGCATGCTTCTTTCTTATAACAATTGTTTGACACATTTGCAAACATTTGAATTCAATTTCTTGCAACAAGATATACAATTTGCATGTTTCCTTATGTTTTCATTGAACCTAGACATTATTTAACGCGGTACCTTTTTCCAAAATAGAAAAAAAAAGAAAAAAAAAAACATTACCAAAACAAAATCACTCATCTCTAATTAAAGAGAAAGAAACAACGGTATATATACATTATTATTGGTAAGAGTGGCATTGGATATGTTATATATCCTCAAAGGACTCCAGAGCTTCTTTGATGAGCTCAATAAAAGAGAGATAGAAATTAATAGGGATCATATTGTTTTCTTATTACAATGGGAGATTTCCAGTCATAGCAATGTGGTCCAGAGTACGACGTAAACCATACCTATTGACAGCTGCATTAGCTGCTCTAAACCCTCCTCCATATGCTGAGGAAGAATCACTGGCAATGTGGTGCATGAAAAATTCACCAAGTTTATGTTCAACACTCGACTTTCCACCTCTTTTCGATGAGGATGAGGAAGTGGAAGAAGAAGCTGCAGATGGCATTATGTTTCTGAATCCTGGCATTACTTCTGATTCAAGCCACATGTATGAAAGCACTTGACACATCCCATCCTCTACTTCAGGATTAAGATTACGGTAGCCTGCACAGATACATATATATATATATATATATATGGTTTATATATTCCAAAAATGAGAATCAGGGAGGGTTCATATATGTGAGAGAGCTTCAGATCAATACAAATTAACTTAATTACCTTTGAGACGTAACCAGCCATGCATCAACTCATGAGCAAGAATAGCACCTGTTAGTAATCTGCATTTCCAGCAAGGACACTGGAATGGTGAGATCGATGAAGTCAGTTTTTTTATAGAGGAGATATTTCAGAAGCTTCCCATTACCTTGGGAGACCAAAGAGAACAAGAATGGCAGTAACTTCACATCTTCGAGTCAACGTTTGAGGTTGGGTTCTCATTCCAATAAGTTGGTGCCCCCCAATTCTCGGCCTTTTGAGTATCTGATTAGTAATAAATATAAATAAATACAAAAAAAATTTGGTAAAACTCTGCTCATGAATGCATGATTCAATATTAATGAGGAAAAAGAAAACAGTTATCAAATTGGCATGGGATGTGTTTCATACACTGGTGACTGTCTGCTCTTCAGAAAGGCATAAACCCCAAATTGTCTTGGGCATGTGATGGAGGCCCTGCAAATTAAGAACCAGTTTTAGATTAGAGGAATTCCAATATAACCTAAAAGCTTAAACAATTAATAGAGCAGGATACCAATATTAATTACATTCTTCTCCCCTGCAGCAGCTTCATTAAGCGCTTGTCTTTCAACCAGAAACATGGGAATTTGCTGATCTAACTTCATGTTCATTCCTTCATAATAATCTCTGATGGCATGATACAATGACTGACAGTCACCAGTATCCATGATAGCAGATTCCAAACATTCCAAGCATAGACTCCTTCCATCTCCCAATGAAATATATCTTGCATCCCAAGACTTCAAAAAAGGAAAAGAAGAAGAAAGCAGACAATTTGATTAGTTTAATTAGTGCTTTCCATTTTCAAAAATATTAATTTTGTGGAGGCTAGGGCACTACTGCACTAGTTTTGTAGGAGAATTTAATTAATTATCACACTGCAGGCGCGCTTAGATTAGTACCTCTAAGCGTTCACAACTACAGCAACGAGCTGTGTTATCATGTTCATGTGATGGACAGTACTTTTGTGACCAAAATGGATGGCATCTATACTCAATCAAACCAGCTCGATTCGTTGGAATCTGAAAATTATTGAAATGAAAGTTTAATTATCAATTTCAATATATATCACCCATCGTTATGACTTATGAATAATATACACAACGTGGGTGTGTGATTAAAAGTATCTACATCAAATTTTGAAAAACTGAAATTTCTGTCTGTTTAATAAAGAACAAATCACAGCAAAGAATAAAGTTTAGATGCATGAGCTATATATAAGCCAGTAATATATAGACTTTTCTTACAAATTGATGACAAACTTCACATTTTGGATGGGTTAGCTCCTTAAAGCAGGACTTGTGATATGGATCCGTCCCTGATAAAGAAAACTTGAATCAAGAGAAAACACCGGTAAGAACTAGATGAAAGCAATCAAAGACGTACTAGCTAGAGGTAGGATAGAGACGATAAGTGTCCAAGAAGCAAAGACAAACTTATATATATATATATATACCTCATTCTCAACAATTGGGCGACCACAAGAACGACAACAGAAGCACTGAGGATGAAAAAATGTCCCCATGCAGCCCAGATAATTACCATAACGTATATCTTGTTTACAACCACCGCATATTCTGCAAATTACGAACAGGCAAAAAGTACGTACGTAAATGGTCGATCAGTAGCATTCAAGATTCTAACTAAACTTGAAGTTGATTTTTCCTTCTCTGTGTGCTCGTCAAATTCTGTAATCAGTTGCATGCAGCAACTTAATTTCAAGCTTCATTAACTAACACAAAATATGAATCAAATTATTGACCCTAAGCTACACAAAATTACAAGTACAACCAAACAAATCTACCTAGTTCCAGACGGATAATACTGAGGAACTGGAGGGGCATATGGAGGATATATAGGTGGTTTCAGACTATCCTGAAGTGACCTAGCAAGCTCGTCATCTTTCTCCTGCCATCTATATCCTGGGAATAAAAAATAAAAAATTGAGTCTGCAATTATTACCTTGTGAAACACACACGTACATATGCATAGTAGTATTAAGAGTTTAATTAGATGTTGAAGAACAAAAAAACCTACCACTGGGTCTCTTCGAATCTTCAGCTAGAGTGAGAGCAATTGCACGGTCTAGTTCCTCTTTCTCTTTCTGGGTTAATCTCGAGCGCTCATCCTGATAACAAGGAGAGAAACTAATCAATTCATAACTTTGTAATCTTGACTATGAGATACATGTTGTATGCCTATCTATATATGATGACCATGAAAACATGCAACAACCAGGGTCAGAAATAAGAGAAAAGTGATAGAACTGACCACAGATCTAATTCTAAAAGGCACACGCCAAGCCATGTTTGAAATTAAAACCGATGAATGAGCTGAATTGCTCGAGTCTTGATCAGGAATATATATATAGAGATCATTAAGGCACTAGGCATCGTCTAAATTTAAAAAGGGGAGAGAGAAAGAAAACGATTTTAGATAGATTCTTCGCTACCTTCGACACTAAAGCAATCGAATTAATTCTGAATTCAGATCACCAAAGAATAAAGCGGAGTCGATCATCGAGAAGAGGAGATCGAATAAAGGTGCGGTGTGGAGACGCATCGTCATGGATTGGACGAAATATATATCATGGATTGATCGAATTTTTTAACGAATTTTTGATTTTCCCGCGCCATGGACATTCACTTAATTTACAGAAATACCACGCCCTTTTAAGCACCCACTTAATTAGATCCAAACAAACCTTTAGATTAGCATAAGACAAAAAAGCCTTCCTGATTAATGGTGCCATGGTGGTCCACTATGAACATGTTTTTATTCTTTTATTTTTTCTTCCTTTAGAATAAGATACTTATTTAACGATTCAAGTTCACCTACTCAATTAATTTTTTATTCGATTAATAGTACTCAATTGTCATTTGATTTAATTCTAATGATGCAGAATAATGAAGCATTGAGTTCTAAAAGATACTGAAGCAAAGAGCGGATTTTGGCATTATGAAACTATTGGGTTCATGGATGTGTTGTGGCTAGTCTTATGGGAAGAGGTGGGTGAAGGCTGGTCGATGGGGATGAAGCTAGGAGGATTAAGGAAATTATGATGTTTATGTTTAGTTCGACTAACCAACATCAAGAAATGTGAAAAATTACGACAGTATCCCACCTAAAATCACGTTACAATTTGATGAATAATTACCGAATTGCTATTTGAATATCCAAAAGTCAATTTAGTAGAAGCTATTGAATATGGATGATTTTCAGTGACCACTTAATTGGTTATCCATTCACACTTCAGATAAATAAAATTCAATATCAAATGTATCTCTACTTCTCTCTCTAGCTACTCCCTTTTTGCTGGTTTGAGAGTCGACAGAATTCTCCACCCTTGTGGTGAGTTTTCCCTGAGATTTGTCTCATATGAGACTTTATGTCTCATTTTGGTACACAATCACCTATACCAAGTCTTTTGGTACTTTTGTCCCTCTTCGTGCAGATGGTGTCAACAATGATGGTGGATGGAACTTTGGCTTCTAGAAAAGAAGCTTTGGTTGGGGTTCTTCGCTCTGTGACTCAGGGGTCGGCGGCCATAGCGGCTGATCTCTTGGTGGCAGAAACTGCTGGTGCTAGATCTAGGGTTTTGGTTTTTTGAGCTTTTGGGCCTCGGTTTTATTTTATGTTTAAGTCATTGCGGCTGTGTCTATTGGGTCTTTAGGCCTAGGACTCTTGCCCATTTGTTGTGTTTCTATTAATGAATGTTTCACTTGACCAAAAAAAATATATCTCTACTTCTCATGCGAAACATGGAAATTAACTACTCTCACAGCGGCTTGACATTGTAAAATTAGATGGTCGAAAAAACTCATTAATCATGCGCTCCGACCCAAGATCCTCTCCTCCTCAGATTTGGAAGTACAAAACTACAAATAACATTTTTCTTCCTCTTATTCATTATTTAAGAAATAAAGTGAAATATGTATTGTCGTTGGTAGTTGCGAGTTATGGTCAATTTCCCTATAAGATCGACCGGTGAAGCTTCCCTCCACGTTTTGAGACTCCGACCTTCCCCTCCCACACTTGTACTCTCAAACCAAGCACGTGCGGACATCTACCCCTACCGGACCTCATTAACGACACCATGGAAAGGACACCATCTACCAAACACGGACACCTCTATATAAAAATCATCTCTGTCCGAAACAATAACATCAACAACAAGACAATCAAATGGCTCCACCAATCACCGGAATTCAGATCGAGGCGGCGTCGTTTCCCCCCACAGTTAAGCCTCCGGGCTCCGACAACACTCTGTTCCTCGGCGGCGCAGGTACTTAAATTTCCCATTTAGGATACAACGTTTGTACGTACGTTCAGCTGATGGTGGTTGGTTTTTGGTTTTAATTGGTGGTGTTTGCTAACGTGCGCAGGGGTGAGGGGGCTGGAGATACAGGGGAATTTCGTCAAGTTCACGGCGATTGGAGTCTACTTGGAGCATAAAGCCGTGCCGGAACTCGCTGTTAAGTGGAAGGGTAAGACGGCTGAGGAGTTGACGGAGTCCGTTCAGTTCTTCAGGGAAATCGTTACAGGTAAATTACTTGGCTTTGATTAGTGTTGAGATGTACCGAATGTTGAAATGGTTGGACTAAACATGGGTGGACTTTAAAATTACGAGAAAAAAGAGAGAGAGTAAATCCTTATGATTTATATAAATGTATAATGTACTCCCAAGTCATTGAAATTTTATGCCTAATTTTGTCATATTCTATTTACTTGTATTTTGTATAAAATTCAGTATATTCCACTTACCAATGCACAATGGTAACAATCTTCATGTTACTAGACTCGAGGAATCCAACTTAGGCAAGTTAATTCGAAACCTTTGACCTATCCTAATCCTGACGCGTAACCCTTCCTTAGCAATTGGGCTAACTTGAAGTGCGTACCAAACTTGTTCACTTGGTTAGCTGATAGAATGAGTTAGTTACTTAGTTTAGACTGTTTAGTAGATTCTAGTGTTTTTTTTTTTTTTTTTTCATCATGCGCCAGTTGTAAGATCAGAATCAAAACAGAACAAATATATAAACCTGGCTATCGTTTGACAGGTCCATTTGAGAAATTCACACAGGTGACAATGATACTACCATTGACGGGGCAGCAATACTCGGAGAAGGTTTCAGAGAATTGTGTTGCCATTTGGAAAAAACTCGGAATTTATACTGATGCAGAAGCCAAAGCCATTGAGAAGTTCATTGAGGTCTTCAAAGATCAGACCTTCCCACCCGGCGCTTCTATTCTCTTCACACAATCACCAAATGGATCATTGACGGTTAGTAAACTTAGTTTTCACATTCAAATTTGTATTTGACATTTGAGTTTTGACATATTTGTTTCCCTTTCAATACAGATTGGCTTCTCCAAAGATGGTTCCATACCCGAAGTTGGGGATGCAGTGATCGAAAACAAGCTACTTTCGGAGGCAGTTCTCGAGTCAATCATCGGAAAGCAAGGTGTTTCTCCTGAAGCAAGGCAAAGTGTGGCTGCTAGGCTGTCAGAATTGTTGAAAGTGAGTCATGATAGCGTGGCCGGAAATGGGAAAGTGGAAAAGTACACAAAGGAAGCAGAAGTTGAGGCATGAAACCGAAAGAGGAGAAAAAAAAATCTTATTCTGTATTTTAAGGCCTGCTTTAGTTTCTGGTCTATTCCCATAGAACTCCTCTTCATTGTCTATGAGAAATAATCAAGCATGTTGTGTTTGTCCTGTTTTACAATGGTGGTTTCGGTGTTTCTTATATATTAATTAGTACTAAAATTTACCGATGAAAATTAAGGGTGATCTGGATGGAGATATCAAAGGGAGGTTGAATTTTCTTTTATTTAAGCTAGTCAAAACTGAGTTTACAAGCAACAACATCCTTCAGTCATTTGTCTCTGAAGTTCAACCTGTTCAAACCCAAGACGGTCTCTATGGATAGAAAGTTCTGGGTACCGCCGGTGCTGCTCTTAGCATTTCATTTGTTATGCGCTTCTTCCCAGAGTAACTTGCCATTTAAATTTGTTTCTGTTTTGTGTTTTCAGTTTTCTTCTCCGGCAATCATCCACATTACCTTTGCTGAACTGAAAATCGTAACCATGGATGGATTAATATTCCTCTTTTTGTAATATACAAATAGGAAGAAAGTTTGGTTAGTATATCATCATGATATAATATTTCCTCATCCAATGAGTATAATGCAATGCATCGGTCATATTATGTTGTTGGATTATTAAACCCCATGAAAAACTTGATTATTAAGAACGGAACAAATGATTTTACAAAAACAAAACAAGATGCAAAAGAAATTGAGGATCGATCATAAGCAATGTTTTAAAAAGCGAAAGCGTACCCAAAGCGTTTTTAGGGGCTAAAGCCTAAGGCGTAAGCCTTAGGCGTAAAAGCGTAAGCTTTAGAGTTTTTTTTTTTTTTTTTTTGGGTCTGATCTTTAGAGCTTCAAAGTATTTTATGTTTTAGAAACTCTTCAAAAATGATAATATTGGCTACTAAAAAGACCAAAATGCCCTCAAATAACTCATCTCTCTTAATTAACCTATCGTGCTCAGACCTCTTTCTTCTTCTTGTTTTTTTTTTCTTTCCTCCCTTTCTTCCCTGTTCCCGTTCACGACATAGGAGGCTGTAGCTTCTCCGTCCGGCCACCTCTGGACGTCCGACTGGTGGCGGGGTGTGCATCTCAGAGGTGCGAAGCAAAGCCTAGTCTTGGTTTGTCCAACCGGTGACTGGTGGCAGCGAATCGAAGGAGAGAAGCCTCGGTAGTTCCGGCGATTTTCACGGCGTTTTCCGACTACTCCGGCCACTTTTTGTGACAAATGAGCTATGAAAGTTAATCCTCTCATCAAGATCTTCCTATTGGTATAATTAGATTTCATTTATAAGCGAAGTTTGGAGAATTGTTATAATTGGAATTTTTTGCCGTCGTTTTGATTCGAAAAAAAAAAAAAAAAAACTTATGGGCGTACGCTTTTGAACGCCTTTCATGCCTTTTGGGCTTCAGGAGCGCGCCTTTTGCGCCTGGTCGCCTAGGTATCAAAACTGGAGCGATTTCATGGAGTTTTTGCGCCTTTTGCGCCTTGAGGCGCGCTTGGAGCGCGCTTTTTAAAACATTGATCATAAGGTCCCAAAGTTTCAAAGCCGGCCTTGATTAATGTTTTCTAATCACTTCTTCTAGGCACACTTGGATGGTTAAACATCGACTGTGGGAGCGATGCAGAACGCTTGGATCCCAACACCTTACTCGCATGGGACACAGACAAGGATTTGATCAAGACTGGTGTCAACAAATACGTCTCAGAAAAGCAACAACTTGACGAGATGAACACACTTCGTTCATTTCCTAAGGGACAACAAAATTGCTATAATTTGAATGTCAACAAAAAAACCGAACGCTATTTGATCCGTGCAGGGTTCTGCTACGGCAACTACGATGGTCTCTCGAGCCCTCCGACGTTTGATCTTCATGTCGATGGTCGAAAATGGTCCACAGTCAAAACACCACTGAGTGGAGAGCCAATATACCATGAAGTCATGTATACGACTCGAGGGTCGGGTCATATTAGCCTGTGCGTTGTGCAAGTTAAGAATGGAGGGGTGCCATTTATTTCTTCAATAGAAGCTGTTCCATTGGAAGCTGCATTTCCATTGTACCCTAAGATGGAGAGCAGTTACTCCTTCAATCTAGTATCTAGGGTAAACTTGGGTGGTGATGAAGTAAGGTATTTTTTTGTCAACTTCTTTGAAGCAATATTTTTTGAACATGGGAATTAAAGTACATAGGGTTACGAATGATTGTTTGAATGCAGGTACACAGGGATCTTATCAGATGAAAAGTATAACCGAATATGGACAAGCGGAGAAACCCCGCCAAACTGCGATGACGTCTCTACCGAATCAGATTCCTCTGCCGAAAATGAGCCTCCTGATGCTGTGATGAGTGACTCCATAGAAGCAGAAGATGATACTGGTCCAATCATCTTATCCGTTGATCTATCACAAGCAACGACACCACAATCGGCTTACATTGTGCTCTATTTCACCGAAAAAGAAGCCATAAGAACAGGCGACATCAGAATAATTCAGGTCTACATAGACGGCCAGATGAAGACCACAGTGGCATTTGAATACCTCAAATGCAAGGTGGTCACCATCTACCCGGTAATTGCCAGAGGTCCTGCAATCAATGTCACATTGGCCTCGGACAGGTATTCCGACTTACCTCCGATGATCAGTGGCATGGAAGTGTTCACAAGAGTAGATAAAAGCTCCGGTCCTCTACTCCAATGTCGCTTCTTTTGTGCATTCGTTAATTTCATAATTTCTTGTACTTGTTTGCTTTTGTTTTTAGTCTGACAAAGTGACAATCTACTACATTTAGTTTAGAGTGAAAAGACTAGAATGAAAATAAGAATAGTCTTTCTTTTCTCGACTAGCTATTCTGGAATAAAATGAATTTGTAATTTCCATCCAAAATGTTTAGAACAATTCTCGAAGATCAAGAGAATTAATAAAATGAATTTGTAATTTGTAATTACTCAATCTTGACCCAAAGTTAAACTTTTATTAAAACATAGGGATAAAGTTGTCTTTCAACAGTTGAAACACCAACACCTTCACCAAAAAATGTATCATAGTCTCAAATTCAGCACATAGATTGTGACCTCAAACCATAAGAACCTTATCCTTAAGAAAATAAACACATACGGACTAATCTGAATTTGAGCCTCCCAAATCCAAATGATTTGTTTTCCGAATCCAAGGCCCAAACTCAGAAAATAAAAAATAAAAAAAATCCTCCACTCCATTTTTTCGCGTCTTTCTCATCCCCTCACTAGTGGTTGTGGAAAACGCGTAATTACTCAACAGCTGACAACAACAAAGAGCTTAACAAATCCGATGACACTCTAACCTCTTAGAACATCACACGAAGGTCCCTTTCACACTGTCATTATACGACCAAACGTATAAACTAATCCAAGAATTTGAGCTATCCATAATAGCTGTAACCCAATCCCTCAATTATGTTGTCTGTTTCAAACATGTCCGATCTTTATCCATGACCTTCCACTCGAATTTTTGTGATTTTGCTCACCATTCCATGAATTTGTCAACACTATTAATATTCAAGTACACTATTAATATACAAGTACAGGGTTGGTGGCAGTCAATGAAGGTGTCGCCACGTTTTTCTGTCCCACATTTGTGTTTGTGTTTATTGCTTTATATATATCATCGAGTACTACTGGGTTAATTGGTTGAGGAGCTCATTGCAGTGAAAGCACTAATCTTTTACTTGGGTTTGTGATCAAAAGCAAGAAAATCTTCTTGTGGATCTTCATTGTTGCGTTAAGGTGAACTCGAGCCGATCCTTATTTGCTTAGGTTATTGGTTCTGTTTTGTTGGGTGCTTCTTGTTTTGATTCTGTGATGAAAGAGATAGCACACTTACACTGCTGTTCTTTTATTATAATCTGAGCCTTGTCCCTTCCTAGTTCTGAAGCAATTTGTCTCTCTTATAATCTAAGCAAGTTGCAAACTTCATTTTCGTGTTCACCACTTTCTTGTAGTGGTGAAGCAGATAAGACGTACACTAAGTTTGCAATTTTCTATTATAATCTCAGCCTTTGCCCTTTTGGGTTTTCAAGCATTTTCTTGGCTTCAAAATCCCTACTTTCGCTCTCAAGATTCTAATTATGATGAGGGGAGGGACTATTAGAATGCTCATATGGGTTTCTTCAGCTTTGTATTTGATATGTGCTTCATCAGGATTTGATCCAGTAGATAATTTTCTGATAGACTGTGGATCATCGACCAATCAAACAGTTGGTGATCGTGTGTTTGTAGCTGATGAGTCTTATTCCACTGTTCTTTCAACCCCAGAGAAAATCTTTGTCAACACAAATTCAAATTTCAGTTCTTCCTCCATTGATTTAGCTCTGTACCAAACTGCAAGAATATTTAATGGAGTCTCCCATTACACATTTCCAATAAGAAAGCAGGGGCGCCATTGGGTTCGCCTATATTTCTCTCCCTTTGTTCAGAACAGCTACAATTTGAGCAAAGCGAAATTTTCTGTTTCTGCTCAAACTTTCACCCTTCTCAAGGATTATCAAATAGAAGGTGGTTTCCTCATTAAGGAGTACATGTTGAACATAACTTCTAGTACTTTGATTCTCACTTTTACTCCTTCCTCCAATTCATTTGCTTTCGTAAATGCCTTGGAAGTTGTTTTGCTCCCGGATGAGCTCATTCCTGAGAATGCCAGAACCATTGGTTTGAAGAAGACTGACCAAAGTTTGAGTCAGCTGGCGTTACAGACACTTTTTAGGGTGAACATGGGGAATGAAACAGTCTCTCCCCAAAATGATACCTTGTGGCGATTTTGGGCTTCTGATTTTTGGTATCTGAAACACAATGGTCTTGCAAAATATGTGTCAAAGAAAGAAGCTGTCAAGTTCTCCGGGTCACCTACAAAGTACATTGCCCCTTCTTCTGTCTATGGCACCGCTACTATGCTGGACACGGCAAAGGAAGCTAGAATGATTGCCAATTTGACATGGTTTTTTGATGTTGATCCTGGTTTCGAGTACTTGGTTCGGTTTCACTTCTGTGACGTGATCAGTCCCACTGCTCAACCTGTCCATGTCATCCTCAAAGTATATATCAATGATTTATCCGTCTCTAACAGTCTTGATCTTACAAATCTGACATCAAATGTGTTAGGCCGCCCTTATTTTATGGATGTCATCATGAGGGCCAATGATAGCCCTAGGATGAAGGTTAGTGTTGGCCCTTATAGCAATGATGGAGGTTATGTGAACCCCATTACCATTCTTAATGGCCTGGAGATCATGAAAATAAGTAACTCGAGGAGCAGCCTTGATGTTTCTTCAACTACCAGCTCTAAGATGAAAGTCGGTGTTATCGTGGGTTTGGCTGTTGGCCTATTTCTTGCTATTGTTTTGGCTATTTTTTTGTTCCTGCTTTACAGAAGAAGAAGAAGAAGACGAGCACATGCCATCCATTCGAAGTCTGAGGATGTCATGGTGAATGCAGTGGAAGGTAAAGACTACAATGGCACTGCCATGTTTTCTGTCTCAAAAATTGGGTATCGTTTCCCATTAGCAGCAATTCAAGAGGCTACTGAGAATTTCAGTGAGAATCTGCTTATTGGAGTTGGCGGTTTTGGCAAGGTTTACAAAGGAGTTTTAAGGGACAATACCAAAGTGGCAGTTAAGAGAGGAGCACCTCAATCAAAGCAGGGACTTGCAGAGTTTCGAACTGAAATTGAAATGTTGTCTCAGTTCCGCCACCGCCATTTGGTGTCGTTGATCGGATATTGTGATGAGAAAGATGAGTTGATCATTATTTATGAGTACATGGAAAATGGGAGCTTGAAAAACTATCTTTATGAATCCGATATTCCATGCTTAAGCTGGAGGAAGAGGCTTGAAATCTGCGTTGGAGCTGCCAAAGGACTTCACTATCTTCATACCAGCTCTGAAAAGACAATCATTCACCGTGATGTTAAGTCTGCGAATATACTGCTGGATGAGAATTTAATGGTCAAGGTTGCTGATTTTGGGCTTTCAAAAAATGGCCCTGAGATTGATCAGACACATGTCAGCACCGCGGTTAAAGGCAGTTTCGGGTATCTTGATCCAGAGTACTTAACAAGGCAACAGCTGACGGAGAAATCAGACGTGTACTCATTTGGGGTGGTGATGTTTGAAGTCCTTTGTGGAAGACCTGTTATTGATCCATCACTTCCAAGGGAAGAGGTAAGTTTGGTTGAATGGGCAATGAAGCGGCAGCAAAATGGGCAGCTGGAGGAGATTGTAGATCCTCGTCTTGCAGGTCAAGTAAAGCCGGATTCATTGAGGAAGTTTGGAGATATAGCTGCAAAATGCTTGGCAGAACGTGGTGTTGATCGACCTACGGTGGGAGATGTATTGTGGAACTTGGAATCTGTGCTTCAACTCGAAGGAAATGACGGAAGATCTGATCATGCTAGTCCTGTCAACCACTTGGAGACCAGCACTGTATCTGCTGCAGAATTAAGCATGGCAAGTGTAGGGGACATTGCTGGTGTCTCGATGAGCAAGGTCTTTGCCCAAATGGTGAGAGAGGACATGAGGTAGATTGAATTTAAGCAGAAATTCTATTTTCTTATGTAATATTGTGCCAAGTGTAGAGAGTAATGTACAGAATCAGGTGTGAGATTCAAGTCAGTTCTCACAGTCTAAGCATGCACAAAGCATCTACAAGAGAACCTATGCATTATTAGGTGCTTTGTTCAGTTGCTTGGATGAGAGTGTTTGTATGTTTAGGGTACTACTGTGTTATATACTTGCTAAAATTGTGTTATATACTTGCTAAAATTGTTTTCGTGTTTTTAGGCTTTGATAAATTTTGCCGTCTAACAGCAGCTTCCATTTTTGATTGGCAATCTACTATTGTGAGTACCTTAATGCCTTACAGATTAACATCCCATTTCATTATTAAACAAATTTTCCATGTACCAAACAAGGATACCTTATCCTTGGACCAAACAGATTCGTACACAAATACCCATTGATTAATGTTTGGGTAAGTGTCTCAACTTGGCTGTCTGATTTAGGGTTTATCGTTTTAGGTTTAGGGGTGAAAGCCGCGTAACTTGAGGGACAAGTTTTGTGGGAACCTATTTACTTATTAGGTATGCTATCAATCGGTTTGTGAATTTAATGTGGTTCAACACTTCCATGTAAGCTGAAAAAAATCTTGATTGTTTAGGGGTGGCTTTTCTTCAAATTCTTGATTGTTTTCTCAACCTGTTGTAATCTTTCTGTTTTGATTTTCTCTATAGACGAATTAAAACTAAGAATGAAGCTACCCAGAAAGGCTCTCCTAGTGCTTCATCTTTTATAGTTTGAAATCCAGCGAAATAGTGAAAACAGTTGCCGGAATCAGAATGATAAAATTAATCACACATTTGGTTGAGATGTTAACTGTCATAAGCTTCGGAGGCATGCCTCTTAGCAAAAGAAAGGGAGCCAGGCCATGTCACCACGGTGCACGTCAAGCCAGCAAAAAAGTCTGCCCGGCCATCTGCTCTAAATTCGTGATTCATCTTCAAAATAGACAACCGATGATTCATCATAGAGGCTTCCATTCACCTGGCATAACCAAAATGGATTAAAACTATTGTTGAACTTGTAGATGAAAAATTCTACAATATCCAAAGCACTAGTGCTCATGCATGTCAGCAATAATCTGGACCGTTTGATACGTAAATCTCTATCTTGTGCTTTATAAGTGAGGTCTTAAAAAAATCTGGAACACTAGTGCCCAAAACAATCAAGACGTTCCCCTTGTAGATATGTAATTGCTTTTCTAGAATAAATATGCTGTTTCAGTGTTGGGATGCTAGGAGGAATTATGTTTCCTACCTCATCATCTCAATTCCCAAATGTCTTCTGTCACTGTTGATCGTAATCTCTTTCTTCTGACCAGTGGACTCATCCTCAGCAGACACTGTAAGGATACCATTCGCATCAATATTAAAGCAAGTATTGAATTCGGGGACACCCTTGGGAGCTGGAGGAATATCGACGAGGCGAAATTTACCCAAACGCTTGTTATTTACCGCTGTAGTACTCTCACCCTCATAAATAGTGACTCTGGCACGGCGTTGGTTGTCATACACAGTTGTCCCAGGAAAGTTCCTTGTTATGGGAATTCTGGTGTTTCTTGGGATCACAACATCCATGACACCTCCGAAAACCTGCACCCCAAGTGACAGAGGAGTGACATCAAGGAGAGTGAAATCTTGAAGCTTCCCATTACCATTTCCATTCAACACTGCAGCTTGAACAGCGGCACCGTATGCGACTGCCTCATCCGGATTAATGCCCTTGCAAAGTTCCTTCCCCTTGAACACCTCCTTCAATAGTTGTTGCACCTTTGGAATCCTGGAAGAGCCACCAACAAGTACAACATCATCAACACTGCCAGTGTCCATTTTAGCATCTGCCAAACAATTCTTCACAGACTTCATACACTTGTCAAATAAATCCATGTTCAGGGTTTCAAATTTTGCACAGGTAATGATTAAATAGAAATCGGTACTCTGATCTAAACAATCAATTTCAATGTCTGTCATTGACATAAATGATAGCCTTCTCTTTGCTTTCTCACATGCATTTCTTAACCTCCTAAGAGCTCTTGGGTTTTCTCTGACGTCCAGTCTATGCTTAATCTTGAATTGCTCAACACCATAATCAACAATTCTGTTAACAAAATCTTCACCTCCAAGGTGAGTGTCACCAGCTGTGGCCTTCACTTCAAAGACATTATCCCCTATGGTAAGTAGTGACACATCTAAAGTACCACCACCCAAATCAAATACCATCACATTTCTCTTGCTATACCAACCGGCCTTCTTGTTAAGTCCATAAGCTATGGCTGCAGCAGTTGGTTCATTGATGATACGCATCACATTTAGGCCAGCAGTGACACCAGCATTTTTTGTTGCTTGACGCTGCGAATCATTGAAGTAAGCAGGGACAGTGATGACTGCATTTTTCACAGGTGAGCAAAGATAGGCCTCGGCACTCTCCTGCATCTTTGCGAGAACCATGGACGAGATTTCTTCAGCAGCAAACTGTTTCTCCTGACCCATGTGGGTAACCACAATCATGGGCTTGTCATGAGGACCTTCAATGACCTTGAATGGCCAGAGCTTCACATCACTTTGAACAGAAGCATCACTGAATCTCCTACCAATTAACCGCTTTGCATCTGCAAAATGATGACAACTCTAGAAATCCAGTCCAACAAAGAAAAATAGCAAAAGAAAATATGCAGCAATTTTAATTGGGTCACAACACTATAGGAATAGCAGAATAAGGTTCTTTGTGGCATAATACAAAACAGGTCCTTGTTAATGCCTACTTAATGTCTTAGGTGAGATGGTTATACATCATTCATATTTGCCATTATACATGTTACACAAACTAAAATGAAATAAGTTACAGTTGTTATATGGAAGAATCAGAAAAAAACAGTCATTCATATTGAACATTGCCCTCACTATTCAATCAATCAGACAATCATTTCCCTCCATCTCTTGCTTCCTTGTGTCTCTCTGTTCTTGCTTAACATTGCTCAAGATAAACATCAGACAAGAAATTACCTAATTGACATGTTTACTCATAATCTTATCCATCAACAGCCCTGTTAGCTAAGTTTTAATCCAAACCTTTAAACGGAATTGCATAGCATCTTATTCAAAACGGATAAAGAACTCATCTTTAATCATTATATAAAGCATTTGACTTGTTTTTCAACATAAAGCATATATATGGCTTGCATTTCACCTTGATTATGTGATTTTGTTAACAAAGAGTAAGATTTGAACTACAAACCCTTTTGAATATCCCACCTTTTAAGCTGATTCTCTCTTGAACTATCTAAGACCAAAATTTAAAATTTAAAACAACAATATTTTCAATTTGAACCTCGCCAAAGCTCACTACTTTACACCAAAAAAAAAAACTAAAAAGCTCCTGACTTTACACCAAAAAAATCTAAAAGCTCACAGATTTACCCTAAGAAACAAAATGAGAAGAAGATGAGAGCTTAATATAATACCAAAAACGGAGTTTGTGGGATTTCTAATAAGCTGGTTAATGGCTGCGTCACCAATCAACTGGTCAGCATCAGTGAAGGCAACACAAGAAGGAGTGGTCCTGTTGCCCTGATCATTGGCTATGATTTCGACATGTTCATCTTTCCACACTGCTACACACGAGTAGGTTGTGCCCAGATCAATCCCTATTGAATGCTGCTCTTCTCTGTCACGAATGAAGAATTGATTTCATTCAGAATTAATTGATCTATTAATTGTTGTGAGAATACAAGTATAAATATACAAAGACTAGACAACCTTTCCTTAAAACATGGAAACTACTTTTCCCTAAAATATGAAAGCTACTTAGCTTTCCCTAAAACATGTAATCCAGGTCTTGGGGATTTACTGCCTGAATGACCCACACAATATCAACACTCCCCCTCAAGTTGGAGCATACATATCACGAATGTCCAACTTGCCAAGTGCGTCATGAAAGGCTTTGCTTGAAACTGCCTTGTCAATATATCTGCCAGTTGTTCTTCAGTTGGAACAAACGGGAAGGAAATCAACTTTGCTTCCAACTTTTTCTTAATGAAGTGCCGATCCACCTCAACATGTTTAGTGCGATCATGTTGCACTGGATTATGAGATATGTCAATAGCTGCTTTATTGTCACAGTATAGATTCATTGCATGTTTGGGTTTAAAACCCAAGTCACATAGTAAATTCCGCAGCCACAACAATTCACAGACTCCATGAGCCATACCTCTATATTCTGCCTCTGCACTAGAACGAGCTACCACCTTCTGTTTCTTGCTTCTCCAAGTAACGAGATTTCCACCAACAAAAGTGAAGTAGCCAGAGGTAGACTTTCTGTCATTAATACAACCAGCCCAATCTGCATCCGTGTAACCACTTACTTCAAGGTGATTATGCTTTGAGAACATCAATCCCTTGCCTGGTGCAGACTTTAAATACCTCAAAATTCGTAGAACAGCATCCATATGACATTCACTTGGGTTATGCATAAATTGACTCACAACACTAACAGCATATGCAACATCTGGTCTAGTGTGTGACAAATAAATAAGGCGTCCTACTAACCTTTGATATCTGGACTGATTAGTTGGAATCTGATCAGGATATTCAGCTAAGCGATGATTTTGCTCCATTGGGGTGTTGATGGGCTTACAGTCTAACATGCCAGTTTCTGTCAGCAAGTCTAGCACATACTTTCTTTGACACAGGAATATACCATCTCTCCCCCTGGCTACCTCAATCCCCAAGAAGTATTTAAGGTTGCCAAGGTCTTTCATCTCAAATTCTGACGCCAATTGTTGTTGCAATCTATCAATTTCTTCCAAGTCATCTCCAGTAATCACCATATCATCCACATATATTATCAACACTGTAACTCTGCCCTTTCGATGCTTAAAGAACAATGTATGATCGGAATTACTCTGCTTGTATCCAAATTGGCGCATAGACTGTGTGAACCTTCCAAACCAGGCACGTGGTGACTGCTTCAAACCATACAAGGACCTTTTTAATTTGCACACTACATCAGATGATGAGTTAGTTCCATATCCTGGTGGAAGATCCATATAGACTTCTTCAGAGAGATTACCATGGAGAAAGGCATTTTTGACATCGAATTGTTTAAGAGGCCAATCCAAGTTAGCTGCCAGTGACAGTAGGACTCTGATGGTGTTCATCTTGGCTACAGGTGCAAATGTCTCATCATAGTCAATGCCGTATGTCTGAGTAAATCCTTTAGCTACCAATCGTGCCTTGTATCTGCTCACTGAACCATCTGTGTTGTGTTTTACTGTAAAGATCCATCGGCAACCAACTGTCTTCTTCCCACGAGGAGGAGGAACAAGTTCCCATGTGTCATTCTTCTGTAATGCCTCCATCTCTTCCTCCATGGCTTTTGACCACTTCGGATCTCTTAGAGCATCCTGCACTTTATTAGGCACAGATACAGTAGATATTTGATTCACAAATGATTCATATGACTTAGAAAGCCTATGGGTTGACATAAAATTGGCAACATGGTACTTAGTTTTAGCATGAACAGTGGGTTCATACCTTTTTGAAGGTTGACCTCGAGTTGACCGATTTGGTAAAGTATATTTAGTAGGTTCAGATGGTTCAGATTCAGGACTTACCTCAAGAAGATCCTCAGCACCTGGGAAATCATGTTCGGGGGGTAAAGCTGTTGTTGAAGAAGGGAGAGGCACTTCAGTTTCATTCTGAATCACACTATCTTCATTTCCACTTTCGACAGCTTCATGTGTCACATTTCCCGACTGGTCGACCATTTCTCGATCGGTCGAACCACTTTCTGACCCTTCGGAATCGACGGACCCGTTCGGACGGATTAGTGTCATCCGGTCACCTGGGAGTTCCTCGACCAATCCATTAGGACGAATTATTGCTGTCCGATCCCCTGAGAGTTCTTCCGCTACATTTTCATCAACTTCTGCATTCTCAACAACTTGTTCCTCCCCTGCACTCCCAACAACTGGGAATTGATCACCATTGACACCCATCTCTTCAAAGAACCCGTTCTCCCCCTGAAGAGGAGTGTCATTGGGGACAAAATAGCATGTGTCTTCATAAAATGTAACATCCATAGTAACAAAAAATTTTTGAGTGGGAGGATGATAACACTTGTACCCCTTTTGATGAGTACCATAGCCAACAAACACACACTTAAGAGCACGGGCATCCAACTTAGTTCGCTGATTTTTAGGAATGTGAACAAAGGCAACACAACCAAACACTCTAGCAGGTAAGTTATGAAATGAGGGAATAGAGACATGAGTAGAGAGGACCTCAAAAGGAATATGACCATTGAGAACACTAGAGGGAAGACGATTGATGAGATGGGAAGCTGTACGGACAGCTTCCCCCCAAAGATATTTGGGCATATGAGCACTAAAGAGAAGGGAGCGAGCTATGTCAAGGAGATGTCGGTTCTTTCGTTCAGACACTCCATTTTGTTCAGGTGTTTGTGGACAAGTAGTTTGGTGGATAATCCCATGTATTTGAAAAAACTCTTGAAACTCATGATTGACATATTCCCCCCCATTGTCAGACCGAAGAACCCGAATGACTCCATTGAATTGTGTTTGGATGAGGGTTCGAAAAGCTTGAAAAGCACTAAACACAGCGGATTTAGATTTGAGTAACACAACCCAAGAGAGTCGAGTGCAGTCATCAATAAAAGAAACAAAGTAATGCATACCAGTGAGTGTGGGAACTTTAGAGGGTCCCCATACATCAGAATGAATTAATTCAAACGGAATGACAGATTTAGAAATGCTAGGAGGATAGCTAACACGATGGCTTTTCGCCAAAACACAAGTTTCACAGCGAAAATCAGTGACATTCATGCCAATAAACAAGGAAGGCATTGATTTTTTCATATCATGAAAAGATCGATGCCCTAAACGACGGTGCCATAACCAAATCTCACTCACTTGATTAGAACTCGAAGTCAAAGCAGCGGTGGTACGCTTTCCCGGATTCTCCCCCGCATACATCTGATCAAGACGAAACAGCCTCCCCCTTAGGTACCCCCGACCGATAATTTCCTTGGTGAGAAGATCCTGAAAGAGAACATACATGGGAAAGAAAGTGACAGAGCATCTGGATTGAGTATTTAGTTGTGGCACAGATATGAGATGATGTGATAATGCAGGAACATATAAGACATTGTGTAACTCAAGAGATGGAGTAACACGAATTGAACCAGTTCCTAAGACTGGAAAAGATTCACCATTAGCATTAGTGACACTAGACACAACTGGAGTAGATAAGTGGTGAAAGTAAGATTTATCATAAGTCATATGATCAGAAGCACCAGAATCAATTATCCATGTATCTTCACTAATAAAGTTGGAAATTTGTAAAGCCATACCGATCTTACCCCGACCAACCATAGTAGTAGAAGTGTGGTGATCACCAGATTTCTTGCAATAATGACATATCAAATGTGATATAGATTGATCACCATAATTGACAGGTGCCATTGTGGAGAAAAAAAAAAAAAATCTCGCAGCGGAATTAAATGTCAGTTCTCGACAGAGCTCCAGAAAAAAAAAACAAACTCTTCTATTTTTTATCACAGTGCAAGATCCATATAATATCAACAGACAATTTTTTATGACTAAAGCATTTAGTCACGGATGAACAGTACCTTGCACTAACCAGACAAGTCACTATTCATGAATAGTGAAGATGCCAAAGTCAAAACGTTTTGCAGATGGCTCCCTTCTCCTTTTCTTTTCTTCCTCTCTTTTTTCTTCTTTTATTCCTGTCTGAGGTGGTTTCACAGAGACAGCAGAAAAAACACAAAGAGGGAATACGATGGAGTTTAGCAGCAATACTATAACTTTCTTCTGAGACGGTAACAGTGGTGGTCACGGCACGAGCAGGGGCTGCGAATTGTGCAATTGATACCAGCACGTCACGACGGTGGCAAGGTTGAGCTCGGCTGAGCAGAAAAGATGGAGGTGTGGTTTTGGTTGGAAATAGCAGTGGACAGCGCCGGAAGCCTGGGTTTTTGCGGTGGAACGGATCGTGGCAGTGGCGCAGCACAGTGGAGCGACAGAGCTGAAATTGAAGGTATGCGTCTGGTTGTTTTGGGTAAATGAAGAACAAAGTTCTTCTCCCAGTCACTGGGTTTCAAAATAAACCAGAATTGAAGAAAGAATGTGAACAATTTGTGCACAAACAAATGAGACAGAGCTCAATTGCAGAACAACAAACAATTATCAGAAGTGCAGATGCACAGCTGAACAATCCCAATTACTGGGAAAAAAAGGTTTAAGATTGAGAAAGCAGAAAAAAAAAAAAAAACTCAAGAAGTGCAGATGCACAACTTGAACAATCCCAATTACTGGGAAAAAGAGTTTAAGAACAGGAAAGCAGAGAACTCAAAGAGACAATCCCAGAACGAATTGCTCTGATACCATGTCACGAATGAAGAATTGATTTCATTCAGAATTAATTGATCTATTAATTGTTGTGAGAATACAAGTATAAATATACAAAGACTAGACAACCTTTCCTTAAAACATGGAAACTACTTTTCCCTAAAATATGAAAGCTACTTAGCTTTCCCTAAAACATGTAATCCAGGTCTTGGGGATTTACTGCCTGAATGACCCACACAATATCAACATTCTCTGCTCTCCATTCACACCAACTAGTACCACCGCTACTGAGCAAGTTCAATCAAAATTAAAAGAGTTACTGAGTTGGAGTCGAGGCTAAAGGAGCCAAGGGTCTTCCTTAATCGGTCAGAAGTGAAAGGTCTTCTTGGGAAGGAGATTAAAAGACTAAAAGTTTTTTTTTTTTTAATGGAGAGGACTTAAAAGTTGAAAAAATCGATAATGTATTAATACAGTCTCGTTCACCCAGAAATTCTGTAATGCACCCGATGTATAGGTGCTCCATGTTTTGTGATAAAATATTAGTCATAGATCTGATCTGAGGGTTAAATTTTTTTGACTTGTTACTTGCATAGTAAGTACTAATTACATTATTAAATTTAAAAAATTCATATATAATGATGGGGAAAAAGAAAAATATAAAAAAAAAATTAATTAATTAACTACAATCAATTTGTAAACTTAAATCCGAGTTAAGCTAGACTACTTCAAACGAGAAAAAAAAAACGGTTGAACTCGATCAACGCAAAAGACGAAATATCATCGCTTAATGACCGGGTGGTCAAACTTAATCATAATCCGCCAAATTTTGGCGTGGTAGCAATAACCGATAATCTGATTATATTTACCAGGCTTGATCGATCTAATCATTAATCATTAATCTAGATATCACTTCCTCATAGGGATTAACACAAAGAAACCTTTATATATATAAAAATTTGTCCAACTTATTTTTGCCTTCTAGATCATTTGTTTTTTTCATAAACCTTAAATATCATCGCTTAACGATCGAGTGGTCAAACTTTATCATAATTGGCCAAATTTTGGCAAGGTTGCAATAATCGATAATCTAATGATATTTATTAGGCTCGATCGATCTAATTGTTAATCTAGATATCACTTCCTTATAGAGATCAACACAAAAAAACCTTTATATAAATATATATATATATATATATAATTAATTATCCAACTTATTTTTGCTTTCTAGATCACTTGTTTTTTCATAAATCCTAAATATCATCGCTTAACAATCGAGTGGTTAAACTTTATCATAGTCGTCCAAATTTTGGCTTGGTAGAAATAACCGATAATCTGACGATATTTATCAAGTTCGATCGATCTAATCGTTAATCTAGATATCACTTCCTCATAGGGATCAACATAAAGAAACTTATATTTTTTTATAAAAAAAAAAATTTGATGGAACTGATTTGATTACAAGTTATGAAACTAGGAAAAAAATGAAACAAAGCGAAAATTAGGAATTTTTAGTTGTTTTTTTTTTCTTTTTATTATTTTGAGTTTAAATATGAGATATTAATTATATGCATATATATATATTTTTGGTTACAATTAATTATATTTTTTTTATCAAATATTATATTTTTTGTTTAACCTGTTAATTACTTATCCCTTATTTCTAATTTTAAATTTAAATATAAGTCATGTGCAAGACACACTAAAACATGATGTATTGATGTACCTGGAGCACTAAAGTCGCTCTCCTCGTTCACCTACTCAATGAATTTTTTATTCATTTGTATTCAACTATCATTAAATTTATGAGTAAGGCTATGATATGTTGACATTTCTCATACATCATGAAGAGAGAAAGTCCTTGTTAAGGTAAATAATGTCCTCATTAGAGTAAATTAGGTTCTCGTTTGAGTAACTAAGTCCTAAAAGTAGTAATTATAATATTTTACGACTTGACGACACATATTACAACTTCGACAACTCATGTGGTAATTATGAAAAAGCCCTCGTTAAGGTAAATAAGGTCCTTATTTGTGTAAATATGTTTTCATTTGAGTAATTAAGTCCTAAAAGTTGTAATTGTACGTATGAGATACGTTAACACACACTAACATTTTCCTAAATTTATATTCAACAGTGGAGAATAATGAGGTAGTTGAAATAGATTTATTTGCTTCATTGTTCTCTATCCTTGGATTTAGATCCAATGGCAGTTGAGTATAACTGAGTAAGAAATTCATTGAGCATATGAACAAGACTCGGTATTAAACTATTAATAAGCTTCTTACGCTCATTTGAACCCTAAAATAATGGTTCTATGTGATGTTCAGAAAAATCGATGTTGTTCAAATATGACTATGAGATACCATATTTTACTGCATCCCTAGTTTGGCTGTACAAAGAACACTAATGAATCAAATTATCAAAGAACGAACTTTTTGAAATATCTCTTTAATTTTTGAGATTTATAAATAAGCTTAAATGCCAAAAAAAAAAAAACTTGAGTTTGCCGCAAATTGACATGCATGACTTGGCTAAATGATAAATTTGCACCATTTTTTGGGTTAAAATTAGGGTAAAAACCTCAAATGGTACCTGAACTATTGTGTAAGGTATTTTTTAGTACCTAAGAATTTTAGGAACCTCAAATGGTACCTGAACTATTGCATACTTACCTAATATGGTACCTCCATTACTTTTCTCGTTAATGGATGTACCATATTAGGTAACGACATAATAGTTCAGGTACCATATTTGGTAAAAAAAAATTCGTAGGTACTAAAAAAAGCTTTATGCAATAGTTCAGGTACCATTTGAGGTAACGGAGGTACCATATTAGGTAAGTATGCAATAGTTCAGGTACCATTTGAGGTTCTTAAAATTCTTAGGTACTAAAAAAAACTTTACTCGATAGTTCAGGTACCATTTGAGGCTTTTACTCTTAAAATTATCAATGTGCATCTCCGTCAAATCGTCAATTCTCAGCGGTTCTCGTCCAAATTACTTCACATGCCATTTCATAGAAAACGTTATTGTTTTCATAACACTTTACTTTCTCTCACTCAGAGACTCAGATCAATTGCAGCGATTAGCGAAGCACAACGAAGCAATGTGCCAACGTCCAAGAGGTATCAAACCTAGTCAATAGCAATTCCGGAAACGTCAAAGACTCAAAAAGGATGCTGAAATGGTTTCGGTATTGGACCTTAGATAACAGTAACAATCTCAAGGACAATTTGAACGAAAATGAAGAAGGAAGTAAGACCATGGATGTACGAAAATGCCTCTCACACGAGCGGCACGTACCAAGAAATGGACATTTTCGGCCAAAGTTACGTAATTTTTGGCATTTAAGCCTTGAAAATATGGATTGTTCAGGCTTTCCCTAGAACAATCATATGGGCTTCGTCGCACAAATATGCCAAGGGAAAAGAGATACCTTATCCTTGAACCAAACAGAGAGACAAATACCCATTGATTAATGTTTGGGTAAGTGTCTCAACTTGGCTGTCTGATTTAGGGTTTATCGTTTTAGGTTTAGGGGTGAAAGCCACGTAACTTGAGGGACAAGTTTTGTGGGAACCTATTTACTTATTAGGTATGCTATCAATCGGTTTGTGAATTTAATGTGGTTCATCACTTCCATGTAAGCTGAAAAAATTCTTGATTGTTTAGGGGTAGTTTTTCTTCAAATTCGTGATTGTTTTCTCAGCCTGTTGTCAATCTTTCTGTTTTTTATTTTCTCTAGAGACGAATTAAAACTAAGAATAAAGCTACCCAGAAAGGCTCTCCCAGTGCTTCATCTTTTATAGTTTGAAACTTTGAAATCCAGCGAAAACAGTTCCCAGGACTCGGAATAATAAAATTAATTGCACATTTGGTTGAGATGTTAACTGTCATGAGCTTCTGAAGCTAATGCAACCACCCCAAAGAAAGGGAGCCAGGCCAATCTGTTAGACAAAAAAGTCTGCCCGGCCATCTGCTCCGAATTCGTGATTCATCTTCAAAATGCACAACCGATGATTCATCATAGAGGCTTCCATTCACCTGGCACAAGCAAAATGGATTAAAACTATTGCTGAACTTGTAGATATGTAATTGCTTTTCTAGAATAAATATGCTGTTTCAGTGTTAGCATGCTAGGAGGAATTATATTTCCTACCTCATCATCTCAATTCCCAAATGTCTTCTGTCACTGTTGATCGTAATCTCTTTCTTCTGACCAGTGGACTTATCCTCAGCAGACACAGTAAGGATACCATTCGCATCAATATTAAAGCAAGTATTGAATTTGGGGACACCCTTGGGAGCTGGAGGAATATCGACGAGGAGAAATTGACCCAAACAGTTGTTATTTACAGTTGCAGCACTCTCACCCTCATAAATAGTAAATGCGACAATGCGTTGGTTGTCACGCGCAGTAGCCAAAGTACAGTTCCTTGTTATGGGAATTCTGGTGTTTCTTGGGATCACAACCTTCATGACATCTCCGGAAATCTCCACCCCAAGTGACAGAGGGGTGACATCAAGGAGAGTGAAATCTTGAAGCTTCCCATTACCATTTCCATTCAACAATGCAGCTTGAACAGCGGCACCGTATGCCACTGCCTCATCCGGATTAATGCCCTTGCACAGCTCCTTCCCCTCGAACACATCCTTCAATAGTTGTTGCACCTTTGGAATCCTGGATGAGCCACCAACAAGAACAACATCATCAACACTGCTAGTGTCCATTTCAGCATCTGCCAAACAATTCTTCACAGGCTCCATACACTTGTCAAATAAATGCATGTTGAGGCTTTCAAATTTTGCACGGGTAATTACTAGATAGAAATCGGTATTCTGATCTAAACAATCGATTTCAATGTCTGTCGTGGACATAAACGAAAGCCTTCTCTTTGCTTTCTCACATGCATTTCTTAACCTCCTAAGAGCTCTTGGGTTTTCTCTGATGTCCAGTTTATGCTTATTCTTGAATTCCTCAACACCATAATCAACAATTCTGTTAACAAAGTCTTCACCTCCAAGGTGAGTGTCTCCAGCTGTGGCCATCACTTCAAAGACACCATCCCCTATGGTAAGTAGTGACACATCTAAAGTACCACCACCCAAATCGAATACCATCACATTTCTCTTGCTATACCAACCAGCCTTCTTGTCAAGTCCATAAGCGATAGCTGCAGCTGTTGGTTCATTGATGATACGCATGATATTCAGTCCAGCAGTCACACCAGCAATTTTTGTTGCCTGACGCTGCGAGTCATTGAAGTAAGCAGGGACAGTGATGACTGCATTTTTCACAGGTGAGCAAAGATAGGCCTCAGCAATCTCCTGCATCTTTGTAAGAACCATGGATGAGATTTCTTCAGCAGCAAACTGTTTCTCCTGACCCATGTGGGTAACCACAATCATGGGCTTGTCACTAGGACCTTCAATGACCTTGAATGGCCAGAGCTTCACATCACTTTGAACAAAAGCATCACTGAATCTCCTACCAATTAACCGCTTTGCATCTGCAAAATGATGACAACTCTAGAAACCCAGTCCAACAACGAACAAAAGCAGAAAAAAATATGCAGCAATTTTGATTAGGTCACAACACTATAGGAATAGCAGAATAAGGTTCTTTGTGGCATAATACACTACTTGTCCTTGTTTACCATTATTCATGTTACACAAACTAAAATGAAATAAGTTACAATTGTTGTATGGGAGAATCAGAAAAAAAACAGTCTTTCATATTGAACATTGCCCTCACTATTCAATCAATCGGACAATCATTTCCCTCCATTAACATTGCTTAAGATAAACATCAGACAAGAAATCACCTAATCGACATGTTTACTCATATATCGTATCCATCATTCCATCAACAGCCCTGTTAGCTAGTTATAATCTAAACATTTTAAAGCTCCAAGGGAATTGCATAGCATCTTATTCAAGACTGATAAATAACTCATCTTTATTCATTATATAGAGAATTTGACTTGTTTTTCAACATAAAGCATATGGCTTGCATTTCACCTTGACTGTGTGATTTTGTTAACAAAGAGTAAGATCTGAACTACAAACCCTTTTGAATATCCCACTTTTTAAGCTGATTCTCTCTTGAAACTTTTCTAAGACCAAAATTAAAACAACAATATTTTAAATTTGAACCTCACCACAGCTCACTACTTTACACCAAAAAACTCTAAAACCTCACAGATTTGACCCTAAGAAACAAAATGACATTCATGTGAGAAGAAGATGAGAGCTTACCAAAAACGGAGTTTGTGGGATTTCTAATAAGCTGGTTAATGGCTGCGTCACCAATCAACTGGTCAGCATCAGTGAAGGCAACACAAGAAGGAGTGGTCCTGTTGCCCTGATCATTGGCTATGATTTCGACATGTTCATCTTTCCACACTGCTACACACGAGTAGGTTGTGCCCAGATCAATCCCTATTGCATGATGCTCTTCTCTGCTCTCCATTCACACCAACTAGTACTACTGAGCTTGTGGGATGTTTATGTTATGCTGGGCTTGTTGCCCCTGTTTAATGAAGCTTTGCTTTCCCACGTACTTGATCAAAAACAAAAGTAGTACTACTGATCAAGTTCAATGAAAACAGAGACTACTTAAGAGTTAAGGCTACTTCTACTAGAAGGAGTGAAGGGTCTTCCTTTTTTGGTCAGAGCTCAGAAGTCTTCTTAGGGAAGGAAATTAAAAGTGTTTTTTTTTTAGTGGAGAAGACGTAAAGTTAAAAGTTGAAAAATCGATGAGGTGTTATCTCCTTCTTCTTTAGTTTTTCTATGTGACGGTTCAGAAAAGTCGATGCAATTCAGATTTATGAGATACCACGATTCATTGCATGCCTAGTTTGGCTGAAGTATGTACAACTTCCCTAATGAAAAGAATACCAATGAATCAAATTATCAAAGAACCGACTTTATGAAATATATATTTAATTTTTTAGATTCAAAAATAAGCTTAAATTGATAAATTCCCACAAAAACAAATACTTTGCTAAATGAAAAATTATGGATGTGTATCTCCGTCAATTTTCTGTGGTTGTTGTCCAAATTATTTTGTCCAAATAAATAAAAATTCCAAAATTACGAAAATGTCCATTTGCATCCCTAGCATCTGTTTTCTGTTATATGATTGTTCTAAGGATGCAAATGGACATTTTCATAATTTTTGGCAACAATGATTTTTGGCATTTAAGCCTTGAAAATATGGATTGTTCAGGCTTTCCCTAGAACAATCATATGGGCTTCGTTTCTCAAATACGCCAAGTTCATTAAGGGAAAAAGAGGCCCAGCCCATTTTATCTTTGGTGATCAGAGATAAACCGCCAATCGGCTTTCTTTGTTGCACACCCGAATTAGAGTTCCACACCCGAATCGGAGGGATATAGTGCGCCTCCGAGAACGGTTGCCATTTCGATTCGATTTTTGTGCTGTTCTCCGGTTTGGGTTTCAATCTGCAGTTAGGGTTTGGATAAAGAGAGAGAGATAAACAGAGGAAGAGCGACAGCCTTCGAAACCCTAGCTATGGAGAAAGAGAAATCCAGCAAACGCGACCGTCGAGACCGAGACAGAGACAGAGACCATCACAAGCATCGCAGCAGCCGCGACGCTGCCGATGATCACCAGCGCCAACACCGCACTCGATCGGACCGCGATTCGAAGCGCGAGCGCTCCCACGAGCCTCGCGACCACAGATCTCGTCGTGACAGGTCGCCGGAGCCGCGAGACGACCGAGAACTATCCCGTGACCACCGCGAGCGTTCCTACGAGAGAGAAGGAAGCAGAGAGAGGTCCAGGCACCGCGAAGTGAAGCGCGAGAGGTCGGAGGAGGAGGACCGCGAGGAATTGGTGGAGAGGAGACATAAGAGAAAAGAGAGGGAAAGAAGTGAGGGTAGAGATGGTGTTGTGGATGATTCAGAAGATACAAAGAGGGCTAGGGTTTTGGATGAGAGGAAAGAGAGGAAGCGATTTGATGAGCGGCGAGTAAAGGAAGAATTGGATGAGAATTATAATGGAGAATTGGAACGGAGCACAGAAGGGAGTGTGAATCCGAGTGAGGTTAAGATTAAGAAAGAAGAATTGGATGATGATGATGATCGGATTCATAATATTCAGGGCGTCACCACCACCCAAAATGGGGGTGCTCCGGTTGGTAATGTGAGTTTTCTCTTAACTTTTTCTGTGCTTTACTCTTGTGTATTTGATAATTGCCTTTGTTTGATACTGAACTTGTGAACTGATGGGCTGTGAAGAACTTTTTAGGTTACATCTTTTATTTTGGTGGACACATTTAGGTTGGCATTCGTAATACCTAATAAAAGTGTAACGAGGAATTACTTGCTGTTGAAGATGATTGAGGAATACATCAAATAGACGCATAAAGATTGCAAAGATTCAATTTAGTAGGTTTATTAAGGTTTAACGATACCTGAATGCAATTTCTATTCTGTTCAAATTGTTGGTCTTAGATATGGAACTGACTTTTTAGTTCAAAAGATTCTGACTTCCAAATCATTGCACCATGTGATTGCTTGTTGTAGTCTGGTATAGGCCTCTTGTATGTTAAATTAGGTTGAATGAACTCTTTAAGTGAGAGATGAACATGACGTGTTGGTTATATTACTTGTTATATACTCTGTTAGATGCTAATGATTGATTTGAGTGGTATCTACAGAGTTTTAGTTGAAGTGTTTCCTTCCTAAAAAATGTAAGCTGTCTTATTGAACTTTTTGTAAGCCTTTTGTTTTATCTTCCAATGCCTCCATGTGCTAATAATAGGCTGTTCAAAATTTCTCTCATTCCTACATGCTTCATTTCCTCTGTAGGTCATGTCTCCATAGGTGAGCTGTAAGGACACGTCTGTGAAATATATTTTTCCTTCATGTTTTTCTGATTCATAATGCTTGCGTTATCCCCACCATGATCGAACTGTCCTGAGTATGCCTAGTAACTTTGTTTAATTTTAACACTTACAGGGTGCCAGTCTGGATTCTACTGTGGCATCAAGGGTTGGGCCTGAGACCTCTTTTCCCCCTAGTCATCCCCTTCCTACCAAGGTATATTCGATTTCTACCACAAATGAAAATAAGGGAGTTAGTATTACCAGATCTCATGAGGTTCATGGAAAATCTAGTACAGATGGGACATCTTCAACTGCTGGAAGAAGTGGAAATCTGCCTCCTGGTGAAGTAGAAAAAATTAAGAATTCTATACTGAAACATAAGGAATTGACTGAGAAGCTGAAGAAAAAAATGGTAAGATATTCACATAATTTGTTTCCCTCCTCATTTGTTAACCTGTCATGCCCAATATTGTTTCTTGATTGTAGAATTTCATTACTACCATTATTTCATCATGCAGTTGGAGAAAGCAGCCAATGCTAGTTCAGATGCTAGCGTAAACTTGGGATTGAAGGATGGGATGCAACCTCCATCTACCAGCAGGGAAATGTTGCATGCCCCAGTGCCATCAACAACTGGTGGTATGAGTGGAATGACTGCTCCAACTGGTGTTGCAGCTGTTCAAAACTATGAAGCTGTAAAACGTGCACAGGAGCTGGCTGCCAGGATGGGATTCCGCCAGGACCCAGAATTTGCTCCTGTTATAAACTTGTTCCCTGGACAGGTGGCAACAGATGTTGCTCCCCCTCAGAAGCCTACTAAGGCCCCTGTTCTTCGACTTGACGCCCTTGGAAGGGAAATAGATGAACATGGAAATGTAGTGAATGTGACTAAACCAAACAACCTCAGCACTCTAAAGGTTTGTTACTAATCTATGTGTCAGACCGTTGTCTCTTATAATGTAGACTCACATTTAGTTGTCTCTTTTAATGTGGACTTCGTTTATCTTAACTTTCTTCTGGTTTTTTATTTGTTTCAGGTCAACATTAACAAGCAGAAGAAAGACGCATTCCAAATTCTTAAACCTGAAGTGGATATGGATCCTGAATCAAATCCTTATTTTGACCCGAAGATGGGTATTAATATGGCTAAGATTACGAGGCCAAAGAGGATGAACTTCCAGTTTGTAGAGGAAGGGAAGTGGTCAAGAGATGCTGAACATATGAAGTTGAAGGTATTTATTCATGTCTCTTTACACCTTTTGATCATGTCACTAATTATTTACCAATCTTTTACTTAACTTTTTCCTCACTCTATACAGAGTAAATTTGGAGAATTACAAGCCAAAGAGCATAGGGCGAAGCAGGCACAGTTGGCAAAGGCAAAGGCAGCACCTGATACAAATCCAAATTTGATAGAGGTAGCAGAAAGAGTCATCACCAAAGAAAAACCGAAGGATCCAATTCCTGAAGTTGAGTGGTGGTAAGTTGATAACTACTTGTTCCATTTGCTGTGATTCGCTGAACGACTCATTTTTTTTAGGGTGCTTTACTTTTGAATTGCATTGCTCGCATTGCATCTTAGTAAATTTGTTCAACATGGGGACTGATCATCTGTTTTTGTATGCATTGCAGATTAGATTTGCATTTGTTAAACTCCAGAAATTCTATTTTATTTTTTAAAATCCTAATTATGCTTGCAAATTTTTTCAGGGATGTGCCCTTATTGCAATCTGGTACTTATGGTGAAATCGTTGATGGTAGAATACCTGAAGATAGATTCAAGTTGGAGAAAATCAACTTCTATGTTGAACATCCTCAGCCCATTGAGCCCCCTGTGGAGCCAGCTCCTCCACCACCTCAACCATTAAAGCTGACCAAGAAAGAGCAGAAAAAACTACGTACACAGCGGCGTCTTGCTAGAGAGAAAGATAAGCAGGAGATGATTAGACAAGGCCTGATCGAACCCCCAAAGCCAAAAGTTAAAATGAGTAATTTGATGAAAGTTCTTGGCTCTGAAGCAACCCAAGATCCAACCAGACTGGAAAAGGAGATCCGGAGTGCAGCTGCTGAACGTGAACAAGCTCATATAGACAGGAATATTGCTCGCAAGCTTACTCCTGCTGAGCGCCGTGAGAAGAAAGAAAGGAAGCTTTTTGATGACCCAAATAATGTGGATACCATAGTCTCAGTTTATAAAATCAATGATCTATCTCATCCAAAGGCCCGCTTCAAGATTGATGTTAATGCCAGAGAGAATCGGCTGACTGGATGTGCTGTGATCTCAGATGGTATGAATGTTGTGGCTGTTGAAGGTGGAAGCAAATCTATCAAGAGGTATGCGAAGGTCATGCTTCGGCGCATAAACTGGGCTGAGGCTGTGAAAGAGGAGGAAGAAGATGAAGAAGAAAATGATGATAAGCCTCCTAACAAGTGTGTGTTGGTGTGGCAAGGAAGTGTTGCCAGGCCTAGCTTCAATAGATTTTTGGTTCATGAATGCATGACTGAAGCTGCTGGCCGAAAGTTCTTTGCTGATGCTGGTGTTGCTCATTACTGGGATCTTGCAGTCAATTTTGCAGATGACGAGTAGTAATTTGATGGAGAGGCTGCACTCTGGAAGTACTTTGGATTGTTTTTACTGAACCCTCGACATTTTGGTCAATAAGTAGTAGTTTTCTCATCTGTACGGGATGATTTATGATTTCATACCTATCATGTTGTATGGGGCACAAATATAATTTGCCTCTTTTATGCCTGAATTAGTTATGTAGAAACTTGAATTTGGGGAATTTCGTAATGCTTGTTACTTGGCTTGTCCTCTGTTTGCTTTGCAGATTTTTGGTGCAAGTATTGCTAAATGAGCAGGAACGTTGATCTATGATGTTACCCGCCATTGCTGAATGTGGGTTTCCCAGTCATCTCCGGTTGGAATTCACCTATGTGGCAATGTGGTTGAATGACCGTAGAACTCAGTCATCCATGATTCCATGGTCGGAAATTGCTCACGTTTGCGTTGAATGCCCGTAATCCCTTAAAGTCGGTCAGTACCAAGCATTTCAGGCCTCATGATCTATAAGAAAAGAAACCAGTTCGGATCTGTCCTAGTTTAATGGGCAAAAGATGTAGATGGCTATAGCTACTGTTCGATCAAACTGCTTCTGGAGCCATAAATATGACTATGGTTTGGACCCATTACATTGAAGTCCTAGCATGCCTGAAAGTTCTGCACCATAACTTATTGCTCTGAATCTATGACCAAAATCCATTAAAGCTTAATCCACTGGAAGTTTTTGTTTGAAGGGGTGGTACAGCTTGCCGACCACAAGAAATCTAAGACAACGATAGCAAAGCAATAATGCCGGAGGTTTTGGAAAGACTGATCTAGATGGGGTGCGTATGCCTCCATGCTCATGCACACGTAGAAAAATCCATCATTTTTCTGTTTTGACTTTGAATGCTTGCTTTCACACCTAAGCCCTTCAGTTTTTAGGTTTGAGTTAGCTTATAATTCGGTGTGGGATAGGTAGCCTAGCTATTTTTAACTACCAAGCCTCTTATGATGAATCTTTGAATAAATTAGAGCTAAGATCATACAATCTTTGGTCCATATCTATGACTAGATTTGTAGTCTAGAAAAACAAAAAAAAAGGTTCACACTTTAAAAAATTTAATAGTTTCTAATAGAAGCAATGTTTGAAAAAGTTTGAATTAAATTGATATATCGATACGTTAATTTTCTATTCATGATAGTAAATCTTTAACAGAAGTCGACGAATTCCGTATTCTAACCATATAAAGTTATTGGCAACCGTAAGAACTTAGTCTACCAATGAAGGTAGCTAATCTACTATTAGCAAAACGAATGGATAGATTATTATACCTAAAGGTAAAAACTTACTGGTTTTAGCTAGAAGGAAAAGCAAATAAGACAAAGTGCTTTACATATTATTTCACCTACTTTCCCATTATTCACACTTTTAAGAAAGACAAACGAGAAGAATTGCTAAAGTACTCTTGCAATTTTGTGGACTTAAAAAACTTGTTTTGGACTTATATATGTGACGTCACGCAATTTGTCAATGTAATCTTATTGCCCAATTGCAAACTTAGTCTTTTGGACTTGAGAAAACCCCACAAAAATGGGACGGTTCTTGGTACCTAAACTAACTTGAGATTTCCAGCTATATAATTGTATAGGAACCTTGATTGATTGAAACTAGGGCTTTTTCCCATTTAAGTTGTGCCCCCACAGAAGTGGCTCATGTAGCTCAATCCAACCAACTTAGGCCTCAAAAATTGATACTAGCTTAATAAGGATGACTTAAAATCTCTCTCAATGCCTTAACCTACTCAATTACTAAATGCACAGTAGCCCCAAATTACTCACCCAAATTAAATTTTGTACCAAAAACAATAACCTTTTGCATAGCCTAACTGCTTACGCACATTTGATCAACACCCAACCTAATTTGGAAGGGAAAATAAACCCTCAAGACCCATCACGCCATGTGTCACTCACCGTCCACCAATCGATATCTTCCACGTGTACTCCAGGCTTGTTGATTAAGAAAAGGGGAGACGTATGGAGATGGGTATATTAGGCGTTGTAGGTCACCTCTCTCACACCTCCCTTCAAAACTGTGAAAATTTATACACACACGTACAGAAAAACAAACAAAAAAACCTAACAGTAAAACCCCCACACACAACGACCTCACCATTTGGTTATATTTCTATATATTGAAAAACCATACGCCATTACACAATAAAGCCAAAGCCCAAAATCAACACGCAGCTTCATTTTCCCTGCTCGAGTCGAGTCGAGTCGAGTCTCTCCACTCCGCCTCGTTTGGATTCACTTCTAAAACGACAGCCTGTTTTGGCCTTGTTTAACGCAGTTTCTGGCCTTTCCAAACAGGCCGTTAAGCGCGCTTTCACTATAAAAGCTGAGAATGTCTCGTGTAGCAGCAGAGAATCAGATATCGCCGTTTTTCAGTTGCACTATGGAGCTCGAGGACATCCCACGCGCCTCTCACGGCGCGTCGCCCTCGCTCGGCCAGCTCTTGAAGCACGTCGGAGATGTACGCAAGGAGGCCACCGGAGACGGAGGCGAGACTCCGATGCACCACCAGGTGCTCGACCTCGGCGACGACAGTCTTGAGCCGCGGTCGCTTCCGTTCGTGCTCTCGTTCACTAATCTCACTTACAGCGTCAAGATTCGAAGGAAGTTCAGTCTTTCGGGGATGTTCAGCGGCGGCCAGGGGAACCATCTCGGAGCGGCGACGCTGTCCGAGCCGGAAGGAGGAGAGAGACTTTTCACGAGAACCAAGACGCTCTTGAACGACATCTCCGGCGAGGCTCGCGAGGGTGAAGTGCTGGCGGTGCTCGGAGCGAGCGGGTCGGGTAAGTCGACGCTGATCGACGCCTTGGCCAATCGGATCGCCAAGGGAAGCCTGAAAGGAAATGTGAGCCTAAACGGCGAGGTTCTGGAGTCGCGGCTCCTGAAGGTGATTTCTGCTTACGTCATGCAAGACGATCTGTTGTTCCCGATGCTCACAGTCGAAGAGACGCTCATGTTCGCCGCCGAGTTCCGCCTCCCTCGGGCGCTCTCGAAATCCAAGAAGAAAATGCGAGTCCAAGCACTGATCGACCAGTTAGGGCTCCGGAACGCCGCCAAAACCATCATCGGAGACGAAGGCCACCGCGGAGTCTCCGGCGGCGAGCGGCGCCGTGTCTCGATCGGAATCGACATAGTCCACGACCCGATCATCCTCTTCCTCGACGAGCCGACCTCCGGCCTCGACTCCACCAGCGCCTTCATGGTCGTCAAAGTCCTCCAGCGAATCGCTCAGAGCGGAAGCATTGTGGTCATGTCCGTACACCAGCCGAGTTACAGAATCTTGGGCCTGCTGGACCGGTTGCTCTTCTTGAGCCGCGGGCAAACCGTTTTCAGCGGTTCGCCAACTCAGCTCCCTTCTTACTTCGCCGAGTTCGGGCGGCCCATACCCGACTCCGAGAACAAGACCGAGTTCGCTCTGGACCTGATCCGAGAACTCGAAGGCTCACCCGGCGGAACCAAATCCCTGGTGGAGTTCAACAAATCCTGGCAGAGCATGAAGCACAGCAATCACTACCGCTCCACCGATGCACGACACGTCGTTCCTCTCCAAGAAGCAATCAGCGCGAGCATTTCCCGAGGCAAGTTAGTCTCCGGCGCCACCAACAACGACGCCAGCCCCAACTCCATGGTCCCCACCTTCGCCAACCCGTTCTGGATCGAAATGGCCGTGCTCGCCAAGCGCTCGATGAAAAACGCCAGACGCCAACCGGAGCTGTTCGGAATCCGACTCGGCGCCGTCATGGTCACCGGCTTCATCCTCGCCACCATGTTCTGGAATCTCGATAATACCCCTAAGGGCGTCCAAGAGCGGCTAGGGTTCATCGCCTTCGCCATGTCCACCACCTTCTACACCTGCGCCGACGCACTTCCCGTCTTCCTCCAAGAACGCTACATCTTCATGAGAGAGACCGCCTACAACGCCTACCGCCGATCCTCCTACGTCCTCTCTCACTCTCTCGTGGCCGTGCCGTCGATAATCTTCCTCTCCGCCGCCTTCTCCGCCACCACATTCTGGGCCGTGGGCCTCGACGGTGGGCTTTCCGGTTTCTTGTTCTACTTCCTCATCATCTTCGCCTCCTTCTGGGCCGGAAGCTCCTTCGTCACCTTCCTCTCCGGCGTCGTCCCCCACGTCATGCTGGGCTACACCGTAGTGGTTGCCATCCTCGCCTACTTCCTTCTCTTCAGTGGCTTCTTCATCAACAGAGACAGAATCCCAGCCTACTGGATTTGGTTCCACTACTTGTCACTAGTGAAATACCCCTACGAAGGTGTTTTGCAGAACGAGTTTCAGGACCCGACTAAGTGTTTTGTGAGAGGAGTTCAGATTTTCGACAACACGCCGCTGGTTTCGGTCCCGGCGGCTCTGAAGCTGAAGCTTCTGGATAGCATGAGCGAGACTCTGGGCATGAGGATTACCAGGACGACTTGCATGACTACCGGGGCTGACCTTCTGAAACAGCAGGGAGTGACCGACTTGAGCAAGTGGAATTGCTTGTGGATCACGGTGGCTTGGGGCTTTCTATTCAGGATTCTCTTCTACTTTTCGCTCTTGATTGGGAGCAAGAACAAGAGGAGGTAGAAGATGATGATCATGAGTCATATGTATGGAAATGGAAGCTAAGCTAGCTAGCTCTACCTCTCTCTGCGTTTCTTTGGCGGGAGGTTGTTGATGATTTGTATGTTTTAATTTTTTTTTTTCCTTTACAATTTAGAGTTTGATTTTTCAGTATTATTTCTTGTTTTGAACGTCGTTTTGGTTGTGCATGTACAAGTACAAGTGTTACATATATACTCGCAAGAATTAATAAGAAATTTCATTGCTATTCCCAATTGTATGAAAATTTTCCCATTATTTGCATAACAATGAATTCTTAGAGAAAGTTTCATGAAAAAAAAAAAAAACTTAGAGAATTTTGGCTAGAATCTTTTTGGAGTCTTGCAATTAATGATCCAAGCAAACCATTTCACTAAAATTTAATAACAGTTTGGATCATTAAATAATTTACATTTCGATCTCTAGCATACCTAGCTAGCTTAATTGACACTGATGTGCAATTTAATTCGAAGTTAGCTAGATCGAGTTGTTGGCGAATTGAATTGGAGGCACATTGGCAACAGCAAGTTTTAATTTTCATGTCTCTGTAATGGCTTCATTGGCTTGTCTACTTCACTACTCATGAAAAGTTGCCGCTATATATCTTATTGACACATAACTTTCTTGACTTGAAAACTCGGGGCATCACTCATCAGTACTTCACTAGTATTATTGCAATTTGCTTATTGTCAGCCTTAGAAATATATATGTGTCTGTGTCTGTGTCTGTGTCTGTGTGTGTATATCTTTATCTTGTGGACATCTTCTTTCTTCAATATTAATTGTAGGGTTTTAATTTGGTATTTAGCTAAGCAATAAGGCAGTTCGATCATCATCATATAGCATATCATACACATGCACAATACTTCTCAAGAGTCGTCGACCCACCTGAAAAGACATTGCGAGCCAATCAATTATTGCCGAAAATAATTTGGTGTAGATCCAAAAACTTTGGTTCAGTTCAAAACTTCAAATGTAAGTTCTTGTTTCCGAATGAAGTTTTTGGTTTATCGGCATTTATGGAATATAAATATGTAATTATATCGCGCTAGCAAGAAAACAAACACGGTATTATTAATTGAAACTTTCATTAATGTGTTACCATCTAGCTAGCAAGAAGCTGGTAGCTAGGTTGGGGATTTTAGTGCTAGTTCCTGGTGTGTGGAGACGTACTGGGAACTGGGAAGTGAAAGAAAATATCTAGAGAAACAATTAAATTGCTTTACCAAACATTGTACATCTTAATTAAAGTTTCCAATTAGTTAGTCCTTCTTCCCCAGTAGTTTAATTCGTAACGTCAATTAACTATTATATGTACCGGTCATATACAACTTATTTCACACCATTTTCATGCGATCGATCATACCATTGTTATGCGATAAAAATCCGGATGTAAACACCCAAAATTAATATTGGTATTATATACAAAAATTCATTTTTTTAAGTAGCAGTTTGGGACTTTGGGGAATGGGGATTGATTGCTCTAGCTAAGTAAGAAGCAGATATGGATAGAAGCAAAAGAAAACTTGATGGAATTAACTAGCAAAACTTGCATGTTAAGTTTCCTACTAATTTTGTTGTTTTCCTCTGATATTGAGTTTTGGTAAATGCTTTGTTATGAAAAGGCTAGTTTATGATTAGGACTTGAGAATGATCGATCACATCAAAGATTTATTGATCCAAAATTTAACCAGACTTTGCATATATGCATGTTGTTGTTGGCCTGTCGAAATCACTAATCAATTTTTTCATTGCGAGACAAACTAGTTCATATATAGTTTATTTTATGAAACAGCTATTATGGTCCCCAAAAAATGAAACAGCGCATGCTAATTAAGTTCATGACTATGTACTTGGCTCAAAACTTGCATCTTAATCCCTAAGAATATCCAAGTGAACTCATTATAGGCTTTCTTTTGGCTCACTAATCGGGCCAAGGATAATGTCAACATCAGCCCATTTTCTTCCCGCCAGCCCATATGGTCTCAAATGCTTCCCGCCAGCCCACTAAGCATTTCCTCTGGAAAATCCATAGCCCCAACCCAAAAGAAAAACACAAGTTTTATTTAAATTGAAAAAAAATAATATTGATTCAAATTAGACCAGAAAAAAACAGAAGCAAAAATTTGAGGGAGACGAGAGTTTCCTTATCCAAACAATAATATCAGTGAGAAAGAGAGACAGACCAACAATGGCGACCCTCTCACCTTCATCTCTGCGACTCCCAAACCCATTCCCACTCGCGTCCTCATCCCCCAAAACCCACACGCCCAAACCCGTCTTTTCCTTCGCCACCCGAGCCACCGACCCGGAAACATCCCCCGCCGAGCCAGCGCCCGAATCCGGCTCCGACCCGGACGAATTCGACACCCGTCTGAGCCAGGTCCGGCTCCGCTACCGCAGCGGAACCGGAAAGAAAGCGGAGATCCGGAAGACGAAGAAGTCGAAAGGATCCGGGTCCGGATCATCGGCGTCCAACAACATTTTCCTCCCGCCGGTGCCGCTGAAGGAGCCGGTGTCGGGCGGGTTGAAGGTGGATTTCGGGTTCAGCCCGTACAGCGAACGGGTAAACGGGCGAGTGGCGCTGCTGGGTTTGACGGCGTTGTTGCTGGTGGAGCTGGCGACGGGGAAGAGCGTGTTGAAGTTTCATACGCCGTCGGTGGTGCTGATTCAGGTTTATTTCGTTGCGGCGGCTACGGCGATTTATATAAAGTATGAGAAAGAGAGGGTCAGTGTTTGGCCCAAAGAATGAATCAATCAAATGTGTGATCATTGATCCTTAATTCTGTATTGATAACTTTATTTTCTATACAACTGTTTTTTGTTTATGCAGGGAAGAATCAAACTAATAAAATTTAGCACTACAAGCATGTATACTATGATTTGCACATTATTTATTTTTACTTCATCGAAAAAAAAAACATTATTTTTTTTATTTAATTGTTCTGCCAGGACAATTTACCAGAAATTAGAGTAAGAAATCCCTACCATACCAAATAAAGGCTAGGGGACCTTCTACTATGGTGTAACAACATGAGTGTTGAATGGAAAGTTTTGTGTGACTGTTATATAAGTTTTGTTAACTCACAAGTCTAGAACCAGAAAGCATCAAGAAGGACCCATATATGGAAGACCCAATGCCAACCCAGCCACTCAAAATGGACCGCCCACCGCACCAGAAGAACGTCGGCAGTCACTCATGTGGCCGGAATAAGAGTGAACTGTTAGATTCATCTACACATCTCTAGTTCTGAGATGTAAATATATATAGGATGTATGTAAGGTTGGTAAACATGCCATAACTAAAGTGAGAATAACAAAAAAAAACCTTAGGTGTTTGTAGAATTGACCCATAATGAACAAAAAAAAATGGGGGGCAAGACTTGTGCTGAAGAAGATATCGTCGGGAAAAGGTTTTTCACGAATTTTTTTTTATTTCTTGTTAATTTTGTCCAAAGAGTTCCATAGTAGAGTCTAGGTCCATCCTCTTGCACACCTAAATGAAGTGTAGAAACTAAATTAAAAGGTGTTTAATTTTTTTTAATACCTTGTGAAAATAGAACTTATATCAACAAAAAAAAATGGTAAGACTTTTCCCGACGAATACTTCGTCAGTAAAAGATTTTCCATCATTATTATTATTTTTTATATTCCTTGTTAAGTTTATCTAAAGAGTTCCTTGGTGTTTGTTTGACCTCGAAAACATTGCTTGGTGTATGTTTGGCCTAAGGTTTCCCCATGTCATTGACATTTGACATAGGGTAACAAAATTGATGTATGTTATGCAAGCGAGGCTAATGATGCCCCATACAAGCAAGGCATGAGCCATTGGGATACCAAAAATACTGAATTTATGCAAGCAAGGCTAATGCTATAGGATGCACCATGCTAGTGAGGCTAACCGTGTCCAATTTTGGCTGTCCGACCACGTGGTGTCACCCAAAAACGATGTTCTAACACCGTGGAGACTAACCTCAATACTTTCTTTCAAACAAAAAAAATTCTGAAACCTTTGTTTCTCATTCAAAACTGTGGACTATAACACACGATTTTTTAGCCAAAATCGCATTTTTTTATTTTCTCACCAAAATCTTCTTACCTTAAATCATGATTTTTAAATACTTCTCGAACTTACGGAATGCAAAAATCTCGACCCGTTTATTTTTTATGATTTTCCTAAATCGAAAAACTAGAAAATTCATAAAAAATAATCCGCTTAAGATTTTTGAGTTCCGTCAATTGGAACACTTTTTAAAAAAATCATTTTGTTTATGGCACAAATAAATTTCAAGAAAAAATTGCTTTAAAAAGGTTTGGCAAGTTTCGGCATTCCACTGGTGCCATCATGACACCTCAAAACGTGCCAAACCATGTCAAGCCTTTTTTAAAAAAAAAAAATTTGTGCCATAATTTTTTCATTAGTAAAGCATGATTTTTAGAAAGTGTTCAAATTGACGAAATTCGAAAATCTCGACCCGTTTATTTTTTTACGATTTTCCAAATTAGGAAAACTAGAAAATTCATATAAAAAAAATTCGCTTGAGCTTTTCGAATTTTGTCAATTGAAACACCTTCTAAACATCATACCCTAAACTCTAAAAGTATCACAATAAAATCTACGTTGATCCTCTTGCACCACTAAATGATCAAGGTGTAGAAACTAAGTCATCATACGAAGAGCATGTATTTTGAATTTATGTGTACTAGCTACAATCATAGGAACGATTTTAGTCTTATATACAAGCTTGTTGATCTCCTAATAAGTTCTGATGTGATTTATAATATTGGAGAAAAGTTAAACGGTGATTTCTATATGTGTACACTCGAAAAGTTCGAAACTTCCTCGGTACATGGTATTAATGGAGTTGAGGACGACATTGGGTTTATCAGTGAATAAGTTACATCGAAGAAGAAAGACTTCATCTTTTATTCTCACTTGGATGAATCTATGTTTATAATGAAATTTATTGTAAACACGAGGAAGAATTAATGATATTTAGATAATTTTGTGTCCATCCTAACTTTTGAGTTGTTCTATTATGAGTATTATCTTCTCAAAATTAAGATCTATATGACCAAAATTCCGTCACGGCATTGTGCTCTTATAAATGTCACGTAAATTAATGTTGCATTCACAAATGGTTAAACCTCACACATATCTTAGTTAGATGATAAGTATTCTATTTAAGTTCAAGCATAAAGCTGCAACTACTATATAACCTCTTTGTGATTTACTATTTAGAAAATTAAAGAGCTAATTATTAAGTATACAAGCTACTTAGAAAATTAAAGTGTTTGGAACATATAATTGAGGGGCTTAGCTCAACTAGTTATCAAGTAGACAAAGAAGTTTCCAACCTCTAACAAAATGTATAACCTCTCAATTCCATAATAACAGTATCTTTACATCCTTGTGCTTGACTTTGCGCCTATTAACCAAATCTCATTTGCTCATGGATTATTAGTATTAGTACTCCATCATCAAGTGGGCTTATTGAGCACTAATGTGGTGTTAAGTGTTAATTAACAAGTGGGAATTTGCATTGCATTTGACTAATCACAGAATTAATAATAGAAACTACCTCAACATGCATGCGACTGCAAATATTAAATGGAAAACAGATAGATAATTAGGGTAGCATATGTACGTATACCATCTTCCTTCCCTACATAGAAGACCAGATATATATATATATATATGAAGGCTACATATGCAGCTCACACTTTTCTCATAAGCAATACAAACATTTGTACCTCTCTTACCTCTTACTAGGAGAAATAATTCATTTCTGAAGGGTTTCGCAACTTTCGAGAATCAGAGACGCAGAATAGGAGACGAAGCTAGCGAAGAACCAGTTTCGTCACTTATAACTTTTCATCAGAAAACGTCAAGCATAGGTGACAAAACTGGTTCGTCACCAATGGGATAATTTCTAGGGTAAAAACCTCAAATGGTACCTGAACTATTGTGTAAGGTATTTTTTAGTACCTAAGAATTTTAGGAACCTCAAATGGTACCTGAACTATTGCATACTTACCTAATATGGTACCTCCATTACTTTTCTCGTTAATGGATGTACCATATTAGGTAACGACATAATAGTTCAGGTACCATATTTGGTAAAAAAAAAATCGTAGGTACTAAAAAAAGCTTTATGCAATAGTTCAGGTACCATTTGAGGTAACGGAGGTACCATATTAGGTAAGTATGCAATAGTTCAGGTACCATTTGAGGTTCTTAAAATTCTTAGGTACTAAAAAAAACTTTACTCGATAGTTCAGGTACCATTTGAGGCTTTTACTCTAATTTCTAAAAGTGCGCGCGCTAGCTTCTTACATACTCACAAGGTGACAAGGGCAAGCTTCAAATCCTGCAACATCCGTTGGTAAAAGTAAAACCACTGCATGTCGCCGTTGAAAATTTTATTCGGTATGTACTAGCTAGCTATTTATTTACGTAATAGCATTCAACTTGATCTTGTATATGATCATATATAGCAAAATATATAGACACGGAGAGTTACAAGATCAAATTTGGTTGTGATTTACAGGTATTTTTGTAAGCTTATTCACTTTGCTGGTTGGAATATTTTGGATATATTGCCGAAATTCGAGAAGAAAGATCAAGAGACTCAAACAAAAACACCTTTTAGAATATGGTGACTTTTCGATACAAAGACATCGGGCTCGTAATCTCAACGAATCTGTTGAGATCGAAGAAGCCATAAAGTTTACAGAAGAAGAACTCAAGAAGGCCACAAAGAACTATACCAGTCAAATTCTTGGTGAAGGAGTGTATGGAACAATTTACAAAGGAAAATTGTCGGATCAAAAAGAGGTTGCTATAAGGAAGCCCAAAGATGGTGCCCCTCCAATTGTCCATAGGCATCAGTTTTTTGAAGAGGTGAATGTTCTTTCTCAACTCAGGCATAAAAATGTGGTGAGGGTCTTAGGTTGTTGTGTAGACACCCCAACGCCTTTACTAGTTTACGAGTACATAGCCAATGGCACTCTTTATGATCACCTTCATAATAAACGTGGATTTCGGACATTACTTTCGTGGGAAATGAGAATGAAGATAGCCGCGGATGCTGCAGCAGCACTTGCATACTTACACTACTCAACTTCCACCGAAATCATACACCGAGATGTGCAGTCGAGGAACATACTTTTGGCTGAGACTCACATGGCAAAGTTGTCGGATTTTGGAGCTTCGCGATTGATTCCTGAAAATGATCAAAATCAACTGTCCACTTTGGTGCAAGGGACACTAGGATATTTAGACCCCGAATATCTTCGTACAAAGACACTAACAGAAAAGAGCGACGTCTACAGCCTTGGGGTTGTCCTTGTGGAGCTACTTACAAGCAGAGTAGCATTTTCGTTTCGTAGTCCCGAGGCAGAGAGAAACCTAGCAAGCTTCTTTGTTTGTTTAATGGAAAAGGATGAGTTGGATCAAATTCTTGATCACAAAATACTCAGAGACGAGAACAAAGAGACGGTGGGGAAAGTTGCCGATCTTGCAAATAGATGTTTGAAGTTAAGAGGGAGGGAGAGGCCTTCCATGCAACAAGTAGCCATGGAGCTTGAGGGATTAAAGCAAACAATTATAGCAGAGAATCGAAGGCGACAAGCTAACTTCTCTCGATCTCCTAATCAGATCTTGCTTGAATCACCTCAAAACTTTTATGATTACGCTGTTCATGTTATGGGTGAAGGTGATGGTATCTAAGAGCAGAAAAACAATCGATCCATTGATCAACATGCATCAATAGATTGTAATTTGTTTCAATTTGAGTCATTGTAAATTGGTAATAAAGAGGTGGCCGGGATTTAGCTCCTCCTTTCATGCATTCTTACGAATTGAAATAGTAATCTTTTAGGTATTCTTCAGTTTCGTTTTTGTTAGCTTGTTAATTTCTTCATTTTATGCTGCGTTTTTATTATGGACGTTTTGGCTTTGTTCCCCTCCTTTAATATTTTTTTTTCTAATAACATGATCGAGGTGGTAAGGAGCCAAACAAAAAATAAGATGTGCTTGGCTGCTTGCATTTCAAGTTATTTTCCCTAGAAATGATGCATGCCATGAACAACACCAACTTTCCCATTTCCTTCTTGGCTACACACATCATAATTAGCTTATGGTATTCCTCCATTCCAAACTAATATATAGTAACATTGTTCGATAAACTTTGATTGAGTGATTGTACGATACAATCGAACAAATTGATGAAGCTATAAGCTTCAATCAAATAGCAAAGTTACTGGCCAAAAAAGAAGAAAAATCAAATAGCTATTTGCAAGTTGAGCATTATATATTTTTTATTTTTCTCCAACTTGTCATTTTTTAAGGTTTTAGTCGACTCTCGATCAACAAAAAAAAAAGAGCTCTCAATATTAGTAGTCAATTAGCAGCATGCAAATTGGATTTGAAATTTTTCATTCTGATCGATGCCTTAACGTGCAAGATGCCACTAGCTAGGCATGTTGCTAATTAAGTTGACTTGTAATAAACTAAAATTGCTGAGAATGATCGGATGAATTTTTATTAGCTAGAATAAGACTTCATGGTACATGCCAAAATAAAAGATTAGAAATTAGAATTGACGAACGCTGGAAGTTTAGAATCTAGAAGATCCATTGACAATGTTAAACTTAACAAGCTCGATCGATCTCTAGTCTCTACTAATTACTATTACAAATGCTTTTTATGATAACATTATGTATATTTTTTTCAAGAGAAAGAGAGAGATCCAAATCGCTCCTGGTAATATTGTGGAGAGATATTAATTTCCTAGGAAACAAGAAGGGCTCGTTAGTGTGTACGTTGCTATGAATTTATGGTGGTTATAAATCAAATTTTGCAAGATGTGTTCAATTATAGTGGTTAAGATGATTTAACCTATTGCCGTAATACAATATTAGAATCTCTTCTCCGCTAAATGGGTTTTCCTAGTATATTCCAGCATGTGTGAATGGAATTGAACCAAATTCCAAAATATTGTAGTAAAATTGTTTTATAATGAAAGTCTACAAGTTTGATACATAGGTCCCAATTATGGAAATTGAGTCAAATATAATAGACAATAACATGCATGATGCCCATGGGTTAATAAAAATGATAAGTTCGGGTAATTAATTAGCAATTCCACCAAATAATGTTTGAATTTGTGACTTAATAATCGTTGCTTTAGAGGTAAGAATAGTTGACAAATTAAGTTGACAATTCCATGCACTAACCCAAAAAAAAAAAAAAAATTGCCCCTCATCCCACCTACTTATGATAGCTAATCGCTAGGAGGATTTTTTTTTCTAATTTCTCCTTTTTTTAAAGGGGTGAATCACATGCAAATGCTAATAGCTGGGAGCTGAACTTGCTACGTTGACTTGGTATTAATCTAATTTCTTTAAACCTTAAACTTATATAAACTTGATATATATATATAGAATATATGTAGGGCTAGCTCACTGTACAAAATGACTTGATGATTGAACACTTCACTGCTAGCTAGGTCTACACTCGAGTAGCATTCATGTAACAAAATGCCTTTAAAATATTGTTTAACACATACATTGATTGTCATTATGATAAGTCAGTATTAATTTATTGAAATCAAGTGGATCGAGGTTTCTTCCTCAGAATTTGTCAGTAATTAAGTATTAATATATTGAAATTGTGTTTACGTAAGTTAGATAAAATTTGATTTTTCACAAGATAACTTTTCAATAGACACCTAAAATGACCGATATATATACACTTTGTACGTACCATACCTTGAATTCAGCTCTCAAATTTGGTTCCAGAGGGGGATTAATTTGCTACATCTTAATTCGTCAGAAAATTTCCATAACGATGCTGGTAATTAACTAAGATACAGTGTACTACTTTGAGTTATGGATAAGTTCGAAGAAGCAGAAATCTCAGAGGAGATGAAAGAGATGGCGCCACTGCTTAAGAGGTTAGTAATTCCTTAACCATATATTTCTGCACCATCTCTGGCCAGAATGAACATTACCATACAATATAACCTTAATTAGTTGTACGTTCTTCTAATTTCAAGTTTGTATTTGTCTTCATGTACAGTAAACCTATCTTGTCCAACAATCTTGATTTAAATCATCCAGAAACTACGACAGAGCAAAAACATGATCGGAGATCAACACACGATCCTTGGGGATCTTTTTTTTACAAGTGGAAAAAGATATTTGTAACATCATGTGTTTTTGCTGTTTTGCTGGATCCTTTGTTCCTCTACATTCCTATAATCAACCAAGATCTTCAGTGCCTGAGCTTGGACAGCGACTTGAAAATCACAGCTCTTATTTTACGATCACTCACAGATCTATTTTATGTAATGGACATTATCTTCCGAATCTACGGATCTGAGAGTCGTTCATCTTTACTAGATGAACTTCATGACAGACATTTCTCAGACTTCTTACTCAACTTTTTTTGGCCATCAATTTCTAAGATGGTTGGATGGTACATCATAGTTGACATTTTAGCTATTCTTCCTATTCCACAGGTAAGAGCTAGATTAAGAGAGAAGCTTTTCTTGAGTTAGTAATATTCTTAATTAATCTCTCAATATTTTGCATCACTATAACTAAATCAGTTGTTAACATTAACAGTATATTGTCTACAGGTGCTAATTCTGGTTTTCTTTTCAAGAATTGGAGGCTCCGCCAGATCCACGAATACAAAAAAGTTTATTATGAACTGTTCTGTGATGTTGCAATATGTGCCGCGAGTACTTCGCATTTACTTGTCATTTAAGGAACTTAGAAAGAGTCCCAAGGAAGTGAGTACTGCAATATGGGTTAAAGGTGTACTAAATTTCTTTATGTACATTCTTGCCAGTCATGTAAGTTTCAATCTCATCCGTAATTTATTTTACGATATATTGTTAGATGTTCTTAATCAATCTTGATGAATGACAAACATAAATGGCAGACGCCAAATTAATGATCGATCATGTTACAATCGCACATACTTCATTTTCTTTTCTTAGAATTTCAAAAACTATAATGTATCACCAAGTCCTTATTTGGCCGGGGTCGGTCCAAGTGATGATGAATAATGGAGAAATGGATTACGATTGGCCAAGGTTTTGATCCCTTCTAATGTAACAAAAGGATGATGTATCATCATTAACTTTAATGCGTATATAAAGAATAAGATACGCACCAAGTGAGTAGGATCTATCCGTGCTGCAAGAATTAATTACCTCCCAGAAGCATGAAGCTAGTTATATTTCTTTTCATACTTTCTCATGTGATATTAAATATTAACTTGTTGATGATCGATCATTTAGGTACTCGGAGCCATATGGTACTTTTTCGCTATACAACGAATGACAACTTGCTGGCAACAAGCTTGTCGAAATGGAAATGAATGTGAATCAAGTATTTTCGGTTGTCATGATCATGGCACATTCCAGAATACCACATTTCTAAGTAATTCATGTCCTATAAATCCACCGAATACAACACTCTTTGATTTCGGTATATTTCTCAATGTCCTTCAATCTAGTATATCGGGGTCAACAAATCATCCCCAAAAGTTCTCAAACTGTTTCTGGTGGGGCCTTCGAAATCTGAGGTTTGTAACCCTTTTGATCTTCCGTATGGAGCTAGCTATAGTACGTTATAAGAAAAACTTGTTCTCCAACTCTCCAAGACTTTCAAATGTCACTGCGCATGATATAACGCTCTTTCTCCTCTCCCAAAATGATATGGTGGCTGTAAAGCCTGTTGATCTCCCTTGTTTGTTTAGGTTCATATATGCTCTCCCTTGGTTGTCTACTTAGAGAAATGGTTTTATAGCTTTTCATCATTACTTTGAACACCTCCGACTTATATAACATCTGTATCTTATATATGGCTCCATTTCATGTATATATAGTTCTCTTGGTTCAAACCTCCAGCCTAGTGTTGATACATGGGAAAACCTCTTTGCGGCTTTAGTATCTGTGCTTGGCTTGTTACTATTCTTATATCTCATTGGAAATTTGCAGGTTAGTGCCAATATCTTTATAAAGCTTGATCATGCATTGTACCCAAATATGTTTAATTAGTACATTAATAGAGGTATATTTTATTGTGGAACAGACATATATGCAGTTGAACATTGCGAGACTAGAGGAGCATAGACACAAGAGGAGAATTAGAGTGAAGATGGAAGAGAAAGGTGAAGACATAGAACTGTGGTTATCTAAAAGTGGGATCCCTAAAAGGTCAAATAAGGATTTAAAGTCGCAGATCATGGAAAAGGTACAACATGAACTTGAAGAGAACAGAGAAGTTGATGTAGAGAATATCCTCTCTATTCTCCCTTCAGAACTTCAAAACTATATCAAAAGTCGTCCATTCTTTTTCGGCTACGAAAATCTAAAGAAAGTAAGTTCCTCTCTCTCAAGAAATATCTAGAACGCACCATGACATTGTGATGGAGCAATGGTATTAGGTTAATTACTTAACAGATTTTTTGTACGTTCTCATTGTTCATAGGTACAAAAGCTACAAAATATGGATGACGAAGTACTGAAAGCAATCCGTGAGCGTCTTAGGCCTATGAGCTATATTGAAAACAGCTGCATCATTCAAAAGAACGGAAGGCTTGAGATGATGATCTTCGTCACTGACGGACTAGTAAATATTGAAAGTAGTGGTGATGCTAATTTGCCCGAAAATGAAATTGGTAGTAATGCTTATGCATGGCTTAAAACCGGAGATTTCTACGGAGAGGAGCTCCTAGATTGGGTAAATCATATGACATTTCCTACCTTGTTACCCTTGTCAACCATTACTGCCCGTGCAATAAGCAATGTTGAAGTCCTCGTTCTTACGGCTGACGATTTGAGCAGTGTAGTCTCTATGTTCAGCAGTCATTTCAGCGAGTTAGATTTTCCCTACCCAGAAGATGCATTACTCCGTCTAGGTCTTGATAAGATGACCAATTTCAGATCTGCATTGCGTATCAAATGACTTATTGTCTTGGACCTTGGCCCTTGTACTATGGTTGTCCTTTCTTCCACTTTTCATTATGTTTTTGATGATTAGTCCCTTTGTGGAAGCTAGGGTTTCAAAAACCCTAGCAATTTCATGTAATAAATGATGTAATCTTTGAGTACTAATACAATCATTAGGGCATTAGAATGCATGTTTAGGGTTTGGTCAACAATGCGAGGCCACAGGAGGCCAGCCAACCTAGGCCACAGGAGGCCAGCCAAGCGAGGCCACAGAAGGCCAGCCAATCAAGGGCACAGGAGGCTGGCCAAGTGTGGCCAGCCAAGACCGGCCAAGCGTTGCCGGCCAAGGGAGGCAAAAAGAGGTCAGCCATGTGAGGCAAAACGAGGTCAGCCATGTGAGGCCAAAGGAGGCTAGCAAAGCGAGGCCAACGGAGGCAAGCCAAGCGAGGCCAGAGGAGGCCAACCAAGCGAGACCAGAGGAGGCCAGCCATGCGAGGCCAGCCAAGCGAGGCTAAAGGAGGCCAGCCATGCGAGGCCAGCCAAGCGAGGCTAAAGGAGGCCAACCATGCGAAGCTAAAGGAGTCCAACCATGCGAGGCAATAAGAGGCCAGCCAATTGAGGCCACAAGGTCGGCCAAGCGTGGGCGGCCAAGCCCGGTCAAGCATGCCCGGCCAAGCATGCCCGGCCAAGCAAGGCCAAAGGAGGCCAGCCAAGCGAGGCCAAATAATGCCAGCCAAGCGAGGCTAATTGTGGTCAATTTTGGCGGTCCAACCACGATGTTTCACTCAATAATTATGTTCTAACACTGTAGAAAATAACCCCAATTTTTTGTTCAAAATTTTTTTTTTTTTCCAAAATCATGATTTTCCACCTAAAACTGTGGACTATAGCACACGATTTTTGGGCCAAAATTGCATGTTCTTATTTTCACACCAAAATCTTTTCACGCTCAAATCATAATTTTTAAGGACTTCTCGAGTTAACAGAACACAAAAATATCGACTCGTTTATTTTTTATAATTTTTCAAAGTCGAAAAAATAGAAAATTCGTAAAAACCAAATGATTCGAGATTTTGGAGTTCTGTCAATTGGAACACATTTTAAAAAATATGTTTTACCAATTGTGAAGTTTTGAGAAATTTTTAATTTTTTTGCCGAAACAATGGTTTTTCACCCAAACCAGTGGGTTATAGCACACGATTTTCCACCTAAAACTGTGGACTATAGCATACGATTTTTGGGCCAAAATCGGATGTTCTTATTTTCAGACAAAAATCTTCCTACACTAAAATCTAGGGCTGGCCAAAAATTGCCGATTGTACCGTACCAACCGTATTCCGAGCCGATCCGACAGGTTCGGTACCAACAAGTTCGGCAAACCAAGATTTCGGTTCGGTACAATCGTACCGAGTTACAAACCTCGGTTCGGCTGCGGTACCACAATTCCAGTAGGTTCGGCAGTGCCGAACCGACCGAAATTAAAAACTCCTTCGTTTCTGCACAAGGAGAGGTTCGAACCTCTGAGCTCTCACTTCCAAGTTTGCACCTCTACCACCAAGGCACATGTTCCTCTTGTTATATAATATATAAAACATAATATATATTAGTTTAAAACTTATAGTTTTCCCATACATATAATTATTAATTATCCATCTCTTTACTTTTCTCTCTCCATCTCTTCTTTATGTTTCTTTCTTATTCGTCTCTTCTTCTTCCTCCTGCATATCTATCTCTCTTCTTCCTCATTCTCTTCATTTGCAGATCTATTACTTCTTCATCCTCATCTTCTTCTTTTTTCTCCTTCTTTCTTTCATCTCCATTCTTCTTCTTCTTCTTCAATTTTTCTTCTCCTTCTTTCTTTCATCTCCATTCTTCTTCGATTTTTCTTCTCCTTCGATCTTTCTGCTCCTTCTTTCCTTCATCTACGTTCAGTCTAGGCCAGCCAATAAAACTATCGGTTGGAAGCCGTTTTCGACCGAAGAACTCGGTACCGAAACAATCGGTATACTGATTCAGGCGGTTCGGTAATGGTTTCGAAAATTAAAAACCGAGTTTGATCGGTTCGGTAACGGTAAGGGTCTCCAAGTGGTCGGTACCGTACCGAAGCCACCCCTACTAAAATCATGATTTTTAAGGACATCTCGAGTTGATATAACGCAAAAATATCGACTCGTTTATTTTTTATGATTTTCCAAAGTCAGAAAATTAGAAAATTCATAAAAAAAAATAAACGATTCGAAATTTTCGAGTTCTGTCAGTTGGAACACCTTTTAAAAACATGTTTTAACAATGGTGAAGTTTTTAGAAAAAAAAAATTTTTTTGCCGAAACAATTGTTTTTCACCCAAAACCGTGAGTTATAGCACACGATTTTTGGGCCAAAATCGTATGTTCTTATTTTCGCACCAAAATCTTCCCACACACAAATAATGATTTTGAAGGACTTCTTGAGTTGACAGAAAGCGAAAATATCGACTCGTTTATTTTTTACAATTTTTCAAAGTTAGAAAACTAGAAAATTCATAAAAAATAAATGATTCGAGATTTTGGAGTTCTATCAACTGAAACACTTTTTTAAAAACATGGTTTACCAATGATAAAGTTTTGAAAAAAAATTATTTTTTTTGCCGAAACTATGGTTATTCACCTAAACCCGTGGTTATAGCACACACAAATCCTGATTTTAAAGGACTTTTTGAGTTGATAGAACGCAAAATTATCGACTCGTTTATTTTTTACAATTTTTCAAATTCAGAAAATTATAGAATTCATAAAAAATAAGTGATTCGAGATTTGGAGTTCTGTCAATTGGAACACCTTTTAGAACATATGTTTTACTAATGGTGAAGTTTTGAGAATTTTTTTTTTTTTTTTTGCCGAAACAATAGTTTTTCACCCAAACCCGTGGGTTATAGCACACAATTTTTTAGCCAAAATCGGATGTTTTTATTTCAGACCAAAATATTCCCACACTCAAATCGTGATTTTGAAGGACTTATGGAGTTGATAGAACGCAAAAATATCGACTCGTTTATTTTTTACGATTTTCAAAGTTGGAAAACTAGAAAATTCATAAAAAACTAAACGATTCGAGATTTTCGATTTCTGTCAGTTGGAACACCTTTTAAAAAATATATTACCAATGGTGAAGTTTTGGGAAATTTTTAATTTTTTTGCCGAAACAATGGTTTTTCACTCAAACCAGTGGGTTTATAGCATACGATTTTTGGGCCAAAATCGCATGTTCTTATTTTCAAACAAAAGTCTTCCTACACTAAAATCATGATTTTTAAGGACATCTCGAATTGATAGAACGCAAAAATATCGACTCGTTTATTTTTTACGATTTTTCAAAGTCGGAAAAGAAGAAAATTCATAAAAAATAAATGATTCGAGATTTTGGAGTTCTATCAATTGGAACACCTTTTAAAAAACATGTTTTACTAATTGTGAAGTTTTGAGAAATTTTTTTTTTTTGCCGAAACAATGGTTTTTCACCCTAACTCGTGGGTATAGCACACGATTTTTGGGACAAAAACGCATGTTCTTATTTTCAGACCAAAATCTTTCCACACTCAAATCATGATTTGTAAGGATTTCTCGAGTTAATAGAACGCAAAAATATCGACTCGCTTATTTTTTACGATTTTTCAAAGTCGGAAAACTAGAAAATTCATAAAAACAAAACGATTCGAGATTTTTACGCAAAGTCAGTTGGAACACCTTTTAAAAAACATGTCTTACCAGTGGTGAAGTTTTGGAGTGGAAAAAGTTGAAGTGAAAATGGGTTGGGCAAGGTTTGGAACGTTTTGGCGCGCCACATGCTTTGGCATGCCAAAACGTGTCAAACCTTGCCAACCCCCTTTTAGCTTCAAGTTTGCCAATGATAAAACTTCACTAATGCTAAAAAATAATTTTTAAAAGCTTTTCCAACAAGAATGTCAAAACGTGTCAAACCTTGCCAACCCCCTTTTAGCTTCAACTTTGCCAGTGACAAAAATTCACTAATGCTAAAATGATTTTTAAAACCTTTTCCAACTGACTTTGCTCTACAAGCTTGAGTTGTTTGTGAGTTATGATTTTTCATAGTCGGAAAACTAAAAAACACATAACTCACAAACAAGTCGACCTTTTCGAGCAAAGTCAGTTTGAACACTTTTTAAAAATCATGTTTTACCAATGGAGAAGTTTTGACACGGGTAAAATTGATGGGAAAAGTGCAGTTCACAAGGAGGCATCCCGAGTTAACTTCGGCACTACCAACGATGAACATGCTAGCGAGGCTAACTAATAATGCCCATGCTAGCAATGGTAACTAATGATGCATGTCCACACTAGCAAGGCTAAACGATGCCCATGCGATTTTTCAAAGTCGGAAAACTAGAAAATTCATAAAAAAATAAACGATTCGAGATTTTCGAGTTCTGTGAATTGTAACACATTTTAAAAACATATTTTACCAATCGTAAACTTTTGAGAAATTTTTATTTTTTTTGCCGAAACCATTGTTTTTCACCAAAACCGTAGGTTATAGCATACGATTTTTGCCAAAAATCGGATATTCTTATTTTCGTATGAAAGTCTTACCACCCTCAAATCATAATTTTTAATGAGTTCTCGAACTAACGGAACGCAAAAATTTTGACTCGTTTATTTTTGACGATTTTTCAAATTCGGAAAACTTCAAAATTAAAAAAAAATAATAACGAGTGGAGTTTATTTAGTTCTGTCCATTGGAACACCTAACCGTGGCAAATTTTGGCAGTCCAACCACCAGGTTTCACTTAAGAATGATGTTCTAACTTCTAACACCGTGAAAAATAACCTTTTTTTCTTTTCTTTTTGTCTTTCAAAATTATAGTTTTTCATTCAAAACTGTGGACTATAGCACACGATATTTGCCAAAAATCGCATGTTCATATTTTCGTACCAAAATCTTAGCACCCTCAAATCATAATTTTTAAGAACTTCTCGAACTGACGAAACTCAAAAATTTTGACTCATTTATTTTTTACGATTTTTCAAATTCGTAAAACTAGAAAATTCAAAATAAATAAACAAGTCGAGATTATTGAGCACCGTTAATTGGAACACCTTTTAAAAATTATTTTTGATAGTGAAATTTTGGTATGGACAAATTTAAAGAAAAACAATGCCCAACCAACCGAGACCAAAGGAGGCTTGCCAAGCGAGGCCAAAGAAGGCCAACCATGCGAGGACATATGATTTCAACCATGCGAGGCAACAGGAGGCCTGCCAATCGAGGCCACAAGAGGCCGGCCAAGCGTGGAGGGTCAAGCGTGCCCGGCCAAGCGAAGCCAAGTGACCCCAGCCAAGCAAGCCTAATCGTGGCCAATTTTGGTGATCCAACCACGAGGTTTCACTCAATAATTATGTTCTAACACCGTGGAAAATAACCCCATTTTTTGTCCAAATTTTTTTTTCTTTCCAAAATCATGATTTTTTATCTAAAACTGTGGACTATAGCACACGATTTTTGCCAAAAATCGCATGTTCTTGTTTTCGTACCAAATTCTTTCCACCCTCAAATCATAATTTTTAATGAGTTCTAGAACTGACGGAACGCAAAAATTTTGACTCGTTAATTTTTGACAATTTTTCAAATTCGGAAAACTTAAAAATTCAAAATAAATAAACGAGTCGAGATTATTGAGCACCGTTAATTGGAACACTTTTTAAAAATTATTTTTTACCAATGGTGAAATTTTGGTATGGGCAAATTTGAAGAAAAACAGTGCCCAACCAACCGAGGACAAAGGAGGTCAGCCAAGCGAGGCTAAAGGAGGCTTGCCAAGTGAGGCCAAAGGAGGCTTGCCAAGCGAGGCCAAAGAAGGTCAACCATGCGAGGCCAAAGGAGTCCAACCATGCGAGCCAACAGGAGGCCAGCCAATCGAGGCCACAAGAGCCCAAAAGAGCCCTCCACGCTTGGCCGAGCATGAGCGTGGAGGGTAAAGCATGCTCGGCCAAGCGAGGCCAAAAGAACCCAGCCAAGCGAGCCCAAACGACCCCAACCAAGCGAGGCTAATTGTGGCCAATTTTGGGGGTCCAACCACGAGGTTTCACTCAATAATTATGTTCTAACACCGTGGAAAATAACCCCATTTTTTTTTTTTTTTTCAAAATCATGATTTTTCACCCAAAACTGTGGACTATACCATACGATTTTTGCCAAAAATCGGATATTCTTATTTTCGTATCAAAGTCTTACCACCCTCAAATCATAATTTTTAATGAGTTCTAGAACTGACGGAACGCAAAAATTTTGACTCGTTTATTTTTGACGATTTTTCAAATTCGGAAAACTTCAAAATTAAAAAAAATTAAACGAGTGGAGTTTATTGAGTTCCGTCCATTGGAACACCTAATCGTGGCAAATTTTGGCCGTCCAGCCACGAGGTTTCACTCAAGAATGATGTTCTAACACCGTGGAAAATAACCTTTTTTTCTTTCAAAATTATAGTTTTCACTCAAAACTGTGGACTATAGCACACTATATTTGCCAAAAATCGCATGTTCTTATTTTCATACCAAAATCTTAGCACCCTCAAATCATAATTTTTAAGGACTTCTCGAACTGACGGAATTCAAAAATTTTGACTCGTTTACTTTTTATGATTTTTCAAATTCGGAAAACTAGAAAATTGAAAATAAATAAACGAGTCGAGATTATTGAGCACCGTTAATTGGAACATCTTTTAAAAATTATTTTTTACCAATGGTGAAATTTTTGTATGGAAAATTTGAAGAAAAACAATACTCAACCAACTGAGGACTAAAGAGGCCAGCCAAGCGAGGCCAAAGGAGACATGTCTAGCGAGGCCAAAGAAGGCAAACCATGCGAGGCAATAGGAGGCCAGCCAATCGAGGCCACAAGAGCCCGGCCAAGCATGCCCGGCCAAGCGAGGCCAAAGAAGGCCAGCCATGCGAAGCCAAAGGAGGCCAGCCAAGCGAGGCCCAAGAAGACCTGCCATGCGAGGCCCGAGTGAGGCCAAAGGAGGCCAGCCATGCGAGGCAAATGGAGGTCAGCCAAGTGATGTCAAAGGAGGCCAGCCAAGCGTCGCCACAGGAGGCCAGCCACGCGAGACCAACCATGTGATTCCAAAGAAGGCAAGCCAAGCGAGGTCATTCAAGCGAGTCCAACGGAGGCCAGCCAAGCGAGACCAGAGGAGGCCATCTTTTTCTTGGTGTTGTGATGTTGTGGGATGAATGCATCATATGACCAATTGTCAGTTCTAAAGCATCTAGAATTGTTCGGTGAAAGTGGTTTGCCCTATTGCTTGGGTATGTAATTCATTAATCCATCTTTTAAGGCAATTACTAGAAATGGATACATTCTTGTAACTTATTTAACTTAAATAGGCAAAGGCCTCTAAAAAGAGATTGAGGAAGAAATGAAAACACTAGAGAAATTAAACAAAAAAAAACCTTTGAAAAGGTCGCAGTTTGAAAATATTAACAATCAATAATGGTCGACAACAATCATTAATAACAATGATAAATACACCACTGTTATATATAAATGACCAAGAAAGCTGAGAATGATCGATCTGTCCAGAATTTGAAAGTTCGGAACGCACAAAAAGTCAAAATTTCAGGAGTTTTCCCGAAAAACTATATAATTGAGCATTCATTAATCGAATAAGCTAACTTCTTTGAGAAGAATCATGAAGATAGCTCAAGAATCGTTTAAGATACAACAAGAAAAAATTTAAATTTCTTCTTCCTCTAGTATATTTACCATGTTCTAACCTCGCCATGAATGATATTAGATATTAGATACTAACTGCTGCCCAAGCCCCAAAACATTCAAGGCAAAACAAATTTTCCAGGGGAATTTGGATTCTTTTTCACTCCATATTCCATATTCCAGTTACACATCAGTGATCTATGCTCTATTGTTACAGGGAAACCCAGAATACCCAATCAGTATGGAAAGTGGCTTTGTTGTACAAGATTGTGAAGGCAGCATCATGATCTTCCTCTGCTTTCAATTCTCAAATTAAATTGGATACAAACAAACTGACTATGAAGGTGTCCGTGTGAAAAAATCATTAACTGCGAGATTGGCATCTCCATGGGACACAGCGTCAGTCTCTGGCATGTAAAGACTAGAAGAAGTAGACTGCACATCAAAGATATGCATCTGGTCAAAGTACTATCTAAATACAGAATAGCAACTACAATCTTCAGAAAAGCCTCGTCTTCATTTGAAGAGCCACAAGGTTCACATAACATAACTCAACTCCATAAAACACATTTTGAACTATGATTATTAACTATATCCATGTGAACAAAAAAGATGCAATCGAAACATACCTTCGCATCAAGCTGCATTTCCCCATTGTTATCTGCAATGAGGCATGCACCATGCAGTTTCAACCATTCAATGCATTCCTCCAATCCTTCTGAATCCTTCTCCTCAGTTTCCTCATTTGTGGGAGTAATAGTGGTAAACCCCAGAATTTCAGCAACGTATGTAACAGGTATTGTGGGCCGATATGATCGGCACATGCAGCTCACTGCCTTAAACCGCATCTTTTCAACATAAAGATCTGCAGAAAAGGTGAAAATACAATGAACTCAACCCTCCTTTAATATTTTTATATTCCTAAAAATAAACATTATTCCACATGAGATGCTCACCCATAAGGCAGGTGCTTAAGTTAGGAGCCGTCTTGTAGAGCCTGAAGAACTTAACATAATTTCCCGAAGTGACAGCTGCTCGAACCGCAAGAGCATGTTTGACAGCCTCATGCCTTTTTGTTTCATCTGACAAACTACAACAAATTGACATTTCACATTATATTTCAATGTCATGTTACATGGGTCAGTGAACTCAAATAGAAAGAATCAATCCAACTCAGCATGGGATAATGGTATTCTACATGCAGCAGAGAAGGCAAAAACATGGCCCTCTAGGAGGATGGCTATCCTCTATTTGCCTTTTTTATTTCCTTTCAAAAGCTATGATATGTATCATGGTTCACCCACAAAATGCTGACATATATCATGGTTTAGAATTCAACGGGTGCACAGATACCCACAAAAACTCAAAGAATGTAACCCCAATCAAGACAATCACACTACTAGTCACAGCCTGAACGCAGTTTTGTAAGTCTTTAAATATGAATTTTCAGCATAGTGCTATTATACTAAAATCTCATCCCACAACATTCACTCTTAGTATTCTTGGGATTGAAGTAGGTCCTCTTGGATTTGAATGTGAATTTTGAGTTCCAAAAGATAAACATTTGGCACATCAGAGATGGAATCCCATGACAATATAATATCCATACACTTAATATAAAATCCACGGAAGAAGCCAATGTATAATATCCATACATTTACCCCAAATATAAAACATATAATATCTAATATAAACAACAATCTCTCTTTTGTTACTGACCTTGCCATTGATGATAACAGATCTCTGTTATTATTTGAGTGAAGGATAACGCAAAGTAAGTTGTATGCAGAAAACTCCATATGACATCCCTCAATACCTTCAGCATAGAGCGATTTCAACTGCGACTGGCACTGAACCACATGAAAGATAGTTAATTGACACCACAGGATGAGAAGATGAATAGCTTCCAGAATTGAAATTATTCCAATATTTAGTTTTGGTTTTCTTAAAAAAAAAAATTCTGCTCACGGAAAAATGAATAGAATTCATCACTTTTTCAGTAAATTACTCTAACCTCCCTTATAACTGTAGTCATGAAATTGTTGTCATTGTCATCTTCTTAGAAGTTGCTTCACACCATAAAGTGTTTAGAAAATGGTTTTCAACAACAGTAAGGGAACTAACCTGATTATATTCCGGCAGGTCTCCAACTTCCAACGATAACCGAGCATGAGTTTCATACACCTGAACAACCAAAAAAAAAGGATCAATGTAGCTGACCCTATTTAAGGTAGAACAAGGCTTAGCTAAGTTGATTTGAGTAAGTAGTCAATGATCAGTTTAGGAAATATGGTAGTCGGGCAGCACAGAAAGGGTAGATAAAATAGAGAACCATATGATCAAGAATAGAGAAACCATAAGGTATAAATGTACCTTTACTGTTAGCTGATTTCGAATTCGTTGCACCGTCAAATCCTGGCGAATGGACTTCAACTGATCGCATTTATATAGGTAATTCTTCTGAGAATTTTGTACCATAAGCAAAGCTTTTTCAAGAACATCCTCCGGCCTTACCTGTCAGACAGAAAAGATATTTTAGCAGAGAAGTTGTATCCCACATGAAAGTCCACCAGTTAATTTGAATAGAGTCAACGCAATGTTCATATAAAAAGACTGAAACGATATATAGAGTATTACAGTGGCAGGATCAGGTGCAGAAGTGAGGCGCAAATAACGTTTCTCAATTTCTTGGCAGGTCCCCTTGACAGTAAGAGAATCCCAGTCAATGTCCTCAACAGCCCTGCTGGCACCATCTTCAAAATTTTTGCTGAGCACCAAGGCATTAGCTCTTCTAGTATACAAGTTTCCAGCACCAGCATTCTTAGGTTTGAAGTGATTATTTTGTCCTCGATGTCCTTGCACTTTTTCAAAACGCTTAGAGCGATGTTCACGTCTCTTTCTTTCCTCTGGTGAATCTGCAAGGGCTATTGCTCCTGCGTAATAGGCTGTTAAACCTTGTTCCTTATCACTATCACTAGATGCATCACCATTCTCAGTAGCACCTACACCATCAGAAAGGCGCTGCTTCTTAAACGGCTTTTGGGTTATCTTACTTGCACTTTTCTGCTCCAGTGAAGGAAACTTTGCATTACTTATATTATCATTCTTACTCCCAGCACTCCACACCAATGGCTGCATAATTGAACACATGGTTTTAACTCTAAGCTTTAAATGTTTTCAAACTATCCCTATTCCGGGATAAATCAAATTTTTAAGCCAGTGTTGAGCAAATATAATGTATATTGTGAGATATACATACATATATATATATATATATAGGATTCTCCTGGTCACCAGGTGACAACGGAACCCTCACTGTCTGTGTATATATATGCAGTTAACAGTACAGGAGTATAATTCCCCTCCCAAAAAAAGGAAAAAGGAAACTTAATAAGTACCTTTCTTTCCTTATCATTGACATGTCCCCAAGCAGCATAGTTTAGACTACCGCTATTAAAAGACACTGGCCTCTCAACTGACTTCTCTGACTTCTCCTCCGGTAAAGGTTCCCATCTACTCTTGGATCGTCTACTTGGACTTCTTTTGTACTTTGCCAATGATGAAACGAGGTTTGAAGAATTTAACCTGCTAAACAACAAGACACTTAAGGATCAACAGCCATAAGCTCAGTTATGTAACGTTGGACTTCAAAGGTCGCAACAATTGTAACTTGCAACCAGACCTAACAACGATTTGTACAATTAAATGAATCAACCCACTACGCACAGAGTAAGGGAGAAAATGGGACACATTAACAAATCAAATTGTATTACAATGCTGATCACATCACATTCCGTAGTTATCATATCAATTAATAAAACTCTAACTTGGAGACAGTTGAGACAGAGCCCAGAGTTAGAATTAAGCAGGCTAAGAAACTCTGAAAAAATTCTACTAAAGAAGCTCCCTGAAATAAGTGTGTTTCATTTGGTTGCATCCCCATGTACTTAATACAATGAAAACTTTAGATATTTACGCATACTCAAGATACAGGAGAAAATATGGAATTTGAAATAAAAGGCCAGCAATCCCCAGAGAGATGTATTAATGGGGAGGGGGGGGGAGAGAGAGAGAGAGAGAGAGGAAATACTCTTTATTTATAGCATCTTCATTTGGGAGTGGAAAAAGAGGCTCAGTATCCCAGTCTCGTGTGTAAAGTGTACTATCAGCTGTTGCCTTGGTGATGATCTGATAAGAAAGTCAATGATCATTACATATCATATACATCTGTATCTAAATATACGTACATATGCAGAAGCATGAAATATAAACTTCTGCATATATCGCACCCGTGAAACTAAGACAGATTTAGGCATCAAACAACACAACAGACAGTTTCAACATATATGAAGACTCAGAACCTAAATGCTTCCTTGAAACATAGACATTAAACTGTTGTATAGCATTAAATGAAGAATTGTGGTAGATAGAATCTCACAATAGAAGGAAAACAATGCCCATAGTTAGAATATTAGTCACAGTCACGTTAGTACTTTATTTTATGATCTTGCGGGGTAGGAAAGTAACAGAAGTTTAAGGAGTTTTGGAAAATACAAAATAGTTTATCTTGCAGATGCTAGATCTTAAAACAGCAAAAATGTGCACATGGATGTATCTATGGAGTTCATCATTTTCATTAGAACCGATTACATAATAGTTGCTAAGGGCTGCCACAACAAAGCCAAAAGTCATGCACAGTTTAGGGTTTAGGGCATAAACATTTACATATGATTGCACAGTTGACATTGCATAAATTCTAAAGCTTACCTCCTTCATGACAACCTGACAGGCAGCCATCTGGGTATCATCTTTACAGCGAGCCAAAGCCCTTTCAACATAACCACGCAGTGACTTAGGGAACATACCGGTCTGCAGATGACCAAAAGAAAAGAACCATCAGTAGTGGTAGTATAGTGTATTAAGTCAAATACCAGTGCAGCTTCTACATAGTGATACAGCATAGTAGGAAAGAACGAAGGCACCTATACACACACAAAACACATCACACGAAACCCTGTTGATAGCATGATGACACTTAAGTTCAACATCATTAAATCTACAAATTAACTTCAGATGCCAAAAACTTGCAATGCACGTAAACACCACCAAGGTTTGAAATCCATGATCAACCAGAAGTCATTATATTGCTAAATATATCTGTTTACTAGGGTATCCTTCAGTTATTGCCACTTTAAGAGGAATGACATTTTATTTCATTACTATTTAAACCATTGTGATGCAAGCCCTTAGAAACTATATCATGTTATTTCTGAGTAGGCAAATTATTTAGTGTTCACATATTGTAATTTCAAAAAAATCCTGTTGGTGGGACTAACTGATTCTTTCAATGCTTATTATCCGAGTGGACATGCTCCATCACTATACAATTTATACTTTCAAGTATAAAGAATCACAGCTTGCATATGCAAAAGGTTAGTAGCAGGAAAAGGCGATTATCTTATGTTGCAATAACCAAGCAGTTTAGTGACACAGCTCATTCGAGAACCTAATCACAAGCATTTTTACAAGGCACACAAACTCCACAAGTATAGCCCTATGTACTTTCATGGTCAGTCTACAAGAAACTCACTGGATCCTGATATTTAAAAAATAAAATAAAAAAAAATAAAACAGAAGATATACCTTAAGTAGAGAATCAGCACTCGAACTGGATGGCACCTTCTCAACCGGTTTTGGCAGTGAAACGCTGATGTAAGCAGGTTTTGCAGCTGGATTGGTTGTAGAGATATCCTTGTCAGTTTTTGGTAAACCCAAAGTCATATTTGAAATTCTAGGGTTTGTTGGAATCTGCAGTTTGTTCACTCTTCGTGTATCTACAGATGGAACAGCTTGTGAAGGTGTTTGGTAAGTATGAGACACATACGGCACCTGCTGAGAAGCAGGATACTGAATGCTGGATGCTTGAGAACATGCAATTTTCTGTTGATCCTGAAAGCTATCATAAGAAGTTTTTTGATCCAAAGGCTTTTGAAATTGTGCTTGAATAGGAGAAATATGGTGAATTTGAGATTGCGAAGTAGGAGCCACATGATTCCAGTAACCATCATGAGCACCACCAACTACAGCACCAGACTGAGAAACCAGAAAATGACAACAATAATTTTACAAACCAAAAGTAGTGATCAAGAGCATTGTAGCAATCATGGATAAAGAAATCTTTTTAAAGTAGTGATCATGAACATAGAGGTCTTTGACATTAAAATAAAAATCAGATCAATCACATCAGATACACCGTTAAAGACTGTGACAGGGCTCTTCTTGTGAAAAGAAAAAACAAGTCTTGAGAAGAAACTAATTGTTCCTTTGAAACTATTAAAACAGAAAATCATAAGTTATATAGTGACAACAAACAGCCAATATACTGTACCAAATTGGGTAGAGCAGCCTATTGCAAAGTGAATAGGTTGAGACCACCTTTATTAAAATGAATCAGAAACTAACACAGAAATGTAAGCCAAAGGGGAAAAAAAAAAGTTATGCGTGCAGTAATGCCAGAAGACCCCAAGAGCAATCTAATATAAATTATATAATCACCACTGAATTCTGAGTTGATAATAATCAAAAGTATGTACTAATCATTACTAAATAATTAAACATGCTAGCCACATCATTGTAATCAAGCAAAGCAAGCATATGAGAGCATGTAACAGGCTTTTAAACCCTCGCGAAAAGAAATGCAAACCTGCACCGATGGTAATTCAGATGAACTAGATTCTGGCCTCCACAAAGGAGTGTATGAAGGCGGCGGCTGGCTGTCTGAGGTTTGATACCCAGGGGTAACACCTGGAACCGGACATCCCACATTCTGTGTACTAGTAGCAGACAAGTTCTCAGTCCCAGGAGCACAGCTGACTTCAGTTTGATTGTAATAATCTGCCCATTGCTTATAATGCTGCTGATAATTTTGTGGGGTTGAAGTTGCAGTAGCAGAAGTATATACACCAGGAGTTTCTGGAGTGTAGGGTGCATATTGTTGAGAGGTATAATTTGCATAATTTCCACCATTCCAAGCGGTGGTCTGATTAGTGTAACCGCTACTTGTGTAGCCTCCAGCAGTCTGATAATCAGCAGGATTGTAGTAAGTGCTTGAATAACTTGCAGACCCAGCATAAGACCCTGTATTCTGAAATGAGGAAAGAGGCTGATAAGGAGCACCTGTATTTTGATATGCCCCTACGGGTTGTGAGTAGGACTGGTTGGATTGCTGCTGATAGTTGTTATAGTAACCTGGGTATCCTGCACTTCCATAACCATATGGATCAGCAGGATTTGGGTATGACGCGTAGCTACTGTAATCTTGTGGTGCATTCACTGTTCCCAAACTGGCCGAACTACTCGCAGGTGCCTGTGTGTGCTGATCGTATTGATAAGTTGAATGAGAATGAATCCCATTATCTGTGGAGCTATTCTCCACCCGATGACTTGGCCATACTGAGGCTTCCGACCCAGTTGTTGAGGGAAAATATGAGGACGACTGTCCTTGACTTGCATTAACTATATGGCGATTCTAAAAAACAAATAAATAAAAGTTGTGTTACTCAACATTGTCGCCGAACATTAAACAATTAATACTAATATATTCATAAATCTACGCAAAGTAAAATATGAACTCCAAATGGCATCCCGAAGTTGTAGATGTATTGGGTAAAATGAAGGGTAATTAACATATGGGAAATCAAAATTAGTAAGATAATAACTAGTCCACGATAACAGCACCTAGTGAATCACACCGTTTGTGCTAAACTAAATCATGGGGAATGGGCTTAACAATATTGAACAAAATTGTAAACACATTCTATATGAAACAAGAGCTGCTCACCACAAACCAAACCTCCCAAACTAAAACAAAGCATTCATGGCAGCTCATACTGTAAACAGAATTCAAAACAAAATTGATAGAGAAGAGAGTTGCTTAAACAGTAATCACCTCAAGCGAATTGGGGTCCACTGCGGCAATGGTCTGTGTATTGCCTCCTTGGTTCATCATCTTTTTAACATCCTACTACATAACAAAACCAATCATTACCAACCAAACAAACAAAAACAAAAACACGTCCTTTAACTTTATGTAAAGGCCAGAAATTCAGCAAGCATGCAAAACCCTAATTGGCTGCAAATTAAATTCGATCCTTACCTTCAAACAAAAGCCCTGTATCAAACTCGAATTGCAGTTGTTTGACTTTTGTGGACGCGATTAATGGGATCGTAAGCAAACGGGGTGGAGAAAAGCCCAGAAAACAGACTGAGATCAACAACAACAACGAACAAGAACAGAAAAAAAAACGAATTTTTACTACAAAGACCTAATTATGATAGCAATAAAATATGAAATTTATCACAAGCAGGAAAATTATTAAAAATTAGAGGCAAATTGGGCGAGAACAGCGATAGAGATATGCGGATGAAATTTCTGGTACACAAGAAAGGGGTTGGGTTCAACCAGGGGTCTAGGTTGGGTCGTTTTTGCGGGTTAAGACTTGGAATGTTAGTGTTGGCGGTAGACGAAGATAATTATTTTGATACTGTAGAGATGCTCTCTCCCTATATCTCTACGTATTTAACCAAAGTTACCATTTTTTTTGGGCAACAACCAAAGTTACCATTAAACCGACCGTTTTTTCACCGTTGTGAGTTTGTTACAATCCCCAAATTACCCTTTCATCTTCTTCCTCCAAAATATAACAAAGTCGCCTATCTTGGGATTTAATACTAAAGCTTTAAATTAAACAATAGAAATTCAAAGATGGGTGATCATGAATTCTTTGCGACCAGGTAAACGTTTGTCTCGACTTCAATTAGGTAATAAAACAAGACATTTCACTCATCAATTTTGATAATAAATTAGGCTAGATTAGTTTTCTTTTTTGTTTAATTTTTTGTGACACGTACTAGACATCTTCATCGCTTTATAAGACATACGCTATGTCAACCATTTCAAAAATATCTAGAGATTGGTAGAATGACAATTTATTGAGATATTAGATGAAATAAAAAAATTATAAAAAAAAAAGTGAGGGATGACAAGCTATGCCAAATTTAGAGATACATTGACGACGAGTATGCCAAAAAAAAAGTTTGGAACGAATAAACATAAGAAATTCTGATATATATATATATTTTATTTTTATTTTTTTCTTTCTTTGTATTATCTTACTTGGATCTGAACTGGTTACATATTATATAGCATTGGTCTCATTTGTAATTGTACCTTTAGTTTAAGGGGTCGATACCCTTATTCTAGAAATTAGTACCTCTAGTTTAAAGTATTGGCACATTGTAGGGTTACAATTAACGTACATTCCCAGAATCATTTTTTTTTTTTTTTATTTTCATGATCTACTCAGTGCTCTCAGTCCATACATAAAGGCTTCAACACCTAGATGTTCTAATAACTCTATTGAAATGGAAACCACTATTCCCAGTTCTGCAACTTCTGGTCAGACTCATCATGTCCAACTCTTTCATATTGATATCAATGCCAAAACTCTTTCAGTTCCTCTCTGGTTCATCCATGGGATCATTCAAAGACAATCAGGCAACAAACCCCTCATGATTATTCATCTGCAATTTAGAAAGTTATGGTTATGGATCAATGATTATTATGATTTTAAGTTGGAGGGTTCAACTTTTATACTGGTGCTGTTATAGGGATGTAGCACAAACACAGATAACCAAATTCTACCTCAGCATGTCAATAACAAGTTTTTTCTTGAGTTTCTTCAGTATTGCACTTGTTAACTTACCCTGTACAACCTACCCTACAAATAGAGCCAACAAGTTCAAATACAACCAAAACTTCATTGTAGTATAAATGTGAATGCCATGGTAGAACTGTCATCATCAGTGTAACAAATTATGCCCATGTAGCTGATTCAAGTCCTGATCTTCAACAATTACAATCATAACCCCAGGAAACAAAGAACACATGTGTCTCTTTCTGTTCTCTTTTAATGTTGCAACATAACCATAGCATGTATTAACCATTAAAGCAAACAAAGAACACATGAGAAAATATATTCCAACACTGCATTATTCATCCATGAACTTCTTGACGACTCCAGGAACTTCTTAAAAGAGTTAATCCACTAAGAAGGTTAAGAGCAATCCCAGAATTTGATGGCTTAACCCATACTGTGATTGAAACAAAAGAATTAATGGAGCACATTTATTTTCATCCACAACAATCTCCATTATTCCTGCATTCAGCATACCATCAGAAAATAGAACCTCCCGTGCTCGAGCTATAGTTAAAAGCCATATCCAAGTTTCTGTGTCAGGGTTCAATCACTGCAGATCAGATAACAAGGTTCAATCACTGCAGATCAGATAACAAGGTTCAATGGGAGTTGTCAGCAGCAGGGAACAAACTGTATCGACAGGCTACTCATTTAGGTCACAAAGATAAGTACACCGGAGCATGGGATTAAAGGAACAATAGTACTGGAGCTTTATGGTATAAATTCTAGTTTATAAGTGATAACAGTTCCCACCAAGCATAAAAATCTCCAAGGAAGCATTTAGATAACCCGACTCCACAAGAAGAACCTCAGAGATTTGGTTGCAGGTGAGCAACCAAGACCATATGACAGTACAACTTGCTAATGAAACTCAGGCACTATGGTGAGCCTTGTGAAAAATTAAGCACCATAATACCAGGTGCAAGCTATTTACATGGCAGACAATTAAGCAAGTTGTATTGCATCCAGTCCTCAACAACACTGAATCGGAAAACCAAGCTTGGAACTGGAAAAGGCCCTCAGAGCCTCATATCATTATATGCATGATTTGCTTTGTTCTTTGACCAGTGTCCCAGATTAGTCTCTAAATGACTAATTCTGTGTGCTGAATCCAAGGTCATAGAAGTAGCAAAATCAAAACCTTTTTCTCTTCACCTGTGAGATATCATCAAATCCGCCATCATTCCATGGCTGTCCATCATGCCTAAAATTTCCTTCCTGATCTTCAATGTTTCTCATTCTTCTTGGAGCATTTCCTGGCCGGTTCTTTATCCTTCTGTCAAAATCTCTTTCCCTCAAATTGCCTCTTTCTTGAAACTCGGTTTCACCGTCTGGGCAGAACCTGAAAGGCCTAGGGCCATCCTCTGTGTTAAGATGAAATGTCTCACCATCAGCACTGTTATAAGGAGGCCTAAATGTACGGACAGGTCCACGTCTCTCACCAAACCTTCTCCTCTCCTCACCATTTCCATCACCACCAAGCTCATGCAACCGACCAGAATGCATAGGCCCCCCACCAGCAAAGAACTCATTATTCTCTGCCCTTTCGCGAGGATCTATGTCATCAAATCTCCTGTTTCTAAGTAAAATCCGGGAAGAAGGACTCCTATTATGAATGACAGACCTTTGATGACCATGGTCTCTTCCAGTATCCATATCCCTCAAATCATTTGAAGGATTTCTTCTGACCACCATCTCTCCAGTAAAAGATGCCCCATCAGGAGATCTAAACCTCTGCATCCTGTAATTTGGTGGAGATCTTCGATGGCTCAATTCTCCAGGCCCACCAAATCCATCAGGAGATCTTCTTCTAGGAGATGACCATGGCCCAGGTGAACGAGTTCTGGACCTTATTGGCGACTTTGAACGAACTCGAATCCCTCTTCTCTGAACAAAAGAAAAGGTCCTATTTCCTCGCCCTCGTCCAAACTGACCATCTCCCTCGTAGGAAGGTTGGGTACGATTGAACATGGGATCTACAGAATCATCAGGAAAGCCCCTCATAAACTTCTCATTATGCCTCATCCCAACCAAATCTGAAGTATCTTCACCAATGCATCTACTTGGGCTTATATTTCTTGGATTTCTGCGATGCATGTGCATGACATGTCCCCCAACAGGAGACCGTCTCCTTGGGGGTATACGGTGATTAATTGGTCCATCATTTGAAAGCTTCCTCCCTCCACGGCCTGTACCAACAAATGCACCATCTGAAGCCATATTATAGTTATTATAATCAAGGTCACCGTCAGAAACATCATTTACATATTTATGTCTTGGAACACGATACTTTGTTTGATTATAATAATGCTCCGATGCAAAATAACGTTCAGAACCCCAATCACCACGGCTATTTATCCTCCCTCTACCACGTCTAAAATTCAATCTAGAACTCCTCCACGATTGATCTTGGTACCGCTCCCTTGAAAATCTATAGGTATTGTCAACATATGTTTCACCTCTGAAAAAAGTAAGAAATGCAGAAGAATTAGATTACAATAAAACTATTAACCCTCAAAATGAAATAAGAGAGGAAGTAAATGAGAGAAAAATTATCACCTCCCTCGAGGATGTAGTTTATCGTCATCTGGTGTTACATCAGGTAATATTTCTCTTCCGCCACTTGATGGAAATGACCGGCCTATTGATCTTGATCTAGTAGGAGAACCATTTGAAGATCGAGGCAAAGTTATGATCCGGCTCCGCTGTCCTCCATTACTGGTATCCTTGGTCGCATTATCACCACTCCCAGAAGTTTTGGACAAAGTTGAATCACTTGTCAGTACCAGTTCAGTTTTAATAACATTCAGCTCTGTATCCTGAGCAAAAGCCACTACAGTTCCTTGGCTTCCAATAGTGACTTGGTCCGAGGATAACTCTGCATCCTGACACTTCTGGGAATCTCTCTTCCCAGATTGGTCATCAAGTGGTTCTGTTGTCACGGCGTTGATGGACCTTTTCAAGCCATCAGAGCTGGTTAGCTTTTCAACAGCCAATGGTTCTTGCAAAAACAGGTCTTTATCAGAGCCCTTGTCAGATTTACTATTAAGATCTAAATCAGAGGATTCTTTATGATCATTGTTACTTGTTTCAGCAAGATTGTCTGTTTTGTTGTCTTTTGCCTCAACATGGAATGAAGCATGATGAACATTACTAAGAGGTCCCACAAACTCTGTCCTCTTATTATTGGAATCATCATGATTGGAATGTTCCACTTCTCTTGCCTCACATATGAGCTCGTCCTGGACTGCGGTATCCACAAGTGAATCTCTGACCTCGCCATCTTCATAGTCATCATCTTTACCTTCTCGTTCTGTCTCCATAGCTGTATCTATAGCATGATTACCATCTGATTCATAATCAGAACCATAAGAATCTTCCAGCATATCTGTTGATATATTGATCTTTTCCTCATCACTGGCAGAACCCTCACCACTTCCACGTGAATCAAGGGGTTGATCATTCATCAATTTTAATTTACAACTCTGACTATCAACATTGTCATTATCAGTTTGCATGCTGTTTACCTTACCATCATGGCCCAGGGATATAGCAACTTTCTCAATGCTTTGACAAGCTTCGTGAGGCAGCTTTCCATTAAAGTCTCCTGACTGGTTCGTCATATCCCCACTCATAGTCAACACTGTTGAACAAGAAGGCTTCACAGTCAACTCTGTCAAACAAGAAGGCTTTCCAGCAGGGCGAGACATCTCTGCAGCAACAGGCAATTTCATGTCACAAGAATGATTATCCATACCATTTATCACATGTTTATCCAGTTGAACTGATTTCCCTTTGGTTGACTTGCTTGTCTCTTGATTAACCTCAATAGCTGGTTCTGATTTTATGGATCTAGGATCAACTAATTTTTGGGTGCTCATATTTGACGACTTAACAGCTCCAACAGTGAAACGCTCAACTACTCCATGCTTCCCTGCTCTACTATCTAATGATCCCATATTACTGGGTTCCTGTTTGACTCTCTCATCAAATGGCTCTGGTTTTACAGTTCTATGACTACCCAAATTCAGATTACTAGTTGGCCCTGCCATCCTAGGCAAGTTTGCACCAGAAATAACCCTATCCAAATCAAATCCAATGGATGAACTAGACGGTCTTTGACACAGGTTCGACAGTGAGCAAGATGAATTAAGGCGTAAAAGAAGAGAGTCATTGGAATTGGACGACATAGTAACATTTGTTCTTTTGTGGCTCTCAACATTACTCTGTTTTTCTGAACTAACACTACCTTCAACCATCCCAGTTGAGCTAACAGCACGTGCCCCACCTTTTGTGCTGATCCGATCAGCAGAAACTGCAGCATCATTAACAGAATCTCCCCATGCATCCATTGGTGTATTCAAATCCCAGTTTGCCCGACATGCTTGCATCTGAGCACCATGGACATTCAAATCTCTGTCCTTACTTTTGCATTGGCTACTGATTTTCTCTTTACTTAAAGACAAATTCAGGGAAATAGGCTCGGACTTATCCAGATTCAGGGGACTCACACCACCATCACGCTTTTGGCCTGTCAAAGCTGGAAAAAGACGTTCCTTCAAACCTAATGATAATTCAGTACTCTCAGCAATAGCAGGCATCTCTTCTTTACATTTCACTTCTGCTTTGTGTTTGCTATGCATAATCCCCATACTTAAACTAGCTACAGGAGCTTCAGTTGGTCCTACATTCAGCTCACTTCTCCCTAAAGTCATCATGGGTGCAGGATTATCAGCCAACACAAACTTCCCTTTCCTCTGCATGTCATCCACAGAACCAAGATGAACTCTGAGGCTAGGTTGTTCAAGTTTGACTTTAACAAAATTATCATTTCCTTGGACCACATTAACATTTTTAACATCAGAGCTTCCTCTTCTATCATCAGATTCAGGAACTTTGGTTGTATCAGAAATTCCAGACCTAGTTGCAACACTAGCATTTGAAAGAGTCGACCCCTGAGATTGGCTAGATTGTTCCTTCTGTACTGAATCCATTTTTGAGGGGGAAAAAGATGGTTCTTCAGGTGGAGGTGAAGGAGGCCTCATCATTGGAAACCTCCTTTTCTTGATAGGAACACCTGCAATATAATCACTAGATTTCCAGGTAACGGGTTTAACCCCAGTCTGCCAATAGAAGATTTAATTAATCAATATTCAGAATAAACAATAAATTCGGACAAGACTCTAATCTCAGTTTAGCAGTAATTTAGAAAGAAATTAACACCTCTTCATTTCCTGATACCGGCATGACTCCAAGCTTTGGCAAGCTTAATATTACTCTTCTCTCCGTCTATAAATATCAGCAAATTAAAATTAGCAAGACCTTGCTACGAACTCAAAGATCCCTTTGAAGACTTGCACTACTACGATATGTGCAGCTACACTCCTAATTTCTACTACCAAATTCAGTAAGCTGAGAAGATCATGCAGTTTCTCAGTATCTTCAAGCCATCACACTCAACCAGTACAAAGAACCTGCAAACAAAAAGCCCATTTAAGAAATATTATTGAAATGAATTCCAACATAATACCCCAATTACTCGGTCAACGCCATAAACTAATCAGGAAATTATGATACATAGACTTCCGAGGAACAATCAACACATATCTGAAGACAAGTAAATCACATATATCTGAACCGAGTAAAGAAAACAGCATGGCTGATCGGTCAATTGAAAAACTACTAGAACAAAATCCGATTTAACTTTAGTCTCAAGACCAAGTCTGAGATTAAAGCAATTATGCAAGAAGATCACACAAAATTAAGAAACACTCTAATCAATTTTCCAACTTTAAAGTAAGTTTTCAAGAGTAATTAAGAAGACACACAACGTTCAGACACCAATTTCCAAAAGCCTCAACAGAAACGCAAACCGTTAAATTTCATTAAACTGTTTCTGCTGCAATAAATGCTATTTCCGGTGAGTTCAAAACGTTTTATAGCCAAAAGAATGAAAATTTCCCGATCCATATAAACTTTCTGCTTATAAAGAACCAATTTTACGACACTCAAAACGCCAAATCCATAATCCGATCGCGACGGAGCGAATCAGATCTGCATAATTTGACGGAAATTGTAGAAAGTACAGAAGCTTTGCACCAACAATAAAAAAGTAGAGAAGCTTCCTGGTAATACCTGAACCAAAAGCAACAACCACGAGTTTGTGGACGAGGAAACTCGAACACAAATTCACAGAGAGATCGAAGACGAAGACGATACTATCTTGAGCAGTTTTGGTCAAGTTTGGCAACTTCTAGGAAACGAAGGAGGAGGCGGTTGTTGATATGAGAAAGCAAAAAGAAAAGGAGAGAATCTAATCAAATGGGGGTGTTTCCCACTGTTGCCTAATTTAGGGTTTGGAATTGTGAGTAGTGTGCTTTGCTTTTATTCTATAATTGCGGAGTTGATTGATTATATAAATATTTATTTTTTTGATGATGTCCGAACCTCATTTTCAACTAGTCCAACACGTTATATATGCTCTCGCTTCCATCGAATCTTGCTTTAACGTGTTCCGCAACTTGCAGGCCCTCCCCATCATCTTTTGCTTTGGCATTTTCTCCGAGGAAAGTTAGTTAAGACTTAAGAATCACATTCTTTCTTTTTTTTTATATTTTCTGATTTGGATTTTTTTATCCCGGAGAGTCTTCCAATCTTCCATCCACCTAATGGACTTCAACCCGAACGATCCAACGGCTGACATGCAGGGGTGAGTAAGGATTGGATGAATAGTTGGTCAATCAAGGGCTGAGATCACCCAGGTGGAGTTCAACCTAGTGGATACAAAAATTTCTGTTTTTATCCACGCCAGAGAAAATAATAAAATATTTACCCTCGTAAAATTTTCTGAAAATATCTGATACCATAATTAATTAGGTCAAAATGCTAAATTTTCTGGAAATATCTGACCCCATACATAATTAAGGTCATTGAAATTTAAATTGAAGAGTACTCCACAATTTAAGATGGTACTCTAGCTTTCAAATGCATTGAAGATGCTCTTAAAGCTTCAATTAATAGATGTTTTCTAATCCCAAACATTACAATTACAATACATTGAGTAGCAAATCATAATGTGTGGTTGCTCACAACGCGTACTTCTAACTCGTCTTCTATTCAAATGTTTGATCTTTTACTATCATATTTACCATTTCAATGCATAAATCCAATAATCGCTTAAGTACCAAATATTTGGAGATCTCTTATATTATTGTCCTAATACCAAAGAATTAAAAGAAATATAATTACGGAGGAAAATGACACCCAAAACAAACAAACCCAAACCAAGTCATGGTCTCCGCTGATTACTTCAGAGATGACCTAGACCTAAGCTCAACTGATAAAAAATGAAGTCAAGACAGACTCCGTTTAAAACAAGGAAGTTTCCTGAAAAAAAAACTCTCCCAAGACTCCAACTTTGAACCAATCTATAAACCCATCAAGGTCATCACTTCAATTATTCATTGGACAAATCACATGCCTACTTTCAAACCAGTTGGTGGACAATCACAATCAACTGTCACATGCAAGTTGCAACTATAAAAGCCAAAGATATAAAGGACAATATGAGGCTAGAGCAGCAAGAAGCCCAATAAATAAGGCCCAAAATCCACCAAAAACCTCACAATGAAAGTTGAAGCACAGAATATGAAGAAACAACTAAATCGCCAAATGCAACAACAATTTCAGATCAAACACCACCATTCCATTAAATTCCAATTCCAATCCCAGAACACATAGAAACCCAGTCCATCAAGTACTTACAATACCACATAGCAAGAACCCTAACAATTCTTCAACACCTAAACAAACTAAAACCACCTAAATCCTCCACTAAACCAAACCTAACACCATATTTCTTGACAGCAAGACTTGTAAGGACCCAAACCCCTCTAGCCACCGAACCCGTAGAGAGTCCTGCCCTGCCTCTTGAGCGCGTAGACCACGTCCATGGCCGTCACAGTCTTGCGGCGAGCGTGCTCGGTGTAGGTCACGGCGTCTCTGATCACGTTCTCCAGGAATATCTTGAGGACGCCACGTGTCTCTTCATAGATCAGGCCGCTGATACGCTTCACGCCGCCTCTGCGAGCCAAACGCCGAATGGCCGGCTTGGTGATCCCCTGGATGTTGTCGCGGAGTACCTTACGGTGTCGTTTGGCTCCTCCCTTTCCCAAACCCTTGCCTCCCTTGCCACGCCCAGACATTTTGGATTCGAGCTACGATTTCTGGATCTGAGGAACAGAAAAATCAATCAAACTCGTCAGGAGCGAACGAAACCCTAAATTCACAGTCATCAATTCGGAAATCAGTAATACACAGTAATCTACGGTAATTTTGATGAGAGAAATTGAAATTATAAGGAGAAAGACGGTTTGTAAACTGAAATTTCAACAGAAAGCTACAGATCTCGTGGAATTTGGGGATTTCGGTTTTCTACACACATTTTCTCAGCAACCAAACAGAAATAGTAGACTCGACCCAGCATGATTTCACAAATTAAACAAGTACAACGAATGAACAGCGTAGCGAGCGAAGATCTAATTCTGAAATCCCTCGATAAAATTTGTATTTGAAAACATAATTTACAATGCCGAAGAGGAATTTCGATACAAAACCCTAGATTACAAATCAATGATTCAATCGCAGATTCACGGCTAAAGCAAGCATACACCAGTGAAATTGAAGACGGAAAATGGCTAGAAAGGAATAAGAACAATGGGAGCGAGAAGAACACGAACCTGAATCGGAGAATTTTCTAGCACCTTGATGAAAAGCGAGTATTGGTTGCGAGGAATGGGGCTGAAACTTGTGTTTTATAGTGGGTACCGGACGAAGGCCACTCAGGGTAAGTGGACGATCCGTGGCGTGGTTTTTGGAGATGCATTAACGGATGGCTGAGATTGTTTGTTTCGGCTTCACTCGGATCAGTGACGTGGCAAAGGAATGGAGGCGGGAGTACGTTAGGGAGCGAAAATGCGTTTCTTGTTTCAGTTGTTTGCCGCTTAAAAGAAATTGAAAATTTGCGTTTGCCCGCCTTTCTTCTTTTGTTTTTCGAGTCAGCCCCGCCATTCTTCAAATTTTGCACAATTTGTTAATGTTGTTAAATTTGGGACAAAGTACAAACAAAACCCTATTGTCATCATAATTCATAACTACACATTTTGACAATCCCTAAATTTTTTTTTTAGAAATGAAATTTTTTAGGAAAATGATTTGCTTATCAAATTAAATAATTAATCATGAAAACAAGGGCCATCACTTATTTCAAAATACATAATTAGTAAAAATCACCAATTAACATAAGAACGCTCGATTTTCGTAACAATAAAAATAAAAAATAAATTTACAAATTGAATTTAAAAGCAATTTTTTTTTGGACAATAATTTAAAAACAATTCTAACCCAACTATCTAAACAATATCTTTAGAGTGTTATTATTAACACACTCCAAATTTCCCTATCTTTAATCACCAACATATAAGGATTGCCAAAACCACTAGCAATGGATTCATATTCAAGATCTCATATTCAACCCATAAACTCGGAGCTGGATGGAGCCCAAAAGATTGGCCCACCAGGCCACAACCCTCAAAAGACTGGCCACTAAGTGATTCACGAGTGTAACCTTCACATTCAACTTGGTAGCGTCGACGTACAAACCAGCGTTGAATAGTTTGTGAGATTTGAAAATGGAGAGCCCTGCACCCGACCTTGTAATTAATGGGGCAATTTAATTCTCTATGCCCCCACACGTGCAATGTAAAAGGGGAACCCACTCCTGTACACGCAATGCCAAATACATGGTAGGCCTCACGAGTCTCCGCACTCCATTTGCCTATCCCGATAAAGGAAAAAAACCGTATATCTCGATAAGCATTTTAATGAGCAAATCGACATTGTAATGAAGTAGTGCATATTCTAGTGACACGTTTAGAAGTTGCACAATAATATTCATGAACAAAATATTATTCGAAATTTCATTGTAGTTTGTGATATTCTTGTGCTTTGATTCTTTATCTTCTTCGACTGTAGTCCCTTTAGAGGTTCTTGATTTCTTCTTTCTAACGAGCAATCATTGGGTTGTTGCTGATCAAATCTTTCATTTTTCATTTGTCTCTCCTCTCAAGCTTTAGGTTTATTTCTTTTCAATTTCTTTAATTTTTCTTCAACTCAGTCTTTACAAACTCAAAGTAAAGGAGCCACCTTTTGTAGTAAGTAGCTATTTACTGCTAACATTTTAGTAAATCTGGATTTATCTTCCTCTTCCATTTCTTGGTTTAGCTCGCCTCTTCCATACCTGTTCTCTTATGTGCATAAGGATACATTAGATTTCTATGCATTTTCGTATAATTATCAGAGGAGCTAGCATGCACTCCTTTTGCATCAGGTCTAAGGTATTTCACTTTTGGATAATTGAAACACTTTTTCATTGTACTCATGGCTCCTTTGGCCATAGGAATTTTTTATGTTTCATTTTTTTTCTGTTTCCAATAATGGAGCTCCTCCATTTTGTTTATTTGTTCTTTGGAGATAAGGTTTTATGTCCCCGGTATGTTGTCTGTATGCGTATTAATTGAGAGAACAATGTTTATGGTTAAATTTACGAAAACCCTTTAATTGGCCTTGGTTGATTAAAGTAATTTAATATAAAAATGATAAAATGGCATATTCAAAATATTTGAAATAGAAAAAAATATGTTTAAGAGCAGTTACAAACTGCATTATTTCTTTTCAACTGCCTTATTCGAACAAAAGAACTTTAAAATAAAAACTCAAATAAAATTAATTTGTACACAAAAAAAAAACTACATGTCACGTGCGGCTAGTTGTATAATTATAAGGTTAGACAGTGCCATAGACAGGGACAGAAACAAAAACAAGGACGGAGACAAGGACATGGACAGGGACGGAGATAGGGACAGGGACAGGAACATAAACAGGAATAGGGACAAGGACAAGAACCCTAAACTATAAGAGCATGTGCAATGGGAGGTGTATAGGCTAGTTTATACTATAATTTAGGCCAAAACTATAAAAAATCATCTTCATTGGTGTTAATTTAGACCAAGCTATATCCAGGCCAGCCTTTCTCCAAGGCTAAACTGAACATGTTCAAAAGCTAGGCTAAACTTTCAATCAACGGTCATGATTAAAAAGTGATATGGATCAAAGGCTGATTAACAAATTAGACTTTATACTTTAGACCTTATGGGTGGAAATACAAAAGTGATGAGAAGTCTAAATTGATGAATAGTGTCATTTTTGGAGCTTAAATTTTAGTTTAGACTTTAGGTTTTAGGCTTTATGGATGCACATAATCTAAACTCTAAACCCCAAACCGTAAACCGTAAACCGTAAACCCTATTGGGGGTCAAAACCCTTAACCATAAATTAAGGGGGTCAATCAATTTTTGAAATAGAAAAAAATACAAAATACAAAATGAATTGTATGAATGTTTAAGAAAATTTACAAATTGCTATATTTCTTTTCGACTGCCATTGCACCCAATTAGAGAACAAACCCTTCCCCCCCCCAAAAAAAAAACATTATTCAAACAAAAGAATTTTAAAACAAAAACTGAAATAAATAAACTTTTAAGAAAAGAAAAAAAAAACCGTTTGTCACGTGCGGCTAGTTGCATAATTATAATAGAGATTTTAACATAAACAAGGACATGAACAAGGATAGGGACAAAGATAGAGACGAGGACAAAAACCCTAAACCAAACCTATAATCCAAAACCCTAACCCTAACCCATACCATAAATCCTAAATCATACCTTAAACCATACCCTAAACCCTAAACCCTGGGATGGGGACGGGGACAAGGATAGGGACGGCGACAGGGACAAGGACAGGGACGGGGACAGGGACATGGACGGGAACAGGGACAGGGACAGGGACGGGGACAGGGATGGGGACGGGGACGGGGACGGGGACGGGAACGGGAACGGGAACGGGAACGGGGACGGGAACGGGGACGGGGACGGGGACGGGGACGGGGACGGGGACGGGAACAGGGACGGGGACGGGGACGGGGACGGGGACGGGGACGGGGACGGGGACGGGGACGGGGACGGGGACGGGAACGGGAACAAGGACGGGGACGGGGACGGGGACGGGGACGGGGACAGGGACGGTCACGGGGACGGGGACAGGGACGGGGACAAGAACCCTAAACCCTAAACCCTAAACCCTAAACCCTAAACCCTAAACCCTAAACCCTAAACCCTAAACCCTAAAACCCTAAAACCCTAAACCCTAAACCCTAAACCCTAAACCCTAAACCCTAAAATAATACCCTAAACCCTAAACTCTAAACCCTAAACTCTAAACCCTAAACCCTAAACCCTAAACCCTAACCCTAAACCCTAAACCCTAAACCCTAAACCCTAAACCCTAAACCCTTAAACCCTTAAACCCTTAAACCCTAAACCCTAAACCCTAAACCCTAAACCCTAAACCCTAAACCCTAAACCCTAAACCCTAAACCCTAAAACCCTAAACCCTAAACCCTAAACCCTAAACCCTAAACCCTAAACCCTAAACCCTAAACCCTAAACCCTAAACCCTAAAACCCTAAACCCTAAAATAATACCCTAAACCCTAAACCCTAAAATATTACCCTAAACCCTAATCCCAAAATAATACCCTAAACCCTAAACTCTAAACCCTAAACTCTAAACCCTAAACCCTAAACTCTAAACCCTAAACCCTAAAATAATACCCTAAACCCTAAACCCTAAAACCCTAAACCCTAAAATAATACCCTAAACCGTAAAATAATACCCTAAACCCTAAACCCTAAAATAATACCCTAAACCCTAATCCCTAAAATAATACCCTAAACCCTAAACTCTAAACCCTAAACTCTAAACCCTAAACCCTAAACCCTAAACCCTAAAATAATACCCTAAACCCTAATCCCTAAAATAATACCCTAAACCCTAAACTCTAAACCCTAAACCCTAAACCCTAAACCCTAAACCCTAAACCCTAAACTCTAAACCCTAAACCCTAAACCCTAAACCCTAAACCCTAAACCCTAAACCCTAAACCCTAAAACCCTAAACCCTAAAATAATACCCTAAACCCTAATCCCTAAAATAATACCCTAAACCCTAAACTCTAAACCCTAAACCCTAAACCCTAAACCCTAAACCCTAATCCCTAAAACCCTAAACCCTAAAATAATACCTGTTCCTACCGTTTCCCAGCTGCTCGGTGGGGACGCACCTGGAGTGCACTTGAGTACCTGAAAGGGCAAAGGAGGTCAGGGGAGGCCGGCGTGTACCGACCGAAGACCCTCCGACGCTCAAGTTAGTCCCGAGAGGATTTGAGCAGAGTTTCTAGGAATGGAGAGAACTTACTTGAATAAGGAGTGAGGACTCCTTATATATGAGCTGAGGTCGGAGACAAGCTTCCCTGGCGTGGGGGACATCCCATGACACGAGGGAATACTCTATTATTCCACTACCTCGACACGCGCGTCGAGGGACGGCGGTGCCTAGTGCGGTCCTAGTGCGGTATGGGCGTTCTTTAGTGCGATCCGCGAGGTAGTGGACAAGCACGTGCTGCCAGGTGGCTACGCCGGTACCGACTGGACTGTGTGTCCACGGTACCGGGTCGAGAGATGTCCCTGTAAGGCCAAGGGGAAGGCTTGTTGTCGGTACACCCGGCCTGGTATTGCTGGTACCGCTGGGGTACCGCCAGGGCTTTGCTGGTAGGCTCGGTAGGGGATCCCTACCGAGTGAGTATATGCCGCTGGGGCGTTGCCTGGGCCGCTGGGGCATTGTCAAGGTAGTGCACTCGGTAGGGGATCCCTACCGAGTAAGCAGATGCCGCTGGGGCGTGGTAATGGGCCCAGAGGTGGGCTGTTCAGCGATGGTGGGCTACTCCTGACCCGTCATGGGGTCTGTACCGGGACAGATATGAAATGGTAGCAACAGAAGTCCCCCAAGTCCCGAGCAAGAGGAAGTGCTTGGTCGGGGACTTAGTCCAAAAGTTCATATCAGGACGTAGCCAAGTGTCGGTGTGGCAGCCACGGCGCTTAGGGTCGGCCCACGTAGTCCCCCAAGTCCCCGAACAAGGGGTTCCTCCCGGGAGGGAGTTGTAACCGCTCCGAGTTCTAAGGGAATTGCCAAGGTCGTGCCTGTTGGTATGCTTGGCGTAACTGCCGAGGTAGTGGGGCAATAACTGCCGAGGTAGTGGGGCAATAACTGCCGAGGTAGTGGGGCGATACGTGTCGCCTCTCGGGCGGTTTGGAACTGCATGGGGAGTTCAACCGTTGCATTGACACGTGTCGTCATCCTGTGAAGCGACGGTTGGTGTCGTACGGTGCAGATGTCCCAGGTCCCGCTATATATATAGGGGTGAAGAGAGTTCACTTCTCCTCATTCTTGAATTTTCTCATTCCAGAGCTCCGAATTCTGTCGGTAGAGAGTGAGAGCCTGTTGCCGGTAGCGTGCATTCGAATCATTTGCTTCTTCGACTTTCGACGCTTCACAGTGTAAGTACCGAGAACTTTGTGTTACTTTTGCGTTTTCTGCTTTTGTAACGTAGTTTGCGTACCGGTGTCTGACCTTAGTACCGAGCTAGGTTGCATAGGCATAGGATTGTCGTCCCGGTAAGGAACTTAGTTTACTTCTTGCAGATGTCTGATTCGGAGAGCCAAAGTGTAGGAAGCGGCAACGCCTTCTCTGGTGAAGAGCCGGAGAGGTCTCCTTCGGTAGAGGTTGTTGAGGTGGCTTCTAGTACCGACAGTAGCAGTAGTGAAACTCGGTCCTGCTCGTCCGGTACCAGCACCGTCCGCATCGAGAGTATGTTTGAGACGGTGATGAGGGGCATTACTACCGGCGAAGACATAGAGCCGTTGAATACGATCAAGGATGGTCAGTTTATTCCCGGTAGTAGTAGTTCGTTGCCGGCCACCGACGCGGTGGAAGTTGGGGAGTCCCAGGTGGAGGCGGAGACTGCTGAAGAGGAGGTACCAGAGGAATCGGTACCTGCTGGTTTTGCGGTGGATCGCCTGAAGCTCAGCGCTTCTACCGAGGACGATCTGGTGGCCCTGAGGAAGGCTTTTAGTATTCCGGACTCGGTGACTATGCGCCTACCGGAGATGGGGGAACTGAGGAGTGCCTCTTCAGTACCGGGTGAAACCTTGGTACATCCATTCTTCTTTGGGGAGGGCCTACGGATTCCGTTGCCATCGTACCAGCAGAGGTTCTTGGCCGAGGTGGGCCTTGCCATTGCTCAGTTGAATCCCAACACCTGGCGGTGTCTTGACGCACTATACACCCTGTACCGGCACTGTGGCTTTGGTGAGCCGGACTTGGCTGTGTTCTTCAGCCAGTGGTCCCTGGAGGAGCATTCGAAAACTGATAAAGGCTGGTACAAGGCCAAGTCGGTAGGAAAACCTTGTGTAGAGTGTCCCCGAGACACTGAATTGATGGACTTTGTACATAAGTACAAGCAGGTAACCCGGTGCTGTCTGTCGAAAAGTGCTCTTGCCCGGGAAGGTATGGCCGGTGAGGCCGACATCGAGTCTCATGAGCTCGGGAGCCCGGAGATCATCAGGGACCCGCTGGTGTTTGGTAACCCGACCTCCCAGCAGACCTGGAAACACCGGTACTTCTTCGTTGGTGGTCAATGGGAGTTTCCCGAGGGGTCTGACCCACCGCTGAAGAGAGTGCCCTGTAGCTTTAGAGATGCACCTGGTTGATAGCCTTCCCGAGTTTATACTTGGTAGTTGTGTACCGTCTTGTGTCTCGGTACTAATGTGTGCTTTGTTGTTTTGTTTGCAGTTGACCAGTCTTGGAGGAAGCTTACCGAGAGGCAGGAGGAAGAGATTGAGTGGATCCGGGAGAACATCTCGATAGTCCTGAGGAGGTCCACCGTTCTGCTCAACCGGTACTCGCTTCACTTTTCGGGCTTAGCACCGATCCCGTGTCCCTGTAAGTTTCTACCGGTAACACACTTGTACATGTATGCTTATATACTGTGGTCTGATTTCGGTACTGTGCTTTGCAGTCTTGCCTCAATTCCGTCGGTACCGTCGACTTTCGGACGATTTAAGCATGGTGCGGGAGCGCAGGGATTTTTACCAGCTGAAGAAGGCCGTGGGTGACGACCCACTTCCCGAGGCTCAGCTGGTCGCTGCGGAGACTGCCGGCGCTCCTGCTGAGGCTGCCGGTGCTGCTATCGATGCTGCCGGGAAGAGGAAGAAGAAGAAAGCCAAACGAGTGCGTGCCACTTCTGAGGCTGATGTGGGGGAAGAGGACTCGGGGGTCCCTGAGGCTCCCGAGGCTGAAGAGGCTGAGGTTTCAGCAGAGGTTGCTACGGTGTCCTTGAAAAGGACTGCTCGGGAAGAGGTAAACCCCATGCTTAACCTTTTTTTCGATTTTTATCTGCCCTGCCGGTACTTATGCTTTTGTAGTTTGTCAAACAGGTGAGGGAGCACCGGAAGAAGCAGAAGGTGTCGGTGGCAGAGACCTCTGTTGAAGGGCCCGTGGAGGGTGCCGGTACCGCCCTGGCTACCCGCAGTACCGGGTCTGATGCCATCTTTGGCAGGGAGGTCGAGTCCGAGAATGCCAAGTTGTTCCTTGGCTGTGCCAGGAAGGCGTTGCTGGACCCTCTCCCGCTGTCCAAGTTGGCTGACTTGCCGGCCATGACAATGAAGCAGCAGCGGGACCTCCTCTTTCAATGCAAGCAGAAGGTACCGGCTTGTTTTTTTTTTTTTTTTTTTTTTGAAGCGCCAGACACTTATATATGTGTATGCTTTTGCAGCTGGCATACGAGGAGCTGATGCTGGATCGCCGGTACTGGGAGGAGCTACGCTCTGTCGGTGGGCAGGTCGAAAACATGAAGGCCGGCTACCACACCATGTACAAGCTCAAGGAGGAGGCGACTGCTGAGCTTGTCAAGGTCAAGGAGGAAGCCGGTAGGCTTGTGCAAGAGGCTGAGGAGAAGGCCAAGGCTGCTGTGGCCTCTGAGGTGGCCAGGATTCAAGCTGACTTCGACAAGCGGCTGGAGGAGGCTGTCGGGAAGGCCAGGGAGGAGGCTGTGATGGCCTACCGGCGTGACCGGCAGCGTGCTGTGGAGCAGGCCACAGCCTATATGGAGGGTGGAGCTTACATTCTTGGCAAGATCAAGGATGCCTTCCCGGCCCAAGACTGGAGCCGACTCCCGGTGCCAACCGTCACCGAGGACTTCGTTGATGATGAGCACAAATCTATCCTCCAGGAGATCGACGAAGAAGCCGGTACCTCTGGCCAACCAGCGCAGCAGCAGCAGCAGGAATGAAGTCCCCCTGTGTGGGTAGTATAGGCCAAGGGCCTTGTAATCTTTGTTTGTTTTTTTTTTTGTGGGTGTTTCGACCCATTTCTGAACAATCGTCCCGGTGGGGACTGCTCTCTCGGGAGTTAGTACTTGTTGGCCATAAGGCCTTTATTTCTTGTCGAATAATGGCGTGCTTCGCCTTCTTTATTTTATGAAATTTGCAGTTTTCGAAATATTTCCAAGTGTTTACTCGGGAGGATTGGATACATCAGTCTGCCCTCCGGTATGTTTTGCACTTTTCTTTATCTCATCTCACGTGGGTAGTTGATACCGGCATCGTGGATGTGTGCATGGGGGGTGTTATGCATGGGGGTAGCTGGTACCGGCCGCATGGCTTACAACAGTGTGCACATGGGTGTCGCTAGGACCACGCTGCATGTCGAACTAGGATAGAAACTTATGCATGAGGGTCGCTGGTACCGGCCACATGACTTAGGAGAGTTTCACATGGGGGTAGCTGGTACCGGCCTCATGTTTTGAGATTTTGCACATGGGTGTCGCGGGGATCACGCTGCATGTCAAAATATAGGAGCAGAAACTTATGCATGGGGGTCGCTGGTACCGGCCACATGACTTAGAAGAGTTTCACATGGGGGTAGCTGGTACCGGCCTCATGTTTTGAAATTTTGCACATGGGTGTCGCGGGGATCACGCCGTATGTCAAAATATAGGAGCAGAAACTTATGCATGGGGGTCGCTGGTACCGGCCACATGACTTAGAAGAGTTTCACATGGGGGTAGCTGGTACCGGCCTCATGTTAATAGGAGCAGATTTAGGAGCAGAAACTTATGCATGGGGGTCGTTGGTACCGGCCACATGACTTATAAGAGTTTCACATGGGGGTAGCTGGTACCGGCCTCATGTTAATAGGAGCAGATTTAGGAGCAGAAACTTATGCATGGGGGTCGCTGGTACCGGCCACATGACTTATAAGAGTTTCACATGGGGGTAGCTGGTACCGGCCTCATGTTAATAGGAGCATAGGAGCAGAAACTTATGCATGGGGGTCGCTGGTACCGGCCACATGACTTATAAGAGTTTCACATGGGGGTAGCTGGTACCGGCCTCATGTTAATAGGAGCAGATTTAGGAGCAGAAACTTATGCATGGGGGTCGCTGGTACCGGCCACATGACTTATAAGAGTTTCACATGGGGGTAGCTGGTACCGGCCTCATGTTAATAGGAGCATAGGAGCAGAAACTTATGCATGGGGGTCGCTGGTACCGGCCACATGACTTATAAGAGTTTCACATGGGGGTAGCTGGTACCGGCCTCATGTTAATAGGAGCAGATTTAGGAGCAGAAACTTATGCATGGGGGTCGCTGGTACCGGCCACATGACTTATAAGAGTTTCACATTTCACCGACTGTAAGTGACTGATTTGATATATATGAACAGGAGTCGTTGCTCCTGGCCGGACTGTGACCGGGCTTTTACAAGAGTACAGGTGGGAGCTCTGCTCGACCAATCCGTTGTACTGATTTTTTGTTAGGGGGTGTGGACCCTCCTACCGGTGTGTTCCGGTGTTTTTACGGGCGCGACCTACGGGTAGTAGTAGCGGAGGTGTTCAATGTTCCATGGGTGCGGGAGTGTGTACCCGTTGGAGTCCATTAGCCGGTAGGTTCCGGGCTTGACAACTTCGACTACCCGGTAGGGGCCTTCCCATTTTTGGTTGAACGTCATGGCTGCAGAGTCCTTCGTACTTAATCGTACGCGGCGTAGTGCCCAGTCCCCCAGCTTGAGGTACCGGGCCTTTGCCTTTGCGTCAAACTTGCGTTTGAGCCTGTTCTTGTGTTCAGCGTTCCGGAGGTTGGCTTGCTCCCGGCGTTCCTCGAGTAGATCGCGGTTGAGACACAACTGCTCTTCGTTTTCGTTTGGATCGAAGGTGTCGATCCTGTGGGTTGTGGAATTAATCTCAACCGGGACTACGGCCTCTGCGCCGAAAGCGAGGGAGAACGGGGTTTCTCCGGTGGCAGCCTTGTATGAGGTGCGGTACGCCCATAGTACCTCCGGTAACAGCTCTGGCCATGCGCCTTTCTTTTCGCCCAGCTTGGTCCTCATTGTTCTCTTCAGGATTTTGTTTACTGCCTCTACCTGACCGTTGGTCTGGGGGTGGGCTACCGATGCGAAGTAAAGGGTGATGCCCTTGCACCGGCAAAATTCCCTGAAGGAGTTGGAATCGAATTGCCTTCCATTGTCGGTGACAATGATTTGAGGGACACCGAAGCGGCAGATGACGTTTTCCCAGATGAATGTTTGAATTTGCTGGGAAGTGATGGACTTGAGGGCCTTGGCCTCTGTCCACTTGGTTGAGTAGTCGGTGGCGACAACCACATATTCAACACCGCCGGTACCCTTTGGCATTGGCCCGATTAGGTCCAAGCCCCATTGTGCGAAAGGGCACGGGTTGACCATCGTTTCCAGTGGCTGGGATGGTTTCGGTACATTTGGCGCGTTGAACTGGCAGGACTTGCACTGCTTGGTAAACGACACGGCATCCCGGAGGAGGGTTGGCCAGTAGTATCCAAGCCTAACGAGCTTGTGAGCCATTGCTCTTCCTCCCGGGTGGTGGCCGCAGATGCCCTCATGTACCTCCCTGATCGCCTCCCGGGACTCGGTGGGTCCGAGGCATCGTAGGTATGGCATTGAGTGGGCGCGCCGGTAAAGATGACTGTTGATGATGAGGTACCGGGAGGACCGGAATCTTATTTTCTTTGCCTCATCATCTTTTCTCGGGAGGGAGCCATCTCGCAGGTACTCTAGGATTGGTGTCATCCAGTTTGCTTCTTCGAGACGCAAGTGGTTCACCTCGACGGGTGTCGTCTCGGTACTGCGGTGCTCCAGCATAATAATGGGTACCGAGGCCCCTGGGTTGGGGTCGATAGCGGAAGCTACTCTGGCTAGGGCGTCAGCCCGTTGGTTCTCATCCCTTGGTACCTTTGTTAATTTGAAACACGAGAACCCAAGTGTGAGGTCTTTTACTAAGGTCACGTACCGGCACATAGTGGGGTCTTTTGCCTGGTAGTCCCCCGTGACCTGGTTGACGATGAGCTGAGAATCACTGAAGACTTGGAGTTGTCTGGCTCCCATATCGCTGGCTAGCCGAAGGCCTGATAGAAGAGCCTCGTATTCAGCTTCGTTGTTGGAAGCTTTGAAGCCGAACCGGAGGGCACACTCCAAGTGAGATGTGTCTGGACTCTCGGTATGTGGGGTGATGAGAACGAGTCCTGCCCCGCTTCCGTGGGAGTTCGAGGCGCCGTCCACGTACAGCTGCCAGACCGGTATGGATGGGTCAAACGCATGCTCGCCAACGGTAGTTGGGGCGTCCTCGGCGGGAGTTGCTTTCTCCGCCGATGGCTGCTGATTAGTGTTAGCGTGCTCGGGTGTGAACTCGGAGACGAAGTCTGCTAATACCTGGGCTTTGATTGCCGGTCTGGGCCGGTAGGCAATGTCAAACTCGCTGAGTTCAATGCTCCACTTCGTGAGTCTCCCCGATGCCTCAGGCTTCTGCAGGATTATCCGCAGTGGATGGTCGGTCAGGACGACAATGGGGTGAGATTGGAAATAAGGCCGGAGTCTCCTGGCTGACACCATGAGTGCTAAAACGAGCTGTTCTATCTCCGGGTACCGAGTCTCGGTATCCAGTAGAGACTTGCTCGCATAGTCCACCGGTAAGTCTTCCCGATTGTCGCTCCTGACCAAGATTGAGCTCACGGCCGTCCTAGATACCGATAGGTATAGGAACAGTGGTTCCCCCAGCACTGGTCTGCTGAGCAGTGGGGCTGCCGCTAGGTATTCTTTCAGAGCAGTGAAGGCTTGTTCGCACTCGGTGGTCCAGCCTTCGAACTTCTTCCCGGTTTTGAGTATTTTGAAGAAGGGAGCACACCGGTCGGTAGACCGTGATATGAACCGGGAGAGGGCTGTGATCCTGCCGTTGAGGCTTTGGACGTCCTTGAAGGTTTTAGGAGATTTTAGCTCTAGGATAGCTCGAATCTTCTCGGGGTTAGCTTCGATGCCCCGGTGGCTGACCATGAAGCCGAGGAACTTACCTTCACCGACGCAAAAGACGCATTTCTCGGGATTGAGTTTCATCCCATAGTCTTGGAGGATGGAGAAGGTCTCTTGCAGGTCGGTGAGGTGATCAATTTGCTTGATACTTTTGACGAGCATGTCGTCCACGTAAACTTCCATGGTTCTGCCAATCTGCCTGGAGAACATGCGGTTGACTAACCGCTGGTATGTAGCACCGGCATTCTTCAGCCCGAAGGGCAAGACATTGTAGCAGTAAAGACCTTGATTGGTCATGAAGGAGGTGTGCTCCTGGTCCTCGGGGTCAAGCTTGATCTGGTTGTAGCCTGAGTAGGCATCCATGAAGCTGAGGGCCTCGTGTCCAGCGGTAGAGTTCACCAGTTGGTCGATCCTTGGTAAGGGGAAACTGTCTTTGGGGCATGCCCGATTGAGATCGGTGAAGTCGATGCACATTCGCCACTTCCCGTTAGGCTTCCTTACCAGCACCGGGTTTGACAACCACCGAGGATACTGAACCTCGCGGATGAAACCGATGCTCAAGAGTTTATCTACTTCTGCCTTCATGGCCTCGTATCGCTCCTGGTCTCCCACCCTTCTCTTTTGTCGTACCGGCCGATAGGCGGGGTCGATACCAAGCTTATGAGAGATAATGGTGGTGGAGATACCGGGCATGTCTGCATATGACCAGGCGAAGATTGAGGCATTGTCCTTCAGGAGTCTGATTAGATCTCCCCGGAGAGTTACCGGTAGGCCGGTGCCGATCTTGACAACTCTGTCAGGCTGTTCAGGGAACAGGGCGATGTGTTCTACTTCCTCGTGGGGTTTGCCCTGTATGATCACTGCTCCTTCCCGGGGGTCGTCCGGCCTGTCGGTTGTTGCTGCTATGTCACCGGTAGTGACATTGCACACGTCCCGGCAGGGACGCCGTGGCTTAGTTTCCTGAGCATAACATGACCGGGCCATTGGCTGGCTTCCTCTGATGGAGGCGACTCCGACGGGAGTAGGGAACTTTAGCATGAGCAAGTAGTAGCACACACAGGCCTTGATCTGACAAAGGATAGGCCTACCGAGAATGAAATTGTAGGATGATTCACAGTCTACCACTAGCATGTGGGCAGATACCTTTCGGGACCTGGGGTACTGGCCGACCTCTACGTTGAGCTAGATGCTACCGAGAGGTTGGACTAGATCTCCCGAGAAGCTTATGAGCGGGTTCACCGTCCGCGATATGTTCTCGAGCGGTAGGTCCAGCTTGAGGTAGGCACTTTTGAAAATGATGTTGGCGGAGCTACCGCCATCCACCAGCACCTTGTGCATCAGGTCCGTGTGAACCTTGGCCGAGATCACGAGAGGGTCGTCGTGAGGGGTCACGATACCGGACTCCTCGTCGTTGGAGAATTCAATCTTCCACGGGTCTCGCTTAGGCCTTTTCTGTACCGGTGCGGATTGCACGGAGAAACATTGCAGGTGCTGCTTAGCCTCCTTCACGTGAGACTTGTGCTCAGATCGTGAAGTACCGAACAAGGTCGGCCCCCCGCTGATGGTGAAGATTTCCTTCCGATAACCCTGGTTTCCTTGTCCGGTGTATTGGCCAAGCTTCCCGTCTCGGTATAGCTGCTCGGCCACGTCCCGGAGAGCCTGACACTCATCGGTGTTGTGGGTCCCGGACTGATGGTGGGTGCAGAATTTACCGGTATTAGTCCGGTTGCCGGCGTATGCTTGCTTCGCCCATGGTTGGGGGAAAAGCTGGGGGTTTTCCTTGTAGATGTCCCCCAAGGGTTTATTGAACGTTGTACAGACTAGCAGCCCGTCGTCGGTACCGTCCTGCTCACTGGACTTCAGGGGGCGGTTGCGCCTCCTGGGGTTTTTCTTCTTGGGGTACCGGTTATACCCGGTTTCGGTCCATCCCTGACTTGAGTTGTCCACCTGGTTGATACCGGCGGGTTGGCTGTATGGCCACTGACTTGGATGGGCCTGGGTTTCCCCGCAGCCCGAGTAGCCGGAGTACTGCCCTTGCTTTCGCTGATTGGAATACAACTGTTCTTCGGGCTTGCTATAGCCGGGATCGACCTGATATACCGGCCGTTGTTGGTGGCTCTGGGGAGCCTGGTGTTGGGGATTTCGCTCCCGGTTGGGGGGATCGTACCTCCGGTTGTTCTCGCGGTTCTCCCAGTTGTTGCTGCGATTACCCCCTCGGTAGGAGTTGAACTTGTTGCGCTTGTCACTCTGCCGAGAGTCGTCCGACCGTGAGCCACCACCTTGCTCTTGCTTGCGCTTATCCCCGATGGGGTCCGCTGTGGTTGCGGAGGCCTTGTTTGCCTTGTGCATTGCGTTGAGCTGAGACTTTCTCTCATAGGTCAAGTAGTAGCTCCGGGCATACTGCCCCGCTCGGTTCATGAGCTCGGTGTAGGTGAGGACAGTGCTCGTTGCATTGAGCTTTCTGAGGAACTCGTCCGGTTGTAGGCCATCTCGGAAGATTTGGGCCGCACGGACATCGTCCTTGGAGGTACAGCGCCGGTAGGCAGCTTTGAACCGCTCCATATAATCCGCCAGTCGCTCCCCGCTGGCTTGCTGGAAGCCGGTAAGTTCTCCCACCGAATAGAAGAAGCTGGACTTCGTGGCATACTCGGTGGTGAAAGCCTCGACTAGTTGCTCATAGCTGTCTATGGACTCCGGTTCTAGTTGATAGAACCACAGCATAGCCTCCTGAGTCAAGGTGTTGACGAAGGCGTGGCACCACTCCTCGTCAGTATAGCCCTTACCATTGTAAGCGGATTGGAATGCGGTCACATGCATTACTGGGTCCTCTTTACCGGTATAGGAGTCCATCTTCAGGCTCTTGAAGTCCCGGTTGTGCTCATGGATTCTCCTGGTGAACGGACCGACTGGCTTCTTTGCTATGCCGAGGCTGGGTGCACTCTTAGCACCGCCGGTCTCGTCCCCTGCGCCTGCGCTGGTACTTATGGCGGGCGCGCTCACTGGTATCACAACGTGACCCTCGGTCCCGTCTTCGTCCGGGAAGTGGACCACTCCCGCGGCATCGAGAAACGAGACCTTGGGCGTCGACGCTGCCGGTCGGGGGTGACTGGTCACACGCCCTGGCTTGGCTGGCAAGCGTTCTGCCGGTTTGAGAGGGGTCTCGGTCCCTAGCTGTGTCGAGACCGAGTGATTGGGCGTATACTCGAGGCTAAGCCGCTCCCTGAGCAGGCCGATCTCCCGGGCGCTGGCTTCCTGCGCCGCAAGCTGATCGCAGCGCAGTCGCTCGTTGCTCTCCTGGAGGTCCCGGATCATGGCCTCAAGCCTAGCCATCATCGAGGATTCGTTCTGGTGGGACTCAGGAGTTTCCGACTCGGTGGAGTGGACTGCTGCCGGTGTTTCCTCGTGGAGGGGCTCAAGACCAGCAATAGTCGTTGTGTCCTTTGGTTGCTTGGACTTCTTACTTTGCTTGGCGGGTTGTGAGCCATCACCTGCTGATTTGGTCATAGCTTGACCGGTAGAGTACCTCACTGGGTGAGGGTGCTTTTGTTACTAAGTGGTGGAAATTGTTCCCACAGACGGCGCCAAACTGTTCCTACCGTTTCCCAGCTGCTCGGTGGGGACGCACCTGGAGTGCACTTGAGTACCTGAAAGGGCAAAGGAGGTCAGGGGAGGCCGGCGTGTACCGACCGAAGACCCTCCGACGCTCAAGTTAGTCCCGAGAGGATTTGAGCAGAGTTTCTAGGAATGGAGAGAACTTACTTGAATAAGGAGTGAGGACTCCTTATATATGAGCTGAGGTCGGAGACAAGCTTCCCTGGCGTGGGGGACATCCCATGACACGAGGGAATACTCTATTATTCCACTACCTCGACACGCGCGTCGAGGGACGGCGGTGCCTAGTGCGGTCCTAGTGCGGTATGGGCGTTCTTTAGTGCGATCCGCGAGGTAGTGGACAAGCACGTGCTGCCAGGTGGCTACGCCGGTACCGACTGGACTGTGTGTCCACGGTACCGGGTCGAGAGATGTCCCTGTAAGGCCAAGGGGAAGGCTTGTTGTCGGTACACCCGGCCTGGTATTGCTGGTACCGCTGGGGTACCGCCAGGGCTTTGCTGGTAGGCTCGGTAGGGGATCCCTACCGAGTGAGTATATGCCGCTGGGGCGTTGCCTGGGCCGCTGGGGCATTGTCAAGGTAGTGCACTCGGTAGGGGATCCCTACCGAGTAAGCAGATGCCGCTGGGGCGTGGTAATGGGCCCAGAGGTGGGCTGTTCAGCGATGGTGGGCTACTCCTGACCCGTCATGGGGTCTGTACCGGGACAGATATGAAATGGTAGCAACAATACCCTAAACCCTAATCCCTAAAATAATACCCTAAACCCTAAACTCTAAACTCTAAACCCTAAACCCTAAACCTAAACCCTAAAATAATACCCTAAACCCTAAAATAATACCCTAAACCCTAATCCCTAAAATAATACCCTAAACCCTAAACTCTAAACTCTAAACCCTAAACCCTAAACCTAAACCCTAAAATAATACCCTAAACCCTAAAATAATACCCTAAACCCTAAAATAATACCCTAAACCCTAAATCATATCGTAAACCCTAAATTCAATACCCTAAACCCTAATACCCTAAACCCTAAACCCTAAAATAATACCCTAAACCCTAATCCCTAAAATAATACGCTAAACCCTAAACCCTAAACCCTAAAGTCAATACCCTAAACCCTAAATCCTATACCCTAAAATCAATACTGACGAACGTCAAAATATGATGGAAGTAAGGATTGTTGACCGGGGTTGTCGTACCTCGGGGATTGGTGGCCCAAGATCCCTTTTGGTAACTAGGTAACCTAGGCTTCCTAGCACTAATGTGGTGATTAGAGGTGGATATAAGATGTGTGAAGTGAATAAGTGCAAATAAAGTAATGTAACTAAACTAATGTAAATAAAATGCAAAGAAGAGGAACATGGATGGATAAGAAATGGTAGAATGATTGGGAGTTTCGGGTCTCTCCCTAATCCATGTCGATGGATAAATAATCAAATTCACACATGTTGAAAGGTTCATGTATTAATTCTCTACATTCCACCTATGCAATGGTTATGGAATGTAATGCAATCTAATGTATTCTTATGCCAACAAAGGTTCATAAGAGTTAACCCTTCATCAATACTATCAATGAAGGTCCTCCCTCACAAATGTGAAGGGGGGTGAAGCACAAATGCATATAAGAATTCACACACAAAACCAAATTGATGAATGGATCAAATCCCGTACCCTAGCCATGCAATGGTTCTAGGGCCATGGTCTTCTCTTTTGTATCTTTGTGTCATGCAATGGTTCACAATGACTCTTAATTTAGATAATCTAAGCCATAATGGTTCTCAAATTACTAAACTAAGGCTAAGGGCACTAAGACCTAGGGATCCAAACAAGACATGCTCATCACATTCATTGTCCATTGTCTATAAAGGGTAAGGTTACCAAGCTTTACACTTTCATACCACGATAGATCAAACACATGCTTAAGAATTTGTAGATCCTAAACAAGCATCTAACACATAACAAAAATAGGCAATGAACATACCCAAATACCAACCAACATGTATATATATAAGAATCATCAAATCCATCATCAATGGACTAGGACACACAACCCTAGTCCCCAACCCTAACAACTACTCACATATACTTAGAATGTACATCAATAATCTCAAAATTGACAAGCTAAGAAATAGATGAAAGTAAATAGAGATAGAGGAATGCTCAATGAAGATAGTGGCCCCGATCTTGCTATCACCAAGACTTGAAGCAAGCTCCTCATGATCTCCTCTTCTTCTCCTAGCTTCTTCTTGTCCAAAGCTCCAAGGATCTTGATCTTCTTGATGTCTCCAAGCTCATGTGAGATAGAAGTGATAGAATGGTGGAGAAAAGTAGTTAGGAATATAGAGGAGACTCTTAGGAAGAAGTTTGGTGAAGGAAGGAAGTGGATTTGAGGGGTGGAAGGATGAGAAAAAAAGGGAGGAACTCGGAAGCCGCCGCCGGGAGACCGGTCGTGAGCAGTGTCGCGACCGGTCGTCCGGACGGCAAATTCAAGTGATTTTGTGACTTTTGGGGAGAGAAGGAAGAAGAAAGGTTTTGAAAATTTTGGGTGGAGGCTAGGGTTGATGAATGGTGTTCTTTTCCCTGAAAATGGAAGGGAAGATGAATATATATAGAGGGAGAGAGAAATGATTGGAAGGTGGAGATTAATTGAAATTAATCTAATGGCTAATAACTAAGATTCTAAGCTAAGAAAATTACCTAAAAGGCTAGGGTAGGTAGGAGAGCAAAGAAGAGAGAAAGGGTAGAGAGGTAATGTGTTTATGGACAAGAAAAATCAGATTTGAAAGGTGAGGAGACAAAAAATGAGGTAAGGGAAGGCTAAGAGACAAATGGTGATTAAAACATTAAATGCTTTGTCTCTATTTTAAATTTGAATTTCAAATTACCACCAAAGTATCTCAACTCATCAAATGATGCTCTCCTAGCTGAAATGGGAAGCTTGATGAAGAAGTCACGTCTCGACGCGGTCACCATTTCCTCGGAGTTGACCATGGGTGGGCCCGGGGTGAGTCACGGTTGACTTTTCGGAGCCGAGAGTTGACTTTTTGGATTCTTGGTCGAAACTCCGGAATGATCTTGTGTTCCACTTTCGAGGCTTGATTCTTGTGATCTTGATGCTCAAAAGTCACGGTTGACTTTTCGTCATCTTCTCGGAAATGCTTCAAAAGCTCCCAAATTGCATCTTTAAGCTCCAGATTACTTCAACTCACTTATTCAACCTAAAAACAATACAAACACACATTAATGATATTATTTGGCTCTTGGAGAAACATTATTCAAGTAGTTAGAGGCATGCTTTGTATGTAAAATACTTACAAATCAAATACCCTAAACCCTAAATCATACCCTAAACTCTAAACCCTAAACCCTAAACCCTAAACCCTAAACCCTAAACCCTAAACTATAACCTAAACTCTAAACCCTAAACCCTAACATAATACCCTAAACCCTAAAATAATACCATAAACCCTAAAATAATACCCTAAACCCAAAATCATACCCTAAACCCTAAACCCTAAATTCAATACCCTAAACCCTAAATCATACCCTAAACCCTAAACCCTAAACCCTAAATTCTAAACCCTAAACCATAACTTAAACTCTAAACCCTAAAGTCAATACCCTAAACCCTAAAGTCAATACGCTAAACCCTAAACCCTAAAGTCAATAGCCTAAACCCTAAACCATACTCTAAGTCAAAACCCAAAACCCTAACACATACCCTAAACCATACTCTAACATGGACATGGATATGAACAAAGATGAGGACAAGTGGGGTCAGGGATAGGAACCCTAAACCATACTCTAAGTCAAAACCCAAAACCCTAACACATACCCAAAACCCTAAACCATACTCTAACATGGACAGAGATATGAACAAAGATGAGGACAAGTGTGGTCAGGGACAGCAACCCTAAACCAATTAGAACGGAGTCAATAAATCATAAATTCTAAACCCTAAACCATACCCTAAACCCTACCCTAAATCATACCATAAACCCTAAACTATACCCTACACCCTAAACTCTAAACCATACCCAAAAGCCTAAACCCTAAATCATACCCTGAACTCTAAATCATACCCTAAAGTCTAAACCATATACCCTAAGTCAAAACCCTAAACCCTAATCCATACCCTAAACCCTAATTTGAAATAGGAAAAAATAGAAAAGACAAAAGGAATTGTATAAACATTTAAGAGCAAATACAAACTGCTTTCTTTCTTTTCAATTGCCATTGCACCAGTTGGAGAACAAACTCAAAAAAAAAAAATCCTTATTCGAACAAACAAACTTTAAAACAAAACTCAAATAAAATTAATTTGTAAAAAAAAAAAGCCGCTTATCTAGTTGTATGGGGACAAGAACATGAATAGGGACATGGACAGAGATAAGAAAAGTGACAAGAATAAAAATAGAGAAAAACCTCCATATGGTATCTGAACTATCACCAAATGCAATTTTTGGTACCTCAACTTTCATAAGGAACCTAGTGGTACCTGAACTATGCCTCTGTTAGCCATTATAGTACCTACCGTTAAATATTCCGTTAAATGCTTATGTGGCATGGGTAAAACAGTAATTTTATTTATTTTCAATTTTCAAAATAAATTATACAAAAAAAAAATTAGAAAAGTTATCCCAAAATTCAAGACTAAAAATAAGAAAAATTATTTTTATTTTATAATATAATTTATTTCCAATTTTTATGTTTTTAATATAATTTATTACCGTGTAGTTGGTTTTCTTATTAATTAAAAAATAAACTATACTAAAAAATGATAATTTATTATATTAAAAAAATGATAATTTATTTTGATTTTAAAATTTAAATAAATTATACAAAAAAAAAAAAAAATTTATCCACAATTCAAGATTAAAAATGAGAAAAATTATTTTTATTTTTGTAATATAATTTATTGCCAATTTTTATGTTTTTAATATAATTTAGTACCATGTGGTTTTGTTATTAATTAAAAAATAAAAATAAACTATACTAAAAAAAATAATTTAAATTTTATTATATTAAAAAACAATGATAATTTATTTTGATTTTAAAATTTAAATAAATTATACAAAAAAAGATTTAGATAATTTATCCACAATTAAAGACTAAAATGAGAAAAATTATTTTTATTTTTATAATATAATTTATTACCAATTTTTATGTTTTTAATATAATTTATTACCATGTAGGTGATTTTATTATTAATTAAAAAATAAAAATAAACTATATTAAAATGCCACATAAGCACTTAACGGAATATTTAACGGTAGGTACTATAATGGCTAACGGAGGTATAGTTCAGGTACCACCAGGTTCCTTATGAAAGTTCAGGTATCAAAAATTGCATTTGGTGATACTTCAGGTACCATATCGAGGTTTTTCTCATAAAAATAAGGATAGGGACATGAACTTAAACCCTTTAGAACAGGGTCAATAAACCATAAATTTTAAACCCTAAACTCTAAACTATACCCTAAACTCTAAATAAAACACTTTATTAATAGATCAATATGTTTAAGTAAAGGTGCATTCAACCACGAGACAGAAAGTAAAGAAGAGAGCAAATAGCACAGGAATAGAGAGTATCTTTATTAATGAATAGGTGCCTCTATATATAGAGAAACACAAGGGTACAATCCATGTCCTAATAGGACTTCTATTCAATATGTAATCCATATGCTATACTACCTAATCTAATCCTAGGTTGACAAGGCACACACAAAGTAGGTTTCCTTCAACACTCCCCCTTGTGGCGTCAACACTAGGTGGTGCTCCTCACGTTGTCTCATTAAAAACCTTGCCAAGTAACAAAAACCCAGTGGGATAAAAATAACCTTGGTCGAAGGGAAAAAGAGTACAACACACCCTTCACATTTGGAAACTTTGCATGGACACTAGACTCCCCCTCAAGTCTGTGTCTCCCCCTGATTTCCACAATCATGGGAGGTCAGATAACTTAAGCAAACCAATGTTTTTCACATGCTTCTCAAATGTGGATTTAGGCAATGACTTAGTAAATAAATCTGCCACATTGTCCTCAGAACGGACTTGATTAACCTTAATCTTAAGGAATTTCTGCTGTTGCTGATTATAGAAGAACTTAGGTGATATATGCTTGGTGTTGTCGCCTTTAATGAAACCTTGCTTCATTTGTTCAATGCAAGCGGCATTATCCTCATAAATGCATGTAGGTTCATCAGTGGTTGACCTCAAACCACAAGTACTTCTTATATGTGTAGATATGGACCTCAACCATATACACTCACGAACCGCTTCATGGAGAGCAATAATCTCAGCATGGTTCGAAGAAGTGGTAACAAGAGTCTGTTTTGTAGACCTCCAAGATATCGCGGTGTTACCCATGGTAAATACATAACCAGTTTGGGAACGACCTTTATATGGGTCAGAGAGATACCCAGCATCAGCAAAACCCACCAATACATCACAAGGATTTTGTGAATATCGGACAGCAGCGCCCGTGCGATCGATCGTGACATCCTGCGATCGATCGCTCGACGGCAGGGGCTTGGTACGATCGATCGTGGTATTCCCTGCGATCGATCGTCCGATGGCAGAAGGTACGGGTTCCTCACCCATTTTGCCATATTTTCGAGACTCTCTGTAAGGAAAGAACAAACCCATATCAATCGTACCCTTCAAGTAACGAAAGATAGTTTTTATGCCAGTCCAATGACGTTGCGTGGGCGCAGTGCTAAATCTAGCCAACAAGTTAACAGCAAAGGAGATATCGGGTCTTGTACACTGTGCCAAGTACAATAATGCGCCTATTGCACTTAGGTACGGTACCTCAGCCTCTAAAACGTCTTCACCATCATCCTTTGGGCGAAACGGATCCTTCTTTGGATCTAGACTGCGACCAATCATGGGAGTGCTTACAGGATAGACTTTATCCATATTAAATCTCCTGAGCATCTTTTGGGTATAAGCTGATTGATGAATCAGAATCCCACTGCTACGGTGCTCAAGTTCTAAACCGAGACAAAACCGTGTTTTCCCAAGATCTTTCATCTCAAACTCAGATTTCAAGTAGTCAGCGGTTTCTCTTAGTTCATCAAGAGTGCCTATAAGGTTCATGTCATCAACATAAACAGCTACTATTGCAAATCCGGAACTTGTTCTCTTAATAAACACGCAGGGGCATAAATCATTGTTCACATACCCTCTTCCAAGCAAGTAGTCACTTAGACGGGTATACCACATCTGTCCGGATTGTTTCAATCCATATAGTGAGCGTTTCAACCTTATTGCAAACGCGCTCCGTGGTCTGGAGCCACTTGACTTGGGTAACTGAAGCCCATCAGGGACCTTCATATAAATCTCTGTATCTAGATCCCCATAGAGATACGCTGTGACCACATCCATAAGCTGCATATTCAGTTTTTCGGAAACTACCAAACTGATAAGGTAGCGGAACGTTATAACGTCCATTACGGGAGAGTATGTCTCCTTGTAGTCGATTCCAGGGCGTTGTGAGAAGCCTTGCGCCACAAGGCGAGCTTTATATCTTATGATCTCGTTTCTCTCATTACGCTTTCTAACAAAGACCTATTTGTATCCAACATGTTTTATTCCAGAAGGTATTGGCACAACATGCCCAAATACCGTTCTCTTTGTTAGTGAGTCCAACTCAGCCTGGATCGCATCTTTCCATTTAGGCCAATCAGCTCTAAGTTGACATTCATCAACAGAGCGGGGTTCAATATCATCAGTCTCAATTAACTCTCGTGCACATGCATATGCAAACACATCATCAATGATGATGGAGTTTCTATCCCACGTCCCATGTATACTAGTATAATTAATTGAGATCTCTACATTCTCACGGATAGGTTCTAACGACGGGGTGTCCCCCGAAGATGTCTCTTGGACATAACCATAATCCGGAACGTTTTCATGGGACGGATTTTGAGTGTCAATGATGAGAGGGTTATTGGGTACCATCACAGCCCGCTTCCTGGGGCGTGAATCCCTCGAACCTGGTGGTCTCCCACGCTTCCTCAGCGGAGCCACGGCCTGAGCCACATCACCACCATTGCTGGCAGTGGCGCCACCAGCTGTCCCTTCTATAGGGTTAGCTGCAGTAGCGACTTTGAGTCCAAGTCCTTGTTCAGGTACTTGCATCCTTGCAGGTGCATTTGCAGCTGGTATATGAGATCTAGTCACTTTAGCAAGATCAGAGAAAGCGTCAGGAAGAGAGTCTGCGACTTTCTGAAGATCTATAATTCTACGCACTTCTATTTCTCTTTGTGCAGTAGGGGGATCATGATGAGACAGAGTGGGGACAGGCCATGACAATTCTTGTCGTTCCTGTTGAATGTGTGCATTCTTATCTCCCCCGAACGACGGGAAGACTGTCTCATCAAAGTGACAATCCGCAAATCTTGCGGTAAATAGATCCCCTGTCAAGGGTTCTACATAGCGGATTATAGTTGGTGACTCAAAACCAACATAAATGCCCATTCGTCTCTGAGGACCCATTTTAATACGCAGTGGCGGCGTAATAGGCACATAGACAGCACACCCAAATATGCGTAAGTGCGAGATACATGGCTCGTACCCAGTCACTAGCTGTTGCGCAGAAAAGGGTTGGGTGGCTGTGGGTCTCAGACGAATTAGCATAGCTGCATGCAATACTGCGTGTCCCCAGGCAGAGAGAGGAAGGTTGGTGCGCATTACCAACGTCCTTGTTACCATTTGTATTCTCTTAATGGCAGCCTCTGCAAGACCATTCTGGGTATGCACATGTGGAACTGGATGCTCAACATCCATCCCAATAGACATGCAGTAGTCATCGAAAGTCTTCGATGTAAACTCTCCAGCATTATCAAGCCTGATAGATTTGATAGGATGATCCGGGTAGTGAGCCCGCAGGCGAATTATCTGTGCTAGGAGTTTAGCATAAGCAGCATTACGAGTGGACAATAGCGTGACATACGACCAACGTGTCGACGCATCAACCAACACCATAAAATACTTAAATGGTCCGCTTGGTGGTTGAATAGGTCCACAGATATCCCCTTGGATTCTCTGTAAGAATGGGAGAAGTACTTTAGAATCCTTTGCATAGGACGGTCTTGGTCCAAGTTTCCCTAAGGAACAGGCTTTGCAAAACGAGCGTTTGACTTTCGAGGTCTCAGAAGCATAGGAGGAATTAGTTTCATCCGAGAGAGAGGATTTTTGTCCATGCGATCGATCGCAGGGGGGTGCGATCGATCGCCCGTGCTCTCGGGTTCCTGAAATCGTACAGGAAGGAACGTACGATCGATCGCGGGGACGTGCGATCGATCGCCCGAGCTCTCTGGTCCCTGAAACCGTACAGGGTGAAACCTGCGATCGATCGCCCGAGCTCTCGGGTCCGTTCAACGACGCGGTCTGGAAGGTCACGATCGATCGCAGGGATAGTGCGATCGATCGTACGGCGTCGGACAGAGGCAATTTTGCCTTTTCTCATGGCTGTCTCATCTCCTTGAATCATTCTTTGATTCTTGCTTCGATTAGCTCGATAGAATGGATGTCCGTGTGAGGTTTTCAGTATACGGATCATCATATCTCGACCAGGGTGTCCCAACCTGTCGTGCCAAAGCCAAAATGTGTCGGAATCCAAGAGGTCATCTCTTATGACATTGTTTGATTCAATAGCTCGGATAGTGGTAGCATATAGGCCACTAGAGAGACACATAAGCTTCTCTAAGATGCGTTTTCTACTGCAGTCATTAGAGGTAATGCAAAGGAATTCTTTTCCATTCTCATCATGCGTTTCAGCATGGTATCCATTGGTTCTTATATCTTTAAAACTCAACAAGGTTCTATTTCCTCTTGGAGCATATAGAGCATTAGTGACATCAATTAGGGTGCCATTAGGCAAGAGGAATTGGGCATGTCCTCTTCCTTGCACAAGATTAGATGGTCCTGCCATCGTAGTCACAGATGAATGTGAAGGTATCATGTCAAGAAACAATTGCCTATGACGCAATATGGTATGCGTGGTTCCGCTATCAGCTAGACATTCAAGTTCTCCGGAATTCATTCCTAAATAAGAAAGCTCATAATTAAAATTGAGTTTGCAAACAACTCCAAATTTTATTAAAGATATAAACCGAATGAATTACATCCAAAGTTCCAATCTTGGTCATTGACCATAAACTAAATCAACAATACTAAGGAAAACAAAAGACTTAAGCGAAATCAGGAGTATCATCACTCTTCCCAGCTTTAAAGTCATCAACCTTCAACTTGACGTTCTCTTCGTCATCCTCTTGTTCAATGTTGTGAGCTTCCATGGCTTCGCGATACGCTTTGTATGCATTAGCAACATTCTGAGTGGCTCTACATATCTTGGACCAATGTCCAGTCTTTCCACACCTGAAGCACAGAGATGTTTGATTGGAATCCTTTGATTGAGGTGCGTTTTTCACGCGGGGTGCATTTCTTTTGAGTGGCACGGCATTAGCACCAGATGCATGAATATTGCCGGCGGCACCATTGCCTCTAGGGCGGCCTCCTCGGCCTCCCCTTCGCCTAATTTGGCGACTACCTTCTTGAGCAGGGCGATTATATGGACCAGGACGTCCAGAGTTGTCCCTAGGATTAGGGTTTCGCCCGCGGCGGCCTCCCTTTGGGGCGCCATTATAATGGGTCTCCGGAACTTGTTTCGTTCCCACGGGCCTCGCATTATAATTCTTCACAAGTATCTTCTCGTGCTTTTCAGCAACAGAGAGAGCAGATATGAGCTCATGGAATCTTGTGATCCGTTTATTCTGCACTTCAATGCGATAGTTCTTTGCAACTACCAAGTCAGAGACGGGAAAGGTAGAGAGGGTTTTCTCAATCAACATCGCATCAGTTATGTTCCTCTCACAGAATTCCATGAGGGATTTGATGCGGAGTGCTTCCGAGTTATACTCTAGGACTGAGGCATAATCACAGAAGCGCAGTAGTTGCCACTTCACCTCTAGTTCAGGAAACAGGGATTCACGAACGTTGCCAAACCGCTCTTCGAGTGCAACCCAAAGTGTTCTGGGATTTTCCTCATTGAGGTACTCGGCTTGTAGAGATTGGTCCATATGACGAATCATCAGAATGATAGCTTTGGCATTCTTAGCCTCTAAAGCATCAGCGGTGGCATGTGCTGTGGCAGCAGCAGCAGCGGCGGCGGCGGCAGTCAGTGGACCTTCCACAGGTGCGGCGGCGGCATCAGCAGGTGCAGCTGCAGGGGGCTCACGGATTGCAGAGATGCTTCCTTGAGCTTTCAGGTGGTTGCGTACATCGCGAACCCACTTATGGTATCCAATGCCCGTGGTATCCAATGGTGCGAAGTCCAACTTGTTCAGGTTATTTGCCATCTGAAACAACAAGAGAATTGAGGTTAGTTTTCGGAGTATAAACTTCTCCCACGAAAACAAATATAGTTTCTGAGCTATGCTTTTAAGAAACGTTTTCCATGTATTGGATTTAGGTGAAACTTTGGTGTAGTATGGTTATAACCCTAAAACTTTTCGGTAGCTCTACCTGGGCACAACTAGATACATAATAAGAGATGTCGGTGTGAGCAAGCTCCCTTAATACCACTTATCTCAAATCACACACCTAGACATACCCAAGCAGGTGAGCCTAGTAGGAATTAGGTTATGAACCATAGGTCGTTTCTTCTCTTACGGATTCCTCATCCGGAGGTAAATTATTCAATGAACTTCTTGTTCAAGGTCTCTTCTCTCTACGGATTCCTTATCCGGAGTATTAGCTCGAATCCCCATAATTCGGCTCTTGAACTCACACCAATAGCATGATGACATTAGAGGTGCTCATGACTTACACATATCGCAAGCGATATGAAGCTCGATCACTCCCCTAATGCTTCTCATAGTTTGGATAGGTCCGATTCAAGAATCCCACGTTATAGAAAGGTGGGAGGTAGAGGAGGGATGTTGGAAGTCCCTTGAGAAAAAGAAAGGTGAATTTAAATTCATAAAGCAGCAACGTTTATAAAAGCTTACTAGGTATTCTTTTTCTTGAACCTTGATTCTTGAACTTTGGAGAGTAGAGGAGATTAGCAGCAGCAAGCAGGAGCAGCAGCAAGCAGTAGAAGGGGGGCAGGAGCAAGCAGAAGCAAGCGGGAAGCAGCAGGAAAGAGAAGATGATTTCTCGGCAGAAGCTTCGTGCGATCGATCGTGCGGTAGCCTGCGATCGATCGTGCGGCGGTCAGCAGCAGCGAAAACACACGGGAAACCTAGGGTTAGGGTTCTAGGGTGTTGGCGCTAGCAGGATGCTATGCTCAAGGGTTTTGGCTTTTTTTTGATCTCAGAGTTAGAGGTTCGTGCTGATAACGTGTTTAAGTAAAGGTGCATTCAACCACGAGACAGAAAGTAAAGAAGAGAGCAAATAACACAGGAATAGAGAGTATCTTTATTAATGAATAGGTGCCTCTATATATAGAGAAACACAAGGGTACAATCCATGTCCTAATAGGACTTCTATTCAATATGTAATCCATATGCTATACTACCTAATCTAATCCTAGGTTGACAAGGCACACACAAAGTAGGTTTCCTTCAACACAATAAACATTTTGTCATCTCTAGACCAAAATTGTCACAAAAAATCATAGTAGCTCAAAAAAATAAAGAATGTCCTTCTGGAATCTGGATGGGCCAGTCGATCGCCAAGAGTCTCTCAACACTCTACCGAGCTCAAAACGACAGCGTATGAACCCAACAAGGCAATGCTACTGGTAGCTCGACAATTCAGCAATCGCTGGTGGCGCCGCCGTCCACATATCGGCCTCTCCCATACACCAATCATCAAGCTCAACTTCCATTCCTTCCCCCAAACCAAGGTATCCTAATAAACCAAACATCGGATTTTTCATTACAGAAAAGTGCTTAAACATTTCAAAGTCCGGCTCCCAATATCGCATTCTCTATCAGGTCGAGGAAGAATTGGATGATTTCTTGCCGTGGCTGGAGCGCAAGTCCGGCACCGAAATTTCTTCTGCGCTTTTTATTGGGAAATCCACTTTCGGAAGGTCTCTGTTTGCTTCGAAGAGTATAAGAGCTGGAGATTGCATATTGAAGGTTCCTTACAGTGTGGTATGATTGTATTTGTACTGTTAAATCTTACTCTCAAGCTGTTTGAGACTTCAATTGTTTGATTATGAAGTTTGCAAGTAACAATTTCGTGGCTTGATATTGCAGCAACTAGCTCCGGATAATCTCCTTCCTGAATTGAAATCTTTGTTAGGTGATCAAGTTGGTGATGTTGCAAAGGTCGCCATTGTCATTTTATTTGAGCAGAAGATGGGCCAGGTTAGATAACCATTTATGTTGATCAATTGTTTGTAGGACTAATTTAGAGTGCATGTGTAGAACTGTAGAAAGGGTTTTAGTAAAGTTCAAGGCTTTTGTTTATGCAGGACTCTGAATGGGCTCCTTACATAAGCCGTCTTCCTCCCCCTGAGAAGATGCATAGCACAGTGAGTGTTCTATCATTTTTGACTTCTCAATTTGATCCCTTGTGTCATATTGGGGTTTGGATAATGCTCATATTGCACACGGGTAATGTCTAGGACAAACACATTTGAGATGTTATGTTGTTATATAGTGGATTTTCGACCACAGGTTGGAACAAGAATCTAGGTGATGATTGATCCATACATATGTTTAATTTGTATGGTTATGCACATTTCTTGAATAGCAACAGTTTGCCTATTTTTACATGGTTGTTGTTTGTATATTCTTAGATATTTTGGAGCGAAGATGAGTTGGAGATGATTCGTCAAAGCTCTCTGTATCAAGAGACAATTAATCTAAGATCTCTTGTTGAAAAGGAATTTTTGGCAATTAGGACAGTAAGTACTTGATTGCTTTGTTCTCTGGCTAACGTGACATAGATGCATGCCACTGCTCTTATGTATATGTATTTGATATCTTAATCTCCATTCTGGGCTTATACTGTTGGTGGCATCTATCCCTTTTCAAGTTCCATTCTCAACAGGAGATAACTTGTATCACCATTGTTTAATCTTACCCCCAGGGTCATGGGAGTGCGTACCGCATAGGCGCATATAATGCACAGATGTTAGTTCTTATAATCTGACATTTATAATTGATCACTGCTACTGTAATAAACTCATAACTAGTAGTTCATCTTTAACCATCACATGTTAATTGAATGCCCCAATATCTTGAATATACCTGCATGATTAATCAATGAGTGTAACCAGTCAAATGTAAGTAGTAATAGTGGCATAAAATTATTCAAAGTTAGATGCTCTACAAATGTAATCAAGTCAATGCTTTCTTTAGATATAACGTGATTGTCAACCAGTAACCTGTTCTTGGTTATTGTTCTGTAGATTATGATCATTGATAAGATATATTATGATTTCAGGCTTTCGAGCACTTCTCCGAAATGTTCAAAAGTATCACCTGTAAGGATTTCATGCATGCATATGCTTTAGGTAAGCTGCTACATTTTATTCCATTTACATTTGATCAGTTGTACATTTGTACTCGGCTCTTTTGAATAAAAAGAGTGAATATGTCATCATGGTGAGATATGCATGCATATGCTTCAGGAATTAGGACTAGGAGTTTCCCTGAAATTTCAAAATAGTATCTAATCCTATATGCTTTAGGTGAACTATAAACCCATGTTATCTCCTACATTATTAAATATGACCAATTTTATGTTTTAGTATGCTCTCTATTTACATGCATATCTATTACTGTTATAACGTGCAAGAAATGATATATGTTACTTCTCTATAGTCTATATACTATTAGTTGCAACATTTCCACCTTTTTAAGGTCTATAGAAGTTATTTTTCACTAGTTTACCATGGACTTTACAGTTACTTCTCGAGCGTGGGGAAGCACAAAGGGTTATTCCCTGGTAATGCATTTATACAAATTCCATTTGAATAATGCTATGACGAGGTTTGTTTTATTAATTTATCTTATAGATTCCATTTGCAGATTTTTTGAACCATGACGGGACTTCAGAATCAGTTGTGCTGAGTGATGATGACAAGCATTTCTCAGAGGTACTCTCTCTCTCTCTCTCTCTCTCTCTCTCTCTCTCTCCCCACCTCTTGCTTTTTGCCAGGCAGCTATGTTCTAGTTATTCAGTCTGCACTCACGGAGATTAAATTTCTTTTATATGTATTATCAGCTTTCTTTGTATTAGCTTAGCTCTTTATGCACAACAAGGTCATTTCTTGTATGCTACTTGTTTCACATATCATGTATTATTGTAAAAGATGTTCCCGAGTTTTTACTCCTCTAATTTATCTGGGCAGGTCATTGCTGACCGTCATTATGCTCCTGGTGAACAGGTTAGATGCATCTCAATTGGGATGGTTTTTATTCCTATTTAAATAATTACATATATGCTCCAGACAGTCATTAGGTTTGTCTTTTTTGTATTATAAAAATGACCTTACTTTTGGTCGACAGTTCATTAGCTGTGTATGTGTGTGTGCGTGTGTTTTTTTTTGTTTCCTTTCCATTCATGATAGACGTGCTTGATTTTTATATGACCTTCTGCTAGTTTCTTTTGTAATCTAAATGAATAAGCATAACTCTTATTTGTCCCTCTGTGTTCATTGTGTCTATACAGAATTACAGATAATGGATTACAGCAAATAAAGCACATAGGAATTATGTTGAGAAAAACACAAAAAACATAGATTTGAGAGATCCACTGGATTTAAGTTTAGAAGATCTGGAAGTTTGGTTTGAATTTCTGTCTGTCATAGTGTCATGCATTGTGTTTTAATAGGTCTCTTCTACAGTGTGTTTATTCCAGCATGCTTTTATATGTTATGAATGGATATGCTTATGAAAACATCCTGTGGCGCAGTGGCTATTGTTTTGTAGGAGAATCATTTATTTAAGTCTAACTTGGGACTTCACTTGACATATTTGTGAAGGTGCTGATAAGATATGGAAAATTTTCAAGTGCTACCCTGCTGTTGGACTTTGGGTTTACACTGCCGTCCAACATTCACGACCAGGTCAGTCTTGGCTTTCAATTTGAGTAGTCAGGTCAGATACTTTGCACGATGCAATAATCTTTCTATACAAACTTATATCAGTTCATGCTTGATACATGTTATATTTGATTTTTGGTGTTTGAGTACGTTTTTGTTTTGGTTACAGAACTACAAACTTATATTAGCCAGATGATTGTTTTTTTCGATCTGTTTATGTTCTTGGATGATGAAGGCTCTATTTTCAGGTCCAGATCCAGGGTAATATACCTCATCATGATATCCTTCGTGAATTGAAGTTGGAACTTTTGAAGAGACATCACAGACCAATCAACAATGCCGTGAATGGTTTCAACTCTTTAATGGATTGTTTCACAATCAAGTTGGTAGTGATGCGTAATTGCGTGTTTCTTCTTTTTCTTTTTGTTTTGTTATTGCTCTTTCGTCCAAGGACTAGGCATAACATGATGGTCTTACCCTTTTATCCAATGTGTCTGGTGGTACTTTGTGAAGTTCTTTTGTTACATTTCAAGCACTATGATGTGGTGCAGTTTCTGTGTCTTTAGAGGAAACTTACACTTAATATACTACTGTCCAAGTTAAATTCGTTGCATGGTTGATTACAAGAGCTTCTATTTGTTCTTTTCTGGAGGAAACAACCTTCTGTCTGGCCTCAGCACGCTACTTTCAATCAGAAAAGTGACTTTGTGGTTGTTCCATGTGTTGTATATAATAATTTTCGTGCATTTGCTGTATCTTCATGATGATTTGATATCCTGTGATCTAAATTGATATCTGATTATGATAATCCCCTTACGACACAGGGAAGTTAGATATGGTGGTGGAAAAGGGAAAGGAATTCCCCAGTCACTTCGTGCATTTGCTCGTGTCCTATGTTGCACCTCTTGTGAAGGTGTGTTTCATGTTACCTTATTCATATGTATTGTTTGATATGCTTCTAAACTTAAGGTACCTTTTAGTTTCATGACACATATATAGTTTCTTGATTGTTTCTTAATATCCAGAACTTAGTGACCTGGCCAAGGAAGCTGCACAACATGATGGTCGATTGGCTCGGCGAACTTTAACAAACAGAAGCAGAGAGATTGAAGCACATCAGATGTTGATGGAAAAATTAACCCAGTTAGCTGAGGATTATGATGCATCCATTAAGGTAAAGACATGTACTAATTTTTCACTCCTTTTCTTCTTTTGATTCTTCTAGAGAGCTAAGAACTTTCCTAAGCTTGAATTCTACATGAATTCATTATGTTCAATTATAAGGTCTAGTTTCATGAGCCACCAATTCAGAATACAGTCCTTTCTTATATTATCAAGTTGCATTATTCCTACACATTGCTTCGTTATAATTGCACGTTTAGTAATTCGTTTCTGTGCTTCTTGAGTGTATGCATAGTCTCTGGGGCCTGTAAGTTCTCCTGGTACGTGCGAAAGGCTCTCTCTCCGGAGGCAAATGGCTCGTGATCTCCTTAATGGCGAGCTTCGTATCCTCAAATCTGCTTGTGCATGGCTGAAAGACTACTGTGCAACCTTGACTGCAACAGACTGCCATTGATGATGCTTCACGAAGCTACCAAGGGGGCAGGTACAGGTACTCGAGAGGGGTGAAATTAGAGGAGACTAGTACAAGTCATGGATTACGGTGGAAGAAGGGAAGGGACACTCATCAAACTGGCTCTTACCCTGAAGAAAGCTTCCTACCATTTTCTTCAATCTTTTTTCCAACATGTATCCAAGAAAACACTTTTATTTTTAATGTATATTGAAAAGTACTTGATGAACTGTGAGAAATTGAGTTGGGAATAGATTATGTTTCGGATCGAAACTCTTTGAAAATTTCAAAGTACTCATACAGTCATACATGTCCTGATTTCTACATCGAATTAACTCATAAAAATCTAGAAGTGTAAAATTTGTGCGGTAGAAAGACTGATAAAAAAAATAACTTTCTTTTTATTTAATTTTTTTACCATATTACCTTTTACAATTTACTCAATATGAATTTAGCCTCGCACCAACCAGGCAACCACCTACGCAACCAAAACAGTTGGCATTCAGGATGGCGGGACTCGTAATTCTAACCGACTAGAGGGGTTGTTATAAATACGCCTCAGATTTCTAAATCTTATCCTGCCATATAAATACCAAGAGAGAAAAGCAGGTCCTCTCTTTGCGAGAGAAATCTAGGGTTGAATACTTACTTTTAGTCTTCGTCTTCTTCAGGTGAGCCTCTCTCTCCGTTTATTTTCCCTGCAACAGCTGATTGAATTTAGGTTTTTGTTTTGCGAATCATATTTATTCCCAAAGATGTTAAACTTTTTTGAATTTCTTTAGTCATGAGATACCAAATCTGTGAGCTCTAGGATCCAGAAATTGGAAGTTACAAATTCTGCAGTTGTAGATGTATGTATGAACAGTTTATGGTGGTTTTGGTTGGTTTGGTAATGAAGACATGTAGATATGTTTGAATTATGTATATAAAAATGTTGGGTTACCTTTGGTAGCTGGAACTTGAACTTTTTTTTCTTGGTAATCTTTCTTTTTGATAATATAGAAATTTCTTATTTTTGTGTGTTGTCTTCACAATTTGATTGCTTCTCATTTTATTTGATCAAATATGTGTTTCTCCACCCCAAGAATAATCTGGAACATTTCATTGCTACGAAGCCGAATAACTTCTTAGACTGTCTAATATAGTTTGCTCAGTTACCTCAATACCACCATGGGCTGCTTCTCATTCTAAACACATTTGCATAATTATTCCTGTAAAATTATTAAACCACGAATGTGGTTTTGCGTCACGATGATTCTTGTATTTGTTGCAGATAAAATGCCTCGTCATGATGACCGCCATGGTGGTACACGGCTCTATGTTGGTCGCTTGTCATCCCGGACAAGATCACGTGAACTAGAAGACGTATTCAGCAGATACGGAAGGTAAGCAGAATGATTTTTATCATTTTAGGAGTTTTTAATGCTTTTGGACTCTTAACACTTTGGATTCTAATTTCGATAGAACTTGCATGGCTCTGTGTTTTTGTTATTCTGTTAATATTTGAAATTTTATACCTTTCATTTGCAAATGCTCAAGACTCATTGAATGACGGATAAAACATGTTGTGCTATTTCAGCCTGCCTCTCTGCAATTTTCACTGAAAAAAACCCATATTTTTAGTTCTTGCGTCTGCTTTGGCTTCATGAATCTTTACTTTTGTTGTGGATTACTGGTCATTAGTTGTTTTTAAGCATGAGGTTTTTAGGAGACAATGAGGCCTTTGCCAAGTCATTCTCTGTGCTTGGCAAAAGTGTGAATTTCTACTATCATTGTGAGAACGTTTCACCCATCCATGTGTCCGTTTGGTTTAACTTCAATGATCTTGTTGAAGGTTTTTTGGCTTTTGCCAAACCTGGAGGTCTTGGTGAGGTCCAATTGGTGGATTTGGCGAGTCTTTCTATAATATTATTGCGTTTTTTTATCGAAATGGCAACAATCTCAAAGTGGTGTTTAGTTCATCTGTGAGGGGCGAAGTATCATCCCTTTGATGCTTGTGTCATGATGGCCTTACTGTTTCTGGAACCCGTTTACGCAGAGTACGTGATGTGGATATGAAGCGCGATTTTGCCTTTGTTGTATGTCGCTTTCTACCTTCCTCTCTCTCTCTCTCTCTCCCTCTCTCTCTCACACACACACACGCACACACGCATACACACAGAGTCATGCACACTCACTGACAGTCATTCTTTCATTACAATTTGTCCTTGTCAATTTTTTTCCCCGGCTTTCTGCAAATTTTATCTCCTTCTTGTTTTTTATTGTGTTACTAAAAACAGGAATTTAGTGATCCCCGGGATGCTGATGACGCAAGATATAGCCTGAATGGTCGGGATGTTGATGGGAGCCGTTTAATTGTGGAATTTGCCAGGGGGGTATGTTCTGTTGATTATATATTTCCTATTTCTCAAAGTATGCTACTAATATTTTGTTGTTACGAACTTGGACCTTTTTACTGCCATTGATCTCTGAACCATGCTTTATCCCTGCATAGTTGTTTGCTCGATTATCAATTATACATCACTTGGATGCATCATAGTCAATGATGACATTGGGCGAGTTTTAGCAATTCTATGTTTTGCCTGATATTATGTTTTTCTCTCCCCTCTTCTCTTCAGCATGCACACTCAATTTTCTCATATTGTAAGATATCCCGTTAACTATAGTTCCATGTGATTAATGAATTGATGGATGTCTGCCTTTCATTTAGGCACCACGTGGTCCTGGTGGATCCCGTGAGTATCTTGGTAGAGGGCCTCCTCCTGGTTCAGGGCGCTGTTTCAATTGTGGACTTGAGGGGCACTGGGCTCGAGATTGCAAAGCTGGGGACTGGAAGAATAAGTGTTATCGCTGTGGGGAACGAGGCCACATTGAAAGAAATTGTCAGAACAGCCCGAAGAAAACCTCCTCCAAGTCTGTATTTTCTCTCCCTTCTCTCTGCATTTTATGGTTCTGGTTATTTACTTTGCAAATTGTTTTTTTGTGCAGACGTGGGCGGAGTCACTCACGCTCACCAAGTCCAAGGCGGGGCAGAAGTCGAAGCCGTAGTTACAGCAGGGGTCATAGTTACAGGTGTTTATCATTATCCCTTTCTCATGAGACTGACATTTGACAGCCTGCCTTTTGACATGCGCCTAATATATGGAAGTCATTTCAAGTGAATCCTTTGCCGAGTGGTGAATCTGCATATCATTGCATATTTGATCTAGAATTGTGATTATAATACTTCTCTGCATAATTTTTGTTTGGTAATCAATCATTTATTTATCTTTTTAATGTGCAGTCAATCCAGATCACCTGTGAGGAGAGAAAGGAGTCTTGAGAGAAGATCAAGGAGTCCTGCAGACAGCCGGAGCCCTAAGCGGCGTAGGGCTTCTCCACCACCGTCCAAGGGGAGGAAGCGTGACCAATCACCCGATGGGAGAAGCCCACAAGAGCGGGGTAGCCTCTCCCCTCAGGATCGCCGATCTGATTACAGTAGGAGTCCCAGGGGAAAGAGTAGAAGCCCTATAGATGATGCTGAAGAGAACAACAATGGGGATAAGATGCACAGAAGCCCTGTAGAAGAAAATGGCCGCAGCCGCAGCCGCAGCCCAAGCCCCGTGCGTAGGGGTGACAGGAGCCCTGTTGAAGAGGATGAAGATAACCATGGTTCTCCAAGAGGCAGTGAGTCAGCTTAAATGCGGTCTGTAATCAGACCGGTTTAAACCAACTTGAGTGACTGTTTTCTTGATTCAGATGGAACTTTTGTTGTGCCTTCTAGTTGGTTGATTCAGTTTAAGAATTTTCAAAATCTCCTCTAGAGACTAAATTATTGCTGTGGCCTTTGGGCAATGGATAATTTATGACTGGGATCCGGCAATTGTCAGTGTGATTTTATATCTTGTTTCTGTTGCTACCTTGAACGTAAGGTTTGGCTATTGTGAGCTTGAAATGGCTGTGGTCAATTATATCGTCTATTTTCCCTCCCATATTCATTCGTTCACAGTACAGTTTGAATCTATAAAATGAGCATGTGGCTCATTATAATCTGAACCTGAATGCCATAACAAGATTGGTTTTAAGAGGTCTAGAAACGCAGTGTTTAGGAAGATATAACTCGTGTTTTGGCTGGTACTCTAATTCCTGAAGGAAAAGGGAAATTTATTTATCTCATTTACATTCTGATATTCGGAAACTCAAGAATTGGGAACAATTCTCCTATGTTTTATATCCATTCCACGCAAGTAGACTTACCATTTGATACAACACAATTTTACAGTGCGTACTAAAGGGTGAAACATTGGCGCATACGCTGTTTACCACTAGCACATAGGCGTTTCTCAGTCTTGTAGTCCTTTGAAGAAGAATCCATGCTATAATTATTCTGCCCTCTGCTTTGGCTCCGTGCTTTCTTGGCCATCATGACCTTGACGAACTCCTCGTAGTTGATCTGCCCCTGGCCGTCTACGTCAGCCTCACGCACCATCTCATCAACCTCCTCATCTGTCAGCTTCTCGCGGAGATTCGTCATAACAAGACGAAGCTCGGCTGCGGAAATGGAGCCGCTCTGGTCCTTATCGAACACCCGGAACGCTTCCTTGAGCTCCTTCTCGGAGTGAGTGTCCCTCATCTTCCGGGCCATCAGGTTAAGGAACTCCGGGAATTCAACGGTACCGTTTCCATTGATGTCAACCTCAACAATCATATCCTGGAGCTCCGCTTCGGTTAGGTTCTGCCCAAGTGACCGCATCGCATTGCCGAGCTCTTTGGTAGTGATGCAGCCATTGCCGTCCTTATTGTCGAAGAGGCTGTAAGCCTCCTTTATCTTTGAGATTTGATCTTCCGTCAGCTGATCGGCCATGCTAAGTTGGAAGCAGTGATCTAGCTAGGTTTCGAGAGAATTAGAAGATCGATCTTTGTGTTTTTGTTTAGGGTTTGAGAGAGAGAGCTTTCTAAATAACTCAACGTACCGTACGTACTGTGGTATATATATATGATGCTTTCTCATATATATAGGTTAAGCAATATGATCGATCGATGATTCCTCTATCTGGCATGGATTGCCTTTTCTGTTCCTTTTTAAAGGTAATATATATGGTTCTTTGATTCTTTTTGGGCCATCTGTTTCAGAAATAAAGATGAAATGACAAACGGAATGGTACTAATTCTCCTTTTCGATCCTCGAAAATAAAAAAATCACCAGTCCACGTACTCAATCCTCGATCACTACTTTAAAAAGCAGTGATTCTTTACTCATGATCTTCTGGGTAGGAAATGACTCCTTTTTAACATGCAATCGAATCCTGATCATATATAGTAAGTACGTGGTCCGATAGTAGCAGGAAACGGGATATATATAGAGGACATAAGTTAACATGTTATTGGAGGACTCCTTTTATGTTAACATGTAATAGAATATGGGGATAAGATGCACAGAAGTCCTGTAGATCGAAGAAAATGGCTGTAGCCGCAGCCCAATCCCCGTGCGTAGGGGTGACAGGAGCCCTAGCCTGTTGAAGAGGATGAAGATAACCATGGTTCTCCAAGAGGCAGTGAGTCAGCTTAAATGCGGTTTGATTACAGGCCGGTTTAAACCAGATTGGTCACTCATTACCAGCATAATCTGAACCTTATTGCTATAGATCATACAGTTTGAAAACAAGATTGGTGAAAGAGGTCTAGAAACACAAGTGTTTAGGATGAGATAGTTGAAGAAAACTCCTGCAGGAATAGGGATATGACTTGCTCTTTGGCCTGTACTCTAATTCCTGAAGGAGAAGGGAAATTTATTAATTTATCTTCTGATATTCAGAAACTCATGAATCGTGACAATTCGCCTATGTTTTATATCCATTCCACGCAAGTAGACATGCCATTCGATACACATGAAAATGTTTGGTTTTGATTAATTACATGCATGGCATCTTGATTGATCCATTTTTCATCACAACATACTGAACACGCAAGTTGATTCTGCAAATTAATTGGTTACATGTAATCAACCATATAGCACCAGAATGATTAAGAATCGATGAAAGAATAGTCATTTTTCATTTTACTTTCATCTCGTATTACGTAGTCTTAGACTGCATAATTGAGCCTATCTTTTAACCAACTTCCAAAAACTTCTTTCAACTCAAAATTAAGGACATAAATAATTTCAGAACCACGTACACAACCGTAAACGTACTCTCTGCAGATCGAGTTTGGTTTTATTATTTATTTTTTTGGATAACAACGCATAAATTAACAATGGTACGTAATTATATCTTGTCATCAATACAATACAATACATGAATACTTTATTACAGTACGTACTAGAGGTAGAAACATTGGCGCATACGCTGTTTACCATTACGGCTTTTCTTAGTCTTGTTCTCCCTTGTTGAAGAAGAACCCATCCTACTCTCCCCTCTGCTTTGGCTCCGTGCTCTCTTGGCCATCATGACCTTCACGAACTCCTCGTAGTTGATCTGTCCATCGCCGTCCACGTCAGCCTCACGAACCATCTCATCAACCTCCTCATCTGTCAGCTTCTCGCCGAGATTCGTCATAACATGACGAAGCTCGGCTGCGGAAATGAAGCCGTTCTGGTCCTTATCGAACACCCGGAACGCTTCCTTGAGCTCCTCCTCGGAGTCTGTGTCCCTCATCTTTCGGGCCATCAGGTTAAGGAACTCAGGGAAATCAATGGTACCGTTTCCATCGGCGTCAACCTCAACAATCATATCCTGGAGCTCCGCTTCGGTTGGGTTCTGCCCAAGTGACCGCATCACAGTGCCGAGCTCTTTGGTAGTGATGCAGCCATCGCCGTCCTTGTCGAAGAGGCTGAAAGCTTCCTTGAACTCTGAGATCTGGTCGTCGGTCAGCTGATCGGCCATGGTACGTTGGAAGTGACCTAGCTAGCTAGGTTTCGAGAGACTTAGAAGATCGATCTTTGTGTTTTTGTTGAGTTCGATTGTGAATTTTAGGGTTTCAGAGAGAGAGAGCGCTTTTGGGGAGTTTCTTTCTAAATAACTCAACTAACCGTAGTACTGTGGTATGATGCTTCCTCATAGCTTAAGCAATATGATGATTCCTCTATCTGGACTGCTTTTTCGATCTGTTTCTTTTTAAAGGTAATTTGGTTCTTTGATTCTTTCTTGTTGAGCCCTCTGTTTCAGAAATAAAAGATTTCATATGACAAACGGAATCTCGTTCGTTCTCTCAAAGATTAAAAAGTGATTCTTAGACCACTAATCCACTCAATCCTCGATCACTACTTTAAAAAGTACTGATTCTTTACTCTTGTGGGTAGGAAACATGTTATTGGAAGACTCCTTTTTATGTTTACATGTAATCAAATCCTGCTCATATAGTAGCTAGCAGGAAACGGATATATATATATATCGATCCTTATTTAACAAAATTGAAAAGGAAATTAATAGACGGTTAGGAGGTAGATGAAACAAACCTTGCGCGCAAATGTCTCTTCCGAGTTGTTAATCATCATATGATTTAATTATATCTATAGTTGTGTGAGAGTTTAGCAGCCATATATAACTCAAAGCACTAATTAAATTATCTAGGACACAGTACGTACGGGTACTCTGAGGGCTGAGACTAGCTAGCTCTCGATCTGATACGAAACTGTGTGCGTACGTGTTAATAGAATCGAATTCTTTTTAGTACAGAACTTCATTACTTAGGACTTACGAGGCTAGCTAGCTAGGCTTTTCTAAAAGGTGGATCGAGCAAGAGATCGAGAGCCAATCCACTTTGAAACTGAAAGTTTACGTTATGGGACAAAATAATCAACATTGTTCGATCATATTTATAGCAGATTCCAGCAGAACGTACGTCCACCGGTATGTCATGAATTGACTCTAGAAAGTATGAGGAAAATTAAGATTTCATTAGTTGGTAATTAACCGAGTTGTCATAATTAAAAAGCATTTTTAATACCAAGTTGGAAAATTGTTTAGTATTGATCGACTATTGACTATAGATCTGGAACACAAGAGGCTGTCAAACATAAAATAAAGTCAACTAAGGGCTTAATTGTTTCTTTATTATCATGGCCATCATATTCCTGACATCCAACAGCCTCTTTTTATTGCAACTGTTCTGGTGAAAACTAATGTTATATATAGACATATAGTTTTTACAACCTGCAGAATTTTCCTTACCACAGTACGTACGTGTATAAATTTACGCATGCAATAGATAAATCAATCAACATTGTTTGATTATATTTATATAGCAGATTCCATGCCCAGCAGTACGTCCACCTGCATTTCATGAATTAACTCTAGAAAGTAGTCTATAATTATGAGGAAATTAAATTAAGATCTCATTAATTGGTAAACGAGTTGGCAATCTGAATATGTAAATTGTAATTAGTTGTCATATAAGCATTTTTAATACCAATATCGAAAATTGTTTAGTATTGATCGACTATTGACTATTGACTATAGACAGACATAGATCTAGTACAGTAGTACTTATAGTCTTTGCCCCCTCCCTCAAGTCTTTTAATAATAAACTCGATCGTTGCTTCCATATATCAAGCTATCAGATCGAGCAAACTTAGTTTATCACCGATAAACAACTAGGCAATATTAATTCTTAACATACATATGCATATGAAAATGTGAAGTGTATTACATATTAGAAAATAGTGACCTTGGAATTATGTTTATAAGGGTTCATACCTCTCTAACCATTGCTCATTGGTTATGATTGTGATACTCAATTATTATGGTATTAGATTGGGTTAGCCCACGTGTGAATGTCTAACGGTCAACGTGCTCTATGTCAACCAACAAAAATTATCCACGTGTTTGGGTTAAAATTTGTCCCACGTGAGGGGACGTGTGAGAATGTAAACCGTATTCAATGTCTTCCCCTTCAGAAAATGTAAAATTGCAGATACCAAACCTTTCGGACATGTGAATCTTAATTTAAAATAAAGTCAACTAATACTTCAAACTAATTACTAAAAAAATGTATGTGAACGTGCAACTACACTTGCAGTTGTTGATTTTCCTTTTGGGCAAGCTTTGAATTGAAAGAAAAAAAAAGATTTATCTAAACAAAAAAACAGAAACTTAATTTATAAGGTTTAATTGCCGAAATACTTCCTAAATTTGGCATAAATTGTCAATTTTCACCTTGAACTTGCAATTGATAAAATTGACACCCTGAATTTGATAAAAAATTATCAATTTACACCTCATCCGTTAATTTTCAACTTTTCCATCCACATTTTTCTTTAGTGGATGACATGACATTTAGGAGACCCTTGTGGTAACCAAAATAATTGCCAATTATGTGCCACGTGGCAAATTAAAAAACAAAAAACCCAACAACCTTCCAAATATTATAAAAAAATTTAAATTTGTTTCTTAATAAAATTAAGCAAAGGAAAAAAAAATTTGAGGCAACGTCACAACCCGTATATACGAGCAAAGTCCACATGAGTAGGAAGGGCGCTCCGTATCCATGTTACCAAATAATTGAATCAAAAATGTTAAGTTTAACGGAGAGGGCAAATCGACAATTTATATATGCAAAGTTAAGAGTGTAAATTGACAATTTATACCAAGTTCATGAGGTATTTCAATAATTAAGCCAATTTATAAATGTCTATACTATTATTTAAGAGAAGAGGTTGTTGATCATAACAAATTTTTTTACGTAAAAGTCCTTTATGTATTAAAATACTTTGAAAACTAAATTAGTCAAAAAAGGTAAAATAGTCAAATCGTAAATAACAGAAAAATAAAAAACAAAAAAAAACATCATAACTGCTTAACCACCCCACTTTCTTTGAGGTAACCACTTGTATCCCACACTCATAGGGTGTGTAACATTTATAGTATAGAAAAAAAAATCTGATTTACACACGTGAAGAGACTAGTATAATATAAATTCAACGAAGACTTCAAACAAAAACTAGGGAAGGTATTCCATGCACGGAACGTGCACATGCATGTAGCGTTGAGGTGCACACGATCATGATTTTTAACGGTCAACCGTTATGATCAAATTAGTCAAACAAAACTGAACCGTTGGATCTCTATTTGGACGGCTGAGATTGAACGTGATGTTGCACGGACCGTGCATATAATAATTTCCGCAAAAACTAAGACCATCGATCTATAGTAGCTCTTGTACAAATACAATTATTGCATGTGAATCTTATTTTAATGTTGACAATGGATCTAAATGAGTTAATTGACTAAGACCATAAAAAATGACCAAATAGGAATATAATATTAATTAAGAGATCGACCTCGTCTATAACATGCAATTTAAAACGAGAGATTCTTATATACGTATAATCTGCCTATAAAAGAAAAGAACTGCCCACTCAAATATGAACTGAACGTCAAAGTAACGACTCAATAAAAAAATTTCTTTGGTAGTTAAAAGGAAGATCGAGTATGGAAGTAATAACACGATAGAGATCACACGTCCCTAGAATAAAAGAAAAACGAATGGTACAGATAACGAACAACAGAGTTCTTAATCACTTGGTTTGCAACTGATCTTACAGATCGAGGATAGTCATTGCGTACTGTTGTAAGTTGTAACAGAGTTTAAATTAAGCAGGCGTTTGGGAGAGCCCGAGAAATCAGCTCCCATAGTACGCGTTCACAATCCCCTCCATCTCCATGGTTACTTCTTCCATAAAAGGCCTTTCGGCCTCTGTTTCCCTTAAACATCTTTTTGCGAGATCAGCCACTTTTTCCGCTATCTCAAAGTTTTCCTCAATGATTATGTCACGATCAATAATTTGATATAATCGACCCTCTTGCATTGCAGACACAAAGAAGGTTGGTACGCATATCTGCTCCTCACGCTCAGGAAAAAGCAGCCTTTTACTTGTTAGTAGCTCCACTAGGACAGTTCCAAAACTATAGACGTTACTCTTTTCAGGATTTTGTGCACTTCCAAAACCTGACAGTTTTACCTTGTAATTATCGTCTAATAGTATTTTTTTCGCTGTAATAAATGGCTGTATGATAAATGGCATGGAAGGTGCAGACTGTAAGTATGCTAGGGCTCCTGCGATTTCCGCTGCTATCTTCATTCGTAATTCCAACGTGAGTGTTGATCCCTTCCTTAGTTTATGAATGTGGTCAGAAAGACTGCCATTGTTGATGAACTCATACACCAGTAAAGGCCTTTCTGTCTCTACACAATATCCTAAGAGCTTCACCACATTTTCGTGGTTGATCTGAGAAAAAACAATCACCTCATTAATAAAATCATCCTTGTCAGATGAAATAAGATTCAGGTACTCCTTTATGGCAACCACTGTTTTATCTGGTACTAGTATTCCTTTGTAAATTCTTGAACTTATTCCACCAAGGAATCTGCCCTTTTTAAGTTCTTCTGCAGTAAACACTTTGGTTGTTGTCACAACAGATTCCAGATGATCAAGCAATTGTTGATCTTTGAGTTTGTCGTACGTTGTGAATTCCTGGTTGAATCTAGAGCCTACACTCTGCATGTCATTTGCTGTCAGAACAAGGGCTTCAACATCTCCAATTGCTTTAACAGACTCAAATGCTGAGGGTAATTTTTTAGGAAAGGAGGAAAGCCATGATGGCCAACCTAGAAGTTTTTCACCATAGTATTCTCTTGCACCAAGTCGCAAATGACCAGAATGATTTCTCTTTTCAACTATTACAAATCCATCCACAATGAAGAGCATCATTTGAAGTGGTTCATCCTCTTGAATAATGACATTGTTAGTATACTTTATGGGCTGAAGATGCTTAGATATTGCCTTCAACACTTCTTCATCCACGTTTTGAACCATTGGTACCTAGAATTGATAGATACGTTAATTCAGACATTTAAAAAGAGGAAACAGAAAACTTAAACATCGAATACGTAGTTATCAATCATTTCCATCTGCACGTACTCCTCTTTACTTATTTGGTGAAATATAAAAATTAAATATTTTTGTAGTTGAGACTGACTTTGGAGGCCCTATATATTTACCTGCTTCAGCCTAGTCAACGGCATACAACTTTTGATGTAGTCTTGAATCTCAGAGTTCAGAATAGGGAGGATACCATCCAAATCAGCATCCCTATTTTCTTCAAGTTCTTGTTGTACCTTCTTCATGATCTGACGCTTTATATCCTTATTCGTCCTTTCGGGAATGCCATTTTTAGCTAACCACCATTCTACCTCTCGACCTTTCTCTTCCATCCGCTGTTCAACTTTCATGTTGTGTCTATTCGTCTCTATTCTTGAAATGTCGAACTGCATATATGTCTATTCGCACAAGTAGTGGACAAATATCAGGTGTTACTTGTTAGCATATGCATATGGATTCTCTAAATTAACCTATTAGTACAATGAATTTTATGGAGATAAAAACACTCTCTCTTCACAGTTCGCCTTTTGAGTAGTTCCACAACTTCCACTAATTTTTTAAGAATTAAGAATAATTATCTTCTATTCAAAACTCAGCCAATTCGATCACATTACTTGTCTGATTATTATAGGTGAGTGAAATCTAAAAAAAGTGGTTCACCTAGTATTATTATAGCCAATTCATAAAGATATATATTATTTTTATATTATGTATGCATGTATAAAAATATTTATAAAGATTTGGCACCTACCTGTAAATTTCCGATGAGATATATAAATAATAGCAAGCCGATTATAGAAATAAAAGCGACAAAGAGATTTTCCCATGTATTGGTACTAGGCTGGAGGTTTGAACCAAGAGAACTGCAAAAAAGAAGGAGGTAATTTTATGATTGAAGATCATAAATATGAAAGCTTATTAGCAAAAATCTTAGGGTTTCATATGCATGATAAAGGTATTAAATATACAAACCTCAAATTTCGCAGGCCCCAACAAAAACAGTTTGACAGCTTATTTAAAAAATTTGTTGACCTCGGTATATCAGTTTGAAGAACACTAGTAAATATGCCAAAATTAAAAAGCGTTGTGTTTGCTGAACAATCATTCAGAAATGTGATATTTCGAAATGAATGTTTATGACAGCCCAACGTACTAGTGTCACATCCATTTTCATTTCGACAGGCATATATCCAGCAAACTGTCATTCGTTGAACAGCAAAAAAGTACCACACAGCTCCGAGCACCTAAAGAACCAACAAATTAAATTAATTTTTCAGACTTTAGTGAATATATACTATTAACAAATATAAAAAGGAAAATGTAACTTCACACAAGGTTTTATTAATTTAAATATGGGATAACTTGCATAAAACATTAGATCGAAAAAAGAACATATAGTTAATGAATGTGAATATGTGATACATTATTAAAGTTCATAAGTATTACTCATTAATACGAATAATGTGCCTACAATTATTGTTTCATTTTGCACAATGCATGCAGCATGTTTGCCGCTCATCAAGATTGATTCATTTAGGGACTAAAATAAAGATACCCAACCAAACAACGGTATTTCTACATTAAATTTGGTTTTATATATGGAGTTAAAATAGAAGGATATATAAGCTTGCTTCTAAAAAAGAGAAGGTTATATAAGCTTGAAACTTACGTGACTTGCGAGTATGTACATAAAGAAATTCAATACACCCTTAATCCATATTGCAGTCTTTCCATTAGGAGTACTGTTAAGTTCTTTGCATGAGAGGTAGATGCGAAGAACTCGTGGTACATATTGCATCACAACAAAGAAGTTCATAAAAAGCATCTTTGCATTCAAAGATCTCATTCCCCTCATTTTCGAAAAGCAAATGAGAATTAGTACCTGAATACAATACAATGTTAATTAGTACCAACAGTTATATTAATACTATTCTAGTGACACAAAATATTGAATCAATTAAGACGTGAACATGCAACATTTCATTTAGTAATTAAATAACATCTTAATTATATTGGTCAAGTGGTATATATATGAAGAAAATCTCTTTGCCTAGCTTTAAAGTGAAATTAACATCCTAACAAGTTCGACCAAAAAAAAAATCCTAACAAGTCAGCATGAATATCGTCTTTGCATGTAAACAAATAGAGAGGTTAATTGGGGAAACAATTAACTGTAGAAATTAAAGGCGTAGCTAGCTTCTTTTACCTGTGGAAGTGGAATAATAGCTAAAATGTCAACGAGGATATACGATCGCCAAATTGTCCTAGCTATAGCTGGCAAAAAATAGCTCCATAAGAATTCTAATTTGGAAGTGTTTCTGTAACGATACTGATCCATTAACCGCGGAGAGCTCTCAGATATATAAATTTGAATAAAGATTTCCATTATATAAAATAGATCTGTAATTAGTCGTAGAATAAGAGCTGCTATTTTCAGGTTTTGATCCAACTTCACACACTTGAAATCTTGGTTGATGACAGGTATGTAGAGGAACAAAGGATCCAGTAAAACAGCAACCAGACATGATGCTAAGAAGATCTTCTTCCACTTTTGAAGGAAAGGCCCCCAAAGATCATGACTTTTCTCCATTGTTAACCATTTTCGACTTGATCGACGTTCACTCTTCTTGGCAAATGTTTCCATTGGAATCTCTGAATGTGATGAATCAGCAGGAGAGCTGGACAAAACATAAAATTGCATGCGCAAATTAATTAGATAGAAAGAAACGATTAAAAAGCTAGCCAGTGAAGCTATTCATATGCCAATAAAACTATATATATGATGTTTGGAAAGAAGATGTACAGAAATGCATATGATCGATGTTTACCACTATACTCGATGCATCATTTTGAACAGCCACTAGAGATCGAGCAGATAGATCGAAAATCCTAGCTAGCTGGCTATTTGAATTCGCTTAAATTGGAAAAACAGTACGTGGGTTAAAAGTTAAAGAAACTAACCCTTGAAGTACCATCCGATTCCAGTACCTGTCCGCTGATGAAGTCACTTGAGTTCTCTCATCCGAGTTGTTCACGACTAAAGCTATTTCGGGATTAGCCATAACTCCAACTTATTTGGGATATCTCACAATTAGCAAATATCCTTTGAATGCAATATTGTCAAATTTCTAGCTAGGAACTGAATTCAAGTACTTTTAAGTATAGAAAGAACTAACATGCACTTTGCTCATCATATTTATAAGGCTTAGTTGCTAATATGCATTCTGAATTTGGCCATAATTGCTAATTTGCCCCCCAAACTTGCAATCGTGTATTCTAACACCCTTTATTTGGCACAAATTATCAATTTACACTCACTCCATCAAATTAGAGATTTTTTATTCATAATTTCATTAACACGTGATGTGGCACTTTTAGGGTCCTATCAAAAATTAAAATCTCATACTTCTTATAAAAAAAATTTCACTCTCCTACAATTTTTTTTTTTTCTTCTTCTAAAATGTTTTGAAAACTTATTTGATTGTTTTTGTTTTTATTTTTAATGTTTAATTTGTCATGTGGTTGTTAGCAAACAAATGGACATCACTTACTAATGAAAATATGGATATATGAAAAATGTTTGATTTGACGTAGAGGGTGTCAATTTTCCCAATTGCAAATTCAAAGTTCAAATTGACAATTATGACCAAGTTGAAGGAGCATATTAGCATTTAAGCTTATTTATAGAGATATAGATGATGCAGTACTAAATATGCATTTCATAGGATCTACTTCAAATACGTCTATTTTTTGCAATAGTTGACATTTTGTCTAGTTGAAATAATGTAAGATTTAATCCTGGCAAGTAGTTTTGAATTTACAAATTGCAGTTCTCCGTTACTTGCGTACTTATCGTGATAATTAAGAGCATTTCAACTTGGCTATAGAAATGTTGACGAACTTGTCAAGAATACTTGTGCCTAAAGCAACCGTAAGCTTTGTCCAAAAAACAACCGTAAGCAAGTCATCCTAATTAAAAACACAAATATGAAGGACCAAAGATTCCAAACATATTTTATGTTCTGGTTGGCTGGTTGCCAAGCAAGTAATAAACCACTTGTTTAACTCGCAAATTGCTCAATAAGTCAATGATTAGAACTCCGTGATAGCAATTGCATTTGACACTTCAATCAAAATTCTAGACTTTCATTTCAAAAATATCTTTACTGCATTACTTGGGAAATTGATTCAAGATGCACATACGCAGTATATTGTTAAACATGACGAGCCATATAATAAAATAGTTATTATTTTACTTCTAAATTTCAACTAAAATAAGTCAACCAGCGAGGCATGAGAGCAAGAACTCTAACATCACCATTGGCCCTAGCAGACTCAAGTGCATGCATGCCGTGGGTAATTTGGCAGGAAAGGAGATAGTTGATGTCCATTCTAGAAGTTCTTGTCCACAGAATTCTCCAACTGCAAGTCCTCCTAACAATTAAGGAGGAGATTAAACCTCACATCAAAGTGATACATCGATCCATCACCAAATTTTACCTACAGTTTGGACCTGTCATTCATAGGGTAACAAAACTTACCTTGAGGGAGAGCAAGAAAACTTCTTAAACATTTGGAAGAGATTAATTACTGTATATAATCAGAAATATCGAAACTGTTCACTGTTTAAACCAGAGAATGACACTATACATGCATAATGGGACAGCCAAGCTTTCCTACCAAGAATGTCGGGAGCTAGGGTGATCTCCTTGCTGAAATGCTAAACGAAAAATTATTGACTATACTAACCCAGTCGTCAGACATGAGAACAAGAACTCTAACATCTCCATTGGCCCTAGCAGACTCAAGTGCCGTGGGTAATTTGGCAGGAAAGGAGATAGTTGATGCCCATTCTAGAAGTTCTTGTCCACAGAATTCTCCTACACGAACAACAACATGAGGATAACATTCAGTGAGTACATATCCGGCCAAGACAAAGAACATGAGTTCAGGTGGTTCATCCTTTTTAATGATATACATCCCATCAGTGTAGGTTAAGGGCTTCAGATGTGCACAGATTGCTTCCAACATTTTTTCGTCCATAGTTTGAAAGCGTGGCACCTAAGATTGAATACAAAAATTTAAGAAAAACAATGAGATCGAAAATTAATAATCCAATGAGTGGCATCAACATTCTACATATTTACGTACTAGCTATTATGGATGTTTTTGATCTCCAGATAGATCGAGGAACTTACTTTCTTTAGCGTAGTCAACTTAACAGAAGTCAAAAGTTCTGGCTGGGTATCCGGTGGAAGGGTGATCTCCTTGCTGAAATGCAACCTGAACTTAGATACTACACTCTTCAAGTCTTCAGCAGTCAGAACAAGGATGCTGTCGTCGTTGGTGACGTATGCAGAATCGATCGATAAGGGTAATCTGGCGGGAAAAGATGTACGTGATACTGATACCCACTGCACAAGCTCTTCTCCATAGAAGTCTCCTTCATATATAAGGTCACGATTAGTGGAATTTCTTCTTTCGACGCCTAGATTCCCCTCAACGATGAATATCATCTTGTCAAGTGGTTCACCATCTCCAGAATGATATACCCTCCCACGAATATTCTTATATATGATGGGTTTAATATGCTCACATATTGCTGTTAACACTTCTTCATCAATATCTTTAAGCATTGGCACCTGTAAATGATGAGGAACATGCATGAAAGTAAAATTCTTGTTATAAATTGAGTATGTATTAAGTTACTTTAATTTCCTGAAAGACATGGCAACTTACTTTCTTTAGCCGAGTCATCGGCAAGCAACTTTTGATATAGCTTTGAAGTTCCTCGGGAAGAATAGGCAGGATGTTCTCCACATCAACATCACAATTTTGTTCAAGTGCTTGTCGGACCCTTTCAATGATCTCGTTTTTTCTTTTACTAGGGATGGCAGATTTAAATAACCACAACTCTAAGTCTTGAATTTTCTTTTCCACCGCCAGCTTAAATCTCCTCTTGTGGCTGCCAAATGAGAATTTATCGACTACACTCACCCAATCTTCCAACATGAGAGCAAGGACTCTAACATCGCCATTGGCCCTAGCAGACTCGAATGCTGTGGGTAATTCGGCAGGAAAGAAGGTAGTTGATGGCCAATCTAGAAGTTCTTGTCCACAGAACTCTCCTATACGAACAACAACATGAGGATAACTTTCAGTGACAACATATCCGGCCAGAACGAAGAACATCAGTTGAAGTGGTTCATCCTTTTTGATGATATACATCCCATCAGTATAGGTCACTGGCTTCAGACGCTCACAGATTGCTTTCAACATTTCTTCATTCATAGCTTGAAACAATGGGACCTAGGATGTGAACACATGAGAAAATTAATAATCCAATATGCAACATCAATATATAGTACTTAGCTAGGATGGATGGGGAATTAATAGTTGTAATGTGAAGAACTAAGAATTAAAGTTAAACTTCTATGACCTAAGTAGTACCTAACTATTAAACTGATAGGTTTGAATGTGTCCTCCAAACACTAATTTCTTGATAGACAAAGGAACTTACTTTCTTAAGCATAGTCAACTGGAAAGATTCCGATTGAGAATCGGATGGAAGTGAGATCTCCTTGCTGAAATGCAACCTGAATTTAGACACTACTCTCTTCAAGTTTTCAGCAGTGAGAAAAAGAACACTATCATTGTTGGTGACATAAGAAGAATCGATGGATAAGGGTAATGTGGCGGGAAATGAGGTATTTGATACTAATACCCACTCTAGAAGTTCTGTTCCATAGAAATCTCCTGGGTATAAAAGGTCACGACCAGCAATATATCTTCTTTCAATGCCAAGATCTCCCTCAACGATGAATATCATCTTTTCAAGTGGTTCCCCATCTCTAGAAAGATATTCCCGCCCTGTAATCTCAAATCTTTTGGGTTCAAGATGCTCACAGATTTCTTTCAGTACTTCTTCATCGATAGTTTGAAGCAACGGCACCTGTGAATTATGAGAAAAATGAAATCTAATAGGTACACATATAGATTATATAACTTTGACATTATAGTATGATGGAATATATAGACTGTTGGAATGTGTGTATAATGATTTACTTTGAATAGGTTTAGTTGTGAAAATCTCATAAAACATGTATCATGATTTACTTTGACTAGGTTTAGTTGTATTAAATCTAGGTTTTCTTTATCTAGGTTTTGTTGAGGGAAATCTAGTTTTAGTTATTATATATTTGTCATTCTTTGTAAAGATTACACATCAATGAAAATCATTCTCTTTCATTGCTCAATTTGGAATGGTATCAGAGCAATCGATCCATTGGACGTTGTCTCTTTGATTACTTGTTCTTGAAGTTCTCATCCCAGCAATTGGGATTGTTTTTCCTTGTTAAAATTGCTATTGCTTGATCATTTCAAGCAGTCCTTTAGTGTTTGATTCTTTGCTATTGTTGCAAGTTTCCTTCATCTTTCATTATACTTCTTTGGTGTGGCTGTTGTTGTTGCTGCAACCTTGTTGTTATAAGGTTGTTTGATCTTGTTGATTGTGAACATATTGTTCATATCACCTTGTTCTTATAGCTCATTTCCAGAAAGGTTATCATTGTTCCGCAGCGCCCAGACGATCGGACGCCAGTATCCGTCCGGACGGATTGGTCGTGACAGCACAAAATTCAGTTCCAGTTTGTTCCATTCCAAACTGGTCCTGTTTTCCTGAGCAAAACAGTCAATTTTGAAGGTTAATTTCTCTCACTACAGCCATTGGATTGAGCTGTAATTTTGTGGCCCTGTTCATCTGGGTGTGTAGTAACTCCAGTTAAAATTTCATCGTGATCCGTCCGTTGAAGTATCCATTATCCAAATATCCAGTCGACATCAGGTGATCAAAAATTTATTTTTTGGTCTGTGTTGTTCTTGGTTTTTCTGGTATTTGATATCATTCAAGACTATATATTCCGCTGCAATTTATCATATTTTCCAAATGGCTTCATTGGGTACATTTTGTGGTGCCAAGCTAAATGGAACAAATTATTGTATATGGAAGGATATGATGACAGCCCACTTGTGTGAATTTGACAAGATGGGATATGTCAACGGATCTATTTATACACCTGCAGAAGATTCGGATGATTTTCCCAAGTGGGAAACCATCAATGGAGCTGTTATGTCTGTCCTCTACAATGCTATGACAGAAGATGTAGTACAATTGATCATTGGTTGTGACACTGCTTCTGAAATTTGGGCTACCTTACGAAATTTGTATCTCTATGAACCTGATTTGGCTCGGAGGAAGGTTGTGTGCCTAAAAGTCCAGAAGTATTCCATCAAGGACAAGTGCTCTCATTGCAACTATCCTGGTCACACCAAGGACAAGTGCTACAAGTTGATTGGCTACCCTTTCGGTTATTTTGACAAGCCAAAAATCTCTGCTCATCACCACACTGCTGCTGCTGGTCGGGGTAAGATCGGTATGGCTTTACATATTTCTAGCTTTATTGGTGAAGATACATGGATTATTGATTCTGGTGCATCTGATCATATGACTTATGATAAGACTTACTTTCATCAATTATCTGCCCCCATTGTGTCTGGTGTCACTAATGCTAATGGTGAAACTTTCCCGGTCTTAGGAACTGGTTCAATCCGTGTTACTCCATCCCTTGAGTTACACAATGTTTTATATGTCCCTGCATTATCACATCACCTCATATCTGTATCAAAACTAAATTTTCAATCCAAATGCTCTGTCACTTTTTTCCCCATGTATACTCTTTTTGAGGATCTTCTCACCAAACAAATCATCGGTCGGGGGTACCACAAGGGGGGGTTGTTTCGTCTTGATCAGATGTATGCAGGGGAGAATCCAGGAAAGCGAGCCCATGCCACTTTGACTTCGAGTGCTACTCGAGAGAGTGAGATTTGGTTATGGCATCGTCGTTTAGGGCATCCATCCTTTCATGAAATGAAGAAATCAATGCCGTCCTTGTTTATTGGTATGAATATCTCTGATTTTCGTTGTGAAACTTGTGTTTTGGCGAAAAGTCATCGTGTGAGTTATCCTCCCAGCACTTCTAAATCTGTCATTCCATTTGAATTAATTCATTCTGATGTGTGGGGACCATCCCAAGTTCCCACACTTGATGGTATGCGTTATTTTGTGCTTTTCATTGATGACTGTACACGACTCTCTTGGGTTGTGTTAGTCAATTCTAAGTCCGCTGTGTTTGATGCATTTCAAGCTTTTTGTACTCTCATTCACACACAATTTAATGGAGTAATTCGCATCCTTCGGTCTGATAATGGGGGGGAATATATCAATCATGCTTTTCAAGAGTTTTTCCAAACACATGGGATTGTACACCAAACCACTTGTCCTCAAACCCCTGAACAAAATGGAGTGGCGGAACGTAAGAACCGCCATCTCCTTGACATGGCACGTTCCATTCTATTCAGTGCTCATATGCCTAAATATCTTTGGGGAGAGGCTGTCAAGACGGCTGCTCATCTCATCAATCGTCTTCCCTCTAGTGTCCTCAATGGTCGTATTCCTTATGAAGTCCTCTCTTCTCATGTTTCTATTCCCTCATTTCAAAACTTACCTGCTCGGGTATTTGGTTGTGTTGCTTTTGTTCACATTCCTAAAAATCAACGTACAAAATTAGATGCTCGGGCTCTTAAGTGTGTATTGGTTGGTTATGGAGTTCATCAGAAAGGGTACAAGTGTTATCATCCTCCTACTCGCAAATTTTTTGTGACTATGGATGTTACATTTTATGAAGACACCTGCTACTTTGTCCCCGATGACAACACTCCTCTTCAGGGGGAGAAAGGTTTCTTTGAAGAGATGGTTGTCAATGGTGAAGAGATGGGTGAAGAGATGGGTGACAATGGTGATCAATTCACAATTGAAGTTGGTGAAAATGCAAGAAAGGAAGAAGAACTCTCAGGCGTCCAGACGGCACCAATCCGTCCGGACGGATTTGTCGTGGACCTCCCAGGAATTGTCGAGGAACTCCCAGGAACTGTCACAGAACAGCCAGGCGTCCGGACGGCACCAATCCGTCCGGACGGATTGATCGATTCAGAAGGGTCAGAAACTGATATTCCTGAAACTGCTGAAGGTGGAAATGAAGATGAAGCTCCTCTCCCCCCTCCATATGCAGCTCTACCCCCCGACCATGGTTTCCAAGGTGCTGAGGATTCTCTTGAGGTAATTCCTGTGTCTGAATCCACCCAATATATACTACCTAATCGATTAACTCGAGGACAGCCTGCTAAAAAGTATGAACCCACTGTTCATGCTAAAGCTAAGTACCCAGTTGCAGATTTTATGTCAACTCATAGGCTTTCTAAGTCATATGAATCATTTGTGAATCAAATATCTGTTGTATCTGTGCCTAATAAAGTGCAGGATGCTCTATGTGATCCGAAGTGGTCGAAAGCCATGGAGGAAGAGATGGAGGCATTACAGAAAAACGACACATGGGAACTTGTACCTCCTCCATATGGTAAAAAGACGGTTGGTTGCCGATGGATTTTTACAGTAAAACACAATGCAGATGGTTCAGTGAACAGGTACAAGGCCCGGCTGGTAGCTAGAGGATTTACTCAGACATATGGCATTGACTACGATGAGACCTTTGCTCCTGTAGCCAAGATGAACACCATCAGAGTCCTACTATCCCTGGCAGCTAACCTGGATTGGCCTCTTAAACAATTTGATGTTAAGAATGCCTTTCTTCATGGTAATCTCTCTGAAGAAGTCTATATGGATCTTCCACCAGGATATGGAACCAATTCATCAACCAGGTTAGTGTGCAAATTAAAGAAGTCCTTGTACGGCTTGAAGCAGTCACCACGTGCCTGGTTCGGAAGGTTTACACAGTCCATGCGGCAGTTTGGATATAAGCAGAGTAATTCTGATCATACACTGTTCTTCAAGCATCGAAATGGGAAAGTTACAGTGTTGATAATATATGTGGATGACATGGTGATCACTGGAGATGACTTAGAAGAAACCAATAGACTGCAACAACAATTGGCTTCAGAATTTGAGATGAAGGACCTTGGCAACCTTAAATATTTTCTGGGAATTGAGGTGGCCAGGGGGAGAAATGGTATATTCTTATGTCAAAGAAAATATGTGCTAGATTTGTTGACAGAAACTGGCATGCTAGATTGCAAACCCATCAGCACTCCAATTGAGCAAAATCATCACTTGGCTGAGTATCCAGATCAGACACCAACTAATCAGTCCAGATATCAAAGGTTAGTAGGACGCCTGATTTATTTGTCACACACTAGACCAGATGTTGCATATGCAGTTAGTGTTGTGAGTCAATTTATGCATAACCCAAGTGAATGTCATATGGATGCTGTACTACGGATTTTGAGGTATTTAAAGTCTGCACCGGGAAAAGGAGTAATGTTCTCAAAGCATAATCATCTTGAAGTAAGTGGTTACACAGATGCGGATTGGGCTGGCTGTGTTAATGATAGGAAATCTACTTCTGGCTACTTCACCTTTGTTGGTGGAAATCTTGTTACTTGGAGGAGCAAGAAGCAGAAGGTAGTAGCTCGTTCTAGTGCAGAGGCAGAATACAGAGGTATGGCCCATGGAGTTTGTGAATTGTTGTGGCTGCGAAAATTATTACGTGACTTGGGATTCAAACCCAAACATGCAATGAAACTTTTTTGTGATAATAAAGCAGCTATCGACATATCTCATAACCCAGTGCAACATGATCGCACAAAGCATGTGGAGGTTGATCGACACTTCATTAAAGAGAAGTTGGAGGCAAAGTTGATTACTTTTCCATTTGTTCCAACTGAAGAGCAGCTGGCAGATATATTGACTAAGGCAGTTTCAAGTAAAGCATTTCATGACGCATTAGGCAAGTTGGACATTCGTGATATGTATGCTCCAACTTGAGGGGGGGTGTTGGAATGTGTGTATAATGATTTACTTTGACTAGGTTTAGTTGTATTAAATCTAGGTTTTCTTTATCTAGGTTTTGTTGAGGGAAATCTAGTTTTAGTTATTATATATTTGTCATTCTTTGTAAAGATTACACATCAATGAAAATCATTCTCTTTCATTGCTCAATTTGACATGAAATGAAAATTAATTCTTGTTACTATGGCAGAGCAACTTACTTTCTTTAGCCGATTCAGTGGCAACAAACTTTTGATATAGCTTTGCAGTTCCTCGGGAAGAATAGAGAGGATATTCTCCACATCAACATTTCTTCTTTCTGCAAGCTCTTGCTGTACCCTTTCCATGATCTCGTTTTTTCTTCTACTAGGGATGCCATTTTTCAATAACCACAAGTCTACTTCTCGACCTTTCTTTTCCACTGCCCGTTTAACTTTCGTCTTGTGTCTATTCGACTCTAATATTGCAACATCCGTCTGCATATACATCTATTCCACAAACAAGTAGAGTTTCAGTTGACGATTAATTCGAAAACGTACATATTGAGAGTTACAGTTTTTGCATGTATACATCCCATATTATATACTGAGCCAAAATTAATGCAATCAACTTAAGAACTGAGATTGATATTACAATTTATTAATCTAAGCTCATCAAACAAATTCAAGACTGTGAAAGTCAAAGGGTTTTAAGATCGATGTTGACCATCAGGTATATTTCACGACCAAGAATTTAGTATACACTTGATTGTGATCAAACACAGATAGAATATGTAACCAGTGCATTATCAACGACTCTAGATCTAAAGTACTAAACATCTTAAGGGGGCAGGAATGTATGGTCAAGCTTTATTATATGATGGACAACAGAAGATGAATTTTCAAGGAGATCGAAGTCTTCCTAGTTAGCCTTTTAAGATTTGATAGCAAGTAATGGTCTTTCCTAATCAGATGGATCGAAATTGGCCAACATACATAATTACTACTGAAATGAGAAAAAACAATATATACTAGATTCAGCTTTAATCTCGAAGAATATATGTATATATAGACTCGGTACCAACCTGCAAATTTCCAATGAGATAGAGAAATAGTAGCAAGCCAATAATAGAAATTAAAGTTGCAAAGAGGTTTTCCCATGTGTTGGTACTGGTCTGGAGATTTGAACCAAGAGAACTGTAAAATGAAATGGAGAAATATATATATATTTTCAGATACAAATTTAAAGTATTATCTATGTTAAAAGCGTTAATTTATCTATGTTAAATATAAAATAAGAAAAACTAGAAACAATTTATCTATGTTAAAAACGGTAATAGTACTTGGGAGATGAGATCACATCAATTTACAGGCTGGCCTCAAGATAAGAAAACAGAGCTTAAACAGACACAGAATATTACAAACATCATTGTGAAAAAGGGAAGACAGAACTGTATATTACATTGTGTTTTTTTCTTTCTTGGTACAATTGACCAGATTCACAATGACATCTGATATTCTTTACAGAAAAGTGTTAGAATAAGCTAATCAGATCAATGTATCTATTCACAACTTTCTTTGCATAATCAAACATTATTCTATGTGTTTCTTTTTAACAAACCCTGTTACTTGTGGATTTGAAATCTTTTTCTTCTAACTGATATGCAAGATTGAAAGATCAATGGAACATATGGGGTTCAAACCTCAGATTTCGCATGCCCCACCAAAAACAGTTCGAGAACTTTTTTGGATAATCTGTTGACCCCAGTATACCAGACTGAAGGACATCAAGAAATATACCAAAATCGAACAGCTTTGCATTTTCTGGATCTACGGGGCACAAATCATTTAGTAATGACGTGTTTCTCAATGAATGTTGATCATGACAGTCAAAAGTACTAGGTTTGCACCCATTTTCACTTTGACAGGCATGTTGCCAACAACTTATGATTCTTTGAACAGCAAAAAAGTACCAACAGGCAACAGGCTCCAAGTACCTAAAGGACCAACAAGTTAATTAGGACTTCTGAAAGATATGATCAGAGAAATGCAACTTCACTTAAGGGTGCAAGAAATCAAATAACATCAATAGGTTCTCATGAAAAGAAAGCTTCAAATGTGCTATTAAACGATTGGTGTTCAATTTTGGCAGATCTGGGATGATTTTCCTCACAACATTAGGTGATCATAGTTACGAGGTAATTCCTACTGGCTCAGACTCAGTATCTTAGCCTATTAAAAGGCACTGATCAGTATAAGAACTTTTGGTGGCATAGATTGTTTCTGCAAGCAGCAAGTATAATTCAAGGATACAAAGTATGAGCTACTATTGTTATTGTTGTCATAATGGTTGTTTTGCACCATCTATGTTTTCCATTCGTCTAGAGATCTCGACATATAAGAACTTAAACTTACACCAATAAATCCAACCAAAACAGTAGTACCTCTATTGAAAACAAACATTACTTAGTTCAAATAAAATATGATAGATTGAAATTTACATGACCGGTAAGGATGTACATAAAGAAGTTGAGTACACTTTTGACCCATGTTGCAATCTCTTCTTTGGAAGACTTTTTTGGTTCCTTACACAATAGGTAGATGCGGAGAACACGTGGAACATATTGCATCAGAACTAGAAAGTTTAGAAGCTTCCTTGTGTTCAAAGATCTCACACCCCTCATTTTTGAAAAGAAAATGAGAAGTACAACCTGCACACATTTTATAGTGTTTATACCAACAGGTAAATCCAAGTATGTATCATGTGTACTATGAGAAGTACTATGCGCGCTATACATGCATGGATAAAATCTCTTACCTGTGGTAGGGGAAGAACAGCTAAAACATCGAGTAGGATGTATGACTTCCACATCATCTTGGCTATGCTTGACACGGATGAGCAACTCCCTTCTGACCAGTTGTTAGATTTATGAACTTGAAGAATAATATTCACTATGGAGAAGATATCTGTGACCGTTCGGAAGACGGGGGCTGCTATCTTCAAGTTTGTATCCAAACTCATGCACTTGGCATCGTCATTGATGATAGGAATGTAGAGGAACAAAGGATCCAATAGTACTGCAAACAGACATGACACTATAAATGTCAGTCTCCACTTTGGGAGGAAAGGCCCCTTAGGATCAGTAATCTCCTTCATCGACGTCGGCCATCTCTTACTAGAATAATCTGTATTACTAGTACTGGACAACCTACACACAACAAACATACAATAAATTATTTCTGCCTATCAGCTGATTGATGATCACACAAGTACGTCAACAGTTAAAACAGATCATCTGTAACTGTATATGTTGGAGCTAAAAGAAACTGACCTTGAAGCTTTTGCTTTCCCGTTCTCCACAACTACAGATATTTGGGAGTCCGCCATAACTCACTTTTGGGTAGCAAATGAATTCTGCAAATTTGCAAATGCCTTTGAACCCAAATTTGACATGTCAAAATTTCTAGACCTCAAGTCAATTTCCAGACCAACTCAAAAGACAAGTATATTTAATCAAATTAGTTCTGTGGTCCAATTCCGAGCTCAGCTGGAAAGCAAGGACAATTAGTAGGCCACCAATGGGTCCGTCCGATCCCACCCTGTGTTTTCACAACCAAGAACAACGTCAAGAACTCTACACATAACTACACTGAAGTATAAGTTTCAAGTGGCTTCTAATTTGTTGCACCTGAAGTATAAATTTCAGGTACAGTCGTTGGTCTGATGCACCTCTCAATACTGTATGTAATTAATTAATAGGACCAACCTATTGATGGACTTGGAAAAATCAAGTTTAGTTTCTTCATGTACTCTCGTTTTTTTCGTGGATGAGCCTTGGAATTGGATAACGTTGGATCTACTCTAAGAGGATACAGTTTGTGATTTTAATTAATAGGACCTACCTATTGATGGGCTTGGAAAAATTAAGTGTAGTTTCTTCATGTAGTAGTAGTCTACACCACTAATTATGTCTCGTTCTTTTCGTGGATTAGAATGGAAAAAAAATTAGTCTTATTTCGTGCTAGTTTCGAGTCGTGTTATTAGATCTTGACAGAATTAACATCTCCACGCACATTGGCACAACCAACTAACAAACAACATGTTCACCAATTGTACTAGTAGAAAAGCTACTTGCAGTTCTATCAAATAAATTCAATATAAATAATGTAGAATATGTTTTGGTACAATTGGAAATAGAATTGTAAAACGTAACTTCTGCGTATATACATGTTTCAAGTTCCCAAGAGTAATACCAAGTTGAGGCATCATGAGAATAACAGCACAGGGAAAGTTATTATACCAGAATTTGTGGTACTTCGATTGAAAGGAAAGGATTTATGTACAGAGATCGAGCACAGGCAGTTATAAAGCCAGAATCATAAAACTTGAATAAAAATGTAGATCATGATATATATGCCTTCACCAGATCTGCGTAGTTGCAGACCAATCCTGTCCTAAAAGCAACTTGTCAAAACTCAAAAGCAACCGAAAGTAAGTCATCCTAAAACCACAAATATGAAGGACCAAATAAGTTACCAAACATATTTCATGTTCTGGTTGCCAAGCAACTAATAGACCAAATGTTTAACTCGCAATGATTAGAACTATAATCCTCCTAGCTATTCAAAAAAACTCCTGCTGCATCAGACTATTAATAGTACTAATACTCAGACTCAGAATCCGTAGTGGGTCGTGATCCCTCATCCGAAATTATGACCTGAGTTGCTGCCTGTAAGAAATTAACCAAATCCGTCTCCTTGAGAATGAGGACGTCAACATTGGAGTCGGCCGTAGCACTAGCAGTACCGGCCGATAAGGGGAGAAGAGTCGTCTCTGGCTTATCCAATGCCCAATCCACAAGTTCTTTTCCGTAAACTTTTCCAACCCTGTACAATTCTCTCCTCTTTCTACCAGATCTTGTTACGCCTACTGTCCCACGCGTGACGAAAAACATCCTGTCCAGTTCGTCGTTCTCTTTAATAATTTGCTTCCCTTTAGAATAGCGCTTGCGCTCAAGGACCGCACTGATTGCCTTCAGAACTGCTTCATCCATCTTTTCAAATTCTGGCACCTAGGGAAAAAGCAATTATGAATTCTAAATCTCATATCAAGTATTATTATATATGATCATCATTATACAAGGATTCTAGCTAGGAAGTGATAAAGTATCTATATATGTACGTATATATACTTTCTTAATACAAGGAGATAATATAAATAACTTACCTTCTTCAGCATAGGCACATGATTGATCACATAATTTGATGAAACCGTGATCTCTTTGCTGATATGCAAATTGAAATCAGAGACCACACTCTGCAAATCCTTGGCCTCAAGAACAAGGGCTTCAACAATATCACTTTTGGCCTTAACGGACTCGGTTGCCATGGGTAAATTACCAGGCGAAGAAGTCGGGGATGGCCAATGTAGGAGTTCTTCCCCATAGATTTCTCCTGCTTTAAGCTCCCAAGAAGTAAGACAATATCTCTTTTCAATACTTACAACTCCGTCAACGATAAAAAGTATTTTTTCTAGCTGTTTCTTCTCGAGAACAATAGTTGTTGACTTTGTATATCTCTTGTGCTGAAGCTTCTCAGAGATTGCTTGCAACCTTTTGTCATCCACATTTTGAAGAAGTCGTACCTGGAATTAGTTAGAAAACAATATCTTATAATTATCACATAATAATACTAAAATGGATGAGAATCCAGTAGTGAATCATTAAAGTAATTATTATACATATATGGCCAAGCATGACCTTACCTGCTTCAGCCTACCCAACCACAAATATTTAATTTGCATGATATCACTTCGAAGATTGTCGGGAAGAATTGAGAGGATATTATTTGGATCCACGTCAAATTCCACACTTTCTTGACGTTTTGCTTGTACTACTTCCATGATCTCCAACTTGAAACGCTTATGGAGGCCGTTTGATTCTAGCCACGAATCTATCGTTTCTGCATCCATATAATTTTTTAAATCATCTCGAAGTTCCTTATTAGAAAGATTGGAGAGCATATCATCCACATCAACATCATCCTTGTTTCTTTCCAGTGCTCGTTTTACCACCTCTTCCATGAGCTTTGGCTTGAAAAGTCTGGGGGGCAGATGATTTTTAAGTAACCATGAGTCTATCTGCGATTCAAGTAGTTTAATCCTTTGTTCAACTTTCCTCTTCTCTTGAACTTCTCTCGTCCATCTTTCTTGCTCTTTGACTGTTGTTTCCGATCCCATATATGTCTATTGCACAGCATGCGGGTACTAGGTTCAGTTCATGTCTAAAACATCTATATTAAAAAATGACGTCCTCCCTTAAAGAAAGGAAACTTTATATATACATATACACACACACACACATTTGAGCAGTAATTATATCTAATTGTTATATAATGAGAGAACTTAAGGTACACCTTAGTTATCTAATATTGATGATCTAGGACAGGTTTATATAGAGACTCGGTACCAACCTGCAAATTTCCGAGGAGATATAGAAATAGTAGCAAGCCAATAATGGAAATTAAAGTCGCAAAGAGGTTTTCCCATGTGTTGGTACTGGTCTTTAGATTCGAACCAAAAGAACTGCAAAAGGAAATGAAGAAATATATATTTTCAGATATAAATTCAAAGTTTTATAAATTTGATGGGAACTTATGGGGTCATAACTCATAAGTACAAACCTCAGATGTCGCAGGCCCCACCAAACACAGTTCGAGAACTTTTTTGGATAATCTGTTGACCCTAGTATACCAGACTGAAGAACATCCAGAAAGATACCAAAATCGAACAGCTTTGCATTTGGTGGATCAACGGGGCATAAAGCATTCAGTAATGTCGGGTTTCTCCATGAATGGCGATCATGACAGTCAAAGTTACTAGGTTTGCAGCTATTTTCAATATGACAGGCATGTTGCCAACAATTTGTGATTCTTTGAACAGAAAAAAAGTACCAACAGGCTCCAAGTACCTAAAAGACCAACAAGCTAGTTAGTGAGATCGGACTTCTGAAAGACACGAGAGACATGTAACTTCACTTGAGGGTCTACGAAATCAATTAACATCAATACGTTCACATGAAAAGAAAGCTTCAAAATGTACTATAAATGATTGGTGTAAAATTTTATCAGATCTGGGATGATTTTCCTCACAACATTAGTCTCTCATAGTTACAAGGCAGTTACTACTGGTTCAGACTTCAGAGTATCTTAGCCCATTAAACAGGGCACTGAGAAGTGCAAGAACTTTGGTGGTACAGATTGTTTCTGCAAGCAGAAAGTATAATTCAAGAATACGAATTACGCACTACTATTGTTATTGTTGTCATAATGATCATTTTACACGTACCGTGTCTATGTTTTCCATTCGTTAAGAGATTTAAGAACCTAAACTTTCACCAAGAACTCCAACCAAACAGTGGTAACTCAACATTCATATATTAAAGGCAAATTTCAAATAAAATATGATAGATTGAAATTTGAAACTTACATGACTGGCAAGGATGTAGATAAATAAGTTGAGTACACCTTTGACCCATGTTGCAATCTCTTCTTTGGAAGACATTGTAGGTTCCTTACACAGTATGTAAATGCGAAGAACCCGGGGAAGATATTGCACCAGAACAAGAAAGTTGAGAAGCATCCTTGTATTCAAAGATCTCACACCCCTCATTTTTGGAAAGAAAATGAGAAATACTACCTGGACACATTTTACGGTGTTTATACCAACAATGATAAATCTAATTACATAATCATTAAAAATTCTACTTGCATTGCATTTTTGACAAATATAGAAAAATTGGAGAAAACAGTAGAAAGGGGCTTTTCTTACATGTGGAAGGGGAAGAACAGCTAAAACATCGATTAGGATGTATGACCAGTTGTTAGATTCATAAACTTGAAGAATAATATTCAGTATGTAGAAGATATCTGTGACCGTTCGGAAGACGGGGGCTACTATCTTCAAGTTTGTATCCAAACTCATACACTTGGCCTCATCATTGATGATAGGAATGTAGAGGAACAAAGGATCCAATAGTACACCAAACACACATGATACTATGAATGTCAGTCTCCACTTTGGGAGGAAAGGCCCCTTGGGATCAGTAATCTCCTTCATCGACGTCGGCCATCTCTTACTACTATTACTGGACAACCTACACACAACAAACATACAATTCTGCCCATCAGCTAAGTTAAAAGAGTCATTCAAGATATATTAATTGTTAGTCAGTGGAGTTTCGAAAAAGAATGCGCTGGTCACAAAATTCCACTAAAATTAAGAAACTGACCTTGAAGCATTTTCTTTCCAGTTCCAGTTCTTCACATCTACTACAGCTACTTGGGAGTTCGCCATAACTCGAACTTGGGTACCAAATGAATGCTGGAAATTTGCAAATGCCTTTTTGAGATCTCAAATTTTCTACAACTCGAGTCAAAGTTTCATTATATAATAACAAGAGGAAGGAGAAGGAACGCGGCTGATGACGGGGGGGAAGGAGAAGTACCAAGAGGAAGGAGAAGGAACGCGGCTGATGACGAGGCTTTGGCTTTATCTTTAAAAAAAAAAGAAAAAGGAATCATCAACCACGAACAAAGTCAATAAAGTTAAGAACTTTACACATGGGCTACACTGAAGTTTAATATAACTTTCGAGTACAGGCGTTGGTCAATGTCAGTGAATGATCAGCCTATCATTACTAAAGGGTCTACTAAAGGGAATTGCATCCTCTGCTAGAACAAGGATCTGCTTGGATTTGAATGTAAAACTGACACGTCATGTATACAACAATCCAAGGGTTGAGCTGTTGCCACGTCATTTATTCAATTGAAATGAGAAAAAACAGACACCAGCTAACGTCCTTAACTCCTTTTCTTTTTTGGGTCTGTCTGGGTTTTTGGTGGTCGGCTTTTGGTGTTCTGATTCTTGAGGAAGGCATGACCGAAAAAGAAAGCTGAGGAAGGCATGACCAAAAAAGAAAGCTGGATTTCTAGGTTCCAACATGCAGACTTGTTAAATCAATTTGAGCTTTTCTAGTGAGTAATTCCAGCAGAAATCCAAGACAATTGAGAGATAGAAAATTAATTAAATTATTGATTTTTTTTGTAGAATTTCCATCTGGATATTGGGTTTAATGAAAAAGCATGTTTCTATGTTGGTGGTGAAGAGATGACAAAGGAACAAATCGAAAATTTGTTGATGGAGACGAATTGCAGAGAGAGGAAGCTGGAATCGAGTTTGAGAGAGAGAGAGAGAGAGAGAGAGAATTGTCCAAAAAAAAAAAAAAAAAGAGAGAGAGAGAGAGAGAGAGAGGAGAAGTCAAACCGTTAATCTCTGTTAGTTACTGTTGCAATTAAATAATATTCCACTTCAAAAGGACGGTTGATATAAAGCCACGTCATCCAGTACACTAAAAGCATGGTACAATCAGGAACTCACCCTACTGAAAAAGCATACAGTTTGTGAATTTAATAAATAGGACTTACCTATTAATGGACTTAGTTTAATCATGTATTACTAGAGTCTACACCACTAATTATGTCTCGTTTTTTTTTGATAGAAACTAATTATGTCTCGTTCCTTTCGTGGATGAACCTTAGAATGGAAACTTTTTGTCTTATTTCGCGCAGGTTATCGGATTCCGTCAGAATTAACAGCCCAAAGCACACTGGCACAGCCAATAAACAAAAGGCATGTTCTGCAATTGTACAAGTAGAAAAGCTACTTCCAGTTCTATCAAATAAATTCAATATAAATAATGCAGAACATGTTTTGGTACAATTGGAAATAAAACTGTAAAAACTTCTGCGTATATACATGTCTCAAGTTCCCACGAGTTGAGGCATCATGAGAATAACAGCACAGGGAAAGTTCTTATACCAGAATTTGTGGTACTTCGATTGAAAGGAAAGGATTTATGTACAGAGATCGAGCACAGGCAGTTATAAAGCCAGAATCATAAAACTTCAATAAAAATGTAGATCATGATATATATGCCTTCACGAGATCTGCGTAGTTGCAGACCAATCCTGTCCTAGGACAAGTAATTTTTCCGTCATTCTTCTTCGCCATTTCTTCAAGAGCCTGCCAAAACATTAACTTTAAGAAATTAAGACTCAAAGACTCATTAAATGATTATCTAACTAATACTGGCACAATGAACGCATGTGAACCTTGGTGCTGTAGACATAGCCATTCGGCAAGACTTGTGGTGGATTCTCCGTGTCCATCAGTTCTTTAGTTATGTAGCAAACAAGCTTTGAGTGATGCTGCTTAGAATAAGGTAATGGCAGGGCTAGTTTACGGAAACCTTCCTGTGATAGTGGGTCCTCCTTGGTGCAATCATCTTCATAACAATATCTGGAATAGGTCAAGGCAACACAACATATCTGAATTACAAAGCTCTAATGCATGCCCACATGCGCATAAAGGTGAATGAGAAGTGCCAAATGCCAAGAAAGGAAGAAGCCCTTGAGTTGACAAGAATTGGGAGCTAAAACTAAATTTTCACATGTATTTAACTATTTATACATTTTACAGTATGATTTGTGAAAACGTCTCTTCAATCCATGTACTTGACAACCACAAAATAAATTGTCATAATCTAAATCTTGTTCTCTATTTTAATCACATAAATATGTGAACAATGCATTTGCTGTTTCACCATTCTACGAGGTTTGTTCTGCAGGCCACATTGGCAATGAAACAGATCAGACCAAAGAAGATATCAGAGATAACTCCACATAATGTTCATGGTACCAGGCATTCTATACCACTGATTAAAGGTAAATGCAGATAACAATATAGAAATCAGATAAAATCAGTAAATGGATACGGGGTTTTCAGAGCAGAAAGTCCTGCTTGCAGATAAATATTTAGCAAAGGCTCAAGCGTCATGCCATATAACTTGCAGAATTCCTGTTTGAATTGGTCAACCAGGTAATCCCATTGTTTTGGTTCAAATAACACCTGGACAGCACAACAAACCAAAGAGAAAATTAAATCAAATATCTTACAAGATAGATGAACAGAGAGACCATAGTCCCAAAAGTACTTCATTTACTGCATGTCCATTAAAAAAAAAAAACAAAGCAATGCAATTTATTCCAGATCAGCAATAACTGATAAAAAGAAGAAAAGAATACAGCACTAAAGTAATCCAAAAAAAAAGAGGTTCCTGAACAAGAGAGAAAAGAATCACCTTGTATGTACCGCATTCAGTAGTACTCTTATAAGCTACTGTTACAAAGACCCGCTGCAATTCTTTCATATAGGTATTTCCCCAGGGTGCAAGGTATTTCTGGGCATATGTGATAGCTCGCAAGTTATTTTCAGCACGTACCAACTCTATAAATTCTTGAAGTCTTAGCTGAAACTCCAATTTGCTCTGCCATCAACAAAAGCATGCAGTATTAGACAAGTAATGCCAAATTTTAGATGTGGTGCAGTAACTGCAATACAATTGGGTAAATTATTGAAGCTAGGAACCATTCCCTATTTAGATCGTTTGAGAAAAGAAGCAGTTCAAAGCACCAACTCAAATAAATGGATTTCAAGAACCATTTAGCAACGAAGAGAGTAAGAGAATAGATATGCCATTCCATCTGGCTTATATATATAGCATTGTAATTTGGAACAGTTTCTTTAATAAATCTAACTAGCAGAAGTAAACCACCCCACCGCCCCTCATGAAAGGAAAGACATTGTTAGGTTCTTTGCGCCAGAAAGCCACAAGTATAACTAACTGGGCTGTATTGCAGAATCTAGACATGCAATCATTTCAAATATAACTTCACAAGCAGCTATCAAAAATCAGGTAAACATACATGTGGAGGCAATTCAGCTATCACTATGGATGGATCTTTGAAAATCATAAAGCACCAGAATGATTAAGAATCAATGAAAGAAAAGTCATTTTCAATTTACTTTTATCTCCTATTATGTAGTCCAAGTATGCAGGATGCATGCAACAGAAATGCCTAACTAAAACATGTACGCCATATGGTGATCATAATATGCCCAATTTGAGATGAACCAATAGGCAGGAGAGATGCAACGAAAGAATGGCCAGCTTTAGCTTATATACAGGATATTCATTTGATACTTCAAAACAAGCAACAGAACAGATGATTTTACAGGCAAACTTATCTAACCCGACAATTAATAGCAAGCTCTCCCCACCAACAGACATGCACACCCAAAAAGAAAAGAAGAAATACATACCTTGGATTTCTTTAACCTTGACTTGTTCTCGGCACACCAGGTTAGCGCAGGACCTACCTCCTTATTCTGAAGAGCTTCAATAACCTTTTTTGCTTCTTGAAATACATCAATATCAACAAGATCCTGGGACATAAGAAATACTAATCATGTTACAGTCTATAAATATGGGAAAATTCAGCAATCTGCTTTGGCAATAAGATAAAAGGGATTGTGACATGCCCGTGAACCTTGGGGATATGACATCTTCCAATGAAACAAAGTCATCTACTTATTTACTCTTTTAGTTCTTATACTTAAGGGAACGAGACTCAACCTATTTGAATCGCTGGTTTCTTCACTCAAATAACTATGTGGATTACAAACCCTTTTGGCCTAGCTATAATTTTACTCTCTTTCTTTCTTGCATATAACCCTCCTTGGCCAAGCTAAATTTCACTGAAGAATTCCTTCATTAATGTCAGTAAGATCATTTGTGTCCATCATTACCAGAAGTGAAGCTCCCTCACAAATTTTAAAGTGTACACTATTGGATAATGCTCATGATGATGATGGATTTTGTTGATTCCAAGAAATACAAAAACATGGTCATCTAACAACATGCAAGCCGAAATTTATATCCAACCATAATAATCTATGATATACAAACCTACTGGAAAGAACAACATTGAGGATGCAGTAAACATGAAATATGTTATGGCCACTAATCTGACACAAAAAAGCAAAGCTACCTGAATATTTTGGCTTTCAGCCATCTTCACTGCAGTGTCATAATAAGACATCCGCAACATATAGTCCACAAGGATCCGGTTCAAGCGCATGTTATTCCATTCAGACAAATTCTCCACATCTGCTGATTCTAAATGGTCAAGCCTCGCCCTGCACCTCTGTGCCTGTAAATGCTCAGTCTTGCTCCCCTCTTCCAACTTAACCAAGAAAACACATCAATCAGCATACAGAGTCCCAATCAAACATTTCCCAATCCAATTAGTCAATGTTAAATACTCAAATTCTCTTATTAATGGAAAATATCCGATCAGAATTAGCTCAACATCAATTTAGATCAAGGAATTTCAACAATCTAATACTCCAGATTACTCATTGCCAATCACTCAACTTAACAGCTTTCAATTGAATTCATCGAAACCAAATAAGCAAAGAGCAAGCTAATGTCCATGGATGCAATACCTTTCGTTTGAGCCCTTGCAACCTGGAGACGAGGGAATTGAGATGATTAACGGCGTCATCGCAGAGCATGTCGTCGCGGTCGGCGGCTTCGTTGACGCCGGAGATGACGGCGGACATCTCTTTCTCGGCGACGCGGTGGTTGGCTCGGATCGTCTTCTTGTAATGCTCGAAAGGGACTCTGAGCAACTGGTGCTCGAGCTTGATGGAGTCGGAGAGATGGCTCAGCTTTGAGGACGGTGGAGGTGCGGTGGCGGAGGCTGGGCTTGGGCTTGGGGAAGCGGAGGAGCCGTTGGGGAGGGAATCCATCTCCATTGGAGAAGAGTTGGATAGATAGAGAGAATGATTGAGGAATGGAGTGTGGGAGTTGAGAACTTTGAGACGCAGAAAGAGAGAGAGAAAAAATAGTAGTTAGAGTTGGGGATCGACCACGACGTCGTCTGGGTTCTTTAAAAGAAACTCATGAGATTTCTCAAGTAAGCTTTTATCACAGGCCCAAAGACTGGAAAGACCAAATGAGACCCAGCCCAATAAAACATTGAAGCACCAATAGATAAAATCAAAAAACAATCCAAGTATGCAACTCACTAGTCACTAGTGGGTCTAGTAGCAACAAAAGTTTTTTCAATTTTTTGACAAGGAATTTTGAATAGGGATTCATTTTTTGCCCCGATTTTCAATAAAAAAATATCCGAGATTTCCCATCTCTATCCCAATTGAACCTCCAAACCCCCTCGATTTCTATTCTCTTTTCTAAAAACTAAAGATCAACGACAAAATTAAAACCAAAATAACAATAATTCATATTTCATAAATTACAAACTATAACAAATTTTTATTTTGTCAAGAACATCAATGATTCACTATCTCAATCTTACAAAATAAATAAAAGTGTCCACAAAATTTATTTATATTTTTAATTTAAAAAAAGTAATTACTATTAGAGTGAATTTAGAGATGGGAATCACAATATCATCCCTACCTCATCCCCGACTTTTAAAAAGTTGGGAAATTCATCCTCAAATTTTCCCCTATTATCGCCGGGGATCCCATTGGCCCAAAGACTATGCTAATAAACATCTATTAAAGTTGTGACTTCTAGATCATCTTAATAAATTTTTTTTAAAAAAACCAATGAATATTTACCCTAGGCCTGGCAATTGGGGCCGCCAACCCGCCAACCGCACGAAATCCACCCATTAAAAGCCCACCTGTTATGTCCGTTTAAAATTCGTGCCACAATTTCGTCCACCCGTTAACAGCCCATTTATTAATGGACGGAATCGTGTTAGCCCACGGAACCCATATTAACCCATTAAGAAGAGGGCGTTTTAGGAACACGATGATATCTATTCGAGTCTCTCACACTGGGTCTTACAAAATCAAGTCTCTCAGTCTCAGAGACTCAGACTTAGCGTCTTTACCCATTCAATCTCTCACAACCTCCGAGTCTCCGACGTCGTCTCCGTCAGAAATCAACGGCGGCTTGGCTTGTCTTGGTGGTGGAAGCTCCAGTGGTGGTACAAGGTGTTCTCTCGCCTTTCACCGATCCAGCATTTGAGGTTACAATCGTGAATTGGATTTTGATTTGGGGACTCTGTGTGAGTTCTTCTTTCTGACCATAGCTTACTCTACTGGTTTCTTGTTTAGAATCAATTACTCTACATTAGCCAAAAAAAAGAATCAATTACTCTACTGGTTGTTAATTTGCATATCTGAATTGATTGGAAAACTTGGAACTGATGGAGTCGTGTAAGAATGACCCAATCATTTGTCTAATATGTGAGCTGGTGATTGATAATATTATGTACGTGTAAGAGCCAATTAGCCAAAGACTCGAGAACTTGCAAGGAAATCAATGATAGAAGTCTATTTCAAATTCTATTAATTATTAAAACCATGAATGTTTCTTGTTTGCTGAGATATGTTTCTTACTGAAGGTGAAGACATTATTTTTGAGGTAACACATAATTTGTTGTGTTATAGTTTTAAATTTGATAGTCTGTTTGCTTGTGAAGATATTATAAAGGGAAATACCCCATAGGTCCAAACGTGGCAACTTTTTGCCCACCAAGTTTTGCTACAGTAAAAATTTGCCCATCAAGGACAGAAATATTTGAAAATTCACTGTAGCGGAGTGAACAGTAAATTTATTGACCACAATAATATTATTGAGGTCAATAAAAACTTGCTGAACGTTCCTAAATTTTTATTATTGACCACAATAATATTATTGAGGTCAATAAAAACTTGCTGAACGTTCCTAAATTTTTATTATTGACCACAATAATATTATTGAGGTCAATAAAAACTTGATAAACATTCCTAAATTTTATTATTGTGGTCAATAATAAAAATGTAGGAACGTTCAGCAAGTTTTTATTGACCTCAATAATATTATTGTGGTCAATAATTTTACTGTTCACTCCGCTACAGTGAATTTTCAAATATTTCTGTCCTTGATGGGCAAATTTTTACTGTAGCAAAACTTGGTGGGCAAATTTTTCCTATATTTGTCCTTGTTGGTCAAGGACCCTTATAGTTTTTTCTTGGCTGCTGCCTTGTCATTGCATTCAACTTCGGCTCAGTATAAGCATGATTTTGTAATTGGAGATAGAAACCCCAAACCGTGCATGCGTAGATAGAAACTCTGTTCCATTGTAGCTAGATAGGTCTCTAGCTGCCTCTCTGGGATTGCTGTTTGTTGTGTCCTTTTGTCATTGATTCAATATATATAACTTACTTATATAATTCTGTTCGTGGTCTAGTTTGTCTTGAGTTTGCTAGTGATGTTGGTTGTTCTCTTGTTGCTTTGCTCAACCTTTCTTGGCTTTTGATACATCTTTTGCAGTTACCTAGATGATCATACGGTCTTTACTTTCTAGGCTTTAATCATAACTTTTTTTACTGGTATGGTACTTATATATCATATTATTGACTCAGATGGAACCTAAGCCTAACTTACCACCAAAATGATTATGGACTCACCATCTGATCAATCTATTTTAGGAGACCTAGAAGGTTCCAAGTAATTAAAGAAAGAACCGGAATAGTAAATATCTTCCTTCCATTTAAACTAATCTAACTGTGTTATAAATTGATGTTATAAGTATTTGTTGCTAAGTTGCTAACTATTGTTTGGTGTTCACCATGGAGGTAATTATATCTCGTGTTATATGTTCATCGTTTTGATTTTGATGTAGGATTTTGATGCTTTGTACAAGAATGGGACAAGTTCAAGTGTGAAGACTGAATTCCACAGGTATCTTGATGAAGAAAGGCTGAATAGAAAGAAAGAGTTAGATGTTCTTTCTTGGTGGAAAATGGAGCAATTCCGGTATCCTATTCTATTTCATTTGGCTCGTGATGTGCTAACGATTCATATTTCTACGGTTGCCTCGGAATCTGCGTTTAGTATTAGTGGTAGAGTATTAGATCAATATCGTAGCTCCTTATTGCCAAACACTGTTCAAGCGTTGCTATGTACCCGAGATTGAATTTTCGGCAAAAAAAGGTAATTTCTATATTGCTTGGTTGTATAAATTTCTTATCTTCTCATGATGTGAATATTTATTTCATTTTAATTTGCCTCCCTTTCTTTTTATACATTTTAGACCAAGACCGAGCTGACTTGGAGCAACTCACCGAAGACATATTTGATTTGACATTGGATGGACAAAGCCACACCAGCTGAAGGCATTTTTATTTCGTTTTTATTTTAGTAAATGTAACATTCTAATTTTAATACAATATGTTTCTTCTCAAAAAAAAAAAATAGTGTTAAGTAAATGATTGACTTTGAATTTCTACAATAAGTCTGCTAATTAACCTCATCAACTAGTTGATCTCCAAGATCACCTGCATAATTAAACGGTTTAATTTAAGCTCAATCATATGTTGAATTTAAACGGATCTTAACGGGCTAACAGATGGTAACCCACAAATAAAAAAAAAAAAAAAAAAAACTATTAACGGGTCTTAATGGGTTCCGACGGATAACCCGCGAACCCGTCGGGTTTAGCCCGTTAAACCCGTTAACTTAACGGGTTATAACGGGTTCAACCCGTTAACACCGCAACCCGTTAAAACCAGCCCGCAACCCGCCAAGCCCGCCCATTTGCCAGGCCTAATTTACCCTCCAAAGGCTCCAATGAAGTAAGATGGAGGGGATTGGTGAAAGCTAATCCATTTGATAACTTCACACCAAACTTAAAATGATCATTTTTTCGATAGAAAAAAAAGAACAAACAACAAACTTACAAATAAAAACCTTGAGAGCAACCTAAAATGATCGTTGTCTAATCTAGTGTTTTCTTTCTCAATGATCATGACACATGTAGTAATGCGAAGAAAGCTAATTATGGTATGCATGATGACTTATACAAAGGAAGGTGCCTACACGCCAGTGCTTTTGGGGATGGATGAGGTCCCGAAAAATAAAAATGATACAAAAGGCTTCTTCTTTGTATTATTTTGTTTAAATAGAAAATGACTTTTGTTAATGTCACACCTTTGATTCATGTGTTCTTGCTTACACTCTTTTTGGTACAAGAATATGGCTTGATTTTGAAGTTATATATATCGAACGTAGTTTATGCCTATGACTCTTTTGACCCCATTTTAGCTATGGTACCAGAATGATACTAGGTCGTGAATAAAATAAATATTTAATCAAAATTAAGCAACGTTACAAAATAAAAATGATTTTAGATATATTTACATTTTAGAGGTATTACTCCGAATCATACAAATCATTTATAGCGTGTAAGAACAAAATTTTTGTCAACTCTGTTCGTTGTACCATTATTTTAAAGTTTATTTCACACACTTTTTATGTTCAGTTTAAATTGTTTTTAAGTATAATCATGACAAAAATTTCAATTCTCATGGAAAAAGTAACTCCAATCTTGTATATATATTGTGTTTAACGTGTTATGTTGTCAAAGTGTGGTTAAGTTACACTACGTAAGATTTTGTGTCCATTACGTAAGCCTAAGCTAAGCACATTCTCTTTGGCCACGTGTCACAGCAGGATTGCACAGCCTTTCTATTTACAAACTGGAGCCAATTGTACCAGATTGCCGCCATTTCAGACCCGCTCCTCCCCCGCATTTTCCGCAGGAGACAATATTTTCAAAAGTTTCACTTTCGGACCACTTTGCCCTCCTTCTCAAATACTCAAAGGACGCGCAAAAACAAAAAAGAAAATAATAAACAAAAATAACAGTAATAAAAAAAATCCCCAAAAATCTTTTTCTTTGGTTCAGTCTATAATCCATTGACTCACTCTCACTAATAGTCTCACTCACACTTCTTCGTCTTCCTCTGTTTCAATTAAAGAAGCACTTATCTGCCGCGGAATCCAACTGGCCGTTTGGACTCTAACGGTCGAAACGCCGGCCTCTGACGTCGTTTGGTAAGACTCAATCCCACTCTCGCATCTTTTTAAATTTCCGTTTCCCTAAGAATTCGGATTCCTGAGTTGGAAAAATCCTCTCTTCTTTTTTTGAATTTTGAATTTCGCTGAGTGAATCCGAATCCGAACCTGCGCTTTTAGTAAGTAAGTAACTCCGAGATTTTCCATAATTGCAGAGATTTTGCGGTTTTCGATTTCGAATTCTTTTTCTTGTTGAATTTATTTGCTTCCCTGCTGGTTTCTATCTGCGGAACCACAATTTTCTTGACCGTTTGAAAATGAAAAAGGCAGAGTGAGGAATCTCCGAGTCTTTCTTCGTTTTCCTTTTTCTGTTTGGCTGCTCAGAAATCTGAGGAAATTGAGATCGAAATTTTGTTTGGAGAGAGATTCAGCGACTTCGTAAAGAGATTTTTACGAGACCTGGCTCATGCTTTTCTTTAATTCTTGGCCGTGAAATCTCTGCAAGTGTGAGTGTCTTTCAGTTTCTTATCAGTCAATCAGTAGTTGAATTTCTTTGACTGAAGAATTGCTTGATTTTCTTGATATTTCAAGGTGTAGGTTGCAGAAATCACATGCAGTCATAGTGTCAGAGCTAATGATTTTTTTTTAATTTTTTTTTTAATGTTTTCAATTCTCTGGATTGCTGGATTTTAATTGATCGTATATAGGTGATATAGATATCTGGATCTGGTTTTCTGTAGTCTTGGATGAGTTTCTTATAATTGCAGAATTGTAGAGAAGTGAATTTATTTGTTTATGAATTGGGATGATGATGATGAAATGCCTCGATTTTGTGGAAGAATCTGATCCTTTTGGTGTCAGATTGTATAGAAGAATCGTTAATTATATAATTCTCAGGCCCTGTGTGGGAAATTTGGGGCTTAGGGTTTTAGAGGTAGTGAAAGTGACGAGGCTAATATGGTCTTTTCCCGCCAGCTTGCCTCAGCTTGATAGGCTCAGAGTGAGGTTGAATCAGATCTGCTGACACATCACATGTTATGAACATTGCTGAAATCTATATTGATATTGTAATTTCTGCTCACGTGACCACCTGTATAAAAATGCTATTATTTGTTTACATATCTTCAATGCTTTTTTAATAGAGAGCTAGTTTCTTTGAAGGAACGGTAGAGATGTAGATGCACAAGGCTCTAGAGTCCTTTCTAGTTACTTGAACAAAGATTTTACATGATTAGATCATGTTTTACCTATAGAAATTCCTTCTTAGTTTAAAGCTTTTCCTCATTATTTATCTACTTTCAGTTTCAGAATCTTGTTTGGGGGGACAAAAGGGTATGAATGCCACCAATACATAGTGAATTCTAATGTGTTTTTGTTCTAATTCTTTTTTAAAGGTTTTTGCAAATAAAATAATTCATAACTTTCACTTTCTATGCCTTAATCCAGGTGCCTAATGTACTTATTGCAGCCATTGTTATTAATTTTCAGCTCATGTTTCTCTAATGATTGTTATGCCCATTGCTACATGATTTAGTAGTTTCTTGTCTCCCAGTAAGCATCTTATATCTTATTTCTAAATTCTAATATGCTGTGCATTTTTAAGGTGGACATCTGAGTTGATCATTTTCATCATGAGTCATTTGTCCTTTTTCTTGGACCACTCCCCACCAATCTTAATGGAACTCTTGTGTTTTTTGTTTCTGAACTATTATAGGTTCAGAGAGATCCCATCTGGTACAGAAACTTAATGTGCTGCAGTTAGCATTTTCTGCCGAAGATACACACATGAAGAAGCTCTTCTTTTTCAGATCTTCTGCTTCTAGCAATGGAAACAACAAATCTCCTCCATTATCAACTGATAAGCAACTATACTGGGAAAACCCATCAGAAGATGGGAGTCAAGTTGGTGACATTGCTGACAATAGTTTTCAAATCCCTAAAGGATTCTTTTCTAAATCTCGAAAGCAGGTATCTGATATCCAGAATTCCAGTAAGAGTCCAGGCCTTAGAAGGAGCCGGTCATTATCATCAGCAGCCTTTCTTGTAAGTGAGCCAATGCAAGCAGAATTTTCTTCTTCGAGATATCAGACTAGATCTCCTTGTAGTAGTACAAGTAGCATTCCTCATCAACAATGTGGCCAATCATCTTGGTGAGGCTTTTGCATCAATATAATTTTTAAGAACATGAACTTGTTGACTAGAATTTCAGTACATTATGTCAAGTCCTGTTTAAATAGAATGTTATCCTTGAGGTGCTTATTTTAATGGGCTTTTGATATGTTCCAGTTGTCGGACTTCTACTCCCAAGAGGCATCAGGCTAAACATTTTGAAGTTCCAGCTGTTCAAAATACACATGGATTAGAACGACCTGGTTCTGCTGGTTCTTCTAGAATGCAGCATGATTCGTCAGGGAGCTCTTCCACTTGCTCTAGTAATGTCTCATCCAAAATTTTGGACCGCTACATAGACGGAGAGCAGGAGGAAGGGGGCAGACAAGAGAACAATTATTCCCATAGAAACTTAAATGGGAATGGAAATGGTGGTGGATGGCGCCCTCCGCGAGTTCAGATTACAGCCCCTAATTCACCTAGGGCTCATTCATTTAGAGAGGCCAAAAGTTCTCGTTTTCGTCTATCATCCAAAGATTGGGCAGAAAATGGATTTGGGCATGAATCTCCCAGGAGACTTGCAAAGAATGTTGTGGAGAGGCTCTCACAGTCTCATGTCATGCAGCCAGCACATGCAAAGGAATTTGACCATGACATCCCAGTCACCATTGAGGATATATATGGTAGATCGGATCTGGTTGGCCAGAAAACTTATCCTTTGGATGAACCTTATGACACAATCAGTAAATATCATGGGGATGATTACTCAAGCTTGCAGAAACATTTCTATGGAGAGAAGTGTAATGGTATAAACTCTGATGAGACTGTAGAGGACATGGATGTGGAATTACAAAGAAGACTGGAGGAAGCTGAGGAGAAGGTCATGCTTCTCTCTGAAGAACTTGAGCAGGAAAGCTTTCTTAGAGATAGTGGGTACAATGTGCCATCACTGATTCAAACAATTAGAAACCTAACCGAACAGAGAATAAGCTTTGCACTTGAGGTTTCAAACCTCCTTCAGGTACGAATTGCTGAGAGGGCCTCTGCCAAGAAAGATTTGAGACTGGCAAAGGCAGAACTGGAATCACAAACCAGAAGACTAGAGAAGGAGAAGAATGAGTTACAGTCAGCATTGGAGACGGAACTAGATCGAAGGTCGACTGACTGGTCACTCAAGCTTGATAAATATCAGTTAGAAGAGCAGAGGCTTCGCGAACGAGTTAGAGAGCTAGCGGAGCAAAATGTCTCACTTCAAAGAGAAGTCTCTTCTTTTAATGTGAGGGAAACTGAGAGTATAAGTGTCATAACAAATGCAGAGCAACAGCTAAAGGGACTCACGAGCAGCATGGGGGAAATGAGAGAGGAGAATCAAGGTCTACAAGAAAATCTCTCGGAGTTGCAGGAGAAGTACAGAGCATCGGAGGAAGATCGTGTTTGCCTCCGTAAGAATTTTGAAGAGAGGGATAAGGAGTGCAAGGATTTGCATAAATCCGTTACAAGATTATTAAGAACCTGCAGAGAACAAGAGAAGACAATTGATGGGTTGCGTGAAGGTTTTAGTGAGGAGTTCAGGAAAAACCAATCATCGGAGAGGTTTGATAAGCATGTTTCAAAATTGCAGATGGAGCAAATGAGGTTGACAGGAGTAGAACTGGCCTTAAGAAGAGAGTTGGATTCTCATAGGCTTGAAGTTGATTCTCTTAGGCATGAGAATATACACTTGTTAGACCGTTTGAGAGGGAATGGGAAAGACAGTGGTGCTTTAACTTTCAAGCTAGATAAGGAGATGTGGACACGGGTCGGCTGCTTGCAAAATCAAGGGCTATTACTCCTAAATGAGAGCTCCCAGTTGTGTTCAGATTTGCTGGAATTTGTCAAAGGAAAAGCAGGCCAACTTCCAGAAGCTAATCAGGGTTTGGATGCACAATTTTTTGTTGAATCTGAAATGAAGGTTCAGGGCTTAAAGCGTGGAACTGAAAGCTTAACCAGAAGTTTGCAGACAATGTCTGCTTTGTTCCATGAAAAATCCAGTCTCGCCGCTTCAAAATATCAATCTAAGTGCATGGATGCTGATGAATCAGGACATCCAAATGATCAAACCCCAGAGGTAATATGTTCTTCTGGTGTTCTCATAGGAAGAATACTGAATATGAAATATTTTGTTCCATAGTTTTTTGAAGGAGTCCTTAACTACACAAACTGTCATTGATGACTCTTGCTTATATATGTAGGATGATACGAGATATAAGCTTCAATCGGAAACTTTACTTACAAGTTTACTGAGAGAGAAGATACATTCTAAAGAGCTGGAAGTTGAGCAGTTGCAAGCTGAACTTGCAGCAGCTGTAAGAGGAAATGACATCCTCAGATGTGAAGTTCAAAATGCAATGGACAACCTTTCCTGTCTCACCCACAAGTTGAAAAACGTTGAACTACAGGTAACCCATCGTATCACTTTTATTATTATGTTCCTGTTATAGCTTGTGTTCTGGTCTGACTTATAGCTCGTAATGTGAATGAATCTGGAGCTTTGTTTGTTATATTTGTGAGTAAGCACGATAGGCTTTAAGAAACAATGATAACAATTTTCATTTTCCCATAGATTTACTTCACATAGTATTCCAATCCAAGGAGTTATAGTTGATGTTGAGGGATTTTCAAGGAAAAATGAGGCAGAAAAGACTGTCCATGAGAAAGTACACAATCATAATTGTTTCACATGGCATATGCTGCACTGTTGCATATGCATAATTTCTGTCTGGGTCTGTTTCCACTACAATTGCTTATGATATTATGTTGAAGTCAATTTTCTTTGGATATCAAAGTTATGTTCCAATTTATCGGTTTCTTGAAGTAAATTTCGTAATAATTCATCTTTTCTTACAAAATAAAATTTCTAGCACAGAGACCCGTAAAGAAACTATTATTCATCTTTTTTTTTTTTTTTGAGAAGGAAAATGCATATAGAAGTTATAGTTGTTGCTGTAGAAGGTTCATCAGGCCCCAGTAATGACAATGAAGAGTTTTATTTCTTAATTGTGCCTAGTCTTCCCCTCTGTAAATTAAATATATGTTTTTTTTTTCTTATGCCTCAATAACAGATGTTCAAGAAGGATGATAACATAAACAAGCTACAAAGTGACCTCCAAGAATCTACGAAGGAATTAACAGTTACGAGAGGTATACTGCCTAAAATCTCAGAGGAGAGAGATATGATGTGGGAGGAGGTGAAAAAATACAACGAGAAGAATATGCTATTGAACTCAGAGGTTAATCTCTTGAAGAAGAAGATAGAGACCCTTGATGAAGAAGTACTTTTCAAAGAAGGCCAGATTACAATACTGAAAGATACCTTGGGGAACAAACCATTTGATCTTCTAGCAAGTCCTGATAATACACGAGAATTTCTGCTTCGATAGTTGTCCAAGATCAGAGGGTGTGTAAACAAATTGTTCATAGTCCTATACTCCTTGGGTTTGTTTTGTGAGATTGTATACCTTTCCCTCTTTTTCTTCCTTGATAGTGTATGAAGTGAGGAACAAATTCATCATTCGTTTGTAATTACCGGTGTTCATAGTCGGTTTCACTGCTTGAATCAATCAAACAAGCATGTTAATGAATCTCATAGTTTTTAGTCCAGTGTTTCCTGGATCACTTGTGTGAAAATATTTCTTATTTCTGTTGAGGAGAGGAAGACTGAATAAGACATTGCTTTCAGACTAGTTATCAAAACTAACAACATGAGGCACAAAACCACCCTTGGAGTTACAATAATCAAAGCCAAACCAAACGTTTTCTGGAACAAATGTCCTGAAATAGAACACATAAGAAACTGGTACTTCGCGGCCGCCATCTTGTTGATGAAGCACCTTCACCCAGCCAGGTCGCCAGTCATCTGATCCGACCTTCTTCACGTACAGGGAGCACACCCTTGTGCTCATGCATGGTCCACTTGCCTCAAACACGTCTATGGCACATCTTCCAAACCCGCCATACCCTCCACCTTTCGGAGCATACAAGAGCTTAGGATTGTTCAGATGCTTCACTATGATCAAATCACCCTTGGAGTCGCTGAATCTGAGGCTGACATGGTCTGTGGTTTCGGCAGATTGTGCACAGGTTGTCTCGATCTCAATGGAGTAGGTGCAGTTTGGTTTGGATCCTTGGAAGCCATGGTTGGTAGGTTGCATTGCATCGATTGGCAGAGAAATGATGAAGGCTATTGTAGCCATAGCTAATATGCTTACTGCCTTCATTGGAAATTTTAGCAGGGTTTCTTGGTTGTGTAGCTTGTTCTTGGGTGAGAGGTAGTGAGTGAGAGTGAGGAACTACTATATAGAACAAGAGGTTACTTTTGTTAGATTCTGTGAGGATATAAAGAAGGGGGTGCACACATTATTTAAGGGAAAGGCAATGCAAATTGATTACTTTGGGAAAGAAGAGATTCCCATTTCCCACTACTTCCAGTCCTTTGAAAATGGATGCTGTGCTTCTCAACTGTTGCAGTTTCTGATCTAATCTCTGACCAATCCAGTGGCAAATCTTTTGGGACATGAACAGGAATTTGCTGCTGAGAACTATGAGTCACAAGTCACAAACTCAAAGCCCTTTATGACTAGAACCACATGGAATTGTTAACTAATGTTATCTGATATGAATCAACTAATCAAACGAAAGCTTTAGTACAAAGCCTAAGTAGGTTATCTTTAAATAGGCTTATATTACACTAGTAAAATTGATTATTTCAATGAGAAATAAGCTTTAGTACCTGCTTATCCCTATTTTTCAAATTGATCAATAGAATACATATTTTGTAAAGTACAAACATGTATTTAAAAAAAAAAACAAAAAAACGTAGAAACATGTATAGTTGGCGCACACATCATAAGTATTCAGTTCCCTGAATTATTCGTCATCTACAAGTGAAACAGAAGTCTCTTCTCTTTTTGCTGGCTATCCTTTTGAGTAACAGGGAAAACAGGGTAAACCATCTAAAGATCATAGAGATGCAGATTTCCAGAACTCGACGGGCTTCCGATGCTGAAATAGGAAATAAATTAGAAAGTATGAGTTGACTACAAGATAATCATTATCGTAAACTGCAAATGACATGCCTAACCTCTAATAGAGCATACAAACATGCACTGGATCATAGCTATGCTACTTGATACTACCCCTAGACCAGATAAAATCACATGTCTAAAATGATTTTGACCCCTCCTGCTTGCATCACGAAAACTATAGGGGGCACATGTTTCATTTGCATACTTCAGTTACTGTACCATACAAGCCAGAACTTACCTTGGCAATTGGCATCTTTGCTCTCACTGCATCGATCAATGAGAAATCAATATCAGCTATAGTAATCCCGGTTGACAGAGTATCTAAGACAGAGAGGATAAACTGTTAAACTTATGTTGCAGCACTTGCAAGTAAGGACCACAAGCATGAGAACAAGCACCAAACCATGTTTAACACTATAGATTCATATTTTTTAGATCTGACTCTTGGATAAGGAAACACTTTGTAGTAAAGTGGAGTTCAATCCATATGTATCTTTTAACATCTCAACAAAAAGGCAACCTTTCTAGTAAAGTTCTATGACTGATCCACTCTGGGATCTCGTAAAGCATGAGTTATCAAAGGGGACTGAGTCTACTATTTGTTCTTCCACATCAACAAGGAACAAATTAACAACATAAGAAACACCCTCAACTATCTACTTTTGTTAGCTTTGTTAGGGAGTATTTGAAAAATTACAAAGGCGACCTGATGATATATAGGTCAACACTTTTTTCATTAAAATTCAACTACTGGCATGACCTAAAGCTGCTGAATGTAGCTTTCCAAGTGGTTTGAATCTCACCGGGCAGTCGACCAACAACTGTTCCCCATGGATCAATAATTAAAGTTTCACCATGGCTTTCTCTCTTATCATTATGCTTTCCAGCTTGTGCAGAAGCTATGACCTGATAATGTATAATTAACATAAACATCCCCAAAAAGTCAGCAGCATCCAAGATGACACTGTCAGTAAATTTTTCCTAATAGCAATATGAAAAGATTATACTAATGGATAAGAAAATGAAGTCCATACATAACATTGAGTCTCAATTGCACGAGCACGTAGAAGAATCTCCCAGTGCGCCTGACCAGTTACTTTTGTGAAGGCTGAAGGTACCAAAAGAACCTGCAGATTGTAATACAAGATGTCAGTGAGAGAAGCTTAACAACCCATTAGCCCCCAATGCACTTTAAATCTATAAAAGAATCTAATCGTACCTGTGCCTCATGTTGAAACCTGAGCTGCTGGTAAATCTCTGGGAATCTCAGGTCATAGCAAACCGTCAAACCCAAACGTCCCACGGGGCTATCTATCGCAACAACATTCTTCCCTGAAAATGTGACCAAACTAAGTTCCTCAAACGAAAACATAACAGAAACAACAATAGCAACCAAACTAGTCAGCACATTACCTGCTTCAGTAAAGCTACCTTCCTTGTATGACCTCCCACCAGGAATGTCCACATCAAACCTTCAATAACAAAACAACTTTTGATTGCTATAAGCACATTGCAAAATGACCACAGATTCAAAAATTGCACAGCAGTGATTCCAGTGAAGTTAAAAAAGCTTACTTACAAGTGAATCTTTCTGTAAGTGCTTCTGATGTTCCCAGCATCATCAACCACAACATGGGTGTTAAACAAATGTTCATCATCAGACCCCTTTTCCTGAAATCCTCCAAGTGACAACCAAATCCCAGATTCTCTACAATTCATCCCAAATGGGTCACTTCAATTACACAGTAAAAACAATTGTATGCCATAAAGTTTTCATCTTTTAACTTTTTTACTATACCTTGCTAGAGAGCAGTACTGTTTCATTATTGGACCCTCCAAGGGTTGTGCCACTTTGAGACTGTCCCCATCTTTGGCACCAATAAAGGAGAAGCTTTCAGGGAAGCAAATCAATTTTGCTCCACCAGCAGCTGCTTCCTTCAAATATTATCAATTAGATTATTAATAATTACAGAAAATTTGAAAGATCAAATTTTGATGAAAAAAGAGAGTGTAAAGTTGGGTACTTTGACGAGGCGAGAGCAGGTGGCGAAGTTGGCGGCGAGGTCGTTGATGGAGGTCATCTGGGCGGCGGCGACTCGGAGCGAGTTGGCGGCCATGTTTGACTCGCCGGCGATGACTCGTGCGGACTTGGAACGAATCGGAGCGACGAGTGGAGTAATCTGAGAGTTAGTTAGTGAGAGACAAAATCTCATCGTCGTTTAGCAGCGAATGGTCAGCCGGAAATGTGTAGGCACCGCCACGTCAGCAAAGTTGTCTTTTTGGTATGCACCATTTATGGAAATTTTTACACCATTTTTTAAAATGAATTATCAGTGATGAACCCCCTTGTGGTCGGTTACATGCATGAAATAGCTTCATCCAAGACAACTATACTTGGGGAAGGTATTCCATGCACGGAACGTGCACATGCACGTAGCGCTGAAATGCACGTAGCGCTGAAATGCACACGATCATGATTTTTAACAGTCAACCGTTATGATCAAATTAGTCAAACAAAACTGAACCGTTGGATCTCTATTTGGACGGCTGAGATTGAACGTGATGTTGCACGAACCGTGCATAGAATAATTTCCGCTATACTTGGGATACGATTTGAGAAAAATTACAATCAATATACACTTAAAAGGTAGCACGAATCAATATACTCGGTAATCGTACATTTTTAACTTGAATGCCACACTAAAATATTACAAATGACTTTTTCAAATAAATATATGAGATTTAAATTTAGATGAAGTTCGGAAGAGAAGAATTTCCTAAATAATAGTAAATATTTTTGACTTTTGAAAGTTGAGTCAAAATGTAGACTTAAAATTATAAGTCATTTCAGAGAGTTGTGTGGTGAGTACACAACGAACTATTCTTTCGCTTTTTACTAAATACAAAATTATTAGTCATTTCCAACTCACAATTCACAAACAAAACAATAGGCCTAAACATCCGCAATAAACTAATCATTGAGAACCCAAAAGTATATGGGAAAAAAAAAAAACTTTTCATGTACACCAGGTAGTGAAGAAAGTACCATTGACTCTGTTGTACTTTAGAATGAGTAACAAAAACGTGTGGTTTTGCAAGCCACGACCGAATGTAGTTTTATGAAACTTGATGCATTAGTATACTAAATGACATTCCCAAAACTAAATCAAACAATAGAAGGGAGGTAATTATTGAAAATAATCATTGTCATAGTTGATTGAAAAATATTCAACTCTCTGATGAAGTAAACTAGCAAGTCATGATTTTGATGAAGGGTCATTTTCTTGTATTGATTGATAGGTGTGCAAAGATATTATTATTGGGGAAACAAGTATAACAAGTTGGGGTCAACTTTATTCCCAAGGAATTTCCAAAACACAATTTTGCAAAGTGGAAAATTCTTTAATTATTCTTCTTGGAACTTTGAGTTTTGCTATAATAAGGAGAAGGGAAGATGAGCAAAAGTTGCCTAAAATGGTGGTTTGTTGGAGGTCAAAGTCAAAACCCCAGCCCATAAATTAGAAAACCAAAACTGAAAATCCAACTCAAAAAGCCTCAGCTCTCTCCCTTTCGATGGTTTTCAAACCAAGGGCGAGGGGTTTGTTGTATTGTATGCATAATCTCTTTCCCTAAACCAAAAAAAAAAATCAAAAAAGAAAGAGAACCCATTAAACCTTCCAATCTATCTTTCGGTCGATCTAACTTCCCACGTTGTTTCTGACAACCTTTTTTCTGTCAGAACATTCCAAATCTGCTTCATTGGGTGTCTGGCTAATCCGGATAAACATGTCATTTTGAGCTCTGATGGTAATTGAATTTTCATAACACAAATGCCTGAAGGAATCCCTCAAAACATAAGGTACGCTGCTGTTTTTATAGTTCTTACTTAGTATGCAATTTTGTACATACCCGTGTCTCTGTTTGATCTTAAGTGTATGATTGACAATTGAGTTTGTGCTTCTGGTATTAAAGTTTGTGTCTTTTTTTTTTTGGATACATGGGGGCCAAAAAGGCCCAGAAAGTTTGTGTCTTTTTTTTGGTATGGTTTATGGATTGATAAAGTTTGCATTTTGAATTTTTTTCCCATTTTACTTATTAACGTTTCCAAAATGGCTGTTGAGATTGATGTTATGTATTTTGACGAACGCCTCAAACTTGCACTTTTTGGTTTTGCTCTCCTTTCAATCTGTTTAATTTTGTGTGTACTTTTGACTTTGATCATGTTTTGAGTTTAATCTTTTATTTATATGCAGGTCTTCGCATACCAATCAAATTGTTCGATGCTGTACTCCCCTAGATATTAATGTCCTTATTGGTCAATGAGTATTTGATTTGTGGAACCTGTTATTTGCATTTCGAAATCGTAGAGAAACTAGAGGAGAGACTAGGATTAGATCTTGTCCACAGCATATACTCGATGAATAGTTTAATTGCCGGATCATTTGGTTGAGAATATGTGAGGAATGGTATCAACTACACTAATGAAGATTATGTCATCCTGTTGGAGACCTTCTGTTGAAGGTGAAAATTCTAATAGAGCCGGGGATGCGAGTGGTCGGGTTGATGGTTTATTGTGGTATAAAGATACAGGACACCATGTTAATGGCGATTTCTCAATGGCTGTTATTCAAGCAAACAATTTGTTGGAAGACCATAGCCAACTTGAATCAGGGCCACTGAGCTTGCTCGAATCAGGTCCCCATGGTACATTTGTTGGAGTTTATGATGGACATGGAGGTCCAGAAGCAGCCCGATTTGTAAATGGTCACCTGTTCAAGAATATCAAGAGTACGTTGTTCCTTGACTTGGACCATTTATTAACTTGCCAAATCTCCTATAATTCATCTTTTCTATGTGTTGAGAAGTTTAATCTGATATATTAGTAGTGCTGTTTCATTGTATACTTTTGGTGATAGGAGAAACCCATATTCTAATGCATTTTGGTTATTGTTTTCCAATTATCTTATGTTTTTGCCATAGCCATATACAAGTAGTAGTAGTAAGGTTTTTCCATTTCGGTGCCGTATGTGCATGATTGCCACAAGGTAACATGGAAATTAGAGATCATTCAGATTCTCCCTGCTCCTGTGATTCTATTGCATAGCCTGTTGCTTACGTATATGACTATAAGCAGATATTTCATATCTAATTATAATATTCTTTTGGTGGATTTGGAGTTTTTTGTCTAGGACTATCTTCGTAGTCACAGTTTATTTGTAATGCAATATTGTTACGCCAATGATGTTTGATTTGGAATTGGAATTGGGTTTGGCTCTTGAGTTTTGGGCTATCAGCCATAAAATGAGAGCTGCATCCTAAACTAAGTTTTGAAAGCAGATAGACAAACATAGCAAACATCGCTCAATTTGCTGTAGAGCAAATTGACATTCACTTGAGCAGATATAGAATTGGATGGATGTCCAGACTCCATTGACCATTTAAGAAGCTTCTTGTATATATATGCATGATATACATATGATAGACGTAGATATCTTTACATATTCCATTACTGCTTTCCATCTTTATATAGCTAATGTATATATTTACTGACTTGACAGCTATTCTCATGGTGCAGAATTCACGTCAGAGAATCAGGGAATGTCAGCTGATGTTATCACCAAAGCATTCTTGGCAACCGAAGAGGAATTCCTATCTTTAGTAAGGAAGCAGTGGCTGATTAAGCCACTGCTTGCTTCGGTTGGTGCATGTTGTTTGGTAGGCATAGTATGTAGTGGGCTGCTATACATAGCAAATGCGGGAGATTCTCGGGCAGTGTTAGGAAGACTGGAAAAGACCGTTAAACAGGTAAAAGCTATTCAGTTATCAATTGAGCACAATGCAAGTATAGAATCTGTGAGAGAGGAACTGCACTCGTTGCATCCCGATGATCCTCAGATTGTGGTAATGAAGCACAAGGTGTGGCGCGTGAAGGGTCTGATACAGGTGAATTTCTAAATCTCGTGTTGATTCTCTTCCATGTCATTTGCTGTTACCCTACACATTAGTGATTTTTTCTTCCCTTTGACTTGTGTTTGACTCAAGTCATCAATTTTATATTACATGGCTTTCCAGTTTTCTAGTACTTCCACGATGGACATGTCTTGATTGGTATTTCCCAACTAGGAGGTGGTGCAATTAATCCATGGATTTGGAATTAGATCATTGGTTGTTTGTGAGTTAGATTTTTAGTTCTAAACCCAGTTCGGTACAGGTTGGCATGAGGAATTTTTTTTTGCATTTTAAAAATATGTTTTGACAGCTTTTTCAACATAAAATTGATGGGTAAAGAAATCTTTCAAAGTACACAAGTTATTGGATAATCTGATGTGATGTTCCCCTATTGAAATTGATTTTTTGATAGAGTTGGTTTCTGATAAATTATGAGACCTCTTGTTGGATTCTGTTTTTGGGTAGATACTTGGGCTGTATTTTTATGTCTGCCCCACTGCCACGCCTTGTTCCGAGCCAAATTGACCTTATATCTCTGATTTCCTCTCTGTCTTGCATTATTTGTGAAATTAAATTTTAGGCTATTCTCATTGTGAATTCTACTTAACCCATGAACAAATATGCATGGCCCCTGCTCAAAAATAACACGACATGCACAATGGAAGAGTTCTTAGTTTAGAGTGATTTGTTTCTGTTGCAGATTTCAAGGTCCCTTGGTGATGCATACCTGAAAAGGTCAGAATTCAACAAAGAACCTCTGTTGGCAAAGTTTAGACTATCAGAACCCTTCCACAAGCCGATCCTTAAAGCCGAGCCAACGATATTGGTGCAAAAGCTCTACCCCGAGGATCGGTTTCTCATATTTGCATCAGATGGCCTTTGGGAGCAGTTGAGCAATCAGGAGGCAGTTGATATTGTTCAGAACTATCCACGTAATGTATGATTTGCCTTTCAAGTATCAAATTTCTTGTGTTTTTATTGGGGGTTATTATGTGGGTGTTTCTAAATAACATGGGGGCAGATTTGCTCCTCTTGCTATCAGAAAAATAGTTTTTCTATCTATCACGTAGAAAACCTGGCAGCCTTTTACATTCTTTTCTCACATTTTATATTTCCCGTGTCTCGTAATCAAATCGATGCTTATTGTATAGTGCTTATAGTGCAATCAACCCAAAAGATCATCGTTTGTCCCAAAAAGCACTATTTTTGTCTGATTGATATTGTTGCTATGAAACCTGCTATAATGTTTGCCTTATTTTTTCAGGGTATTGCAAGGAAACTCGTCAAAGCCGCACTTCGTGAAGCAGCAAAGAAGAGAGAAATGAGATACTCAGACTTGAAAAAGATCGACCGAGGGGTGAGGAGACATTTTCACGACGATATCACAGTAATAGTTCTGTTCCTAGATACACATCTGGTCAGTCGTAGCAACTCACACGGCCATCTTTCGATTAAGGGAGGTAGCGGCGTCCCCGCCCGCCAACACCTAGATTAGGAGGTTCTATTCATCTATCACGCAAACCCCCTGTTTTCTTCATTTGTACTAAGAAACGAGCCGTTTGTTTTCTTTACAAAGAGGAGAGGTTAAAGGCAGATTTTTGGGTTTTTTTGGTTGTCTTTTTCTTTTTCTACTGATGTATAGCCATATGCTTCCTAAATTCTTTTATTTTTTAAATTTGCATAATGCCACAACAAATTTCAGTATAGATGGATAGTCCATGGCTACAGAACAGAGTGAGTGCCTGAGAAATGAGAATATTTTTTGCCTTGACAATGATGGAGAACTTGTCTTTGAATACAAAATGTGTGCATGATATATATTTCAATACATAAGCTTCATTTTGTATATAAACAAGAAGATGATCACATTAATCTGCTCAGGAAAAGGTTTGATTATGACCAAAAAAAAAATCAGCGAAGTTATGAATCACCTGGTAATAAAACTAGGACTTGGATCCTCTGCTAGAAATTTGGTGCTAGGATCTTGCTTGGATATTGATGTGAAGCTGCCACATCAGACTAAATACAATCCAAAGGCTAAATTTTGGACACGTCATTTATGCAGGTTAAAAAAAACAAAAATTAAGAATTTGACAAACGGAACCAAACGTCATTGTTGGGTTGCTCTCCTTCTCCTTCCTATTCCTCTCTTTAACCCAAAGATTGAATTTTTATCAGAAGGATCAACATGTCCATCCATGAAGAAAATCCAAAAATCCACAAAGATCTTCAATGATCCTTACCAAAACCAGTCCTAGAACTCCATCTCCTTCATACCCACATCCCAATTTTCTTGATTGGTCAATTCTCAAACTAACGACGACATCCTATACCCAAATTACCAAAGATGGAAGTCTGCTTCAAAATTGAATTGACAAGCATACCCACATGAAGTCAGTGCTTAATTTCAATGGTTTTGCCAAAAATAGTCCAAACCAGCATACCCACAAGGAAGCCTGTGAGTGGCTGTGGGCTGTGGCAATTTTCGTAATGGTTTGAAAAAAAAAAAGACGAGGAAGAAAGAAAAGCGAAATCGGTAGTTTCAGAGTGGTTTTTGTGGTGGACTGGTAGTTAAAATTTCTAAGGAGCAAGAAGAAGGTGAAGTAGAAATGAGCCAACGACGTTAATGTTCCGTTTCTCCAAACATTTCATCTTTGTTCTTTTTACCAGCATAACGGACGTGTCAAGGTTTTAGCCTTTGGATTGTATTTAGCCTGACGTGGCAGCTTCACATCAATATCCAAGCAAGATTCTAGCACCAAATTTCTAGCAGAGGATCCAAGTCCATAAAACTATCTCACAATCCAAAAGTCCAAACCTTTTACTCACCTTGAATTTTTCTTTTCTGAGTAAGCTGTAAACAGTAAACCCTATATATATATATATACATAACAAACTTTCCAACCAAAACAAAGTGACAATGACCACCACTTTGAAAGTCAGTTTCAGAAGCATTGCTCCTACTTCAACACCTCCGACGTCTCGACCACACATTTCAGATTCGTGGAGAATAGCCAAATTTCCAAACACCACCATACTATGTCCTCCTAAGCTTCGACTTCAATCTTCTTTTGGGAAGAAAACTAGAGCTTCACTCTCTGCACCAATGGCAACTGGGTATGTTACAACTCTCCTGTTCAGTGTTTGCTTGTTAGAAAACGAAAAATTACAGTGAAATCCAATCCAAAGTTCCTTTCTTTTACAACCCAATAGCTAAAGTCATTGAAATTCTTTACTAGCTGTGCATATCTTACTTTGGTTTTGTGTTCTGTGTAAAGTGTTGAAGAGGCTCTTCCACCAGCTCTTACTTCTACCTCAGACCCACCTGCAATCTTCGATGGGAAAACAAGGTTGGTATTGATTACTAGCTTTCATCCTATGCAAGGTCTTGTAACCAATGTCTTTGTTCCAATGCAACTGAACAATTTTCATTATTTCATTTTTCGATCAAGAATGTTCATTATTTGGATTGGTTTATGGGAATCTGAACTATTGGAAATGTTGGGTTCTTTATGTTGTTGAAGGTTGTATATATCTTATACATGCCCATTTGCACAGCGTGCGTGGATTGCCCGGAACTGTAAGGTTGTTTCTAGAGCACTTCATAGTCTGGTTTCACTTGAATTTGGTCTCTTTTTCGGAATTACCTTCTGAGTGGTAGTACAAAATTTTAGAAGATGAAAAGGAATTTGAGTCCATCTTGCAAATAATGAATAGGGTCCTAGCTTGTTTGTTGTGTCACATAAAAAATCTTTAAATTTTTTCCTTCACATACTGTTTTCTGAGCAACAAAACTGGAGTTTAAACATTGATCTCTTCAGTGTTTGCTTGTATGTTTAGAAACCTTTACTATGTTGACTATGATTAGGCTAATCTTGTTTACACCACGGGGATGAAATCCGTTTAACCCAATGATTGTTGGAAACAGGGATTGGAGGAAAAGATAGAATTGGTTCCTATTAATCTGCAAGACAGGCCTTCTTGGTACAAGGAGAACGTCTACCCTCCTAACAAGGTGAACAGAGTCTACCCTTCTAGATGTTACAAAGATATAAGGTTGTATATTTGTGCTGATTTGAAGGCACAGGTTCAATGGTTCATCTTCTAAAGCCTAAAAATAGAGACATTGCTACATTTAGCAAAGCCATAATGAATAATCATAGTAATAATGCAATGAAATGCTGCCATTTCATGGATCATCTAAATTCCACCTTGAATTTTTATGGAAACTTTACTGGTTGTGCTCTGTAACATACGAGTGAACCACACAAAACTTGTTTCAGAAACACTAGAGACAAGTTGGAGCTTCAAACCTATGAATAAGCTCTAATTTTATGCTAATCAACTGTGGTTTCGCTGAAATGAAATTTGAATGCAGGTTCCATCACTGGAACACAATAACCAAGTCAAAGGAGAGAGTCTTGATTTGATTAGATACATCGACAGTAACTTTGAAGGGCCTTCACTATTCCCTGATGTAAGATTTGTGGATACTTTGTCACAAAGTAATAGACTTCTCTCTATCATATAAAAGCTCATAATCTGTAAATGTAGGATCCTGCAAAGAGAGAGTTTGCAGAAGAGTTGTTTTCCTACACGGACTCCTTCAGCAAACCTGTGATTTCATTCTTTAAAGGAGATGGAACTGAGGCAGCTGCTGGTGAGTTTGCCGTTGACCATTTCGCTCTTTTGATGTTGTTCAAGTTGAAAATAAGCTAATGTAACCATGGTGGTATGTTGGAGCAGGTACTGCATTTGACTATATTGAAACTGCTCTTTCAAAATTTGAAGATGGACCTTTCTTTCTTGGCCAATTCAGTCTGGTAATGTGGCCGCCACAATCTGCGTTCTGCCAATTAGTCTCTTAGCTCTCATTATTCCTTGAGCTTAAAAAACCAATTTTTTTTAACCAAATAGATGAAAGTTTCTCTTGAAATTTTTTAAGGGTTGTTCTTAATTTTCAGGTGGATATAGCTTATGCTCCATTCATTGATAGATTTCAGCATTTTGCATTGGATGTGAAGAAGTATGACATCACTGCAGGCAGACCTAAACTAGCTGCATGGATTGAGGTGTAACATGCTTTAAGTGCTCTTTCCTTTACACAATTGCCATTATAAATCTAAACTTATTGATCCCTCAATATTATGTGTTACTTGCAATGGAAAATGTTAAAAGCAATAAATCTGAATTCCCTGGAAAAGATTACTCACGAGACTATATCAATTTTGTAGGAGATGAACAAAAATGTAGGTTTCAATAAAACCCGACGTGATCCCCAGGAGCTTGTTGAAATCTACAAGAAACGCTTTTCGGTAAATTTCTTCTTGCTGCATCTAAGGAAGTGAATTCTCAATTGCCAATAATGGGAATTGACTAAGGTGGCTATACTAAAATGTTAAATTACATTGATTGTGCAGGCTCAGGTCTGAAATGTGAATAAACAAGTTGGAAGGGTTGCTGCAGATGTTCCAAACAGGGCTTTCATTTTCTCATCTTTGTGTGCCAGTGCTAAGTATTAATAATGGTTCTGGGAATAATGTGAACCAAAGCATGTAGAAATTAAAACTCATCTTTGCCTATTCCTTGTATGATAGTTTAGCTAAATGGGGATTTGCAACTTACTATTTGTACATCAAATTTAGCAGTTTATCAAATGGTGCATTCAAATATAAAATTGCCCTTACAACTTCCAATTTTTCTTGTATGGAGACATCACATGCATGTGTGATGACAAGGGAAGGGATTTACATTTTTCACTTTTATTTTCTCATATAAATACTTAATTCTAATATGAGTTTCAAAACATGTGGATCATTCACATAAATGAGGATTTATATCTCAACCGTTGAATTAAAGGTTAATCTCATTTTACGCATTCAATTTCATTCTCAAAGTATAGGAAAGTTGCATTTTACCCTAGAAGTCCAAATCTCCCTCACTCATATGTCATGGCTTGCATGTTTGAACATCAATGTGAGCTCCGTGAATTGAAATGTAAAACGGTCTCAAATTACATCTCAAACTCAATAACTCGGATAAAAAGTTAATTTGATGAAATTGAGACCTTTTAAGCAAAATGGTGATTGGGTCAAAAAATAGAAACAATATGGTGCAATGTGAAAAGTACTCATATACCTTGAGCTTGAGGGTGGAAAATATAATTTATTTTTTGGGCAAAAAATATAATTAGCCCACCTGCTTTGTTTTCTCTCTCCTTCAACAGTATAAGTACATAACGAACTCTCGTACCAAACCAAACAACGATGACTACTTTGAAAGTGAGTTTCAGAGGCACTTCTCTTTCTTCTTCATCACCTCCGACCTCTCGGCAACACATTTCAGATTCAGTCGCTTTTTCTCTCCCCAAGAAATCATTGATAGCCAAATTTCCAAACACCTTCATACCATGTCCTCCTAAGCTTCGACTCCAAGCTTCTTCTGGGAAGAAAGCCAGAGCTTCACTCTCAGGAATAGTTGCAAATGGGTATGTCTGCGTCACTAGTCTCATGTTTAGTGTTTGCTTGCTAAGAATATGTGAAATTACAGTAACATCCAAAGTTTCCATCTTTTTTTTTCAACCCAATAACTAAAATTTTAACTTTTATCGAGTATCTCTGCATCTTATTTTGATTTTTTTTTTTCTGGGAAAAGTGTGCACGAGGTTCTTCCACCAGCTCTTACTTCCAGCTCAGTCCCACCTACACTGTTTGATGGGAAAACAAGGTTGGTTTAGACTACTAGCTTTTCAAGTTGCATTTAACTTTGGGTTATCTTTTGTAGTGTGCAAGTTCTGTAGTCAATGTGTTTGGTATGCCAACTGCATATATAGTTCTCATTATTTTGATTAATTGGTTTATGTGAATCTGACTATTGGAAATATTGGGTTTTTTTTTTTCTGTTGTTGAAGGTTGTATGTATCTTACACATGCCCATTTGCACAGCGTGCATGGATTGCCCGGAACTGTAAGGTTGTTTCTAGATCACTTCATAGTCTAATTAGTAATTGCCTTCCGAATATTCGCATAAATATTTGAGAAGAACAAAAGAACTTTGTGAATCTTTATGCTTTTCGGCTTTGCAAATAGTAAACTAATGGGGTTCCTGCTAGTTCATACTTTTTATGAGCAACCAAACCTTTTAATCCTTGTGGATTGTTGGGAACAGGGATTGGAGGAGAAGATAGAATTGGTTCCTCTTGATCTGCAAGACAGGCCTTCTTGGTACAAAGAAAAAGTGAACTCTACTAACAAGGTAAATTTTTATTTTAAAGTCATCTAGATGTTACAAAGGTACAAGCTAGGTTGTTTCCCTATATTTGTTGCTGTAGTTGAGTGCATAGGTCGAATTGTTCGTCTTCTAAAGCGTAAATTAATAGTAGTTATACAATGTAGCTAGCCATAATGAATAGTTATAGTAATAAGTTAGAGATTATTCACAAGCTCTAATTTGTGTGCTTTTAACTGTAGTTTTGCTGATATTGAATTTGAATGCAGGTGCCGTCATTGGAACACAATAACGAAATCAAAGTAGAGAGTCTTGATTTGATTAAGTATATCGACATTAACTTTGAAGGGCCGTCACTGTTCCCTGATGTAAGACTTGTGGATACTTTTGTTACTCATATTGACTTCCCTATATGTACATAAGCTCACAAACTGTAAATGTAGGATCCTGCAAAGAGAGAGTTTGCAAAAGAGTTGTTTTCGTACACGGACTCCTTCAACAAATCTGTGTTTTCGTTTTTTAAAGGAGATGGAACTGATGCAGCTGCTGGTGAGTTGACCATTGATCACTTGCTTCATTTAGTATTGTTTGAGTTACAAATAAGCTAATGTAACCATGGTGATAATGCTAAATCAGGTGCTGCATTTGACCATCTTGAAATTGCTCTTTCCATATTTGAAGATGGACCTTTCTTTCTTGGCCAATTCAGTCTGGTAATATGGCAGCTATATCTGGTTTCTACCAATTAGTGCTTTAATTCCCATTTCAGTTAAGTTTTACAAGACAACTATACCGAACTTGTACGAAAGTTGCTCGAGCATTTGAAAAGTTTCAGATTATGTTCTTCATTTCAGGTGGATATAGCTTATGCTCCATTCGTTGAAAGATTTCAGCCTTTTGCATTGGATGTGAAGAAGTTTGACATCACTGCAGGCAGACCTAAACTGGCAACATGGATTCAGGTACATGCATGCTTTTGAACTTCAAAAATGAGTCCAAGTAATTCTAAGATGTTACTCATCATGTGACTATATCAATTATGCAGGAGATGGACAAGAATGTAGCTTACACTAAAACCCGCCGTGATCCTAAAGTGCATGTTGAAATCTACAAGAGACGCTTTCCGGTATGTTTCTTCTTTCTGCAAGTCAGGCAGTCGATTCACAAAGTTGTTGTCAATTCTCACAGTTGTTAATTTCACTGATTGTGCAGGCTGAAGTCTGAAAATCAGAACAAAATAGTTGAAGGGTTGCTGCAGATATTCCAAATTTTGCTTTCATTTTCTCATTTCTGTATCTCATTGCAAACTACTAATAATGGTTCTGGTACTGTGGTGAACCAAATCATGTAGAAAAAACTCGTGAAAGTCACTAAAGCCATTTCAAGAGGGAAGTGTAATTAGTAGTCTTCATTTCTTCTATGATAATTTAGCTAAATTTGGATTTGCGACTTTTCTTATATAACAAGTATTTTACAAAGAGGAACACTCTTTTAAGTATAGGCAAAGGACATTGCTGATGATGATGTCCAGGACAAACCTCACAACCAAATAATTTGGAACTTGGTTGCCTCGACTTGTGTGATTGTTTTGCACACAAGTAGCCTTCGCTTTTACACTTCAAATTTTTGTTTATCAATTGCTAGGTCTGAAACCCAGGTCTGAAACCCATGTATGAGACTCAAAATGATATCCCATTTTTGTACCTCAAAAGGTGTTTCCTTATGAAATGCTTGATTGGATTGAAATCGCTAAAGGATCGAATATGGATGGTGCTGGTTTCAGTACATTCAAGATCTGTCACATTTTGTAACTCAAACACATGAAACGGCGTTTCTTCCCTGATAAGGACCTTGAATGTTTTAAGTACCATGTAATAATATTGAAAACGTTTCTCTAACAAGTAATCAAGTAAAGAATTAACTAAGAGGAGCTCTATAAGCTGTTTTCTATAACCACTGGTAATTTTTGTTTACACTTCGAAAAATCAACAAGCGTAAGCCATCTCCAACACCAAACGGCAGCAGATAAATTAATAATACATCCCCAACCTCACCTAGGCTTCAAACAACCAGCATCTTGCAAATCAATGGACAGATAAAAGAATTGAATCAAACTGTGTTCTGTGAGGAAAGTTTGTTTCAACATCTGTATCCCGAATATTATCCCAAAAATCAGACCAATCTGACAGCTCTGAGAATATAAAGTTGTTGGGGGCAGCCATTAAAACACAATGATACTACCCACCCCATAATATTAGAGTGAAATTTACTTAAAACTGCAGGAACTTAAGCACTAATGTTTTCCTCCATCTACTCTATCAGCAGAATGCTGCTCCAATGTGCAACAATGATCATTACTGGGTTCATGTACAGGGCACTGACAAGTACCTCTTCGAATTTGAAATGATTGCTCAGATGAGAAGTATGTATATCCGTAAAGATGGAGCAGCAGCACGCACAGACTACCTCAGCAGTACTTTCCATATCTTGCTCATATACACAACTAAAGACCATACAGCAAGCCCTGCTGAAATATAAAGCAGAACAACCCCAGAAGCTACGACAAACTCTGGCCCTCCAAGACTGCACAAGTTAACGGGAGGCAAAGGGATCAGAAACTAAAAACGACAGATCCAACAAGTTTCTTGCATAAATAATCTCTTTCATCTGTATTGACCTAAAAAGAATATCCCAAAAGCCAAGAAAAACAGACAATATACCTGCTGTCTCGGGTGGCCAAGAGGATAGTTAGCGCAATCATCTGTGTGGCCGTTTTCCACTTTCCCAAGTTATTTACAGCAACAGCCTGAAAACATTTATCATCCAAGTGATTCCTTGCCACGAAAAGCTTCTCTAAGATTGGAAATAAAAGTTAGTAGTTTAGAGGTGGCATGGGGAACGAAAACAAACCTCTAAAAGCTTAGTGTTCTGAGAAGCTGCCCATTCTCTAACTGCAGACATGGTTATCTGAAAATAAGTTGCAAACTGATTAAGACAATGCCATCAAGTCAAGAGGGATCCGTAAAACTAGAGGATAAGAGCAGTTGCACAAGGGAAGTCAAAAGAAAGAGAGGTGCGGAGAAAGAGCATTCGCTAAGAAACTACTCATGGGAGTCAATACAGGGCAAACAGATTTCAAAACTTAGTCAATTTCACAAACTCAAGAACAACATGCATATCCATGCAAAAAAGACTAGCAGGCCACATTCAACATAGAATTGATGAAACGACCATATATTTGCAAACTGCAGTTTGACATTCCACCCATAGACATGATAACCTAACCCTCACACCTTAGAAAGATGCAATTGACTCGCTACCATGTAGATCATGCCCAATATTGTTACGTTAAATACAGGCAAAATAATTTTTCTACTAAATCAAACTTCCTACTGCCAAAATACAATCAAATATAATTTTAACAACTACAAATATACTAGCAAAAGAGTCAATCATAAATTCATATCAAGAAATGCAAGAAAAACAAGCCCTGAGTAGATGAATTCATGATTAAGGAAATACAGTAGACAAGTAAAATCATATAATACCTCTCTACCTATTATGGCAATTGAAGGAACAACCAATAGCCATGGCACTTGCCCAAATGCAGCAACATCATTAGGTCTGGAGCACAGTAAAACCAGTGTGGCTGCAACCATGAGCTGTGTTTGGCAGGAATGACAATCAAATTTAGAACAGTAGAAGAGCTTAATTATAATAACCGCGCACTCTTTTCATTTCAACTAGCTGAGATTGACGTTGAAAGTGTTAGTCTTTTACTTGATAAGAAAGGCAATACCTTATCAGCTACCGGATCCAAAAATGCACCAAAAGCAGATCCTAACCTCATCTGAAATGTAAATAAATTATAAAAATTTCAATCAAAATTTAATATAGTCTCCATCATTAGAATTCCCAGAATTCAAAGAAGGTGTTTCAGAGTCAAGATAAAGAAAATAAGTTAACCTTGCGAGCAAGGTAGCCATCAAGCCAATCAGTAATTGCTGCAGCAATGAAAATACTTGTTGTAGCAGTTTTTCCACACCAACTATCCACGTAGAAAGCTATGAGAATGGGGGTGAAAAAATCATGTTAGCCTAATCATACACAAGGCCATTATGCATCCTAACCAAATTCTGCACAAACCATGAATGCATACAAAACCCAGATATTTGAACATGTCCAATTGCCCAAGTATGAATATTTCAATTGTATTCGACCCCCCAAGATTGACATCAATATCACAAACAAATGCCCTAACCAACAATCTTCAGCAACCTCAAATGCATACAAAACCCAGATATTTAGAACATGTCCAATTGCCGAAATATGACTACTCCAATTGTATTGGAGAAAACATGTTAGCCTAACCATATGCAAAGGGTATTATGCAGCTTTGAATACAGACAAAAACCAGATATTTGAACATGACCAATTGCCAGAGTATCACTACTCCAATTCGGCAATTCCATTGGACCCCAACAAATAATAATCAATGTGATCTCCAATTGAAACAAAAAAACTTCATTGCAATCGATCAATGTAAAACTGAATCGAGACAAAGGGCCTGGAGAATTGAACATACTGCTGATGAGTAGAGGCACGGCGGCGACACGGCCGAGGGTGAGAATGGTGGGCAAGGTGAGCAATTTGGGTGATTGGTGTGGTGGTGGTTGGTGATGATTTTGTATAGGCGACAACAATTCGTCTTTGTCTGGGTATAATTGGCTGTCGAACCACTCATGATTATTAGAATGACTCTGATCCTCCGAACCCATATCGGCCATAAGACCAGCACCAGGCTCGGCAGACCCAGAAAGCTCTCCTGCGTTTTCGGAGCGACCACTATTCGACGATGAGGAAGAAGAGGATGAAGAGATGGAGAGGCATTTATGGGGGCCGCGAAATCTGGGCCCTAGATTTTGATGATGAAGCAGGAGAGGTGGGTGAGGAGGAGGAGGAAGAAGAGAGTAATTGGTGGTTTTGTGCGCAGGGGGTGCGCACGGTGCTATCCTCCACCACCCGTATTTATGACGATGCGTTTGCGTTGTTATTGCCTCAATGGCGTTGTTGTTGCTATTTAGGGTAGCGAAGCTGGAGAAGCGAGAGCTGCGAGGACAGACCCAATTGGGGAAGAAGAGATTTGGGGGGTAGTAGTAGTAGTAGGGCTTCTTGGTGGTGTGTATTATAGGATGAGAGGCTGCTGTGGTCATTTTGAGCACAAGGGCCGACATGGTTTGTGTGTGTGTGTGAGTGAGTGAGTACGACTAAAACTCTACAACAAAGGCGTGGGCTTTATTACTTGGGAGGAGCGGGACTGAGTTGGTTACACAAAAACTGATTTTGGGTGAACCACGCACTTTCGTCTCTGTTGAGGTTGAAGATTAGATTGGATTAGATAGATGATGGGTCTCTCTCTTCTTCTTCCCTCTGTTAACCCGGAAAAGCTTGGTTCTTGAAGCGGTGGAGAATTCTAGAGAGAACCAGTACCACTTCTAGTTCTGCTTGGTTGTTTTCTCAGAGGAAGGAAGAAAAAGAAAAGTAAAATGTGCTAGTCGTTCAGAATATTCCTTTTTTTCTCTCTCTCTCTCTCTGTTTTAGATATGTGACTCTTTCTTTTTTTTTAGATATGTGACCAAGTATATGGGCAATTCATGCTTATTTTGATGTGAATTTTGTTTTTTTCTTTTGGACAATTCATGTGAAATTTTATATGCAACACTAAATTATATTACTTTCAAGAGTAATTCGACAAACAATGAGGGAGAAAAATTAACAAATCTTATAAGAGTTTTGTATAAGGAGGAAAGCGAGAACAACATCCTCTTAAAAAAACATACAAGCCACGAGATTCGTGGCTTGGTTGGCTTTTCTGCTGATCCACATGGAAAAGGGTAGTTATTTGTACAAATTTTGAAAGCATAAGGGTACTTTCAATATTTCGCATAAGATGCATGAATACCTTAGATATAAAGTTTTAATTTTGAAAATTTTTGCATGTCCGACCCACATACCCAATAATTTTTCGAGATAAAAAACAACACAACGAGAAACAACTTCTTTCGTGTGAGAGTCCATTGAGGACCAAGTAGAAAAATGTGTGCAAGCCACATTCCATTATTTTTCACCCAAGACACGATGCTTATCTTAAGCCTTAAACCCAGTTAACATTTGCTTGTGCAAAGCTAAAAGGTCGATCATAGATGTAACTTCAAAGCAAAGGCTCTCTCCTCCTAAGAAATATTAATTTGTAAAAAGGAAAGCTTTTGATCCACATTAATATTCTTGGAAGATCTTGTATATATGATAAGCTAGGTTCATGCATAAAGAAACTCTATTGTTGTTTTCTACCGACAGAAACTTTGAAGATACAAAAACTGTGATATTTTGGCATTTACCAAAAGGGGCTTTTAGACACAAAAAGGCACATCCTGAAGCACCGACAGGCCGCACTATAAAATAAAGTAAAAACTAGAAAATTAAATAATTACCGTCATCTTGCGAGGTAAGGTACTCAAATGACTCCGATAAAACAACTCTTAAAATTTTACAAATAAAATAAATAAAGGAAGTGGAATTCACACTCTCTATTTTACAATCTATACTCTATTTTTTCATTTCTAGTAACTTAAAATGTTAGTTTATAAGATTTTCAAAAACAAAATATAAATTGTAAATTAGAGAGTGTGAATTCCAATCTTTTTAAATGATTAGAACTTTAGGACAATCTACGAAGAGGCTTCATGCAGTAATAAACGACTCTGAGCTCGTCTACTATGCGAAGTCGGTGTACCAATATGAAGAATTAGTCCATCACTAATGCTTCGATATATTATTGTAGTTAAAAGAAACCCTAGGGATTGTCCCAAAAAAAAAAAAAACCTAGGGACCTTAGTGTAAATTTGTCTTTGTGAGAAAAGGTAAGCTTTTGCATATGGATAGGGTGTAAATGATGACCGTGGACCTCCATGTTGCCTTGGTGGCTTTACTCATTTCATGCGCGCCAATTGAGGATAAGTCCTTTTATGGTTAATTTTGATTATTTAGAAATATGCCATCTGCCCATAATGCCTTGAATTTTCATATTCCATATGTAGAAGCTTTCCTAGTTTTTGGAGTATTTGACTACCAAGGATTTCAATAGGGGATCCTCTATTAATTTGGACATAGTAATCTAGAATTGAACATAAAGCCAATTCTTCATAAAATATAAAATAAAAAAAAGATTCACAATCTTCATTTTTTTTCTCTCTTTGCTTGCGCTTAAAGATTCATTTTTATTTTTCAATTATTTATGCAATGGTCTTAAAATAATCTTAGGTGGAGAAATAGTCAAATTCTTAGCCTCCGGATGCCTCCAAGCAAGCGAAGGTTTTCGAGGAGATCGCCGCACTTCCTTTTGAATGCCCTTTATTTTCTTTTTCTCAATAAGTGATTTCAAGATTCACTACACCGACAAGTTATAGCCCAAGTGACATCCGTATAATGCATAAGTCTTACATACGGTTTTGTAGAATCTTCTTCTATGCAAATAGTATGAACATGACTTTCTATGCTTTTACTAACCTATAAGAAATAAGAATGCAAGTGATTCTCACATCAAAATGTAAATAAGTTCTCACATTTTTTCAAGGATTCGATTATGTGAGGGTGGGTAATTGAATCCTCATACTTGCATAAATTTATTATCATTTATCCATTTTCCATTATAGGTAAATAAAACTATCCGTTTATTTATTTAATACAAATAAACAACTAAATGTTCCTAAATTAGTTAATTTGTTGTAAAAATATTTTTTATGATGATTTAGAAAATAAACGTTTCCAATTATGACATTGTAAAGTTATGATTCATCAATTGATTGGACAAGAATTAACCAAAGAATTAGGCATAATCATAAATGTGGCAACATATCCTTTCCATCCAGCCAGATCACAATCATAAATTAGTATATACCTATATATAGCATAAGTGACCCTAATGAAGATTCAATTTCGTGAACTGACCCCAGTTCCATTTTTATTTTTCGGGCCTATAATTCGTCGCTACAAGTGTTTCAATTTTTTTTTTAATTTGACCAAATGTTAAATGATTTTATTTTTTTAGCTCTTGCACTCTATGATTAAACAATGCAAACAATCTTTGGCAATATATTGTGCATCGAATTTTGGTTTTTGCTTAACTTGGGTAAATTGTGTGAAATTGAGCCAAACTTTCTTACTATATCACACAATTTTTTCTTAAAAAATGTTTTTTTTTTAATTCTCAATATCGGTTTGGACATATTTCAAATAGTATTTTAGAGTCTCAATAAAATCCAACGCGAGACTTCATAACTACACGAAGACCGAGGTGCATCTTTTTTATTTTGTAAAATTTAAATATGAAAAAAATAGTCGGAACACTTATAGCGACGAACCATTCGTCGCTAAAAGTACTCCAATTTATTTATTTATTTTTATTTGAAAAAATGTAAAATGATTTTGTTTTTTGGGCTCTTGGACTCTATGCATGGTTAAACAATGTAAACAATCTTTGACAACATATTGTCCATCGAATTTGGGTTTTCGCATAGTTTGGGTGTATGGTGCGAAATTAAGGAAATTTTTTTTATTATTACACATGATTGATTACATTGAGAAAAACTTTGTCAATATTGGTGCGAAATTGACTATGCATGGTTTTTTGGGCTCTTGGACTCTATGCATGGTTTTCGCTTGATTTGAGTTAATGGTGCGAAATTGAGAAAAACTTTCATAGTATAGCACATGATTTTCTTCAAAAATAGTATATTTGAATTCTCAATATCGGTTTGGATGAGTTTTGAAAATTATTTTAGAGTCTCAATGAAACCCAACGCGAGACTTCACGACCACCTGAAGTGATTCTTTTTTATTTTGTCAAATTAAAATTTAAAAAAAAATAGTTGGAACACTTGTAGCAACGAACTATTCGTCGCTACAAGTGTCCCAATTTTTGTTTTAATTTGAACAAATATAAAATAATTTTGTTTTTTTGGGTTCTTGCACTCTATGATTAAACAATGCAAATGATCTTTGGTAACATATTGTGTATTGAATTTGAGTTTTCGCTTAGTTTAGTTGAATGATGCGAAATTGAGGAAACCTTGCTTATTATAGTATACAATTTTTTTGAAAAATAGTATATTTGAAATTCTCAATATCGGTTTGGACGGGTTTTCAAAAGTATTTTAGAGTCTCTATAAAACCCAACGTGAGACTTCACGACCACCCGAAGTGTTTTTTTGTTTGTCAAATTAAAATATATAAATAATAATAATATTTGGAACACTTTTAGCATATATATTTTAAATTTGAACAAATCTAAAAAGATTTTATTTTCGGGGTTCTTATACGTGCTATAATCTTTTGTCGATACTAATAGTTTGAATATGACTTTCTATGCTTTTACTAACTTATAAAGAATAAGAATGTAAGTGATTCCTACATCAAAATGTAAATAAGTTCCCACATTTATTATCAAATCTCCATACTTAAAAAATTTATTATCATTTATCCATTCTTCATTCTATCCGTCTATTTATTTAATATAAATAAACAGGTAATTAATGATTGATCTTGTATCCAAAAAAAAAATTATGATTGATTGGACCAGAATTCACCTAAGAATTAGGCCAACATTTCCATTTCCATTTCCTTCCCCATCCGCCGATCACAATCATAAATGAGTATATACTTATATATATATAGCATAAGTGACCCCAATGAAGATTCAATTTTGCGAACTGACCCCAGCTTTCATTTTTATTTTCATTTTTCGGGCCTAAATTGGCCAATAATTTCTTTAGCTTATGGAAGAAATAATAATAAGCCTGTCTCCTTGGTCTCGATATCCGTGTCACATGTAATAATGTGACGGCAATCTCGCTCCTATGCATGTGCGTGCCAAGTCTCAAGTTCTCAAATCCATATCACAACACACTCTGACCCTTCCACTCCCTCAAAACTAAACCAATCTCAAAACGAATTCTCTCTTTCTCTCTGCGGTCTATTCTCAGTCCACGAAATTCAGTCGCAGAGAAAATCAAGGACGAGAAAAAGAAGAAGATCTTCATCGTCGCCAACTGAAAATCCTATATCTCCGCCGATCCGAAATGAAATCCGCCGCCACCAAAGCCACGCTCAACCCGCTCAGTGTCGCCTACGAGCACAAGAGGTACGGTTTCTTCTGTGCTACTACTTCTCCCTTTCCCCCACGCGTCCACTAGGTTTTGTAATTCATCGTCATCTGCTTCGATCATAGTGAATTCTCTGAAGCTGAGTTGATTCTGCTTCGGTGTTTAGAATTAAGATCCTGGCGGTTGGGAGCTGTTTAGTGTGGTTTTTCGGTGTTCATTTGCTTGTGCATTGAGGGATTTGGTAGTGTGAAATGCGGTGTGGTTTAGAGTAGATTGGTATAGCGATTAGTCAGCTATGCTTCGGGGTTTAAGATCCTGATCGTTGGATATAGTATGGTGTGTAATTTGGGAGGATTTGTGTTTTCATTTGCTTGTGAATGTGCATTGAGGGATTTGATTTATTGAGGTTGAGGCAATGCCGAGCTCCATTAGAGGTGGAATCTGCCTATTGCAGGTAACCTGAGCCTGGTGGTGCTCGGAGTTTCATTATGTCATGGTTTGGGTTAGATCATCTTCATAATTAGAGTGTTTGGTTGGGCATTTGATTATGAATACATTGTGATTTTATTTATTGAGGTGTTAAGGTTGGATAGATTTATTGCTTATCAAAGAAGAAGCAATGGGTAGGTATAATTGATTGTGCTCATTTATTACAATTTTGGCATGAACGGGCATTGGTGTTTGAACAGGGATGCTTATGGATTTGCTGTGAGACCTCAGCATGTACAACGATATCGAGAATATGCCAATATCTACAAGGTTTTACTCTACTTATAATTTCCACTTTCGAGTTAACATTTTGTGTTTGGATGAGAAAAATTCAAGCTCTATTTTATGTTTTTGCTCTTTAGTTTTTTTTTTCAACCTTGTAAATGCTTAATTGAGAAAGTTAAAAACAAATTTGAGGCTTTCGTGGCTATTGTTTTCGCTTGTTGCTGGTCTTACAATGAGATTATTGTAGTCAATTTTAAAAGTTAAGAAACCAATCAGACTTGAAAGAACCTATGTTTTCCCTGTCACATTTTGTACCTTATTATGTAATATACTTATGCTTTCAGGAAGAAGAGGAAGAAAGATCAGAAAGGTGGACCTCTTTTCTTCAACGCCAAGCAGAGACTGCTCAGTTACCTGTAAATGGATTATCTAATGGAGAAGATAACAAGGCCTTGCAAGCTGAAACCTCAGAGCAAGAACTAGATTCCAGTTCAGAAAAGGGTGTTGCTGGCGATGTTTTAAGTGACCAGAAGCCTGGTTCCAATTCTTCAACCAAAAATGATAGCGACAAGGATGAACTGGCAGCTAAGGAGACAAAAGCTCATGGGATCCAAATATGGAATGAGATTAGATCATCTCTTCACGCCATTGAGGATATGATGAGTATTCGTATAAAGAATAAGAGCAATTTATCAAAGCCAGAGCAGGACACTAGAAATGGGAAGCCGCTTCATCCTACTGAAGAGTTTAGATCCCCAAAAGGAGCATCTGAGGAGGACTCTGAGGACGAGTTCTACGATGTGGAGAGGTCAGACCCAACACAAGATGTCCCTTCAAGTGACAATATAAATGCCTCTGCAACAGGTGCTGCTTCTGATGTAGTCCCTTCAGAATCTTTATTTCCTTGGAAAGAAGAGTTAGAGGTTCTTGTTCGTGGGGGAGTACCAATGGCTCTCAGGGGAGAGGTGCATATCATGTTCTTGAGTTGCTTGTTCTTGTTTGTTTTTTTATTTCATAAATATCACTATAATTTGTAAATTCTATAATCGCTTTAGTTCCATCTTTCAGCTTTGGCAAGCATTCGTGGGTGTGAAGGTGCGACATGTTGATAATTATTACCAGGATCTGCTAGCTTCTGAAACTAAAGCCGGTGGTAATGTGGAACAACATAGCTTGGACTCAGACATAAGTAGCAAGTTGTCAACAACTGATTCTGCATCTGCACCCGAAAAGTGGAAAGGGCAGATCGAGAAGGTTATTCACTTCTTTACTTAGAAAACTTCTGTCTGCAGTAGGGCTGCTCTTTTATTTGAAAACAATTTATCACTCCAAGTTTTTAAGTTATTGGCAATGATTTGAAGTGCAGGATCTACCTCGAACATTTCCAGGTCACCCTGCTCTAGATGTGGATGGTAGAAATGCTTTGAGGCGGTTGCTTACCGCATATGCGCGACACAATCCTTCTGTTGGGTATTGTCAGGTAATTGGGGTTGAGTTGTAAGTTGTAGCATGATCCTTTGGAATTATTTTTGACAGATTGCAATATATTAAGTTAGCTTCTTGCTTTTTCTAATCTTTTTATATATATTTTTTTTATTTTTTTATTTTGATTCTATTATACTTTGATAAATGTTATCCATTTTGTGTACATATTTTCCATTTGTCTCTGACTTTGAAGCACTTTTGGTTTAATCTACCTGCAGGCCATGAATTTCTTTGCTGGCTTATTACTACTTCTCATGCCTGAAGAAAATGCCTTTTGGTAAGATCAGAAACTTGATTGCCTTATTATCTTCCAGTAAAGATTACTCTCTTACTTCTTTGCTCTTTCCTTTTGGTCATCACCCATTGACTTACTTTTTGAGGCTTACTATTAAGAAACCACAAAGCAGGCTCTTTTTTTTTTTTTTTTCTTTTTCAATTTCCTGCAAAAATAGAAGTTTGCGTTGGGCATATGTTATTAGAATTATAGTTATAGCACTTATTTTGCTACGTGTAATTACTAAGTGCCTAAGTGGTGATAACATTCAGGGCTTTGATGGGAATACTAGATGATTATTTCGAGGGCTATTACTCTGAAGAAATGATAGAATCTCAGGTAATATTTTCTCTGTTCTAATTTTCACCCATTTTTCATTTTTTGTTCCTATGATCTTTCTCCTCTGATGAGAAAAATTAACAAAATTGAGGAAACTGCATAATATTTCTCTAATGCAGATGTTTGACATTCAAGAATATTCTGACGAGTTGTTATTTATCAGGTGGATCAACTTGTTTTTGAGGAGTTGGTGCATGAGAGATTTCCTAAATTAGGTTTGTATATCGTTACTATTCAAACAGTATATGCTTCTCTTTGTACAATAATTTTTGATGGATGATCACATGACACCTTTATTCATGTTGCAGTGAATCATCTAGATTACCTGGGAGTGCAAGTGGCATGGGTTACCGGACCATGGTTCCTTTCCATTTTCATGAACATGCTGCCATGGGAAAGTGGTCAGGTTTTATATGTATCTTTAGTAATATAAACTAACTGCTATTTTATAGGTACTTTATTAAAGCTTACTTATAATTTGATGGTTTTGATATTCACTTCAGTTCTTCGAGTCTGGGATGTGCTGCTTTTTGAGGGAAACCGTGTGATGCTATTTAGGACTGCACTTGCTTTGATGGAGCTATATGGTACTGGGTAACAAAAAATGTTTGTTTTTTTAATAATTATTCTTTCCAAAGAAAAAAGTAAAATAGACATAATGTTGATACTTGGAGATAAAATGGTAGCCTGTAGGCTCCTCTGGTTTATGAAACTTAATTTAGCTCAGTTACTTGTAGGCCCTGCACTGGTTACTACCAAGGATGCTGGAGACGCAGTTACTCTGCTGCAATCACTGGCTGGCTCCACATTTGATAGCAGTCAACTGGTATTGACAGCTTGCATGGGTTACCAAAATGTAAATGAAACTAGATTACAAGAGTTGAGAAATAAACATCGGCCAGCTGTAATTGTCGCTATTGAGGAAAGATCAAAGGGACTTCAGGCTTGGAAGGATTCTCAGGGTCTAGCTTCTAAGCTATACAATTTTAAGCAAGATCCTAAATCAATGATAATAGAAACGAAGAAAGCAGAACGAAATGGTGATTTATCTCGTTCAGAGTCTGGGTCCACTAATGCAGATGAAATTCTTATTAGCCTGACTGGGGATGGGGAGTTGGATTCTGTTCCAGATCTTCAAGACCAGGTTTGTTATTTCTTTGTCAACCCTGGGGATTCGGAGTTAGATTCTGGGTCCACTAATACAATATATTTCTTTTGTTTGGCAAAACAATGGAGAATGCATTTTGTTTCTGCCATTTATTCAGCCCATAGATTAGACCTTCATTCTGATATATTTTTCTTAATCAATACACCTGTGTATAGATTGCCTATTAATTTGCTTTTTGGAAAGGAAAAAAATAAAATTACACATGCAACCTCTTGTCCACTTTTGTTGTATCATTCTTTGTGATCAATATTTTTCTTTTTCTTTTTGACAAAATAATGCAGTAGATACGGTTATTTGGGCTGGGTATGGACATCAGGATTATCTTTAGGCTTAGAGTTGGCCAGAAGTCCTGAAAACATGGTTTCTCAGTCCTTTTTTCTTATGACTAAAATAAAGAGTTAACAAAGTTTTATAATTCTAAATGGAAGGATTTTGCAAATTAAAGTATGCTACTCACAATCCACTTTGACATTTACATAAGGTTCTACCTGCAGGTGGTGTGGTTGAAGGTTGAACTGTGCAAGCTGCTGGAGGATAAAAGATCTGCTGAACTCAGGTTAATATTTTCCCTCTGGTGTTGGGGTTTTTAGCTTATAAATTCTTTATTCACATAGAATGAGGTTATGGAATATGTTTATTCTAGAGTTACAATGTCATTCTGCGTCCTTACCATTTTTCAGAGCTGAGGAGCTGGAGACAGCATTGATGGAGATGGTTAAGCAGGATAATCGTCGGCAATTGCATGCTAGGGTATTAAATTCAGAAAACTTTTATGCTTTGCAGTTTTTTTTTTCATGTATCGTCCTTTTTGACAATGGATCTTCATTTGTCTAGAGTCGTCCTTATTCTAACTAGCTTATCATTTTTTAGTTTTCTCTTAATCCATTTAGCTTTTCATTCTTACGTTTGGTTATGCAATTGTATATTTCTTTAGGTTAATAGAATGTGATTATTAGCAGAGTAAAGAATGTGATCGTTAGTAGAGCATAATCTTGCTGATAGGCTTTCATTGTGCACACTGCACCTTGTTTTTCTTTTTTATCCTTTGTTTCTTTTGGTAGATTTGATCTCATGATTATAGATGTAATTTGCAGTTTCAGTGTGCATGTAAATAGAAAATGCTGGAAACAACTTTCCCCAGTGTATTTGTATTGTTGTAACAGTTTGCTGAAAACTTGTAGACTTTACTACACTTAATATTATGGAAATAAAATAGATTATGACTATCAAATAAGTAGCTAATATGATCTGAAATCAGCTGGTTTACTGGCTTATTGCATCAAAAAAATTTTGTTAAGATAAATGCTAGTGCAAAGTTCCTGTTTTCTTGTCCCCGTACTTGAAGAGGTACTAGTAAGTTTCATTCATACTGAGGCAGTTGCTAAATTACTATGTCACTGTGTCACTATGTCAGGTTGAGCAATTAGAGCAAGAGGTCGCCGATCTTCGCAGAGCTCTCTCTGATAAGCAGGAACAGGAGAGTGTCATGCTCCAGGTTTTCATTTCCCGTTCCTTTGTATGTGGAAGTTTTATTCTTCTTTCCTTAATTGTTTTAGTAATTACAAGGTGTCTTTCCTTCGTACAGGTCTTGATGCGAGTAGAGCAAGAGCAGAGAGTAACTGAAGATGCTCGGAGATTTTCTGAGCAAGATGCAGCAGCACAGAGATATGCTGCTCAAGTGCTTCAGGTTGCATAGAGAACCATACATCTGAACTTATGTTTTGTATATGTAATTATGAGAAATTATTATGTGAGAAATTGCTTGCAAAAAATTGCTTCTTCCTCAAATTGACTTTTTCCTTTTCCTTTCCATAGTCATTTTTTCCATGGGGCTTAATGTCTTTAATTGTCATATATGGTATTGGCACTAATTGTATATTCAAAATTTGATTGCTGCCTGCTCTATAATACGATTCTGTGCTGCTAATAAAAGTTAAACTCGTTATTGCTCAAAATTGAAATCATTTTGAGCTCTCTGAAGAGAAAGTTCAGAATAGGTGTATATTTAGAGCATGTGGTTCTATTAAACTATTTTCTGACTGCAGAATACACCATTATCAGGTCATGATATATGTTTATTTTTGTATGTTATATCTTTGCAGGAGAAGTATGAAGAGGCCACTGCTGCACTTGCGGAAATGGAGAAGAGAGTTGTTATGGCAGAATCAATGTTGGAGGCTACTTTACAGTACCAAACTGGTCAACTGAAAACACAACCTTCTCCACGGTAACCCTGGCAGCATTCTTATTTATTCATTGTTGAAAGTTAATTTGTCACCTGTTGTCGCTCTTGGTTTTCTTCCATGTCTACCTTAATTTAGTCGTCGCTTCAGTGGTTGGTGTGGAAATATGAGCTTCGAGTTTCTCCTCTATCTTCATTAATAATAAATCTCTATATTTACATTTCTAAATTGTCATTTATTTTTCAAAAAGTTCTGTTCTTTAAAAAGAAGAAATTCCTTCATACCTAAGAGAAAATATTGGGTACAATATCCTGATAGATATGTAAATGGTGTTCATCATATAAATAAAAACGTCATGGTGTAACAAGAATTGAAATAAGATCAGATTTGCATATGTTTTGTTTTTCAATTTATGAATTTGGTAATTTAGTTGAAACACAAAGTTGTTGTGCAGATCTATACCTTCAGATTCTTCACCACGAAGCAATCAAGAGCCAACACAAGAATTCCCTGCAAGAAAGATTAGTTTGCTATCTCGACCATTTGGACTTGGTTGGCGCGATCGCAGCAAGGTTAGTTCTTGTACACTCTTGAAGAAATTATGCGTAGAGCAAAATAAGAAAGTTGTGGATGGGATTGTTTGACTAAGATCAGTGGTCTTGTTGCCCCAGGGTGGGGGGGATTCAGCTGCCTACTGAAGCCTGGAACAATATTCTTATTCTTAGGTGTTCAGGGGAAAATAATGAATTTCTATAATTTCTGCTGAACATCTGAACTCTTTTCATGTGTTAACTGTAGTAAGTAGTAACCCAGGCATAGAGTCCCGCTGTCTCTAATGTTCAATTGTCGAGTCTATTATTTGAAACCCAATGCAATGCATTACGCTGGCTAAATTCGCAAAACCTTGTAATATGGGGAAAATTGAGCCAGTGATGATAGTAGCATTTCCTTTATTTTTTCTTTTTTGTGTGTAGTTCTCGTTCTACTGTGTATGCTTGCACCATGGATGCTACTATGCTAGAATGCTTTTTTTTTTGGCAAACTTATAATCTAAACAATTTCAGTTTTCAGTTATGCTATCATTATCAATTCCTATTGAATGCACCAGGGAAAATCTGCTTCCAGTGAGGGACAGAGTCCTGCCACAGAAGGGAAAGAAACGAACGCAGAACTTAAAGAGGCAAATGATGGCAAGCCTACCGGTGAGGGACAGAGTCCTACCGCAGAATGCAAAAAGACGAATGCAGAACTTAAAGAGATGAATGGCGTTGAAGTGCAAGATAAAGAGTAGAGCAGTACAGGTTGTGTTGATATCCATCCCTATAGATAATTCGTTGCCCCAATAGTAGTAATACCCTCATGTGGTATTATTAGCTTGGTAGATATTCCTTTCTGTGTATGTCAGTCCAGGGCGCTATAGTTTTGATTTCCTCTTCTTTAATTTTTTAAAGACAACCAATTTTATCCATTCATTGTTTGATTGTTCATTTAGTGGTAATAGAGTTTAGGGGAAGAAGAGAATATAGAAAATTTGATAGTATTGTTTACGTAGCTGTATAATCTTCATCAATCTGTTTGTATGACACTTTTCTAAAGACAGTTATTTGTAGGCACCTCTAATGAGGGTCTTTTCCAGGTTGATTTTCTAATAAAAATTTGTCAGTACTTGCTGCATATACAGAAAAATAGTATTATATTCCGTTCTATGAGCTATTTTCTGTTTTTTATGGTATCTCATTAATATATGATAGTTATGTCAACTAGTACCCAGATCTAAATTTTTTATCTCATATTTTCCAATCATGAGATAGGAGCAAGCCAATCAATGATATAATCTATGATCATGATAAGCTTGACCATTTGGATTTGATTAGTCATAATTCACAATTATCGATTTTGATCTACATTACTATTGTCTCCAAAATTTGACCAAATCTTCACGAGTGTTTGATGGACACAAGGACAGCTTTCCTATGGTGTTTTCTTCTTCCTTCAGATCCACCTTCCAGCCTTTCATTTAAATATAGGCTTCACTTGCAGTTTCCCATATTCACCAGTGGGCAGATGAGATTCAAGAAAGTGGTCATGTTCGAGATCATCAGCACAGTACTGTAATCGATCTTGACTACCGGAGCGTGGAAGAACTGATGGAAATGGCCGTCCCGAAAGGCGAAAGGAGGCATTGGCTTCATTAGGACTCAAGACAGGTGGTACCGATCCGCAACGTGCAAAGGCTTTTCCTTACCAAGGACACACCTCTGGAAAAGCTGGACAAGAAGCATTTCGCCAAAGGGTCGCCGCGTCATGGTTCAGCACAGAATGTAAAGCAAGTTGGCATGTGAGAAATTGCTTTCTTGGAAGCCAAGTTGAAAAAAATTAAGGGGTGAAATGGTGGCGCCCAGACCTTGAAGAAGAGTATGTATAAGGGAAGAGAGGGTAACAACAACAAGAAGACTTGTACTGATCTGCAGCGGCGGGGACTGATTTAAGAATGCATGCAGCTGTTTCGAACTTTGCAACTCGAGCTTTAGATATGTTTTGAACCAAAAAAAAAAAAAAACCTTTAAGTTAGTGAATAAACAAGCACTACCCATTTAAATGCTTCTATGCACTCGCCAAAATGGTAAAATTCCTGTAAATAATGATTTCTATCATTCAATGAAATAACAGTTTTCTATATAGATACAAAACACCCCATGCTCAATTGTACATAAAAGAATCTTATAGAACGATAGAAGGAGGCAAGGGGGAGAGTGACCACCGCACCTGCTACCGGTGTGAGCAAAATTCGATAAACAGGCACCACTGGCAACAATGCATACCACTAAGCTCCAAACTATTGCCTTCTGAATCACAACTAAAACCCATTATGTGAAAACATCCTAAAATGCCACAGGTAGACTGGTGACAACAGTCGTGCTCATCATGAGGATCCACTGATGAAACTGTATCGAATAAATATTCCCTTATGAATTTCGCAGTTCCCTTCTAGATCTAGGAGTAGATGAGGCTGACGAGCTTGTGTTAGAGCTCTGGACTCGAAGCACTTGAGGATCATATTTTTGGGAAGCAAGATAATTGAGGGCTGTGACTACATCCGCTATGACAGGTCGCATATTAGGCTGCTCCTGGACACACATTGCAGCAACTGCGAGAGCTTGATACATGCCCCTCATCGGATACTGGCCCTGGAGCAGTGGATCAGCAATCTGTGAAAATTTCCTACGATCTCTAAACAAGGGTCGGGCCTGCAAAAAAGAGTTTAATGAGCAGGAAACTCACAAGATTGCCATTTATCAAAGACCAGCTGGTTTTCCTAATGTTGTTTTCATAAAATGTTAGTAATAATCAAAACCTTCTTAAGTTTCTATTTCAGTAGAGAAATTACAAATCAAACCTTCTACAACAGTTACTTCAGATTCAAATCAAATAGTAACCAAAAGAGAAAGTAGGCACATTATTAGAAAGAGCATTGCAACAATATACAAAGAAGAACAAATTTTACTCCCGAAAATGATTGCAAAACAAAAATATTTGAAGAGTAGAAGGCATGGTTCTCTTACCCATGCAACCAAATTGTGTTCCCCAGCAGCCCTCGAATTGTCAATTGCCTTTCTTCCGGTAATAATTTCCAGAAGAACAACCCCAAAGCTATATACATCTGATTTCAATGTGAGCTGACCAGTCATTGCATACTCAGGGGCACAATATCCATAGGTTCCCATCACCCTAGTGGATACATGAGTATTATCTCCTACAGGACCTAACTTTGCCAAGCCAAAATCAGATAGCTTGGGATGGTAACCTTCATTAAGTAAAATGTTTGAGCATTTAAGATCACGATAAATAACAGGAGGGTTAGCTTTGTCGTGCAAATACTCCAAGCCCTTGGCAGCCCCGGCAGCTATTTTCATTCTGGTATTCCAGTCAAGTTGTTTTTTATCTGGTGGTAGATCTGCCATATATGAGCATGTCAGATCAAAAGGTACACATAATAAGATAGAAGGTAGATGAAACATTGGTTCTAAAGCACTATACACAGAGCCATTGACACATTGAATGTGTCACCGCATGTACTAAAAGCCCGTTAGCCTGTAAGATATACACCTTATCAAGATCATGGTTCTGAACCATTTCCACATTTTTTATACACCATGTTTTCCACTTTTTCATACAGTAAATAAAATCATTCCACAATAAGTCAATTCATGCTGATTTCAATAGCATGGTATGCTTTCTATTGTCTAATATGTTTAAGTTGATTATTACCACGTACAAATAAGAACAAGACCTTAAGACTTCATAAATATAAACTTTAGGAAAAAATGCATATAGTGCTGTCACTGCTGTATATACCATGTAAATGGTCTTCCAGGGATCCCAATGGCATGTACTCGTATACCAAAAGCCTCTGATCCCCATCAGCACAATAGCCTATTAAGTTGACAAGATTGGGGTGGTGAAGTAGGCTTAACATTAATACTTCGACAAGGAATTCTCTGTTCCCTTGAAGCCCATTAGAATCAAGTTTCTTGATAGCCACTTCCTACATAAAAAGGAAAAAGGTTCAGGTCTTAACACAAGCCTAGAACGTACAGTCAAATAAATCAAACACAAAGAAACAAAAACAAAACAAACAAAGGACCTTTAGCACTGATGATAAAGTTTCAATGACAATAGATAGCAGCAATATGATTAGAAAGTTATAAACCATCCCTCCTACATATTGCACTAAACAAATATTAACATTCGAATAAAAGTATCTCCATTATATATACACTGATTGAAGCGACTTGGAGCTTCTAAAATTGGAGACCCTCAGCAGATTAGGTTTGCCAACAATACTTGCATATTTCCAGTATTACATGAGGCAATAACTTTTCACTAAAGAAGAATCATTTTAAATTTAGTCAACTTTAACCCACATTCTACTTTCTCGGAGTGTAGAACAAACTAAATATGTTAGTAAAGAACATATACAAAACAGATATTTATAAATGGATGTTTGTAAAGTGAGCCCCAAAATTGTTTAGTACTCTAATTTCTAAAAATGATAACATATAACGACAAACAAAATCTTAAGATGAGGTTGTTAAACAATTAAACCATCAAATGAACACAGGAAATGAGTCATAAAAATTTATAAAAATGGGTGCTATAATTTTCATTCGGTTGAAGTGAAGTAATGGTAAAAAGCTTGGAAGAACCTGATTAGAACTCTCCAAGTGACCTCTATATACTTGACCAAAACCTCCTTCGCCCACAAAACAATCTGCTCTAAAATTCTTTGTTGCAGCTGCCAATTCGCGAAATGTAAATGTATGTGCTGCAATGTGATCAGAGCCGGTACCCTTACACGCTTCCTTTAATGCCGAATTTGCATTCACTTGATCTAAATGAAAGAACAAAGTGAGGAAAAGCACCAATACGAAACAGTTCACTTAGCAGTAACATCCAAAAGAAACATGGATGACATTACAAATACAAAGAAGTCCTACTACCATCATTAAGAGTTTTATAAGATCACAAGGACAAGAATTCAAGCTTGGATTTTTCCAATGATACAAAACAAGCAACTCATCTTTGTAGGCGGTACCACAAATTGCTTCCACCATGACATTCAACTCAGAACATCTATAGTCCTATAGACCACAGACAATGTCTGAACTATTAGGAGCAAATCAACTTGCCCTATAGCAATGCATGCCTTTCAAACATAACTGATGAAGAAGTAGAGTAAATTGAAATCCATATGGCCATAAAAGAATTAATTTCATCCCAATCCTTCAAACTAAATGCTTTGCAGAATAAGTTGATTTCAAAGAAAGGAAAGTGGGAGCCATTGAGTTAATTTATCATAATCTTTACTCTTGCTCATCACTTTTTCCTTCAATGTCTCTCACTCAAATATTGAAATAATGAATTCACTGTATTGGACAAATGGGCCTCTAACAGTAGAAACTGTATGCAAAAAAGAACAAAACTTGATGATGAAAATAACTCACATCACTCAAGAACTATGACACCTAGCCTCATTCAAACAGACAGAACTACAAAGCATATCTAATCACAACAACTCAGAATGCCAAAACCACTTGTAAACAAATCCGCATCAACCCAATATGGGTGATAAAAGAAGCATGAATCAAATTAACGAAATTTTTAAAGGATCGCATATACTAAAGAAAACCCGAAAAAGAAAATAGATTCAAGCAAATTACAAAGATGGCATTCCTACATTAATCTGAGATTCTGAAGCAAATCAATGGGGAGAAAATGCAATGCATAAAATTGGTCATAAAGGTTGAGTCTTTCGAATAAATTGAGAATCTGACAGTGTTTTCATGAAAATTTTCCAGCATTGTTGAAGGAGATACCTGAAATTGATGAGATCTGATCTGCTGGCTTATTACTCTGCTTCTTCTTCTTCTTTGCATTTCTGCTTGATTTTCCAGAACACAAAAACCAACTCATGGCTTTGGTTGTCTCTTTACCTCAATAATATTACTTGGAGAGATAGATATGCTTAATTGATACAGAAGCAAATGGTTAAATTGAGAGGCAGTCTCTTTTAAACCTTTTTTTTTTGGCCTGAAATTCAGGCAAACTGGCAAAGTCTCTTTTTTATTTGCCTGAAAGGCTGAAACTCAGACACAGTCTATGACTCTCTATTCATTCCTACTATATAATCTTTTCATTGATGGACCCATTTTTGCAAGGGTGTCCTTGTGTGTTGGAGACTTGGAGTATTGTATGACTCATCCATAGAGTCTCCAAATGTCCAATTTTTCACTTTGACTCACTCAAGTAGGTCACTTTACCCACATAATTACAACTTTTTTTTTGGTCGATTCATAATTACAAATAGGAATTAAGAAAAGAAAATACAAGTAGAAAGTTATTTCAAAAAAAATTAGTGATTTTTACCCTCTCATTTTATGTATTTGCATTTGGGAGCATAAAACTAAAGAATGAGTGTTAAAGTCTAAAATGAGTGTGTTAAAGTTAAAGTCAGTACTCTAAAGAAAGGGAAGCCATCTTTGACAAAAAAAAAAATGAAAAGAAAGGGAAGCCATTGTTTGAAAATAAATTCAACTAAGATCATTGATGGAATATTCATAAGCACATTTGGATGGTAGAAATAGTAATGACAGCTAATTATGGAGTCATGGACATCAAACCAATTATATGACACCATAACTAAACTGTTATTTTAATGAAAAGGTCATGTTGATTTAGTTTTTAATTAGATTTGTTTTCACAAACATGCTATAATCGATGCTTTGAATTTTGAAAGCGCAACTTTGTCAAACTGGATGACCATAGTCTATTTTTTTGGTCATAAAAATGGTGGTTAGTGAGCTACCACTCCTAGCCAGGATTGTTAATTGTAAAACTCTTCCCAAATGGTGTTTTTCACAAGCGGATGATCTTATAATTTATGGTGTCTAGGTTATCCTTTTTTTTTTTTTAGGGAAATGAATATATATTTAAAAAAACAGTATAAGGGCGTGGTAAAAGTGTAAAGTTACATGTGAGGGTAAAAATGTGATTGGGCTTTACAAAGAAAAAATGGCGCGGTGAAATAATTATATCAAAACCGTTAATGTTTGAGAAGCCCAAAAAAGAAAAACCGTTGAAATCGCACAAATTCCCAGTCCTTAAACCCTAAATCTCAGTGCTTTGCTTCAGAGAAGAAGAAGAAGATGGAAACCAGAGGTTTATTGGACGAAGCATTAGGGCTTCAACACCTCAGTGGCCGCGTTGTGCTCCTCGAAGACTGCGTCGAGACCAGTGCTGCTTTCGTCCTCCACCACCTGCTTAAGCGCTCTCTCTCTCAGCCTCTTCACTCCTCCAACGTCGTCGTTTTCATCGCCTTCGCCCAACCCTTGTCTCACTACGATCGAATCCTCCGAAAGCTCGTAATTTCACTTACTCTTTCGGTCAAAGTTCAATTTTTTTTTATGGATTGTTGTATTTACTTGTTCATAAGATAAAGTGTATTCTCTGTTATATAAATGAAAATGGGATAATTGATATTTGGGTGTGTTTAATGACAGGGCTGCAATTTAGCTGCGCAAAGGGACAATAGTAAATTCTTTTTCTTTGATATGCTTATGGATTGCCCAGGTGAGAAAATCAGGTATAAAAGGTTTTGTTAAGTCTACCCTGCTTACTCTTGTCCACTAATTAACTTTTTAGTTTAGTGCTTGACACATCGAAATTGATCGAATTGTACTGTTAAAGTTAGTAAATGATCCTCATATTAGAGATTTTTTTAGTTAATAATCGGCTCTAGGTGTGATCAAGAAACTTCCTTTGCTAAATCAATGTAATCCATAACAAGACCAGATTTCCTGCTGTACTGATATGAACCATAACTCATGTTCGATCGTTGAAATTTTCTTTCATAGAATGAAGGAAAAACTGTCAATATTGGTCCTCAAAGTAGATATTGTTTTGGGGTATGCAGGGGATTTGTTCTTTTATGTAATTGATTTTTTTTTGACAAGACAAGAAATCTGTGTAATTGATTTAGATGGAGATGATGGAAAAGGCGGTGATGGTGGGCTGGTTTCTTTGTATGGGAAAATCCTAAAGACTATAAGTGCCCTGCCTCAAGAAAACAAGAACTGTGTTACTGTTATGATAGATGATGTCTCTCTTATGGAGGTGGCTGCTAGGGGATCTACAAATCTTGTCTTGGATTTTCTGCATTACTGCCACACTTTAGTATCAGAATTTGTAAGCAATCAGTTGAAACTGCTCTTCGTTTTCTCAGTTTGCAATACTTTCACTCAGTTCAGTTATATTTATCATTATGCTCATTTTGTTGTCACAGGGATGTTCCTTAGTCATGCTCAATCATGAGGATATCTATTCAGGCATGGTGAGGCCTACATTGATTTTACAGATGGAGTATCTTGCCGACATTCTGATAAAGGCAGAACCTTTGGCCACTGGTTTGGCCTCAGATGTGCATGGACAGGTACTTTCTAGAACACATTTTTGTCTCTCACTATTTAGTTCACTTTGTTCCTTAGAGATTTGTAATGTAGCTTTTCTAATATAGGTTTAAAATAGCTTTTCTAGTATAGGAAAATCAAGATTCTAGTTCTTTGACTTCAATTATTTTTATTATAGTTCACTAGATAAAACTGGTTTTTGTGAGACTACTAGATAAAACTGTCTCGATCTCGATCCTATAAGACTCTTCTATCGATAGATTTTGGAAATGTTGAGACTACTAGATAAAACTGGTAATGGTGTTTTGGCCATGGTTGTTCATTTGGTGTATCTCTTCACCTGGATAGAGCGGTAGAAATTAACCCTGTTTGTTTCCCCTTGATTGTGTAGTATGTTGTGTATGCTTGCTCGAATCCTTCTGTATGGTCCCCCTTGTCATTAGATTTTGACTACTGGTTTACTTTTTGAGTCTTTGATCAATGAGGAAATGGTTATTTGCAGCATAAATTTAAAAATATGTATGTGCTCCTGCTGATTTCAGGTTCTTTATCATTTTACTCAAGTGTTATTGTCAGAGCTATGATAGTTGTTTTTGCGTCATGGTCCTTCTGGATTTTCTTGTTCCTGGCTCTTTTGGAGTCGACTATATTACAAACCTGTGGTAACTATTTGACGATTGAGAGAATCATGTTCCATTGTATAACTTCGCCAGATTGCTCATCTCACAAAATCCTCTTCGTTCTTATTGGTTGCAGTTGACAGTTGTGAACAGGAGCATTGTTGATGGGGAGAGATCAAGAAACAAGCTGTGTAATTTTCACTTCAAGGTCAAGGAAATCAGTGTTGAGTATTTCTATCCTGGAAGCAGGACATGATGATGATCATAGATACGTGAGGGATCTGAAATTGTGGATGAATATCAATTGGAGCTCTCAAGTCTGTTCACCGCATGTGTGTTTGATGAGGCAAAACATCCCTGCTTACCGTAACCAATTCATTTTAGAGGGTTTGTCATCACACCCAAAAATTTCAACATAACTCCGGAATCACAGTTATTCTGGTTAATTCATCTTTGTTTTCTATTCCATCTCCCTACAATGTGTCTTAGGAATAAGAAATTTCAAGTAAACTGATGGAAACATTGCGAGTAGTGAATGTAAACAATTCATTATAGAGGGTTTCTCATCACACCCAAAAATTTCAACATAACTCCGGAATCAGTTATTCTGGTTAATTTTACTATTCCATCTCCCTACAATGTGTCTTAGGAATAAGAAAGTTCCAGTAAACTGATGGAAACATTGTGAGTAGTGAATGTCATTATCAAGTAGTCGTGCGCTTTAAATTTAATGAAATAGGTAGTTGTAGTTAAGAGGGGTTATCTACCTACTTTTTTTTTTTGTTACAAGGGGGCATTTGGCCTTAGGGAGGGAGAGATGACACCAAGTTGGAGAAATGTGGGGAGGGTGGGACTCGAACTTGGGTTTGAGCTGAGCAGGCCACTGCCTTAGTCCAACTGGACTACACTCAGTGCTCCGAGTTCGTCTACTTCGAGAGTCATTTAATAATTTTTGTCTTCTTTTTTTCAATTATTTACTTTAAATAAATAGTAAGATAATGACATCCTCTACTCGAGGAAAATCGTGCGGATTGTTTCAAAGGTTTTACAAAAATTTACTTCGCACCTGGACAAAGAGGCTCAGAAAATTTTGAGCCTACAATTTATTTCTTATTTAGAACATGAAAGAATAAACCTAAAGTGCTTCCGGTTCTTGTAAGTACTTGTGATCGGTTCATTATGTCTCTAAAATATTTTCATTATCCTGTGCAAGCCGGATTTGAAAATGTTATAAAGGCCTTTTTCTAGAAATTCGTGTGCTATTTTGGGAGAAATTTCTCAAATTTTTGGCACTATTCACCTGAAGTCCTGAATCATGAGGAACCCAATCTTGACGTCCTATGTGGTTGCCAAAGTACATTTGCATTGATTGTGAGGTAGAGTCCAAGAAGGAAATCTTTTGCATTATATAATTTTAAAAAATATATATTATGTGAGAACACTTTTCCCGACGACTTATTCGTCGGTAAAAATGTTCCTACAATTTAATTTCTTATTTAGAACATGAAAAAAGAAAAAAAAAAGAAATGCGTCCAATTCTTGTAAGTACTTGAGATCGGTTTCTTTATGTCCCTAAAATATTTTCATGCTCCCATGTAAGCCGGATTTGAAAATTTTTTAAAAATTGTTGTTCCGTCAAATTAAAATTAATTTTTTTAGGAACACTGAATAGTTCGTCGCTACTTGTTGGTTAAAATAAACATTGTCAAAGCCTTTTTTTTTTTGAAATTTTCCTATGCCATATTCTCACCACTATTGGTAAACCTTGATTTTCAGAAAGTGTTCCAATTGACGGAACTAGAAAATCTCGACCTATTTTTTTTTTATGAATTTTCTTGTCTTCTAACTTTCGAATATAGTAAAAAAAATCGGGTCAAGATTTTTGTGTTCCGTCAGTTTGAGAAGTGCTTAAAAACTATGAATTGAGAGTGGAAAGATTTTGGTATGAAAATAAAATCATGCAATTTTGGCCAAAAAACAGTGTGCTATAGTTCACAGTTTTAGGCGATTTTCTTAAAAAATCACATCTTTGAAATTCTTTTGGCCGGTTTGCGCAAGGATCAAAAAGTATTTTAGAGTTGTATCGAAACCTAACGCGAGACCTTACAAGCCCCGGAAGTGTTTCCTTTTATTTTGTCAAATTATAATGTAGATAAAAATTTAAGAACACACTTGTAGTGACGAACAATTCGTTGCTAAAAGTTGTTCAAAATAAACATTTTGTTTATTATAATTTGAACAAATGTAAAAGGATTTTGTTTGGAGGGCTCTTGGGCTCAATGAATTAAACAATGCAAAAAAACTTTTAGCAACATATTGGCCATCTAAATCGAGTTTTCGCTTGGTTTCGGTGAATAGTGCAAAATTGAGGAAAATTTCATATTGTAAAACATGATTTAACTAAAAAATAGCATCTTAGAAATTCTCGAGGCCAATTTGCGCGAGGGTCCAAATTTATTTTAGAATTTCAACAAAGTCCACCGCGAGACCTTACAACCACCAAAAGTGCTTCTTTTTGAATTAAAATTTGAACAAATAAACCTTGATTTTTAGAATGTGTTCCAATCGACGGAACTAGAAAATCTCGACCCATTTTTTTTTTTTACAAATTTTCTTGTCTTCTGACTTCGGAAAATCGTAAAAAAAAATCGAGTCAAGATTTTTACGTTTCGTCAGTTCGAGAAGTGCTTAAAAATTACAAATTGAGGGTGAGAAGAATCGAAGATTTTAGTTTTAAAAAAAAACATGCAATTTTACCTTAACAATTACTACAAAACTGAATTTGCCAATAATTTGAATTAAAATATTTCTTGCGATAGCTGGGAAAAAAAACTGTCTTTGGGGTTCAATCTAATTTTAAAGACACATTTTAATTGCTAAAGTCTATTAGATATGTGAAATCACATTAGCATGTTAAAAGATGAATGTTCAGTACTTCAGTGTTCATTTCCTTATCTTAAAGTTTATGCCGTAGGAGTAACTCATCACTCAGTTGGGTATATGCATATCATTGTAAACATGCTCTGGAATTTCTTTAAACTTGCAAATTTCTTCCATACTTGTGTGAATTACAACTAACATATTCATTTCTTAACTTTCAACAGTTCTAGTGGACTCAAAACACCTCCGGTTAGTGACATCTTTTAGAATAACAGATGGAGGATTTCGTGAGGTGGCTTCGAAATTTCCGTTGTTGGAGGACCTTGACCTTTCAATACACTCGTGTATCTCACATGAAACTCTAGCAGTGGTTGGACGCTCATGTGAGCGTAATGACTGTGCACTTGCTATAGCAGGAAACGATGTCTGGTTTATGGACGCTCATGCGAGCGTAATGACTGTGCACTTGCTATAGCAGGAAACGATGTCTGGTTTACACCACTTCATGCTTTTTAGGAATACGCTGACTAATAAAGGCTTGTGCACCATCCTTGTTGGTTGTCCTCATTGAGAGTAAATGTTAATCCAGATTTCAAAATAGCCAAACTCAGACTTTGGCTATACATTTGTAATTGATGAGGGATAAATGCATAATTGATAAATAGGGATTTGATTCGATATGTAATTGATTAATGTAACTTTCGTGTAGTCATGATCTTTCAATAAATAAAAAACAATCTTATACTCACATAACATTTTTTTTAAGGATGACAAACTATATTAAATAATACTGAAAAGTACAAATGGCGATACCAAAAACACATGAAAATCAAAACTAGATGCACAAAAGGTATCGAATAGTACACTACAAAAGTCTTTTGAGAAGTCAAATAAGAAGTGAATGAGCTCTACTACTCTTATATTACAGAACACCTACTTCTAAAAGTTCCAGTACCACTAAACCATGATTTCGCGAAAGAAAAAATAAATACATAAAATATAGAAAAAGAAATAAAGAAGGGGAGAGAGAGAGATAAAAAAACATAATAGCGAAAGGAAAACGAGAGAAAAAAAGAGATAAATACATAAAAAGAAAAAATAAATACAAAAATAAATAAAAGAAATCAAAGGAAAGAGCGAGAGAGAGAGAGAGAGACATAAATACATAAAATTAAGAGCAGAAAAAAAAGAGAAAAATACATGAAGCAAAAGGGAAAAGAAATAAATGGAGGAATAGAGAGATATAAATACATAAATATATAAAAATATAAAGAGAAAAGAAAAAGAAATAAAAAAATACTTAAAATTAAGAAAAGAAAAAAGAGAGAGAACGATAAATACATAAAGCAAAAAGAAAAAGACTGGGAGAGAGAGAGAAATACATAAAGCAAAAGGGAAAAGAAACCAAAAAAATACATAAAATTAAGAAAAGAAAAGAAAAAAATAAATGGAAAAATAGAGGGGAGATAAATACATAAAGCAAATGAAAAAAAAGAGAGAGAGAGAGAAATAAATAAAGCAAAATGAAAAAGAGAGAGAAAGATAGAGAGAGAATAAACCCTATACCCTAAAGAAAGAGAGAGAAAGATAGATAAACCCTAAACCCTATACATAAAGGAAAAGAAAAAAAACAAATAAATACATAAAATTAAGAGAATAAAATAAATAAAAGAATATTGAATGAATGGAAAAATAGAGAGAGAGATAAATACATAAATCAATAAAGAGAAAAGAAAAAGAAATAAAAAATATTTAAAATTAAGAATAGAAAAAAAAAAGATAGATAAATACATAAAGCGAACGGACAAAGAGAGCAAGAGAGAGAAATACATAAAGCAAAAGGGAAAAGAAACAAATAAATACATAAAATTAAGAAAAGAAAAATACATAGAGCGTAATGAAAAAAAAAAGAGATATAAGGAAAGAGAGAGAGAAATACATAAATGAAAAGGGAAAAGAAACAAATAAATACATAAAATTAAGAAAAGAAATAAATAAATGGAAAAACTAGAAAGAGATAAATACATAAAGCGTATTGAAAAAAACAAAAAAATAAAAGAAAAGAGAGAGAGAGAAATACTTAAAGGAAAAGGGAAAAGAAACAAATAACTACATAAAATTAAGAAAATAAAAAAAAAATAGAAAAATAGAGAGAGATAAATACATAAATCAAAGGAAAGATAGAGAGAAAAATACATAAACCGAAAGGAAAAAGAAACATAAATCCATAAAATTAAGAAAAAAATAAAAAAAATAAATGAAAAATAGAGAAAGATAAATACATAAAGCAAAGGAAAGAGAGACAGAGAAATACATAAAAAAAAGGCAAAAGAAATAAATAAATACAAAAAAATTAAGAAAAGAAAAAAATTTAAAGAGAAAAATACAAAAAGAAAAATGAAAAAGAGAGAAAGATAAATACATAAAGCAAAAGGAAAAAAAAGAGATAAAAGGAGAGAGAGAGAGAGAGAGAGATATAAAGCGAAAGAAAAAAGCGAGAGAGAGAGACAAAAATACATAAAGGAAAAGAAAAAAAAACAAATAAATACATAAAATTAAGAAAAGAAAAAAATAAATGGAAAAACTAGAAAGAGATAAATACATAAAGCAAAGGAAAGAGAGAGAGAGAGAAATACATAAAGCAAAAGGGAAAAGAAACAAATAAATACATAAACCGAAAAGAAAAAGAGAGAGAGAGAAATACATAAAGCAAAAGGAAAAAGAGAGAGAAAGAGAAATACATAAAGGAAAAGGGAAAAGAAACAAATAAATACATAAAATTAAGAAAATAAATAAATGAAAAAATAGAGACATAAATAGATAAAGCGAAAGGAAAAAGAGAGAAAGAGAAATAGATAAATACATAAATCAATAAAGAGAAAAGAAAAAGAAATAAAAAAATACGTAAAATTAAGAAAAGAAAAGAGAGAGAAAGAGATAGATAAATACATAAATCGAAAGAAAAAAGAGTGGGAGAGAGAGAGAGAGAAATACATAAAGCAAAAGGGAAAAGAAACAAATAAATACATAAAATTAAGAAAAGAAAAAAAAATAATAGAGAGAGATAAATACATAAAGCGAAAGGAAAAAGAGAGAGAGAAAGAGAGAAATACATAAATCAATAAAGAGAAAAGGAAAAGAAATAAAAAAAATACTTAAAATTAAGAAAAGAAGAAAGAGAGAGATATATAAATACATAAAGCGAAAGGAAAAAGAGTGGGAGAGAGAGAGAAATACATAAAGAAAAAGGGAAAAGAAACAAATAAATACATAAAATTAAGAAAAGAAAAAACAAAACAAAGAAATGGAAAAATAGAGAGATAAATACATAAAGTGAAAGGAAAAAGAGAGAGAAATACATGAAGCAAAAGGGAAAAGAAACAAATAAATACATAAAATTAAGAAAATAAATAAATGGAAAAATAGAGAGATAAATAGATAAAGCAAAAGGAAAAAGAGAGAGAGATAAATACATAAATCAATAAAGAGAAAAGAAAAAGAAATAAAAAAATACTTAAAATGAAGAAAAAAAAAAGAGAGAGATAAATACATTTTTTTTTTTTGGAAAATGAGAGAGATAAATACATAAAGTGAAAGGAAAAAGAGAGAGAAATACATGAAGCAAAAGGGAAAAGAAACAAATAAATACATAAAATTAAGAAAATAAATAAATAGAAAAATAGAGAGAGATAAATAGATAAAGCAAAAAGAAAAAGAAATAAAAAAAATACTTAAAATTAAGAAAAGAAGACAGAGAGATAGATAAATACATAAAGCGAAAGGAAAAATAGTGGGAGAGAGAGAGAAATACATAAAGCAACAAGGAAAACAAACAAATAAATACATAAAATTAAGAAACGAAAATAATAAATGAAAAAGAGAGAGAGAAATACATAAAGCAAAGGAAAGAGAGAAATACATGAAGCAAAAGGGAAAAGAAACAAATAAATACATAAAATTAAGAAAATAAATAAATAGAAAAATAGAGATAGATAAATAGATAAAGCAAAAGGAAAAAGAAATAAAAAAATACTTAAAATTAAGAAAAGAAGACAGAGAGAGATAGATAAATACATAAAGCGAAAGAAAAAATAGTGGGAGAGAGAGAGAGAAATACATAAAATTAAGAAACGAAAATAATAAATGAAAAAATAGAGAGAAATAAATACATAAAGTGAAAGGAAAGAGAGAAAAATACATAAAGAAAAAGGGAAAAGAAACAAATAAATACATAAAATTAAGAAAATAAAAAACAAAAAAAAGAGAGACATAAATAGATAAAGCGAAAGAAAAAAGAGAGAAAGAGAAATAGATAAATACATAAATCGATAAAGAGAAAAGAAAAAGAAATAAAAAAATACGTAAAATTAAGAAAAGAAAAGAGAGAGAAAGAGATAGATAAATACATAAATCGAAAAAAAAAAGAGTGGGAGAGAGAGAGAGAGAAATACATAAAATTAAGAAAAGAAAAAACAAAACAAAGAGATGGAAAAATAGAGAGATAAATACATAAAGCAAAAGGGAAAAGAAACAAATAAATACATAAAATTAAGAAACGAAAATAATAAATGAAAAAATAGAGAGAAATAAATACATAAAGAAAAAGGGAAAAGAAACATATAAATACATAAAATTAAGAAAAAAAAAAACAAAAAAAAAAATAGAAAAATAGAGAGATAAATACATAAAGTGAATGGAAAAAGAGAGAGAAATACATGAAGCAAAAGGGAAAAGAGACAAATAAATACATAAAATTAAGAAAATAAATAAATGGAAAAATAGAGAGATAAATAGATAAAGCAAAAGGAAAAAGAGAGAGAGATAAATACATAAATCAATAAAGAGAAAAGAAAAAGAAATAAAAAATACTTAAAATTAAGAAAAGAAAAAAGAGAGAGAGATAAATACATAAAGTGAAAGGAAAAAGAGAGAAATACATGAAGCAAAAGGGAAAAGAAACAAATAAATACATAAAATTAGGAAAATAAATAAATAGAAAAATAGAGAGAGATAAATAGATAAAGCAAAAAGAAAAAGAAATAAAAAAAATACTTAAAATTAAGAAAAGAAGACAAAGAGAGATAGATAAATACATAAAGCGAAAGGAAAAATAGTGGGAGAGAGAGAGAGAAATACATGAAGCAACAAGGAAAACAAACAAATAAATACATAAAATTAAGAAACGAAAATAATAAATGAAAAAGAGAGAGAGAGAAATACATAAAGCAAAGGAAAGAGAGAAATACATGAAGCAAAAGGAAAAAGAAACAAATAAATACATAAAATTAAGAAAATAAATAAATAGAAAAATAGAGAGAGATAAATAGATAAAGCGAAAAGAAAAAGAAATAAAAAAAATACTTAAAATTAAGAAAAGAAGAAAGAGAGAGATAGATAAATACATAAAGCGAAAGGAAAAATAGTGGGAGAGAGAGAGAGAAATACATAAAGCAACAGGGAAAACAAACAAATAAATACATAAAATTAAGAAAAGAAAATAATAAATGAAAAAATAGAGAGAAATAAATACATAAAGCGAAAGGAAAGAGAGAAAAATACATAAAGAAAAAGGGAAAGGAAACATATAAATACATAAAATTAAGAAAAAAAAAACAAAAAAAAAGAGAGATAAATACATAAAGTGAATGGAAAATGAGAGAGAGAAATACATGAAGCAAAAGGGGAAAAAACAAATAAATACATAAATTAAGAAAATAAAAAGAAATAAAAAAAATACTTAAAATTAAGTAAAGAAAAAAGAGAGAGAAATAGACAAATACATAAAGCGAAAAGAAAAAGAGTGGGAGAGAGGGAGAAATACATAAAGCAAAAGGGAAAACCGGAAAAGAAACAAAAAAAAACATAAAATTAAGAGAAGAAAAAAATAAATAAAGCAAAAGGGAAAAGAAACAAATAAATACAAAAAAATTAAGAAAAGAAAAATACATTAAGCAAAAGGAAAAAAAGAGAGATAAAAGGAAAGAGAGAGAGAAATATATAAAGCGAAAGAAAAAAGCGAGAGAGAGACAAAAATACATAAAGGAAAAGAAAAAAAAACAAATGGAAAAATAGAGAGAGATAAATACATAAAAAGAAAGGAAAAAGAGATGGAGAGAGAAATATATAAAGGAAAAGGGAAAAGAAACAAATAAATATATAAAATTAAGAAAATAAAAAAATAAATAGAAACATAGAGAGAGATAAATACAAAAAGCAAAGGAAAGAGAGAGAGAGAGAGAAATACATAAAGCAAAAGGGAAAAGAGACAAATAAATACATAAAATTAAGAAAAGAAAAAAATAAATTGAAAAACTAGAAAGAGATAAATACATAAAGCAAAGGAAAGAGAGAGAGAGAGAGAGAAACACATAAAGCAAAAGGGAAAAGAAACAAATAAATACATAAAATTAAGAAAAGTGAGAGAAATATACATAAACCAAAAAGAAAAAGAGAGAGAGAGAGAAATACATAAACCGAAAGGAAAAAGAGAGAGAAAGAGAAATACATAAAGGAAAAGGGAAAAGAAACAAATAAATACATAAAATTAAGAAAATAAATAAATGGAAAAATAGAGAGAGATAAATAGATAAAGCGAAAGGAAAAAGAGAGAAAGAGAAATAGATAAATACATAAATCAATAAAGAGAAAAGAAAAAGAAATAAAAAAATACGTAAAATTAAGAAAAGAAAAGAGAGAGAGAAAGAGATAGATAAATACATAAATCGAAAGGAAAAAGAGTGGGAGAGAGAGAGAGAGAAATACATAAAGCAAAAGGGAAAAGAAACAAATAAATACATAAAATTAAGAAAAGAAAAGAAAATAATAAATGAAAAAATAGAGAGAGATAAATACATAAAGCGAAAGGAAAAAGAGAGAGAGAAAGAGATAAATACATAAATCAATAAAGAGAAAAGGAAAAGAAATAAAAAAAAATACTTAAAATTAAGAAAAGAAGAAAGAGAGAGAGAAATACATAAAGCAACATGAAAAATAAACAAATAAATAGATAAAATTAAGAAAAGAAAAGAAAATAATAAATGAAAAAATAGAGAGAAATAAATACATAAAGCGAAAGGAAAGAGAGAGAAAGAGGTACATAAAGAAAAATGGAAAAGAAACAAATAAATACATAAAATTAAGAAAAGAAAAAACAAAACAAAGAAATGGAAAAATAGAGAGATAAATACATAAAGTGAAAGGAAAAAGAGAGAGAAATACATGAAGCAAAAGGGAAAAGAGACAAACAAATACATAAAATTAAGAAAATAAATAAATGGAAAAATAGAGAGATAAATAGATAAAGCAAAAGGAAAAAGAGAGAGAGATAAATACATAAATCAATAAAGAGAAAAGAAAAAGAAATAAAAAATACTTAAAATTAAGAAAAGAAAAAAGAGAGAGAGATAAATACATAAAGTGAAAGGAAAAAGAGAGAAATACATGAAGCAAAAGGGAAAAGAAACAAATAAATACATAAAATTAAGAAAATAAATAAATAGAAAAATAGAGAGAGATAAATAGATAAAGCGAAAGGAAAAAGAAATAAAAAAAATACTTAAAATTAAGAAAAGAAGAAAGAGAGATAGATAAATACATAAAGCGAAAGGAAAAAGAGTGGGAGAGAGAGAGAAATACATAAAGCAACATGAAAAATAAACAAATAAATAGATAAAATTAAGAAAAGAAAATAATAAGTGAAAAAATAGAGAGAAATAAATACATAAAGCGAAAGGAAAGAGAGAGAAAGAGGTACATAAAGAAAAAGGGAAAAAAAACAAATAAATACATAAAATTAAGAAAAGAAAAAATAAAACAAAGAAATGGAAAAATAGAGAGATAAATACATAAAGTGAAAGGAAAAAGAGAGAAATACATGAAGCAAAAGGGAAAAGAAATAAATAAATACATAAAATTAAGAAAATAAATAAATGGAAAAATAGAGAGATAAATAGATAAAGCAAAAGGAAAAAGAGAGAGAGATAAATACATAAATCAATAAAGAGAAAAGAAAAAGAAATAAAAAAATACTTAAAATTAAGAAAAGAAAAAAGAGAGAGAGATAAATACATTTTTTTTTTGGAAAATGAGAGAGATAAATACATAAAGTGAAAGGAAAAAGAGAGAAATACATGAAGCAAAAGGGAAAAGAAACAAATAAATACATAAAATTAAGAAAATAAATAAATAGAAAAATAGAGAGAGATAAATAGATAAAGCGAAAGGAAAAAGAAATAAAAAAAATACTTAAAATTAAGAAAAGAAGAAAGAGAGAGATAGATAAATACATAAAGCGAAAGGAAAAATAGTGGGAGAGAGAGAGAGAAATACATAAAGCAACAGGGAAAACAAACAAATAAATACATAAAATTAAGAAAAGAAAATAATAAATGAAAAAATAGAGAGAAATAAATACATAAAGCGAAAGGAAAGAGAGAGAGAGATACATAAAGGAAAAGGAAAAAGAAACATATAAATACATAAAATTAAGAAAATAAAAAACAAAACAAAAAAATAGAAAAATAGAGAGATAAATACATAAAGTGAATGGAAAAGGAGAGAGATAAATACATGAAGCAAAAGGGAAAAGAAACAAATAAATACATAAAATTAAGAAAATAAATAAATGGAAAAATAGAGAGAGATAAATAGATAAAGCGAAAGAAAAACGATAGAAAGAGAGAGAGATAAATACATAAATCAATAAAGAGAAAAGAAAAAAAAAAGATAGATAAATACATAAAGCAAAAGGGAAAAGAAACAAATAAATACATAAAATTAAGAAGAAAAAAATGAATGGAAAAACTAAAAAGAGATAAATACATAAAGTGTAATGAAAAAATAAAAAGAGATAAATATATGGAGATAAATACATAAAGTGAAAGGAAAAATAGAGAGATAAATACATAAAGCAAAAGGGGAAAAAACAAATAAATACATAAATTAAGAAAAGAAAAAAATAAAAGAATAAAGAGAGGCAAAAGAAAAAATCCTGGTGATAAAATTCAATGCTCAACCGAAGGAAAGAGAAATACATACTGCAAAAGGAAAACAAGAGAGAGAAATACATAAAGCAAAAGAAAAAAGAGAGAGAGACATAAATACAATAAACCAAAAGGACAAAGAAATCAAATAAAAAGAAATAAAGAAGGATAAAAAGAGAGAGAGAGAGAGAGAGAGAGAGAGAGAGAGAGATAAATAAATAAAAGTGAAAAGAAAAAGAAACAAATAAATACATAAAATATAGAAAATTAAATCAAGAAAAAATAAAAGAAATAAAAGGACAGAGAGAGAGAGATAAAAAAGCAAAGAAAAGGAGAAGAAATCATTAATAAAAACAAGAAGAGAGAGAGAGAGAGAGTGAGAGAGATTACTAAGTTTTGTTGTTGTTCCAATAAGAAGCAGGTACATCTCCCCCTGTGGAAAAAGAACAAGAAATAACATTTAACAAAATGAGATGAAATCAAGCCAAGAAAGAACGAGGGTGCTATTTATTACAAAATGACAAAAATATTTGGTAGACTACACCAACGATGAGCATGCAGATATAAAAGAAAAATACTAGCATATTGCACATTGAATCTCAAAAGTGAAAAGCCTAAACTTCTCAATGTTAGAGACTTGGAGTGCTTTAACTTCCCAAAAAAAAAAATTACTAGCACGCATATTCCAAATTTGAAGTCCCAAAAGTTCTAATGTTGCATATTCAGATATTGTTCCATACTGGCATTGTAGCATATTCAGATATGTAGAATTTTAATTTTACTTCCTGATTATAAAAGTTAAACCAAGATATAAAAATTCCAGCGATGGCAGCAGAACTATAATAACCACCAAATAAGAGCTTAATCTGAAAATATGTTAAGCGTTGACTATTAATCACTAGAAGAAGTGTCCGCGCTTTGCCGCGGTGTTTAGTTTTGTTAATGTACTCGAAGAATCAGATATGTGGAAAAGATTGATGTTGTTACCTGTTACTTTAATGTGATTGCCACTATATACACGATATCTAGCAAATGATAATCTCAAGTGTTCACAGTCTAAGTCTAGAACCTTCTAATGATACAAAATATTACAAACTGGAAGAGTTTCATACAAAATATGACACGCCTGTACACAATTTTTTTTTTTAAGAAATGGCAATGCATTGTATTACATGATTGTTTCAATTTGTCAAAAATAGCAGTAGTATAAACTGGAGTTTGATTGGGAGTCTATCCAAAAAAAAGTACTCTTGCTGTTTTTAGTGCTGTACAAAAACTCTAGATGATTGATGGACTGCTGTTGCACAAAAAAAACGGAGCAGTTATATTAGTTGCAGCTTTACTAAAGATGTTACATCAGTTCTTTGAAATTCATTCAAATATCAAAAAACATAAAAAAACAGAAAGAAAATTAAAGTAGTTTAGATAAAAACTGGTATAGTAAGTTGTGCATAAAAATCTATTTTGTAAAACAAATCTTTACAAAATAGTACCAATCTAATTATAGTATCAATCAAAGGAAAAAAAGATAAACTTTCTCATGAAAGCACAATGTTTTACACTCAAAATTGAAGTAAAATACAATGAAATTAAGAATATGATTCTATAAGTAGAGATGTCACTGGTTCTTTAAAACAAAATTTCAATAAGAACATCATTGGTTATCAAATAGAAACTGGAACTATAATAATTTGATATATTAAAAGAGAATCCAGATTTTTATGAAGGCAAAATGATGTAGAACTCATTTAATTTTTTTCAAAACAATACATAACAAAAGAAATTGAAATGAACAAAAGGTGTAAAAAGAAATAGAAATCTAAAGAGACATCAAGTTAGTTGTTATCTATTTGTACAGAAGGTACCTTTTCATCGATCAACACGTAATGCAGATCGTCATATGTATCACTTTGGAATTTCTTGGGCCTCCATATTCTTGATACACAGACTCGAAGCCTGAAACTGAGCTGGGTTTTATATCACCATTGAATGTCAGATTCATTTCTTCTTATAGCTGAAAGTAAGAAAAGAAATGCATTAATTTTATGAGGGTAAATCAAAATTCTTAGCTTGTAGTATCCAACTGTCATTCTCACTGTCATTATAATACCAAAAGGTGTATATCACTATCAGTAGCTTAATAAATTAAGAGAGAAAAAACTATTACTCCAAGGCAAGATTATTCCAAAACCCCATAATTTCAATTACTTGGGAATCCAATTTACAGAAGCTACCAACAACAGGGCATTGAATAACCATTCAGAAATAGACGTACAGTGACTGGGAGGTAATTTCATGTTTTCATATCTCCTTAATTTAAAACAGAAGAAAGATATTTCTTGAAACAAACGTCAATTTGCATAATTTAAACAGAAGAAAGATACTTCTAATCCCTGGAACTGAGGAACTGGAAAAGTATACACATACCAGACAAACAAAATCTAAAAGGATTTCCAAGAAACACTGATGAACATAAAATATATCCATATCTTGATAGAAAAATGCCTAACTATGAATAAATAAGAGGAAATAAGTATCTTACCTTCACAATGTTTTCATGTTTCGCCTTTGAAAGCAAGTCACCTCCCGCTGAATTTTTTCCTTGCCTTCAGAACTAATAAAACATGTTATGTTTGGCTGTATGACTTTCACAACAACAGGCCTGGAATTGTACCTAGATACAAAACTGGAAAGCTTCAATACTCTACAATCCAGGACATAGAATTCCTAATTTGGAACACAGAAAAACACAGATTTATGAATACACAAAAATTAGACCAAACATAAGATTCATTTATTAATTAATCTTGCAATCAAATAAAATGCCGCCTCACCAAAGAGAAAATTGAATGAAGATGGCTAAAAACATAACAATTGTGACATGAACTTAATAGTTATATCTGACTCACTTGTTTCTCTTCCTCTATCTTGGCCTTGAGGTAAGAGTAGATAGCAACTCCAGCAATTGCAATGGCCGTTCCAATACCAGTTTGTATTGAAATCTTGTTACCTGTGAACAGCAATTCGTTAATCGAAATAAAAACTCAAACTATTTATTGATCTAAACAAACATCAATTCCTGCATACATGATTTGACTTTTATATTAAGCAAAAAAGTTACGATAAAGGAAAACAATATGGATATCAAAACTAATTGCTACCAACAATTTCAAAAAAAAAAAAACAATTTACATTAAACAATGAACTACATAGATATAACTAATAGTATAATCAACCTAACCATAAATTGAATAATTGAAAAAAATAATACGACTAATATTATGCAATTTACTAAGCAATTTATATACTTCCAAATCGACTTTCACAAACCCTGAACTTTGGTTTTTAATGTTTAAAAGCAATCAAACAAACCAAGCAGAATACTCTTTTTTTTTTTTTGGAGTGGAGAGATAGACCTTAGGCAGTGTTTGTGCTTTGGGGACTGCAAGTACTGCACTTTCGTCTCAAGTGCTGTTCTCAAAGCTTTGGTCTCAAGTGCTGCAATTTGCCAAATTTACACAACCTCAAGTAAATCAAACACTTGATATGAACAAATAGAAAATGAAATAAGCAGCACCACACTCAACTTCTACAACTCATTTCATCAAACTTGCAAAAGAGTAAAAATTGACAACAAAATTGAGAACAGGAACTACCTCAGAGCTTCACAGTGAACGACGCCAACCCAAGACCTCAAAAACAGACGAATTCACTATCCTCAAAAGCCAACCAAAACCAAATCCTCCCCTTGTCCTCTTCACCATAGTTTCAATAGCTGATTCTGCAACAACCATATAAAAAAGATAACAACATGAAAACCCGGAATGAAAAAAGATCACCATATGAAAACCCAAAATCAAAATTCAAACCGAACAAAACCTGAAAAAAAAAATTGAATAAATTGAGAAGCATATCACTGCATGCAACTTGAATCCAGGAATCATGAAATCAGATAAGAATGAGCAAAGGGAAAAAAAAGATGGAGATTTATAGTCATATACATCTAATCAGCATTCACCATCAAACCAGTCTCATAAATCATGGTAAATTGGTGTGGTTATGCATCATACTTTTTCAGAAATTTACTGACAAACAGTGGGATTGAAGGTCAAGTTTTTGAATGTTCAAGAGTTGATTATGTAAAACACCCTATGTGTATGACTTCTCATCAACTAACACATCCAGAATCCTAATGGAACAAAAGTCTCAATGGATCAAAGCAAAGTAGATAATAAAAGGAAACTCTCATTAAAGACAATAATATAACCCCAACAACCAAAATAATTGCTTGCACAAAAGCAATCTCATGAAAACAACATTATTTCATTCTAACTGTAAAGAACTCGGTTTGTATTAGTCAAAGACCCTAGTATGAATCGTATAACTGCAAGTACTTCAACAAAGCATCATCCACAACGAAATCAACAACGATCAAAATCAGCAGAACCAAAACCACGAAGATAAGATAAAGGACATTTCAAGTCAAAGAATTAATATTTAAATAAGGTCGTTTGGAATAACTAATTAAATAAAGTTGACAAAAGGTGTACCTGTGAAATTGTTGTAGCCAAGAGATGTAAAATTGATCTTCTTCCTAAATCTTACTCCCTGAAATAATAGTAGTAATATAAGATTTTTCCCATAGTACTATGTTACATGTTTTTTTAGCATATAAAATTAAAGAGAAAAATTATTTCCTCGGCTTAGTAAACAAAGGATCTACTAATTGTATGGAGTATACAATGCCACTCAAGTTCTGGAGGATGCGGAAACAATCTTGGTATGATCAAGATTGGATGTGAGAGAGGGAGAGAGAGAGATTATTAGTTATTTTAATATACATTATTGACTGATTGTAAGTTTGTAACTTTAGCTTTTGGGAATTATCTGCATCACAAACAGAAACAGTTGAAGCCTATGATGTTGATTAGTTGTCTTGTGTTTGTCTATTTTGTTTACCACAATTGACTAAATGTGCTCCTTTTTTCTTTGGGGTCAAAGTTGAAGTTCCAATAGAAATTTAGTAATACTTCAATGACCCTAGAAAAATCAACCCAGGATGTAAAAATTGAATTGGAAAGTGATGTGTATTTGATTATCCATGCATGCTTATTTTGAAGTCATATCATTGATGATGAATACAACTCACATCCAGACCAACACAATTAATATCAGTCTTTGGTTTCACATCAAGGCAGCTTCCAAGTAAGAGTGGCCTTTTACTTCTGCTTTTGTGTTTTTGACCGAGAACAAAAAATACTTTATATTTCAAATAACTGGAAAAAAAATTATATCAAATTTAGTTCAAGAAATAAGTTTCTCACTCCCATATCCTTTCTTGTGTTTCAGTCTTTCTTTGAACAATCTACCTCTTTTTTCATGCTCCTAAATTTTTTAAAGGGTAAAGCGAACTCATCATATCTCCTACATTATTATTCCTGACATTTTACATCATCATAAACTACCAATCCAGATTTTGATGATACCCCTATGAAAGAAATCCCACCAATTATATCTTAATAGAATATCTTCTTTATGAATTCTCTTAATCAACAATTTTCCTACCCAGTATGAGAAAACGTTCAAGATTTAAACATTTTCATAATCAATAGCAATTATCTAAGCTTAACGTTCTCAGTAGTAATCTAACGCAAGTGGGATTACAAATCACTCATATATGAATTCAAGTATAGACTTATCTACTCATCCTCGGCAAACCCAGCCGAAATTGACCATTCAATAACCTAGCTTTTAGGGTTTTAGCGCAAAATCTGAACAAAAAATGGCCGAACCTAATGAATCTAATCCAGCAATCCTTACAACCACCGACGTCTAAATTTTATTCAAAGAAAAAATTAATAAAAAAAAGAGTTGTAGAGAAAGATAGATCGGCATGAGAAATTGTGGAATTTAGAGGCAAACCTGATGAGATCGGTAATTGGGGGATAAGCAAGAGACCCCGAAACTACCGTTTCCGGCGAGGTAGAGCTGTGGTGGGTGCGGGGTTGGTGAGTCTGAGAAGGAACAGAGCAAAGATTTTGAGAGAGAGAATTGAGTCATTGACCTGAGGAAGAACAAAGAAGAAAAGAAAAGGAGACAGAGAGAGAGAGAACTCAGGGCAAAAGCGTAAAATCAATTTCTGATTTTTTTCATAAACGGCTCGGCTGGAGCCGTTACTGTTCACGGCTTATGAACAGTTAACCACCAATTAGTATATAGTAAATACTAGAAAAGCAGCCCGCGCTTTGCTGCGGTATTACGTGTTGAATTGGTGAGATGATAAAAGTAACTAATATTTTACATATATTACATCACTGAAATGCTGCACTTATATTACGTTGTTGTAGGAGCTAATACAAAGAAATTGTTACTGTACAACACTAATGTGATTGTTATATTGTCAAAACATGAGTTACAACTGCAGAAGAGTGGAGCTTATCCTGGAGTTTGTGCAAAAAGGTGGTTCTCCAATTGTGATTGTACATAAAGTTACTTCAGCAGTAGTGTTGTCGCTGTGTGTATGGTTGAAACAATAAGCTAAGAAAGTAAAAAAAAAAACAGAAAAAGTTAAAACAGAATGTTTAAAGATATTAAAAAATCTGTTACTTGAAAATGCAACAGAAATTTAAAATGTATATTTATGGTGTATGAAAACATTTGTTAATTCAGAACTAAAAAAGAAATTTAACTCATGAGAAATTTCCCAACCCAAAATTTCCAACAAAGAGTTCACATTTTAGTATAAGTAAAAGAAGGAGAAGTTGTCTTAGTTTATGGAAAATAGAATACTTTCAAGTATATACGCATCACAACGACTTAATAACAGATTGAGACAATGAATTGGCTTTGTGAGATGTCAGCATACATTCTGAAACCCTATCTTTAACAAAAAATTGAGACATTCTTCTTAAATCTGGATTAGAGAACGCAGCATTTACTGTCATATGAAAACGTTTTTATTGCTTCAAGTTAGTAAGTGATACTATTTATGCATAAGGGCGAAACAAAATGTAAACTGAAAATAAAGTGGAACACAAATCTTGTATATTTGTTTTTTCATTGAAAGTAGATTAAAAATCTGGAGCTAATTAAATAACTGACAAAGTAACTCACCTCAGAAGAAAAGTTCTCAAATCAAAGTTTTTTACTTCCTACTACATGCACTTCTCTGTAATATGATCGACTAAGAGTTTGCTATCACACAATTTCTCCAAAGGCAGCAAACTGCAGATAAATATACAAAAGAGATGTTGATTAATAAGATAAGCTAAGGTTACATTAATTAGTAGCAATAAAAAAGAATGAAAAAGAAAGAAAAAAGGAAGAATGAATTTCATTATTCATATTGTATTTATTTCATCTATCTGGCTATTGTAGCCATTTTGAATGAGTAAATGAAAATTTAATATAGAATCTGTGATTTTAATTCAACATGAAAAGCTATTGTTGAAATTGCTATATTAAAATACTATGCATAATTTCACAAAAACTATAATGACTGCTAACTGCCTATCTTTTTATAATCACTGTTATATTGTTAACCAGTTCGAACAACTTCCAATGTCGTATATTTTTTTTTATAATTAAGGAAAGGAGATAAATATATAATAGAGACGGAAAAAGAACAGTTTATAAAGATATCAAAAGAAGGAGAAAAGGCAGAAGTTGAACTCACTCTTATTTGATCCCTCTACTGAATTTAGGTTAACAAATTCAGATTATTGCTTCAAACTTAAAAAACAGTAAAACAATAAGTTGAACAATTATCTTTAGTACAATTATCAATTACCACTCCAAGAAAAAAATAATTTGAACTCATTCTTATTTAACCCACCTCTTTAATTTAAGTTAAGAAATTGAGATTATGATTTGCACATATGAAGAGAAAAAAAAAACTGAAGGTACTTTTTTCATTAATAAGATAAGATAACATTAAACGAAAAATAGGAAAAACAAAATAGAAACAGAAAAAAAAGATATAGGTTAAAACTCCTGCTTGAAACTTAAAAGACAGTAGAATAGTTACTTGAAGAATTGTCTGCAAAATAGTTATCGATTATGACCTTCTACTTTTTCTTTTACTCCTCCGTAAACCGTGATTGAACCTAAAAGAGAATGAAATAGTATCTTCATTTATTGAAAACTGCCAAGATTTACCAAAAACATTGAAATAATTTATCCAAGTTTCTTCACATATGCACCTCAACAATATTTCATATACAATGAATGACCACAGTAACTCCAAATATAAAAGACTCTTTTGGTGAAAGAGAAAAGGAAAGTAATTCTACTAATCATGCACTATATATAGGAAAATCTCCATTTACTTTTGCACCATGTGTTCTTGAAAACGAAAATACTTGACAAAAACAAAAAGAAAATACACATAGCAGTACAAAACAGACACAGAACAATATAGCAAATGCAACACAGCAGAACCATACTCCTGGGTGTCAAATTGAAATACATGGGTATCCATAACAATCCATGGAAGCCTAAATTAAGATTCAAAAAAAAATAGCACAAATACCCAGCAACAATAGAGCGAAAACAAAGCAATATGATGATATAAAAAAATCCAATTCAGAAAAAAAACCAATTAATAACAACTGAACAACATCACAAAGAAAAAATAATAATATGAAGAAAATACATACATACCTCACTGATTTGAGAGTTAACACACAAAATTCTGAACTAATATCTGCTTTGAATCTGCAATTTAACATAAAAAAAAAAATCAAACCCATCAGGAATCTATTGATTGTTTAAAGAACAGCAAACCCCCAAATTTGAATATCACTAAGCCACACAATTGTATTATACTATTCTCAACAGAACAAATAAACCATTGGTTTACTAAAACCTTTTGGATCCAATCCCACTAACTTTGAAATGTTCTTTTTTTTTCAAGTTTAATTTCATTTGAATTATAATTTTTCACGTACCAAAATCAGACGTTGGCTCTGAAGGCGGGTCTGTGTGAGCCTTAAATATATTAGACTTGTGTTTCGTTTCTTTAACGGCAGCAACCACCTTCGTTTCTTTAACGGCAGCAACCACCTTCGAGACTGCTAGCTGCTCCTAAAAAAGCCTCAATCTGCAGCAAGCTCTTCTAGTACTCCAACCCTACCAAATCAAACACCAAAATCAGAAAATTTGTAAAGACTGAGACAATTACATGGTAAATTTTTTTTGCTGGATTTACAGGCTTTTTTACTTTCTACTTCTAACTTCTGATTTATTAATTCATAATTAGATGCAAAAGCAAAACATCACAGGTCCCACAAATTAAAAACAGGAGCAACCACTTGAAGCAGGAGAAATAGAATTCTTAAAATTTAAAAACTTTGATTTTTGAAATTGGCCAAAAGATGATAAAAGGGTATTCACAGGTTCTCAATCTTCATTTTATGCAATCCAAATTGATGAAATATGAATGAAACCTTTGTTTTCCATTAGCTGCCAGCCAAATTTAGCAAATTCATCTCCCACCAATAAACCTCCAACTTGCACAGAAGCAAAATTACAAAACAAAATTGCCAATGATAATCATATACCACATTTGAAAACCAATCCACAAAAGAAGAGAAATTAAAGAGAAGCCGTCAGAGCAATTGAGACGTACCTGGAAGCGAGTTTGGTGAAGCAGCAGAGAAGATGAAAACTCCTTCAGGTTCAAGTTTAACCTTGGCGTCCTAGGTATCAGACAGAAGCACTGTAAGGAAAACCTTGTCCTCCCTTTCAGCCCACTTCACCTCAGGATGACGACTGCAAAAATTGGAGCATTAAAAGCAAATTTCAACAGAGTAGCAAGAAATTCACACGGAAAAATTTCTATGCCCGATGAGTTTGTTGTGACTATTATGAGTTCTGCTTTCACAGATCTTTATTGCTTTCTGTATTTATCCATTGATTAATGATGATTAGTTATTTTCTGATTTTTGTGCAGGATCTTAATATTAACATAATCCTCACTGACTATTGTATATCTGGGATGAATGGCACTGAAAACCCAAAACCAAAATTCAAACCAAACAAAACCTGAAAAAAAAAATTGAACAGCGAATTTGGTGAAGGCATACCGATTAGCAGGCACAAAAAAGGACCTGGGTTCTGCTATCAGCTTCTACTTCAAACCAGTGCAATGGATCACTGAGATCTGAGGCTCCAATCAGTTCAAAACCTACAAAAACAGAAAAGAAAATCAAAACAAAACCCACAAAAAGGACGAAAACCCAGACCAATTCCTCCTTTTATCGTTCAAAATTCAAATCAACAAAACTCAACCATTACCTTAAACCACCAATGACCGATCTCTCTCTATCACTGCAGCAAAGCTTTTGTAAAGTTTGGGTTCTGCTATTAGCTTCTATATTTCAAGAGAACAAAGAGGAAGCTCGGGTTTGGGGTGGCAACGATTGTGTCAATGATGCGATTTTTAGAGCTGGAGGAAGGAAATAGGAAGAGAATGATAGAAAGTGGGTCGAGAGGAAGAGCAAGATCTGATTTTTTCAAATCAGTGAAGATATTGAGGGCAAAAGCGTCATTGTACTTGCTGATTTTTTCTAATCGGCTCGGCTGGAGCCGGAACTGTTCATGGTTTGTAAACAGTGATTGGCTGGAGCTTGTTCACGGCTTATGAACAGTGATTCGGACCAGGGGAAATAGTATATAGTAAATTTACCGAGAAGTAAAATCAAAACTCGTAAACTTCAATGACCATTTTAAGGCCCACATGTGCATGGATCACTAGTTTGTCATACAAAGAAAATCTTAGGGTCATTTGAGGAAAACGTAATGTTTCTTAGGCATTGCAAGAACCATACAACATCAAATCAACCAAAGCATAAATGTTTTTGCCATCTCTGTATTCATTTTTAAAAGTGTGTTGGAAATTTATGTTTGAATCAAAAACCAAATGGGACCTAAATTAATTTATGCAATCAGGAAAGGAATACATAAAAATACCACAAATCTACTTCAAGTACTGGATAAATTTCTTGAGAAATTATCTGAAAATTATTTAGTTTTCTTTTGACTTGGATCCGAGCAAATATGGATCGCCAACAAGTTAACATGTTCGTATCTTGATAAAAGTTCAGAATTAAGAATTTCAGTGTTACAGATGCAATTGACACAAAAACAATATGCTATTCAATTAAGTGACCAAATGGGATAATATTTCCAGACTGATTCTTATTAAAAAGATCAAACATATCCTATGTTTTTGCATGAAGAGAAAACAGGGGAGGGGGTTATTATCCGAAAGTGTGTTCTAGTGCAGTATGTTTTGTACAATCATGCTAATACAATGAGAGTTTCAGCAACTATAAAGTAAATAAAAATAACAATGCACAAGGAAATGACAAGAAACACCATCCTACAAGTAACAATGTTTGGTAAAAGATACAGAGGGGAAGAGGCAAAGGGGATTATAAGTATGCATGTATCCTCTTCTTCCACTCTATGTCTTCAGTTAATGAATACCCCAAAGTGCCTAAACTGTATACCACAATCACATGTGCCCCAGCTGAGTCTTACTGGAGTACTTGTATCTCAATTATCATGTGATCTCTACATAATTTCTGTTATATAGAAACTATAGGCAATAGTGTACCTTCAGCTGCAAGATTGACTACCATCCTTTCAGCATGGGTTTGGACATCTAAATCTTCAGATATCATCAGTTGTATGATCTTTTGAAGCCTGACTGAAGGTACGAAGAAAAGACTTGTCAATCAAGATATCTCAGCAAGTGAAAGTGGAAAAGAAAAACAAAGTTCTGCAGTCCAGACATTTGTCGGCTTTAGTATATAAGAATCTTACCTTCTTCACATATTATGCAATTCAGGCCCTCTGACATTGACTTTCATAATCAAATTCTTCTTCTTTAAGTTTTACCGTGTTTACTATTTTCATTGCCTGAAAAAGAAACAAGAAACATTCTATATGGTATTACCATTAAAATCAATGAGCTAACTAACAGCATGGCATTAGCAGTTGGGAATATTAAAAGAATGAAACGAAACAGATACTTAAATTGGCATGGCAACTCAGTTCAGCCATATATGAAGGTTAACATAAATTATCATTAAATTTTAGTCTCTTTTTTTTCATGAGTTGCTTATCTCCTTGGTATAGCCTCTATGAGTAAGCCACTGCATTACTTTTTAAAGACTAGGTTAATGAATTAAAGCCCACATTTCCCTTGATTCTCATCTTCGATTAACCCTCTCCTGTCTCTCTTCTTTCCTTGAAAATTTCTACTTTGATTCCACATCACAATGGGGCCTACTCCTGGATAAAGTGGTAATTGTTGTTCTTAAACCCAGACAAGACCAACAAATTGAGCTAGTTATTATCGACAATATATATCAGGACTAAAAAATGGCATGGACTTGTTTGGACCAGGTCACTGACAAAGTGGAGGCACGAGTATTGAGTTCTAACATTAGAGCATCAGCAGTGGGGACTCATTTTTTGGACCCAAATATGGGTCCAAATTGACCGTAATCCAAATTTGAGTCCATCGGAATAGTGAATAAAATGACTTACTTTTTTGGGTGCCACAGTGGTGCAAGACTCATTTTTGGATTCATATTTTTGGACTTATATTTTTGGACTCAAATTTGAGTCCTAAATTTGAGTCATCTCCACTGTGGCATATAAATATTGGACCCAAAAACCCCACTTGTTCTCTCTCATTGATGAATCATCAATTTCTCTCTCCAAAATCCTCTCAAATTAGTTGCACATGGGGGGACCCACAAATATAGGTCCAAAATTTTTGAGTCCAAACTGGACCTATATTTGGGTCCAAAATTTAGGTCTCCGGCAACTATAAGTCCTACTCCTCCGATCCACTGTGGGTGTTTTTGGACCCAAATATAGGTTTTGGACCCAAATTTGGGTCCCCATTGTGGATGCTCTAAATAAACTCAAATTAGGCCACAAGATTCCATTCCGTATCAATAGGTGCCTTTTCGGTAAGAAAAATATTTAAAATAAAAAAGAGCACAACAACATGGAAGCAAATATAGACTATATATTGTACCCAAAAAAAAATATAGACTATATATTTATACACCTAAAGTGAGAATACATTATCTAATTGTAATAACCCGAATCTTCATATTTAATTTCTCGGATATTCTTGAAATTAATTAAGGGAATAGATGTTCGTTCTCTTGTCTATTTTGTGAAGTGAAAGCTGTTCGGAACGAATATTTACTCGAAACGTTTTATTTTCGAGAGGTCAAGAGTTGACTTTCTTATTCGCTAATTTTCTCTGATGACTTCCTTTACGAAAGTCATAGAGCTTGTCATTACGAGTTCGTAGACATATGACACGCTAATTTCTGATATCATACGAAAGAGTTATATATGGTCAGCGGAAGTTTAACCTATTATTTTCGAAGTTTTTCTGACCCAGTCAACTATTTCGTAAAAACTGCACCAATGTGTTTATTATATGAAGATGTGATCTTCTAATGATTTGTAGTAGACATTTTAAAGAAACTCTCAGAGTGGGAATCACCTGAAAATCATATTTCTAGAGTTAGTTATGATTTTTACAAGATACATAGAGCACAAGAATAAATGGAATTGAGCTTGTGATGGAAGCATGACCCAACATTGATCTCAATCTTCTAGAACTGATCTAAGCAATCTAGTAGAACTGATCTAAGCAATCTAGCTACTGATCTAATTATTTTCATAGCAAATATACCCCTTCTTCATCCCAAGAATCAAGTAATTTTAGTTAATTAACCTTAAGTGTGAAAATAGTTTGTAACCACAACATGTTTAACTCTACCCATACTCATACTCTATAAAAGGACTTCATTCCCCCTTCTCCAAACCACAACATAATTTCAAATGATATTTCTCACTAAGAGAATTAGTGATAGGTGTTTGTAAACTAGGAAGGAAAGGGAGTTACCTAAACTTGGTACTTACTAGGAAGGAAAGAGAGTAACCTAAACTTGGCACTTACTAGGAAGGAAAGAGAGTAACCTAAACTTGGCACATTCACATGAAAGGTTCCAATTTTGCATCAAAACCTCAAGAGCTTTTCTACTTAGCTTCTGAAATCTTCAAGTAAGTACAGAATACATCCTTATAGTCTTTTATCTTTAAGATTTATCAAAGTGCATGATCAACAAGGAAATAGAAAAGAATAAGTTTTATAGAAAACTTAAATCCTCTTTTCTAAAATTATTCCGGCAGCCAACTTAGGGAGCTTTAAATTCATATTTATGGGCATTTTACCATCTAGACTTCTTCATCAAAGTTGTTCCATATTGTGTCTATTATTCCGTGTTCAAATTTCATGTTCATCTAGCGGGTATAACTTTCTGAATCTAAGTATTTAATCAGTATACTCGCTGGAAAACCTCCAAGTTGTTCATAACTTCAAGTGATCATGTCTCACTCACTTCTTAATTAAATTTGATGATCTTTATATCAAAACAAAGCTTAGAACCTGAACTTCTAATCTGAAGAATATCACAACTAATTTCCAAGTTTACAGTAACGAAATAATTTAAGTACAAAGGGTTAAAATAGAGTATAACTATTTCTGGACTGTTTGGTAAATCTTGATTTCTGGACTTAGACCTTGTGGACATGTTTATTTGGACTATACCATTGGACTCTTTACGAAAAATCCTTCAAAATTGTGCATTCACTTGATTAATTCAGACTTGTAATGGACAATATAACAAGTTTTGAAGTTTGACGATTCTAATCGGAGAATCATGAACATGGGTGATGAACTTCTATGGTTTTGGACTTAAGAACTGAAAATACTAATAACAATATGAATTGCTTATATTGTCAATAATTTATCTTTAATGCTTGTTCTTTATTTCTACCTATATATTCTACTTGAATTTGTTATTAGTAATTTTGTTGTTACATAAGTTCAATTACTTATGTTCTACATTTATGTACATATGTATATATTGTTTTACATATGTTTATGTTTATTTGCATATAATTACTTACAATCTCATAATGATTATTTTGTTTACTAAGTAGATATGTCAACTTAGTAATACATGTATGTTAGCATGTATTCATATGGAAGTATTGTTAAATGTGTATATTTGAGACATCATTTGCTTAACTTGCTTACCTTGATTTTTCACATAATTTTATGTGTATTGATGAACCTTGTTCACTACTTGAGTTTATCGAATTATGTCTTTCGTCCATGTTATATATACATTTATGTGGAAAGACTTAAGAGTGTAACTACATATGTTACGAATTATAATTTGTCTTCAATAAAGATTGTATTTTGTGGATCTAATTATGTTTGATAATTTATGACACAGGGAGACGGTATATCCTCGAGCTTAAGTGAGTTACTGGTATGAACAATCTATGGACGTTCGAAGTTAGCTGTGGGCTCACATCCATTCAGATAGTGCACTATTATACTTTTAGGGTATTAAGGATCCTTGAGTATACATGATCGGTATTAAGGACCGGGTATGCTGCGGCTTAACCTGTTAAGTTACAGGTCTTATATTTTGTTACCAGTAAATAAATCTTAATCCGTAAAAGAGTCATTAAAAAGTGAAGTATTTAATATTCTGATCGAATGCATATTTGTTTGCCATATTTTATTGGCATGTGAATCTATGATCATTATTCATGCTTGACATTATGAACCTTGATATGCGGTTTTCATAGAATTATGACCAGTTAAATCCAAAATCATGTTCTCACATGTGCCCCAGCTGAGTCTTACTGGAGTACTTGTATCTCAATTATCATGTGATCTCTACATAATTTCTGTTATATAGAAACTATAGGCAATAGTGTACCTTCAGCTGCAAGATTGACTACCATCCTTTCAGCATGGGTTTGGACATCTAAATCTTCAGATATCATCAGTTGTATGATCTTTTGAAGCCTGACTGAAGGTACGAAGAAAAGACTTGTCAACCAAGATATCTCAGCAAGTGAAAGTGGAAAAGAAAAACAAAGTTCTGCAGTCCAGACATTTGTCGGCTTTAGTAAATCCAAAATATTTACTGAGAAGAGAAAATACATGTTTAATTGTGGAATATGTATTTGTGATTATGTGATGATGTTGAGTATACATCGTTTAAAGATAATCAATATCTATTTGTGAAATGTTGATAATGTGCTATGTTGCATACTTTGTTTAGAGATAATCAATATCTACTTGCGATATATTGATATTGTGATATGTCAATGATGCATTATCAATCTATTACATTTGAGACTGAATTATTTGGGTCAAAGACGTTCTTGATATATGTGGATTATATTCAATTAATAAAATTGGTATAAAGCAATATAAAATGTTCTTAGTACATTTTTGATTGGTTGTTCAATTTTGATGTCTTATAAGATATATCAATATAAGAATGTAAGATGTACTTATTGGGCATGTGTTGCTCATGATGTTACACTTCTTTGTTTTCAGGTTACGATACTTGGGGAAAAACGGGGTGAACCAATGAATTAATGTTTTTCTACAACTATTCAAATTGAATAATTGTAACGTCTTTTATTCCACTAAACTCTGGTATTGTAAGATAATAACGATTTTGTTTTCAAATGAAAGCATTATTTCAGACATTTGTTTCATTTAATTTATTTTGCTTTTAGAATTTAGTCACGCTGCAAATTCGGATACCATATTTCATTATAATATTGGTCTCGGGTTTGGGGGCGTGACACTAATCACTAGTGTATCATGAACAAAGGAAATTTTTTATGAATTTTACATAAGAAGTCTACTGAATGACCAAATGATATACCAAACCAAATATATAAACCCATATACATATCAAATAACACAGTAAGTCTAAGTAATGCAATATTGCAAATTGGATATTCAAAATGTAGAGAAGACTATAAATATATTGGAACAACCTCCCAATGAATCACGTAACAACCCTTGGAATCTCAATGGATTTCTTGTTCGACATCACGCACAAATTGTCCTACCAGTAAATAAGTAAAAGAATCTAACAGGATTAAATAGAAACTTAGAACAATTACGCCGAAGAATCTTTGCAAAAGCTCTCAGCGCAGACTTGATCACGAACAAGTTTCAAAGTACCTTTTTCTCAATTCTCCTCAGCGGCCTTGCCCAATCCGCTGGATCTGAAGCCTCGAGTCAATTGGCTCAATCCAAGTATGCACCGATCTCAATTGTAGATTTGGGTATGTTTAGGTGAAGGAAGAGGAGATAATTGAGGGGTTTTTTTTTTGTTTGGAAATGGAGAGAATTGAGGGTTGGGAAGAGGGAACTGGGTTTTAGTTTTCCGGGCGGATGGAAATTTTGGTGTTTAGATTTTAAATAATGGATTATATTTTCTTTCATTTGTTTATCCACATGGCAGTGCCATGTCACCAGTTAACTGACACTTCATCAGTTAACTGACACATTAGCAATTAACAAATCTCTTTAACAGAATTTTTAACCCCAGGTATATAAATAACTAACCGAACTATGTTCAGGTACACAAATGGCAAAATTTAGAACTTGGGTATAAAATTAAAAATGTCTTCGTAAATATAATTAATCCTATTAAAAATCAATCAAATTATTATATTATGGTACACATTTTTCATTAACCAAACAGAAAATAGAAATAGAAAATGTATGTTAAAACTGCACCAAAAAGAAAAATAATAAAAATCGAGAAGAGAAAAACTCTTTCTACATTTTCCTTTCGGTTGATCATTCCCAGAGAACTCTTTCTCGAGTTCCCGATCAAACATTTTGGCAATGGTACTGCATTGGATTGAGGTTGGGAAGAGTTCACCATTTCCTTATCATATTTGCGGAAAATAAAACTGTGTAAATCAAAATCGTTCAAATACATGAACAGAATCCAAATCCAAACCCAATCTAATCTCAGTTTGTGACGACCCGAATTTTAAATTTCTTAATTTTGAGTCAAAAACTATTTTCGAGGAATTTTTATTATTTTTAATATATCTTGAAAATTATTTGATTTTTTTTAGTTTGTCAAATTTTATTCGTTACTTAGCTACTAAGTTATATGTGGATATGATCGTTCATATCTATCTCTTCATTACTTAGTGATTAAGTTATCTGTGGATATGATCTTTCGAGTTTATCCAAAACCATGTGGATAAGATTGTTTGAGCTTATCCAAAACTATGTGGATAGAATTGTTTGAGCTTATCCACAACCGTATTATTATATTATATTTCTTTCTTAGCGACCAAGAAATGTACTACTTTAAATAGGTCTGATCGTATAATTCTTTCTTCATAAATTTTCCGAGAGAGTTTCTCGCTCCTCACTTTCTCTCTCTAGTTTCTCCCTCTAAAACTTCTGCGGATGATAACTTTTGATCTGTTACTCCGATTTAGGATCCGTGAAAACTTACGGATTCGTCTCGATGTCATTTTTCTATCCATGGAGGTTTAAGTGAGATCAAACGGTTATTCTTATAATGCTCGTATTAGGAGGCTCGTAATATCGTTGTTATGCTCGGTAATTCTCGGAATCGAGGTGAGTGGGTTATGTAATGTGTTCTAAATTTCTCATTCTATTTCTAAAATCTCTCTATCTTTTTCAAGTGAAGCATGTGTATTTGTGAAATATATTATGTAGAAATATTGGTTGAGGTTATTCATGGAACATGAGAACTTCTTGATTGGTTATGCCGAGGTAAGGATGTGACACACGGAGCTATAGGACGAGGATGTCATTAGATGCCCGTGGGGATTACTAAATTGAAGGATAACCATGATATGAAGGGACGATGTGATGTGATGAGGAATTGGATTATTATATTATGTTTATACCGTGTGTAAAACAACATAGCTTCACTGACATATTACATGATCTACTCACTGAGCGCGTGGTTTTGCTCACCCATCAATCTCTAATATTTTTTGCAGAGAATTACCTAAAGTTTGACGAGCATAGAATGACGAGCTTAGATCGAGGTGTTTTTATTTTGTGTATTTGTAAATGATTTTTTTATTTTTAATAGATCAAAGTTGCGCAGCGGAAACGTATTTTCTTGTATTTTATTTTATTTTTTACTTTGTAAACACTCACACCTCGGATTCGGATTTAGGTGCCTAAAAACCACCGACACCGGGTTCGGGGCGTGACACAGTCTCTTTGAAACTCTCTCCCTGATTTAGCAGAGAGTTTGAGAGGTATTCTAAAATTTAATTGAATGCGTGAGAAAAAGGGGTTTAGTTTTAAAGAGAGTCATTTCGCTTCTCCCTATCGTGATTCGAATTTTAGTTGTTAGGGAAGGATCAAACACCTAAAATATGGAAAATTCTCAGGTTCACCCCCTTGAGTGAACCTGCTCGTTCACCCCCCTCCCCACTTAACATAGTTGTACTTCATAATTTCATAATTCAACCGTTCATATCATAACTTATCCTTCATAGATCACCTCTGCAAAAAATCAATCGAATCGGAGATCTTTTGGTCACTCATTCATATGAAATAAATAGACGGTTCATCATAATAGTAGTAATTATTGTCAGAACCGTTCATTTGTTTCAATAATTAGAGTGACCAAAAGATCTCCGATTCGATTGATTTTTTGCAGAGGTGATCTATGAAGGATAAATTATGATATGAACGGTTGGATTATGAAATTATGAAGTACAACTATGTTAAGTGGGGAGGGGGTGAACGAGCAGGTTCACCGAGGGGGTGAACCTAAGCATTGCTCCTAAAATATTACATCACGTTTTTTTGCCTTAATTAAGACAAATGTTTCGGAAACATATGATTGTTACAAGTGTTCTTTTTGTGTGCACGACCTGCGCCTGCGCCAATTGGCGATTTCTATTGTACTTTCGGTTGTTGTTTGGCACAAATCTTGTTGCTATTTTATGTTTTGTTACCCTTGTTAATAAAGAGGTGTCACTATTATTCTCAAAAACAATAAAAAATCAATACTCCCGCAATACAAAATAATTACTCCTTGCAAATACCATTCAAGTCGTTGATTCCATTAACTCTATTGTCAGACTTTGCATATTTGTTGAGAACTTTGTCTTACTATTTTTTCAACTTTAATTAACCAATCAATTAGGGAATGTTGTATCCAAATCTTTCGGCCTTGGTTAATCGAAAAATCTTTCGGCCTATTCTTATTGCTAATCCACACATTAGCCCCGTGTGAGGCTCAACAATCTGGATGTGCTGCATGTAAAGGCAAAACCGCCAAATATCGCATAACCGCTTCAAATGACTTGACCAAAAAGACTTGTCAAATTGGTAACCTCAGTATCTGATATATTTAGAAAATACAATTTGAAGAGTAAAATTCGCTAGAATTTATTAGAGATGCTCAAGTTTTCATGAGTTGATTTCATGTCTCAACATTGATGTTCATCGATTCTATAAGCAATTTCATACGATTGGGGGACAAAATCTTCTTTCATGAACATGACTCATAGTTATCGAAGGTCTTGTGAAGATACAAATTAATTGTGTAGGTCGTGATCTTTTGATAGAAAGAAAAGTGGGGTGAAAAGCAAAACAATGGCGATTAACATAAGCCAATGCTGTAAGTACAGGTTGATTATATGCAACATGCTCATTTCATTTTTCACAATAATATGAAGAATTAAAGGGGATAGGCAAGTTGGGCAAGGTGACAACCCAAGCATGTGATAATCATGCGCAAAAGACATGCTCAAATCTTGAAATATATTGGTCTGTCTACCACCAAATCTGAAGACTGAAAAGATAGTTCTGGAAAGTGGAGCATTATAACATTATTCACCAAAAAGATAGTTCAAAATGTATGCAAGACCTTTCACCATGAGTGAATGTTATTGAAGGAGACTCGGAGCTTCGAATCGACACCGATCAAGCAGCATAGCCCGGATATCTTGGAAGCTCTTGCCTAACTTTACCATATTCATATACGTACAGCATATCTAGAATGAATCTACAAAGAAGCTGATATGGTGACTCATGAGTTTTGGATTTGGTTCAAGATTTCGGTTTCATACAAGTTACATTTGTGTAATCAGTTGTTACTTGTTAGGGAGGTTGTAAGTGATTACTTCAGGTTATCGGTAAGAACAGGGAGTAACGAACCCAGAAAGAAACGACACCAACCACCCCATCAGAGTTTGACCATTTTGGTTGTGATTCTTCTTAGAAGGTGAAGTATAAAGAAGTTACGGAAAGAGTAAATTCATTTCACTATATTTTTTCGGTTTCTCTGCGAATGAGTTACACCAGTATTAACAGTTGTGACTAAGCTATAGCAGCAGATATATAAAATTTGAGCATTGGTTTTCAGTTAGAGGATCAAGTGAAATCTAAATCATCTTCATGGACTGCAAGTAGTCATGGATATAACCATAAAACTCATGCTGCATTGGTGAATTTCAAGCTTATCTTCAGATTTCACTCATCGCGTACAATTTTCATATAAACTGGAAAAATGGTACAGCTATGAAACTTTACTTGCTGCCAGTAAAAAAGAATAAACACTCGAACAAACAACATAACTGCCCATTACGATGCTTTACCTATCCAAACAAGACCATGGCCACTTACATAACTCGAAAGGAAAATGGGCCTCTTTGTGATTTTATTGCAAATAGAAGTTTTTCCTTTCAAATTTAAATTACATGCACAAGCTTCCCTGACATGCAAAGAATGAATGATCTAGCTTACCTAATGGAAATCAACTCGTCTAATGTATAATAGTATAGAATTTACAAATCATGCTGCGGCAGACTGTTTGTCGTCATGGTCTTCCAGATTTAAAGCTCGAAGCAGCTTTGGCCAGGATTCTGGAATCCCTCCAGGAAGATCAAACTCCAACAATTTTCCCCGACTGCGGTAAAACTCCTCCACAGGTTGACTCTGCAAGAACAACATGATATGTGATACACCAATCATTAACTGAAACAAAATCCAAGATTGTTGGTAATTATAGTTGACTAGTGAAAATAAAGCTTTTCCCATTCAAAAAAACTGAGGACCAATGACATAGACATTTCTTCACCGGCCAATGTCCAAATGCAGACTTATAAAAGCTACAAGTAGTCCAGCTATGACTAAATGTTGTTCCAAAGAATCAATATTTGACATATAATAGCCTTTTCATGAACTAAGAACTTTGTCTTATGTATGCATAAAATTTTGTCTGAGGCATCAATCCTAAGGAGAAAAAAGGTGGAGGGCCTTATTTCTATAGGCGGCAGTGTCTCAGTCATATATTACACACTAGTTAAATGATTCCTTGAAATTATAGAACAGAACATTCCAAAGAAACAATACCATTTCATTATAAATACGTAGTCGTCTCTTAACAACTTCTTCAGTGTCATCAGAACACATGATAAGCTTCGATGCACAATGTGGAGGCGGAAGAAGTGGAGCCATGTACATGCCAGGGTTCCCATCCTCAGCTTTAATGTCAATGCTGGCAACATTAAAATTTCCTCCACACTCACTACAAATCCTTCTTCCAATGCACTTTGCAAGCAAAGCCTCTTCCCGAAGCTTTAGGTTGACCACCAAGTCAATTTCTGTTACTCCCTCTAAAATTTCCTGTAAAGTAACAACTAACAAAACCTTAGAAGGCCTTCTCAAAAAAAAAAAAAAAAAAAAACCTTAGAAGGCAAGTTATAACTTATAACCATAGAGGCCAGAGGCATTCTATTTGAAAGGAGGATGAGGAGCACGGGAGCACGTAGGCAAACTGAATTAATGAGACACGAGAATATAATTTCCATTATATAAAAAGTTCTGTTGCCAATATAACAGCGCATGCCACTGGAGCATTCTAAAAGTAAAGAAATACATACTACTAGACCTGAAAAGTCCCACTACAAATTGCACAATCTTCATGTAATGTTGAATGGTAAATGTACTCGGTCTAACAAATTAACAATCATATGGAAACTGAACATACAGAATTGAGAAATGGGAACAAATCTCTTCTATAGCTATGCTAAATGAACTTCTGTCTGCTCATGAAGCTAGGGAGCTTAAACTAAGTAACTTATAAAGCAAAGTACAACTTGACTTCCATAAGCAAACATATTAGAATTTAGAAAGGACAACCATATTTGAAACATAGACCGGCAGATTCAAAACATGCATAAGCTTTACAACCAAAAGAAGGCAAACAGAAATACCATTACGATGTCATCAGGATATTTTTACAGTTATAACACAATAATCAAGCAATCACTTCAAAGACCATAGATTCACGTGTATGTTTCAACTCTATTAATCTCAACTGATCCTTAGCAGTGATGGCTTACCCTTTCAGTGCCTATTCGATCCCGTCACATTTCCATTCAAGAACTTCTTCAAGCCTTTGTTGTGAGATCAATATCTCAACCAGAGTTCAATGTCATGGAAGAAAATGATACACCAATTCAACAATGTCTTTACCATAGATAACATCCTCAAGATGATACCTTACCCCTTTAAATTTTAACATCGCATAATGCAGTCGGTGATAGATTCATGCACAAATAATATGCTAAACAACTAACATGTAACAGTAAAGCTACATCTCCATTCAAGAACTTCCTCAAGCCTTTGTTGTGAGATACACTCATTACAATGTCATGGAAGAAAATGATACACCAATTCAACAATGTCTTTACCATAGATAACATCCTCAAGGTGATACCTTACCCCTTTAAATTTCAACATCGCATCTTTATGGAATGTAGGTCGCTGCAAGTAGTCATGGATATAGCCATAAGACTTGTGCTGCATTGGTGACTTTCAAACTTGTCTTCAGATTTCACTCATCGCGTAGAATTTTCATATAAACTGGCAAAGTGGTACAGCTATGAAACTTTAATTACTTGCTGCACGTAAAAAAGAATAATCACTAACAAACAACATGACTGCCTATTGAGCCATGTACATATATGCCAGGGTTCCCATCCTCAGCTTTAATGTCAATGCTGGCAACATTATAATTTCCTCCACACTCACTACAAATCCTTCTTCCAAGGCACTTTGCAAGCAAAGCCTCTTCCCGAAGCTTAAGGTTGACCACCAAGTCAATCTCTAAAATTTCCTGTAAAGTAACAACTTACAAAACCTTAGAATGCAAGTTATAAGTTATAACCATAGAGGCCAGAGGCATTCTATTAATTTGAAAGGAGGATGAGGGGCAAGGGAGCAGGTAGGCAAACTGAATTAATGGGACATGAGAATAAAATTTCATTATATAAAATGTTCTGTTGCCAATATAACAGCTGGAGCATTCTAAAAGTAAAGAAATACACACTACTAGACCTGAAAAGCCCCACTACACCAGGACTCTTGTAAAATTGCACAATCTTCTTGTAATGTTGAATGGTATATGTACTCGGTGTAACAATCATATGGAAACTCAACATACAGAATTGAGGAATGGCAACAAATCTCATCTATAGCTATGCTAAATGAACTTCTGTCTGCTCATGAAGCTAGGGAGCTTAAACTCAAGTAACTTATAAGGTAAAGTACAACTTGACTTCCATAAGCAAACATATTAGAAAAGACAACCATATTTGAAACATAGGGAAGATTCAAAATATGCATAAGCTTTGCAACCAAAAGAAGCAGACAGAAATACCATTACGATGTCACCAGGATACTTGTTTTATAGTTTTAACACAATAATCAAGTAATCACTCCTCAAAAGACCATACATTCATGTGTATGTTTCAACTCTACTAATCTCAACTAATCCTTGGCAGTGATGGCTTACATCATCATCATCATCAATCATCAATCACAATCACCTCTGGCTGCTTTTCTTCTTCAGAAACGTCAACGAAGGAGTATTCAATTTGCTCGATAGTTTTACAACAATTCGCTGTCACAACCTCTGGCTTAACACTCTTGACAATAACAGTGTCAGCTAGCAACAAAGAGAATTTTTGGGTTCTGGGATTACTCTGCAGGTTCTGAAAACCGAGTGACACATTAAACACCATGCCTTCTTTCATCACTTTGTCATTTTTCCCATTAAGCTTCCACCCAGATTCATGGAGCTCAAGACCAATGCCTGATCCAGCATGTTTTGTCAACTTATCTACTAATTCAGGAGCCTCCTTCTCCACAACAGAAAGGGCTGCTTGATAAGCATCACTGACTTTGTTCCCTGGATTCAACTCACTAATGGCTGCTTCATGGGCCTTGAGAAGAACTGTATATGCCTTTTTCTGAAGGGGAATCGCATCAATCAACAAAGTCCTGGCAACAACAGAGCAGTAATTCTTAAATCTAGTTCCCACGGAACATATGATAACACTAGGAGAATCATAGTTCAGGAACATTTCACTGCTAGATGCACTGGGGCTGAAATCAAAATTCCCACCACTCTGAAATATTGGAAGGTAGGCTATATCAAATTCATCTCCATAGTTCAGGCAAGTCTTTGAGGGTTTCAGTATAGCCTTTGATGTCTCTTCACTTAAAGTAGAATGAAGAACTTCCTTCTCCATATTAATAACCTTCTCAAGAAGCTCCTTTATCACAAATTCTTTCATGACATCAGCAGCAAAGGAAGCAGATTTCTTGACCTTCTCAATCTCATCATTGTCCTTAACAGCAAACAAGTGAGACAACCCATCTGTTACATCAGCTAGCTGAAATTTTCTTCTCTTCAGCTTCTTAGACCATGACTTTGGGAGATGTCCTGTAGGAACCTCATCTTCAATGTGTCCAACAACAGCATTGACATGAAAGGTACTGGCAATAGCATCCAGAGTATCACTCTCTGCCTTCACATATAACACAACATCTACCCCAACAGCCTCCTTGGCAGGCTTCTGGACAATTTCAAATAAAGAAGCCTCCTCCTTGCTGCTACATAGACAATAAATCTGCTTCTTAGTGAAAACGATGACACTTCGCCAAGGCACTAAACCAAATAGCCACGTAGTTAATGCTGAAGACTTCAAATAGCATGGCTTCTTGTCCTTTGGCCTTTCACTCATTGCAATTGACAGAACGTCTGCTGAACTCCAAAGATCTATTCGCTGTTCTTCCCAATGCGAATACAAAATCTTCAATCTCTCACCAAAATTTTTCAAAACAATGTCTGCCAAGTAGATTTTCTGCATCACACCAAATTGGGGAATCAAGTTAACAAAACTCTAAGATATTGATAAATAATATCAATTCATTTTTGCATTAATTATTAAAGAAAATTCAACAAACACTCACCCGCTGAGTGGACAAATTTTTCTTCAGCTGGATTATAAGGGGATCAAGATGAGAAAAGGTTTCGATTCCCTCTACATTTGCTTCTGCGGTTTGGTTATCATCTTCATCAGAACACTCCAACATCACCTCTTTGTCGATGATTCTTTGTTCACTTTGTATATCCTCCAGACTAACAGACAGCCAAATCGAAATCATTCATACAACTAATCATAGCTAATGTTGAAGCAAACACAGATATGGATAAACCAAATTAAAATGCAGGAGAAAATAAGTAGACACACAGAACACAGATATGTTGAAGAGCAGCAAGATCTTTCACTATGACAACATAGTAGAGATTACAAGAGTACATATAGGTCTACTCTTTCTACCCGAATCTCTATCAGCTAAAAGCACTCAATAACAAATAACAAATCCCAAAACCCCTTACACCCAGTTCTCTCTCTCTACTCACAGAAAGAACAATAAGGACTTTTTCTGTTACTTTGCTTTGGAGCCTTAAAGATTCACTCTCTTTTTCCTCTGTTACACACTCTCTCTAAGTCTCTATTCTCTTCCTTTCGGCAGAGATATATATGGACTAAATACATCCCAATTCTCTTCCTTTCGGCAGAGAGATATATATGGACTAAATACATCCCACCCATCTGCTCTAGTGTGGCTTGTGCATTAAATGCTAGGTGTGAACACAAACTTGTCATGTACCATCATGATTGTGAATGATGATTACCTACTAAGACCTAGTTACACACCACCCATATTAATCACAACCAGCTAACTAGAACCAAAGTGAATAATCTAGTAAGTCACCCAACAGCTAAATTAATCCCTAGCTAGCAAATCGAGAATTCAACTAGTTTAATTAAATAGACATACTATTGCTTACCTCCACGGATCCCTCCTTGGTGCCGATGAAGAAGCCATTATAATAATAATCGTAGTGTGCCTCGGAATTTCTGAAAGCCAGATACGAAAGCTGACACGTTTGCAGTCCAAGTGTCGCTTAGCTCATTCCATCTGGTTTGGCGGTGACGTTTGCAGTACAAGTGTCGCTTAGCTCATTCCATTACAAGTGTCGCTTAGCTCATTCCATCTGGTTTGGCTGTGCTCTTCGTTCAGCGCTGTCTAGATTTTGCTTCTCCTTAACCTCTCCAGTCTCCACCAACGTGCTCTGCTCAACCATTATAACACGAACACATTTATAACCCAATCTCATAAATTCAATGCCCTAGCTTAAGATTATTAAATCTCCCAAAACCAAATCCATCCGTTCAATTATGTGATCTGAAATTACAAATCCGATGAATAACGAGATTGTGAGAGAAAGTTACTTATCGTACCAGGTCGCCGGAGGGATAAGGTGGCCCGCCAATGATTGGGGATCGAATAGAGTGAAGAGTGAGAGACTGAGACTTCAGGGGACACGTGGCGGGAGAGGTTTTAGGATCTCAGAATCTCAGATCAACGCTCGCACTCAACTGGGGGTATCCATGTGTCGCTCCTCCGTCATCTCATTCCTTCTGGTTTGGCTGTGTTCGTGCGTGTTCTTCTATTTTGTTTTTGTCTGCGAGGAGTTTGTGTTTCTATTTTGTTTTTGTCTGCAAGAGTTTGTTCTTCTATTTTGTTTTTTCTGCAAGAGTTTGTTCTTCTATTTTGTTTTTTCTGCAAGAGTTTTGCCCCCTTTCATATTTGGGATTGGGCCTTTCCTTGTTTGGGCTGCACCATTCCATTATTTTTGAATTATAATAATATTCCTGTAAAAGCCCAGACACAACCAAGAGAAACTACACAGCAGAGGTTACAGACTTTACAGTCCTAGCTCTAGTAGAATATTGACTACTTGTGGAGGAGGCTGCTTCATGAATTGAACTCCAAGCTCACCATCAAGACTACACTTTTTTTATTTTGGCTAAGACTACACTTAGAAATGGCTTTGCTTTCATTCCCATATGTTTATTCCCATACACATGCCTTATATCACAGCTAGAGAAATGACCTTGCAAGAATTGGCAACTGTTGATCACAGACTTTAGGGGATGCAAATCCAAATCATCAACACATTGGTTAACTAAATTCACAAGGACCTCAGAGTCACATTCCACCAAGAGATGCTGACAATTGAGGTGTATCCAACCGATTTACAGTCCTTTTTCGTTTTATGGTAAGTATTCACTATTTACTGTGCATTCTATTGTTTGTTTGTGAGGCTGGCGTAGGGTTGGGGAGCCACCCAACCATATGATATAGGCATTCATGAAAAGAAAGCCACCAAAACATATGGGAATGAAAGCAAAGCCAATTGCTTATTACTGCCCATATAAGAAATGTAGTGCCAGCCTGCCAGGATTTAATACTTTGTTTCAGTTTTCTTCCTTCACAGTTCATATGTCTATGGCTCCACATTTATTGCCTTTGCAGTTTAGAGAGGTGGTAGCTTTTCTTGCATCAACCATTTTGCTACCTGTGTTGTGTAAACTCATGATACCTTCTGTGTTAGTTTATATGCAGATTGAGTCATGCTGGAAGTGCAAACTAATCAGCCTTCAGGATGCAGCTGTTCCTTAAATCTTCATAAGATTATTTATGAGACGGTACAAAAGCAAATTCAATGATATACGAGTTGGCTTTACCTCCTCTTTGGTGAAGAAGAGACGATGAATTTGCAAGTTGAATAAATTTCTCCGGAGAAAAGATGTGATTTCATGTCAACTCTGTGTGAAAACAGCAGGAAACAGGTTAGCTCCTTCTTATCCTTGGCCCTTATACACATAGCATCTTCTGTTTGAGGCTTTAATTTCACTGTGCAATTGGCTGAACAAACATATATATGAGTCTCAGAATAAGGTCAAATCCATCCAAAATGAATGGAACATGCAAACACAGGAATGATCCAAAACGTAAATAAAGAAAAGAAGGCCATGAACAAAATTGTTCTTCAAACCATTACAAATATCAGTTGTGAATTATTACAGATCACTGGAAAGTCTGGAATTGAATTTTATTGGATAAGGCTACCCTTGCAAGGATTACCACCTTCCGATAAGTAGAAATTGTAGCCATTTTCAGTCTACAAGCATGGAATACAAATCCAAGTCTTATTCTCCTCACATGATAAATTTGGTCTTTATTTAGTACTTCTGTAACTTTTGACTGCCATAAGTAGATACTGCCATTCTCATAGACAACATTATAAGAACGAAAATCCACACACACTGTCAAGCTCAGCAATGGGTGTCCTTGCCTTTGTTTTCATGCACCTCCTGTTGAACAAATTTTCCACGGACACGTGGTCTCTGATCTGCTAGTTTCTTCCTGCTTTGGTATCTAACCTGAAAAAAGAAACAAATAAACAAAAAATCTTTTGCCGACTCCATGGAATGCCAAAAGTGATGATGCAGAGGTCAAATACAATACAACTAAAGGAAACTTTCTTCTGTCTGAAACATGCACGGTGAATAATGTTTCTTATGAAAATCTAGATATACATCCAAAGATGTCCAAGCATAATATGGATAACTTCAGGTTGGGAAAATTGCAGAGTTATGGTTTCTGAAAGATAGAGTGATGCTGCTTCATATTTATACAGATAGAGATTTAGAGTTACCTTCTTCTCGAAACATCTCTCCTTCCTCTTCTGGCGGAACTTATTCAAAGCAACCTCTCTTTTTGAAACATGATTTTGTTCAAGCCCACTTTTGCTCCCAACTCCAATTGGGCTGCTGGTTCCCTCTTTTGATCCTCTAGAATTTATGGGAGAGCTACTCATATTCTGCTCGTCGCTACTATGGTTACTTCCTGAGTCACTACTATGCAAACTGTGATTACCAACATTCCCTTCTATCGGTGCACCCAGCACATCAGATGGCCCACACTGTGGAGCTTCTGCTGCCATATATTTTTCAGACAACTCATCATGATTGGGTATCTGTTGGTGCTGGGGCACGTCATGCACATGGTGGTGATGGTGGTAATGGAGATGGTGGTGCTCAACCGGTACCTGCTGATTCAAGCCCCTTCCTTTTGCCAATATAGTGTTACCAAATGCAGCATCGGCCTTAACTTGTATTATAGGGTGAGATAATGATAAAAGGCTATCACGGTCTGGTTGGAAGGCAGAGAAAGATTGGAGTTGTTTGATTGTTGATTTCGGATCTGGTTTGGCCTCAAATGCCTTTTGTTTGGCAAGGAAATCAACTGTAGTGGAGTCCATGCCATTGTTGTTACTGCAGTCATTGGAATGATAAAGGGGAGTGCAGTTTGAATTACACTGAAAAATAGGCAATGATTTTGCCTTTTCTTCCTCTGAGCTGTCATGTAGAGGAGAATGACTAACAACGTTCACAGTTCCGGTCTGATTAGAAGTTGTACGAAAATTGTACCTGCAAAGCACCAAAAAAGTTCATATTTGGGGTCACATATTGGAATATTGGATTTAAATATCGTTTGGAATGACAGTGATTCAATTTTTGAGTAGCTGCATACCTTGAGAGGGATGAAAGGTCTAAATGTCTCAGAGCATTTCGGTCATGGACACTGAACCCAGTATCTAGAGCATCTGTCTGTGTCTTTAAACTGAGTTCAAGGGAAGGAATTTCTTTGCTGTCATTGATGTCCTTATCTCTTATGCCAAGAACTTTAGAGACACTATTTGGGATGTTAAACATAACACTTTGCATCTGAGGATCAGTGGTACTGTTAGTGGTGACACCCATCAGATCACCTGCTTGGTTTTCCAAGTGCTCATTTGGTTTTTCATTGTTGAGCTCCACTTGTCCTTTCTCTAGCTTATCATCATCTTTAGGTGACTTCATTTTAGAAAGTTTGTCTTTATTAGTGACAGCTATGTTGGTCATGCCTTTTTCTTTTGGTTCTCCAAGCCACAAATTTGGAATTTTAGGAACTCCGATACCCAAGTCTGTGCCCGTGATGTCAGCACCTAATGATAGGAAAGTAGCAACATTTTACCACAAAAGGAAAAAGAGGGAACAATGGACAATTAGACCTAGATGCCTACCAAGCTCTTCATTCTGCCCTTCGCACTCCCTTGTTGTAATTGCAGGCACCAAGTCGTTTCCAAATGCTTCAGGACTTGAATGAATAATAACCTGAGTGATCTGAAAGAGTAAACAAAGCAATGATCGGGAAATTCATCATTACCTCTCCAAGACTTCTACTAAAAGAAATTATATTACGTATAACTTGTGTAGGTTTATTAAGGGAACTTGAAGACAGTGGAACTGAAAAGAAACTGATTGTTTAAAAGTAGAGGTAGCAGATGATACACAACCTTCTATTTATCGTTTCTACTTTTTATCTTCAATTTTCGTTAACTGTATTCGTGCATTGAAATATGAAGTCCTGACCTTTTTTAAAGCAAAAGGAATACAATGCATTGGGTTTAATCTTTTGTATATGTGCAGCATGGCTTGCTCCAAATTATGCAGCTGGTAAGCAAACTAAACTCGAAAACACCATGAGCAGGTGAACTAATACTAAACAAGTAGATTTTTTGAAAGAACAATAGCTCAGTGATCTTATTCCAATAGTTCTACTTATTACCTAATTCTGCAACAGATTATCTCAATATCTGGAGGGGTAGTCGGTGGTGTTTGAGCAAACCAATTTGGCCGATGGATCTACTTGAGTCCTATATATTCTAAAGATAATAGATACTTTCTAGTAAATATACATATTGTTAGTAACTTAAAAGTGTCTTTTACATCCCAACAATATCAAGAATTACACTAGGTACTTGTTCCTGCAAACGATTTGGCCTGTCCAATTTAAATTAGATTCAATGTTCCTAGCTCATGATTGAACCGTAGAAATAGAATACGCAAATCTAGTTCAACAAAAAGAACTCAAAAGCTAATCAACCCTTTTGAATCATACAAATAAATTAAAGAAATTAGTGATTGTGAATCAGCTGACTGATAGTCACCAATCAACATCCACCATACATGAGAAAGGACATAGAATCAGATAAGCCAAATTAGACTTGAAATTAAGAACATAAAAACATAATGCCTATACAAGGAAGAATGTATACCTCTGTGCCACTTCCTTTGTCACTTTCATCCCTAGCATTCACACCAATGATTTCAATGTCATCCTCATGATTACTTCCAGTGTTCTTGTCTGACTCTTCAACACTTGTCGACGTATCTTTTTGAGTCTGGACACCATTTTCACTTGCACTACCACTGGACTGATGAAAAGTTGAGTAATGAAAGCAAACAGAAGATCAAAATTCTGCATTTATTTAGTAGTTTCATACATCAAGTAACTAAAGCAACTTACGCTGCGACATTTCCTCCAAGCATGCTGCCAAAGATTTTTGAGCTCATTCTTTCGAATAGGCTTCACTAAAAAGTCAACTGCACCCTTCGATAGACATTTAAACACCATACTCAAAGAATCATTAGATGACATCACTGCACAAAACTCACCAGGTTTAGCAGCTATAGTGCCCACTTATTAAAAATTCAATCGGGAATTAGTATTATTTTCCCATGGAGGATAATGTATCAGAAATATACTCACTAATTACAGGAATATCCTTGCAAGTTCTGTGGCTCATCATCTTGCTTAGGAGGTCAATGCCTGATGGACCAGGCATGACAACCTCAGTTAAAACAAGATCAACATGAATCCTATGATCTTTTAAGATATTCCAAGCTTGCAGTCCACTAGCTACAGATGTTACTGCAAAGATCAGATTCAGTGTCAGTTATATCAAAAAAAAAAAAAAAAGACATGTAGGTCAAAAAAATTTAACATCAATGAAACAAAAATCATCTGAGGTTTGGTACCTTAAATCATATCACGCAACATAAATTCTGCACTTCAAATATCAGATCATGCAAAGACGTAACACGAGCCAATTTGGGAATGACTGGAAAGATCATACTTCAACTTATAGATCATAAATATTTATGCATTGCATTACTAACCTTCATAGCCACACTTTCGCAGTAATGCACAAATGACAAGGCGAGTTGAATCATCATCTTCCACTACCATAACCTTGAGAGACTTGGTAGGCAGGAACCCTTCCCAGAAAATAGAAGGGTCTTGAAGCTGTTGTTCCGAACTCTGCTGGCCGGCCTGAGCCTGGACCTGAACCTGGACTGCTTCTGTTTGTGCATCATTTATGAGTTGCACATTCTCAGTAATCTGCAATTCATCTTCCTTTAAGATCCCTTGGCCCTCTCCCAAGACTCCCGTAACCGCAATACTAATTTCCTTGTTTTCATCTTGAGTATGGCAATCTAAATCGACACTCTCTTTGGTTACTGGACCATTGATATTCACCCGAACTTTCCCCATTTTGATAGCTTGAACATCCCGTTGTCTTCAAGATACAAGTCTTAAAACACTACAAAGTTCCAAATGCCTCAAAACAAGAACAATGAAATTCAAAAGAAAAATAGGCCTAACATGCAGTTCTATGATTTATGTAGCCAGAGTAAACTAACCCATAACTTCAGACCATCTTCCCAATACTTTCATATCATGAAAACTATAATTGAATAAATCAAATCCAAAAGGTAAGGCCCCTAATTCTTCTTCAATTATTAAGTTTACAACTTCCATTAACTGAAACCGATTAACATTTTTTCTCCTTAGTGATCAACAGCTACAATTACAGTAAGAAATTGAAATAAATAGCATGATGAACTAAACCTAACAGAATTTTGTGGACAAACATTTTCCAATTTAGCATTCAAAATATTGAAAATTGAACCAAGACTGAAAAGACAAAATCTTTTTTTTTTTCTTTCGTAGTAAAAATTTACCTCTACATTTGAGCTCGTTTCCAACCTCCAAATGAAGAATTTGAAGTTGCAGAACACAAGCTTGAAGCTTCGGAGCTCAGAGCTGAGAGAAAGTTAGGGTTTTTCTCTTTCGGAAATGAAAATTTGAAACAGAATTCATCGGAAATTGCCTCGCTCCGGCGAAGCTCTCAGGTTGAAATGTCGAAAAATTGGACTATACTTTATAATATTATACTAGCCCAACTGCTGACGTGGACGGAGTACGTGTCTGGATCTTGCTGCGACAGATGACACGTGGAGCATTGTGGGTAGAGTAAAAGGTTTTGGAGCCTTGGATTTTGAAATGAAGATCGGACGGTGTCTTTTTGGTAACATCAGGGGAGCCCATTTTTGGCGGGGAAGGATTTGAGAATGACTAATATGCCCCCTGGGAGAGACTCTGATTTTCCGGTGTGAGTCAACATCATGATGACTGTAGTTTCTATAAATAGTTGGGCAAGTTTTGTTTGGGTCACAAATTGACAATCACTATCTTCTCCTATCCGATAAAAAGAAAACACAATCTTATTCTATGTGATTTCTTTGATTTTGTGGTCCGGTTTTACTCTATGGTTCATTCAATTCTAAGTGATAATAATTGGTATATATTTATTGTAGTTTCTATAATTTGTTTATGTTTTTGTGCTAATATTGTGCTTGGAAAAATATAAAGAGTAAAGTGTTCTACCGTCAAAGTACGAGCATTTGTTAGAATTTCACTCACGTGTAAGACCTAACAGTAACACGTGCTCCACGACATGCACCCAGTTGTACTCGAGTAGTATAACTAGGTGCTCAAGTTTTCACGAGTTGATTTCGTGTCTCAACATTGATGTGCATCGATTCTATAAGCAATTTCATACGATCGGGGGACAAAATCTTCTTTCATGAACATGACTCATCGTTATCGAAGAGGATGTGAAGATACAAATTTCGTAGGTCGTGATCTTTGATAGCCAAGTTGATGAGTACCATATCTTGTATCACAAAAAATGGAAAGAAATAAAAGTTGGGTGAAAAGCAAAACATAGAGCAAATGCTGTAAGTGCAGATTGATTATATATAACACGTTCGTTTCATTTCTCACAATAATATGAAGAATTAAAGGGGATAGGCAACTTGGGCAAGGTGACAACCCAAGCATATGATAATCATGCGCAAAAGACATGCTCCGAATCTTGAAATATATTGGTCTGTCTACCACCAAATCTGAAGAATGAAAAGATAGTTCTGGAAAGTGGAGATTAGGCCTTTCAAAATGTATGCAGTACCTTTTAACTCGAGTGAATGTTATTGAAGGAGACTCGGAGCTTCGAATCGACACCGATCTAGCAGCATAGCCCGGATATCTTGGAAGCTCTTGCCTAACTTTACCATATTCATATACAGCATATCTAGAATGAAGCTACAAAGAAGCTGATATGGTTACTCGTGAGTTCTGGATTCGGTTCAAGATTTCGGTTTCGTACAAGTTACAGTTGTGTGATCAGTTGTTAGAGAGGTTGTAAGTGATAACTTCAGATTATCAGTAAAATACAGGGAGTAACAAACCCAGAAAGAAACGACACAAGCCACCCCATCAGAGTTTGATCAATGTTGTATCCTCGCCCAACTCACCATTTTCGTTGTGATTCTGCATAGAAGGTGAAGTATAAAGAAGTTACGGAAAGAGTAATTTCATTTCACTATATTTTTTCGGTTTCTCTGCGAATGAGTTACACCAGTATTAACAGTTGTGAAAGCTATAGCAGCAGATATACATAATTTGAGCATTTTTTTTTTTTTTTACAGCTATGAAACTTTACTTGCTGCCAGTAAAAAAGAATAATCACTCGAACAAACAACATAACTGCCCATTACGATGCTTTACCTATCCAAACAAGACCATGGCCACTTACATAACTCGAAAGGAAAATGGGCCTCTTTGTGATTTTATTGCAAATAGAAGTTTTTCCTTTCAAATTTAAATTACATGCACCAGCTTCCCTGAAATGCAAAGAATGAATGATCTAGCTTACCTAATGGAAATCAACTCGTCTAATGTATAATAGTATAGAATTTACAAATCATGCTGCGGCAGACTGTTTGTCGTCATGGTCTTCCAGATTTAAAGCTCGAAGCAGCTTTGGCCAGGATTCTGGAATCCCTCCAGGAAGATCAAACTCCAACAATTTTCCCCGACTGCGGTAAAACTCCTCCACAGGTTGACTCTGCAAGAACAACATGATATGTGATACACGAATCATTAACTGAAACAAAATCCAAGATTGTTGGTATTATAGTTGACTAGTGAAAATAAAGCTTTTCCCGTTCAAAAGAACTGAGGACCAATGACATAAACATTTCTTCACTGGCCAACGTCCAAATGCAGACTTATAAAAGCTACAAGTAGTCCAGCTATGACTAAATGTTGTTCCAAAGAATCAATATTGACATATAATAGCCTTTTCATGAACTAAGAACATTGTCTTATATATGCATAAAATTCTGTCTGAGGCATCAATCCTAAGGAGAAAAAAGGTGGAGGGCCTTATTTCTATAGGCGGCAGTGTCTCAGTCATATATTACACTCTAGTTAGATGATTCCTTGAAATTATGGAACAGAACATTCCAAAGATGCAGAAACAATACCATTTCATTATAAATACGTAGTCGTCTCTTAACAACTTCTTCAGTGTCATCAGAACGCATGATAAGCTTCGATGCACAATGTGGAGGCGGAAGAAGTGGAGCCATGTACATGCCAGGGTTCCCATCCTCAGCTTTAATGTCAATGCTGGCAACATTATAATTTCCTCCACACTCACTACAAATCCTTCTTCCAATGCACTTTGCAAGCAAAGCCTCTTCCCGAAGCTTTAGGTTGACCACCAAGTCAATTTCTGTTACTCCCTCTAAAATTTCCTGTAAAGTAACAACTAACAAAACCTTAGAAGGCAAGTTATAACTTATAACCATAGAGGCCAAAGGCATTCTATTTGAAAGGAGGATGAGGGGCACGGGAGCAGGTAGGCAAACTGAATTAATGAGACACGAGAATAGAATTTCCATTATATAAAAATTTATGTTGCCAATATAACAGCGCACGCCACTGGAGCATTCTAAAAGTAAAGAAATACATAAAAGTCCCACTACACCAGGACTCTTGTAAAATTGCACAATCTTCATGTAACGTTGAATGGTATATGTACTCGGTGTAACAATCATATGGAAACTCAACAAACAGAATTGAGAAATGGGAACAAATCTCTTCTATAGCTATGCTAAATGAACTTCTGTCTGCTCATGAAGCCAGGGAGCTTAAACTCAAGTAACTTATAAAGCAAAGTACAACTTGAGTTACTTGACTTCCATAAGCAAACATATTAGAAAGGACAACCATATTTGAAACATAGACCAGCAGATTCAAAATATGCATAAGCTTTACAACCAAAAGAAGGCAAACAGAAATACCATTACGATGTCATCAGGATACTTGTTTTACAGTTATAACACAATAATCAAGCAATCACTCTTCAAAGACCATAGATTCACGTGTATGTTTCAACTCTATTAATCTCAACTAATCCTTAGCAGTGATGGCTTACCCTTTCAGTGCCTATTCGATCCCGCCACATCTCCAGTCAAGAACTTCCTCAAGCCTTTATTGTGAGATCAATATCCCAACCAGAATTCAAATACCTTTCACCCTCATTATAATGTCATGGAAGAAAATGATACACCAATTCAACAATGTCTTTACCATAGATAACATCCTCAAGATGATACCATACCCCTTTAAATTTTAACATCGCATAATGCAGTAGGTGATAGATTCATGCACAAATAATATGCTAAACAACTAACAAGTAACAGTAAAGCTACATCCTTTTTCAAGATTTTGATGAAAGAAAAAAGCTTGTATTTACCGCCTGTCGAATTGTGCGAGGAAAACCGTCGAGAATAAAGCCAGTTTCACCCTTAGCTGAACTAGCTTCAAGACGCTTGGACAACAAGTTTATTATAATCTCATCCGAAACCAACTGGCCTTGGTTAACAACCTCCGCAAGCTGCAAATTTTTTTTTTTAATTCTCAATTGAATTTGCAGAAACTGAAAAGTTTAAAGGAAAAGTGAGGAAAGTTGAAAACCCTAAGGACCTGATGAGCTAGGGGACCGGAGGAGGAGAGCTCGTCGCGGACGAGATCGCCGGTGGCGATGTGAGGGACGCCGAGGAGAGTTGAGAGTTTAGACGCGTACGTGCCTTTGCCGACGCCGGGGCAGCCGAGGAACACCCACTGGACATTTCTGTCCTTGACATCTCGCTGTAAAGGAAGAGGCTTTTGGCCGAGCAGAGACGCTGCTTTGGGGTCAATTTCGGAATTTAGCCGAGACGACGAGCGGAAGCTCCGGACTGCGAAACAGCCTCCCGCTCTTAATCTCAGAACGCGGTTCAGAACCGCCATGGGAGCAGAGCAGGAAGCACAAGTCAATATTTTGAGCTGCGAGAGAAAGCAAAACTGAGGCTCAAGAATAAGATGGCTTGAGCTGTTTCTGATTGGGGAGTGTTGAATTCAGTTTACTGCTTTTCCTTTTTTGGCTTTTCCTCCAAGCCAGGAGGCTTGGAATAGCTTTTGAGCTTTTGGCGTTTAGAAACGCGCCACGACACGTGTGAAAATATCCTAATGCTAAGCTCTCCACGTTATAAATGTTTTATCATTTCCTCTTAAATTTCCAGCAGCCAACCAATTTGACAAGTGTCCAATTCTGCTCCTTTTTCTTCAGACAATTTCCCCCCTCCAACATTTCATGAAATTTCAGATCCTATAGTACTGGGAATTTGTAAAGCAAGAAGCAGTTGCTGATATAAATTTTGAAAGAGGGTCAAAAATGAAATTAAATACAGAAAAACACTCGAAGAAAGCGCACTAATTCAAATCAGAGTACAGTATGATCTTACATAACATTACTATCATCGAAGGATGAAATACAAAATAAAATACACGTGCAGTTATACAAAGGCTGTCATCATCCTTCCTTCAGCTACATCTGGTCAGACCTGCCGTCATCCTCACTACTTCCATCTCCGGCATGCCTGCACAGTCACATCAAGCACGCAAAGCTCAGAAAACAATGCACATGAACTATGAGTACCTGACTCTGTGAGATACAATTGCTTCTGAACTTTATTGCTAACACTGATTTACCAAATCATGCAGTGGTTGATTTTGTGATTTTACTATCCGGCGAAAACTACCTAGGGAATAAACCACCTAAGGAATAGAAGCCGATTGCACATAGCCTTTACATTGATTATCAACCTCCTAGTAAATCCATCTATCTCTAGCATTTTGCATCAGTCTTCAGTTTTCTTTGGAAACAAATTGTGTTTCCTGGTGTTAAGTGAATATTCGTAATAGGGTTTTGGAACATACCGCCAGGATGTGGTTAGATTTCGAGCCTTTTTATCCAACTGAAGGTTTTCCATGGCACTTGAAGCTCGGAGGACATCCTCTGGAAGTTCTTCATTGTCATATCTCCAATTGTACTCATCTTTCCTGTGGCTAGACATGGAGGACCCACCTCTTCGATCTGAATGCTAGATTGTATCAGATAAAGAAAAGGCAAGCAGATAGAGGAAGGACATAAGAAAAAGCATTTTCACTCACCAGATGACTGGGAACCAGCACCAGGCCTATCATAAGCACACCAATAAATAATATCAATTAAGAGGTTGAAGGGAAGTAGAAAATGAGACAAAATAAATACAAAAGATTCAAACAGTAGGGTAGGTTCATCACCTTCCCAGTGGAGGTAGGCCTCCAGCAACAGATGATGAAGAAGGTCTCCGCATGTTCCGAGACTCTAAATTGGATAAGGACTCTGTTTCTGAAGTAGTTAGCCTCCTTCCAGTACCCCTTGCTTGAGATAAATTCTGTAAAAGCAAGATATAATCGTTACAAATCAGATAAAGAATAGTTGCAAACAAATAATCACATAGTGGCAACAAAGGGAAAGATGATATCAGTTTCCAGTATGGACCCAATACCATAACAATATGGTAATCTTTACTGTCATGCTAGACGTGCACTTAAAACATCCTCACTCCGGAAAATTACCAACTGCTGTCATAAAACTAGTATATATTTCAGGGAAATTTGATTTATCAGCAACAACTTGCACTTATAAGCCCAACTCTACAAAAGACCGGTATCCAAGATATGAGTTAACTAACGTTACTACACACAGTTGCTCCTAATTCACCATGAATAGGGTAGCTTTTTATTTCATGGCTATCATGTCCTTTCCTGTTGTCGCAATTCAAGTTTTTTTTGGCTGTGCTTCCAGTTCCACTACGAATCTCCTCCATCTTCGGGGTGTCTCTTCTTCCAATGAATTGTTATTACATACTTCATTGTAATGATAAAATAATCACTTCAACTATATGACCAACTTATATTTGTTTGATACTTTGTGCACCGCCAAGGGCGTTCATCTTTATAGATACTATTTTCCAACTTTTACACATCCACGTTATCATGGTCAAAAGTTTCTTACTATGAACTCTTCAATACTCACAGGACAGATGAGAAATGATTCCTAATTTAAACCAATGCCACAATGGTTTCTAGAGCGTTTTCCGACACCCAATTTGGATCTTAAAACATGACAACTCGGTACATTTGTAGATATAATAACTAACTCCATGTATTTAACATAAATATCGTAGGCAGGAAAATGCTCACAGTTAACTTAATAAAGATACATTTCTTTCTGAGAAGAATCAGGTTAATAATCAGAGCCTGTTATGGATCAATTAGCAGCATTCAATTCATCACAATGCATAATAATCAGGCAAAGGAACATCAAGGCAAATAAAATATTCCCATGTTAGACTACAGACTCAATGCTAATTGACTTAAACTTGAAAAAGTTTTGTCCGAATGAAGATAATAACAAACCTCAAACTTCAAAAATCCTTCGAGAACGTCCAAAAGCAAAGGACCACTATCCCCATTTCTGTTAAGGTCATATCCATTCTTGTTACTGAAGTCCTTCAACTCAGCTTTCCAAGAATCCTTTTGCTGCCATTCAAAAGCAACACTTGTTAGTATATAAACAACACTCTAGTTCAAAACATATTGAAAAAGCTCAAAACTTTCGGCATTAAAAGTTCACATCATGATTACCAAATTACACTCGGGCAGATAAACTTTAAGCGTGTGGTTTAGCTGTGCCCAGTCTAAGTATTCGCCTATCAATGCCGTAAGCAACCTTCCTACAATGACAACGCCAAAGCGAAATTAAGTATATGAACCCAAAAGAAAAAAAAACACAATGAGATACTCATATTTAAACAATGACAAGCATGGGATTAGTAGAAGACCCGAAGGAGAAGCATGGAGCTGCTTAGCACGATCGTTGCAGCTACCCAATAACGCAGGAGGCAAGCCTTCGTCTTTCTCAATGACCTTGTCCTCCTCTTCAATTGCCTCAAACACACTTGCTCTCAACTCAGCCTAGAAAACGACCCAAAGAATTAACTTTTTATATGAATTTATAGGTAACACTAAAATTTCCTGGGATTACAAATCAGAGCCTAATTTTGCAAAACAGGGATCACATTCTCAAAATTCAAAGCTTCAAAATCCACTTAACGCGAATAAAGTTACGAACTTTGCATTATAAAACCCTAGCCAAAGTCAACTGAAATTGGGCCACCATTTCAGCAATTAACCCGATGAGAAAAACCTCATTCTGGGTGATAATAAGCTGCGAATTCATACTGGGTAGATCGATATGAGAAAGCATGAAGGAAATGGGGTCAAATGAGACAAAGATGGAGGGTAAAATGGAGAATTCGTACCCGGATCTTGGCGAGAACGCCCTTCTTCTCGAGGGTCCGAGTGACCAGGGTCTTCAGGTCCATCATCTCCCTCGTGTATTCGTCCATCTCTTCTTCTCTGGTTCTAGGGTTTCAGTGAGAGGCTCTGGGATTGTGTGTGAGAGCTCTCACTCGCTCTCTTTCTCCACGTTTGAAATTTTCGCAGCTTGAAGAAGATGCTTTGCTTCTGAGAGAAAGTGAGAGATGGAAGTTTGTCGAATGGGAAGAAGTGGGTGTAATAATGGGTTCAGTTTGATTTGATGCATGTAGGCTCCACTGGGCTACTGGAGTCCGCTACAATATGGGCCTCGACTTTAATTGAGCCCACGGATTAGTCTCTAATTACTAATTCGGCATGGCAACGGGACCGGTCAGGACGGGAGACGAGGTCGGGTACGTTTGCCGTTCTCGTTCTCGCTCATGTCCCGCCGGTCAACGGCATTCGGCCTTACTAACCAAAAGTGTTATTCTTGTTCTCCACCTGCTCAAAGAATTGGAATTTTAGGCAAAAGATAGTCTTTATTAATAGAAATTAGAATAGGAAACCAATCAGAAACTATGGACTAAGCTTGAGAGAGAAGCAAACATTATGCTTAGGAAGAGACGATCATAAAGTTAATCAAAAGCGTGCTTAATCTTTTTTTAATGTGAAAAATACACAGTTGTATATCATATACCCGCCCGTTTCTGATTCTCCCTCCATTTTTTATTTTATTTTATTCCTTCTCCCTCCAAAGTTTAAAAGGAAAACCCAGAATTTGTTTTTGCACAAAATCGCTTTCACTTCCTCTGTAAAACCCTAACATTCATTTCTGACTTTCTCCGATGGCACCGATCGACCCTCACTCGTTCACCGATTCGACTCACCCACTCGCCACCCACATTTCCCTCTCTCTCTTCTTCGACTTCTCCTCCTCCACCATCCACGCCTCCGCTCTTCTCACCCTCCCAACCCCTCACTCCGGCCCACTCTCCCTCGACGCGCGTGGACTCACAATCCACTCCGTCGTCGACCCTCAGTCCGCTGTTCAGCTCCCTTTCTCTCTCTCCTCTCCTGACCCAATCAAGGGCAGCCACCTCACCGTCACACTCGCCAACCACTCCTCCCTCCTCATCCTCTACACCACCGCCCCTACCTCCTCCGCGCTCCAGTGGCTCTCGCCGCCGCAGACCTTCAACAAAACGCTGCCTTTCGTCTACACTCAGTGCCAGGCCATACACGCGCGCTCCGTCTTCCCATGTCAGGACACGCCGGCGGCGCGTGTGTGCTACTCCGCGCGCCTGAACGTCCCGCGCCAGCTCTCAGCCGTCATGTCGGCGCGCCACGTCGATCGCAGGGAACCGATCGCCGGCGAGGGCTCTGCGCTGGCCTGCGGTGACGCCATGTGGTGCGCGGAGGAGAGAATGGTGGAGGAGTTTGTGATGGAGCAGCCGATTCCGCCGTACTTGTTCGCATTTGCCGTCGGAGAGCTAGGGTTCCGGGAGGTGGGACCGAGGACCAGGGTTTACTCGGAGGCCGTGCCGGCCGTGCTGGAATCGGCGGCGAAGGAGTTCGCGAGCACGGAGGAGATGATCAGGCAAGGGGAGGCATTGTTTGGGCCTTACGAGTGGGAACGATTCGATATGCTGGTTTTGCCGCCGAGCTTTCCCTATGGCGGAATGGAGAATCCGAGGATGACGTTTCTGACGCCGACGGTGCTGAAAGGCGATTCGAGTGGGGCACAGGTGGTGGCGCATGAGCTGGCCCATAGCTGGACTGGGAATTTGATCACTAACAAGACAAATGAACACTTTTGGTTGAATGAGGTATCACATTCCTAATTTGGCTGTGTTGGGTCCATTTTACATTCAAGTGGCTATTGAATTTGATAAAAGTGCATTCTTTTATTGGTTTAGATTTTTGTTTTCTTGTTGGTTCTCATTTGCATTCAAAAGATGCATAAATATTGCTTGTTTCTTCGCATTTTTGGTTGGAATTGCAAGAGTTAGTTCTATATTCAGATGCCAGGTTTCTACATTTTATCTATATATCTGCATATAAGACACCTTTAATGTCAATTTTCTGTACAAATTCTATATCTAGTCTAGCTTTACAATTTGAAACACTAGGGTATTCGTATAAGATATGGTCTAGGAGATTTTGAAGAATGAATCCCAAGCTTACTGATATTATGAGCAGCTTGCCGTTGATTATGTTTAGTTGTCTGTCCTTGCAAGTGAGATGAGCATGTTATCTTTATAACGACAGGGTTTCACAACGTATGCGGAGAGAAGAATTGTTGAGGCCGTGCAAGGTGAGGACAGAGCTGCATTAAATATTGGAATTGGTTGGCGGGGTTTAAACAAGGAAATGGAGAGATTCAAGGATAACTTGGAGGTCACAAAGCTGAAAACCAATCAGGAAGGAGTGGACCCAGATGATGTATATTCTGAAGTTCCATATGAAAAAGGTTTCCAGTTTCTGTGGCGTATTGAACGCCAGGTAGATTAACTATCACTTCTTTCTCTCTTGATCTTGTCTTACAAAAGGTATTTGATTGTATTTATTTTCTCTGGAATATCAAGGTTGGAAGGCCTGCTTTTGATGAATTTACCAAAAAGTATATTGCTACCTTCAAGTTCAAATCAATTGATACCGATACATTTCTCGAATTTCTGAAAGCAAACCTACCTGGAATAGAGAAAGAGATTGACTTAATACTGTGGACCGAGGGCACTGGTATCCCTCCTGATGCCTATGAACCAGTTTCCAGCATATATACAAAGATCATATCGATGGCAAATGAATTCAAGCTTGGTAGGATGCCAATGGAGGATGAAGTTGCTGATTGGGGAGGGATGGAGTGGGAGCTCTACTTGGAGAACCTGCCCAAATCTATTGAAGCTTCACAGGTAGTGTTGTGGTTCTTCTCTTCAACAGCTATAATATTGCCTTGTTTTCTGTGAATTAGTTTATATTGGCCTTCAGACTCATATAGTGTTACTTTATTTTTTAGTCTGTATTAAGTTCCGCAGGCCACTTGATCTCTTCAAGGCTCAAACTCACTTTGTCAACTTTTTTGTTTCTCAATCTGTATCAAGTTATACAGATCACTTTAACTCGCAGACCAGAAAATCTTATTCCGTCTCTTCATATAAATCAATGTTTTCTGTTATCATTGGACTTCATCAAGGATGTTTTTGTATTGAAAAGTGAATCAATTTATAGATGACCTAGAAGCTGGGTGTATACTTTTCTCTTAGATTTGTATTTTGTACTAAAATTGCCACCTTGTTTCGTAGAGTGAGTAAATTTGGTTGATTGTACATGAAACATAAGCTTTTAGACTTGAAATAGCCTTTGGAGGCGATTCACTTCATACCTTGTTGAGTAAGATTCCAGGAGTTTGTCCTTGGACTTGGAAGCCTCCAACTGCTAAACTTTGTATAGCCTTTTGGAGGCTTGATCCCTTGACCTTCTAGGAAAACCCAACCATATTATTTCTCATGTATAACTTTAAAAAATTTGTTTCTGATATAGTTAGCATTTATATTTATCCTCTGCTAATGACAAATCTATCTTATTTCCTCAGAATAAAACATTGTATAGATGTCCATGAGCATACATGATACTTCAGTTTCATTTTATTTCATTTCTGTCTCGGTCTTTATTTTCTCAATGTATTGTTCTATGTATCTGCAGATTTTAGACTTGAATTCACGCTACAATCTGTCTGAATCGAAGGATTATGAAGTGAAGGTAGCATTTCTTCTGCTGGCAATTGCTTCCAAGTGCAAAGATCACTATGCTGAGGTGGAAAAAACTTTGAAGGCAGTCGGGAGGAAGAAGTACCTTGTCCCACTCTACACTGCTCTTGTAGAAGGCGCTGGTAAGGAAGAGGAGAAGATTTTGGCGAAAAGGGTGTTTGCAGAGGCTCGTGAAACTTATCACCCTATAGCTCAAGGTGTTATTGAGACAATCCTTAGCAAGCACATCTAGAATGGTATGTGAGAAATGTAAATCACAATATGAACTGAATTCCTGAAGCTAATCCTTGTTGTGGTTGTTGTCTATGTTAATCTCTGAGATCTGTAGGCTTACCCTGACTGCTAATTTTGTTGAATACTTGCATCTTCATTGATGCCTTTTGCTGATATGATCTCGTAAATAAAAAGTAATGCTTTTTGTATCTCATCTACTTTGTTAGGCTGGATTCGATAATATTGAATCAGATTCGTCTCGACTCATATTTACCTTGTTTAGCTCTGAGATTATCGCCGTTGCGTTATTAGTTTGATATCATGATCTATGTTTGGTTAATCAAACTCTGAGCAAAGTTGGGTTAAAATTTGATCTGTTGAGAGGACCAGTTTCATGTGGACTATTTGGAAATGTAAATTCAATATCAGTTCTTTCGCATGACAGTTTAAGCAGTGTAGTACATATTTACACTCTTGTTTTTCTTTTATTTACAACAATAACATTATTTAGAGGCTTCGTCAACTTGTAAAGATCCGAAATTGAACGAAATCGTTTCTTGCAAATTGGCCGGAAACTCACTTTTTCATTTTCCTCTTCCTCTTCAAATATGCTATATTTGAAGGCACAGGACACCTGATAATCAGGACCACGATCGTCATGAGTTGTTTTAGCATCACTTTTTTCTTCTTCTGTGTGGAGGCTAAGGTCCTTAATACCGGAACCTCCACCGAGTTGAATGAGTAGATGTGCTACGTCTATTTCCAACTCTGAGAAACAGAAAGTTACAGAAATTTCCTGATCCTCGTAGTTCTTTCTCTTCTTGCTTTCTCCTTTTGTTGCTGATTTCGCCATTGTTTGCAAAGTTGTGCAAGTATATATGACTTAGCTGACAATCAGTCACAACTTAACTAGTGATGCTCACCGAGTCTCCGAACGTCCCTTCTTTGCTTTATATACAATTCCCAAGTCGGTTCCCATGTAATTCTTTATTATTTCTTTTCCTATTGGTCCTTGTTGGATAAGGAAATGCTTAATTCATGAGTCATGACCGAGAGAAAAACAAAAAAAAATAAAAAAGTGAAAAATCTTCACTATGCAAATGAATTGCAGCTGCCTCTACATTTCTGATAGTAACAATTTCTCACCATAAAACAAAAGGGTTTTCAGCGATCAAATATAGGGTTTTGAAAGCATGTGATCTTGAAGTTCAGGATGAACTTTACCTGCTTCAAACTTTTATTTTTCGGGTGTTAGCTACAGGTTAAGGTAATTCCCACAGTGCAAAGTACGACAGCAGTATTCAAATCAAAATAAAACTTAAGATTGATTGGCTTGTTCCTGCTAGCTAGTGTTATGTATTTTTGTTCTTTTGATGACAGTAACTTTTTGTGTTGAAATAAATAGGTACTAGATCTCTCCTGTGCTAAGAAGGTCCTTCCCTTCTCAGAATGTAGTCCACCGCCTCCTCTACCGTATCCACAACCTACAGAAACAAAAGGATATGCAGAATGTAGTTCAGCGCGAATGATTAACCCATCACCAATCAAATCCTAGTTGTACTTCACATTTTTTCAGACTTACAGGAGACAAACTAACTCCAAAATTCACAAATAAATATTTTCATGAAATATATATATATATATATATATATATATATTTGTATATTATAATAACAACAGATTTTCCAACATGATTTTGATCGCATCTCCTAGATTTCTATATCCAACTTACCACATCTGCTGGATATTCCGCATGATTATCTTTCCCCTTAAAAACACCTGTCCTCGTCAAAATAGAAAACCAAGGATGTCCAGCCTGACAATCAGGGGAAATGGTTTGTTAAAATACATTCAGAACATTTGAGAGTGACAATATTTCACCATAAGGAAAAACACAAACCTGTTGAGCACCTTTGACATCAACTAAAGGGTTGTCTCCAATCATATATAGGGTTTCGAAATCATGTGACTGAGATTCTCCATTATCTGTAATGTGATCATAAGATTGAGATGGTCGAAACTGTGCCAATAGAGCTTCACTGTTCTTAAATACAAACGGATTTGGCTTTCCGAAAGATACATATTCCAAGGCATTATGATGAATTCTGCAGAAATGCCAAAAAAAAAAAATTATGTCATTGAAGGCGACTCATGAGCTGCATAAAAGATACACAAATCAGTTGTTCATAAACATGCATTTATCATGGTCTGTGACACATGGATGTCTTACAGTTCAAGATTTGAATTGTCTTGGTAAAAAATATTTAAAACAAGTCAATTAGTTCTGATAAGTTTTCTTTGTAAGCATATGGAAGTTGCAGGGAACTGACAACCTACTAAAATGCTCAAAATGATGAGACAAGGCTTTCCAAGATGGGTACCAAAGAACCAATTTCCATGTAGATTCATCACAACCAAAGAGCTGGTTATTGACTCAATGCCAAAACCGATGTGCTGGTTTATAATTAGTACATGGAACATTTAGACATGACAATAACCAAGTCTCGCCTACCTGTTGAAGATGCTTTCTAGTGCAATTCTGAAAGCACCCATTCCAAGTCTCTCAGAAGGAAATGCAGCCTGTACATGAATTAGTAAGCAGATGATCAGAACGCTCCCATGATTCATACTATCATGTGAAGCTCACAGTTGAAAAAGAAGAGGGAGTTGATGATGCTTATAAGGGAAGGGAAACTAATTGCATCCTACTTTGATCCTACTTTTCTGAAAGTCAAGGATCTGGAGAAAACCATCCAAATAAAACCCATTTAAAACCCATCAAGATGCTCATTGGCATCGTACATGATTCAATGGATCCCATCAAGCAGATCCCATACTCAATCAAAACTTGTCGGATGATGACCAAGGGAATAATACTGAAATTTCTAGCGTGCAGGCTAATCAATAATTATGGGTTTCCACTTTCAGTTTACTTCAATGACAATTTCGTCAACTAAATAAATCATTGCTTCTAAAATAAGAATCCACTTACAACTAACATGTTTAAAGAATCATAGTGACCAACCTGATATTCAAGGTCATCTGCAGCAAAATAAAGGGGTGGCTGATGGCCATTCTCCCGTCCAGGAATCCCTCCAGATCTTAAAATATCACAGAGAACCTGACTCAATTCATGAATAAGCTCAAAGCTTTTAATAGGGCACAAACGAGCGAGGTCATCTTAAGATGATGGAAACGTAAAATACAGTACCCAAAATTCACCAGAGGACAACCATTAAGAAGATTCACAGATATAGTCACAAGTATAATGTCGAATGCACAATGAGTTCTAGGGGACTTGTGGGTGACACATATATGTCAATTTTATTCAGAATCAAATATCACAACCCACTCTGCATGAGAACTACAAATCTCTTGAACTATTTTCCACCCTTATTAAAACCATATGTTACACAGTCAGGAGTCTTAAAATGTTATCGTCGACATCAAATTTCAAAATCACTATATTTTTTGTCAACATCAAATCTTACGCCAGCACATTGTTGCGAAGGATGAAAGCCATATTTGTGAGAAATATCTGAAGATGTCAATTCATTCCAAGACATGACTACAATAGTACCATGTTCATGGCTTCATGATTTAAGCATACTGAATGAAATATACATGATCCATGACTGCTATAGTGTCTAGGTAAATAGTAACTCACAAACTCATGATCCATGATTGCTAAAGTCCATGCTTTAAATTTTCTAGAAGCACCATCTAAATATTTTCAGCCTAGGTAAAAGTTACTCACAAACTCAATTACAACTTCAGTGTTCCGCCAATACAGCATAATGTTATTTTGTAGTTCACAATTGATATGGGATTTACAAGTTGAAACCCCCAGGGCAAGAGAAGATACTATTGGAAAATAGTAGATGCAGTGATTTAGCGCTTCCCTACTAATAATGCTGCATTATAAGCAGGAAAACTGAAAAATGTACCTGAATGTCCCGGCCCCAATCTACAGGATCGCTAACGACAAAAGCAGCACTGATCCTATCAGAGTATACATCGTATCTTGGCACCGACTCCTTCGAGTGGCTACTGCAATCCAATGCTTGCTTAGTTCTCCACATCTTATATTGAAATACCGGGTCAATATTCTTGAAGTAGGAGGCATACTCATCTAATGAGAGAACTTTTCTGCCACCAAAGATAATCTTAGATATTTGTTACTTTTACAAAATCTAGCAACAGAAGGTATCAAATCTAAACTAAGAATAGCTAGACTTTAAGGTAAAAACATACTTGAAACCATATTCCGACATTACAAGAGCCGGTTCCCCTTTTCCAACAGCAACAATCAATTCATTCTCATATCTGAAAACAGATAAATTGGCCATAACATAAGATGATGAAAACAGGCATTGCATTGTATACACTGAAGAATAAAAATAACCATCTCCCTAGTACGAATAACACCTAGAAGTCTTTTAACATACAAAACCATAAAAGGAATTTCTTTTTTGATAATGGTAATTGCATGAAATAGTATTAAAAAGAAACAAAAAAAGTCAAATGAAATGCTGTATGAGTGATAGAAACTTATCTGCTAAAAGTAAATCAGGAAAAAGAAAGACTGAAACAATGAAGAATTTTATAAATTGCCATATCTTACATATGCTGAAATGTGTAGTTGCTCTTTTGTGGTCTAAAACATATTGGCCACTGTAGTTCTCACAAAAGATGTAGCAACCTCCTGGTAAGAACAGTACATTTGTACAGCCATAACAAAGATTCATGTTGGTGTCATTCCCAAATCTATTTCAACATTCCATTGTCCAAACCTACGAACCGTTTTTATTTTTCTATAGGAAAGAGTCTAATATGAAATCTTTCCCAGCTAATCAACCCTATTGATAACTTGCAATTGCCTTGTTTGCATAGTGTTTCATTGATAACTTAATATTTTCCTAGGATGAAGTATTTTAACTCAAAGATGGTAAAAAGAATTAAGGATACCCTCTATCAGACAGTGCTTGACACCTAGAAAGTAGGGGAAGAGAATGATCCATCAAAATTAAAGATTTATGCAGAAAAAAGATTCAAGTGACACCGGCATATACCTCCTCAACAAATTTTTAAAAGGTGTGTGACCCTGTACAACCTGCATCAGGACAACACAGAAAAGAGAGCTATGCCAAAGTTTCCATCAGCCAAATGCAGTCACATAATTTTTAGTCAATACAACCATAACTTTACAATCATAAGAAACACAAAAAATGTTGAGAATATTACCTGAGAAGGCAGGATATTGACTCCCAAAACTTCACTTAATTCAGCCGCTCGTCTCGACTCTGGGATGCCACCTCCTAATCAACCGTATTAGACACTTTAGCCTTTCGAGAATCAATGATTACAAAGAAATATCACTTGGAAAGTTGAATAAACCAGAAAATCACCATTTATGGGCTAGGTACAGAACCACTAGGACGCTTACCATTGGTCAAAAACAGAAATGGTACCTTCAAAGTACCTACAAAGCAGCAGTACTTAATCAAGCTACAGACATTGTAAAGGAAAAGAGAGCCCATCATCCACAGTAGTACAGTATGAGCACTAAAAAATCTAAAATCAATGAGAAACAATGTGTGTAAATTTCATGGAAAAGCTAATAGCAATGAAATTTAAAGCTAATAGAGAGAAAAGGATGAACCTGAAGCTCCGTACAGCTTCTTTAACGCTCGAGGAGACCCGCCGATGGGAACACGGCCACCGAGAATAACTCCGTCAATATCAAAAGCAATTCCAAACGACGACCTGCAAATTCAACCAAACTCAATATCCTTAGACCAATTCTATTCCCGTTTCAGAATCCAAACACAGCATTGGATGTCACTTGGAATTGAATTTTGACTGACCGTGGCTCAGGTCTGCATTGAATCCGACACTGAGAGTACGGACGAGATTGGAACGGAAAAGGCCATCGCTTTTTGCTCTGATAAATCCTAAACACCGTCCGGTTTCTCATCGGCGACATGACGTTTGCTCTCTCTCTCTCTCTCTCTCTCTCTCTCTGCCCTTCTTTCTTCAGCTTTGCTCTGTGGCTCTGTGCTTTGTGCTACAGAGTGCAGTATAGAACAGTTAACCGTCTCACAACTTTTGTGTGGCTCAATTATTATTATATATTTTTCCAAAAAAAAAAGTATTATTAAATATATATATATAAATTGACAATTATACCCTTATTGAGGTGGAACTTAAAAATAATAATAATTACTTATCCTATTCCGAGAAGGAAAAGGAAAGCCACCTCATTTTCCTTATAAAGCCTATTTTCCTCATTTCATGCACAAAACATAGCTGAGTTCAGGAGATCAGAAGAGATGAAAATGGAAAACAGTAAGCCTCCTTCTTTGGTTGATATTTGCATCAATACCGCAATAGATAATCGAAGGTACCTTGGCGATGTCGGTGACGTGGAACTCAATCTTCTCGAGAAGATCTTGCCACACTGTTCCAAGGAGCAGTTGGCTCATATAGAGAAGAGCACAAAAGGGAGAGATTTGAGTCCGATCACCGACAAGTTGTGGAGGAGATGCTTTGAGAGAGAGTTTGGAATCAAAGCCGCTGATGAGGTGATCGAAAAGATGAAGCGAAAGAAAGTGACTTTCAAGTGGTCGGCATTGTATCAGGCGAAACTGAAGGGAGTGGAAGAGGCTGAGAACAAAGTGGGCGAAAGGTTGAAGTGGATGTATCAGAAGGAAGGCGCCCGGAAACAAAGCCGGCAAGTTCGGGTTTGCAACAAGGTTCCACCATCGTCAAGGAAGAAGAGAATTTTGGGTGGAGAAAGCAAACCGATAAACAAAGTGAGAAAAGAGTATATAAATTGTTTGGAGGTGAGAAATATTCAAGCTATGAAGATGAAGAAAACAGCTGCCAAGTGTACCTCTCTCATGAAAAGGACAGTGTAATCTTGGTGGCTTCAATCTTCCCAATTTTGTTGTTCAAATTTTTCTTTATGTAAATAGTTACTTGTTTTGAATTTTGTAGTCCAAGAGAGACATGAGTAAAATTGATCAAGTAAAAAGTATTTGTCTTTGATGATAATTGGGTCGTTCATTGTCTGATCTGGGTTGTGTTGTATAACTACTACTACTCCAAGTTGCCTTTTCAATTACAGATACAGAAGAATTTTATTGAGACAAAATGAATGTAAAAAGAAAAGGGAAAAATATAAGGAAATTGAAACATTATGCAGATAGTATGTCTTCTTCTTCCTGTGATAAGGATTTAAGGAAGACCCTTTTATTTCGATCGTTTTTAGGTTTTCTGATTCGGATTCAGCAATGTGGAAATGCGATATAGATCGATCATTCTTCACCAAATTCTTGGCATCTCATTCGCCTTGCACCAGAAGAGAGGAGTATTGACTATTGATTATGTTTATTATATATAGTTGATGTACTCAGAAGTTGACAAATTAATCGGTAATTATCCCAAGTCATGGTTCAGTTCAGTTCTTGGTCAGATAATGGAAAATGTGAAAGAATGAATTTGACTATCATAATGGGAGAAAATGATGGATTTAATTTTTCATTACATCTATAGGAGATGTTCAAAGGCTAATACCCCTTATGGATCATCTTAAGTTGCCCATTACTGAGGCAGTAAACAATGCACTCCTCAACGACTAGTAGAGATCGAAATTTGTTGAGCGAGATCAAAGCCCTTAGAAGTTATAACTGGCTTGATCATGATACTGGAGCCAATCCTTGCCACAAACGAGAGCCTCGATTTTTGTTAAACTCAAGAATAGAAATCTAAATCAAAAATTGAATTTTTTTTGTCCATACCATGTTCTATTGGTGAAAGACTTTGCTGTTCTGGTTTGGTGGTGGCCAACAATAGGAATCTAAATCAAAAAAGTCCTTGCCAACATTTAATCATGAAGGGCATCCACCGGTCTCCTATTTCCGACAGGTTTGCTTGAATCTCAAGGGCATTGTAATGCTCAAGAAAATAGATTAGGGAAGTTAGAGTGCAATACTTTTATTAACTAAAATTGACGCAATTTATGGTACATAGGGATGCCAAATATAGGGAACGAAGAGTAAAGGTGACATGCATGACACAGTAAATGTTAACTGAACAATAGAAATTTCTCGGGCCAAAAAAGGCAAAAAAAAAAAAAAACAGAGCGATAGAAATCTAAATCAAAAATTGGAATTTTTTTTCCCTTGCATAAAACGATAAATCACATCCAGAACACCAAGAATTTAGCATTAAGCATCCCATGATATAAAAGCTTCCTCTCATATTTCTCGAGTCTCTTCGATCACAGCATTCTCTCTCTCCCTCACTCTCAGGACGCCTCTATGCCTGGCTCCCGTATTTGAACGGACGTTCTTGATAAACTTGCTTCCAGTTCATTCAACTCATCCATGTCCAACTCGTCGTCCTCGTCGTCATCATCAATGGGGACTTCTTCAGTGCCAGCAGCACTAGTGGAGGCACTTGGTCCCCCTGTTGCTGAGTTGCGTTTCACCTGACACAGAGAACAGTCAAACTCTCAGCATAAAAACTGGTGATCCTCAAGGCACATGTTAAAAGTCCATGTGAACACTGAACAGTAAAAAATACTTCTAAAGAACCAAGAACTCTTTAGAGTTCAAGAAAGCACTGCAAACAAAAGCACAACCATGCATCATATTCATCGCTTCTGGTTTCACTCATCCGTTCCTCATGAACTAAATGTAGTCTTAGACATTTATTAACACTTGTGCACCAAAACCAGAATTACCAAAGCAATGATTTTGGTTCTTGTAGCACTGCCACTGCTACATATTTAAGGAAGACAAAAAACACAATCCTCTTTTGCAGCTACTGAATAGTTACCTTTCAATCATCTGCTACAACCGCATACAAGGAATAAGAATGGAAAAAGAAAGGGAGAATTCTTTTTTTGGTCCGAGGGAAAAACAAAAACTAAAATGACTAATTTATAAAGTTTAACCTCATTGATCACAAGACAGGAAAATAACTAAAACAACTAGCTTTACAAAAAGGTTGACCAAATTGATCACGGGAAGGACATGAAATGCCGAAAGTAAGACGGTACCTCGTAGATTAAATTATGACTACAAAAGTTTAGTAGTGAGAAATTCCAAAGCAAATTCCAGCCTCAAATACATGCCAACAATTAACATGCAAAAGTGTGCAAGTACATGCAGACATGTTAACGCATAGTTGAAGTGCCTAGGATGAAGGAAACAAGGCAACAGACAGAACCAGAAGGGCTAAGAAAAACATGGTACATTTACACCCTCAAAAGAAGCATGATATCATCACATTCACCTACTCTCACCATAAAAAAAAAAAAAAATTTAAAAATAATAACAAATAAATAAAACATGTTGACACCAGCAAAAAGACGTAAAGACGGAAAACATGACCAAACAAGAACGAGGAGTTCAAAAGTAAACCACATTGTAACGTTTGCAACATAGACCTTATCTCGTACCTTCAAGCACGTCATTTTGGTATCATGCAGTCCTAAATCCCAAGTCAATGAAAAATACAAGAGAATGGGCTATCCTCCCATTTACTGCTACCTATTTATGATCGAATTCTCATTATAAGAGTGGTCATTTATGTCCATGCAATGCCCCAAAAACCCAGCAGTAAAGTTTCACCACAATGTAGTAATTTCAAGTAACAAGACAATACATTTCTTAATGCCCATGCAATTCCTGAAAACCCAGCATCAAAATTTCTTTTGCATGACACCGACCAGTTACCTTCATACATTTTCTATAAAGAAAAGATATGGATAATATGTAAGATCCTTTCTATTTCTTTCTTTAACTGGGGCATGAGGCTCTACATCTAGATTGTGCATCTAAAAAATCAAACCCACATACAATATAACTAGCCTATTAACAAATCATCCCAAAATGACGACAACAAGAGCACTATAGCACCCCTAACTCTTTTGATATGCCAATAGTTTATTTCACAGAACAAAACCATGCTCTCTTGAGATATGAAAAGGAGAGATACAGAGACAAATTAACACTTCATTGATTTCAAAAAGTGACATATCCTCGGTCCCTCATAAATTATCCACATGCGTAGTATAAAAGGAAAATATTACCTTCTCTTCAGAAGCCTCAGGTTCTTCTTGTCTATGGTACTTTTCATAGGCTTCAGCATCATCCACAAACAGGCTAGCATCCGAAAGAAACAACTCACGACCACTAAAATACATAAAAATTTGGGTTAACAGCATTAATAGAAAAAATATATTACCAGATTCAAAAGATGAAAGAGACAGAACCTCATCCGGTCATTCTTAGCCCTATCTGCCCGTTGTGCAGCCAGGCCAGCTTCTTTCTCTTCCGTCTTCTTATTCCTCCATTGCATGAACAACTCAGTAGTCATCGGAGTACATGTTGTTACTTTTGCACGCTGCAGTAATCAGTGGATGAGCAGAATAAGAAAAGAAAATACACAACAGAAGAATAAAAACAAAAATATTTGGGGGATGCAATACATGTAGTTGCAAATGTACAAAGAGTTTCCATCGCAAAGGAGAAGAACCAAAGGAAAATGTAAGATTACGATTCTGAGAATGATAATCACCTGGTTTTCAATCTCATCCTCAATTGCAATCTTTTCAGATTCTTCTTCAAGAAGTGCCTTCATCTGAGATTTCAAAACATAGCCTGGAGGAAGAGCATGTCTGTAGTGGCACTCTTTGCTACCATTTGGACAAACCCAGAACCAACCATACTGTTTCTTTTCGACTGCCTCCAAGAAGAACTTGCAAACCTGTACAGATTATAAGCCAGATTAGATGCATAACATATCCAGCAGGCTACAGTCGGAGAGTTTACATTACCCTATGGGCTACTATTGTGGCTAAACTGAACAAAAGAAGTAGGGAATTAATCTGCCACTATTCTTTTTATCTTTTTTATACCCAGAAATTCACCAAACCCGCTTTGTTGACTTAAGCTTTAAGGTGTGGCCTCCTGCCAAGTTTAAGTGACACTATTTCCAATAACCCTACCCAAAGTTAAATCAATCAAGAGAGATTCAATCTAACATCCCACATGCATACTAAGACTGTATGATATACCACTAAAAAATTCATTGCAGAAGACATAAACACAGACCTGAATTTAATACATGTAGTTGCATGAAGTTAAACAGAATTATATCCCCCATAGTCAGTGAGTCCTTCCTCAAAACAAAAATCAGTTTTTTTTCATTATGGATTCAATTATTTAAATTGTAGATCAACCCCTATGAGCAAGGATTAAAAGGCTCACCTACATCATCTAAACCTTTTCTGTTTGTCAAATGCAACTAAACATTTGCTTAAGCAAGTCTTACTCTATAGTTGATATACTCAGAAAAACTACCATTTCTGTATCATATAAATATATATATATATATATATATATATATTGTAGAATGAAAAGGGACATACAATCTCAGTGGGCTTATTCTGGTTATATTCATTCTTCTTTGACTCCACAACCCTTTCCAACATCTCTTGATCCCACTCCTCCATTGTTTCTGAATCCAAAGTCCAAGCAGAATAAGCAAAACACAACCCCCATATATTTGTATCAAAGGATAAACAAGGCATGTAAGTGAGTTTTCTCACCATCATCACGCTTATCACTGTAAATGTCAATCTTTTCACCCTTCCTCTGGACATTCAAATCATGAGAAAACTTGCACTTGAATCCTTTAGTACACTGCCCAGCCTTGAAAAACTCGCACACAATAGACTTGGGATCCACACCTATTCAAATTCCCAATTCCCATTGCCAAAAATTAATCACAACATATCAACCACTACAAGTGAAACACGAAAAGTGCAAATGTGAGAGTGAGTGAGAGTACATACGACATACCCGGTGGCACTTTTGGTTGACTAACAGCAATCTTGAACAAATCATTAAGCTCCTTCTCTTTGGCTCTCTCTTCCTCCTTCTTTTTCTGCAAAACCCATTTTAGCCCAAACATTATTTCCACTAGGAATCATCAATTTTCGTTCTTTAGCTAATTTTCAGTCCAAACAAACAGAACCCAATAGGGTTTAAGCAACAGGCATATCAGGAATGATTTGAATTAGAAAAAGTGAGAAGCAGACCTTAGCTTTGGTAGGGTCGACTTTGGGCTGGACTGACTGCTGGATATTCTGGACATACTTCTGGACACTCTTGCTCTTGTTCTTGTTCTTGAGCCCGAAGGTCTTGTCCTCCACGACCTTCTGCTTCTTTGCCACGTCGGCCTTCGATGCCTTTGGCGGCATAGCTACTTTGATTCGAATACAACAAAAGCAAACTAAAACAGAGCAATCGGTGGTTTCAGCTATGAATCAAATTAAGCAACTTCCGGAGCCGATTTGCTCAATTTGGATCGGAGGTGGCGATTAGGGTTATCGAGCGGTGTGCTCAGTGCTTCTCTCTGAGACGGAGAAGCGAATGGCGCAAGACTCGTGTAGAGTTAGTAACGAGGGTTATTTTGTTGGCCAACGAAGTGCCCGAATTGTCCCTAAATTTTTTCTGGCTTTAAATAGTTTTTTCTATCCTATATTCCTATTAAATTTTTTTTATAAAAAAAAAAAAAAAATTATAGTGTCATTTGGTACACGTTTTACAAAACTTTTAAAATGTATTTGGTAGTACATTTTTGAAAGGCAAAAAAATCAAAACAGTCACTTAACTTTGCATGATTCGACACTTTGGTCGCTAAATTTTAAAATATATCACTTTAATCACTGAACTATAATACCGTGTATCACTTTAAGTACATTTCGCAATAATTCATGTACCAAATTGGGTTTTTAGTCCAACCAAGATTATCCAAAAAAAAATAAGTAAAATCCTCAAATGGTACACGAACTATCACGAAATGCACTTTTTGGTACCCACAAATGCTTAGGGAGTCTAGTGGTATCCAAACTATGTCTTTGTTATCCTTCTTAGTACCTCCGTCCAATTTTCCGTTTAAAAAAAGAAATCATCAAGGGTCAGACCAAAAACACAAAATTTTGACACTTTGGTAAAATCATTCACTCTTTGTGTTTTTGGTCTGACCCTTAATGATCTTTTTTTTTTAACGGAAAATTGGACGAATGTACTAATAAGGCTAACGGAGACATAGTTTAAGTGCATTTCGTGATAATTTGGGTACCATTTGAAGATTTTACCCAAACAAAAAATCCAACTTCTCAACCGAAAGCCCAATGCGGGTATGAGATATCACGTCATATATTGTCATAAGAACGCAACTTGTTTCTGTTGTGAGCCAACACGGCAACACCAGTACACCACGCCATAGCTCCTTCTTCTGGCTCCGGGTTTTTCCTGTTCTGGATCATAATTTCAGGCCTCACAAAGATGGGCACGAATCCGACGGACCAATTACGTCCTCTAACCCTGTTTCGGACCACTCTAAACCTCGAGATCAGCCATCAGGTTCTCTCTTCCTCCCATCCTCGTCTGAAACTATTTTCTTTTTTATGATATGTTGTTATATTTTGACTGTGTCTGCCCAATGCGGTAGTTAATTTCGGATTTTTGAATTGTTACACGCATTTTTGTAATGGCTGTGTCTCCAGTCAATGAAGAGGCCGAATCGTGAAGAAGAGGTCGAGGAGTGTATTGTCTCTACAGACCATTTATGCAGCATGGGAAGTAGAATCCATAGATATGCAAATAAAGCAAGTAGGATTGATGATGGTGTGTATATGGCCGAAGATGGAAAGTTGTTTTATGTCAGGGAAGTTCTTGAAGATGAGAAGAGGATCACCAGAGCTGTTGATAATGTGCTTAGTGAAGAAGAGGTGTGTCTAGTTCAGTATGCCAATGACCAACCTTTCGAGACAATTCAACATGTATGCTTGGCTACTTACCTGAGAGAGAAGGAAAGCCTTTTGAGTCTTGTCAGTGGAAATCTTGGGCGGGTCAGCCTTACACTTGACTTGCGGACTAGTTCAAATCAGAATCACTATGTTGTCTTTACCCTTCACTTCATTACTGATGACTGGAATCTATATCGTCGGATCCTTAATGTTGTTGTGGTACCGTCTCCTCCTCCTCCCGATTCAGACGACGGTCACATTGACACCTTTCGTCAAGCTATTCTTACATGCTTATCGAATTGGCATCTGGATGGTCGGTTGTTGACCCTCACACTCGATCATTCCCTGATCTCGCTGCTAGATGAAGCCAAAATTGAAAATCTTCAAGGGCTCCTTTGTGTCAAGAACCCACACATGCTCAAAGGTCAGTTACTTGTACAAAATTGCTATGCTCATGTGATTAGTCAACTTGCACAAGATGCACTAGGGGCAATGAGCGAAACCATCACAAAAATTCGAACAAGCATCAAGTATATGAGAACAATCTTAGAAGAATCGCATGACGATGAAAAGTTTGTTAAGTTGAAGCAACAACTACTTCAACACGTTCTTAACACAAACAAGCTTGTGGTTGATGACCAATCTAAATGGGATACAACTTATCATATGTTGGTGGCGGCTTGTGAGTTGAGGGAAGTATTTGCTTGCTCAGATACACATCATCTTGATTACAAGATAGATTTATCGCCGGAAGAATGGAAGCAGGTAGAAACTCTATGCAAATACGTAAAGTATCTGTTCCTTGCTGCTGACCTTGTGACTGCCCCGGCATATCAGTGTGCAAGTACATTCTTTCCAGTAGTATCAACAATTCAATATGAACTGATGCATGCAGCCATGAGTGAGGACTCCTTTGTCAGGCTTTTGATCAGACCTCTACACGAAAAGTTTGAAAAGTATTGGAAAAACTGCTGCTTTGTTTTAGCACTTGCTGCAATTTTAGACCCGAGGTACAAAATGGGATATGCCAAGTATACCTTCTCTAGAATCTATGGTCAGGATGCTGCAAATGCATGGATTAAGATTGTTGATGATGGACTTCATGAACTTTGGCTTGAATATAGGACGCCACAAGAAACTGTATTGGAAGAAGTGCCTCTTGATCTCTCGGGTGCTGATAAGTATCGCTCTGAATTTGATGAGTTTGTTCGCCGGAAGAAGAGGTCAGAATTAGAAAAGTATCTGCAAGAGGCTGTGGAATGGCACCAGCGAGGAGAGTTTGATGTTTTAGGTTGGTGGAGGCTTAACCGATCCAAGTACCCAACTCTTTCTAAGATGGCTTCTGATATTTTGTCCATAGCTGTGTCAACTATTGCCCCAAACTCTGTTTTTGACACTGAAATTTCGAAAAGAATGGATGATAGTTACTTGACTCCAGCGAACCTTGAGGCTCTTCTCTGCGCCAAGAATTGGCTCCAGTATTCATTACCACAACAACCAACACTCTGAAATGTCAAAATGGATTCCAATCGAGGCTATAACTTGGGTTTTCTCTGAATCTTTCAGGCGTTTTTATTTATTTTTTATTTTTGTAACTTTGTGCTTCATTATGTCTAGTTGCTATGTTTCAGCTGTAAATTTGTTTCAGCTATGTATAATTTACAGTTCTTAGTACTGTATTGAACTTTATGTCATCGATGCTAAAAAAAATTCACAAATTTGAGCTTGAGTTTTACTTTCCTCTTTTCATGTGTATGCATTTCAAATAACTACTTGATTTTATGGTGCAAAACATACCAATTTGTATCTCATATAGTTGAATTACATATTGCTGATTTTGAAAAGAAATTATCTTTGTTCTAATAATGCAGTTCCAGAGAAGTTTAACCATGCACAGACCCAGTAAGCAATTCAGTATTTTTCTGTTGTTTTTTTTTCAATTGCGGTCACTGGTCATGAATTGTTTGTTCTATCTATTCCTTTTACAAATTCATGTGTTCTGATGTCCAAGCGTTCTATGGCTGCATGGCAGAGCCGTGAGCCTAGTTAGTAAACATTGCATGGTACCCCAGAAACTTGTAACATTGCTGCAGAACTTGTGAAATTCTTCATGCTCGATGTCAAGATTTGGTTAGGTTGTTCCAGATATCATTTCTTTTTGCTGGTGTCAACATGTTTTTTAGGTGAGATTGTCAAATTTTGATTACAAATAACACAGCAGTCCCCAGGTGAATGACGAACGTCAAAATATGATGGAAGTATAGATTGTTAACCGGGGTTGTCGTACCTCGGGGATTGGTGGCCCAAGATCCCCTAGATAGGTAACAAGGTAACAAGAAAACCTAGCACTAAATGGTGGGGAATGAAATGGATATCTATGCAATATGAAGTGATATATGTGCAATGTGAAGTGTAGTGATCAATAGATTTGTGTGAGTGAATGAGTGAACGAGAAACAAACCAAGCAAGTAAAGTAAGCTAGGCAAGACTAAATGCAAGTAAGAGAAATGCAAAGATAGAGTGATCGGGAGCTAAGGGTTAACACTAACCCACTTCAATGCAATGAACAACCACAATGAGATGCTTACAATTATGATTCATGATTCCAATTAATCGAGAATGTATCACTCTTACCAACCAAGGTCAAGGTGAACTCTCTAGTATCAATCCAAGCCATGCCATGGTTCTTGGAATAACACTTTGAGGCTATGAGGGCATTAAAATATATTCTAAGATATGTCTCTCCGGTCTAAGGGTTGAGACAACTCAATGGGCGTAGCTAGAGCCTAAACAAAGGTCTCTAATTACATCCAAAGGCTATGAACACAATAAAATGGTCGATGTGATATATCCTACGTTGTAGGAACTCAATGGAATAACTAGAGCCATGCAATGGTTCCCTAGCTATATCCAAAGGCTATGAATGCTATCGAAACTCATCTAGAAAGTATGGTTATGCCGGTTAGGACTAAAACCAACTCAATTGGCACAATTAGAGCCTAGCCAAAGGTCTCTAATGTATCAAGAGGCTATGACCACAACAATTACGATATAAAAAGTATGACTATGCCAACCAAGGTCATAATCAACTCAATTGGCACACTTAGTGTCCAACCAAGGATCTCTAGTGCATCAAAAGGCTATGAACACAAATCACACATACAACACATGCTATATTCCATTGCCCATGAAACTAGAGGCACCACCCACCAATTCCACATCAAGATAATGCTAGAAACATAGCTAGAAAGTGGTGAATTCCCTAACCCATGCATCTAACATATGAAATTTGAATATAAACATGCTTATGAATCAAGATTGCATCACATATCATTAAAAGAGGTTCAATACATATCTATGGACTAGGGCACACAACCCTAGCCCCCAATCCTAGATCTACTCACTCATGATACAAAATATCATCATCCAAATACAAATCATCAATAACAATATGCCCAAGAGAAAGAGAAAGGGTAAGAGAATGCTCAAGGTGATGACAAGCTTCCTCCTCTCCAAACCAAGTTCCTCCTTGCTCTTCTTGATGAATCTTGTGATCTAGGTGAAGAAATCTAGATGAAACTAAGTGAAAATGGTAGAAATGGACATGGGTGAGTTTACCCAATGAGTTAACTCACCCATGGAAGGGTGAATGGGTGAAAGGATGAGAGAAATTAGGGTTTTAAGTTGGGAATTCGGGTATGGCAGCCAAGGGGCTGATTTGGGACATATATGGTCCCTATTTTGATGGCCTAGATTTGTTCTTGGAGAGCAAGTTGTGTTGGAGGGCCAAGATTTGAAGAAAATAAAGAGGAAAAGACTAGCTTGCCCTTCATTAATGAGTTGGCAAAGGAAATAAAAGATGTAATAATGAAGAGACTATGGGGGCAAGAACGAAAATGGGCAAAGAGCACATGGCAAATCTGATGTTTGACTTTCCAAGGGTTGACCTTTGCTTCCATGCCTCGGAGTTGACTTTTTGGTTGACCAAGTTGACTTCTCGGATGAACCCTTTGACTTTTGCTCCTCTAATGCTCCATACTCCGACTCTATATGTACTCCACCTCCGAGAATTGACTTTCTTCATCTTGATATCATAAAGTCAAGGTTGACCACGAGTTGACTTTCGGGTCAACCGGTTGACTTTTCGTCCTTTTCTCGGAAACGCTCCAAAAGCTCTAAAATCGCGTCCTTATGCTCCAAATTACTCCCGCTCACTTATTCAACCTAAAAACCATACAAACACACATTAATGATATTATTTGGCTCTTGGAGAAACATTATTCAAGTAGTTAGAGGCATGCTTTGTACGTAAAATACGTACAAATCAGTGAACATTAAGAAGTAGATATTGATTGTGATAGTGTTTTTGATCCAAACATGCATAGATTATGTTTTGGAATGTATTTGAACATAGTAGTGTTATGAAAATGTAGTGCATAATATCACACATGGAGAAGAATTGAGTCAATTGACAAAGTAGGAAATCAGAAAAACTCGAACCATTTGGAAAGCCAAGGAAAATTTGGGGACTAGGGCAATCAATCACTATATGCTTGGTAGCTAGATGCAATGACAAAATGAAGGCTTAGGTTCATGGTAGTATATAATGGTCTTGGTACTCTTTACCGTCAGCAATATTCATAAGCCATTTGTGTCATGTCAGTATATAATGGTTTTTTACTGAACCCCAAAAAAAAAATTGTTTGCTTGGCTTCCCGTTTAGCTTCTTTGGTAATTGTTTTTAGCTAAATTTAATACTAAACACTCGGACCAACAAAAAAAAATCCTAAACACATTTTTAGACACATCACCATGAGACACACAAAAGGCCAATCGAATCCGGTCCGGGTCCTTTTTCTGGTTTTTAGCTATATTATGTCCCATGTCCTTTTTCTGGTTTCATTTTCACTTGATCATATATGGTGACAACATGTTTAATTTGTACATATGTTGAGATTGTCCATTTTTGGTTACAAATAACACCCCTGTCCTCATCATGTGAATCTTTATCTTTGTGATTCTTCTGGTTTGGGGCACAAGTATTACTATACATGCATGTGTATGACTTCAGTTCAGATTGAGATTTGAAACCAGAGATGAAAGGTTGTGTAAATGATCGAAGTCCCATGCTAGCTAGTTTCTGTTTACATGGAATCTCTCCAGCTAGATTGGTGGTAGTTCAATTTCTTAGAACTAAACTGTTTAGGGGAAAGAAGAATAGGGCCAGGCTAGGATTGATTATTACTGGTTATGAATCCCATTCAATGTACCCAAGAAGAAATTCCATAACGGGATCAATATGCATGTATATATGTATGTATGCTACCTTTTTTTTTTCGATACTGATATCATTATAGGCTGTGTACCTTTAGGCTTGGTGATTATGGAGGGTTCTGTAGGGTTGAAGATGGTGACCAGTCTATATAGAGACCTTTTTGTATGCCAATTGCCAAAGAGAGTTAAAGCTCACCTGAAAGCCAAATACTTGGACCATTTTGAAGACACCAGTCATGTACAATGGTGATGATGGTGACTCTGTGACTGTGTGCATTCACATTGCACAGAATATGTATTACAAAATATCTTTTCCCTGGGAATCAAGGAAAGCTATTCGGCGATTAAAAGTTACGTAATAATCTATAAGAGAAAGGTGGAAGTTGGGAATAAGACACAATCAAATGCTTCCATATGGGCATTTTATAATCCACATCAACATTTAAAATAGTCCATATTTAATAATCCACATTAATTAACCCAATAATATAATTTCTTTTTCTTCTTTTCGAAATCGGGATTTGGGATCACATTCTTTTCTTTTATTAAATTCAAGTTGTATAAAAAGTATAGACTATTAATGTTGTTCCTAAATTCCAAATCACATTATCCTCGAATGTGTGAACAACCCTTCTCATCGTTTGAGAACTTTTGAATAGAGGAAAAAGAGGACTCTATGAATAGACAAGGATGAACATTTTGAATAGACTTAATAATTATACAATGATAAGACAACGTTGTGAGGCAGAAAATGAAGGTCAACTTCTACTTTTGAATAGACTTAATAATTTGGTAAAAAAGTTGCTATTGGTCAAATTCACCAACTTCATCAACACAGAGCTGTTGTAGTTGTAGCATACTATCTATTCTCCACAATTAGGAAGATGAGCACGAATCTGACGGACCAATATCACTTGCTCAAGTACTGGGTTTGCTCAATTACTAAATTCCATAATCATAATTATTAAATTAAAGACCAAAACTGTTAATTACATTCATAAGACTATTCATTAATTGAGACTAAATTCCTTTCCATTGACACTATTCAATATTAATGCTTGGCTATTTGCCTTAGAGAGAAGGAAAGCCTTAGGGCAAGGATCGATTAAGTCCGCATCACCAAAAAAGAATGGAAATCATGGGATCAATATTCATGTATCATGTTCATGCCATTTTATCATATATATGTCCGAGCTTTGCAGCCGTCGCGAGCATATTGCCCTTTTTTTAAAACATTATTTTGAAGAGAAATATCATCAAATTAACCAACTATCGTTACCAATAGAATACATCATGATCCGTAATAATCGATCCCATGATTTAATTTTGTCCCCAATTGGAATTTGGAGCCATACATTCTGCATTTGATGTGAGGTGTGAACACATTTCCTCTGTTAATAAATCCGAGGTCCACATCAAACTGTGAGAGTCATTGCCTCATAGGTAATACTTGTGTTCTTAATTGCTAAATTCCAATCTTGAACATCTCTATTTTCTGTGTCACACATAGACTATTGGTGAGTTGCTACGTACTAGACAACAAAAATTAAAAACAGGATACTATTAGTTTTTTTTTTTGAAAAGAAAACAGGATACTATTAGTTGAAATCTAATAAGAAAACCATGGTTATAATTAATTTCATGCCCTGGACAACTATACGTAACAGAAAGTCTAATATAATCTTGGCCAGAGTTATAGCCTTTGAGTGACATAATGATTGACGACACATGAGGAAGATGTAAGTCAATATGCTAAGGTCACTGAATGATCTTGATGAGATGAGATTACTAATATTAAAAAAAAAGGGACTAATCTATTTCTGATACCAGAAATTGATCTAAGATATGTGTTCCCCTATGTGTTTTACTTGTGCATGATGGTTTTAGTTGATCATCACTTGTAAATTATGACTTTTATATTCTTTTTCTGCAGCTTTGTTATGAAATTTCTTGGCTTAGCTAAATACATTAATACACTTGCCCTTTTGGATGACAGCTTGAAGTAGTGAATCATATATGCCAAGTTTGAATTAATTGGCATCAGACTTTCTACCTTTTCCTGCTGTGCTGCTTTTGATCCTATCTTCACTGGCTTCCTTCTCAATTAATGTTTTGGTTTTCCATTACTCAGCAGATTTGTGAGAGAAGGAAAAGAAAGTGGATTTTGGGTTATGGGAGAGAATTAGCTGCACAAGCTGGGCCAGGTGAAGTGAGGTGAGACTCAAAGGAGCTGACTAGTCTCATATGAAATGAAATGTAATGTGAACACATATATATCTATAGCATTCTGTGGATACTATTTGAAATTGGATTCCAAACATGGATCATGTGGGGAATATTGTTATATAATTAATATAGTGCAATAGTAGGAAATTCAGATGGATAAGAATTAATTGACAAAGTCAGACCAATTGGAAAGCTAAGCAAAATTTGGGCTGATAATATAGAACTGGGGAAATCAATTACTATATGCTTGGTAGCTAGATATATACAATGATAACATGAAGGCTTAGATTCATGGTTATATATAATTCTGATCTCAGGAACCAGATTCTGGTGTGATGGAATCAGATTGTGATCAGTGTCAGATACTTGGTTCACAAGACACATTAAAAATCAGGTAAATTTGAATCTTCATATATTGAATATTACATAAGCATGGTGGTGATGTTTTTTTTTTTGGTCAAAGTTCCATGTAGTGTGAATGCAATGGATGATTCCTGACCAGACAAACCAATAGGTAATTAGATATGTTGGACCAAAGACAAGGAAGCAAAGACAAATGGATAGTGTAGGTTGTTTTAACCAAACACAACCACAACATCTGACACATGACATGGATCACATCAGATAAAGTCTTGTTTTTAATACAACATTTCTCTCTGTCAAACACACAAATTGGGTTTGACTGGTGTAATGTAACAGATAAGGTTCAACTGCAGCCAAAATGAATGATTTTTATATAGATTACACATTTTAACCAAAGTGTAGAAAGCTATTTGCATTTGGAATTGCTTTTACAGATAGGTGCTTTTTTAGAAAGCACTAAAAGGTGCTTCTTTGCGAAACATCGATATAAACGAGCCACTAAACAACATATGGGTCAAATTGAATGAACAGACCAAACATATATAGTTTACTTTAAAAGGAGAAATACTATTATATATGGTGCCAAAGCAGCAGCAACATCACAGTTACATAGTACCTTGCTAAATACCATATTGCAGAACAAAGAGAAATATGTGATACATGTGAACTTTAATCATGATAGTGCAGCTGGCTTTTTGTTCTTTATTCTGCTGATGTGATCTCAACTAGCACTAGGCACAAACAACCACAGCTCTAAAAGCTCCAACCCCCAATACAGAATCTACAAAATCCATAGCTTGCTACCATTTCTATAATGGCCTGAAAAAGCTGAAACTCTTATATAACTACAACACTTTCCTAATTTACCATCTGCTTCCCCCTTGAACTAAAATTGTCAAGCATCTGAATGTAGAGTCTGAGCTTCAACTGCATCCTCCTCCTTTCTTTTTTCCCATTCTAGTTACTACTGATGCTACATTCTTTATCTTTGAAACCAGCTTTCTGAAGATTTTAACTTTAACTTGACCTCTAGGTGGAGGAATCCTTGCCTGAACTGGCTCTGGCTTCTTTGGGCTGTATTGAGCTTCCATGGTTCTGACTTCTGTGGGATAGTGTGAGCAACTGAAGAGAAACGAAAGCTCTGTTTACAAACAGAGCAAAAACAGAAGAGGGAAGAAAACTTTCAGATTCTAAAGAAGGAAAGAGAGAGATTTTGTGAGGGAAGCAAACTTGGTGGTGGCTATATATAGCAGAATGAATGACTAACTCAGTCAGAAGGTTTCACACAAACACAATGTGAACTTGAATTTTAAATTCATTTAAAGAGTGGAAAATTCGATCTGATGCTGTACTGCTGGTCTGACTACTGAGCTTGTGTAGAAAAAGGTACCTATCAAACAGCTGGGTTTTTTTAATAAGTTAAAGAGTGGAAAATTCTGATGTTGGTCTGAACTTTGTACAAAGTCTTTTGGGGTTTTTATAATAACATGTGAGTTTATGGTTTCAAAAAAGACATGCAATTCACTTTGTTTTGGTGAAATGATAATAATAGAAGCATCAAACTACATCCTTATTATACCCTTCTAGAATCTAGCATTTATTTTGTTCAAAAAAAGAATCTAGCATTTATAGTTTCTTCAAGTTCATAATTGTGAAGGTACCCTGTAATGAAAACCCTTTTCTAGAAGCATACGAAGAATGTTACTATGTGTCTCTTTTGTGGTAGGAAAAATTTAGATCCTTAATACTATAAGTTATTAAGTTATACTCTTTAATTATATGAAAAGTTCTAATATGCAGCATGCTTTTTTTAATGCAATTGCAATTCTGTTCAAAAAAGTGAAATCGATGACAATTCATTATCCTTAATAATAATTGCATATGAAATGGTTGCAATTGCATTTATATATAAAAAAAAAAAAAAAACTACATATTAGACATTCCCTAACTATGCACAAGTGCTAATTTTTTTAAGTTGATGATTTTGAGGCACCATGTATGCAGTCAAAGGATAACAACTAATCCTTAAACCCTTTTCTAGAAGCATAAGAATAATGTTAATATATTTCTCTCCAAGTGATAAGGTCAATTTGTTATTGTTTAGGTTGATCACCAAGGGAGAGTCAAAAGTCACCATTTTCCACAAATATCATGGTTCCATTAATTTCTGCATACTACAAATTGAATTCTTTCCCCTCTCAGAAGTTCAACCACTCCATCTTCAGTCAAGACCCCACTGGATTATGAAAATTTCTTAATTTTTGTGGGAAAAAGAATATTGTGAATGTCATTAGTCCTCAGGGTCTCAGACAGACAAATGTTGGCATGGGAGGGCGTTTGGGTTTGTAGATGCATGAATGATGAAGTCACTTTGATAGTGATACGACGAAATAAATAACAAAGAAAATGAATTCCAAGTCAAAATTTGATTGAATGCAAGTAAAGCAAGGTGACCACTGACTACAGCACTCAGCTTGATGTAGTGCCAATGACTGGCTTTTTGAGATTGCAATTTTGCTGAGTCCATATTTGACTATGAACTTGGAGAGTCATATCTCCTAACAATGGATATCTAGCATTGCTTGTAGAGATTTTTGCATTTGGATTTCTTAATCCCGTGAGAATTCTGCTTAAATTATGAGTTGACTCTAAGATGCAATGGCAGTTTATAGAGGGTTTCTAACTCTCCTGGCAAAGATTGGACTCATTCAACTATAATCTGTGGGCAGTTGGAATTTGCTTAGGTGGTAATAGGGACCCTAATTCCTGGTATTTAGAGCTTAAGTGGTATTAAGCGCTTACTTATCCATCTCAATTCAAATGGGCTCCCCACTGAAAACAATGTAAAGTTGCCAAAACTGACCAATATTGAAACTTGCAGATAAGTTAAAAAAGCATTGCCATGTTAACTATGAAAATGCTTCATTTTAAGTGTGCGTTTAGATTGAGTGGCCTGAGTTTATTATAACAAAACATATCAAAAGCCACATCAAATCTACCCAAATTAGCTCGAGAACTTCATTTAGGCTCTTGTTAATTTGATGTCCTTAAATTTTTTGACACTAGCTTTTAAAAGATATGATTAAATATAGGGTGTTGTTATTAACACACTCTAAAGTGTTAATAACACACCTCTTCCTCTCTTTATCTCTCTTTCTTTAATGTACACACCCTAAAGAGAGATAGAGAGAAGGGGTGTGTTATTAATACTTTAGAGTGTGTTAATAACAACACCCTAAATATACTCGATGAAATGTCTCAAAGAGATTCGTGTTAGATAAATGATGATAAATGACTGTATTTTGCCTCACGATTTCATGAATGAAAATTCCGGAATCCATCACCAAATGTCAACGCAATATATATATAGTTACTCTTGTAAACATCAACGTACTAGTTAATCCTGTACAATATGTATTTTCTTAAACCCATGCATCATCTCATTTATTTTGGCATTTGTAACATTTTTAGCTCATAGACCCAAGTTTGTCCATCCAATATTACACCAGATTTTTTTTCCACATATATATGATCTAAAATGCTTGGCATTGATGAATGGATGGAGTGAACTATGGTGATCATGGATGATAGTTTGCCTTTTTGTTAAAAAATTCAGGCAGTTTGTCTTCAGGTACTTCGACCTGAGGCTCTTCCACAATCCTGTAGAATGGCATCCCAACTGTTTCCTTCAGATTGTGGACTCGCTGCACCTTGCGGCCGATGACATGATGCCTTCTCTTCTTCTGGTGATGATGATGACCTCCATGCGCTTGTGTTAATGTCACGCATAGAATAAGGGTCACTAGCAGCATTGCTAGGACTTTGGTGGACAACTTCTTCAGCATCACAGCCTCCATGTTTATTCAATATGTTTAAGAAGGGGAAGAAGAAATGGAAAAGAGAATTGATGGGTTTTGTTCGCTATACATGAGTTGATCGAATTTGATGGTTATATATATAGGGTCTGGCTTTGGTCACAGTAACCATTTATGGTTGTAATAGATTGATCGGTACGTTAGAGTACGTTTCCGCTGGAAGTTGGTGACTAACAAGAGCTAGCTGGCCATAACTCCTACAATGATGGATGACCCTTGGTGATTCAAAGGGAACTATCCCGATCATTTTAGGGTTAATATAGTTTTTTTTTTTTAAGATAAAAGATAAATGGAATAGAAAAGATACTGTAGGAAATGAGAAAACTATTAAGGACCTCCAATCTAGAAATGGATGAGTGGATGCCATGAAATCGCGATCGAGTCCCACATGCAACCCGAATCCAATGTCTTCCACATCATACCAACTAAGAGATCAATCACAAGACCTTAGAACAAGGAGTTTCGAAGCACAAGTGATTCGAAAATCCACAAATAGCGGTATATATAGCACCACATTTTACCCTTTCGCAACCATTTAAATGAAGCCTCCTCTAATTGCATCAAGGGATTCGTCCCACACAGTAATCCAACCCAGTTTCAGTAATTAGGTGTCTTATAAGCTCTGATACCATGTTAAACAACGACAAGCGTGGCCCGTGGCCCACTACTGTACCGATATTGTCCCAACTTAACCACCAATTAGGTGTTGGATTTTATCACAAAAGGCCTCGGTACAATTAGAAGTAAGTCACCCACTTATAAGTTATATTTTATTTTGTCACTCTTCTGATGTGGGATCTCCACTCTCCAACAGATCGACAGACCCCAGTGATTCCACTACACCCAGCAAGCACCAATGTCTTGAGGGTTTTCGAGCAAGACCCATTTGCAAGAAATCCCAACCCCGAATCCGTGATTCTGTCGCAGCACTCCAGATTCAAATAGCTAAGCAAACTCAACGATCCAATATATCGCTTCAAGGACTTTATCAAACACACAACAATTCCCCAAATCCAAATGCCTCAAGTTGTTTTGTGCTTTTATGAGCGGAATAGTTCCCCCAATGTAGTCTCTCCTTCTCAGAGAAACCTTGGACGGTTTCGGACAGCTATATGCCAAAACGTACAGAACTTCGCTCCCAGAATACCAAGGTTGTATTACATCATCGCCGGCGGGTTTGCCGAGGTTGATGGCCTCGATTTTGGGACATGTTTAGAACAAGAACTCGAGGTCTTTTCGAGTGATACATTTGGATGTTTCAAACGTGACTAAGTTTGGGAATCTGGGAAGTACACGCAGGAGAAAATCGAGTTGGAGAAGACGAATGGATGATCGGTTTAGACCCTCCACTCTGCACCATTGCTTGCAGACCTCGGAGAATGACTTTCTATCATCTGGGTGGGTGACCCGGTTGAGGATTAAGGCTACTTCATCGTCACCCAGCCAAGAAACAGAATTGCTCCTTGATTTTTTCGGGCGTAGAGCCATACTTTACTGATCGATCAGTTGGTGTTTGTCTAGGGTTTATTTCAGTAGTTACTTGTGTGTTAAGTTTTATGGGCCTCTTCTGGGTTTAGGGCTGGATATGTTTTTTCCCATGGGCTCTCTCTTCTCGGCAATAACATATATACGTGACAAAAATGATTTAGCAAAAGTCACGGGATAAAGAAATTAGACAACAACAAAATTAAAGATAAACAACTAATACATTCAGAGTTCAACGAAGAAATGAGAGAAGTATTCTTGAAATTTTTATTTTTTTGATCGAGGAGAATGTATTCTCGAAATTTTGGTATGTACGTAACTCAACTGAAAAACATAAACTAGAGGTTCTTAAACTAATTCTAGGCCGTGATTTGCTGCCCAGTTCTTATGGGCGGGGTTAGGCTAGGCTGGCAAGTGGTAAAAACGTACATATTTGCCTAGGAGTGATCGGTTGTGGGAAACTCACAAGTCACAATGGGGGTGCCACAGTAGTGTTCACATGCTCAGCCAAATTCATGCTCAGTCATGTTCAGCCACCGTTGGATTTAAATCCAATGGTGGAGAATGATAGCCTTTTTTAAACATATTTATTTTTCCATCATTCTCCACCATTGGATTTAAATCCAACGGTGGCTGAGCATGACTGAGCATGGACTTGGCTGAGCATGTGAACACTATTGTAGACCTTGCTACATCTTGTGAACACTTTCTATTTTCTTGTTGAACAATCCAAAAATAGCATGAACTATTGGCTCCAAGAAATTTATTTGTAATTTTGTATATGAGTTTCTTATCTTCCAATCACTCTAATTCATTGTAATTGGTCTCCCCTTCCTTTTCACTTTCATGTATAATACTTCGGATACATCTATTATACTTCTATGCATGATATATATCTCTAGACAGAATCGTCAGATGATATTATGTTATTGACCGCATTCTCAAAATATGTTAATCCAACAGTAAAAACCAGGAATGCATAGCATACATGCATGTATATTAGAAGTTTCCTAATAGTTCTACCCCCTTGATATACATCCTTGTTTGGTAATTCTGCATATTACCACAGTTGATATGGTGCAATACGTACACGATATAAATGGAGTGTAGTGATCATGTATGGCATAGAATGGTTTTTACATCTATATTGCACTCTTAATAATCGATTATTATATTGATCGATCCCCTCCTAAAGTATAGATTATTCTTTGCTTCTGTTGACCTTCTATTAGCTCTTTTGAGTTGTATTCAAGTTTCAATAAATAATTCAAAGTTGGTAGAGAATGCATGCCTGAGGAAGATGGCTGCCTAGCTTTATCGAATCAAAGGCATTTCAGACCCTTGTAAAGAACCATACCAGAGCACTTTAATGGAAACCAGTTGGCTAGTGAAATTTCTTCCAATGGCGTTAATTTGATTTGGCTCCAAAGTCTAGTGCATTATGCCTTAGGAGAAAAAACAATAATAATCTAAGCAAGTAATTAGAGCTAGCACATTATTATTAATTTTACAGCCAAGTGTTGCGTCCCATAACTAGAACATGTGGGTTCCCCATTGCTACTTTCACTAGGAAACATGATAGGATTAATTATCAGATTTTTTTGGTGCAAAATCTGACATCCCATCTCTCTAAATGACCCACTTAATTAACCAGGAAGAATGATAGGATTATTAGATTTCTTGGCTTTCATTCGATCCAGGGTACGTTATTCTAGTGCTGTTTAAATAAACAAGAAATACTTAGATAAGTTGACATATATACGATGTAAATCTTACTAATCTTTTTGAGGACCAAAATCTGTATAAATTATGTTAAAGAAGTAAAGCGCGCACCTGCATTACGTGTTTGTTCAAGGCCATAAAACAATTCTAGATCTACTCTCTTCTAAAAAGTTCTGATATTTCTGGTGATTTATCAAGTGAAAGAGAATCTAAGTCAAAGATTTTTAGCTTCATATATTAGGTTTGCAAGGTGTCATTTTTTCTAGAAAACTTTAGGAATTGAAATGAACGTGTAAATGACATAAAATAATATATAGATGATTATGAACCAAAACCTAATCTTTTATTAGCCTATGTCACAAGTAATGTCCTTGGTGTACTCTTCAAGTTGTAACGAGTTAGAGATCATGATTCACTCACTATATAGATATTAGGGAACTGATAAATATCGCGGATTTAAATTGAAGATCATAGCATTTATTTGCTGCTCCGTTAATCAATGAGCATACATATAGTTGTTGTTAAAAAGTCTATGCGCTGATGTAAACTCCAATTGAAGTCAATGTATGTTTGCTAGAGTTGTTTACTAGCTAGTAATTATTGATGTATGTATCACTCAGAATTACATGAATCGATGATTATATGCATCACTTGAACAAGTAAATTTTTTTCGATCTCCCTACGCACCCAAGCTTTTGTGATTTTATAGTTTTTTAAGTTAGGTTACGTTCAAAATGAGTATTCATAATTCACAGATACAATCATACTCCTTCAAATCGTAATAATGAAGTTTGACGATCCATTATTATTTAGAAACATATTTTATATAAGCAACTGGCCGACCAAAATGTTCGACTTATTGGACGAACTGAACCTCCAAAAATAAAAACATGAAACATGGACGAGTTTGCATGCACGTTTAATAGCACGTGGAGAAATACTAGGCAATACTGTAAATACACAAAAAATTAAGGGTAAAGGTGTAAAAGTGAAAACTTTTAGTACGAAAGGAGGGGAAGCTTCCACGTCGCTTGGGAACCTTAAAACCTCGTAACGTTTTGCCGACAAGTACACCAGAAGCAATTATTTCTTATCTACTCCTAACTTTCCCCATTTGCCACTCTTCCAATAAATAATTTCCCACTAGGACACCCCAAGGCTTTTTTATATTGTTTTTTAGTCCCATTCTTTCTAGTCCATTCACTCAAAATAATATTTTTTTTTGTCAATTCACTCAAAAATAATTCCAAGGGCAAAAATAATGTCATCATTGTTCCATAGGAGCTTGGCTTTGGAGTAGTCCAAGGTTTTCAAGCTTAAGATTGGATTTATTTGTTAATTAATTTTTTACTTTGTACCTTGTAGTGATGTTTCTAGACATATTCTCTCCATTTACAATATATAATCTTCTTTCCTTTAAAAAGAAGAAGACATTGTGTTAGTTGATATTTAAATGATCAATGATTACATTTCTTAATCTATAAAATAAATCCCTATAAAAAGTTGTATACTTGTATTATAAAATCTTAATCAAACCCCTAAACCTAGCTATGAGATAAGCAATGACGTTTTATTCTGTGTGTTTCATGTGCTTTATTTCATACATCATATGAACTCTCTAGATTTTTATATAAAATTAATTTTAACAAGATAAAATAACACAATATAGATCCAATGATAAGAAATTAGTAGAATAGTACTCCTAATTGTATTAAACTAGTAACCAAAATGAGATGTTCTTACAAAATTAAGGTTTACTATGTATAAGAAATGCATTTTCCTCATTCCGTACATTTCTTAGCTATGTATAAGTTTCTCTAAAAATTATTAATTAGTATTTCACCCCTAAATTTTGTATGAAACAAAAAATTAAATTACAAAACAAAGTCTCAGCAACAACCCGACCCTAATTGGTCAAAGTTGAAAGCCGAGCAGGTCTCCAACTCTCTATTGGTATACATAATGGATCCAGATCTTCTTATTGTCTTGAACATAAATAAGAGCAGCAACTACATATGTGATAAAGTTGTTTCACCAAGAACATGATGAAAACGTACTTCTCTGTCTAAGATAGAAAACTCAATCACATGAAGTTTGTAATGACCACTAGAATCACTTCGATGACATGAGCAAAAATAACTTGGGATAATGTCAAAATACAAATAATTTGATTTTGACATTTACTTAAGTAGTGATTAATATTTGATGGCAACATTATCATTATTATCGTATTAAAAAAGGGCGTGGAACATGAGGAAGGTGGATTGATTTGAGTGGTGGTGGAGGCATCCAATAAGTGGCTGGTGGTTGGTTCTGGCTAGTTTATGATAAGAGTGATAGATACTTGGAGATATATATGGGTCCATATATATATATTTTCTTACCGGAAGAGGTAACCTTGGTACAAAAATATCAAAAAAATGCACCAAAAAACGAGGATACCTAATAGGCTAATACGCTATTAAAATTTTTAAGGTTTGGAAGAACCGAAAGGGCAAAACCAAAAACCATTACCAGATTGGGAAAGGAATCGTCCTACGTGCGTGGGTGGCCACCAATGATTCTCGGGCACCTGTCAACGTTTTGGATTTCCACTTCGTGTACGGCTCCTATCGATTGGGTCGTCGTCATTGGCTGATAGAGTATTGTATTGATCTGGGCGTGGTTGATTGGTGGTTGCCTTATTATTAGGGTTTATAAATAAAGGCCAGTGACAACTGACAACTGATAAGGAGCCTCTCTGTGCGTCTGTCTCCATTAAGGTGGTGTTTCTCTCTCTTGTAACTTGAAAGCTATCTGTTTCTGATTTCTTCTTCTTATCGCCAAGTCGAGCTGGTTTGGTTGGCTGAAAAATAACGAGGGCGATGCATTTGACTTCTCCTTGTTCGATTAGATATAGATAATTAGATATGTATATAGTACTATAATACAGTTTTATATACTTTGATTCTGCAGATTAAAGAAATACCTTTGCTTGCGAAGCTGTTTAATTATTTCTTATCGCTTAACGTTGGACATTGACCATCCTGCAGCCTCTACAACCAAACCCTAGAGTTTGACGAACGATCAAACTTGAATGGGGAATCTGTTAGAGGCACTATTACAATTCTTGGAAATTTTTTTTGACATCCTTGTTGAATATGATGAGAGTTTCGCGATCGAATTAGCAATCTGAAAGACTGGCGTACTCAATCCACCATTTGATAATCATTTAACCTACATGTTGGGTGTGGTTCCACGTTTTACGTGTGGAACGGCTCTAATTCTTGATGATTGGTGAACTACTACATTTACTTATCGTCATGCACAAATCACCGAACAACTAAAAAGTACAACTTCTTAAAGTTTTATGCATTTAGCAAATGTGTATAAGAGCATCTCCAGCAGTAAAGCTATTATTTTTAGCTAAATTAGCTAAAAGTTAAATATAACTACCTAAATTTTAGACTTCTGCTCCAGCAATGATACCTATTTGTAAAGTCAATTTAATTTTTTTCAACTAAAACTGAAAAATTTGAACGTTAGAGTATTTGGGTTTTACCTATTTTCTCTCTCCTCTTTAGTTAAATATAGGTAGAGAATTTAGCAAAAGTTAAATTTAACTTTTGTTTAGGTAATCTGTTGGAGCTAAGTTTTGCCTTAAATTTAGCTAAATTTTAAATTTATTTTAAAATAGGTCATCTACTGGAGATGCTCTAAAGAATTAATTTAGATGAATATATCTCACAAGCTATATTGTCAGACTCAAATAAAAGTATATATATATAGAAAATGTGTCAAGTACTTAGATAATGACAGATAATTAGGGGTGGGCATTAAATCCCGCAATCCCGCACCCAACCCGATCCCGTCCCGTTCCGTCCCGTTCCGTCCCGTCCCGCGCGGGATGGATTCTTATTTTTCACTAATTGGGACAATCCCGTCCCGTCCCGAAATGATTGGGATTGATGCGGGACGGAACATTGAATCCCGCTCTCGTCCGGTTTCGTCCCGCAATAATAATTAACCTAATTTAAATTAAATTTTTAATATATGTCTAAATGTGATTGGGTGTTTGAGCAAGTCTATACATCTAATATAGACTTGACCACTCTCAATAATTTGAAATTATTAATTTCTCTACCCTCATTTGACTTAATGTCCTAATATCCTAATCATTCTCTCAACTCTATTCATTTCTCATTTTCTCTGCCAATAGAAAGTACGTGTTAAATGCATTAAGCCATTACTTTTTTCAAATTTGGATTATTGTTCATTGATCTTAATTTAATTATTACTTACAATAATGATGATGAATTATGTTAAATTAATAAATATTATAATTTTAATATAGCGGGATCATCCCGTCCCGTCCCGATCCCGCGCGGGATGGGATGGGACGGGATCGGTTTTCAAAATTGGCCGTCCCGTCCCGTCCCGTCCCGAATTTTTTTTCGCGGGATGGGATAGGGATGATGTTCTTCTCGGCCCGTCCCGTCCCGTGCCCACCCCTACAGATAATGACCCACCCTTAAGGTTGCAACATAAATAAATCATTACTTAAGCGGCATCACTACTATAAGCCAAAAAAAAAGTACCTACTCCGGAACAAATAATGAAACTAATATAATTAGTGAAAACTTAAGAATCTAAAATTTGTTGACGCTTCTAATTTAACCGTACATAGATTAATACCCTAGTGACGGCCTACAAGAGAAATACGAGACTATTTCTCTCTTTTTATATTCTCATAATATCTTCGAACTAACAAGAACACGTACAATAAATACAATATTGAGAAAGAAATGTTCAACGACCTTAGAAACAAGAAGAAGAAAGAAGCTAGACCTAGCTAGCTAGCCGGCCGACAGACTAAAGACATTGACTTTCATTTGATATAACGTACACATCTCATTGGCTAGTTACCAATAGAAGAGTTTAATTTCTAGATCTCCATATCCCAAAGATTGCAACCATATACGAACTGAACAAGGACAAGACAAACATGCATGGTGAACAAAACAAACGCAGACAGTAAAAAATGTCAGGAAGCTTTCAACATCCCATATGAAAAAATTAGGGTAGAATTCTGATCATCAGTACCATGTATGACAACACCATTTCATTACTTTAAAAGAAGAGAGAACTAGCTTTAATGTCCGACTCTCCGACCAATCCATCATGTGATTCTAACTAGCTCAGAGCTAGCTAGGAGACGAATGGGGGTTCATGATTGTGTTGAACGTACGTACTCTCTGGTATATATGTTTAAAAAAGGTGATGAACCTTAATTAGCTAATTGCTTTTGTTACTAATTACATAAGAAAAAGAAGTAGGTCGATCAGAAAAGAGAAGAAACTAAGAAAGATATATCACAGGTCCATCAGAAAAGAGAAGAAAGATATATCACAGGGCTATTGTCTTTAAGGAAAGGACAGATCCGTATAAGATGACCGTTCATCGTCCGTTTTTCTTATCCTCGATCCTCCCCCATGAGAGGCAAAAGAAGACTAGTCGATCCCCTTTATTTTGTTAGGGCAAAGACTGCTTCAACATGTACTAAAATGAAAAAAGAAGGCAACCGACCAAAAACTGAAAATATAAATATTGGAATATATAATAATAATAATAATATCTTGTAATAGTAAAAAAAAATTACTTTCATGTACACAAAAAAGAAGAAGAAGAAGAAAGATTACTTTCATTATTGAACATGCATTTAGTGGATGATATGTTCAAGTTGTCTTAAACAACAAAATTGAATAAACTCAATAAAGAGCTAGACATGGTATTATCATTGTGCATAAATCACTTTTGTGATTCTACTTTTTTAAAGACTTTCTTTTCATTCTCTTAATCAGCCTAGTTATATTCTTGGCAACTAGCTAATTTGAATGAAGTTTTAAGTTCAAATTTTCATTTTAAAATATTAAAAAAATCTAAACGGATTCCTAATCAAAATCCTCTATTAATTTCTTACTTCAAACGTTCACTAGCTTATCCAAGTTATATATCAAACGTCTTATGTGTCTTCATTTTAATCAAATTTGATGAAATTTGCGATAATTATGAATCCATGACCACTCTATTTGCGATTTTCATCCTTCCACGCATGTTAGTATGATTTGAACTCCAGACATCCAGTTTGTTAGCTCCAATTCAACCGACCAAAGCTCACCGGCCATAACCACTCTCTATTTGCTACATCTGAAAAATGGGTATTTTTCCATTCACATCACTACGAAAGAAAACAACACTAAAGCCAAAAACATTTTTGGCGGAAGAGAAAGGCCAAAAACATTGCTATGTATAGTTTTCATCACATTTTCTTTGTTGTGTGGGAAGCATTATTCCTTAGCTACTTTAGGTGATTACGAAGCCCCAACTATTGGAATTATTGAATCCCTTTAATACATGGGACCAATATTAAATGTAACACACATAATAGAAAAATCATTATAATTAAATTACGGTCCTCCTAGTGAAAGGTTCATCCATGGAGTCTTAGAGCATCTTTAGCAAACTATCTATCTTACCTCCTTAGCTATTTTAGAGAGCATGTTTAGTTTTTCAACTATTTTAGCAACTGCACCAGCCTCCTAAGTAGATCTCTATTTTAGTTTTTAGTTATATGACTCCTAAATATAGATCGAGAGCGAGATGAGGCTCTCTATTATTTTTGTTAATTTAAAACATTCATTTTTAGTTGTTTTGTGTAATTATTAAATACACTTAAATTATTTTTTATTTATTAAAAAATAATTTAAATTCAATATTAGCTAAAGTAGAGAGCTAACCAAAATAATTTTTTAAGTACTTTAATTAAAATTTAGTTATATAGTACACAGTCAAGGTTGCCTAACATCAATATTTTCATTAATTTTGGGATCAGACTGATATCTCCGTCCATATCCCTGTAGGTTTTAGACCAATCACGTGCTGCCATTTTTGCTTCCAATGGTCCCATGAAGATATGAGTATCTTCAATTATTTGTGAGAATAAATGTAAAAAAAAAAGTCATTTTTTTCCGAAGCATATGATATTGACATTGCGTGAGAATTCACGAGGGATTGACCGTCCAAAATTGTTGAATGCGGCCAGTGGCCGGCATTCAGAATCATGTTGACCTATGACTTTCCTAATTAAGGAAATAACTTTCTGAAACAAAATACAATGTTGTGACCCTTTTTATCCCCCTCCTCATATTTTGACATGTACTCTTTGCTAGTTTCTAAAGTCTAAACATTCTATTTCTGTGAAACTGAATTCGGAGCCAGCTTAAAGATGTGAATGGAGTTTTACCATATTGGTCAAGTGCATAGACTTTTTCTTATGAGATCAATCTTTTGCTTTCTTCATTGAAATAGTTGCAAGTTGCAGAAAGATCCAGAATTCCAACCAACTTTCCTTTGCCATATTGAGGGCGAAGAGAGGTTAGTGAAAATGACATCACAGGACAATTGACAATGCAAAAACATAATGTGGATCCAAATTTAATAAACATGGTAGTACTATATATTATACCATTTCATTTAAAGATCTAAGGTCAATGTATTTCTTTTTAATTTCGAACAAAACGGAAATATTTTTTGTCTCAATTCATGATTGTCACGTGAGATTATTACTCGAATAATTTAGAGTATTTACTTCTACGTTTCAAATTTCAAGTTTTCAAGTTCACGCCTCTTAACTAAAAATTAACTATAACACAATCGATTTTGCAATGCAAATGCAAGTGATATGATTTGAATTATTCATGCTGAGAAATCTACCATGTTCATATGCCTAGAGTGGAATAGAAGCATTTTAATACCATGTATCCACTCCAATAATCAATCCAGCATCTTTATGGTGTTTTCATGCTTTTAGGTTAGGTCAAGTCACTTCACTTGCTTAAATAGTCCTAATTCCACAACCACCTAACAGTTAGTGAAAATCAATTGGGGAGAGAGAGATAGTTTTACCTTTTAACTTCCTTAAACTCTCTTTGTCTCCTTACAATAATCACATGGAGATGAAAATGATTCAAGTAGAGAAACAACAAGAAGGGCCTGTAAATATTAAATAATGCAAAAGTGGAAACACAAACAAGTGTAACAGCTCCTCTCTTTCCTTCACAGCTAACACGTCCCCCCTCTCTTTTTATCCCTCACTTCCTTGAACCAGTTTCTTATTCCATTTTTGCTCTCTTCATTTTTCTTCTTCCTCTAGCTTCATTCCTTCAACTCCCAAATTGGGTTCTGCAACTGGGTTGTGGGTCTCAAATATTTTAAGGACCAAAACAGAGAGCAAAGTAGACACAATCATGTTGGATCTTAATGTTGATATCATCACCACTGCCACTGAGTCCAATTACGATGAAAAGGCCAGAGCTTTGGAGGCCGAGAAACTCCGAGAAGACTCTGGAACCTCAGACTCCTCTGTCGTCAATGCAGAGGAAGACTCTTACTCCAACAACACCTCCCCATTCATCTTTGACATTTTGAAGAAAGACAAACATGGTCTTTGCAACAACAACAGGGAAGACCAGATTGTCCCCTCGCCGGAATTTTCTACGAGGTCGCTTTTTCCGGAGACAGGAGACGGCGGCGGAGGAGGAGGAGGAGGAGGAGAGTTTGGGGTGGGACTGGCGTCATCAAATACGACATCGAGGCCACAGTGGCTGAACTTGTCGTTTGCTGAGTCGGGTGGGCAGGTTGAGCTGAAGGCTGTGCAGCAGAAACAACAGCAGGCCCGGAAAAGCCGGCGTGGACCGAGATCTCGGAGCTCTCAGTACCGGGGAGTTACGTTTTACCGGAGAACCGGGCGGTGGGAATCGCATATATGGTTAGTGTTTGCCAAAGAAAAAAAAAAGACAAAAGTATTGTCATATGCAACTGTTGTATGCAAGAATTTCTGTGGATCATGTTGTTTCAATTTCATGCTTAAATGGTTGATTAATCTTGTTTAATGGGTTTTTTTTTTGGTGTATAGGGATTGTGGGAAGCAAGTTTATTTAGGTAAGTAAATGATCACAGCATTTTTTTTTTGGTTGGATGGTTTTAAGGTGTAGGATCTAACTTGAATTGGGTTTTGTTTGGTTTGTGTTATATAGGTGGATTTGACACAGCTCATTCTGCAGCCAAGTGAGTATATATGCTGGTCTATTTTCATTTTCTGATGAACATGTTTTGTTTATGCTTTGGTTTGTTCAATTTTGCTGACTTGGGACTAATGATTTCAGAGCGTATGATCGAGCTGCAATCAAGTTTCGAGGAGTTGATGCCGATATCAATTTCGTCCTAGGTGATTATGAGGAAGACATGAAACAGGTATAGAATAGGAGTCATGGGACTTGAAGTTTTTGGGGGGTTTTGGAATTATAATCAAGGTTTACTAATCTTCTGTACTAATGGATGTTTTTCAGATGAGGCATCTGAACAAAGAAGAATTCGTGCACGTGCTCCGTCGCCAGAGCAATGGAGCCTCACGTGGGAACTCGAAATTCCGAGGTGTTGCGGCAGCCGCGGCAGCGGCAGCAGCAGCAGCTGTAGTGCCCAAAATTGGTCCATTCGAAGTTCGAATGGGACAACCAATTCCTGGGAATAAGTGAGAACCAAAATCACCCTACTTTAACTGAAGCTAAATTTCAGACACATTTTTTTGGCTTGTAATAGTCCTTCTGATCATGATCTTATAACTCATTGTCCTTTTGCACAAACTAAAGCTTAACTTTATTGGTTCTGGGAATTCAGGTTGATCAAATGTAATGGAAGGGCAGGAGTTACCAACTTTGATCCTAGTATCTATGAAGGGGAGATAGTAGTAGAAGCAAGTACTGAAGGTAATCCTAATTGAAACTAATGTCTATTTTTTTCTCATTAATACCTTTTCATATATAGAATTGGTACAATGAATGTGGTATTGCTGTAAATGCAGGCAGTGGTCACAATCTTGATCTGAGCCTTGGGATTTCTCAGCCTTCTATTGGTCAAAAGAGGAAAGCCTTTGAAATGGCTAACAAAGAGAGGCCAATGGTGAATCTTAAACTTTGGAACTTTTAGATTTCATTTTCAAGTTTTTGGATAATTTTTTAACGCAGATTCTTATTATGTGATTGCTGAAAATTAGTGCCTAATTTTACAGGTTAATGGCTCTGCTTCTGCAGCTGTGGGACAACAACCCCTTCATGCTCTAGCAATTCTATCCAAGCATCCTGCTCTATATTCTGGGTTATATCCTGGTTTCTTACAAAAAACTGAGGTACTTCTCATCTGGGCCAATTCCATATTACTTGTTTTATTTTAGAAATAGATGAACTACTATTATGCATACACACTGCTATTGCTTGGTCTGCAATGAAAGACAACAAAAGGAGAAATTTTGAAGACTATGCACCCATTGAAGACTTTAGGCCCTTTATTCTAGTCCTGAAAATAGAACCATCATGTAAGTAGTGTTCGAACTCCCCCCTCGAGTAGTACTGTTGTGCTCGAACCCTATTGAGTAGTGCTTGAACACGCCTCGTGTAGGATTCGAACCCCCCTAATTTGGTAAAAATTTTAAGGGTAAAAAAAATGCCTAAAAGTCTTTAAAGGTTGCAAAAATTTGCTACTTTTCATAACTTCCCAATTATCATTCTCCTTTAGTTGAATGTATTATCTCACTAGCTTGAATATAAGTGAAGAAATAAATGGACAATCTTGTTCCCATTCCCTTTTTTTTTTAGTAGAATTGTTCCCATTCCCTTTGAATGCATTCTTTCAGAAACCACGGAACTATATGAAGCAGCTCACTTATGGATGTAGCATTAATCTATGAGTAATGCTAGAGATAAGAGACTCCAATCATGTTATATTTCATCTATAATCTGACGATGAGGCTCGAGAAAATAAGATCAGACAATCATGCATAGAACACAAAATTAAGGTCGATAAAATTTGACATTAAAATTCATGATGAAGGGTTTTTTATTAGGCCATTTTGTTATGTAAAACACATTCTGATTAAACTTTTTCATGGCAGGAAATGGCAACCGATCATCATAAGAGAATCCAAGCAGTTTCTTCACCGAGGTTTTCAAACTGGGCATGGCAAATAAATGGAAACAACAACAATGTTACCCCAATGCCTATGTTCTCTATTGCAGCATCATCAGGATTCTCATCTTCCATAGCTACCATACCTCCATCAACTAACAACCAGCTTTCACCAATTCTCCAAGACAATTCTGCTTCCAATGTCCGCCTTCCTTTTCCGACAAGTTTGTAATTGTGCTTTAGAGAAAAGTCATGGCAGAACTTGATTAAACTCTAGTCTCTGTAATGTGCAGAAGTGCTTAATTTTGCTTTGGATTTGTATCATATTATCAAACATATATATAGATTGCTATTATCTGACTTTTCCTTTGTAAAACTGTTGTATATGAGCTTTAGTAATCAAGGGTTACTATGGCCATGATGATATTACTCACTGGATTAATACACTAATTAAAGAAGCCAACTAGATGCTGGAGAAATCAAAACAAACTTGTGCACATCTTGTGCTTTATATGTCCGCCTGTCTTTCCAGTATAAATAGTTAAATACCAAGCCCTAGCCTTGACGAAAAATGCTTACCTCTTAACTCCAAATGACGTTGTTTTAGGGACATAAGCATAAGATCAACATATGAAAACTCAGCATATTAATGTTGCTCATAATATGTCATTTTGTGTCAACTTCAAGCCCTCCAAGTTGCAAGCTAGACATAGAAGTGGTAGTTGGATTCTGATGCTTAGCATTGTTGAACCCATTATGGGTTACCCATACCAGAATCAATGAAACACTACTATTTTATTCATAACATTTCTCCAGCTCAAGTCTAGTGTAGGTTTGGTGATTTTGATGGCTAGAGCCTTGGCCTCTAGTTGCTCTAGAAACTATCACAATGTACACATGATGTCTAGTGATGGTATGAGCTAGCAAAATCCAAAGCCAACCTGTCCACCCATTTTGGCTTACAAAGATTAGATAATACATTAATTATCTAAATCTTAGATAATGTATGCTCATTCTTAACTTATTCTTCGGATAATTAGATCAAAACAAGAGTTCGACTCTCGTTCTTCTCTCTTTCCAAATCAAGAGAAGCTGCTATGGAAAAACACAATCTGTTTCATTTGTGTCCATAATAGAAAATGTCATGGAAACCCACAACTGCTAGAAAAGGAAAACACCACCACATGAGCAGAACACTCACCTATCCTCCAAGCCATTCAATTTCAATTAGTGCTAGCTAATGGACAGAAGAATACAGCAATCATGTGGATGCACTTGTATGTTGTCTAACCAATGGAGGAATCAACTTAAAAATCACAACTAGTCTCTATATTGTGTGCATGAATACTGAAATTTTACATAATGGATGCTCATTCTTAGCATAATCACCTGATACCTAGATCACAACATGAGTTCGACTCTCAACTTTCCTATCTTCCGAATCAAGAGTTCAAGACTAAGCTAGTTAATTACAAAAGAAAAAAGCTCCATATATCCCAGAAGTAGAAAACTTACCATCGATCCTTCAAACCATTCAATCTCAGTGAGTGTTAAAAATACAGCATTCATGAAGTGGATGCACTAGAGATGAATGATATATGTGTGTTCTAACTGTCTACCGATTGATTACTTGTGTTGAACAATTTCCCACGCGTCCTACTATTAATTAACACCACAAAAAAAAAAAAATTTGACGCAACACCAATACTGTCTCCAACTTAACTATCTATTAAATGCGTTTGTTTACTCAATTAAGTTGTTGGATAAAAATTAAATTGACCTATTTGAGTATTTGACAAGTCATATTTGACAAGTAAAAGTTAATTTTTTTTTGGCAATCAAATAAAAAGTTGATTAATATTAGATTCTTGCTGCACAAGTTAAAAACCAAAAACCAAATAATTAGAAACCCAAAAAAAAAAGAAAAAGAAAAAACAAACCTATATAATATAGTCGAATCCACCTTGTGACTCGCTGTTCTCTCTTTCTGAAGCAGAAACCAAAATGCGGCGCGCCATAGACGCTCACCTCAAGACCATGCGTCTCTTTCCTTCACTCTCTTCCTTCTCTTCTTCTTCTTCTTCTTCTTCTTCTTCTCCTTCTACACCTCACTTTTCCGTCCGTACATTTCTAACCCTCACTCAGCCTCGCACTGTTTCCAATTCCATCTCAAGAACCCTAATTTTCCACTCAATTACCACTCCTTCGTCTTCTTCTTGTTCATCGATTCCGAGTCTCAGAAGCCACAAAATCGGCCCGAGTATCGGCCTCTTTGTCGTGCGGTGCGTTTCGTCTGTTTCGCCTGCGAGCACATTGGACTGGAACGAACCGGTGTCGTGCTCGGAGGTCGGCGATGGCAACAAAGGGAGTGTGGACAAGGATGCTAAGCCCACTATTCCTGTTAGAGCTTATTTCTTCTCCACCAGGTCTGTGCCTTTTGTTTTAAATTTAGTAACTTTTTGTTCTTCCTTTCACTGAAATGTTTAGGAAATGAAAAGGCAGAGGATTGTACTAGTTAGGTACTCAAATTGATTACTTAAGAGTGTATTAGTGCTGTGGTTTATTAAATTACTCTCTTTTGATATGTTTGTTAATTGCAGTGTGGATTTAAGAAGCTTAGTGGAGCAGAACAGGCTGAATTTTATCCCACCCACATCGCGTATGACCAATTATGTTGTGTTTAAATTCGGCGAGCTGACCAATTCTGATAATGTAAGTTTGCCATGATTTTGGTTCTGTTAAGTAAAGCCATTTCTTTACAAGTTTTTTTACCTTGATGCAGATGTTAATTCTAGTACAGGGATGTTTATCTTTTGTACTGATTTAGTTGGGCGTGCAGTATGGCATAACATGTATCTTTAGACTTGCTAATTATTTGAATAACTTTGCACATGATGAATTTTCAATAGTATTGATTGCCTTAATTCATTGCAGTAACATAGTGTCTGGTTGATTCAGTATTATGCATATGAATGGAATGCTATATTAATGGTTCTGCAAACAGAAAAGCTTTTCATTATAGGTCAATTCGCTCGTGGACATTGTTGGAACATCTTTTAGGCTTCTTATAGTCAGTAGGCTGTCGGTTTCTGTGTCCTTTTCTAGCTTGTTGTGGGTTGGCATGGTTACCTGCATGTTTGTTTTGAACTAGTTGCACCCTGTTTCTTTCCTCTTCTGTATAAAAAGTTGTATCTATGTGAAAGAAAATGTGACTTTCAAGAAGGTTTAGGTTCTTCTTCTCTTCTTCTTACTTCTTTTTGCCTCAACCTCCTGAATTATTCTTCATTTCTTAAAGTATCACTTTCAGCACGTTTGTAATTCGTTGATAACATATTAATTCAGTATAAAGTGCACAAACACCCTCTCTAAGAACCACAGTGACTGCTTTACTAGCTCGAAACTGTCACAATATTTAATCTCTTATTACCAATTGGAAAGCAAGTAAATTAGTTCTGGAAGAGCCCAGCCAAGACTCCCTAATTTAAGCAATGAAGGTGTCCCACCTTGTTGTCCTTGCATTTTGTTTAAAATTTAGCAAGATTTTGCTTTTCAAGATTGTTAAAGGTCAAAACCTTTTGTTGACTAGAAGGCTGATTTTAATTCTTTTGTCTTAGCAAAGAATGGAAATAATACCTTTACTCATCTGGTACCTTGTCAGCATGATTACTTCCATAGTGTCTCGTATCTACTTGCTTTTCTGTGTTGAACTGTATTTTCTGTATGCTCGTAAATAATAAGTTGAATGCATTCTTTGTTTCAGGGCTTGGGTCCTAGTTTAAGTGGGAGTGACTGTTGCTACATGGTAGTTTTTCAGTATGGGTCCATTGTCTTGTTTAATGTTCGTGAACATGAGATTGATGGGTACTTGAAAATTGTGGAAAAACATGCATCTGGATTGCTACCTGAGATGAGAAAGGATGGTGAGGTTCTTTTACTGGTATAGCTTGTAATATAAATGTCGTGAATTCTCTACTGAAATATTTGGATATAGCTTATTAATCTTTCTTTTCTGTTAAAAATTTCAAATGTGTAAGATTTAGGAATTTTTGGACATCTGAACTTGATTTTGTTATGTAATCAGAGTATGAGGTGAGAGAGAAGCCAGCTTTAGACACATGGATGGAAGGCGGATTGGATTACATAATGTTGCAGCACCTAAATACTGATGGAATCCGTACCATTGGTAGTGTTCTTGGTCAAAGTATCGCTCTGGATTACTATGTCCGCCAGGTATTTCTGTATAAGCTTGTGAGGTTCAACTATGTGAAAACACTTATTGATGATTCCGGCTCAGAAATTTTATTTGCCCTTTTAGGTTGATGGAATGGTTGCAGAGTTTACTGACATTAATCGTGAAATGGAAACTACCGGAAAATTTAAGATGAAGAGGAAGAAACTATTTCAGCTAGTGGGGAAGGCAAATTCTAATCTTGCTGATGTGATTCTTAGGCTTGGACTTTTTGAGAGGTAATAGTTATAAGTTGAAGATGCTATTAATATATGCTTCAAACATATGGTATTCAGTTCCACAAATACTACAATGGATTTTTTATTTGAAATTGTGGTTCAGACACTGCGGGCAGTGAACCAACTTTTGTCACAGTTGGACACTTAGCTACCGTTATTTCAAGATTCATTTTGAGGGATCTCTATCATAAAACTGATATATTTCAATAAAAGATAAAATCTATCTTAGCAAGACTGTTTCACTTGGTTTATGTGTGATCTAACTCATGATAAATTGATTAATATTACAGATCAGACATTGCCTGGAAGGATGCCAAATATGCTCAGATATGGGAATACCTCCGAGATGAATTTGAATTAACTCAGAGATTTGCAAGTCTTGATTTTAAGTTGAAGTTTGTGGAGGTACAAGAAACTTTATGCTCATTACTTGTTACTGAATCTAAAGAACTGCATTTCAACTGATATTGATGTTGTGGTGAAATTTTGTTCTTTCCTTTGCAGCACAATATTCGCTTTCTTCAGGAAATTCTTCAAAACAGGAAATCAGATTTTTTGGAGTGGCTCATCATTGCATTAATAGGTGCTGAAATTCTTCTCTCTCTTTATGACATTCTCCATAGATCAGCACTTGCTTCACTTTAGCACTAGTGATTAGTGACTTAGTGAGTGATGCATGAAGTCAAACAAGCCCTTAATGAATTGTCCCAGTCTTTGTATATCTTACGATTCTTACTGTCCACCTAAATTTTGTTGCCATTTACACTTGATCATACGGGTTCAATTTGTGTAAATTTGAGTTGATCTTATGATTTGATGATCATTGGATCTTATAATAGCAGTATCTGTATTGACTCAACTTTGTAAATATTTTCAGTTTTATGTGGCAAACTATGTTCGAAGTCTGTTTCCTTAATTTTGCTGTGAAGGAAAAACAGAAAAAAGTAACCAAGTTGATCTAATAATTGAAAATTGAAACAGAAGGTGGGTGTTCACTGTGTCCTTGGACATGACTGAAAAGTCTCTGTTTTATGGATTGGCTTTAGTTCTGAAATCACTTGGTCTTGCATTCAGAGGTTTTGCATAGGTTAGATGGGGATCTCTGATGATTTTGAACTCTGCCTTTGGGGCTTTGTATAGGCAGGCAGGTGATCAATTCCTATGGTGCTTCTAATAGTAGGTAGAAGCATCTTCCTCAACCAAGTGCTTTTTGTTTATTCGAAAGCATTGTTCTTTTTACACGGGGACCAGAAAAGCCAATTTGGTAACACTGTTATCAAATTCCGTCCGAGTGGAATTGGAAATTGCTTATGAGTCGAATCTAGAGAGGCGTCGAGTCGCGCAAGTCCTTTCGCCACTGTCAAAAGCCGAATAGACTCTTGGAGAAGGTGCAATTTTGGTTGACAATATAATGACCAAACACGCCAGATTGATATCATAAGATCAAAATTTGAAACTCGACCAAAACACAAGGAAACTTCAACCCTAGTTTGTTTGAAATGTGGTTGCACTGTGCTGGGTATTTATGCATTTGAGACATTGGAGGTGCTTCCTTCTTTTGCTTTACCTTGATTTCTACTGGCGCACATTCAATCGTCCACATTCAGCTTCCAGCTAGCTAAAAGTACTCGTTCTTTTGGGAAGGAAAAAAAAAACACAAAGGCAAATTGGTCTACCAATGATGACAGACTGATGCATGTGTGACGATATATTATGAATGTGGGTTCAGTATTACACAAGAGTGAGAGGAAGGCTATGTCTATTATAAAACCTTAATACATTCTCCTGGTAAACCGTGTGGTTTAGTGTTTAGTTTTATATACAAGAGAGTGAGAGACCAACCCTATGAATGGAAATTAAGATCAGAGCTTTATATTTTTAAGGGATTAATTAAGTGGCCGGAATCGTCCTTGTAAAGTTTGTAAACCTTTATACAAATTAACAAACCATTTTCTAATAGAATATGTGCTAGCCTTTTCTTTTTATAAACATATTCTTCATGTTTTATGTATCTAATAATTTAAAGGTAGTAAATTAGATTGTTTCCAATGAAGGAGGGTGGACAAGTGCAATAAACTAACTCACACATGCAATGCACGCTTCCATATATTATAGAAGTTAGGTTTTTTTGGTGAATTTTGCAATGTACGCTAGCTTCTATATAATATTGAAACTACTTATATGGTTAGTTTTCATCCATATGTAAGGTCAGTGTGAGCTAGAAAGTGAGAGACATAGAGAGAGTGAGAGAGAGAGAGAGTGAGAAAGAGAGAATGGAAGCCTATGAATTGCAACAATTTGAAGGGAAGCTCTCTACCCACTCCACATCCAAAGAAGAAGAAGAACAAGTTCAAAGGGATTGTGATGAGAATGAGGATCCTAAACGAGGAGGCTGGACAACCTTCCCCTTTGTCACTGGTTAATTAATTCCCTCCTTTTTCTTGCTCAACTTAATTCGATCTCCTTCTAGTTCTTTCTTTTGGTGTTAATTAATCAGTTTCACTTCTCATATATATTGTTCATGCTTAATTTCTTGAATCACAGCAACTGTGTTTGGACTCTCAGTAGCAGCCGGCGGGTGGGCGTCGAATTTGATAGTGTTTCTGATAACAAAATTCAATGTCAAGACCATAACCGCTACTCAGATCAGTAACATCATCCTTGGTAACAACAATCTCTTCCCCATCGCCGGAGCCTTCATCGCTGATTCCTTCTTCACCTCCTTCTCTGTCGTCAGCGCTTTTTCCTTCATTTCTTTACTGGTAATTAATCATTTCAACTTACTATATGTCTAACATATTATGTTGTGAGACTATCAATTTCAACATGACGAGAAAGTCTTGTATAGGCTCCCTCAGCCTACCATGTGGTGGTAGGGCAGTCTAATAAAAGGCCACTAATACGTTTTTTTTTTTGTTACAAAAGGCCACTAGTACTTTGATGATTTGATCAATCATTTCAATGAGACTCCCTTTATTGACACTCAGATAACATAATATTTGAAACTGTTCGATGACATGTATATGTAAATAAAATATATGTACAAATTAATAACAAATGAAATCACTGTCTTAACTCTTAAACCTTCATCATCAGGGTATGATCATGTTAACCCTAATAGCAACTATCCCTACCTTGAGGCCTTCACCGTGTGGAATTGGTTCACTTATTACATGTGAAGCTCCATCAAAGTTTCAATACTCAGTCCTATATGCAGCATTATCACTAGCTTCACTGGGACTTGGAGGCACCCTCTTCATAATTGCAACCATGGGAGCAGACCAGTTCAAGAATCCGAACGATCAAGGGGTGTTCTTCAATTGGTATTTTCTGGCGTTGTATGTTGCCAATGTCTTCAGCTCCACAGCCATCATCTATATTCAGGACAATGTGGGATGGGGATTAGGGTTTGGAATTTGTTGCATTGCAAATGGTGCTGGATTGGGTGTATTTTTGTTGGGGAAACGATTTTATAGGCAAGTTAAACCAAAGGGTAGTCCATTCTTAAGCATAGCACGAGTATTGGTTGCAGCAATTTGGAAGAGGAAGAAGTCATTAGAAGCTTCAAGAGAGAAGGATTATTATTATGGAGTAGGTGTTTTGGCGGACAGTCCACCAACTAAAAGTTTCAGGTATGATAACTTTATTTATTAGTTAATGGAAAAGTCATATACTGTAGTCCCCTCACATAAAAAAACATTATTAATTAAACAAAAAATATGGGTCACTGTAGTTGAGTTACAAGTTGTGGTCTCATTTAAATTAATCTTATTCGGGGAGTCAATTAAAAAAAAAATCACCTCTTTCTTTTAGACATACATAAAAGAGGTGTGTGGGAGTACAACTGTACAAGTGCATGTTAAATTGTGAATTAGTAATTGTGAATTGTGAATGTTAGAGGATAATAATAACATATTTAGTATCACGTATTAGTGCATGTTAAATTGTGAATCAGAATCGTTGTGCACACGCGTATAATTTTGGACATAATTACTATCCGTTAATAGTCTACGCGCACGTGGTACACAACTAATGCTAGCCTAAAAATTGAAGAATAAACTAATCAGTTCTATTAATTATGCAACGTGTGGTTTGCATGGGCACATATGATAAGAGTACCATTAATCTTTCCATGCAGATTCTTGAATCGTGCAGCCCTACAAACTGAAGAAGACTCATACGGAAACTCATGGAGGCTATGCACTGTGAAAGAAGTGGAAGACCTCAAAACCCTAATCAAGATCATGCCACTATGGTCTACTGGCATCTTCTTAAGCACTCCCATAGGAATTTTCAGTAGCCTTACTATACTACAAGCCCTAACCATGGACAGACACCTTGGTCCACACTTCAAAATCCCTGCTGCTTCCTTATTAGTCTTTAACCTTTTAGCCACAGCCATCTCCATCTTCATAATTGACCGCTTTATACTCGTCAAGTACAAGAACCTCACCGGCCAAACTCTAACACCAATCCGGCGAATAGGGATCGGACACGTCATAAATATCATATCCCTAATTGTGGCTGCCCTAATCGAAAGAAGACGACTTGGAGTGGTAAGAGCACATAGCCTCATGAACCAACCCGGTTCAGCGGTGCCCATGTCCGCCCTTTGGCTTGTGGCACCGCTATCGGTGATTGGAATCGCTGAGGCATTTCATTTCCCAGGACAAGTTTCATTGTGCTATGAAGAATTTCCAAAATCATTGAGAAGTACCTCCACTGCTATGATCTCATTGTTGATTGGAATCGGGTTTTATCTTAGCACCGCAGTCACTAATTTGGTAGACCGGACCACAAATTGGCTACCAGATGATATAAACCAAGGGCGGTTGGATAATGTGTTTTGGATGTTGGTAGTGATTGTAGTGGTGAATTTTGGGTACTTTATAACTTGTGCCAAGTTCTTTATGTACCAAAACCAAAATGTGGGGAAATAAAACTGTAATGATATAGTATCCATGTCTCAAAGTTGCTATATTATTGAAGGATACAAATGTTATTTCATCACGGAATTAAAGAAAATGAGAGAACATCACAAAGTTTCAAACTCGATCCACTTATTATTACAACACAAATTAGAGAAGTGGATCGATCTTAAAGCAAATTGTATAGCTCAATTAAGATTGAGTAGTTGTGGTCCCCTTTGGTGAACTTGGTTCCCCTGGCACGTTCTTTTTCACGTACTTTCTTGCCCAAACATGCTTTCCATTAATGGAGAATTTGGCCTTGCTTTGTCCCTCGAGCACCACCGGAATTAAGGAAGCAGAACGAACCACAAGGCGGGCATATAGAGGCTGCTGATCCTCTGCCAGAACTTCTTGCATATGGATAGCATCAAAAAAGTCCCCATATTTCCTGTCATAGAAAAAAAAAAAAAAACAGTTTATAGTTTCACAACCAAATCAATAAAAAGGCCCAAATCGTACGTGCTATAAAATCATATTGATACCTAGTGAAAAACTCTCTCACTTCCTTTTCAGAAATGGGATACCCCTTAGAAAATGTCATGAAAATGGTCCTTTCATCCGCAGACACTTCTTCCTCGACCTGATCCCCCCGAACACCACCACTTGTACCACCACCGTCACCGTCACCGTCACCATCACCATCATCTTCATGCAAATGCAAGCGGCTCAGCATATCCGCCATTTCGTTATTCAAAATATCGCGCTGAGCCCCAAGATCATAAGGATCCACAAAACCATGACGCAAATACTCCGGAGGAGGCTGAGCCGCCCACGCATACGGAGACCCCACCATAGCCGCCACGCGAGGGTCCCACATTAGTGGATTAACATTAGTATTACTGTTAACAAGAGTCCCATCCATGGGGTGCGGAGGAAGAGGTCCGATGGTTTCCATACGCGCGTCGAAAGTCGAAGCTGCAACGAGGAATGGATTGTAGTACTGATTGACTAGAACCGTCCTCCTAGCATAATTCTGCGGCTCGGGGTGTAACCCTATTCCGGTGGCTATAGGATCTATTGGCTTGTTTTGGTAGTGAGAGGCTGTAACGTACAAGTCCTCGAAGGCTCTCATGCACACGTCGTTAAAAAACAAGGTGAGCCCTCGGAGGATGCTGAGGCGGTTATTATGGAAGAATCTGAGGGTGACGCCGCTCTTGGTCATTGCTTGGAGGATGGGAATCTCGTGAGGGATGATGTCGGATTCCAACACCGCCGGGAAGTCGTCGTTCTGAATAACGTTGAGGACCATGCAGGACTCGTCAGCCATGATGTGGAGAAGGGCGTTGGGGAGAGTGCTGAGGGCTCTGTGGATGAAGTGGGTGACCTTGCCGCCGTGCTGGAGCCACATCCAGAAGGCCATGACCTGGGCGGACTCGCCCGGGTCACGGCCCAGATGCAAGGCGAGACGGGTGAAGAGCTTGCGGTCGATGTTGTGGAAGGCATAGAACTGTTCTTTGGTGACTCGAACTTCCAAGGAGGAGGAGGACGAGGAAGCCATTCTTGTTGTTGAAAGTTGAGAGTGGAGAGGTTGGTGAGGGTTTTGGTGGTGCGACTCTTGAGTGAAGGAGAGTTAGGTTTTATAGGGTGGTGGAGTGAAGGGGTTCTTGTGAAAAGAGACGACCATTTTTGCAGAAATGGAAGGCTGGTTAATTAGGTTTTGCAACGGTTACTTTATACGGCTGGGTTCATATTTATATCCTTTTTGTTGTCTAAAAATTCAAAGGTTGTTAGTTTCCTAATTCCTATTACTGCATTTAATTTGGTCAAAAATCATTCAACCACGCGCCCGCCCCGCGCTGGTTGTATGTTGTACACTCGTGTTCATGTTTTTGGTCGTATTGCAAATTAACCCTTCCAAATTAAGCAAAACTTATCTGCTTAATGCTAAGTGGACTCCAAAACATTCAGAACTAAAGAGTAATCTCAAGTTGTAACAAAAAAAAAGAAAGAGTAATCTCAAGTTAATTTTGATGACGTGGTTTCCCTCTCGTTAATATTTACGGTTGCGAAATTACATGTGGAGTAAAAGCCTACGCGCCAATCTTGCGTGGGTGTGAGTTGAAGTCGATCATTAATATATAATAGTTAAGTCATGTGGATCTTAAAAGTGAGTCTCACATGCATCAATCAACGACTCATAAGTGCAACTGATGAAAGAAAAGCTTAAATATAATGTAATTCATAACCTAGCAAAGTAATTAGTAATATAAAGAAGTTACTAATTACACTTTCTTGTTCGATCCAAATTGGCAGCCTCAAAATTTTTGGTTACCATACATTTTAATTTAATGATCAAAATTATTCATTCTTTAAGTTATGTAAGAAATTTCTTCAAAAATACAGTCATATATCAACAAGTGTTTAGTCATCTAAATTATGCAAACAACTACAATTTGTCCGGCTAAAATAAGCATGGTAATTATCAAATGACTACTAGCCTTGCTATATAGTATATACATTTATACACCATCCAAACCCTAACTTTGGACTATGAAAACCAGCGATGATCAACAAGTGCCCGCTTCATTTTTAGTCAACATTCCTAGTCATATATGGTTAAATTTTGGGAACTAGACTGCCAAGGTTTTTTTTTTTATTTTCTCAACCAAAAAGAAGACCAAAGATATGACTAGTGAACTTAATTATCTGGTACGGTGATTCTGGTAGTAACTAGTTACTTAATTAGGGTTCTTGATGCACGCATATATATTGATCACCTAGAGTTTGCACATATTTCCTTCCCTACCAGTTGACTCTAGAGAATGTTACCATATTAAATAGTCCTACACTCCCTACGCACCATCTTCGGGCACTTGTTGATCATCGCCGGTTTTCATAGTCCTGTAATGTAGTGGGGCACTTCCGGCGGGGTGATTAAATGATTTTTCATTTTCAAGAGGTCTTAATTTAAACAGAAACTCAATTAGAAAATTACAAAATGATCGAAAATAATACTAAATAGTGATTTTATTCATTCATATGTGTAAGGAAAAGAAATGAGTACAAGAGTCTGAAACAATTAACAATATTCGAGACCAACAAAATAACAAAAAAGAACAAGAATAATATATATATATATAGTACTATATATTTAGAACACTAATGCAGCCTTGGCCCTTATGGTGTACTTGTTTGACCCTTGCGCACATATTTCCTCGCCCAAACATGCTTGCCATTAATGGTGAATTTGGCCTTGCTTTTGCCATCAAGAACCACCGGAATGGAGGAAGCAGAACGAACCACAAGCCGAGCATATAGAGGTTGCTGAGAAGGGACTCCTTGCATATAGATTGCTTCAATAACATCCCCGAATTTTCTGTCAAAACGAAAATTCCAAGAAAACTGACTTATAATTATATCAACAGAATAATTAATATGAAAAAAATTGATTAGATACTAAACATGAAGCAAGATGGAGTGGAAGTGCATACCTAGTGAAATACTCTCTTACTTCATTTTCCGAAATGGGGTACCCTTTAGAAAATGTTAAGAAAATAGTCCTCTCATCAGGCTCAACTTCTTGTTCTTCACCGCGGCCATCATCTTCATCATTCAAGTTCAAACGGCTCAAAACCTCCTCCATTTCCTTGTCCAAAACCTGGCGCTGAACCGAAAGGTTATAAGGATCAAAACCGCCTCGCAAATAGTGGAGACTTGCACTACTCGCTTCCCGGTCCCGAAACTGTGGAACATTAGCACCCATGTTTGGATCGGCATTTCTCTCCTTGTGGGGCTGAAGCAACAAATCCTGAAACGCTCTCAAGCAAATGTCTTTGAACAATGCAGTGACTCCGCGAGTGATGCCAAGTCGATTTTCATGGAAGAATCTAAGGGTGACACCACTTTTGCTAATGGTTTGGAGAAGAGGAATTTCAGGAGGGATGTCTACATCAGAGAATGGGAAGTCATCGCTCTGAATGCAATTCAAGGCCAAAACGGACTCATCGGCCATGGCATTGAGAAGGGTGTTGGGTAGAGTCGTCAGTGTCTTGTGCACCAAGTTAAACTCCTTGCTATTGTGCTCCAGCCACATCCACAGCGCCATGACTTGGGCCGACTCGGCAGGGTCACGGCCGAGACCCGAGACCAATCGGCTGAAGAGCTTTCGGTCGATGGAGTGAAACAAGTTGAACTCTTCTTTTGAGACCACGACATCATCAGAGGGATAAGCAAAGAAAGCCATTGTTGAGAACTTTGAAACTGTGATTAGGGTTTTGTTTGGGTAAATGGCGGGAGGAGTTTTGGCTTTTTATAGAGACCAATGGGTGCCATAGGTGGCCTTTGGAGGTGGCTTTTGGGACTGAAGCGCTGCGTTTGAAGGGTTGCCATTGTTGAAGAAAAGGAAGAGTTGTAATGGTTTTCAAACGCAACGGTTGATATTCCCATTTTCGCGGGCTTTCTTTGTTTCCCACCTTCAAAACGGTAATTTGCTTTTGTATTTGCATGTTAGTTCAAACAATTATATAACGACGTTCGTAGATTATACCCTCTTCCTCTTCAATCAACCCCAAGTAAAGCTCCCAAATTAACTAAATGCCCACCAAATGCTTTAAAAAATGACCGAGTATCTTTTTACAATTATTGAATTTATTTTGCTTATTTATTTGTAAAGGGCCTATATATAAAGAATGACTAGATAAGCAACACCTTATGAACTAGTTTTTATGGTTGATTTCAAGTATAGGGATTTAGGTAATAACGTTGCATTGGCTCAACTCAAGTGAACCATTAATCTAAGATATATGATCACTTTTTACTGGATCATCATACATTAATCCAAGTGAACATTCCCTCACAGATAACACACAGAGGTGTCAGCCCTCGTGGTGTAGCATCGTCAACAAGTTGTGAAAGTAAAATGTAAAATCAATGAGTAATTTTGATGCTGGAATACTGATGAAATGCCTTTTTTTCTTTTTCTTTTTCTTTTTTCAGTCTGAAACTCTGAATGTTGAAATGTTTGGATGTGATTAATCTCTAAAAAATGAATTGGTTACACTATCCAATGTCAGTTACAAGGGGACAAGATTGGTATAGCCCCTAGTAAGCAAGGATGCTTTGCTTGATAGAAATATTCAGCACCAACTTGTTTCTTGATGCCTCCTGCCCATATCCTCAATGCCCCTTGTTCACAACTTTCAACTGCAATATAAAAAACAAGCATGACCAAAAAAAACAATGAGGATTGCGTAGATGAGCATTCCATCCAGGTTCTGCATCCAATTCTTATTCACTTCTGTCGGCAACTCGGCATCAATAGTGCCACTTCCAGATCACTGTACGTAACTCTGTCCATTCTTTTGTTCGAGGTGATCCTCCTTGAAGGTGTCCGAGTGCTTCCACTATTGGCTTTGTCCGTGGAGACAGTACGTTCATCCTCCTCAAGTTCGACTAGAGCTATCAAGTTGTGTGGCGTAGTTTACTAGTTTTGCACAGAAGACGTCCCTGCAATACTTGACTACATGAGCTTTCCCAAATATATATCAAATGAACATACACAGCAGTGTGTTAGAGAAGCAAAACAGAAAGGGCCCGTTTTATTTATTTATTTTTTATCTTGTTATTGGTCAAAGTTTCAAAAAGACTAATAACCAACCATCTCCTGGTGGATCCAGTACATCTTGAGGTAACACAGAAAACCCATGCGTTGAGAAATTAAGCCTATCCAAGCTTTGTCAGCAGAGCCTAGGAATGCCTCAACTACTGTTTAGGGAAAACAAAACTCTCATACCTCTGCCAAGTATCTAGTATAAAAGATGTTTATGGAAATAAACAAAACTTTCATACCTCTGACAAGTATCTAGTATAGAGCCTCAGAAATAACAGAACTCTCCTAGGAATCGCATATGGGCAATTCGTCTCCCAGTTTGGGACTCATGCAGACTTGGCAGACACTGCTAACGATGTTACAGCATATAACATACTGCTAGATTGAATTTTTTAAGGCAAAAAGTTCACCACTATATCAAGAAAGCAAAAGAGTTTTGGAACGAAGAATTAACCTCGTTAACAAAAGATACAGCCGCCAAGTGGACTTCCCTTAACCTAAAACATGAGGTTGCCATGCTGAGAATCCAATTCTTTTACATTCTTCAAGTGCATTAATACAACATATTAGCCATCCGCATGGTGGTTTCAGGAGAGTAATAGACAAAACATCCAGAAGTCTCGCGAAGATTGCAAGCAATATCAATATTATGATGAAAGACATGTAAACAAGCCTGGCAAGTAAAACTAGAAAAAGCAATGAAAATGAGGAATGATGCAAAAACTTACTAGAACCTATCTATCAAATGGAGTCTTCCAATGACCATTATATACAGAGGGGATGTCCACAGTGCGGCTTTGCTAAATAACACATGTTGGGCAACTACCCTGTGATATTGTGCGAGGCCTGCACTAAATAGACTTCCACTACAGATCCTATTTTCAACAAAATATAGCACATGGCCGGGAAACTGACCTTTTATAAATAAAGAAGTTGAACTCCTCCTCCAGCATAGCCAGGAGCATGGCAGAGGCTTCATACAAGTTGACAGTGCGGCAATCATGTGTGAGTAGTCTGGTAGTAGCTCCAAAGCTCAGATAGAGGTATAATTACAGTCCATTGGTCAATAAGATCCCTGGTCACACAACCAAGGAGCCTCTGCAGTAAAGCATCCAAACCTATCCCTACGATACTTTTTAAGTTTCTCCTTCTCATTCTCTCCTTTTTAGTCGCCTTCCCATATGCAAGATATCATCATGTTGAAGGCTCTAGAACACAGGGGGCCAATCAAGAAAACATAGTGGAAAGAGAGATGAACAAATACACTCATGACAGGAATCTAATTCTCACCCTTTATGCTAAACAAATCTTAAATTTTCATGCTGGCAGAACAAGTTTTACTAATGGGTATGTATTTTTCTAGTATAAATATTAGAAATAAGTAGTGCAAAGCATAGAAGCAAAAAATGAAAAACTGTCGTTGGGAGGCAATGGTTTGACAAAAGCGAATACAATATGACAAAATGTTTTTCTTTTTACCTTTTCGCCTAGTAAAAGACAAATATCATTTACCAAAAACAAACCTAGATCTGGTCAGACTTGGTAGAAAGCCCTAGTATCTCAATCACTGAATTATTTCAGAAATGTGGATCAGGGTGGATCAGGGAAATCTAAATCTCTATGACTAGATATTGTACAAAATACCCTAGTCTTTTATTTTCTTAGAAGCTGTACTATATTGAGAATTTAAAGGGCAAATACTTGAAATGGACCTCACAACAATACAAGCATAATTAGACATTTAAATACTTCTCCTTTCCTCCATGTTACCAGGGTAAACATAAACTGGTGAATCCAAGTAAGCAAAATATGGAATCAGGCACATAGGAACTTGTTTTGAACATGAATGATCAAAACTAACCCACTAAACAAAGACCTCAAAATTAAGCCGTAAATTAACCAGGGTAAATTTCAGAGAGCACAGGCATCTAGGCACACAATGTTTATAAATGTAGAAAGCAAGCGGACATTATTCAGGTAAACTGGAACTTGCAACTCGTTTACAACCAAAGAATAACAATGTTCAGTAACACTTACCCAGCCCTAGACCTTATCGTGAACTGGTTGGAATCTTGCACACAAATTTCCTTGCCCGAGCATGCTTGCCATTAATGGAGAATGTGACCATGCTTTTCCCGTCAAGAACCACCGGAATGGAGGAAGCAGAACGTAACACAAGCCGAGCAAAAATAGGTTCCTGGACTTGTTGCATATAGATTCCATCAATAATCTCCCCAAATTTCCTGTCAAAGACAATTAATAAAACAATGTGTAATTATATATATGTATTGCTCCTAATTTGTAATGAGATTATGCAGGGTTAATTGGTGCATACCTTGTGAAGAACTTTCTAAGATCATTTTCTGAAAGTGGGTACCCTTTAGAAAATGTTAAGAAAATAGTCCTCTCCTGAGGAGGAACTTCTTGATCTTCATCATCGTTCAAATTCAAACGGTTCAAGACCTCCTCCATTTCCTTATTCAAATTCTGGCGCTGAACTGCAAGGTCATAAGGATGAAAACCTCCACGCAAATAGTGAAGATTAGCACTATTCATTTGTGGGTGCCAATGTAGTGGAATATCAGCACCCCCCTGCATATTGCTGTGAGCAATGGCACCCATTACTGGATTGTACAAAACATTAACTTTAGTGCTATTTTCTTCATCATCAGCCTTTTTCTTTTGGTGGGGTTGAAACAACAAGTCCTCAAACACTCTCAAGCAAACATCTTTGAGCAATCTGATGACTCCATGAGTAATTGCGACGCGATTTTCATGAAAGAATCTGAGGGTGACACCACTGTTGCTCATGGCTTGCAGCAGAGGAATTTCAGGGGTAATGTCTAAATCAGAGAAAGGAAACTCATTGCTCTGAATGCAATTCAAGGCCGAAACGGACTCTTCGGCCATGGCATTGAGAAGGGTGTTGGGTAGAGTCATCAGTGTCTTGTACACCAAGTTAAACTCCTTGCCATTGTGCTCAAGCCACATCCACAGCGCCATGACTTTGGCCGACTCGGTTGGGTCACGGCCGACACTGAGCACCAATCGAGTGAAGAGCTTGCGGTCAATGGTGTGAAACAAGTTAAACTCTTGGGTTGAGACTCTAGAATTGAGGGGTTTTAATCTTTTATATGGACCAATGAATCGCTTTTGCAAAGTTGCCATTGTTGCAGAAACAGAAGAGGTACAAGGGCTTTCAAAGATTCCCATTTTCGCGGGCTTTCTTTGTTCCCCACTTTACAGTCCAAAACCCCAATTCCCTTCTGTATTTGCGTATTCAAGAAAAGCTTCAATCTTCAATCTTCCTCAAGAGAAAGTTTCGAAACCCAATTGCCCTCCAAGTGTTTGACCAAATGCCTCAGTAGTACTCTTCAGCAAAAGGCCTCGTCTGAAACCCTCACAACCTTCCTAAAGAAACCCACTTCTTTATTCCTCAACCGGGTCGCAAATGCAGCTTAATTCCAAACCACGTTTTCTTGAAAATGCACTAAAGTAAAGAACTTGGGAAAAGGTAGAAAAGACTGAGAAGAACTAGGGTCATCAGAAGTAGTACCGGGTGGTGTTTCGGGAGAGAGACTTGAAAAGACTGGCCGAGTCCGTAAGAGTCCTATAGGATTTAAAGTCTTCAGCTTCTGTGCTGACCCAACAAAACCTGGCTTCCATTAACGTCTCTCTCAACAGAGTGACAGGCTCGTTAACGAGTCGATGAACAATGTGTTGCCGATTGCGTTGAAGGAGAGGAGTGACGGAGATCACAGTTTTGGTCAGTGGCTAGTTGGCCAAATTGAGTGAGAGCGGGAGCGAGAGCGAGAGAACTTGGACCAAGAAATTGACGGTCAATCTTTGGCTGGGGTGCGGCCAAGTCTTTAGAGCTGTTTTAATTGTTGGGTTTCTATATATACCCAAGTTACTGTGGAAGCAAAATTACATGTACATCCTCACGATATGGGGGGAGGTTTAAGAATCAAGATGAAAATGAAAATATATTTAGTAGATTATGGATATTATAATAATAATACAAAATGTGATTTCTCTTCCTTAAAATTAGTTTTAATTTTCTAAATTCTTTCGAAGAGAAGACGGTATTGTATTGAAAATGAGGTTGGTTTACAGTATATTAATGTATCAAGACATTAAGTAAACTACTTTGGACACATAGGTAGACTAACTACAATGAGGCAATATTACATTTGTAGATGGACATGAATAAGACACCATTAACCATAATGTGACACTAGCTTACAAGTTATGGTTCAAAAGTGTATGAACTAGAACTGAAACTGAAACAATCGTTAATTATTCTCTAGCCTACATGTTACAGCTCGAAGCAAAGCCAATCAGACCGTAGTCGAAAAATATTCAAACACCCAACAACTCATAGGTCGACTATATGACATCTTTCTTGCGAAAAATTGCTACACCGAAAAAACTAAAAGTTGTATCCATAAAAAATTTAGAAAAAGAAAGTGCCACATATCTCAAACTTTGGTAGAAAAATGTGTGTCACATCATTACCGAAAAATTATTGGGGTAAAACCGTAAAATTGAGGATACGACAGACGCTGAATCATTTGGTACTCATCATTTTGGCGGGTTTCTGGTTGCCAAATTGTTTGTTGCCGTTGACCTTTGATCGATCTCTCTACAATCAGCCCCAACCAAAAGCGCCCACCACCTGCTCGACAAAATGACGAGCAGTCCTCTCAGGTTCTTGTTCAGCAACGGCGTCGTCTCCGACCCTTCCAACACTCCTCCGGTGACCACCTTCCTCGAGACCCACCCAGGTAGTTCTTGTTCTGCAACGGCCTTTTGATTTGCTTTGCTTTTTCAAAAAACCAAAACTATGTCGTCCAAAAACATAGCTTGAGAAGCATTTCCCGCCTTTATTTTGCAGGGGCTTACACAACGTCTCGCACTCACAACAACGCCTCATTGGTGTTGTTTTGGGAGAGGCACTTGAAAAGACTGGCCGAGTCTGTAAGAATTCTGTACAACTCCAATCCTCAGCTTCTGTTTGGACCCAACAAAACTTCGATTCCATTACCGTCTCTCTCAGCCAACTCTCTTGTTATCCAATCAAGGGTTGATGATCTCGTTAACGATTCGATGAGCAAAGTGTTGCCAATTGCTTTGAAGGAGTGGAGTGACGGCGAGGAACTGTCAATTACAACTTTGGTCAGTGGCAATTTGGGGAAATTGGGTGAGAATGGGGACTTGGGGCAAGAAGGAGATGGTGGGGTTCTTGATGTGAGCATTTACATAGGCTCTTATGTGCCTCCTGTGTTTGGTGTCAGAGGAAACGGTGCACATTTGGCTGTAGTGGGTCGTGGGAGAGATGCTGCTGCTGCTAAGTACTCGGATTGGGTAAGGTCAGTGATCAGTCCCTCACTCATTAGTGTGTTGAATGAGTATGGTTTAGTTTTTCTTACTTGGGGTTGAAGTATTTAGGGATGTTTAATTGTTGGTTTTCTTAATTGGCAGGGTTAGGAAGCCTTTGGAGAGGTTGAGGCCGCCCTCAGGGACCGAGCTCTTGTTGTCCAATGATGGTGATCAGATTCTTGAAGGCAGCATTTCAAACTTCTTTGTGGTCCGCCGAAAGGTGGGAGGCTCTTGACTTAGAAGTTTTGAGCTGCATTGGATTTAAAAAGGGAGCTTTCTTTGTTAGTTTGTTGTAGTCAGGAGACTGTGTATGACCAAGTTGTATGCCTTATTTACTATTATCAGTTAGTCCTTGTTAGAGATAGTGTGTTGATTAGTCCAAGTATTATGTCTTCTATTATCAATTAGTCCTAGTAATACATAGATATCTGCATCTGATTGGGGTGCATTCAGGATAACAATGAAGCTAAGGGGGAAAGTATACACTGCTTTGAAGTACAGACGGCTCCTATTAGTGATGGTGTCCTTCCAGGAATTATACGCCAACTAGTCATTGAGTAAGTGCCCTCCTACTGTTGAACACTTTTATTTGATTTTTTTTTTCTTTCTATATATTAGCTGTGTTGGTAGAATGTATTGCCAAAAAAAAAAATCAATTGATTCTTCATTACATCTTTTGCCACGAGAGTGTATTTGCTGGCATCTAATTGTTTCTTCTCTAGTGTCCACAGTATGTGTTCAATGGTCGAAGTGGTTTCTTGGGAATGAGATTCACTCATCAGTTTATGATATCAAGTGGAAGTCTGATTAGTCTTCTATAGTGTCCAGGATTGCGTTGAATGGTTGATGTTGATCCTTTAGGAATTAGATTTTGAAGGGGTTCCTTTAGGAATTAAATTTTGAAGTGGTTCTTAGGAATTTTCTCTATTTAGTGGTCGAAAGTCAAATAAAATCTGTTAAAAGTTGGAAAGATTTTCCCTGTAGAGTTATTGAACTCTTATGGGAGACCTTAGAGGAAATATTAACTTGGACTTCTGAGCTAGAATACTAGTTCTATCTGAATGCAGTCAATTCAATTTCCATGTAGTGGGTCCAAATTTGATACGCAATCAAAAATAATATATTAGTATCTGTTAGGTTATTGCACTTCTTTTAATTTGTGCAGAGCATGCTTGAGCAAGGGCATCCCCTTTCGAGAAGTTGCACCACTGTGGTCAGAGCATGAATTTTGGGAAGAGGCATTCATTACAAGTAAGTCTCTACTTCTCTCTTTCTTCAGTTCCATGCATTTACCTAGTTAAGTGGACACGGTATTTTTGCCTGGTGGATGAGTATATTTTCACTGTAGTAAGGACTGAATCTAGTGTCATTGGTAATTGTAATCTTAGTTGAGCAATAAAGTTACTTAAATCGGCTTATAGAAACGTATAGTTGAGCAATAAAGATTTAAACCACATCATACATTCCCATTCTGAATACCAGATGCTCTTTGAGCTAACTATTCCAAGGAATTGTTTTGACTTTAAGGCAGCACTGTGCTGATTGTTAGAATTTCTATCTTATGATTTAGACATATTTGTATTCCAGATAGCTTAAGACTTCTGCAGCATGCGGAGACCATTTGTGCTCCGAGTTCATGGGAATCACTGCATTCTGATTCTTTTAAGGACATAGGATGGAAAGAGAAGCAGTTTGAGGTGTGCATCTAAAGCTTCAAGAGGCTACAACTATTCAGCTCAATTTTCTTTCTTTATCTCACTATTGTTTTATTTTGCATTATAATCAGGACTGTCCTGGGATGATCACTACAATAATCCAGGTAACTCTATATGTTCTTCTTCTCTTGCCACTAAATATGTAAAAAGTGAAGCACATAGCATGAACTAAGAATAAATTAGCCACTTCCCTGTGTAAAGTGAACTATGCAGCATCATCTTTGCCCAGGTGCTGCTGCACAGTTTCAAAATTAAAAATTGCATTACCCTGATCATATAATGCGCCACATTCTGGAGGATTTAGACCTTATTTAACTTGTTTCGTTTTTTGGGGGATGCAGAAGGAGATCATGGAAAAAGCAGTTTCGGAAGGATACTCTATACATTGCTTCGTATAGAAAAGTGGAGGGATCTTCTTTCTTGCTGAGACTATTGTGTGTCTTCACTTCCTAAAGGTCTGCAATTTGTATCGTTTGGGCAATAAACTTTCCATGATCAGTTTTTGAAGTAAATGAATGTACTTTGTATCTTAATGTAAACCATCCTAAAATAAATCTTACATCATTATCCAGTCTCTACTCCACATACACATGTTTGATCTTTTTGGGTACATGTACACTACATGTTATGCAAAACAGATATAACCTCCTATCTTATGGCCAAAATAGCTCAAAAGTTTTGGTTTGTAAGCATTTGTCTTACTTGTACCTTCTTTTCTTTGTTCCTGTTATGCCCTAACTATCTAGGTCTTAAGAGATGGTTTAGTGTTGTGATGAATCTAAGACAGGTGTTTCAGTGTACCATTCCAGTGTTATATAGGTTGGGCTAGCTGGATTCTTTTTTCTTGCAAACAAGTTTGTATTCTTTTGCTTATTTGCTTTAATGATACCCTTAATTTCTGGGTACCAACTTCTGCTTTCTTATCTGCATTTGCCCCTATGACACTCTGATAAAGACATGCACCTAAAGAATTTAAGGAAAAATTGAAGGAGTGTGTAAGCTTTGAATGCAGCATTGTCCTTAAATACAAGGGATGCTCTATGTTAGGCAAACAATCATCTTTCCGAGTGAGTAACTGGTTATGATTTGAGTGGTAAGTTTTCAACACAACTGAAATTCAAGATGAAATTTACAGGTTTTCGGTTTGATTATCGTCAATACAAACTTGAAATGTAACGATCTGTGATACAAATCACACAGAACGTTGAGTTGGTGTCATAGACACATACAAAAATTCACAATGAAATAATGAAAAATACTCAAAACACTCGGATTGACAACCAAAGGACATCTAGACATCCAACCCTTAATGGAAATATCATTTTTGTATATTATATGGATGCTCCAATCCGCAAAGACCATGATTGAAAATTGTTTAATCGTCTTTTTCCGAATAAGAGGCGTAACATACATACATAAATGAACATGTCCTGATTGTGAACATACAAATAACATGAACAATGTATTGCAACCTAGCATTAAGCACATCACATAGGTCATCATTATAATATTATATCCTCACCACAACCACATTGGTGAATTTCAATGAATATGATGACCCCGCTCTAACCATACATTATTTGGTACTTTACAACTTTTCGTTTTAATCCCCGAACTAACGGATGTTATTAGTTACGAAATACTTTACAACATTTAACTCAGTCAATGGGTTATGGTCCAATTTTTTTAAGTAGTCACGGTCAAATTTAAGGATGACAATTTAATGGTGTTATTTTTCAATTTTATCGAGTATTAGTCAATTCAAATCGAATTCACTTCCTTAATTATGACCGTATAGGAGTTTTCACAACTCAAATCATCTCATGAAATGAGGTAATGAGATATTAATTTTTTTTTTTTACTTTTTTAACTGGGTAAGTTAAACAGAATTATGGTGTTTCACAGGGTGCGGCGTCGTTTTGGTGAGAGTTGAGAAGTAGTGCTAGTAGTGCCCTGTAATTTTCTGTAAATAACAAACAAAACCCAAACCAACGGTGTTGATAAATTGATAAGCATAAAGCCAAAAAAACCTTCTTCATCATTCTTTCTCGTATCTCCAGTCGTCAGATTTCTCTCTAACGCGCGCCAAATACAAACCCACCTCCCTCCTCCCTCTCTCTCTCTCTCTACACACAGTTACGCAGGTACCTCTCTCTCTCTAACCTCGCCAGTCAATTCCATACCTAATGGCCGACCTAGGGCTCCACTTCCAATTCCCCTAATCAAATAATTTCTCATCAACCGATTGCTTGATTATCGATGCAGGGATTCTGATAATGGCGGAGGCACCGACGAGCCCGGCCGGCGGGAGCCACGAGAGCGGCGGCGAGCAGAGCCCTCAGAACGGAAGCAGCAGCGTGCGGGAGCAGGACAGGTATCTTCCAATCGCAAACATCAGTCGCATCATGAAGAAGGCTTTGCCGCAAAACGGCAAGATCGCTAAGGACGCCAAGGACACAGTCCAGGAATGCGTCTCGGAATTCATCAGCTTCGTCACCAGCGAGTAATTCTATCACCTGCTCTATCTGCTTTTCGTTTTTGTTTTCAATCGCAGCTGCTTTGTTTCATTTTCGGATTTATTTTGGGGGTTTTGGTGTTCAGGGCCAGCGATAAGTGCCAGAAGGAGAAGAGGAAGACCATCAACGGTGACGATTTGTTGTGGGCGATGGCCACGTTAGGGTTTGAGGACTATATTGAGCCGCTCAGGATTTACTTGGCTAGGTACAGGGAGGTAAATACTAATTAACCTTTCCCTTTTGTTTTTCTTTCAACTCACCTTACTTGCTTTCCCCTTAGATGTAGTGTTCATGTTGCATTTTGATGTGATTGCACAGTTTGGCTGTAGCAGTTATAGAATTTCTGTTGTAGATTGATTGTTTAGAATGAACGAGCCTCAATTGAAACGAAGGGTTTTCTGTATTTTTCTAGTATCTACAATTGGTTTACTCCTCATGAGTTCAATCTAACAATTTTCTTCTTTTTTTCTTTCCCTTTGGTTTGAATGGGGTCATTACCGTTGTTCCAGTTGGAGGTAAGCAAACCTTATTTGCTCTTTCTAAACTTATGTTAAATAAGTTACTTGTGAATTGTATAGTCTATTTGTTGGTGCATCTCCTTGTGGATTAGAAATGACTTATCGGCAAACTTTGAATAGGGTGATGCAAAGGGGTCTGCGAGGGGTGGAGAAGGATCTGCTAAAGGGAATCCTGTTGGAGCTCTGTCTGGGCAAAATTCACAGGTCTGATTGTTTAACTTCTTTTAGAATTTTTTTTTCACTAAATATTTCATTACTACCATACAATTTTTACTTTGAACTTACCATGTTCTCTTACTTTTATGGACAGTATGTTCATCAGGGACCACTGAACTACGTCAATCCCCAAGTAAGTCTATTTCTCGTACACACACATATGTTTTGTCTTTTTCATTAACAAGTTAATATGGGATTACCCTACTTCCAAGTTAAGTAGTATACAGGCTTACAAGGGGGAGGTGGAGGGAGATACTATTACGGGTACTTCATACAAATGTCAAGTTATCCCTTGGAAAATAATAGAATTCCACCCATAATCTAATGTTTTAGTGCTCATGGGAAATTGTATACTCTTCATTCTTTGCTAAGTTGCTGAACATGTCTCCTAGAAGGTGTACTGGCTTTAGAGAATTTTCTTAGATCCATGTAGTTCATCTAAGCCACCAGCAAGCTGTACATGATAACATTTTGTCATGCACAATAATGCAATGCATCTATATGGTTGATTCTCCCTCCCTTGATTCTAGAAGTGTTTGAATAAGACTTTAGTTCCTATCCTACCTTATATGTCATTGAGAAGAATGACTAATAATATCTAAACCTAAGACTGTAGAAAGATATCAGATTTGTGCCACCTTTCATCAACCAATGTTTTATGCTTAAACGCACACATACTTGATTGTAGTCTAGAACTCTTTGCCTCAAATGAGGTCATTGTTTCAGTCTTCTGTGGTTACTAGTGTTTAAAGATGATCACTAATAATATTTGAAGTTAAAACTGTACGAAGATGTTAGATTTTGTGCCACCTTTCATTCAACCAATGCTTAGGCTTAGGCTCACACATACTTGATTGGAGCCTTGTTTGATAATTTAGACCTCTAGCCAAATCTTAAGAGGATATACTCTTTGCTTCAAACAGAGTCATTGTTTCAGTCTTTTTTGGTTAATGAGTGTTAAAGGCAGTTGGACGTTTATGAAGAGTGATTCGTGAAGGTTTATTTTGAGAGTTAAATAACTTTTGGAGTGGACCAGCTTCTATGGAAGCTGTACTTTCTCCATTATAGGTAAATGAAATCATTACAAGTGATTGGTTCATAAAAATGTTTGATTTTCAAGCTGTTTTCAGAGTTGATGTCTCCAATAACCCTACCCTCCTTAGGCCCTTCCCATGGGATTAAAAAAAAATCGTAGTAATGAAAGTACTTTAGATTACGTGTGCTTTTGTTTGTAAATAGAACAAATTTTTTATTTCTAGTATGTTTGGGGGAAGGATTTGCAGCTAGCAATTCCCACTGCCCTTTATTCTAGTTAGGTCATTGATAGGATTTAGATTCTTCAATGAGAAACTCAGAAGTTAAATTACTGGACTGCTTTAGGCTTTGGAAAGTTCTTTGAAAATGCTGTTAACATACAGCATTGTAGTCATCTCTAGTAAAATTCCCTGACAAATTACGGGACTTATTTAAGAGTCTAAAAGAAGACACAGTTGATCATTTAAAATATTCTATACTTATTGCAGATATCATGAGGTTTTTATTCCATTCATAATTGGCTATCATAAGGCTCATTAAATGAAATATTCTTTGTGCACTAAAATGAGTGTTCTTGTTGTTAAACAACCTGTTTGGAGATTTATTTTTAATATCAAATTTTACTTGGAACACTGTCATGCTTATTGATGCATTGCATTGTTGTGTACTTAACAAAGAATGATCTCTTCACCTTATGATATCTTGCAATTTGATTAAACATGTTGTGACAGTGAAGTTCCATTATTTTATTGCTTTCTTAGGAGATGTTTTCTTATAGCTTTATTTGATTTCTTTTTAGTTAAGAGAATGAATTCATTTGCTTTATTTGTTTCACTCAATTGTAGGAGGATTATTATGTGCCTCTGAACAATATGGGGAATGGAAATTGATGCTTTTGTTTTTGATATGAGGAAGAAGAGAAGACATGGGTTTTGGTCAATGGTCACTTGATCCTAATGATGTGTCCCCAATATCTTGCAATGCAGGCACAGCATCTGGTTGTTCATTCCATGCGAAGCAATGAGTAGAAGTCTTACTTTTATCCTATATCATTTTAAGAACTCGAAAGTGGTAAATTGTTAAGTTGCATTACTGATAGTATCATTGATGTGAATTTGAGTTAATTTAAAGAACTATATGTTTCTGGGGTCTCTGCTTTGATTGGGATAGGAAGGATTTGGGTTGTAGATTTGGCTTTTGGCTATATTTCTAGTTTAGTTGTCTGACCCCGTGTGATGAAGTACTGTTAATTTGGATGTTCATGAAGAACCTTGTGAAAGAAAAAAGTTGGAATATAATGCATATTTTTCATATAACACATTTGGTTATCCATATTTTGCTGTTTAACTATAGCAAGTAGATTACTTGGCAGTTAAGGGTGTGGGTTTGCGCTGTGTATACGTGTGTTATGTTTGTTTTGGGCTGCTATACCTTTTGGTTCTTTTGGAAATGGTTGTATGCTTCGTACTGCACAACAAAGCAAAGGGTGCTATTGAGGTTTGAAAAGCTCTTCTTTTCATCTTTTGTTTGATTTGGTCCGAGGGAGGCTCGAAATCATGCAAACTTGAAATGGATGGAGATTGTTAATGCAAGTAGAGGTTTGGTCTTAAGTCCGAGCTTAACCATGACAATTGTTGTATAATGTGGTCATTTGGTGGTCAGATAGCTAGTTCTTTTGTTTTTTGTTGGAGGAATGCGGCTTGTGCATGTGTAGAAGATACGTTTCTTCTTCTATCTTAGCATAAGCCAATGACCCTTCTTTTTCTGGAGTAACAAGTTGCAGCCTGCGCCAGTTTTGTGTCATGAAGCTCTCATTTTAGTCAATCCGCACTCTTCTTTTTTTTTCTTTTTTTCTTTTCCTTTTTTCATTTTAATCTTCCTTTGCATTTCGAAAACTACCATCTACTAAAGATGTGAAAAAGGCAGAATGGCATTGGAGATAGAGTTGATCTGTTAACTGTAGTTTTGTGAACTGCATTAGTAATGAAAGAAAAATTAGGAGTGCAGATTGACCAAGTAGAAGTGCGAATAACAACTCCTTGTGGCAGTTTTGAACCTGATCTTTCTTTTGTTTCTCACTTTCTCAAGGGATTGTGAGCCACAGGAAAAATTTGAGGCTTTCCTCCTTGACCATAAGGAGATATAAGGTAAGAACCTAGTGCTCAAAGGACGGATGGGGTTGTGATTTGTGAAGAAATAGAGGCAGTTCCTAAGACGTATATAATTATTATTAGTATCCAATTACATTATGTCCAACTAGTATGGGAGGGAGAGAGTGCATATGATATACTATCGGCCAACAAAGAAACACTGAATCACTAGGACATGCATGAAGGAACACCCACTCGAACACAAAGCAAGCACCCACCAACGTGCACATCACATCCATAATACTAGTTTGTTATTCAGACAAGCACGTGGTCATCACGTGATGGTTGTCACCCCTCTGGAAGGGTAGGCATCACGTTACACGCACGTGACCTGTGATAATACAGAGAAAGAGGGGTGGGCACATCGTATTGATTTGGTTCTCGTCTGAAATTTGTGGGAGGGCAAATGAAAACAAGGGAACGCCGAGCATGAAGCATGAAGTAGTTGGAATAATCTAATGTTAAGTGGTTCTCTATCCCCCACTCCTCTCCACGACGTGACCATCATTTCATGCCTGCACGAGGCTGCCAACTCGACCCTAGCTAGCTTCTCTTCCCTCTTTCTCTCATCACACACCTCTAGCAATTGTGGAGCACATTGCCTCTCTCCCCTCTGTACACAACAACAACTACTCAATGCACCTCGCTGTTTCTATCTCCGCTTACGTTCAAAACTATTAAACCGTTAATCCGAAATTGTTTCAACAAATTTACATTTAAAATTATAACACAGATCGAGAGTCGAACAACATAATACCATCTTATGTACGTAGATAAATTTGGTATTGATTTAGTATCTGTTGGGCAAAATCCAGCAAGAATCTTCAAATATCTGTAGACCCTATTCAATCATGGGGCTGTGCGCGCGGCAACTTTTGCTTGCTTCTTGCCAGCACTCATCATGGTAACATGCTTTCTTTACTTTTTTAATGAACATTTTTGTGTGCTAGTGTTACTTGTTATACAAATAGTAACTATTTTCCATACTCTTTGTTCTATAATGTGAATTTAGATGATGTACATACTCTCATTGCCTCACTCCCATTGTAAAGAGGATTTTTTTTTGCCCTAATTGAGCTGAAATCATTTATTGTCCCAATGATTTTGGAAAAAGAGAATTCGAACAAGCAATTTCCGCACCCGTACAACCCATGATCACTAAATTACTTAGAACTTCAAAATTTGGCACCTTAATTCGATGAACGTTCTTAGCCATCGGAGTTACGATCTCTTCTACAAATCGAGATCAATGCATCACACAAGATCATCTCCAAGTCATGAATAGAATATGATACCATTTAGCTATCAACAAAAACGATTCCATAAGCATATTGGGTCATGGAATCATAGGGTATGTGTCCACTTAGGCCAACTCATACCCTCTGAGAAGGTCCAGCTCACACTAGTGGCACCCCTTGTTGATGCCTCTGTCTATCATTTTTCTATTGGGAGTTTGGGACACAGACCAGAACCCCCAGATCCTTTTGCTGGTCAATGGTCAAAGCGCTTTTTTGAATTGACCGAAATACCCCTCCTGGCAAACAGCTGGCCACGTTATAATCCACAGAGAAAGAGAGAAAGGGTTGGGGGGTTTTTGAGAGATTCAGTCCATCTGGCGACTTCTCTCACGTGGCCCGAAATGCTCTTGTGTGAAGAAATGACAGAGCTACGTACCCAAAACGCCATACATGCTCGTATATATGCTCCTAACACGCGCTCAAGAAAATGCCTTCAGTTTTTCCCCACAATAATGACTTTTTCACAAGCCTAGTCATCGAGCTAGAGTTTTAGTTCAAACAAAAACTAATTAAGCTCTTGTTTCGCCGGATGAAGTGTTCGAGTGAAGTCATGTTTGGTCCATATGGCTAATTGGCTCTCCTCCATTTACGCCTTTAATTTCCAGACAAACTGTCCTTTCTTTGCCATAGAATAATCTGATCAAAACCACCCCATGATCACATAGACGTCAGCAAAGAGAGATCGAGCTAGTGTCTTGGTGACCAAAATAAGTACTAATTCAAACCCAGAAAAGAAAGAACGTGCATGCAATCACCGTTTATATACAATACTAATTTTATTTTTCCCTTATTTATAAGCAAAAGATCAGTGTTTTTTTTTTCTGAGAAAAGAAAAAACACAGAGAGAGCCACAGGAACGTGTCAGTCACTTGCTTGGGCTGTAATGTAAAGCTGCAGTTGCATGCGTTTGACTATTAGTTAACTGTGAGTCTATGACTGAGAAAGCTTGAATATATATGATGCATGCATGAATCCTCAACACAATTCAGAACGAACACACAGAGAGAGAGAGTCCTGCTTGATGCACATCAGACGCAAGCTGATATTCTGATGTTGATGAGGCTAAACGAGCGTAGGGAGGTAGAGATAGAATGCGTCGCAGGTGATTAGTGGTCCAAGCGCATGCATGATATATTTCGATCCAGTGCGTGAAGGTATTTTGGAGCGACCAGACATGCACCACCAGCCTTATCGTATTTGCCGACCGTCTTTCTAGGACTGCACGTCCTGTACGTTAATTTCGTTAAAAATACTTGTGGGACCCATCATGCAAAACGTACGGCGTTTAGCTGTCTTTCCTGAATCAGCTCCTACGCGTCCAGGACTGTGGCATGGGATCACGCGCCAGTGATTACCAATATGGCAATATGTATTTATTATTACAATAATTAGTTAGCACTTAATTAGGTGCTATGTGGTCAATCAAAGAAAAAAAACCTACCACTTCTGTCACCTATTTGTGGCCTTATTAAAAAGGATGGATGCTAGAGTCAAGGTAGGGTCAAAATAGAGTCCAGATTTAGAAGGTTGTTTAGTGCTAAAATTACCAGACACTAATACTTAATGTGCATTACTAATTTTGTGCTCACCAAATTTTCATATTCTTTTCTCTCTTTCCAAATAGTGGAAGAGCCAAAATAAGAAATGGTTTTATGTATATTGTGTAATGGTTTGAGCATTTAAAATTACATCTCGCTTTAAAGGTGCAATATTTTCATATATGTCAGAATTCAAAACATATGAATTTACAACTCAGTTCAAGCTTTTAATGTTTCTATGCACGAGTGAGTTCAAAATGTATTAAATTGACAACTCGATTCATGAATGTAAAGTTTTAAGTGGATGCTAGTATAAAATGTATGAGATTATAACATATTTAGCAGATTCTATATCTTAGCTCCTTAGATGTGTACCATTCATATACAATTTAATTAGGAATGTTTCAAGCATTTAAAATTACATCTCGGTTCAAATATGCAATGGTTTTATGTATGTAAGAATTCAAATTGTATGAATTTACAACCCAGTTTATATGTGTACCATTTATGTACAATTTAGGTATGTTTTGAGCATTTAAAATTACATCTCGGTTCAAATATGCAATGGTTTTATGTATATAAGAATTCAAATTATATGAATTTACAACTCGGTTTATATGGGTACCATTTATGTACAATTTAGGTATGTTTCGAGCATTTAAAATTACATCTCGGTTCAAATATGCAACGACTCGGTTCAAGCGTGCAATGATTCATGCACGTGTGAGTTCAAAATGTATTAAATCTACAACTCGGTTTATATGTGTACCATTTACATACAATTAAGGTATATTTTGAGCATTTAAAATTACATCTCGGTTCAAATGTAAGTAATGTATGAATTTACAAATCGGTTCATAAGTTTAATATATGTTTTAAGTGGATACAAGTTCAAAATTAGAACTTGGTTTAAACCTACAATGATCGTATGCACATGTAAGTTCAAAATGTGTTGGATTTGAAACTCGGTTCATATGTTAAATATTGATACATATTTTTTTTTGAGCAATAAATATTGATACATATTTGAAGTACTCTAAAACATTTAAGTTTATATTTCATTTTCATTTGAATTACAACTCGTTCTCAATTCGTGTCATTGTAGTTCTATGATCGACAAAATACGTATCTCTTAATGGAATAAATACTATTGACATTTATAGGGTTTATGTAATTTAAATCGACACCTTTTTCTACATTGCCAAGTTTAGAGAATATAAATTTACAACTCATTTTGAACTAATGCATGCCATTGCAGATCTGTAGCAAAGTCTCCCGGCCTTAATGAAATAAATCCCACCAACCTTTTTTATGATAATTTAAAATAAACTTTTTTTGGCGCGCACTGTCAAGTTTAAAATGTTTGAATTTACAACTCGTTTTAAGGTTAAACGTTCAATACTTTTATGTATATGTCCAAACGTCTGAGTTTACATATCGTTTCGTGCTCAATCAATCAATTATTTAGTGCCCAAAATCAAAAGAGAGAAATGAGTTTATGACCTATAATCAGTGTCCGTTTTGTGTAGACGTTGATGACAACCTTCTCACACAGTCAGTCCTCATCAAAGCTTATCTGTCTGCCTCTCTGTTTCCTCCCAATATTTTATTACCACCCCCACTCTTCCTCCTTATATACCCTCCCTCTCTTCTCTCCCCCAAAACCTTTCTCTCTCTCTCTGAAGTTCAGTTCTTCACAAACACTTCACAGGCGTTGTTTGGGTGGTTTTGCTCCCAATGACAATGAGCAACAACATTAACGGACAGTTCGGGGACACGACGTTGACCAAAGTCTTCGTTGGAGGGCTCGCGTGGGAGACTCCCAAGGAGGCCTTGAGAGAGCACTTCGACAAGTACGGTGAGATCCTGGAGGCCGTCATCATCTCCGATAAGCTCACCGGCAGATCCAAGGGCTACGGCTTCGTAAGTCTCGTTTGCTCTTCAAAACTTCATTAAATTTTCATGATCCGACGGCTGTGATGAGTCTTGTATTAATTATTTTCATGTATATATATAGGTGACGTTCAAGGAGGCTGAAGCGGCTAAGAAGGCTTGCGAGGACGCCACTCCGGTCATCAACGGCCGCCGAGCCAACTGTAACTTGGCTTCGCTCGGGGCTCGCCGCCCTAGGTCGGCTTCAACCACCACCCCTCCTCCTCAGCGAGGTATTAAACTTACCGCATTGTTGGCTGCTAGATCATTTTAGATGTGAATTTTTGTACTTTTTGCAAAAAAACAAATTTCTTATTTATGTCTTAGAAATTATCTGTATGATTATGAAGGATCAAATGGTGGAGGAGCGAGGTCTATGTCACCGGCACCGGCACCGGCACCGGCACCTGCAAATCACGTGCAATGGTACTACCCAGCAGGGACTCCAGCAGCAGCTTCTGTACCATTTCATCACCAGCATCACCAGGCTGTTCCATTTTATGGGTACGTATACAGTATACTATACCCTATTCTTCAATTTTCACCATGATTTTTTTTGGGTCTATCTGGTATATAATTATAATTATTGGACTGCACCTAATGTTGTAAATATTTTTTTCTTTTCTCTATTCAGATACTCCCCGACCTACATTGCAACTGATATGGGCTACAATCATGTAAGTCTTAGAACTCATCCGAGCCGGATCTTCTGCTTATGTTTTCCGTTGATGCATTCGATGTTTATGTTTGTCTCAAAAAACGTTACATTGTCATACAGTTGTCAATCTCGATGAATGGTCTAACAAAACAACGTACTAAATATTTGACAAGAAAATATTGACCCAATAAACTACTAAAATGATATATTTTAGGGTACGTAATTTGATCTGATCTTTCTGCTCTTTGATTTGGGTTGGTGTCTTGGTGATGATTTTACAGAAGCTGGGATACAGTACTGGTGGGGGTTACATGAATGGGCATTACTCTCCTCAAGTTTACCATAGCCAGCCAATGGTTGGTCCAAACACATTGATGCCAATGTACCCTCTTTACCATTACCACCATCAATCACATACAATGGGGTTACCTGCCCACATCTTTCCACCAACCACAGCAGGGCACGTCGCCACCGTCCCGGCAATCATGTCCAAACCGGCCTCAATTGCTCCCAATAACACAGGTAGATAGTACTCGATTTATATTCCCTGGTTTTATTTCTGCTCCTAGGGTCACATGCCATAACATGCTCAACCTAGTCAATGACCCAAAATGGAGCATTAATATAATTGAAATTAATCATTCTGCCTCGTGAGGTTGGGGTTGAGCTGCCCCAATTGCCAACTCTCATTTGCCAGAACCCACGTGGATTCCACAATGAAAATTGGATTTTTGTTCAGTTAAGAAATTATTCATATTTTTTAAAAAAGAAATTATTAAATTTTTATGTTTAAATAGAAACACATCATTCTCTTAAATTATGTCATAAAATGTTTAAAATACATTCCAAGTAAGACGTAAGACATGATGCTGCCTTTGTTTTAGTTTGTCATTTTGCATTTCAATTAGTTTAATTTTCGTTTAAATCACTTAAAATGTGGTAAATTTACTTTCGAAGTACTTAAAAGGTTTTTCGTTTAAGGCATATCGATTGAATTCAACCGAAACACCATAGACTATTATTGCATTCCCTAATTTGCATTGTTTGACCAGTACTATGATCTGTGATTGCATTTTGCATTGTTCATTTCCCTAATTTGCAATCATTTCTTTTCTAGTTAATTGAAGTATATATGGTAGAATATTCCTAATTTCCTAGTAGGCAATAATTTTTAATTTTAATGGTGAGATGTAAAAAACTGATACACCATGAAAAACAGTGTGCTTGGCTGTGGAATAGCAGGGAACAGTTGGCCGAGAACAGGAGAGGTGCTTTAAAAAAAGGAGTTGGCTAAAGTCTAAAAGAAGATGGAGTCACTACTACTCCTACTATTACTACAGTACTCTATTTTAATTAGTTGGCAATAACAAAGGGAACGTGGTGGCTGCACAGAGCAACATTATTATCTCTGATCTGTTCGGGCTCTTCTTTCCAATTATTATTATCATTCCTTTTAATTTAATTCATATTATTCTTATCTTTAGGGTGTTCGATCGATAAGATTCTTTCATTCTCTTCTATCTCTCTCTGTCTCTAACATCCATCTCAGACTGAGCTGTGAACCATTCAAACAAATTAAAGAAAAATGTAACACATGCAGAAGAAGTCCTTGCTTAGCTACCTTAATTGTATCCATGTTTCATTATCACCCCAGCCTTGTGGGTTGCTTAATTTTCATGCATGCATGGCTTCTTTATTGAACTTTTTCTGCACAAAGCACCCTCTCTCTCTCTCTCTCTCTCTCTCTCTGAAAAATTCATTGTTCTCGATCACTTCACTACCCAAGTAAAGAAAAGACTTGTGACTTTCACTTGATCAAATAAACGAACTAGCTAAGTTTCGATAAGTACGTGTACACTTTGAATTGGGTGACATGAAGCTTGATCATCTAACCCGGAGTGCAAAAGTTTAGAAAATTTGCTAAACTAAAAACTAATTAACATTGTATTGTTTATTTCTTACAAAATATCATATTTGCAAACTCGATCACTAAAACAATATATAAGCTAGATCGAGCTGATGTTTTTCCTCCATCGATATATATGTATCTTCCACTTATGATAAAGACGACACAATTAGAAGAAGTTGGAGACCGAACAGTAGTTATGATAATCAGTTAACTAATTACGTACAATGGATACAAGTACTATAATTTATCTCCAACTTAAATTCAACACTACTGTAATACAAAAGGATTTACACGTACATACGTAATAATATTATGATCTAGGTCCCCATAGATTACGTAATTCATTGTTTTAAGTTGGTTTCTCATCAGCAGTCAAGATCATAATTAGGAATTTAGTAGTCGATCTGATGCAAAATGCCTCTGGTAAATCAGCTCTTAAGCTAAACCAGTGAGAAAAGTGTTGGAAAAATTTCAGCTTTAAGGTGAATAACTATTTGGCTCTCTAATCGATGTGGAGAGGGATTTGACTCATTTGAGAATAAAGAGCTCAAATAATAAAGGAAACTGGTGGCTGCACAGAGCAACCGGAGGAGTATTCTCACTTTAGTTTGTATGGGCATATTAATCAAATGGGGGACTCGGAATTTATCGAGATTGCAAAAACCGAGCAAAAGATCGCTTCAAGTTTTTTGACGCCTTTGTAAGTAGAAATAAAAATCAAATGAACCAAAAACAAAAAGAGGGTGTACCTTTTACCAATGACATTTTCTTTCATTTCAGTTCCTAAACCCTAAATTCTAAATTCTAAATCATAAGCCTAGCTCAATTGGATGCCTGAGATTAAAGATATGAAGACCCAAAGTTTGGGCTTTTGCATCTCGCTCCGCCAGCTTATCAGTCCAATAAGAACTTCCACCTCCGATGTCTTTTATTGGAAATGTACTATATCATCTCAAAACACTTAGAGCACAATAAATTTTCTAACTTGCACCTTTATTTTTTACTATTTTGTTTTCATTTTTCAAGCTCAATTTAATGAAAAACCGAAGTCATCGATTTGATTAGCGATTAGTACAGAAAAACCGAACCGATAGAACCGAGTCTACTCTTACTTTATACGTGTCATTAACCCAGATAAGCCTGTTAAGGAGGGATATTAACCGAGGGGTAGTGAGATAAAATGCTATTCGATTGACCTTAAAAAATAACAGAGAATGTACCTAAAGCTCCCAAACGTCAAATAAAACCGTGACACGTAGTAAAATGAAATGCACAAAACTCCATACTACCTTCCCTAAATTTAAAGAAGGCGGAGGTAACCAATCACTGAAGAGAAGAAACACCAGCGCACTATGTTATGTGTGGTGCGTTTTATTTTTTAGATCTCCAAAACTACACGAAAACACCAACAGTCTCTCTTTCTCTCTCTCTCCCTTTTAAGTTTTACCCTCTTTCTCTATCTAAACCCCCGAACCTCGAAAAGCTTTAAAATTCTGGAGAAGATCGTAGAGGTACACACATAATCACTCTCCTCAAGTCTTTGTATGTTGAAATTATGTTCGTTTCATGTATGTTATGCTCTGCCTGTCGATGAATTTGTTGATTGCATACTTCGATTTGTTCAGTTAGGGTTTATCAGAATTTTCATTTTTTTTTGAGAAGTGAGTAAAAAGAAGTTTTCTTGGATGGTTTTGAAATATACCCAGATAGTATCTCAATGGACGAAAACAAAGAGAAGGATGTTGCTGTTGGTAGTGGTTCAGACTCCAAAGGGGTTGTAGCTGGTGGGGCTGAGACTTGTGTGAGTCAGGGTCAGGTTGAGGGGTCTTTCAGTGAGGGTGTTGGAGAGGAAGGTGGTTCTTGTAATGGGGATGATCTAATGGTGGAGGTTTTTGGTTCTAATGTGTATGTTGGTGGAGTTTGCACTAGTGGGGGAGGGGATGAATCGGATGATGAGGTGGGTCGTGATGAGTCGGTTGAGGTTGAGATGGGTTCTGAAAGAAATGTGAGGTCTGTGGGCGGAGATGGTGGTGAAGTAAGTGAACTGGGTGCGGGGGAAGTTGGGGTTTCAGGTGGGGAGGCATTGAATAATAGAATTGGGACTAAGGGTGGGGATTCTTTGGGGACTGCAGAATCAGTGGAAGAAAGAAGGCAGGTGGTTGCGGGGGTGGTTAGGGAGGACAGTTTGAAGGGAGCAGTTGTCACTGCTGTTGTTGGTTCAACTGGTGGAGAAACCCAGGTTGTTAATGTTACAGATGAAAAAGCGAGGGACACTACATCCAAGAAACAAATTGGAGGACTTATAGAGGAAGTTTTTGGGAGAGGAATTCTAGAGGCTGTGAAACAAGAAAAAAGGGTAGTTGATGGTGGGGTTGATTTGAAGGTACAGAAAGTTAGTGTTGCAGATGATGAAGTATGGAATCCTGGAATTGACTCTATAGCTGCAAATTCTTCGGAAACAGTGGAGAATTCCTGTGTTCAGACCCGAGTTGTTGTGGAAAAAGCTCCAGTTGTTGTCAGTGAAGAAGGTTTGAGTCCCAAACCCTTGAATGGACAAAGCCGAGTTTGTGCTGCTGTTGGTGATGTTGCAGGCATGGACAAAAGAGATACTGTGACTTCTGAAGTTGCAGGTGTAGAAATTGATAGAATTGATGGAAGTCATTCAGTAGAAAAACAGCAGGTTAAGATTGAGTTACTAGGTGGAAACATCCATAATCACATCAATGTACCTGCACATACAGTTGCTTCATCCCTGCCAGCTAAAATAATTCCTGGAGGTGAAATTGCGGTAACAGATGGAGAGGATCTTCTGAATTCTGAAAAAGATCAGTTGAAACTTGAAGAGAGTGTAGAGAACATTTTTCATGATATTGCTCAGGTTGGATCAACTACTTCATCTCTGCCAGCAAAACTAGTTCCTGGATGCTTAAATTTTGAAAATCATCAGCACTTGAAACCTGAAGAGATTGTAGACAAGAACATGGTCCATGATGTTTCCCAGGTTGAATTAAATGGAGGGCAAGACATGGAAGTAGACAACCAAGTTAACGATGCTGAACATGGTGAGTTGGTTTCAGAAAATGGTCAGAACTCAAATATTGAGAAGGCATGCACAAACTTAGAAGCTGATGTCCAAGTCTCTGATAGAAGGGATATTGCTCCTATGGACATTGAAGAGGTTTTGAATTGTGCTACTGTATTACCAGGGCCTACTTGGAAGGATCAGAAGTTGAAGTTTGAAGAGAGTATAAACAATAATGTGACCACTGATCTTGCTCAGTCCAAGACCAGTGTTGTACATGAGGTCGAGGTTACTGATGCTGATCTGGATGGTTTATATGGAGGGAGGCAAGACATGAAAGTGGAAAGAGATGCTACTGATAGGGAACAACCAAAACCCAGTGAAGAGAAAATTGTTATGCAAGAAGCAACGCAGCCCGAAAGCTCTGAAATAGTGCCTCAACCGAGATATGAGCTGCCACAAAAAAATGAAGGTGTATTTTCTGTCTCGGATTTAGTTTGGGGTAAAGTGAAGAGCCATCCATGGTGGCCTGGACAGATATTTGATTTTATGGCTGCATCTGAGAAGGCAATGAAACATCATAAGAAGGACTGTTTTTTGGTAGCATATTTTGGGGACCGAACGTTTGCTTGGAATGAAGTATCAAGTTTGAAGCCTTTTCGATCTTATTTCTCCCAGGCAGAGAAGCAGTGCAATTCAGAAACGTTCCATAAAGCTGTCAATTGTGTTCTGGAAGAAGTTTCAAGACGTGTAGAATCGGGTCTATCCTGCTCGTGCATACCAAAAGATATTTATGAAAAGATTAGATTCCAGGTTATTGAGAATGCTGGGATATGCCACGAATCAAGTAGAGTGGAAGGAGTGGATGAATCTGCAAGTGCCAGTTCATTTGAACCCGATAAATTACTTAAATACGTAAAAGCTTTAGCACAGTTCCCATCTGGTGGCAGTGACCAATTAGAACTCGTCATTGCCAAGGCTCATTTGTTGGCATTTTTTCGTTTGAAGGGTTATTGTAGTTTGCCTGAATTCCAATTTTGTGGAGATTTATTGGAAAGTAAAACAGATAATTCTCTCTCCGGGGACAAAACATATCCAGGTGAAATTACTGAGCATGCGACTTCTATTGGTAAGGATGATAGGAAGACTTTCTCTGGCCCGCAGATTGAGGAACTCAAGTCTAGCTCTTCTCATAAGCGTAAACATAATCTGAGAGAAGGAGTGTATGCTAAAATGAAAGAAAGAAGCCTGTCAGAATTAATGGGTGGCGAAACAGGTTCTCTAGATGGTAATGATTGGTTGGATGTGAAGGCTTCACCATCATCTGGCAAGAGACGGAAGGGTGCTGAGTATCAGGCAGCTGACTTAACCACACAAGATGGGAGGAAAGCTGTTTCCCATTCAACAGTTTCCAATACAACACCTTTGCCAAAGCAATCATTTAAGATTGGTGAATGTATCCAGAGAGCTGCAAGCCAACTGTCAGGGTCTACTATAGTGAAGTGCAACATTGACAGACCTGCTGGATCTGATGTTCCCTTCCATAGTTCCGATGATACTCTTAGAGGAGGAGCGAATAATCCAACAAAGTACTCATCTCTAGATGAATTGCTGTCACAACTTCGGTTGGCAGCACAAGAACCCCTGAAGGAATACAATTCGTTGAGTACTATCATCAATTTCTTCTCTGATTTTAGGAATTCCGTGGTGGTAGGCCTGAAATCTGGGGTGGTGCTTTCAGTCGTGGACAAAGTTGGTGGTAAAAAGAGGAAATCGTCAAATTCTGTGCTTGGGTTACCTGAGACTTTTGAATTTGATGATATGAATGACACTTATTGGACAGACATGGTAATCCAAAATGGTGCAGAAGAGCAAGCATCGCGAAAAAGAAAAACAAAGTATCAACCTGTCGTTCTTGTGCAACCAGAAAAATCCCCCCAAGTGGGTCGCAGGCCATACTCCAGGAAGCGATATTCTCAAGGCAGTGAAGCTTTGCCTCCAGAGAAACCTGTTGGATATGTAGATGAGAATGCACCAGCAGAACTTGTAATGAACTTCTCTGAGGTGAACTCTATTCCTTCGGAAACAAACCTGAATAAAATGTTCAAGCGCTTTGGACCTCTGAAGGAATATGAAACAGAAGTTGATAGGGAGAGCAGTCGTGCTAGAGTTGTTTTTAAGAGATGTTCTGATGCAGAAGTTGCTTGCAATAGTGCTGGGAAATTCAACATCTTTGGACAGATAACTGTAAATTACCAGCTCAACTATACTCCCTCTCAGCTCAACTATACTCCATCAATTACGTTCAGTGCATCTACCAGTGCTGCCGCCCAGGATCAGGAGGTGCAACTTGTTTTTCCCTCCCATGATCATGAGATGCACCTTGATCTCTCCACCCATGACCAGATGCAGCTTGACCTTTCCACTCATGACCAGATGCAGCTTGACCTTTCCACCCATGACCACATGCAGCTTGATCTTTCAACCCATGACGAGATGCAACTTGATCTCTCCACATTTGAAGTTAATCTGGTTTGACACCTGCAGGTATTTATCATACACCTGGACTACATTTTCATCTCAGTGCTCAAGTTTTCTTGATTATAAACGTCCACTAGTTTTGTTGATTTCATAGAGAGATTTGAGTTGGTATTAGTCAAAGGTTTTAAATGAATCTCAAAAACATAGAGGAATTAAGTGGAACCAATAAAGGGGTCGGGGTACAGAAAATTTTTAAAAATGCTTCATGCACTTTAATATTCAAACCCTGGAATGTTTTTGCCATTGCATTTTGCATTTGTTTATCAATCTTCTTTTCCTATTTAGTAATCTATTGTCTGATTTTATTATTATTATTTTTAAATTTTTTTATGACTTTGATTTGACATTTGCTATATGTATGGGAATAAGGTTTTATGTGGTTTGAAGAGTTATGAACAGATATTATTCTAGATACTGCTACTTTGATTGTTGGCAACTGTCTCATATAATCTTCTTGTTCACACCTTATGCTCTGTTGTCTTTGTAAATCATAGATTTCTTTTTCATGTTCTATAGTTAGGAGAGCGGATGCTGAAGAAAAGACAGATACAGGGTTGGTAAAGATGCCGTGAGACACATGCTAATGCCCATAGGACATCCAAACTGAACCGGCTTCTGAATGTGGTACCAGATTAATCTGGTTATCGTCGATTTGATCTTGTGCGAGGGTTCTCTGTTCTGTTTTTCACCAAGATGCCTGTTTTTCATTTTGTTCTGTAATCCTATGTCTGTAGTCTGATGTATAGCAGAGATCGCTTTCCCACCCTTGATGGCTACAAGATTTGAGTCCTTGAAAAGCAGGCTGTTCAAGTCCCATTTCTTCCTCCCCACCCGTAGGTTTTATGTTACCATAAGATGCTGTTTAAATGTCATAATTTCCTGGGACAAGGGATTTCGGAAAATGAAAAACATGGATGAAATTCATCCATTTCTGTATGTCATATCCCATAAAACTGTTGATTCTAAATGTGCAGCTTTTCTCCTCTTGCTTCTTTTGACTGCCTTTTCCTTTTCTGGGTTGTGGGGATATCATGGATGAAATATGAAATCTCAGTGCTGGTTTTATGGACTGGCTGACCGTTGCCATTATGCCACGATGTTCTGTTCTTTTGTTAAGTCAGTACCTCTCTAAATGATATGTTAAATCATATTGGAATCATAAATTCATCAAACAAAAGTGGCACATCAGTCATATGAGGACTCCTATTAGTAAAGGGTTAGATTAAAGGCATTGACTCATTGCTATACATCACGCCTATTAGGACAGCTGTGTTATAACCCTTTTGTAACGCTTCTGAAAGAACTATGGATTTTCCTTCTTCACCTTTAAGCTTGACGTTCTTTACCAGCTGAATTGAGTCGATCACAATCTGTTTATGTGATGAGCAAAGAGAGTAATTTTCTTTCGGAAATTGATTCATCAAAGAGCAAGAAAACACAAAATCATAGAACGACCGGACATGATCATCAGATTGTGCTTAGTAAAAGATGATTACCAAGGTCGGATTGAATCATCAATTGCATTGAGTACTGAACCCGCATGCCATCCCTCATTAAATGATTATTATTATTATTATTTTTGATTGGTTATACTGAAAATTGCAACTTGCATGGTTATTGATTGGAAGTTTAATGGTTGATTAAGAAAAATATTAAATAAGCCGGTTCAGTTTCAGTATCTCCAATAATCACTCTTTTTAACTCACTCTGACTCTCTCTTCAAGAAGGCAAGAACCCAGAAAGTCTTAATAATTTGACAATAATTCATAAAAACCAATCAATAAAGGACAAAGGCACAGAATTAGCGCTCCATTTGTACATAAATACTAAACCAGACGTTTTATTTTTGGAATAATCACTCTTTGATTCTTCTTTTTTGAATCACAATTTTTATTTCACTGTGTCTCACTGTATCTTCAACAAGACAAGAACCCAGTAGTCTTGACTTGAAGATTCTCCACTAACCAATAGCTATGTCCTCCATCAACGATTTTCAAGAATGTGGCTTTCCAGGTCCTCTCTCTCTGTAATCTCTATAGGGGTTAATTTCAAGAAAGTCATCCCTTTGACTCTTTGTTTATTCTTTAAATTTCTTAGAATTTTACAGCAACCAATCAACAATTCACATAATGTGTTACATTTCCTAGTTAAAAATTTTAAACTTGTTGTTCCTGATGTTAAAAACTGTGATGTTCATGCTTCAATTTCTTTGTGTTGAATTAGTCTGCAAATGTTGCTTACAAAATTACAATTATGAATGCAGTAAAGATGCCATATAGGTTTGCTCTATGAGGCACTTAAGTCTATGTGTAAAAGGGCTTTCCTTGATATGTTTGATCATGAATTTTAATGTTGCTAAATGCTAAAACAAATTTCTGCTTCAAACCCAATTCAGATTACAGAAGGAAGCTAGATGGGTTTAGACTATTTGACACTGAGATTCCACAAGACACTCAAAATTCAGAAACTAATTCCACATTTAACATCCGAAAGAGTTTGGCTTGGGACAGTGCCTTCTTCACAAGTCCTGGTATTCTTTTATGAGATTCAACAAATATATATAACAAAAAGTGTCTTCTTTGCTATATATTCACTGCCTGAATTTACATTTGGTTCATATTTTCAGGTGTGTTGGAACCTGAAGAGCTGCTTCAGACTATGAGTTCTGGAGTTAAAGGCAATGCAGTTAACCTACTTGGGCATGAGGAAGAAATACTATTGCCTTCCGAGTCATTGGAACCCAAAAGAACAAGGAAATTTGACAGCTGTAGTTTTCGAAAAAGTTTAGCTTGGGATAATGCCTTTTACACTAGTCCAGGTATGAGTTAATTGGTAGGTAGCCGTTATACTTTGGCCTGTTATCAACATTTGGAACTGTATAGATTTCTGGTTTGGTACTTGTCTCAGGGGTTTTGGATCCTGAGGAATTGTCTATAGTAAACAGAGGATTCAAGAAATGTGAGTCACATCAACTTCCTGGGATTAAAGAAGTTTGGAGGTCTGCTGAGTCAATCTCTACAATAGATAGTGGCTGTACTTCATTGACAAGCCTTGAGTTTGAACTTTTTGAGGATAAGAAGTCATCTATACGAAAACCAACTAGCCTCAAATCGAAAAGAGGAAGAGCCTTGCAAAATGTCCATTGTAAGTATACTATCTTTCTATTAACCCCATCACTGTTTTATAAGACATACTCCATTGTGTGCATTGTGTTGACACATGCTTGCTATGCTTATACCTTTCAGCCTCGAAGAAAACTGAGGATTTGTCTCGGATGAGGGTAATTTCTTGTCAGTATGTTGTCAATATCCATCATATTTCCGATTTCAAGAGTGAAAATGTATGTTTTCGAATTCATGCAGATGAAAGCCATGTCAACATCCCAAAGGCAAAGTTTCAATGTGCATCGGCCAGAAAGGATCTCAAAGGAGGTTTTAATTTTCTCACAAAGACAGATATTCCTAAAATCAAGTGGAATAAACTGATGTTTTAGTAATTGCTGTGCATGCATTTAGAGGAACATTGAAAAATGAGTTGACTGACCGAGTACCTGATAAATTGAAGCTTGCTGCTGGAAGTGGGAAATTCATTTCAACAGCATCTCTTAAACCACCGAAGATATTGAGTTGCATTAATCACTCTTCGACAGCTGCGACCAAGAGGTCTTCTTTGGGCGGAAACTATGTCAAAATGGGAACTGCAAAGGCTGCACCTGGTAAGAAGGAATCCCAAGAATGTTAAGCACTAAATTTCTTCATGCGTAGTCTTATGTTTCTTTCATTGATCGATTATAATGTGCAACTGAAACTGAAGCTCATATGCTCTAGTTACAGGACAATGTTCGACTCTGTCAAGGAAACCTTGCTTGGGAGCTTCATCCAGTGTCACTCATGATTCTACACCATCCCCAAAATCCTCTTCATCAGGTTCACCAGCTGCAAAACACACAACTGGTAAATCTCCAATGAACTCAAGAAGAAAAGTTGATAATTCACTTGACAGTTTTGCCGCTAATTGCTTAACTATCAACACTCCTTTGAGATTTACAAAGACATACAAAGATGAACTCGAAAGTTCTTGTCAGCATTCTTGTAAAATGTTCACACCAAAGTCCACCTCTTATGCATCATCTGCTAGTTCTCTTGATGGCTGGTCCTCAGAATCATTGTCTTCTTCTATGAGCCCAAGATCTATCAGCAGGCAGATTTCTTTTGGTAGCGATGCCTCTCAGGTATCAGATATGGTTCATTGTGTTGGACATGAAAATCAGGAAACAAGTCTCCCAGATCAAAATATCAAGCCCTCAGGTCTCCGAGTTCCATCACCAAAGATTGGCTTTTTCGATGAGGTAAGTTCATACAATTTATTTCCTGGTGCTTAATGAACATTGTCATTAGTCAGTTTTGGAATGAACAAGTACATAATGTACATTCCTATGATTGACAGGAGATTTCTTTGGTGCGAGCAAGTGGTAGCATGCAGTTTCATTCTGGTGCACCAAGCATAGTGTCTCGAAATGGAGCTCCAAATCGATATGGCAAGCTTAAACCTCCAAGAAATTTAGATGGGAAAAAGAATGTGCAGAAGGTGCTCCAGAGAGTGAACAAGGATCATACCAAAGAGAATGAAGAGCCCAACCATCAAGATTATAGTGACAGGGAAAATACCTATTACTTCAAAAACCGAATTGAAGGTTTAACTAAACAAGTTGGTGCCATTGATCTTGGCTGTGATGTTGTGATGTAGCTCAAAGAGACGAGAATGTTTTCTGAGAAAATGCCACTTCTCTTTGGCTTGAAACTTTTCAACTGTGTTGTGTTTTCCAAAATATGGGTTGATAAATACATTGTTTTTTCACCAACATCTCTCACTAATTGTAAAGCTGAAACAACTTTCATCTAAACGAACACGTACAGCAGATTAAGGTGGCGGAACTCCCTGAATAAACCTAAGACCTAGATTTTTCCTTCTTCTGTTTAAAAAAGCCACCGGGGAGACTAGTTACCTTCACAACCTTGAATCTGACTCCAGGAATTACAGTTTCCCACTACCACTAGGAAACTTACAATTTCCTCAATGTAGTTTAAGCAACCATCATGTGAACGAAACCAGCAATCTTCTTTCATTTTTCATCAGCTGAAGGCTAGCACATTTTATAATAACAGAGTTAGGCTGCTTAGCCACAACAGCACTGCATCAAAGTTTTATAACCTAAAACTACAACATTTGGCTTATTACTTTAAGGTCTAGAATCTAATTTTAACATTTTGGAAAAAAAAAAACGGCACTTACGAATTTGCTAGTATATTTAGTATATTTATCTAGGGTAAGGAGGTAAGCAAACACACGAATGCTGGCCATGGAGGCCTAGCTAGTAGATAAACACAGATTGGGATCTAAAATATTTGGGGAAGTTTTTGCTAGTAAGAAAACCAAGAGGAAGAATTGGGATCTAAGTGAATGATCGATTTTCTAGAGGAGGATGAAGCTGGCTGGGCCTATTGAGACAAAACAAAATATAGTACTAACCAATGGCTTAATTTACTGGCTCATTGCAAAATCCACATTGCCAAGGAAACTGCAGGGTCACTTTAAGATGACATAGCAACGCAAAATTCATGAAGCTCTATTATTTGAGGTGGAATTATTAGTGTAGAGGTCAAATAGATAACAGGGTCATCTAAGATAGGGGAATCTATTACCATATAAACATGGATAATAGATATGGGCACACCGCACACATAACATCATGATTTGAAATTGAACATGTTAGTCCATGATTTGAAAAGTTGTAACGCCCTGTTATCCTGCTAGACTCTTTTTTTCTTGTTAGTATAGTTTGTTTGATAGTATGGCTAAGCCTTGAAATAAAATGTCCATCTGATAATGATTTGTTTGTGACTTATAATCCGTCACAACAAAATTTCTCCCCTCCACCAGTACGAGAAATTACCAATTAGTATGAGAATTTTGCCAAATTCAATAAGTTACAGTCACACAATGACCCTAGTTTAAAGTAGCTAAACAACTTCTATAACAGAATTTAGTCTCTCCAAATGCCAATCCAAACAAGCAGCTTACATTATACAACTTTTGCCAAACCAACCATGAACATACCTCCGATCAGTTCTGTATGCCACTAATCTGACAGAAAATATAACAAACCACATTGACATTTACAAAGAAAAAGAGGTAAGATCCAGGATTACAAACCACAATAGAGAGAAAGACCAAACTGAACAACCACACAATGGTCTTGCCAATAATCCTTCAGAACCCAAAACCTTGTCACCAAACTATCTCACTAGTACATATATTGCATATATGATATATTCCTGGTATATATCCCAATAAAGTCAGCAACCAACATATCAAGAACTCTACCTGCATTTTTCTCATGAATTAACTGTTAACCCCCACAAATGATCCTTACTAGCTATTAACAGAGTCAAACACCCAACTTTTATTTTTCAGAAAGTCAACACGTAACTTTGACTTCGAATTCTTGACTCCATGCATGCATATATATTTTGGACAAATGATATTTCATTAAACAAAGGCTGAGAACAGCACAAAGAGAGCACAGAGGAAACTCTGATACAACCAGGCCCACAGTCATAAGCCCAGAGAGGCAGACTAGAGGAAACCAACAGACTAAAACAAAACCAGAAAGAACAACAGAGGAAAGCTGAAGGCTGATCTCTATAGAAGAAAACAGACGTACCTCGATCAAATTGTGAAGAATGTCATCTTCAAGAGTTGACGGCTTGAAGGTAAAGAAGTAGACAGTCCAGCTATAATTGCCATATCCTATTTCTTTTACACATTGTCGACCCGAGTTTACGGGGGACTATATTACAGTAGAAGAATATTAGAAAATTAATTTATATAGAAAGGTTGGGATAAAAAAAAAAAAGGTCTGCCTAGTGCGTACAAAAACGAAATAAAGATATGCATCTTTAATAGAATAATTGGGCTTTGTTTTAACCAAATAGTTAATACATATTATAGGCCCAAATAAAGTGCAAATAGTCCAACAGTTTTTCAAAATGAGGCCTTCTGCGAAACGAGGTCTAAGAGTATCTCCAACAGAATAGCTAAAATGAGATTTTAGTAATATTATAGTTATTTTGTATCAAAAATCAGCTCCAGCAGAGTACCTAAACTAAAGTTAAATTTAACTTTTTGTTAAACTGGTAGCTAAATATAGCTAGAACAATATATTATTGGATGAAATTTTTTAAATGACTACTAAATGGCTAGTGTTGTTGAAGTGAAATTGTTAAATTGATAGCTAAATCTAATTTTTCTAGGCATTTTAACTTTAAAAATAAGTATCATTGTTGGAGATGCTCTAAGGCACAAATCTTGAGAGTTGAGACTAACCTCCATATACGTTTACATTGACGTGGATTTCTTGTTTATCTTTTTCATAGTAGATTAGTAGTAGCATAATCTCCTATTCAAAGTCCTTAATCTGCTAAATAACCTATCTAAACTTTTAATCTCAAGAATTCCGAATCTATAGGATAACTTTGATTTCGGTCGAATTCTTGACTCCATGCATATTCTTGGTTAATTTCTTTAATCAATTCATCCATCCATGCAATGCACGCAGAGGTACAGTACGTCCTTCAAGACATTAAAAGCAGATTCTTTTTAATTTATTGGGTATAGATAGATAGAAAAGCAATGTGCTTCAGTGCTTGTCCTAGCTATAGAATAATGTTAGTTTGGAAAAGTAGGAAGCATCGAAATATCACTTTTTTTTGTTTTCTTTCACTTTGGTTCCTTTTGTTGAGAGGCATATATATGCGTTTTTTAAAGCTTTATTAATTGTGAGCTGGTCTTCGTTCTGTTTTGCTTCCGTTGATGCATGGACATGTATTACTCCAGAAGTTACGATAGTGTCTTAGAAGCTATAGGTCTTTTACAGCATGAAGAGCTTTGTAGCCTGTTCCTCTCAAGTGGAAATCTAGACGGACACCTAAAAAAGGCAGAATTGTCCCCTAATTTTTTCTTTGTTTGTCTATTCACTTAATATTTTTTTTTTATCAAATATAGCATTTCATTAATAGAATATGGTCAAAACAACCATGGGGCAAAGTGACTTATTATTTAAGTAAGTAAATGTCACACTCCTTCATCAACTAGATACATGCATCATCAATAGCAATCTCTCCAACCAGGGATGTCTTGCTTCTTTAAAAAAAAAAAAAGGTTCTACAAGAGGAATACAAGGGTATGAGCCACACTATACCATTGCATGTTCTTGGGATTTTCCTCCAATTGAGTTACAATCAATTTAATCTCGTCTATTCACTTAATTTTGATAAATTACACCTTATATGTATATTTTCTAATTTTTGCTGATTTACCCTAGCTCTCACCATAAATTTTCAATAATTTCTCCAAATTTCTATGAAGTTTACCTCGTGTGCCTAACACATGAGGTTAGTTTTATAGTTTACATCATAACACAATATTTTTGGGATTTCACATTATCAATAAAGGATCTAGAAACATGTCCAAGTAACTCATTTGGGGTGGAAAACGTACACCAAAATACTTGATGTATCTAGCACGTTAGTTGAGTTTAATGAGAAACTTGGATGCAATTGCAGAGAAATTGACCGCAAATTGGTGGTGAGGGTAAATCTGCAGAAACTAGAAAGTTAGGGTGTAATTTATTGAAATTGAAAACTCAGGAAAGTAAGTCGCAGACACAGAAAAAATTAGAGAACAATCCAGATATTTTGACCTAAAAAATTATGCTAATTAAGTGTGAAAGATACCTTAAGTAAAAGTTATTATAGAGGAGTGACAAATTAAAAGAAAGAAAGTACTGTAAAGCGTATAAATGCTAATTAAGTATCAATTACAACATTGATTCGATGTTGAAGTAGGTTTACAAAACAAGATCTAATGTAACTATTCCGATTACTTATTCTGCCAGTATAAGAAATACAAAAGTGATAGTGGGAGTGTGATATATATGCATGTAAATGGGGGAGTGTCAATTTCACTCCCCTTGTTTAAATGAAAATGCTTTCCTTGCAAATTAGCTAAGCCAGATTCCAGTACGTACTATATATATTAGTCTTAGGCTCCTTGCTAGCCCTGTCTCTCTCTAAATTTCACCCGGTAGAAAGCCTCCTAACCGAGTTTGATTTTATGGCCACATCCGAGATAACACCAGTTGTAGAGAAGAGAAAGGAGAGAGCTAGCTCTGAGTCTCCCAACCAGCAAGGTAAGTTTTCGTTTTGTCTTCTGTATGTACGAAATAAATAAACAGCTGATTGATTGATAGTCGAAATTTTTGTGTCTTTTGATTCAAATTCAGAGACGAGAATGGAAAACTCCCCCACTTCAGATGTACATAAATCAAGTGCAAAATGGCAAAAAATGAAGGAACTTGTCGATCCGAAGAAATGGCCAGCAATAATGAAGGAACTTGTGGATCTATTCATTCGAAAGTGGAATGTCATATTTTTAGTATCATGTGTGTTTGCTGTTTTAATGGATCCTTTGTTCCTTTACATCCCAATGATAATTAACGAACAGGACATCAAGTGTCTGAGATCGGACAACAAGTTGAAGATTACAGCTCTTGTCTTGAGATCGGTCACAGATCTATGTTATCTGTTGAACATCTTTTTTCAAGTTTACAGGTGGTCTGCTACAAACTCTGGCTCCAACTCTTCATCATCTTTACGTCGACGAACTAGTGGCTCCAACTCTACTACAAACTTTGGCTCCAACTCTTCATCATCTTTACGTCGACGAATTAGTGGCACCAACTCTACTACAAACTCTTCACCTGTACGTCGACGGCGAATTAGTTTCTTGCCAAACATAGCAGCTAAGACGACCATCCTAATCGACATTTTAGCTGTTCTTCCCATTCCCCAGGTCTCTTCTGCATGCATGCTACGTGTTTTTAATTGATAATTATTTTTTCAGTCAATACATGAAATTAATTAATTGATATTCAATGTTCCGGTGTTTGTAATTTTCCGGCCAGATCATCATTCTCATTTTTTATTTCAATACGAGAGGGGACTCCAGATCTTTCGGTACCAGGAAGCTTATGAACTTTTTGGTTCTAGTACAATATGTGCCACGAGTCGTACGCATCTACCTGTCATGTAAGGAATTTGAGAAGTCTTCTAAAGAACAGATTTCAATATGGCTTAAAGGTGTACTCAATTTCTTTCTCTTCATCCTTTCCAGTCATGTAAGTGTCAATTTTATATATGATAATTGATTCTATAAATTAATTAAGCTTGCTATAAACACATGCATATTGATAATTAATGATCGAATTATATTAGTACGTACTTTTTTTGTTGGAGTTCCTGGTGATATATATATATATATATATATATATACACACACACACACATTTGTGTTCTAAACTTACAACCATATGTAATACAGTGGCAAACATATAATAAAGCGATCATGATCATGATGACAACAATAACTTAACTCGTTTATAGAAGTTTGTCTCTTACAATTTAAAAAACTTTTTATTTTTTCTATCCTAAGTGCATATGTGCACATTTATTTTAAATAACATTTATATGCTTCGTTTGAAGCTTACTTTTCATGGGAACTCATCATTAACATTATCTGGTTTTGTCTATTTTGTGAAGTTGCATCTTTCTACACTTTCTTATTTTTCAATTTTCAAAGTTTGATCTGTTACTATTTTATTGCTATTCTTTAGGTAATCGGAGCCTTTTGGTACTTTTTTGCTATTCAACAAATTGCAACTTGCTGGCAATACGCATGTCGACCTAAAAATGGATGTGACCCTAGTAATGTATATTGTCATGACCACCATGCATTGAGAAATATCAAAATTGTAGATGACTTGTGCTCTGTCGATCCTCCAAATGAAAAGCTCTTCAAAATTGGCATATATCATGATATCATTCAGCTTGGTATATTGGGGTCAACTGATTTTTTTGAGAAGTTCTCGAATTGCTTTTGGTGGGGCTTGCGAAACCTAAGGTTTGCATATGTAATATAGTTGAATGTTGATCTTACATGCAAGCTCTCTTAAGTATATTAATACCTTAACTGTAAAACTATTAGATCATCCATAATTTTTAATTTTTTTAGACTGAAACTTTAGGCGTTTCAATTTTTTTAATCAAAGACAAAAATGTGGATCGGTTCAAACTTATTCATATAGCTACGCATTAACATCTAAGAATTTCTTATAGTAAACCAGCTCTATGTCATGGTAGCTAGACATATTCATGCAGTGGCAAACGAGAATTCATGTAGTACAATCATAGATTTATATGTTATCAGAGAGGTAGGTTGCCACCACATGAAGCTAATCTACTGCTACATGGAAGGTGTGAGATACGTACATTAATGCTTTCCAAACTTCTGCCTTGGATAATTGCAAAGAAAAAGAAAATCAAATTCACACCCAATATGGTTTGTTAATCATATATAAAGAACTGCGTAAAAGAAAGTTATCAGGAAATATATTACGTACCTTATTTACTTTATAACTTTTCTGTAAAAGAATCATATATGTTCATACAACATACGGCTCAAGCATAAACAACACCTCACCAGGGACCGAGCCGGTTCCCGGTGAGGCTGGCACGCGGGCCCGACTCATAGCCGGGGTCCCATTCTACACATCCCGGGTCACGACCAGACTCCACCGTGCCCGGGGCTGTTTGTACAGGTACCTCAGAGTACCTTGCCGGGCAGACTCATATGCTCCCTCGGACATATGAGTCCCACATCGGAAACAGGCTAGGAGAGCCCCAGCTGGTTCCCCTACAAATAGCGTCATTACTCCTCTTCAATGGTAAGCAAGCAATAACTCACTTGTCGTTATACTGCCAAAGTACTTATCCCCACACTGACTAAGGCTTCGGAGGAATAGTGACCGGCCCGCCCGGTTATTCTCCTGACAAGCCCTGCCTAATCTTGCAGGTTAAACAGGACAAGTCAGCATACACCCGTACTAAGAGAAGGACCGACAGTCCTTGCATCAACAATTGGCGCCGTCTGTTTAGAATACGAGTAACAAACCACCACCACTCATAAAACCATGACCAACACGGGCGACGAAACTACGGAGGTCGGTCGCGTCCTCAATTTTGACACACCACAAAATACCCCTTCCACCACTACTAATGCCCCCAATGACCCTAATGAGCCCAACTCAAGCCAGACCAGGACCCGTACTCCAGATTACCAGGCCATGATTGAGATTATGCGGCAGGATTTGGCCGCCCTTCGTGAGACACAAAGGAGCGAGCGTGAAATCATGTCGGCCGCACAAAACAGGTGCCGGGAGTTGGAAGCTCAGAATGCAGAACTCGCTCGGTCGCAGGAGGCTTACGACCCCGCTAACCCAGGAATCATTCACATCCCCATTCGTTTAAACCCACAAGGACTCCAGGATAAAGGCCCACCTCCACTTCCAACCAGGGCCTCAGACACGGCCGGTACATCCACACCCGAACCAACCGACCGGGATATTTTTCTACAGCTCACCCGTTCAATCCAAAGTTTGGAATCCCGGGTCGAGAAGTCTGAACAGGCCAACGCGCAACGCGTTGTGCGGCCGGGATTTAAGGAGCGCCCGGGACCCTTTACCCCCGAGATTCTTAATGCTCGCCTTCTGATCCACACAAAGTCCTTAAAGGCCGACCGGTATGATGGCACAACGGATCCTGATCTTCACGTGGATAACTTTAGGTCCATTGTGGCAGGCAAGGGCTACACAATGGCATCACTATGCCACGCTTTTCAGGAAACGCTCACGGGCGAGGCATTGAGTTGGTTTTTCGATCTTAAACCAAACTCAATCAGCTCGTACGAGCAATTGTGTGATGAGTTTTCTGAGCGGTTCGTTCTCCGAACGGAGGGGTACCGGACAACGGCCCACCTCTTCAAAATCCAACAGGGCGAGCACGAAACCCTTAAAACTTTTGTCAACAGGTGGCAAACAGCAACCACGCGATGCCGGAACCTCGACAAAACATTGGCATACGCGGCATTCATGCAGGGCTTACGCAGGGGTAACTTCCTTTACGAGCTTAATACGCGACCGCCACTCGATTACGACCGGCTCATGACCACAGCTGTTCGCCATGCACAGGCCGAGTTCGATACGTATGGCAGTGAGAGCTCGGTCCCGGTCAAGGCCGCCCTTCCAGAACCGCCCGCACGGAGCGTTCCGCTTACCAGCACAGGCAGCCACTCGAACGCTCGACCTACTTATCCGTATCCAAAGAGAAGTAGGGATACTTCTTACAGCTCGGGCCCGGATCGAAACGCTCGACAGCAGGCTAAGGGCACGCCTTACCAATCACCAACTCAGTCTGCCCGGTACTCAGTATTCACTGTCCTTACAGCTACTTATGAGGAAATTTGGGACCAGTGTAAGGATGAGATCCCCGGCCCTAAGCGCAAAAATTTTCGCCGACCGAAGATCACGAACTCTCCCAGATACTGCAAGTACCACGATGATGGCGGCCATGACACTAACTTCTGTATCGCCCTGAAGGACATGATCCAGTCCCTCATCAATGATGGCAAGCTCAGCCAGTATAAACCGCGCCCCCAGCTCAACACTACACAACAGGTCCGGGGCACGATCAACACGATCGATGGAGGCGGTCACCTCGGCGGCCCTTCATCCCAGCGCTCTAAGAAACGTTGTACCCGGGCGGGACACGGCCTCGAGGTCTTTAACGTTCATCAGTACAAGACCTCGACCGTCCGGAAGACGGGCTGGTCACCCATCACCTTCGACGAGTCGGAGGAGGAATCTCTTCAGCAACCTCACAGTGATCCATTCTTGATCACGGCCCAGATCGACCAATTCCGAATGGCACGGATTCTGGTCGATAGCGGATCGGCGGTCAATGTCTTATTCAACCCGGCATACCGACAACTGGACCGGCACCAGTCCAAACTGTTCCAGGACCACGAGCCATTGCTCAGCTTCTCGGGCGACATAACACAACCATTGGGTTCCGACCAAATGAACGTTGTGCTTGGCACAAGCCCTCAGTGTGCCTCGCTCGAAACGGAGTTTATTGTGGTCGATTGCCCTTCAGCCTACAATGCTATACTTGGCAGACCGGCTCTTTGGCGACTCAAATGTATTGTAGCCGGTCACATGTTGCTAATGAAGTTTCCCACACCGGCCGGGACAGGTTTCATTAGAGGCGACCAGGAGATCGCCCGACAATGTTATAATACTAACATCACCCGGGGGCGTCATTATAGCGAGATACTCGCTCTGGCTACGCCAAAATCACCAAATGACAGCCCGGACGATCCTCGACAGGAGGACCCGGCGATGGATTCTCCTCAACCGGTGGAGGAGCTCACTCTTGTTCCTGTATCGGACGTATATCCGGAGCGCCAACTCCGCATCGGGTCAAATCTTTCCCCAGCCATCAAAACCGCCCTGGTATCTTTTCTTCAAGATAACGCTCATGTTTTTGCATGGTCGTACGCAGACATGCCGGGTATTTCTACAAAGATTATCTCACATAAGCTCACTCTTTACCCGGCGGCTAATCCCGTCCGGCAGAAAAGAAGAGCTTTTGATGACGAAAAGTACAAGGCCATCCAGGTCGAGGTTTCTAAACTTCAAAAAATTGGTTTCATCAGGGAGGTCATCTACCCCACATGGCTCTCGAACGTGGTCATGGTGAAAAAGCCAAACGGCAAATGGCGCATGTGCGTGGACTATACCAACCTCAACCGTGCTTGCCCTAAGGACAGTTTCCCATTACCACGTATTGATCAACTGGTCGACTCAACGGCCGGCCATAAGCTGCTCAGCTTTATGGACGCCTATTCTGGTTACAACCAGATAAAGATGGATCCCCTTGACCAGGAACATACATCTTTCACAACCGACAAAGGCCTCTACTGCTACCAGGTCATGCCTTTTGGCCTCAAGAATGCAGGAGCTACCTATCAAAGGCTTGTCAATTCGATGTTCTCTGAGCATATTGGCACAATTATGGAAGTCTATATCGACGACATGCTGGTCAAGAGCACCACGGCCGAGGGACATATACACAATCTCTCTATCATCTTCAAAATCCTTACGAAGTATGGTATGCGATTAAACCCAGAGAAGTGCATTTTTGGGGTCGAGGCGGGCAAGTTCCTTGGTTTCATCATCAGCGAGCGAGGAATAGAGGCCAACCCGGACAAGGTCAGGGCCATCCTCGATATGCAATCCCCCACCACTAAGCTGGAGGTTCAAAGTCTAAACGGCCGGGTTGCTGCACTTTCGCGCTTTATTTCAAGATCAACTGATAAGTGCACCCCATTTTTCAAGATCCTTAAATCCACCAAACAAAGGTTTGTGGATTGGACGCCCGAGTGCGAGCAGGCGTTCCAAGCCCTCAAGGGATATCTTTCCACGGTTCCCTTGTTATCCAAGCCGGTCACGGGCGAGACACTTTATATATACCTCTCCGTGTCATCAACGGCAGTCAGCTCGGCCTTGGTACGAAGGGTTGACTCGGACGAATTACCCGTCTACTATGCCGGCAAGGGTTTCGTCGACTCTGAAACTCGTTATCCCGACATCGAGAAACTGGCACTCGCCTTAATTGTGTCGGCCAGACGCCTACGCCCATACTTTCAGGCTCACACAATACACGTGCTTACTGATCAACCACTCCGACAGGTACTTCAGAAACCTGAAACGTCCGGCCGTTTGGTCAAATGGGCGGTTGAGCTGGGCGAGTTCGATATCCACTATAAGGGCAGGACAAAAGTGAAGGGCCAGGCGGCCGCTGACTTCATTTCTGAGCTCACGCCGCTCGACCAGGTGCAGCTCAACTCGGGCGCCATAGTCACGCCGGCCCCTCAGTCCCAACTCCGGTTCTGGGAACTATATGTCGATGGATCCGCAAATCTGAAGAGAAGTGGCGCGGGCATCATAGTGATTTCCCCGGACGGTTCCCTTACAGAGTACGCTCTCAAGTTCAGCTTCAAAGCCTCAAATAACATCGCCGAGTACGAGGCACTTGTCGCAGGTCTCCAGCTGGCAAGGGAGCTCGGTGCCGACAACCTCAACATTTTCAGTGACTCACAGTTGGTTGTCGGTCAGGTCACGGGCGAGTTCCTAACAAAAGAGCACCAACTAGCAGCTTACGCGGGATACGTAAAAGTGCTTCTGCAACACTTTAAAAATACAACTATTACGCGTATCCCGCGCGAGCAGAACTCTAAGGCTGACACCCTTGCTCGGTTGGCCACATCCGAGCCCGATAACCAGTTCGGTCGACCGCCGGTTGAGGTACTTCTCAAGCCCAGCATCACTAAAACTCTAGAAGAAGTATTCCCGGTCGACAAGCCTGTCACTTGGATGGATCCGATCGCCACTTTCCTCACAACACAAGTGGGTCCAAGCGACAAAGTAGCTTTCCGACGACTGGCCTTAAAGTCGGCCCGCTACATCTTACGTGACGGTCGGCTCTACAGGAGGGGTTTGTCTATGCCCAACCTCTGTTGCGTGTCCCCTGAAGAGGGCCTCTCCATCTTACAAAAGATACATGGCGGGATCTGTGGCAACCACTCGGGCGCTCGGACCTTGGCGCAGAAAACCCTGAGATACGGCTACTTCTGGCCAACACTCGGCCGGGATGCTCATAAGGTCGCCTCCTCCTGTTTCAAGTGCCAGAGTTACGCCAACGTTCCGCGGCTCCCGTCTGCACTTCTATCTATCATCGTCAGCCCATGGCCGTTTGCCCAATGGGGCTTAGACTTACTCGGGAAACTCCCGACCGCCAAAGGCCAATTTAAATACATCGTGGTGGCCGTTGACTACAATACAAAATGGGTCGAAGCTGAGCCTCTAGCCCTCATCACGACCGAGCGCATTGAGCACTTCTTGTGGAAGAACATTTATTGTCGTTTTGGCGTGCCCGAGACTATCATTACGGATAACGGCGGTCAATTTGACAACGATGAGATTCGCGACTTCACAGCACGGAATGGCACCAAGCTTCTTTATGCTTCGCCCGCTCACCCACAAACTAACGGCCAGGTGGAAGCGGTCAACAAGATCATTAAGAAAACGTTGAAGAAAAAGCTTGATGACGCCAAAGGTCTATGGGCCGAGAAGTTGCCAGAGGTGCTTTGGTCTTATCGGACGACACCCACAGGGGCAAACGGCGAAACGCCATTTTGTATGACTTTCGGCTCGGAGGCTGTAATCCCGGTCGAGATGACACACCCAACCGAGCGAGTCATTCATTACAACCCGGAGACCAATACGGCAGGTCTCAACCTTGACATGGATCTATTGGAGGAGACACGGGAACGCGCCCACCTGCGCAACCTTGACAACAAGCAGCGCGTTGAACGCCACTATAATTCCAGGGTCAGAGCTCGCCCGCTCAAAGTGGGGGACTGGGCTATGAAAGAAGTCATACCTCCTCCAAAGGGACTCCGACCAACCTGGGAGGGTCCCTATGAGCTCATGCCGAGTACGGCCCCAGACTCATTCTACATCAAGGATAAGCATGGGGACGTCTCGCGTCACCCATGGAACATCCAGCACTTGCGTTACTACTACAAATGAACGGCCGGGTACCTTTCTAGTGTACGAGTATGACTCTCACGCCCGAGCATTTTGTAAACTTCGCATATTTTTAGTACAACATTGGATTATTCAAACCATTGTGCCCCTTATTATATCCTTCGGATACTAATATTGCACAAACTTAATCCTTTTCCCGTTTGCCTAAAAATATTGCACTCAAGTCCACGACCGAGGTAGGGATGGTTAAACAGATCGACTTATGCAAGTCCATAATCACAAATACCCAAGCAATTACTTGCAAATTTAAATATTTAACAAAAAGGGGGAACACAGTCAGGCCCGTTTTCATAGTTAAATAGAAAAAAAAAGTGGCCTCGGGCCCATTGTCTCAAACTCGTCCTAAAAAAAAAAAAAAAAAAAAAAAAAAAAAAACAAACAACAAAACGAGCCTACAACGGGTCAGTAGTTGATTAGGTTTGGCCGCCCGGCGTCTCGGGCACTCCCCGGGGCGACTCGTCACCGATTTCTGAATTGCCCAAATCACCTTCCCTCTCGGCCTGCTCGGCAGCTGCTCGCTCCTCAGCCTCCCTTGCCTGCGCTTGAAGGATTTCAGCTCTTCTCGCCCGGTCAGCTTCCATGTCGGCTTTCATCTTCTCAATGTTTAGCCACCCCCTCCTTTTGTACAGATTAGTGTTTTCTGTCACCGATTTCTTATGCACTTGGCTAAGCAGTTCAGAAAATTCGGCCGACTTCTGAAAATCCTCCACCGCTCTCTCGGCTGCCGTCTTAGCCGCCTCGGCCACCAGAGTAGGAATTTCTTCCACTTTCTTGGCAAGCTCTCGGGATTCATCCTCGACTACCCGGACTCGGCCCAGCTCCTCCTCAAGCTCCGCATTTTTTTCTTTCAGCGTTGACAGCTCGGCTTCCTTCTCCTTGAGCTTCTGAACGAGCCCTACTTTTTCCCCCCTCAGCTTGGCTTCACTCGCCACGGCCTTTGCTCGCGCGCTTTCCGCCACATCAAACGCCCTCTCAACCTTTTGGAGCTGCTCCCTAGTTATCGGGTCCTTCTCCGTGGCGTCCACAAGGTAGAGCGAGTGCATGAACTACAAACAGGAATCCCGTCAAACTAACGCATATATGTTATATATAATCAACTTTAAGTGTGGCACTTACCCGCATGCCCTGAGCGAGCATCCTCTCGCGGTTCTCCCGGGGCGTGGCGTTGTTGGCTTTGAATAGGTCAGTGTGGGCCTCCTTCAAATCCTCGACCATGCGCCGAACAAATCGCTCGTCTGCCATGCCCGCTTCGTTCAGGATGCGGCTCAGCTTGCTCTTCGGCAGCTCGGGCCCTTGAGGCGCAAGAGCCCCAAAACCTCGGCTCGCATCTACCGTGCGAGTGCTCGCGATAGCGGTTTTGGCTCTCTTCGACACAGTGCTCTCCCCGACTTCAACGCCCTCTCCCACACGTTTGCCAGTCAGAGTCACACCCTGGCGTGATGATTCAGGCGCCTCAGTCCTTGTCCCGGCTCCCTTCTTGGCCTTCACCCGGTCGGCAAGCACGGCCTCGTCCGCAGTTTCGTCGTTCGGGACCTCGTAAGCCTCCAGACCCAATTCCAGGTTAACCCGCTCGGTCTCCTGGGTGACAAGCAGCGTGTCGGGGTCGACGGAGAGCGTCTGCACCTCCGTGCCCTGACTGATCAGCTCCTCGATCAGCTGATAGTCGTCTTCCACATCCATCAACGGGTCCATCTTCTTTCTCGCAGGTTTCTTGGTTCGTACTTCTGCATGGCCCGGTTTGTTAGCACAAGGTGAGGCACAAGTTATTCGCAAAATTTACGAGGAAACTTACTTGGTATTTTACCCACCCCCGCGTGTTCGAGCACGGGAAACCGGATCAGGCGGTAAGAGCTCCTTGCTAGGGCCTGTGTCCAACCTTGCAGCACCCGTGCGATTCTCGCCCGCTCTAACGCTCCAACAGTATACTCTTTTTTACCTGCAAGAGTCAAACCGTACGGTTAAAACACATTTCGAAGTATTGCTCAAACTTCACAATTTTAAGGTTAGAAGCTAGACCTATCGGTTTGAAACAATTAGGAACACGACCGGCTGGCACGACCCCGTCGTACTCCCACATACCACCAGCAAAGCATGCCGTCTTCCGCCAGTCGGTTTGGGATGTCGGCAAGTCTTCAACCACGGTCCCCACGATCCGCGCGTTTAGGCTAATCGTGCCCCCACAGCCTTTCTTTGACGAGTAGGACGGGCGGTAACACGCCAACACCTCATTATATGTCGGCCAGCCCTGACCGCTAAAAAACCACAGTACATACATACCAAGGAGTTGCCTCCAGGCATTCGTACTCAACTGCGCGGGTGCGAATCCCATCGCGCTCAGTATATACTGCACCCATCCCGGCAGTGGCAGGCTGAACCCGTGCTTGAACATAGGTTCATGCACGGCGATGAGGCCGGGTGGCGGCCTAGTCGCAGATTCACCCGCTTCAATAGGCCGCAGGGTTACCGAAGTCGGGATGATCCAATCTTTTCTTAGCTTTTTTATCTCGGCCTCGGTCATACTCCGGCCGGGTTCATCCACCGCAACTTTCTCAAGCTTCCATCTCCCGGTCGGCACGACAGTTGCGCTACTCGCCCGCTCTGCAGAGGTGCTCGCATGTCTACCACTTTCCTCCCTCTCTACCGCACGCTCGTGCCCATCCGCTCTTCTCATGTAGTCGTCCACGGGGTCGTTCGGCCGCTTGTATGGAAAGGCCCGGGCCATGCCAATATCCTCCAGCAGCTCGTCTAATAGCGGGTCCGACACGGTCGTCCCCTCGCTACTGCTGTCGATTACCTCTATAATCTCTTCCACTCTCTCCTCGCTCGCCCGGTGACTTCCCTCTTCTGACATGGTCAAAAATTCTTCAAACTTAAAATCTTCCCTCTCCCTTTGGGTTCACTACCCTCACTGGTGTTTGCAACAAAAATTCTTCGGACTTACTGTCGAAGAACACAAACCCAGGCAACCCAATTTAGGAACACACGTATACACAAAACCTAGTTCTACTTTCTATTGATTTCTTGTCACAGTACCAATATGCTAGTTTGTCCTACGTATACTGATGCAATAACAAATTCAAAACGCAGAGGTCGACAGATTGAAACACTAACCTTAAATGGTGGCCGTAGTCGCAAATCTCCAGTCTCAGACTCGCCGCTGTCTCGCCTCTGCTTTTTCTCTCTTCGATTTTCAAAATTTGGGAGTTTTTGTAAAGTGGCCAACTCCCGGCAACTCTTCCCCCCTTATATTTAATCTAACGCTCAATCATGACCGTTCAGACGAAGAGACGGTTCATTAGATGATGCCACGTGTCACCACCACCCTAAGCACGCTCGGACGTGAAGGGTTGCGTCTTTTCGTTTCATCCGCATTTAATGCACACTTTTTCAAAACTCGAGGCAACTCCAACAACCACGCTGTAGACCATTCGTCTCTCGACGCGTGGCACACATGCAGCAACCCACTCTGACGACCCCACATCCTTCGAAAGCACTTATCGATGTCGCGCGGTCTAGTACTTGCACGCACTCGAGCTTCTCAGCTCTATCCCTCGGATACTCTAAAATCGCGCCCGCGCGATCACGTGCTCGCACGCACTCGAGCTTTTCCGCTCCGTATCCTCCGGATAATCCAATCGCGCACGCGCGACTCGGTGCCTTTCAGCACTCAGGCTTTTCAGCCCAGTCATCCTACGGGGCTAGCACTCTTGCGCACTCGGCCGTGTGCGCCCTGGAGCCGCATACGCTTTCCAGCTATGCACCCCTCGGATGTACTTTCGCACTAGTGCGAACAAAATCGGTTCGAACCTTACGGCCGTACGAGCCTATTTGCATCCGTGCAACTGCCATACTTAGAGCCACAGAAACTCGTAAGGAGGCATCCGCAGACGTGCGGAGATATAGCTATTGCGCATTACAGCTACAAGGCCCGTGTATCCTACCGTATACACGTTTAATCGGCCGCCTAGTCCATTCATCCTTTCCAACTCCCGTCACGCGGAACTGGGGGACTCCCGGGGCTAGTCACACAGGGCCACTATATCCAACGCATATAGCCATGGCCGTTTAGAGCACACCAACGCGCAAATCTCCCTGAAAAACCCGGTCCTCAACTCTCCTACGATTGGGGACTTGGGGGACTATTGGGGCTAGGCAAGGTGTTGTTTCTACTCGCTAGCCGAGAAATAGAACTCCCCAACCAAGAAGACTCTTGACCGGGGACTTGGGGGACTTGTTCATACAACATACGGCTCAAGCATAAACAACACCTCACCAGGGACCGAGCCGGTTCCCGGTGAGGCTGGCACGCGGGCCCGACTCATAGCCGGGGTCCCATTCTACACATCCCGGGTCACGACCAGACTCCACCGTGCCCGGGGCTGTTTGTACAGGTACCTCAGAGTACCTTGCCGGGCAGACTCATATGCTCCCTCGGACATATGAGTCCCACATCGGAAACAGGCTAGGAGAGCCCCAGCTGGTTCCCCTACAAATAGCGTCATTACTCCTCTTCAATGGTAAGCAAGCAATAACTCACTTGTCGTTATACTGCCAAAGTACTTATCCCCACACTGACTAAGGCTTCGGAGGAATAGTGACCGGCCCGCCCGGTTATTCTCCTGACAAGCCCTGCCTAATCTTGCAGGTTAAACAGGACAAGTCAGCATACACCCGTACTAAGAGAAGGACCGACAGTCCTTGCATCAACAATATATATATATATATATGTCGATGTGGTACGTTTCAACTCTTAAAGTACTTAATAGCTGTGTACAGTGTACTTAATTTGCTAAATTGATCGAATATATTATTTGAGAGCGGTATCTCATAGATACAAATTGCTTGATTTCATTTTTGCAGTTCGTTTGGTTCAAACCTCAATAGCAGTATCAATGCGTGGGAAAACATCTTTGGTGCTTTTATTTCTATAGTTGGCTTGCTACTATTTGTATACCTCATTGGAAATTTACAGGTTGGTTCCTACTTCCTAGACTTTAAACCATTAAACGTACTCCTCATATATAAGTTATTAATATCTCTATTATTTTCTCGTTTCAGTAGGATGCATTATATTAATTAATTATAACCGCTAATTCGCTCAAAAATGCAAACTGTGATGAGATTCCATGAAAATTTATTGGGAGTGGGGTGGTATCCGTTAGAAGCATCAAGGGTGGCGAGAAAGTTTACCGTTATTCGGGAGATCACTGCGGAGATGAACTTCTTGACATTACGTCCCTACAGTCGTAGTAATCGTAGTTTGCCTAAATCGGACGTTTGTGTTGAGGCTGTGGGGGAAGTTGAAGCGCTCGTACTCCAGGCTGATGACTTGGAACGTTTGTTCCCGATGCCAAGTAGGGATGACAACATCGATTCGGGTTATCAACACGTTGGCTCGAGCTCGGAAATAAAGGGTATCGATGATAACGTGGATTCGAATAAGGCTAAGGATCAAAAAATCACAGAGCCATCACCTAGTGTTCCCCCAAGTTCTCCTCTCCCTCGACACGTTGGCTCGAGCTCGAGCACCGAGCAAAAGAAAATCGATGATGACGTGGACTCGAGTAAGGGTAAGGGTCACAAAATCGCAGAGCCATCACCTATTGTGGCCCCAACCCCTCCTCGCTCTCGACACGTTGGCTCGAGCTCCAGCTCGGAGCAAAAGAAAATCGATGATGACGTGGATTCGAGTAAGGGTAAGCCGTCATTGCCCCCTCGCTCTCACCCGAAGGAATCAATGTTGCAAAAGGGATTCGATAAAGTAAAGGGTATGTATAAAAAATACAGAGAGGAAAAACGAAACAGGAAAGACCATTTCTGATCTTGAGTCGGAAACGTACGTACGTTCAATGGTTATGTATTTATATATATGTTGCAAGTGCTGGCGTGCTGCAATTGCTGTAATAGTTTTTTTTTTTTAAATAATTGCTGTAAGATCCATATTTGGTTATGTATTTAAATCTGAATGTAATCTTCATTAAAACCAATCAATACAGGACAGAGGAATTCATTAATGTTAAACCAGACGTTTTAATTTCGGAATTTGATTCTTTTTTTTGAACCACATGCAACCACAATTTTGAGTTTTTCCCTCTGCTGCAACTTACTCTGTCTCACTCCCACTTCAGATAATCTTGATTTGAACAAGCGCCGGACACCCATAGCTATGTCCTCCATTAACTACTTTCAAGAACGTGGCTTTCCAGGTCCTCTCTCTCTCTTTCTCTCAAATGTCAAATCTCTATAGGGGTTTTCAAGAAATTCATCTCTTAATTTCTCGGTTTTTTAAGTTTCTCAGATTATCCCACCAACCAATCAACCATATATTCACCTCATATGTTACATTTCCTAGTACTAAATTTCTGCTTCTGCTGTTGATGTTATTAACTGTGATGATCATGCTTCAATTTCTTGGTGTCGAATTAGTCTGCCAATGTTGCTTAGAAGATAATCATGAATTGAGTAAAAGGTGCCATATGGGTTTATTCTATGAGGCACTTAAGCCAATGTTTCATAAAAAGGTCTTTCCCTGATATTTTTATCATGAATTTTAGTGGCTACGAAAAATTTCTGCTTCAAACCCAATTCAGATGACAGAAAGAAGCTAGATGGGTTTAGATTATTTGACACTGGGAATCCACAAGATACCCAAAACTCAGAAACCAATTCCACGTTTAGCGTCCGAAAGAGTTTGGCTTGGGACAGTGCCTTCTTCACTAGTCCAGGTACTCTTATATGGGATTCAACAAACGTATATAACATAAAAGGGTCTTTCTTACAAAGCAATTTATAATTCAAATTTGGGGAAAATTTTCAGGAGTGTTGGAACCTGAGGAGCTGCTTCAGACTATGAATTCTCCAGTTACAGGTAATGCAATTAACCTACTTGGGAATGAGGAAGAAATACTATTGCTTTCAGAGTCTTTGGAACCCGAAAGAACAAGAAAATTTGGGAGTAGTACTTTTCGAAAGAGCTTAGCTTGGGATAATGCCTTTTACATTAGTCCAGGTATGAGTTAATTGGTATGTAGTTATACTTGGGACTGTTATCAACATTTTGGAACTGTATAGATTTCTGGTTTGGTACTTGTAGGGGTTTTGGATTCTGAGGAATTATCTATAGTAAACAAAGGATTCAAGAAATGTGATACACAAAAGCTTCCTGGCGTTGAAGAAGTTTGGAGGTCTGCTGAGTCAGTCTACACAATACTACAATAGACAGTGGCAGTTCTTCTTTGACAAGCCTTGAGTTTGAACTTTTTGAGGATGAGGATAAAAGGTCATCTATGCAAAAACCAACTAGTCTCAAATCAAAAAGAGGAAGATGCTTGCAAAATGTCCATGGTAAGTATACTGTCTTTCTTGTAACCAAATCACTGTTTCGTGTGACAGATATATCTCTATTGCGTGCTTTGTGTTAACGAATGCTTGTTCTTCTAATAATATTCAGCCTCGAAGAAAACTGATGCTTCGTCTCGGATGAGGGTAAGTTCTTGTAATTGTGTTGTCATTATCCATCATATTTCCGATGCTTTTCAAGAGCCAATATGTATGTTCTCGAATTCAGATGAAAGCCATGTCAACATCCCAAAGGCAAAGTTTAAATGTGCATCAGCAAGAAAGGATCTTAAAGGAGGTTTTAACTTCCTCACAAAGACAGGTATTCCTAAAATCAAGTGGAATAAACTGATGTTTTACTAATTCTTGTGCATGCATTTAGAGGAACATTGAAAAATGAGTTCGAGTACTGATAAATTGAAGCTTGCTGCTGGAAGTGGGAAATTCATTTCAACAGCATCTCTTAAACCACCGAAGATATTGTGTTGCGTTAATCACTCTTCGACAGCTGCAACCAAGAGGTCTTCTTTGGGCGGAAACTATGTCAAAATGGGAACTGCAAAGGCTGCACCTGGTAAGAAGGAATCCCACGAATGTTAAGCACTAGATTTCGTCATGCGTAGTCTTCTGTTTCTTTCATTGTTCGATTATAATGTGCAACTGAAACTAAAGCTCATATGCTCTAGTACGTTACAGGACAATGTTCGACTCTGTCAAAGAAACCTTGCTTGGGAGCTTCATCCAGTGTCACTCATAGCTCTACACCATCCCCAAAATCCTCTTCATCAGCTGCGAAACACACAACTGGTGAATCTCCAATGAACTCAAGAAGAAAAGTTGACAATTTTGCTGCCAATGGCTTAATTATCAGTACTCCTTTGAGATTTACAAAGACATACAAAGATGAACTCGAAAGTTCTTGTCAGCATTCTTGTAAAATGTTCACACCAAAGTCCACCACTTATGCATCATCTGCTAGTTCTCTTGATGGCTGGTCCTCAGAATCATCGTCTTCTTCTATGAACCAAAGATCTATCAGCAGGCAGATTTCTTTAGGTAGCGATGCCTCTCAGGCATCAGATATGGTACATTGTGTTGGACATAAAAATCAGGAAACAAGTCTCCCAGATCAAAATATCAAGCCCTCGGGTCTCCGAGTGCCATCACCAAAGATTGGGTTTTTCGACGAGGTAAGTTCATACGATTTGTTTTAGTCAGTATTGGAATATTCTGTTGAGCAAGTACATAATGTACATTCCTATGATCGACAGGAGATTGCTTTGGTGCGAGCAAGTGGTAGCATGCAGTTTCATTCTGGTGCACCAAGCCTAGTGTCTCGAAATGGAGCTCCAAATCGATATGGAAAGCTTAAACCTGCAAGAAATTTAGATGGGAAAAAGAATGTGCATAAGGTGCTCAAGAGAGTGAACAAGGATCGTACCAAAGAGAATGAAGAGCCCAACCGTCAAGATAATAGTGACGGGGAAAATACATGTTACGTCAAAATCCGAATTGAAGGTTTAACTAAACAAGTTGGTGCCATTGATCTTGGCTGTGATGTTGTGATGGAGCTCAAAGGAGACAAGAATGTTTTCCATACCTAACTGGCAACAAGAAATTCTTTTTGGCTTGAAACCTTTCTATGAACAAAATGCCAATTTTCAACTGTGTTCTGTTTTCCAATATTTGGGTTTTCCTTGAATAGGCAAAGATACTGATAAAATACGCTGTTTTTTCACCTGTATCTCTCACTAATAAGCTGAAACAAACTTTCATCTAAACGAACACAGCAGATTAAGGCGGTGGAACTCCCTGAATAAACCCAAGACCTTGGCTTTTCCTTCTTCTGTTTAAAGAAAGCCACCAGGTAAACACACGAATGCTGGCCTTAGAGGCCTATCTAGTTGATAAACAAAGATTGGAATCTAACATATTTGGGGAAGTTATGTTTTGGCTAGTAAGAAAACCAAGAGGAATAATTGGGGCTAAAGTGAATGATAGATTTTCTAGAGGAGGATGAAGCTGGTTGAGCCTATTGAGATAAAACAAAAGTGAGTACTAACAATGGCTTCATCTACTGGCTCATTGCAAAAGCCACAATGCCTAGGAAAATGCAGGGTCACCTTTACATGACATAGCAACTCAAAATGCATGAAGCTCTATTATTTGGGTTGGAATTAATTATTAGTGTAGAGGTCAAATAAAAAACAGGGTCATCTAAGATAGGGGAATCTATTACCATATGAACATGGACAATAGATATGGGCACACATAACATCATGATTTGAAATTGAACATGTTAATCCATGATTTGAAAAGCTGTAACTCCCTGTTATCCGGCTAGACTCTCAGTTTTTTCTTGTTAGCATCGTTTGATAGTATGGCCCTAGTTTAAACTAAACAAGTTCTATAACATAATTTAGTCTCTCCAAATGCCAATCCAAACAAGCAGCTTACATTATACAACTTTTGCCAAACAAACCTCCAACCAGTTCTGTATGCCACTAGTTTGACAGAAAATATAACAAACCACATTGAAATTTACAAAGAAAATGAGGTAAGATCCAGAATTACAAACCACAATAGAGAGAGAAAGACCAAACTGAACAACCACACAATGTTCTTGCCATTATTCCTTCAGAACCCAAAACCTTGTCACCAAACTATCCCACTAGTACATATATTGCATATATGATTCCTGGTATATATCCCAATATAGTCAGCAACAAACATATCAAGAACTCTACCTGCATTTTTCCACAGGACAACAACAATCAATGAAATTTTCAAACCAAAACAATGAAGATGGAAGCAGTAATTTAATCAAAATGTGTTTTGGGAATAGGCTAAAAGAATACTTACTCCACAGCCATAACGAAGGAAGACCCCAACAGGTGGAAGCAGAATGGCCAGGATCACTTCTACGAAAGTTTCTGAACCCATGATGAATTTGGTGGAGGATTTTGTGCTTGAAGATTTGGATAGTGGACCGAGTTAGATTTAGTTCACTCTAGGGATATATAATACAAGTAAAAATCCAAAATCAGTTAGGCCTAGGTGTCTCGGTCTCAAATCTTGGGTGCCACGTTGTGGGGAGATTGACACGTGTGAGATTCAAGCCATGCAATTGGTTTTTTTTTTTTTTTTTTGTGAAAATGCAATTGGGGTTTCATTGCATATATATTTGACCCAGAGCAACGATATTCAAGTTAATGGTAAAAGTTAAAATAAATTTGGTAAACCCCGTTGAGGGTCGGAGGTTGGTTTTGAAGTATGTCTGTTACGGATTATATAGAGCCTGCACTTGAAATTGAAGGAACTAAAAAAAGTACAAACTATTAACTCAGCCGCTGAAAAATAGCTTATTTTTGTCAGAATAGATGAGCAGTCAAACAAATTGTTCCTTGCAATTGTTGGCAGCAAACAACACTTGTTCATGAATAGAACTTTAACATTCCCCAGCATACATAGTTGGGTGGAGACATAATTTTCTCGGCCAAAATAGAATGGAACAGAGGATACCCAACCAAATATCAAGGCTGGTAAACCTCCGGAAGTTGAAGACCAACACTTGCAGCCGATTTTCCAAGTACTCTTTTCATTTCACCTGATCTGTCCACGGCTATGTTGTAAGAGAACAATAAGTCCTGCACAACCATTATGCAGAATTAGAGGTTTGAAGAAGAGGACGTATAACTTCTTAGATAGCAAAAGTTAATGTAAAAAAACTACTAGATGCTAGTAAGTAGTCACACAGCTGACAAAAGCTGGCACACTATTACTCGGCATGGATGAGATTCCTGAGAAAACTAATTTGTACCATAACCAAATGTAGCTAACTGTATTGATATTCATTTCTATTTCATTAGTTTAGCATTATTTCATTTGAATAGAGAATTTGAATTCTCCATGCCTCTTACTGAAAACATCATATTCCTGTATGTTGGGAAATAGAAGACCGGTAATGAAATGATTAAAATTCAATTTATTGAAAAGAAATAACTTCAGTATCTCTTACACTACATGGGAGCAAGCAACCAAACCAATATAAAGAAACATCACAGTTTACTTTAGAGCAATGAACAAATGCAATACCTTGTGATGGTGCACACTGTTGAGAAGAAAAGTGTAATCACGGGCAAGCTTAATCTTCTGCCGGATGGAAGATAGATCTGACAGTTTGCAGTTGTTCCTAAATTCTTCAGTTACATATTCTACGAAATGCCGCTTAGTGTCTTCTTTGGCAATGTGGTTCTTGACAGCTTTGAGAAGGTGGCGGTATGACTTAGCAACTTGCAAAGCTTCAGCACTCATTTCCAACCTACTAACTAGCTTATATTACCTTTTCTATTTCTCCACCCTGCATCATGAATTGACATAATCATAAGCCAAATTTGTAAACTCCATGGTAACAACAGATATATTGGAACTTATTCATGAGGGAAAGACTCTAAAATTTGAGCAAGCCTAATAAGAAAAGTTCAAATTCAACATGAACATTGCTCAAATCTACACAAGGGAGAAAAACAACAAAAGTAGCAGAACCGTTTATCTGTTATCAACTAAAATACACAAGCCACAGATGCATACAGCTACTATGTGACATTAAGAGCTTGATTGGGAATGAAGGGTTTTGGGTGGGAAATGAAAGAAGCATGAAACTTGACTCGAATCCAACAGTTCAAGCAAAATGAATGCAAGTGGCATCACCTAAATTGAACTCAGCAAACAATATCACCTAAGTTTTCACCAATCAATGAAAAGAACTATCAACTATGATTTCAACCACATACTTTTCATTCAGGAATTTTCACATACATCTGGTGTGCAATACCAAAACCATACTCAAAACAGTGAAAACAGTGAAACGCAAACTCAGTAAGGAAAACCCAGAAACCATTTACCTGCGGAGGCAGTCGGCGACGATTTGAAGATCGGAGACGACTCTGGCCAATTGGGCCTTCTGGCTGTGCTTGGCTATATAACAGGTCCAGCTTCCTGAAGAGAGTTCATTAGTTAAAGACCCATATAATACCCATTTAGTTTATTCGACCCGCCCGAATGAGTCGGGCAATCGGGTATGGGCAAAGCCCGCCATTTAACTACCCTTGATTCGTTACAGTGTAAATATTTACTTCGAGCTCTGCAACTGAATATCATTGTGAATTTTGAACTCGGCAATATCTCAGAAACGAGACCATGTCGCGGGAGAGACCCAAAAGAGGCACACTGCCTCCGGCTCAAGAGGTAATCGAACCTGAATTCGTCTTTCCAATACTCGTTTGCTCCAGAAAATCATGAAAAAGATTGAATCTTAGTTCAAGTTTACTCTCGTCTTTGATCTTCCAAGTTTCGAAAACGTATTGATTTAAGAAAATTAGCGTTTGCGATTCGTTTTCTGTACTGAAAATTGCTATGTTCTAGATTCTGATTCATGCTTTGCGCTGAATTTGAAAAAAAAAATTAAAATTGCGATGGATATGATGATCATTAGATGTGGAATATGATTAGTGTTATGCATGGTCGCATATTGTAATCCACAGCTGTGCCTTAGTTGGTTTTGTTCTACAATCTATAGAGGAAAGATTTTTATGAATGACTTTGCTTTAGATTTTTAACACTTCAATGTGACAAACGCAGCCTAACTTTGATTGTTGAGATTCGATTCGATAAATCTTGTTTATAGATTTTTGTAATCAATGGAATGCAATTGAGTTAATTGAGTGTGCCGTGAGGCTACTGAGGTGGTGCTTGAGTCTTCAACCTTTCACCCAATTTGGTTTTCTTTTGCAGCAAATTGAGAAATTTGAGAAAGTTGTAGAGGAAGGTAACTACTATGGAGCTCAGCAAATGTACAAATCTATTAGTGCAAGGTACGAGCAATTTCCTCTTTGTTTGTTTTAATTTGTTGGAGGCAAATATGTGTCCTGTGAATTTGATAACTTTCATATTAGATTATTTACTTCGTTCGGTTCAAAAGTATGATCTGAACTGTTAGCATAGCTGTTGACGAACCCACTTTTTATTTTTTTTAATCCTTTCTTCAAGGTCATTGTAATTGGTATGCACGTTGATGATATATGCTTGCTTTATTGCAGATATGTAGCTGCTCAGAGGTATTCTGAGGCTTTGGATATCCTTCAGTCGGGTGCATGCATCCAATTAAAACATGGGCAGGTCGTACTCTCCCGGTTCTGCTTATATGATTAGTACTTATTTTACTTTAGCTGTGATATAGATGATTTGGACATAGCAGCCTAGATATGTTAATCTTTGACTAAATTTTCAGTAAAAGCCACCAAAGGGTGTCTCAAAATACTTTTCCATTTTGAATTGGCTAGAATATAAGCCAATTCTAGAGTTCAAATGGACGACTATCTGTATAGTGATTAACATCCATGCCTGCACCTGTGTCTGAATTGTCACGGTTTTTAATTTTAAGAACTTATGCACACACACAGCTTCCCTTCCCACAAAATAAGATGAGGATGACTTGTGCATGCAGAAAACATATCATGAAATTTCATATATCAAATTCGTATTATTGATGCTCTATTTGTGAAAACAAATTTCAGGTTACTTGTGGGGCAGAGTTAGCTTCTTTGTTTGTGGATACACTTGTCAAAGGGAGATTCCCTTATGATGATGATACCCTTGGTCAGTTGTTACCTTATGATGTAGAATTGAATGCTTGAGCGATTCTCTCTCGGCTTGTTTTTACTATTTGATGTTCTGATCTGATAAATAGGAATTCTAGTTGATTCACATGTTTTCATGGTCAACTGTGGTACTTTGGTGATTTTAATATTTTGAGGCTTCTGTTTGTTGTGATTATGACAAAATTATTTTGTTAGTTCGTGTCAGGAAAATTTATAAACAATTTCCCAAGATACCTGTGCCACAACAGTTGGGGGATTTAGGTGATGACATGCAACAACTTTCTGAAACGCTTGGGGCAGCAAAAACATGTGTTGAAGGTTGCTCATCCTTCCTAAAAGCTGCTATCAAGTGAGGCATTGGTCACTCTTTTCTTTTTTCTGATTTTGAGTACAGGTTAAAATTAATTTGGTCTATTCATATAGTAGTTAAGATGTTCATCTCTTGTTTCAGGTGGTCTGCGGAGTTTGGAGCACCTAGGGGTGGGGCTCCAGAAATACATGTTATGCTAGCTGACTATATGTACTTTGAATCTCCTGAGGTGGTAGGTAGCAGCTGAATACATATATGCTTAGAAATGAGAATGGTGATCTGTGTGTGTGTGTGTGTGTGTGTGTGAGAGAGAGAGAGAGAGAGAGAGAGATGGAATATTGGGTGAAGGTTCCATTTTATTGCCTTGAGTACTTTTTGGCTCTTATTATCATTGCACAGTGAACACCAATATCTGCTTGACTGCATTGCAGGACATGGTTAGAGTATCACAACATTTTGTCAGAGGAAACAACCCAAAAGAGTTTGCGTCGACTTTAGTAAATTTTATGGGCAAGGTTAGTCTTTATTCCCTATTTAATTTAAAAATCAATTTCACGAATTCTCAGTAAATAGATATGCTAAGAGATGAACAAACCACAATTAGCATCGTGCGATTTAATCTTCTAGTCATAAGGTTACAATCTTTTCTCTCGCCGTCATAGGTTCTATGTTCTATGAATATTAAAAGATTACTTAGTTGTAGGTTTCAATTTGGCATGGTTTTGCTGCTATTATGTTGTAGAATGTCTATGTTATTTTACGTTTTTATTTTATTCTGTAATGTCAATTTACTTTTGGGAATGTTGTTTCTCATACAAATCTGGAATTGCTTAAAATTTCATACTTGTGATCAATAGTTAAACCTAATATGCATCTTTACAATAGCACAACTTATGAACAAAAAAAAGTAAAAAACAATAGTACAACTTAGTTATTGGATTGCCAAACTTAATCATGTCTGGTGCAGTCTTTCCGTATGGTAACTCTTTTCTTATGGATAGTTCCTAAAGGTATTTATAACTTTTGACCATGCAGTGCTATCCAGGGGAAGATGATTTGGCCATTGCACGGGCAGTTTTAATGTAAGTTGTATGTTACTTTACTGTTCCCATCAATATTATTATGGATCACGTGGATGCTATAATGTAGTAGTCCTTTGGAGGCTGATTTAAGGTTACTAGGACGGACATTGATTAGCCAACATCTACGTGACTACGTCAAGAGAGTCATATATGTTTTGTTGTGCTTAAGATCCTTCAGATTTGACTAGTTTCAGTTGTGGCCCTGAATTCTGAAGTTCAATGAGTTACTAGCCCACATTTGAGACCCTGAACATATATATTTTGCCTGAAATCATAACAAGGGAAACACAGTCGAACATTCTCATTTGAGAGAAGGTTAAAGAACTAAAATTGGTCCAATCAAAGTGTTTATAAGGATACCTTGATCACCACTGAAGGTAGTACTAGCCTGGCCATTTATAAGAACACCATCGGTGTAAGGGAGAGACTTTCCCGAGTCCAAAGATTTCTGTAATGCCTGAAAACCACTTTGGATCATATTTTCACTGAAATTTTGGATTTAAAGTATACCTTCAGTTCTGAGCTCCATGGCAATGACACATTGACACTAGTCTGAGCTCCTATTGTGGATTTCCAGAATTTAAGTGTACCTATATGCTTCTGAAGTGTCAACCTTTTTCAGCCCCCTTATCACGTTAGGCTTAAGAAAATGAGGACTTTGAAAAGTTAGTTGCCATTTTGGGATTCAATAACCCTTTAAAATTTTGATGGTAGTTTAGTGAACTTAATTAACCGACAGCACAAAAAGGAGAAAAACATACTTTAGATTGAATAGTCATGCTTATCACTGAATCCCCATTGGAAAAAGTTAAATTAGAGTACACTCAAAATTGAGAGAGATCCTTGATGAACATAAGCATTCAAAATTTGTGTCATTTAGTGCTAATATGTGTGTATTTTCATTGTAGGTATTTGTCTTTAGGTAACTTGAGAGATGCTAATATTCTCATTGATGAGATAAAGAAGCAAGTGGAAGCTAAGCAGCTTGAATTTCCCAAATCAGATTTGATGCAGTTCATCAATTACCTTTTGCAAATGTATGTTCAAGGAACGTGAATTATCTTTCTATGGCATGAGGATGATAGATTCACTTATTCTGAATATTGTTCTCAATGCAGGTTGCTGAGAGATGCTTTTCCTCTTTTTAATATGTTGAGATCGAATTACAAATCAACCTTAGACAGAGAGCCTACTTTTAATGAGGTGTGATTTGCTACGTGTTAGAACATTTGCATTTTTTTACCTTTTGATGTTACTGTTTCTCTCACTGGGTCATATTTTTCCCTATATTCTTGGACAAAGCCAAAATTTATTCCTTGTGATATATTGCCTTACTGGCGTTTAGCCCCTTTGGCTTGTTCGAGGTATTCTAACACAAAAGTTATGGTGTAGTTGCTAGATGAAATCGCAGAGAAATTTTATGGAGTACGGCGCAGAAATCCTCTGCAAGGGATGGGAATGTTTGGGGAGATCTTCAAGGTGGTTATCCTATATTTTACCTATGCTATACTTGAAATCTTGTGGTCAATTAACTGAAATTTGGCGTGACAGCTTAGAAAATTTCTAAGGGTGAAGACTGTTTATCCACAACATAATATAATATATCACTCTTCAAGAAGATTGTCCACAACATTCTATAACATATCACTTATCAAGAAGAGTATAATTCATAGAGAAAATTCTTGAAGTAATCGAGCAGCTTTCTATTTGGAATATGGATTCTTATTACTTGATTTCCGTGCAGATGATGGGAGGTGATTAGTTATGTGGTGGAATTTCAAACTCCTGAGACCTAAGCAGATCCATCAAGCTACTGTTATCTCATGTCGAAACTGAGTATTTATGCGTGCCCTACTCTTAGAACAATTTTTTCCAGAAGTGTGTATTAGCATTAAGATTCTAGGGAGATACAGATTCTTCTCCATTTGTACCATTGATAATAATTTATATGAAATTACTTTCAATTTGTGTTATTGCTTGCCTTCATTTTTGTATTCGTTATGAATACCAAAAGCTTGTGCTAGAGCTGATGAACTCATGAACTCTCACCCTGTTTAGAGTACAAAAACAGAGACTACGAATTCTCGCTTTTCTCAAATGCGTTTTATGATGTCAATGAAAGTAATTGCACGATATTATTACTGCAAAAAAAAGGTATTCATTTTGAGCAAACTGCAGATTATCTGAAACAAGTTCAGAACTCAGAAGTTGAATCAGCTGCAGAGAATTACAGTTACTCGTCTATTAAAAACTCCACTCCATTTTTCTTCACGAAGTTATGTGATGTGTGATCAACCACCTACAATGAAAACTAGCCATGTCAAAATGCGTTCTAAACTCAAGACTTGGTTGAAGGGAGTGGAGGAAAGGCATAAGCTCACATTGGTATTGGTGAGCTCCAAATTGTAAAAGTCCATAGTGTGTGCCCTGAACAAAGGCCCTGCATGCCATGTCCCCTGGTTAAGCTTGAGAAACTTGGGACCTGTAATCTTGAAAACTCGAACATCCGCGACAGAAGGAGGCACATAGTAATGACCAGAAGCACAGCGAGACTTCACCGCATTGTTGCCCTTTTCGTCCACAATGGAAGGCTTAGCAACTCCAAGGTACCACACATGGCCGCCAATGGCCCCAAGACACTGCGTGACACTGGCATGGTGAGTAATGCTAGAAAATTTCAGCGGTCGATCTTGAAGGTGCATAATGTAGAACCTGCACAACATGTTAAAATGTCATATTGTCGGACTATGAACTCCGTTATGTTTGAACGTGCGACTCTTATATCAGGTATGCAAAATCATGTTACGCTTAATGAACGGTTATGATTAATAGTATGCTCAATGGACAGTTCTGATTAAAAGTTGGTAACATGAAAGACACTATGTAAGCCCTCCAATAACTGAACCAAGTCACAAAATTCATCCACCATGAACTTAATCTCAAAGACAATCTACTTGATCAAAACCCAATTGCTTTGAATTCAATCTGATATCGTAAATGAAAATCCAGATACCCAATTAATTGTATTAGTTTTTTTATTTATTTTTGTTACCTGGGAACTCCACGGCTAAGGTCTAACTGAGCATCACGAGGACCAAACTCTTCGCCGTCCGGCGAGGCCTCCACGACCTGACCGTACTCCCCGAACGTCTCCGGAGTTGCTTCGATCGGTTTCAGCTTCATAGTCTTTGACTCGCCGGAGATTTCCATCTCTCGTTCTTTCATCCACGAATAGAAATCTATTCACTACTATGTGCTTATAACTACCAGTCTATCTAAGGAAACAAAATAACGGTTTTCCTGAAACGACGTCGTGGGGCTTCAAACACTCTAAACGCGCCGTTTTACTAGCTCAGTAAAACCTAAACCCCTTTCTTCTTCAACCTCTGAAAGACTGTATCTTTCTCTGCCTCAGTTCTGCCATGACCAACCCAATAACTCCAAACCAACCTCAAATTCTCCAAGCCATAACCAATTTCTTAATCTCCACCAAAACCCCACAACTCCAATCTCTTAAACCCTACATTCCCCACCTGACCGAACCCCTCCTTCTCTCTGTTCTCAGCTCCAAAACCCTAGCTTCCCAACCCACCACCCTCGTCTCCTTCTTCCATTGGGCCCAGGCCCACATCCCATCCCTGACCCAAACCCCACGTCCCCTCCTCAACCTCCTCCCTTCTCTCTTCTCCCACAACAAATTCGCCGACGCCAAAACTCTACTCGTCCAATTCATCTCCTCCGATACTCAAAATGAGCTCCACCGCCTTATTCTGCACCCGGACGACACCGTTCCGAAGCGCAGCAAGGCCCTTCTGGACACTTCGATTGGGGCTTATGTCCACATCGGAAAGCCCCACCTTGCAGCCCAGCTGTTCGAGAAAATGAAGCGGCTCCGGTACCGGCCCAATTTGCTCACCTGCAATACTCTGCTCAATGCTCTTGTAAGGTGCCAGTCCTCTCATTCTATTGCAATGTGTAAAGATATACTTAGGGATGCCATTGAATTAGGGGTCAGTGTGAATACCAATACTTTTAACATTTTGATATATGGGTATTGCTTGGAGAATAAGTTTAATGATGCTGTAGAGTTGTTGAGTAAGATGACTGAATTTGGATGTTTGGCTGACAATGTGAGCTATAATACAATATTGGACTGGTTGTGTAAGAAGGGGGAGTTGAGCGAGGCAAGGGACGTGTTGATGGACATGAAGCTTCGAGGGTTGTTACCGAATAGGAACACGTTTAATATTTTGGTTTGTGGGTATTGTAAGTTGGGGTGGTTGAAGGAGGCTGCCGCAGTGATGGAGTTGATGGCACAGCACAATTTGTTGCCGGATGTTTGGACGTATAATATGTTGATTAGTGGGTTGTGTGGAGTGGGTAGGATTGAGGAGGCTCTTAGGCTTCGGGATGAGATGGAGAAGTTGAAGCTGCTGCCGGATGTTGTCACCTATAATACATTGATTGATGGATATTTTGAGTGGAACAACAATTCCAAGGCATTGAAGTTGCTTGAGGAGATGCGTGAACGGGGAGTGAAAGCAAATGAAGTTACTCACAATATAATGGTGAAGTGGTTCTGTAAGGAAGGGAAGATGGATGAAGCAAGTGATACTATAAGGAAGATGAAGGAAGATGGGTTTGCTCCTTCTTGTGTCACTTACAATACTTTGATTAGTGGGTATTGCAAAGCAGGGAAAATGGAAGAAGCATTTACGATGATGGATGAGATGGGTAGGACAGGTTTGAATATGGATACTTTTACCCTCAATACCATTCTTCACACATTTTGTAGTCAGAAGAAGCTAAACAAGGCATTTACATTGTTTCATACTTCCGTTGAGAGGGGTTACATACTTGATGAGGTGAGCTATGGAACTCTGATCATGGGATGCTTTAAGAACGAAAATCCAGATGAGGCTTTGAAGCTTTGGGAAGAGATGAAGGAGAAACAGGTCCTTCCTAGCACTGTCACCTACAACTCTATAATTGGAGGCCTATGCCAGTCTGGGAAAACCGATCAAGCATTTGACAAGTTGAATGAGCTTCTAAAGAGGGGTCTAGTCCCTGATGAAACTACATACAACACGATAATTCATGGCTACTGCCGTGAGGGGGAGGTTGAGAAAGCATTTCAGTTCCACAACAAAATGGTTGAGATTTTGTTCAAGCCAGATGTCTTTACATGTAATATTCTTCTTTCTGGACTATGCAGACAGGGTATGTTAGAAAAAGCTCTTAAGCTTTTTAACACCTGGATTTCTAAAGGAAAAGACATCGATGCAGTTACTTACAACATATTGATATCCGGCCTTTGCAAAGAAAGGAGGTTTGATGAAGTTTTTGGTCTTTATGCTGACATGAAAGAAAAGAAATTAGCTCCCGACCAGTATACATACAGTGCCATTCTTGGTGCACTTACTGATACTGGTAGGATTAAAGAAGCAGAGGAGTTTATTTTGAAAATGGTTGAAACGGGGAACTTACGTGATTGGTCCTTGAAATTGGACAAGGGGCCTGATGGGGTGACCTGTGAATCTTCAGTAGAATCTGATTCAACCACAGTAGCTTATTCAGACCAGATCAATGGGTTGTGCTCTCAAGGTAAATACAAGGATGCAATCCGCATTTTGCAAGAGTCAAAGCAGAAAGGCATCACTTTAAATAAAGATGTTTATATTCATTTGATGGAAGGGCTGATTAAGAGGCGAAAAAGCATATCGAAGGCTGTTAGCTTGTAGTGATAGCTTGGGCTCACAATGTCCTTGATAGTCATAAGGTTGCTGGAACAAAGGGAACTTAGTCCTGGCCTCCTGGGATAAATGAAAAAATGTGACTGTCAACGAGGGGCTGAAAGATACGCTAAACTTCATAAATGCATATCAGCCATCGCATGCAGATTCCACTGGCTTTATTGGTTCAGATGCATTGCGTCGGTGCTAAGTTCTTGTAGTGACAGCTTGGGGGCTTCTTCTTCTTTTTGTTGAAACCTTATGAGTGCAATAAGGTTTTTTTGGAGATAGTCATAAGGTTGCTGGAACAAAGGGAACACAGTCCTGGACTCCTGGCCTCAAAGCATGAGTCCAGTACCAGCGTTAAAGAGTAATTCTCAACTGCCAGACTACCAGCTCCATTCCCCTTTGGATAAATGAGAAAAGTGACCGTCAACCAAGGGCTGAAAGATCCACTAAACTTCATATGCAAGCATATCTGCAACGGCATGCAGATTGTACTGATTGGTTCAGATGCGTTGTGTTGCTGCTGAGTTCTCCAAAACAGCATCAACTCCACATCTTAATGAGAATCACAGGCTGACAGCAATATATTTTCTGGTACGATTGTGCTTTTACTGTATTCTGTATAGTTGCTTGTAAATTATGAAGGAAAGAAGTTTGTTTTGAGTAAGCAGAATTGATTGCATGGTATTACCGTATTACCATCTGATGTCATTATAGTCAAATTGTTATTTGTCCCTTCTAGCAAGGGAGGAAAATGGAAAAATAATTGAGATTATCTTCGTTGCTTGGAGCAGTTTAAATTTGTATTCTCACATCAATCTTGTTGATGCTCCAAATTGTAGAGAATTCCGATAACAATAATGAGAGGATTGAGAGCTGAAGGTCTTAGGAGCAATGGTGTTATGGAGCTTCACGATCCATACAAGAAATATTGCCCTGTTAAAGTTGATGACAAAAAATATGGTCGTATACTCGTGGCTAAAGGTTGGCCTGACTGTTTCCAGGTGAACCAGTTGGTTAACGAAGGAGACACCGTTGTTTTCGACTTTGTCATGCAAAGAGTAGTAAAACTTCATATTTTCAGAGGCAAAGTGTTGTGTTGTACTTGGAGGACCTAAAGTCGAGAATTAAGCAAGTAAGTTGGTCTGGAAATAAAAGACATGTACAAGCTGTATCCTGTATCCAGGTTTTGGGGGTTATGCAATGTTAACCCAAATTTGTAACCAACTTGGATTAAGAAAAAGTTCATTTACCTACTAAGAAAAGTTTGTTTCGTCTAGTATCATCTTCCTCTTGAATGATAAATCAAAACATCTCACTCACTAAACTATATATCTGAAACAGTTTAATTTATTAATATGGAATAAATATTCACACAAATTCACTCAACTATATATAGCTAAAATTTTGGATAGTACATTATCAATGTACGCACAGTGCACTCATCAGAGAGAGGGCAACTTTATCCTCTGGTGGAGACCGTATTGTTCTTGGCTATGCGCCTATGCTCAATCTAAAGAATCAACAAAAAGGTTAATGCCGGGGTTTATCAAACAAAGAGTTTTCTATAATCGAAATTAGACGGAACGGATTAAAATGAACGTAATTGACCTATTTGTCTTTGTCCTCTTATCTTAATGGCATGGATGCGATATATAAGTTGAACTTTGAAGCGTCTACTAGTATGTCAATTAATTATTAATAATCGAACCACGATCTAGCTTAGCTGACCATATTAATTTGTACATTTTTTGGTACTCATTTCTATTTCGTGTTTTACTACTAATTTGGAAAGATCGAATGCACCACTATGGAACCTTCCAATTATGTGCAAACATTACTGTAAAAAACAATGATATATTATTCAAGAACATTAACTAGTTAAGTGGTTTTTAATTAATGTTTTCAAAGGACAAAATGAAAATAGATTATTCCAGACCATTTCAAACGGTCTTTATATACAGACGAAAATATCAAACCTTAGCATGTGCATGGGCAAGAATAACGAGGGTGTATCTATCAAAAAATCTATTTCCGACCTCGGTACATGATATTGGAATAATCTTCATACAAATAATTTTCAGGCCAAAAATCTTCATACAAGTTAAATGGTATATCTCATAAGAGTTGCACTTATTGGGAACTAAGCAATTGCATATTTGTGTGCTTTATATATATATATATATATATATATATATAGAAGTCAGGTACCCTTGTAATTACTCTTGGGATTGGGAGGGTTAGGAAAAAACTTGTTGTAAGAACAATATGAAGTTGACCATCTTTCATATTTTGAACTATATCTATATATGATGATCTCCTGCAATAAATTACAACGACATTACCCTAATATGATGATCGAGATATTGGAGCAGGAAGCAGATAGAAAATATATACCCCGTTACAACGATGGTCTGTACCGAGGTCAGAAATATATATCACAATCTCACATATATTGACATAGATTCTCATTAGAATGATCGAGATATTTTCTCTTAGGATTATAAGAAAATTAGAAAATAGTTCCTTATTTGAGGAGTGTATAACCGCGTACATAAGTTCACACTAACCCGTCAATTTGGGATTTCTATTGGGAGATATTGGGAAGACCTAGCTATAAACTCATTAATCAATCATAAATTGTATACTCACTCTATAAATCAGGAATTTACACTAGTACAGTATCTTTATGCGACTTAATTATAGTAGCACTGTTTGTTCTTAACAGAATTGCATTAACAACCTAAAGCTAGCTTATGTGGTAAACTGTCATTTTGACAAGTACGTTTCTAGCTCCACCCAATATTCCAATTTGCATCATATGTAGACTAGAAACTAAGGAAAGCGTGTGGGGTTATAATTAGTGGATTTGGGAACCATTTCTATTTTCTACGTAGTTTACAATATTCCATCTGCTCCATCAATCGTGCTAAGAAATGGGTGTTTGGATGTTAAGTCCAATCTGAGACGACTTTGATTAGTAAATTAGTTCCATTGATTATAATGATTAATTAGTTTTGAAGCAAAGCCTCCATGCAATAGAATGTTTGGTCCTTTCACACTTGAGTGACTTATATGTTAGAGTATGTCACTCACATGGCACACGTAATATGTTGAAATTAAAGTGCCTGCTAGTATATATTTCAATAGTCATGGGTTTGAATATGGAACCATAACCTAGCTAGAAATTGACAGTATTTGTTTTGTTTTGTGACTTGTTTACTACTAATTTGGAAAGATCGATCATGCATGCACCACATATGGAAGCTCTTCTATTCGTGGAGAGTTTAGGAAGTGACAAAGGGTAACTTAATTTTTACCGTAAATAAGGGCTTTTCGAGGTTCCAAGGCAAACCAATATAGATCGAGCCACCAACAATATAATTAAATCCTCTATGCGTAACATTATTCATCATATTCTTATAACTTCATCACGTACACAACTGAAAAACAAGAAAGTACACGAAATAAGAATGAAAATTAAGAACTAAAATTTAAATGACTAATCAAGTACTTTTCAAGCAAAAAATATATTTTATTTAAATGACTCGATGGGTACGTACGTACTAAAATATATCCATTAATTTTGGGAAAGAATTGCATATTTTCATGCTTGTATATATATTCATGCAACCATATGCATGCTAATCTCAAGTTCACAACAATGGCATGCATGCACCACGGTGCCTGCTGGTTAATCTTTTCAAAGTTCACAACAATTGTTGCCTCTGTTAATAAAAATGTCAGTACTGAACGATGGGGCATATAGATAGATGTCGATCAGTTCCACGATTTTTGCTCGATATAGACGGGTACTCTTTTGATTACAGTTGGGGATGGGAGGGATAGGAAAAAATAACAACAGCAATTCGACCAATATGCTTTGGGACCTATTTATGAGGATGTGGACGAAAGGCTTTCTAATCTACCGGACTCTTCTCTTCAACATGTATACCGCTAAGCCAATATGGCGGCTCATGGCCTAGCTAGGCATGTTTTACTGAGTGATGGTTGTCATTCTTGGGGTCAAGTACCTCCTAGTTTCATCACTGATGTATTATTGAAGGATGTCAATCATTCCTCTTATTGCCGGAGCACGGCAAACTGTCGCTCTCTACCTTGCCGGAACCGGAACACGGCTAACGACCACTCTTTGCCTCAGTTTTTAATAAAGTTTTGTCTATTCTTCAAAAAAAAATATTCATTCATATATATTCTGAGCTATATATAGGACGTCCTACAGCGATGATGTTAGTATTGGAATAACAAAGCAAGAGTCAATTTCTAATTAATGAGAGCTACATTAGACACAGACTGGCATGGGTACTTTAAAGTAACTACACAACAGATTTTATATGAATGATCAGGAGCTTGATAACTTTGAATTATTAAGTGTAGTTGTATAATTTTAATGATTCGTATATTTATAGGTCTATCACATATGATCACAAAACTACATGTGTATTGATCACATGAGAAAGAAATCCAGAAAAGCATAACTAGTATCACCAGTTGCAGAACTAGCTAGTTTATGAATTAGCTAGAAACGACATATCAAAATTTCTCTTAATGATATTGCAACAAAAGTATCCTTAATAATTAGGGGAACTTATATATGTTAGTTTTCAGTTGACAACATGCATTATTTTTATTTCTATATGTGACAACATGCTTTAACAAGACAGCATATAAAGAAAACATTCTTTAATTTATCAGCTATAACAAAAAAAAAATTTGCCACATCTAGTCTTTTTCTTTGAAAATTAACTTCCTAATTAACTTATACTTGTAGGCCATATATGCCTCACATGTGTATAATATTTTCTAGTGTTTATGTATAAAAAGACTGCAATATATGTACAAGCTTATGTCGTTGTTGTGGACTTCGAAAAAATGGCTTCACAGCGCCTACATTTCAGTCGTGGTCCGTAAGTTTGTTTGTGAATGAAGTTATGTTTACGTACCATATATGTGTGTGTCCGTAAATTATGTACCTTCAAACGAGGAACAAAATTGAGAAAAGACTTGATTGAAGGCTAGAGACTTGTAACTCTTGCCTCACATGTGTATAATATTTTCTAGGGTTTATATATAAAAAGACAGCAATATGCCAATATATATATGTACAAGTTTATGTCGTTGTTGTGGACTTTGAAAAAATGGCTCCACAGCGCCTACATTTCAGTCGTGGTCCGTAAGTTCGATCGTTTGTGAATGAGGTTATGTTTACGTACCATCTATGTGTATGTCCGTAAATTATGTACCTTCAAACGGGGAACAAAATTGAGAAAACACTTGGTTTAAGGCTAGAGACTAGCTTGTAACTCTTAAGTAATAAGTTGAATATTAGAATGTGCACAGTGAACAACGGGCAAGAATAATGGTGGAAGTGTCCATTCTTTGTCCAACTATTTCCACAACGGCCACGTTTAAATTAAGAAGACTCCGTTTTTTCCAACTCAAAGAGAGAATTTTATCAATTGGGCGTAGAAATGTATTACACATGCACTCGATCAAAAATGTCTCCCTAATTTTCCTCCTTCTTCTTCGTCTTCTTCTTCTTATTCTGTAATGACAATTATGTCACACTCAGAAGAGTCTTATTTAATTGGGACTTTTACTAATCGACTGGTTCCTCTCATTTTCTTGTGCCACACGAGCCTTACTTGTTTCTCACCCAACTTAATTAACCTTATTAGATAAGAATCTAGCTAGGAGTCTCTGGTCTCAACTCTCAACCAGCTGTGACGTCAATTCCAATTAGCCACATCAAATCATCACTTTTAAGTAGTTGTGTTTAGTTGGTTGGTTGCTAGAATTAGGAGAATATAAATTTTGTCTCACTTTTGGCAGCAAGCAATTAGCTAATTAATCATATATATTTTACTTTCTAGAAAGTGGAATTTTTTTTTTCTTTTTTGGTTTGAATAAATTAAGAAAGATGAATATTGGATTTTTAAGGTCTACCATTTTCACTAGCTAGCTAGCATATATATATATATATATATATATATATATATATATATATATATATATATATTCCAATTATTAAAGCATTCTAAAGTCACAAATTAAAGGAGATACCTATGAATTCAACCTGCATATAGAACCATAAATTAACTATTATAAGTTTGAAGTTCAAAATATAAAGTTATGTCTTCTCACTAATTCCAAATTTCCGGTAGATCACTTTCTCTCTAACTAGGGTAGATTTGTATAATATAAAATTAAAGATACGTGAGCATACCAATTTTGAATAGGGTCGAGATGAGATAAGTATTGCGATATTGAGTGATGACCAATACCTAATTTTTGAATGATTTTAGGAAGCTAGCAATGAGTAGATTAATGAATGTCCAGAAACTATGGACATACGAAGGTACGTACGTAGAGCAGGATGGACCAGAGAGGCAAGAATTACTGTTGGATGTGATTCTTGACGTACATATCAACTAGTTTAAGCTTTCACACAAAAAAAAAACTAGTTTAAGCCATATCAGCTAGTTGTATATATATATTTCATGTCGAAATATATTCCATTTAGTTCGATTGAGGTCACTGCCACAAATTACTACGAATTACCACAAATTATATTGCGAAAGTTTACGAATTGTCACGAATTACGAACCCAATGGACTTCAACCAAAGTAGATGGAAGAATTTTCGCTATATCATACTATGAGATCTATGATTGATCACAATCAAGTTTCTAGGTATATAGTGTTTAGTAGCTAGCTCACTATAAGCTATAGGTCGTCATTTACAGAGTGCATAATTTTCCTAATTAGGTATGTCTATGACTCTATGTCCCCATTATATCATCTCTAAAAAAGGTAAGTTTGACAATTATATGTGCACTCCACCAAGCTAGGAGATTTTTTTTTAATAATTTAGTTTACCTAATAATTTTCTATATTTTATCAAGTCTATATAGTATTTGATCAACAAATTCGATGATGTTTACAATTGAACGGTTTAAGCGACCGGAATGCTTTGATGTTTTCTTAGACATAAAATGAGATTTTCTTTGTTTTTTAGCTTGTTTTAGTAAGCTTTTATATGCTAATGTGAATCATCCCTAGGATGATATATTACTATTAGGATGATATGATCTCGGGTTTTTGTGTACGTATTATTCTAGTTTTCAGCCATTAGTTTGTTCTAATAAAACGATATTTTTTTCTAAAAAAAAGTTCAATCCCGCCTATAAAATTTGACAAATTTTTCTAGGGGTGGTGGTATTAATTTGTTTCCCATTTCTTGAACCGAAAAAGTAATAAACTTGCAAGTGATTTCCAACTTATGACGTGATCCCAGTGGGATCATCCCACTATATTTAATAACGCAAATGGTGACTTCATCCGTACGTTGACATTTCGAGACCACCCCTTCTTCTGTTCAGACTCGCGATCTCTCTATATATAGGTTCATACTCATTACCTCCTTTACTATATTAACCAGAGCAACTCAAGCTCCTCGATCTTACGTACTCAAACTATGGAATTCAATGGCAGCACTACTACTACTACAACACCACCTTCAAGTCTCTCTTACTCTCCTTTGATGTCTTCTTCTTCTTCTTCTTCTTCTCCACTGATATCTTCTTCTCCTGCCACCTCTCCTACCACTTCAGCTCCACCACCACCGCCGCCAGCTGTTGTTGTTAGCCCATGCGCCGCCTGCAAGACTCTTCGACGCAGATGTGTGGAGAAATGTGTTTTAGCTCCATATTTCCCTCCTACCGACCCCCTCAAGTTCACTATTGCCCACAGAGTCTTTGGAGCCAGCAACATCATCAAGTTCTTGCAGGTATGTTTTAATTCTCACTCCATCTACTTTCTGGTTCATTTCCAACTTATAATAACACATCAAAAGCATAACAATATATAAGATTTAATTTAGTCACGCGTCTTCATATACTATTGGTCAATTAATTTTGAGTTTAATGCTCTAACTTACATGATAACGAGACCGAATAAAAATTCACTTGCACAGGGTAACGTACAGCTAGCTAGAGATGTTCTAACTTTATTTGGTTTGCACGCATGTTGTTCCATTTTCTATGTACTGAACCATATGTTTCCATTCTCAGTCATGGGCTAGATAAGCTTTTGTCAAAAGAAAGGATCATGATGAGGACACTTTTTTCAACTATCACTTCTAGAAAGTAAACCGTGTGGAAAGAATGTTTATCAAATTGGATTTTTCTTAAAAAGATATATACCTAGCTAAATACACAATTAATCGACCCTTAATTATTTAGTCGTTAAGTAATTAATCTCTATGTATATATATATATGATCTTGTCCTGCATATAAAAGTTGTATATATGTGCACGAAACTTTTTCAGGACCTTCCAGAATCTCAGAGAGCAGATGCAGTGAGCAGCATGGTTTATGAGGCCAATGCCAGGCTTAGAGACCCAGTGTATGGGTGTGCTGGAGCAATTTGCAGTCTTCAGAAACAAATCAGTGATCTCCAATCCCAACTAGCCAATGCCCAAGCTGAGCTCCTCCATATGCAATGCCAGCAAGGGAATCTGATTGCCCTAATTTGCATGGACTTGAGGAGTACTGCTGCTACTAATACTACACAGCAATCTAAAGAAGCAGTAGCACCCATTTTGCAGCAACAACAATATTTGAATTACAATATCGATACAAGTTGTTTTCTTGATGAGAACTGTTTGGGCAGTACTGCTTCGGATTGGGAATCTCTTTGGACATGATTAAGCAGTACGTACTTCTTTGGATCAACGATCGTCATGATGTAACATTTATGTTTAGACGTACTCCAAACTCTGATCGATCCAATTGCGGATCGATGAGAGATTGAGAAAAAAAATAATACTTACAAGGTAAAGAAATAATGAAATTAAAGAATAGTACTAAAGCAGCTAGTATTCTATGTGTGTGAAATCAGAATTTGATATTTTATGGGTGTCTAAACTTCAGCTTATAGTTGACGCTTGTATATGAATATGATAAAGCAAAAGCTCAATTATTATTTGCCTAATCACAAAAGTTTGTTTTGCATGTCTCCAATTATTAATTCCCCCTGAGTGATCCATAAAGCAAAACCTCACTCACAATTTATATTGTTTTAATAGATTTTTAGATTACAAATCTATATTTTTGGCGTATATATTACAGTGAAAATTAGAGTGCGTCCATCATATATATGAAAGGCCGGGTGATGTTTTGAAGGGGAAAACGTACGGTCAATCATTGCGGATTCATAATCGATCATTGTTCATAATATATGGCTAATTATCTATCTGTTGTAAATATGCGATCGATAGTCCAAAAAAAAAATAATAATAATAATATGCGATCGATATATATAGACTATTAGACTTAGCTTGCTGAAAGGCTGAAAACCAGAAGGCTCAAGTATGTTTGTCCCCAAAAAAAAAACTGCAAGTGTGAAACTACCACCATAGAATTGAGCAAATGTATATATTCTCTCTTTTCTTTTTGAAAGAGTATTATAGACTCTGCGGATTAGGATGTGTCAAGTATTTCTTTGTCGTACATTGACTCTTTTGAGTTTGAGTTGGGGTAGAAGTAGTGCCATCCAACCTTCATTTCCAATTGGATTTGATCGAGTCGATTGACATTATTTTGTAGTGATATATATATATATATATATATATATATATATATAATGAGATAAAGTTTACAGAACGTAGCAGCTGGTTTCCACAATTCATACACACTTTCTTTCTGATGAACAAAGTTGTGTCTTTGATTCCCTGCAGTGCACAGGTAATTGTCAATGGAAAATTCTAACATGGGAATACAGTAGACAATATAGAAAGCGTGTGGGTACGTATATTATAAACTAAAGCCCCACTGCAGACATACCCACATATGTATGTGCACGCATGATAAATGGCATGCACAACAAGTACGTTCAACTAAGCACCACGATCACCAAACCACCACTGGTGGTCGAGTTGGTAAGAGTTTTCAGGTGTGGTACCTCCCATCCGAGTTCGAATTCTGCCGACTGCGGATTGAAGTTAAATCTCAATTCATTCTGTGGCTGGCCAGATGGAAGAAGCGTTCTGACAAGATTCCCGACTGCGAGTTAGTCCTTAGGCGTTGGGCCTAAGAAACCTTTGGGATACCACGGGAATTCTCTAAAAAAAAAAAAAACACCACGATCACCAACACTGAAAATGTGTAAGATTGTTTCACGTTCAAAAATTGAAATCTTGCAAAAGAGTTTATAACGGTTTTAATCTATTGTCATTTAATTTTAAGTTATTAGATGATTACTTTATCACATTGGTACGTCATTAGTTCATTACTAGTATTTCCTCCTCTTAATATATATGTGTATACTGGATTGCTATATATTCCAGTTCCTCCTCGCACTGAATATGTCGATCTTCTTTCTCTTCTAGAATGACCATTATGTCTCTATAAAAGAACGTGGAGTCTTTTGGGACTTGAAATGGCTAACCAAAATAATGACATCTGGAAAATCAGTATTGGAATATTTTTTCACAGAAATTGTCTCTAGCTAGCTAGTATTACAATTGTACTAATCACACCATTGGAATTAATATTATTCACACCAATTTTCTCGCTACTCCATCCATAAGAATTGTACTGATCACAACAAAGGCATCATTGAACATTGGCTGGTAAATGTCATTAAGTAGCCCATTCTCTGTCCTATACCCTATTGCTTCATGTTAAGAAGAAAAGCTAGGTTTAGTGGGCACTTACATCATGGACGATCATAATGAGCTTGGAATGGAAGGGTTTAGGAAAATAGTCTTGCAACAAGGCCTCATGGCGGATGAGGGAGAGAGGAACAAAGCGATTCGCCAAACAAGAAGATGAATTTCCAAAATTCACATGATTTCTGACTTGTTTACATCAAAATAGAGATTCAGGTCACCACACAAGGTCACGTGTACCAATTAGTGAACAAAAAAAATTAAAAATCAAAATTAAAATTAGTTTTTAGCCTCCATCCAAACGGCATAAGAAAATATAATTAATTTTTAGCTTATGAGCAAAAAATACTAATAATTAGTTTTTAGTCATAACACATTTATTTTCTTCTTCTTTTTTACCGGCATTCTTTACGTCAATTTTCTTGTCACCATGTACACTAAACTTATATATCGTTTCACTTGATGTACAAGCAATGATGACTAATATCAAGCTACAATACAACCAATCATCAGACTATTTCACACCAAGTTACAAATTTCTAAGAAGAATTAATAAACACACACAATTCAATTAAATAAGTTCCCTTACAAACTACCTACGTACGATCGCCCGTACGAGCGCCTATCGTGCAAATTCACACCCCGACCTCGCTTGCTTTGTACCTACATGTATTGCCAATATCGCTTTCCCTAAGAAAGGCATATAAGGACATACATATAGTGTGCCAATTGATTCATGCTGAATTTGATAGATAGATGCACGTTAAAGACTCATCAAGTATACTTAACATTGACTAGCATTACATTATTTTCGTGTCAACACAAATTGTCACATTTACTTTTAACTATTTCTCTCAAACGCTACCAGCGTTTTCAATTATGTAAATCAGCCAACAAGGAGTTCGATTTTCTTCTAAAAAAAAAAAAACAAGGTGTTGGATTTTATTTTTATTTATTCTTTACCAACTTAAATCAAGGACATGGAAATGAAAAACAGAAAATAAAAATAAAAGGCACCACCAATTGAAAACCCATCTTCACCAAACCAGGCCCAACGAACAAAGCAACCAAACCCAAACCCCCTACCATTACACCATAAGCATTTCAGCGCATCTGATCGTTCTGATATTCCACTGTTTGGCAAAGCGAGAGAGAAAGAAAGAAAGAAAGGGTCAGAGAAAATGAGCGGCGCCGGGAAGAAAGTGGTGGATGTGGCCTTCAAAGCCTCCAAGAAGATAGACTGGGACGGCATGGCCAAGCTTCTCGTCTCCGAGGAGGCTCGCAAGGAGTTCTCCTCTCTCCGCCGTGCCTTCGATGAGGTTAACACCACCCTCGAGACCAAATTCAGCCAGGTATCGAACGATGCTTATGATCTTTGCTAAGATCTATGTCTATATGCCTGTGTTTGGCTTCATTTAGATGCTTATGGATCTGGGTTTTATTAATTGGTGGATGGTATTTTGTTGAATTAGGGCTCTGTTATTGGTTTGGTGGCGTGATTGGTATGATGGGCCTGTTTGGTTTTGTCAAAAGTTATCTTCTTTTTACACTGATTATGTTAGGAGCCAGCTTGATGCTGAATTCTGTAGAAGCTTAGCTAAATGCATATGCCTGGAATGTATAGGTTGCACTATAAAGTTCTGTTCTTCAAGTGCTTTTTTTGGGGGATAGTATATGAGGAGCCTTCATTTATGTATTTTTTACACAAATGTAGCTTTGGGGAGATTGGTTATTGAATGTACGGTTGCATTTAGCTCACTTAGTGAGATTACTGTACTGATTTTCTGATTCCGAATTCTCATTTTATGCAGGAACCTGAACCCATTGACTGGGAGTATTACAGGAAAGGAATTGGGTCTCGCTTGGTGGATATGTACAAAGAGGCCTATGACAGTATGTTTTCCGACTTAGTGCGTGCAATTCACATGTATAATACTTCCATGCATCTATCATGTATTTCATCAAATTCTGTTGCGCATGTATAGTGGTTATTGCCTGTTCTGAAAGTTTTCATTTCGTATTATGCAATTGGATACTGCTTTGAGCTGAAAACTTGACATGTGGTTATCTTGCACATTCTTCTGTGAGATACATGGCCAATAAATGGGATGCTTTAGTGCTACTTTCGAATTGAAGTTTGCTGTTCTCTTAACACTTTAATTGCTTGTACTTGTGCCTTTCATAGTTGCATGTTTATGCTTGGTCAACATCAAAACTTTAGAAACTCCTTCCTGATGAGTAGGTTTATCAAAAGAGACTCGTTTAAAACTGAGATGATAGCAGCGATTTTGTTGTATCAACTCACCCTATAAAAAAGGCTCATTTTGAACTTTAGTATGACTAGTCGATGCATGCATTATTTTTCAATGTTATGTGGAGAGCTGAAGCTCTCTTCTAGATTCATAGAAAGTCGCATGGGAAGTGTATTTTTCTGCTGCTGTAGTATTGTGTAAGCACTATTCCACTGTGTTGTGGGATTCTTGGCTATGTTCTCTCCTGGAAAGGTTATAACTGCGGACTTATTAAATTTAGAACACATGCATTTCATCTCATGCATCACGTTTCTGATTTCTTACTATTCTATTCTGGGAATGCTGAGAGATCGGTACTTGTGTATGCTTATAGAAAAGAAGAGGGGCGGGGGGACCGGGTATCAGCATGTTAAGTTTAGTTTTGTAAGTTATCAGTTTTATGTCATTTCCTAAAAAGAAAAATAAAATAAAATTTTGCAGACGTTCAAATCCCCAAGTATGTGGATACAGTCACTCCTCAGTACAAGCCTAAGTTTGATGCATTGGTTAGTTTATTCCTCTCCTCTCTCTCTCTCTCTCTATATATATATATATATATATATATATATATATATATATATCTAACTTATACATGCATTGGACTACAGTTGGTGGAACTAAAGGAAGCAGAGGAGAAATCTTTGAAGGAGTCGGAGCGTTTGGAGAAGGAGATAGCTGAAGTACAAGAGTTGAAGGTAATGGGAAATGATTGTCCTGTGCCAACCTCATACTCGTAGAATCACGTATATGATTTCTCACAGTTTCCATTTTTGTAAACAGAAAAAGATTAGCACCATGACTGCCGAAGAGTACTTTGAGAAGCATCCAGAGCTCAAGAAGAAGTTTGATGATGAGATCCGAAATGACAACTGGGGCTATTGATGACATCCAAGTGGGCACTGCTTGGCAATCTTTCTTGAAAATGTCACGTCTTCCCATTGTCCAATAATAAAGATAACCATATTGATTTTCTCTGTAATCTGGTTACTTTCGGTTTGATGAATGTGAGCTGTGAAAGCACCCCTTCAGAAGTAGGCCAATACATCTCCCATAAGGCAGTATCCGAATTTAAGGAATGCTTCAGTTATTATCCAGATTTTTATTTTGATGTATTCAATTTTTCTCCATTAGCAAATGAGTTTGATACAGTTTTCCATTTAATCACATAGATTCTTTGTATGTCATCTGACTTGATAGAGGAGGCTCTGGTAGAGCTGAATTTCGAGTTTGATTGCAACCTTTTATGTTTGTGAGAAAGAGTATAGCTAAATCCACAATCTCTGAACTTCTCCATGCCTCCAACCAAACCAGGCCTTTGATAAGTCATGCCTTTTTAACACTCATGAAAACGTGACATTGCAGATATCAGAGGCATATTCGTCATAAATACGAATGCCTAGACCATCCAAAGAGAAACCAGAAAAGAGTAAACGAAAAGAAAACTATCAGGAGCTGCATATACATCTTAGAATTTCTGGTCAAATGTATTATCAGGGAGAAGGAATGACAGTATAACCTACAAAGTACAAAACTGTGAATAATTGCGAGTACAAAAATAAGATCAAGAATGTATTTGCACTGCCATCACTTGAGACCAGAAAATTACCAAAAAAGAAACCTATGAGGAATTACAATGTCTTACAAAAAAGGCAGACATGTCGACAGATGGAAATTTCAAGCAATGCGCTGCTAGTAAATTCGGAAAAATGTAAAAAATTTCCGGCAGCATTTAATTGCTTTCATCTCAAAATAACTAGGGACTGCTGTTGATACTTTTGAAGTAATGTCATTACTTCAAACAGACAAATATTATCCAGTAGTGGTCACCTACTTTTGCTGGAGCTGTTCAGCAGCGGCTAGCTCCTGATTTCGGTCCATGGCCTTCCTAGCAAGCTCATAGCCTGCAAAGTTCATGGCACCCAATGGAGCAATCCAGAAAAACCTGGGCACCGCTCCTTTGAATAAGCCCAGGGGTCCCTCGTGGCGGAGAATAGAGTAGGCTACAATTGACATTGATATAGGTCGACCCTGTGGAGCAGTCATCATTCTTGTTTTCATCACATCAAACGGTGTAGTGACAACAGCAGCTAGCCCGCCAGATAAGGCCCCAACTACAATTGTTTCCCAAGGTTCCAGCTCCCGCCCTAGAAATTGTTGGGCAACCTAAAACAGCACGACAGTTTCATTTGAATTAATTAACATAACTTTTAACAGTCAACTAAGAAGTGATAAATTGGAAATTCCATACCTTTTTGGATTCAGCATAAAGCCCCATGCCAGCGACATAGAATGGAACTTCCCGGCAAAGAGTGGCACCAGTTCCACGAAAGAAACCCTTGAGACCATCTTGATGCCAAGTCCCCACAAGAGCCTCCCCAACATTGTCAAAAAGGCCAGCCTGACACCGCTGCTTTAACACCTCACAAGGAATTCGGACTGCTGTTCCCAAAAGTGTGCTACAGAAAGATGCTAGAGATTGGACCTACACCATGCCAAAAGATAAGTTTTAAACTGTCCTAAAACAGCATTAACAAAAAATAACAACAGATGTATAAGACAAGCCTGTTACCACTCACCCAAAATTCACTACTCCCGTTTTCAGAGAACTAAGACATAAAGTTGTTTTGAGTGTTCCTAGTAGTCTAGTACATGTCCACAAGAAAGAAGAACTGAGATGGAGGCGGGAATCCAGCAAAGGCATTAGTCATTTAAATTGGACCCAAGGTCTCATTAAGTTAGGGTTTAAATTGTTCTAACGGCACCATAGTTTCTTTTTCTTCTCTGTATAATTTCCATTTGAATAAAGCATGTACGGTATTTCCTTTTTTCAAGCAGTTAAAAGTAGGATAGTTTATTAGGTTAAGCGACTAATAAATTGTGCTTCTCCAAGATAGAAAAGAAGTAGAATAAGCAGATGAACTCTTCTTGACATGTATTGAGCGGAACAAATAGGATTTCAAGGACTAAAGAGTGGCATAATAGATGCATGATCCTAGTTCCTAGCAAGAACAGAAGTAATTAATCCGAAATAATGTAGTGAAGATGCAAGATAATCTGGAGATTCATGTGTTACAGAAAAGGCGGTAACAAGCATATGGTAAAGAAGAACCATACCTGTATATCTGGAAGTGTCGGAGCAACATTTATTAACACAAGTTTACTTGCTTCAAATATTCCAGTTCGCAGGCCATGACTGTAATGGCAAGAGAAAACATCAGCCAGACAGATAGCGAATTACACAACGTAAAAGCCAAAAATTGATTTTTAGTCTCTTTTATACTATTGGTTGAAATTGGACAAAGAGGAAAACCTTGAAAACTGTCCAAGAATTGCAGGAACTGAACCCCTGTATAATCCCCGCACTCCAATCTGTGGAAGCTTTGAAATAATTTCGGGGAAGGTTAAGGTTGATGCTTGTACTCGAGTCTGGCAAACACAAAGAAAAACTTGAGAATCCCTTGCAAATAAAGCATTGTAAGATGGAATGCCAAAGAAAATAGTTAACTTTTCCGCCAGTATAAGTTGCTAAGCCAAAGAATTTGCCTTAATCGTGTCGATTGGGTGCATTAAAGAAGTAGAAAGTGCACAAGCAAGGCCCCCTGCTAATGCAGATCTTAGTACGCTTCCAGCAGGTATTTCCACAGGTGGGGCAACAGCAACAACAGTTGCAGCCTCAAACCAGATACTCCTGTATGTATTCCCAAAGAAGTTACTTCTCAGCTACAAGTATCCCACTAATCTAAGAACACTAGCCTATTGGTAATTGTAAAAAATACACATATAGAAGTACATTATTTCTAAAATGCAATTGCTTCTGCACGGGTCCTTATGCATACATGAATTCATAAACACTTGCTTACATTCACACCAATAATAGATAGAGAGCATTTAAGATAAAATAGTTGTATTTCTGAAAATTTTGCCTCAAGTCCAGTATGTCAAAGTTTTTTATTTTGAGTTTCCCTTAATTAGAACATTTAACTATTTTTCTTCCTCACATCATTGTAAGTTGGGTTTGGGAATGCTGGTTTAGAAAACAGAAGTGCCAAAATAATGTGAATCGGGACATACAGCCCAAATAGTGGTTCCGAAGGGGGTTAGGGGAATCCAGTAACGCTGGACTCATCAATCTAATAAATGAAGGTTTTAACAGCAAAATATATCTGAGTATAGGCTGAAGTTAAATAAAAACTAACTAAATTAGAAATGCATCTTACCGAGGATCATCTTGAAGCCGATCAGAAGGGAGCAAGAGCATAAAATTCCTAAAATGTCCATAAGAAATAGATCCTTCTGTATCTGCATTGAGAAATCGCATCATAGCAACAGCATTGTCTTCATTAGCTGGAAGTCCTGCATTTTTAAGTGATGCCAATACTTCACTTTTTTGCAGTGTCCCAGATTTGCTCAGACATAGAGAAGTATATGCACGTAGAATGGTTGGTTCCTTCTGTTCCATTAAGGACAAGAACTGTTTCCAACCAAAAGATTTTGAAAATATGTGACTTCTAGTACGACGCATAAACTCATGAGCATATCTCCGTGGCAATTTTCTCTGTCTTATGGCAATTTCAAGATCTTCCAGAGTTACTTGGCCATCACTATCTCTATCCAGTTCTTCAAAGAATCTCCTTCCTGGATGCATTTATGGTGTAAAATGGGTTACTGTCTGAAAATAAAAGAAAAGCCTTTTAACTATATAACTGTTCCGCAAGAGAACATGTTGGATGAGGCAAAACAAACAAACTATTTAGGAACTTGATTGTCATGAAACATAGCACTAAGGTAAGGACAGGTGACAGTTAACTGTTACCAATTATTAATTTATATTCTTAGAAGTTTATGGACACCAAAAATAGATGGTACTCTACATCATCTGAAAAGTATAAGTATGAATTAGCTAGTATAAATCTCCATTTTGGAAACTAATCTTTCATAGAAACAAACACGAACTATGACGAGAAGCAACATTCAATTTCACAATCAGTATTTGGTACCAAGCTACCTGACACAACATACCTTCAGACTCTGTGTATCTAAAGAAATCTTGGACAGAGAATAGTTTCTTCTTGTCAGGATATTCTTTAGAGGATCGCCCCAGATGAGGTACAAGCTCAATTAGTTCTGTCAATGAAACCGTGGATAATGTGGATCTCAAACGCTCCACATTTGATAAAGGAATACTGAGTATATCGCTAGCAATTTTCTGTGGGGAACTGCCTGCTGATTCTGGGCCGCTACTTGCAGAAACACCATCGTCACCCTCTTCATTAACTGGAGACGTCACCCCAACAACGCCTGATGGCACTCCTCCCACTCTAGCAAACTTCAAGTTCCCCAAAAAGCCATTTACATCTGCTTTCCGACCTTCTAGCAAGCCAGTGACTTCCCTGAAATGATCAAAGTGAGAGGAAGGAGGTTGCTGTGTGGAAGTATCACAAACTTCGCAATCACTTTCTTGAACTCCCTGATCGAACTTCTGAAGATTCTGAGTAAGTTGATCAAAAACAAAACCTATGAAGCATTCTAGTGATACATTGTTTCCTTGTTTATGTGACACACTTTCATTCTGAATTGTTCTAACATGATGGCCCTTAGACTCCCTCGGTTTCAAGTCACCCGAAACCTCTGGCTTTGTACAAGAACACGCTTTATCCTCATCACTCATTTTCTGCAGCCGCTTCTTACCCATTTTGAACGGACCCGGAAATGCCTGAACAAAACTGTTCACAAACAAAGACCAATTCACAGCAAACTGCAAGCAGTTCACACAAGACCCATCTTCCTTGGCACAATCCTCCTCTCTCAACCCACTATTGGACACCTCAGCTCGATGCACATTTCCCGAATTCTGTGAAAACTTCCCAAGAAATGCCTTTATAGGAACCTTAATCAACAACCCTTTCTTTCTCTCATCACCAACTGTTACATTCTGACCAGCTTTCTTCTTCCCCCCAAAGATCTGAACTTTACCATTCTTATCACAACCACTGAATTGGGTAACCAATTCAACAACATTTCCTCTATTCTTAGACCCTGCCCAGCAACACTCAAAGTCCTTGGCAGCTTTCTTAATGCTCAATTCGAGCGGCGAAAACGCTTCTTTAACTAGTTGAATCGAATTGAAAAACGATTCAATCGGGTCATTAGCAGATACCACCATTACTCTCAAACCTTAAATTCCTTCTCTCCTATATAACTATCAATGAAATCCACAGGCACTGTTAGACATACAAATATACAAAACCAAAAGCAACTATTTTCCCAACAAATAGTACAAAATTGATTAAATTCTTCAATGAAAGAGCTCAGAGTAATAGAAATACACCATGGACTGCCTTGACCGGATTGATGAGATCCAAATACGAAGCGGTGCACCGACTGTTCAATCCTAAACAGCAAAACCCTATGCGTACATTTCAAGAGCAATCCATTTTGAGCAATCAGTTATAAATTTCCTGTCTTTTTGGTTCCTTTCTTTCCTGAGAACACAAAGTCTTACCCTTTGCATTTCAAATATGGATTCAAACCCACAACAGAGAGTAGATATGTGTGTTTCTGTGAAAAGGGCTTAGCTGAATTGAATGAAAGATTTCAGCTTTTGTTGGGTTTGGACAGGGCTCTGTGTTTTATTGGGAACAGAGAGATTTGTGTGGGATACTGGGATAGAGGAAGAAGAAGAAGGAAACAAACCAGCAAGTGAAGAACGTTTGTAGCTGAAGACCAGGCCTATCTTTTTTTTTTTTTTTTTTTTTCTAATTTGCTATTTTCATTTTGGAAATTTCCAATTTAATAAGAAAAAGGGTGGAGTAATTTAGTTTTTGGATAAGGAATGCTAAACGGATAAAAGCATACGTAAGGACTAGTAGGAGAGAAGACACAGCTTTGGGGTTTGTGGGTTCCTTTGGTTTTGCCACTTGCCGGGTTAGTCATAATTTAAAACCTTTAAAATTAAAACCCACCAAATTTTTATCCATTGCAATATCCAGAATGAGTTGCATGTAATTAAGAAGCTCTGCTTTTATTGTTGTCTTGCTGAAATAACCTCGATTTCCCCTTCTTATCAAAAAAAAAAAAAAAACCTCGATTTCCCCTCCCTATGGATAAATTTGAAAATGTTTTTTTTAAATGTACAAACAAATACAAAGAACAAGAAGATTACAAAGAAAAACTCATAATACAATCAACTCCTAACTGATTTAGAAATAAGACATGAAAAGCATAAGAAGGTAATTAAAGTATGCATCCAAGTAGCAGTAGAAACATAGTGTCCTGCAGTGGCAAGTGCATCTGCAACAAAATTTGCTTCTCTATAAATATGTTGGAAGGAGATAGCAGAGCACTTAGTAACCGGATGATGTATATTGCGGACCAAAACGTGAATACGCCAAGGGATACAAGACTTCCTAGTAATACTGTCAATAAGAATTTTGGAGTCGCCTTCTACTTGATCTGCATTAACCGCTAACCATCTAGGTATATGACTAATCTCCACTTAGGCGTTAGACCCCTCTCCGTTGTCCGACTAGCGCTTAGCGATTTTTATTGAAAAGAAAACAAAAATGTTGAGAGTTAAGAGGATATAATTGTATAATAAAACAGAGTACTACGTACTACTACTGTTATTGATCTAGTAATATTCTCTCATTCACCACATTTGATAATTGATAGCGTTTGAAGTACGAATCCTTTTTCATTCGAAATAAAAAAAATCAATTAAAGTTTATTAAACCAACTTTAAAACCCCATTATTATAGGGACCATGTTGAGCCAAAAAAGTCCACATAAGGGGGATTTCACATACAAAATTATGAATACATGCATTGAAAAATCATAATTGGAGATTCTGAACTGTCTGCTCAATTCAGATTTCTTTGAATATTGAATGCACTTAAAAAACGTTTCTTTAAGTTTCGAATCATTGGTATTGGCTCCTGAGGATTCAGAAGGACGATAACGACTATTGTGGCTTATATGTTGGATGCATAGAGGGCATTTCAATGGTCAAGATGAACTCTTTTCTGTTATATGTTCAATCATAGAGATGAAAAACAGAACAGCCCTCGTTCTTTAGCCACCTGATGAGGATACTTTGTAAGCTTCACCTTCGATCTGTTTCATTGACCTTGTTGGGACTTTGGAGTTGCACTCTCCCCTGTCAAAACCATAGATATATATTTGGAAAGGGCTTCAACAGAAGAAGAAGAATTAAGAAAAAAAAAAAAAACAAACAAACAAACAACACGTAAATTAATTTTTATTGGTCACACACTCGGTAACAAACAAAGAAACCAAACACGAGTAGTTAAAAATAAAAGGAATACAAATGGTAAGTGTGAAGGAGGAGTTCAACCTTGAGTACGAATTACAACACGAACACGTAAATGAATTTTTATTGATCACACACTCAAGATCACCAAATAAGGTAGAGATTAATTTGCAGTTGCCCCCTCCGATCCGTTTGTCGTTTTTATGGGTGGGTCTCCCCTTGGATTTGGATTTCTCACCTTGATGAATTCAGGATAAAATGAACCACTTCCTTGGGGAAAGGATGTTTGCGGCGTGTACTGTTGAGGGAGACGTGATGAACCGCGACCAAACGATTGTTTGTACGGCCGGTAATGGCGGAATTGCTCACCTATATCGTAAGATAGTGTTTTTCGAATGTATTTCACGAGCTTCTCTTGGGAGCTGAAGGGAAGTTGTTTAAACGACTCTGTGAATCTTCTGAGTTTGAAATCCTCTTCACTCTCATCGGGGAGTTTCTCAATCAGACGATCAGCTTCAACTTTACCGAAAAGTACTTGAATGGGATTTCTTGAAATATTGGCGCATCGTGCTTTGAACCAAATGACTGACAAACCCAAGTAAAATTCAGCATAACGGTACTCTTTGGTTTCCTCTATCTCTTGATCATTATTGGATGAATGGATCGGGGTACCTTTTCTATCACACTTCCCAGCTTCAGTCCGCCCCAAGAACATTTTACAAAGGATAGGATGTTTACTACACATTGTTATAAATCTTCTCAGCCTGAAATTCTCCTCACTTTCGTCAGTGAATCTCTCGACTATGATATCTTGGATTTCAACTTCAACACCCACCATGTATTCAGCATCTTCATCATATTCATCTTGTATGTCAACTACTGACGAGGTCGTCTCGTGATTCATGTACTCGTGAGAGCCGGCCGGCACCATTAACCGTTCAAACATTTTTTCAATCAGATCCTGTTGATCTTTAGAGCCTAGTTGCCTGAAAATGGAAATGGACTCATGCAACTGTCTTTGACGGAAGAACTTTTTTGTAAATTCCTTGAACATAGAAAAGTGCATCCGGCTTGGGGAAAGCTCCTTGAATTTTCTCATTCGGAATTCTGCGGCACTTTCGTTTGCAAGTCTTTTCATTTTTTTAACACCTCCTTGAACAGATTCAGAGATTTCTTTAACCTTGTGTCGTTGATCGAGGGTGGGTAGTAGGCTGAACCCAAAACTTGTGAGACGCATGCACAATTCAGCAGCACTGGCAGAATCTTGGGGCTGAAGGAGCTTCCCATGCGGAAGAGATTGACATGTTTCTTTCCGTAATATCTTTTCAGCAATGCCAAGAAAACGCTCTTGGATAACAAAGTCCACTACTTTCTTGCAAAGCTCTGTGAATTTTCTGAGTTTGAACTCCTCCTTACTTTCGTTTGGGAGTTTCTCAATTATAACATCTTTGACTCCATCACAGAGTTGGTCAATCAACCGTCCTTGATTGCCCCTATTTTCTCCCTCGAACCAAACAATTGAGAAACCTAAGAAAAATTCAGCGAAACGAGACATCTTGACAACATTGTCTTGGTCGGATGCCTCCTCTCTATCCTTGTCTTCATAGGTTGCCTCATTCGTTTCTTTATCCGAACACTCATCATCATCATCACCGGATGCCTCAGGGGAATCTTCATCCGACCGTCCATCACTGTTGCCTTCTTCATCGGAGCCTGACCCCTTCAGTATCTGCAATCGTTTATCACAATGTCCCCAGGTTACTAGGAACTTATGATAAACATAGTCGGTATACACCGCAGACAGCTGCGTGAATCTTCTGAGTCTGAAATCATCCACAGTTTCCCCAGGGAAACTGAGATTCTTGGGTGCAACTGCAGGAACGAAGGTTTCAATCATTTCTTGTTGATCACGAGCGCCTCGTTGCTTAAACCAAGAAATTAATTCGTCAAATCGCCGATGACGCTTGAATATCTTGACAACACTGGATAGGAAAAGATTCTGCTCAGCCATGGGAAGTTTCTTGAACAAGTCTGTAAACATTCTGAGTCTGAAATCTTCATCACTTTCCTTCGGGAGTTGCTCGACTATTACATCTTCAACCACTTTCTCCCTCATCTCTTCCGTCTTGTCTTGTTGATCACTAACGGATAGTTTGCTGAACCCAAAGATTGAAAGACGTAACAGTAATTCAGCATAATCAACATCACTGAAATTGTAACGAGGCTTAGGTGGCGGCGGCGGTTTTGGAAATACAAACGACATCGATAATTGGTGTAGGGACTTCTTTGTTTCTTTTTCTTTTTTGATCTGATCTGAACTGAGTGCGAAGCAGGCTTATAAGTTGCCGTAGAGTTTACTTTTTATTTTTTTCTTTTAATTTGGGAATCGTCATAGAGTTTACTTTCACGCCAGAAACCATGCGAAATAGAAGAATTAATGTCTGAGTTCTGGAATCATGACGAGCATGAGTGCATGACATAATAGAGTTTACTTTTTTTTTTTTTTTTTTTTTTTCTGTTAATAGTTTACTTTTCCATTTTATCAAAGAGTTTGCTTTCACGCTAGAATAACCATGGAAAATAGAAAGAGTGTTTTTATTTCCATCGCATTAATTTACTCGTACTAGAATATTTTCTCATGCACTTCTAATTTTATTAAACTAGCTTCCAATCTCCAAGAGGATGCATCGTTTGTTGGACTTGTTTCTAACTTTGGAATTTGTGTCAAATTTAGATCCTAATCTATGATTCGAGTGGCTTCTGAATTTGTTTCTTAACTAGAACTATATCGGGGTCTTAATTCAGTTTCTAGATTCAAGTCAGACCAGATTTGGGACCCAAGCAGGTTTCGGGTATGGATTTGGACCTCTTCTCGTCTTTCTGCATTGAATTTGGCATATCTGACACCTCTCGTCTAAACTAAACTGAGGATCTGATTCAATGGTCCATATACTTTCATAATAGTAATTAAAGAGAATTCTTTTAGGTAGAGGAATTACTTCTTTTCTAGGAGGGTCATTGATTTGGTTTATCTATGAGAGAAATTTTATTATACATGCATGTATGCTATGTATCCCTAGTCTTTACCGTTGGATTAATATACTTTGTGACTGTGGTTAATAGTATAATATCATCTGTCTAGGATTGTTTAGTCGTTTGAATTATTGGATATATATGTTATTTTTCACTTGTATTACATTGTGTTTTATTATTGGGTATGTCAATTTCTCGACACACCTACCAGCTTGAGTGCTCTCATAGAGTTTACTTTTTCGGTTAATAGTTTACTTTTCTATTTTATCAAAGAGTTTGCTTTCACGCTAGAATAACCATGGAAAATAGAAAGAGTGCTGCTATTTCTCTGTCGCAGCCTTACTCGCAGGCAGAAGTCGAGGTTGAGTTTATGTTTTTTATTGGCATGATATGGTTTAAGCTGAGAGAGTACTAGAGTAGTGAACTCAACCCCCAAATCTCTGTCGCAGGCAGAACTAGAGGTTGAGTTTTATGTGTGCTTGTATGGAAAAAGGTGATGAAGCTTTAAATGATTATAGGTTTAAATGGTAATTTAACACGTCATATGAAGCCAGAATTTGTGTGAAGTTGTTTTTGCTTATCTTAGTCACATAATTCCAAATGCCTTCTCAAAATATTATTGATGAATCAATGTTGTTCAAGGTTGTTGCTGTCATACTCACTACCCTCATCGGATCTTTATGGGAACCGAAGACCCTCCCATTGCTTGGAAAGAAGGCTCATGTGAAGGTTGGTAGGGGAATCGTGCTACACAAGGATTCTACTCTACTAATTAACAACTACATCTACTGTTTGTATCTGTTTGTATCAAATGCAAAGGTTGGCTAGGTATACAATTAAGATAAATGCATTTGCTCTCTCTGAAAGTTCCTGAAAATTGGTCATGGGGTAATATAATCCCAGAATGACATGTTTTCATTATATATGAGAAATGACAAGTACCATATTACTCCCTTAACCATTAGAATTGTGTACATATTGTCCAAAATAAAAATGTGTACATTACCTCCGATCTTTTTGTGCAGTCAATTGAAATATATGAAACTGGCCATTGAGATCAAAACATAAGAAAAACTAGACATTGTTTTTTGTCCAGATTCCAACTTTTTTTCAATTGAATTGCAACTACAAAAATGTTCCAACATAAATAGCCTTTTTTCCCCCCATTTTGGGCACCCAATATTATACACTTCAATATAACAATGCCAATATCTAGCTTTTAACAAAATTTGAACCTACAGCACACATACTGGTCGAAGGCAATTTCTCAATGAAGGGGGTATTATTATACCCTTGAGCACACTACTTGTAATCTGAGGGATTTTCAAATGCATCAAAATGCTGATCCACCGCCCTTTGACTTCCTGAGCATCACATCTTTAGCTTCATTGATTTTAGAAGCAAGGTAATGACTACCACCTGCATCTGGATGGTTTGCAACCATCACTCTTCGATGTGCTTCCTTAACCTTGTCTGGAGTCGCACTCTCCCTGTCAAATCATACGAAATGATAATGAGTATTCTTCTAATAATGTCTGTTTTCTTCTATTTTAAGGGATCACTATATTGTTTTTCATACAGATAAGGAGAAGATGTTAGGGTAAGGCTTCACTCGTACTGATAGTGAGTTTTCTTCTATTTTATGGCATTTTTGTGTCTTTGTGATTGCCGTGGGGCATAGTGGGGGGATATAACCAAAAATCCTTAAGGTTTCAAACTTTGTCTCACTCCCCAACCTTTTCTATCTTCACCATTTCAGATCTTGACTTCAGAAAACCATAAACCTCCTAGAGCTAATTAATCAATAGCATGATTGATTTGAGAATATCCCAAATCTGTCTCATTTTGGTCAAAACAGGAAACTGTATTAAACAGAAGACAACTGCCAAAGAATAAATAGAAAAACATCTGTCTTTGTAAATCACCAAAAGAAGTTTTTACCAATTTCTTGTAATTTGGAGGCTGAAAATTTTAAAACAAAATCCTAAATATGATGTACATGTGCAAGCACCTCTGACACTAATACATTCATATGATTGATATTTGATTAAGGAAATAACATTTTAACAGCTTCTATCTACTGAGGACTATTCAACTTCACAATTTTTAAAGAGAATATTTCTGTCGGTCTCTTTAACTAGGGATAAACAATTATGCCAGGGTAAGCTTCTCTGTTTAATCATTTTCATTCTACACTTATCTGAAATATCCTGCTTACCTGAGACCAAGAATTTGAGCTGCTTCTCTTCTAGTCATAGTCGGCTGAAAACCACCTTCAAAAAATTTCCGCATTTTAGGCGGTCGTGCCTTGAACGCTTGCCAAGCCTGGATACCATATCTACCAGCAAGAGCAGTGGCAGCTACTGCAAGACCAGCAAGAAATGGTGTAGCCTGAAGTACATCTAAAAATTCATTAACTCTACCCAATTGCGATATGAACTCTAAGATCGTTGTTTAACTTAAAATCAATCGTCTTTTTTTTTTTTTTTTTTAAATTCCACTTAAACTCCTCCCAACTCAGGCAAACTCCAATTTTCCCAATGACCACTGCCCCATGTCATAACAAAGGTGCATTCTCACAAGTTTACTGAAAAGACGTTATAACATGGACATTGTAAATTATAGAAAGACACATCACAAGCCCTAAAGAAGGCACTAACCAAAAACTTCTGAACTGTGACTCAGTGACAAGAGTTTTAAAGAGTAAACAAGACGGATATTTTGAATCCAATGCATAAACGGGCACGATATCAATTAACCAAATATTTTCTTTCCCCTTAACCCCAACTCCAAATATATAGTGGTCTGCATCCTTTCCTAGAATATGAACATTCATGACCAGAAATTTTAGATGATGAATATCAAAATGTGAACAATTTCACCAAAATGTAACTACACCTATCCTAATCATTTAGAGAACCCAAACAAGTGCTTCAATCATTTTGTTTCTATGATTAACCTTTTGGTCTAAAACCCAACAAAGATGAACCTCTGAAATTAAAACAGCTCTACATTGTAACAGAAGGGCTTCAATTAATAACACAAAGAAGGGGTAAACAGCAGCAAGTCAATAAAATGAGTCACATCTAGTAGAAATCCCACTGTACCAATCTACCAAACAAAGGATTTTCCTTTGCTTTTTCTATTTCTGAATTGAACCTATATGATTTAAACAAAAAAGATTGAAAATTTAAACAAGAGCAAAAATTGAACATTTTGTGAACCCTAGTACCAAAATCGAATTAAATTGGGTTTGGGAAAGAAATGAAACGTAATTAAACATAGGAGGCAATGGGAAAGATAAGATTTTGCTCACCATTTCGTTGAATCCTTGGTGTCTGAGCTGAGAATTCGGGGTATCATACAGAGGTTTCTGGAAGCTTTGAGGTTTCTGAGTTGGGGAAGAGACTGTTTTTAAGCTTAGGTTAGTTCGTCTTACTAATGTCGAGGACCTATCATATTGGGACGCGTAAGCATCAAATGTCAATTTTAGCCCTCTAATTAATTTTTTTTTGTTGGTCAGATAATTTTCATTTCTAATAATAAATTTTATTTTTAATTTTGCATTCAGTTTATTTTTTACAGTAGGGCTTGAGGTCTTAAACCCTACAACCAAAACCTCAAGTTTTGAGTTCTCCTCAATCAAGTCATTTGATAAAAAGTTCAAAATTGATAACATTATTAGATGGTTCAAGTATTTGTAGAGAACTTAATCTCCCATATGTAACACTAACTAACATATGAAAGTAACTAAAGCCAACTTTTTGGTGATTTGAGAAACAAATATTTTAACATCAGTATGGAAGTTGAATACCAAGTGTACCTTTCTTAGTTTCAAAAGAAAGTCAAAAGTAAGACATTGTTGTGTAACTTTTGAAGGAGTGGAAGGCAGAGAAAAAGCTCAAGAAGTTAAGGGTGAATCTCTCAATATAGGTGAGTTGTGCTTGCCGAGTTAATAGGGTTTCTTGCTCTTTTTATTTTTCTAATCTTTTTGGTTTAGTTTTAATCATGCAAGGACAAAATGTGAAGTGGTTTGAGGGCTTGTAGATGAATATATGGAGGTTCCCTACTTAAAATCAACACCATCTACAAATACAGATGAACTTCATAGTTTTCTCCACTGAAAAGGGACCATATACAAACGGTTCATACACACCGAGTTCATTGTCCAATCTCAAGAACCCAGACTACCTTAACAAACAGAACCACAGGAACAGCAATCCAAAGAACCACAGTAACCAAATGAGGAATCCACAGAACCACAGCAATCTGGACACAACTAAAGAATCACATTTTCGCTATCTTGAACGAACATCACCGCCCAAACCCATCTGCATCATAAATAACAAGCCCTATAACAAGAAGAGGTAATTGAGAAGAAGAAAAAAGATGTTTACATTGATGATGAAGACAACTGATCAAATCGTAAACCATTTTCGTTCTCTCTTCCTCCACCACCACTCTAACAAAGCCCATCCACCCATCTTTTATTCAATCTTCTTCACCTCAACATCTACACTAATAGTACATGCTTTGTTATTATTTGTACACGCGCAATACTCGCGAGACTGATCACTACCTGCTGCCCCAACCATTGCTAACTTTCTTCTCCGAGTGCACTGCACTGACCTTAGGAGGACCTGAGTGCCTCCTTGGTCCGGCAGGGGAAGCAGGAAACGACAGCCGCTTCTTTACAGAACTCATTGATGGCGATGATCCCTTTTCTGGTGTTGGTGTTGCATTCTTTTCTAACCCTGACGAGCTTGGGCTTGCCAATCGTGAGCGTGGCTTTGTTGATTTTGTGGGTGTCCGGTATCTTTGAGCTGAAGAAGGAACTGAAGGCGAGCTTGCAAGACTCTCATCATCTCTAACCGAGGACCCTGCAATGCTATGCCTCCTGTTGAAGCGCTCGGACTGCACACTGTAAGTACTTCTGGAGTCCTCATCCCCGCTCCAGCCATTCTTTTTCGGGGTTCTCCATGATGAAGATTGTGTTTTGGCAAGAGTTGACGGGGATTGGCGACTAGGAGGCCTGCTTGATTTTTGGCCAGTAGGGGAAGGAGGCTTGTTATCACGGTGGACATCACGAAGAGCATAAGCCTTGGTGATTTCCGCAACTGACATGGAGGCACGGCTTGCTGCACTCCTCATGGAGGCCCTATCGTTGTAGTCTGATGTGCTTCGGCTCTCCCATGGTCTTGCAGCCATCCATCTCTCTAACCAACTCCAACCCCAGTGGGGATTGCTGGGATCCATGAATGTAGGATGTTGAGATTTTGAAGAGTTCTTCCACATTTTCTGCATATATGCAGTTCGGGGTCAGTTTAAGGTTGAAGTTCGATTCAATCTTAAGAAAATGTCAACAATAGCTGCCTACAATCCTTTAAAGAGTTACAAAATGGAAAAGTAAGCTACCTGATGAGAGAATGAATAGGCCAAGGCCCTTTCTCTTCTCATAGCAGCCTCTTGTCTGCTCTGTAGCTTTGCCTCAACCTCCTCCTTAGATTGGGGGCTATGGTTCCATGCGTCTCCAATCTATCGTAAAGAGTTCATAATATCAACAAAAAATTGAAAGCCTGACTAAGATGGTTAATATAAACACTCTAAGTTCTAAACTTATACAAACATAATATCTTGGGGAACTTACAGAAGCAGCTCTGTGTTTCTCAATCTCTTTCAACTCTCTCTCTTGTTTCTGTTGAAGCTGTCGCTGAAGTGCCTGATTTTCCTCAGACATTCTAATCCTCCTTGCACGAATCTCAGATTGTACACGAGCAACTGTCTGCATGCATCTTAATGTGGTAGTTGCTTGGCGTTTAACAGATTGGCCCTCTACCAATGATTTCAATCTCACCAACCCTCTCAAAGCTCGTAATGCCCTCCTTGCCTGAAAACACAAATTGCATCAAAATCGCAGTTAACGCGTACAGCTCAATACTCATGAATGGATATGAATTGTCATTTACAGTTTGCCTAGATTGAACAGAACACCTTTTCTACATGCTGTCATCATTCAGTTCTAATATGGAAGTGGACCTTGAAAAGTTATCATCGTAGTACAAAAATAAATGCAGGCAATAAATTTGAGATGACCAATCTTCCTCAAAGAGAAAAACCAACACCAACATGCCCTGTCCAATTTAATGCTAAAATATCTATATCTAATCCTATGATTTGAACCAACACCAGAAATTCAACTGATTCCAACAACCAGATAGGACCATTGCACGATAGGCTCTATGTTCCAAAAAATGAATTCATACTCACAAATTGTCCTTATCTATAAGAAGAACACAATGCATTTGATCACTTTTGCCATTTTAACACAGATCAAGTACATGAAGCAAATAAACCACATACCAAGTGCCCTCGGAATGCCGTCTGAATCTTGATAGCTGCTACCTCCTCCAATGATTTCCCCGGGAAACGGGGCAGAGCAGTAAGACGAACAACCTCTGCGGCAGCCTGAGCAGCAGCAACAGCCGCCTCCGCAGCCATTGCTGTGGCGAGTGCCACGGAGTAAACATGCTTGCTCTGTGCATCCTCGGCCTCTGCTAATTCGACATCTTCCTCTGGAATAAGAGCCGTGCTCTGTGCATCCTCAGCCTCCTCTAACCTCTCTTTTATTGGAAAAAGAGCAGGACGAGGAGGTGGAGGAGGAGGAGGCGGCAGAGTAGAAGTGGGAATCACCAATGCAGATTCTTCTTTGAAAGAAACCTCATGATCTACATGTTCCACATTTTCCACATTTTCCACATAGTCCTCCACATCCACATTCTTGTTCCTCCCAAACCATCTTTTCTTTGACTTGGATTTCTGGCATAAAGGTACCAAAGTGCTGAATTAGCAACTCGTTTTTTTATTCAAAATGAGATAATGTGAGATCAATTTCAACAATGCAAACCTGATCTTTCTTCTCCTTGGGCTCAGGGCTGAGGGCTTTCTTCACTGCAGAAAACCAACTCCCTTTCCTCCCCATTTTCTAACAGTGCATACTGAAAACACATAAATTAGGGAAATTTCAGACCCAAATGATAGTAAATAACACAAGGAAAAGCCAAATTCAACCACAATGCAAGGAAATAACCAAACTCAACCCTCCAAAAGTCATAATCTTTAAAGGAAATCTCTATCTTAAATGTTAATCTACATTAACACCCAACAAAACACAATCAATACAAAACTGCCAACCCAACAAAGAAAGATTGAAACTTTCCTCTCAAACATGAATGAAAACAGTAAATGGTCCAAAACCCAGATACCAAACATGCAAATCATTCACAAAACCCACAGAACCCACATCAAAAATTCAATCTTTGAGCAAACCCACTAGAAACATAGTCAGAAAATGAAGCATTGTAATACCTCTGCTTGGAGTTCCGAGATGTGCTTGAACTTTGGGAACTTCCTCTATCTCCCCGTGAAAAAAAAAAATCAAAGCTATTATTATTATTATCTAAAAGAGATAATGAACACGGGGTTTGTGTAAATAAATGGGGCAGAGGAATAAAAGAGAGAGAGAGAGAGAGAGAGAGAGAGAGAGAGAGGCAGAGGAGACCAGATCTTCTGATCTTGGCAAAGAAGAGGTTTCAGAGTTGGAATAAACTTTAAGCAAGTTTGCTTCTCACAGGTTTACGGACACAACAGAGGGGTTTGGGGGGGTGTTAAGGAAAAAGAACGGCGTACGGAGTACAGATTGTGATTTCTATTTTGGCAACAAAACATACAACACAAGTGCGACAAAACAACCACCTTGCTGTCTTTGTCCAACGGCAGTTATTTTTAGGGGATAATGATCTGCTGCGACCTAAGCCACTCCAGCTTTGCGCTTCCTCCAAACGCGGCACGCCTCAAATTTGAGTCGCTGTTGTGATTTTGGTGGATAGAAAGAAAAAGGGTTTCTTTGTTTTCAAGCAACCATATGCTATGGCATTAGCCTAATTGTACATGGCTTTTTAATCTGCTCTATGTTTAGTAATAGCAATTTGGTACAAGATTTATAACTTGCATGATAAGTAGAAAATTAAGGGTGAGCACAATTGTCAATTTACGAATTTTCGGTTCATTAGGGTGAGATGTAGAAGTTCGCACACTACCTTGTTTTGTTTGTCTTATTATTTTTTATTTAACGTTTTGAGGCAATATATTGAGTAGCTATCACATTCTTAAGAAAAATTACTAATCATATGAACTTGTTAAGTAATTTATAGAGAGAGTAGTTATATGAATGATCTATTGATGATCAAGTGTATGAATAAAAATGTGACTTGATCGGTGAAATTGAAGTGGAGGTGGTTGCCTGTACTCATACCCCTAAGATTTGATATTAAGTGCATCTACCCACCCATGTCCAATGATCATTTCTATTACCAAAGATAAATGACAAAATGAACCAGCCTCAACTAACTTTTTAGTGAGACTTGAGCTTGTAGAACTCAAAAGTATGCTTTACTAAAGTGATGTAATCTTTTTGTTAAAATGACAAAATGCCAATAACGATAAAAAAAATCCCTTTCTCCATTTGAAAAGAATCAATCATTGATCACTTTTGTTCCAAGTCTCATGCGCACGATATAAATTCTCAGCTCTTTTATTAGCGTGATATATACATCACTTTTGCACACTAATATGTTGTCCCTAAATTAACTTTTTAAAGCAATTTATTGAATCTCAGCTGCCTATAACATTGTTAAGGAAAATTACCAATATATCGTATAAATTTATCGAACAATTTATAGGAAGGGTACACATATGAATCATCTACCGCTGAACATTCTACCCACCCATGTCCGGTGATCATTTCTATTACCGAAGATAAATGATAAAAATGAACCAACCTCAACTAACTTTCTCATAACATTAACTTCATAGTAGTAGTAAACTTGTAGAACTCACAAGGATGCTACTAATTTTATTTTTATTGAGTTTTTGCCAAACTGACAAAATGGCAATGCCATAATTAACCCTTTCTTAATTCGTTGTAAAGGAATCATATACATCACCTTTTTTTTTTTCCAAGTCTCTTCGTTGTACATATTCGGCTCTTAAAGTTGGTCCAAAGTCCAAACTGCCTACTTTTCTAAAGAAAGTTGAAGTTTAGAGATTAAAATAGTACTTAACAAAGATAACAAATCAAGGTCACTGTCTAAAGTCTAAGATTACATGTGGGATTAGTTTATATATACACTATTATAAACAAGAAAGACTAGTTTGTGCAGAGACTTTACTTGCAGATGAGGAGCTAGGTGGTGTCTGAGTAAACCCTACCTGTCGTCGTGTCCTGCTTATATTGATGTTTGAGGCTGAGAGCAACAAGTGCTTGGAAGGACTCGATTGGTCCCATAATTATATTATCGACCCGAGCATAAGCTAAATTACATATATAGCTGCAATTCCAACAACTCCATGCATGCCAGCATAAGTGTCTGTGAGGCCACTGGATGACCCAGAATTTAAAGAGATAAGCATGTATTTGGTGGCAAAATTGATGGTGGATCACATGCTCGGCCAGTGCCTTACTTGCACGTGAAGTATATTCAATTTTATTTATGGATCTTCATCTCCATGCAGAGAAACACTAGCCTGTGGATATGGATATAGCAGCATCCCTGCATCCTAGCTAGCTAGTGTCCCAACGGTTGTTTTTGGGTGATGATAATCGACTTATGAGGAATACCTTAACTAACAAGACAACATGCAATTTTTGCTCCAGTCATTTCATTGAACACTTTTCTTTATTCTTGAAGAATATCAATAAATAATTAAACTAAGGTAGTAAGACAAATCGGTATATATGAGAAATTTCGTTGTACCCTATTTGATTGTCGATCTTTACATAAACTGGTATACGAGTAATTAATGCTAGAAAATTAACCATAAGTTAGAACTGTTAGTAACATATAAGTTGTGCTTATTACAATTTATTGTAGTTGATTGTTGAAAAACTTATCGTCGCGGATTTTAGAGATGAGTATTAACATCTAAATCCCCCCATTCGAATTTATTATAGAAATAAAAGATCTTCACATCATATATATACTATGCAAAGTATAGGAGCAAAATAACGCTTTGACTTGTGCAAGATTGCACCTCTTAGTTAGTTAGTTTGAATCTGTTACTACAATATATCTGTCTAATAATGCAGTTAACTGATGCAATACAGATAAACGTTAGTTTATTTATTTTCATAAATATACTTGAGGTATAAGCAATCATAGTTTTGATCCTTTTTTATTACAAGGGACATTATATATCACTCCTTAATTAGTTTAAATACTATCAGAGTCAGAAGGAATTTTGGAGTGCACGTAAAGTAATCCTTACTCAACTCAGGTGCTCTTGCAGTCATGCTAATCAATTATTGGTATTTTTGAAGCTTTAACTAATTAAGCAACCACACATTTGTCAACGATGCTATACAAAATCCAATTAAGGATACATATATATATCACAAGTCAGCCTTGCCCACAAATTAATATAAATATCCTCAAGAAAAAAACCCTCGTCAACTAGTTTTTGGCTCTATTTTGGTACCTCACTATGAAGGATTGAAAGGAGTAAGTATTCCCAAAAACTCATATGATATTGTTGTTTGATAATTATATCATATCAAATGCCTCCCTCGATAGGTCGCTTAGGTTGTACTCAACATTCCCCTATTTTCAGAGTAGTCCTTGTAATCAATCCATATACGATCCGGACCAAAAAAAATCAATCGATTCATACACATAATGACTACCATACCATTCATTTACATTATTCATTACTTGTGATAGATTCATATTTTTTTTAATGAAATGGACATGCATTAGCTCTTTGCTGCTTTGTTTAATTTACTTTTAAAATGAAATGTGTTTAACAACAAGCTTATTCATTCCATTAGTTTGTTTTACAATAAAAAATTAAAATTCATTACTTTTAAGCTAGCTTTGATGTGAAAATCACTCAAATTAAGAGCATAGCAAGATGGACTGGATAGTGATGGAAATAAAATTTGCCTCACTGCCATGCCTCACAGTCACAAGTGATCGAAATATGTCAACACGATAAAGTTTATCAAGTAAAGGCTAGACATACCAAATAATTAATAGTAATAGCAAATCGATAAGTTCGAAACAAATAATGAGCTGAATATATAATTTAGAGTAAATTACCAGGAACTACAAAAGTCTGAGATTGGTTTTCATGCGGTACACTTTCCCTGTGCCTATCTTCTAATATACCAACCTTACCCCTAAAAAAAAAAAAAAAAAAAAAAAAAAAAAAAAAAAAACCTTTAAAAACTGGCGGAGCGTTGTGGGCCCATATCTTTGAATTTGTTTGTTCTAACTATTGCAGCTATGATCTATCCTCTACACTCGAAGGTAAACAGTTATATTTTTCTCATAATATTGCTTATTACTGCACTATTTCTTCTCATTTAAGAGAAAGTTTAGATTTAAAACGAGAGTTTATAGCTAACGCCTATAAAAGAATTGAAAGCTTACAGTTCCTGATAAATCATATCAGAACTAATAATATTAGCAGAGCTAAAGAAAGGAGGATAGTCCTCGAAAAGGAAATTCTAGTAGAAAAAGATCTCATAAGAAATCTTCTGAGTGAGAAAAAAGAGATAGAATCTCGACTGAGTAGACTTTTGGTCTAATGAACAATCTTCTTCCTCTACTAACTAGAGAGAATTTATTATCATACTGCAAAGATTCTGCAGAAGAAATAAAAAGAGAAAGATCTAAGTTAAAAGATCTTAGGTGGCTCCTAGATAATACTAGCTCTCTATCACCGAATTCCTTATCAATATTAGCAAGAGTAAGAAATACTCAAGAAAGGCTTTTAGAAGCCAAAGAATCTTTGGCAGTTTATCAAGAACAACTTGATATTCTGAGCATTGGTTAGATCCGCAGTCCAACTGGTATCAGAGCTTGTTTAGCTCAAAGATTTCCCAAGATGGGAACAGTATCTGAACAAATAATAGAGAAACTAGAATCTCTATTAAAAAGACTAGATGAAAGTCATCAAGAAACTTTAGAAGAAATCTCTAAATATAACACGAGTTTAGAGAATGTTCAAAAAATAATCGACCAATTAATAAAATTGGAAGAAAAGCTCGATTATATTAAAACTCTTCCAGAAAAGGAAGAAGAAAAGTTAGTAACAATACTAACAAAAAAAGAGAAACAGATTCTCTTTCCAAAAATAACAGAACAGTCTGTTAAAACAAATAGGTTTAGACCATTGGAAAAACCTACACAACATGCTAAGTTTAGCATGCCAGAGATAGAACAGTCAACAAAAATGACTAATATATCTCAAGAAAAATCAAAAGTTCTAAAGGGAACTAGAGAAATTATTAGAGATACTAGAATGCTAGGCATTTTTAAAAAGAAAAAAGAAGTTCAGCTAATAAACGCTGAAGAATTTGAATTCAATGAAATCGAAAGCAGAGTAAAAAACTCTTCGATACCAAAATTTGAATTCAGACAAATATATAAAAGAGGAAATTTCGAATTATTGGATAGCCATCAATTCAAAATGCTAGAATTTACAACTCCAGCAAATACAGGAGAAACAGATCTCCTAATGATAACACCTAGCGAAGTCGCTAGAGCAAAAGAGAAAAAATATGAATTTATGCACATTGGAGCAGTCCAAGTAGGCATAAAATTATTAGCCAGAGAAGGCATAAATTGTTCGGTTCTATGTGTCCTACAAGACAATAGAATAGGAGACTTTCAGAAAAGTCTTCTAGGAACACTTGAAGCGTCCCTATGCAATCAAGTTGCATACTTCAACTGTTTCCCGAATTTCTCTACAAGCCTAAAAGACGCAGTCCAATCCTTAAGATTAAGGGTGAAAACAGATGGCATTGCCATGAAAGAAAACATGCAAGAACTTGCAATAGTATACAGAGTATACTACAAATTAATGAGTTCAACAGTAGAACCCAAGACCAAGATATCAAACATTCCTGGTCTCACTACTGGTTTCCTCACTAATCCAAAAAACTGCGCAGAGCAGATAAAGAAAGTTACTTGGAATGAAGTAACATTTCCATTAGAATGGAAACTTTCTGGTCCCAAGCTACAACCAGAAAATACAAGAGCAAAGTCTTATCAAGACAGAAAGACTGGAAACATCAGTCTTAGATTCGAAGGTCACAGAAAAAGTGACGTGAATATTGAAGAAGTAAATAGAGGTATAAAAAACCTCAACCTACAGAGTCTAAAAAGAAGTAACACTGTAAGAGAAGATTCCTCTACCAGTGGTACAAAAAACTACTTAGATGAACAAGAAGAGTTCGAACTAGAACTCCATAGACCAGCAAGGATGCTAAGGTCAGAAAAGCTTTACGAGCTTTATGAAGAAGCAGAAACCTGCGAAAACCTAGAAAGGTTAGAACAACTTCTCAAAGAAATTGAAAATTTCAAGATAAGCAAAAAAGAGCGAAAGATACAACCATTCCAAGACATGGAAATGGGAGAAAGCTCTGGAACAAAAACAAATATCATCAAAGAAGATGATTGGATAAGACTTCCAAAAAAAGAAGCCCCTACGGGTAAAAAAGGAGAAAGAAACTCCGAAAGGTATATTCCAGTAAATGATATACCAAGAGTTCCTATTACCAACCATGGAACATGGTTAGCACTAGAGAAAGCTCTAGATAAAAGAAAAACCATAGATCAATGGGTAGAAAGTCTCTTTTTAATGGGAGCCTTAACACTTGGAAAATTAGAACCCGCAGACATGCAAGTTGTCTACGAAGCAACCCTTACAGGGATAGCCAAAAGATTCTACCTCACGTTTAAAGAAACAGAAAGAGGAAAAGATTGGCTAGGACAAATAGCAACATCAAAAAATCCATATGATTTTGCTATTCCGTTCTATGAACAATTCTGTGGCAGTGTAACTAGCAATGACGAAAGAGTCAGAAGAATAGCTAGGATAAACATTGAAAAATTGTCCATATGTGACATAGGATATTTTGAAGAATATCTGAATGAATTCCAACAGTACTACTGTACCATTGGAGAACTAGATGATCCAAATCTAGTCAATCTACTTCATAGGAAGTTGCCAGCCCCTTGGAATATAGCTGTTGCTGAAAGCATTTCTGAACGCCCTCTAGAAAGATTTACAGTCGGAGGAGTCGCCGAAAGAATACAAGAACTGCTAAGAAAGCAGTGTGTAGAAAACAACAAGTCCAAGATGGCTAGAAAGCAGCTCAAAGGAAATGAGAATTTCTGCTACAAAATCCTAGATATTCCTACAAATTGGGGATGTCACAACACAAGAGATCCTCAGAAAAGGAAAAGCAGAAAAGATAAAATCTTTTCAAAAGGGTTCAAGAAGAACCAGAATAAAAATTGGAAATTTAAGAAAAGTTCCAATTTTAAAAATAATAGATTTAACAAGAAGAAAAGATTCTTCAAAAAGAAATCCTCTTCTCAAGAAAAACCAGAGAAGAAGAAATGCAGATGTTGGCTCTGCAAAGCTGAGGGGCATTACGCCAATGAATGTCCTAAGAAGGATAAAAGAACTTCAAAAGCCTTGCTATTTGAAGAATACATAGACATCATAGAAGAAGCTAATATCAAAGGATATGAAGTAGCCTATTCTGAAGATGAAGATAGTTTATCCATCTACTCAGCATACGAAGAGGAAGATAGCTCTTCAGAATCTGATTCAGAATCAGAAGAAGAATACCAAAGGGAAGTATACGTTCTCAAGGTAAAAAATTGGGAAGAAAATAATACAGAAGAATTAATATCTTCTTACCGTATTATGCCTGGTTCATTTGTCTGTGACTATTGTCAATGTCATGAAACAAATGGCCTTCCAATGTTCTGTGAAAGCACAGGCTTCACATACCACAAAGAATGCTTCATAGCTGAAGCCAGAAGAAAAACAAAAAAAGGTTCAATCAGTCAACTAGTTGAACGAGAGTATGAAGAATACTTCGAAAGACTGGCAGAAAGAAATGAGCTTTATGCCAGAGATATGGAACGAGCTAAGTTTGCTAATAACAAAGAAGATTTTGTAAACTTAGTCCCTCCAAGCAAAATAATTCAACCAGTCCCTAAGGTTGAAGAAGTCGAAAAGATCGACGAAGAAATAGAAATGGAAGAAATACCGTGTCCTACAGAAGGATGCAAACCTTTGACTGATGAAGACTCACAGTCAACGGAATTTCAGCAATCTAAGATAATCTCTACCAGTAGATTCAGTAACTACATAGAGATTGGATTAAAATTTCCTGATTATAGAAAATACCATCTACATGCTTTTGTAGATAGTGGATCAGGATTCACTATAGCAAAAAAGTTTGCTATTCCAGAAGAACTCTGGACTGAAGACAAAAATAAAACTGCTACTGGAATACAAATGGATGGAAGCAGATTTTCCATGAAAAGAGTAGCAAAAGATGTAAAGATCACCATAGGTGGTGGAAACTTTACAATCAAAACCGTATGGCAAGCAGAAGGCCAAGGTTCTGATATCCTGCTAGGAAATGATTTCCTATTACAGCAGACAATAATACAGAAAGAAGCAGTTATGGGCTTCGAGAAAGGTGATAAAACCTTTTGGACAGAAAGGCTCAAACAAGCAAGGAGCGTTGTTGGTCCAAATTTCACCTTACAATATCAGAAGTTGCAGCAAAATCGTGGTGAATATAAACCAAGATTTGAAACTGTGTTGCAATACAAAAAGCAAGAAGAATTGCTTATAGAAGACTCTTCAGAGGAAGAAAATGAAGATAATGAAGAAGCAAGCTTCATTCATGAACATAACGTCAAACACCTTCAAACCAAAATAGAAAAACAAAAGGTGCTGTCTCTGGAGGAGATAAAGAAAATGTTAAGACAAAACATTGATACAGATCCTCAGAAGTTCTGGGAAAAAGACCCAGTAATCTGTGAATTAAGGCTACATGATATGAATGCTATATGTCATGTAAAAGCCATTCCTCAGTACAAGGAAGAAGATCAAAAAGAGTTCAGAAAAGACATTGCTGATCTCTTAGAAAAGAAATTGATCAGACCATCCACAAGTCCTCATCATGCTCCTGCATTCTATGTCAGAAACCATGCAGAAGAAGTTAGAGGAAAAGCAAGAATGGTTATTGACTACAGAGATGTCAATAAGAAAACCGTAAAAGACGGTTATCAGATTGCTCAAGCAAGAGTGTTGATAAACCAGCTCAAAGGAGCAAAGGTCTTTTCAAAGTTTGATGCCAAATCAGGTTTTTGGCAAGTCAAGATGCATTCTGAAAGCATCCCAATAACAGCCTTCGGAACACCACAGGGTCATTACGAATGGTTAGTCATGCCGTTTGGATTAAAACAAGCTCCATCAATCTTTCAAAGAAAGATGGACAACATCTTTAAGCATGTAGCAGAATTCTGTGTTGTCTACATAGATGACATATTAGTTTTCTCTAAAAACAGAGAAGAACATATGAAACACCTTCATGAGGTGGTTAAGCTGATAGTTCAGCATGGAATTATATTAGGAGAAAAGAAAATCTTCTTTATCCTAGATGAAGTTGACTTCCTCGGAATCAATATAAAAAATGGAGAGATAAAGCTCCAACCCCATATCCTAGAAAAGGTTTGGAAGTTCCCAAACAGAATCCCTGACGCTAAGAGTCTACAGAGATTTTTAGGAGTCATAAACTATGGGAGAGATTTCATTCCCAAAATCTCAGGACTAACAGCAATGTTATCTCCTAAGACGAGTTCTAAGAGAACTTGGAAGTTCACAGAGGATGATGAAAAAATAGTAAAACAGATAAAAGATCTGTGTAAAAATTTACCCCCTCTACAACAACCTGAAGAGAATGATGAAATCATTCTACAAACAGATGCTAGTGATAATTACTGGTCGGGTATAGTTTTAGCTAAAACCCCAGGCACTAACATCGAAAAGATTTGCAAATTTTGCAGTGGTAAATTCAACCCTGCAGAACAGAATTATCCCACAGGGGAAAAAGAAATTTTAGCAGTCAAGAAAACCATTTTAAATTCTCCCGCATTTTTAGGAAAAACCTTTACGGTTAGAACTGATTGTGCTAGAGTCAAAAATTTCAAAAATTTTAAACTTGATAAAGCTGCTGATAGAGGTAGATTAGCTAACTGGCAATTATTTTTGAATCAATATGATTATAATGTTGAATTAATTGCAGGTAGCAAAAATTATCTCCCCGACGCCCTCACAAGAGAGATGGCAATGTTCAGAAGAACTGATAAAGGCAAAGGCCGAATAAATGATGAAGACTCATCAATGAAAGATGTCCTTGAGACATATACCAAGGTTCCAAAAGAAACCTTCACAACTGATCAGTCCCAGGGGAAAGGACTGGCTAGCCCGTCTCAAACGGTAGGCGGTAAAGGCATATCAAACCCGTTGATGGCTGCTGCTTTGCCCAAAAGCAGACATGTTCCAACTGGAACAACGGTAGTCCATGGCTACCAACTTTCAACATTTGACAAAGATGTCTACAGAACTGGAAGACGCTTAACTGCAGAACAGAAGGTCTTACTCGACAACCTCCTGTACAATTTTCAAGAAAAGAACTCCAGACAAATGTTCTCTACTCTGTTCGCCTTAACAGAAGAACTCCATGATGGAGGAAAGAATGTTCAAAAGGAACAAAAGTTAGAAATGGTGATTTCACCAGAAAGTGCAAGGGTTCCTCTAAAAGCCCTAACAGAACCTGAGTGGTTCGAATTCCACAATGTTCTCGGAACAGCTGGAGATGAAGGATTACCAGGCACACTGTTTCCTGTATCAGGTCCTTTCTTTGGCAGATATGTGGTGAACGTTCAAGCTAACCACCATCAGAATCATAAGCTTTGGCTTATTGAAAATGGTTTCGTCCATAATCTGTGGACTAAAACTAATGAAGACCTGAGAGGTCTCCCTGCAATCATAGTCAACACGGTCAAAAACATCAGGCCAGATGGTTGCATCCTGAGAATTAAATTCATCTCAACTCCACCAGAGTGGATCAGAAAGCAAGATGGCTCTGTTGAATATATAGCGCCATATCATTATGTGAGATTAATCAATGGTCCTACAGTGGACGATAAACCAGCAGTTGCAGGTTTTAATGGAAAACCAAATCAAAGCATTCCTTGGATCAAGGCAATGACTATTGACTTCATAAGAAAGCTTATCCCTCAAGACAAAGAGGCGAATCTCCTAGCCAGTGGAGAAAAAATTATGATCACCAGCTATGATCATCCCCCACCAACAGCATGTGATTGCTTCTCTTCACTAGTAAGAGATGAGGTGGATTGCACTAAAGCTACTTACACCTGGCTAGAGAATCTAGCTAAAGAAAATCCCTATAAGATTTATCCGGACTCAGATCTGGAAGATTTCCATGTCGAAGACTACGACAAAGGAGCAGCAAGTGGAACAGGGTCCCCAGGGTCCCCCATTTATCCCTTCAATGATGAAGCGCTAACCAACATTGAAAATATGATGGAAGGCTGAAAGCACACCAAACCTTATCAAGAAGGAATCTGGCTTTTTCTGCCGACACCAGACAGGTAGCATCAACAGCAGGAAACTCCACCAAGAATAGCATAATTAAAGGGTCCGCATGAGCTGGATCTTATCTTTTAATTTTGAGTTTTGAATTCCGTTTTTGAATTCCGCTCCCTATATAAGGAGTCTTTCTTTCAGTTTGTAAGGCATCGAAAATCAGAACTATCATTGAGATATCTGAGAGTAGAAAGCCAAGAGTGTGAGTCGAAGCTCCCTGGTTCAGCTTCAGTCTTTTATTTCTCAAGTAAGTTTGTATTTAGTTATGAGTAGCTAAACAGCTTATAGCTGTTTACCCAAGAGTGAGGCTCTGGGTTTTATCTGTAATCATGTTTGAATAAAGAAATTCTAGTTTGTGCCCAGAATAAACCGTCGCAAAAATATTTCTTATTCTACTTTTACCTTTTATGTTTTAACAAAACTCTCTTTTCCAGATTTGATGTTAAACTCCTCATTATCATGCTTTGTTTTTAATCCTAAACCCTAAGAGGCAGCAGTGATTCCGCCCTGGAAGTAACCGCAGTAGGTGAAATTGGTGCATGTTGAAGGCTAGCTTCTGAAAGTTTGTTATTAAACCATTATTGCATGATACTGTTTAGAATAGTGTCAGTTTGGATTAAGTTGAAGTTGTTTATAACAAGTAGTCCTTTTAGGACTTTTCCCTATACTAGTTTTGCTACTGGGAATTGATAAATTGGTCTTGTAGGTATTGGTAAATAGCCCTATAATTTATTACCTTGGCTGCCAAGGTAGCGGATGCGTTTGGATGGACCACAAATTAGTCCTTCGTCTGCAAATAGAGTCATTTATAAAATGTTAATATTAGGACGAACACAGAATTTCAATGACACCCTCAATAATTCATGTCAATTTTGGTTTTGGTTTTAATTTAAGAGGGTGGGTACTAATCAATTTTTAGGGTGAATTTATAAAATGTTGTCCGGGCCCAGAATGTTTTGGACTAAGTTTTTCTGTTTTTTTTTTGTTTTAGTTTTTTTTTTTTTTTTTTAGAATGTGTTTTTTTTTAGCTTTCATTTATAGAAAAGATAAAAAGTTTTGGCGGGGGTTTCGGTTATGAATTAGATGAACCCAGTTGCCAACAAACAACAACTGAAACCCAGAAATCAAAATCAAAAAATGAATTGAACTGGAATCATTTTACGCAGGTACCAAGAAGAAATTATAGATATTAACTAATTGGCTAATTGCAATGAAAATTATACTAGCTCCAACTAATAATCGATTAAACACTAATTATCACAACATGGATGAATCGATCAAAGCAATAAATTAAGAAATGGTAGCAATATCACAATCGATCAACCAACACAATTTCATAGTCAATATAGAAAAACGAAGACCATAATAGTAACAACAACAAAGCAATCAAGAAGTTAGAGAGATGGAGATTATCAGATTAACAAACTAGTTCGGTACAGAAACAGAATGATATAATCAGAGAATCACTCACCTCTCAAGAGTGATGAAACCTGATTCTAGGAGAGTAATGGGTAGTGATACCCACTTGCCTAGTCCTACAAGCTGTATTGAAGAAACTCCACCCTTGACGATGATGATAATCGTACTAAAATTGCGCGTACGATTTACTTTTCAGTTTTCTCCAATATTTCATTAATTTAACTTATAATTTGGAATCATACATGAAATTTTTCATCTCCATGAGCGTTTATATATATTTACTTCATAAAAATAATGAAACAACATACAATATTCATTTTGGAGGATATATGTGATTGTTAATTAGGTACACTCTAGCTCACAAGTTTTTGCCTCTAATTCAATCCTCAGTCCAACTATCACATGTTATTGTTCACTTCTAATGTTATAAAATACATGTCATTGTTAGGTAGACTTTTTGCCTCTAATTCAATACCCAATTGAACCATCACATATTATTCACCGGCCTAGACTTCAAAGTGAATTAGAGGCTACTCCATACTTTTAAAATCGCTTGCTTTAGTTCCTTGAAATAATTGGAAATTGCAAAATTAGACCTTCAACATGTGGCATTTCTCCCAACTGCCAATCATATTTTAGTCTTCACTCTTCAAATCCATTAATTAAGTATGAATTGTGACGTAGTGAAATGGTGTATGTTATTCTTTAAAAGCATGTTAATGTTTTGATATCATCTCAAAACTTTCACTGTTTTATTTTATTAGTTTTAAGATATGGGAGCGGCTGGATTGTACCAGCATTTTAATGTACCATTTAACGCCGTTGGTCAGCATCGTTAATTTTGACTTGTTTCTAACTCCAAATATTAGCCTCTGCTGTTGACTGGTTTGCAGAAGCTTAGAAACTTGACTGGTTTCCATGCTCTGCCATCATTCATAATCTAATCTCTTCTACTCCTTCTTCATTTTGCTCAAATCTCTTCTGCCCATGTAACCAATCTTCCAAAAGGCTATGGTTTGGGTAGCATCTTTATTACTCTGGGGATGAATAATCTAAAAATATATATATATTAAGCTCTGGGGATGAATACGTTGTTGGCCTTCTAACTCTTCGTAAGAAATCAACCCCAAAGCTTTGCACCCATAAACTCTGCATAAGCTCCATAAGCTATGGGAATGAATACCCAGAACTCAAATGGAAAATTAAAATCATAATCACAAGCCTCACCTAGTCACCTGCACATCCAAATCCCAAACCCATCACTCAAAATCCCAAATTTTACATTGATAATCACAAATTAAGAGATACTCATTACTTTAAACTGATCAAATAAATGAATACTAACCGTTTTAGTAGACGATTGCGGGGATTCGGAGGCGGCCTGGGTGGTGGTCATGACTACGGGGGCGTTGGAGATTTCTGACTTCGATTCATGCCTGAGATCAAGGTTGTCTCTGATTTCGGTGACAGGGCCTCCGATCCATGCTTGAGACTGGTCCACAGAGGCCACCTTCGCGAAGGTGTACCGCATAGCATTGGCCGGGAAGGTGTCCACGGGAAGTACGAGCTGGGGAAGCTCCTTGGCCGCAGAGCCTAGCTTCGCGAAGGCATACACGCGCTAACGTCCAACATATCTCCGTCAGTTTGCTATTTGGTATTAAACAATTAAACTTAATAATCGAATGGACACCATTGCGCCACGTACCATGGTATAACAAAACCATGGCACAATCCAGAATTCCCCTTAAGATATTGGAGCAAACTAATCTTGATTTTTTAAGAATTGGCCCAAAAGACCTGTAGATATAGGGCTGAATCTAATGAATGTACAGTTGCAAGAAGAATGGTGATGGTACTGGCGTTATGCTATTTCATATTGGTTTTTGTCTAAGGTTGATGGCTGATAACCAACTGCCTAATATGTTTGTTCATGATTAGCATATAGCATCATATAGAGGGGAGCGTCTAGATTGTACCAACATTTTATTGTACCAGAGACGCGTCAGCAACTGTAGCTAGATAAAATTTCTTGTTTGCCCTCAAACTTGCATTTGATTATCCTATGATGTACAGCAACCCGTTTGACCTGCCCAAATTTTTACCCGGAATTGTAATATTCCTACCCAGATTTCTTACATAATCGCCCAGATCAATCAAAGAATACAAAGAGAGAAATCAAAAGAACAAAGAGAAAATCCAGTAAAACAAAATAAAATGGAGCTCCGCTTAGATTCCAATCTCCAATTTTCTCTCACAAATCTCTCGCCCATTAAAGATGGCTCTCAGATGTCGTCAAAGCTCGATGAGTATGTCGAAAGGCTCGAAGATGAAATGCGAAAGATCAAAATTTTCAAGCGGGAGCTTCCTCTTTGCATGATTATATTGAAAGATGGTGGGTTAATTTTGCTTTTTCTCTGTAAAAGTTTAGATTTTAAATTTTTTTAAGCTGGGTTTTTGATGATTTGTTGGTTTGGTTTTGTGGGTTTGCAGCTATTGAAAGATTGAAAAAGGAAGTAATGCAGTGTGGGGAAATGGAAGATCGGCTGGTGATTGAAGAGTTCATACCTTTAAAGAAGGGTAATTCTGTTGAGAATGGAGGGGTAGTTTCGGGGAAGGAAAATAGTGACATGAAGAGCTGGATGAGCAAATATCAACTTTGATTCCAGCCTTAAGTCAAAACTAATCAAAATAGGGGGAAGAACAAAGAAATGAGTGGAAGAACAGAGGAGAGAAAAAAAATTGGGAGTTTTCTAGGTTCACAAGATGGGGTGGGAGGGCAAAAAGGAATTTTTCTCTCAGCAGCCTTAGTCAACCTTAGTCATATTTGTCATTTAAATAATACTTATTATCAAATAAACGGCTGAGATTTAGCCACCTATGCCGGTACACTAAAATAGTGGTACAATACAGAAAACTCTCATATAGAGGCATGTTTAGTAAACTCTCATAGTCTCATCATTTTACTCTTATATCTTTACTTGCTGAAATCGAAAAGGAAATACAAGTGCTTCAAGATGACGGAAGAGAAAGAAAGATGAATGAAAATATGCATGATACATGTAACTTCATGGTGAGTTCAATTTTATTTTGCCTAGTTCCATGGTTGACTTGAGTCTATTATATTTCTACTTCTCTTTCTTTATAGCATAATTATGTATCATATACATTATAATATGTAATTGGACCTAACAAGGACTAGAAGGCCGGTCGGCGATTTGTCTTTAGTAAAGTTAGTGCAGGAAGCAACTATTTGCCGACGTGAAAGGCACCAACTCTATATATATGTTCTTTTTGTAACTTCTGTTCCTTCCATTACATCAATCAATTTTCGTATTACTTTGTATTTTAAACACGCATAACGTGTTAATTGTCTGTAAATATTTCAAACCTTTAATAAAAGGGATTCACCTTTTGTTATATAAATGTAATAGATTAGTGCAAGATGAAAATTTTTTGAATGGGACGGGTACGCCACGTGGCCACTGTACCCGGCCACAGTGATTGGCCACCAGCCAATAAAATAATTTTTCCGGATTAAAATATAGAATGAACAAATTATATAATATTCACAGTGGCCAATCACTGTGGCCGGGTACAGGGACACGTGGAGTACCCGGCACATGGAAAAATCTCTCGTGCAAGATCCATAGATCATGCTATAATCGAGCGAAAACGTGCAGAATGTAGGGCATTTTTCACTTGCCTTTATACTCTTTAACTGTATTCGAGAATATTGCGTCCAACTCAAAGAAAGACAAACTCATAAAAAACGAGACAATGACTCTTATCATACATGTAGGACATATGACACTTATTTTTTTGTGTTTTGTGTATGACATGACACCAAAATGTATATCCTATTATTTTGATGTGCAAATCTTTGTGTGAAAATTTTGCATCGACGAGCACCTTTTTAACCTCACATAACAACATGACATGATTAAGTTTGCATTGAATTGTAAAGTTGAGAATGACCAGACGATTGATTTTTCGTTTCCAATCTGATTTTTCATTTCCAATCTTTTTGATTTAGTGAGATATCATTTTCCATCAATTAAAATATATATATATATATATTAATATATATATATATATATGAGTTTGACTATTAAATTATAAGTATGATATAATGAAGACTATAAGCAAATGATTTGAGTAGCTATGAATCCTCCATTTCAGCCAGATATTTTGCATAGAATTAATCAATAAAGCATTAGAGAACACCAATCAATATAAGCACAAACTCTAATCACATTGAGGTCGTAACCAATCATATTCATTTCCTCCCATAAAAAAAACTTACATAATATGGGAACCCAATACTAATGCAAAAATGTTCTTCTTCTAACTAAAGGAAGCTGCCTTTACGACGGCGTTTGGCTGCTGACTACTACACCCTAAATTTCTCAATAACCCCCACAATCCCTTAGCTTTATTACTATTATTGCTAATTCCCTTATTACCCTTCCCCGTTAATTCATCACTTGCTTCACAATTAGACCCAAACATGGTCGATGGGCTCCTCCGGTTTTGCCTGCTCTTAATGTCCCTCAGCTCCATCTCTGTAGGAAACCTCGTCATTCCAAACATGAACAAATACCACTTTGATTTCGACCGATTACTCGAAAGAATCGACACTTTCCCAAGTGAAAGATCGCACCGTTTGTAGCTTTTCGATGCGGGAAATGAAATAGTATTAGTAGTACTGGTACTTTTAGCTTGACTCGGCTTAGCGACTAGCCTGTGTTTCGATCCCCTAAATCTCCTCCACCGGAAAAAGCTCCATTTCTTGGTGGAACTTTTGTTGCTGACTTCTGAGTTCTTCTGGGTTTTCTTCTCTGCTGCAGCAATAACTTGCGGTGCTTCTTTGTTGTAGGGAATGAGCTTCCCACAGAAGATGATATCTTTATTACAAGATGGGTATGTTGAGGCTGTGAACTCTTCACTGAAGAACTCAAAGAAGTTGTCTTCATCTTGATCGAAGGAGGAGCTCTGGTACTCTTTGGAGAAGTCATCCCATTGAGCTGAGTCGCTGTGTGTAGGAAGATCACAAAGAGAGAGTGTTTCTTCTGCTTCATATGGATCATCTTGTTGATTCTGTAATTGGTGATCTGGGTTTTTCTCTAGGGCAAGGTACGAGTCTAATTGGGCAACCATTTTGGGAACTGAAGGAAGCAAAAGCCAGATAATTTGATGAAATTGTTGTTGTTGGGTGTGTTTGAGTTTGTGAGGAGAGAGGTACCCAGGAAGTTGAATTATATATCATTGGATTTTGGGTGGTTGATAGGGATTGGCTTCTAGATGAAAGGAACTAATAAAGAAATAATAGATGAAAGGAACTAGTACTTGAGCTTCTAGAAAAGCAGGCAGATCGAGAAAGAGGAAGGTTGAGAGCTTTGTATGGAAAATTAATAAATGGGAGGGAGTTGTGGACTTGTGGGAGTTGGAGATGGTCTTCTAGACGGGTTCAATGAGCTAGCTTTAACCTTGTGGTGGTTATTTTGGATGTTTGTGTTTGCTTCTTTGTTGGGGCTGCTATTCTTGTCACCAAGTGGTTGATTCCTTTTGGGTCAACATGGAGGAAGGAGGCTATCTAGCATATTCCTTATAATCACCTTGATGATGTGGTTTCTTGAGAATTATGTGTTAATTTGGGGCTAGAATACGGAGGTTTTGTTGTGCATAGGTGAGAGGTCCCACATAGATGACAGTGTGACACTCATCCAAGTTTTTTTTTTTTTTAATAATGGTGACGAAGATTTTCGATTAACTCTAATAGTGCATCGCCAATAATCACCTAACTATAATCAAAATTATTAATCTGTAGCTTAGCTAATTCATGAAAATAAAACCCCTTACAATGAATTGGTAAAGCACGCTTTACTCAAAACAATTATCAATCCTTTACTAGATATATATACAACCTACATCACGGCTCCAAAAGACCAATATGAGGACTTTGTGATGTAGGGCGATTATCAATTTGAAAATAGCATACACGAAGCAACTAAACATTTTCTTGGCTCAAATAATGTTTTTTTGGGGGCGATCACTTTTACTAGCTTTTATTGGATCCGTCAGTATTAAAAGTCAACACGTCCAAAGAAATTTCACTACAAGTTAAGCCTTACGTTATAACATCAATTTAAGAACATTTTCTCTCATTGTTAGGGTTGAATAGTACTCTTACTTGTTCGATTTGAATTCATTGGCAGATGATTTTCAGCAAGATTTAGGTCACGAATTAATGTGACTTTTTGAATGTATCTTTGAGTAGTGACTATTACTCTCTATCCATTCAGAATATAACACATCGATCCCTTTACTAGGATCACAATAACGTGTTTTTGAAGAAAAAAGAGGACACACTATAGGGAAAGTTCCACCGATTATTAGAAAGAGTTCCACTTCTAGAAGATATGCTGACTGTGCGAATGAGACGTGTTTGATCATCAAAGGAGAAAAAACTACTACATTCATCAACTCTTAAAGTTCAAATGGGGTCGTAATATCTTTTCATTTTATTGTTTGGTTAATTAATCTCGGGTCTGATGCATGTGTAACCTTTTGTTTCTGCATGGAAAGTGGAAAAGATTACCTGCTATCATATCAGAAAAGAGATGGACTAGTCAAGCTTAATTATGAATGAAGAATATCCGGTGATCGATCGAATCCGTTAAGCAAAGTCTTCAATTAGTTCAACCTTTTTACCAGTTTAACTGGTTTAACTTGTTTACTGGTTTCTAATTCTAACCAATGACTTAATTCTTAATTGCATCGTCTTCAAGATATTGTTTGCTAGTAGACCAGTCGAATCGATTATTCAACCTAGTTGCTTTCATTAGCTCACTTAATATAACAGGTTACTGAGAAACGTCTAAGACTTACTTATAAGTGGCCCGTGTTTATTGTTTTTACTCTCCCGTAACTATCTTGGGGAAATGGGGAATTTAAAATCCGGATAGTTAATTAATTAGTGCTAAAATATGATCGGCAAAAACAAAAGTATGCTTTAATTAACTCATAAGATGTAAGAAAAGCATCTTTATAGGAATACTAATTAATCAGTAAAGAACAACGATGGTTTATTAATTTGCATCGAGCCAAACATTGTTCATCAACAATTAATATATGAGCACGAAAGATTGTTCACGTACGTTTGAGTTCCCCAATCATTTTGGAACGATTTGGATTCATTTTAGAGAGTTAAAGCGATCGCTCCTAATTTTTCATATTTTTTGTACGTATGATCGAAATTGTTAATTATCGATTCAAATTTTCATTTTCTATGTACATTTTACTCGGGAATATAAACACGAAGATTATGGATGTTCAACAAATTGAAATTGACAAACAAAACCATTAAACATGCATGCCAATGGAAACTTGATCGATATATCTCGCTCTCAAGAAGAAAATACTCAACACTATCTATCTATTAACGTCACGATAGACCTCATCAAGCATCAACATCGACCCTGCTTATTACATTTCGTATAGTCTAGAAATCGTGCCCGCGCTTTGCAGCGGGTTTTGGAGCCAACATAATTTTATTTAAGGACTACATTTAAAAGCATAGAAAATATGGTTGGCATGATCATTATATTAACAAAAGATTAAGTCTATTTTACAACAAAAGATGAAGTAGATCATGTCTTAGTAACATCTCCACCAGTACAGATGTTGTGATACAGTGTTCAAAAAATAGATTGTCATATTGTAAATAGACCTGATATATAAACTGAATGAAACAGATAGCCCAAACTGGAGAAATCAATAGAGGTGGACATGAAAAGTAATATATTCACATCAAATTAGAAAAATGAATTCTATTTTTCATATGTTCTTTCTTTCTAGAGCAAACATCAAAATTAAATTCTGATATTCTAAATCAAATTCCTTTTAATTTCCTTTACCATTTTGGTAGTGATAGAATTCTTTTCTTGCTACTTGTACCAAGCTTCAAGCTTCAGCTGATTTAGTACTCCTAATACATTGCAAAAATTTACTATATATTGTTTAGGAAAATTAGATAGAGAAAGAAAAAGCTAAAAAACCAAATATCTACTCACTAAATTAGAAATAATAATAAGAATTAAACGGAGTTGATCATATGATCGATTCGAGTACTACTTATTTTATAGCAAAAAATTGAGTGATTTAGAATATTAGTATGTAATTTATAGTTTATTATTTTTATTTTTCTGAAAATAATTTTTTCTATTTTATTTTTAATCAAACAAATTCATTTTTTTTTATAAACATTAATTTTTCTATTATATTAATTTAGAATAATAATAATAATTAATGGCAGAACTGTAATTCCATGAAGAAATGAGAAAAAAAACTGTAATTTTTAGGAGTAATGGCAGAACTGTAATTCCATGAAGAAATGAGGACGAAACTGTCATTTTACTGTCAGATGAACAGTGTAGGAGAATTAGTATATATAAATAGTCTATCAGATGGGGTCCCATATAGAAGCCCTAGATATTTGATTTGGTTAGCAAATAGCCAGTCTAAGTGTCTAACTAGGCCTATCCCTCTCTGATTTGGCTAGCATTACATGTTATACATATGTACGCACTATATCACTTTCTAGAATCAAGACTCATGCTTACATACCAAGTCAAATTTGGGAATAGGAGTATATATGGAGGTCAAGGTCACCGGCATGCAGTGGACCAAACAAGAAAAGCTATCTAGCTCCCAACCATACATGCATAAATATATGTGTGGTCCATTAATTCCATCATATATGTGTCGCAATTAATTAAGTACAGGTGTGCTTCTTTAATTGTTAATTTCCTGCTTGATGGTAACTAAAGTTGAAATTTGATCGAGTAACTAATGATCGAGTAGGAGACAAAGGTTGAAATTTGAAGCCATCCAGATGGGGTCCGCCAATTAAGTTTTTCTAGCTAGCTACTTGAATTCCTCTTCGATCTTCTTCTTCTTCTTTTGACGGGAAATTAGGTTAATTATATATGATTTCTTCTAGATGAAATTAGTACTTAGAAGAAATAAAGTAAAAAAAACAATTATTTATCTGAGAGAGGGTAGAGAGTACTTGGATTCTAGCTAATTAGTACGATATATATATATATATATATATATATATATACAGAGTACTGAAAGTTAATCGATCTAGAAACGTTCTTTTTGTTTTTGCATGTTGTCTTGGTGGTTGGCACTAATCATGTGTTAAATAATTTAGAGATCGAAGAGATTAACAGAGTACAGACAATTAATTAGCTAAGTAGGATATACAGAAATCCATTAACCCCATGCTAGAGAAGACAACCACTAGAAACTCGTGCATGGAAATAGTTCCAAATATATGATAGTGATACAAGTAACTGTACGTATTTCACATGTTTTACGTTTCTACGGAATTCTACCTTATTATCGGCATGAATGACGCCTACGTACAAATATAATTGAGAATATATGAAAACGAAAAACAAAAACGAATTCTCAATATTCTGATTTTAGCTTTATAAACTAGCTAGCAGTCTTGTTAAAATTTTGCCCATTGAAAAATAAAATAGAAAAAATAAAATAAAATCTCGAAACGAGTAAAACGAATACCATGTATCCATACTTGTAAAAAGTACAGCAAAAATATATATATATATATATATATATACATTACACGATTTGATAAATCAACTCAACAAGATCTTGTAGACATGGAGGCTATGCCCTTCCATATTTGATTTGATATCTTCTTGAGCAACCAAACTTTTCTTGAAATACCGATATTAAAAAATTAAATGTGGCAGAAAATTTATTCTAATTTGTTCTAATTTTTACATCTTTCTGATTTTTTTAGTACATTGTGTAAATTAATTTAATGTGTACATTGGCTTTACCATATTGGTATTATGCTTAATTAAGGTACGTACGTAGTCGTTGAATCCTTGTTGTATTAGTGGTACTTTAGATACCATTTAAGATATACTAAAACAAAAAGGGGAAAGTTGGTATTATGCTTAAATTCAGACAAAACAAAAAGGGTTAGGACGTTAGGTTATATATAGATTGAATTGATATTTTCCTTGGAATCCAAGTAAGTTAACTGGGAAAAGAGCCGGCCTCGATCACCAATACTAAAGCTCGATCATATAAATACATAAGAAACTACAATTGTTCTTGATCGCCACTGTCTTTGTGTGCCCCTTTCGGCACTACAATTGTTCCCAAAATTTCTCTGCCATTTGTTCTACGTCAATAGAGTATACCAATGGTGAACATAGGCAAATACTTTCTTACCCTATGAATCTTATATAAATTGCTTAGAAAGATGAAAGAATAAACACAAACTCTAATCATGTACTCAGTTATCACCGAGAAGAAAATATTGTAGTCACAGTAAGTGTGAGGAAACCATTCATTTTAATTTCCTCTAAAAACAACATTACAATATATGGAAACCCAATATTATGTTCTTCTTCTAACTAAACGAAGCTGCCTTTGCGACGGCTTTTGGATGCTGACTACCACACCCTATAGCTCTTAACAACCCCCAAAATACCTTAGCTCTACTATTACCATTACTGCTAATTTCTTTATTACCCTTCTCCATTAATTCATTACTTGCTTTACAATTATCCCCGAACATGGTCGATGGGCTCCTCCTACTTTGCCTGCTCTTAATGTCCCTCAGCTCCATCTCTGTAGGAAACCTCGCCAGCATTCCTGTCATGAACAAATACCACTTTGATTTCGACACTTTCCCTAGTGAAAGATCACTCCTTCTGTAGCTTTTCGCTGTGGGAAATGAAATATTATTAGTAGTACTTCTAGCACCTTTTACTTGACTCGGCTTCGAGCAGTTAATGACGACCTTGGATTTTGATCTCCTAAACCTTCTCCATCTAAAAAATCCCCATTTCTTGGTGGAACTTTTGTTGCTAGTTTCTGTGTTTTTCTTGGTTTTCTTCTCTGTTGCAGGAACAACATGTGGTGCTTCTTTGTTGTAGGGAATGAGTTTCCCACAAAAGATGATGTCTTTGTCCCCAAATGGGTATGTTGAGGCTGTGAACTCTTCACTGAAGAACTCAAAGAAGTTGTCTTCATCTTGATCAAATGCAGAACTCTGGTACTCTTTGGAGAAGTCATCCGAATTAGCTGAGTCACTGTGTGTAGGAAGGTCACAAAGAGAGAGTGTTTCTTCTGCTTCATATGGATCATCTTCTTGACCATGAAATTGGTGATCTGGGTTTTCTTCTAGGCTAGGGTCTGAATCAAATTGGGCAATCATTTTGGGAACTGAAAGCTAGCTAGAAAATTTGATGAAATACGTTGTTGGGTGTGTTTGAGTTTTGTGGAGAGAGATGAGCCCAAGAAGTGCATTATATATCTTTGGATTTGGTGTGGGGGATAGCGATGGCTTCTAGATGAAAGGAACGTACTAACCGTTAATCTCGGGAGGTGACAGTAAGTGGTTTTTTATATTACTTGAACTTATACTAAACCACAGAGAGAGAAGGTTGAGGTGGGTTATAGCTTGTAGTTTTGTATGGAGAATTAATAAATGGTGGAAGTTGTAGGACTTGTAGATAGTCTTCTAATGGCCGTGTTCAATGAGCTTGTGGTGGTATTTTTGGATGTTTGTGTTTGCTTCTTCGTTGGGGCTGCTATTCTTCTTGTCACAATTAACGTGGTTTGGGTCAACATAGAGGAAGGAGGCTAAATAATATGACGTGGTTCTTGAGCATTATGTGTTAATGGGGCTTAACTTGTGGGGAGGGGGGTTGGTTGTTGTTGTGCATATAGAGGTAGAGGTGACAGATTCTTCATTGATGACAGAATGGCACATTGGCACTCCTTTGTGATCTTTTTAGAGGTGAGGAATGAAAGATCATGAATTTAAGACTTTTTACACAAAATTAAAATTCATATTTAATTAGAGGATATGGTTCCTCTGAAGTTAGATACATTTGTATCATCTTTTAGCATGCAGATCGATAACACATTTAGTTAAACCTACTTAAGGTATTATTTATTAGAAAATGATTGTTGGTCTCAATTAAGGCCTAAGTCTTAGGCCTTAATCTGAGTTGGCATGTCATGTCATTTACACGTCGTTTGTTATTTGATATCTCATATTGTGTAAAAGACTATCTTATCCATTCCAATCTAATGGCTCTAAATCATTTTATTGATTTTATTTTCTAATTTTAGAATAATTTTAATAAACTTTTCAAAAAGATAAACAAACATCTCCTTCGTCTTCATCAAGAACTAAAGAAAATCTTCATGTTCATCATGTTCTAAAATCTAGATCTTGAATTTTCCGGTAAACTACATCGCACTATAATTGCTCATAGAGTACTCTTCTTTAATTTTCTAGATCTATCTAATTTCATAAAACAAATGTATTTTTTTCCCATTGGATTCGTGCAAGAATTTCAATTAGATTTTTGGAACATCATCAACTTTTTCCAGAAGGAAAATTGATATGAAGAAACCATGGAATCTGACATATAATTGAACTCATCTTTGTTCCACCAATTTATATATATATATATATATATATATATATATATATATATATATAATAAACGGTGGATATTCAATAAACGGTTTATATATATACAAACCCAGCAATCAATTTTAGGTTAATGGCTTCCCTCAAACAATTGTATATATGTTTATCATTTTCAGTTTGATTCAATGCATTTCTTTATTAATTCTAAACTAATTTAAGGCTTTCAATTCACTATTAATAATTGTATTTTTCCCAAACCATCGGTTTCTTCAAGAATGTGCAGAGCTTGAAGAATATGGTGGTGTTAAATATACATAACCCTAAATAAAACATAAAGGAGATTAGGAAAAAAAAAACTCAGAGGCCATACGTACGTTCATATTCTTATTAGGTTTAAGAATTTGAGGGTTGATAATAATTATTTTTTTCTGCAGTTTAGATTTGTATGAAGTTTAAGTGAAAATATAAAAGGGTAATGTTGGTTTTGCAACATTTGACATGGCAAAATAGGGTGATGTGGATATAAAAATATAAATTATATTAACTGACATGTAATGCCACGTATGATTGAGGCCACAAAATTTAGGCTTCAAGTGAGGCCTCCTAGCATTACCCTCAAATTTATTTAACAAACTAAACGTTATATGCATCCACCAATTAAGAAGAAATAAACCAAAATATATGAAGTCATTAAACATATTCGTGGCTCAAGTTGAAAATAATTTTTACCCGAAAATCTACGTACGTGAAGCCTTGTGTTATTCTGCTTCTAGAAGATACGCTTAATTACAGTGTGAATGGATACTCAGAAACGCGTTTATCAAAAAATTAAGCAAATTAAAACTATATATTACATTTTATTATTCAACTATAAAAGTACAGGCTCGTAATATCTTTTCGTTTGATTTTTTGGTCAATTCCGGGTATGATGTGTCTATGTTTTCTTTATGCTTGGAAAGTGGAAAAAAGATTACCTACTATTATATCATATCGTATCAGAAAAGAGAAGGACTGGTCAAGCTTATGAATCAAAGCAGAAGAATAATATATATTTCTTAGTTAACGGGTTAAGCAAAGTCTTTTGAATTAGTTCGATCAACCTTTTTACCAGTTTTATATATATATATATATATATAACTAGCTTGTTTACTAGTATGGTTTCTAATTCTAACTAATGAGTTGATTGCGTGGTCTGTCTTCAAGATATTATAGCAGTCCAGTCGATTCAACGCAGTTGCTTTCGTAAATGCAGTCCAACAGGTTAATGACTAACGTTAATTTTCACCACCTTTCTAGATTAAAAGTCTTAGACTTACTTATTAGTGGCCTGCTTAATTCATTGTTGTTGACTTGTTGTTGTTTAATTTCCTTTTTGTTATATATCTTGGGGATGGAGGAATTTGAAATTCGGACCTTCTCAACATTTGTCGATAATCGATGAAAAATATCACTAAATTAATAGTTAATTAGTGATTGATACATAATCAACAAAACATACTTAATGATTATAAATAACACGTACATTTCATATATATTAAAGAAGAATGATTCAAATTACGAGCTAAATATTGTTCATCCGAAGATATATTGGTCCATTGATATGCATAATGTAATGTAAAATTATGATACATGCATGTGTTGGCAAATGATTGTTAAACCTTAGAATCGGTTGAGGTCCACAATCATTATGGATCGGATTCATTGTAGAGCGAATACTTAGTAATCGCTCTCATTCGACAATTTTTCTATATATGATATTTGATGGTGTACGTAAGTTTTACTTTGGTCATAAGCATCATAACTGTAAAATTTTTGACGAATTGTCCCGAAGTCATAGGCAAATTTACCTTTGGACTCTTCTTGAGAGCGAGAAGAAGTGAATCCATACTATCTACATATATATATATATATATATATATATATATATATATATATATATGCACACTAACATCACAACAGACCTCATGACAAGCATCGATATCGACCCTTTGTATTAAATTTCCTAGTTAATTAGTAAGTCCATCAAATCGATGGGGTCCCATGCACTGAAAATAAGTGAAGCTAGCATATAGAAACCCTAAGATTTCTTGGTTAGCAAGTCTAATTAATTAAGCCTGTCCCCCCTCTTATTGGTTATTGAACTACATGGCTTCTAGAATCAAGACTCATATACACACACCAAGTCAAATTTTGGGAAGGAGTAGAGATATGGAGGTCGAGGTCATGCATGCATGAGCAGGTGGACTAAGTAGTTGAGGTTTTCTATAGCTTCTTTTATTTTCTATGTTTGATGGTGAAGAAGATCGATTGAGATAGCTGACTAAGCCAGTAGAGAAATTAAACAAATTAAAGTAGAGCTTTGAAGCCACCAAGAGATTGCGTTTGCCAATTAAGATACTTCTTAATTTTCTTCGTTTTATATGAAGCTGGTGGAACTAGCTTAAACTATGAATATATATAATAGGAGAAAAATAATCTATCATCTGGACCTATAGTTCTTGGCCGGTGACATCATGAATATATAATTCATATATATTAATATGATGTTAAACTAATATCCATAATCTATATATCAACTGTGTGGATGTTAATCATGTTATGATTATTTGGAAATTATATTAAATATCGCAACGAATTCATCAAGGCAATCGTTCTCATATCAACTCGATCAATGTTCATTAATTAATATTTCCTTGAGGGGCAAGTTATATACCTGATCAATTAAATGCTCCAAAAGGCTAAAGTTCCTTAGTATTTCCTTGAGGGGCAAGTTATATACAATCAAACGTTTATTTAATGAAATGTTAGCCTGTGTTTATTTAAGATTGTGTGAAATAAAATAAAAATAAAAAATGCTTGGGCTTAACATCAAACTCAAAAGTCATTTTCTTGATTTTTCTTTACCTAGCTCATTATTCTCATAAGGGTTTGCCATTGGGAATGACTCCATTAGTTGACACTAATCTTAAAACATTGTTATCGTTTCTTTGTTTCGTTCGCTGGCTGGTTGCCGCTAAGTTTAAAATCTATGAGATTAATAGAGTACAGACAATTCATTAACCTTATCCTATAAACTATTACTTAGAAGATGGAAGACAAACACCAGAGAACTCATAGTATTGGTTCCAACACGTACGTACATAGTCCAAGCATATGAAAAAAAAAAAAAAAGATCCCCTAGTCCAAGCATAAACTGAGAATACTTCTAACTAAACTTAATTTGTATAATGTACTAGGTTGTTTTAGTATAATCAAAGTTTGGATTTAGCCGAATCCAAAATGAGCTGTGTATACTATTGTATAACAATTAATATCGAAGCATTTTGTGTTTTTGAAAACTTTATCTAAACCTAATGAGGCCATCGGGAACGCTTTACATAAACTTAATGTGTACATTATGCTTACCCTCACTCGTAGTGGACTTGGATGATTAAATTTGAGACAATATCGATCAATATTAGATGAAAGTTTTGTAGATAAATTTGAGACCACTATCACCTTGTTGGTTAGTCTTATAGCCTTCATCTAATAGCTAGGATCGATAAATTGACATGACTTTGCATATATAAGTCCGAGCGAATTCCTTGATCAGTCATTATCAAAATTAATAACATCAATGCATCAAAAGTATGGTCTAACTACGCTAAAGTGAACTCAACTATGAAGTTTAAGATATACGAGATCGAGTAATTATTCTCACGCCCAAAAGAATTCCTCATCCCACCCCATTACTCTTCACATTCAAAACCAAAATTTAACAAATTAAATTTATTCACTAAAACATCCTTCAAAAGTTAATGTTTAATTAGTTCAAGCTAACATTAGCCAAAAATAATTAGTTTAAGCAAACAAAAAAAAAAGAAGTTAGAAGAGAAGGTCATTCCTTGGGCCTTAGGAGAAACCAAGCTGCCTTAATCGAATTCTAACCCAACCCATACCATTACTCAAAAATTAAGAGAACCAATACGACGACGTTTCCTTTATTTTTGGTCAAGTAGCGTATCACATACTTTGCTTGGGAAGAGCGTTTCACGGCACCCGCGTAATTCTAGAATAATCCTCCCAATTCCTCACGGGCCCCACCCATCCCACGCTCCTCTTCAGCGCGTGTATCAATCTCCACAACAACGCACCTGGCAAAAGCTAATACACGCGCGTTGAATCGAGTGAGGTATTTGGATAACCGCCAAACAAAGAAAAATAAGGATACCACCGTCAACAAATCGCTGACACCAAGGGTAATATCGTAAACAGACAACAAATCGCTCTTTTATATAAACCAAGCAATTCGCTGAAAACCCTATATCCACTGGCAGTTGTCACTCTCTTGTGCCTCTCTCTCTCTCGGGTTTTAGCAGGTTCGATTCTCTTTCCCTTTTATTATTTTCGCAGGCTTGTAATATCAGTTAGCTTTAATCGTTTGCTGTTAATCATCTAGATTACTTAGACTGTGATATTTGAATCCGATTTGACTTTGCTCGGTCTCTGTTTTTGATTTTTGAGCTAGCTAAATTGCAAACCTTGGTGGCCGATTTCTTTTTGTTAAATTATTTGTGAATCTGATTCGATTATCTGGGTATTTATCTGATTACGATTACTCTTTCTGTGCGTTGTGATCATCGGACTGATTGAGTCTCTGTATGTTATGCTCTTTTATTATAAGAATCCTTTGATAGATCAGCCACGGTGTATATAGTTATACAAATGCTCTGTTTTTAATCTCGTACAATTCAATATCTGAGTTTGCTGAATCCACTTGAGTATTTGAATAGGGAAAAAATATATGTCTACACTAAGCACATCTATTGCATTTGGTTAATTTGTTGCTGGTCTGCCCAATATGATTGTTTTACATGAATTGACTTTGCGTTGAAGCATATGTTGATTTGAATTTCTAGCTGTGCGTGCTTTTCTATTGATGTTCTGTGACTTTGAAGATATTGGTTTTGGGAATATGCAATTGGGTATCTTACATGTTCTTGTTTCTGTTGTTCATACAGTTTCAATTTGATAGCTTCATCATGGGTAAGGAAAAGTTTCACATCAGCATTGTGGTCATTGGCCATGTTGACTCTGGGAAGTCGACCACCACTGGTCACTTGATATACAAGCTTGGAGGTATTGACAAGCGTGTGATTGAGAGGTTCGAGAAGGAGGCTGCTGAGATGAACAAGCGTTCATTCAAGTATGCTTGGGTGCTTGACAAGCTCAAGGCTGAGCGTGAAAGGGGTATTACCATTGATATTGCTCTCTGGAAGTTTGAGACTACTAGGTACTACTGTACTGTCATTGATGCTCCTGGACATCGTGACTTTATTAAGAACATGATTACTGGAACTTCCCAGGCTGATTGTGCTGTCCTCATTATTGACTCTACCACTGGAGGTTTTGAGGCTGGTATTTCCAAGGATGGTCAGACCCGTGAGCATGCTCTTCTTGCTTTCACTCTTGGTGTTAGGCAAATGATTTGCTGCTGCAACAAGGTACATGAAGCAGAATCTATCATGCATGTATTTCTATTGTAATTGAGTTGATGTATTTATCTAACATTTGTTTATGTTTGTACTAATGTTGATGATATTTACTGTTTTATAGATGGATGCTACCAGTCCAAAGTACTCAAAGGCAAGGTATGATGAAATCGTGAAGGAAGTCTCATCCTATCTGAAGAAGATTGGATACAACCCTGACAAAATTGCTTTTGTTCCCATCTCTGGATTTGAGGGCGACAACATGATTGAGAGGTCCACCAACCTTGACTGGTACAAGGGTCCTACCCTTCTTGAGGCTCTTGACTTGATCAATGAGCCCAAGAGGCCCTCTGACAAGCCCCTCCGACTCCCACTTCAGGATGTCTACAAGATTGGAGGTATTGGAACTGTCCCTGTTGGACGTGTTGAGACTGGTATTATCAAGCCTGGTATGGTTGTGACCTTTGGTCCCTCTGGATTGACCACTGAAGTTAAGTCTGTGGAGATGCACCACGAGGCTCTCCCGGAAGCTCTTCCCGGTGACAATGTTGGCTTCAATGTCAAGAATGTTGCAGTCAAGGATCTCAAGCGTGGGTTTGTTGCTTCAAATTCCAAGGACGATCCAGCCAAGGAAGCGGCCAACTTCACTGCCCAGGTCATCATCATGAATCACCCTGGCCAGATTGGAAACGGTTATGCTCCTGTGCTTGATTGCCATACCTCTCACATTGCTGTCAAGTTCAATGAGATCCTGACCAAGATTGACAGACGTTCTGGCAAGGAGCTCGAGAAGGAGCCCAAGTTTCTGAAGAATGGTGATGCTGGGTTTGTTAAGATGATTCCCACCAAGCCCATGGTGGTTGAAACTTTCTCCGAGTACCCCCCACTTGGTCGATTTGCTGTGAGGGACATGCGCCAGACTGTTGCAGTGGGAGTCATCAAGGCTGTGGAGAAGAAGGATCCCAGCGGAGCCAAGGTTACCAAGTCTGCAGCAAAGAAGAAGTGAATTGTGCGCTTTGCAGGCGCAAGTAAAGGCTATTATCTTCAGTGTGGTTATAATAAAGCATGGATTGTTGCTACTAGTATTTTCAGTCGGTGTTTAGGGGTCGTCTTTGTCGGTTATAGATTCAAGTCTCCTCCGTCTTTGTGTGGCTGTTCCCAGAACTGGGTGCTCGATAGGCGGTGGCGGGCCTACTTATAATCTGTAGTCGGATTTACTATTTTGTTCTATCGTCCCAGTTGTGTCTTACTATTTTGTTAAGGAGCTTTCCCATGCCTCCCGGATATAATGTTCTTTTATATAAGTCTAGTCTTTAATTTTCGTCTCGTAATTTCATTGCCTCGTCATAATAGTAGGACGCATTTTGCACAGCAGAGTAACAAATTCAAATTGAAACTTGGAGATGGCCTCCAAACAGTAATAAATAGATGGAACTGAAAGCAAAACATTAATTATAGAAATACCAAAAGTCACAACAATTAAAGCCTGCATAGTATGAAGGCCGGGTACAAGAGCAAAGCAAATTGAATATAAACTAGGTTAAATAAAAATAATCTACTTGTTGCAACCTACGACATCCCATTGCTTCTGCATTCGTTAGAACACTGCAAGGGTCTGAAGGTGTCACAAGGGGGTCGGTCTTTTGGGAAGACTCGGAGAAATTAACCATTCCCCCTGGATGCTTTGCCATAATTCGCAATCCCTCAAGTTCCATGGCTACTTGTTTCATGGAGGGTCTGTCCGCCCCTCTAATCCTTAAACATCTAAATGCCAAATCCGCCACCTTTTCCATCATCTCTATGTTTCCTTCTTTGAGAATTTCATCATCAAGAATTCGATGCAATGTACCGCTTTCTACTGCTGTAGCTAAAACAGTTGCCAGACTTCTTTCTGCCTCAGGACGATCAAAATTAAACGCCCTTTGGCTTGTAAGTAGCTCCGCGAGGACAACTCCAAAGCTGTACACGTTGACCTTTTCTGCTAATGTGTTTGATCGTAAAAATTCAGGGCCTAGGTATCCCATTATCCCCTGCACTATGGGGTCATCTTGATCAAGCACAGGGCCTAACAGCAGTTTCACCATGTAATTATCATCAAACAGTATATTCGTCGTATTCACATTTTGGGGTATGATTACTGGCTTGGAAATGGAGGAGTGTAAGTAAGCCAGTGCTGCTGCAGTTTCCGCCGCTGCCTTGATTCGCCAATACAGTGAAAATGGTGATGATCCTCTCATCCTCATTTTATGAATGTGCTCATAAAGAGTGCCCTTATTGGAGACGAACTCGTAAACGAATAAAGGCGTTGTGGTCTCTAAACAATAGCCTAAGAGCCTCACCACATTTCTGTGGTTGTTCTGAGAAAGAGCAATCACCTCATTAACAAACTTGGCAATCACCTCATTACCAAACTTGGCATCATTATCTACATAATACGCCTTTATGGCAACCACCGTTTTATCCGATAGTATTCCTCGGTAAACTCTTTCTCCAATTCTTCTACTTTCATCGAAATTATGTGTTGCCTTCATAAGTTCCTCCTGAGTAAAGATTCTCGATGTTTTCTCAACATTCTTCATCAATAAGCCACCATTGATTTCAAAGTACTTCCGCTTGAGTAATCTGAAGCTTCTTCTTTTTTTCGCGCAGTATAACCCACAAATTCCAACCAGCAGCAAAATTAAGAAGCCTACACTGATACCTGCACGCGCGCGCACAGACACATATACGAAAAAAAATGTGAATAAAAACTAAATGATCTCCGATTTGGGTTTGAATTATAATCGAAATGCATGTAGATGGTTTTGATCATGGTACGTTGGATGTAGAAACAGATGAAAGAGAAATATATACATGGACCAATTATATCGGAAATCCTTGGGTCATCCAAATTATGCAAATAAACATAGCGTGTAGAATAAAAGTGGAATGGCATGGAAATAATTACAATCAAAACTAACCATTTCTGATTTAGCAGATCATCCTTGAATGTGACTCTAAAATAAAGATGGTTCTGATTATTGAATGTCCGATTTAGCTAATCTTTTTACTGAAACGATCATTGAAGGAAGCTCCGAAAGATTTATAGTTTAATGGGATTGTATGGTGAACTTCCTTAGTGAAAGGAACCTCAAATGTTTAATTGGTTATATATATGATCATATAGAGTACATGCATGATATTTACGGGGTAGAAACCGTAGAATGCATACCTAATGAAATTTTCAGCGCAGCATTCGTCATGCCTTCGATTCTGTACCCTTTGGGGGCATAAACAAGAGTAAATTTATTCACGATCGGGGTACGTTGGCAAGGCTAAGTTAGTAAGTTGTACAACTAATTAGCCTGCACAAGTAATCAGCACCAGAGAACTGACCTCTTTAACTGCAAGCAAATTAGAGATTTGAAGATTGTGTCCACTTCTTGGCGCGCCGATGGAATTCGTTCATGAACTGAGATGAGTAGTCATTCATTACCCCTGAAGCTAACCACTGAGTCTCAGAAATGACAATACCAACAGACACCTCATGACCTCAAAAAAGAAGATTCCACCAGGAAAAGGATAATGTGTCCTGCTTTTGAAATAAAGTTAATTAACACAATAAATTCATCCACATGCACTCTTCTTCCCTCTTTTGTCTGGTATTGTTGCATTATTGTGGAACTTTATTTCAAAAGCAGAATCTGTAGTTGCTAAATGAAAATGTTGATTGATTAATTCCTATCTTGATAAAATGGGGGTCCATCACTTTTTTTAAAGTTGGAAATTATTTTTGCTTTTTTTTTTTTTTTTTCACACTGAATACAGTAGCTACCTAGCCAGATTCAGTTTCTGCTGAGAAAGAATCTAAGGAGTTTGAGCTATGGCTGCACACCAGGAAATAACTTTGGACATTCATGACAACTCGAAACAGCAGCAAGCTGAAGAACAAGCTGCAAAGTTAGTTCCTTTCAGCTTTAATTCACACCATTTTCTTATTTCCTTTCTTAAGTAAATGCATGTTTGTTAATTGTGTTTGTCATCCAGCAATCCAGATCCAGATTCAGAGACTACACTACTATCTTCAAGTCCAACAGTAGCGAAAAATACTACCGTGAGGCCAACAAAAGCGGAACTTGTGCGTCCACTGTTTGACTGGATCTCTAGTCACTGGAAAAAGATATTTGTTATATCATGTGTGTTTGCTGTTTTACTTGATCCTTTGTTCCTCTACATTCCTATCATCAACCATGACACCAAGTGCTTAGGGATGGACAAGAAGATGAATAACACAGCTATTGCGTTACGATCAATTACAGATTTCTCTTATCTTGTGGACATTATTCTTCAAGTTTATATATGTAAGAGAAATCTGAACTCTTCACCTTTAATTGATCAAGTGATTATTTTCGTTTCAGAATGTACCTAGCTACTTCAAAACTTAAGTTCTTATGAAAGTACCCTTCTTCTTTTTGTCAACAATAGGTGAGAGCATTTGGCGATCGTACATCCTAATTGACATTTTAGCTATTTTCCCACTTCCACAGGTAAGAGAAGCCCTAGCTATCTCCAGTCATTTGTGTTCATCTCTATGTAGCTAAACATTAGTTTGATCGAATGTCCCCCTACCATGAAGTCTATATATCAAGTAATTTATTTCAATTTTTTTCCTCTAAAAAATCAGTCAAAGTTGGAAGAGAGCTACTTAATTAATGTTTGTCATGTTTTTAATAATGTGTCTTATTGTATTGTGTCCAGATAGTAATTCTCGTTTTCTTTACCAAAGCAAGGGGATGGATATCTCTTGTCATGAATTGTTCGATTCTGCTGCAATATGTGCCACGAGTTCTTCGTATTTACTTCTCGTGCAAGGAACTTAAAGAAACTCCTCAGGAAGAGATTGGATTGTGGGTTAAAGGTGTATTCAATTTCTTCTTATACATCCTTGCCAGTCATGTGAGTTTTGATCTTAATTATCATAACTTATATACATTGTATACCTGAATTATATATAGCAGCCTCTATTGTGCAAGAATATTGTTCGTCAATCCAATTGATTAACTTGTTAACAATTTAGGTACTTGGAGCTTTGTGGTACTTTTTTGGTATTCAGCGAATGACAACTTGCTGGCAAAATGCTTGCGGAATTGAAAATGGATGTAAATCTAGTATTTTTTATTGTGATAATCAATTTAGAAATTCCACACTTCTAAATGATTTATGCCCAATAAACCCACCAAATGCAACAATCTTCGACTTTGGTATATTTCTTCAAGTTCTTCAGAATGATATATCCGGGTCAAGGAATCATCCACAGAAATTCTCCAACTGTTTTTGGTGGGGTCTGCGAAACTTGAGGTAACTGTATATGAAAGTATGAAACCCTTTGATCTCATTGCTATAATTTCCACACAAAAAAGTGTCGAATGCTTTTAAATTAGGGAAATGGTTGTAGCTAGCTAAGATATTACTTTGAGCACGTTGATTTTTAACTTCATATTTGTATCCATCTTATATATTGCTCGATTTCATTTCTACAGTTCTCTTGGTTCAAACCTCCAGGCTAGTATCAATACGTGGGAAAACCTCTTTACTGCTTCTATCTCCGTAACCGGCTTGCTACTATTTTTATATCTCATCGGAAATTTGCAGGTTGGTGCGGGGTCTTTATATAGTTCAAAACTTTTCTTTTAAGCTTAAAGTTTCTTGGCCTAAACTTAAATTAGAATTAGTTAATGATCAACTGAACCTAGCTAGCTATTTGTTGTGGAACAGACATACATGCAGGTAAACAGTGCAAGAAGAGAGGCGCACAAACACAAGACGAAAATCGAACGAAAGGTAGAAGAGAAAGGTCCAGAGATAGATTCGTGGTTATCAGTAAATTACCCATTCCTCCCTGTAAGTTCGAATGAGAATGTAAAGTCGCAGATCATGAGAAAGGTAAAACAAGAACTTGGAGGGAACAGAGATGTTGATGTGGAGGATATCCTCTCTATTCTTCCCCCTGAACTTCGAAGCTTTATCCAAAGTTATACGGTTTTGGGTAAGCTAAGGACAGTAAGTTCCTCATCTTTCTATCAGGAACACCCAACAGTACATGCACTGCCCATTAAATTGATGATGATAGGATAGATGTTATTATTTGCTAGTTAGATTTATTTTCTCATTATTATTTTTAACCCTAGGTGCCAAAGCTTCAAAATATGGATGAAGGGGTGCTGCAAGAAATCTGTAAGTATCTGAAGCCCAAGAGCTATCCTGAAAACAGCTATATAATTCGAGAGCAGGAACCGCTTGAAATGATGTTGTTGATCATGGACGGAATTGTAAAGGTTGAAAGCAGCAGTGATGCTTCTGCATCGACCACGCGTGAAACCGGAGACCTTTGCGGAGAAGAACTTGTAGATTGGGCATCAGTTCCTTTGTTTCCTACTGTATTACCCTTTTCCACCATTAGTGTTCGAGCCATGAATAATGTTGAAGCCCGCGTTCTGGTGGCCAGCGACTTGTGTACTGTAGTCGCTTTGTTCTCGCAGCACTTCAGCGAGAGCGAGTTCACCCCTCCCCCCGACCATGTTAGGTTTAACCGCCTAGGCCTTGGTAATTTGCCCCAATTCAGATCTGCACTACATGTTGAAAGGGCATGACAGCTTTGGTGGGTGTAAGGATTATATTGTAGCAAGGCTATTGCTAACAAGCTAACTTACCTAATGTATTGGTACTTGAATGAAGTCATACGTTTGTGTAGAAGAGAAAACTATTCAAAGTAGTGCTTTCTTAAGGCGACTAACATATCCCAACTACTTGTGGAAGCTTGTTTGCTACGTAACTAACAAGGAACTAAACACACAGAGCCACCACAAGTACTCTCGGCGAATGGCCATGTCCACAGACAGACTAGTTAAGGTTCACACTGTACCAAGTAGTACGCGACTCACAACCTTTTCTGTAGGGTTTGGGGAGCTCTTGAAGACTTGGCCAAGAAGAATGGTTGTTGAAGGATTACTTGTCCAAGGAAATGTATTATCTGCAAGCACACCCCCACAGGCCACGGCTTTTGTAGGGTCTCTTTGTTTTTAGTTTTTTACTATGTTTTCTTTGTAAATCGAAAAGTACAAGTCAAAACCTTCAAATGGAAACTAACAAATTTTGCTTTAAGGGTAGTGGTGATGAGTGTGCTTAAGCAGGGCAACCTACCATCTTTTCCGGCCTCAAGAAAACAATTTGTTTTGTTCAGAACCATATAAATTTATATGGAACGAATTGTTGTGTTTGATTTTTAGTGTCGACTCCTGAACCAAAAGGTGATCATGGTGTCCGAAAATGTTCAACAAGTTTTCTTATAAAAAAAGTAGTTAATTTCAATCCGAAACTCACCCGGGCATTGTTGTAGAGAGGTTGAGTCAGATACAAAACAGCTACTCATGTCTCGTCAACCATCCTAGAATCGGTGAGAACCGTCATACAATCAACAGTGCTGAACAAAATGGGAAACAAAATTTTGCAATGTAGAGGTCGAAAGACGGCTGAAGAGATCACTTTCGAAATATGAGAAACCAAGACAAAATAGGAGTGTGGAAACCACAGTAGTCATATTATCCATGTAAATAACTTGAATACTAATTATTTCTTTATCCCAAGAACCCAAAAACAGGTGTCTCCTAATAAAAAAAAAGGTAGAAGCCACAAAAGCTCATTGCATTACACAATGTATATAACATAATTCAGTATTCACCCACCAAGAGGAAAACTTCTGGGAACTCAGCATCAAATGATTACAAGTTCTTAAAAGCCGACTCACGAGTTACTGCCTTCTGTGGGGTCAGCTTTGCTAACAAAGCCTTATTGTGACAATGATCAGCGTCAACAAAGTAAAACTGTCCATTGGCCTTGAAAGTCACAAAAGGTCTTTGGGTTTCTGGTGGCCGGATATCAGCGAACTTAATAGTCCTTGGAATGTAAGTTGCTAGCCATGACAACATTTCAACCTCAAAACTGTCTGAACCAGGTTTCCACTTGAGCTTGTGGATGTATGGGGTCACAAACCAGTGAAGGGCAGCTGTAGTAGAAGCACTCAAGAATATCACTGAAGATGCCACCGCACCCTTCAAGATTACATTCATATCAGGTGATGTCATAAAGGTTATCACAGGGCCTAAGGATACAGAAAGGCAGCAGGTCGAAAGTGAGAGAAGTTTAACTTTCTTGATAGTAGATGAGATCGGACCATAGTAAACAATCCCAGAGTCTTTTTCATCTTTCCCAGTTTCAACCCCTCTACGTGGTCCAATGCTGATTTTGCCATCATCATCTTTTGTTGCGGCATGAGAAGCCCATCTTTTCTGGAAAGGAGTGATCCCAACACCAGAGTTGAAACTGGGTTTGGTGTTCAGGCCATGTGCCCATGCTCCAGACCTACAAGGTTGATACCCTGCAGCAAAAAGATTTTAATACCAATAATAGTGACAAAGGGGAGGAACAGTAGACAGAAAATGGAATTCTGGATAGAAGAAGAGTTCACAGAAGAAGAGTTCAAAAAAGACTGGAATCATAAAAAATAAAAACAAAAAGTGAGTGATTGAGGGAGAGTATGATTTATAAGTAGTCACTTATTCACAAGTTAGTCTTGAAGACAATGTAAACTACACGATAAATGGTAACGGAATCTCAAGGGTGTACGGTGGAACTTTAACCTAGCTTCTATAATGACCAATAACCACAGATGTTTATCGCAAATCAAAAACAATGAATGTACAAATTTTTTACTCTCTCTTTTTTTCTTTGGTACTGTTCAGATCTATTGACACTCACAAAGAACAGCCCAGATGTTTCATACGAAAGAGTAAAAGGTAGCATAATGACAGTGGTCATAGCATGAAATAGTAATAGCTTCATCATTAGTCCTACAGGCTCAAGTTAACAAATTCAAGACAGTCTACTAGCAATAATACACTCAAAAATAGCAAAATGAACAGAATACCAATGCCTGATTCCACCCTAACAAATGGTCCAATTTCCAGAACACTTTGATTTTGAAAAAAGGGTTTCCCGTAATAATAGCAAAGCACCATGTGGGATTGTGGGTGCAAAGAACTGTGTTTTTCACCAGCATAATTTACAATAGCCTGAAAGAGAAAGAAAGGCACATCCTTTTTACCATACCTAATCTGCCTAAGCTAGAGGCTGAGCCAAGTCTCAAACTTAGTCTAATCATTCACGAAAACTAGAAGATCCAGAACATGGTCAGGTATGATTGAAATGAAAAACACGAGAGATAAACACAGACTTGCTGTGATTGTTGTGAATTGGTCAATTGGGTATTGAATTCACTATGGTTTTCAGTACAATTCCATTATTTGAGAAAGAAGAATGCAAATGATAGACAGAGATCTTAAACCCTAATAGAAAAGAAATCAGAATAATAGCACAGGAACTAAGCGAATGGATACGAACCTGCAATGAGGTTTGACGCTGCGAGCTGTTTAGACTGTGATCGCAGCAAGTGAAGGAGAGCCGACCTCGACATCTGCTTTACTTCTCTACTCTGATTCTGAGCTACAGCCTACAGCCACCAATTTTCACTTTCAGGGTTTAACATTCCCAATTTCCCATAAGAAAGTCTGGCCCCAAAAAAAACAGTAATAAAAAAATTCCTATATATTCATTTAAGCCAAACAATTGAACAAGAACGGGCATTTGGTCTAGTGGTATGATTCTCGCTTAGGGTGCGAGAGGTCCCGAGTTCAATTCTCGGAATGCCCCCTTTCTTTTTGTCACTGTAATTTAGTGCCCAGTTTTCCCTGGGCCCCACACCTATTTTCTTACTCTTCTAGACAAACCGCCACTCCAACCTATTCCTATGATCCTATCTCATTCGCGCGTTTTCTCTTTATCGGGTTCTAGCTTAGTCAGACAAGTGAATTCGACCCCTGTTTTGGTATCAATTTTTCAGCCCACCATTCTCATCTATCCAGAAGCTTGAGAACCAAGCAAACCCAACGCCACGTAACTCACCACCATCTATTTCTAGAAGCACTACTCCATATATATACAAACCCTTCAACTCTTTAAAACCCAAATTATCAAACACCACATCATCACCAATCTCTCTACTACTCACCCATTTTCAATTTTCAATTCTCATCACTTACCCAAATCGGCAATGGACTCTTACGATCTACATTTCGAAGCTCCACTACGAGAATTGGATATCGAAGAACGAGAAGAAGATGCGCTTTCTTTTTGTGATCTCCCACTCCACGAACACAGCGAAGAAGAAAGCCATGCCTCTGTTTCCGACCCAGAAGACTTCTTCGAATTCGCGATCGACCCAATCCACGGCTATTTCCCGATGGACGTAGTGATCTTCTGCGGCAAATCCATCCTTTGCTCAAAGCCCATCACCATTATTCCAACCCCGGAGCCGCAACTCAACAAACAGTTTAGCTCCAGATCCGAATCCTTCAAACTCGGGCACTGTCCCAATTCCCAACCTCACGCATTTCAAGAACACAAGAGCCTGAAGTCGAAGTCGCGGAAGCATGTGATAGGACTGGTGAAGTACCACCACCAGGAGATGGACTTGAACGAGATAAGAAAGCGGCAAAGTAGGCGAGCTCCGGCGGCGATGTTTCCCGTTAGTGGCGGGGAGAAACCGGAAGTGAACAGCCAAGGCAAAGAGCAGTCGGGTGTGATGAGACCGCTCAAGTGTCGGTCACACTGGTTAAGCGCGTTGGCTAAGGCAGTAAGGCGGCTCTGAGGACGTGGTTTTAGACTTTTTAGTCATGGATATAATAGTGGTTCAAAGTCTAGGACTGGGAGAATATGGTTTTGTTTATTTGTTCATCATGTACAAAACTAATTTTGATTAGTTTACAATTCTTTTAATACAATTAGTTTACTCATCAGAAGATTCTTTTGATCAAATTTGTTACCATTAGTGTGAAATATTGTGGTCAAAGGTCAAACCAGCCAGATGATTCTAAACTATAATTAACAAAGGATAATTTTTAGGTTCCATTGAACTTATAATTGAATCTCATTGTCTACTCTTGTTGTGATTAATGAATGAATTGTCAACTTACAGATTAAATCAAATTGTTTATTTTTTAAACTATTTTTTAATAATTGTAGAATATTAAACAAATTGAAGATCACGTAGTCATCCAACTTTATCGAATAAATTGGCAAACAACCAAGATTCTTATGATGAATTGTCCATTTATTTGTTATATCTATGGCTAATCCATCTGTAGTTTGATTATTTGTAAATATGATGTTCGACGCGCCTTACGCGCATTCCCCTGAAGCATCTGCTTAGGGTTTTGCAAGCGCAGTCTATGGCGCTCCTTCGTCACCAGCGTCAAGACGCACTGACTTCGGCGACGATGAGAGGAGGCGTCGGCGTCAGAGCTTTTCGTCGTCGACGTCCTGCATCTGCCCTAGAGATTGCCCAACGTTTGATTTCGTTGGCTGCACGTTCTGAACCTACTGACTCAACGCCAGTGCTTAGGTCGTCTTCTTCAAGCCAGTCGGCAAGTATGTCCCAGCCAACACGAATTTGCTGCCCATGGTCTTTCATGGATTTTTCATCCCCGAAGCCTTTGGCACAAACCACCTTCACCTCCATTGTTGGAGACGCATGTGCAACAAGCACGTTGCCAATTCCTGAGATTCGTGGTGACAAGATTTATGTGAAGATTAGTGAGGATTTGTATCAAGAGCAATTGAAGATGTTTCATACAAATCTCATTGGTAGGCTCCTTCTTCGCAAAGGATCAGTTCCTTTGAGAACTGATGCTATCAAGACCTCTCTTACTGCCATATGGAAACCCACAAAGCCATGGCGACTGGTTCCTTTAGGCAGAGGTTTTTTTGACATCCACTTTGACAGTGAGGATGACATGAAACGAATTTGGAAAAGTGGGACGTGTGCTCTGGCTAATGGTATTTTTCGATTGTCAGAATGGAAGCCCGACTTCAATCCAGGGGATGCTCTTCCTCAGACTCATTCTCAGGTGTGGATTCGAATTTCTGGATTAAGCCAAGATTATTGGCATCCTCGGCATCTTATGGAGATTGTCAGTGGGGTTGGGACGCCATTACAACTTGATAAAGCAACGAAGGAGCTTCAATTTGGCTACTATGCTCGCATCTTGGTTGACATTGACTTATCTCAAGATCATCCGACTTCTCTCATGGTGGAAAGAGGTAATCATGCTTTCTCCGTTTTTATTGATTATGAGACTTCTCTAGCTAAATCAAACCTTGTTAAGGAAAGGCCTAAGTCTCGCTCTCATAAGCGTGGTCATCAAATTGACCATCCTGTGGGTGCAAGAATTCAGCCTTCTCGCCAAGAGTACAGGGCCAAAGCTACTCAAATCCCAGTCATTGACCACCAGACTATCCCAGTCATTGAACAACAGGCTACTCAAATCTCAGTCATTGAACAACGGGAAGTCAGGACTGCTCATTGTGAGAATCCTTTGGTTTCCCATCATCTAGAGACTGAAAACAGGTTTACTGTGTTTGCTAATGAGCCTTGTGAGCCTGTCTTGGAAGACCATAATCACGACCTCACTGCGCCAATACTGGCTCCGGTTAATAACAACATTGTTGTAGCGGAGCATGCTAACACTTTGGATGGCAATGATTTTATGGGTTCTACTTCATCAGAACCTCAAGCCCCAAACAAATTTTGTTGGGGTGATTTGGCAAACGAAGAACCCCTTGGGCATCGTCTCTCTACTGAATCTGATCTCAATGTTGATAATTCTTGGCTTGATGAAGGTAATGCAACTTTGGACGATGAAAATCTTCTTCAAACACTCCCAAAGATTCGTCACAAAAAATTGAAGACTAAACAAGGCCATTCGAGTTCACGGTATCCTACTCGTGCTCGTACTCCTACTGTGCGTCTCGATCTTTGATTTAGCTGGCTATTGCTATTGTTTTGGTTTTGCCTTATGTTTTGTTTTCCTTTCCTCATAGGGGTTTTGGTTTCTTGTCCCCCCCTATTTGTTTTCTTCTTCGTTTAATAAACTATTTTTTAGCCAAAAAAAAAAAAAGATTTGTAAATATGATGTTTAAACAGTGAGTTAGAAAAATAAACCGTTCCATATGTGACATGTATAGGGTGAGGATTTGTTATTCACAACTTAGTTGGCAAGGAGTTAAAAGAGTAGACTGTAGACCTAATAATTTTAAACTGACTAGCCAAAATAACTTTATAGTTAGAGCATATCCAACATACTAGCCATTTTGAAAAAAAGTTAAAATTTAGCTATTTTTGACACAATTTATCACTTAAACATAATAGCTAAATGAAAGTCAAATTTAGCTTTAGCCAAAATTTGTAGCTATATTTAGCTAGATAGGTGAAAGAATATAACTAAATCCTAAATTGACTTATAGATAGCTACCCTCTGCTGGAGCAAAAGTGAAAAACTAGCTAGTTATATTTCACTTTTAGCTATATTATCTGATGAAAATAGGTTTTACTGTTGGAGATGCTCTTACTTAGGCTAAAATTTGGTTAAAATATAGCTAGCATTGCTAAAGATGCTCTTAAATGAACTTTTAACAATATTTAACTAGATTTTGAAGAAAAACTCAACTCCAGTAGAGTAACCAGAATAAAGTTATATTTAAACAAAACTCAACTCTAGTAAAGAAAAACTCAACTCCAGTAGAGATGCTCCTTCTTTAATTTGACTTTTAGCCACGTTTAATTTTTTTTTTTTGCTCAGCCTAACTTATCTTTCTTGTTCAACTAATTCCATTTTTTTTCCTTCTCTTTAGTATTGCTATATGCATCGGCCGGCAGGTAGATCTTTAAACCGTAGTCTAGATTGGTAATCCCAAATCTAGAAGGCAACTTTGTAAACTATAACAGACTTTTGACAACATAATATCAAACTGTTGTTATATATTTTTCATCTAAAACGTAACTATTAATGTTCCGGATGTAAAGTCTTTAGTGTGTATTAATGTTCAATCTTGCATATCCTTGCACTTTTAATGTAACCGTTGCAAGACATCGTTGAAATAGCATTCAAGAGTGTACACAATTTCTCACCGTAAACAAAGTTGCAACGTATAGGAAGATAAAAGTGAAATCTATATATTGAATTATTTTCCAATTGTCCTAGCAAACAAAATTGCAATCCAACGTTATATATTTATTTATTGGAAAAAAAAAAGACCAAATTTTCACTTGCTGACGATGCACTCTTCTAGTAGTTCATCCCATCTAATTTCTACTCCGTAATTCTCCCTCTTCACTTTTCAAATCTTTTGCATCTAGCTAGCTTGTCTTTTCCTCCTTCCAGAAGCCTTGGCACCAAAACACCTCTCTTTTCTACTATTCTATCTACCACTTCTAGAAAGTCCAATACTAACTTGATTAAGGAACCAACCTCCCTTTTTCATTTCCACAAACACATTAATTAATTACCATATATAAAGCAGTTCCCCACTCACATCTTCACCATCTCATCCCAAATATCATACTCTCTCAACTTCTCTCAAACCCTAAAACAATGGCAGACTACAACAACAAAGACCTCTACGACACAGACGACACCCTCTCCTTCTGCGACTTCTCCGTCTTCAACGATGAGTACGACAACAACTACTCCGCTCCTCAGTTCCCAGAATCACCTGACGACTTGTTCGAGTTCCTCATCGACCCAAACAGCTGCGAACTCGACTCAACAACAATGGAGACGATAGTCTTCTGCGGCAAAACCATGAACACTAGCACTGCACAGCAACCTAAACTGGTGACAAGAGACCCACGAAACGGCCTCTTCTTGTTCAAAACCAACTCCTTCAAGCGATCTCAAAGTTTCCGATCCCTTGAACTCGCCACCAAACCCTCGTTCAAGTCTTCACCGGCGACCGCGAGCTGCCGGTTCCAGAGCGTCAAGTCGCGGAAGCACAAGATGGTGCTGATTGGGTCGTTGTCGAAGCCTCAGCCGAAGATGGTCCTCAGCGATATAAAGAAGAGGCAGGGGAGGCTGGCTCCGGCTCCCTTGTTTCCGGTCCACGAAGGCGGAGAACCGGCTGCTGACGGTGGTAGTAGGGCCCACAAGGTGAGCCTGCTTCGGCCGCTCAGGTGTAGGGCCCACTTCATGAGCGCGTTGGTGAAGGCTTCCTTTGGTTGTATTCCATCACCACGACCGGTCAACCACGCTGCATTGACTTAGAGCCACCAACGTGATTGCTTATACTGTATACATTTTCATACTCTTGGGAGGATTTTTTTTTATTTCCCTTAATATTTATTTTGGTATTTCGTTTAATATTTTTTTTGCTTGGTCATGTGTGGACGAAGTTTTATTTATTTTCTTTTTGTAAAATAAAAATAATAATTTTCCCATCGTGTTTCTTCTCCTGATAGTGAAGTTCTACTTTGTTTGCAATTTAGGTTCACCTAACACACGACTAAAAAGTCCATGCATGATACTAATTTATCATGAAATTCTTTAGCAAATTAAATTAGTGTAAAGCATGCTCAACTCTCTTGAGGTCTCATTGTTGAATTCAAAATAAGCTGCCAAGCCAAAGACCGAAGTAACTTTTCATAGATTAGTATAGGTTTATATCTAATTCAACTTCTAAAGTGATTCCATTAGTTAAAAAAATAAAAAATAAAACAAAAACAAAAACAAAAATATTCCTCAAAGGAGTGGAGACAAATACTTTGCTGTATTAGACCTAGTCTTCACCGTTGAATCCTTATGGTTCCTTTTGGTACATTCTTCCGGTTCCTCTCCCCACTCCTTGCCTGGTCTACTGATTTTTCTCCACTCTCGTTTTCGATCGAGTGTGGTATGAAGTTTTTTGTTCAGAAGCATGCGTCGCTTTTGTTATGCGGTTGGTTGGTGTGTCCTCCTCTGGTGGGCATTTGGAATTGGGTGGTAGTTGTCGACAAGTATGGGGTTGGGTGAACGTTTGCTGTTAAATATGGTGTTTTAGGGTTGAGAATTCATCTGGTTGGACGTCCAAGGTTACTTTTGATCGATGCCTTATTTTTGGATCGGGTTTGTTGTTGGTGTCTTGAGCTAGATCTGTTTTGAAATCGTTGAAGTACCCGTTTGAATTTAAATTGAAGTTGTCGTCACAAGTGTCTACCTCGTTTTTTTTTTTTTGCTTTTTTCTTAATAGCTATAAGTTTCACACTTTGTTACGAGTCCCGAGTTATTATTATTATTATTATTGGGCTTTGTACTTACTATTGTTCATAGTGTTATCACCGGTTGATTAGATGAAATTGGTTTGATAATGACTCTTTCTAATGTACCCTTTCGGATGAGTCATTATGTGTAGTTCGTTTCATAGCAATAAAATTATCGATCAGCACCTTCCGGTAAAAAAATTATACAAAATATTATGTGCACTATTAGCATCCCTTTTCTCCTTGAGCTTGCATTATCCGAAAATAGAATGAAAATTCTTAGTTTCTCCCGATGTACATTTTACTCGCCTACAAATCTACAATTCATAGAGGTTTTCTCTTCTATATGTTTTGTAGAAAGTGACATCAATGCATTATGTTGTACACCAATTAAGTGCTCACTCAATTTAGTGTTGTAATAAGTGAGCCCCTATTGGTTGTTAATCACATACATCAAGAATGTATTTTTGGATTATGATACTAACTCCGGAGGTTTTTTGCTTGATCATTAATGCATGTTATTGTTCTAATTTTTGACTTATTGTATAAAGTAAAACATTTTGTTCATCAAATGAGACGATGAAACAATTCTCAAGCAGAAAGTATGATTTTCACTCTTTGACACTTGATCGATTTAGAACATTTTAGAAAAAAAAAAAAAAAACAAAGAGAAAAACGCCTAAAATTACAGAGGAAGGGTAAAACATCCCTCGGTAAAACATCCTTATTAACCATTGAAACAGAGGAGGGTGAAAAAAAAAGGAGGGGAAACGAACGAGGGTGGAACAAAAGCCGACGCCGTTATAGGCACTACAAGCTTCGCAACCGCAGCAGAAATCTTCTTACACAGACAAATTCCCCTGCCCAAACCTAATTTCAGCTCCTCCGTCGTCGTTTTGGTACCCAATTCTTCTCTTCTACGTATTGCTTCGTGTAATTCTACTTTTAGCAGTTGAATACTATTTACTTTGTCCAATACTAATTACTTACTGGCAAATACATCGCCTAAATTTTCATGCTTTTGGTTCAGATGGATCAAATGGAGGCACCAATTGTAGATGTCAGCCATGGTGGAGTTGTAGATTTTACTGGCAATGGTGCAGAAGCCGAGTCTTTCAAGCATCGAGTTGATGAAATTTTCGTTCAGGTTGATAAGGTATTCAAAGCTAGTCACTTTGCTCTCCCTCATTTTCACTGGTTTTGGTTAAAATCACAAACTTGATAAGGTATGGTGTACCCATTTGAGATTGTCATCATAATTTGATTAGCAATTGTGAAATTCAGATAATTTTTCGGGGTTATGCTGTTGGTTTTCAAGTTTGAAGTGTGTGGTTTTACAATTCGATTTGTTGGGTTTTACTTAAAATGCTGAATTGTGTGGTTGATCATGAGGTAAGTGTTGGTGAAGGTCCAGTCATTTGGATAATGATGCTGGTATTGTCTGTTTTGTTGGTTTTTGCAGCTTGAGCAAAGAGTGAATGAGATAGAGCAGTTTTACTCTAGCGCGAGTAAAAAGCAGGCGAATGCATGTAAGGGTGGATCAACTGTGAAGGATAAAGATAAGCATATTCCGAGTATGAAGAAGCAGCAGCAAGAGGCAGCATTGAGGGAAGCAGCTGCTGCAAAGAGAATGCAGGAACTCATGCGCCAATTCGGCACAATATTGCGTCAAGTAATGAACTTGCTAGCCATCATGTTGTGTTCTGTGTGTATAAGTGTGCATGATTCGGGATCTTTTTTCTCTTGAAAATTGTAATATAGTAAAAGTTGTTGGCTCCCCTTGTATGAAATTTATGCATGTGTGCGTGCAACTGTGAATAAAATGCTGTAATCTTGAAATCTTCTGTTCTTCTATGCGGGAAGCACAGTGGTTATGCTCTAAATCACTTTCAATTTGGCTGTAACATCAGGGTGTTTCTGAGTTTGTATGTGACGTTTCTGATCAGCGAGTTCCGAGTTGTTTTTCTGATGTAGATTTTGCCTTTTGTAATCAGATTACACAACACAAGTGGGCATGGCCCTTTTTGCAACCTGTGGATGTAGAAGGTCTTGGTTTACACGATTATTATGAGGTAAAGTTTATTCTTCTTCAACCTTGTGTTGCGACTGGTGTAGAATTCATGTTTCCTGTGTAAATATGGTCTTGATGCTTTGTCTTAATCTGCTTGGCACGGCAACTTCCAGAAAGAGTGTAATCATGCAATTTTATGTCTTATGTGTAATGAAGAACTTATAGATATTTACTGTTATACGTCACATTCTAGGTCATTGACAAGCCAATGGATTTCAGTACAATTAAAAATCAAATGGAGGCCAAGGATGGTACTGGGTATAAAAACGTACGGGATATATGTTCTGATGTGAGGTTGGTTTTCAAAAATGCGATGAAATATAATGAGGAGAGAAGTGATGTTCATGTTATGGCGAAAACGTTGATGGCAAAATTTGAGGAAAAGTGGCTGCAGGTTCTGCCTAAAGTTACCGAAGAGGTATATCCCAAATGATGTACTATGATTTACACTTTCCTCCACGGTAGTCTTTATCATTTGTGGTTCAATAATGCTGATCGTTTGGAATAGAGATATTCATAGCATCTTGGTTAATTATTTCTTGATAGTCTACAACTTCTGAGCAATATACTTGCAGGAAAAGAGGCTAGAAGAGGAGGAGGCAGAAGCACAGTTAAATATGCAGCTTGCTGAAGAGGCTGCTCATGCTAAAATGGCTAGAGACTTAAGTAACGAGGTGTGTTAGACATAAACAACCTTCTTATTTATATATATGATTAATTTGGAATGGAAGTCGTTGTAAATATAATAGAATTTGTTTATAAATCCTCTGATGTCTTCTTTTCAGCTTTATGAGGTTGATATGCATTTGGAAGAACTCCGAGATATGGTTGTTCAGAAGTGCAGGTTGTTTAATAACATCTTATATAGAATGCATTTATCTACATTTTGATCTAATATATTGCAATTAGGCATCTAGTGATGTGTGTATGCATGCTTCGGAATCTCTCTGTGTCTATGTGAAGGGAAAGAGTGACTGTTCCTGTGCACGGATGGAGTTGCATATAAATGCCTCTCCAGCCTCCATGTCTAATTTTGAGTATGTTGCAGAAAAATGTCAACTGAAGAAAAGAGAAAGCTTGGGGTAGCCCTTAGCAGACTGTCCCCTGAGGATCTCAACACGGCACTAGAGATTGTTGCACAAAGTAATCCAGGTTTCCAAGCTACTGCTGAAGAGGTGGACCTTGACATTGACGCCCAGGTCATGATTTATATTTCATTATCATTTGTTGCCTAACTTCTGGTCTGTTCCCTTTTCATGTTCTCATACTGTATGCAACTGGTTGCTGAGTGTTTTATACATGTTTTGCAGACTGAATCTACCTTGTGGAGGTTGAAGTTTTTTGTGAAGGATACTTTAGAAGTTCAGGCCAAGAGCTCCGCAAGCATAGGCGCCAACAACAATGACAACACTAACAACCACAACAGCGGTAACAAAACAAATAAAATCAACAACGCTAATAATAAGCGGAAAAGAGAGATTTGTAATGCTATTGCCAAAACCAATAAAAAGAATAAAAAACCATCTTCTTGATCATGCCATGCTGTGGGAGGCGGCATTTAGGTTGTTATTTTGGTTACATTGCAATTCCCTTGTTGTAAGTTTAGGAAAATTGTAAAAACAGTTATATTTTATGTGATGTTTCTTAATGAAACAAGCAAAGTTCAGTTTTGAAGTCTGCTTCTGAATCTCCTGATGGTGATGATCTGCCCATGTCTGTCAAATTTACAACAAAATACAGATCAGAAGAAGACATCATCTTCTATTCTCTTTTATATCTATTTTTTCTTCAGCCAATTAATTATTTTTCTGGTCAACATACTAGTTTCTATGCAAGCTATGACTCATGACTTGTGATGAGTAGTCTAAGTTTGCTCTCCTGGTCACAAAATGGGAACAATGTGGCTCTGAAATCTTCAAACGTTCAAACCACATCCAAAAGCTTTTGATTGAGTTTATGAATCAAAATGCAATCCAAGTATACGTGAGGTTTCGAGTTAGAATCCTTCTCTACTAATTTTTTGATTGAAAAGCAAGTCATATATTTCAACATTCATGATTTTAATTGAGACAATTAGAAAACGTTGTAGAGGATTTGTCTAAACTTCATAGAAATTCCATGAATCACAAGTTTTGAATTTGAAGTCAATTGACTGAAACTCTTAATAGAATCGTCATCAATTAAGCTTACAAATGACTCGTTGGAAGGTTTGCCAAGTCGTTCCTTGACCAACAATTTTCCATGAATTTCATATCGATCGACGTCTGTGAATTATTCCATTACCTAAATTACCATTTTCTTAATGGTTTTATTTTTTCTAGAAGAAAATCTATTCTGGTTAATTACCAAAAATAAGAACCTATACCTAGCAAAAGTATAAAGTACAATCTATTTCCCTTTTGTGTGTAAATGTGACAAAGTGTTTGAAGCTCATGTCAGCCGCAACTGTCACTTTTGTAGCTGCCGACCGATTTGTAGAAAAAACGAAAGTGAAAACATCAAGCGTCTGACACAACTTTAAGAAGTTGTCATGGAATTCTGAGCTCTTCCCCATCCAATCACACACCGCCATCGAAACTAGTAAGACGTTTTCCCGAAGCAGACAACCCAAACCCGGACTTTAACGGCGTCCCAAAACTGGATTGCATAAATCGTCTTCACGTCCGCCCCAATACGGTCACCGGTCTCCCCCAAAGTCTATTTAAGCTGAAAGAAACGTAAACGTCACTAATGATGGCGCCACAACTGAGGCCCTGAGTGAACCTACTCTCAATTCTCCGACTTGTCGTCTCGATTCAGTGTTGGGTATGCATTCCACCATATGCAGCTTGTTAAATTTTTCTGGGTTTTGATTTTTGATCGAGTTTCTGGGTTTTGGGATTCAGGTTGGGCTTGGTTTGTTGGGGTTTGCAGCTGGAATGGGTTCAGCAGCTAAGGAAATGGATTTGGTATCTCAATGCAAGGTGAATTTAGCTTGGTTTCTTGTTGTTCAACTTAAAGTCGTGTGCTTTATTAGTATGGGTGTTGTAATTTGTAGTTGGGTTTTGAATTTGCAATTTGATTGTTTGTAAATTCTCGTCTTTCAGAGCAAGTTGGCATCTTTTCGAATTAAAGAGCTCAAAGATGTTCTGACCGAGCTGGGTCTCTCAAAGCAAGGGAGGAAGCAGGTAGTTTCTAGTGTCTATAAGGACTTAAATCAATTATAGCTACCGTGCCGCCCATGCATTCCAGTAGTTGCTTATTGTTGCTCTACTCTAAACATTTGATCTTGCTCTTTACCTTTTAGGAGAGATTTTATAGCTATTGTACAATGCTCTCTCAGTTGCCCCACATGTGCCGGCTAGTGTTGCCTTTCAGTTATTTACAAGCGTGTTTTACAAATTACGTTTATTGTGGTTTTTCTAGGATCTTGTGTTCACTTGGTTTTAGATTTCTTGGTTAATTTTTGCTTGCAGCTCTCAATCAGACATCTTTTAGCTTCTCATTAACTCATTGTTTGAAGAAGTTTGCACTGTCTAAGTTAGTTTTTTTATGTTTTCCTTTATGCTTACTTATATCTGTTGAGTGATGTAGTGCTTTGTTTCTTCTAATTTTGTCATATGAGGTAAACTCTCTGTTGTGCATTTCTTTGCTTCGCAGGATCTGGTTGACAGAATCTTAGCATCAGTTTCGGATGAAGAAAGTAAGTTCTTCAACCACATCATCATCCTCACTCCAGATAAGATTTAGTTTTCTCTCTAGTCATTGTCCCTCTTGCCAAACTGCAGTAGTTGACTATGAGCAGAACCCAGTGGCACTTGGAGCTGTTTAAGGTTTAGGTGTTTAGAATGGTCTCCAGGCTTTTTTAGATTTTTTTCTTGGTTCTGGAATAATTGATCAAATTCAGATAGTTAGACTCAAGCTCCTTGTTCTTTCATGCACTGAATGCTTCATAAGAAATCTGATTAAGCTTCTTTTATTTGATCGTAAATTCTGTGCAGCATCCAATACACGCAGTTTGTCAAAGAAAAAAATCATTGAGAAGAACGGAGTAGCACAAATTATTGACGAAGCTCACAGGTGCTACAATTTGTTAGTGTTTTTATTTATGCCTTTCCTGTTAAGTTTTATTTTTTCATTATTTTTAGTTATGCGTCTTTTGGGGCTTTTTGGACCTTCATTTTATAAAGTGTGTTGCAATTACTGAGTATATACAATTCTGTAGTTTATGTGCCTTCTTCTAATTCTTCCTTGTATCCTTTTCTGTGTGCTCACAAGTCTGTAATTATTTTGTTCTCTCTATCTCATGGGATTTTGAACTGGAATATGTATTGTATTGTCTCAGAAAGATGCTGGGTACACCGTCAACTGATTCTCCAACAAAGGAACAGAGTGGTTCAGATAACTGCAGTGCGAAGCCTATAAAGGAAGTTAAAAATTTGAATGGTCCAGATGTGAAGATTTCTTGCCCCTGTAAAAGTTCATTGTCTACTGAGTCAATGATACAGGTTTGTACATTTGCTTTAATAAGGACCATATAAGTGTTTTAGCTAATACTGTTTGTTTCATCCACTGATTTTTTCTACATCAGTTTGTATGAGTGCAGGTGCATTCCAGCATTCATTGCAAATTGCATTCAAATTGTTATGATGCTTTTTTCGTTTTTCTCCATTTTCGATTTCTATTGCTGAAGTGGAGATTACAAAGGCATGCGTTATAGCTATTAGAATTTAGAACAAAAGAGTAAACCCTAAAAGAAGGATTGAGCCAATAACCTTGACACCATACTTCTAAGTCATAAGGCTTGAGCTAACATGCCATGATATCAAGCAAACTAATTTTAAAACTTGATGTGAATGTTTGTATAATTAAAAGGTTCTAAATAAATTGGACTTTGACTCCCATGTACAAAATTACAAATTTCAGTGGTGATTGCATTGCCAATATCTATGGGGTTTATGAGATTTTCTCAGGACGGTTAATGGTGCCTTATATGGGTTTAGTAATTTTTTCTGACTGTTCTGCTCCCCAGGGCGAGTAGACCTACTCAAGTTTGTATCAAGCCAAAGAAGACCTATTAAAAATATCCAGTTTGAAAAAACAGATCCCAATATCATTTGCCAGTCATGTTTCTCCTCTATCCTCTATAGTCATTAAAAGTCCTCCAACCTTTTTGCAGCAAGTTGTTACAAGTTTGGATGATTAGTAATTAAGTATCAACGCTGCTTCCTGAAATTCTATTCTCTTGAGAACACTTATGTTAAGAGACACACACACACACACACACACACACACACATATATTGAGGCCATAAGAGCTGCATTGCTTCTGGAGCACACTGTAATCAGTAATTTGCATTCTTATGAATTTGAGGGTCAAACATTATTTGTTATACACATGTGAATCAAAGTTAGATAGTTAATGAACATGGTTTTTCTGGTTTGTCAAAGAACTGTCTGAAACCCTTTTAAACTATTCTTTTCAAAAAAAGAAATGAATAGTTAGGCTTGAACTGCCCTCTTTAACAAGGCCTCTGGTTCCACAAAACTTGTTTGCACCTCAATTTAATCAATTTTTTTTTTAACTTTTGTTGTAAATGGCGTTCATCCCGACCCTTGCATGTTTACTTATTTCCTCCATCTATTTATTTTTGAAAGTCAGTTATGGGCCAGTATTTTATCTACTGTAAGTTTGTGAATATGACATAGGTCATTTATACCTTCTCTGGATCTACTCACAAATATTGGACCTGCCTAATTCAGTTATATGTTATCCGCAGTGTGTGGATCCAACATGTCAAGTGCAGCAACATATCAGCTGTGTGATTATTCCTGAGAAAACAAAGGATTGCAGTCCACCAGTTCCGCCTCTATTCTACTGTGAAATGTGTCGTCTCAAACGAGCAGATCCGTATGTATTGTGCATTTCCTTATTTTGTTTTAATGAGTCTTCATTATGAAATGAAAATATGAAGTTCCAATTGTGAAGCCTATCTTTTGATACATGGAATGGAAGGCTTACTTTTGGTTTTCAAAGACATGTTTTAATGGTTTGAAACAGGCATCAGTTGTGTTTATTGTCTTTAATTCTTAATACTCGATCAGGAATGTTATTGTATGTGAAACTTTACTGATCATTCAGTTTGTATATACTTGGGCTGGAATTTAGGTTCAATGTGGATTGTTACAATAAATTATTTTTTTTGTTGATGAGCTCATACAATATATATATATATATATATATATATTTAACTCTATTTCTTCCCAAATGAGGGGTTTCTGATATTTTTTCATATCTTCCAATATACAGTTATTGGGTGACTGTGGTGGATCTAGTATCTGCAGTGAAGTTAGGTGCTTCAAATATTCCAACTGATGGGTATCTCTCTCTCTCTCTCTCACACACACACACACACACACACTCACATTAAAACTGATTTTTTCATGACTTGTCTTTCCATGTTTATGCAAGATTTGTTTTTGGTTTTGTTTTTTTTTTTGCTCACAGATGTTGGATTTGTAGAGCTTGTTAATATAGCCTTTAAACCTTAACTGTTTAGTTATATTCATCAGTTGCAATATTCCCTCTCTTCTTCTTTTTTTTAAGTCATGTGTTCTGATATGTTTAAATATTATTCTGTTATCAATGATTTCAGTGCAAATCCAACTCAGAATGTGGAGAAAAATTTTCAACTTTCCAGAGCCAATAGAGATCTACTTCAGCAGAATGAATATGATGTTCAGGTTTGTTTATTTTGTTTAGTGTTGTAAGTGTGAAAAGTCATCTTTGGTGATAGTTGTAGTAATTTATCGAGTATTTGCTGTGAAATTTAGTTATTTACATGTTGTACCTATATTATACAGGCTTGGTGTATACTTCTCAATGATAGTGTTTCATTTAGGATGCAATGGCCTCAGCATGCAGAGTTACAAGTCAATGGTATGCAATTTGGTGATCCTTATTGATGATACATGGAGTTGTATAACTATATGGTTGCTCCGTCCGTCTCTCTCTCTCTCTCTCTCTCTCTCTCTCTCACACACACACACACACACACACACACACATTTTCAATGATGGTGGTAATCAGGCCTATATACCGGGACGGCAAAATTGCCCATTGGGTATCCACAACCATCAACTTCCTTCCCTCCCTTCCCTAGAGGGAAATGGGAGATTTATGGTGACTGGCGCATACCTGCTGTTTTTTTTTAATCATCTCTACTAGACCCAAGGGAATAGTTTCAGGTACTTGGGGCTAATTTATGGTGGTAGACCTTTCTGTTAGGTCAAGGTGGTTTTAGTCAATCCCTTTAGGTTGAGGCGGTAGCCCTCTCTGCTTCAGCCTTTGCAGGCTGTGACCTTTTGCTTCAAGAAAGCCAAACATTTCCCAGAAATCTTAAATATTGCTGCTATCCTCCCTTTTTTTTTTTGGACTGAAAACTTAGGGTTTGTCTCAATAGTGCAACTTAAATATTTGGTTCACCCAACACAATTTGGTTCTCTAAGCTTAAATTCACAAACTTTCTTGAGCCTAACCCTTGTGAGTCCCAGACTCCTAGGTAGCCCCTTTATATTAGAGCTGTCCTGTATCTGTGATATGCAGATTAAACATTGAAGAGACATACGAAGATGCGTTTAAATAGATCCTCTATTCATTTGCCCAGGAGATAAATAGGTCATGGTTACTGAGTTCGGCCTGATATTTAGAGCAGCTTGGATGACCTAGAGCTAGAAGTTAATTCTTTTGGTCTACAAGCTGGCTAGGCTTACAATTGTTCTTTTCCTTTTAAGTTCCATTAAGGAGATGAATCCCTCTGATCAACTAACATTTAAATTTGTACCCTCTTTACAGGTATGAGTGTCAGGGCAGTTAATAGACCTGGACATCAATTGTTAGGTGCTAATGGCCGTGATGATGGAGCGTTAGTGAGTCTATTTCACTTCTGCTTTTATACGTTCATGTTTTTTTTTTACATGAATTAATTCCTCATCCAAGGCAATTCTCTAATTATTGCATTATTCGTTGTTGATGATTAAGGCTCATTTCCTAAGAAGGCATATATATTTTTCGGCTCTATCCTTTTTAATGTTCTAGAATTATTTGTTTTTACATTCTTATCTGCTGTGTGCTTTGATTGTTGTACCTCTGCTAGTTGCTTAATCAATATTAAATATTTAGAAAAAAAAAATTAATTCATTATGTATTAATTTTTTAGTATAATCAGATACAAATAATTTAGCAAAATAGGTTTTGGTCTAATTTAACCTTTCTTTATTTCAGATCACATTATACATTGGGGAGGGAATCAATAAGATTTCATTATCAGGATGTGATAGTCGTGCTTTCTGTTTTGGTGTCAGACTAGTAAAACGACGAACATTTCAGCAGGTACAACATCACTGATTCTTCATATAATTTGTTTTTGATAGGAAATAATTTTAGGAACATTATTGATCCACGACAAATCTGAAAATCTGAGAATACTCAACTATTCAAGTTCAAATATTAAATTCCAACAAATGATGGAAGATGTTGAAAGGAAGCTACAAATCTGAATTCCATACCATCTCACCAACTGCATTTCTTTATTGCACAACTCAAGGTTTTCAACTTGATTCCTAAAGAAGAAGAGGGTGAGCATTTTGAAGATGCACTTGCACGAGTTCGTCGTTGCATTGGTGGTGGGGCTGCCATGACACATGAAGATAGTGATAGTGATTTGGAAGTGATTTCAGACTCAATATCCGTTAATCTTCGCTGCCCTGTAAGTGATGGTTAATTCTTTTGATATTGTTATGGCCTTTAACTTCTGTGTGCTTTTTGATGTTATTCATGCTTGAGGGGTGATTGGATTAGACATGCGGTTGTCTGGAACAATTTTTTATAATTCTTAGATCCTCGTAAGGAGCTTGCATCTTTGGGCTGCCCACAAATATTAAAGTTATTAAGATTTTTCGTCAAACCTTACCGAAAAAGGAGGTCTTAGATCTTGATTTGAAACTGCAGAGATAATGAGAGAGTAGTCTATGCTAGCGTCAGCAACTATGGGTCTATAACCATGATAAAGGAAGGATAAGATATCATCCCACCCTACACACCATTTTCTGAGATTCCATCCACAGCCTTGTCAAATGGTAAGGCTAAGCGATTATAACCAAGCTGAAACCCAGCCTTTACACGTCAACCAGTCATCGAGCTGATCAAGTCCAATTACAAATTGACAATACAGTCCGTGACTGTAGGCCATAGGCTGCAGATCATAGGCCGTGGGTCGGAAGTCCCTGGCCAGTCCACATCCCCCCCTTATATTCTTAATATATATGTCATGTGATTTATAGTACAAATCTATAAAATATAAGCTTATAAACTAAAAATATTTTCTGTATATATTAAGTTGGTAATATTTTATGTGTAACAAATATGTTGTTTTATATATGTAATTTTCATGGTATTTTGGCTAAAACTTGGGTCATGCCCAGGCCTGTTCAGGCTGAACCTCAGGCTAATATATTGGGGTGGGGTTGCATGTGAACTTCAGGCTAGTGTTTACCAATTTATGACGTGTCATCATTGGTCATTATGTTATGGCTTTGACTATATAATTTAATTAAAGTGTTAAAATTATTCAGTGAAGTGAGATTTTGGTGTAGAGCTAATAATAATGCTGCCTATGGGATAATGTCTACACCTAATTGGCAGATGAGTGGTTGTCGAATGAAGGTAGCTGGCAGATTCAAACCTTGTGCCCACATGGGTTGCTTTGATATTGAAACTTTCGTGGAGCTAAACCAGCGATCTAGGAAGGCAAGTGATACAATATACAAATAAATTTTAATTTTTTAATTAAAAAAAATCTGCACACATGAGCAAGTGGTGTTCTATTGTTGCAGTGGCAATGCCCCATATGCCTCAAGAACTACTCATTGGAGGACATCATCATTGACCGCTATTTCAATCGCATCACAACTATGGTAGTTCCTGTAGTGAACATTATCTGAGTTTATGTAGTGTGAAATCTTATGGAATCAAAGACATTTCATTCTGTTTATCTGTTGCACAGATGCAAAATTGTGGGGAAGACATGACAGAGATCAATGTGAAGCCAGATGGTTCTTGGAGCGCAAAGACCAAAGGTGAGTTTAGCGATCTTGCGCAATGGCATTTTCCTGATGGATCTCCATATGTTGGTATGGGTTTGGGAACCACAGGCCAGTGCAAGCCAGAGCCATGTTCAAATGAAGATGATGGATTTATGTATAATCATGATCTGGGTGACCCATTACACAAAAAATTGGAGGCTTGCGGTCAAAAGGTAATAACGATGAGTAGCAGTGACACTTCCTGTGGCAGAGAGGATGAAGACCCTATTATGAATCAAAAGTGCAGTGTTCATATTGATGTCTCCGCATATGATGACAACGAAGTCAGTTCATTTTCTCCTAACTTTGCCCCAACTTTTGAAATTGGGAATGGTAGTTCTGCTCAAGCTCTGAGTGCTGGTATCATTATTCTTAGTGACTCAGATGAAGAAACTGTCAACTTGGTTTCTCCTAGAGTTATCAACAATACTTTCCCAGTAAGTAGCAGTTCCCTGTCTGCACCTCCTGGCATTTCAGACCCATATGCGTGTGCAAGTTCTTGTTTGGGTCTCTTAAATGGGAATGGCAATGACACTGAGATGTCTCAGTATCCATATCCTATGGGTACTCGACCAGATCCTGGGTTCCAATTATTTGCTTCAGATTCAGATCTCTCAGATGCTTTTATTGATTTGGAGCAGACATCAGTTGACGTGTCAGCTCCAGTTAATGGTAACACCTTTGTTTCAGATAAAAATCTAAACCCAAATGGACAAGTTTTAAACTCTTCTATTTCCCATACCAATGCTAACTTGGATAGCTTGGTTGATATTCCTTTGGCCTTTGCTAGTGAGGACCCCTCAATGCAAAGTTTTCTTCCAAGTCAACCCTCTTGTTTGTTGGAGCAGTCTGATTTTGGACGACCTCCACCAGTATCAAATGGCATTAATAGTGAGGATTGGGTTTCTCTTAGCCTTGGTAGGATAGGTGAAAGTATTCCCAATGATGTTGATGCATGCGCTGAACCTGCAGACACAAATGGACTACATTTGAGAAATCAATCTGGATCAAATAAGGGTAATAATCTTCATTTATCTAGAACTGTAGTTGTTGAACCCAGATTTAACTTGACTTTGGAATTCTGAAATTTTTATTGTCTGATTTAATAATGCTTCAAAATGAACATTACCTATAATTTCGACTGTTTCACCTATTTGTGGCTCGAGAAAACTTCATCTTGATCTCCAGTATATCGTAGTGTATTCTTATATATAATGTGTAATTAGATATATTACATTTACATAGTTATACATACACATGGGAAAACCACTTCTATCTTGACTTGCCCAGAAATGAAAAGATATCTCCATCTTGTAGAAGCTTAATATGCACTTTTGGCATTGTGATTAAGGTCTTGCTAGGATTCTTTCAATTACTTACTTGAATTTCTGTTGATTAAAGAATTCTGCGGGAAGGCTCTTATGTGGTCTGAATTTACTTAAATATGCGGGTTTGATTTTTTTTTTTTTACATTTAAATGTTTCTTATTTTGAATCCTGTGCAGTTTCTTTAATCACAGATAAAAATGACGGATCTAACTTGAAGTCTAACAGACCAAATTCAAGGAAACTTTCAGATGGACCTTTCTCCTTTCCTCGTCAACCACGGTCTGTGAGACAACGAGTGTATCTGTCAGTAGATTCCAACTCTGAATAGAAAAGGTTGTTGCTTAGTTAAGAAGCCACTGGGTACATAAATCATTTACAATAGTTTGTTTGGACTTGGGATTGATGATACTGATTGTGGATTTTCTCTCATATTTCGTTTTATTAATATAGGATAAAGAAACACCTTCATTTTTGCAAGTTTAAGGTTTCAGCCATGTGCAAAGCATTTTTGTTGGAAGGGCCTTTCATCATAGACTTGCTCTCTCACTTATTCTGTTATGGGCAGTCTTGAGCCACTTTATTTAACGGTGAGCCCTAAGTTTACAAAGTCAATTCACATCACTGTAATTTTGACATCTGCATTAACTGCTAATATTTCAAGATCCTGGATCATACATTTGATTGTTTAATTTTGGCATCGATAATGCTAATTTTCATATGTTGGTAGTTACCAAGAAATGTATCATAAAGCAGAAGTCAGCTGAATTGTCTGCATGTGCATATAATACATAAAATCTTTGAGCAGCTGATTTTGACATGCTGATTAGAAGTTCTGACATTTTTTTTTTGTCTCAGGTAACTTCATTTTCTTTTCTACTTGGTGGTATTGTTGGAGGTGCAGGTTCGATTTGCTCCACCTGCAATAATTTTTAACTGAAATTACCATTCCTATAAATCCACCACTTGCTTATGTACGGATGTAGTGTGGAAGCCCAACCATTATAACCAACAGGCGGTGGTCTTTTAGTGCCACCTTGACCAACAAAGTTAAAAACTTGATGTTTTAGCAGCTAAGGTGCTTCTGGGAAAAGGAGTTTCGATCTGCAGGGTTTCCTAGTTATGCCTGTAACATTTGTACTATATCAGAGTAGCAGTGGGTGGATTCGTCCTCTTTTCTTTTTTATATTGTTTATTGACTGGATATACTGGAGGTGATTGTACATCGAAGATACATGAAGTGTGGATCTCCATCATGGACTGAAGGTGGAAATAAGCTTGCAGTGAAGCAATATCGAGTATTTCCGGAATGGGGAAGTGTTGCACTGGGGAACTTGTATGTCGTGGAATTGTAGTGTTGATTGCAAAATTCACACTACATAAATGCCCAAGCTTTTTCGTCTGCGCCAACTTTAGACAGAGACGGGAAGAGATGGGCACCAAGGTGAAGTCTATAGATTAGTGTAACTGTTCTTCTCTGTACTTCCCAGAATATGATGTTCTGATTTTCTGGGTACCTTTGTAAAAATGTTGAATTTTGTATTAGAGCAAATACAGAGACATCTTTGATATTGCCCACCTGCCTTTGATGTTCTTTTGGCTGTCGTTTGCTCTTTCCCAATTGTTTCTCTCTCTCTCTTTCAATATCTCGTTTAGCATAGATCATTCCACCCTACACCATTTTCTGAGAGATGAAGAAACCCCTAGCTTGGTTTCCCTGCCCAGTTTCCAAGCAAATGAGCAAAGCCAGGGCAAAAGAGGCTCTTTGTCTTCTGTTCCAATTTCTTCATCGATCGATCTTTCAAATATGCCTGTAATTTTTATTCTACAAAGCTATAGCTTGTTCGTTTTCTAATATCAAATTTTGGATGCGTATGTCCGCATGAAGACATACAACATTAGTACCTTCACCACCTTGTTTAGTTGTTTAGCAAGTTAACAAAATAACACCAATTGATGATCTAAATATATTCGTAATAAGACATTTTTATAAGCAGCTGATAATCACAACATGAAATTATGCGTACATATACAACACGTACGTATAATTACACACAATACAATACAAACGATAGATGAATCGACATTATTTCATGCTAATAAGGTGACAGTTAAATGGATTGATCGACATCGATCATTTTATGCTAAAACTTCAGTGGTGACGGTGACGGTGACGGTGTCGGTGACAGTGAGGGTGGCTGTGGCTGTGGACCTGGAGGTGGATGAAGTTGGCAACAGATACGAACGCAAAGCCCTGCTACAGGAAGCATATCAAGGGGAACGCATAAACAGCCAATCTTGCAACTGTTGCAAAGGGCTATCATTATATTGCATACCACCGTTACACTCACGTCGACCTTCCGTCGTCCTAATCCACTAGTAATATGATCATGAGGACCGAGCTCCGCAGCGGCCGAGGCTACTTCAATATGATCGTGGTGATCAGGATCAGGTTCAGCAGCTACTTGATAATGATTGTCAGGATCAGGCTCCGCAGCAGCCGAGACTTCTTCATGATAATTCTTATGCCGCACGGCCAAGGCAGTTGGAGTGAAAAAGGTGGACACAAGCACCATGGCCACCACCACCAAACTTACCTTCTTATTCCTCTCCATTATATTTGCCTTTTCTTTAGAACCCTAATGTATTTGTAGCCTATATATATTTGAGCCCATATTATATAGTTGTCATGGGAAGTAAAAGTGTGCAGTACGTTGGCTAAGAAATGTTTAATTTCATATGGGATCTGCTTGCTTCCTCTCTCTGTTTGTGAAATACTGTACGGCAGCCTAACTTACTTACCATGCGACAAGGTCGACAAGCAAATTAAGAAAAGAAATTAACACACCATCTTCGTGCTCTCTTATTGTTGATCGAGTAACCTCACAAACGTCTCCCTAGCTAGCTTGTTTGATTGGAAAGGTGTTAGTCTAGTAGTATTTTCATAATGCATGCATCAGCCTCCGGGCGTCGATTTGAATCACCTGCCGGATCCTCACTAGCTTCTGTCGATCCTTATTTTGTCTATGGGATCCAGGAGTTTTGCTTTTTGGTTCAGGATCGGAGTACTCTAACTTTCTCTTGTGGTTAGGGTTTCATGCATGGACCTAAAAACAAAAAACAGAACCCATCATCACCTTAGTATATCGGTCTTCTTATCATGTTTCTTAATTCCTTCTATCTCTTTCCACATTTACGTTCAAATTTACATTTCCAAGCAAATGATCGAGCAAAGCCATGGCCAAATTAAGGAGAGAAAAGGGAATTTCTGTTGTCCACCAATTAACTTTTGAATATGCTTTGTTTGTATTCTACGCACAAATTAAGCATGCTCATTTATTTGGAGACCAGCAGCATTTATATTGAATATGTACGTAAGATAAAAAGTAAACTACTTGGTCCAAATAATATATCAGATGGATCGAATTAATGTACTAGTGGCCTTCAAGGCTTCCAATGCCTTCCATAATTAAATTTTACCATAAGAATTATTTTTAATTGTTCCTAAACACCAAAAACGCGACAAAAGAAGAAAAAAAATGATTTTTTGTTTGTTTGATTTTGTATTTGGTCTATATTTTCTTGTTGTAAACTTCATTTTGCTAGCAAATTAATTTATAGTAATATACATATAACTATATAAGCATAAGAGACAACAATTAATACATATATTAGATAACACGAACGTGATCACATTTACATGCAGCTCATGATGATCACAAAATAAATGAATTACATTATTACAGACACAACAAGTACTACACAACACAATACAAACGATAATAGATAGACATTATTTCGTGCTAAGTACGTAGGTGACGGTTGGATCGATGGACAAACATCATTTTATGCTGAAGTATCGGAGCTAGGTGGTGACGATGGCGGCGACGGATGATGTTGGCGCTGGCTTCAGAGGATGTGGTGGTGGCGTCGGAGGATGTGGTGGACTTGGTGTCGGAGGATGTGGTGGACTTGGCGTTGGAGGAGGCAACGGTGGCGTCGGAGGTGGATGCGGTGGCGTCGGAGATGGAGACGGGGATGGACTATCGCAACAGAAACCATCGCAGAACCCAATAAACAGTCCGATGGGAACGCAAATACACCCTGCCTTGCAAGGGGCTAGGAATATATTACATATCGAACGTACACACCCATCTGTTTTATCCCCATCGTCAGCATCACGATCAGGATCAGGCTCAGCAGTAGAGTCGACAGAGGCTGCTTCATAATTCTTGCGCCGCAAGGCAAACGTAGTTGGAGCAAAAATGGTGGACACAAGCAGCACGGCTACCACCACCCAACCTACCTTAAACTTCATGTTTTGCCTTTCCCTCGGAACCCTAATTTATTTATAGCCTTTATTTGAACGTGTTCGTATGTGTGTGCATGTGTGTGTGTATATATATATGTATGTGTATGATTAATTTCATTTGGAATCTGCCTCCTCTCTATCTATTTGTAAAATAAATACCGTACGTCAGCCTAACTTAATGTAACATACGGCAAGAATTAAGAATCTAATTGAAAAGAAATTAACACACTGTTTTCTTGCCGGAGATGGAGGACTTCATGCCTTCAATTCCTCCTTATTCATGTAGTTCACATTTTCACAACACATACCTACACGTACTTAATTGATCCAAGGTAGTGTTTGTTCAAATTGTTTATCTCTCATTTGTTAGTTGGGTGAAGGAAAAAAAATAAAAAGATGATTTTTTGTTTGTTTGATTTGTCTTTGGTCTATATTTTCTTGTAGTAAACTTCATTTGCTAGCGGATTAATTTATAGTAGTACTAGTACATAGGCATAAGATACAACAATTAATATACATGAAGAAATTAGGAAAAAGCCCTTACCACTTTTGTTTTTTAATAAAAATTTAAGTAATTTATCATTCGTGGTCTTAAAAATTTAGGTAATTAATATAATCCCTGCATCATATGTCAACTAATTAGTTTTTTTTTTCTTCCTAGGTTTGATGACTCAGCCCAAAACTACATGTTCAGACGTTATAGATTTTTTTTAGAAGTTGACTTTTGGGTTCATGAATTCATCCATGATATCCGCAGTTCTTTTCATTGCTCGTATAATGAAATTCGGCTTCTATGTCTTGATTTCCTGTCTGATATTTTCTCTGTATTTGCCTCTCTCTATATATTGTTTTTCTTTTGAATAAACCCTTACCCGTTATTGTTCTGTGCTTCTTGAGTTTTGTGGTCTAAAATTGCATTATTTACCTTGTTTCCTAGCTTCAAGGTTTCTGAGGTATTTTTTCTTTCTTGATTTGGAATCTATTTCATCCGCATTCTAATTGGTTGAAGAAGTTGATGATCGAACTATTGAACTATAATTATAAGCACCTACAACTACTGCACAACCAATATTTTCAACCCAAATTAATTCATCCTCATTGAGTTTATCAATTTTTAGTACGGTTGTGCAGTAGTTGTTCTATTGTTTGTGTCTGCACCGATTGCAGTCTAACAATTATCCCAGTATGTATATAGGAATATAAGTTAGTATTGGCTTTTGTCGTAGGTAAATTAATATTGTCTTCTGGTAGGTAAATTATTATTGATTGCAGATATAGGCAAATGAGGTATGTTGTTCTAGGTCGATTAATATATGTGTCAAATTATTTTTCCTTAGCTCTCATTGTTTTTTGTAGGACATGAATGAAGATGTAGTTGGAAGATTTGTTCTCAATCATAAGACTGCAACTATCCCCTTCTATGGGCGCGCACTCAACATACTTAGAATTATGTTCTGAGTTATGTTCAAGATTTAATCATGATCAACTTCAAAGTAGGTTGTTTTGAGATGATCTATCTTATCCCGAACCATCCGTCGTGCTTCTTGTAATCTGATTTGGATGTGCATGTTCTCTATTTTTTCGTAGTGTGAAGGACGGAAATTAAATATTTTGTTACTAAATGTCACTCAAGGTGTAAACCATATTGTTCGTGATTCTAAGTTCACAGACACAACAAGTACTACACAGCAGTGAGCACAATACAAACGATAATCGATAGACATTATTTCGTGCTAAGTACGTAGGTGACTATCGATGGACAAACATCATTTTATGCTAAAGCATCAGAGCTAGGAGGTGACGATGATGACGATGGAGGATGTGCCGCTGGCGTCGGAGGATGTGGCAGAGCAGTTGAAGGATGCGGTAGAGGAATCAGAGGCTGTGACGGTGGCGTCAGAGACGGGGATGGACCATTGCAACAAATACCAGCGCATAACCCATGGCCAATAGGTAACATTCCCATGGGAACGCACATACACCCTGCCTTGCAAGGGGATTGGAACATATTACATGTCGAACCTACACACCCATCTGGTTTATCCCCATCATTAGCATCACGATCAGGATCAGGCTCAGCAGTAGAGTCGACAGAGGCTACTTCATAATTCTTACGCCGCACGGCAAACGTAGTTGGAGCAAAAAAGGTGGATACAAGCAGCACGGCTACCACCACCACCACCCGACCTACCTTAAACTTCATGTTTGCCTTTATTTGAACCTGATCGTATGTGTGTATATATATATACATACATGTATATATATATGTGTGTGTGTGTGATTAATTTCATTTGGGATCTGCCTCCTCTCTATCTCTTTGTAAATTTAATACCCTACGTCTTCCTAACTTAATGTAACATACAACACACTGTTGTCGTGCCGGAGATGGAGGAGTACTTCATGCCTTCAATTCATCCTTATTCACGTTGTTCACATTTTCACAACACATACCTACACGTACGTACTTGATCCAACAGTAGTGCATGTTTGTTCAAATTGTTTAACTCTCATTTGTTAGTTGGTGAAGGAAAAAAGACTCCCCCTCTACACACAGGGATTTATTGTTGGCTATCCAAATGGATTACATTTTGATAAATATCAGCATTCTATATATGCACTACTTGTTAAGCTTAATACAATTTTAATATTTGTATATAGCCTCAATTAAAGTTCGACCTACTATTAATCTCCGAGTTCAAATTTGTGGTTAATCATAGTCTCATTGTGTGTTCGTTTTGACTCATCTTTTTTAATTTTTAGTACATCAATGCAAAAAAAAAAAATAGGAGATTGAAATTCACTCCCCAAAAATTAAATGGAGACGCAAAGAGTCGAACCTCGATATTTATCAAAACAGTTGACAATGCTTTACCAGTTGAGCTACATCCCCAATTTTGAATATTATTATAGTTTTGTTTTTATATAATTACTATCAGATTGGAGGATATATACTTGAGATTTTTTTTTTAACACACGCACACACCCCCACCTAGTATCCGAGGGGCCGGAGTCAAACCCAGGATCTCTCCTGAGACAACCTTGGTGTCAAACCACTACACCAACTGGCCACCTCAGATTACTTGAGATTAATAGCAGGTCGAACTATACTTTGGAGGCTATATATATAATATATATATATAGTTCACCTGCTCGATGAATTTTGTACTCAGTTATACTCAACTGTCATTGGATTTAGATCCAAGGGTGGAGAATAATGAGGTAGTTGGAATGCAAGTAAGGCCAACGATTCTCTTGCAAGTAAGGCTAACTGTGTTCAATTTTGGTGGTCCAACCATATTGTGTCAACTAAGAATGATGTTTTAACACCATGGAGACCAACCCCAAAAATTTTTCTAAAAAAAAAAAATAATAAATAAAAAATCTTAGTTTCTCACCCAAAACTGTGGACTATAGCACAAGATTTTTTGGCCAAAATCACATGTTCTTATTTTATGACCAAAATTTTCTCACACTCAAATCATGATTTTTAAGCACTTCTCCAACTGATGGAATACAAAAATCTCGACCCGATTTGTTTTTACGATTTTTCAAATTCGGAATACAAGGAAATTAGTAAAAAAAAAAAAGTTGAGATTTTCTTGTTCCGTCAATTGTAATACTTTCTAAAAATCATGTTTTAACAATGGTGAGATTATGTCACAGACAAATTTGAAAAAAAAATGGTGTTGACAAGGTTTTGTATGTTGTGGCATGTCATGACACGTTCTTACAATCTTACGTAAAAGGAAAATTATATTTTATTTAGGCAATTCAATATTTATGATTTATCTAAGTTTATGAGCGGTCAGACATATGGAAGTGTAGTGTTATGTACTTATGTGTGAGAAACTTATTTTAATGGGCGATTACGTGACAGTTTTTCTTGTAATGCTATCACCTGTATCAATAAAGTTATCGTTTGTACTAATTTTTTTTTTGAAGTACGCATAACTCAAACATCTTGAGCTGTTTCATAAATTCTTAGGATTTGTTGATGAACTTTACGAACCGAATATATCATAGGTCACGCTCGGCTTGTTCTTTTTTGACGAGCTTAATGTTAAGTTCAAAATCAATTCATTTCTTTCACAAAAATAAGCTAAACAAGCAAAACAAGCCATACACGAGTTAAGCTCTAACAGTCTAACTCAAACTATATATTATATCGAATCAATTTACGGCTCTAAAAATAACTCACTTGTTTTCCATTTTCTTAAAAAAAAAAAATGGAATTGTGGGTTAAATACTCAAAGTAGGTGAACGAAAAGACTGATTTAGCCTGTTCCGTACCGTCTTTCTCCCACACTCTTCACACACACGAGGAGGAGAAGGTTGTGAAGGTGAATTAAGATCAGTTTGAAAAGAGTTCGTTCCTTTGTCTCCTCAGTTCACTATCTCTCTCTGTTTCTCTTTCATACAGAGTACACATTTGCCCTTCTGATATCATAATTTACCAGGTAATTTCCATCTCTCTCTCTGTCATTCTCTTCCTTTTGATTTCGTTTTTAATCTTTCTCGGATTATTCAGATTGCTTAATGATGCTGATGGTTCTGTCAGGGCGTTTGCAATTTTTATTCTTTTATTCGTTTAGCTCCCCAGAAAAAAGTATGCAAATTTAGCCAAAAGGTTAAGCTTTTAGGCATAATTGGTGTGTGGTTTTACTGGCAATCTTAAACAGCTTAAAGAGGGAATCTTTTAGTTTGTTTAGGGTTCTTATCAAATTTTGTTAGTACCCAAATGGGTTCTATACTTCTACTGCTCCATTTCCTGGATGTCAGCAGCTGTGCCCAAATGGGTTACATTAGTTAACCTAGGTGCAAAACCAGATTGTAGGTTAGAGCATGATGTCAGCAGCTGCTCTCATCTTTGTTAGCAATATTAAGAGATGGGTTTTTTTTGTTTCACTTCTTAGAGGGGTTTCTGAGAAAAGCATGATGATGATGATTGTAGGTTAAAATGGAGAACCCAGAAGCAAATCAGCTTCCTGAAGTGGATTCATTGCCAGATGGATTTGTTGACAGCTCCCCAGAGCCGCTGGCTCCTCCAACTCCCACCTTTGAACAAGAGAAGCCTCTGGGCAATCACGAGGATGATAATGCCTCGGAAATGGATCGTTCAAAGGAACCTGTGGACGAATTGGGTGCAAATGAGTTTCAAACGAGCCAGGATAGGGCAGAGAAGACACCCAAACTGAGAACATTTCCTGTTCCATTATCGGAAACTGATAGTCTTGATGCTTCAGTAGAATCAGTTGAAGTGCCCAAAAAGGCTTCTACGGAGCAGACAGCAGAAGGTTCACTAGTCATGCCCGGGTCAGCTGATTCTGTGTCTGAGGCTGCAATTCGGGCATCTGGGTGCGTTGAAGTAAAGGAACAAGCTGAAGCAAGATGTGAAAGTTCAGAGAGACGTAAATATCATTACCTTGTGATTTCTCTCTTTAAACTACCAACTCCAGATGTGTAGACATTAGTTTGTCACCCTAATCTGTCATTTCCTTTCAGCAACTGAAGGAGGCTCGGATGCACCAACGACCAATCTAAAGGAAATATCTGCTTCGGAGAGTGTTGAAACTTTGAAAAACAGAAAACCAGTCAGTAATACATATTTTTCTCTCTTATCTGTGGTACCAATTTGTGTGCTTGTTGTTGCTGATCCTTGCAAGCTATGCAAGATATTGGGTGTCTGATATTCTTGAATTAGATTAGTTTTTGTGATGCAATGGTTAATTGAAATGTATATAATGTGCCTGCACACAAATACATACCCATCACACAAAAGCAAAATATAAATATACACACCTATGTATATAGTTATAGTATGTATTTGCTTATTTTACCTTAAAGTTCTCAGTAAGGTTAATAAGTTGGACTAATTTTGCCTCAGGATACAACTGAAACCAAACGGAAAAATCCCAAGCGTACCTTTAAATCAGAAAAGGAATTTATAGAGTTCACTTTGAAGTATCAACAAGTTCTTGCAGAGAGAGATGGAGGTATTTTGAATTAGCTTTATTAATGTTTACATGTGAAACTTCTCATAACAAATATATTGATCTTTATACCTCAGATATGGGTCATTGCAGAAGGAAACCACAACTTGGTTTCTAGTAACAGTCTATGTTTAATGGATTAAGTATATCACATTTATGCAGTAGTATAACAGATTTAATAGTTGCTGCAGAAATGGTTTGCTATAGTGATGCAGTATTCTGTGCCACCGTTTTTCCTGAAAAAGCAATAATATGAATAATTGGCTTTATTGGTAACTAGAATCTGCTATAAGGCGTGAAATATGATACCTGTGAAAATCTGTGGTAGGTTAGAAGGTGTTGAGTAGGTCCTGTTACCAGTGAGCAGAATGTCTGTTGAAATAGCTCACCACTTAAAGTGGTATGATAAATTTTTTAAAGAGATATTGGTATTCTTGATCATCCTTCGGAAACAAATATGATAGTATTTTCAGAAGGAAAGATATAGCTTTTGTGGACGTGTATATGACTATATGGTATAGTGACATAGTTGAATTTATCAATATATATTTTGAAGCTACATCATTTATTATGTATTTTCTTTCATCCTCTTTTCTTTGTAGCCATTGCTGTTCGAGATAAGCTTGAGTCGTTGTGTAGAGAGTTACAACGCCAGAACAAAATGTTAATGGTATGATATCCTTTCAAAATGATTATTTTTGAAACTTAATATTAATTCCAGACAGGGATTATAATAAACATTTCATCCATGAAACTTAATTCTTAATATCTATTCATAACCATGGATGCAGTCGTTGTACAGGAAACTACTTTTACAACCACTTACTGTGGAATTACCTAACTAATTGCATCGGAAAACAAAGTGAAAAAAAGTGGCCTCAATGTCCCTTTTAGTAAAATATGCCAAGAGACAGCTGAAAGAGATGATTATCTTTTTCTTCATTGTCCCAATTCTTTGAGATTGTAGCATAGTTTTTTTCGGGGAAGTGACCTGTTGGGTGATTCCACACTCCTGTGTATAGTTACCGATTGAGAAGTATTGTGCATTTGGTGGAGTAAAAATGCTATATTTTTTGTGGATTTGAGTGAAATTTTTTGCTCAACTGTTTTTGATCACCTGTTATCTTGTCCACTGTTTACCACATTCTATACATCATTTTCAAATGAAAAGTTAACATTAATGACTTGTTATGTATTGCAAATTTGCAATTTAATGTTGATATCATCTCTATTGTTGTAGAATGTGTCTTACAGTTTGATACAGTAAGTTGTGAAATTGATCTATATTCAAATCACCCCCAGTGAAACATTGATGGTTCCTGATAATTGTAACAGGATGAATGTAGACGGGTGTCAACAGAGGGCCAGAACTTGAGATTAGAGTTATCAACCAAGTTCCAAGATGCAATAAAGGTTTGACCTCATTTACATGTGAAAGTTTTTTTTTTGGGTTACTACGTTGTCTTTTCCTCAGTCGAATTGTTTTTTGACATATCAATGTGCAATCAATGATTCAAACTTAATCAAAGTCGAAAATTCTGAGTGAACATTACCTGCATTCACATTATTAAACATGAGATCTTTAAAGGTCTTCACACTCGAAGTCCATATTTTTTACAACTTAAGATGTTCACGAGAGCACATGCAAGGAATAAAAGGTTGGTTAAGTAACAAGTTCATATTTTCTTTCCCTCCATTGGAACCAGTTCCTTTTTAAAAACAAAAGAAGAAGAGAAGGATATACGGTTCAGTTTATTATATATTTAATGCATGGTTAAGTGGTATTCTAATATTATTCTTATGGCTATAGGATGTGAGCAAAAAGCTAGATGAGCAGAAGGATGAATGTATCTCTCAGCTAAAGGAGAATGAAATGTAAGACCCAGATGTTCATCGGAGCTTATGTAATTATTATTGTGTTGCATATTATGTACGTTGGAGTTTCTTACATGTTTGTTTCAATGAGACCAGACATGATTAATATCAATGACTAAGCGTCATGTACAGTTCTGACTTGGTCTCTTTTTTCTGTTGGCTTGGTTGATAACTCGATACCGTTGTTTCAATTCCTTTTTGGCTGTTGTTGTTCGTGCATCCATCATAGATGGGCTTTTACAATTGTTTCTCTATCATATTAAATTAGTTTATTAACATTCATTCATGTTCAGGTTAAGTACTAAGCTACAGCAGCTCACCTATCAGTATGCTCATTCTGAACAGCAATATGAAACGAAGGTAAAATTCATCTATAACCTGCACGGATGATGTTAGCTTACTTAGAATGATTGTTTACTTTATCAGGTCAGGGACTTCAACTTTTCTTAGTGGTTTTGTTTTGTATGAACAGTTGAAGCAGAAATCATTGGAGCTTCAAATTGCTGATTTGAAGATTAAGCAGCATGAAGAGAAATTAATCCAGGAACAGTCCCAGATGAAGTTATATGCAGAACAGGTGTCACAATTACTAGCAACTGAAAAGAACTTGCGCTTACAGTTGACGGCTGATGGGGAAAAATTCCAACAATTCCAGGTCAACTTTTGTGTTGCGTGTTGCTTTAAAACAATATTTTGAATCTTTCTCACCAGAATCTGGGGAGTAATTGCTTTCTAGCAACTGTTAAAATCTCTGAAGAACTCTTTCATATGCAAAACTTCTGTTGGCTCATTTTCCCTATATCAATATGGTTAGATATGAAGCATGCTAGTCAGTTGAGTCTCACCTGATCACACTTGTGTACTTACTATATTATGCAATATCATGAAAATAAAAATAAATAAAAAACTTGTGTAGGATATGATCATAATGTGTATAATCTTTGAGTCCCTTAGGACTTTTAAGTCCTAGAGTTATCTGGGAGTTCGGCACAAAAATGGCAACTTTCTAGTTCATTGGAAGAAGTATGCTCATAGCCTGTCTCATTACTCCTGTATATCTTTGAAACGTGCTTAGATATGACTTTGGCTTGTCGTCCAATGTTTTTCTTCATTAAGCAATACTAAAGAGATGACAACCTACTTTTCTTTATGCTCGATTTGGCAATATTCAGCATTCTTCTTTCCAAATGGACCTTTAAATACTCAGAGCACCTCAAAGTGCTTCAAATTGAATTTATGTGATATCAATATATTATTCTATCTCATCTTATTTGCTATATTTTGAATTTTCAGGATGCATTGTTGAAAAGCAATGAAGTTTTCGAAACATTCAAACAGGAGATTGAAAAGGTATACACATTCATTCAAACTACATTTCATTTAGGCACATATTTCCTGATTTCCTTAGTCTCAGACTCTCAGTGTAACTCACATGACATGCTCATCTTAAACTAAGCTATTTTTCTGTTTGTAAAACCTCAGATGGCAAAGTCTATCAAGGAACTCAAGAAGGAAAATGTATTCTTGAAGAGCAAATGTGATAAGACAGATGTTACTCTTATAGAACTCGTAGATGAGGTATGGTTGGCTTGCCAGTCTTTTGTTTATTTTGCAGTAATCATTAATCAACTCCTATAGAAAACGTATACATTACCTAGGCCTATGCCCCCTTTTTGGTATCAACTCCTGGCAAACAATACATTTTCTTTACATTTAAGATTTAGTACTTTTTGTGATGAATTGTGTGGGAAGGCTTTGAATGAAAAATAACCGATGAGAAAACTTTTCTGAGTCTTTGCAATCATCCTGCTGTATATGCACCGCCTTTTTGTTAGTCTTTCATCTAAATTTCATTAAGATTGGCCATCATTTGCAAAACACTAAAACACTCTGATTTTGTTGGTATGAGCAGCGTGAGCGGTTGAAGAAACAGTTGGAGAAATCAAAGAATCAGAAAGAAAAGCTCGAATCATTGTGCCGATCGCTTCAAGCAGAACGGAAACAGAACTCTATTGAGAGCAACAACTCTGACTCAGTTCCCTCATGAATGCCAATGTATTCAACTATGTATCTCAAACTAATCTTAATAATGACCATTCCAAATGTACTCCGTATGTTATGTTTTTGCCATGCCTTGTTTACAAGAAACCGGAAAAGAGATCACCACCGAATTTCCGAGTATAATTCACGATCATTTGATTTAGCGACATTCTGTACTACTGAGAAACTGCTTGTTTGTATTTCATTTATGCCAAATCTCGAAGTCGGAATCGATTCTGTTCATTTCGTTATTAGTATCCAAAAATGCTTCATCTCCTCATTGCATCCTTTGTTCAAGTAGAAGCTTTTGTTATAGTTAATTTAGGGTTTCAAATATATGAACGTATAATTGCTGAAACGGCGTCGTTAAGTCTTCGAAAGTACATAAAAACTCAGTGCCCTACTGTTGGAGAAAGAGACGGAAAGAAAAAACAAGAAACAGATTTTTCTCTCCCACCAAATTAATAAACAAAAGAAACAAACTTTGTGTGTGTGCGTGGTTGTATGGCGCCAAGCCAAATAGCAATGGAAGACCAAAAGCCCAGTAGCAGTGGCAGTGGCGACAATGGGGGTCATTTGGAGACGATCAAAGCAGACCAGGCAGTGTGGCTTATGAAATGCCCTCCGAACGTCGCTAAATCGCTTAAGCATGATGACGCCGACGCCGGCGCCGGAGCCGCATCGGCCGGTTCTGATCCTTGTTCTTCTGGCCCCGTCGCCAAGGTCGTCTTCTCCTTTGACCCTATCAACTCCAATGACGATGCTCAGGTGCTTAACGTCGTCGTTTTCGCCTTTTGGGCCGTTCCTTTATTTGTGCATGCATTGCCGTTTCGGTCATAATCTCTGTTTTGTTGTGCATTGTTTAGATTCTACGCATGCCTCTTGTGTTGTTTTCCCTTTTTCATGGTGTGTATTTGATACATTGAACCCCTTCTTCGGTTCTTCCCCAAATTTCTCTAATTTACAACCTAGGTTTTTAGACCTAATTTTGAGTTTTTCTTCTAAGTTGTTGCATTATTTGGGTTGAAGTCTTCATTTTTATGATATGGCTCATCTATCTGTGCTGTTGCCCTTTCCTTTACATAATTAGTTGTTAAAATTGATGCTCAGTTCACCATGGAACTGGCGGCCACTGAATCTGCAAATACACCCAAGTGTTACATTATGGATATGTCCACGGACTTCGTCCCAATGTCTGTGTTTTCGGAGTCTTCACAAGGTAAAGCACATATGCTTGCTTGCTCCTGTGGTTGTTAGATATGAAATTTTCTGTGTCAATTGTTCGGTGTGACAATGCTCTTTTGTCATTGTTGGTTAGATTTTCACTTTGCATTGGAATAACACTGCTGAAGTTGATTGTTGATGTTAAATATAAGCTCCTTCATTTCTGAACCGGACATTGTATTGTTTTGGTTCTGTCACAGCTCGTTTGCATTCGGCCTTTTAAATAACTAAAGCAGAAGTAACGTACTGTGAGTATGCCTAGCTTAAGCAATTGGATTACATTCATCTGTCATCGTTTTGTTAATTTGAGAAAAATGTTGGCATATGTGTTTGTATTGAAATTTAAGAACTCAGAATGATTTGAACTTGGTTTGGGACGTAAGTGTGACCTCTTATTACTCATAACGAGGGTTGCATCCGAGCTTTGTCAAAACTTTTCACTTCTTGTAGTTATAATGATATACACATTTCAGAGCAAGAAATACATATAAAAGTGGAAACTGTTTCGGTTAAAGTCACATTTTGAGGAAAGCAATTAAATGAAAATCTATGGTTTCTGTCTTCAGTTAAAATGGTTGATCCTACTTCCAACAGATCATTGCAGCTTAAGTAAAGGAAACTAGCATTGTTGGCTTGCATGGTTTTATGTTGGGAAATCAGGTTTTAGTGCACTAAGAAATGAAAATAACCTCCAAGTCATGGGTTAGTCTTTTTTGGTTTGATAAACATGTGTTAGAATTCAAATTTTTAGTCAGATAATAGTTTAATTTCACATCTTTATAGAATATGTTCTTGTTAGTTTTAGGTATGCCATTATATTAGTGGAAGTATAATGCCTATAGGAAATTAATACTCAGAATCAGAAATGTTATGTTAACAACTAATTGAGATTTATATTACTTCAAGAAGCACTAGTCAACTATAGCTGTTCATTTTGGTAATCTCAACTGAATGTGTGAAATTCTTTCCCATTGCAGGAAAATTATCTGTGGAGGGAAATATCAAGAACAAATTTGATATGAAGCCTAAGGATGAGAATCTTGAGAATTATGGGAAACTTTGCCGTGAACGGACGAAAAAGCATATGAAAAGTAGAAAGATTCAGGTTTCTCAGATTACTTTATATACCTTTGCTAATACTAGGGTTTATGTTACTAATATAATCACTAACTTGCCCCTTACCCTTTCCAATTTTTAGGTGATCGACAATGACAATGGGGCTCATATGAGGCCTATGCCAGGGATGATTAGTTTTGTGGCTCCTGGACCCAGTGTACTTATAGCTACCTACTTTTTGTGCTTATTCTTGAGTAAAATTGCAATTTGCTGCTTGCTTTCCCTTGGGCACAGTGCTTGTATGTTACAGTTACGATTTCAGAACTGATTATCCATCACAAAGTATGCGTTAAGCACAAACTGTCTTTCAAATAGGAAAAGAAGAAAGCGCAAACCAAGGGGTCAGAAATGAAGAGAACAAGGAGGGACCGTGGAGAAATGGAAGATATTATGTTTAAGCTCTTTGAAAGGCAACCTAATTGGACTTTAAGACAGCTGATCCAAGAGACAGATCAACCCGAAGTATGTTTTCTGCTCATTTACTTTGTGCCTAACTTTTATAATTCTTCCCATTTTGAATCTTCATGTCAGATTTACTGGATGCCTGCTTGTATGTGATTTTAATGTAGGCTTTTGCAGTTATTGTTTCCAATTATGTCTTTTCCAGATTGATACACATAAGAACCATTTCATCACTCACATATAGCATATGCATACATGACATGTAACTTCTTGGACTATTGGGTGTAAATTGTTACATGGAGAAGAAGTACCCTTAGACTAAGGAAGCATATATCTATTTATTAGTGGATTCATTTCCTAGATATAGTAATGAAGGGTCTTGTTTATTACTTTATTATGCTAGGAAAACTATAAGGGATGCTTTCACCTTCTATGTACTTTCTTTTTATTCTGTCCTAGGACAATTGAGTTGGTCCCGAGATAATGAGACCACAACCTAGATCTTCTTCACAGGCTAAATCAAATAACTAAGACCTACTATATTGTTGATGTCATTCTACTTGTGCTTTGGTAAGTTGACTGTTCTTATGATTTCATTCTGAACTTGTTGCTTTGCAGCAATTTCTGAAAGACATACTTAAAGATCTTTCTGTTTACAACAACAAGGGAGCTAATCAAGGCACATATGAGCTGAAACCCGAATACAGGAGAACAAGCGAGGACCCAGCTCCCTAATAGGTTGTATGACATCGATCAACTATTTCAGACACTGTCCTTTTTCAGACAGACTTTGTTACTGATAACTACTAGCTTCATTTATTCTTAGACTACTAACCTTGATACTTCTTTTTAGCAGAATTGGAGTGAGCAAGAGGAAAATGCTATGGGCTTCTCCATTTTCTTTTGTCTAGTTTGTAGGTTTTAGGATTTCAAAGACCAGCAGAGTTTGCATTTTTTGTAGTGAATCAATCTGCTTGTCATGCCAAAGTGGTTCAAGCATCAATGTTCATTGAAAATTTTCTTCTAGAATAATTTCTTGATGAGAACAGTTCCTTCTTTTGTTTTAGTCATATTGATGGCACATTTCACTTCCATAGTTCAATTGTCTTTTGGGGTGTAAGAGAGCCACTTCCACATGGAAATCTTACTTCAGCAGTGACGTGGGATTGATGGTGACGAATCCACGTTGAAAACAAGCTTCAAAGGCTCAACTCAAACACGTATTTTCTGCTATTGTTCACGAAAAAAAAAAAACATTTTCTGCTCACGCAATCAAATACGCATTAATTTTCATTAAAAAAAATAGCAAAATTGTGTTTTTTTTTAAGAGAGAGCAACTTTATTAGTGCGGAAAAAAGAACTGACGGTAAAAAAACGTAACATATGTCATACATCGATATATGGTAAAAAGATATTGGTAAAAAGTTAAAAAAGAAGTTGTGAAATTTTATCCTACAATAAAAAAAAAAAAATTCCTTCTAGTCATCTAATGTTCATGCAGTTGGTAGTATCGAAAACATGGAAAATCACACTATAAATGAATCAAATGATCATTGAACACATTTTATACCCACTAACACGTGCTTAATTAAGTTGATAACATTAAGTCTTTATTTTTTAATTATTATTTTTTCAAAATAATTTGGACTGCAATAAATTAAAAGGCGCGTGGAGTGCACACGAACAGCGACTTGGGATTTCGCGTGGCCTCCACACCACAATGGAGTCGTTCAACGATTGGCTACACCAGAGCGCTGACCAATCTGCTAACCCTGACGAATAAATCAACGAAAATCAAAAACAGAACCTTTCCAATTTGGAGAGCTCAAAGAGCCTAAGCGTGTGCTCAGCACGACACCGTTTCGTGAACCCGTCCCTCCCCAAACAAAAGTCAATAAGCATATATCACCTCTGCTCCTTTCTGTTCCACCTAACACATCAACTCACCGATACCTTTCGTCGTCCCCATCTCTCTTCTCTCACCTAAAACCTCTCTCAAGGTAAGATTTTCTATTATCACCTGTAATTCTCTGGTTTAGAATTGGCGCCGTATCGGATCGTGTTGTATTTTCCCAAGTTATTGTTGGTTGAATCGGTAATCTTGCTGGGTTTTCAGTTAGAATCGAAACAATTTAGCTTGCATGTTATGATTCTGGGTTTGAAAAGCTTTGATTGTGGTTTGGATTATGCATATCTAATGTCAACCCTCTCTTTTTTTTGTTCTTGGGGAATTGAATTTTGACAAACTCTAATCTATGTTGAAGTTGATTGATCTGAGGGCTTTATCAGAGTTTTTTAGCTAAATAATTATGTAATTGCGTCAATCGTTTTCTGAAATGTAATCAGGATGTGTTATAAGCTAAGATTAAGGAAGCCCATGTTTGGATTTTTCATTCAACTTTCTCCAAGTTTGTTATATGAGTATAATCATTTTCTCAAATTTACAACAAGTATCATATGAGATCTTTATTGTTTTGGGTGTAGCTGGATTTGAAGTTTTGGAATCGGTTTTAATTTTGAACCGAGTTGTTTGCTCTTTGTGATGCAGTATTTGTTTACTTTTTTGATTATAGGCATGCGGAAAATTTTTGGTTGACATTAAGAAGTATGTATGTGTTGTCTATGAGAGTGTTATTGATTATTCTTTTTCCTCCTTGTGCAGGTTATTTTTCTAAATGGAGTGCTTTTTCCAAGGTGCAAATGAGGACTTGATGCCTTCTCCGGTAGACATTCTTAAATGTCCATTTTTGAGGAACATTAATGAGCCCACCAATTTTTCCTTCTCCTCGATGTCATCCATGGCTTTCCCAATGCCCGTAAGTGATATCCTCCTGCTGATATGCATCTGATGTTGTTGGCTATGTCACTATAAGATTACTTTTGGTTATTTCTAGGTCTCTATTCCTTGTAGTAATTACTCGCACACGTTTAGGTCCACAACCCATGTATTGGCACCTAGAGCTGCTTCTGAAGAATTTGGATCTGGCAACTAATTAAACCTAATCTGCCTTTTGACCTAAGTTTGTAAACACATACAATGGGCAATTTAAGATGGCATTTTGTTTTGGTGGATGCAGTCTTTCACTGACAATTTGGAATTTTCATTATACCTAACTTGAAATTCAGACATTTTCTAAAACTACTTTCTACTACTCTTGATCAGGTACGTGCAGCCAGCAAAGGTCCAATTTTTGAAGATGGTCCCAATTTTGACATGGCATTTAGGCTTTTCCATGGGAGTGATGGAGTAGTTCCGCTTTCTGGAAGATCGTATGAGCATTCTGAAAAAGTTGAGTCTCAACCAGCCCCATGCGTGTTTAATCCATTAGCTGCAAAGGCAGCTACTATCAGTCTCTCATCCTTTGGACCTGGAGGACCCTTCGGTTTTGATGCTTTCTCTGAGAAGTGGAAGAAACTGCAAAAAAAATCCAATTCCTCCAAAAAAGAGTCTTCTTCAAAGGTAAAATTGTTGCTTCATAGCACAAATTTCCCAGCTTGTTGAGCAATTGGAATATTATTATAGGTTTTGAAACTGCTTGTGATTTTATTAGAACCTCTTGACTTAATATCGTTGGAAAAATCTTTTTTTTTTTTTTTTTATGGTCTGTTTACCAATTTAGCATTTGATTTTTCAGGGGGGAAATTCTAATCACGAGGCAACAAGTAATGAGTGGCTGCAAAGTGGAAACTGTCCAATTGCAAAGTCATTCCGTGCTGTTAGTGGTGTCATTCCACTTGTAGCAAAGGCTTTGCAGCCCCCTCCAGGCATGACAATTAAGTGCCCACCAGCAATAGTTGCAGCGCGAGCAGCTCTGGCAAAAACTGCATTTGCAAAGAACCTCCGCCCACAACCCCTGCCTGCAAAAGTGCTTGTGATCGGAGCAATGGGAATGGCAGCCAATGTTCCTTTAGGGATATGGAGAGAGCACACCAAGAAATTCTCTCCATCTTGGTTTGCTGCTGTGCATGCAGCTGTTCCATTCATAGCCGTACTTCGAAAGTCTGTGTTGATGCCCAAGTCGGCTATGGCGTTCACCATTGCAGCATCTATATTAGGACAGGTCATTGGGTCTAGAGCAGAGCGATACCGTCTGAAGGCAGTGGCGGCTAAAAACTTGGCTTTGACTGAAACCTCTGTTCAGATCAAGAAGACTGAAACATCTGTTGGTGGGATGGCAAGCCAGTTGCAGGTGGTTGAAGCGAAAAGTGGTCATTGCGGTGAGATTGAGGAGTGGAATTCAGTTGCTCTTCAGGTGGCACGCCCTTCTTCATCAACCGATGTGTTCTGCTAATTTGTTTGAAATTTGATGGCCTTGATCCATCGTTTCTTTATGCATCACAGGGTTGTAATTCTCTGTACTTAGTGGAGTGGATTCATTTGTGCCTCTAAACACTGCCCTTGTCCTTTGGGAAATTGAGAGAATAAAAATGTATAATGAGAACACCGATTTTTCTATCAAGCTTTTTTTCTTTTTTACCGTCCTACTTGGTGGAATTGTAAATTGTTCAAGGTTTTTCGCATTTTTAGTTTGTATTCATCACCTTCCAAACTTACTTTGTACCAGAGGAAACATGTGCATTTCATTTTAGGTAAACTCCAGATTCGTGCATCACCAGTTACAGGAAATGCTTCTTTTTTATTTTGTCAAATAAGAATTAAGAAAAAAAATTTAGAAAACTTGTAGCGACGAACAATTTGTCGCTAAAGGTTATTCAAAATGAATATTTTTACTATAATTTAAACAAATGTAAAAGTATTTGGTTTTGGGGGCTCTTAGGATCAATGAATTAAAAAATACAAAACAACTTTGACAACACATTGACCATCAAAATGAGGTTTTCGATTCGGTGAATTATGCTAAATTGTGAAAAACTTATTTATTATAGCATATGATTTTTTTTATAAAAAATTGCATTTTTGAAATTCTCAATGCCGGTTTGCGCGAGTATTCAAAAGTATTTTAGAGTCTCAATAAAACCCAACGGGAGACATTACAAACCCCGGAAGTGCTTCTTTTTTATTTCATCAAATTAAATTAAGAAAAAAATTTAGGAACAATTGTAGCGACATTTGAATTAGAATTTGAACAAATAAACCTTATGAACACCATTTTTTTTTCAAATTTTCTTTGCCAAAATCTCACCATTGGTAAAACTTGATTTTGAGAATGTGTTCCAATTGACGGAACTACAAAATCTAGACCTTTTTTTAAAGGAATTTTCTTGTATTGACTTTGAAAAATCGTAAAAAAATATCGTTAAATTTATATGTGCCATAATCTCACCTTTGGTAAAACTTGATTTTGAGAAAGTGTTCCAATTGACGGAACTACAAAATCTAAACCTTTTTTTTATAAAGAATTTTCTTACATTCTTACTTTGGAAAATCATAAAAAAATATCAGGTCGATATTTTTGCGTTCTGTCAGTTTGAGAAGTGATTAAAAATGATGATTTGAAGGTGGTAAGATTTTAGAGAGCAAATAAATTCACACGTTTTTTGCCCAAAAACTGTGTGCTATAGTCCACAATTTTGGGTGATTTCTTTAAAAAATTGCATCTTTGAAATTCTCGAGGCTGGTGTGCGCGAGTGTTGAAAAGTATTTTAGAGTCTCAATGACACCCAATACAAGACCTTACTAGCCCCGAAAGTGCTTCTTTTTTATTTCATTAAACAAAAATTAAGAGAAAAAAATTGGAACACTTGTAAACATTCTAAACCATATGAACACCATTTTTTTTTCAAATTTTTTTGTGCCATAATCTCGCCATTGGTAAAGCTTGATTTTGAGAAGGTGTTTCAATTGACGGAACTACAAAATCTAGACTCTTTTTAAAGGAATTTTCTTGTATTTTCACTTTGAAAAATCGTAAAAAAATATCGGGTCGAGATTTTTACGTTCCATCTATTGGAGAAGTGCTTAAAAATCATGATGTGAGGGTGAGAAGATTTTGGTGAGAAAATAAGTTCATGCGATTTTAGCCCAAAAACCGTGTGCTATAGTCCACCGTTTTGGGTGATTTCCTTAAAAAATTGCATCTTTGAAAATCTCGAGGCAGGTTTACGCGAGTGGTCAAAAGTATTTTAGAGTCTCAATGAAACCTAATGCGAGACCTTACAAGCTCCAGAAGTGCTCGTTTTTTATTTCATCAAACTATAATTAAGAAAGAAAAAAAATTAGGAACACTTGTAGCGAGGAACTGTTCTTCGCTACAAGTTGTTATAAATAAACATTCTAAACCTTATGAACACCATTGTTTTTCAACTTTTCTTGTGCCATAATCTTGCCATTGGTAAAGCTTGATTTTGAGAAGGTGTTCGAATGACGGAACTACAAACTCTAGACCCTTTTTTTTATAAGGAATTTTCTTACATTCTCACTTTGGAATATCATAAAAAAATATCGGGTCGATATTTTTGCGTTTTGTCAGTTTGAGAAGTGCTTAAAAATGATGATTTGAAGGTGGAAATATTTTAGAGAGAAAATAAATTCACGCGTTTTTTGCCCAAAAACCGTATAGTCCACAGTTTTTGGTGATTTCTTTAAAAAATTGCATCTTTGAAATTCTCGAGGCTGGTGTGCGCGAGTGTTGAAAAGTATTTTAGAGTCTCAATGACACCCAATACAAGACCTTACAAGCCCCGAAAGTGCTTCTTTTTTATTTCATAAAAAAAAATAAAGAAAAAAAATATGAAACACTTGTAGCGACGAACTGTTCGTCGCTACAAGTTGTTCTAAATAAACATTCTAACCCTAATGAACACCATTTTTTTTTCAAATTTTCTTGTATCATAATCTCACCATTGGTAAAGCCTGATTTTGAGAAAGTGTTCCAATTGACGGAACTAAAAAATCAAGACTTTTTTTTTAAAAGAATTTTCTTGTATTCTGACTTTGAAAAATCGTAAAAAAATATTTGGTCAAGATTTTTACGTCCGTTAGTTGGAGAAGTGCTTAAAAATCATGATGTGTGAGTGAGAAGATTTTGGTGAGAAAATAAGTTCATGCGATTTTAGCCCAAAAATCGTGTGCTATAGTCTACAGTTTTGGGTGATTTACTTAAAAAATTGCATCTTTGAAAATCTCGAGGCAGGTTTACGCGAGTGGTCAAAAGTATTTTAGAGTCTCAATGAAACCTAATGCGAGACGTTACAAGCCCGGAAAGTGCTCGTTTTTTATTTCATCAAACTATAAATAAGAAAAAAAAATTAGAAACACTTGTAGCGACGAACTGTTCGTCGCTACAAGTTGTTCTAAATAAACATTCTAAATCTTATGAACACCATTTTTTTTTCAAATTTTCTTGTGCCATAATCTCGCCATTGGTAAAACTTGATTTTGAGAAGGTGTTCCAATTGACGGCACTACAAAATCTAGACCCTTTTTTTAAGGAATTTTCTTATATTATGACTTTGAAAAATCGTAAAAAAATATCGGGTCGAGATTTTTACGTTCCGTCAGTTTGAGAAGTGCTTAAAAATCATGATGTGAGGGTGAGAAGATTTTGGTGAGAAAATAAGTTCATGCAATTTTAGCCCAAAAACCGTGTACTATAGTCCACAGTTTTGGGTGATTTCCTTAAAAAATTGCATCTTTGAAAATCTCGAGGCAGGTTTACGCGAGTGGTCAAAAGTATTTTAGAGTCTCAGTGAAACCTAATGCGAGACCTTATAAGCCCCGGAAGTGCTCGTTTTTTATTTCATCAAACTATAATTAAGAAAAAAAATTTAGGAACACTTGTCGCTACAAGTGGTTCTAAATAAACATTCTAAACCTTATGAACACTATTTTTTTTTTCAACTTTTCTTGTGCCATAATCTTACCATTGGTAAACCTTGATTTTGAGAAGGTGTTCGAATGACGGAACTACGAAATCTAGACCCTTTTTGTTTTAAAGAATTTTCTTACATTCTCACTTTGGAAAATCATAAAAAAAATATCGGGTCGATATTTTTGCATAGTCCATAGTTTTGGGTGATTTCTTTAAAAAATTGCATCTTTGAAATTCTCGAGGCCGGTGTGCGCGAGTGTTGAAAAGTATTTTAGAGTTTCAATGACACCCAATACAACACCTTACAAGCCCCGAAAATGCTTCTTTTTTATTTCATCAAACAAAAATTAACAAAAAAAAAAATGGAACACTTGTAGCGACGAATTGTTCGTCGCTACAAGTTGTTCTAAATAAACATTCTAAACTGTATGAACACCATTTTTTTTTCAAATTTTCTTGTGTCATAATCTCGCCATTGGTAAAGCTTGATTTTGAGAAGGTGTTCCAATTGACGGAACTACAAAATCTACACCCTTTTTTTTAAAGGAATTTTCTTGTATTCAAACTTTGAAAAATCGTAAAAATATATCGAGTTGAGATTTTTACGTTCCGTCAGTTGGAGATAGGGATGGCAAAAAAACCTGCGGGTTCGAGTATCCGACCCGACCCGACCCGAACGGGTCGGTTTTTGAAGGGAAAACACGGGTCACGGAAGCGGGTTCGAGTTTTTTTGTAAAATACCCGACGGGTTCGGGTCGGCTTCGGTTGAGTAGTTACCGAACCCGAACCCGTACCCGACCCGATTATTTATATAATAATAAATATTAATTTTTATTATATATTTTAATACCTAATACCTATATATAATATATATATTTTCAACCCTTATTCCCTCTATCTCTCTCTGTCTCTCTTTCTCTCTATCTCTCCATCGCCACCAGCCCACCTGCCCACCATCTTTAATCAAGCCATCAATTTTTTTTGTCCTCTCTCTCTCTCTCTCTCTCTCTCCATCGCCACCAACCCCATCTTTAATCAACCTCTCATTTGCTCCCCATCTCCTTCGTTCCCTGCAATATGGAGAATTTCTCCTCTCCTTTTTCTGCAATCTCTCATCGATGAAAGCCCTCTCCAACTGCTCCACCCTGTGCGACAGCGAGGTCAGCAGTCCAGTTTGCTTTGTAGCTCCCTCATTAGACCCATCATCTACTCATTCTCCTCCACCATCCTCTCTCTTTCTCTCTCTCTCCATCGCCACCATCTCTAATTTTCAGATCTAATAAATCTCTCTCTCTCAATTCATCGCCACCAGCCCCCATTTCAATTTCTCAAATCCTCTCCCCCAACCTTTTCTCATCAGATCCAACTACCCGTCAAATTTTATTTTATTTTTCGGGCGGACGGGTTGGGTTCGGTTATTAATATACCGAAGGGGCGGGTTCGGGTAATACCTGAACCCGGTCTTTTGCGGACGGGTTCGGGTTCGGGTAGAAACAATGCTTTCGGGTTCGGGTTGCGGGCATCCAAAACCCGGCCCCGACCCGACCCGTTGCCATCCCTAGTTGGAGAAGTGATAAAAAATCATGATATGAGAGTGAGAAAATTTTGGTGAGAAAATAAGTTCAAGCGATTTTAGCCCAAAAACCATGTGCTATAGTCCACAGTTTTTTGTGATTGCCTTAAAAAATTGCATCTTCGAAAATCTCGAGGCAGGTTTACGCGAGTGGTCAAAAGTATATTAGAGTCTCAATGAAACCTAATGCGAGACGTTACAAGCCCCGGAAGTGCTCGTTTTTTATTTCATCAAACTATAATTAAGAAAAAAAATTTAGGAACACTTGTAACAACGAACTGTTCGTCGTTACAAGTTGTTCTTAATACATATTCTAAACGTTATGAACACCATTTTTTTCAACTTTTGTTGTGCCATAATCTTGCCATTGGTAAACCTTGATTTTGAAAAGGTGTTCGAATGACGGAACTACAAAATCTAGACTTTTTTTTTTATAAAGAATTTTCTTATATTCTCACTTTGGAAAATCATAAAAAAATATCGGGTCGATATTTTTGCATTCTGTCAGTTTGAGAAGTGCTTAAAAATGATGATTTGAAGGTGGTAATATTTTAGAGAGAAAATAAATTCACGCGTTTTTTGCTCAAAAACTGTGTGCTATAGTCCACAGTTTTGAGTGATTTTCTTAAAAAATTACATCTTTGAAAATCTCGAGACAGGTTTACGCGAGTGTTCAAATGTATTTTAGAGTTTTAATGAAACCTAATGCGAGACCTTACAACCCCCGGAAGTGCTCGTTTTTTATTTCATCAAACTATAATTAAGAAAAAAATATTAGGAACACTTGTAGCGACAAACTGATCGTCGCTACAAGTTGTTCTAAATAAACATTCTAAACCTTATTTTTTTTCAACTTTTCTTCTGCCATAATCTTGCCATTGGTAAAGCTTAATTTTGAGAAGGTGTTCGAATGACGGAACTACAAAATCTAGACCCTTTTTTTTTATAAGGAATTTTCTTACATTCTCACTTTGGAAAATCATAAAAAAATATCGGGTCGATATTTTTGCGTTCTGTCAGTTTGAGAAGTTCTTAAAAATGATGATTTGAAGGTGGCAATATTTTAGAGAGAAAATAAATTCAAGCGTTGTTTGCCCAAAAACCGTGTGCTATAGTCCACAGTTTTGGGTTATTTCTTTAAAAAATTGCATCTTTGAAATTCTCGAGGCCGGTGTGCGCGAGTGTTGAAACGTATTTTAGAGTATCAATGACACCCAATACTAAAACCTTACAAGCCCCAAAAGTTCTTCTTTTTTATTTCATCAAACAAAAATTAAGAAAAAAAAAATGGAACACTGTAGCAACGAACTGTTCGTCGCTACAAGTTGTTCTAAATAAACATTCTAAACCTTATGAACACCATTTTTTTTTCAAATTTTCTTGTGCCATAATCTCGGCATTGCTAAAGCTTGATTTTGAGAAGGTGTTCTAATTGACGGAACTACAAAATCTACACCGTTTTTTTTTAAGGAATTTTCTTGTATTCTGACTTTGAAAAATCGTAAAAAAATATCGGGTCGAGATTTTTACGTTCCGTCAGTGGGAGAAGTGCTTAAAAATCATGATGTGCGGGTGAGAAGATTTTGGTGAGAAAATAAGTTCATGCGATTTTAGCCCAACCACCGTGTGCTATGGTCCACAGTTTTTGGTGATTTCCTTAAAAAATTGCCTCTTTGAAAATCTCGAGGCAGGTTTACGCGAGTGATCAAAAGTATTTTAGAGTCTCAATGAAACCTAATGCGAGACCTTTCAAGCCCCGGAAGTGCTCGTTTTTTATTTCATCAAACTATAATTAAGAAAAAAAAATTAGGAATACTTGTAGCGATGAATAGTTCGTCGCTACAAGTTGTTCTAAATAAACATTCTAAACCTTATGAACACCATTTTTTTTCAAATCTTCTTGCGCCATATTTTCGCCATTAGTAAAGCTTAATTTTGAGAAGGTGTTCCAATTGATGGAACTACAAAATCTAGACTCTTTTTTTAAAGGAATTTTCTTGTATTCTGACTTTGGAAAATCGGAAAAAAAATATTGGGTCGAGATTTTTACGTTCCGTCAGTTGAAGAAGTGCTTAAAAATCATGATTTGAGGGTGAGAAGATTTTGGTGAGAAAATAAGTTCTTGCGATTTTAGCCCAAAAACCGTGTGCTATAGTCCACAGTTTTGGGTGATTTCCTTAAAAATTTGCATCTTTCAAAATCTCGAGGCAGGTTTGTCCGAGTGGTCTAAAGTATTTTAGAGTCTCAATGAAACCTAATGCGAGAACTTACAAGCCCCGGAAGTGCTCGTTTTTTATTTCATCGAACTATAGTTAAGAAAAAAAAATTAGGAACACTTGTAGCGACGTTTAAATTAGAATTTGAACAAATAAACCTTGTCAACACTATTTTTTTTTTAATTTTCCTGTGTCATAATATCACCATTAGTAAATCTTGATTTTGAGAATGTGTTTTAATTGACGAAACTAGAAAATCTCGACCATTTTTTTTAAAAGAATTTTCTTACATTCTTACTTTGGAAAATCATAAAAAAATATCGGGTCGATATTTTTGCATTCTGTCTGTTTGAGAAGTGCTTAAAAATGATGATTTGAAGGTTGTAAGATTTTAGAGAGAAAATAAATTCACGCATTTTTTGCCCAAAAACCGTGTGCTATACAGTTTTAGGTGATTTCCTTAAAAAATTGCATCTTCGAAATTTTCAAGGCAGATTTGCACGGGTGTTGAAAAGTATTTTAGAGTCTCAATGACATCCTATACAAGACCTTACAAGCCCTGAAAGTACTTCTTTTCTATTTCATCAAACTAAAATTAAGAAAATAAAATTTTGGAACACTTGTAGTGATGAACTGTTCTTTGCTACAAGTTGTTCTAAATAAACATTCTAAACCTTATGAACACCATTTTTTTTCAAATTTTCTTGTGCCATAATCTCGCTATTGGTGAAGCTTGATTTTGAGAAGGTGTTCCAATTGACGGAACTACAAAATGTAGACCCTTTTTTTTAAAGGAATTTTCTTATATTCTGACTTTGAAAAATCGGAAAAAAAATATCGGGTCGAGATTTTTACGTTCCGTCAGTTGGAGAAGTGCTTAAAAATCATGATTTGAGGGTGAGAAGATTTTGGTGAGAAAATAAGTTCATGCGATTTTAGCCAAAAAACCGTGTGCATCTTTGAAAATCTCGAGACAGGTTTGTGCGAGTGATCAAAAATATTTTAGAGTCTCAATGAACCTAATGCGAGACCTTACAATCCCCGGAAGTGCTCGTTTTTTATTTCATCAAACTAAAATTAAGAAAAAAAAATATAGGAACACTTGTAGCGACTATTTTTTTAAAATTTGTCTGTGCCATAGTCTCATCATTGGTAAAACTGGATTTTAAGAAGGTGTTCCAATTGACGAAACTAGAAAATCTCGAACCTTTTATTTTTTTAGGAATTTTCTTGTATTTCGACTTTGGAAAATCGTAAAAAAATATTGGGTCTAGATTTTTGCGTTCCGTTAGTTTGAGAAGTGTTTAAGAATCATGATTTGAGAGTGGGAAGATTTTGGTGAGAAAATAAGATCATGCGATTTTGGCCAAAAAACCGTGTGATATAGTCCACTGTTTTGGCCTTTTGGGTGATTTCCTTAAAAAATTGCATCTTTGAAATTCTCGAGGTCGGTCTGCGCAGGTGTTCAAAAGTATTTTTAAGTGTCAATGAAATCCATTGCGAGACCTTATAAACCGCGGAACTTACACACATCATTTTAGATAAATCAATTTGAATATGTTTGAGTGTGTCTCCTTTCACAATGTTATACAACATCGATGTTGAATGCATGTAGAGTCGGTTGAATTACGGTTAAACTATTAGATCCAACGATCTATACACAACATCAATGTGGTTTAACATGATAAAAATTGAAAAGTCGAGGTTCGAATTCTTTTTGTCCTTCCTTAACAAATTGTAGAGTCACCAAATTAACCATTTACCATTCCATCAGAAAAAAAAAAAAAAAAAAACTACCATTTTACCATTGGTTTTATAATCGCAACAATGTATTTCCCTTTCATGGCGGTAAAAGTAGACCGTCAAAACTCGCAACTGCACATCAAGTCAGTTTGGCAACAAACTTTTGAATCAGTTGGAAATCGGACACCGCCCCTGAAACGACGTCGACTAGAAGCCTTGAGGCGGAAGCCGTTCTTTCTCGGTGGAAACAAATTCAATGTCGACCTCTTCGCTAATATTCGGATTGCCATGGCCCGATCTCAACGACGGCTTATTCTACAACGACGTCGTTAAAGCCTCCGATTCCGGTTCTCTTTTCTCTTCCTCAGCTCATTTTACCGGCAAGATTTTTCCTTTTCTCTTCTTCCCTGCATATTTCAAACGTAGTTCGATCGCTCGCTTAACATCGATGCTTTAAACTTGTGTGAATTACAGAATTGACACTGATAGAGTTCTACTCGAGCAAATATAAGAGCTCAGCTCCGTTGCAAGGGTAAGCAGCCTTTGCAAAGTTGTACCAGATTGCTTTTCTTCTCTGTTGATTGCTTCGTAATTGAATTCAAAGAAGTTGTATTTTCGAATTCTCAATTTGGTTTTCTAAGCAATCTAAAACGGATGCTTATTACTGATAGTTTAGCAGTTGGTTGCAGAGAATTCGAAACGGACAGGTTTGAACATTGGAAATCGTGCTTGTAAGAAATGAAAAATCTGCTTTGGAAATTCTCAACATTGCTTGTTGGTCTACAGATAACAGTTGATGGAGAAGTTGTTAGAGATCCCAATACGATCCTCAGGTGTTCTTTGATGGATACTATTTGACTCTGTGCTATTTCTGCTCTTGTGCAAATAGAAGATCTTATTTTGTTGCTTTTTTTGTTTGATGTATTTAAACTGCGTAGGATTGGTTCAGAATTGGTCTATCATAGGCTTCCGTGGAGCGAGCCCGATGCGCCATACTTGATTGAGGTTCTATATGAGGATGATGATATGGTAAATGTCTCGAACCGGTTACTGGTCTTTTGTATGTGTTGGGACACATCTATGATCTTTGTTTCTGTATCTATAATACCAAACACCTAGAATTAAGTAGTCATGGTTTAAATGGTGTAAAGTAACTCATGTGATAATATTTGCTTATAGAAAGCATGTGATTCATAGTGTTTGGTATTGTTATATGAATGAATTCATGGGAAGATATGTTTTTGTTTGACTGAATGCTTCAGAAATCTATATATCTTAATGTAATTAGAGTTGATTTTTGACAATATCTGAGAACATGATGAAAGTCATGCCACCGGAGCATTGCTTTGGTGGTAAAGGTATGAGGTGGGTTGGGGTGAGGTAGGTTCTTGGTTCAGTTTTATCCCAGCATAACAGATTAGTATTTCATAATGGGTTGGTTCCTAACAGCCAACATAAAGAGCATAAGATTCTTTGCACAAAATCTAAGATGACTTTTCTTTTGAAACAATATATTAGCAACCAAATAAAGCATTGGAATTACCTGTGATTTTCTTTGGTAGAATGTGGTCAATATTGTTTCTTTCATCCCTTTTGATGGTGACTCTGCTAGACATAAAGTTGCAAAACATGTATTCAGATTGCTTTAAATAAGCCTGGTGGGCTGCAAGTTTTACCTGGAGGTCTTTTCCAGCAACGGACAGTTCTAACACAGCTCCTATGGTGGGAAACTCGGAAGATCCCTCACTTAGAATGCCAAGAACCACATCCTGTTCCTGTTCATCGCCTGGGAAGGGGCACTTCAGGTAGCACAGAATTTCTATGCTGGCCAAAATGATGAGATCCCTTATTATGTTCTCTTTTGTTCTCAAATCAATGTGCTTATTTTTCTTAGGCACGGCTCTGGACATGAGATAAATTTCAATGCATACTCTATCTAGCTATTTGAATCAAGATTATAAATTATATTTTATGCTCATCAAGACCTTTGAAATCTTCATAATTAGAGATTTGATGTGCATTGGAACATTGGGATAAAAAAGACATGATTTTTTTTATATTATTTTGTGTCTAGAAGTTTCATTGTAGTATGTCAGTTGGGTTTCTTTTCTTTTTTGTTGTTTTGGTTTTGTTGCAGACTTGTCATTTCAGAGCCAAGTTGTAACATGTAACATGGATGTTTTAGTGATATTTACTACATCTCTCATAGAGACATCTAAGCACCACAAGATCCTTTTTATTCAAATACATTCCTCACTTCCAGCTTTACTACTCTAGAAAACCTTTCTATTGTTATGGTTACCGACAGTAATGGTTATACTTCTTGATTGTTCTTCTGGTTAACTGGTCTAAATGGTTCTAGGAATATTGCTATGTGCCAAGAAGAAGCAAGCCAAAACTCAACTTGCAGCATATTTTGCTGATGGGACATCTCATATTGGAGATGACAGGTTAGAGCAATGTCATGTTCAATCTCGCTTGAGTTTGCTTTTAGTTCTATAATTAATTTTTTTTATAATATGGTTAATAATCATGATGAGATGATATTGGATTCTCTACTTGGTGTTACTTTATTCCTTTTATTTGCAATGACTGATAGGTTTTTTGTAGTCTCTCAAGCCATATATAATAAGTGACTAATCTGGTTTAACATTTTTTGTGGCCACTGAAAATGTGTTGCTTTCTGTCAAAAAGAAAAGCAACTAATCTCGTGTATCATTTTTTGTGGAGACTGACCAATAAGATGTCTTCCAATTAGTTTGTAATTTTTATCACTCTGCCAATGAAACTATAACATCAACAATGCAGTAACACCAACACGAAGCTGCGTACAACAAGGAAAATCTCAAAGATATACCGGGCGCTAGTGACCGGGATACTTTGTGAGGATAAGGTAACAATATCTTATGAGACTGCCGAAGTTTGTGCGTGTCTATGTCTTCATGGGAATTCTCAATGTTGATATCTCAAAGACCATTTATGTCCCACTGTTTCTATACCTTCTCTGATCTAGAAAATTGCATACTTGGTTTTTAGGGTCTGGTCTTCAAGTAGGACTCAACTGGGAAAAGTTCATCTAGGAACCTTATTGTGCAGGAAAAATGGAACCAAAATAGGTTTTGGAATTGTCTAGTCAGTTGAACCAATTTTGGTGAAAATGTGTTCTTTGACTTTTTTCATAAAAAATGTGTGCTATAGCACACATTTTTCATGAAAAAAACGCATTTTCATATTTTTTTACTTTTTTCAAAAAATGTGTTTTTTGACTTTTTTTCATAAAAAATGTGTGCTATAGCACACATTTTTCATGAAAAAACGCATTTTCATATTTTGCCGAGATTTTTTGCAGAGATGCTAAGAAAAATGTTATAACGGTATGGGAACCAATCCCATGTTTGTTTTAGCACCGAGAATGGTATTTTTATTTTATTTTTAATTGAAAAACGAGGACATTCATAAATAAAAAAGTTGGAGCACAAAAAGAAATTTTTTGGCAGTTGGGCATCTTCTAAATGTCTTAGATGAATTTTAGAACCCTAATACGCCTTTCCTTGACCTTCTCATGGAAATGAATGGCATGGCCTGGCTTGCATAGTCTATGGCAGGGTCTGCCTTAGCCTTGGCAATGACATGGCATTCTCCTCTATTGTTGATTACAGCATTAAAGTTTCTACCTTTCAGCCTTATATATGGCCTTTCCACCTTTTGTTGCATTAAGTTTAAAGATTAAGTTTGTTCTGCCCTCCCTTTTTCCTTTTTCCTGCAGTTGGTAGCATCCTCATCCTTTACTTTGCCTCTTTCACTAGCTCATATCTTGTTAACATCCTATAGTTATACATATATGTAATTACCAATATACATATACATTGCGATATCTTCAGAAACTGGTCTCAACTGTGCTTGTTACTCCCTCATAAATGATGGTTTTCTTCAGACCTAGGTCTTGTTTTAATTAGTTTATGCTGTCTTAGAGAATCTTTACTGAAATTATTTATGCAACAGATTGTGATTTGAAAATTGCTACAGGTGATTGTCAAGCAGCCAATTGGAACAGTGCAATATCCTGGTGTTGCTAAAGGGCTGTATGTTGCTTCTCCAACAGGTTTATCACGTCTTTCATGTGTTGAATAATTTATATTTTCTAAGCTACCTCCAGTTGTTCATCATGATTTTAAAAGATAATGGTGATCTTTTAGTCATGCCTCTGTTTTCTTGCACCTCAGCATTTTTATTGAGTGCTTGGTTTTCATCAACTCATCTCAGGGCAACACCTGATTTTCATCAGAAAATTTATACCCCATCATGCTTACCCCTTTGTTATATATTTTTACTTCACCAGGAAAACCAGCTCTAAGCAAAGTGGAAGTTCTTGAGAGGGACATACAGAAAAACCACACATTGGTACAGGTACCCCAGTTTTTACCAATTTAAAACTTCAGAATATACTAGACAAAAGGACTTAAAATTTCATATATTCTTTTGTGATGTCTATCTGCTTTGTTTCTTGAATGCCAACTTTATCGATAGTTTAAATACGACACCATATTAGCAAACGATTGTATGATTGTATCAACGGTAGGAAATCTTTGACAGAAAATACTGTTTGGAACATCAATCTTGATTTGCTATTTGAAGTCCATTAGAACCCAAACGGAGTTAAATTCAATCTGATGATTACGAGTACTATAAAAAGATACCTGAAATTTCTTTTCGGATTTGAAGTCCTTACTTTAGCATATTGGTATTTTAACAGGTTGAGATTCAGTCAGGGAGGCCACATCAAATTCGCATTCATCTTTCTTTCATAGGACATCCCTTATTAGGTAAACTTTTTAATGCCTGGTCATAGGTAGGTGTCCTCCCAATCCATGCCATGCTTATCAAGATACTTGGTGAAATCCTAACTTTGATTCAAAGAGTGGTATGAGTTTGAAATTCATTTATTGCCATTTAACAGGAGATCCTCTATATGTTGCTGGTGGACAACCAAAGTGCTTAGGATCCGACTTTGTAGATGAAAGTTTTGCAGATGATGGGTATGGATATACTATAACTGACAAACCTTTTTCTGGTTTTCTTTTCCCCGTTGTTTCTTTCCTGCTTTGCAACAACTGTCGTATGGTTGATTTGAATGTGATCAGAAAATGATGTATACTTCAGCTTGTTTGGTATAGAATGATAGTTACCTAGAAAACTGGTATTTTGGCGATTCCCGAGTTCTAAGAACATAATTGAAGTTTGCGTAGGATTGAACAGCTGAAATTGAGAGAAGAAAATGAAGATGTAGTAACTCTGCCAGTTTGATTTTTCCTTTAAGTTCCATTTTCTCTTGCATGGCATGCAGAGGTTTCAAGAGGCCTACAAAGCCTGTTCCTGGAGATTGTGGTTACAACTTGCATGCTCATCAAGTGATTCTCCCTCACCCATTATCCAATGAGGTAAATGATAAATTACATTTACTTACTGAGTCGAGGCTAAAAACTATGAGTAATATTCATTTTATCACAAACATACATGTCCCTGTAAAAGCTACTAGTAGATATTTATCAATATTGAAATCTCTCCACAATGAGTACATGTTTCATCATTATGGAGTTGTCATGTTATCTCAGGTGATCAAAATTACAGCACCTCTCCCACTTGTCCTCCGGACGCAACAAGAAACCAAAGAACTCGGTCAGTAGCACTACCAGGAGTTGCAGACAACATTAGTGAACTTCAACACTAGAGCAAAAGCCACCAAGGAATGATTTATAATCTAATATCTGTATGTTAACAGTTTTGCTTTAAAGATGCCAGAGTAGATGGTGAAAGATTTGTTAGCAGAAGAAAGAATTAAGTAGTTGATATTAAGAGTGTTGGAATTTTGGTAGAGAAAATAAGAGTTGAACCAGGTCACCTGAGACAAAACTGCAACTCTGATGGTAACGAGACGCCAGGTAAGAGCTCATAAACTGAATAATCCTTCCAACTTTTGCAGTTTATTTTTCTGTATTTCGATAAAATACAACAAATACAAAGCAGCTGCAATATTACAAGCACCTAAAGCATTTACCAAAAAGAACTGCCCCTACCTTGTCACTAAATGAACAAACGCAAAAACTATTATACAGGACGCAGCAAATAAAGGAATTTGCCGCTGAGGGCCTGCCTTTCTCAAGGCCCTCAGGCATATCTACTACCTCCCTACGTCACCCTTACCTCTCCACGACTCCTCCTCCCTGATGATGCTCCCCTGCCCTCCATACTGTTCTGTTTTCGCATAGTGCATTCTTATGGCAGCGACAGGATCTGAAACACCCGTACATGGTCCCCCTACAAGAATTCCTCCTCTCCCTACCACATTCATTCCGACAATCCCCCTTCCTTGCTGCTGTAAACTTGAAATTGATTCAAACCCATTACGTCTTGAAACATCAAATACGTCTTGCCTCTGCTTCGCATCTACTGTAAATGGCGGCACTTTAGCACCGCCATCACAATGCCTACTGAACACCTGATGATAATCAACAATTCCACTACCGCTGCTGCTACTAATCTCCCTTGAAGGAAAAACAGATGCACCATTTATATGGCGATCATTGTTCCTAACTGCCTGCAATGGTGGCTGTTCCAATTTGGAAGAGGATGTAGGAAAGTTACCAAAAGCTGCAGGGTACTTGGCCAGCAAGATGGCCGAATCAGGAAAAGATGGATGCCCATTTTGTACTTTGTTCCCTTCCCAAAAGCTATAACTCCTCCTGGGAACATTCTCAAGGCCGACATAATTACTACTATCAAACTTCAGGAGACCAGAGTTTCCATCTAAATTATGATGCCCACTGAATTTTAAGTTAGATGACTTGTTGCTTAAATTATGGATATGGGACCCCTTTTCTTCATTCTCATGAATACTGGAACTGGACTTGGAGGGATTGGTGAGTATTTTACCAAACAGTTTCACATCACCATTCCTGCTTGGTTTGTCCGTATCTGACGAACTCCATGAATGGGCTTTTGGAGTATCAGTTCGGCGCTCTATCTTTTGATGCACAAGTGGAAAATCAACCTGTGAACTTCGGGGTTTGCAGTTACCAAATTGAAGAAGGCAATCTTTTGGCATATGCCCACTGAAATCCTCGTCCGGCTTTGAACGGTGTTGTACTTCAGATAAATTACCACAACTGATGTTCCCATTAATCTCTTTCTTCGTCGCCACATGCAATGGATAACCCCTGAGAACATGGGCTGGATCAACATTTGTCAATACTGGAAGACCTGGCAAGTGCTGGTGACACTCGTCTCCACCAACAGATAAGGACTGCTTATCTCCACCAACAGATAAGGACTGCTTATCTCCACCCTCCTGGAGATCTGAAGTTGATGACAGCCTATCTTGATTAGTGGCTTTCCCGCATTCAACTACAGCAGAATTTTGTGGCACAGAAATTGCAGTAGCAAGAAGATTCTCATGTGGCAATGAATTGACAGAAGACTTGTGCATAGAATTCAACTCGACTGAAACTTGATGCAAGCACTCAGCAGCCAAACCTGAACAGGAACCTTCAGCAGCCATGTCAGAAGCACTGCCACTTGAATTTGAATCATGTGCTGAAACTTGTAAGCCACATCCACTTGTATCTGTATTGCATCTTTCATCTTGTCCCATCAATCTATTTCCAAGTCCATCAGAAGAAATTTCAGGATTAGGTGGGTCAGAGCTGATACCCTCACCAACGAGTGATTCTGCAACCAAACCTCCCTTTTCAGCCACATTATCTCTCACGGCATCTGCATCAGCAGAAAATGCTTCACTTCTCTGGGCAAGCACCGACTCAGACAGTCTGTTAGCAACATCCATGATGTTGGTGAGATCATCAAAAACTAGCTTAGGCCTATCGTCCATCTGGAGTGCATCAGAAGATTTGAGAGCCTTGTTATCTAGATGGTCTACTTCTCCCTTCACATCGTTTTCCACTGATCCGAGTGGATCACATTGCATATTCATGGTCTCTTCAGGATCAGAGTCATCATGATCCATGTCCATGACAGACGATGGCAAGTCCTCATTCATTTTACAGCCTGACTTATCACTGGAAATACCAGAACCAGTTTCCACAACGCAAGCATCTTCAGTATCACTCCCACCTCCATTAGCATCATCACCAATAGAAGCTCCTACATTTCCAGGCCCAGGATGTACCAAATCAAGCCCGAGGCACTTCCGAGCCTTACTAAAAAAAACCTTGCATTGATTCTGAGACCTCGTTCTAACGCATCGTGAGATCATAGCAAAGTCCTTACCATAGGATGACACTGCCTGTATAAAGCTAGACTTCTCTTCATCTGTCCAATCAGAAGGATCCATTTCACCACAACTCTCATCTGAACAAGTCTCATCATCAACACTAGGCGTCAAAGGTCGTCTTACTAGTGAATCCACTTTCTGGCACTTCCATTCCCGGTAACTGTCACCAGGATCAATAGAACTAGTGATGCAAGAACTCACAACCTCAGAAGACAGAGAGCCACAGATACCTGCTAAAACATCAGCAGCAGCTGTTTCTCTTTCATTCCCAATAACATCAAAACTGCATGACCTTTCAACAGTCATATCATCACCCAGTGATGTCTTCGCATTTTTGTAACCTCCTAAAATTAACCGCCCAGTCCGATTTCTTGTACTGCCATCAGCCTGAGCTGCCATCAAAGAAGCAGCACCAAGAATATCAAGGGAAGCAGCATTCACCTCACGATTCCATTTTGTCCCAGGGTTAATCAAGTAGGTATTGGCAGAGGACTTTCCTTGTTTAGAGATATCAGGCTTCTTCTTTGCTTTCTGAAAACAAGCAGATTTGTGATGCTTGTAGTAGAACTCAACACAGTCAGCAGTTGTCCTGTGATCAAAAAAAGAGGCAATTTTTTTGAAATCTTTCCCAAAAGCTGCCAACTTTTCAATGAAAGCTTCTTTTTCCTCTGATGTCCAAGGGTTAATCAAAGCCCTTTCCTTCTCAACAGCACAGGGATCTTCAACTAAGCCATTACTAGAAACAAACCTTGTCACCATCTTCTCCTTCTTGTCCAGAATTAAGGCTGGCATTTTCAATGAATTCCTATAAAGCTTGACTTGGGAATCACAGAGCAGCTTGTTAGTAAATTTAACAATCTCTTTAGTAGGGACCAGGCTCAAATTTCCTGCTGCAAAGAACAATTTAAAATCCATGATCAAAAAATGTTTCGCCAAAAAAAAAAACTACAGAAATTAAGAGGCATTTATTATCACTAAACATTGAATCAATTATTCATCAAAAATATAATGCTCATTTGTAGTGATACAGGGAATAAAATAAAAAACTACCACACCAGAGAATGAAGCTGACTGGGGCCAACATAATGCATTAATCATCAAAGGTTACAAAAATCATTAAAACGGATTCAATTATCACCCTTTAACATTTAAACTACTACCATCCAATATGAAACAACACTTGCCAAACAAAAACAGACAGATTAGAAACAATTTTTGCTAAGATTACAGGTGACATAATTGTCACTAGACCAACACCATGCAGACAACAAGAACCGAAGCAGAGACACTGCATATTCAACCTCTATGAGCAAAAATAAATCCACAAATGTTACCAACAAACACTTGTTTTTTTCCATCTTTCTTTTGTCCTTACATTGCTTAGTGACTGAACCTAGTTACTCAACCAGCCCATGCGCAGAAATATCTTTACATCCCCAGCCAATCATCTTTTGATCAACTGGTGTTACTATAGAGCCTGACTCAAGGCTGTATTCCGTATACCCAGATTCATCCCACTGTGGTTATGATGCCATTACTCCTTTGCCGCACTTCTGTCCAAGCAAGGTCCAAGTTACCTACCCCAAACCTATAATACTAATTGAACATTAGGATGGAAGCCAGGAACCATTTTTTGGCAACCTATTGCTCCAAATACTGAGCTTAAAATAAAAGCCAAAAAATCTCTTCCATACTTGAACCATGAACCATAGCCCTAGACCTAGTTATCTACCTGTTAAAAGAAAAGAAACTAGGGTTTAAAAAAATGAAAAACAAGTTGCCCCGTCAACCAAATTGTCTTGAAAGGTACTTGGTTCATTACAAAAGGATTAAGAGGATCCCCAATACAGTTAAAATTGGACCCACAGACAAACCTGATTCTTTTGGTGAACTTGTCAGGATAAAAATATACATTCTTCATGTGTCAAAAAAGAGTGAGTGTTTCTATTGGGACCTCCAAATTTGCTCACTTAACCTCACTTCATTATGAATTATTAAATGACATTTATAACCTCCTATAAAATTACTATTAAGGACAATAATTATACCAAAACAATATTATGTTTATTTTCTCTAGAGTTTCCACAATTCAATAATATTAGATTGCATTCTTTATTATTTTCCTTATCTATTTTCATTTTCCAATTTCACTACATACTCATTAAAACATTTATATATATTCAATAAGAATTAAAACTATGATAGATCATGTGACATAAAAATTTGTATCATTTGTTGAACGCATATTGGTGATAGAAAACAAAAGAAATTCTATTATGACCTAAATCTAAGTCTATCCATTATATTTGCAAAAACAAAAGGCTAGCAATTAAAAAATATATATAAAATATTTAATCATGAGGTACAAAAAATAAAGGAAAAAAAATAAACAATAAGAATAAATTATTACTCTTTTTTTTTATTGCACAACTAAAAGAGAAAAGAATAGTTAAAAAAAAAACAAAGAATAGTTCATGCTAAAACATTTTCTTGTTGATTAGAAATTAATTTTTGAAACCCAATACCTTGTGTTTGATTTTTTTTATTGGATAAGAGATTTATGTTGTTTGATTTAGGAATGAACATTTAATTAAGATTTATAGGGTAATTATATCATTGAAATAGCTAAGTTTTTTATTTTAAAGATGAAAGTTTTTTGCAAATTATATGAGTGAGGTTATTTGAGGAAGTTTAATGAGTAAAATTTAGTATTTGAAAATTTATTAGGAGGTGTAAAAAGTACAGAGGTCAAGTAAGTAAATTTGGAGGTTCCAATAGAAAAACTCGTCAAAAAATCTGATGAAAAACCAGAAACTAGAAGTAATGCTAGATCTTTCAAACAGATATACCCATTTAACAGAATTAGCAGCAAACTACCATGGAAGCACTAATGATAACTTGATTATTTTTGACAATTTGATATGCGAGACTAAAACAAGAAATTTAACAGTTCAAATGCACAAATGTAATCAGAGTAACCCCAAATGAAGTGACTCACTGTAAAAACAGTAACACACGATATAATACTTGAAAACAGAGAAAAGGAGCAATTGACCAGAGAAGCTTACATTCCAATATTATTTTGATAGCTTTTAACCTAAATTGTTCCATCAAATTTAAATTGGAATTTAATGAATCCAATTGAAAAAAAAATTCAAGAGTTTTTTGTCGATGAAAAAGTGAGTCTTCTTCGGTAAAAAGATGAAAAATAAACTTTAAAAATCAATCTTCTCAAAAGCTAACAATCAAATATCAATAACGAATAAGTAATAACATAATAACAGAAACACTAATCCATGGGAAAATAAACATCCAAAAATACTAGACTATAAAAACAATACACAAACATTAAAACACTAAAGGCAGAAAGGACTACACGTTTTTTCTTTACTCTGGTAAGTCTTTTAATTTTGGCTCATCCGTTGAGAATCAGAAGAGCATTATCCAACTTATTTTCATTTAATTCTTTTACCAGCAAAAGTTAAATGCTCCACTGTATTTGCCTCCGGATTTATACCCCCACCCACAGGTTTCTCAAAAGAACTCTCCGCTGAACAAACATGTGAGCCTTACAAATGTATAATCTCAAGCTACAATTATAAATGTATACTACGTGAATTGGATTACTCCTTATTTGTTAATACAACTGATGAATTTGATTTTAAAACAAAACCAACAAACGTTTCATATGTATATGTAGGTGGCTTATGTGATGAGTGGAATTCAATTGCTTTTCATTCCTTTTATAGCAGCACAGCAAACACATTTTTAAAACCTCATAGCTAGACAATAAAAGGTTGAGAAAAATTTCTTACCAGGTGTAGAAAAACGGGAGCGAATGGAAGAGCGATGCTTTTGGTACCCATTAACGGTTGTCCGCATTCCTAAATCACATTTTTTGTGAGATTTTGAACGATATTTTCGCTCCGAAAGCAAACGCATTTCTTCCTTCCACAAGTGCTGATAGGCCTTATATTTTAAGGTTACGACTCTCTCCATAAACCTTACACGCCGCTTCCTCGTTTTGAACTTCTCTTTGATCAATGAATCATTCTTCCATGATGAGGAAATACCAAGTCCCGAAATATCAACTTCACAGTTATCTTTGGGCAACAGCTTATTAAATACATCAGACGCTCTATTTGCAGATTCTTTATTGGAAGAAAATATAGAATCACATAACATATCTACTACACCGGCACAAAGACCCAAACCATCCGAAACAGGTGCAACTATCTCACTAACTAAAAGCATTCTACTATTTCCACATGCAGACAGGTCACTCTTTTCTTTATCTTCACCAGCCACTAAGCACTCTGCTTCTCTTTCAGCCGTTTGAACTAGATCCTGATTCTCAGCACAACCACTGTGATTCCCCATATCAGATGAAGGCACCTTCACCAAAGGTAATTGTTCAACAAATTTCGACGTTGCTGTTCCAGGACTATCCATATCTTGATCCTTCACAATACCACAGGACTCTCCCTGTTCTCTATTACCAAGAGCTAACTTCTCTGGATCTGTATCCCCAGAAGAAAAAATTTGCAAAGGGGCAGGTCTGGTAGCCTGTTCTTTGCAAGATTTATCACTGTCCTCAACAGGCAAAGAACTGGAAGCGGCTGGACGTGGACAGCTGCCCCCAGAAACAGAGTTCAATATCTTCAATTCGTTTTCAAGCAAATCAATTTCTGATTCAGTCACCTCCAATACTTTTGAAATATCACCTTTCCATATAAGCAACTTGTTCATTGCAGTAGGCCTCATTGTACTAGGATCCATGGAACTTGGATCATCAGACTGGAGCAATTCATGTAATGATGTGCTAACATTAGTTATGGAATTAAAATCCAGCTTTTCTAATTTGAATGAAAATCCCTCTTGATGACTCTGAAACTCGGGGCCAGGAGAACCACATAAATTACTATTATCATTATCAACATTGGCTGCCTTGCCAAATGATTTCTCTTCAACACCTGTTTCAACAAGGAAAATATTATTATGATGAAAACTGTCAAAATATAGCGGGAGACAGGGACACAACTACATGAAACAGCAATAATGACAAGAAGGTAATTAATTTTAACAGAAAATATACAGTTTATTCTTTGGCAAATAAAGACGTGGAAATGGAAATAACTGAAACCTCAATGACAAGTTGCATTGTAGCCATGACTTGCTTGCTCTTATATGGAATTTTATCAGCATATTTACAAACGATTATACAGGTGTACATATGTGCATTGAGGTGTGTGTAAGAGCCAAAACAGTCAAACTTCATCACTCTACAGGCCCTCCCCATACCAACAAACTTCCCATGCCAGTCGTGGAGACAATTTCATCTCCCAACTTCAGGCAACTGACATCTAAATCACAAGCATCTTACATTTCATTTGACTTGCATTGAATAGGAAACAATAATAAATGGCAATATGATAGTTCGAATGGAAGATCCCAATCTCGTAAAATATCAATTCCGTGTCTGTTCATAATTTTGTTTAAGTAAATAGTAAGAAAAGCAAAAATGTACCTGGAGAGGAACTGCAAGCAACAGAGGATGGAGTTGCAGGAGATGCACAATCTGAAATCACCGTAACTCTGGGGCTTTTATCAGCCAAGTGTAAACTCATAGATTGGACAGATTCCACATTACCCACAGGACAGACAGCCCCATCTTTGTTCATGACAACATCAGCAGGGTCAACTTTCTTTTTCTCATACTTTGCCAGTCCCTCACCCCATCCAAGGCGTGGCTTCTTCCTGGAAGTTGTCTCCTCTGATGGTGCAGCAGAAGTCACACAGGCCGTAGCATCCCCTGAAGGAGACTGCACCGGAGTAGCACTTTTCGGCTGTGACTCAGCCTTTGCTTCATTGGAATCTATGGCCCCAATGCTCCTCGAGCTACTTGAGTGGCTGAAACCCGACCCACGTGAAGACATGCTTCCAGACCGCGTCCATTTAAGAGGCTTCCAATCCATTGAGCCCAGCGTGTTCTCTCTATCACATTTCTGGCCAGCACCTAGACCACTGGAACCGCCCATCCTATCAAGGTGGTCTTTCAACTGAATCTGATCCCAAGTGCTTCCGAAGTCTGAATGCTGATTAGATGAGTATGTCATATTATCATCCTGAGGCCTTTGTTCATTATTCATATCATTTGGCCTCCCAGGTGTGTTGGGAGACAGACTGCTGGTTTCCCAAGAATGTCCTTTACAGTCCCTCAGGTTATAAGACCCTCTATTATCCCTGCCGTTCCTGCCATACCGTCCGTCTCCACGTGAAAATGATGGCCGGAAGCTCTCATCTTCCAGCATCTTCTCGCCAGACCGAGAAGATGCATACCCATGACCAGAATCATCAGAAAATAGGTGCCAACCACCCTGCTTACCATGACCTTCAGAAAATAATTAAACAAAAAGGTAAAAAAAACATGAAAAAATCAAGAGAAACCAATCAAAAACTTTTTTCCAAGAAGAAATAAACTATACATCGCTCAATCCCAGATCCCAAATTCGCAGATCTAAAAATACTCATAAAAAGCATATGTAAATAAGTCCAAGGACGATTATAACTAAAAAAAACATCAAAATCAGCTGTGCAGAATCAAAAGAAGCACGAAAACAGCTTGATATGGAAGAACAAGGCTAAATATGAAGTCCGGCAGACCCAAATCTTTGTTCTTTGTTTGGATAAACCCAAATCAATCAGAAAATCACAACCCCAAAACAGCAAATCAGTGCCAATACATGTGAGGCGATAACCCTAAACCTAAACAGCAAGAAGAAGAGCACCAGAAGCTAATTGAAGAATCAAGCACATACCTGGTGGTCTGCGCAACTCGGTAGAAGGCCAACGGTTGAAGTCGCGAGGTGCGTGATGGGGCGAGTCCCTCCATCGCGCCACCGGGCCAAGGGACTCCGACCTCTCGTGCTTCCTCTCCTTGAAGAAGTCCTTCCGATCCCAAGACAAAGGTTCTGGCGGCATCAAAAACAACCCAATTGCATGGGCAGCCACACCTCCCAAACCTATTCAAACCACAATCACCACCGCCTAGATCTCCCTGACCACTCCGTCCAACAAAAGTCTCCGCCTTTGATATATCCCTACACACAACACCCAAACAGAGCTCATGAATCCCTATCCGAACGTGGCGGCCATGCCCGCCGCACCAAACCTAGGGCTTTCCGCAACAAAAAATAACATAAAAACCCTCACCAACCTGCCGCCGCAGCCGGCGCCGCCCGGCTATCCCTCTAGGGTTTCAGACTCAGATCGAGGACCAGATAAAAGCAGAGAACGAGTTTAGTCAAGCCGACGGAGACACAGAATCTTCTAGGGCTTGCTCTTGTTATCTCTTCGCTTCTGCTTTGCCTTCTTCTCTGAAGGAAAATTTTCCTTGGCTTTCTCTCTCTAAGAAAATCTGCCTGTGGGGCGAGAAAGTGAGAACCGTGAGCCGATAAGGGACAAAGAGAGCCTTGAGAGAGAGACTGGGTTACGGATCTCAACCCCCTTATTAAATTCTATTTCAATATCTCTTTTGCGTCCGTAATATTATTTATGAAAATTAGAATAAAATAAAATATTCTAGTGTAATTGTTTATTTTTCTAATTTGCCTCTACTTTCTCTATTCTCTCTCATTATCTCATCAATCAACTTTTTCTTTTTCACTTTGGCCCCCGCTTGTGTCCTCATCAAAAATTCCAAAAGTACCCCTGGTTTTGAGGCTTATTTACGGCAGAAAAAAAGGCGGTGTTTCCACAAGTAATTTTAGTTGTTAAATGACGAGGTTAGCCTTGTGAGTTTCTGGAATGACAATACACGTCAGTGTGAGTCAGATGACATTGGTGTTTGACTTTGCTTGCTAGAAATCTGAAAAATGGTTTTTATTTGGAAAATATGCGAAAATTGAATTTTTTATCTTATTGTGTACGATTTGTTTAAAATTTTGAATTTTTTATCTTATTTAATAATTTATCACAATAAATTATATTTTTTAATAATTTTCATATATTTATATGATTATTCGTACTTATTGTTGAAACAAAATTTGTTTATTCACCTTGTTGTGATCAACCAATCCTCATTTTATATTTTCATAATTTAAATTGTTCAATTTCTATTTTTATCCTTTTTTATCATTGCAAAAAAATCAATTAAATTGAAAACCGGCTAATCGTCTAATTGTGTACATGGAACAAAATTTCAGTTTTGATAACAATTAAGATCCTCATACAATCAATGATCCGTTTGAATGGCAATGGGTAGAAGCGGTTTTGGGTATGCTAAAATACTAACATTTGAACCCGAATCTTCTTTTGTGAGTGGATATTTCCCGAACCCAAATATTTCAACCTACCCAATATATTGAAACCGACAATTAAATTAATATGCACTAATATTCAAGAAAAGAAATTTGAACAAATTAATATCATCAATGAAAATTAATCTCCATATATAACATCTCAGTAACATCACACATACCACATAATCCAAAATTCAAATTAATGGAAAGTTGAAAACATCTTTTTATTAGATAGGATAAATTTCACGAATGATCACTCAACTATGACAATTTCGACACTATAGTTATTATACTTTCAAAAATATCAATTTTGACACTCAACTTTAATAGCGTCTTTTACTTTGGTCACTCAACTTCAATATCGTCTTTTACTTTGGTTACTCAATTTCAATATCGTATTTTACTTTAGTCACTCGACTTCAATACATTTTAGCGCATATATAATATGTATGAGAATAGGAAAAATGCTAAATAACTCTTATAATACCGTATATATGTTAATTGGGTCATAAAATGATAAAAGGTTAATTAACCTTTTATAATTTTTTTTTGGAAAGAAATTAACATTTTATAATTATAAACCAACCTTTGTTAGTGTGCTACTTCTCTAAAATGAATAAGAGCAATGATAGAGGGCCTCAATTGAGGCCTAACAATTGTGGCCTCAATCCTAGGTGGCATGCCACATAACTAAATACTAATTTAAATTGTAAATCCACATAATATATCTTGCCACATCATAATCTTGCAATACCAATTTTAACCGTTTATATTTTCCTTTGAATTTTATTTTTATAGACTTATTATCTGCAATCTAAACTAAAAAAACAAACAAAAATTAATAAAACTTTAAATGCTTTCAATGAGAATTGAAACTTTAACAAAATGTTCACAACTTTATTAATAAACCAATTAACCAACATGCTAATCTTGATATAAGTGCACATAAATTGATATGTATCTAATTGAAATAATAAAAGCAATAGGTAATGAAAGCTAACATTGTTCTTCAAGGTATAGGGGAACTAAAAGCTAAGATGTTTCAGTACAAGCCAATATCTAAGGTGAATCCACAAAAAAAAAAAAAAAAAACTGATTTTTTTGCACCTCTAGCAAGCACAAAAAAAAATTCCATAAAAATTGTAAAATATAATTTGAACTTAAGTCACAATGAATCCACAATTCAAACCTAAACCACCTAACCTAAATGACTCAATCAATAATCTTTGTAATTAGAAGAATATAAATAAGACTAAACCCTACATTTTGAGACCTGAACCCTCAACCTAACCCTAAAACCTAAACACCACAAACCCTATTGTCCAAAAAAAAAAACACCACAAACCCTAAACCCTAAATTTTTTAGACTTGAATCCTAAACCTAACCTACCCCCTAAACCTAAACACAACAAACCCTAAACCCCAAATACAACAAACCGTAAACCCTAAACCCTAAATATAACAAACCCTAAACCCTACAAGTAACAACCTTAAAACATCATAATTCGAGGAAGGACTTCTTTCGAGGAATCTTTTATTATATTTCTCATGCTTAACTCCTTTACACTAGAGTGTTATGTACTAGCTTGCATTCTCATTTGCAATATATAGATATATGAGCACATTTTTCCTGATCAAAATAGTAAACCATTGTCGATTTGTAATTTATTTTTTATTTTTTATTTTTTTCTTAATTAATGATGAGGAAGACACATTGTAACGTGGGTCAAAAATGGATTAAGAAAAATGATTATAATTTCATATAAAAATTTATCTTTTAATCAATTTTTGATTGAAAAAAGAATTGTCCAAATTTTTTTTTGTTAAAGAAAGTTCAAATTCTTTATGGGTTCTTGGCACAAATTTCATTTTTTTGTATATTTTTATTATGGTTTTACAATTTTATTTTCTAAAATTATTTAATGTTCATTACCTATTGCTTTTATTGTTTCAGTTAGATACATATCAATTTATGTGTATTTATATCAAGATTAGCATGTTAGTTAATTGGTTTACTAATAAAGTTGCGAACACTTTGTTGAAGTTTCGATTCTCATTGAAAGCATTTAAAGGTTTATTAATTTTTGTTTGCTTTTTGAGTTTAGATTACAGATAATAAGTCTATAAAAAATAAAATTCAAAGGAAAATATAAAAGGTTAAAATTGGTATTGTAAGATTTTGATGTGGCAAGATATATTATGTGGATTTAAATTTTAAATTGATATTTAGTTATGTGGCATGCCACATAGGATTGATGCCACAATTGTTAGGCCTCAATTGAGGCCAACAATTGAGGCCAACAATCATTTTCCAATGAATAATTTCCACCCATTCATCCAGACATTACCAAGCACATAGCCACATATCGATCATCAAGTCTCCAAAGTTGATAATATATATTCAAAGTACATAAAACATTTAGCGCAATGAAATTAAGCAAGAGATAACTTATATATGAAAACCTCCAAGAATAAAAAGGCAATTTCGAAGTTAGCTAGCTTCCCTAGCTCTTCTGGTAATCTCCAAACCATTGTCAAGTTCTTTGTTACTTCTTCTGCTAAACCCTAAACCCTTGTTTCCCAGTTCCCACCACACCATGCAGGTAAGCAAGACTCTTTGTTTGTCAGCCATTATTGGCGGCTTCAAGTCTCACTGGCCAGCAGCAGCTTTACAGCTTCTTGCTTTGTTGTTCAAAAATATTTTTGGCTCATCAGCTAGGTTCAAGTTGATTGATCCATCCCAAACAATCCCAAATTTAGACTGCTAGCTTCTTTCTTTGATTGTTGGTGGAGTTCTTGGGTTGAGAAATAGAGGGTTGATGTTTATTCTGCAAATGAAGAAGTCATATAATCGATAGCCTTTTTGGAAGCACCTGCCAGCCAATAATTCTCCCCCAAAGAAAATTTTAACAGTATATACGGTTCAATACTTTGCCGACACAAGGATATACATGACCTTTCCAAATACACTACTATTATTTTCTTTTGGAAAAAGAAAAAGAAATCAAAATGATAAACAAAATTATGCATACATACTCTCTCGGTAAGAGTTAACCAAATAATTGACCATTGACTTACCGACACATACTCTATCGGTAAGTTACATTAAAAATAAGTACATTGAAAACATTAATTATGCATATATACTCTATTGGTAAGATCGAGTTAATCAAATAATTGACCATTAATTGCGAAATTAGTCTCTCTTAAAACTTTTTATTTTTTTCGTCTAAAGTAAAGTTAAGTATATAGAAATTTAGAACAACTCTAACAGTTTTCCTATAAATTGTTTTTTTATTAATTTAGAGAAAAATAAGCGGGAACAATCAACAAGGCCCTCTATCATCGTTAAGAGACCATTGTTGGAAGGTGTTTTAGAAAGGGATTTGAAATCGGCCGGCCCTTGATCTCTCTGGCCTCCCTGAGGATGTTCCAAAGAAAGTTCATAGTCTGGCAATAAGAACAAACCAAAAACGAAAATTGCAGTTAAGCTGAATCTCATTTCTTCTTCCTGTTGGGATTAACTTTCTATTATTTTCTAGGAAGTGACATTGGCTTGTACACAATTACTGAATTACGTGCTTAGTCAACTTGCTGTTAGTTATATTTATACCCTAAGAGATGAGAAGAGGTTAAGTAGTGAGCTCCATATGTCGGGCATATTCTTGTTGGTTATAAGGTATGAGCTTAAAGATCTGTATATGGCATGATATATGTATTGCTCTGACTTTTGTCTCTCGTTTAAAAAAATGAATTTTTTGATAAAAAATGAATTTTTTGATAAAAAATATATATATTGAGAGAGAGAATTCAAATTTGAAGTCTTAGGTATAGTGGTTAACACTCTTAAATACTAGAACTACAAGACCGCACGATATTATTTGTATTAAATCGACCAAGTCTGAAAAATTAAAGTAATGGCAAGCATGATGACGTATCTAAAAATAATAATTTTAAATTTTTTTTTTACTAATCATAAAAGTGTTCAAAAGCCAAATTTAAAGCATTATGATCCGATTATGATTATATTTTTTTTAAATAAGGGCCGGTGCGACTGCCTTTAAGCTTTGATTAATAATTAAATTGTATAATATAATGGGGGAGGACATAGTGCCTAAACTCCATATAACATTAAGCATCCAGAGAATTACTGAAATAATAGTAAGAGTCTCCACTAATCCTATATATGTATTATAACATGCACAATCAGCTACTTTATTTGCTTTGCAATAACAGTAGCATACCAGAAAGATAACACTCACGCAAAGGTATAATGCAAATAACTCAGCTTTCCCACTATGACCATTTTATCAAGTGACATAAGTCTTTATTTTGTAGGTGGAAGGTCTTGAGTTAGATTCAATAACGACTAATTCTTGTTTAATTTCAATTGTATAATAATAATAATAATAATATTAACATTATGATTGGTGAAGGACTTCCATGTATATATGTATAACAATAAGGACGACTTCTTAATAAGGAATTTTTAGCTAACTTTTTTTTTTCTTTTCGGTTTGGAACAAGCATTTTCTCTGTTTAATTCGTACCTAGTCAAAACACTAAACAACGAAATGCACACTTCAATCCCAACACATGCAAACACATATACAATATTTTATTTGTCTTTTTGGAGAGAAAATTTTAGGTAGTACAGTTGTGCTACGCGACACGTCTAACTCACTAATCAAAATATTCTACATTTTTTTGTTCTAATAACAAAATACGTACCACTGCTATTGCATAGTGAAGTACCACAAATATCTCCACACTCACTCCCTCATAGCACCTTATTGGTGGGTCGGACTAACGAGGTTGCACATCGGCATGAAAAAAGAGTTCATCATTGGGAATATAATGGCAAAGTTTTGAATGGAAATATGAAATGACTAAAATTATTCGTTAATCTTGATTTCACCCCAACTAGAAAAAGTTTGTATAGGTTAGTTATGCCAAACCTATCAAATTAGAGAAATATTATTTCCAAAATTAAATTTCAAGTGTGTAACCCTCACATACGTACACAAGATCCAATTCATGATTGTGACCCTCACATACATCAAATGTTGGTTGTGACCGTAGAAATTTCTCAAATTTAATTGATGTAGAGGTATTGAGATCTAATTAGGCCAATAGTATTTATTTCTAAAATGGTGGACGAGTTTCCAAGTTCAAATCTTACTCCCCTACAAAATCGAAAAATAGATAGAGATCGAGGTTGAAATCGGAAGTAATTAATTACTAGTAACAAAGGAAAATTACAATCATCAAACTAAAAACTTCCAATATAGTAAGTGGCTCACACCTCTCAGAACAAAGTATTGGACCCTAATGAAAGTAATAATCTTCATTAATTTAATCATGTTGCTTATAGTCTTTTACTTAAATAAGGCTCAATCCAATTGAAAGGGGTTTAGTCAATGCTGCTTTTCTTTTCACTCTGCTTAAATAAATGGAAACCTTGAATCATTTACTGATATTAAAACCCTAAAACTCGCGGCTGATGACAGAAAGAGCGAAAGCTACGGTTACTTATTTGTTGTTTTCACATTCAAATTAAGAGTATCATCATTCTATATACGAAACCGCACATAGTATATGTATGTTTTGTTTTATGTTTTTAATTGGTTTAGATTATGATTGGGTAGCTATCAAAGATAATTTGAGCTTCTCAGCTGGCTAATAAGTCAAAGCTAGCTTGTTGATGAAGCTTTTGGAAAAAGATACAAAGACTATTAATGAGGCGGGATTTAGTGCATGTCAAATGCAATGATAAAGAAATATAAAGCTAGATGCACTAGATTGTGTTTAGAAATTAGAAGTTGAGAAAGTGTTTTACCAATTGTAAAGATCGAGACCGTAGGATTTAAAAAATAGACCAAGATTAAGTGCCGGATAACGATATAGAACATACAAGAATATATGTAGACGAAGAGAAAAAGAGTGATCAACTAATTATTAATCTAATGATATTTCAAGGGGAGTGAAATTTACACCCCCCAAATTGTAATCCACACCCCCACTCACTTATTTTAATATTATCTATCCCACACTCTTCTGAACTTCCCAATATACCCCCCTTACGTCAGATTTTTTTTTTTCAAACCTCTTTCAACAGAACCAACCGAAATTCAAAAAACTCCTCCATTATGCATGAGATGAGATTTGAACTTCTCACCCCATGTATGCAAGCTTACACCCTAACCAACCCAGCACAAGCTTCCCACAATATTACATATGCAAAACATAATATTTATAAGTTACTAGTGGCAAACCAGACCCACTTGTCCACTCCTTTACTTTATTTATTGATTAATTTATTTTATATTTAAACATTTATTTCTATTTAATTTTCAAAAAATTCTTCTTCGTCTCCATTTTTCTCCTACACGCATCATTCGGATTGTTAAAAAACATTCATTTGTTAAAATATCAAAATGAATTACATACCCATAATCAAATCATAATTAATTAATACAAATAAAAAAGTAGACGAAGAAGATTTTTTTTAAATAATTCATTTTGTTAAAGTATCAAATTACGTACCCAAAATTAAATAATAATTAATTAATATAAATAAAAAATGATACGAACATTTCGCACCCATATGACATTTGTAGGAGAAAAAAGAGACGAAGAAGAATTTTTTTTAAAAATAAAATATAAATGGATGTTTAAATATAAAATAAGGAAATAAATAAATTAATAAATAAAGTAAAGAAGTGAACAAGTGGGTTTGGTTTGCCACTAGCAACCTATAAGTATTATGTTTTGTATATATATTAGTAGTAGCGACTTGTGCTTTTGTGGTTGAGGTGTAAGTTTGCAAACATGGGGTGAGAGGTTCGAATCTCACCTCATACAAAAATGAGGAGTTTTTTGAATTTGGGTTGGTTCTGCTGGAAGAGAGGTATGAAAAAAAATTCTGACGTCGAGGGTATAATGGAAAGTTCATAAGTATGAAAGATAAATAATATTAAACAATAATAGTGGGGGTGTGAATTACAATTAGGGGGGTGGGGATTTCACTCCCCTATTTCAATCCACAATGTTGCATGAATAATTTTTTTTAAAAAAAAAAAAAACAAAACAAAACCCAAGATAGGCATTTGAGAAACTAACTTGGCATGTTTATCGATATATCACAGAGACTCCAACACTCAAAACTAGTAATTACTTGAAGAAACACGAAATTAAGATCAAGGGTATGTATGATACTTAACTAAATGCAAGAGGAGTAATGAAAAAAGTAGGGTGTCTTTTAGTCATATGCACGTATATATAATACGTACCCTAATTCAATCTATAGGTATATATATATATATTGCCCCATACAATACTTTTTTCCCCCTTGATTTCTGAAGAAGGTTTACCTGTCTACCTGTTCTATATTGATGACACTGTAAAAATCAACTAGCTAGGCATTTTAGTCAAGCATCTTTGATTTATGAAAAGGGCTTTTTCCTTCTTGCTTTTTCAGTTTTTCCTCACTACTATTTTTTTTTTGGTGGGTAAAGAGAATTTATTAATATCCGACATCAGAGCATGCATATATTCAGTTTTTTTTTTTTTGAACATCAGAGCATGCATATATTCAGTTAGGGAAGCATGGTGGGGATGGTCGTAGCTAGGTCTACCATTTGAGATCATCCCCTTGGAGAAGGTAACTGAACGGTATGGATGATCACTTAAACCCTAAGGGAGACTGAAGAAGTCAAGTCTGGACCATGCATGCAAGTCTAGCTAACTAGTCCAAATCCCATGGCTTCCATTATCGATCTTTCTTGGGTCTAATCAATGATTGATACGTACCCACAATGACCAAAATTGATTTTAATTTGACAATGGAAATGATCGATAGAAATAACGTACGTACCATCTATACAAGTATATAGATGGACTGCTGGCGCCCTAGTTTTATCTATTCCATAAATACGAACAGTATTCTCACCACACCCACCTAGACTAATCTAGCTAGGTACAAACATCATCAAGTCTCCAGAGTTGATTGTACGTTCTCAAAGTAGAACATTGAAGCTAGCTCATGGAAGTACGCAAGAGATAACTTATCAAAGCCTCTAGGAATAGGAAAATTAAGAATCGAAGCAAAGAATTGCCTAGAAAAAGAGAGAAAGATATATGTCTACAACTGAAGGAGAAGCATTTAGAGAAAGCGGGCTTATGAGAACTTGACAAAGAAGGCATTAGGAATTGAAGCTCCACCATTCATGCAATTTCAAAGCTTCACGTACGTACTCTTCTGCTGCTATATATCCAATATATATTGACTTTGAGATTCTCATTTAGCTTCATCTTCTTTCTTAGTTCATCGATCTAGCTATCAAATTGTTGCCCGCTTGATCGATCTAGCTAGTTGGTTAATTGATCTGATATCCCAATCCAACAATCCCGATTTAAGATTGCTACCAATACCAATTTGAAGTCTATGATTGATTGATCTTTCTTTTTGCAGGCCATGCATGGTGAAGTACTTTGTGCCCTTTTGGGGATTGGTTTATTTTTCTGTAGATGAATATATAAGAATCATATATATCCGTCTTTTTCTAAGTACCAGCTTGCCAATGGTGCATCAAAACGAAAACTTAGACAAAATGATTTGCAATTTTTTCAACACAATGATAGAGGCAGAATGATATGAGAGAGGAAGATGACTTTTTCATGGTTATCATATAAGTTGTTGAAGTAGTAACATGTGTAGGCAAGTGGTAAAATATTACTATTAACATTTTTAGGATTTAATTATTTAAACGAGAACATACCTTATCCACCTTAATGAGAACTTTCTCTCCTTATTATAAGTAGGAGAAATGTTAATATCCCATAATCTTATCTGTATTTAGTCTAGCATATATATAACTTTGTCATTTTTTATTTTTTATTTTGTTTTGTTTGGTGACAAACTTGCACATACATGGAAGAAACATATAGAATACATGATTTTTAAAATTTGTGGATGGTGTATTTAGGGTAAGTAGACTACTATAGTCATTGACCCAAAAAAATAGACTACTTGTCTACTACATTTCTCTACGAGTTCGATATACCTCATATCTATAAGTTTGCTCACCAACTTCTATTACCATTGGAAGTTTTCACTTATTTAGGTGTTTTTTTGTTTTGGCTTTACGGATAAAGTTTGATGTCTCCCTTTATTTAGGGGTGTCAATGGGTCGTGTCGTGTTGGGTTCGGGTCGTGTCAAGGTTTTTATCGTGTCAAAAAGACAAACCCAAACCCAACCCATTTAATAATCGTGTCAAAAATATAAACCCAAACCCAACTCATTTAATAAACGGGTAACCCGTTAACAACCCGCCTAACCCGTTTAATAAATAGGTCGTGTCGTGTCGAGTTCAATAACCCATTTACACCATTTAACGGGTTAACATTGTGACCCATTTAACCAAAAAACAAATGCATAAAATCTTGAAAGTAATATTACATAACTCCACCATCTTGCTGTCTCCACATACAAGAAGAAAATATAAATACATGGATATGATTCGTAAATAAAACATAAGTAGATAAATCCAATAGTAAAAAAATCTATTCCCAGTCACACAAAAAAATTATGAGATATTCAAGTACTCCCAATTTCCAAAATTTTAAGAATCAATAAAGCATAATCCATAATTAAATTTTAAATTAAATGTAAAGGATCAAAGCCAACTTCTAAAGTCTCAAAATAAGCAGTCCTTCACTTTATTCCAGCAGAAAAATAGCAAATGAATATCACCTAGACACCTACAAGTGAGAATAAATCATAATCAGTATATTAAATTAGCATAAAGCTCATAAAATAAATAGCAACAAATGATGACATAAAGGACATACACAAGTAAATAAACAGCACTTACCAACAAAAGATGGTCACTTTCTAATGAATTTCACATCATATCTCTATGTTTGGACGAGCAACAGTAACAGAAGGATCAACAGATTCATCATTAGCATTGCTAATGCTTAATTTGCTAATATCTTCAGTCAAGTCTTCCACTTTAGGTGGCAAAGTGGGAGCATCTACTAAGACAGATTATAATGAAAAGAAACAATAGAATCAATAGATACGCCATATATAAGAAATAGATACAAAATGTTAAAGTCGAGTCTAAAAGTAATACCTTCTTTGTCAAATATCCAATCACGTGTGCAAATAAGAGCTTCAACAGTTTCTGGTTTAAGTGCACTACGATATTGGTCAAGAACTCTACCACCAACACTAAATGCGGACTCGGAAGCAACTGTAGAAATTGGAATGGATAGCACATCACGAGCCATGATAGATAGTTCGGGATACCGAAATTGATTTGCCTTCCAAAAGTCAAGAACATTCATCTGTGTAGTCCTAGACAGCTTTGGTTCATCTAAATACAATTGCAACTGAGTCTTTTGGGCAGAGAAAACAAATTCTTCACTCTCAAAATCATCAAAATCCTACGATTACAGATTTGACAATGATAAATTAATAAATAATAAAATTAAAATAAGCAGATCAATTATATGAAGTACAGATATAATTGAACAATTTATATATGTATAATTATAAGATCGAACTGTACAATAGTGTAGGAAATTCAAAGGCAGATTAGACAACCATACAAATTTTGATATAAAAAAAAGAGACTACAATACAGATTAAATTTAACTGAAATGACAAATAACCACATATTTACCTTCATAACATCGATGCATTCTTTAGAAACCATTGTAGCATCACTGAAAGAACGAGTAGCATTTTGATTGCTGGATGATGATGAAGAGGTCGAATCCAGTGACTTAGAATGAATTTTCATGTACACATCAAAAAGAGAAAATAACTTCTCACGTACTTTTCTCATTTCAATGGATCCACTACCATAGAGTCGTTTATAGGAGAACTCCACAAACTGCAGCTTGTATCGAGGATCCAAAATTACAGCAATTGCAAGAATCAAACTATACTCAGACCAATATTTTTCAAACTTGGTGATCATTTGAGATGCCATCTTATTCATAAACATATCATGATCAACCATAGCCTTTCTCAGAGTATCTTCAACCACAAAGACTTGAGGGAAGTACAAATTGGATGTGGTATAACATGTTCCCGAGAACAAGCAAGTAACATCATAGAACACCTTGAGAAACTTACAAATCTTTTCCACTTTTTGCCACTCATCATGAGAAAGTGCATGCTTGTAGTTAGAGTCACTCAATTGCAAATGAAGAAATGCACGTTGATAATAAATTGCACTGTCAAGCATAAGAAATGTAGAATTCCATCTGGTAGGTACATCTTGACGCAAACCCTTTTTACATTCTAAGGAAACTTGTGCAATACAGTCCAAGAATTTTTGTTTCCTCCCTTGTGAACCCCTAACATACTTAATGCTCTCCCTAATTTTCCCAATGGAACTATCAATTTCTTTCAACCCCTCTTGCACAATTAGATTAAGAATGTGCGCACAACATCTAACATGAAAAAACTCACCATCCATTAAAATTGCATCTCTTAGCATAAGTTGTCCCTTTAGCAACTCAACAAAACAATCATTGGCAGACGCATTGTCTAAAGTCATAGAAAACAATTTCTTTTCAATACCCCAATCAACCAACAACTTATAGATTTTGTCAGACAAAGCAACACCAGTATGTGGCGGAGGCATAAAACTAAAATTCAATATTCTCTTTTGCAATTTCCAATCATCATCAACAAAATGAGCAGTGAGAGCAAGATAACCATCCGTTGCAATAGAAGTCCACAGATCAGAAGTCAAGCAAATTCTGCTAGGAATAGAAACTAAAGTATTCTTAAGCTTCTTCATTTCTCTAGTATGCATACTCATTACATCTGTCTTAGCAGTGTTCCTAGATATTAACTTGATATCAGCACATATATAAGTAAACAAATTTCTAATCCCAGCATACTCAACAAACTGAAAAGGCAAGTCATGCATAACAATAGCCATCACCAATAGTTCACGAAATTTTTCAGGTTCAAATCTAGCAGACCTTGTGATCATAGACCCATCACCATTATGAGACACAACCAACTGTCCTAGGTCTAGAATTTTTTGTTTAATACAAGACGCCATATGACGTTTCAAATTTCCAGTACCATACCTACTATCACACAAGTAAACAGTACCACATCTTAGGCACTTAGCCCTTTGCTTCTTATCGGCACCCACTGGAAGCACTTCAAATTTAGACCATACATTTGAAGTGAGCTTTCGTCGCCTCTTGCCACACTTTGGACTTGCAGTCTTTATCTCTTGGCAATCTTCCATCTCAATCTCATTGTTTTCAACAAAATTTCCACCTTGAGTATCTTGAGTAACATCAACATTATCATGAAGAGGATCCATCTGTCAAAACCAAAACCAACATACAATATTACTAACCAAGAAAATTATAAGCAAAACACTATATATATATATATATATATGAACTTATAGTACGTACTGTACATATAAAATTTCATTCTCTAATATGAATTTTTAGTTAGGATTTCATATAAGGACAAATGTTAATAATATGAAATAAAACGATTCAATCCCCACACATATCGAAGCATGCATAACTAATCTAACAAACATTTAATTAGAATAGATCAAAGTATACCAAATATATAGTACTAAAGAAGTTCACAGATGGTGCTTCTATGTACCACAAATTGACTTCCTTGTATTCCGATATACCTTTCTAGAGAATCAAAACGAGAGAAAAAGTTTTGACGCCGATGCCAAGATGAGGAGGTTTAGGGTTTCTGTCTTAATTCAGAACTAAGACGTAGATTTTATAGTGTTAATTGTTTAGTGCTAAATTGCTAACCCTAAAAGTGAAAAAAGACTTATTCAGCCCTAATATACAATTAAAATTACTTACTTTTAATGGGTCGTGTACTCGGGTTATATATAACCCGACCCAACCCATTTAATAAACGGGTTACACGGGTTTATTTCGTGTTGGCGGGTTGACCCGCAAATGACCCGTTTATTAAACGGGTTTTGGCGGGTTGACCCGCAAATGACCCGCTTTTTAATCGTGCGGGTTCAACTCGCTTTATTTCGTGCGGGTTTCGAGTCGTGTTATCGGGTCGTGTCGGAATTGACAGCCCTACCTTTATTATCATCAACTCAATAATGTATTCGTGTATGATGGAATCATCAAAGATTTGATCCCTATAGGAGTATAGGGAAGTTATGTCCAAAGTTTCAAAATAAAGTACATATAACCTTCACATACAATCATGCATAAAATCCAATGATTTTATTATATAAACATGACAATAACATTTTCCTCAAACTAATGAAGTTGAAGCTTATCAACCAATAAACAAGGCTTTTGATCCAATTGAATATATATATTTGAATAGAGGGGGAGTAATTCAACCAACTAAATAAGGCTTTGGTCCAATTGAAAGGGGTTTAGTAATACTTCCTAGTTGCATTGAAAAACAAAAAGAAAATCCGACATGAAGACGAGTTGTGCTTGAATGTGGAACCACGTTTGGTCCCTACTCCGCAATGTATAAATCAAATGGCCATCATTTTCATGGTCTACTTTCCTATCTCCCCTAACATGGTAGGCCATTGTTTTCAATTCCATTCCAGCATTCTTCCACTCTCTTTTCTAGTCTACAAACTCAACTCCACCACTTGACTCTTCCACTAGGCCGCAACTGTTGAAATTCACTGCCATTAGCACCACCCAATTTAACCTACTTTCTCATGTAGCCAATGTTTCAAAATCTCAAAGTAGCAAATTCTGATGTAAATTCCCAAGTCAACCATCCACAGTTCTCAAAAGATAATCTTGAACTAGTGAATTAGAATTAGGGCTTTCATCAATGAAGGTACTTGAAGCCCTGAAGTGATTCACATTAACGGAGTCCGAGAAAGTTGGAAGCTTGTAATTTTGGTAGGAAGCAAAAAGATTACTTCTTTGGTACTTTTCTGGTAGTTATTTCTTGTTTATAACATTTTGGGAAATGGGCATGTGCAGCTGACATGTGCAATTTATGTGACATTAATCTCAAGGCTTCAAGTCTTCAAAACCATCTTTGATCTTTACCCATTGTTTCTGTCCAATAAAATGTAGAATGTACCATTATAAATTATGAAAGTTGTCTTCTTATAGAGTAATTTAAGAAACTCAAATAATTTAATGTTAAGCAGAATTCCATCTGACAACCCATTGGCCCATGTTTCAGAGGGTATGATAACATATGATGATATTTGGTCAAAGTAAAAAACAAAATGTGAAAAAAATGGAAACTTTCTCAGTCTCTGACTGAGACTGTTGAAGTGATTCCTTCATCCCTGGACTGAACTTTACATGTGTATTGGGTCACTACCAACCCTAAAGACACCAACAGGTAACAAACCAATGCTGCTGTTTATTTGTTTATTTCTCTGTAAATTTACTTCATCATTGTTATCACCAAATATGCAAAGAAATCAAAACCACAAACTCCCACCGCCTTCCTTATTGGGTTTTAGTTAAGAAGATACTTGGAAAAAGGTCTCATGCTTTTTGGGTTTATATTGCTTAGTTTTAAATGGGATTTGCAGACTTGCAGTGAAGCTTGAAAATTCATATCCCCATGTGCGGCGCCCCCCTACCTGTTCGGTCAATTTACTGAGTGAAGCAAACGCAAGAAAGAGAAAAGGAGTTCCAAGGTTTTGAATTTTAAACCACAGAAAACAACTCATCACAATCATTGGCATTCTACCAGAAAGGCCAAGTCTTTGTAAATGTGAAGCACTTCCTGTGTCTCACTTTGCTCTTGTAGAATTTTAAGTCTCTGTAGGTGATTCTTTGCAGACCCAGATATATATTGGGATCTGGGTTTTTATAGTTTTAAGTGCCTTGTAGATAAATTCCTTGGAAACCCAGAATTGTTTTGGGATTTGTGCTTCTGGGTTTCATTTTAAATTCTTGTAGTTGATCTATTATTGCAGGACATACTTCATTTGAATTTTTAGTCTCTTTGAGTTTTGATGGGTTACCACTCTCTACTTGCATCTGTTTGCATTTTGCTCATTTCATTTGGAGCTTGTTTTTCTTCTTCTATTCAAGATCAAGTGAGGGATAAAATAACACAGTTGCCAGGGCAGCCAGCAAATGTGGGGTTTGCTCAGTATTCTGGTTATGTGACTGCCAATAAGCAAGCTGGAAGAGCATTGTTTTACTGGTTGGTTGAGTCCCCAGGACACCGTGGACCGGAGTCCAGGCCGCTTGTGTTGTGGCTCAATGGTGGTCCTGGTTGTTCTTCTGTTGCTTATGGATCAGCTGAAGAGATTGGACCTTTTCATATTAGACCTGATGGAACCACCCTTTACTTGAATCCATATGCTTGGAACAATTGTATGTGTACACTTATGATGCATATTTTCTTCATTAGCTCCAAATTTTGCCTACACTTTTGAATTGTTCTAATTGATTTCCCAATTTTCCGCAGTGGCAAATTTGCTATTCCTTGAATCTCCAGCTGGTGTTGGTTTTTCATATTCGAATACGTCTTCAGATTTGTATACAGCTGGAGACCAGAGAACAGGTTGTTATTCACTTTAGTTTTGTTGCTTTTATTTGAAGTTATAGTTTTCCTCAATGTGTGAAGGGATTGCAATTGGAAGATTCATGGGTTGTGTGAATATTTTTTCTTTGTTCCAAATTAGTTTATTGGCTTTCCTGATTTCTTTTTTTGGGTATCTGTGTGTCTTGCATTTGTAGCTGAAGATGCATATACATTTCTGGTCAATTGGTTTGAAAGGTTTCCTCAGTACAAACACAGAGATTTCTACATTGCTGGAGAAAGTTATGCAGGTGCTACATTATCTACTTCAACCTAGTTTTTCCCCTTTCCTCTTCTAATTTCATTTTGCTCAGTTTCCAATTTTCCCTTTATTTGATATGACGATTAACGATAACAAATGCTTCTTCAAATTTTACTTTCAGGTCATTATGTTCCTCAGCTGTCTCAATTGGTTTATGAGAGAAATAAGGGAATTCAGAATCCAGTTATCAATTTTAAGGGATTTTTGGTAAGAATGAGGATTCTCTTGAATTGCTATCATGTGCAAATGTAAATCTGTGCCTTTTTTCCTGTTGAGGGGGCTCGATAAAATGTTAACGATGCGAAATTTGAATTTAGACTATCATTTATCTTGTTGATTATTTCTCTCTGCCAGGTTGGAAATGCTGTGACTGATGATTACCATGATTTTGTTGGCACATTCGAATACTGGTGGACTCATGGTTTAATTTCTGATTCCACCTATCGTGTGCTGCGAGTAACCTGTGACTTGGAAGTCTCTCAGCATCCATCACTGGCTTGCATAGAGGCCCTCAAACTAGCAGACTCGGAGCAGGGAAACATTGACCCATACAGCATTTTCACACGTCCTTGTAGTAGTACTACAGCACTAAAACGCAACTTGAGGGGTCATTATGTAAGTTCTCATAACCCTTCATTTCCTTACTGAGATGGTGTTGGGATTTATCAGAACAGTTACCATTCTCTAATTGTAAATTTGTAAGGTGCAGGGTTTTCCTCCCCACAGGTATCATTAGGATTGCATGTACTTGTTTGTCATATGGAAATCTTAGAATTCTGTTTGCCTCTCCACTATATTATAAATAACCTTAGTAGTCTGTTCAAAAATTTTAGATTTGAGACTTCATATACTTGTTTGTCATGCGGAAACCTTCTGAAGAAGTCTATTGAGAACATATGCATCTCATTGCATTGCGTTTCTACAGACGCTGAAGTTTTATAATCTTGGTTTTACAATTTCCCTGCCTTTTTGAGCTATAATTTGCAATGCTGCTAAATTCTTTAAAGATGAAAGTTCTGATTCCGAATAGGTGAAATTTGCTTGCTTAGATTTCATTAACATCTTAGCATCAGTATGCTTAGAATATCTGAATTGCACCTTATTTCTTTAAAATCATTCAGAGGTCCGTCCGTGTTAGTTAATTTTTCTCTTTTAACTCAGCCATGGATGTCCAGAGCATATGATCCATGCACTGAGAGGTATTCTGAAACGTACTTCAACCATCCAGAAGTTCAAAAGGCACTCCATGCAAATGTAACTGGAGTTTCTTACCCTTGGAAAACGTGCAGGTAGGCTGTTTGTTCTTGATATTTAACAAATTTTTTGCATGTATTTGTACAGCATTCTTAGATGAAGTGTATATTCTGCAGTGATATTGTTGGAAACTACTGGTCGGATTCTCCACGGTCTATGCTTCCTATTTATCAAGAACTCATTGCTGCTGGTCTCAAGATTTGGGTATTCAGGTAGCTTTAGTACACTGCCGAAATCATTTCTTCTCAGTTCCCTGAATTTCTAGCATTCCAGTTACATATGTAGTTTTTTGGTAGGAAACTTGATTTATAGTACTAATACTAATAGTGGTAATGGTTTTGGTAATTAAAACTGGTATGCCTATGCATTAGCAATCTTTTTGAACAAGGGGCAGCCCAACAAGTATAGAAATACACAGTACAGAAGATTGCTAAGGAAGTAAGGATACAATCCACCATCACTAGCAACCCTGTTTGGTACCTTCATTTAGAATTCACTTGCAAACAGCTAGGTAAAGGTTTCACTATGTTGTACTTCATGTTGAAGCATCTATAGCTTGTGAATACTGAAAAATCTACAAGGTGTTGTGTTACTTAAGTGACTGTATTGATTATTTTGGTCTCAAACAGAGGTATTGGTTACAGGCCTGCTCTTCGGAGCTGTACTTTTGATAAATAAGAACTAGGAAGATGAAAATAGAACAATCTTTGGGCTTCCAATTCTTGATTAAGTAGTTGAATTGAGTAAATGTGATGAACTGATAGGGAAAAATTTACTTTGCTGATCGAAATGGAGTTTGTTTCAGAAGCATGCTTTCATTTAGATTTTATTATTAGGCAGAAAAGAAAAAGAATCATTTTTGTGATTCAAAAATCAGTTTTCATAGGATTCATATCTATCTCCAAAAAGAAGGAAAAAAAAAAAAACAGAAATCCGGGGGTCACATTGTTATGGTTGTAAGGTTTAAACTTTAATAGAGGCTAACTATTACTATTTCTTTTGAGATTTGTGTATGAAGGCTTGTTAGTGATTCAATTTGCACTGTCTCATGGATGGTGCTGAATAGAATTGGAGATGTCCTTCATCATTTTTTCTTTCTTAGTTTTTACTGTGCATCCTGTATCTGACATGGTTATTGATGAACTATTTGTCCAGTGGAGATACTGATGCAGTGGTTCCTGTGACTGCCACACGTTACTCCATAGACGCCCTTAAGTTACCGACCATCACCAACTGGTCCCCATGGTATGATAACGGCAAGGTGAGTGCTATATATATTGAGCATGCTCATTACAACAAGAAACTTGAATTGCAATTGTATGTTTTTGATCAAAACTTCAGTCATAGACATCGGAACCAAATTCGTTTATAAAGGACTGCAATGATCTTTCATCTCTCAAATGCTTGCATTATATTGTTATATGTAGGTTGGTGGCTGGAGCCAAATATACAAGGGGCTGACATTAGTCACCATTACCGGAGCTGGACATGAGGTCCCACTCCATCGACCTCGCGAAGCTTTCGTTCTTTTCAGATCATTTTTGGAGAACAAGCCGATGCCAAGTTAATTTCATTTTAATCTTATTCATACGTATTCTTGATGAATAAGCAGCACAAACACCTGGAGTTTGCAACCATTGTTCATATACAAGCTCTGTGAAGTTGGAAATGACAAAATAAGAGAAGTATTCATCTCAAATGCCTCTCCATTCTTGCCCGAAGCAACGGCAATTTTATGATTTTATTCTGCAGTTGGTATCCGGCTATTATTGGATAATGGATAGCATCCATGACAAGGAAAGCTACTGATAAGTATGAGCAATTGTATAGGGCAATTGTACTATACATATATATATAGATGGATTCTTCATTAAAGAAATATTCTTTGGGTTTCAATTTAGTAGAATTTTTCTCATCAGTGAAATTGTACTGGTATCTGTGATATATGTTCTTCATAAATTCTTGAAGCAAATGCTCACATTTCCAAGCATAGCATCTTGCTAGTCTTCCTTTATTTAAATCTAGCTAATTTTCGTTTATTTAAATTCCAACTTATGATTGCATGGTGCACTATGATTATGCAACAACAATAAGAAAAGAACATATAAAAAGAGTCCCTCTTTGAGGTTCCAAGAAATGTCCCAAGTTTACGGCGGTTAGGATGCTTATTATCCTCCGATCCAATGAAGTGTCATATTTTTTCAGCCGATGATTTGTTGTTGGTGAGCTGTGGTATGTTGGTTGATGAAGTTTTCCCAGATGAATAATAAAGTTTTCCCAACTGAATAATAAAAAATGTGCATTATGATGAAATTCCACAAGGATTCCATCAATTTTTTATTGATTCCTTGCTAATTTTATCAAATGAGTACCATTTTCAAGTCTTGATCGACCCTCTTGCGATTCTAGATGAGGTGTAGGAACAAAAAACAATGTCGAAATTCGGGTGGAAGCCCGTTACGACATGGTTTCTGAGAGTTGAAGACAAGTTTCATGGCTATATGGTTCCACATGTTCATTATCAGTACATATATTAAATATCGACCTCCAGATTCCCGGATCAAATTATTTTTATATTATTCTCAAATTGAATAAAAAATTAAACATAGTAAAAAAGAAAAGAAAAATTAGAGACAAATATAGCGTCGACAATGGTATTTACTTCCGGCCTCCGAACCATCAGGTCTTGAGTTTCTCTTAGTTTCTTAAGTTACTCTCTACAATTGTCTTTTTAAGGCTCCAAATAATTTAGAAATTGCTAAATTTCTCTTAAGGCTTTTAGCAAGCCATTATTCTTCCATTTTGGAATCCTCCACCCAAAGTCATATTCAACGCCTTCGTGTTTCCAAAAGTTAATTATCGGTATATATATGAAATATCGACCTCAAGTTGTCCGGATCAATTTTTTTTAAATTAAAAAAACATTGAACAATATTAAAAAAAAAATGAACAATGACTTGTGCTGACGAACAATTCGTCGCTACAGGTTTTGTATGTATATCTTTTTTTTTCCTCTCTCTTTATATTTATGATATATATTTCCGGCCTCCAAATGATCAGTCATAGGTTACCCTTGGTATTTAAAGTTACTCCTTACACTCGTCATGACCAATTTGATCCGTCTTTAAAGCTCCAAATAATTTTAAAATTGCTAAATATCACTTAAGGTTTTTAGCAAGCCATTATTAATTCTTCTGTTTTGGAATCCTCCACCCAAAGTCATATTCAACGCCTTTGTATTTTATAAAATTAATTATCGGTACATGAAACATTGATCCCAAGTTGCCCAGATCAAATTGTTTTTAAACTAAATAAAAATTGAACAATAGTAAAATAAAAAAAATTGAACAATGACTTTTGCCGACGAACAATTCGTTGCTAAAGGTCATGTATATATATATATATATTTTTTTTTTTTCTCTTGATATTTATAATATATATTTCCGGCCTCCAAACTATCAGTCATAGGTTACCCTTGGTTTCTAAAATTACTCCTTACACTCTTCTTTAAGGCTCCAAATAATTTCAAAATTGCTAAATATCTCTTTAGGCTTTTAGCAAGACATTATTCTTCTGTATTGGAATCCTCCAAGCAAAGCCATATTCAACCCCTTGTCCCCTTTTTGTTTTCAAAAGTTAATTATCGGTACATGAAATTTCGACCCCAAGTTGCCCGGATCAAATTGTTTTTAAATTAAATAAAAATTAAATAATATTAATAAATAAAAACAATGACTTGTACCGATGAATAACTCGTCACTACATGTCATGCATATATATATATTTTCATCTTTACATTTATAATATATATTTTTGGCCTCCGAACCATTAGTCATACGTACGTTACCCTTGGTTTCTAAAGTTACTCCTTGCACTTGTCTTTAAGGTTCCAAATAATTTCAAAATTGCAAAATATCTCTTGAGGTTTTTAGCAAGCCATTATTCTTCCGTTTTGGAATCCTCCACCTAAAGCCATATTCAACGCCTTTGTGTTTTCAAAAGTTAATCATCGGTACATGAAATATAGACCCCAAGTTGCCCAAATCAAATTATTTTTAAATTAAATAAAAATTAAAAATATTGAACTTTTATCATAATACTACGCGATAAAAAATTAAATCATGACAAAATATTAAAACAATTTAAAGATTTTTAAGTCCTATGTATCCAATATTTCAAAGTATTTTATTTTTAAAATAATTATATAAAGACCTATAATATTTTATTAATTATAAAGATTGACCGGTCGGATTATTAACGGATCAGATCAACCTAAATCTGTATTTGATCTATTAAGGTAATGGATTAAGATCTTCCAATAACAACGGATACACACCGGATGATCTACAGATTAAACTCCGGTTCATTGATAGATCTAGTTCCATGGCTATTGTGTATATTGTTCATCAAAAGTGAGACCTTGGAATTTATTGAGTCACTGAACATTGAACAAACCTATCACTTATATTTTTTTTTTTATCTTTTCCATTTCCAATTTTTTATTCATTGCTTGCTAATTTTATCAAACGTGTTCCATTTCCGAATCTTGTTGGTACTTGGTAGACCCTTTTGCGATCCTAAATGAGGTGTAGGAACTAAATTGGACTTTGAAATTCAAGTAAAAACCGGTTATGAAATAGTTTGTGTGAGCTGGACAAGTTCGATTGCTAAGGTAATATTTTTAGGACTTTTTGGTTGCCTCTCATGCAAGCATGAAGCTTTGAATTGACAATTTATTTAGACGCATTCATAATATTTATGTTGTTTTCATCGTTAATTATATTCCTTATTTGTTGTTGTTGATATATATGCATGATGAAGGACTTCGGGTTTATATTCTTGTTCCTTAAGAATCAGATACCTAAACCGTATGCTTATCAAAGCGTGCAAAGTTACTCTTCCTAAATGACAAGATAGAACAAAAAAAATTTATGAAGGAATTGCTTCTTAATCTCTGTCATGCACACAGACTCATCACAATCCATAGAAATGGTAATGAATATATATATATATATATATATATATATATATCTCATTGTTCCTTTTATTTTATATGAAAAATCACTATATTATCACATAGCTCTTGTTTACTGTACGTGTATAAGTAACTTGTTGGGTGCATGAAGCATTGAAGCATAGTGTATTCTTGTTCCATAAGGATTAGATCACTCTGATCTCTAAAGCATAGGCAAGACTGAAAACAACTAGTTCTGTAATGAAGGAATAGCTTCTTTACCTGTCACAGTGTACAGAAATAATGGTAGTGAATATATATATATACCTCATATTGTTCTTTTTCATAAAAGATGACTAGCTATGATACAAGCTACAAGTAGTCGTTATTTACATATTATTCTATATATGATCGACGTACCAAATTAAGGATTAGATAATTAATAGAAAACTTTTCCCTTAAGAAAACTGGTCGTGTAGTGGACCAGTAAAGAGAACCAAACAAAGTCATTAATTGAATAACTAGAAGCTTTATAGAGGTCGATCAAGCAGAGAGGATAAGAAGGCAATATATAAGCTCATATATTATATTCCTTGTGGCCAAGTATGGTCTAATCTGCTGCTGATCATGCTTCATAAAGAAGATCAAATAGGGTCCCATGCATCACTCAAAAAAGCAAAAGCTAACTCGATCACTGAACTAGAACATTCTCTAATTACCCAAATGTATAGTCTACCTAATATTATTCGTTTCTTGCCTTGGACAATGCACAATGAACTGATTCCTATTGATGAATTCACCAGCTATAGTGTTCGAGACTCCTAGAGTTTTAACTGCATGAGTTACGGAATAGGCCAACAATGTATATCAAGAAAATATATACCTTATAATGTACGCATGCATGCAAAACTCCACCGGAAATAATGAGTAGCAGATGAAGGTTGGAGAATTTGAACCCAATACATTCTGGAACTAAAATTGTGATACTATATAGACAATCAAGAAGTGTAATAGTTTAAGTTATCAAAGAATGATCTAGTCGATCAACGATATTTACCAAGCTAATTAACAAGGACATTTTAGTCATAGATCAAGTGAATAATTAGTTACTATCAGCTACAGTACTTTAGATAAAGTTATATATATGAATACCTTACTAGAGGGAAAGCAAATAGGAAAAGGGGATAAGCATTTTGAATTCTTGAAGCTTTTAGCCTTTTAGTACCAACACAGAGTAGTTAAAGCAATGCCACCCATTCAAAAGAGAAAAGGAACCTGGATATATATAAGAGAGTACACAAACCACAAGAAGAACCAAGAAAGAGAGAGAACTAATCAAAATGTATAGGTTGAGCAACACAGTGATTGGGTTCTTGAACCTCTTCACTCTCTTAGCATCAATACCCATTATTGGTGGTGGTCTATGGATGGCAAGGAGCAGCACAACATGTGAAAGCTTCCTCCAAACCCCACTCTTAGTGATTGGTTTTGTTGTGCTAATCATATCTCTAGCTGGGTTCATTGGTGCCTGTTTCAATGTGGCTTGGGCGCTTTGGGTGTACTTAGTAGTCATGTTGTTCCTTATTGCAACCCTAATGGGTTTGACTGTGTTTGGGTTTGTGGTTACAAGTCAAGGTGCTGGAGTTGATGTGCCTGGTAGGGCTTATAAGGAGTACCACCTTGAGGACTACTCACCATGGTTGAGGAAGAGGATTAAGGACCCCAATTATTGGAGCAACATTAGGAGTTGTATTTTGGGGTCCAAGACTTGTGCAAAGCTTGTTCTGTGGACTCCTCTTGATTATCTTGAGAGGGACATGTCTCCAATACAGGTAAGTACACCATGTTTTAATTTATATCTTCTTCATATATATGGTTATTGGAATTACTTATTTGGTAACTACTTGATAGGTATTCAAGTTTTTGGTCTTCTCCATTTTTTTCCTACTCCTATTTTCTGTACATTAATTAGTTGCAAGATTTATATCTTTCGGTTTTGTTCATGCTTGTTTTAACTTAAAAATCATTTTAATACCATGGGTTAGGATGAAGGTAGAGCCTAGGTTCAAGTCCACTTGTAATCAAAATGACTATCTAAGGTTGAGAGATACAAGAGGTTGGATTTGTAAAGTAAACATGTTATAAGTAATTTGGAAAAGAGCACAATATCAACCCAAAAAACATAAGCATAACCCTCCAAGTCTCCAACTTGATCATTTTCTTCAACCCATTATGATTGATATATATATATATCTGATAGTGAATTATATATATATGCTTCCTCATCAATCATATTGTCCTACTTCTACTTCAACCATAGAATTAAGTAGCCTTGATCAACTATTAAGTGCATATTTTGGTTGTAGTCTGGTTGTTGCAAGCCACCAACAGCATGCAACTACAACATGGCAACAACAGTGAGTCAAGACCCGGATTGCTACCGGTGGAACAATGCCCCGAATTTGTTATGCTACGAGTGCGATTCGTGCAAGGCAGGAGTGCTTGAAGATATCAAAAGGGACTGGCACAAGCTCTCTGTCCTCAATATTGTGATGCTTGTTGTCCTCATTGGAATATATTCCATTGGATGCTGTGCTTTCCAAAACACTAAAAGAGCTGAAACCGATTACCCGTATGGGCAGAACCGGATGTCCAAAGTCCGACCCAGATGGGATTACCACTGGTGAGTTAATTCAGTACTTTTTATAAAGGCCTGAAATAGAATATTTCTGATGTTTTATGAAAACATGATGTGTTTTGTGTTCCAAAAAACGTGGTTATATAGTTTATAGCTTAGTGTTGGGTTTTGGGAAAGATTAGCATGGAATTTAGAGTCCTTTTGCTTTTGAAAACTATAAATAAAGTGACAACTAGGACAATTAATTAAGAAAAGTGAAATAGAATTGATCATCAAAGTTGTCCTGAAAAGGGTCTGGTAATTCTGAATCTTGGTAGGAGTTTGGTCTATAAAGTGTTGGTCATGCCAGTTGTAGATATGCATATGCAGGCCCAGTTAAAGCTCTCTCTATGCCTCTCATTAATTCATGCCTTTTCTCAATCCTGGTAATTTTTTGGGATTACTGGTGAGTTAAGACTACTTATACTTAATCCCTCCATCCAACTCGATCATAATTCATTACAACTCGTCTGATCGAGGTTGTACATAGTGTTCGAAATGACATAGTTAAGGTTCAGGGTTAAGCATTTTGAGTTTAAAGTACGTAGTTGTTGGAATGATATCTAGATGAATATATGTCTAAAGCTACTAGGTTTTGGACTTGAGCAGTAGAAGATCTAAACTTGGTCATATTTTTTAGTAAGAATTATGACAAGGTCAAATTAATTTCCAAAAGAGCCTTAGAAAAGGTCTGGAAATTAACTGTGAAACCTTAGTAAGAGTTTTGGTCTAAAGTGTTTGTCATGCCAGTTGTAGATCTATATGCAGGTCCAGGTATAAAGCTATCAATTAATCTCTCTCCCTCTCATTAATCACTGCCTTTCCTTATGGGTCATATTAAATAATTTTGCTTTTGTTGCAGGTGGAGATGGTGGCATCACAGAAGAGAACAGCTTTACTAGTTGAAGAAAGAAAACTCTATCTTGTTCTATAGGTGCTCTAAAAAGATGGGATGGGATGAGATTATCCAGTCTTTTTTTTTTTTAGAGTATGCATGGGAATTGGAGGTCTCAAAACTCAAAAGCCTTCTTTTTTGCATGTACTTCTTTATTTTAGCTGTTTAAGTTTTGTACAAAGATATGGATTTACTTTTATTTCAAAGATCATACCACTGCCTTTATTTTCTTCTTTACTGTCATAGCTAGACTGCCTTTTCCTTTTGGCAATGCTGTGACTGTTCTTATTGTGTTTGATACATAAAGCAATGAACGCAGGTTGAAGTATATTCAACTTGGTTAATTAAGGGCCATGCGTATATGCATGGTGGGCTCATTAGGTTGCATGGCTCAGATTGTAGGAAGTTTTAGGTTTACCATGCAGGGGAAGTTGAATGAGGCAGTTAGTTAACGTTTTCGTCGACTCGATCTTTCCCATTCTTTCTTTCTTATCATTGTCTCAAGTGGATTTCGCAGACAAATGCCACAAATTAAAGCCACGCACCTTCATAGAGCTAGACTCTTGAACTACATAATTGACAACTTTAATTCCCCATCAATTTTTCAACCATCCTATTTATATCTCTTTTCATTGGAACGATAAGCTTGCTGACAAGTATGATACATTATTACATTAGGTGTACGTGGTCCAAAGTCCAAATTAACTATGAGTAAGTCATCATCTGGTAGCTTCTTTTCTTGTATATGGTTTACTCCTAAGTTAGAATTATCAGATTCCTTTAGAATCTGACTATTCGATCATGTTTGATCAAGGGTTAGGCTGAAGATGTCAACTAGTCAATCACTACTCAAGAAGATGAACTCATATATTAGACTAAATCCATAAATCTGGCTATCCGGAATTTGGTCCACATGAATTAATACTATGACATTATTAAGTCTTTCTGCAGCAAATTGACTGCATGCAACTTAGGCCACCCCTCAAGTTTTTGTTTCAAATACCAAATACAATTCCATGGACACAAATTGATTGTGGAATGAGTTTCTGTTATATCCCATGTGCATGTTCTGAGATGTTGTTTTGTTCCTATATAACTCTTCAACCACAGGCTTTACTTACTCATAATGATCGAGTGACCAGAAAAAAATAAAAATAAATAAAGAAACAACATATATCTTATATATGGCATGGTTGCTGATCTTACTCATATCAACAACCACAGGCTTTACTTACTCATATCAACTCATATATTATAACTTCAGTAGTTCCAAGGTTTTTTTCCTTTTAGAGTTTCTGGCATATATGGTTAAAATAATATATCTTCCAAATATAGCTCAAACTGAATACAAATTATCTCCGAGTGAAGTTTGCTTATTTGCTTCTAATTTTTGATAACCAAGGCTAGAAGCTTTTACGTACCACTGAAAGTCTTTGACAAGATCTTTTCAAAAAGAGTTGAATTTCTTGTTTGGCCCTTTTGTTTGACGAGGAATCGAACCGTCCCTTTTGGCTTTGATGTTACAGGCGTGCCAGCACCAATAGGTGCAAAGTTGTATTGTTGTTACGCGTCCTCCTTGACTTCGTGTGACGTGAAGAGGGATATCTTCTAACTCCCTATGTTAGAAGATCTTAATTTCCATTATAAATAACAAAGACAAGAACAAAATGTTATCTATACATTGAAATAAATTCTTAATTTTCTTGTTTGTTCTTTTGAGATATAGAAGTTCCAATGGCGCCTAAGCTCAGTTATGAGCGTACATTAGAGAAAACACCAACATGGGCAGTTGCTGTGGTCTGCTTTGTGTTGCTTACAATATCAATTTTCATTGAACATATCATACACTTCATAGGAAAGGTAAGAATATGCGCTTGATTGATTTGTTTTTGATAATAATAAAACCAAGATAAAAGTTGATTGCAACTGACATCGTACTGGAACCATTTCAGTGGTTTAAAAGTAGGCAGAAGCGTGCTCTTTATGAAGCTCTTGAGAAGATCAAATCAGGTATCCCATCTTGTGGAACATTCAGGATTTTTTTCTTTCTCGAATATGAACTAGTTATATTTGTTCTTTAAGGCCTAACCCTTGATCTGTTTCTTCTATTTGAATTGTTTGAAGAGCTTATGCTGTTGGGATTCTTGTCCCTGCTCCTAACAGTGCTACAAGACCCAATATCTGGTATATGTGTACCCAAGAGTATTGGAGCCACTTGGCATCCTTGCAATAATGCCACTTCAAAGAGTAAGGCTCGGAAACTTCATGAATCCTCAGATTCTGGCTTCAGTTTCCGGCGCAGATTAGCTACAAAAGGATATGATAGTTGCACAGCCAAAGTAAGGGAAAGATAATTTCTTTTGTTGTACGTTCTGTTTCCATAGTGATAATAGACTCTACCTACTTTTCCTTTGTTGATGAATTTTAATCATGGAAATGTGAACAAGTGAGCTTTATATTTGGTACATGTAAAAATATGTGTATTTGAATTGGATAAGAGTCTAAATTGATTGTTTCTTTTTGTAGGATGAAGTTGCCTTTATGTCTGCATATGCAATTCACCAGCTCCATGTATTTATTTTTGTGTTAGCAGTTTTTCATGTGCTCTACTGCATCACAACCTTGGCTTTGGGAAGACACAAGGTAAAGTAGCAAATACTATTTTGGAATTTCTATATCTCTCTCTTAATTTCTTAACAATCCATTGTTTTTATTTTTCTGGATTACAGATGAGAATATGGAAGTATTGGGAGAATGAGACAAAAACAATCGAATACCAGTTTAGTCATGGTAATTGTTTTGATCTTTTAACTTCAAAGCTAAATGGATCCATTTTTTCCAACTTGATGGTTTATTTAAGTATGCAATCCTTCTTTTTCCTATTTTTTCTTTCCTAGAGAATGATTCTCTCCATTTTTTTTCCTTTTTTTTTGGAAATTGTAAGGTCATCTTAATCAACGATCAGTTCACAGATTTTAGGCTTTCTTAATCACCGGAACTTCTTCAATTATACCTTATACAGTATTTATATTGCAGATCCAGAAAGGTTTAGGTATGCAAGGGAAACATCATTCGGAAGGAGGCATATGAACTTCTGGAGCAAGTCACCGGTGTTCCTTTGGATTGTACGTAACGTATTTCTATGAAGTTGAGCTTTATTGCTTTGTTAATAGGAATTTCTAATTCCAATTGTTGGAATTAGCTCAATAGTGCATGGTATATCTAGGAACTATGACATTGAATCAGCTTAAGGGTACTCTCTTTTCCTTATCAGGTGTGCTTCTTCAGACAATTCTTCGGGTCAGTTACTAAGGTTGATTACCTGACTTTGAGGCATGGCTTTATCGCAGTAAGTCAAACAGCTTCAAAACTCATTTGCATACACATATGAGGCCTGAAATGTGATTAAATAATTTAGGTCACGCCATATCTCAAATTCTCTGCTTTGTGATTTCAGGCACATTTGGCTCCAGGGAGTGATGCAACCTTTGATTTTCGGAAGTACATAAGTAGATCACTTGAAGATGACTTCTTAGTTGTTGTGGAGATCAGGTTTCTTTGAAGCATAGAAATTCATTAGGCTCTTTGGTGAAATATATATTTGTCTTACAATCTTAACTTTTCTTCATTGATGCATGCAGTCCAATTATATGGTTCTCTGCAGTGTTGTTCCTGTTGTCCAACACATATGGTAAGTACACAGGACATAATTACTGTCAATCTCCATATGTTGACTTTGTTCAAATTCAACTCCACTAGATCTTGGGATTTTTTTTTTGGCAAATGTCGATACGTCTACCTCAATCTAGTCTCATCTTCTTCTGATGTTGCTGCACAATCCCACGTTTACTGACCGAAAACTGTTTTCTCTTTCGGACAGGATGGTATTCTTATCTATGGCTACCATTTATCTCTTTATTTGTAAGTTCAATACAATTGTATTATCCAGTACAAGCCATGTTGCTTTTACTATGGTCACTACATATTATTACATAGATATTAATTGGTTGTAAGCCAAAAACATATTGCAGATAATCCTATTGGTGGGAACTAAACTACAAGTGATGATAACCAAGATGGGGCTGAAGATCCAGGAAAGTGGGGATGTGTTGAGGGGTGCACCGCTTGTTCAAACCGGCGATCACCTCTTCTGGTTTGGAAATCCCCGCTTTATGCTCTTCCTCATCCACTTTGTTTTGTTTCAGGTAGTTCATGATAATTAAGTTTGCAGATGTAATATCATTTTATACTTGTTATTTGTACTTAAATGCTCACAAGCTCCCAATTTGTGGTTTCTTCCTCTTCTTCAGAATGCATTTCAATTGGCCTTCTTTGCATTTAGTACGGTAAGTATATATACATACAAGTTAACCAAGTATACTTGAACCATTCATAGGGAGCTTAATTAATTTCTCTAGTTTTCATACACTGATTGATTACTTTTGTTTCTTCAGTATGAGTTTGGCATACATTCTTGCTTCCACCATCGCCCTGAAGATATCGCCATCAGGATCTCAATGGGGTGAGCTTTACACACTACTACTAATACCTGTAGTTTCATACAAGAATCGTCGTTGTTTTAGCTTTCACTTTCTTTTATGGTTACTGATTCAATGAGCAAAAAAGATTTTTCTAATGTATATATGCCAAATGTTAACTAAATTTCTGATCTCCTCAGGGTTATCATACAAGTTATGTGTAGTTATGTGACTCTGCCTCTCTATGCTCTAGTGACACAGGTGAGAAATGATATCACTTCAACTAGATTATCTACAAGTAAACCTCCATTAATCTAACATGGACTATTTTTTTCTTCTCTTTTCTCATAGATGGGTTCTACTATGAAACCCACTGTTTTTAATGATGAAGTGGCATCATCAGTGAAAAATTGGCACCAGAAGGCTAAAAAGAAAGCAAAGCACAGCCTTCATTCAGAGACAAACACACCATTCTCAAGTACACCTGGAACTCCTACCCACGGCATGTCCCCGGTTCATCTATTGCACAAACACAACTACCGCAGCAATATGGATGACTTATTTGCACCTCCAGAAGCATCAACGGTCGTCGAAATGGAGCATTGGGACACTGAAGGGTCATATTCCCCAGAAAACATTATTGCACCAAGTGACACACAAGAGATTATTAGGCAGACTAGCAGTGTTAGAGAATTGGGGCAAATTCAAGAGCCTCCAGCACCACGCCCTTTTCAGACTCAACACCAAGTTAACATTAGTCCGTCGAACTTTTCGTTTAGAGTATCAAGAAATGGAAAGCTAGAGTCGGGACTATAGAAAAGTTGCTAGTGTTAACCATTTTTCCTTCTTTTGTTTGGCAGCTAGGACTGTCATTTGTGTTGTGTGTAGTATATAAGCACTGCATGCAAGTGCATGATGAAACTTCGATTACTAGCTTTTGCTCTTTTAGGCTTTTAGGCTTCGCATATTGTACTTTACAGTTTGATCTTATAATGAATATACATTTATCATTTATACACATATCTCAGGTACGGTTTAATAATTTCTCAACATCTATGCATCTTATTTAATAATTTCTCAAAAAGTAATTTTCCATTTCACTACAATGGGTGCTGGAATTTGAAGAAAAAGTTGGTTAGGAGGTATGAGAAAACCAAGAGGCCTGAGAAACTATATGTGCTCTACATCATATATATATATATATGTGTGTGTTTGTGTGTGTGTGTGTGTGTGTTTGTGTGTATAATCTTGATTTAGAGATTAAGCAACTACATGAATACCTGCTTACTTAAGACTAACCATGCATGGCCAGGAACTCAAGGCCTAATCAAGATCGATGGCAATGTTGCTCAACTATTTTTGACTAGGAATCTCAATTAATGATGAATGATCACCTGTTTAAGCTAACTAGCTAGTACTCCAAATGCATGTCTTTGATTCTTAATTTGAAGTTTTGAACTGAATCCATGTTTATATTCTGATTCTCTTCTATATATATATGCACATATCACTGTGCTTGACCAGAACTTGTACTAGATGGGGATGAAGCACTCTATAGCCACTTTCACATCTGCCATGTGAAACATTCTTGCTGCTAGTTCTAATGGTGTTATCTCAGTAGATGGTAAAAATGTGTGACATTGAATTTTGATCCATGTAGGAAATTACACCAAGACATACCCTTGTGAGCTGAATCGTCGTGCTGTGACTGAGAATGAAGAAGCATCAAGTGACCCAAATCAGATTCGGATACGGTAGAGAGAAATAGAAGCAACTTCCAATTACAATTTGGTTGGTGCAACTAGTCTCAGACTCGCAAACATGTGTTTTCTCTCATTCTTCATATCACAGTTAAAAAGAGTGAAGAATGGCATTGACAAGACTCAAATGAATCCAGAAAATTAGGTGTGTGTGAATGTGTGATCCCAAAAGAGTTGTCTTCTTATAGTTGATCATTCCACTAATGACCAAGATATATGCTCGAGTTGATTTGATGTTTAATTAAGTCTTGTAATATGTGGCATGTTGGGTCTAAGATTCCTCTATCCACTTAGGCACTTAGATTGATTATATCCTCCATTGCTTCAAATTTCATGTGGGTTTTAATCTTAAAAATATATGTGCTTCATATTCAAGAAACCCTTTTACAATTTGCATATTTCAATTAGAGACCACAAGGGATTGCTATAATTATACACTAAACTCTTTTTATAATAATTTGCAACAGCTTATTATAAAACTCTATAACTGAGATTACAAAACAGATTGTGTGATAGGTTCACAATCAAATAACATGGGAGAGAATAATGCATAAGAATACATTGCCATGTATAGACTAGTATTTGATGATTTAGATCAAATTTTATAATATAGTAAAAAGTATCGGGTATTGTTTTTAATATTTCTCAAATTTAGATCAAACAAGAATCTAATTACTCTAATGAGGACTTTATTTATTTTAACAAGAACTTTTTCGTAGTTACCACATGACTTAATTATTCAAACGAGAGGGTCTTATTTACTTTAACGAGAATTTTCTCTCTTCATTATGTATGAGAAATATTAACATATAATTGTTGAAGGAAACCTACTTTGTGTGTGCCTTGTCAACCTAGGATTAGATTAGTTAGTATAGCATATGGATTACTTATTGAATAGAAGTCATATTGGGATATGGATTGTACCCTTGTGTTTCTCTATATATAGAGGCACCTATTCATTAATAAAAAGATGATCTATTCCTGTGCTATTTACATTGTTATTCACTTTCAGTCTTGTGATTGTTTTTCATATTCCCTTAAACACGTTATCAGCACGAACCTCTAGCCCTGAGATCAAAAACCAAAACTCTTGAGCATAGCATCCTGTTATCGCCAAAACCCTAGGGTGTGCCGGATGAACAGTATCGATGAACAGTAGTCGTGAACAGTGCGCGTGAACAGTACCCGTGAATAGTACCTCCGTGCAATCTTCTCTAGTTCAAGAATCTACCTGCACTAGGGCTGCCACTTTTTACCGAACTTTCCGAACCGATCGATTACCGACCGAATTTTTTTGGTTTGGTAACCGACTTTTCACAAGCCGAAAATCGAAAAAACCGAAACCGATGAAAACCGAAAAAAGATGCTATCGAAACCAAAAAAACCGAACCGACCGATTTACCGACCAATTACCGAAAAAAATTACCGAAAATAAACCGAACCGATTATTACCGAAATAATCGAAGTATATGCCGCCGATATATTCTCCAAATATATACATAATTTTAAACACATAAATAAATTATGTGTATTTTTACTCTCAATCGTAATTTTATTGTTATTGTGTTTGAGTGTTTGACAATAAAAACTTCTGGTAATATTTTATAGGGGAAATTCTATACTTTATGGTTGAAAACTTGAAATGTTATAAGACTCATAACAACCTCATGTTTAGTCCTCAACATATATAGAATTAGAGACAATAACAATATTTAGGCGTTTTTACCTCTTTAATTTAAATTTAGGTTCAATGAAGAAAAAATTCATTATAATGAGTTATTAAGTTTATTTTATTTACATCAATAGATAGACACGAAAAAGTTATGGTCGTTTAACTCATTTCAGCATTAATGGTATATATATATATATATAAGTACATTAGTTATTGACACATATAGTTGACCATGTTGACCAACGGTGAAACCATTATAAAAAAATATAATTTTTTCCACATAGATCTTTTATTTAGTGCTTATCACATCTAACGGTTTGATCAGTTATTTTTTATTTTTAGATTTATAGATTATACAACATTCCTATATGTCAACTAACAATGTTCATTGGTTGTAACTAAATTGTATAATTTTGAAAAACCATAAAACTAGAGAAGAAAAATGGACAATCCGACCGTTTGATATAATTAGTGTGAAGCAAAATGACTAGGCCGAAAAAATTAGACATTTTCGTAAAACTTTCACCGTTGATCAATATTATTTTGAGCTCAATGATCAAAACTCTTAACTTTAAATGTTACTTAAAATTTACATTTTGATTTGTTATTTTTTTGAAGAAATCTGTCTAGACGTGAATCGTAGAGCATGTCTTTGTGAGTTCGTAGACATATAGCACGTGAAATTTTGAGATTGTATGAAAAAGTTATAGTCAGCATAAGTTCGGTTATTTTTTAAAAAGTTTAGATAATTGAAATTAAGTAATTTTAATTAATTTTCTGAAAGTAGGAAAATAACCGTTGGATCTCACATCTAGAATTCTAGACCGTCCAATCTTCGGTCACTCTCACCAGTCACCATCTCAATCTCTCCCTCTCTCTTTCGCAGGACGACCCAAGCAGCAAGCCTTCAAGGAAGAAGGATTGAAGCGCCGATTGTCTAGACGAGTTCCAAGGAAGAAGGTTTGAAGCTCGAACACTAAGCTTTCAGCCGGATTTCGACAACAGAAGGCCTCGATCCAGGTATAAATCTTGATCCTCTCTTAACATAGTTGGTGGTGCCGAGCTTGATGGGAACAAGGGTGGTTATATATGTGTTGGGGAGAAACAGAGGGAGGTCTGGTTTTGTGAGCAGAGAACGATGAAGGTCCCGTGATGCCATGGTGACTTAATTCTTCAATCTGCTATCTTCTTCGTCCTCTTCAATCCCTGCAAATATCTCTCTCCCTTTCGATTCCTCGAGCCCACCCTCCGCTGCACTTCTCCTCTTCTCCTCCCTCTATTCAGATCACCAATTGCTTAATTGTTATGTGAGCTAATGAAAGCCCAGTACAGAAACGTAGAGAAAGCTAAGGTTTTTAACATGGAAATCCGGTATGGTTTTGCTTGTTTCATAAATCAGTTTTAGTTTGAAAGGTATTTGTCATCTTGTGGTAATTTTCATTCTTATAATCAACTTATAATACCAAATCAGTTTTCAATGAGTATTTGTATCTATATGTATCGTTTCAATTAAGATTAGTTCTGTATGGTTTGTTGCATGGTTATAAAATTGGTTTTCACCTATTATTACTATAGTTTCTGACCCAGCCACCTGTTTCATTAAAACTGGACATTTCTGTGTGTAATTTAAAGTTGTTTTCTTCTGAGAAGTTGTAGATGACATCTTAAAGGGTATTTCAGAATTGGAATCCGTTGAAAACGAGTTTTCTTCATTTAGTTATGAATTTTCGAAGTTGTAGGTCTGCACTGACAAAATAACTTTTCTGAGTTTGTGACCCAATGACCTTTTTACTAAAAACTGTACTTTTCTGTTCATAATTTGAAATAGGTTTCTTCTGAGAATTTGTAGTAGACATTTCAAAGATTATTTCAGAGTTGGAATCTCCTGAAAATGATTTTCCTTGAATTAGTTATGAATTTCCAAATTCGCAGGTATGCTGCAGGAATTTCTGAAATCTGCAGTATTGTTTCGTTCTTTCTATTTGTTTCAGTGGCTTTTCTTGTTCAAACTCTCTTTGGGACACTTGTATTTGAAAAGTAGACATTCCCAGGTTTCAAACGAAACCAGCCTTTCCTTTTTTGAAGTTCATATAAAGGTTATAGGTCATTACGAAGTTGGCACTGCATATTAGGAATCATGCTGCACAATTCACTTTATTATCACTTGTGCATTTTGTGTCAGCTCCAAATGGCTTATGATTTTACGTATCTTTTTCTTATAGCTGTACCATAGTGTAGGATTTGTGACTAAGGTTTCTAGGTCTTAAAATTAAGTCTTAAAGGTCTAGCTTTGTTATAAGAGTAGAAGTGTATTAAATAGTTTGTATATTCTCATAGGAACTTGTGACGAGGATACAAGTGTTCGTCGAGAGCAGCAATAACGTCAAGGAGCTAACGTAGAGCCACACAATAGTGCTGGAATCAAGATAGGGGGATCTTGGGGAATCTTTTTACATGATTAGTAAACTTTGTGCGTTATGACTTGGCAACTATGGCAAGAAGACCTGTTGACTGCAAACCTTCATTTGGATTATTGTAATGTTTTAATATGAACTTTCTGTGATATTTTTGTCATGTTTATTTCATTGTTTAAATTTATAATGCTTATTATTTTCTTGTGAAATTTTAAATTTGTAAACCTTTCATGGTTTTGTGATTTTGTCTTTGTATGTTTAGTTTCATTGTTAAATTTGTAATATGTAATTTTAAGGTTTTTTTTTCTTTTTGGACATTTTACCGAAAATATTTGAAAACTACCGAAAGTTTCCGAGAATTACCAAAAATAATTGGTTTACCGAAAACCCGAAAACCGAACTAATCCGAAACATAACCGAAAAAACCGAAACCGAAATATTTTGGTTTTGGATTGGACGACAATTTTCAATCCGAAATATTTTTGGTTTTGGATTGGTAAGGCCTAAAACCGAACCGATCCGACCGAGTGGCAGCCCTAACCTGCACAGAACAGTCGAATTCAGAAGCGATTTTCTCCCTTCTCCACCGTTGGATTAAGCTGAAATTTGGACGAGAGCTTCCACCGTGAGTCTAATACCCCCAGTTAAAATTCAGCCAATTCGGACCGTTGGATCTCCAGATATATAACTTCGAAGAAGAGGTACTCAAGATAATCCGAGAAAAGAATCCAAGTAAGCTTTTATAAACGTTGCTGCTTTATGAATTTAATTTAACCTTCTTTTTCTCCGGGGACTTGCAACCTCCCTTCTTCTACCTCCCACCTTTCTTATAACGTGGGATAATATACGAGACTCGCCAAACTATGAAAAGCATTAGGGGAGTGATCGAGCTTCATATCGCTTGCGGTATGTGTAAGTCATGAGCACCTCTAATGTCATCATGCTATTGGTGATGACCTCAAGAGCCGAATTGTGGGGGTTCGAGCTAATACTCCGGATGAGGAATCCGTAGAGAGAAGAGACTATGAACGAGGAGTTCATTGACAAATTAACCTCCGGATGAGGAATCCGTAGAGAAGAAACGACCTATGGTTTATGACTTATTCCCAACTAGGCTCACCTGCTTAGGTATGATGTCTAGGTAAGGAGTTTGAGATAAGTGGTATTAAGAGAGCTTGCTCCACCGACATCTCTTATAACTTACCTGGTTATATCTGAGTAGAGCTATCGAAAAGGTTTAAGGTTATGACCATACGACACCAAAGTTTCACCTAAATTCAAAATCCTTGGAAACGTTTCTTGGGAGCAAATATTGCTCAGAAACCCTCTATTGTTTCGTGGGAGTATTAACTCCGAAACTTACCCTTCATTGTTTCGTGGGAGTAATGATTCCGAAACACACCACATTCTTGTTCTCCATATTCTTGGATGTCGAACATGAATGAACTCGATTTTACTCCATTGGATTCTGTGGACATTAGATTCTGAGATGGGCTCATGATATCCTAATGTACCTATTCGTACAAGAGCTTCTAGCTCGAATCCATGAGCGTTGTTTTGAAGAAACCGCTCTAGACCCTCAAACTGAGATATACAATGCCAGGTTATTTTTTCCTGATGAATCGTCATATGGATATGGCACTCCAGTTTGAGTTCATGAAAGAGATTAGCGCTAGAAGTGCTTCATGAATGTTATGGTAACATTCATCATTCCGAATTTAGAAGCATAATGGACTAATCTCCGCTTCTCTGACTTTGAAGAAGTCATGGGACATAATTCGAAAATTCTCCGCATCAAAGACTTGATGCATCTCTGTGGATAATCATCACAGATGAACAATTGATTAAGGAATCTCTCACCACCTTCCCCATCTCTGCCTTGAGGAAAGGCATGACGATGATGGCGCCCCTATGGGAGGAAGCCATGAGCAAAACCCTAAATCTAGGGACGATCCCGGACATTTTGGTCCGTAGAATCTATTTGCTTGTGAAGGTAATCGCCATAAGAATAAGCGATCACGTGAGCATAGGGCCGCGAAAGAGTGAGAGAAGACCGCCGTCCTTGTAAGAGGGACACCGCCGGTCAACGTTGTTGCGCCACTAGTTATGGCAGCACCGCCACCGGCCAAGGCAATCTGTCACCGTCTTAAGGACCGTGAGTACCGAGCCTGTATGCCTCAATCACTGGAGAATCCTCTTCATGATGTCTATTAATGATATGGAGCGTCTGATATATGGGCCATAGTTTGCAATACATATGAAGATGTAACTGCAATGATCAAGACGTCGAGTTTAAGGGTTAAAGACTTTGGAAGCTGATTTTGCTCAAGTCTTTATGTTTTCCAAGTAGATGATATATGGCATGTTTGCCAAGACATTGGATTTAGTTTTGATTTAAGATCAAGATGAAACTTTGAGTGTAAAGCCTTGGCTAATATCTTTAATAAAATCTGAGTTGCCTTCATAGCCTCGATTTTAATGATGAGCTTATATACATCTGTGACTACGATGGCAGGACCATCGAATCTTGTGCAAGGAAGAGGATATGCCCAATTCCTCTTGCCTAATGGCACTCACATTGATGTCACAAATGCTCTCTACGCTCCAAGAGGAAATAGAACTCTGTTGAGCTTTAAAGATATAAGAGCCAATGGTTTCCATGCTAAGATGCATGATGAGAATGGAAAAAGAATCCCTTTGCACTACCTCTAATGACTGCGGTAGAAAGCGCATCTTAGAGAAGCTTATGTGTCTCTCTAGTGGGTTATACGTTACCACTATTCGAGCTATTGAATCAAACAATGTCATTCGTGATGACCTCTTGGATTTAGACACATATTGGCTTTGGCACGACATGTAGTGACACCCTGGTCGTGATATGATGATCCGTGTACTGAAAACCTCACACGGACATCCATCCTTTCGAGCTAATTGAAGCATGAATCGAATGGCGATTCAAGGAGATGAGACAGTTATGAGAAAGAGCAAATTTGCCACTGTCCGACGCCGTACGATCGATCGCACAATCCTTGCGATCGATCGCACCTGTCCAGATTGCGTCGTTAAGGGAACCCGAGAGCTCAGACGATCGATCGCACCTCCCGGCGATCGATCGCACGGGATTGAACGAACCCGAGAGCCCGGGCGATCGATCGCAACTTCCTGCGATCGATCGCATGTCTCATCCTGCATTGTTACAGGAACCTGAGAGCACGGAAGATCGATCGCACCCCCCTTGCGATCGATCACATAGAACAAAATTCTCTCTCTCGGATGTAGACAATTCCTCCTATACTTCTGAAGCTTCCAAAGCCAAAACGCTCATTATGCAAAGCGTATTCCTAAGGGAAATAAGGACTGCGACCGTCCTATGCAAATGATTCTCAAGTACTTCTTCCATTCTTACAGAGAACCCTAAGGGGTATCTGTGGACATATTCAACCACCAAGCGGGCCATTTATGTATTTTATGGTGTTGGTTGATGCATCGACATGCTGGTCACATGTCATGATGGTGTCCATTCGTTATGCTGCTTATGCTAAACTCCTAGCACAGAGTATTCGCCTGCCGGCTCACTACCCGGATCATCCCTTTAACTTATCAGGCTTGATAATGCTAGGGAGTTTACATCGAAGATTTTCGATGACTACTGCATGGGATAGATGTTAGGCATCTAGTCTCACATGTGCATACCCAGAATGGTTTTACAGAGATTTCCATTTCCAGAACAAATGGTCACGAGAACGTTGGTAATGCGCACCAACCTTTCTCTCTCTGTCTGGGGGCACACAGTATTGCATGCAGCTGTGCTTATTCGTCTGAGGCCCATCACCACCCAATCTTTGTCTGCGTTACAGCTAGTGACTGGGTACGAGCCAAGCATATCGTACTTACGCATATTTGGGTGTGTTGTTTATGTGCCTATTACGCCGCCACATCGTATTAATATGGGTCCTCAGAGACGAATGAGTATTTATGTTGGATTTGAGTCTCCAACCACAATCCGCTATGTAAAACCCTTGACAGGCGATCTATTTGTCACTTCGGTGAGACAGTCTTCCCGTCGTTAGGGGGAGATAAGAACGTGAACGTTCAGCAGGAACGACTGGAATTGTCGTGGCATGTCCCCACTCTGTCTCATAACGATCCCCCTACTGCAGAAAGTGCGTAGAATTATAGATCTTCAGAAAGTCAGAGATTCTCTTCCTGACGCTTTCTTAGATCTTAGTGACTAGATCATATATACCAGCTGCAAACATGCCTGCAAGGATGCAAGTGCCTGAACAAGGACTTGGACTCAAAGCCGCTATTGCAGCTAACCCTATGGGAGGGACAGCTGGTGGCGCCATTGCCAGTAATGGTGGTGATGTGGCTTAGGCCGTGGCTTCGCTGAGGAAGCGTTGGAGGCCACCAGGTTCGAGGGATTCGCGCCCTAGGGAATGGGCTGCGATGGCACCAAATAACCCTCTCATCATTGATACTCAAAATCCGTCCATGAAAACGTTCCGGATTATGGTTATGTCCAAAAGACATCTTCAGGGGACGCCCTGTCGCTAAGACCTATCCGTGGGAACCTAGAGATCTCGATTATTACACTAGTGTACATGAGACGTGGGATAGAAACTTCATCACAGTTGATGATGTGTTTGCATATGCTTGTGCACAAGAGTTCATTGAGAATGATGATATTGAACCCTTGCTCCGTTGATGAATGCCAACGTAGAAGCTTATTAGCCTAAATGGAAACATGCGATTCAGGTTGAGTTGAACTCACTAATAAAGAGAACGGTAGTTGGGCCGGTAGTGCCAATACCTTCTGGAATAAAACCTGTTAATATAAATAGGTCTTTGTTAGAGAGCGTAGTGAGAGAACGAAATATAAAGCTCGCCTTGTGGCGCAAGGCTTCTCACAACGTCCTGGAATCGACTACGATGAGACATACTCTCTCGTAAAGGACGTCATAACGTTCTGCTACCTTGTCAGTGGTAGTTTCCGAAAAACTGAATATGCAGCTTATGGATGTGGTCATAACATATCTCTATGGGGATCTAGATATGGAGATTTATATGAAGGTCCCAGATGGGCTTCATTTACCCAAGTCAAGTGGCTCTAGACCACAGAGCACGTTTGCAATAAGATTGCAATGTTCACTATATGGATTGAAATAATCCGGACGGATGTGGTATACCCGTCTAAGTGACTACTTGATTGGAAGAGGGTATGTGAACAATAAATTATGCCCCTGCGTGAAAACAAGTTCCGGATTTGCAAGTGCCAGTGAATACTTGAAATCCGTGTTTGAGATGAAAGATCTTGGGAAAGGATGCTCAGGCGATTTAATATGGATAAAGTTCATCCTGTTAAGCACTCTCATGATTGGTCACAGCCTAGATCCAAGAAGGATCCGTTTCGCCCAAGGGATGATGGTGCATACGTTTTAGAGGCTGAGGTACCATACCTAAGTGCAATATCGCATTATTGTACTTGGCACAGTGTACAAGACCCGATATCTCCTTTGTTGTTAACTTGTTAGCTAGATTTAGCTTTGCGCCCACGCAACGCCATTGGAATGACATAAAGACTATCTTTCGTTACTTGAAGGGTACGATTGATATGGGCTTGTTCTTTCCCTACAGAGAGGCATGAAAATATGGCAAAATGGGTAAGGAACCCGTGCCTTCTGCCATCGGGCGATCGATCGCAGGATATGCCACGATCGATCGTACCGAGCTTCTGCCATCGAGCGATCGACCGCAGAATGTCACGATCGATCGCACGAGTGCTGCTGCCCATTATTCCGAAAATCCTTGTGATGTTTTGGTGGGTTTTGCTGATGTTGGGTATCTCTCTGACCCATATAAAGGTTGTTCCTAAACTGGTTATGTCTTTTCCATGGGTAACACCGTGATATCTTGGAGGTCTACTAAGCAGACTCTTGTCGCTACTTCTTTGAACCATGTTGAGATTATTGTTCTCCATGAAGCAATTCATGAGTGTATATGGTTAAGGTCCATTGATACACATATAAGAAGTACATGTGGTTTGAGGTCAACCACTGATGAACCTACATCCATTTATGAGGATAATGCTGCCTGCATTGAGCAGATGAAGCAAGGTTTCATCATAGCCGACAACACCAAGCATATATCGCCTAAGTTCTTTTGTAATCAGCAATAGCAGAAGTTCCTTAAGATTAAAGTGAATCAAGTCCGTTCTGAGGACAATGTGGCTGACTTATTTACTAAGTCACTGCCTAATTCCACATTTGAGAAGCATGTGAAAAGCATTGGTTTGCTTAAGTTATCTAACCTCCCATGATTGTGGAAATCAGGGGGAGACGCAGACTTCAGGGGGAGTCTGGCGTCCATGCAAAGTTTCCAAATGTGAAGGGTGTGTTGTACTCCTTTTCCCTTCGACCAAGGTTATTTTTATCCCACTGGGTTTTTGTTACTTGGCAAGGTTTTTAATGAGACAACGCGAGGAGCACCACCTAGTGTTGACGCCACAAGAGGGAGTGTTGAAGGAAACCTACTTTGTGTGTGCCTTGTCAACCTAGGATTAGATTAGTTAGGCCCAGTTTGGGGCAGCTCAAATTAATAAATAATCTGATTAATTATTAAGTTAAGCAGTTTTGGTGTTTGGTAAAACAAATATAATCTGCTTTTAGAAAAATTTCACACTTTCCAAGATAACTTATGGAAGCCATGATTTCGGTACTTCTATAAGCCGGCATATCAAAAGCTGTCTTTATTTTTGTACTTTACCCCATAATGCCCTCATCAAATATACATGATATCTTCTACAAGTTCCAAACTGGGCCTCATTCTCTCACACCAGCAAACTGATAAAAAGGAGGACTACTCTGTTCGTCTGTTACCCATAAAAAGGACTACTCTGTTGCAATTGGAAAAAAATTGTATCTCCATCCTTGAAACCCAGCAAAGGTAATTACATTATTCATGGTTTTGGCTATTTTCTTTGGTTTGATTGTTTACTTTTGACCTAGATTTCACCCCAAAAACAGCTCTTGTTTATGTGTTGTGAAGCTTGAATGAATGATCATATATTTGTTTACTGTGACTTCTTTAGATTACCTTTTGTAATAGATTTTGGAATGAATATTTAAACACAGATGGCAAACAAGAGTGGACCACAGGAAAAAGTAAAGGCTGTTTGGACTGATCATAATGTAGATATCTTCTGTGACCTTTGTATCAAGGAGGTTGGGACTGGGAGTCGTCCAAATACTCACCTCACACCAAAAGGATATGAAAATTTGAGCATTAACTTTGCTAAAGAGACCGGACTAGAATATACTAAGACCCAATTCAAAAATAAGTGGGATTTACTAAAAGATCAATGGAAATTGTGGAAAGACTTGGTTAGGAAGGAAACTGGTTTGGGGTGGGATCCCAAGCTCAAAACTGTAGATGCTTCTGATGATTGGTGGTGTAATAAAATTCAGGTTGGTAAAGTTTTAGATAAGTTTTAATGTGTGTATTTTTATTACCTTATAGTAAACTAATGGCCATAGTCATTTTTTAAATTGTAGATAAACCCTGAATATGGCAAATTGCGTAAAAAGGGAATTAATCCCGAGTTGGAAGCAAAACTGGATATGATGTTTCTGACAGTAACTGCAACTGGTGTTCATGCTTGGGCACCATCATCTGGTGTACTTCCACCTGATAGTGGAGAGGCATTCAACGTAGAAGTTTCATTAGAAAGTGATGATGATTTGGATTGTCCCATTGAGACCATTGCTAGTTCTTTGGGTAAGAGGAAAAGGACACCAACTAAACAAGGGGATGCAGGTGTTGGGAAAAATAATAAAGGCAAAGGTATAGGGAAGGGAAAGGTGGGAGGTGCTGCCAAGTTATCACAACAGATTGATCGGATGGTGGAATCAATTCAGAATAGGAGTACCATAACTTCAGTGATGAATAGAGGTGTACCAGGAACTTCTATAGCTGAAGTGATGAAGTCAGTTTCATCTTTACCTGGGGTACACCCGGGTAGTAGCTTGTGGTTTTTTGCTACTAAGTTGTTTCTTAATCAAGAAAAGAGAGAGATGTTTGTCACCATAGAAGAAACAGACGTCAAGATCCAATGGCTTTATTATGAAATGAGTGATGGTGACAAGTAAGATGAATGAGAGACTACTAGCTAGGAAGACTACTAGCTAGGAAGACTACTAGCTAGCAGCACATAGTTTTGACAACTATGTGCTACTAGCTAGTATTTTGATAATTTAGTACTATGTGCTGCTAGCTAGTATTTTGATAATTTAGTGCGTGTATGTTTGATTATCACTTGGATAATTTTATTTTGTTTCTTGGGTTGTTAACTTGGATAATTAAATTTCAATGGTAAACATATGCTTGGTTGTTTTCATTTTTTCTTTTGAGCGGTAAACATAACATGAACTCGATGTATGAAATGATGATAATGTACTCCAGGAAATTGCAGGTTTTTTTCTTGTTCTGTATATGGACATTGTAGGAGAGGAGGAGTTTTACTTCTACCAAGATGTATGTCTATTGCTTCGCACGGCTGAATATTATCATGGCACTTATCTTGTTAAAACTCCTTGCATGGATTCTTACCAAACAGGGAATAGATGGATAATGGAATTATTAAGAGGACATCCAAGTCGTTGTTATAGAATGTTTAGAATGGAAAAAGATGTGTTTATTAGATTATGTAACGATTTGCATGATAATTATGGATTGAGGGGTTCAAAGAATATATGTCATTCCGAGATATTGGGAATGTTTGTGCATATGTTAGGACATGGTGTTGGAAATAGGTTAGCACAAGAACGATTCCAGCATTCCGGTGAGACAATTAGTAGATACTTTGGTATCGTCTTAGATAGTGTATGTCGTATGGCCATGGATATTATAAAACCTTTGGATCCCGAGTTCAATGATATTCCAGAAGAAATATCAAGAGATAGGAGATATATGCCACATTTTAAGGTAATCGTTTAAGGTTTGGTTAATATATTTTTTGTTTATTTATTGCTTGGAATTCATTTTTGTTCATAGCATATGGACAATCTAATCCCAATTGATTATATGCAGAATTGTATTGGGGCTATAGACGGTGTACATGTGTACGCCTCATTACCTCCTTGCGATCAAATACCATATATTGGAAGGAAAGGGTTACCGACTCAAAATATATTGGCAGTGTGTAATTTTGACATGCAATTCACATTTGCATGTGCCGGTTGGGAAGGGACTGCACATGATACAAGGATATTTCTTTCATCTCTAAGGAATGATGCTTTGAAGTTTCCTAAACCTCCAGAAGGTAATGACTCAAATTCTACAAATTGAAAATTAAACACTAAAATTAAATTATCATAAACCATTATATTTGTATTGATAGGGAAATATTATCTCGTGGATGCCGGGTACCCACAAATGAAGGGATTTCTAGGACCTTACAGAGGTGTGAGGTATCATCTTCCAGATTTTCAATTCGGCCCAGAACCAGATGGTTCTAGAGAGGTATTTAACCACATGCACTATTCTCTTAGGAGTGTCATTGAACGCACATTTGGAGCATGGAAAAAAAAATTCAAGATTTTAAAAGACATGCCTAGTTATCCCTATGATAAACAAGTGAAAATAATTATTGCAACTATGGCACTGCATAACTATATAAGGAGGCATGCAAGACATGATATTCATTTTGCTAATAGAAGTAATGTCCAAAATGACATCCAAAATGAAGAGATGAATATGGAGGGTAATGCACAAGAACAACATGACATAAACAACGGTCATGGAGCAAATGAAATGGAGGCCGTGAGAAATGAGATTGCCACAAGTTTAATGACTATTCACTCACCATGAATATGGAGTGATTTTTGGCTCTATTTTGATTCTCTCCCTTTTGCAGGAGATTGATTTTTGATGTATATATTTTTGGTCATGAATGCAATTTTATGTCTTGTATCAAAATAACATCATATTTTCAATTCATATGTACGTGTCCACAACTTCTATTTCTATTTTGATATGTATAAACAAGAAGGCCAAATAATTATTAAATATCTTAATTTACCTATTGTAATTTCAATTGTAAGAATTTAAGGAATACTTATTTGATGGCTAAAATGTTACCATTTTTACACAAAATAAATAAGTAAAACCATTTTTAGCTTCATGTCCTTTTTAGTCATTATTCAAACTCACAGCACTTTTGTATTTAAGTTTACCAAACACTTAAACACTACTTTTTGTATTCACAGCACTTTTAAAAACACAATTTACCAAACACTCTGCTACTTATTCTCACAGCTGATTATTCTCACAGCACAGCCACAACTGCTTTTTTAATAAGTACAGCTGCCCCAAACTGGGCCTTAGTATAGCATATGGATTACTTATTGAATAGAAGTCCTATTGGGATATGGATTGTACCCTTGTGTTTCTCTATATATAGAGGCACCTATTCATTAATAAAAAGATAATCTATTCCTGTACTATTTACATTGTTATTCACTTTCAGTCTTGTGATTGTTTTTCATATTCCCTTAAACAATAATATCATTTCTCGACTGTATTATGGGATGATTTATATAATTATAATAAAAAAATTGTAATAATTGGTCATTACTATTTAAGATGATGCATTATGATTAGATGCTTTTGTCACTGAAACAGCAAGGCGTGGCTCCCTCCATTATAGTCACGTTGAGGAAACAAAGAAAAGAAGAGAGGCTAAAGATTAAAGAAGAAGACAGAGGCTCATCAGAACCACCACCGGAAACCGTTTAAACCGGAATTCGAATGGAGGTCCGACCCAATCAAACGGCGGACAACTCGTCGCAGCAGCAGCAGCGTAGTCAGCGCAATACAGCCGCAACCACCCAGAAAAAGCCCCCTGCGTCTCCCAACACCGTCGACTCCTCCTCCGTTTCTCAAAGGTCGGTTCTTTTTCTTAATCCCATGTTTGGATCCCCAAAAAGTTCAAGTCTTTAATTTGATGTGGTTTTCATTGCTTTCTTTTTAGGCTTCAGAAGGAGTTGATGTCTCTCATGGTACGTTATGCTTTCTCTCAATCTATTCTTCTTTCATTTTGACATTTTCCTGGTGATTTTGGTACTTAAATCTTTCATTTCTTTATTGTAAGTTGTTGCTTGGAACTACTAGTATAAAGGCTTGACAATTGTGTAAGCATTTGAAGGAATACTTCTCTATTGTAGTTGTGTAATCATGTCCAAAACTGTATCTTTAGATTGGATTCCAATGAAGAGTGATCTTAATTTAGGAGATGAAACAAGTCCATTAGTATCTTTATCAACGGTTCTAAACACCCTGAGATAGAAGTGAAAAATCAATCACTAGCAGCTACAGAAATACTAGAGCTGAAAGAAAGACATTTCTACTCCATCTTTTCGCCTTTACACATATTTCATCATTGAGTTGTTGGTAATTTTTTCTACTTTTCATTTCAGTTATTAGAGACATGTAATCTTGTATCGCTTTCATTTTCTTCTTAAATATCTATTGGTCCTTGTTTTCAGATGAGTGGAGGAGAGCTCGGAGTATCGGCTTTTCCTGAAGGTGAGAGCATTTTCACATGGATTGGCACAATCGAAGGTGGAAAAGGAACTATGTACGAGGGTTTATCTTACAAACTGTCTTTGCGCTTTCCTATGGATTATCCTTTCAAGCCACCACTAGTCAAGTTTGAGACAACGTGCTTCCATCCAAATGTTGATCAGTTTGGCAACATATGCCTTGATATCCTGCAGGTATCTGTCTTTTTTGTTAAACCGATTCCAGTCTTTGTGCTACTAAACTCCCGGAGGATAAAGTGTGAGAAGCTGCCTTCTCTGTGTCTCTAATATGGATAAGTGTTGGTTAGCCATATGATGGTCACAGTGTCTCTAGTATTAAGGAGTTTGGTCCACCATATGGTGGTCTTAGGAATAATAAAATGCTTAACGGAAACTAGTGATATTGGAGAAATCTAAATGTTTGTTCAGATAAACTTGTGTAGAAAAAGTATATGAAATCAGTTCATATATTTCCTAATTGATGCTATTACCACCCAGGCCTTGCTCAAATGTAAATGCCCTTTAACCCGGGACAGTACCATAGGGTCACTGTCCTTATACCAAGGGGACTGCGTCCACGTGAATGCCTATCCCAAATCGAGCAGTTTGGTGGATGATAATAGCATCAATCTATATTGATATTGTTCCTTTTTTTCATTCTTCGTACATTCTCAAGCTGATGTTGTTCTTGTTCATTCCATAGGACAAGTGGTCTTCAGCTTATGATTGCAGGACTATTCTTCTGTCCATTCAAAGTCTATTGGGAGGTTAGCTTTCACTTCCTTCCATGAACTTTCTCGTAGACAGATCTCATGGCTGACTATTTTGTTCTTACATGCAGAGCCAAACCCAGAGAGTCCCCTCAACAGCTTTACTAGTTGAAGAAAGAAAACTGTATCTTGTTCTATAGGTGCTCTAAAAAGATGGGATGGAATGAGATTATCCAGTCTTTTTTTCTTCTTTAGAGTATGCATGGGAATTGGAGGTCTCAAAAGCCTTCTTTTTTGCATGTACTTCTTTATTTTAGCTGTTTAAGTTTTGTACAAAGATATGGATTTACTTTTATTTCAACTTGGTTAATTAAGGGCCATGCATGGTGGGCTCATTAAGTTGCATGGCTCAGATTGTAGGAAGTTTTAGGTTTACCAGGGGAAGTTGAATGAGGCAGTTAGTTAACGTTTAATTTCATCCACTCGATCTTTCCCATTCTTTCTTAATTATCATTGTGTCATGTTTGATCAAGGGTTAGGCTGAAGATGTCAACTAGTCAATCACACTCACGAAGATGAACTCATTAGTCTAAATCCATAAAAATCCATAAATCTGCCTAATCTAGAATTTGGTCCATATAAATACTATGACATTTCTAAGTCTTTCTGCAGAAAATTGACTGCAATTTAGGCCACCACTCAAGTTTTTGTCTCAAATACTAAATACCATTCCATGGACACAAATTGATTGTGGAATATGTTTCTGTTATATCCCATGTCCATTTTCTGTGATGTTGTTTTGTTCCTATATAACTCTTCAACCACAGGCTTTACTTACTCATAATGAGTGACCAGAAAAACAATAAAAATAAATAAAGAAATAATAGTACCCTAAAGATCAACTCATATATTATAACTTCAGTAGTTCCCAGGTTTTTTCATTTTAGAGTTTCAGGCATGGTTAAAATAATATATCTTCCAAATATAGCTCAAACTGAATACAAATGATCTCCGAATGAAGTTTGCTTATTTGCTTCTAATTTTTGATAACCAAGAAAAGTCACAAGCGCCTGAAGCTTTTACATACCACTGACAGTCTTTGATAAGATCTCTTAAAAAAGAGTACAATTTCTTGTCTGTCCCTTTCATTTTACGCGGAATTGAACCGTCCCTTTTGGTTTTGATGTTATAGGCGTGCATATTGGTGCAAAGTTGTATTGTTCTTGCGCGTCCTCCTTGACTTCATGTGATGTGAAGAGGGATATCTTCTAACTCCCTATGTTAGAATATCTTAATTTCCATTATAAATAACAAAGACAAGCTAGAACAAAATGTTATCTATACATTGAAATAAATTCTTAATTTTCTTGTTTGTTCTTTTGAGATATAGAAGTTCCAATGGAGCCTAAGCTCAGTGATGAGCGTACATTAGAGAAAACACCAACATGGGCAGTTGCTGTGGTCTGCTTTGTGTTGCTTACAATATCAATTTTCATTGAACATATCATACACTTCATAGGAAAGGTGAGAATATGTGCTTGATTGATTTGTTTTTGATAATAATAAAACCAAGATAAATGTTGATTGCAACTGACATTGTACTGGAACCATTTCAGTGGTTTAAAAGTAGGCAGAAGCGTGCTCTTTATGAAGCTCTTGAGAAGATCAAATCAGGTATCCCATCTTGTGGAACATTCAGGATTTTTTTCTTTCTCGAATATGAACTAGTTATATTTTGTTCTTTATAGGGGCCTAACCCTTAATCTGTTTCTTCTATTTGAATTGTTTGAAGAGCTTATGCTGTTGGGATTCTTGTCCCTGGTCCTAACAGTGCTACAAGACCCAATATCTGGTATATGTATACCCCAGAGTGTTGGAGCCACTTGGCATCCTTGCAATGATGCCGCTTCAAAGAGTAAGGCTCGGAAACTTCATGAATCCTCAGATTCTGGCTTCAGTTTCCGGCGCAGATTAGCTACGAAAGGAAAAGATAATTGCACAGCCAACGTAAGGGAAAGATAATTTCTTTTGTTGTACGTTCTGTTTCCATAGTGATACCAGACTCTAGCTACTTTTCCTTTGTTGATGAATTTTAATCATGGAGATGTGAACAAGTGTGTTTTATATTTGGTGCAAAAATATGTGTATTTGAATTGGATAAGAGTCTAATTTGATTGTTTCTTTTTGTAGGGTGAAGTTGCCTTTATGTCTGCATATGCAATTCACCAGCTCCATGTATTTATTTTTGTGTTAGCAGTTTTTCATGTGCTTTACTGCATCACAACCTTGGCTTTGGGAAGATACAAGGTAAAGTAGCAAATACTATTTTGGAATTTTTATATCTCTCTCTCGCTTAATTTCTTAACAATCCATTGTTTTTATTTTTTTCCGGATTACAGATGAGAATATGGAAGTATTGGGAGAATGAGACCAAAACAATCGAATACCAGTCTAGTCATGGTAATTGTTTTGATCTTTTAACTTCAAAGCTAAATGGATCCATTTTTCCAACTTGATAATTTGTTTAGGGGTAGGCTAGGATACGGTGATATATGTCATACCCCTATTTACAATTGTTTTGAACAAAAAATTACACCTAATTGAACCAAAATTACTACATTGACAACAAAGTTACCACATTCGTTTTACACTATTTACATATAATTGAACCAAAATTACAACTTTGACAACAAATTGTTCATAAACTTGTAACAAGGTCATAGATGGAGTAATTACCTCTAATAGAACAAAGATTACACAAAAAAAGATTCTCGTTACCATAATGACAACACATTTTGTTGTTATATTTGTAAATAGAGGTATGACATGCATCTCAGTATTGTAGAACTTCCCATTTGTTTAAGTATGCAATCCTTCTTTTTCCTATTTTTTGAGTAAAAACCTCAAATGGTACCTGAACTATCGCGTAAGGTATTTTTTAGTACCTACGAATTTTTGTTACCAAATATAATATCTGAACTATTGAGCCGTTACCTAATATGGTACCTCTGTTACTTTTTCCGTTATTTTGGGGGGCAAAACTGTCCACACAACCACTAATAGTAAGAATGAAAACTTCAAATGATAGCTGAACTATCGCATAAGGTATTTTTTTAATACCTACGAATTTTTTTTTACCAAATATGGTACCTGAACTATTACGCCGTTACCTAATATGGTATATCAATTATGTTTCTCGTTAAATTGGCCTACGTAGCAAGTAGACCTGTCAACGGACCGGATTTTGATCTGGATCTGCTCCGGATCCGTTGCTATTTGACGGGTTTGGATTGAAAATTTGATCCGTTGATCTGTTAATGGTCCGGATCCGTTAACCTGTTTACTTAACGGATCGGATACGGATTTAGGTTGATCCGCTCCGTTAATAACCCGGTCCGTATTTATAATAATAAAAAATTATTTTATAAATTATAAAATAATAAATATATACAAATTATTTTGTTTTATAAAATATAAAATAATAAATATATGCAGATTATATAATATAAGTAATTCAACATTTGGCTTGATAATTTTGTTTCAATGTTTTATAAAAGTTTTATCGGATATTATGATAAAATTTTAATATTTTTATTTAAAATTTAATAACACTTGATATAATAAACGGATTTGGATCGTGGACCGGGTATCCGTTAATCCGCCGGATACGGATTTGGATCGGCTTATCAGTGATCCGTCAAGTTAACGGATCGGATCGGGTTGACAATTTATTGTTGCTAAACGGATCCAGATTTAGGTCGATCCGCTCCAAACCCGCTCCATTTACAGGTCTAGTAGCAAGTATTGGAATATTTGTTGCTAAATAAGCTATGGGCAACACGAACACATCATTTTCCAAAGTAATTGTCATAGCTTATTTAGCAACAACTATTCAAATATTTGCCACGTAGGGGCCAATTTAACGAGAAAAGTAACGGAGGTACCATATTAAGTAACAACGCAATAGTTTAGGTACCATATTTGGTAACAAAAATTCGTAGATACTAAAAAATACTTTACGCGATAGTTTAGGTACCATTTGAGGATTTTACCCTTTTTTCTTTCCTAGAGAATGATTCTCTCCATTTTTTTTTCTTTTTCTTTTGGAAATTGTAAGGTCATCTTAATCATCGATCAGTTCAAAGATTTTAGGCTTTCTTAATCACCGGAACTTCTTCAATTATACCTTATACAATATTTATATTGCAGATCCAGAAAAGTTTAGGTATGCAAGGGAAACATCATTCGGAAGGAGGCATATGACCTTCTGGAGCACGTCACCGGTGTTCCTTTGGATTGTACGTAACGTACTTCTATGAAGTTGAGCTTCATTGCTTTATTAATAGGAATTTATAATTGCAATTGTTGGAATTAGCTCAACAATGCATGGTATATCTAGGAACTATGACATTGAATCAACTTAAGGGTATTCTCTTTTCCTTATCAGGTGTGCTTCTTCAGACAATTCTTCAGGTCAGTTACTAAGGTTGATTACCTGACTTTGAGGCATGGCTTTATCGCGGTAAGTCAAACAGCTTCAAAACTCATTTGTATACACATATGAGGCCTGAGATGTGATTAAATAATTTAGGTCACGCCATAACTCAAATTCTATGCTTTGTGATTTCAGGCACATTTGGCTCCAGGGAGTGAAGCAACCTTTGATTTTCGGAAGTACATAAGTAGATCACTTGAAGATGACTTCTTAGTTGTTGTGGAGATCAGGTTTCTTTGAAGCATAGAAATTCATTAGGCTCTTTGGTGAAATATATATTTGTCTTACAATCTTAACTTTCCTTCATTGATGCATGCAGTCCAATTATATGGTTCTCTGCAGTGTTGTTCCTGTTGTCTAACACATATGGTAAGTACACAGGACATAATTACTGTCAATCTCCATATGTTGATTTTGTTCAAATTCAATTCCACTAGATCTTGGGATTTTTTTTTTTGGCAAATGTCGATATGCCTACCTTAATCTAGTCTCATCTTCTTCTGATGTTGCTGCACAATCCCACGTTTACTGACCGAAAACTGTTTTCTCTTTCGGACAGGATGGTATTCTTATCTATGGCTACCATTTATCTCTTTATTTGTAAGTTCAATACAATTGTATTATCCAGTACAAGCCATGTTGCTTTTACTATGGCCACTACATATTATTACATAGATATTAATTGGTTGTAAGCCAAAAACATATTGCAGATAATCCTATTGGTGGGAACTAAACTACAAGTGATGATAACCAAGATGGGGCTGAGGATCCAGGAAAGTGGGGATGTGTTGAGGGGTGCACCGCTTGTTCAAACCGGTGATCACCTCTTCTGGTTTGGAAAGCCACGCTTTATGCTCTTCCTCATCCACTTTGTTTTGTTTCAGGTAGTTCATGATAATTAAGTTTGCAGATGTAATATCATTTTATACTTGTTATTTGTAATTAAATGCTCACAAGCTCCCAATTTGTGCTTTCTTCCTCTTCTTCAGAATGCATTTCAATTGGCCTTCTTTGCATTTAGTAGGGTAAGTATATATACATACAAGTTAACCAAGTATACTTGTACCATTCATAGGGAGCTTAATTTCTATAGTTTTCATATACTGATTGATTACTTTTGTTTCTTCAGTATGAGTTTGGCATACATTCTTGCTTCAACCATGGCCCTGAAGATTTCGCCATCAGGATCTCAATGGGGTGAGCTTTACACACTACTACTAATACCTGTAATTTCATACAAGAATCATTGTTGTTTTAGCTTTCACTTTCTTTTATGGTTACTTATTCAATGAGCAAAAAGATTTTTCTAATGTATATATGCCAAATTTACTATATACTATTTGTTGGTTACTGTTCATTGCACTGTTCACGTGAACAGTGTAATTCCGGTTTTTGCCCTCATTTTGGTGTTGTGTAATTCCGTCTATGCCCTATTTTCAAAAAAATAAAAATAATGAACTATAAATTACATACTAATATTCTAAATCACTCAATTTTTTGTTATAAAATAAGTAGTACTCGAATCAATCATATAATTAACGCCGTTTAATTCTTATTATTATTCCTAATTTAGTGAATAGATATTTGGTTCTTTGGATTTTTCTTTCTCTATTTAATTTTCCTAAACAATATGTAGTAAATTTTTGCAGTGTGCTTAACTTCGCTATTTGAAAAAGACAATTAGAAAAATGAGCTATTTTTGAGCTTCAAAAGATACTCTAACTTGAAACTTTGTTATTTCTTTTTGTTTCAACCTTTTATTTATATCCTAAAATTTCAAATATTGTAATGCTTTATTAATTGCATTATTGTTAATTTCAACTATTCTTATACTTATTTTGGTTTTGCTTTTAATTTCTGCTTCAAGTTTCTTCCTTCTTTATCACTTTGTTTTTATTTGCCAATAGACGTATGTTAAGAAATGGAAGACTTTTTCAGTTTTTTACTTCATCTCAATTGTATGTCAGTAGTGAGACATTGATATTTTGTTTTAAAATTTATATAAATCCTTACTATAATACCAGTAGGAAAGTAGTTGTAAAATAATTAACTAACCAACTGGCTTCGTAGTAGGAGTACTGAATCAGCTAAAGCTTGAAGTTTGGTACAAGTAGCAAGAAAAGAATTCTATCACTACCAAAATGGTAAAGGAAATTAAAAGGAATTTGGTTTAGAATATCAGAATTTAGTTTTGATGTTTGCTCTAGAAAGAAAGAACATATGAAAAATAGAATCCATTTTTCCAATTGGATGTGAATATATTACTTTTCATGTCTACCTCTATTGATTTCTCCAGTTTGGGCTATCTGTTTCATTCAGTTTGATATATCAGGTCTATTTACAATATGACAATCTATTTTTTGAACACTGTATCACAACATTTGTATTGGTGAAGATGCTACTAAGACATAATATACTTCATCTTTCGTTGTAAAACAGACTTAATATTTAATTTGTTAATATAATGATCATGTCAACCATATTTTCTATGCTTTTAAATGTAGTCCTTAAATAAAATTGTGTTAGCTCCAAAACCCACTGCAAAGCGCGGGCACGATTGCTAGTTATCTATACTAAAGGAATAGGGCTAGCAACAGTGTCCTGACGCTTTTGCCCCTGCCTGTTTTCATTTATTATGCTTCTGCCATTAGCCCTGAAAATTACAGTTTTGTCCTCATTTATTCATTTATTACGGTTCTGCCATTAATTATTATTATTCTAAATTAATATAATAGAAAAATTAATGTTTAAAAGGAAAAAAATTGATAATAAATAAAATAGAAAAACTTATTTTAAGAAAAATAAAAATAGTGAACTATAAATTACATACTAATATTCCAAATAACTCAATTTTTTGCTATAAAACAAGTAGTACTCGAATCGATCATGTGATCAACTCCGTTTAATTCTTATTATTATTCATATCCTGGTTTAAATTATAATAGAAACAATAATTATTATTATTCTAAATTAATACAATAGAACAATTAATGTTTAGAAGGAAAAAAAATGAATTTTTTTGATAAAAAATAAAATAGAAAAAATTATTTTCAGAAAAATAAAAATAGCAAACTATAAATTACATACTAATATTTTAAATCACTCAATTTTTTGCTATAAAAAAAATAGTACTCGAATTGATCATGTGATCACCTCCGTTTAATTCTTATTATTATTATTTTTATCTTGGTGTAAATTATAATAGAAACAATAATTATTATTATTCTAAATTAATATAATAGAAAGAGCAATGTTTAAAAGGGAAAAAAATTGATTTTTTTATAAAAAATAAAATAGAACAAATTATTTTCAGAAAAATTACTCGCCATGAGTATCTTTTTTTGCTCCCCATATGGCAATATTTTGTAATCAAGTCAAACTGACTATTTTTTGAGTAAATAATGGTTTGTACATATGATGCATACAAAATGCATCTCCTACACGGTTACACCACGGATACTTAAAACATGAATATTCAATTGTTTATTATATTGCTTTTCTTTTTTTTGAGGAAGAGTTTATTATATTGCTTCATGCAGTGGTCAGCAGTGATAATATTATATAGTGCGTATTGGTTTTATTATGTATATGTCTCATACAATGTATCAATAGTTTAACCCTTTATTATAAATTTTCTTTACCAAACATAAATTTTGATATTTCTTTATACACTGTTTATTATAACTTTTCTTTACCAAACATAACTTGAAAGTGTCGAATATGTCAAACTTGAGTGACCAAAAGTGATTTTTTGCCTTTACTGTTTTGTGTGTTTGTTTGATATTTCATTGTATTTGATATTTTTTTGTGAAAAATTAACCATAAATAACAACATTTTATGCATTTTGCTCCCCATATGACAATCTTTTTGTAATCAAGTCAAAGTAACCATTTTTTGATTTGATAACGGTTTGTAAATATGATGCATACAAAATGCATCTCCTACACCACAGATGAAACAATGTATTTTGTCTTATTGTAATGTGTCTCATGCAATGTATCAATAGTTTATCCCTTTATTATAATCTTTCTTTACCAAACATAAATTTTGTCCCGCAGCATCGCGCGGAAAATGTTGCTAGTGTTAACTAAATTTCTGATCTCCTCAGGGTTATCATACAAGTTATGTGTAGTTATGTGACTCTGCCTCTCTATGCTCTAGTGACACAGGTGAGAAATGATATCACTTCAACTAGATTATCTACAAGTAAACCTCCATTAATCTAACATGGACTATTTTTTTCTTTTCTTTTCTCATAGATGGGTTCTACTATGAAACCCACTGTTTTTAATGATGAAGTGGCATCATCGGTGAAAAATTGGCACCAGAAGGCTAAAAAGAAAGCAAAGCACAGCCTTCATTCAGAGACAAACGCACCATTCTCAAGTACACCTGGAACTCCTACCCACGGCATGTCCCCGGTTCATCTATTGCACAAACACAACTACCGCAGCAATATGGATGACTTATTTGCACCTCCAGAAGCATCAACCGTCGTCGAAATGGAACATTGGGACACTGAAGGGTCACATTCCCGAGAAAACAATATTGCACCAAGTGACACACAGGAGATTATTAGGCAGACTAGCAGTGCTAGAGAATTGGTGCAAATTCAAGAGCCTCCAGCACCACGCCCTTTTCAGACTCAACACCAAGTTAACATTAGTTAGTCGAACTTTTCAGTTGGAGTATCAAGAAATTGAAAGAGTTGGAACTATAGAAAAGTTGCTAGTGTTAACCATTTTTCCTTCTTTTGTTTGGCAGCTAGGACTGTTCATTTGTGTTGTGTGTAGTATATAAGCACTGCAAGTGCATGATAATACTTGGATTACTTTTGCTCTTTTAGGCTTTTAGGCTTCGCATATTGTACTTATAATGAATATACATTTATTATTTATACACATATCTCAGGTACGGGTTAATAATTTCTCAACATCTATGCATCTTATTTAATAATTTCTCAAAAAGTAATTTTCCATTTCACTACAATGGGTGCTGGAATTTGAGGAAAAAGTTGGTTAGGAGGTATGAGAAAACCAAGAGGCCTGAGAAACTATATGTGCTCAACATCTTACATATGTATATGTGTGTGTGTGTGTGTGTGTGTGTGTGTGTGTGTGTGTGTGTGTGTGTGTGTGTGTGTGTGTGTGTGTGTGTGTTTGTGTGTATAATCTGGATTTAGAGATTAAACAACTACATGAATACCTACTTACTTAAGACTAACCATGCATGACCAGGAACTCGAGGCCTAATCAAGATCGATGGCAATGTTGTTCAACTATTTTCGACTAGGAATCTCAGTGATCACCTGTTTAAGCTAACTAGCTAGTACTCCAAATGCTTGTCTTTGATTCTTAATTTGAAGATTTGAACTGAACCCATGTTTATATTCAGATTCTTTTCTAGATATATGCACATATCATTGTGCTTGACAAGAACTTGTACCATATGGGGATGAAGCACTCTATAGGCTATAGCCCCTTTCACATCTGCCATGTGAAACATTCTTGCTGCTAGTTCTAATGGTGTTATCTCAGTAGATGGTAAAAATGTGTCGCATTGAATTTTAATCTATGTAGGAAATTACACCGAGACATACCCTTGTGAGCTGAATCGCCGTGCTGTGACTGAGAATGAAGAAGCATCAAGTGACCCAAATCAGATTCGGATACGGTAGAGAGAAATAGAAGCAACTTCCAATTACAATTTGGTTGGTGCAACTAGTCTCAGACTCGCAAACATGTGTTTTCTCTCATTCTTCATATCACAGTTAAAAAGAGTGAAGAATGGTATTGACAAGACTCAAATGAATCCAGAAAATTAGGTGTGTGTGAATGTGTGATCCCAAAAGAGTTGTCTTCTTATAGTTGATCATTCCACTAATGACTAAGATATATGCTTGAGTTGATTTGATGTTTAATTAAGTCTTGTAATATGTGGCCTGTTGGGTCTAAGATTTCTCTCTATCCACTTAGGCACTTAGATTGATTATATCCTCCATTGCTTCAAATTTCATGTGGGTTTTGATCTTAAAAATATATGTGCTTCATATACAAGAAACCCTTTTACAATTTGCATATTTCAATTAGAGACCACAAGTGATTGCTATAATTATACACTAAACTCTTTTAATAATTTGCAACAGCTTATTATAAAATTCTGTAACTGAGATGACAAAACAGATTGTGTGATAGGTTCACAATCAAAGAACATGGGAGAGAATAATGCATAAGAGTACATTGCATGTATAGACTAGTATATTTGATGATTTAGATCAAATTTTATAATATAGTAAAAAGTATTGGGTATTGTTTTTAATATTTCTCAAATTTAGATCATACGAGAACTTAATTTACTCGAATGAGATTGTGGATGAGTCACTATGTATTTAGATCAAACTCTTAATTTTGTTGTGTTCACTGCGAATGTGGCACTGTGTATTTTTGTTTCTCACTATCTTTTAATGAAATTAACACCCCACATAATAAAAAAAAATTACTCGAATGAGAATTTTATTTACCTTAACGAGAACTTTTTCGTAGTTATTTAATTACTCAAACAAGAGCATTTTATTTATGTTAACGATGATTCTCATTTTTTGAAGGTATTACTATTATGAGATGATTTATATAATTATAATATAAAAAAAATTGTAATAATTGGTCATTACTATTTAAGATGATAGCATTATGATTAGATGCTTTTGTCACTGAAACAGCAAGGCGTGGCTCCCTCCATTATAGTCACGTTGAGGAAACAAAGAAAAGAAGAGAGACTAAAGATTAAAGAAGAAGACAGAGGCTCATCAGAACCACCACCGGAAACCGTTTAAACCGGAATTCGAATGGAGGTCCGACCCAATCAAACGGCGGACAACTCGTCGCAGCAGCAGCAGCGTAGTCAGCGCAATACAGCCGCAACCACCCAGAAAAAGCCCCCTGCGTCTCCCAACACCGTCGACTCCTCCTCCGTTTCTCAAAGGTCGGTTCTTTTTCTTAATCCCATGTTTGGATCCCCAAAAAGTTCAAGTCTTTAATTTGATGTGGTTTTCATGGCTTTCTTTTTAGGCTTCAGAAGGAGTTGATGTCTCTCATGGTACGTTATGCTTTCTCTCAATCTATTCTTCTTTCATTTTGACATTTTCCTGGTGTTTTTGGTACTTAAATCTTTCATTTCTTTATTGTAAGTTGTTGCTTGGAACTACTAGTATATAGGCTTGACAATTGTGTAAGCATTTGAAGGAATACTCCTCTATTGTAGTTGTGTAATCATGTCCAAAACTGTATCTTTAGATTGGATTCCGATGAAGAGTGATCTTAATTTAGGAGATGAAACAAGTCCATTAGTATCTTTATCAAGGGTTCCAATCACCCTGAGATAAAAGTGAAAAATCAATCACTAGCAGCTACAGAAATACTAGAGTTGAAAGAAAGACATTACTAGTCCATCTTTTTGCCTTTACACATATTTGATCAATGAGTTGTTGGTAGTTTTTTCTACTTTTCATTTTCATTTCAGTTATTAGAGACATGTAATCTTGTATTGCTTTTATTTTCTTCTTAAATGTCTATTGGTCCTTGTTTTCAGATGAGTGGAGGAGAGCTTGGAGTATCGGCTTTTCCTGAAGGTGAGAGCATTTTCACATGGATTGGCACAATCGAAGGTGGAAAAGGAACTATATACGAAGGTTTATCTTACAAACTGTCTTTGCGCTTTCCTATGGATTATCCTTTCAAACCACCACTAGTCAAGTTTGAGACAACGTGCTTCCATCCAAATGTTGATCAGTTTGGCAACATATGCCTTGATATCCTGCAGGTATCTGTCTTTTTTGTTAAACTGATTCCAGTCTTTGTGCTACTAAACTCCCGGAGGATAAAGTGTGAGAAGCTGCCTTCTCTGTGTCTCTAATATGGATAAGTGTTGGTTAGCCATATGATGGTCACAGTGTCTCTAGTATTAAGGAGTTTGGTCCACTTTATGGTGGTCTTAGGAATAATAAAATGCTTAACGGAAACTAGTGATATTGGAGAAATCTAAATGTTTGTTCAGATAAACTTGTGTAGAAAAAGTTATGAAATCAGTTTATATATTTCCTAATTGATGCTATTACCACCCACGCCTTGCTCAAATGTAAATGCCCTTTAACCAGGGACATTACCATTGGGTCACTGTCCTTATACCAAGGGTACTGCGTCCACGTGAATGCCTATCCCAAAGCGAGCAGTTTGGTGGATGATAATAGCATCAATCTATATTGATTTTGTTCCTTTTTTTCATTCTTCGTACATTCTCAAGCTGATGTTGTTCTTGTTCATTCCATAGGACAAGTGGTCTTCAGCTTATGATTGCAGGACTATTCTTCTGTCCATTCAAAGTCTATTGGGAGGTCAGCTTTCTCTTCCTTCCATGAACTTTCTTGTAGACCTCTTGTCATGGCTGACTATTTTGTTCTTACATGCAGAGCCAAACCCAGAGAGTCCCCTCAACAGCTATGCTGCTGCTCTGTGGAGTAACGAGGAAGGTTAGATACCTTCTTTTTTTTCTCTAGAGCTATCAAATGTGAATAAAAACAGCTGCAGAATCACACACACACACACACACACACACACAATATATATATATATATAGCCCTTTAGCTTCAAAAGGGCCCCAGGCCTTAATACTATATAACCCTTTAATTTTGGACTTTTTGGGGACCTATGCAGTTGCATTGGTCGCACACGTCCCCAAAACCGGCAGTTGCTTGAAGTTCACGACTTTATAGCTTACAATTCACCATGAAATGTCTTAAGATTTAGTCCCAGTAAACTAGCTTTTCGACTTGTATATCATGAATATTATGCCAGATGATAGAAAATGCCTATTCTTCCCCGTTCAGTTGTGTAAGCTTCTTATTGCAACTCTTTGGTATTGATGTGGAGGAACTTATGTTTTTTGCAGATTACAGAAAAATGGTCCACAAACAGTACTTTGCTGGAGAATCATTTGAGTGATGCTTTACCATGGATGACAGAAATGTCATGCGGGCACTCATTTCTTGGAATGGGTAAAGGTTTACAATCATAGATATAGTTTCTTTCACATTGAGCATTGGAAGTTTTTAAATCTGCAGAATTTGGTCGGTTTGGCCAACCTAGAAGAAGCCAAAGGAAATCGGTTTCTTCCCCTTGGTCATCTCTGTTAATATTGGCCTCCTGTAATTGTGAAATAAAGACAATAAAGTTGTAAATCTGTTGAAAGCAAATGAAGGTGACTACTGTTTCTCTACTTGTAAGGGGTTGATGGCTGATTTTTTTCTCTTATCATGAAGTCACTAGATATGTACTATAGTGTCCCTTTCTTTCATTAGTTAATTTACCCACTAGAGAGGAGAAAGCAAAATACTTCTTCAAGTGATTTTCTTCTTCCATATTTGCTTCTTTCACAGGGATCACTGTAATATTGAATCATTCCTCACTAACGTCTTTGGGGATGGGATGTGTGTGTAACTGTGTGTGTGTATACAGTATACATGTATTATATGTTTTCTATTTCGAAACTCAAGTGCATTATATCACATCATCGTGAAACTCTCAGTCCTCCAACACAAACGTGACCAAGATCTGTAACACGAACACAATTCCTATGGTTGTTGACCAAATTTGAGGGTATATGATCCAATATTCAGCTAGAACTATTAAAGCTCATTCTGACTGACATCAATTTGATTGATGGTTTCAAAACCAGAACTATTTCTTAAATCATGTTACTTCAAACCAAGAAGCACATCTTGCTGAAAGTTTCAAAAAACAAGATTGCAGAAATAGTTCAACATATCTACGAACCTAAAAAGGAAGAGCACTGACGCCATATATAGTTGATATAAATGTGCTATGTACTTCTACCGGTATACATATCAGTACTCCAGATGAACATTTTTTTTTTTTCACTTTGGAGGGGGATCAATACCGTTGCCTAGCTTAATTCTAATTTAATTTCCCACCCTCCAAATGAACAGTTACATATGGCTTCTTGATGTGCTGCAACTAATGACACACCACTCTTGTTTAGAGTCTAGATACCACTTGTTTATCAAAGAAGATGCAACACTTTCCACTTCAAGGGACGAATTCTTTGAGTCGATCAGAAAAGGGTTTTTAGTCAAAAACGATGAATAAAAGTTGAAGAAGAAAAAATGCAGAGGTTTCTGATTTCAAGGGTATGACCTCCCAACACTTCAATAAAATTATTGAAAGCAACTTCCTGCTCCCACAAAAAATAGTGAATCTTGATGTGAACATATAAGAATTTAAACCACAAAGGAAAAAAATACTTGTTGATTCTCAAGGCTCACTAATCTATCTATCATATAAAGTCAGGCCTCAAGTTTAGCGTCAAAGATTTCACCAAATTTCATCAATTGTACATGATAACCCATTTAAATCTCTTGATAATTTTTTACAGTGCATCTAGATGAAATAATTATAAATTTATTAAAAAATTTGAAATGATGAAATCCACAACTCCAATTAAAATTTCATCAATTGTAATTTCCATTATTTGGTAGTATCCATATAGAATTTAAAATGTGTAATAAATTAAGAAATTTTAAAACACAATAAAAGATTAAAATAGAAAAAACCTAGCTTGTTTTGGAAACTAATAAAGAAATAAAAACAAATTTCTACAAGAGAATTCCAAATGACACTTGTTTTGGTGGAAATTGAATTGAGAAATTCAGGTAATCAATTCTTTCGTTTTTTTCCAATGAGAAATTTTTATAATTTTCAAGTTGAGAATGCCAAATGAGGTAATTGACATCTAAAAATTATGAAATCCCCTCTTTCAGTTAAATTCCATCATTTTTTCCTTCATCCAAACACACCCCCTTACATAAATTGTTTTTAAGAAAAAAAATCTCTTACATTTCCTCAATAAACGATATCTACCGATTTTTTTTTTTGACTCCCGATATATCTGTCACAGCCGATGTTTTAATCCTTGGTTGACAAGATCTAATTCTAGAGCGTCCGAGCATTTAAACATTCTCTGTGGCATCTCTTCCCAACTCTTCTGTTCCCTTTGCTGCACCCAACCTCTCAGCTGCCAGTCTTTCTTCCAGAGCTCGAGCCCCTCTTTCCCTGCAAGAAGCAATTCAATCACAAAATGAAAGTGCTGTTAACAAAGGTATTTCACAGGGTAACCTCTATTACGAAGCGCAACAATGGCGAAGGAACAGCATTTTTCCAAATACATGTTAGGTATAATAACCAATTGTGCACCTTGGTAATAGACTTTAATGTTATTTCTATGGATGCTGTTCATAACCTTTGGTTGGCTACTGAACCATATCCAAATCCTTACTAGGTGGAAAGGGTAAATAATACAAATCTCAAAGTTCATGAACGTTGTTCGCTGATCTACACTATTGGAAAATGGGTTGGCATGGTGACACTTGATGTGCTGCCATGACAGTGCCATATTTCTTTTGGGCTAACCTTGACAAGGGGCACCATGGTTGTATAACAATACATATTCCTATACAGATGGGAGTAATGACTACTAAAGTTTTTCCGTCCATAAAATTCAAGAGGATAGCAGGAACTTTCCTCCTTAAACATGACTCCATACTTTGTCCAGCTTCATACTTGACCGAGTGGAGTTCCTTTTGTAGGGGGAGAAATGATGCAGTAGCCACAACTTGGTTAGAAAAAAGTACCCTCTTTGGAGGCCCATGATTAAGCCCACTGACCCAACTCTAAAACTAAGGCCCTTTGGTCCAAAGAGAAGTCCCCAGGGTAATTTAACAAATAAATAGTCACTCTACGGGTTAATGTCAAGTTTTATTAAGAGTCTACTAAGTCTTTGGGCAAGTAAACTTCTTTAAGTTCTCCAAGGATCCCCTGTTGTTTAAAGAGTGTTTTGGTATTTCAAGAACTAAGGGAGAAGTATTTGAAGCCTATAAGGCCATTTGCTGTAAAGCAAGGCAGATTGTAATGACCGAAAATTGAGTGTTGTTGAAGGCTTGGTGCCTTGAAATCTCCTCCTTACTCTCTTCTCTAGCTTCTCCTCTCACTTCTATCTACATTCTTCTCCTATCTCTTGTTTTCTCTACAATAACAGCTACCCTAAACCTTCTCAGTTATCTAAACCTGTTCTATTTCATTCTGAGCGCACCATATTCATACTCACACTCTCCCTTGTTTTTCCCTACAGCAAGGCTACTCGTTGCGTGTAGTCAATTAAATGAAAGCAGTGTGTAAATGAAGCTAAACACTTTCTATAAGATATACACGAACAAAGTGTCGTTAATTTATTTCATATTTTATTTGCAAACTACCATCCAACTGCTTAGGGCATATCATCAAGCAGTGAACATTTAAAGTTGGAGGTCCATCACTTTGATGCTATAAACTAGCAACATGAATACCAAAATGTCTGTAGTACTTATTCGTGCAACGAGACTGATACTAAATGCAGTGTGAGAGAAGAAACCGTACCTCCTTCTAGATGCCTCGATGGGGTCAGATCCAGGCAATGAGGTACCTCCCACGGTATAACCTTGGGATTCATTGGAGGCTTCGGATCTTCCACAAAGCATCCGATGGAATACAGATGCAACAGGATCAATGACTGGTCTGCAGGAAGTAACGAGAAACACTTAAAGAGATGGCAACTATCAAAATTGCTGATTGGAAGAGTTTTAAACAATAGCAACAATTATTTACCTTAAGAATTCAGGGAAGAATGTAGAAAATGCAAAATCTTCACTCGGATCACCCTTGAGTTTCGTCTCTGGTTTTCTTTGCCAGTATCTAAGGTAAATCCAGCTCATATAGGTGCCAAATATCAAGATTGGAAGATATGTTGCTGACTCAGCTGTCCAGAAGCTTATGGCAATGGACAGCAATAGTGAGAGAGATGGTAACCACTGCACATAATTGAAACCAACACCAAATCAAAGTTCTATGACTATGCATCAAGCAGCAGAAAATTACATCAAAAGTTCATTTCTAAAGTCCACACCTTAGCTTTTATTTTCAATAAAGGCAACTCTTGGTCAGGTATCATTTGCTTGATGCCAACCAAGAAACCTGAAAGGACTCCATGGAAGCCAGAAAGAGGCATATATCTAGCACAAATGAACCAAATGGAATCGCATTAAAAACGATAAGATGAAAAAAAAAACCATACAAGGCTAGCATATGTGCAAAGGTTTATGTTTAACTAATTCCATGTTGTCCTTCCTATTCCTAACATGCAATAGGAAATCTAGAGGTAAAAGGACACAAAAAACAGTTGAGCAAGTAGGAAGAAGAGAAAGGAGAAATATGCACCACTGGTATCCTTCTGGTTGCTTAATGCTTTCTTAGTACTTACAGGTAAGTTTCCTTCCTTGTAATGTAGTACAGCGCAATGGCAGTGATGAAAATGCATATGGAAGTTAGGAAGTTAACTACAAAGATAAACTTCAAGAACTCCCTAGGACCCCAGACAGGTTCAAGCAGCTTCCCAATAAAAAGAAGACCAAGAGTGCTGACAACAACCTGTTAAAGAAGAGTGAGAGTCATTTTAATAATAAAATTGAAAATGATGGGGTACAAGTATCTCCACCAATATAAGATTACAGCACAGAGAATTTGTTTATGGAAACAGAAGTCCATACCCCGTGTATTGACTGTTCGATGTAACCGGATGTTATGAGGTTCCACACAAAAGGAATCGTCCTACAATACAGAAATTTGGATTAGAGTTAAGTTGTGAGTCATTCAAGTAAAAAGGTTACACACCTAAAGAGACAAGCTTGCTGTCACTCTTTATTGGAGGGTAGGATGTGATATGAAAATCAATCATGTCATGAACCCCAAAACATTCTGATTATAAGTCTATAGAAACAAACTTATATAGAAAAAAGAAGGCACAGGATGATGAAGGCACAGAAATGTAGAGACCAAACGAGAAACCAAACAGCCACAAAAAAGATAGGTACAACAACTACATACACAAAACTCATTTGAACAATGCATTTCAGGCCACTGGCGGAACTACGTTGGGACTTGGGTGGGCTTAAGCCCTACCAAGATTTTGGCCAAAAAAAAATTAACTATATATAGTTTCCATAAAAGAAAGGGAAGGGATTTGCAGATCTAACGTGGAGGCAAGAAGAGGAAGGAAAAGAAAGGGAAGGGAAGAAGAGAAAGGAAGGAGAAGGAAGAAAAGAAGAGAGAAATCAGAGGAAGAGGAGAGAGAGAGAGAGTCAAAGAGATGAAGATATTGAGAATGGAGAGGCACATGCTGGTCAGAAAATAAAAGAGTAAGAGAGAAGGGAGCAAGAAGAGGAATAGAAAAAGACATGTGCAGGTGAAACAAGTTGTTCCAACTTTCTTTTGTTTGATTTTAAGGGTGTTTATTTTTTTCTCTAATGTTTGATTGTTTGATTTAACGGTCTAAAAATCTAAAATTTTAATTTATTAATAAGGTTCTCTGAAAAAAAATTCTCGCCTTCCGGCGAGATTCATTAAAAGCAAATTACTTTGAAAATTAGCCCTCCCAAGATTTTCATCCTGGTTCCGCCACTGTTTCAGGCACAGGGCCACCAAAATTCGGAATCTAAGCTCCATTGGGAAACCAACTTCTAAACTTTGTAGACTCCATAATATAAGAGGGACCAAGTTTGTAAATATGTAGTGCAATGGCCATCTAAGATAAAATCGAAGAGGCTACTTCAGCCGATAAAATCTCAATATCCCATACCACCAACATAAAGCTCTGCTCTTTTACATCACATCCCTTGTAATACACACAAGAATCAAAAATTTAAGCCAATGCTTTGGATTTGAGGATGTTAAGCCAATGCCACTCAAGCAGGATCAACAACTGAGCTGACTTTCAGATCAAGCCCATAAGCAAACGCTTCAAAGCACGTAACTTTTTTTCTCAATTAAACAGATTAATACATGCTTTTGTAACCATAGAGACAATTCTCGCTAATATCCGATTCACGAGTCAACGAACCGAGTTTGAGCAGAAACGAATGGAGAAGACAAGTAAATCGAGGGAAGAATACCTGGCGGGAATGAGAGCGAGGTAAGTAACGGCCACAGGGAGAAGCTGAACCACAATGTGGCCTCCAATCAGAACCACCGCTAAGCCCTTGCATAGCCGAGTGAACCCAGAGAAGGCACCCATGCCCTGCAAACCCAAGAATTTCAAAACGTCGTCGTAACAACAGAAATTGCAATCAGAATAAGAAGAACAGAAATTGCGGGCTTACCCCTGAGAGTGAAGGAGTGCTCATGGCGGGTGGCCGTCAGCCGTTGGATTTGGCGCTCTGGAGTGATCAGATTTTGGGGAAGGAGGGGTTTGTGGATCGGGATCGGAGGAGGAGGAGCTGAGCAGAAGAAGGTGAAATTGTGAATATGAAAAGGACTCTGTGAAAGGCGCGAGGTATTAGTCCTAGTCGTCTACCTATATGAACCATGTGAGAATTGGACTTTTACTGAGTTTTGGGTTGGATTGAGTTACAAGGTTGCTACTTTTCTTTTTACTTTTTTGGGTAATTAGGGAGTTACACAACTAGACTTGAACTAAAACTTGTCCGAAGTTATTGGTGTAAATGGGGTTTTCTCATTATAAAATGTCGGGTGAGATTCGAAGTTCGAAAGCCTGATTTTTGTATGATCAAATAAAAATTTGAAAATTGATGAATGATATATTTATCCATCAAGGCCGGCCTTGAGATTCTTGAGGTTTAAGGCGAGAATCGAACCTACACAGACGAAAAAGGCTAGGTCGCACGTTTTCCTTACCACTAGACTAACTACATAATATGTTCTATTAATCACAAACCCTTATCACAGGCTCACAGCCAAGCCAATTCTCTGGCCAAATACTTTAGCCGTTTGCTAGAAGAACACCTTAAAGAATGGCTCTCCAAGTAGAAGAGCAACATAGTGAATTCTAGAGCACAAGTGGTATCGATAAATTGGCCTCACTATCCAAGAAGATGATTACAATTCGATTTCAAACGTCACCTACCAACAAAAAATTAGATGTGTTACAACATGGGAAAGAATCCCTTCTTCTATCAATCTTCTAATTATAGACTGCACAGTCCGCACTGCTACCAGCACTAATGAGATGCTGATCTCTTACATACCAACTGATAAATTTGAAGTTGCAGAAAGCTATACATATACACCCGCTTCATTACTTTATACTCTTTGACAATTTGTACGCCCATCCTTGATCCACCTTAGCCCTCACATTTCTGGATTAGTCTTTTATTCCTGTGTCAATGCAAGCACTAAGGCTTGGTGTGGCCTTGATACAGTAATCCAACTCAAGAAGTGAAACGAACAATCCCTCATATCGTCCCCTCAAATCATTAATGCTTCAACGAACTTTCCACAACTCTATCTTCTTCGAAGAGGGTTCTATGGGAGTAAAATACGAGCATCATGGGATCGCATACTGTTTCGAAGCAAAGGATATCGGGCCCAAGTAAGCTTCGGAGAGAGATATTAGAACACGATGAGAAGCCAAAGCTAAAGCCACAACAAACATAACAAAGGAAGTCCAATACAACCTCAGCAACAATATTGGATCTTTTCTTGTAGAGGTTAATATGTTTAAGAAAATCACTTTGAGTCGTCGATCTTTGAGGATAGAACGATAATCATAAATTGGAGTAGATGGCCTGGAAGATGGACCTAGTTCTCTGTTGTCAGGTCCACTTGCCACTCTCAGATTGGAGCTAAACTGAGTTGTTGTAATACCCCGTACAAGGCTTTCAAACATCCACTGATGCAAAATGTCTGAAATGAACCTGCAAAATTGCTGGCGGAAGAACTTTGCCTCCTTGGATACCATTGCTTGGGTCAATGACGCTCCGTCCTGTTCAATTAAATTGAATTTGCTCAAGTTTGCAATACAAGATCATTAGTGATAGATGATGGGGCAAAAACCATCATGTTTCGCATGCGTCCATTTGACTACTTGTCACTTATGCAAGACAAAATCCAAATTCATTCAGAAAGGCGCCAAAAAACAATTATTCATTTAAGAACAAGATAGTATTGAACACATCTAACCCAAATACCGTACCATTGGTCAACCAACACAAAAGTGAACTGGGAACAAGATGAACCATCAGCCAAACAAAAGTTATAGAAGCTTAGGGAAAGGGTGCCGATTTATAAACTAAAAGATAATGAACATGTACATATGATGCATGTGGAATGAGATGGGGGCTAAAGTGGCAAGAAAGACGGTAAAGTATGTGGGATACGGTGGATTGAACGAAGAAGTAAGTAAGGGAAGGAGTAGAATCTCAGTTTCCCATTTGAGGTTTACTATCATCGGCCTTTAAATCTAATATCAAAATTGTGTTTCAAATAAGAGGGGGTAGATCTGACTTTCCCATTTGAGGTTGGAAAAGACTGTTTTCTTAATAATATTATAGATAAAGGGTCCAGCAACTTACTGCAGTCATCAAGAGTCTTCTCAGCACCACACCATCTTTAGATGGTAAAAGCCTCAAGACCAAACTTGCAACATAAATTCCACCACTGTCCCTTGTTGGTAAACAATCAAGGGAAGTATCAAGCTTTGATGCTATACTCCCATTCAAACCTTTCCTGTAAACAAATATAAGGAACATGAACGAGTTGTCCATTTTTCACTTTACACAGAATGAAGTGTGGGATAGCATAGCATGTCCTACAAACAGCTTTTAATGTAATGGAAGCCAATCATTTGGTTTGAACTGAATTGGTTAATTATTATAAATAAGCAGATCGAACTGCAATAAACAGGTCAAGTTATGTTCTAAATGATTCACAAATACAAAATACTATATGCAGATAAGATGGAACCATAGCAAGTTATCTGATAAATCGATAAAGAAAACAACAAAGGATCAGCCTTTCAATTATGGGGGGGTTAAGGTACCTATTTACCATGACTATGAGACTATCCAGTGTACAAAAGACTTATCAGTAGCTGCTGACAGAAACAACTTTCCTTTTCTCTTAATTCTGTTTATTCATAAAGTTGTGGTCTGATCAAAATATTGAAGTTCTAATGGTTCCACAACATTCAAAAAAAAAAAATTGTATATTCAGAATTGCACTTCAAGAGATACAAGTTAACCTACCTAGTTGCGCCTACTTTTAAGAAAAGAGCAAGCTTTTGCCACTGGAACTCCTTCTTTTTGTTTAAAACTACCTGAACCGAGCAAATGAAGTGAGTAAACAAGAAAGATACTGAAAAATTGATATAGGGACCTCAGTAATGTCCAATAGTGAGGATGATTAGCATCATAAAGATGAAGGTGCCTCGCACTAATGTCTTTTTGTCATTCATAAAAAGTCCCCTGTGCCTTTGATTATCAAACATGTACTATTGATTAACAAGAGATGTGAGACTCAAAGGGAAAGTGTAAAATTTCCTGTTCTATGTGACACCAATACCTACCAAGTCTAAGCTAAAAAGTTACATTAGGCACTAAAATTTTTACATTTCTAAGTATGCCAAGAATATATATATATATATATAATGGCTACCATTAGCATGTGGCATGTGCAAATAGATGTCGACTGTAATGCAGTATAATGTTTATAAATAGTCCATAATATTAGTAACAGCAAAGCCTATAGTTCTTCAGAAGCTCATACCGAATGCAATATTTTCCTCGTGGCAGCTGAGTTTTCAGTAAGAAGTTTCCGAACAACATAAGGGTATGCAGCTTCAAAAGTCTTAAAATTTCTATCTGCAGCAACGGCTATTCCTGGGACAACATGACAGAAAATGACATATCAATTGCAGTAAATGGCAGTTATTAGCTAACTGGAAGACAAATTGAACTCTATCAATTGAAGTCAATTTTCCCCTCTTGAGCTAAAAAAATCTATAGACAAACATTTAAAAGTGAAAATGATTAAGGATTAGATGCATAAGAAAGAGAGCTAGAATCAAGATACGAAGAATCGAAACAAATTGATGTCGGCAGCAAGTGATGTAATGCCCCAAGGAAAGTGAACAATACCTTCAAAGGAAGCAAGAGAACGTAGAACAAGCGAATAGTAGGGTGGCATGCGAAAATGATACTTGAAGGCTATGGACCATATCTTACCCAGAACCTTCAAAAAATTACAATTTCAATCAGCCTCTAGTAGATAAAACGGCAATCAGGATTTTCTTATCTAGCATTAGTACAAAAATAGCTAGAATTGAAGAAAGAGACAGTCATTTACAAGTTGAGGATAGACCAATTTCCATATTTTTCAGAGGATATTATGTACTGAAGAATCTTATAAATTACCAAACTATGAGTTTCTAGCTATAAAATCATTGGCATTCAAGTTGGCAACTTTATTTTGATGAGAAACAATTTAGTTAACCTTGATGAATGCCTAGTGGAAGAAATATATATATAATGCTACTAATGATTATAGAAGATGAGGCATGCATGTAGCAGAACTGGACTCAAAAAACAAGCTGAACTCTCAACTAAAAGACAACAAATCGGACATTCAGGATCCCTCAATAGTTCTTTTTAACAAATTTTCAAGAAAAGTTACTACCATACCATCATGCATCTTTAAGATTAGAAACACAAAGATGATCGATCTATGGAGGTATACAATTTTTCAAGAGAATTCTCACCCTGCTGAACTTGACATCAGGAATTCCATCTCTAAATTCTACCTCTCCCAACTCATATTCCAGATCCTGAAACACATTTACAGTTAACCCAATTAGTTTCCAGACTTTGAAAGATGGTACAGTCTCATTGTTCTCGATAAGAAGATCTTGCTCAGTAACATAACATTTAGCAAGACAATATAAACAAGAGAAGCTGAGATGATACCATCGTTACACGTCTGATATTGGTCCCTGGCCTTACAACATCCATTTCAGTCAAACATTGGACAAGGGATTCCCAATCTCCATTTACAATGTGCACTATGGATGCAAGCATAGCAAATTGATGCCTCTTTTCCATCTGACAAAGCAAGCCAAAATCCAAAAACCTGACATAGAAATCACCAGGAAAAGTGAACAAGAGCTATAGAAATATACTTACATCTTTTGTCATAGCAAGTAAAGCTTATTTCTTATGATGGCCATTGAAGAGGTACCCTATTTGTCCTGAAGATGTGTAACGTAGGTTCCCAGAATGTGGATCAGCATGCAATAAGCCTGTTTCGAGGAGCTGAGTTAGTGATGCCTCCACTCCTTTGTTGACCTAGAATTAAAGCACAATGATCAGTCAATCAACTGCATATCTTGAGATAAAATATAGTTAGATCACACTACGGACTAAAATATGATTTAGATCACACTACGAACTAAAATATAGTTAGAACTTAGACTACACTACAAACTGAAACATGAAGATAGTTATACACATTTTTTTTATTGGAGTCACCAATTTAATAAATCAAGAAACCACATTATCAATGTTATTTTCACTGAACTGAACATTGGATCCTAGCCTTCAATTTAGTTAGTTAAAGTAAAATACACAAAGCTCATCTCTGCTTCCCCATACTAAGGTTGTTTTTCCACATTTCATAATTGTGTTCTTTTGGCCCCAAACTGTCACCTTATACAGCCTTCTAACCTTTCCCACAAACATACACTATTGCAAATTCATCTTGTCCTCAAACCTCAACCAAGATCTGAAAACATCGTAGCTCACATACGCATTTAATCAGTTATATGAAATTAACTAAAATTTAAGCAATGTAGAATCAATTCCCAAGTGCAGACCAGATCAAGGAGACGCCTTTTGGCCTCTAATCTTTGCCTCTCTGTATATGTAGAGGTATCATCAGCAGAGCTTCCAGAGGCTACAGAGAGTAAGTCAGTTGGACTCTCACCAACAATCCACTCCATGGTCAGAACTCTCTTTCCACTTAAACTATGGAATACTTTTGGCACACGCATGAACGGAAACGAGGAATGAACTTCCTGTACACAAAACAAACAGTCACTGGAAGAGAACAAGCATCTAATCTTGGAAACAATATGTACAATAAGAAATTTTATGACCTTGTCACAACAGGAATGCTTCAAATGTTTATCAAAAGGTTCACTTTCATGCTAACTATTAATCAATAAAACTTCACAAAACAAAGGAATCATAACCTCTAAATAATGAATATTGACGTCGGTGTTGTTTTTTCTTATTCATTATATAGGTTCCTATATTTGAAAGGAATCTTGATGTCAGCCTTCACTGCCAAAGAAAGTTGACGTCAAGGTTTGTTCTTTCTTTTCCTTTGCTTTACAGTCTAAAAGTTTGTTTTTAGTACAACATGTGTGATAAGAAGTTACACACTTACACATCACAAAGAACTAATATTTGGGAGTAACAATTTTCTTCACTTATCTGATAATGATCTCAATTCAGAGTCAGAATCTTATGAAGTCTAAGATAAAGTGATAATTTTAGCCTAAAAAAAGGTCAATTAATACTTTATAACAAATAAAGTTTCTTATTATTCATTATAGTGATTAAATTCAAATGAAAAAATGCAATCAATACCAGAAACTTGGAAGCATTTGCAGCCTCTAAAGTATAATCCAATTCTCCAACTAAACCTTTCCCAAGCTCATCAGCATATAGACGCAAATCACCTTTTCTCTTTGCTATCTTTTGCAATAGTCCAAGCTGAAACAGTTACATACAACTGAGTATAAGCTTAATAGGGGGAAGAAAAAAAAGAACAAATATAAAAAGCTACAAACACAAGATAACTGGATTCAAATACAAACCCCTAGGCGAAGAATGTATATATCGCGCACTACAATATGACGCAAATTAGGACGTTGAACTTTAACAGCAACATCAAATCCATCAAGAGTACGCGCACGATAGACCTAGAATGTGTAAAACATCCGCCAAATGAGAAATAAATTCTAAAGCAGAATGATTATAAATAATTCTACATGCATAAAATGTACATATGCATGTCTCATACTTAAGCCACCTGACCAAAAGATGCTGCAGCCTCAGGTTCCTTAGAAATGTAGCTAAAGACCGACTCTGCAGGAGATCCTAATTCTTCTTCAATAATTTTCATAGCCACATCCCTGGAAAAAGGAGGGATTTGATCATGCAGCTCAGACAATGGCTGCAATCATAAATTAAGGAAAAAGGATGAGGAAAAAAAATCTATCATGTTAATCTGCTGTAGGTTAAAGACGATGAAACATAAATAAATGCATGACCAGAAAACTTTAATATGAAGCAAAGAAAACCGCTTATGTGAAGACACTTGTGTAAAGATGCAAGCACACACAACCACATATTTAAAACATTACAAGACTTAAATCCGCATGTATTGCAGAACTAGATTAAAAATAAAAAAAGGTATTAGATAATTCTATTATCGTTTTATACTGATATAATAAGAGGAATTTGATGAAAGACAAAATGACTTATAGTTACTCTGCAGATGAACACAATAAATATACCATGACACTATATTCGTAGACCTGTAGTATAATAATTATCTTTTTGTGAACTCATATGGTTAACAGATGATATACTGATATACAAATATATATATATATATATATATATATATTCTTTACAAACCTTGGAAATTTCAGCACCAATAATGTCTGGCCTGGTGGAAAGGGACTGACCAACTGCATCAACAGGCAAAGGCATATTACTAGCATTTTGTTAATCAATAGAAGTCCCAGTATAGAATTTAGAGAAAAATGTCAAACAACTAGGGTACATTTTATTTGAAATGAACATAAAGGGAAAGATAAGAATGTGAGCTTTAATGCGCAAATTTAGACTTCAACTAGTAGGCTTCTTCACCTTTGATAAAAGTGGGACCCAGGTTTAGCATAGTTTCTTTTAACACCATCCCAAAATCATATTGTGATATGTTATCATTGATATCATCACCCAAACTTGGTCGTAAGAACTTTTTGATCCCGGTGGTCCGAATTCTGATTGCAGCAGAAGCAAAGGAGGAACATACCTTCAGTACAAAACAAAGTAAATCATCATGAAGAACATTATAAAATAGCCAAAAATTTCTTCAAATTTCTAGGTATTGATTATCTATTAGATATTGTCCCTACCTCAAGAAGTCTAAGGGTCACTACGTGAGGCCTGCAGCCGAAATAATCAGCAACACTCTGAGGATCATAGACTTCAGGAAGTGGCTTAGACCACGTCTTAGAAAGATAATAAAAATAAAGAGCATATGCCTCTAAAGCTTGGAGATCAGCCATCAATAAATCCACACCAGAGAACTCTGTTGATAGATTTCCAACATCAATATCAACTAAAGAAGAAGTAATCAATTTGAAAAACTATGAACTTCATAGCAACAAATCATGCAAGGACACATGCATAAATGCAAGCCCCCATTTTATTTTGAAATTTTATCAGGATGGTTTTCTACCGAAGTTTATCCCCCAAAAATGTAGATTTTCGATCAATTACCAATAGTAAGCCCCATTTCATTTTCAAGATTTTCGATCATAGTTTAAGCTATATGTCATAAGAATAAGGTAACATATCTTTAGTGCAATACATTGGCAACCCCAATCTGCTAGAAGATTGAATTCTATGTGAAATGTCCAGAAGATGCAAAGGAAACCTAATAAAGCTAATAAGACCAGACCAATCTAGCCCTCAAGCTCAGAAATTGACAGAACGATTTGCTTAGTAATTCGACAACATCAATAATTAAGTCATTATTTTAGTATCCAATACAGCATTGTCATAACATTGGAGCCATTTTGTCAAAGTAAGAAAATTTAGCCACTCCACTTCATTCAACACTCGGTTACTAGTCCAACTTGGTAAAAAACTTCACAAAATTTAACCTAGCAACATCACATTATACATTTACTTAACTTTAAAATGATTCATCTATTCGAAAATTTAAAACTTTAACGGCATGAAGGTGTATGAAATGGAAAGTAAACCTGGATAGGAAGGTTGAGGCCAACAAGTATCCGGCAATGGAGGGGCATAGGGGTCTTCGAGGTTGCGAAGCCAAACGACGTCGTCGATGGTTTTGAATACCTCTGGAATTCGAAGAGTCTTATTCGCCCACTCAAATCCTCTACCAATCCCCCGCTTCAAAAACTCCACATCCTTGCTAACCACCTGAGCCAAGTGCCCGAAATCCCCCAAAGCCCGTCCCTTTCTTTCCCTCTTACTCTTCGACGTCGTCGTTTTGGCTGTCCTCGGCCGTCTCAGCACGCACGACGGCGTAAGAAGCACCGCCGACGACGCTGCAGCCACCGTCGCCATCAGAGCTAGTCACTGTAACGGAAAATTGGCGGTCAATTTTGGATGATTGGTTGTTAAATTTGCTTCATCAGTCTGGTGTGCTTGAGTAATTGGATTATCAAAGTGAGTCCGTGATGATGAGGACTGAGGAAGAAGAAGAAGAAAAGACGAATGAGTGGCAGTGCTGGGTGCTTCGTGTCCATGGTGAAGCGGGTAAAGAGAGTGTAATCCTGTGCGTTCAGATTCAGTCTAGGCTCTAAAGTCTCAGCGAGTAGGAGTGTGACACATGGAATTTGGAAATGATATTAGTTGACCGTTATTTTGAGCTCGGAACATTGAACTGTTTGACCATGAACAAGTAACTTGTAGTTAACATGTTTAATGAGTGTCTCATTTCGCATTCAGAAAAGGTTAACCTGGTTAGTAATCATGTCATTTCTAATTGTGTGTTCGTGAATATCTTCAACACCGCACGAACATAACACATGAACACGAATTGCTATTTTTCGAACAATCATGTATGTTGACGATCAATCAGACAATTAATTTGTATGCATCAAATGTTGAAAATTACTCGCAATTAATTGTACTCGACAAGTAATTGCCCAGGCAAAATTCAGACAAGGTACTTTGTAAAGATTTTGTTGGGGTAGATTGAAGCATCTAAGGCCTTTGTATGTTAATTAGCTAAGGCCGGCCTTGCTGTTTTTATCATCTTCATGGATAAGAACTTAAAGATTCTCCTATAGTGTATCCAAGACTAGATAGGCATGCACATTTCATTTGAGACAGAAAGGCTTTGAGATTTTTAGTGGTACATGGCTCAATCTGTCTAAAAATTTCACAACATTCATTTCTCTCTGCTAGAAGAGAACTGGTGGGTGAGATTTTCCTTCTCTAAGAACTCAACCTCCACCACGCAGATTAGATTTCACCTATTCCCCACATAGCCACAAATTTGGATTGGAAAAATCCACGTGGCCCAATAAGAGAACAGTTTCAAGGAACATTAGCCAATCACAATCCGAATTTGGATTCGCCTATATCCCACTCGAAGCACTACTAGTATTCCCTGCCATTCCTTCGTACTTGCATATTCAACCAGTCTCCAAGTCTCTTCGGCCACAAACCAAATCTTGCAGAGAGCAGGAATTGAATCGATTAAATGGCTTCCAACACTTTGATGAGCTGTGGCATTGCCACCACAGCCTTCCCTTCAGTCCTATCTTCCTCCAAGTCTAAATTTGCCACTGCAGTCCAGCTCCCTAGTGTTGGAGCCAATGCCTCCTCCAGGTTCTCCATGTCAGCCGACTGGATGCCCGGCCAGCCCCGGCCTCCTTACCTCGACGGCTCCGCACCCGGGTAATCAATAGTTCTAGGTTCACCATCACTAAATTCTTGTTCATCGATCGATATGCATGTTAGTACGTACTATATAAATTACATCCATGTTACAAGTAAATTAAGTTTAAAGTTGGCCCCAAATATGTTAGAAGTAAATGTTTAAAGTTAATTGGCCCCGAATTTGATTAAATAAAACATTGTCGCATTATTTGGTGAACATATTAGGTTTAGGCCGGACTTGGTTAATATGTCTTGTTTATAAAAATTAGACTACATACGATTCGAATTTATTGTAGTTTATGTTGTTGACGTTGTGTTTGGTGCTCACTTGTGATTTTCAGTGACTTTGGATTCGACCCGCTCAGGCTAGGAGAAGTGCCAGAGAACTTAGAGAGGTTCAAGGAATCTGAACTCATTCACTGCAGATGGGCAATGCTTGCTGTTGTAAGTGTCCAGAAAACATTAAAAATGTAGAAATTTAATCTACTTTTTGCGTAATTAAGTAATGCTTTGATTTCAAATAACTATCAATTAAGTATTTACGAACAATTAATTCGATGCAGCCAGGGATTCTAGTACCAGAGGCATTGGGGTTGGGGAACTGGGTAAAGGCACAAGAATGGGCTGCCCTTCCAGGAGGCCAAGCAACTTACCTAGGCAACCCAGTTCCATGGGGCACTTTGCCTACAATTTTGGTCATTGAGTTCCTCTCCATTGCTTTCGTAGAGCACCAACGCAGCATGGAAAAGGACCCGGAGAAGAAGAAGTACCCCGGTGGAGCTTTTGATCCCCTGGGCTACTCCAAGGACCCTAAGAAGTTCGAGGAATACAAAGTGAAAGAGGTCAAAAATGGTTAGTCGTACTTCACTACACATTTGATCACTTAAAATCGTTATATAAAGTTAATATTCCATTGTCACATATCTGACATGTAAATGAATACGTAGGTCGGCTCGCATTGTTGGCCTTTGTGGGATTCGTAGTTCAACAATCGGCGTACCCTGGCACCGGACCATTGGAGAATTTGGCTACTCACTTGGCCGACCCATGGCACAACAACATTGGGGATATCATTATCCCCAAAGGGCTTTTGCCTAATTAATCATGCATGCAATATCAATTTAATTTGATCACCCTCTGTAAAATTCCATGTACCCATCTGCAATGAATATGCATAGCTACATCTCTTTGGCATTTGTGAGTGAGCTTAGAAGCAAACGTTTGCTATCACCTTCATATTGATTGGTATCTGAAAGAGCTGTACTTAAAGATTATCATTTTGAATATATCAGTACGTTAGTTCTTAAATATCAAGCTAATTGTTGTGTCATTTGTTGTATTGTTACCGGTTAAAAACACAACTTAAACCGCACCAATTTGTGAAGAAGATCAAAAGGAGGTGGAGATTCGAACTCTAACCTTAATTGGTTCGGAAATAAATTCATCATCGTACTGCAGCTAGCTACCACAAGCTGCTTCGATCTACACCAATATCACCCTTACCATTGCATATACACCATAGAGTGTGAAACTATTATTGCATTCATCGTAGATATTTAGAGGATTAATATATTCTTTTTCATAAATGATAGATGCCCAAAAACATTGCCATGAAAACCAAAGAAACCACCACTGTTAAACGCATTGCAGATCTTTCGTCCATTGAAAAACAAAAGCTTATGATTTTAGTATTATGCAGGGACGGAACTAGGATTTGAAACTTGGGGGGGCTAAGTTTATGTGTTCAATTTGTTTGCCCGAAGGGCAAAATTTTTTTTTGCCCAAAGCCATATATATGAGTAGTGAATGCAGACCTGCAGTATTCATCAATTGATTCATTAATTAATCAATGATTTCAATCAGTCAATATTTCAATTAATAAAATTCTACTACTGTATAGGCAGAACACAAATTAAGATTGCAAGAAGTCCCAACTCTCAAGAATTAAAATCAAAGAACAAGAAAGCTCAAGAGTGATGAGAGCTAACTTATTCGTATATCGAGGAGACGAGTAGAGGATTGGAGACTCGGACTATTGTCTATTGAAGCCTTGAAGGAAATCAAGGAATGAAGGAGAAGATATGAATAAGTGGAATTGAGATTTGGGAAAGAATGAATCAAATACTACAATTTTTTTTTTTGATAGACAATAGGGTCTTTCCCAGAGTGACACTGTTTGCACAAGTGTATAAAATAGGGAGAGACACAGAGAGAGCAGAGAGCGAATTGAAAATGGCAGAGAACAAAGCAAGCCTAACCCAAACCTAATGAATATTTTTTTTTCTGGGGGGGCTATTACATGAATAACCCTATACTTAGTAATATTTTACCAAGAATTTGGGGGGGCTGCAGCCCCCACAGCCCCAGTACTGGTTCCGTCCCTGGTATTATGTTGTAATGTACGTGACAGATGCAATGGTTTAAAGAATTATATATATATATATATATATATATATATATATATATATGTTTCTTGTTGTCAAAGTTTTGTGATATGAGATTATATGCATAGGATCGAATTGAATTGATGGGTAAGAGAATCCACTCAGTGGAACTGGCAATCCATGAACAAGATTATAAGGTTTTGATAGTAGGACAATCATGGTAATTAATTGATCAAGGCGCTCGTGGAATCTGGACTCAATGGCGATGGTGGCATAGTGGTTGTCAATTTGTCATATTTGTTGAAGTGAGCCACAATGTGTAGGAAAAGGTGGTGCAAGGAGCCACATTTTAGTAGTAGGAAGTGTATATATTCAGTTCATTGTAAGAGAAAATATATCAATCATATTATTCATTTTACACATTGTTCACTTTGACTATATTGTGGTCAGGCGAGGAGGGTTTCCTTGCACCTCCTATACGACGAGGATTTGAACAGTTTTGGATCCCAACCGGGAAGGGTCTTGTGATTGGGTTGTATCTGTTTTCGAGCAAGCTTGGTGGTGTTGCCGTTGTTTGCGATTTTTCTGGTGGCTGTTGGTTGGCTAAAACTTGGTTATTGTGTAGTTGGAATGTGGCGGAGGTGATCTTTCTGCTGTGCCCGTAAATTGTGAGTCGTGATATGTAAATCTTGCTCTAATTAATTTGTAAAAATAACTTTTTAACTACTTTAGTTAAAACTTCTTTAAAAATAGTTAAGCTGCTAAAGATGCTTTTATAAATCAAATTTGTTTGCCCCTAACCTCAATTGTAATTAGCATAACTCCCACTTCATTTAAGATATTTCTGACTTTATTTTATTATATTTACAAAACTTTGCCTCGTAGCAACGATTTTTGGGATATTTCTTCCTTATATATTCCGCTATTCCAATACAGATACACAAAAGAGATTTTTTTTTTTTGGCTAATACAAAAGAGAGTTTATATACACACTTTTATTTAGCTAGCATATCTAGATCTCCTAAATGGAATCCCTAACACTTCCAACCATCTGCATCAAGCTTATATATCCTCAAAAAAAATGTGTCATAGAAACGGATTATAACAGAGAGATTCAGAGAGTTGATCTTTGATGACTCTTGCCCTCAAGGTCTCAGATTCTCAATCAGAAAAAGTGAAAAACAAGAGCTAGCGTTGGTCTGGTCTGTCACGCTTAGGGTTTTATAACTTTGAAGATATAATAAAAGATCGAGACTGGATCGTTAAGAAGTAGAAGGCTCAAACGCCTCTCTGACACGTGTTTATATTTGTACGTTTGCAGTAAAAACCAACGTACTGTTTCAACATTGTGCCGTTGCCGTTGCAAATTCATCTAGAAGGAAAATCCGAAGAGACGCATCTTTTCCCAACCCACCCCATGCCAATTCAACAGGTACCTCATCATGAATTTGCATGCACCCGTTCTTCATCTATATAATCACTGCAACTTCTTCTATTGTATCACTGAATTTGTCCTTTTGCAAACTTCAGAAACATGGACATGATCTCATATTTGCCTGACCATCTTCTTATAATCATTATCTCCTTCTTGGCATTCCAAGAGGCAGCGAGAACTTCAGTTCTCTCCAGGCGTTGGCGCCACATATGGCGTTCAACCCGAAACCTCGACTTCAACGAGCGTTTCTTCTTCAACATTGATCCAAATAGGGACGAACAGAGAAGGGTGTTCGTCAACTTTGTGCAAAACTGGATTGATAACTATCAAGAACCGGTTTTGGACAAACTTTGTATCACATTTTCTCGGCCAAGAGACTTCCATGTGATTGTGGAAGAGTGTATCAGATTCGCTGTTTCGCGTGGCGTAAAAGTTCTAGGGCTTGATTTCTCTGATCCATCATGGGGCGATGAAGAATTGCTTCGCAAAAATCTTGCACCTTCATTCGATTTGCCTCAAGTTGTTTATGAGAATAGCGTTCTTGAATCTCTGACCCTGTTTTCTTGCAACTTCAATGTGTCCGAGATTATCAACCTTCGTCTCTTGAAGCATATTTCATTGGGTTGGATAGAACTGCGTCTACCTTCACTTCCTGCTTTGTTAGTCAATTGTCCGTTGCTCGAAAGCCTGAGTCTAAAGAACTGTTGGAACGCTGACGGCCTTCGAGTTTGTGGACAAGACTTGAGGCTAAGAAGCTTGGTTGTCGACAAGTTCATCATGTCTGAGAATCCTTACATTGAACTTGAGGCACCAAATCTCAAGTACTTGAAGTATTCAGGCAATATGGCTGTATTCGACTTAAACGGAACAAGAGAGTTGGAAGAGGCATATCTTGAGTTTGGACTCCAGTCTCAAGGCGATATAGCAATGGGCGATCGACTCTATCAACTCCTCCATCAACTTCCCACCGCTAGGGTACTAACAGTTTGCACATACATGCTTCAGGTACGCACCTTAATTTCCCTATTCAACTTAGTGTACGTACATTTCTTTACTCAATCCTATAGTCTATAGAATTTGAATCTGCGCTCATTAACTCTCTAAATATTTGAGCACTACGTATTTATTCAGTTTTAATTGGTTATATATGCGTTACTTGTTGTAGGTTATTCCATTGGAACTGGCATCAAATGGTGTAACTCCTTTCCTTGGTGTGGGACACTTAACTCTGAAGACCGCAATGCAAAGTTATGAACAAAAAGGGATCCAATATTTCCTTAGTAGTTGTCCTTGTTTGCAGGTTTTGATAATCGATATAGGCCCTCAGAGAATTGTTGATCTTGATGTGAGTAACTAGCTAATTAATATGCACTATTAGAACCATATATAATTTAAGTAACTATAGGTCCATAATGACATCTAATTAGTGCTCATATTCCTAAAATTTCTCCAGGGGGGTGAACAAGACGACGTAGGTGAGATATGGACGCCAAATGCAGAAGAGTACCATTGTGTAAACCAAACATTGAAGGTCGTTCAGGTGAAGGGTTTCAAGGGGACAAGACACGAAGTTGGCCTTCTGAGGTACCTGTTTTGCTGTGCCGGTGTCCTGGAAAAACTTCATATCCTTGTCGCCGAGGAACTGGGGAATCAACATGAAGTTCGCCGACTTTTAGGTCGAATATTTCAGGGGCTGAATAAAGCATCAAATAATCTCCATATATCTATTTATCGGAGATAATCATTTGGCTGGTGATGATCAATAAATGGAAGATTGTTGTATCAATAATTGGAAGATTGTAATATCAATAAATGCACATAATGTGCACACATTATTATTATTATAGTATTGTATGAACTATTTAATACTATCTTGTATTACATTAATAATTTAATAAATTATCTCTACTACTATAAATGAAAGCGTAGAATTTGGTATCAAAGGCTTCACCAAATTATGAAAGGCTTATGATATCATTCATAATATAAAATAAAAATCATAATAAAATAATTTTAAAAAGTTATTATGGTAAAAAGCTGAAAAAATAAATATGAAAAAAATAAACAAAAAAAAATTGAAAAGATTGGTAACAAGGAAACTTTCACGTTCTTCCTCTCTTCACCAATAGCACGTGCATCGCACGGGTATGAGGCTAGTATATATAAAGATTGATTTCTTTCATTTTAATGCATTGATACAAATTAGATATATTTGCTACCAAAAAACGTACAGTTGGGAGACGACATTTTTTTCAGTTTGATTAGTTTAGAGGAAGATCGAGTGGAGAATTAGCCAGCCCAAGATTGTCCATCGATCAGTCGACATAATATTTTTTTTTTTTTCAAATCTTTGAGTTCTGAACAAAAAACTAAAGTTTTTTTTTTTCAAAAAAATATACTTACGCGAATAATTCGCGAACTAACTAACTAGGCAAATTAGTTTCTAGATTAACTGACATTCACTATGACATTGATCATAGTTTCGGATAAAAACAAGGTATATATCAATGGGGGGAATTATAACAACAACTTAAAGTAACGTAAACGATTGTATGAATTTTGAAATTCGAGGTATATCGATCCCCAAATTTCAACATGTCATTGTTTTATCAAACCATAATTAAGATCTTTTTCTTTTTCTTTTTGGCCGTTCGAGATGGTTATGTACGATTACCTATTGAGCTAACTATGTAGGATTTGGCTACAGTACAACGTGATAGGTTGTGTCTCAGCTATGGTTTAGTGTCATTTAGTTAAAAATTGGTGTAATTATTTGGTACGTAATTCACAGTTTGATCACATTGAATAGCATTTAGTTCTTACTTAATTCTGAAGAAAAACATAGCATTAAATGTCTGTTTTTCATTATTTTTAATTTTTTTAGAAGTCTGTTTTTCATCATTGATTCATTTGATATTTCTGTCTTCTATAATTGATAGATATAGTCTCATCCATTAACCTAATTTTTTCTTCTTTTGTCCCTACATATTGATCCTCTTTATTTTATACCTCGGGATCAGCTCCTTCGAAAAATAGTATCCGAGTATCTTTGCTCATCATCGTACCAAAGTCTCTTGTGAGGTCGACACTCTGTTCAAGAGGGTGCCACAAATATTTTGGGAGTGTGTTTTTCATTAAAGATCAGCTTAATCAAACTGTCAATGATCAAGTTTTTTTATTTCCTATCAGCCTAACAAGCGCAGGTAAAGGGTTCACTGTATTGATCTCAAGCTAGGAGGGGAGGCGAAGAGCAAACAATCAGGCCATAATACCGCTTTTTGCAGTTGATCTCAATTCTGAACTCATCCGTTGCAAGCCAATCGGTTTCACCAGAGTCTCTTTTGCATTTCAGGGAAGCTTTTTGTTCTATGATGACCCATATGCTTCACTTGTGGTAGTCTATAATGCAGTGATAAAAGAAAAAACGTTTATTCCTCCTACCCTTGGACAATTATCAAAGATTGTTGAACGAGTGGACATACCACTTAAGATATGATCCCTCCTCAAACTCATTTAAGGTTCTCAATATTCACTGGGTCTTGCAAATCGATATGTTTCAAAATTTCAAAGAGTTAATGACAGAAGAATGCCTTTTCAGCATCTATGATTTGGGCATTGGTAGTCGGAGGGAAGTGCAGGTTGAAAGGGGTAATTTTGAGATAGTGGACTACAGAGAAACATTTAGTTTCAGTCAAGCTGTTTCTTGCAATGGGAGGCTGTATTGGCTAATCGAACACACCGAATTAGTAATATTTGGGACGGAAATTAAATGCATGTCAAAAATATGTACGTGTATAATTCGGTAACTTTTGTGTTCGGAGGAAGGAAATCAAATTGAAACGGAAGGTTATGTGGACTCCGTCAAAGTTCGATTGTTATGAGGAGGAGGATTGCGAGGTTTTTGTGTATGGAGAGAAAATAGTCGACCAAGAAATTGTTATTGGGGATGGGAATATTATTGTGGAGCACTCTGTGAAGGATAATTTAAATTATTTTTTTCGAAGTTGAAAATATTTGTGATGAGCAACCTGCTAAAGAAAATGAAGAGGTTGACGTCGAAGAAATTGATACATGATTTTGTGAGGAAGATATAGATGTCTAAAGGGTTGTTGGAGGTCAGTTGATTTTGGCCGAGCAACACAATATGATTGCTTTTTTTATTCTGGGTTTGAAGAAAAAATTTCTAAATTTCCTAAATTTTGAAGAAAAAATTTCTAAATGGAACGTTCGGCAAGTATTCCAAATATTTATTTATTTGGAAGGGAAGACAGGTGCAAGATAAAAAGTCATCAATAAATTTGAAGCAATGGAATATCTCATTTGGATTCTCTTCACCAAACGACTTGAATTTGAGGGCGAATTCATTCCAAACAGGGAAGAATGATGCGGGTGGCATACTCAAGATTTATTCATTAAAATATATAATTTTCTTATTAAATTAAAGACAAAATTCATTTTATTTTCAAAAAAAAAAATCATTTTAAGTCCTAAAGTCATGTCCTATTTTGGATGCAATTCGGACGAATATTTTTTTTTTCTAATTGCGGTCTAGTGACTCACATGTCACATAGGATTTATTTTCTTTTCAATTTTATCTAACTAATTTTGTTATTTTACATTTTTATTATACCCTTTTGTAATAAATGGTGGTAGATTATTATCTTAATTAATATAATTAATTAAGGTCAAACAAAATTTCATAAAAACGAATTTATTCTATTTTCTAAATAAGGTTTCCTAAATTTATTCTTTTTTAATCAAAGATAATTATTAGTGCATTAATTTTTATTAATTCCTTATATATTGGTTTGAACACCCTAACACCCTAAGAGCATCTTTAGCAATGCTAGCTATTTTTAAAGTAATGTTTTTAATTAATATAAATTATAGAGAGTCTCATCTCGCTATCTATATTTAGGAGTCATATAGCTAAAAGTTAAAATAGAGAGCCACTTGGGAGGCTGGTGCAGCTGCTAAAATAGCTGAAAAACTAAACAAGCTCTCTAAAATAGCTAAGGAGCTAAGATAGAGAGTATGCTAAAGATGCTCTAACATCCCAACATTTCTTTCTTCATATTTTTTTTTTATCGAAATCTTGCAGTTTCCCAAAGGGTTCCTACGCCCAAGGATTAATCCGCAGTTGTAGATCTTGTCAGAACGTTTCATCCTCCTGGCCAACCACAACATGGATTGAGATTTAACTCCAATCTGCAGTAGGCATGATTCAAACCCAAGTGGGGGGGTTCCACACCTGGAGGCTCTTACCAACTCGACCACCAGTGGTGGTTACTCCTTCTTCATATTGAATCATCTCTTTCTTCATGTCCTTCTTCTTCCATGGCCATCTTTTTTCTGACACATTATCTTTAATTTCCTTTCTTTCTTCTTCCATGACCATATTTTCTCTCGTACCTATGTGTTTTTGATGTGGCTTCTCCTCAATTACTTCCTTTAATATATAATTGAGTGTGGTGTTTGTCAACCTTTATCATATATAGTATTAATTGGGGATTTTTATTTCATATTTATATGCATTATTTGTAGGTAAGATTCTGAAATTCGGCGACCGGTCGACAAGGTCGGCGACCGGTCGACGGAGCCCCTGGACAGTACGACTTCGCTTCTGGAAGTCGGCGACCGGTCAACGAGCATGTGGCGACCGGTCGACGTAGCCTCTGGAAGTTGGCGACCGGTCGACGAGCATGCGGCGACCGGTCGACTGGTGTCGGGCAGCAAAACCTTTTTGCTCCACAGCCACACCAGGCCTTCCTTGAATCAACTTTTGATTCATGCTTCGATTAGCTCGATAGGATGGATGTCCGTGTGAAGTTTTAAGTACACGGATCATCATATCACGACCTGGATGTCCCAGTCTGTCGTGTCAAAGCCAATATGTGTCAGAATCCAAGAGGTCATCCCGAATGACATTGTTTGATTCAATAGCTCAGATAGTGGTTACATATAACCCACTAGAGAGACACATAACCTTCTCTAAAATGCGCTTTCTTCCGCAGTCATTAGAGGTAATGCAAAGAGATTCGTTTCCATTCTCATCATGCATCTCAGCATGGAAACCATTGGCTCCTTATATCTTTAACGCTCAATAGAGTTCTATTTCCTCTTGGAGCGTAGATAGCATTTGTGACATCAATGTGAGTGCCATTAGGCAAGAAGAATTGGGCATATTCTCTTCTTTGCACAAGATTCGATGGTCCTGCCATCGTAGTCACAGATGAATGTAAGCTCATCATTAAAATCGAGGCTTCGGATGCAACTCAGATTTTATTAAAGATATTAGCCAAGGCTTTACACTCAAAGTTCCATCTTGATCTTAAATCAAAACTAAATCCAGTGTCTTGGCAAACATGCCATATTTCATCAACTTGGAAAACATAAAGACTTAAGCAAAATCGGCTTCCAAAGTCTTTAACCCTTAAACTCGGCGTCTTGATCATTACAATTACATCTTCATATGTATTGCAAATTATGGCCCATTGATCAGACGCTCCATATCATTAATAGACATCATGAAGAGGATTTTTCATTGATTGAGGCATAAAGGTGCGGTACTCACGGTCCCTAGGACGGTGGCAGATTACCTTGGCCGATGGCGGTGCTGCCATAACTAGTGGCGCAACAACGCTGACTGGCGGTGACCGGCGGCGTCCCTCTTATAGGGATGGCGGTCTTCTCTCACTCTTTTGCGGCCTTATGCTCGCGTGATCGCTTATTCTTATGGCGATTACATTCATGTGCAAATCAATCTTACGGATCAAAACGTCCGGATTAGTCCCTAGATTTAGGGTTTTGCTCGTGGCGTCCTCCCTTAGTGGTGCCATTATATTGAGTCTCCGGAACATGTCTAGTTCTTACGGTCCTCACATTATAATATTTTTACAAGTATCATCATCATGTCTTTCCTCAAGGCAGAGATGGGAAGGTGGTGAGAGTTTCTCAATCAATTGTTCTTCTGTGATGATTTTCCACAGAGAAGATGGAGTCATGAACGTTGCCATAATGTTCATGAAACGCTTCTAGCACTAACCTCTTTCATGAACTCAAACTGGAGTGCCATATCCATATGGCGATTCATCAGGAAAAATAACCTGGCATTGTACATCTCAGTTTGAGGGTCTAGAGCGGTTTCTTCAAAACAACACTCATGGATTCGAGCTAGAAGCTCTTGTGCGGATAGGTACATTAGGGTATTATGAACTCATCTCAGAATCTAATGTCCGCAGAATCCAATGGAGTAAAATCGAGTTATTCATGTTCGATATCCAAAATATGGATAACAAGAATATGGTACCTATAGTGACGATCCGTTCGTCGGGAAAATATAGGTTACCAATAGCGACGATCCGTTCGTCGGTAAAGGGTATGTTTCGGAGTTAATACTCCCACGAAACAATAGATGGTTTCTGAGCAATCTTTGCTCCCAAGAAACATTTCCAAGGATTTTGGATTTAGATGAAACTTTGGTGTCGTATGGACATAACCTTAAACCTTTTCGGTAGCTCTACTCAGATATGACCAGATACATAATAAGAGATGTCGGTGTGAGCAAGCTCCCTTAATACCACTTATCTCAAATTACATACCTAGACATCATACCCAAGCAGGTGAGCCTAGTTGGGTTTAAGTCATGAACCATAGGTCGTTTTCTTCTCTACGGATTCCTCATCCGGAGGTAAATCATTCAATGAATTCCTCATTCAAAGTCTCTTCTCTCTACGGATTCCTCATCCGGAGTATTAGCTCGAATCCCCATAATTCGGCTATAAAACTTTCACCAATAGCATGATGACATTAGAGGTGCTCATGACTTACATATACCGCAAGCGATATAAAGCTCGAATCACTCCCCTAATGCTTCTCATAGTTTGGATCAGTTTTAGTTCAAGGATCCCAGTTTATAGAAAGGTGGGAGGTAGAGGAGGGATGTTGGAAGTCCCTTGAGAAAAAGAAGGTGAATATAAATTCAGAAAGCAGCAACGTTTATAAAAGCTTACTTGGTTTTCTTTTTCTTGATCTTGTCTTGAATCTTGAACTAGAAGAGATTGCACGGTGGTACTATTCACAGACATTGTTCACCCGGTACTATTCATGGGTACTGTTCACCGGTAGAAAACCTATAGTTTTGGGGTTCTAGGGTTTTGGCGCTAGCAGGATGCTATGCTCAATGTTTCTGGCTTTTTGACTCAGGGTTTAGGGCTCGTGCTGATAACGTGTTTAAGTAAATATGAAATACAAACCACATTTGTAAATAGCACAGGAATAGAGCGTATCTTTATTGATGAATAAGTGTCTCTATATATAGAGAAACACAATGGTACAATCCACATCATAATTGGAATCTTATTCAATGTATAATCCATATGCTATACTAACTAAGATACTCCTAGGTTGACTAGGCACACATAAGGTAGGTTTCCTTCAACATATATATCTTTAAGATATTGGTCAAATCTTACATTTTTCATTTAGGTAATTATTTTTAGATTTTTTTTAATCCTCACCACTTGGGCTAAACCCCAAGAACTGAAATTGAAATTGAAATTGTTTTCATGACTATATATATATATATATATATATATATATATATTTTAATTTTGCAATCGTGGTAAGTGAAAGACAACAAATAGTTCCTTAATAATAATATATATAGGTATAAAATATAGAGAGAGGAGGAGAATTAGGGTTTTGAGGTTGCAGAAGCGTGCTGATTAAGAGGAAGCTAAGCTAGCGCGGCGGAAATGGAATATTAGAAGATGTTCTTAAAAGGGGAGAAATCCAAGATTCCAAGCCAGAAAGAGTATGCATATGGGGGACTGGGGATGATGAGACTAGATAGTACAAACGAATAACAATAACTACATTAATTGAACATGCGTGTTTGCTTGTGTTAAATTCGAGAACCACTCACTAAAAAAGAAACCCTTTCTTTAATCATTTTAGGGTTTCAGTTTCATTCGCAAAAGCAAAATATAAAACAGTAGTGCTCTGCTCTGCGCAGCACATGACACTCTGTGCAGAGAGAGAGCATGATGATCCTTTATACTAAAACCCAACACAGCAATAGAGCTGCTGGGTGTGCGTGAATGGTGTAATTTTAATTTGCGTGCAGTTCGAGGTATAGAATTGAAGCAGAGAGAGAAGATAGAGAAGGCTTTGCAATTTACAGCTAGAAGAAACCAAACTAAGCTAGGCTTACTCAGTCAAGTCCAACTCCAGCAGTAGTACTACTTTATCAGTGGTATTATGTGTTTGGAAGTAGAATCTAGGTTAAAGTACTTGAGGGAGAGAGTTAGATTAGAATTAGATACATACAAACACCAAGGGGGCAAAGGCAAGGCACTACTACTAATTAGCTTAGCTAGCTAGTAGAGCAAAAAGGGGGCCAAAGCCAATATATATTTTTCTCTGACACCAGGATTCCCACACTTGTTGCTTCCAACACTCTACACGATAAAGTTTTTTGCTTCCAGTTTTAATATATGGGTTCCTTCAATTCTTCTTTCACCTCTTTTCTTTTCCATCCTTCACCAGCTTCTCCATACAAGGAAAGTATGCAAAGCCCTCATAATTCTTGCAGCTTTTCCCTACACATGCATGGAACATAGATAAATCATGTATCACTCTTATTCACCTTCCCACTTATTCTTTTTTCTTTTTTGACTGTATATCCTAATATCCATTCTAATTACCTTATACTATCTCTCTCAAATTCTCAATAATACAATATGCCTTTGAATTTGTTGCATTCCAAGTGAGTGGGCAAATGGGTGTGCTGCTCTCTCTCTCTCTCTCTTTCGCTCTCTCTCTCTCTCTATCAACTACATTTGAATATTCATTTTTCCCCATCCCTAGCTAGCTAGCATTCCCTTTTTTTTTTGTCAAATGGAACTTCATTCTTTTTGATTCATGCTAAAGCTTTGTTTCTTTAACCATAGCTAGATTAATTAGTTATATATATGTACTGATGTACATGATTTTTTATTGTTCCCAATGGCATGTTGTACATTAACCGTTGTCCATTATAGTTTAACTTTTGTGATGGTCTTGTATACCCAAGAAGTATGTTGGAAGAGGGAAAATTCTAACCTACAAGCCTGCATAGCATGCAGGCTGAGTGCTTGATCACGTGAGGAGCACATGAGGCTGTCATGTGGCTGTTTTTCAATATGCAATTGCAATTTATAGAATGCAATTGCATTTTTGAAATGCAATTACCGATTGAAAATTGAGAAATTGCATTTTTGAAATGCAATTGCCGATTGAGAAGTAGCAATTTCATTTATCAAAATGCAACTGCCGATCAAATTTGCAATTGCAATTTTCATAAGGGTAGCATGTGCTACCCACTCAACCTGCATAGCATGCAGGCTTGTACAATAGACAAACCGGTTGGAAGAGTGCTAGTACGTACAATTTCTACTTTCTTCCCCAACTCATGTATATGCCTGCGTTACTAATTTTGAATTCTAGTATTATCAGACAGATCGATCATCGGCCACAATGGGACAGCTTGCCGGTTGTAGATATAAATATTCTTTGTTTTGAGCAACCATTCTTCACATTTCCTACTATTAATTAACCAATTCAATTGATTAGAAAGAAAATTAACTGATTGCATTTTTGTACCGTTGAGCACTCCTCAGTCAAACTACCTAGTTGGATACTCGCGATGTAGTGTATCATTTAACTCTAATCTTGCTATATGTTTAAAACTTTGGAAGAAAAATAAAATTTTAAACTCTAAAATAGAATATTGAACTCAAAATTCTTGTTCTAATTGTATTTACTTTAACGCTTTGATGAGTTGAACGAGATGCAGTTGACGTACGTGGTATAAGTGGCAAATATACAAAATAAGTATCAACTTGAGGATTTATTTGGACCGAGTGATTTCGATCAAACAAATAATTTACAACTTACAACAAGATTAAAGTAATTTAAGAAACCAAATAGCAGATAAGACGTAATACACTTGATATATAATGGGATTATATAGATCGATTATATATATTTGTTTTATTCTTTTTTCTTCATGCAATTTAGTCACTCCCACTATCTTTTAGTTTGGAAAGAAGCTTGAGTACAAGTTAGACAATCTAATCGTTTATCTAGTACTACTTAGCTTTGATAATTGGAAAAGCTTTTCTTCAATTATTCATGTTTAAACAAAAGAAAATTAAGAGAGAGAGAGAGTATTTTTGTAAATTGTTTTGCCTAAGTTACAAACTAAATATACTAAAACAGAAACAGAACCTATATATTTGAATTAAGCATTAGTACTATATAGGCAGAAATTCTGTAATGCACCCGATGTATGGGTGCTCCATATTTTGTGACAAAATATTAGCCATAGATCTGATCTTAGGGTTAAAAATCTTTGACTTGTTACTTGAATAGTAAGTACTAATTATATTATTAAATTAAAAAAATTTAATTTATAATGATGGGGAAAAAGAAAAATATTAAAAAAATAAAAAATAATTAATTACAATCAATCTGTAAAATTAAATCCGAGTTAAGTTAAACTATTTCAAACGAGAAAAATATAACGGTTGAACTCGATCAACGCAAAAGACAAAATATCATCGCTTAATGACCGGGTGGTCAAACTTTATCATAATCCGCCAAATTTTGGCGTGGTAGCAATAACCGATAATCTGATTATATTTACCACGCTTGATCGATCTAATCATTAATCTAGATATCACTTCCTCATAGGGATCAACACAAAGAAACCTTTATATATATATATATATATATATATATATATAAATTTGTCCAACTTATTTTTGTCTTCTAGATCATTTATTTTTCCATAAACCTTAAATATCATCGCTTAACGATCGAGTGGTCAAACTTTATCATAATCGGCCAAATTTTGGCAAGATTACAATAGTCGATAATCTGATGATATTTATCAGGCTCGATCGATCTAATTGTTAATCTAGATATCACTTTCTCATAGAGATCAACACAAAGAAACCCTTATATATATATAATTATCCAACTTATTTTTGCTTTCTAGATCACTTGTTTTTCTATAAACCCTAAATATCATCGCTTAACAATCGAGTGGTTAAACTTTATCATAGTCGGCCAAATTTTGACTTGGTAGAAATAACCGATAATCTGACGATATTTATCAAGTTCGATCGATCTAATCGTTAATCTAGATATCACTTCCTCATAGGGATCAACATAAAGAAACCTATATTTAAAAAAAAAAAAAAAAAATACTGGAACTGATTTGATTAAAAATTATGAAACTAGGGAAAAAAATGAAACAAAGCGAAAATTAGGAATTTTTAGTTGTATTTTTTTCTTTTTATTATTTTGAGTTTAAATATGAGATATTAATTATATATATATATATATATTTTGTTACAATTAATTATTTTTTTTAATCAAGGGTTCGGATCATGGGACATATATTTTGACACATATTTTTACTCCTCCCCAGATCTAACGGTTCATATCAGATCTAACAGTTTGCCAAAACTAATCAGAACACCGTTAGATCTGATAAGAACCGTTAGATCTGGGAGGAGTAAAAATATGTGTCAAAATATGTGTCCCATGATCCGGATCCTTTAATCAAATATTGTATTTTTTGTTTAACCTGCTAATTACTTATCCCTTATTTCTAATTTTAAATTTAAATACAAGTCATGTGCAAGACACATTAAAACATGATGTATTAGTTTACCTGGAGCACTAAAGTCGCTCTCCTATATAGGTAATTAATTAAAAAAATTGTTTGATCGATGTTGATTACTTGATTAGATGTTCACCTTCTTCCACCCAATTATCGACTTTTAATGACATTTTCCCTATTTCGCTTTCTTTATTCCTTTTTGTGACAGTCACTAATAGCCCTCCAAAAACACATATTTTTTTTAACACCCCCATTCATGATCATAGTCATCATGTTAGTCAACAATCTACATCAATGGTGATATTATAAGTAATCAAAATAGAAGGCAATTCTTTCCTCATTCAACTCCTGGCCAGTCCTTTTGATAGGTCGCATCGTTGCTCGGCCACTTGTGTACAACAAACAAAGGTCGCTGGACGCTAGTGTTGATTAATTTCTTCATTTTTTTCAGTCATAAAATAGATACGTGCAAATTGGAATTTTGTTTAAGAAGAAAAAATGGAGTTAATTTCTAGTATTTTGCTTATAGTCATGACTTTTCCTTATAGCTAGTCATGACTTTTCCTTATATTAATTTCTAGTATTTTGCTTATAGTCATGCCTTTTCCTCGAAGTTCTCCTATCGTTTTGTTTAGTTTGAGTTTAGTTTGGCCTCTTCTATTGAGTTCTAAGTTGTATGGTTCGTGTTCAAGTTTTTTTTTTTTTTTGGTTCTTTTTGCTAACCTTGTAGCTCGGGCATTAATTGTTTGCTCTCGTGTGAGCTGCTCTTGGTTTATAGCTATGAGTCTTGTTCTCCTCCATCTCTTTCAATAAAAATTCTATTCTATAAAAAAAAGGTGGTCTTGTACACATAACATTGATGTAAAACTCATTATGTCTTACTTGTTAACCACATTACTTTATCAAACAAATCATCCAATCTGATCATAGGGTAGAAATAATACAAGACAATATGTTCTGACATAGCTGTTTTTATATGTCAACCCTAAAATTTATTCTGTTGGTGGCCATTTGGGACAGCTAAAGATTCTCGTAGAGATATTGACTATTCGTAGAAAATAGCAGAAGGTTAGAAAATCATCCAAAATTTTGGCCATTTTTTTTTTTTTGGCTAAGAAATTTTGGCGTTTGGTCTTGTACAAATAAGGACATTCACCTTCCTAACTTCGAAGCCATGTTAAATCTTCAAATTAATATTGCAGAAAGAAAACAAAAGATGGAGACCTAACTATAATTATTTGCCATCAAATCAAATGGCTTAGTGGCAAGGTAGGTTAGATATTTACGAGATGAAAAGGTTTTCTTTTGAATAATTAATTGTTAACTACAATTTATATAGATATCTCTATGGGAAAGAAATACTATAGATCGAGCAGCCTAAACGAAGGAAATCCGAAAAGAAAAAAGACATAGAAGATGTGTTGCTAGTTGGACTGAATGCCGAAAGTTTAACTAAAGCACCCACAATGAACTTCGCCTTTCTTAGCATTAAAAATAACTTATGATTATCTTCGGGCGCCAAGAAATGTTACACTTGTCATTCAAGCAATGAACAAAAAAAAATCCGAGTCTTTTTCAATAAGAATCTTTAGATATCTTTTATTACAAGCAGGTAGGGCTAGTTATATATATAATGAATAGTTGTGGATGTTATGTTTTTACATACCAAGTATTTACTTTGTCAAACTGTTAAAATGAAAGCACACATATTAATAGGAGTTCATCAATGATTTAAATCGACAATGTAACAACGTAACAAGCTGAATCAATTGTCCAAATTGTCTGGCAAGAAAGAATTAATTTTCATATAATATTAACTACCTTATTAACTAAGGCAATTAGATCGACGGGCATGCTCCATATATATTACTTAACATGTACATGGATTAACATTAAGATATTATCAAAAGTAAAGATGAAATTAGGTAAGAGCAACCAGGTCATGGACTATTCCAAAATTTGATATGAAAACCAAAAGTGGTTAAGTACAAATCTCCGTTGCTCAAGCAAAGTAGTAACATAATGAATTATTAGTAATAAAATATATACGAGGGTATAAAAAAAGATAAAGGAATAGATAAAGAGAGGAAGTGATGGAGCAAAAAGAAAAAGAAGATAGAATTGTGGTATTATTTTCTTCTTTTTCTCTCTTTTTACTTTAATTATTTTATTTTAAAGGGTAGAAAAAAAGAAATCTTTTAAAGTAGCTAAGCTAGCAGAGAAGGATGAGGAATCCATGTCTTCCAAGCGCTCCCAGACAAAGTGAGGGTTCAGAAGAGAGAAAAGCAACCTTTGCTTTACGACCCAGAAAAGGAGATTTCAAACACCATAAGGCCTAGCTTAGGAAATTGCGTGGTTACTAACCCAACCCATGAACCCATCATCATTTCTCTCCATCTCTCTCTAGATGCTTGACTCTCTCTCTCTCTCTCTCTCTCTCTCTCTCTCTCTCTCTCTCTCTCTCTCTCTCTCTCTCTCTCTCTCTCTCTCTCTATCTCTCTCTCTCTCTCGGTGTGTGCCTATATTTAGAGGCAAAGCTGGGGTGCAACTCCAACCCCACATTTTCCTTCTTTCTCTCTGAAACACACCACCCACAAACCCCACACAAAAATTTCAAGCCTATATGCTCCCCTCTGGTTCCCTAAGTTTAGTTTAGCCCTCTGGTTTTGCTTGTTTTATGCCAATTCCAATGGGGGTCAGTGGGGCTTTGAGAAAAATCTATATCTCCATTTTGATTATGACCCAGTTCCGATCCCATTTCTCATTCTCCTCCAGATCTCTCTCTCTCTCTCCCTCTTCAATATATACCTCTTTCTCTTAATTTCTCTCTATCTCTCTGTCACTGATCTCCTCCTCTAGCCGGGTAGCTAGAAAATCCATGTTATACCCTACTCTTACAAACCCAAGTCTAAATTCATGAAAGGTGAGATGGCCGGGTATTCATTAGATTAATTGAGTTTTTGAGCTTGCATATATACATTTAATGGCCAATTTATATCACAAAGTATGTGCCTGGCTCCCTGTATGCCATTTGCAGAGAGCTCATCGAACATCGGTGGCCTCCGTGGATGGCGTATGAGGAGCCATGCATATGTGCTATACATGATATGGTGTTTCTATATCTGGTATTTCTTCCCCAATGGATTTTGCAGGAGTAGTACTAGTATCAATATTATTGTAATTTCAGAAGTTTGCAGCAGGTTCTCATCTCATGTACTACTCTGAGAAGAAGGAAGGTACTGCATCTTCTTCACCTTCTTCTTCTTCTTCTTCTTCTTCTTCTTCTTCTTCTAGATGTTAGGGTTTTACATGATTTGATGCTTAGGTTTGGTGCAGAGAACAAGGATGACAACTTCTGAGGTAAAATTTTTGGCATTATTACTGGGTTGTCACATGTATTCTCATCCCATGACAGTTTAATCATTTTTCACCCCTCCAACACACATGTCACGAGGGGACTGGCAAAATGAAACTGTCAAATGGCTCAAATTACGGTAAAAATTAATTAACTAATTTTAAGGTGACTGACAACATGGAAGTTATTAACTCTCATTTCATGTTTTCATGTAATGCTGTTGCCCATGAGAGACATGAGTACTCATGACCCATCCATCTTGTTTGCACGCTTGTCTCATGGACACTTCCTATGACCCTCTGGTTAATTATTGACTTCAAACGTAGCTAATTGCTTTGTGTTCATTCAAATTTTCTATGAAGTTTGGTACTTATACATCCTTTAAATTAAAAGGGTTATGTTCCTTTTTATACATTATGCAAAAAGTAAAAACCCATTAATCCATTCTAGCTGTCTGCTCATGAATCATGTTGCTTCTAACCATATGGTGATTTCCCCAATAAAATGAACAAAACCCATTAAATGGCCATTGGTTCATAATTAGATCAAATTCAAAATTGTACATTTTTTGGGTTTGGGGTGTATAGGACTATAATAGGAGTATGAAATTAAGCAAGTATAATGTTTTTTTTTTTGTAATTATATTTGAGAGGGAGGATCGAACCTTGACCTATTCTAATTACAACCCACTTTCTTACTCTCATCACTTGAGCGAAGCTAACCCGAACGCTTTCACGAACAAGTTACTTGCGGTGTCGGTGCGATTACATTACCAAGTTCATGTCTTTGGTGAAAATGCCTACACGTACACAAGGTACTATTAATTAATTATTTGAGGGGACAAAATCGATCGATCAAAAGCGGTCAAGAAACTAAAGAAGAACTAAAGTAAGAAGGCAATGAAATAAAGAGACCAAAAAAGAAGAAAAGAAAAAGCAAAGAAAGGGTTTTTTTTTTTTTGTGATTGATATCACAAATTAAAAAATTAAGGATAAGATTTTCCTAGTTCCTAGACAATTTTGATCATATTCCTTGTCCTAGTTGCATGCGGACACAGCTAGCTAGTAGTGGAATAGTGAGCTCATCTTCCCACCTACAATCAATCAATCAATATATGTATAATTAGGTTATAGCATGCAGCAGGCTTATCTGCGTTGTCCGTACTAGGGCTACATTGGCATATTGTGGTTTTCTCTCTCAGGCATTCCATCAAACACATAATAGGCACACGGTAAGCTACGTCTGGCCAGGGCTTCAAGGAAAGCAAACTGCAAAAGCCAGTGGCATGTGTTGTATGGGATTCCAATTTCCAGGAAAAGCAAAAGTGATTGTGCAGCAGAAGCAGAAGCTAGCAGAAGCAGCAGGAGAGGATTATGATAATGGCTAACCCATTACTACCCTTTAGGAATCTCATACTGCAAAAACACAGGACTGTAACTGTGGACCACCAGCTATCTCTCTCTCTCTCTCTGGGAAAGTTTCTTTTTTTTCTTTTGAATTTCAATTGGGTAAATATGGTATACGGTCAAAGCAAGGACATAGGCACATAGCGTAAGGGCAAGAGAGAATGGACCACTGCCTTGAGAATTAAAGAAGATCTCCTGGGAAATGAGATCAAACCCCATTTAATTTCTTTCTGGGTGTTTTGGAATTTGAATATTAATTGCATGAATAAATGTGTATATATATATATATATATTTATGGTTTTGTAATCTCATTAATTCAATTTCATTCACTACTACTGCCCTCATAAATTTTTAACAGAACGAATTGAACATTCTCCTGGACTGGCCAGGCCTAGCTTGTGCTTAAATTGTGAAAAGCATAACAATGAATACTTATGATCAATGAGATGTATATATATGCATGTACTAGCTAGTATAGGACGTATAAATTGTATAAGATTCTTTCCCAATCGATCTCTGATTGAAATAACTTTTACTGAAGCATAGCAAATTACATTAATGATCATTTTAAACCATATATGATAATAAAAACTTAAAAACTTAGACATGGTGTATATTATTCAAACAAACTGATTTAAACATACGGCAAAAGGGTGGCGATAATATATTTTAAGGGAAATTGCCAATAATTCTAAAAATTTTAAAATATTTTCCAATAAGTTTGGGGATGGGATTTCTAAATTTTCCAATAAGGACACAAAGTTTTTTTTTTCAACGATCAGAACAAAAAACTTTATTGGAGGTCAATAAAGTACATATTTATTGGGGGTTCATGACTTTTATTGGGGGTCAGTAAAATTTTAATTGAGGGTTGGTAAACATTCCATAGGGTTTTACTGAGAGTCAATAAAGTGTTTACCGGGGGTTCATGACTTTTATTGGGAGGTTAGTAAACATTTTTTAGGGTTTTATATATTGATAGTTAATAAAAAATTTATTAGGGGTCAGTAAACATTTTATTGGATTTTACTGGGTCAATAAAAAACGGAAAAGAAATTTTCATCATGTCCCTATAAATTGGATGGGGAACAAAAAACAATTGATTGAGAAAAAAAAAGTTTAGGGTTTCTCTAAGTTTAAACCTAAACTTTTTGACTATATTCATGCTCTCTCTACCTGATATTCATTAACTTTGGATTTTGTTGGATACGATTTATCTGCGTTTTAATACGTGTTATAAATCTACATATATCGGTGTTTGAGCGAAAGAAGCAGATTTATATCATTTTTGGGGGTGTGTGTGGTGTCACAACTACAAATACATATGGGTGAGGCGGACCTTCGCACCCACCAAGATGGATCAAAGGTGATATTTCTTTGTCGATGCTAGGAATTCTATTTACCATCAAGCTCCAACTTTTGCACAATGATCAGTGATGCGTCCTTGCCCATTGTTTTCAATATTGTTCGCATGATATCCCTTCGATACATACCCGACTCCAACGTAGGTCCAAATCTTCAAATCTTGCCGTTGTTGCGGTTTCCTTTATATATTTCTGATCCCAGAAGGGCTTCAGTGAGTCTCATCAGTCAACTATTGGTGTAGTCAATCAAGTCCAATCGGGTTCAAAGTTTCGAGTCGCTCCTCTTGCTCTTGTTTCAGCCTCTACTAGTGGCGATGGTTGGAACGTGGGTCCAACCTCCCGAAGAAAGTGCTCTTTGGACTACTGGTTAGGATGGTACCGTTATGGTGGCACTTGGCTATTGCTAGAAGATGGTTGTGTTTGAGTTTTTGCTTTGGGCCTAGGCCTAAGCTTGAAATCTATTAATTTGTTATGTTATTTAGGGTTATGATAAAGTAATGAGCGTCACAACCAAAACCAATTGATAATGGTTAAACATGTTTAAACCCATATTGGGTGACATGGAACACATGTGGTCATGAGACATTCACATGTGGGCTAACTTGGCTTTGATACCAATTTTGGTCTCTCCAATCATTGTCAATTAGTTTTGGTTATGAGACTCATATCACTTTATTAGGTTAAATTTAATGTATTTTCAACACTTGAATCGTAAATAAACCATCTTTTTAAAAAAGAAAAAAAATTAGCACAAAAAAATCCAAGTTTTCTCGACATAATAGAGAGAGAGAGAGAGAGAGAGAGAGAGAGAGAGAGAGTTTATTTAGGAGTGGATGGTATAGATCTGCACAAACCCAATTACAATTTTACTGATGTAATCTAGCTATTAGCTATTGCTAGATTCATCAGTTCATGACTAAATTAAGGATGCATGAACCGAAAAAAAAAATGGCAATCACAAACAAGGCCATGTACAAAATAAACACACACACAATCTACCCTATTAATTAATTAGACTCCAGTATTAAAATGGTAAACTTGTGGGCTTTGCATGCTGCTAATGCTTAGTTTTGAGCTTCTTTCATTCTTCCTCTGAGCTATTTTCAAGTCCATATTATTGGTGATCACTCCTGGCTGCCTTATTTCCACGTTGTTGAAATCATTCACGTTGTTCAGATCATTCTGATCGATCATCATCATGTGAAGGGCTGCTGACATTTTTGGCCTGAGGTTGCATTTCTCTTGTACACAAAGTAGACCCACCTTTAGGAAATGGAGAGCTTCCTTCTCTGAGAAGTTGCCATCATGTTTAAGTGTCGAGTCCACTAGATCTAGAAGCCTGTTGTCCTCGTGCATTTCCCATGCCTGCACATATATATCACCATTAATTTCTCAATAAGTTAATTGTATCCTATTAATGGTCAATTTTTTCATGTCCTAAATACAAGTCCATTAATTTTAGAGCAAACATCCGCATTTTTCGATTTTGCGGACCTCCATCGGTTTTGATTGATGTGTAACATACTAGGTCATACAATATTACAATAATAATTTTCCAAATTATCGACTAGTTAAGCTTAGCATATCACTTGGGTTAACGATAATTACCCATTAGTCAAGAAGGCAGAAAATTTTCTTTAGATCTTAAAGTAATTAAGAAAGCTAGGGGTAATAATTTCATGTCTATATTTCTTCTTCTTTCCTTTTCGTGTGAAAGTATAGGTGGACTATCATGATGCGATGGATTAGATATATAGAGATGATATATATGTTGTTAAGTTAAATAAGAAACAAAATATATTTTACCTTAGTTGTGCTCCTAATTCACAGTCTAGCAACAACAACAATATGGTATAACTTATCAAAATATTCAGCATTCTTGATTCAGGACATCGATCGTTAGGGTAAACCTCAAATATAGTTCGTAGGTTGAGATGCAGGAAATCCAAGTAGACGTTAAACATTGACTTATAATTATAGATATAAAACGAAGAAATTTGCAAACAAGTCATTGACTTTTTTTTTTTTAATAATTGTATATTTAGTACTTGTTATATATATACTTATATAGAATGAGGATGTGACATTAATTATAAGAATAAGTAGAATAATATTTGAACCGGTAGAATGTCTATTTAATTACCTTTTGGACAAGATAGTGTTCTCCGAGTTCTAGATCGAAGTCAACTGCCGATCGTCCACTGATAATCTGCAAAATCAGCACTCCGTAACTGTACACGTCTGACTTCCGAGTTAAATGACCGGTGACGGCATATTCCGGAGCAAGATAACATCTACCCTCGTTAAGAACAAGATGAACAACTTTTAATCAAAAACTGCCCGGCCAATTAGCATATATATATATGCCAAACCCTAGCTAGGTTAAGCTTAGACTTGGACTAGAAGCAATTCCACTTACAGTGTTCCGGCTACTCGTGTAGTGATGTGAGAAATGTGTTCGGGAAAGAGCTTTGATAATCCGAAATCGGAAATTCTTGGATGAAAGTTCTTCTCCAAAAGTATGTTGCTAGCTTTGATGTCTCTGTGTACAATGTGCGGTTTAACCTCTTCATGAATGTGGACCAGTCCTCTTGCAATACCTATACAAATTTCTTTTCGCACTTTCCAACCCAATTTTGATCTAATTTTGTTGTCACCTGATAATAACAAATTACAATAATTCATGTCAATTACAATTTATGTATATGAGGGAGATCCAAACTTATAATTAAGTTATACCCTCGAGCCTCTAATATGTTGAAGAGAATTAATAAGCCTCTTGCAAATTGCAGATCGACAAGGTCTTGATTCTCTCCACACTCATATCAATGGATCGAATGCACGTAGGAATGAATGTTGGATCAAATTTTTTATACCTAGCAAGATGTGAGCGAGGCTGTTGTGTTCCATGTAATCGTAAACAAGAATTCTCCGACGGCCTTCGATGCAACCGCCGTTCAGCTTTACCAAATTCTCGTGGCGAATGTTGGAGACTGATGATAGCTCAGTCATGAACTCCCTGTCACCTTGTCTTGATTCCGCTGAAAGAACTTTCACGGCCACATCTCTACCGTCATTTAGTCTTCCCTTCAGAGTCCAACCAAAACACATTTTAGTGAAGAAAAAATAACTGAGACATCCGTGCATGCAATTAATTAACCTTAATAACGTTAGGGACTTGGTAATTATCAAATTGTTAATTGTCACCAACCGAAATAGTTTGAATTTTCTTTTTGCCGAAGAAAGGGAAATTTAATTAAGTGAAAATCATAATACGTCGGATATATTAGTATCGAAATAATTTAAATTAAGTACCTTATAAACAGCGCCAAATCCGCCTTCACCAATTTTACTGGAGGGATGGAAATCGTTGGTGGCGACTTTCAATTCTTTGTATGAGAAGGCGTGGATATTTTGAAGAAACTGTACACCTAATTCATCAATTGATGGATGATTAGTCCATATCGATCCATAAATCAATGAACACTTCTCTATCAAGTATCAACGTATATGTCCATAATAATTGATGTAGAATATAGAAAATATGATGCAATTACTTTCTAATGTCAACTGGAGGGTATGTGTGTGTGTGTGTACGTGTATATATATATATATATATATATATATATATATATCATTTCAAACTTAATTATTTGAAAGGGATGTATGCTTTTTCACGCCATTTATGAATGATGTATAACATGTATGCTCCTCTTACTAAAAGTGAAACTTTGAGGGTTTGTGATAGCATTCCTGCTAAATATATTGATCAAATTAGTTTCTGGATTAAGTGACATTCACTATGCTATCGATCACAATTTCGGATAAAAACAAAGTACGTACGTAGTACTCGTTTGGTGATCATAAACTCATAACACCAGAACAATGAAAACCAGGCTGGTATTATTAAGAAACCCTAAAAGAAAAAAAGAGAGATGAAAGCTATGTGTGTGTATATACATGTAGTGTATCGGATTCCAAGTACTTTTCTACTCCCCATATGCATCTGTTGAAGAACTAGTGAGAAAAAAAAAAAGATATATGAAAGCTATCTAAGGATTGAAAATATCATAATTAAGCTTCCGAAAATTCGAAACACAAATTCTATGCTTACCATGTCTGTTACTATCATCGATGATTCCAGGAGAAGAGAAACACTTTGAGCAAGGAAAAGAGAACTTCATGATTTGCAGGGCGCTTTAGGAAAGTGTTTTGTGTGTCCTTGGAAAGCTGATCGATGAACACTTTGATTATCTCAAATTAACAAACAGAGATGTCACTTTTGGAGTGAATGTTGAACCTCTATATATAATGTCTTTAAATCCCAACGAGAGGGAGAGTTCGAATAATGCATAGAGAGACTTTCAACTGAGATATGATTGTGCATATTGACCGCTAAATTAGTCATTCTTCTAGCAACTTGGCAATGGATCACAAAAATAAGCTATAAATATATAGATGATAATTAAACTAATTAATAGGAGGCGGCAAATTATTACTACATATATATATATATATATATTATAATGTCCTGAAGTCTAGAGCACTTAGATTTTTAAGTGAGTGATATAATTCCATGGAGCTAGATCCAGTTAGGTTGAGGCGGCTGGGAGTAATTGGTACGCGTAATTGACATAAATAAATTAAAAGAAAGCTTTTTCTGATGACTTCATCAACAAGACAAAGTTATATATATCTAGACATAAAATTCTAGAAACTTAATTAAATATTGGTCTGTTACTAGGATGAAGTGATATTGCCAAATAGGGTTTACACGATTTATTGAAAATGTACGTGGAGTTAAAAATACATCCAGAAGGCTAGGGAAGATTTCACGAGGTTGCACTCCTTGATTCATGGAAGAATTGAAAATACACAAAACGTAAAATGCGTGATTAGAACTATGTCATATATCATATATTGTATGTATTTACGATACTTCTCTCAATAAGTTATCACAAATTTGAATTTCCGGCCTCCCCAACATATGTATGGTTTGATTAAAAAGATCCTATTAGACAGAATATGATCGACTTCAACACGTACACTCTTATAAGCTAAATTTTGACCAAAGTTAAAAAGATTATTAATAAGATTCAATTTGAATCAGTTAGCTAATTCATGAAAATCCAAACGAGTTAAATTGACTGCAGTGATTTTGGTTTGAGGCTGCTCGATCATATTCCATGTTCAACAAATTAAGACACGTACTGCTTTATATGGTCAAGGTCCAGCCGAGTCCCCCAACTTTGATTTAATTTGGACAAACCAATTAGAAAGACTAAGTCAGATTCGAAATATATATAGAAGATGAGGATCGTCTTCTATGTATGTGTACCTCGAATAATTCAGTCATAAACACTCATTGGTCAATATCCAAATAATTAAGTACACTACTGGCATGTTTACTTACTTGGAATGGGTATGTGAATGAAGGAATTGATTTCCATTCCTGAGTTTTCTTGTGTTTACTAACATACACATGAATCGGAATGGTTGTGGGTCCCACAAAAAAGTGACTAAAAAAAGAAAATTCATTCCCGAATATTCGGAGTTTGATTACCAAGGGGGGGTATGTATTTGGAATGGATTCCATCGGAATGAATTCCGATTCATTCTCATACCCATTCCAAGTAAGTAAACATGCCATACTTTTATGCGCATGCAACTGAATTTGTAAAGTCCGGCCGGCCAGGTGAAATAATTTCCCCATAAAATCCACAGACCATATTTAATTAGTTGGAAAGGTTCATGATCGATTATTACATCGGAGCAGCCTCAGTTTGACTCACAGTGCATACATATATAGAGACTTCGATGAAGCCTCTTATTTATCCACAATGTCAAAAAATAGTCACTCGTCAAAAAAATTGGTCAAACTAGCCATATTTTTATCTATATATAGTTCTTCCTTTTTTTGCTGTCGATCGAGTCGTCAAAATTTTGAATTAGAACTAGTTGTAAATTATTGGTTGAATAAACTTGAATCAATTAAAGTTGAAAGAGAGAGATGCATGGAAAATTATTCTATGCATGGACCGTGCTTTTGCACGGACAATCTCAGCCGTTTAAATGAGGGTCCAACTTTTTATTTCATCACAGCCGTCCTTTCATGATAACGGACGTTATGTCCACAGTTAAGGGATCTCGATGATCTCTCAGTTGAGGATTGAGGGCTTTCTAGCTGGGCCGGTTCTGTCGCAGGATTAAGGACATGATCTGGGCGGTGATCTTGATCTTTAGTCTTAACTCTTAAGAGAAGGAGCCTCCGTTGATGGAAGAGCTTGGGAAGCTTCAAAAATGGCAGTGCTTGCTGCAAATCCTGTTGTACAAGTCGAAGATCTCCAGCACGCAGATCATGGCTTCGAAAACCAGATCCACCTCGGTTGTTCTGGGGTTGGGCTTGATCTGTAGAAACATGGCTTCCGTTAACCTCCAAATCCCTCCACTTCCACATATCGATCACCATCGCCTCCGTGTTGAAATAGCAGTGATGGCGCGGCGGAGGTCGTCCCTGCAACCTTGAAGTCGAGTGGCAGCGTTTTTCCTTGCCTCGCCTACGAACGCCCTTAAACTCCAAGCATCTACCTCCAGATCAAGTAGAATTTCTACGAACGCCCATAAATCAAGTAGAATTTCTACGAACGCCCATAGAATTCAATAGGAATGGTCGGTGGTGCGGGCGCGGCTGACGGCCTTGTTTTGAGGGTTGAAGATTTCTAGATCAGTTTGATTTCCAATGTGGGATCGGTAGTGCGGGATGGAAGATTTCCAGATCAGTTTGAATTCCATCATTCCTTCATCCTTGTGTTGATGACAGATTCCAAATCGGTTTGATTTCCAAGCTAACGGAGCCCGTGTTTTTTAACAGACACGTGACAAGCACGCTGTACGTGCACTGGCACGATCCGTGCAGGGAATCCCCTCCGGAGATGCATAGAGATATGTCTCTGTCTTGACCTAGCTATAGCTGATAGATCCTCGTGAAGCATGAGGCTGTGAGACCTCGTGGCTCAAAGCCGGCCTATATATACATAAAATGATTGTCAGGTGCAGATTTGATCTAACCTGACAGCTGATATCAAAACTCCACATCTTAAATTGTAAGGACTTCCGTAATGGAGAAGTCCTATATATATATATATATATATATATATATATATATATTTACATGCATGTATCATTAGGGCGGTTTTCGTTCGGTTCAGTTTTGTCCATTTCAAGAACAAAAACCAAAACTGGTTTTCTAGTTCGATTCGGTCTGGTTTTGATTTTTTTTAACAACTTCTTCTCTTCTATGTTCTCTCCGTTCTCTACTTCAATCTGCACCACCAACAAAGGTTGGCCGTCGATGACCTACAAAACAAATCTAAAATATAAACGGTTGGATTATGAAATTATAAAGTAAAAATATGTTAATTACAATATGAAGTGAATTTTTGGGTAAACATATGAATTATCCGAAAAGAAATATCATATATATTGGCTCGGTAACATATTTCAATTCTATGATTTATTTTTTATATTTTTTTTTCTTATACGAGCAAGCCTTTTAGTTCGAGTCTTGCCCCTCTTGAATTTTTTTTTCGGCTCCGCCACCGTGTATAGGGTTCATGCATGATAGAGAAAAATATCATTCTAGAGAAAGAAAGTGTATGATTAGAAATTGAGGTTTATTTACTTTTTTATGCGTAGTTCTCAAACCCTTTGTTAAACTTGTTCTCGAAGTTGTGGTCATCGATCTTTGGTCCAAGTACGTAAGTAGTGGTACACACTATACGATCGAATCTATTCATTTCACATATATAGTTACGTAAGGAATCACATCATTAAGGAAGGATTAATATATAGTATTGCCCTATATATATAATCACATCATTAAGGAAGGATTAATATAGTAATCTATTCATTTCACATATATAGTTACGTAAGGAATCACATCATTAAGGAAGGATTAATCTATTGTATTGCCCTGTATCTAGTCACATCATTAAGGAAGGATTAATATGTAGTATTTTTTAATCAAATCATCACGTGAGTTAAATCACCCTTAAAAGTCTTGGTTAATTTAGTCTCGTCGATAATCCTAATATCCTATATTAGCAGATGAAGCTAGCTAGCTTAATTGGATCCACTACTGAATATGATATTTACCCTGGGGGAAGGCTAGCGCTTATGACCTGCTATTTATAAAGACTAGTCGTGTCAATTAGTGATATAAATAATTAGGATTTATTAAGCCAAGCAGATTAAGATTAAATTCTTAATGAAGCAACTAATCTAGATAATCCTGAATTATCTGCATGATTTCGATCTTGCATTGTAAGGCAATTAACCACCTAATGACTCTGGGGATACAATTTTTTTTTGTTGCATTGGAGGGGAAGTTAATCATATGGTTAATTAGTAGTACTCTCATTAATTAGTTGATTGGCATTACCATTTATCCTTGATTAAGGAACTAATACGTCATTGATTAAGTTTGTTATATGTTTTGGCATTAAGGAAGGGAAAAAACGGAGTGACGTACAACATGATTTGAGAATAAAATTTGGGAGATATTGATTTAGTATTTGAATCTATGAACACAACTAATCTAGATATTGATTTAGATATTAAGATTAAATTCTTAATAAAGCAACTATACTTAATTTCTAGTTGTGAGAGTAGATTGTGTTGAGTAAATCCATTTATAATCATATTGTGTTCGGACCTATGGGTTGTGCGCTACACGCATAATGATAAAGGCAAATAGTAATCATATTGCTCATATATGTTTTAGCTTAAACTCTTGTAGAATGCATTTTAAATGAGAAAACTCAATCATTTAATTATATTCAAATTATATCAAATTCATTGTATATGAATTATGTCACACATCATTTTGGAGATTGCATCCCTAACAGAATTGAGCTGTAGCCCACCCCAAAAATGTTAGTCAATTTTAAGAAAGAAGTATGTGTGCAAATATCTAATTTGACAAAAACAAAAGAATTTAGCCCAAAGTTTCTCAATTTTAGAGAGAAAGCTTTTCTCTTCTCGATATTAAAACTTTTCTCTTCTCGATATAAATTTCTAGCTCCGCCACTAAGTGTGAACGTCATCATCGAGATCTAAGGAGAATCTTAGTGGTTAAATCTTATTTTTCAATTGCATGGTCATATACTCATATATAAAATGTTAGCAAGTGACAGTCCACATTTTTTAAATGAAAATAAAAAACAAAACTGAAAGGTCGGTCCAAAGTGATAAATCGAACAAATTAAGTAGAATTCGAAAGATCAAACCTTTTGATATGCGGCCAAGGATTCCTCTCCATTGAAATCTTGATTCTGGACTCAACTCTTTTCTGTCCGTATCAGGTTCCTGATGGTGGCGGGTCCCACATTCCCCTTTCCAAGTTTCCATGGTAGTCTGCGCCTGTCCTCCACTATCAAAGTATCAATGGCCCATTACCAATAAAACCTCTGCTTCGCCGTCTCTCCCTCCAATCCCTTTTTAGTAAATAACCCAATAAGGATTACATCTCTCTCTCTCTCTGCAGCTTCGTCTGGCTCTTGCGGTTAGCTTCTCTCCATTTTATGCTTTTGTTGTGCTTTTCAATAAAGTTTCATGCTTTTCAATAAAGTTTCATGCTTTTCTATCTGGGCCTTGTTAAACAGATTAAAGGTTCCTGTATTTGGTTGCTTGTTGAATTTGTTGGTTCTTACGATTAATTTCTTATGCAAGCTTTGTAGTTTATTGTGTAGCATAGTGATTTCAAGTGTGAAAGTGAGTATCTTGATGCCTGGAGAAGGAAGTAGATGAACCCATTTGGCTCATTGGTTTAGCAGTTGCTATCTGAATATCTAACATTTGGTTGAATTCATTAATATAGTGGTCATGCTGAATTGTAATCAAAGCAAAGAATAGTATGAGTATGCCTGTAGGCCCTGTACCTCTAATGTTCTTGTTTTGTTCTATTTAATGCACTGCTCATTGATTCATCTTCAAGTTACTTACAGTCATATCAACATCTCAATGTCTAGGACAAATCAATCTCAGACCAATTTTGCTCACCAACTTTAGCCTTTAACCGTGGTGTCACATTGAATCATTGATAATGCGCATGTGACGCATTATCTATTATAGTTAATAATTGTTATCATGCGTATTTATTTTTCTTATGAAGAGTTTAACAAATTCATGTAGGTGTATAAACAGACTAAAGACCAAAGTTCTCTGTATGCCATCTTATAGGTGGCAGTCTGGCACATCTAACTGTGTACATTTCTGTATTGCAGAAGCTCTGTGATGCGCACTCTTGCATAATTTTTGACCGTCTCCATTCAAATCAAATATGAAGTTCACTTTGTGTTCATCATCTTCTGAGCTTAGATATCCTTTTGTTGAGGGGTTGCCCAGATGTTCAAACAAGAATATGCTAGAGCCTGAACCATCAGTGAAGGTTGATAATTTCATGAAGAAGGATAACGCTCAAGCATCTAATCATGATACAAGGAAGCTGGTGATGTCTAGCAATTTGATGCCTCAGCGCTTAAAAGAATCCCATGTGGGAAAGAAGCAACTGAAGGAACCTGGTCGGAAGTTGGAATTTGTGAGGACATTGTTGATTGACAACTATGATAGCTACACATACAATATATACCAGGAGCTGTCCGTCATTAATGGCAGTATGTGAGCTCTCTTTCCCTCCGTCTTTCTTTGCATCTACCTACCTATCTCCTTCATGTGTACCATTCATTGTTTCCAGGGGATATAATAATTCTTAATTTCTTATCATCTTTGGCCTACTGTGGTCTCTTCTGATTGTGCATTATCTTATATCTATTTTACATGGAATGGCAATGTTATATTACTGTTGGTGTGTAAAGTTGGCAGATTTTTCTAATGTGCCCTGATGTAGTTTACACTGACAATTATTGAAGCATGTCCGTCAAGCTACGAATATAGCCATAAAGAGAACTTGACATTGCCTCTTATAGGAAAACGGTTCTGTCTTGGTTAGATAAAAGTGGTATATTCTTCTTGTAAATAAATGGGGTTGATCCATAAGAGAGTAATAGAGCATACTGATATTTACTTCAGTTCTCCAAGAATAAAATTTTTATTTTGTTTTCTTTAGTGTTACTGTTCTGACAGTTGGCTTATAATTGTGCCAGTGCCTCCTGTCGTGGTGCGAAATGATGATTTGACATGGAAAGATGTCTGCCATTACTTGTATGAAGAAAATGCATTTGATAACATTGTTATATCACCTGGACCTGGTTCTCCAACGTGCCCAGCGGACATAGGTGAGAGTGAGAAAAATAAGTTTATCATTTTCATGCTACTTCCATCCTTATCACATGATATAGCATAAAGAAGTATTGACTGGAAGCACAGTTATGCCATCGTTTAACTTCCATTTCCTTTTTACACCATCTGTGACTAAATGGCATTTGATCTAGGCCAAAAACAGAAACACGAGGTCTAATTTTGGTAGCCTCTGTTCTGCAGAGCTGATTTCATTTCAACCTCTTTATAATCCTAAAAGAGCAATATATTTATCTCAATGGTTTTAGTATGCTGCATACGTTTTTTGCGTGACCAAGTGGTGAGAAATCTATGCAGCAATACATAGTTGTACATTCTATCCTGGTAGGATTCGGGAGATGGTTTCTTTCCTGGTAGGGAATTAATGCTGTTTGGTGCCCCTTAAGGTTGCATTTTTTTTCCCCGGAAAGCCTTCTTTCAGCATCTTCTAAGTTCTAACTATAGATAACTCGGATGAAGAGAGTGGAATTTCATGAATTTGCTGCATGCATGAGGAGAACGATATTCAGTCAATTAACTCCTGTCCCATTGCACAATTTCTTGGATCTCTAGGTACTCAGTATCACATATACACACTCACAGTCTCACAGTTTGTTTTGTACTTCTGTTCTAGCTTAGGTGTTTTCTCTTGTATACTTTGATGACTTGCATCCTATTGCTGTTTTTAAATGAAGTTTAATAAACTCTGTGGCCTTCTGTTTTGTTCCTGTTTGCATCTCCTTTTGTCCTTTGCATTAACTGTTTGAAAGTTATATTATGATTGTTTCATTTAGAACCTATTTGAATCTCTCAGGAATATGTCTTCAGGTGCTGCTTGACTGCTGGAATGTCCCTATCTTGGGTGTTTGCCTTGGACATCAGGTATTTCGTGTTTTTATTTTTATTTTTTTGTTTAAAGTATTCGAACTTAAGATGCCATAGTTTCATGTATGACAAGATTGTTCAGGGAGGACTAACATAATTAATTGAGTAAATGACTATAACGACCACTCTTAACAATGGTATATACATGCAAACTGCAAAGTGATGTTGAACATTGTTGGAAGTTTCGTGTCCAAAGTTCCATATGAAAAATGAGAGCCAACTCATATATAATTCTTAGGGGTTTACATTCACATTCTCAATCCGAAGGCTTTAGGTCCTGCAAGACGTTTTTCCGTTTATGTATACTTGCATACATGAGTGTCCACATGTACACATGCATATAAGTTATATATATATGCTTTGCTCTGGTGCATGTATTTATTTATAAACATATGTATATGAAATTATGAATATAGGCATGCATGAAATCCATATCAGACAATAACATGTATTCTTGATCTGAATCATATGTCTCTTAATGTGATTTAATTTTGACCTTTCTGGATGACTTTGATATCACAGGCTTTAGGTTATGTGCATGGTGCTAAAGTTGTCCACGCAACTGAACCAGTCCATGGGCGCTTGAGGTATATTTATTATTATTACGAGATTTGGTTTTCGTGATGCTTACCTTTTCTAAATAAAAGGTTTTGGATTGAAGCTGCGATATTGTGATGTATGGGTTCCCCTTGGTTCCTTCTCTATTGACTTTCTACCCATTGTTTCCCGATACAGTGAAATTGAGCACAATGGATGCGGACTTTTCAATGACATTCCCTCTGGCCACAACTCTGGATTCAAGGTCATTCTTATCTTATGACACTAATAAGTAAAAACTTGATAAGTTGTTTTGAAAATTCATATATTGTCTAAAGTTTCCCACATCTTAGAAAATAAATATTTAACTATCTAATTCACTTTCATTTTGCATCAAAATGAGAGGTAATTGCAGAGAGTTCTAGTTTTCCATATGGACGATTCCATTCTATCTACAGTATGATAGTCAAATTACTTACTATAGGAAGAAAATTTGAATTACTAATTAACTTGTTATTAGACATTAATTTCTAAACTTCATTAGGACTATAGATTCCATGAGAACTCTAGATATATTGCAATTAACATATTAACTAATCTGACATGCTTTCAAGATCTTTTAGAAGTACAGACAGGTTTCTTGGAGCATTAATGTTTTAATTTGGTTTTGCAGCAAGTATATTCTGCAGTACCATGGACTTTTAGGTTCTTGAGCGACTAATTTTTAACTTTAGTTAGGTATATGCCTTACCTAAATGTAGGTGGTTCGGTACCATTCATTGGTCATAGATGCTGAATCACTCCCAGATGAACTCATTCCTATAGCATGGACTTCTTCCGTGAATGCACTTTCTTTTATTGAGACCAAGAAATCTGATGTTGCCTCAGAATTTGCTGCTGGGTCTTTTTCAACGAAACTGAAAAATGGAAGTTATTCGCCTTTCAGCCATTCTGGGAAAGTACAGAGCGAAAGGGTTCTCATGGGCATTATGCATTCTACCAGGCCTCATTATGGTGTACAGGTGTGTTGCATGATCATTGCATTTGTGATTGTTGCGGCTCTACTTTTTCTTTGCAATGCTCCTTTGACTTTATGTTTGACCCTTCAGTTCCATCCAGAGAGTGTTGCAACCCACCATGGAAGACAAATATTCAAGAATTTTAGAAGGATCACAGAGGATTATTGGCTGAGATCGAGAGCATCATTCATCAACGAGCGAAATTTTCCTTTTACTGGTAAACTGAAGCTCTTTTCTTGAACCTGTTCATCCTTCTTCCTTGGTTAACTTGGTCTGTCAATACTCTCTATCATGCCATATCATTCGCTCAAACACATACAGGCATGTTCACACATGCTAAGTCACATGCAGACTTGATATAATTTCATATACATGCCATTTATTTTTTCTGACCACTCTTGGGAAACCTACTTTTGGCTCTATGAGGTTGATAGAAACTGTCAGATGTATATTTTGGAAAATTCTGATTATATATTATTTTGTTTGACAAAGCTGAAAGTTATGCGATGGCTTTCATTGCATGAATCCCATAAATGGACCTCTCGCTTTGCTATTGATCGCTGGTTCTACTTCTATATGCCTTATTTTTATTTTTATTTTTCTAAACCAACTGCCTCTGACCCGTAAACCTTTTTTAGCATGCATGCAGATGCCCCATGTTGGTCAACTGTTGACAGACGTTCCTAAACATAGGCAACTACTTAATAATCCAGACGGTCAACTATATAAAAATGCAGATAACATAAATTGTTCTGGCATGGTTGATATGGTAAACCTTTTGCATCCAAGCATTGGTGTTAAAAATCTGAGGTTGAAATGGAAGAAATTTAAGCACTTGGCCGGTCAAGTTGGTGGAGCAAGGAATATATTTTGTGAACTGTTTGGACAAGATAAAGCTGAAAACACCTTTTGGTTGGACAGTTCATCAATAGAGAAGGTTTGTTGTTTTCTCAGTGACTACTGTTTCTAATTAAACAACTCGATACTATATCTTTTATGTTTCTTGTGTGCCATTGGATTTTAAATTCTAGTTATGCTTACACCAATTTTAAAATGATAATGTCAGTCCATTGTATATTGAAAGTTGTTTGGTAAGTTTTATGGCTTAGACTTGCTAGTTACAATTCTTCTTAGCATGCTTTTTGAAGGTTTTAGTTGAAATTTTGACATTAGCATAGTCTTTTACTCTTTTATGGTGGTTTTAGTTATGCTCATAAAACTACGATCTCTTACGGTGGTTATTGTCTTTCTTTTCTTTAATGTTCAGAGAAGAGCACGATTTTCATTTATGGGAGGAAAAGGTGGAACTCTTTGGAAGCAAGTGACCTTTAAATTGTCTGATAAAAGGTTTGAATGAACATTAATTTGGGCAATTTTTGCATTTAACTTTTAGTTTTTGTTTAACTGGCCGTGGTTTTAACATGCTAGTGTCATACAAAATCACATAACTACTACCTTGTTATTCTTGCTGGTTCAACTTTTACAATTAATTTTTACATTAAAGCTCTTATGAGCATTATTATCTTGGATTAAAGTGGTATATATTGCATGTTTTAGTGATACAACTTTGAAGGGCAGAGGTCTTCTATCTGTTCAGGATGCTCTAGGCTCTACCAAACATTCATTTTTGGAAGAAGGTTTTTTTGACTTTCTGAAAAAGGTATTAGTGAAATTACAGCTTGTGGTGTAGTCTTCCTGTGCGTAGCAATGATATCTTAAATGCCTTTTTACCAATTCCAGTTTTAAATGATATTTGTTGCTTGATCGTGTTTCAGGAGCTCCTGTCATTTTGTTATGATGAAAAGGATTATGAAGGACTTCCATTTGACTTTCATGGTGGATATATCGGTTACCTCGGGTATGCAGTTAAGTTTAATTAAAATCTACTATTCTTGGACCATCTTTTCCCTCTTATCCACTTTAGTGCATGGATTGGGTTTTGTTGTTTTATCTTGTGCGAAACCGGTTCCTCAGAGACTTGTTCTTTTACAAAAACATGATAGAAAAGATTTCATTTATACTCTAGCAATGTATTGGTCGACTTTCCTATGCTTTAAATATTTTTTACCATGCTCTGCAAATCCTTTAGTGGTAATTGTTTTGTATTGACTAGACTCAGTTGTGCTATATATGTCACATTGGCACAAATATATATTTGGCCAGCCGTTGTTTTCTCGACCATAACCCATTCAACTGAAATGGGAAATGCCGGTTCAGTTTGTTTGTCTGCTTGTGTTTCTAATGATTAATTCAATTCTGGCATCTTCAAAGAAAACCCCTTAGAGTAATGCAAGGACCGTTCCAATAAAAATGATTTCTCATTGAATATCTATCACTAGCACATCAAATATTTAATTTCCCACGTCTTGTCTACATGGCTCTTAAGTTAGATTACTTATGTTCTCTGATTCTGCAATGCAGGTATAACCTAAAAGTTGAATGTGGTATGGATTCTAATCGCCACAGATCCAGGACACCAGATGCTTGCTTTTTCTTTGCTGATAACCTTGTAGTTATTGATCACCGCAATGATGATGTATACATACTGTCTATAGATGAAGTATGCAGACCTTTGACACCATGGTTGGATGATACAGAACAGAAGCTTCTCAACTTAAAAACTTCTGCTACAGGGGAGGGAAAGAAGCCAACTTTACCGGCTCTAAGATCTTTGCAGTGTCAAGGAAGTTTTCTTGCTGATAAATCAAGAGAGGCGTATATAAAAGATGTTGACAAGTGCCTGGAATACATTAAAGATGGTGAAAGTTACGAATTATGTCTGACAACTCAGATGAGAAAAAGAATAGGGGACATAGACTCATTGGGGCTCTACCTTCATTTAAGAGAAAAGAATCCAGCACCATATGCTGCCTGGCTTAATTTTTCAGACGATGACCTATGCATCTGCTGTTCTTCCCCAGAGCGGTTCTTACGATTGGATAGAAACGGTGTACTTGAAGCGAAGCCCATTAAGGGTACCGTAGCTCGTGGTGCAACACCGGAGGAAGACGAACAACGTAAACTACAGCTGCAATATAGGTAACATGAATCTCTTCTATTTCAACGGGATTAAAACAATTACAGCATATACTGTTTTATAATGTGCTATGCCCCTAACATTTTGAATCTCTTCTTTCCCTTGCATTCTCTATCTCTACAGTGAAAAGGATCAAGCTGAAAATCTGATGATAGTTGATCTTCTGAGAAATGACCTTGGTCGTGTCTGCGAGCCTGGCTCAGTTCATGTGCCCCATCTTATGGATGTGGAATCATATGCTACAGTTCATACTATGGTGAGCACAATTCGTGGGCAGAAGCGGTCAGATGTGACTGCAATCGACTGTGTGAGAGCAGCATTTCCGGGTGGTTCAATGACGGGTGCACCAAAATTGAGATCCATGGAACTTCTTGATTCAATCGAAAGTAGTTCTCGAGGTATCTACTCGGGCTCCATTGGATTTTTCTCATATAACCAGACATTTGATCTGAATATAGTTATTAGAACTGTTGTTATACACGAGGGTGAAGCTTCAATAGGAGCTGGGGGAGCCATTGTTGCCTTATCAAATCCTGAAGACGAGTACGAGGAAATGGTTTTGAAAACACGAGCTCCAGCGAAAGCTGTACTGGAATTTTTATAGGGATTGACATATTCTTCATAGCATTTTCACATATTTCCTCACGGTCAGTGTTGTATTGTTGAAGAAACTTATACAGGCCTGGGCAAAATACCAGGCCACATAGCGTTGCTTACTTATTGATTCATGATTGAATTTGTCAAAACAAATAAAGGATGTTTCTAATAATCTCATTGCAATTCCTCTCCATTGGAGCAATCTCGATTCTGGACTCGCTCTGCCCTTGGCAATTCCACAAATGATCTCAAAGCGTCTTGTTCATTCTCAATGTGCCTGGCTAGATTCATCTGGAAAAAAGTGAGAATCAGTTCTTGCTTGCCTTTTAAGTTACAAATTAAGATAAAAAGAAGACCTACTAAAGATGAAAAAGTCCAAACTTTTGTTAATTTGGCAAGTGTTCATAGATTATCATTTTCTCTTCAACAACCTAAAATCCTAACAAGGTTCATGTGTTAGAGTTTGGAATCGGGACGACTTCATACCGAGGAGTAGGTATTAGGAATCAATTCCTCAAGAATGCATATTGCTTACTATAACCATATCAGTTAATTTACTTACAATAACCTCGAGTTACTAGTAAATTTAGCAATCAAATTATTTTAATTTTGACCCCTCTAGAGAATAATGTAGTGATGGTAATCTTTCTCGGTTTTCTCTCCCAGTATTGGTGCTTCCACTGCCATAAACGTTGGTATGAACCCTCCATTCTTTGCCTCCCCGAAACTCGAAATCGATTTCGTCATTGAAATTTGACACGACTCGATCTATCAACAAGTGGAGAAATTCTACATTCATAAAATTTCAGTTCAAGTTATCCCGACTCTTTACTTTCGACCAATTTGGTTCGGTACATCATTTTCGACTACTGTAAAAAAATAAAAAATAACGTCACCCGAAACAATTAGTCAACTACAAATGGATCCGGGTTAGTAGGTTTATTCAACCCGTAAATCCGACCCGAAAGATTTAAACCTTCCTACTCCGTATGGTCCTACTCGTACCAAATACCAGCCCACCAAACAAAGCGAGTTGAGGTCGACCAAAGAGTAGTGGTGGTTCCTGGTGGTAGGTGAAGTTACAAGTGAGTTGGTGATCATCTACCCCTTTATCAATCCAAAACACATCACCTGTTTCCTTTGCTAATTCTGCTTCAGCAATTTTGTTCCTTTTTTGTTGTTGGTGAGCTGAGATTTAGTGAACTCAATTCAATGGCTTCTTCGTCTCTCTCATCCAAACCGTTTCTGGGTTCTGCTTTAAGGACCGAAGGGCTTTCTGGGTTGTGCTCTGATCTTCAAAAGTTGTCCCCCTCCGTTCAGTTCTTGGTCCGACCACGAACCTTCAAGAAGCTCCGTCAGTCTCTCTATCTCTCTATGTATTCATTTCCGTTTTATTCAATAAAGTCTATGACTTTATCAGTATTCCATGTCGCCCATGTCTATTTCTGTTTGCTTGCTTGGAATTGTTTAGCTCAAATCATTGAAGAATGCTCTATATGATGCTGTGTGTTAAACTTGATCCTTTGGTGTTTTATTTAAGTTCTTTCGTTGCATTGTGTGAGAAATTTGTTATATGCAATGTCGTTCCTGAATTTGTTTTGTGCTTAGAGGAAAATCATCTATGTTTTGCGGTGAGTTTCTTAAAATGACCTTGATCTTTCAAATGAAGAGCATGAATCTTTATTTGTTTGGTCTGAAAAATCATGAATTGTTCTCTTGAAAATGATAAGTCAATGGTATTGTTGTGACTTTAAGTAGATAATGCAAGCATATAAGTTTAAAAAATTGGGTGCCCGTGTTTAGTCTAATTGAGGAAGGGTTTGTAAGGCACGTTTGGTTCTATTTGAATTTTTAGAATGAATGGGGGGATTGTAGTAAGTTAGAAGTCAGAACTTTCGATGCTGAAATATTTGCTACTGGATTTCAGAGGTGCAGGCAGCTGGGAGTACTTTTGGGAATTACTTTCGTGTTACAACTTATGGAGAGTCTCATGGTGGTGGTGTTGGTTGTGTAATTGATGGAGTTCCTCCTCGGAGACCCTTATCTGAAGCAGATTTGCAAGCAGACCTAGACAGAAGGTATTTTGATATAGAGCTTTCCTTTACATGTTCATTTTAAAATTCGTCGGTAGTTGTGGATGCCTCTCCTAATTTGCATTTTGTCATTTGTATGGTTGATATTCTCTATTTCATGTTCATTTTAAGGACTTTTAGCAGTATGTCTTTTTTAATGTTCATTGTATGCTGAGAAGACAATGTTCTTCCTCAGATATATTTGATATGTTTGATATTAGTTTAATTTGCTTCCCATTATAATCTTGGAGAAGCTTCCTTTATAGTTATTGCTGTCTGATTTATTTTGATTCAAACTTTTTCATGGGTTAGTGATTAGAGTTGTTGTAAGCAGGAGGCCAGGTCAAAGCCGAATTACTACCCCTAGGAAGGAAACTGACACATGCAGGATACTTTCAGGAGTCCATGAAGGTTAGATCTTTGTGGATTTTTGTGGTTCAGCCTTTTTTTATTCGTTTCTTTTTAATTTCTCTTCAATTAATAAAAGTGCTTCTCAATTCATCATTGCGTACTCTGATTGTGATGATATATTATTAATTCAGGATTGACTACTGGGACACCAATTCATGTGTTTGTACCCAATACTGATCAGAGAGGACGTGTAAGTATCTAATGCTTAGGCCATATATGAAGTTGAAAGCAAATGGATGGAGGGTTAATAATCTTTATTCGTCATGTGTTTGATTTAATTATTGTTATTTTTGTAGTTTTTTGGGCTATCAAATCTGTACTTTTCAAGTAGGTTATGAGTAACTCCAAATACTTGAGAACATGCTAAGTAGTCTATTTAATTATGTAATTTTTGCTTAAAACTATACAAAGCTTAACTTTGTTGAAGTGGATATCTGGATGTGAAGATCTCATGCGGACATAATTCCCACCAATGGTTCTTACAGTGTGCAGCATTTGAAATGAAGTTTCATTGCTTTTAGATGAAATCTGTACCTCCATTTACTCTGTAGAGTTATGCTTTTGATGTTTCAAATTTATAATATTCTACTGTTCTAGTACTACTGTACTACATAGATCTATGCACTTATGTGACACAAGTATATGAGTTGATAAACAAACTGTGAGGCCTGTGGAACTCATTAAATGGTTTACTGTTGTGTTTCTATATGATTTCGTTACTCATAATATATTGCATAGTTTAAATTGACCATCACATGTGTGCTTTTTACAAGTCTATCACTTGTACAGTAGAGCTGTTTTGTACTCATGTGACACTTCTTATAGTGCGTACAAGGTTTACCATAATTCTTGTTGTATTCTTAGGATTATGACGAAATGTCGATAGCTTATAGGCCTTCACATGCAGATCTCACATATGACATGAAGTATGGTATCAGATCAGTGCAGGTAACGTCTTTTAAATTTAACCATTGAAAGGTTCACAAGCATATTTATAAATTGCAAATATATAGATCTTAACCCAATCTTTAATTGAAGGGTGGTGGTAGATCTTCAGCTAGAGAAACAATCGGAAGAGTTGCTGCAGGAGCGGTTGCGAAAAAAATCCTTAAGGACTTCTCAGGAACTGAGGTGAGTGTGTGCTTGTTTGTGTGTGGGCGTGTGCATGCATGCTTTTCTGTGAAGTTTGGTGAACTTTCTGAATGACTTTAGTTTATTTAACACTATGCAGACACATACACATATTTGCTAATGTCATAACTTTCCAGTTTCACCCCTGTTGTGTTCATGATTCTATATCAGTATTGTTCACTCCATGCATGTCCTTGATTAATTACGTGACAGTGCCTGAAACTGTAGTCCATTCAGTTTTTGTGTTGCTTGCTGCTTATATCTTGCACTTGATGATGTACCTTGTCAAATTGCAAATTCAACAAGCAATAAATACCTAATAAATATCTTAATTTTGACCTAATAAATTCAAAGGTGTGGTTATTTTTGCTTGTTGTTACTTGTTGCTTAGTAAGTTCATTTAGGGCACCTCTTCCAAATTTTCTCTTTTGGGCATCTGAGACTCAAGACTTGTGTCCAGCTGTGTTCAATGCTTAGAAACTTACCTATTTATTTGCATAGATAATCACAAAGTTATCAAAATTTTGGGCATTTTGTCGTGAAAATTATTGTTATCATTATCTTATAATAATAGTTGTGTCTAACAAGTAAATATATGATCAAGAATAAATGTTATTCCTACACATACGTATTTGCATGTTCCATCTAGAATTTTTGAAGAGGATGTGCTGGACACCCCATGTCCGTGTCAATCCACGACACTTTTGTCTGCGTCCTCAAAACATAGTGAACAGGCAATTGGAAAATTGGAGCTTTTAATATCAGTTGTCCTTTAAATTGATCGAAAAGCTTCAGAACTTCATTGTCCAGTTTGCTATCATAGCTGTAATATAGTATAGGAAACAGTGAGTCCATAAGTTATGATTAGCATTTCCTTTTACTTGCTGAACTTCTTGTTGTTTAATTTATAAATATTTACCTCAATGTTTGTCACATCTTCAGGTTTTTGCTTATGTTTCACAAGTTCACAAGGTTGTACTCCCAGAGGACTTGGTTGATCATTACACTCTGGCACTTGATCAGGTGCGATAATGCCATAATGGATACTAATTTGAAATTTAGTGTAGGAAACCCTATATATATATATAATATATTTGTGTATATATATATACATATATACACAAATATATATACACAAATATATTATATATATATACTGACACATGTGTGGCTAGCTTTGTTGAACGTCCATATATATAAGTTTTAGAATCCGTGCAAGGCATTACATTTCAAGTTGTGTCCCAATCCATTTTCTAGAGTGAAGTGCAGACTAAAAATCAGAATGGTTCTGTAATCTAGAAAGTAGTAATCAGGTAGGCTCCTCCATGGCCTCCATGGAGACACCCTCTTTCACAGTATCGCATCCCTAGAAACTTGAGTATCTCATTTTGTAGCACGATCTTTTATGAAATGATACTAACTCAAAATTTTCTATGTCCTTGTCACATCTGGCCACATTTCCTGAGTTATTGACTACAGTATTGCTCACTCTTCCAAATGTGGAAGAAATTTCCCTTTTCATAAAATTGTCTTCCTAATTGTTTTCCCACTTTCAAACCTGTAGCTGGTAAATTTAAAGAGATACTCGGTATATGCTCTCTGTTCCCCTTAGTAACTGATGCAACATAAAACCTACTCAGTATTGATGCATTGTTACCTGAGGTTTCAAGTTTTTAAAGTAAGAAACACAACCATTGTTGTGCAGCTTACTCTTTTAAGTATTTAAAATATTTTCTCAATTATGTGGATATTTGAAGTACTTATTGACAGTCATGTTTTAAATTTTTAATTATTCACCAGAATTCTTTTGTATATGTCTTTAAAAGTGGTACCCTTGTGATAATTCTTGTTCAATTCTGCATGCTCGCTCATTAACTGCACTGGTCTTTTTGTGAAACATTGCCAGATAGAGAGTAATATAGTTAGGTGTCCAGATCCTGAATATGCAGAGAAGATGATTGCTGCCATTGATGCTGTTAGGGTGAGAGGGGAATCAATTGGTGGTGTTGTCACATGCATTGTTAGGAATTGCCCACGGGTATATTCTCTCTCTCTCTCTCTCTCTCTCTGAGCTTTTATGCATGTATCTGTATGCATGTTCCCTAGTACATGCTTCTCAGTTTTTTAGATTGGGGTGCAGGTTCTTCTTCATTAAGTCATCTATGCAGTACTGAAGATTCAGTTTCTTGTATTCCAGGGTCTTGGTTCGCCTGTCTTTGACAAACTTGAAGCTGAACTTGCTAAAGCTTGTATGTCATTACCTGCAACAAAAGGTTTTGAATTCGGAAGTGGATTTGCAGGTTAAGATTCACAAACTTGTCGTCTACTTTCGAATGGGGGTTTTGCCTACAGAATGATAGCTATAATTTTTTCAAGTTCTTACTATTAATGATGATCTATCAGGTACCTTTTTAACTGGGAGTGAACATAATGATGAGTTCTATGTGGATGAACAAGGACGAGTCAGGACAAGAACAAATCGCTCTGGTGGGACACAGGTATATATTCGAGATTTCAATTAGTTACTTCTATTTGTAGAGAAAGTTGTTAAAATGTTTTTCTTGACCATGTCTGGAACACTGAGATTGTGCATGTGGCATTTAGGGAGGAATATCTAATGGGGAAATCATAAACATGAGGATAGCTTTCAAGCCAACAGCTACAATTGCAGTAAGTCTGATCTCTCTCTCTCTCTCTCTCTCTTACTCTCTCTCTCACACACACACACCTTAGGAACTTGAGAAAAGTTAGGGAAAGAAAGGAAGTTTTAGGTTGCTGAATCTTGACAAAACTGTCATGGTTTTGTGATACTTGTGCAGAGGAAGCAGAATACGGTGACTAGAGATAAGAAGGAGACTGAACTAATAGCCCGTGGTCGCCATGATCCTTGTGTTGTCCCGCGAGGTATGTCCGTGAGGCATCATCTTGGCCTTTCTATACTTTCTCCTTTCAATTAAAGTAATCCTTGCAGTTGCAAATTATCTCCATATCTCAGTGTTTTTGTAACTATGTTTTCTATTATGCTGTTCTTTGGATATAGTCTTCTATGTCTTTCAGTAACAAGTTGTCTGTATTACATTGGAAATATAGCTCCATTCCGTATCTTCACTTTTTGTTCTTGCTTACATGGTTGAAAGCTGAAGATTTACTGGAAGTTTTTGTTTTGGAATGGTGCAGCGGTTCCAATGGTGGAGGCTGGAGTAGCGCTGGTGCTCATGGATCAATTAATGGCTCAATATGCACAATGCCATCTGTTTCCTTGCAATCCGGAAGTACAAGAACCCCTTTCCAAAGTGAACCCCCTTCCAACTATGTCTTTGTCATAGTTTCGTTTTCCATGTCTTGGTGTTTTGATGTTATATACCATGCTTTTACTTTTTTGTTTTTGGTAATAAAACATGATTTACGTTCAAAATATCTGATTTGTAGATCTAATAGTAAGCCAATGAAATTTCTTTTTGAGTAGTAACCTTATGATATTCATTTTTGAATGTTCTGTGTTATGTAATGTATGGTTCTTTGTTCCAGTTCAGCCTTGCAATTGAATCAAGCTAAACCTGAAAATGCAATTAGTTTAGATGGTATCACGGTACCCACATATAGGCTATAGATGATGAATCAAGTATGAATGAATATAAGGACTTGCAATGATTGAAGTATGAATATTTGCACACTTGAATCAAATCTGAACCCAAGAAGCCGAAAATTTTAAGAAAAACATTAGATAGAAATTTGAATGCTCGTTCCACTTTTCTAGCTAGCACTTGCAATGTCATACCCTGCTTTGTAAACAGTTCCATATATCTTCGTGAATGGTGCAAAGAATGTTCTCCTTGTTGCACTAGGAAAATAAGACCTCAAGGAGCCTAGTGTCATATTTGATTGGAAAAAAAATATATATAAAAAAACTAATATCAATGAACATAACAATAACCGAGGATTACCGGGAGAAAATTGAGGTGGGAATTGGTCTATTGTGTTATATCTCTAAACTTGTTCTCGCTCTCTCTCTCTCCACATTTCTCTTCAGTCTTTCTCTCAACTCCTTCTCTGCCACCATGCCACGCATGCCCTCCGGATCCGAACACACCGATCTCTCATCTCATATCATCTCCCACAAACAAAATCCTCATTCTTCTTCTTCTTCTTTTTGTATTCACAGAGAAGGAACACCCCTCCTTCAAACAAACCCTATTTAATCGTGTATGATCCACTTTAGACCTGAAATTTCCAAACCCATCGAGGCTGAAACATGTCGTCCTTGGACTCATTTCATAACGACGATGAACCCCAGAACCAGTCCCCCACCACTCGACCTTTCGAGGACGATGGATACATGGGCTATGACTCGTCGTTCAACCCTCCCTCCCAAGACGATTTCCCGCCATCCGACCCACCGCCTCCACCGCTCCACTCGGATTTCCAGGACGACGCCGTTCTTCCCAACGACCAACATCAGCAGCAGCACTCACCCGACCCCTACGGAGGAGGAGGAGGATTCGGAATAGAAGCCTCTGACTCCAATGACTACGCATCGCCGTTTGAGTCGGCGATGGGAAATGGAGATGGTGGTCATGATGCTGACATTTTCACTTCCGAAGGGCCGGTGCTTCCGCCCCCAGAGGAGATGCGCGAGGAAGGCTCTGCACGCCGCGAATGGCGGCGTCTAAATGCAATCCATCTCGAGGAAAAAGAGCAAAGAGAAAAGGAGATGCGAAACCAGATTATCGAAGAAGCTGAGGAGTTTAAACGAGCTTTTTATGAGAAAAGGAAGCTGAATTGTGAAACTAACAAGGCTAACAACAGAGAAAGAGAGAAGCTGTATATAGCCAACCAAGAAAGCTTCCACAAAGAAGCTGACAAGCATTACTGGAAAGCAATAGCGGAGATCATTCCTCGTGAGGTCCCTAATATTGAGAAGAAGAGAGGGAAGAAAGATCCTGATAACAAGCCTTCCATCGTTGTCATCCAGGGTCCAAAACCCGGGAAACCTACCGATCTTTCTAGAATGCGCCAAATATTCCTCAAGCTGAAACAGACCCCTCCGCCGCACATGATGCCTCCTCCACCGACACCCGCCAAAGACGGCAAGGATGGAAAGGAAGGGAAAGACACAAAGGAAGAGAAGGATGCAAAGAATGGAAAAACAACTGCAGCTGCAAAAACACCGGTCTCACCTTCCAAGGGTGTTACTGCAAAGAATGGTACAAAGGAACCAGAGGCTCCTGCTGAACCAAAAGGTGAGCAGGCCGCCGAACATGGGGGTCAGCCACCTGCTGAAACCAAAGGCGAACAACCTTCAGAAACCAAGGGTGAGCAACTTGCTGCTGAAACTGGGCCAGCCCCTACAGAGTGATGATGATACATCATCATGTTTTTATTGTTTTGTTTTCATTCGATCATCAGGAAGAATAAGCACAGTTATACATTGATGCTCCAGAGTCTGCAGCGTGGAGTGTACAGACTGCAGAGATTTCTTTCTAATTTGCTTTAGGGTTTTGTAGGGTAGTTTTATATTATATGAGCGAAACTACTTTATTGCGTTCAAAGGAAAAAATGTACTCAGACTTTCTTTTTTCTTGGAGCCATGCATGATGTGATGCAACGATGCAGAGAACGATAGATTGATGGTGATTTCATTTGATGCTAATGAATTGCAGATCAAAGATCGAGAATAGGAATTAAGAGCATCATACGTGAGATGTTCCATGTACCTCTCCATTTTCTCTCCCTTTTGTTTTTTGTTTCTTAGCGCTCTTGAATCTAGACAACCCTACAACTAACCTCAGTATTAGGCTCCTCGATCAAGCCTGTTGTCCCTCATAGCACTCCTAGAGCTCCTCCTCCTTACAATAGCGGCGATCCACCATGCAGTAGCGTCTTGAGCTTCGCTGTGTTTTCAATCTCTACCAAACCACACTTGGGGTGTCCATGAAAGGCAATAGGCAGAAGTCGAAATGGAAAAGGTGAATCCAACACATACATTCTCACAAGCCAAAATGCAATCTCATGAATGTCCACGCTCATTCTCATAAACAAAGGTATGCTTTACCCTAATGTAATTATGTATGCAAAAGGAATGAATTAGAACCAGCAGAAATTATCACATCATCATGTTATTTTAGATGTGGTTCGATTTGATTTGTCTGGCAAACAATAAAACTTATATTGTTTGATCAAGCTAATATAGGGAATGAGATAAATTATACTAGGCAAACAAAACTAAATTATAATTAACAAAGAAAATTCTTAGACAAGACGCTGTGATATTAATATTATACAGCTAGCCGAGGTTCGGCTAATCCTGGCCACTATCACATCTATGATATAGCATTACTATACTCTTAATCAAACTTTTCGAACTCCATGCCCCTATGTATAACCAATAACATTTTAAGTTTTTAAAACTATAAAAACAGTAACTAGATACTAGCATCACACCAGTAGGGTTCTATGAATCACTCCTAGAGGCCTTAGGCATCACACCTAGGGTTAGGTTGTTGCATGGAGAGAATCAAAAGCTTTAAATTTTGTTCATTGATCGATTGTCAAATCTAAGGACGAAGATTTCCCTTCTGTAAACGTACCCTAATCGAAACCCTGGAAAAGAAAAGTACTATATCCCTTAATAAAATAAATCAAAACATTAACAGCAATAACCGTAATAAGATGCTGTTAAAAACAAAAGAAACCCCAGCCTCAATTATCATCTAGCTAGCAATTAATCAAGACAAAATTAACCTTAGCGCGCGGTTTATTTGCCATTCTTAATTAATTACTTTTTATCATAAACATGTTTACTACTGCCACATGCATAATGTGATTGGTTCTCAAGCTTAAACACCCTTTGTTTCAGGCTTTCAGCAAAGCGATGTAATCGTATACACTGAGATTAAGATATGTATGTCCATGTCTTGGAATCGAGCAGCACCACGTCTTGGAATCGATCAACTTGGTTAGAAGTTGATTCCTAGCTAGCTCCTTGGTGCTTGATTATTTTCGTCCTCTTTCTTTTGTGTCTTGGAATCTTCGAGTCCGTTGGAATAATTGTTTGTTCATAATTTCTAAGATGACATTTCGGTCCTCTAATATCTACCGAGAAGGGAATAGAGTTGTCTATGCTTGGGTAAATTTTGGTTCGTCTTTTTCCGGAATAGTTTGATGGAGTTCGCCTCCTTCATTTATCGTTCCACACTATACAAATGACCGGTTAGGTTTTTCTCAATTCGTTTTTGTTAATGTGTATTTCATTATGCTTGTTTTCTGTTTGAGAGGCCTTAATTGGTTTGGTCCCCCTCCCTTGTATTCTCTTTTTCTTTTAATTTCATGGAGTGATAGAGAGGATTCTCCTCTTCTATCTCTCTTATTTTCTGCTGGAAAAAAAAAAAGCTTTCATTTTCATTTGGAAAAAGTTAACGATAAAGTTTCACATATGCCCATTTCTACTCCGATCCCATCATGCAGTGAAAAACCTAATAACTAAAAATGGCTTACAACCAATTCTGCAACTGAAAGTGAAATTAAAGAACGCTATGACGTACATCTAATGATACAATCAATTATTATGGCTATAGTATTCTATTCAAACTTTTCTAACTCCATGTCAACACCATGGTTGCAACCACCTTATTATAATTGGAACAGTCCAATTGATTCTTGTTGTGGTCAAATTAACTTGATGATGTCCCAATAGACTGCTTAACCACCTCGTCCGATCATGAAAAACAAAGGGTTCTGATCGAGTATGTATGTATAGCTCCACAATATACAATACATATATAATTAGATTCAAAGCATAAAGATCGATGAGAATTAACATGCTAGCATGAAATTTTGTTTTCTTCGAGTTGTCGTATCTTTGATTATATGGATCATATAATGCAAGGACATGATCGAGTTGTAGTGTCAATGTTCTCCAAAGTACTAAAACAAAATGGGCAATATGTGTGGACAAGGGGATTGATGATGACTCGATGAGAGACTAAAGCAAACCCTAATACAATACAAATAAGTAAGCTAGCTAAAGTAGATTCCTTTATAAAGTGTTCATTTTTTTTTGGAAAGGAGGGCTAGAAAGCTAGCTATGCCCTTGTCCGGCCGTGCCTTGATTAAAGATTAAATCTGAAGAATATAAAAGGGGGACATGAAGTCTAAACTCCGAGATTTACAATAAATTGCAAAGAGAACGACCCGAATATAAGAGTCTCCGCTATGAACACGTATTCTCCCACACATCAAATAACACGTATTACTTTATAAAGTTTTGGTCATACATGAAATGTGCAACCAAGCATTGTGTAAGATAGGTGACTAAACAACATCAATCGAGCTATTAATTTTAGAAAAGAATATTTCTTTAAACAACCAAAACTAAAAGGTGTATACACTTTTACTATGGATTTGGAGAAGATCATTTGGTTTTAATTTTCTGAAAGCGAACCACCTGTTTGTGAAAAGATCAGTACCTGTGCAAGTGGGAGTTAATCAAGCCTAGCTATCTAATTTGTAATGATTAATGTGCTCATGATATATATGTACGTTCTTAATTATTGGATAGCTCTTCAATTTACTATTGTCTTGTTACATCATGGTGTCTTATATTTCATTTAATCAAAGCTTATCTCATTTCTCAATCAATACGTAAGGTGGATGTCTATTCTAATATTGATAACGTCTATCTTCATAATACATCTGGTACGTATTGCATAGCCCCTTAATCAAATCGACATGTTTATTAATTTCATGATTAAATTCATTCTTTAATTGGCGTGCATACTCAGTTTGATCGAGCTAATGGAAACGTAGACGCATGCAGTGAACCTGGTAGACGATACAAAAGTGTTAGAGTATCTTTGGTGGTCTATTTAACATGAATTGCAACTAGAACAAGTAATTTAGAGGAAGATGTGTCTTAAAAGTTGATGATCACCACATGTTTCTTGTAGTTATTGGCTAATTTAGTTGTTGTGATGATAGTCATTCCTTTACTTCTTTTGATGATTAGCGATAGAGATGGACGGGTGTTCGAACTTGGAATTCAACCTAGGATCGATGTTGAAGTAAATGCTCCTAACCATTAAAGTTAATTATTAGCTTTGATAATTTGTTTTTGATCGAGCTCTCTTGTAAAAGGCAACACATATATTCTCAAAAGTTCAAACTCATTCTCATATACAAATGTTAATGCATGCTTTCAGATTTTTTTAATTATGTAAAAAAAAAAAGAATTAAGGATGATAAACTAAACCAGCATAAATTATATATCAACACATCATCATGTCAAGTTTTATTTTATAATTGTGATTTGATTTGTCTGGCTAGCCAACGGCTTCATAATTTGAGCTATTATATGGCATGCAATGTGTGGATAGGGGATGATCGAGAGTAATAATTGATGCAAACAAAACTAAATTATAATTAAGAAAGCAAATTCTACTATAAATTAGTATATATAAACGATCATCCACTAATTCTAGAGAAGACGTTGTGGATAATATTATGCTTGAGAGAGAGAGAGAGAGAGAGAGAGAGAGAGAGAGAGAGAGAGAGAGAGAGAGAGACAGAGCATCATTTTAGGATTAGCGACCTAACAATACACTATTTTGGCAAAAAGAGAAACACAATGTAATAATGCTAATTAGAAAGATAGCTTACCAACCAATTTCCACACAGAAAAGCCAATACACAAGGAATTTAAGAAAGAAAAATAAAAAAACAAGAAGATGATTGAAAAAGAGGCTTAGCAACCAATCAAGAAATACGACTTTCAAACAACGACTATTTTTGTCCAAGTCTACTTAGCCTCCATAGATATTTCTAATTAACTTGTTTTGATTCTAATAAGATTATAGGGTTAATAGGCATTTTTACATATAACGCCACCGACAGATACAAAGATGGACATTCTTCATGTTACTATAGCAAATTAGCAATAGTTGAAATCCAAAAGTTAAGTTGACTCTGGTATATATTGTCTTCAACAATGGCAATACATTGAAACAAAGACTAGTGGGCAAGACCAAATATGGAATTTAAGTACGGTTTTCATCCTTAATTTGTCAACAAAAAAGGGTTAAGGGAGAGTTTTTACTTTATACTTTTCATATATGCATAGCATATAGGCCGGAAAGGATCTTATTAAGATGGGGTAAATATGTAGCCTACTAGGGTTGGGAATATGCACTATTACATTACTCAAAATGCAAAAAGGGAAGAGCTACCAACCTCACAATGTGGCCATGATGTAATCCATCCCTAAACTTTTCAAAAAGCCGGTTAATGCGGAGTAATATTGGTCTAATGGATAAGTTATATATGCATTTAAAGGAAGTGATGTGAGAGATAAACACATGAATGTATGTAATTTGTAGTAATTATGATTGGTCATCTCTAAATCTTTAAAGAAAACCAACTAACGCGGAGTTATGTTGGTCAAATTTTTAGTTTGTCTATATTTTGAGCACATGATTGCATATATGCAATTTGTGTGGGAGGAGAGTCACATCCCTTTATGTTAATTAAGGTTCAGACAAAGTAGAAGTTAATTTTATTAATAAAGTTGCTTACCACAAGTAATGGTTATATGCTTATAGCCTTGTAGGTTTGGCTGCATATACTATGCATGTAATAAGTCCTTTTCAAATAAAGCAATAGTTAATTAGCCAAAAAAAAAATTAAAGCAATAGTTACATTTTGGTTTCCTTGATCATGATAAAATGGGAGAAAACTAGTTACACTTTGCGATCAACTTTTCACTTTTTTCTCATTGTTTGCTTTTGCCCATTTAGTCAACCAACTTTTTACTTTTTATTACTTACAGTTATATGCCCATCTCTTATTACTAGAGATTAGTTGAACCCTGTATATAAACAGTTCTGGAAACTGCTTAAAAGTATATTTAGGTTCCGAAAGCTAATGCTCAATGTTTGCTCGAGTTGCAAAGTGAACACCAACATCGTATGTAACCGAACAGTTCTATAATGTTCTAAAGCATTAATATGATTTTTACTTGTAAACCGTTAAATTTAACCAACGGCCGAGTATAAGAATATAAGCGGTTAACGATTGAATTGCACATGACCACTGTAGAATGGTCGTATGTGACCATATATTAGCATGAAACCCAAACCATATCGTTTTGCCCCCAATCATTCATTTGAATCACTCTGCATAAGTAATAAGGGCCATAGAAGGGTTTAGGGTATGGTTTAGGGTGATCATCACTATGGTGTCAAGACTCAAGAGTAACCCAGTGTGGTGGTGATAAACTTTTTGGGCATGAAGTATGAACAGAATCATTCTTGTAGTATATTAAAGGTATTGCATGTTGATTGCTATGTGTAGGAGCTGCGCTGACCCTTCTACATGAAGATATAAGCTTTACTTGCATATGTGTAAGTATAAGCTCTATCATCAAAAGATGGGAAAAGCCTGGTCATGCTCAAAGTTTCAAACCCACTAAATCATTTGCTATTATAGTCAATAAGGGACAAAGGAAAAGCTTTAACCGCGTGAAAGCTACCCCAAGAAAGGTTAAAAAAAAACCACTCAATGAGACCAAATCAAATTAAAGTTTCATCATGTATGTAACACCCACCACCACTACATAAAACTCAGACCATGTACAAAAAGAAGTTGAAGTTTTCTTTCTTTGAACAATCATCAAACTTACAAATAGAAGAGGACCCTCAAACCTATATTATACAGTTCATGCCCAATAAAAAAAAAAACTTTTTCTCCCCCTGGAAAGGTTCCAACATCTAGGACCCAGGAGATATGGTCAGTTGCTTGAAAAAGATACTCACTCTGAAACCACCACACTACATTCTACTATAATCAAAATGAGAAAATATTGAAGGGTAACAAAAACCAAATGCCAAAGACAGAAACAAAGAGCTTTGGCAATTTTTTAATTCTGGGTTTTCATAAGGTAGCTCTACCACCACTACCCACCCTCAAGTTTCTTGAGACTAGCTAGGATGAAAAATGGAAAAGCATTTGGAAAAGTTGTAAAAATATAAAACTGAAAAGGGTATGTAACCCTAAACCCTCAATTTGAAATGCAATAGATTCACACCTGAATATTTGGATTCTTGTTTGTTTGACCTTAAAAGCTATTAATCTCTCTGTCCCTCTCTCTCTCTTTCTCTCTTATGCTTTTTCTCCACCTTGGTTTCTAGCCATTGTTGAAAGGTAGAGTGGAGACCCACAATGTATGGTCCTTTGGTGGGCAAAAAAATCCCCACTAAGATTTTCCACCCTTTTACTTTCATCACTTTCCTTTTCCTCTCTTCTTCTCCATCTTTTTTTTTTTCCCCTTCCTTTATAATGAGCCTCCATTATCCTGCAATTGAATCACATAATTTACTGTTATATTTCAAGCTATACAAGTAAAGTAAAAAAAAGCACATTTGTAATCTGCATATATGAGTCTTGCTTCAAATCACAATCTTGAGCTAAGGTTTGAGCTAAGGTTTACATGTCTTTTTCAATCTAGACCTTTCATTAAGAAGAAAAATTCTCCACACACTCAAGATAACAACTAGCTTTAATATTGGCTTTTCCCACTGTTTTTACCCCTAGTCTGTTAAAAGCGAGTTGGGAAGTGTACTGACACATAATTGCAAGTCCCCTACCAACTCATTTTTTACTCTAATCCATTGGAATGGGATGGATGCAGCCCAGCACCTTCTAAACTGCTTTTGATATATTGGCCTTTTTTTTTTTGGTTATACAATTGATTAGAGCATAAGACTCCTTGTATTGAATATCTCTATCCTACTCTCTACGGTTTACCTAACATATCTGCATGGCCCCAGTGATTATCACAGAAAATAATTCCTCCTCTAAAGGCTCTATGTTAAGCATAGAAATATGGTTATATCCTTTCTATTCTAAAACTGCAGGGACCAGAATGCACCAGGTGTACAACTGTTGGGTCTGAGCGACGTAAATTAGGCTTTTATTATTTGAAGGAATCTAAATAACTAAAAGAAGATGAATATTTCAGTTCCACACAGCTAGTTAAGTTCTGGTATTCACCCAAAGGGGCATTTGTGATTTTGTAGGCCAAGGCTTATTACTCCATAGGAAGAGGTGTAAAGAAATGAACTTTCAAACCAAGTATCATACTAAATCACGAGAACCTCTTTTCCGGACTACGGAAATGCCTTTAGGCTTAGAGAGGACCACAATGATTTGATTCTCTTCCAAATTACCACAATACCCTCCTATGGCTTCTCATTTTCTGTCATTGAAATATCTATACCACAAAATGTCCTCAAAATCTATTCAAAAATAAGTGTCGGTAGACCGAAAACATATGGTATAATTAGGAATAATCTATTCACCTCTTTTTTTTTTTTTTTGGCATTCTGTTTTATTTTTGTTAAAGAACAACAGACAGGTAGGTATAAAGAGGGAAGAAAATGACAGGACCAGGCCACGGAGAACAGGAAGACTGAGAATTTTCAACTGGTGACTACGTGTCATCATATACTTGATGAATTCATCTCACTATATTTGAAGGAGAAAAGTCTTGGACACACTAGTTGTATGCACATCATACCAATATAACATACCAACCAATGTTATGCAAGTACTCCACCAACACCATCTCAATTATTGGTTTGTTGTATCAAGGATAGCATAAGCTAACAGTGTAGCTATCTCTCACCAAAACTTTTTGTTTAAAATAAAGTTTCAGACAAGTAATTGTAGCAGATGTAACCTAATCCTAAGGATGATCGAGTTGTTGAGTCATAATCATTCAAATTAATATGTACAGGAATCTCACACCGTCCGTACAATATTGTACCAAATGTAAAATTAGTGGACATGCTGTGACAAGAAAATAACCTTCCTTTGTTTTCAAGCTGTCAAAAGATGAGTGATGTTAATGTGACATAAGCAGAAGAAGGCATTTACCTTTCGGTTTTGTTGGTGGTAGCAGTCTGTCTAAGTGGCTTTAGGAGCAGCTTGCTTGAAGGCAACAGTGGGAGCTATTCTGCAACTCCTCCTCTGATGTTCCAGCACCAGTTCTCCGGCGAACCAGTCAAGCTTCTCGAAATTGCTCTGCTCGCCAATCCTCTTACCGCCAAACAGAACCGATTCGACATTCTTCTGCTTCAGCATATCCTCTGCTAATCCCACCAGCATCTTCACATTGTTAGGACTTGGGTCTGTATCTACATTTGGTCCACACCTCCCCAAGCTTGTCGCATTTGCCTAACATAGGTACCACAATTGCCAAAATGAGTTTCAATTAGTCATGCACCGTTTAATTATTAGCTGCTTTAACAAACCAATTTCCAAATAGTTTATTGATTCCAGAACCTAGACATGCACACCTACTTAAGTTCCACGGTTGGTGTAGATTAAGATATTTCCATAAAATACACAAGAATTAACAAGTATCCATTATTCATATCAAAAGTTAAAACCAAGCAATGCACAAAATCACAAATTGGGAAGGATCCAATTTAGATAGCATGTATTGCAGTTTAAAAAATGCACCTAACAGTTGAAATCGATGGGTGGCAGCTCTAACTTAGGAGTTAGGACCACCTCTTTAATAAAATACACCACAAAAGAAAACAGAATATGACAAAAAGGTCTGGGTCAGTGATAGTAACTTTATCCAAGAGTTGGAAAATATATTACATTAGTGTCCACTTTCCCCAACATTTTTTCTGTAGATTTCAACTAAGATTCAGGAGGCAGAGACATGCACTTCAACAGGAAAATCAGAGTCTTGCCAAAAAAAAAAACAGGAAAATCAGAGACCCAAGCGCTGCTACTGACAGTAAATATAACTATACAAGTAATAAACAAGATCAAGCACATTGTGATCACTGCTATGGTAAAAAATTCATATCCATGTTCAATAGTACTTAAATGCCAGAATACAGGGTCAGAGATCCCAGAAAAGTGAAATGAGGAAATATAAGAATAGAGATTGCCCAAAGAAGCAAACTACAAACGCATTAAAAGCCAACAAAAACAGAAAAACAGAGAAAAACGTTTAATATATCAGGAAGATAATGCTATGCAGTGGGACCAAAGTTGCAAAACAAAGCAAAATTGTTAAGAGCCCAAAACACAATTTACTGCGACAACGATTTCTAAGACAACCCGTCAACTTTAGCCTTTAGGCCTAGTTGGTCTAGAGGACACAAAGTCTCAATCAGCTAACCTACGCCGGACCAACCAAAACAAAACCCATTCTTTGGTACCAAAAAATTAAATCAACCAAAAAAATCCATTCTTTGGTCCCGAAAAATTAAATTGGAAAACAAAAATAAGCAAGGAAAAAGAAAAAACAGAGTTGACAAAGGCCCCCATTGTTTAGCTCCGATTTTGGCAAATGCCCTCAATACGAGGCCACCATCGTTACGTTACAAAACGCCAGCATTGAATTGCATGAACCCAAATTCCGGGGCACGTTAGCGTTGTGAATACGTGTGTGTATCAACTGAACACATTTTAACATGTAATCCTACAAGAACTACCAGCCTGGCCACCAGTGTCTCCATGCACCAGAACCCGAGAAAATCAAACAAATTTTGATGACATGGAAATTAAATGCACACAGTGCGCATGTTAGTAGAGTTTATGCTATCGTGCGCGGCGTACCTGAATGCGCACGTAATTACTGCTCCCGGACTGACCAAAGGCCATGGCGACGGACTGGTCGACCAAGTCAGCGGAGCCGTCGCCGGAGATACGGGCCATGGGCCGGGCCCACTCCTTGGCCTTCCACCTCTTCACCTGCTCGTACTCGTGGCTCTCTTCTAGAAACTGACCGTTCCCTATGGAAAGGACCAAAAGGTCCTCCACCCCTCGCACGAACGGAAACTCCTGCTTGTTGTGCAGCACGTGCGTGATTGCTGCGGCGGTTGGGTTGCTCATGGCCAAGCCTCCGTCCACGGCCAGGCAACTGGTTTGGTTGTTCACGGACCGCATTTGGACCGGTTCGAAGAGCCCCGGCACCGCTGACGTGGCGCGGCAGACCTCCCAGAGGCGGAAGTCGTAGCTGTCGGTCTCCAGCGCGTCGGCTCGGGAGAACAGAAACGGCGCCGTACTGGAGAGGTCGTAGCATGGTACTAGAACCGGCTTCAATGTGTCCCTCAGCGTCAGGCTCCGATCGCTGTCGGCGAAGGCCTCTTTCATCGCCTTCTCCAGACCGGTGGTGGCAGACGTAGTTGAACCGGAAGCGGAACCTGAACCGCCTCGAATAAACCACCGTAGGAAACCGCCGGAGCCCGAAGAGGAACGGTTACTGTAAAACCTCTTGCCTTGATCAACGAGGAACCGCCACGTGTCGTCAGCCTTGAATATCGGACGGCTCTGGTCTCTGGTGGCGAAGAGCATGGCGGTGAAAATGCCTCCGACGCCGGCGCCGGCGGAGACATCAAAGTAATCGGCGATTCTGGCGTCGGGATTCCCCGATTTCAGCTTGAGCGCGTTCTCGAGGTAGGCCAAGGCCTTGCCGGAGAGAATCCCGCGCATGCCTCCGCCGTCGATACTGAGTATGCAGATTTTGCCTCTCTGGTTCTTGATCGCGGAGACCGCATTCTGGTCGGGCTGGGCTTCGGGTTTCGGGTCGGAGGCGGGCGGAGAGATCTGCTTCGGGACCCAGAGCTTCTGATCGTCGTAGCCAAACAGGAATTTACTCTCCAGAATCGAGAATATCTCGTAGCTGAGCTTATCGGTGTCGATGCTCGGCTCTTGCATTTCGGAGCGAGTCGAAGTCATAATCCGAAACAATTCGGGTCAATGCTTTGTTGTTTCAATCAGACAAAGCGAATTTTCACCTGATCGTTGAACAACGAAACTCATGCTCACTCAGTAGCTCTCTATATATATATATATATGCCCGGAAAATCGTTTCGGTCTCCGAGAAAGGAAAAGAGCCTAGGCTCCTTTGAAACGAAACGAAACGAAATTCCCTCTGGGTTCAGTTTGTTTCTCTTTTAACAGAGCACGCCAAAGCCAATCCAGCTACACACAGAAACAGAAAGGAGAAGCATGAAAAGCTTAACCAACCAATAGTGTAAACCAAAACCCAAGAAAAGCAAATGAAGCAGAGGAAGAAGAGGCAAAGGACACAGACTCTGCAGAGAGCATGTCTCCGTTTTTTTATAGCTTTTTTAATTTTAAATATAACTCTCCACCCAAACGACGTCGCTTCGTTCGTTTTGTGTTTTAACCCTGTCTTATTATATATTTCTTACACTGTTACCGATGGGTCACCGACGGCCGAGGCCGTTGGTTCCCGTCTCGCTGATCCAACGGTTATGAATCGCCTCTCTCTCTTCGTCCGTGATCAACGGTCAGTTGGGGACCATAAAGAAATATTTACCATCTTTCGCGCCCCCGTTTGTCCTTAACGCGTGGGGCCCAGCGCCACATCCGTCGGTGAAAGAATGGAGACGCACTACTGCTACTACTTCTGTTTTCTTCTGGTGTTTTTGTTGACGAAAATACCCCTGATTGGACTAAGATGCGGCTAAAAAGATGGTCGGGCTCCGTTGAGATTCTGACGTGTACTGTGGGCCCCCACTACCAGTAAAAACATGGGGTAGTGGGATGACATTTGTTGCCCAATAGTAAAAAAGTAAAGTAACAAAAGAGAGAAGAAAAAAACAAACAAAGAGTAATAAGTGATTGGTCAATGGGGAGTTGACTTACTGTAGTGATTTGTAAAATCTTTAGGAAGAAATATTTTACCCCTTAAATGTTAATTATATGTTGTGCAATGTTTTTGATTCAGTAAATAGTGGAACTACTTGGAAAATGAAGTAAGACTACTACATTTGAAATGCAATATGCAGTTACAAGAACTTAAAGACAAGGCATCACAATTTAGCTAGTTACGATAAATGGAGTGTAACGGGAATTCACGAGCTGTCGTTGAATTTCATTAAATAAATTTAAACAGTTCATATATTTTAAGCAATAATCTCGGCAAAGTAATTAATTTGTAGAGAATATAAAAGCAAACAAAATAACAAACGAGTTGACTATTGTAGAGTTCAGAGTTTCTACTGCATGAATTAGGGTCGAGAGTAATTGCTAACAAATCTTATTTAATGAGATTCATTGTAAACCCATGATATTTTCGTAAACTATCTCATTTGCCAAAATCGGAAATACCTTACTGATCATGAGTTCTTGACTTATCATCCAACTCGACGACCTAAAATTGGTCTATCGTTCGATCACATTCATCCTGCGAAAGCTGTTTCTAAAACAAGGCTTAGAATTGACCCTTCTCAACTTACTTTCAAATTTTCGAGCTTCTAGTGGGAATCTACTCTCTTATCGTTTGCTTCTTAATAGCATTGAATAAGTTGTCATTTCTTTTTGCATTAGGTTTTTTTTTTGTTTAAGAGGAAGACAATTTTATCATCTTGTAATAACAAGCATTAGAGTTAAAATTAAAGTACCCAAACTAATGGTGGGAATGGAGGCTGCGGCAACTGCGATTTTCAATCCGAGAGTTTTCTCACCTACCGGAGAAATTATACTCCTCTTTCGGCTAATAGCTAGGTTGACGTTGTAATCGATCATGTTAAATAAGCTCAGTTTATGCATAAAGAAGGAGAAGTCTCATTCCTGTAAGTTTCTTAAGTCTAACCTTCTACTTTCAACGACATAAAGATAACAAGGAAAACTAGCTAATAAACAAATTAATGCCGGCGTGCATCTTCTCTGTTCTAATACATATTTGACTTTGTTTCCAATTCTACTAAAGAAGGCCAAATGGATGAGATCACAACGTTTTATATGTTGCTATTTCTTGATTCCTCACCAATTGGCAATTAGGAAACTTTGCATTAAATAAACTTTGTGCTCAAATAATAAATTGGACCATTTCAACCGAAAGATAAAAACAAGAAAAATGTTAGCAATGAGCATGAACATCCATTGTATATTAATATTGTATAGATGTCACGTTTAATATGTTTTCGGAGATTCGAGGGAGCTATTTTGTCCTTTTCTCCAACGACGATGAGGACGGAAAATCCCCAAAATCTATTAGCAAACGTAGGCCCTAGACCTTGCATATTAGACCAAGGTAACTGCATGTAAATGCAAGCGTATGGTGTTAAACTCTTGCAAGTACATGAGTTCTTAAAATATGGATGAACATCACCAGCTGCGCGTAGGATTTAGTAATATGTCACACTCGAAAACCCAGATCTCGTTTATTTGTTTGTAGACCAATTCAAACAAGTGCCTGCTACTGGTAGACATATAATGGTTTTGGGGCCGATGGGGAGTAACATTGCGATTTCCGTTTCCGACTCGCTCCGTTGTCATTTCTATTCGATCATTTAGATATACCTTGTACCTTAATTACAAGCACACGCGTGCAGAATCTCAAGGTTTTTAATAAAACTAAGTACATTATTTTTTCATAGAAGATGGACTTTGTGCTCCAAATTTTGTCAACCCTAATAAGTAGTGCGGGGCTAACGGTCTATTTGTGGTGCCCGATATGTGATAAATTTGTGTCGGAAGGGGAGTCTTCTTTATGAAATTGTTGCCCCAAAAGACTGTAAGATTGGTAATCTTAATTATTTTAGATTAGAAAGGGAAGGACATAGTGACCACCTCTAATACATGGACATAGTTTTAGTGTTCCACCATTTTCTATATTGCTTGCTACAATTAGTGCTTGTAGACTAATCCCATGCCATCATGTCATTCATGAAGTTAAGTGGCCGATCTTAGTTTATTAGATCTTTAATTCTGCGCATGACATAGAGTAAACTAACTTATCCCATAACCCCATGATGAGCTAATCAAAATTAAAATCAATGAGCTAGAGAAAATATGATCAGATATGTGAGACACGATGTAGTGTTTAATCCACATCGTTAGTGAATCGATCTCTTGCTTAGCAAGTTCGAGCATTTTGATTGGTAGGCTAGGATTACAACTCCACTTTTGAGTAAGCTAATTCGCCTAGCTAGCTTTGGATATTTCTACCCAGAAGCTACTCAACTTTTGAGTCGCCATTTACTATGCCTCGTACCAACCCGAACCAACATTAATCATGCACCATGTGTCTCGAGCCGAACCATCGGCTCTAATACCATTTGTTGGGGCTCACATCCTGAGGAGTCTAGCTAGCTACCTTCGTTGCATTGATATATATTGTTCTCACTTAGCCACTTGAACGATAATAGATGTGAGTTTTATCCCAGAAGGTCTCGATACCTTTCTATGTAGCAAATTTTACGATACATAATGATTGGTTTTAATCCCCATATAAAACAGTTGTGTTTAATCCACAGTTTTACATCCGCGATTCACATACATCGACCCCCGACAATTATCTACATGCATGCAATAAGCGTACTATTGTTGACATTCACCTCAATCTTCCTCATATCCCCTCAAAAACAAAAGGGTGCCTAGCTCCATTCTTTTCAAACCCATGCACGTACCATAAAGATCGAAGCTTCTTTCATTTACGTGATATAATCCAAGACGTTATAGAGTCATAAACACACAATTGCCTCATGTCCTCATGAACACACAGAGTAACTATACTGGGCTCACGTGTGGAGAGCATATATATAAATGAGGTGTTGGCCTCTAGTGAGAGAGCAGAGCTGTGAAGACATGGAATTCGAAGCCAGTATTTATTCCAAGGAGACAAGAAAACAAGCTGTAACAGAACCTCTCAACGCCCCTCCCTTTCTCTCCACACTAGCTCTGTGGTTTCAGCTGCCTCGATCATGTTCATTGTCACAACCTTCCCATAACGCTGTCGGAGTCTCTGGTCCTTTTCACCATTTATCTCCAACCCATTCCCCTATATATATATATTCACCTCACCCATATATCTGTATATATATATATATATATATATATCTATCCCATCTCATTGTCTCATTTTGCTATATAAGCCCTAAACATGCACAGCCATATATACATAATGATATGCTGGTATAGCTAAGCGCAAATATTGGATCTATGCCTGAAGCTTCTGCTCAAGTGGAACCTAGATACATAGATATTCATGCCCTTTTGTCTTGTAACAATAAAAATGGCCTATTTTGGGAGATATGAATCATCATCAGGCAACAAGTTACAAAGGCTAGCTGTAGGCTTCTGTATTTTACCTTCAATCCCAATTCCCGTTATGTGGTTTAGGTCTACAGCCTGGTTGTTATCCCTATTGCACTCGATCTATATATGGCTGGTTGATCCATTGCTGATAGGACTGGCACTGAAAATTATGAGGTTCCTGAGATGACAAACTGCATGTGAAGACTTCTTTTATCATCAAAGCATCAAGTTTTTCATGTTTCTTAATTAACCCACTTGATCAATTAAGAAATTAATTTTTTTTGCTTACATGAGATCGAAGTCTTGCCCTCGCCTATTTGGCTATTTCTAACCTAATTTTCAACATTTCTTCATCATTTGGGCTAATCTCAATGTTTATTACTTGGGCAATAGTAAGGGTTTTTTTTTTCTTCATCGGTTTGACTTGATTCACCCAAACCATGCATAATTGCGTAAATATGAATGTTGACACACACAATGTGCTTTTTAAAGTAATGAAATCCCTTTAGATTTTCAAAAAAAATTATATAGCAACATCTTTCCCAACGACTAATTCGTTGGCAATAAGATGTCTCTGGATATTTTTTTTTCTTTATTTCTTTAATTTAGCCTTATAAAACAAAAAACAATGCATTGCTACCGGTAAAGTTGTCCCTATCCATGGTAATGCAGAATCTTGTTCGTATATATTATGCTTACCGCTACACTTCATAACTAGCAACAAAGTTATAAAACATACCCCTTGAAAACCCTTTAAAAGGACCACCCCTCCAGCAACTTCATTGGTATCAAAATGTACAAAATCACTGCCAAACAAACCACGGCCAACAAGAATAAAAGATTTGGTACATGACCGACCATGGTTAATTAGTTCAAATCATTTGAATGCCTCACATAAAAGAACTCCAATAATAAATGAACACACAGTGCCAATGAAAAATTAAAATTTAGTCTTTCAATTCCCCTCTGCGCATCTCTGTCAATGTAATAAGAACTACGATCGTCCTTAACTTCTGTCCAGTGTCCTTATTTGGCACGTAATCTACAAATTTGAAGCTCTTGACGGGACGAAGAATCTTAATTAGTGTATTTATTTTTTATTGGTTTTGTTTCTATTTTTTTTATCAATTATCATGATATATAGGTAATACTTATGTTTTCGTTTCTAAACTGTTCATCCCCCCCAAATAATTTGCTGCATGCAGCCTTCCCGGCCATAAGAATATATAAGTGCTAAAGATGATCGGTGAACTCAGAATAAGTAACATGCATGGAGACTCAAAGCTCCCCCAAATCTGCTTTAAGTTCCACCTAAACCCAAAACCCCAACTGAAAGGGTTTTGGTTCAACACACAATAGCTTAAAGTTCAACCAAACCCAAACCTACAATCATTAAAAACCAATGCTTTCACATGAACACACCACATTAATTTCACAGAAACATACACTAAATTAAAGAAGCATCTTTAGTTTCCAATATCTATGCTCACATCGATTTTAAGTATGACAGACGTCCTTACCTCACCATCGTCTTCTTGCTTCACCCCCACACTTCTCTGAGTCTATTAGATATCGAAAGAGACAGGATTGTAGTTTGAGTCTTTTTCACTGCGTCATTTTTTTGGGGGCAAAATTCTCATTGTTTTGAACGTGCTTAAGAATTGGTGGTATACATGCTTGATTGAAATCTTATTTGAGAAGTTAAGTGTATGGTCCTAATGTAAGTGAGAAACATGCAGTACCCAAATAAATATCCTCCTCTACTAGAATCTAGATAAAAATATCACATTCCATGGACCCCTTTTTTCTTGCCTACTGATCGACCAATCATAATTCACTTCCAAGATTCTTGGGAAACTTCAACCTCAGTTTATATGGTCTCATCTCCTAAACATCTCTCTGATCTCATTCTTACAAACACTCACAGAATGGATTCAAATTGTATGACTTCAACTACCTCCTTGCATACAATAAGCCACTTAAACCCAAAGACAAATCAGTCATGGGCAAGAGTACTCCATCAAAATAGCACAAGTAATTTCAGGATGTATGAAGCATGTAACTCCCTTTCTCTTATCCTTAATTTGCAGCTCCACTACTTTTTTTATGATTTCAAATGCTTTGACCATAAACATCGTTTTCTCTCTACAGCTATCATGCTTATTCCTATAACCAACAGCTGCAGCAGCAAACGTCATCGTTTACTCGAAATGGTTCTGCAAAGAAGGCAAAGAAGGGAGTTATACAGTTGAGCTTGGATGTAAAGCCCATAAAGGATCCCGATATGAAGAAAGGAACAATTGCCGGAGCAGTTGCTTTGATCGTCGGTACTAGTATAGGCTCAGGGATTCTTGCACTCCCAGAAAAAGCTTCTCCAGCAGTAACTACCTCCCTCTCAGTCTCATCTGGTTTAATTTGTTTACCCAATTTTGTTCACTAGATGATGCGATAGTGCTTGTGACATGTAACACATCATTTGGTGAGCGAATTTGGTGCTCATAGCTTAAAGTTAACTTACATGCTTTTCTAAGCAAATTAAATGGACACTCTTTTTGTTGTTGCTTTAAATTTGTTGTACCATGGAATAGAGAGTTAAAGTTGAAGTAATCACAAGCACTCTATTTTCGTATGGTAGGGATTGATTCCGAGTTCAATATCCATAGTAATATGTTGGGGGTTTCTCCTGATTGAGGCACTTTTACTCATTGAAATCAATGTAAGCATGAGGAGGAAGAAGGGAAAGGAAGACAATGGGAATGAGTTGGAGGTCATTTCCCTTAGGACTATGGCCCAAGAGACTCTAGGAGACTGGGGTGGAACTCTAGCCTCACTGGTTTACGTTTTCTTGAGTTATACTTCCATAATTGCATACAGTTCCAAGTCTGGGGAGATCCTCTTTCACTTGATAAATCTTCCACCTCCAGTTTCCGGCTTCTTTTTCACTTCAATTTTTACTCTTCTCATTTGCATTGGTGGGACTCGAGCAACGGATCAAGTTAACCAACTGCTCACTACTTCCATGATAGGTAACATCTACACTACTAAAACTGCATTACATGCATGACTGTAATATCAAAGTACATTTTTTAACTCTGAAACTGCACAAGAATATGATTCACAGGTAGCAATAGAGGTGCTAGCAGTTATGTTTGGAGGTTGGTCAGGACTAGAGGGAAGTGGAGATTGGGGAAAAGTCCCAGCTACAATACCTGTCATAATCTTTTCTTTGGTGTATCATGATCTAGCACCTGGTATAATATTTTTTTTTTTGGTGAATTAGTACCTGCTTTTGTTGAGCTAGCAACATTGACACCTCCTATGTGATATGGTCTCTCTATGCAGTTCTTTGTGCTTATTTGGGCAGTGATCTCAAACGCTTAAGGATTTCGGTGTTTCTTGGTAGTCTTGTTCCATTGCTAGGATTGCTCGTTTGGGATGCAATTGCTCTTGGCTTATCTGCCCAAGCTGACCAAGTGGTTGACCCTGTTGAGTTGCTTATGAGGTAATCCAAACCCTGTTGAATTTCCATATAGAACATGATCTTACTTTGACACAGAATGATTAACCCACTTTGGTAAGTCCATTTTAAGTTTAACATCTTCAATCAAATTTATGGGGCAGTGACTAACTATGGTTAAATTCCACACCTTCAACTTGGTTTAGGGTGAAATGGAGTGGGGTTTCATATATGGTAGAAGCTTTTTCTCTCCTTGCAGTTGGCACATCACTAATTGGCACTCTACTTGGCTTCTCTGAGTTTTTCAAAGAACAACTTAATAGCCTCTCATGGAATTCTACCCTCACACAAACACTAAAGGTAACTTTTGAAAAGTCCCCTAATGTGTGGCAATAAGTAACAGTTTTTGTAAGCATGCTTTCTAAGGCACTAGCATACTGTTTAACTATGTAGAAGAAACCAAATCTGCCCTATGAGCTGAGGAAATGGTGGGCAGGAAACAAAATTAGCTTCACATCAGTGGCAATGGCTGTTGTTCCATCTCTTTTCGTGTCGACTACTATTCCAGATGTGTTCTCTACTGCCACAGACATTGCTGTAAGTATAGAGGAAGAGGGATTAACAGTTCTTTACACCGAAAAAATTATGCTTGCAAAATTAAAGAAATCAAAATGCTTGCAGAGAGTAGCTAATAATATGTAATTAAATGCTGGTTTTGTTATGACTGAACTTATTAATTGTGGACTAGGGAGGGTATTGTATGACAATGCTATATGGAGTTCTTCCACCAGCAATGGCATGGACAATGCATAATAAAGAAAGAGATGATGCTTCCGATCAAAAGACTTTATCGAGAGCAAGGCCAGTACTTGTTGCGGTAGGACTCCTTGCTTGCGCAATTGTGGGAGAGCAAATCCTGCAGGATATCCTCACATTTCATTTCTAGCATGAACAAAAAGGAATCTGATTCCCTTAGGTGCACTGTGCATAGTACCTACTTTGTGCAATACTGGCAGAGTAATCCAGTAGGAGAATCCTGACATTTCATTCACAGAAACAAAGATGATCTCGTTGAGCCCTTACGGATTATTTTCTCCAACTGATCGATGTATTTGACAAGGAGGAGGGACTCAACCACTAAACATATAGATCTATTTCTCATGCAGCTATGGGTTTTACTTAAATAGTTGAATGAGCCAAGAACTACTGCTAGTAAGTAATGTCGAGCTTGATAAAAGGATCACAAATTGATCTTTTTATTCTATAAAAGAAACGATCAGAACAATTCAAGTCATAAATGTATCTGAGCTTCAGATAATGCAATCACAAAACCACTTCCAATGCGGAAAGAATACAAGCAAACGATAGAGTACTCTCAATGCCATCACGCTTTTGTGCATGGCCTTAGTTTGTCACAGTTGTCGTATATTTCAGAAGCATCTGCACAATGCCATTTGATATTCTTGCAGTGTCGGTCTTCAAATGATGGATCTTTGCCTCTGTCTCTTGCTCAAGTCGCTTCACATTAGAACCTGAATACCCACTTCCCTGTTTGATGATGTAAAACTCCGAGCATTAAAATTTTCTAGAATTCACCAACATATATATGCATGAACCATCACACTTTCAGTGACAAAAATGACCAGACTTCAAAGTTGACAAGCACATTCTTCATAATTGAACAATATAAAGGACAGGCGCTACTTAAGTTACTCAACAGACCAGCATATAATAGTTATCTTCCATAAAGTCAGAAATTAAGTTGATTTCTATAAGCGGCTCTGAGTGATTGAAATTTGTAATTTCTAGTGACCGGTGGTTGTAGTATCACAAAACTAATGCATGTTACTCAGATAATTTTTAATTTTCATATCTTCTGCGCTTACCTCTGCAAGTTTTCTCTGAAAATCAACTTCCATGTGAGCGCGAAATTCAGCACTCTCCTTCTCAGCCTCCTCTTTGGCCTGTTTTAGTTTAGCCATTTTAGCTGAACAAAAAGAACATGTGGTTTTAGAAAAGTTGCAGTATCCAGAGCGAAATCCATCAGTGAATTTAATATTGTAATAGCATCAAAGGAAACTATAACTGTTCACTAAACATGTGGCTCTACAGTTGCTCCTTCCTCAAAACACATACACAAAAGAAAGACATTGAAGAAGATAGAAAAGTAAAATTGCAGTTACCATTTTTGGAAGCATTTACAATCTGCTGAGCTTCTTGCTCCACAGTAAGTAGCTGTTGGATTCCGTTATGTCCCCTGTTGACTTCCATGCTGATATCACTAATGCAAATACCACTAAAAGAAAAGAGCAAAATAAAATCAGTACTTACAAAACCAACATGCATGGTTCTTGCAGTCATAATGTGTTGTTTGCTGTAAGTACTATTTTCCCCAAAGCCAATAGAAGATTTCACTAAAATAAAGTTGAACCCTCGAAGCATCGAGTTTCAAGTTCTAAATCAACCAATTTGCAGAAGTTCTATGCGAATATAATCCTAAAAGACTACTTGTTTCTTAACTACAAAGGCTTCAAAAATACCCTAAATTCAATTTCCTACACAAGAAACATATATACAGAACATTCTAAGTAAACTAAACCATCTACAACGACCAAAACAAAAGGAAATGTCAATATTGAAAAGTTTCTAAAGGAGCCTATTACGCTGCATGATCGAATTGCTTCAAGCCACTAAACACGAAGACAATCCATACAAATCCACAGATCACCACATCAATTGAGGCTTTCTATATTAGTTCCTTTGTCCACATGCATACACGTTTATATTTAAGTATTGTGAATCTAAAAAAAGTTTATATTTGGCATGATGAAGGCCGATTTGATTAGGCAGTGCAGAACCCTCTAGAATCACACTGATTAAAGTTGATATAATCTAAATCCTCGACACTGATAATCACACAATAAGTGGGAAAGCATTACCACATTTTGACAGATGTAATCTTTCTTGTTTTTGTTATTCGTTGGACTGTAAATCTAGATATTGTTAAACATTATCTAACTATCCTAAATCTCAGGTTTATTGTTAGCACAAAGATTACATCAGACCAATGTTATAGAGATGAACAAGTGATCTAACATCAATGAATAATAGTCCAGTGCAAATAATGAGGCCCTTTGTCAATTCTTCACCTGACTGGTTGACCTTATCTAACTACATTTAAGAGTAAATTTTCTGAAACTAAACCTTCCTGAACTAAGCTCTTCACAACATTTTGATAAAATGAACCCAGTTTGTGGATTGTGATTATTTCATTACATTATTCAGAACAAAATGAATGACACTACAAACGAATCTATGTATCACTGATCCAATAAATTCTGTTATCAAAGAACAAAACTTTATGTACAGTCCAATGAAGTAATATCAAAGAGAGAGAGAGAGAAAGAGGAGACATACCTGAGGAACCGAGGTTGTTAACTTCTAAGGATTCAGCGGCACTTCGTTGGAAACAAACAAAATGACAGCACAGTTTAATAAAAACATATATATTTTTACAATTACTATTTTATCCCTAGATCATAATGTTTTCCAATTTTTTTTATGTTGATACTTAATAAAAAAAAAAGAGGTTTCAAGTTGATAATTGATATGTGTCAAAATAATAATGAACTAGAGTAGCAATAAATGTTGCGAACATTGAAAAGAAAATTAAATGAAATGCTCAAAATCTCAAATAATGTAATTTTTGACCTCAAAAGATATAACTTTTGACATAAACAATGTAGCAATACACGATGTAACTCGTGGAGATGACATTAGGAATGGAGGGCAGGAGGAGAATAGTCCTTTTCTTTTCATTTCCAAAGAACAAAGAAATGAATCGTCATCAAATTCATGGACTGCCATTTGTTTTGGATTGAATCCACAAGAGGGTGTTATTGTGAATGCTAACTGTGTTTACAACACTTTCACTAGTAACGGTAACCGTCTTATAGAGCACAATTTAGGGAAACAATTTATTGCAATTTATCTCAAAATTGAGTAAGAATCAAATGAAAGGCCTCCATACAAACGCATGAAAACAAGAAACAAAGCAAAAATTGAGTGCAGTCACAAATGTAGGTCTCCCAACTCTCCTTCCTATCTCAATTTGTAATTGTTATAGTAACTAGTGTACTCAAAGGACGGTACTCCTGGCTGCAGCTCCATAGCTCGATCTTCTCACATTATCATGTCGTATCTTGTACACAAATGCAGCTAACCCGAGCAGCCCTACCCCGATCAGCACTCCGAAAACTATCCCTGCCTTCTGTCCACCACTCAGTCCTTTAGACCCTTTTTTCTTGGGAGGTGGTGGAGACGGTGGCGGTGGGGCAGCTTTAGGTGGCTGAGTGGGTGGAACAGGGACTGGTGCAGGGACTGGTGCGGGGACTGGTGCGGGGACTGGTGCGGGGACTGGTGCGGGGACTGGTGCAGGTACTGGTGCGGGGACTGGTGCAGGTACTGGTGCGGGGACTGGTGCGGGGACTGGTGCGGGGACTGGTGCGGGGACTGGTGCCGGGACTGGTGCAGGGACTGGTGCGGGGACTGGTGCGGGGACTGGTGCCGGGACTGGTGCAGGGACTGGTGCAGGGACTGGTGCAGGGACTGGTGCCGGGACTGGTGCGGGGACTGGTGCAGGGACTGGTGCAGGGACTGGTGCAGGGACTGCATTAACTTGGTTCTTAGGAACTGGTGCCGGGACTGGTGCGGGGACTGGAGCAGGGCCTGGTGCATGGACTGGTGCAGGGACTGGTGCGGGGACTGGAGCAGGGCCTGGTGCATGGACTGGTGCAGGGACTGGTGCAGGGACTGCATTAACTTGGTTCAAAGAGTAGTTAGTGTAGAGAGACAAAACTAGAACAGAATAGAAGCATAGATGAAGTACTGGTGTGGCCATGAGAGCTTAGAATGATCAAACAATCAATAACTTGAAATTAATGGACTTGTTGCAACATATATATCCTTCACTGAGTCGGTCAGAGAAGATAAGTAGTGGACGGCGTACAAACCTGTTTGAAAACATCAAGATAACATGAACAATGACAGCTTGATTTCGCTTTGCTTTTTGGATCTTCTTACAACTTCGTAAAGTTCGCTGTCTTAGATTTCAATGCTGCATTCTTTTCTTCTTTTTCCTTGTTAGTTTCCCATTTGTCTTCTCCTGCTGTATTGTATTTTCTGTTTGGTTCCTTCTTTCCTTTCTATTTTGCTTCCCCACAAAAGTCAATCTTTAGATGCATCGAAAACTCCAGTTAGTTCCTTCTGGATCAACTGTAAGATGCCCGAGACCTGCAGAAAAATTGAGCGAGGATCACAACGCTAAACAATTTAACTATTAAAGTTATAGCATCCAACCCAAAAACAATTGGTAATGAGTGGAAATGTCTGGAAATTATAGCATACAATACAGCATGTTGAAACAGTAATGAGACGAAGCATCTCTTACTTCAAAATACTGCTGCAGAACTGGTGAATGATGATACAGTGTAGTGTATATTTTCTCAAGAAGGCCAACTAGAACATCAACTTGATCACCCAGAAGATCCACCTATATATATATATATATATATATATATATATATATTACACACATCAATACTAAACTCAATATGATCAATTCAGAAGCAAATCAAAACCAAAACATTATAACTGCAGCTTAGAATTAACCTCAGTTTCCGCCTTCCGGAGATCTTGACATCTCCTACTAAAAGCATCCCTATATAGTGATTCCTTTTTTCTCAAGGAGGAAACAAGTTCAATAAGTTCACCTAAATGATGCTTCATGTCGTCCAATCTGTCAAAGAGTATCAAAGCAGTCTGCTTAGTCCACAAGAATGAACTCCAGGAAATTTTTTGATGCAGACTATGAAAGGTAGAATTTCCGGCGTCAAAAGTAAACCAAAAAAATTGTGAAACTACAATATATAGACATCTAGAACTACTTATTGCTGTGACAAAAGCGTCCAAATCCTGGAATCTTGCAGTATAAAATGGCATATGATGTCAACCTGCACTAATGAGACAGTAAGTCGACTGAAGTTTGCTAAAATTATCGTATGAGGTACTAGCAACCCCACAATTCATATCATAATATTTATTTACAAGACAAAAATCAGTGACTCCAACAAAAATATTAATTCACTTTGTGCAGTGAAAACTTCAAACTACTCTTAGCACCTACATAAAGTGTTATGCAAAACTACTTACACTAATCAAAGCTTTATTAGCAAGTACTTGTTCATAAAACCATACCTAAAGAAGTTCATTTCCAACTTTTCTTTTGTCGTGTGCTCCAAATCCACTAACGCTTCTGAAAATCGGAGGAAAGGTGTAAACATAAACTCAGATGGGTTTAATTGCACCTCTTTGTTTTCTTTTGGTTGGCAATAAGATGGCTCTTCGTAATGTATAGAACATACTTCAGGAGTCACTTGATTATAATCCTTTTCTGAATCACCAACTATTGTGCCCAAACTAGACCCCAACTGGCCTGCTTCACATTCCAAGCTTACAATGTCAAGGTCTGCACTGTGTTCGTTCATTTCAGAAATTTCACTTTGCACCATATCTTCCTCAACTTCTAAACAGATTAATGGAGACCCAATCTTTTCGTTCAGATTTTCATTTGAACTACTGACCTGTCTACCATTATGTAACTTGTTCGCAAATAGCATGCCTTTTGAGAATTTGTCTTCATTCCCAGAATCAGCTTCTTCTCTAAACAGGACAACTGCATCTTTCACGTTCTCAACCATGACAAATTGATATATTTCTTCCCTAATGTGACTCTCCATATTGAAAGCACTCAACTCCATCTTCCATTCCTCAATAGTTTCTCTGATGAAAATCAAATAAATGTCCTCCTTAATAAAACTTTCTGTATTCTGAAGAAAGTTCCTGGCAACAATATCTTGATGTTGAGCCAAACGATAACTCGCAGTATCAACAATATCTTTGATGGTCTCATGAAAAACAAGCTGGTCTACCTGTTGTCTAAGAAGGCATGCAGTTTCGTAATCTTCTTTCCATTTGTTCCATTCCTTAGTCGCTTCACGCAAAAGGATCAAACATATATCCTCTCTTATTACGGCTTCTAAGTTATTTTCAGCCCTCAATTCCTGAGACTCTGCTAATGCAATGTTGCAACTTGAGCCATAATCCTTGAGAGCCTCACTAAGGACTGTGCAGTATATAGTGCAGTACATCTCTTCTCTGGTATGAGATTCGATGTTGTTAATCTCAGTGTTCTCCTTCCACTGATTGATCACTTCTGTGAATAGAACCTGGCATATATCCTTCCACATCAGACTTTCCAACTCGTTATCATATACCTTAATATAGTTTTCTTTTACTAAACCTTCCAAAAGAGTAACATATATCTCTTTCATTATCACATCTTCCAAATTTGATTCTTCTTGTTCTTGTTTCAGTACGCTCCCCTCATTTTGTAGCTCTTCATTTACTCCATAAGTCACTTTATCCATCTTCTCCCATATCTCTGACAAAGTATCAAGTTCCAAGTTCTCAGAAAAAATTGCATCAGATTTCGGAGACCTCTTCTCTGAAGGAGTTTCTTGCCCATGAACAAACTTATCATAGTTACCAAAAGTCTCTTGCAGCTTAGCATCCCAATCTCTCAATTTGTCCAGCCTCAAAATAACTTCTTGCATCCTTCTTTTCACAAATGTGTCCTCTTCTCTCCTGCTAGACAAATTCGCTTTATGTTGAAGAATTTCCCGCTTCAGAATATTCAGCTCTTCTGCCTCCACACTTTTCTTCCGGATGATCGATTCATGATTCTTTATCATCTTAGAAACGAAGTGGCCTTCCTCCTCTTTCTTTTCCTCTTCATGGAGTTCTTGCATAACCTCTTCAGCCTTTGAGGACCGCTGCCTTGTAAGATTTGCATGACCAAAATCGTCTGCTGAACTCTTTTCATTTGTTTTACACTTTGGCACTTCATTTTGAACAGCCAAAGGCTCTAATTCGCGACGCAAGTTCTCAACCTCATTCATCAAATCAGACCAGTACTCCTTCAATCCAAGACAGACCTTCTTCCACACTTGTTGTTCAACATTTTCCTGGAAATCCCTCATAAACCCTTCAAGCACAATAGACATTGTATCTTTCTCCACAGCCCCTCTCCATTGCTGCTCTATTGGCCCGACCTCAGAACCAAAAATAGCATTCTGCATTTTCCCAAAAGCAAGATCCAAAGTCTGCTTCAATACCCCGATATCCGAATCCAAATGCTCAATCTTCTTATTGTTCATCCCTTCTAGCACTTCTGTATTTCCTTCCTTACCTTTAAACTTGTACTCAGCTGGCTCAAGCTGTTGTCTGATATGCCAAACCTGCTGATCAACCGAATTCTTCAACTCACAAAACTCACTATCTCTATCATCATTATCGCCACTCACTCGGTTACTAACCATGTACTCCTCAAGAGGGTCACTCTTGGACCTCACAGGCTTGTTGAGACTGGCACGCAGAGAAGCCAATTCCCTGTCCTTGTCCTTGATGGCCATCTCCGATTCCTTGAGCCGCAGTTGAAGGCGGTCCCAAATCTCAGTCAAGTCCGAAAGCACCTGCTCGTGGCTGCTCTCGAGAATGTAGCTGTGTGTTTCTTGTCGAACAAACTTCAAACACCCCTCTAGTTGCATCGCTGCGAGTTCATAAAACCTTGATATCCCATTCAAGCGCTCGAGAACACCTTCTTTGGATTTCATTTTCTCATGAGCTTTGTTCATTGCATTGTGCACAATCCACATCATAGTCGAATCCATTGTTTTCCAGAACAAATGAAACTAGAATGAGACACACTCAAGGCTTTCATGCATACAAAAAAGGGTGATCCCCATTTTCTCATCTTGCCCAATAAAAGTGGATGATCCTGAATCTGAATGACCTATTCTAATTTGGCCGAAATCATTTGCAAATTGTAAATTGGTGGCAAATTTTGGGCCACATTGCAAATCCATCCATGGTTTTCTAAAATAATAAAGCAACTTAATTATGGTAGTGGAAACTTGAAAGTTCATACATAACAGACCCATTTCGATTTTAATTTTTATTTAAACTCCCAGATATGTGGCATGCTACCATTGGTCTATGCTTAACTAACAAGGAGATAACTAAAACCACTACGACAATCCGACTAGGCACCACCATTATCGGAGGCGCGTGGGGCGCGTTCAGCTCTGGTACGAAGCCAGTCCACCATTTCTCCGAAAACCAACTCAACGTTCTCTGCAGGCTCACCAATCAACTGGTGCCACATGCCGGGGTGGATCCTCAGGGTCTTGTCCTTGCTCGACGCGCGTTTGTGGAGCTCCTCCGCGCACGCGGCGTCGCAAACAACGTCGTCTCCGCCGTGGACTATCAGCAGCGGCACGTCCACCTCCTCGAACTTCCCCTGCAGCTCCTTGCAGATTCTGAGCAGCTCAAGCGCCGTGGCAGCGCGTGGCCTGGCAGTTGTCCTCCTCGGGCTCGCCAGCGCCAGCTTCCGCTTCCACTCCTCCTTAAACGACACGTCCGGCAGCGATCCGCGAGTCGGGACAACGTGCCAGGTAGGAATCACAGCCGCGACGAGGAAGAGCAGGTGCTCGAGCGGCCACTGGGGCTTGAACTTGGCGCTGATCCCGCACATGGCGCCGTTGAGGATAAGTCCGTCCCACGGCTTTCCCACGCGCCGGAGCGTGATAAAAATGGCGATGGCGCCGCCGAGGGACTCGGCATAGAGGAAGGAAGGCAGCGACGGCGCGTGGCGAGCGCGGAAGGATTCAAAGAAGGAAATGCAGTCGTCCACGACGGGGTTGATGTCGGGGATGTGAGCAACGAGGCCTTCGGAGAAGCCGTGGCCCTGGTGGTCGATGGCGCAGACGGCGAACCCCGCCTTGGCGAAGTGGACGGCCGTCAGCTGGACGAACCAGCTGGTCTCGCCGGTGAATCCATGAACGATGGCTAGGATTCCGACGACCTCCGCTGGAGGGAGCGGGGTCCACCACTGAGTGAAGAGCTTGAGACCTCCTGGATTAGTGACATACTCAGAGCCGTGAGAGACGGAGTGGCGAGAATAGAACTCTTCGGCGGTCAAGGCGCCGAAGGGGCTTTGCTCGTTGGCCTCCGCGATCGGGTGCGTCATTTTCGTTTGGATCAAATGCAGAAACCAAAAAGATCAAGAGAGTATGCAGAAACCAAAAAGATCAAGAGAGTTTGGAGTTACTTATTGGCGTTGGGTTTGGGTAGTTGAGTTGGGTGGGATGTACTGGATTGTAGTTATCAATAATAATGGCACGAAACTTGTAATGTCTCATTGGACCAAATATGACCCGTCTCTATACAGTCTTCAATCCTCGTCTACTACTATACATTTTTGGGCCCTGCAGGGAGCCCCGGAGCTCCGGTAATAGACGGCTAGAGAGAGCGTCGCACGGATTGTCTCCGAGAGTTCAGCCAACTCGAACTTGTAAAACACTAAACACAAGGGAATGGGGTAACCATTCAGTCCATCAATATTCAAGTATATCTTGCTCCATGCTTGAAAAAAACTATATGCATTTGATTAATATGTTTTTATTGCATGATATTGTCCTTAACTAATATTCAGTTCCTAAGGAGTTCTCAGTTCTCTTCCTCATCTCCAAAACCTGAAAGAAAAGAACACTCGTATCAGATTACCATTTACCAGATATTCTCTAAACCAATTAAGTGATTGAATACTTGAGCCTATTACAAGTTGATATTGATAAAAGACCAGATGAGAAATTACAGCTTAACAATGGAAGTTGTAAGATAATGAAACATGAAATAGGCAAGGGAACTCATTAGCATAGGATCTGATAGAGAAACTGCTGGGAATAAAAAACAGACATGAGAACAGGTCATATTGTTTTCCATCTACACCATAGACTAGCATACAAAACATTCAAATCTGAGGCTTCTTGGGTATTCATTCTTTGCAGATTTGCAGACGTAAATACATACGAATAGCAATGAGTATTGTGAGAATAGATAAAAAAAAAAAAACAGCTTTGCCTCACACCAAGATCCTCCCTCAATTTTGGCACTATATCACCCTAAGGCACATATTGAAAGAGGAAACCTATCTAATATAATAGGGAACTATCTAAATTTTAAGTATTGACAAGAATGTAGTTTATCAGAAAGTTCCTAATGCCATCCTTTTGGTTATGCATTCTTCCCATTCTTAGCTCAAAAAGACAGTAAAGATAGTTGAACATAAACCGTTTTTTTTTTTTTTGAAAAGAAGTTGAACTATAAACTGTTAACTGGTAATCAAAACTTCTTGGCCTGTTTGGTGGGCAAGATTGGATTGGATATGCAAATCATTTAATTGAAGGAAGAAATGGAGGCTAACTTCCAACTTTTGTGCAAGTTGAAGGAAGAAAATGGACTACTTCATGAAGGAAACTTATCCTTTCCAATCCGCACAAAAATGGTCGGACAGTAACTCCTTATAACTAATCCATCTACCTCCTTCAACTTGAACAAAAATTGGAACTTAGCTTCCATTTCTTCCTTCAATACATGAGTTTACATATCCAATTCAATCCTTATGTTCGAGCATAATCCACAGCCCATGTTGTACTCCTAGTTTCCTAAATGAAGCTTTTGAAGTATATAGCGATTTAATCTACGCAGTGCTTACTGATAGCTCATCTCCTCGTTATAATCAGGCTGTCCAGTCTCCCCATGAAACAAATTTAAAAGGAAAAGATCAAAACTTTTACATAAAACAATTTACACCAGAATCTTATCAAACTATATCAAGTGTTAAGGCAAACAAGCCAACGCCAACTTTTTACAGGTTCACAAAAGCAGGGTGGAAGAGTCCAACTGATCAATTCCTAGGACTTGAAGATTGGCCTCTTAAGTAATAACAATCAACACCTTCTGTTTAGCTAAAACAGAAGGTGATGATGCACATTAAAGCAACAAACTTCTATTCAAACTAGCAATTTCCATCCTACACTATGTGACTAGGAGAAAACTAGGAGAAGCACATTAAAGCCCCAAACTTTAACACAATTTTTCTCTACAAGTTAAAACAGTCTCTTAAATTTAGCAAACATTAACACCCCCACAAACTAGTGGCATAAAAATGCAAAACCCATATCATAAAACTTCAAATCCACCACAAATTCTGTAACAAAAGCATGTAAAAGTAAAAGGGTTGAGGTAAAGTCAGCTACCTCCGCAGCAGAAACAAAAGGAGAGAAGCATCAGTGCATGAGCCTTTGAATTGGGTATTTCTGCCGCTTTTTCATTTGCTGAAGCACCTTCTTGGGTAGCCAACAGTTTGTGATTGACTGAACTTGATGATGCTTTTTGGCTTTTCATTCTGTCGAGGTTCCATTCGAGCTTCCTCAGGTAATCAAGCTTGAAGGAGTCTCTGATCATCGTTGTGGGCCAGAGATGCATCTCTTCTCTCTTCTAATTCCACGAGGTGATCTTCAATTACCAGAAATAACGAACAAACAGAGAAAACAGAGGATCCTACTTCTGCAACTCTTCGAGTAAAACTTGTTTTTGTTCTCTTGGTTCGAATTTCTAAAACGATGAAGAGAGTCTCTGACGTTGGAAGGAGGAGTCTTTATGGGAATTGGCAACTCTCAATGACGTCGTCTGTTTTTTTTCTTTATCCTCTTTGTATTTTTAATCATTTCCTTTTTTCCATCCAATTTACTATTTTGACTTTTCTTTCAAATCTTACGTATGAAACTTCCTCTTTCCCATTTCTACTTTTTTTATAAAAAAAATTTAAAAGAACTGAATTTCGTTCATTAGGATGGTCGAGATTACGGCTAAAGTATTACATACGCTCAAATGGAAAATTGAGTGTCTAGTACAACACGAGTACGGCCTAAAATTTATTTACAAACTTATTTATCTCATCGAAAAAAATGTATAAATCTTCCGCATTTGTTAGTTAATTAACAAATTCACCCAGGACTAAACAAATGTATTAATTAAGTGTATGATATGAAATGTGTTTTGTACTCCAAATTCCTTGATTACAATTTCTTCTTTTCTTTAAATAATGGAAACCCTACAAATTAAAGTTTGAAGGTGGTGCATGGTCAATGGTCCATGGTCCATGGTCTGGCCAACCGCCTACCTAACTAGTAAGTAGTAACTAGGGTGTTGCTTTTGTTCTAGGTAGCTTCATCCTCATGCTTAGAGGGAGAGATTTGTATATCAGATTCTAAGCTCAAAATTGTTAACACTAAGAACCATACAGAAAATATTAATTGAAGGGATTTAAAAGCTCATTACAAACTACAAATATACAGAGAAAAGCTAGTCAACATATATATTATTGCCTCATAATAGGAGAGGGAATATGTGATCCATCATTATACTATTAACATACCATGGCCGGCCGGCCTGAATCACAATACCACCTTCTGCAGGCTGCAGCTAGCTAGCTCCACCATGATCAACCGAACTTCGATGAACTAAACAGGGTCTTTTCGCCAAGGCCGCGCGTTAATTACAGAAGGGGTAAGGCTCCAAGGGTGTATAAACCGGCAGGATATTGATCATGCCCCAAATTGTGGAATGTGGGTGAGTACCAAGGGGTGAAGAGAGAACGAAACTGAGAGAGAATGAAGCAGAGAAGGGTAGTGATGGGTGCCATATATATGGTATCTGCACAAGTAGAGCTGAAGTAGAACTTGATCGTAATTTGAAGATTGATATTCATTGCTGCATTGCGCTTTTATAAGGCCGGCCTAGATAGTGGTTGCTTTGCTTGACTTTGAAGTCTGGTTTTAGTACCTGGCGTGCTTTTGGAAGCAATGAATAAAATCGTGCACACCATGTATTGCAGCATTACGTCACAGATTAATAATGGCATTCTTAGTTTCTTACCATAGCAAATGGGAATCGCTACAAAGTCTATAACCAACTAGGGTATCAATTTTTGGCACTGTGAGCATGTGAGGAAGAGCTCTTGGATTCTAGCTGAGGATGATAAGACTTGTAAAAATTTTCCAAAGTCAAATGAGGTTCTTATAATTCGTATAGGGTAGTTAGGAGATAGGCAGATAGCCCAACTATCGAGAATTTTCTCGTGTTTTTTAAATAGGTGAAGACTGTGCATGACGAAACATTCATCGGTAAAAGTCGTCTATGTTTTTTTTTTTATTTAAATGATTATTATTTAAATTAAGCAACTCACTTCCGGCCTTAGAAGAATAAAAAAATTTGTAGATTATTATTATTTAAATCATAAAAAATAAACGGGTCAAGATTTTTAAGTTTTATCGATCACTTGGAACACCTTCTAAAAATCATGTTTTACCAAATACCAATGATGAGATTATACCAATTTTTGGCACTGTGAGCATGTGAGGAAGAGCTCTTGGATTCTAGCTGAGGATGATAAGAATTCTAAAAATTTTCCAAAGTCAAATGAGGTTCTTATAATTCGTATAGGGTAGTTAGGAGATAGGCAGATAGCCCAACTATCGAGAATTTTCTCGTGTTTTTTAAATAGGTGAAGACTGTGCATGACGAAACATTCATCGGTAAAAGTCGTCTATGTTTTTTTTTTAATTTAAATGATTATTAATTAAATTAAGCAACTCACTTCTGGCCTTAGAAGAATAAAAAAATTTGTAAATTATTATTATTTAAATCATAAAAAATAAACGGGTCAAGATTTTTAAGTTTTATCGATCACTTGGAACACCTTCTAAAAATCATGTTTTACCAAATACCAATGATGAGATTATACCAATTTTTGGCACTGTGAGCATGTGAGGAAGAGCTCTTGGATTCTAGCTGAGGATGATAAGAATTCTAAAAAATTTTCAAAGTCAAATGAGGTTCTTATAATTCGTATAGGGTAGTTAGGAGATAGCCCAACGATCGAGAATTTTCCCGTGTTTTTTAAATAGGTGAAGACTTTGCATGATGAAACATTCATCAGTAAAAGTCGTCTATGTTTTTTTTTAAAATGATTATTATTTAAATTAAGAAACTCACTTCCGGCCTTAGAAGAATAAAGAAATTTGTAAATTATTATTATTTAAATCATAAAAAATAAACGGGTCGAGATTTTTAAGTTTTATCGATCACTTGAAACACTTTCTAAAAATCATGTTTTACCAAATACCAATGATGAGATTATGGCATGTCCGCATGTGAAAATTAAAAAAAAAAAAAAAAACTTGACATGATTTGGCACGTTTAGAGATGTCATGGTGACACTTGTGGCATGCTGAAACATATTAAACTTTGTCAACATCATTTTCTCTTGAAATTTTTTGGTGTCATAATTTCACCATTGGTAAAGTATAATTTTTCGAAACTGTTCCAATTGACAGAACTAGAAAATCTCGATTTTTTTTCTTTTACGAATTTTCTTGTATTCCGACTTTGAAAAATAGTAAAAAAAAAAAATCGGGTCGAGATTTTTGCATTCTGTCAGTTCGAGAAGTGCTTAAAAGTTATGATTTGAGGATAGAAAGATTTTGATGAGAAAATAAAAACATGCGATTTTAACCCAAAAATCGTGTGCTATATATAGTCCACAGTTTTTTGTGAGAAACAAATGTTTGAATTTTATTTTTTATTTTTTCCGAGAGAAAGTTTTGTTCAATTGCAAGTTCAAGGGGAAGAATAATGTAATCTATGCCCATAAAAATTCAGAATGTTTTCGCCACTGGAATTTTTTTTTTTCCAAAGTTGAAAAATTGGAAAAATCATTAAAAAAAACGGATCGAGATTTTTGAGTTCCATCACTTGGAACAGCTTCTAAAAATCATGTTCTACAAATGGTAAAAAATTTCCAAAGCCGAATTAGATTCTTATAATTGGTGTGATCGGTATGGAGATCACAGCCCGACCATTGAGAAATTCTTCGTGTTCTTTGGATTTTAATAAAATAAAAAATAGGTGAAAGATGAGGGTGACTAAACATTCGTCGATAAAAGTCGTTTTTTAATATTATTATTAGTTTTTTGGACAATTATTATTATTATATTAATACATAACGGTTGCAAGATGAGGGTGTTCAAAACCAGAAGCCTAATTGTCCCAAAAAAAAAAACCAGAAGCCTAAACTCTTTGCATCTAAACTCAAGACTAAAAACTCAGAACACTAAAAAGTCTAGGATACAAAAATGATTTCTGTAAACCTCATAGAGGGAGTGTAACTCATTATTATAAAACTGTGATTGGAAATTCTAAATATACATACAATGGATTGACTGTTAAAATTAATTGTCTGATCATCATTCTACATGAGATACAAGGAAAAGTTGATTCATTATCTATGGCATTCATACATCATCTTTAATTCTTTATACGGAATGTAATAACTAGCTAGTTATACAAACATGGGGGGGTATAGGTGATTGTACTGAAGTTATAGAAACATAATAAATTGCATAAAGTAGAAATCCACCTGCAGATATAAACACTGTGTTAATTCCAGATAGAGAAGAAATTCATTCATGACTCGAAGAAGAACATCGCAGCAGATTACAGAAGGTTTAGTACAAGAACCCAAGGGTGTAAAAAGAACTGGTACCCAAGGGCAGTATCGGAACCGAATTTTCTGACCGGAAGTGGATTGTGGGAGAGTATGACGGGGGTGTCAAGAGAAAATGAACCGCTGAGAGAATGAAGCAGAGAACGGTAGTGATCGGTGCCATATAAATGTAAACTAATTTGAGCTTAATTTGAAGCTCTTCTTTGCTTCAGTGGGCTTTTATTAGGCTTAAGGAGTGGTTGCTTCACTTTCTTGACAGTGAAGTTTCGTTAGATGCCCTACTTTCTATTAAAATCAATGAAAGAAAGAGTGCGCACCATTGCATCGTTGCTTTTTCAATGATATGATTCATATCAGAAACTAATTGGGTGATGCAAAGGCAGATGCATGTTTCTGATACGCTTAAAATTTACCACAGATTAATGTATCCTTACCATAAGTAATGGAATCTTGACTTTAACCAATGTTTGTATAGTAGCATAAGGGCATCTATTTTCTTGCTTTGGAAGGAACCTAAGCTTAATTAGTAGCTTAATAAGGATATCTATCTTTATATCCATTTAACTTTTTGCCCTTTTGACTAAGAGGTCTTGGAATCCTTATAGTCTTAAGAAAGAAAAAGGCATTCATTAACTCCACGTACAATATTTACTTTTAACTTGGGGTGTGAGGAGGGGTGGAAACTTAGTTGCGTCTTTGAGGTATTTTATCAAACATTCAAACGCATTGCCCTCTAGTATGGAGGAATAAAACCAAGATTAAAACGGACTATCACTTTCAAGATGTATATATATATACGAGCCAGTGCAATTCCAATGTAATCCTCTTCCTTCTCTAAAGGGACAAAAACACTACTTGAGGAAATTGGACTTACGTGAAAAGCTAGCATTAGTACCGATGCCTACTTGATTTTGCAGTTGAATTATTGAAACCCTTTTGTTAGAAGCAATGATAGAACCGTGCATCACCAACCCTGCAGTTAGCATTGATCAGAGAAGTTGAGTGGTAATCCTCATGATATGTGCATGTAACACCAAAACATGATGAATAATGACTCATTTCTAATTCATCACAAAATGAAAAAAAAAAATTATAAATGTTTATGCTAACTTGATATGCGCCGGTGATTGTCTAACATGTTATCAAGAGCTTTGGTTTCAAGAGGTCTTGAAATTCGTACCTCGATCCATCTCGCACTTATCATTTATCAGTCTCTCCACGTATAGGACGAGGCCTCACTAAGTTGAGGGTCGAAGGGGCATATATATATATATATATATGGGTCTGGTTCGATCTTAATCAGCTAGCTTTGACCCGACTTGCAGAACATTCATATTATTAAGATATCATAAGCTACTAGTACTAAAACCCCTGTACTCTGATTGTCTTGTAATAGTTTATATAGTACAATGTATTTTTTGCCAACAGACAAATAGACTAGTTTCCACGTGGGATCTGTTTGAGCTTATCAACCAAATCAAGTAATTTGATTGCTTCATACTCTGTATACTATATATACAAGTATATCTTGAAGATTTTGCCCCCAATGATTTGCAAGATTATGTTACACATGCTACTAGCTGTAGTATAATTGCACTTATATTTGACTTATTGAGGTTTTTGTTGAGAGCATATTCTACATAAGACCTTGCATTACAACATAAATATCACATATCATCTTGAATTTTTGCCTCACCGATTATCAATTGATTTTGAACTGAATGCTCCGGCGTTAAAGCACGTTAGTTTTATGAGTTTTTCTACCGACTACTGATTAGTTTTTGGATTATGTTCTATTTTACTTTTTTGGAGTGCGAACTAGTAGGATACTGTTTTCATTTCAGCTTTGGACAGTGCCCATCCACTTCAGACTTCTTTGAGACGTTAACATGACCCCATAGTTTGAAACTTGTCTTGAAAGCATAATAATGAGACCAGAGAAGAAACATGGAGAAAGCTAGGCATTGATGACAACAACATTGAAGTAGATTCAAAGGAAAGTGCTTAAAGAAACATCAAGCCATCAAGGGGTAAACATAAAAGGTCCCCCTTCTCCACTTGACTATATCTACAATTCACAGGCTCCCTCAATCCCTCTTCTAAACCAAATTGACACCAGCAAAAGAAATTAAACCTAAATACACAAGCATAAAAAGCTAGCTACCACAAATACTACACCGTTATTCTTTTCGAAAGTACCATAGTCTCTTCTTCCATTGTTTCCTAACCTAAAAGGCTTGAAACCATGATGAAGTGGAAGCAACAGCGTTAATAGTGTCTCTGACAATGTTCAATTATGGGGGTTGCTCCTGAATGACCCAAGCGCTTTAGCAGCTCCTGCTCTCAAGATGAACTGATGGTAGAAGGCTGCAATTGCTGCACCGATAAAGGGTCCAACCCAGAAAATCCACTGCAAAACAAAATGGACAAGAATATAATAAGATATACATTGCACATTTACAATGAAACAAAATAACCGACTACACGTGATTCAGAATAATGCATACTTGGTCATCCCAAGCCTTCTTCTTGTCGTAGATAACAGCAGCTCCAAGACTTCTAGCAGGGTTGATGCCCGTGCCGGTGATTGGGATGGTGGCTAAGTGAACCATGAACACAGCAAACCCAATTGGAAGTGGTGCCAAAACCTGTAAATTTATGACAGTACACACAAGATGAGAATCATTAGAGCTATGAACATTAACATACAGTACAGTCCTCATTTCACGTTATAGAAAACCCAAGCAGATGTATTATATTCTTTTTGTCAAATAAGACCGGGGCCAAAATTCAACAAAAGGACACTAATGTCCTAATAGAAACAAAATTCGACAACTTTCATTCACTGGGTACTCTTCACAAGATTATGGATAGCATGTGGGAATAGGGCTTCATTTGAACTTGTGGTAGTAGTATACTAAACTGTGGAAAATTCTAATATACATCCATGTATACCATGTAGCTCCGGTTTTTACCGTTTGATTAACATGCTATGGAGATCCGGTCAATAATATAGTATCATCTAATGGCCCTCCATAGCAATGTATAGCATGTATGGCTGCACAGTAGACATATCCCTAAACTGTTACACATCAAACAAATATGACTTTGATTGAACATAAAAGGATAAGCCTTTAGGCCTATCACAGCAAATATAACTATTATAAAGGACCCGCAGTTTGACGTCAAGACAATTAAGTCACCAAGACCATTCAGTCATGAGTCATGACAGATTGGCAATACTTAATAGAATATGAATGAATAAGTAAAAGTTGGGGCAAATGAAAATGGAGAAAGTAGAATCAACTTTCTGAAAGAAAACAAAGTTAGGTGACCCCATAGCATCTATTGCCTGATGCTGCTAAGCACAAAAGCCAATTAGCCAGCTCATGTTTTCATCCTACTCATTTAGGGACATGTTTTCCGAGATAATGTTGCTTCTTTTTTTGCACTTTTAATTTGGATTCCCTTTTAAGAATTGTGTTTCTCGAATCATTTTGAGGCCTCTATCTAAATTCTAAAACTTGAATCCGGAATAGGGATTCATATAATCTTATGCAACCAAGTGGATCAAATTATATAGTTTTTTTCGATGGGAATCAAATTATATAGTTACTATTGGTGAGTTATTCACCACCTCAATTGTCACAAGTAGGTATGTGACTTTTCTCCAAAGCCAAGAAAAAACAAACTAGTATTTAGATGATTAATTCACAGTCGTTGATTAGTGTGTATTTTCTCACAAAAAGTTAAAAGATAAATAGTAGCGTTTTTGTCCCCATTTTCAATGCTTAAAGTCCTTGTATCAATTAAATAATGCATGGAACATATAGAATCACAGATAGTCTTACAGATATTCTGGTTCCTACACAAAATATCCCTTGAAATTTCAAGAAGGCAAGTTTTTGTCCCATCCATAAAGAATGCATCTTTCGGAAGAATTTAAAATCTCAGAAGGGAAAACATGTGATTAAACCAGCAAACTCTTAACACACAACCATTTTCACAATATCAGAAATCAGTTCAAGAACAAAAACCAAAATTTCTAAGAACATGTTTTTGGATCAAAGTTCCAAACAAAGTTTGGATTTTTCTCTCCTACCCTGTTTCCTTTTATTGAACTACAAAAACATCAAGAATCTATAAACATATTGCATGAATAAGAATATACAAGAGCTATGAACTGTAAAAATGAGTAAAAGGTGTCAGCTTTGTACCGGAACATGGGAATCTCTAGCACTCCTCTTTGGGTCAGTGGCAGAGAAAACAGTGTAGACCAGCACAAAGGTCCCAATAATCTCAGCAGCCAATCCAACTCCAGTGCTGTACCCATCAGCAAGCTCATTGGCTCCACCGCCATACTTGGTGTAGAAAGACTTCTGGAAAGCCTTGACCAACCCAACTCCGGCTATGGCACCCAAACACTGAGCCACCATGTACAACACAGCTCGGACCAAAGACACCTTCCGGGCCAAGAACAGCCCAAAGGTCACAGCCGGGTTAATGTGACCCCCTAACCAAACAAACATATTCAGCAAAATCAAAAGAGGCCCAGATAAACTAAACAGCTAAGAACAAAAAACCAAACACACACAGACGTTAAAATAAAGCAGAGGGGGTTGAAATTCAGGGCAACCGTTACCTGAGATTCCAGCAGTGCAGTAAACAAGGATGAAGATCATGCCGCCAAAGGCCCAAGCAATACCCAGAATCCCAACTCCGCCGCAACCGTCGGCATTGAGGGCCGGGTCGGTTTGGGACTTGTAGCCGATGACGGTGAGCACAGTGATGTAGAGGAAGAGAAGGGTGGCTACGAACTCGGCGATTAGAGCTCTGTAGAAGGACCATTTGGTGAGCTCGACTGAGTCGAAGAGCGGAGCTGGAGGCGGGTCATGGTAGTCCTTGGACGAGAAAGAGCCCCTCTCTGCAACTTCAACGTCTTTGGCCATTAGTGCTAGAGAAACAGAGGATTTGGGTATTTGAGAGAGAAAGATAGCTTCTTGGTTTTGGGTGTGGGAGAGAGTGAGAGGTTATGGGGGTATATATGGACAGCGATTATGATTTTATTAGTGGAAATTTGGGGAAGTGAAGCGAACCCGGCCACCACCACTATTTTGAGTTTTGTTTTCTTTCTTTTTTGATCGCTTTCAGAGTTTCACCGACTATGCCATCACTTTTAACCACGCCTACACCTGACCTCCCACTCACCTTCAACTTGCTCTGCGTCCCACATACTCGTCACTATCTTCATTTTCATCTTGGGGTAAGAAGAAGATCCTTCCAACATCATTTTCTTAGTTTTACCAAATTTGAATTTGAAATCTCAATTTTACCTTGACCGTAAAGTGGAATCTACCAAATTAGTCCGTAAAAGGCAGAGGTATATTGGGCCCGAGGCTAAATTTTAGCCCTCAAAATATTATTATTTATTTAAATTTAGGGCTAAATTTTAGGACCATCTCCGGTAAGGCATGGCTAAATTTTATTGTTTATTGAGCCCTTTAGCCCTATAACCCCTATTACTGGAGATGGCCTAAGTACTTGCACTATGCCACTACATACGTTTTTAACACGCAAAATGTTAATATAATCTTAATTGATAGGTTTTTCTTGCTACATTGAAGGAAAATAGGAAATAGAAGCCAATATAACATAATTCTAACCAAATTCTTCATCTTTCCTCACCACTAAAGCTCAAGATTTGCGTTACATCAACTTCGTGCAAGAGGCGGCTCCATGAAACAAATTAGCGTACTGCGAATGCGTAAAAAGCTCGGAATTAATCCGTTGGATTGTCCAAATTAACTTATTTGTAAAATTTGTGTTGGTGGAGTAAAAATAAATGTTGCAGCAGGGGTGCAGCTGCACGTGAAAATGACTGACCCAGTTACCGAAGAATGACGCAGTAAATAGTGACGGCTGAGTGAGGCATTGGCCAAAACCCAGTCAGTCTAGGGTGGTCAGTGAGTCTGCAGCTCCGTTCTGATGGGTTCAGTCAGAGTCTCAGACCCAGACCCACACCACGCACGAGTCGAGTCAGACACAGTACTAGCCACGCCTGAGAATTTGGAATTTGCAGGTCAACGTACGCGGCGTCTTTCCATTGGCTGGCCGGAAAACGATGAGAAACGTTTTGGAACCTGGGGGACACGTGGAGGGATGTGAGCCAGACTTTGAAGGAGCTTCACCGTAAAACCAGCCAGCTAATCAGGCCCGAAACAATGGGTGGTCTGAGATCGCTTGGCGGTTCTTGAACGTTAAGAAAAGAGCGCGCGGGAAGGGAGTGGGGCCCGTTGCCTGTTTTGGCTCCTTGTTTCAGACTAATGGATAAGGGACAGCACCTGTTGTATAAAACGACGTCACTTTGGGGATTATTCATTACCATGATGACTCATTATTGCTTTACCAATAAAAAAACAAGCCTCATAAATTTCATAATCATGGAGCAAAAACGAAAATGGAGTAGGGTGTTACTTGAGAAACTCTTGTGCCATTGTCCAAAAAACAAAGAGAAACTCTCGTGCATTTTGGTTTTCAAATCCGTCCCGACCCCAATTGTCTATCCTAAATTATTGGTGTCGGATATTGCTGGGTACCCGATTACGAGTAATTTGGTCATTGTAGGTGTAATTTGAAAGACTCTAGTTGCCGTTTGCAACAAGAAGCATTCTTTAATTTCTGTTTGTTAGTTTTTAAATCTCTATAGTGGCCAAAAATCAACCGAGGCAAAAATTGTATTAGTATTACGCCTAAATACTAAAAAATGTGGCCTGGAAGGATTAGAAATAGAGAAGAACAAAATAAAAAAAGATCGAAGTGATAACATTAATTAATTGGATTAAAATAACACCTCTTTCTTGGCACATTTTAATCAAGTATATATTATTAATTTTTGGTAAGGTTTTATCAATTAAATTCAGTTTGAGGCTCCGGAGTGGACTTGATTCTCTCCATTAGGTAACCACCAGTGGTCCAGTGGAATCTCCCATGTAGCAGAAATAGAGTAGGTTGTGTTCGATTTTCCAGAAATAAAATAATAATGGTGATGACATTTTCAATTAATTGTGATTAAGAAATGTAATTAGACTTTTCTGGGCTACACTAATTCACCATTATCCCCTGTCTTTATTGTTAATTAGAAGACAAGCTTACGTGGAATTTCCAGAACGAATTAGACAACGACACATGTAATAGTCGGTTTGCCAGCGAAGCCATTACGAAATCAGTTGTCCAGTTTCTTCCATATCATTTTCGGTAATGACAGCACTAGATGGTTCTTTCTTGTTCTCTTATAAGCATATATAAAGAGAAAAATAAACAAGATTTAATTCCATAAACTTACAAATATTCATAAAATAATTAAACTTTGAGTGAGGTGGTTGTAGTGTAACTTCGAACTCCATCTAAGTCCGGAAACCTAAACTTTCAACTTTGAACAAATCGGATCAAATTTCCAGCCCAAGCTAAAACCTGTGTTTATAGAATATATAGTGGGGAAGGTATTCCATGCACGGAACGTGCACATGCACGTAGCGCTGAGGTGCACATGATCATGATTTTTAACGGTCAACCGTTATGATCGAATTAGTTAAACAAAACTGGACCGTTGGATCTCTATTTGGACGGTTGAGATTGAACGTGATGTTGCACGGACCGTGCATAGAATAATTTTCATATATAGTGAGGTCTCATAGTTAGTCTTTCAGAATACAACATTTAGAAGACCAAGAACAAGAGTGAAAAATAAGCTCGTTGCAACCAAGCATGAATATCGGTTCTCAACGTCCATAACTGAAACTCAATTATTTCTTAAACTAGTCTTCTAGCATATCTAAATGAAATGAAACTTTAAAAATAAAAACACCCGAATAAAAAATAAGCACACACCACATAAATTTTCTTCCCGTCAAGGGCTTCAAAACCCATATATTATTTTCCAAAAAAAGATAACGGAACCGGAAGGCATGCACAACCCAATTGATAGGCACGAAAAATTGGACTGCGAAAGCCCAAATTTTGAGTCTTCATTACTCTTTACTTAGGCGTCCGGTCTTAGTTTATGATATACCGTCTCGAAATTTGTGACGAAAAGAACAAATGTGAAAAACAAGCTCATTACCAACAAGCTCCATAAGCTTAATTGTGACAGGCACACAAAGGGGCGGTGAATGGCCAAACTTTGAGCTACTTAACTCTTTGTTCAGGCATTTAGTTCGAGCCTATGATATATCGTCTCGAAATTTGTCTCGAGAAGAATTAGGGAGGAAAACAATCTCGAGACTTTCGAAAGTCTTTTGGGCTCTATATTTTTGAATCACCTCGGCGATCAAAGGCCACATGAATGTCAGTTCTTCACAATTAAAGGTTATACCGATCAAGGCAAAATAATATGAAAAACAAAAAAAGACGTATATTGTGATAAAAAAATCTTGGGATTGGTTCTATTGGGGTTGAGGCTACTTTCTTTGAACCCTCTAAAACATGTGAAATATAGCCGGTACATTTTTGTACAAATCGGGTCAAATTTTGACCTCGATCATGGAAAACCTGTTTTTGTATAAAAGTGAGGTCCTAAGACTCTTTGAAAATAAGCGGAAGGCTCTTACGCGGACTATTTTGAAAAAACTGCATTTCTATTTCAGGTTGCTAAAGTTTTAGCAAATTTTTCCGAAAATCCCAATAGAACAAAAATGAAATAATAAAAAGGAATAAGAAGGATCGATGTGATTGGATCATATTTCTTAATCGTGTTTAATATGTCAATGTTGTCAATGACCTTAGGGATCAAGTTGATGGAATTTGATTCTTTTGCCCTAAAACCTCTCATACCACTTGATCATCTAATTGATTTAGATAGGCTTCTACTCATTGTCAATATTAAAGGAACCCAAACCAAAAAAAAAAAACGAATAAAATCAAGAACTCGTGATCAACTTATTCCTTTGCCTACTTTTAATAATTATGTTGGTGTTGTTCATGCTTGTGATTAATAATGAACCGAGCACAAAAAATCACGTTTATAAGGTGATGGACCGACCAAAATGACCGTTATCGTCGACCACCCACTGTTTATTTAAGTTTGTCACCCGACCAACCAACGCACGCCACGTATTGCGGCCACCGCCTTTCTTGTCTTCTTAAGAAATTGGAAACTATTTGCTGTGACCACACCCCACATGTCCAAAGTCCAAACATATCCCATCAGCCGTCTGATTTAATTTCACCTTTTGTCCTTGGCTAGGTGGTTTTTAGGCTTTAAATTTCCACTCACATTTTTCACCAAAAAAATTCTAATTACCTATTTAAATAATAAAAAAGAGGAAAAAAATCATCTACCACATGACTAGACATTTTTTTTTTTTAAAGTTTGAAAGAAGCGATTCTAAGAATGGAGTTAGCTATTTGTAAAGAAATCTTTCTCTCGAAATTTTAGAAAAAATAAAAAATAAATCTATAAAAAGTAATGCAAGCTCGAAACATTTGAAAAACAACAAGCACCATTAAACCGATAAGTAATTAGTCTAGGTTAGGTAAGCTTTATCAAGTATTGAGTCAAAGATAGCAACAAGCCTTATTAGATATATGTCAAATCCTACCCCTCCCAAGTCTAAATAGTAGCAAGGAATAAAGTGTACAATGACATTGTGATTAGGTTTAAATCAGTAAATGCTTGTACAAACAAGCCTAACTGATATTGCACAACTAGAAGAAAATGTGATGTGCTACTCCTTTCAGTGACAAGTTTGATAGATTCTGTCACAAAACTAAACCAGCAATACCATCATATGATAGGTTCCCAAGTACATTAGGATTAAGTTTGCAACAAAACATGATATGATTGATTGATCATCTTTGAAGCATCATTTAAATCAATAAGTAAGGGATCCCAAGTATGATTATACTTTTTATAATTCACTCTAATTATTAAGAAAAAAATGTGTGTAGGATATCCCTTCTCAAGAAAGCAAAGCAAAATAAACAAGCAAAAGCCAAATGGGCATTTCCAGAATCATCAAGGGGATACATACTTCCCATCTACAAAGTCCAAGAAGTCTGCATTACACTTAACATTGTGGGACACCAAATCAAGGATTTTGATGTGCATGACCTAAGGGCAATACTAATCCTATGACTGCCCCCACTAATAATGAACATCAAAGGTTCAGGACCACTTATAGATTCTAGGTTTGGCCTGGACTTGCCTCTTTGTGGTGGTCATGGAATTAGAAAGAGCTTTCTTATTAATTAGTAGTAAGAAATCAATGCTCATTTTCTAAAGTAGATTATGACATGTATAGGTAATAGCATCTACAACATTATATAACATGTTGATCAAACCCAAACAAAAATGGATAAGAGACAATTTTCAAATGAATCCACTAAAAGCAAAGCTAAGTTGATCAAAAATTGAGGTGGAACAAATGCAATAATTATATTGTACAGGAAGAACAAGAACCACAAGGCCAAGACCAGAACTCAAAAGCAAAATATGCCACAAAAATAGGTAGTCCGGGGGGAATTTTTACTATAACGACAGTAGCCAATTGCTCTATCACCACACGAGTCCCATCATAAACAAACACGTAAAAGTTCATTTCAAAAATCAAATGGCATGCATGCAATGTACAGGTCGATAAACACTGAGATTTTTTTTGCAATTGTCGGCACTTCATTATTGAGATTTGAGAGAGGAATAGTAATGGGATTTTATTGTTTTAGAATATGTAACGAGTAAAAGAGTGGTGGATTCATATCAAAAGAGTGGTGGATTCATATCAATTTTTCGTGTACCAATACCATGTTGTAAATTAACTCAGGGGACACGATATGGTAACAACTGTAGAGATCAATGAAATCTACATGCCAACTTCTCTCTCTGTTTTTTGTTAAGGGAGGCCAGAAGAGAAGAGGGGTTTCGAATTCTAGACTCCATTTTTGGAGTAAGCCCTCTTTACCACAAGAGTTGCAAAAGCTTTGCAGCCAAGTTTTCTAACTTTAAGTAGTGGCATGATTACTTATCTTACTCTGTTTCACTATCAGATGTGAAGAAAAAGCATCCTCCCTGCACAAATTCATGGACCCATCCAAAACTATGACTTGCAAAACACATTGAAAAGACCAAAATTCACAAAGATTTTTCCAGAAGACAACATGAGAAATCTACCAGAACATCAGACTACATATCAGTCTCTGAATCTCTTCTTCCAGTCATTCAACCAAGGCAACTAGGTCAAACACGTGAGTAACAAAGTGGCTCATGCAAGCAAAATCAACAATGAAACAAAAAAACAAACAAAAACACCATACTGCATCTACCATTTGACTACAAAACCAACAAGCATGATTGGGTCCACAGGAAATGGAGAATTTTACCGAGTAACAGTGAATACAAGAATGCCCAGATATCTATTGAAACTTTTACAATGTCGAAACTAGTCTTCATATGAAGCTTTCCCTTTTAACAATTCAAGTAATAGCAAAGTATGAACATAGGGAGAAAATGCATGACTTTTGCAGCATGGATTTCTATACATTTGTTTACAAAATATACATAAACCCAAACCTGAAAATCTGATGCAAACAATGTACAACTGAATGAGGGCATCTCCAAAGTATACCGAGATACAAGTGAAATGGGGAAATAACCCAGCTATGCAAACTCGAACCACTTTACAAGAAGTGAGTTGCATTCAAGCAGAGAAACCAGCTTCCATTGCTTGTAAGATTGAAGCAGTATCGAACCTGAAGTTTCTGAAGCTCTTGCCAGGTCCTATGTTAGGAGGATGGACATCAGGTTCAGGTTTAGTTGGTTGACTCTCCATTATCATGTTGCTACTCCCTATCGAGCTGTTTTTCGCTCTCCACACACTGATTCCTAAAATTGATGAAAGAAAATACTAATGAGCAAAAAATAGAAGAAAATAAATATCCACACAACCTGTGCTTCTATAAAAATCAAAAGCAGCTTGGAATCAAAGCAAAATGAAAGTGTGCATCTGGAAACATCAGAGCATTCAGTTTCATGTGCTCAGCTATGATTGAAACCATAAACTATACCAGTACCATTTTACAGACAAGAAAACCAAGACATCTCTTGGCAAATCATTCATGTTCATATGCTTTGGTTTCTCCAAGATTGTACCATTCATCTTTTCTTTTCCTCTTTTATTTTCGTTTCATGATTTAATATAAACCTGAAGTTTATAGGCTAAAAAGACAACAAAGGGGGAGGGAAAACCTCTGAGAGGCATATCAGGTCTTGGAGCAATTGGGGGCTGATGTTTAAAAATCCATGACTTCAACGATCTGCATGAAGACGCATGAAGACAATGGTCCTATTAGACATTATCAAAAATATTGGAACACTTGAGAAAGTAATTAACTTTATATACCAAAAGTACTTACGCTAGAAAAGGAGACACCATGTAAAGCTTGAGGCCAGTGATACCACGGGATATCACATCATCACTTGCTGGATGAAGATCATCCAGCCGATGCCATGCAATTTCCTGCAAACAGATAACAAAAGCTGTGCGCTTAACATGTGATAATGTGCACGATACAATGTATATATTCTATATAGAAACGATGAATTAATTTAACAAATACTTAGACATTTAGTGATCAATATGTGATTACCAAATTATAACTTACAATGAAAACTACAAAGTTCTTTTCTTCTGGAATAAATTACGCCAATAAATATAGAACAGTAGGCAAAACCAGAATTGATTGATAAATGTTGTTGCATTAAGAATCACATACACTGATCTCCTTTTTGGTGAGTGGAGCAAAGGCTGTATCCTCCCTTACACCAGCAATAATGTAGAGCCGCACCCTTTGCTGTCCAAATATAACTTCAATGTAATCATCTATGTTAAGAAGTTTAGTAACATCGAAACCTGTTTCTTCATGGACCTGCATTCGCCAAAAAAGAGAGGAAAAAAAAGGCTATTTAACAACAGAGGAGGAGAAGAACCATATAGCAGTCTAGGGTATGCATGCTTTCAGAGGGAACAATATCGTGACAACACTTTCTGATGTAAAGTGTAATCCCATAACATTACTCATCAGTAAAAAGCTGATCAACAAAGCAAATTACTTCGGCCAATATAGATCTTAGTGGCTTACTGCAAAAAAAATTCTATAGTAAAATTTACTAAGCTGACATAATAATCCATAGTAATTTATGCAATTTCCCATAGGATGAAGCCATTGCACCAGCTGTTTTCTGAACCTCTTTTCCCAAAACTCTCATGGAGGGCCGCACAGTCCTACTCCATGTGACAGATTTGGGGGAAAATAAGTTGGGGTACTATTTCAAAATGCTCTTAACGGGTAACAAAGTATAGGGCAAATGTATTGCTACGGAATAGATATGAATCCTCAAGCCAGGGTGAATGCAGTTTATTTGATATGCTCTGCCTAATAGCAGTTGATCTCATCACCTCAAGCAGATGAAAGAACATGTGTCATGCAATTATAAAATGCAAAATTGAAAAATATTAGTTTTGCAAACCATACTTGCTCTCTGCCCTAGCTACACATCCACAGGTGCATACAGAAAAATAGAGATATATTACCTATTATCTCTCTTACAAATTTGTGCACATTATGCTGCAACTACACAAGAATTTAAAGTGCTAAAAATATCATTTACAATGTTTTCAACTTCACTGGATCCTGGCTGTGAAGTCTCAGTTCAAATCACAAGAAAAAAAAAGAACCGGATAAAAAAAGAGAACTACATAAGAAACAATCTTACTTCTCTGATGGCACATGCATGGTCTTCCTCATCTTTGTTCTTTTTGCCACGAGGAAAACTCCAGCTTGATCCTTTCCATCCCTTCACTAGTATGCACTGTCAATTGGACAAACACAATGAAAATCAGCACAGGACAAATGAAAATCATACTTCTTCATGTAAGCTCATATAGCTCGCTGTTCGCAAGATCTTATCATATCAAATTATCAACTACTCATCAAATTTAGAATTATCAAATGACTTGCAACTTTTGAAATATAGTTTTATGAAAAAAAGTTGTTCGTGTTAAAAATCAGAGTTCAAGAATCAGTCACAAAAATCCTCACCCTTTCGTAGGTTTCATCCAAAATGATCGCTCCAGTTACAGGAACCTTAACCTTGTAAGAAGTGAAGTCCTTAAATATGTCGTCTATATGGGCAACATAAGGCTTAAGAACATCACAGCTGTTAAACACTACAAGATATTAAGGAAAATCTGAATACACTCAGGATCCCTGCTCTTCAAATAAGTAATTGGATAATTAGTTGACCAAGAACATATATTTTACTAATAAACAAAAACGTAGGGGAGAAACAAAAGGCCCAGCATGGAGAAGGGGACATAAGTGAATGGCTCAAATTACAAAGGGGTGTCATTAAGACAACACTTCCAGAGTGATCTAAGAAAATTGTGTAAATCATACAATATATCCAGGCATAGAATGTTTTTGGTTTAGTATGGTGATGATAAAGGTGAACATGACTTGGTACATCACAATTTCTTTTAATTATATAAAAGCAATAAATTAATAAAAGAACCCACAAATTGAAAAAGAAAAAGGATCAACTAAATGATCCACATGCATGTGACAACAAAAAAAAATTATGGCAAAGCAACTTGCTTTCCTATTAAGCTACATATTTTTGATCAAATATTTGAAGGGGTCAGAGGTGTGTAGATTGATTCCACCACAACATATAAAAAAACTGAAAAACAATTATGAGTCGGTTAGCATTCACTTGACAATAGACTGCACAGGATACATAACGAAGTAAACTCCTTCAAATTAAATGACTTCAGCGATGGATTTTTCTCCACTGAGTTGTCTTCATAAAACCAGTGAGCATACTCCACAAGAAATAAAATCCTCTCAAATGATTGTAGGTCTTCTTTTGGCACATTTAGAACAAACCGACTGCAAGGAAATTTGTACAATAAAAAAGATTCAGATGTCTGTCAAAGGGAGTCAGACTGACATAGAGAAAGCATAAGCAACACGAAAGCAACAAGAGCCAGAGAGGAAGAGAAAAGCAATAGGCGATTTGATTAATAGATGACTAGGATGTTGAATGAACAAGAAAAAGTAAGTATAAAAGAAAAGTTTTGTAACTAATCGAATAGGTATAGAAGCATGTATTCGTGCAAACCTGCAGAGATCATCAAGGAGTTCCTGGGGAGGAAGGCCATTCTTAAGTGGAGCACTTGAAGACCGGGGAAGGCCAGACATGGTGGCTTCCCAGTGGTTTCTGATATTTACAAGAAAATCAAATATCAATGTGGGTATACCAGGCTATGCTCAAACCCTTCAAAATTTGCACTAACACACAAAATTATGTATAGAAGCTGTAGAAAGATTCTTTCATGAAATTTATGAAAACACTGCCACATCTTTTCTTTCTCTTGGTATTTATCAACTTTGCTTGGTTTTAATAGTAGTCTTTTCATTCATTTGTACTTACAATTTTAGAGCACGCACAGTTTCAATATAGGAATAAATTGAATAACAACTAAATTCACATATAGAAGAACAGAATAGTATAAACGAAAGCACATCGCTAATGAAAGAATATATATTTGAAGACCATTTCTGTTGGATCTACCTGCCCCAAGTGTTAAAATTGAGAGAAACTCACTCCAAAACTGTTGGACAGAGAAAGATATAATGCAATTCAAGGACAGAAGAAATTACCTTGCTGAGTTTCTGGATTACTAAACCTATAATACCATCAAGCAGAATCCTCCTAAAATTCTAGTCTTGTACACTAGCAAAGTAGTCGAGCTCGAGCTCTGAGTATTGATCATAGTCATATTATCAATTCAAGCTTTATGGTCGTCAGAATATTATCAGTTTAATTTAGCATGAAATTCTCATTCTTTCCCCATTTAAACTACTTAGAACAATCCCCAGATTCATATATATATATAAGAGAAGAATATAATTCGGAAACACATTGGTAATCCAGAAACCATCAAATTGAAGACCTTTTTCGTTGAATCTGCGCCGACCCAGAAACTATAGTACAGACAAAGATAGAGAAAAAGTAAATTCAAGGACTGAGGTTCATACCTAGCTTGCAGAGTTGCTCTGATCTCTGAGAGTGAAATGGAAATTTGATTTTGATGAAGGAAACCGAAAGTGAGGGACTGTGGGGAGTAGTACACAGACTTTAGTGTTTTGTTTTTTTAGCAAATTTTTTTTATTTACCGCACGACAGAATTCAATTTTGACACATCATTTTATTTAACAAAAAAATAAACTTTTTTTTTTATATTAGAAAGGATCAACCCTAATTGCTTTTTTAAAAATACGATGTTGGAATTCTCATTCTCTATTAGTAAAGTGACAATTAAGCAATAAAGTGAATCAAGAAAAGAAACTCGAAAGCACCCACTGTGGCGACTTAGGGTTTTGTTCGTAAAACTCACCATGGCGACTAGATCTCATATTAAGATCTTGTACGTAACACCTTGAAACCAATGGCGGAGTCTCTTTCAACATAGCGTCAGTTTTTCGAGCATGTCATGCTCGGTTCATCTTCAACTATCGATCGCAAATCCTAACCATATGTTTTGAAAGTCTAAGTTTGTGGGCATCTTGTGGCGCTCAGCGTCTACATCATGGTCTTCTCCAGATTGCTCGTAAGCGGTGACGTGGGGGGTCTCTTGCCTTAAAGCCTAAAAGAGGTCGTCTCAAAGGTTTTGCTCTACGTGCTCTTGTGGCTACGTTTGATGGCGACCGCTCAAAGACTCATCTTTTTTTATGGGTATTTTTTTTGTCATGAATTCATGATTTCATCGGATTTATTGATGAATTCGCTGTTAGAGGTGTTATGCTTGATGGTGGCAGCGACCGGTGCTTTGCGACTAACGGCAGTTATTTGTTGTTAGACATGGCTTCTAGAGGAAATAGGGGGCCTAGGTAGTTTATGTTTAGGTTGGGCTTTGGGCCTGCTATTACTTGGGTCTAGATCTGGGACAATGGTAGAGTTAGTTTAAAAGTTTGGGACTCGAACATCTGAGTCGAAAAAATTCTCAAACCTAGACCAAAAACTCACATCGATTGGCTTATACATAGTAAGGTTGCGGATCTATGGTGCTTGTTCATAAACATCAGTAAAGGGTACGTACCTATTTAGGGGGGAGATTATTTCTCTCCTAGGTGGCTCATCTTGTTTGTTTTACCTATGGGTAGTATAGTTGTTTATATCACCGCATATAGTGTTATTTTTTTAAACTTTGCACCGGTAGTGCTAGCATCACTATGTATTTTCATGATATAATTTCTCTTTGCTAATGCATACTGTCGTCTCCTCTCTCGATTTTTTTACCCACCGACTCATCGAAAAGGCAAAAAAAAAAAAAAAAAAAACTCGAAGCGTGACCCAAAAGAAAAAAGCTCTAGATACCAATTGTCTCCCTTCTTATTTGCTTCTCGTCCCTCTATATATATATAGGTCTAATTTTGCATTCAAGGTTAGCAATCCGGTAGGATCCACAATGGCCACATCTTTGTTTTTCCAGAGAAAGTGAGAAACGACCATTACAATGGTCACATCTTGACATTAGCAATGGATAGAAACATTAACTTCAACTTTGCAACCAATTATAAACAAGGGTTTTTATCACATATAGTACCTGAACTATTTCTCAATTATATACTTGGTACCTGAATTTTAATTTTTGTCACAAGTAGTACCTAGAGTTTCAATTTTTGTCACAAGTAGTACCCAAAGTTTTTGATTTCATCTCTTTTGGTACCTAAGGTCATTTTTGTGATATTATATGCGTGAGGGTGCGTGTTAAAAAAAAAGGCTAAAATGAAAAACTTTAGGTACTACTTGAAACAAAAATTGAAAACTTTGGGTACTACTTGTGACAAAAATTGAAGTTCAGGTACCATTTAGGATAAACTCGAAGAGTTCGGGTACTGGTTGTGATCAAAAGTGAAGTTCAGGTACTATGTATATAATTGAGGCAAAGTTCAGGTACCATTTATGATAAAAACCCTATAAACAATATGGTAGTAAAATGTTTGAATTGGAAATACATGTTTAAATTTGTCTATATCTAAAGAGGACACCATATAAAAAATTATTAGATTAGGATTATGGTATAAATATTTGAAATCCCAAGTATTTTTCAATTTTATTTTTTTGTTATATTTTTTTAATATTCAAAATTAAAAAGCCAATTTGGTTCAAACTAAAAAGAAATGAGAAAAACAAAAAATATTTCAATTTGGAGTATAAGGTTGCATACCAATTGGGTCGACTTATATAAACATTTCACATGCGAGGTCAGTAGTTATTTGTTAAGCAAATAGTCATTAGGATGGTTGCATTTTTTTACCCTCATTTAATCGGCAGTTAGGGCTAAAATATAAATGAGGGTAAAATAGTAAATCATATTGGTTCGGGATTTTCGAGTTCCGTCAATTGAAACACTTTCTAAAAATCATGCATTACTAATGCTAAGATTATGACATGGGAAAATTTCAAAAATGAAGGGACTTGACAAGATTTGACATCTTTGGAGATGTCATGGTAGAACCTGTGGCATGTCATAACATGCTGAAACATGTCAAACCTTGTCAACATCATTTTTTCTTAAAATTTTCCTGTGTCAGAAAGCTGAAAAAATCATTAAAAAACGGATCGAGATTTTTTAGTGCCGTCAGTTGAAACCGTTTCTAAAAATCATGCTCTACAAATGATGAGATTATGATATGTAAAATTTGAATAAAAATAGATCTTGACATGGTTTGATACGTTTGGACTTGCCGGGGGCACCTAGCCACCTAGGCATGGCTCCTTTTGAGTTGCATTTTTTTTTTTTTGAAAATTTTCAGTGCCTTAATCTAACCATTTGTAGGGCATGATTTTTAAAAGGTGTTCCAATTGACGGAACTTGAAAAGTTCGAGTGAATTTTTTTTTTTTATGAATTTTCTAGTTTTCTGACTTGAAAAATTGAAAAAAAAAAAAATTCAAAATTTTCGAATTCCTTCAATTAAAACACCTTCTAAAAATTATGTCCTACTCCTACATGACTCGGGACTCTCCTCATTATATACAGTTGCTCCATTAATATTATTAGGGTTGGTCGCTTTGCTTATATATAGAAAATTATATATGCACAAAACGAGATGGTTTGCAGCGTTTGCTTATGATATATATTAGTTCCTTTCACAGTTTACACGGGAATAAAACTACTCAACTAACTGACTTTTTTCGAGTTTTACAAGGTTTGCACTCTGCATCCAAAACCCAATCACATTCTACTTTCTTCTCGAACGAAATTTCACAATGCGACGGAGGCCCCAGAGTTCTTCATCTTCAGCTCCCGAACCAGCAGCGACTGAAAAACCGAGTGTCACCACCCCATGGGTTGTTCAGAGGCCGCAGAGATCACCCTTTGTTTGGCTGACCTTGTTCGCAGCCATCATATACTGCTCTTGGGGCGTTTATCATTACCAGTTCGAGTCCCTGCCCGTGCCTCTGACCGCTGAACAGGCCGGAAAGCGAGGCTTCGCCGAGTTTTCAGCTCTCAAACACGTCAAGGCCCTGACCCAATTGGGCCCTCACCCACTTGGCTCTGATGCCATCACTCTTGCTCAACAGGTTCTTAGTTCATACTTCAAAATTGAATTTTACCAATAACCCAGTATTCATTTTGTCGAATTGTTGTGAAAGTTTCGATCGTTGTTCTGGGTTTTGACTTGGGTTTTCAGTATGTATTGGCAGAAGCTGAAACTATTAAGAAAACGGCTCACTGGGAGGTTGATGTCGACGTGGACTCGTTCATTGCAAAATCAGGAGCAAATCAAATGGTCGGTGGTTTGTTTAAGGGAAAAACGCTTGTTTATTCAGATTTGAATCACATCGTTATTAGAATCTCGCCCAAGTATGCACCTGATTCAGTAAATAATGCTATTCTCGTCTCTTCTCACATTGACACCGTCTTCTCAACGTAAGCTATCTTCATCTTATTCAATACCAAAGTTGATTGCTTTTTTTCGGTTTTCTCTGTCAAAGTTATCATCTTTGTTTCTGGCATAAGTACCAACTTGCGGTGAATAAGAACTTTCAGTGTAATACAGGTGTAAGATTTTATAACAATTTTTCAATAAGTGAATTTGATGGGCTGCTCTTACACGTTTCAGAGGAGGGGCTGGAGATTGCAGTTCATGTGTGGCTGTCATGTTGGAACTTGCTCGTGGAGTTTCGCAGTGGGCACATGGATTTAAGCATGCTGTTATATTTTTGTTTAACACTGGGGAGGAGGAGGGTCTAAGTGGCGCTCATAGCTTTATAACTCAGGTTACTGTCGACTCTCCCTCTTTCTCAAGCCTAGCAGCTGAGTGGTATTGTTTGTTTATAAATATAACCAAATACTTGAATGATGAGGTTATATTGTCACTCTGTTTCATTTCTAAGATAATATGACTAGTGAGATGCTAAAATCCTAATGTTGTTTGATTTTGAAATTGTAAAAATTGTGTGGTCTAACTTTTCAACTGTGAATTAGAAAAATTGATTAATTACTTGTGTTCTAAGAAACATACGAAATATGGAGAAGTTGTTCAATTCATGCATCAGTTACTATGATACCAATTGAAACTAAAGATCTTAAGCATCTTCCTTGCGCTTACTGTACAACTAACAATTTTCTATGGCATTTGTTTTTGCTTGATGCAGCATCCATGGAGTGACACGATTCGTCTAGCTATTGATTTGGAGGCCATGGGCATTGGAGGGAAGTCTGGCATATTTCAGGTCAGGTTTGTGATCATAATTCACTTATTCTTGCAGTTTTAGATGGCCTATGAGATATGTCTATATGTGCTCGATATTGTGTACTCTGGGTAGATGGCCTCTTTATAACCTAGTGATATTTGGTGTGTGTCAAGGTTTTGATTTCTAGCTCCAAAAACTGTAGCACATGTTGATATTGCTTAATTTATACTTCCACGACATTGCCATATATATATATATATCACTTTGTTGAAAAGGGTTTCTCTTGTTAGTTTGGGACATTATGTGTTCAAGGACACTAATGGAGAAAATAGGGAACACTTCGTAAACTTTGTTTTCTCAGAATGTCAACAAGTGCCTGATTTTGGCATGTTAAACACAACCACCTATAATTGTTTATGCTGTCTTTAAAATTGGTATCTCATCATGGTCTGATATTGAGCATATGGATCAGTTGAAGTTGTCCATCTGTAATATGATATTACAGGATAATGCTGGAAACTTGTGCGGTTCATTAGATTTTATAGCTTACTGGCATTGTAAATGACTGATGTATCATCTATTAACTATATATCTATATATTTTATTCTCCTTAAAGTAACTCATGCTTCTCCAAACTGTGTTCAAGCTTATAATTATTTCTTCATCTGATAGGCTGGTCCTCATCCTTGGGCTATTGAGAATTATGCTGCAGTGGCAAAATACCCATCTGGCCACATAATAGGACAGGTTAGTAATTATTCTCTTTGATATTTCCTCTCCTACATCTCTTTCTGAAAGTTCATGTGTATTTATATGGGAAAAATACTCAAATCTTACCCTGCAGGATTTATTTTCTTCTGGAGCCATAAAATCTGCAACAGATTTCCAAGTATACAAAGAGGTTGCTGGCCTTTCAGGGCTTGACTTTGCTTACTCCGATAACAGTGCAGTATACCACACAAAGGTTCTTCTTCTCTTCCCTCTTGCTCCTTTTTTGGGATATTATCTGGAAAGTTCTTTTTGCTTTCTTAATTGATTAAGGAAGTTCCAAGTTTATTCTCATAAGAGGATTGAGATTTATCGTTTAACATTATCAAACTTTAATTTTTCTTTTACAAAAAAGTGATTTTGAGTAGTTTATCTGCTTGAGGCTGTGCCTTCTTAATGAGGATATGTGGGGGAAGCTGCATTAAGGTTGTCTGGTTGTACCCATCTTTTAGCTTTGCATGCTAGTTTGTCTGTTTTAGACTTCTAGGTATTCAAACACTGAAGCTATAATGTCAATAACTCACTATTACTATCAACCATGGGGAATGAGTAAGCATGTGAAGCAATGCAGATATTTGATTCCATGAAAGTGATTTGCACTTTTCTTATAATGCAGAATGACAAATTGGAGCTTCTTAAATTGGGATCTCTTCAACATCTTGGAGAAAATATGCTTCCTTTTCTGCTTCGGGTTGCTGCATCCTCTCATCTTCCAAAGGCCAAGGCAATGGAAGAAGAGGATAAGACGGGCTTGAGTGCTGCCATATATTTTGACATTTTGGTACATTGTAACTACAGAAACTTTATCATGTTTTCTTGTCTTAATACCTGACACACACTTTGCATTTCTTCTTTACTTACCTTTTGCTGAGATGCTGTAGTTTCAACACTTGTGGCCTTCAGCTGCCATGATAGTTCAAGTTTGCAATGTGATTCTAACTCTTGTGACAATCCCAGGGGACATACATGATTGTCTACCGTCAACGCTTTGCCAGAATGCTTCATAATTCAGTTATAGTGCAATCACTTCTTATATGGACTACGTCATTGCTTATGGGTGGTTATCCTGCTGCAGTTTCATTGGTGTTGTCATGTTTGAGTGTTATTCTTATGTGGACATTTGCATTAAGTTTCTCTGTTCTTGTGGCCTTCATTATACCGCTAATATCATCATCACCAGTGCCATATGTCTCAAACCCATGGCTGGTAGTTGGGTTATTTGCCGCACCTGCTCTGCTTGGAGCATTAACTGGTCAATACTTGGGTTATCTTGTTCTTCATATGTATTTGTCAAATGCTTACTCCAAGAGAAAACAGCTCTCACCTGCTATCCGAGCCGATTTGGTTAAATTAGAGGCTGAAAGATGGCTCTATAAAGCTGGATCAATTCAATGGCTCATTCTCCTCAGTTTGGGAACCTATTACAGAATTGGATCGTCTTATCTTGCCCTTGCTTGGTTGGTTCCACCAGCATTCGCATGTGAGTTTATGTTAACTACTTTTGTCTGACCCATGTTCAATTTAACATGTGTTTAAAGAGAAGCATGTTCCTAACTGCTTGATTTTTCTATCAACTAATCCTGTACACTGTACTATCCAGATGGTTTTCTTGAAGCAACTCTAAGCCCAGTCCGATTACCTAAGCCACTCAAACTTGCAACCCTGCTGATAGGATTAGCTGTACCGATATTACTTTCTGCTGGCGTATTCATTCGGGTGGCTGGCACAATAATCGGGACCATGGTTCGTTTTGATAGGTAAATTATGCAGTACTCTAGTTAATTTAAAACATAACTCTTAAGACAACTGATTTACTTTTGGGGTATTATAGGGTCGAAGTTTGATATCTTTGCCAAATTTTAGGTGGCATTTCAAGCCACATTCAGATTGGTGATGTATCATATGAACTTCTTACTAGAAGTGAATCCAATCAAGTCATCTATGTGAGAAGTTCAAGTAATTTTTAACTATTTACGGTCAATGCTACTAGATTGTTTCAAAAACGAAACAATGAAGCTGGAGGTTGAAAGTGGGCTGCCTCTTGGTTTTTATTAAAGCCTGCAGAGTCACAAGCCCATGGTATCTTTGGACACCTTGCCTGTGATGGAACTCCATAGTATATTTCTGAAATTCTTTGTAGCTATTTGCAGATTCAGCAACCTGCTATCTTTAATTCTTAACTGTGACATTTACAAGTTATTTTTATTTTTCTAGATATTGAGAAAGTAACTTTTACCTTGCATTGTATTTGCTCAGGAATCCTGGTGGCACTCCTGATTGGCTGGGAAATGTTATACTTGCTGTTTTTGTTGCTGCTGTCATGTGCCTGACTTTGGTGTATCTTCTTTCATACATTCATCTTTCAGGTTTTTGTTCACCTCAAAGTAGTTGGCTTTTTACAGTGTAGTTGAGTTCATGAGTTTATGATGCCATATATGTTTAATTAACTTATAAAGAGATCATTTAACGGCCTCTTTTTAGTTTTGAACTAACTAGGTAGCATTGTTACAATTGCTCTCTAGGTGCCAAGAGATTGATTGTCCTTTCAACTTGCGCGCTGTTTGGCTTCTCCCTTGCTCTTGTATTATCTGGTATTGTTCCAGCATTTACCAAAGACACATCCAGAGCTGTAAACGTAAGTCTCTATTAGCACTATTCCTACAGGTCTTTACCACCTTAACTCGTAATTTTGTTTGTATGTCAAGGATTGTAAATTTGGTACTTTGATTATGCTCAGAAAGCTCTTTTTCTCTGTTTAACTTTAACACATGATGTTATTGGAAAATCCTTGCTTCATTATAGCAAGTCTCTATCTCTTTATTGACTTTATGGTTCTCAGGTTGTGCATGTTGTAGATACTACAAGAAGCTTGGAAGATCCTAGATCCTATGTGTCACTGTTTTCTTTAACTCCTGGGAAATTGACAAAGGAGGTTGAGCAAATCAATGAAGGTTTCAGATGTGGTAGAGATCAAGTTTTTGATTTTGTAACTTTTACAGTGAAATATGGCTGTTGGACTGAGGATGACAGTGACAGTGGGTGGAGTGAAGCAGACATTCCAAAAATGCTTGTTGAGAGTGATACTCAAGGTATTGAAAGAACAACACAAGTTTTAATTGATACCAAGGGTTCAATACGGTGGTCTCTTGCAATCAACACCAATGAAATACATGATTTTGCGTTCACAGGTACGATGAACTCTAACTGGTGCACAATATTGCATTTCTCCTTATTTCATTCTCGTGATTGTACATGGCATTTCTAAGCTGAAAACTCATACTTATAATCTCAGATGCTGGAAACTCTGAGGAATTGGTTTCAGTTGGTGACAAGAGCAGTGTAGATGGTTGGCACGTTATTCAGTTTGCCGGGGGAAACAATTCACCGACGAGGTTTGGTCTGACTCTCTTCTGGACTAAAAATTCTACCCGGTTAGCTCATAAGGCGGACGGGAAGAGAGACGAGCAAGCTCCCCTTCTAAAGTTGAGAACTGATATGGACATTGTAACACCAAAAGTCGAAAGGGTTCTCTCAAAGCTTCCTCCTTGGTGCTCACTGTTTGGCAAGTCGACGTCTCCCCACACCTTAGCTTTCTTAAGTAGTCTTCCTGTTAATTTTTAGATCCTTCGAACCTCATTCCACAGGAGTGTAACATATATGTTTACTTTACCTTACATAGAAAATGTCAAATTCAAGAAACCAATAAAATTATGTATAAGCAGCTTACATGGTTGATTTATTAAAGGATATGGCTTTTAATTCAGTACTCTAAAAGCAGCCTCACTTCAAAGTCCCTTTACTTTCAAATGAAGTATAATTGAGTATAAAATTGTGTAAACCCAGAGACTTGGATTCTATGGTCCTCATTGTCATACACAGTAATCACTAAAGAAGCAACAATATCGGAATATCCTCATCATTTACAAGCTTAAAACTTGAACGTTAAACCTTTTTTTTTTTTTTTTGAGAAGAATTAAACCATTTTTTGTTACTTGCTCAATTTGGAGAAATAATTATAGCCTCAGCGAAAATCACCCAAAAAATGTGGAGGGTTAAAGTGCAATTTACCCAAGAAGGGGAAAAAAAAAAGATGTTTTCTTTTCATTATGGTACAGTCAGTTCCCAACACACACGTGTGGAAAGTTCGGTAACTCGGTTAATTGTTGCTCTGCTCTGCTCAGCTGTGTGTCCTTTTATAAGTTATAACTGAACAAGTTCAACTCCTTAAACAGAGAAACAAAGAATCTGCGATTGTCGATAGACAGAGATAAAAGACAGTCCAAGAAATGCGGACCGTACCGTTGGGAATCTCAGTGTCCCCAACCTCCATTAACACTCTCAACCTCAAGAGACCAAACCCCTTCCCTGTTTCAACTACTAGGGTTTCTGCAAATTTCTCTCTCTTCTCCTTCTCCAAATCTGGTGGGTACTTGCTTTAATTGCTTATTTGATATGTTAGAGCATGTGGGTGGGTTTGAACTAGTATTGACAATTTTGGGTACTTGGTCAATTTCAATTTCAAGTTGATTACTTTATTGGGTAACTTACACATCCATCTATGGTGTTGATTCATTTATTGCATTTGTAAACCACCTGAAGTTTGAATATTGGTTAAGAAGTTTTGAACTAGTATAGAAAATTTTGGTGTTTTGTTAAGTTCAGGTTCAAGTTCACTGCTTTATTGGGTTACATAAACATCTAATTATGATTTTCCATCTCTAAAGATGATAGATAACAATTGTTGGTGTATTTTTTGTAGTTGCAAAGGACCCTGAACTTTGTATATTTGAATCATATTCAATTTGTTATACCATCCCAGGATTAGGGGAAAAAGGAAGCACTGAGCATATATTCAACTTTTTGGTCTGAAAATTAAGCTAGTACTTACAAAACCAGAAAGCTTAATTAGCTTTTGCAAACAGCCCCTTTGATTAGCATGAGCACTTTTCTCCCTTTGTTTTCCTCCTAATTTTCGTGTCCCTTTAGTTTTATTGATGGCACCAAACAGACGTATAGAGTAATTGTGGGACTAAGTGATTATCTATTATATGAGCATAGCAATTGGGGTATTGAGGTTGGTTCTGGTTTATGTGTGTAGGAGTCTGCAGAGCCAGTCAAGTGGTTGATCTATTTCCAACTGTGTCTCCCGACATTGTTGTTAGGGAGGCCAGGTTAGAGGATTGTTGGGAGGTGGCTGAGACTCATTGCAGCTCTTTCTTCCCTGAATATTCGTTCCCATTAGATTTCGTTCTACGGATTGACCGGCTGGTGGGGATGCTAGCCGGATTTTCTTTACCAAGTGGTTGCAAAAGGACTTGTCTGGTAGCGGTAATTGGAAACTCTGCTGATGAGACTTTCCTCTTTGGGAGTGAAGATTTCAAGATTGCTGGTCTTGACGGGAAGATCAGTCTCAGTAAGAGGTATGTGGCTGGAATATTGACAGTGGATACTGTAGCTGATTTTCTTCCTAGAAAAGGTCCTCTCCGGCAGAGAAGGTGAGTTCATTATACTTCAAGAGGTTTTTGGTTTTCTTGGCTATTTAAACATCTAGTTATGATTACAGTAAGTTTTGGATGAAACTTGTTAGTTTAGCCATTGAAAATAAAATAGTTCTTAGATTCGTTTATACATTGGAAATGATAGCTAGCACCGATGACCAACCAATGAGCCTCAAAAACAAAACAGGAGCTAAGCATGTTATTCAAGTATTGTAATCAGTGTGAGTTCAACTCTAGTTGAAAGCAACCACTTAACCCATAGCCCATAATCCTAACCCTTTGACTGTAAACATTGCACATCCATGTATTTAGGATTACAGTTAAGTTTTGGATAAAACTTGGTTGTTAGCCATTGAAAATACAAGAGGGGCAATAGTCCTTAGATTCATCTGCTACATTGGAAATGATAGCGTAGCACCATAGACTGACCATTGAGCCTCAAAAACAAAAGAGGAGCTAAGTATGTAATTCAGGTACTTATAAACAATGAGAGTTCAATTCTAGTCGAAAGCAACTACTTAACCCATAACGCCCTGGATGTTCATTGTAAACAATGTTGACATAAATGGTTCATCTAGCATGCATTCTTATTTACATACGTAGATGGATGTTTTGATTGAAGGACTGGTATTGCATACGTATCAAACGTTGCTGTTCGGGAGAAATTTCGACGAAGAGGAATAGGTAAAAGGCTAATAGCAAAGGCAGAAGCTCAAGCAAGGAGCTGGGATTGCCGTGCCATTGCATTGCACTGTGATTTGAACAATCCGGGAGCCATAAAGCTGTACAGAGGCCAGGGTTTCAAATCTATTAAGGTGCCTGAAGGAGCAAGTTGGCCTCAGCCCAAGACCTCACCCGATGTTAGATTCAACTTCATGATGAAGCTTCTGAACAACACTAATGAATCTTAGACTCTTTAGGAACATGGTGACGAATTTATAAGGGAGAACAGAGAGGAGAAAAGTAGGTTGTATATATAAGAAAAAGGGCTTGTATCTGTGTCAATAACTCTTTGTTTTTTCTTTGGTATAAAAGCTAATTTATTTTTAAGGGCAGGTCTAGGAATGCTCTTATTTGGAGCATCTTCACATTTTGTGAAGATACAAGTCTGCCCCATTTATATATGTTCAATTCACTCGAGCAACTGTATGGTTTAATAACTTTCCAAAAGGATATGTATTTTGACTCTTGTAATTTTAGGATCCCAAAAGGAGATCTTCTGTTTATGTATTTTGATTTCAAAAAAAAAAAAATCTTCATATGAGTGAAAGAAAATCAACTAATTAAGGCCCAATAAAAGTAGAGTGATTTCAATAAACTAAACCAGGCAACAAACTCAATGAAACAACTAAATCAGTCAATCAAGTCGCACATTAAATCTTGGGTAGCAAAAAAGATTCTAGAGAAAGAGGGTAAGTGTTACAAGATTTTATTTTGGCTTGGTAGCAAGTATATATAATTAACCTGGTCGATTATGGAAATCCTAATAAACTTTAGTATTAGTATTCCTTACTATTTACAGAGTAAGTCTGTATAGCTTCTCATGATGAGCCTATAAGAAGGCCAAAGGTCACAGCATTGTGATATCTCAGAAACCCTTTGGGTCCATGGCTTCTCTAGAAGAGCCAGCCTTTGTAGTAGCAGATACAAAGAAGGAGGAGAAGAACAAGAGGAGAGAGGCGAGGAACAAGGCGATTGAAGAGGAGAAAAGGAGGAAGAAGGAGGAGGAACATCAGAAGGAGACGGAGCGCCTCCGCATGCAAGTGGATTTACATAGAAATAAATATCATCACAACGTTAAGCAGCAACTTTCTCAACATCCTGCTACTCATGTTCCTCCTGTTGCTTTGGCAAAGTCTCATATCAATTGCCATTCGCAGTCCCAAGCCCCGAAAGCTCTTGTCAAGGCTAATGTGACTCGTGTTCCTGCTGCTTGGGCCAAGGCGGCTCCAATTATCAATGGCCATTCGCAGTTTCAAGCCTCGAATGCTCCAGCAGAAACTCCTATTCCCACTGCTTCAGCGAAGCCTATTAGTACTACTGCTATTAGTCACCATAAGCAACAACCTACTAGTACTGCTGACTCCACAGAGATGGCCTTCTTCGTCGGGCAAATCCCGGTAAAGAGACCAACCAGTATTCAACCAAAAAATGTTGCTTTGTTTGAGAATAAGAATGAGACTCAAGCCACTGTTGTGGAAACTCAGCAAGTACAAGAGGGTGTTAACGTGATGACTTATGCAAGTGCCTTACAAAAGAAGAAGGCTGCAGAGGCTCAAGAAAACCAAGGCAACAACAACAATGTGACTACTACTCTTCCTGTTCAGAAGGAGAACTCTGCTCCCCATAAAAAGACTACCAAGTACCAACCATGTTAGTAATGAGGTCAGGGATTCGCAGTACCAAGAAGCCCAAAAAGGTCTCCATGTTAGTAATGTCTCCTCAGAGAGATCCTATTACAGTGGTCCGGGGAGGACTAGCAATGGACCAGAGTCACCGGACCAAAGATACTATGGGAATGGTAGAAGGGTTGGAGGTAATGGATCCGGCCAAAAGTACTATGGGAATGGAAGAAGGGTTACTAGTGGTAATGGCTCCGGCCAGAGGTATTATGGTAATGGAAGGGTTGCTAATGGGAGTGGTCAAGAGAATCAGAAAAAAACAAGCAAAACCAAAGCCTGTTATTGATGCTGAGGGTTGGCAACTGGTAGAGTATCAAAGTGGACGGAGAGGCGAGAGGGTCTGATATATTTAAAGGAGCTCATTCAGAGCAGGTCGCTTTGTATTTCCAGCCTCGGAAGAGCCTAAATTTGAACTAGCTAGGACTATATTTTGTAAAGAAATTAAACTAGTTCAATATTATTGATTTCTTTTGTGCAAACGTCTTTCTCTGATTCACAGTAGCAAGAATGTTTAGCCCTATGACATTAAGTTTGAAATTTTTATTACAGACATGTCATAAACAATGAAATCAATAAAGCAATAAAATTCATAACAGTTTTATCGAACAAGTTTTCTTTACAATCAAATATAGTCTTACATAAAATAAAAAGGTTAGCTAGCTCCTCCGAGGCTGAAGATATGCAACCCGCGCGCTCTGAATGAGCTCCTTCAAATTTATCAGACCCTCTCGCCTCTCTGTCCACTTCGATCCTCTACCAGTTGCCACCCAACAGCATCAATAACAGGTTTTGGTTTTGCTTGTTTTTTCTGATTCTCTTGACCACTCCAATTAGTAACCCTTCCATATATCAAGCACCTAAGGAACTAATTAACCTAACTGGAAAATTGTGAAGAGTACTGCAATTTGCAAACCCAATGAAACACTAAAAAGACAAGTACTTTATTCTTCAATCACTAGTTAACGTTTACATAAAGAAAGAGGTGAAATGTTTATCTTTTTTTTTTTCTTGATCGAAATCAACAACAAATGTTGATCGATCTTTACTAGCTACGTGGGAAGATTCAAGAAAGATTGATTCTTCAAAAGACGTTCATAGCTTGAATACTAATTGGCTTTTTTATGAGACTAGGCTTCATCTTCATAGCTTGAATATTTCTCACCTCTCGACACTTCATATACTCTTTTCTCACTTTATCCATCAGTTTGCTTCCACCGCAGCTTCTTTTATTGCTTGTCGATGAAGGAACCTTGTCCAAAACCCTAACTTGCCGGCTTTGTTTACGGGCATCTTCTTTCTGATACAGCCGCTTCAATCTTTCACCCACTTTGTTCTCAGCCTCTTCAACTCTCTTCAACTTGGCCTGATACAACTCCGACCACTTGAAGCTCGCTTTCTTTTGCTTCATCTTCTCGATCACCTCATCGGTGGCTTTGACACCGAACTCTATCTCAAAGAACTTCTTCCACAGCTTATCGGTGATCGGACTCAAATCTTTATCTTTTGTGCTCTTCTCGATGTGGATCAACTGGTCTTTGGAGCAGTGCGGTAAGACCTGCTCAAGAAACTTGAAGTCTAGGTACCCAACATCCCCAAAAGACTCGAGATTGTCTATTGCAATTGAGACCCAACGATCATCAAGAGCTATTAACTTTCCCTTCTCCATTGATCTCTCTCTCTCTCTTTCACTTGTGATTATTGTTTTCAAGTGAATGAGTTCTCTGGTTTCCTTTTTCGCCTTATTTATAGGGAAATGATGAGCTAGGTCGGCTGATTTCCTTTTCCTTGAGGGATAAGGGTAATTAAGAGTAGTGATCAAGTAACTATTATCCTTTTCCTTATCGGAATGGGATAAGTAATTTTTTGGCCAATAATATGCGAGTAAGCTTAATGCCAAGTAAACACATTGTAAAAAATTCGGACCCAACTATTAGGTAGGGTAAACTTCTAAAACTAAGGTTTTATGACAAAAAAAAAGAAGAAAATTATACATTGTTAAAGCGTAAAAGTCGGTCTTCTTTAGATATTTATGAATATCTCTGGATATTTTAAAAAAAATGCGACGGACCTAAAAATCTGAGTTTCTTAGAAGGGATCGATAGTCTTTTGAGAACTAAGTTTTTTTCCTTCCGATGCTCTTCTTATGATTTTTTCTTTTTGGACAATCTCTTCTTCTTCTCATGTTCCAATGAAAGATGCAGCAATTGTTTTCCTTTTGGAGTCCAGTTTCCTAATGTAAACGGCCAAATTAATGGCCAAATGAGATAAATAATTCCAATAAGGAGAAATTAGAAGAAAAAAACTCCTTTGCCACATTTCAATTTTTAATTAAAATACCCAAGTACTTTTTCATTGATGGATTTAATCCTTTAACCATATGCCACCTAAACTTTTTTTCATTTTGAGAACGATGAGTCAGCCTCATATATTTCGAGATACCCAAAAATTAATAAAAATTAGGTAAATTGTTCATAAAAGTAATATACTAATATGTCTATATGTTCTTGTTTAAGGTTAACAATTTTGCAAACAAAAGTGTAAAGTAGAGAAGGGTGGAATAAAAGTATAATCATTACAATGAAGTAAATTAAAGCAGTATAAACAAAATTATTACCTCTACTATTTTTCATAGTCTCGACATACTACACAATGCGGGTCTGAGAAAATCTTCTTACAAAAGTACTATTAAAAAAGGAAATAACCTAAACCGAAAGTTACCTATTCTAACTTTTTACGATTCTTTACATGTAAGACTCTCCTTGTGATCACCCTTGATGCTTATATCTACCAAATACTATATTAGAAGAGATATTCGGCAAACTAAAAGAGGAAAAGGATAGCAACAAAGAAGAACAAAATAAAACAAATAGCAAGTAATTTAATTTTCAAAGTGATGAAAAAGGAAAACATATGTAGCAAATTTTGGAAATCATTATTAAAATTCAAAAGATTTGTTTAAGATTGATTACATAAGTAATGAAGAACAAAAATAGAAAAAGAAAAAATTGAGTTTGCCAAAAACAAAAAGTCAATGAATGTTTATGTTACATATATGGCTTTTGGGTAATTTGGGTATTTCAAAATATACAAGGCTGACTCATCGTTCTCAAAATAGAAAAAAACTTAGTTGTCATGTGGTCAAGGGACTAAAACCGCGAATAATAAAGTACATAGATTTTTATAAAAAAATATAAAAGTGTCAAGGAGTTTATTATAATTTGTTCATATCATAATATTGAACCTAAAAGATGTAATCATTTAAACCTCCTATGCTAGAGAGGCTAACCTTGCCCATGCTATAATAATGATTGAAGCGAAAATAAGAACATGCAATTTAGGCAAAAAAATCGTGTGTTATACCCACGGTTTTGGGTGAAAAATCATGATTTCGAAAAAAATAAATTCTCAAAACTTCACCATGTGTAAAACATGTTTTTTAAAAGGTGTACCAATTGATAGAACTCGAAAATCTCGAATCGTTTATTTTTTATAAATTTTCTAATTTTCCAACTTTGAAAAACCGTAAAAAAAAAATAGTCGATATTTATTCGTTTCGTCAATTCGAGAAGTCCTTAAAAATCATGATTTGTGTATAGGAAGATTTTGGAACGAAAATAAGAACATGCGATTTTAGCCAAAAAATCGTGTGCGACCCACGGTTTTGGGTGAAAAACCATGGTTTCGTAAAAAAATAAAAAAATTTCAAAACTTCACCAATGGTAAAACATGTTTTTTAAAAGGTATTCCAATTAACAAAACTCAAAAATCTCGAATCGTTTATTTTTTTTTATGAATTTTCTAGTTTTCTGACTTTGAAAAATGTTAAAAAAATAAACGAGTTGATATTTTTTCATTCCGTCAATTCAAGAAGTCTTTAAAAATCATGATTTTAAGTGTGAAAAGATTTTGGAACTAAAATAAGAACTTGCAATTTCGGCAAAAAAATCGTGTGTTATACCACAGTTTTGGGGGAAAAACCATGATATCGAAAAAAAATAAAAAAATTAAAAAAAATTCAAAACTTCACAATTGGTAAAACATGTTTTTTAAAAGGTGTTCTAACTTCTGACTGACAGAACTCGAAAATCTCGGATCGTTTATTTTTTAATGAATTTTCTAATTTTCCGACTTTGAAAAATCGTAAAAATTAAACGAGTCAATATTTTTTCGTTCCGTCAATTTGAGAAGTCGTTATAAATCATGATTTTAGTGTGAAAAGATTTTGGAACGAAAATAAAAACTTGCAATTTCGGCAAAAAAATCGTGTGTTATAACCCACGGTTTTGGGTGAAAAACCATGGTTTCGAACAAAAAAATAAAAAAAATTCAAAACTTCACTAATGGTAAAACATGTTTTTTAAAATGTGGTCCAATTGACAGAACTTGAAAATCTTGAATCGTTTATTTTTTATGAATTTTCTAGTTTTTCGACTTTGAAAAACCGTAAAAAATAAAATAGTCGATATTCTTTCGTTCCGTCAATTCGAAAAGTCCTTAAAAATCATGATTTGAGTGTGGGAAGATTTTAGAATGAAAATAAGAATATGAAATTTTGGCCAAAAAATCGTGTGCTATATAACCCACTATAATCCACGGTTTTGGGTGAAAAACCATGGTTTCGAACAAAAAAATAAAAAAATTTCAAAACTTCACTAATGATAAAACATGTTTTTTAAAATGTGGTCCAATTGACAGAACTTGAAAATCTAGAATCGTTTATTTTTTATGAATTTTCTAATTTTTCGACTTTGAAAAACCGTAAAAAATAAAATAGTCGATATTCTTTCGTTCCGTCAATTCGAAAAGTCCTTAAAAATCATGATTTGAGTGTGGGAAGATTTTAGAATGAAAATAAGAATATGAAATTTTGGCCAAAAAATCGTGTGCTATAACCCACGGTTTTGGGTGAAAAACCATGGTTTCGAACAAAAAAATAAAAAAATTTCAAAACTTCACTAATAGTAAAACATGTTTTTTAAAATGTGGTCCAATTGACAGAACTTGAAAATCTCAAATCGTTTATTTTTTATGAATTTTCTAGTTTTTCGACTTTGAAAAACCGTAAAAAATAAAATAGTCGATATTCTTTCGTTCCGTCAATTCAAAAAGTCCTTAAAAATCATGATTTGAGTGTGGGAAGATTTTAGAATGAAAATAAGAATATGAAATTTTGGCCAAAAAATCGTGTGCTATAACCCACGGTTTTGGTTGAAAAACCATGGTTTCGAACAAAAAAATAAAAAAATTTCAAAACTTCACTAATGGTAAAACATGTTTTTTAAAATGTGGTCCAATTGACAGAACTTGAAAATCTCGAATCGTTTATTTTTTATGAATTTTCTAGTTTTTCGATTTTGAAAAACCGTAAAAAATAAAATAGTCGATATTCTTTCGTTCCGTCAATTCGAAAAGTCCTTAAAAATCATGATTTGAGTGTGGGAAGATTTTAGAATGAAAATAAGAATATGAAATTTTGGCCAAAAAATCGTGTGCTATACACCCACGGTTTTGGGTGAAAAACCATGGTTTCGAACAAAAAAATAAAAAAATTTCAAAACTTCACTAATGGTTAAACATGTTTTTTAAAATGTGGTCCAATTGACAGAACTTGAAAATCTCGAATCGTTTATTTTTTATGAATTTTCTAGTTTTTCGACTTTGAAAAACCGTAAAAAATAAAATAGTCGATATTCTTTCGTTCCGTCAATTCGAAAAGTCCTTAAAAATCATGATTTGAGTGTGGGAAGATTTTAGAATGAAAATAAGAATATGAAATTTTGGCCAAAAAATCGTGTGCTATAACCCACGGTTTTAGGTGAAAAACCATGGTTTCGAACAAAAAAATAAAAAAATTTCAAAACTTCACTAATGGTAAAACATGTTTTTTAAAATGTGGTCCAATTGACAGAACTTGAAAATCTCAAATCGTTTATTTTTTATGAATTTTCTAGTTTTTCGACTTTGAAAAACCGCAAAAAATAAAATAGTCGATATTCTTTCGTTCCGTCAATTCGAAAAGTCCTTAAAAATCATGATTTGAGTGTGGGAAGATTTTAGAATGAAAATAAGAATATGAAATTTTGGCCAAAAAATCGTGTAACCCACGGTTTTGGGTGAAAAACCGTGGTTTCGAACAAAAAAATAAAAAAATTTCAAAACTTCACTAATGGTAAAACATGTTTTTTAAAATGTGGTCCAATTGACAGAACTTGAAAATCTCGAATCGTTTATTTTTTTATGAATTTTCTAGTTTTTCGATTTTGAAAAACCGTAAAAAATAAAATAGTCGATATTCTTTCGTTCCGTCAATTCGAAAAGTCCTTAAAAATCATGATTTGAGTGTGGGAAGATTTTAGAATGAAAATAAGAATATGAAATTTTGGCCAAAAAATCGTGTGCTATATATAACCCACGGTTTCGGGTGCAAAACCATAGTTTCGAACAAAAAAATAAAAAAATTTCAAAACTTCACTAATGGTAAAACATGTTTTTTAAAATGTTGTCCAATTGACAGAACTTGAAAATCTCGAATCGTTTATTTTTTATGAATTTTCTAGTTTTTCGACTTTGAAAAACCGCAAAAAATAAAATAGTCGATATTCTTTCGTTCCGTCAATTCGAAAAGTCCTTAAAAATCATGATTTGAGTGTGGGAAGCTTTTAGATTGAAAATAAGAATATGAAATTTTGGCCAAAAAATCGTGTATAACCCACGGTTTTGGGTGAAAAACCATGGTTTCGAACAAAAAAATAAAAAAATTTCAAAACTTCACTAATGGTAAAACATGTTTTTTAAAATGTGGTCCAATTGACAGAACTTGAAAATCTCGAATCGTTTATTTTTTATGAATTTTCTAGTTTTTCGACTTTGAAAAACCGTAAAAAATAAAATAGTCGATATTCTTTCGTTCCGTAAATTCGAAAAGTCCTTAAAAATCATGATTTGAGTGTGGGAAGATTTTAGAATGAAAATAAGAATATGAAATTTTGGCCAAAAAATCGTGTGCTATAACCCACGGTTTTGGGTGAAAAACCGTGGTTTCGAACAAAAAAATAAAAAAAATTCAAAACTTCACTAATGGTAAAACATGTTTTTTAAAATGTGGTCCAATTGAAAGAACTTGAAAATCTCGAATCGTTTATTTTTTATGAATTTTCTAGTTTTTCGACTTTGAAAAACCATAAAAAATAAAATAGTCTATATTTTTTTGTTCCGTCAATTCGAAATGTCCTTAAAAATCATGATTTGAGTGTGGGAAGATTTTAGAATGAAAATAAGAATATGAAATTTTGGCCAAAAAATCGTGTGCTATAACCCACGGTTTAGGGTGAAAAACCATCGTTAGCATGGGCATGGTTAGCCTCGCTACCATGGGCATCGTTAGCATCGCTACCATGGGCACCCTTAACCTCGCTACCATGGGCATCCTTAGCCTTGCTTGCATAAAATTCAGTATTTTTGGCATCCTAAAGGTTTATGGATGGCTTGCATAGGCACCCTTCGTCTCGTTACCATGGGCATCCTTAGTCTCGCTTGCATAAAATTCAGTATTTTTGGCATCCTAAAGATTTATGCCTTGCTTGCACCCTTAGCCTCGTTACCATGGGCATCCTAAAGCCCACAAGTTTGCAGAATTTTTTTTTTTAATCAAAACAAGAATTTTTTTTTCCTCCTTTATGGAGAGAGAAAAAAAAAGGTTCTTAATCGAGCACAAAAGGCTCTGATACCAATTGTAAGATTAAAAATGTAACTATAACATATATAGTACAATCCGCATAAGATACTAACGATAAGACATCTTGATGTTCTCCTTTGAGCAATCTTCTGTAGGCAATCTCTATAATGGGGCAAAGAACTTGTAATGCTTGTTATGATTGCTAGAGCAGAGATCAAGGTCTATTTATAGACAACGGAGAATTAGTTACCTCCCATAAAAGTTTCCTAATCCTATTATACTTTGGCCTAATTCTTTCTTTTTCATATACAAAAAGGTTAGTTTAAATAGTAAGTAACCACACAATAATCAGTACTGATTTTTATTAGGAATATGTCATGATATCAATGAACACTAGGAATATCTTATTGCTTATTCTGTAAGTATCGCAACTTAGTTGTCGTAATCTTTAGTAGTGAATACTGATATGTCTATATCAAGTCTTATAAAGGGGACACAAAATGCAGAGGAAAATGTAGTTACCATTACAGTCCAGAAAAGAAGAGTAATTGATCAATGAGAAAGACCCACAAGTCCAAATGAGACCAAATAATCCTCAAAGGCCTCCAATTAGACTCCAAGACTTGAACTTGTCCTCTAGCATTTGAGAAAACTAGAGCTTCCAGGAAGTACTAGTACCCACAAAGTGATCAGTTTGAGTCTGAACAAAGCAGTGAGATGAAATGGGTCATAAAATTTGACTTAGAAAAGATGACACTTTTGACAAGGGAGCTTCTCTTTGAAGATTGTGGCTGTAAATTTTGAAGCTTTAGCAATGGATCGAGGAGCTTTGGCTTTTCGTGAAATGAAGTAAAACCAGCTCGTGGGCTCTAAAAATGGAAGAAGAAAAGTTCGCATAGACTTTTGGTGTTTTGGTTGAAGAAATAATGGTACTAAAAATGATGTTTTGAGAATGGTAATATTCCCTCAAGTAACTCGATGCATAGTTTGGGAGTTTCTGTTACAAGTCATACTAGTTACAATTAGTCCAAAACTTAACATAAATGCCCTTCAACTACTAAAGTTATGTGATTCTCTTACCAACCCATAACCTTTTAAAAGAACAAATAATAGTGAATAACTTGAAATATATATATATATAGGGCTTCTCCACTAAGGAGATCCTTACTTTTTAAGGTGTGGAGTTTTGAACTCAGCCGTCAGATCAAATCTTTTAAAACGAATATAACGGTTGAGATCAAAACTCTGCACTTTAAAAAAGTAAAGATCTCCTTACCTGAGAATCATTGTATATATATATTTCAAGGGTTATGGATATATATATAGGACTATGCACTTTTAAAATACATAGTTCTAATGTCAACCGTCATATCAGATCATTTAAATAAATGTGACGGCTGACATTAGAACTATGTATTTTAAAAGTACATAGTCCTATGTGGTGGAGAAAAATTATATATATATATATATATATATATATATATATATATATATATATATACAGTAACGGACGTCCACATGTGAAGGAGACTATATATACTGTATATATCATATATGTCAAAAAATGATTCTCAGGTAAGGAGGTCCTTATTTTATAAGGTGCGGAGTTTTGATATCAGCTGTCAGATCTGTTTAAATGATTTGATCTGATGGCTGAGTTGAAAACTCTGTACCTTATAAAGTAAAGATCTCCTTAGTGGAGAAGCCCTGATATGTCAAATATATATATATATATATATATATATATATATATATATATATATATATAATCATTGTGTATGTATATATAAATGTATGTATACATATATATTCCAAGGTTATGGGTAATTTAGAGTTATTGTAAATATCTGAGGATAAATTTGGTAGAAAAAATTCATTCCGATGGAATCATTCATAATACTTATTCCCTTGGTAATTAAACTCCGAAATATTCAGGAATCGATTCCTGACTTTTACGTATGATCAGTTTAATTTCTAAAGTAGGTAAATTGTTCATAAACATCTTGACTTTACGTAACGAATCCTATCATATTACGTATGAACAATTAACCTAATTTTTAGGTATGATCCGTTTGAAGGTATATTTAGATAAAATACTAATTTCTGCTAATTTTTAAAGTAGGTAAACTGATCATACATAAAAATTAGATAAATTATTCATACGGAAATAAAACTGGGAATGATGTTTATCAACATATGAGCCAGTTTTTACAACTTGATCTACAACTTTGGGTTAGTGAGAAAATGCTCAGCCTTGGTATTTTTTTTTTCCTAAAGTAATAATTTAAGCTCTGAGTACTCGATCTAAGCAGAAAGTGTAATTTCGAATATGTTCCTCAAATCTGTCCTGATTTTGAAGGAGCTCATTCAGAGTAGGCCGCTTTGTATTTCCAGCCTCGGAAGAGCCTAAATTTGAACACTATATTTTGTAAAGAGTACTAGTTCAATAAAAATGTTATGAATTTCATTGCTTTATTGATTTCTTTTGTGCAACGTCTTTCTCTGATTCACAGTAGCAAGAGACATGCATGTCATAATTATTTAATTAAACAATGAAATCAATAAAAAGACTAGTACTTAATTTATACTTCATCATTCACAAGTTAACGTTTACATAAAGAAAGAGATGAACAGAAATAAATGTTGATCTTTTTCTTTTCTTGATCGAAATCAACAACAAATGTTGATCTTTACTAGCTAAGAGGGAAGATTAATTCAAGAAAGATTGATTCTTCAAAAGACGTTCATAGGTTGAATACTTCTTGGCTTTTTTATGAGACTAGCGGCCTTCATCTTCATAGCTTGAATATTTCTCACCTCTCGACACTTCATAAACTCTTTTCTCGCTTTATCCATCAGTTTGCTTCCACCGCAGCTTCTTTTGTTGCTTGTCGATGAAGGAACCTTGTCCAAAACCCTAACTTGCCGGCTTTGTTTACGGGCATCTTCTTTCTGATACAGCCGCTTCAATCTTTCACCCACTTTGTTCTCAGCCTCTTCCACTCTCTTCAACTTGGCCTGATACAACTCCGACCACTTGAAGCTCGCTTTCTTTTGCTTCATCTTCTCGATCACCTCATCGGTGGCTTTGACACCGAACTCTATCTCAAAGAACTTCTTCCACAGCTTATCGGTGATCGGACTCAAATCTTTATCTTTTGTGCTCTTCTCGATGTGGATCAACTGGTCTTTGGAGCAGTGCGGTAAGACCTGCTCAAGAAACTTGAAGTCTAGGTACCCAACATCCCCAAAAGACTCGAGATTGTCTATTGCAATTGAGACCCAACGATCATCAAGAGCTATTAACTTTCCCTTCTCCATTGATCTCTCTCTCTCTCTTTCACTTGTGATTATTGTTTTCAAGTGAATGAGTTCTCTGGTTTCCTTTTTCGCCTTATTTATAGGGAAATGATGAGCTAGGTCGGCTGATTTCCTTTTCCTTGAGGGATAAGGGTAATTAAGAGTAGTGATCAAGTAACTATTATCCTTTTCCTTATCGGAATGGGATAAGTAATTTTTTGGCCAATACTATGCGAGTAGGCTTAATGCCAAGTAATCACATTGTAAAAAATTCGGACCTAACTATTAGGTAGGGTAAACTTCTAAAACTATGGTTTTATGACCAAATTTCAGTCCCTTTGGATCCTCTTCTTCTCATGTTTCAATGAAGGATGCAGCAATTGTTTTCCTTTTGGAGTCCATTTTCCTAATGCAAATGAGATGTGGGATACGGAAATTGAATTGATGTATTATTCAAAAGCTATAGAGGGTATGATTCGAGAAAACAATTGGTTGTAGCGCTTTAGAAATAACAATATCGTGCCAGTTTTTACCGCTTGATCTACGATTTTGAGTGGGTGAGAAAATGCTCAGCCTTGGTATTATTTTTTTGCCTAAAGTAATAATTTAAACTCGAGTACTCTAAGAAAGTGTAATTTCAAATATGCTCCTCAAATCTGTCCTGATTTTCACTGTTTTAATACCCTGAAACCAAACCATGATTCCAATAAAAATATCAAATAACGAGAAAACAAAAATGTTGGTTGAACTCAAAACTTTGAGAACAAAATTGGCCATTATCAACAAAAACGAGTCGTGTGTCTAAAAGCTCACATTGGAAACCAAATCAAATTGGAAAGTACTACTACGGACGAGCAGATATTGTGACTCATGAGATAGAACTGAAAAATCCACGTTATTCATGTATTTGTAATCCTAGACACCAAAGTTAGGTAGACTCAATCTTTGTACAACAGGATTCAAGTGTCATTAGTCTGACAGATATCTTCAAGGCCCTATGGCGCCTGACAACCCAAAATCGCAGAACAACTCCATTACAAAAAGGAAATCCATGCAAGGCATCATGAAGATGCCAAAGGAATTCCCACTTGGATAAACCAAAAATCTAGGATGGTTGGACAAATTTGTCTAAAGAAGAAGTGTCCAAAGCTGAGAACTGCGTCAAAGCAGCACGCACAACATTTCCAAGTAATACAGCATCATTCTTGCTTGGTGCCTACAGTGTAACAGTTGTATTAGTTGCAGATCATTTACATGGTAAGCAATCAAGAATCACAAAAACAATGATCGAAAGTGGTGAGTTTTGCTTACCTCTATGTTAAGGGGAAGTACAGGATCGTGAAGTGAGAGTCTAAGAAGAAACCACCCACCAAAGCCAGAAACTCGGACCTGTTTGCAAGAGCAAATAGGGAAAACATGAGCGAAACAAACTAAAAGACGATGATAGGAAAGTGAATGCTAACATAAAATATAATGATACTTACCCCTTCATGGTTAACAGGGGCCTTTTGAAGCTTTGGATCCGAGTCGACATAGTTTTCCAAATGTTTCAACACTGCTTCTCCATAGTCCCGGAAAGATCTGGAAGCACAAATTTATCAGAAAGTTAGAGGCAAGTACACATGCACCCAGACACACAGAACAAACTCTGAGAGAGAATAAGCATATTCAGTTGCATACCCTCCTTCAAGATCTTGATGATTTTGATTGATCTTTAATCTCAATTCCACTGCAAAATCTGGTTCCTCCAAACCTTCTAAGAGATCAGTCAAAACTTTATTGCCACCACCTGAAGCTCTGGCTGAGGCAAGTTTATTTAAAATTTTGACCTGCAAAAAATTGCCAAAAAAGAATAACGCAGCAGCAACAGAAACAACCACGCCAGCAAAGATAAAGAAAGATGAGCAAATTTATATCAGAGGCTCGGTAATCAATCAAAAGTGTAAAGGAGACCATAATGCACTATTACATTAAAAACCTACCATGAGGTATGCACCATCATCAAGCCAATGGTTTTCCTTGAGAGCTCCATGGCCACTAGTTTCAATAGCCAGATGTGATTCCTCACCCACAGAGTTCTGTAAGAAAGCTATACTTTTAGTCACAAAGATTTTCCTTGATTCCTCCTTGCTGATTTACATAAATCCTAAGCAGTATAAACAAGACAACTAAACATTTTCCTTACCAAACGAATAGCTTCATCAATGACATTTTTGTAGCCTCTTTTGAAACGATGGTGCTTCCCCCCTACAAGAAATTTGTAATTATTAATACATTCAATAGATAAGAAAAGAAGTATACCACTTTCAGTTTTCCTCATACCAAGTTTCTTCTCGATGAATGTGGTGAGACCATCTGAAGTCACACTGTCTGTAACAATAGTTGTTCCAGGATGCTTGGAAAAATAACAAAAAAAAAAATTATTGAGTCATACCAGAGGAAATAAACAAAATGTCATAATTGTGAGTCAAGATCCTTAATGCAATTAGAAGAAAATCTTACTTCCTCAAGTACAATGGCAGACATCAAGGCAATCAGCCGATTTCGATTGAACTCAATGCCAGTAGAGTCCACAGCAGCAGATCTAAAAGCACTTATCAGAAAGATGAAATAAAATAGAATGTAATATAGATTCATGGGTCACAAGCAAAACTACCTATCAACATCTGTATCAAAGATGATCCCCAAATCAGCCTTGTTATCAAGGACTGCCTGGGTGACAGCTTTCATGGCTGTTTTGTCCTCTGGGTTTGGAATATGATTCGGAAACATACCTAACACGAGAACAAATTTCCATTAAATTAATAAATCCAATCCGGCGTAAAAACTTGAACTGCCTAGAGTTCAGTATTACCATCTGGCTCCAAGAACTGACTACCAGAAGTGACTGCCCCAAGAGGTTCAAGCACTTTTGCCTGATATCATTGAAACAAAAATCCTTTGATCAACTTGAGTATTGCAACAATTATCAAACCTTTGTCAGTTTAGGACACATGTTCTATAATGTCACATCAATTCACATAGCACACACTGATCAAATAAGAATCGGACGCATAACATGAAGCTAAATTACTTCAAGCATAATATCTAATTTACTCTCATGAGAGAGAAGAAAAGTAGTTATCAACAGATAAAACCACAAAGTAGAACTCCAAATTAAAAACTTAAAAAAAATAAAAGAGAGAGAGAGAGAGAGAGAGAGACTTACAGCAAAAAATCCTCCTGCTCCATTCCCTGCATCAACAACAATATGGAACCCTTCCAGTGGCTTCTCTGCGATTAAACAACACCAAAAAAAAAAATAGAAAATAAGATCAATTTAGAAAGGCAGAAGCCAATATTCTATTACTGAAAAAAACAAGTCAAGTACCACTCACATCACCACTTCGTGTAAGGGGTAAAGAGATTAATCTCCAACTACTTTAACCACTATAGAGATTTTATAGAAGTGGTACCTATATTTCCTGCAGCTTTGCGAACTGCCTTTACAAGATCAGATGTATATGCGTTCATGTAATCAACTCTCTTCACAGATGCAAGTGCTTTTCCTTTTGAACTTGTCAAACCTTCTACTGTGAACTTATTGTAAATATCTGCAGCACGCTCTAAGATGTTTTTAATGTCAGCTTTCCCAAGCCCTCCAGCATTTGTGAAGAATTTGAATCCATTCCGGTTGTAAGGCAAATGACTTGCTGTTGAAACAGCGCAGTATGTTAGACTTTACAGGGAAACCAACCTTATAGATGATTTAACATTAGGATAAACCATAATTTCTAAAAGTGAGCCAGAACTTGCTCAGCCTGAATTTTCAATTATAGAGAAGTGATAAGACCAAAACTCTAGTTTGATATGATTCCACACAGTTTAGACATGAACATGTGTGACTTGCCTGTTATCATAATGGCCCCATCGACAGGACATAAGAAACCATCATCTTCGGTAATTGTGCTATTAAACATTGCTGGTGTGGATGCCAATCTACATATAAAGAGGAAAAAAGACTCGATGAAACATTTCCTGTCAAAGTAGTACCAAGAAAAACAAAGTATTCTTGGTGTTGTGAATCCAATGCAACATATGTAAATTATATAAGAATCAGAGAATGGAGCATATCAAATCATATCATCCTTGTATCATCTGTAGAATAATTATGACTTACAAAGCACAAGCTAGACCAAGGGCGTGTACCATTCATGTCAAGGCATCAGACTGACCAATGGGTCAGCCAGTGTCATCATCAATTTATTATAAAGTCAATTTTAACTACTTAAGAACAAGAGTAAATTTCTTTTAAGTGTATTTTGAGATGATTTAGGTTTGTACATGCAATTAATTAGCTCAGACTTACATAAGGAGGGATCAAAAGACGAGGATATGAAAACAAAAATCTTCTCTAATCTGCAACATAGAGATGTAAGGCAATACTAATAATGACCTCAGTTTTTACTCGCTTGGTCTAGGTCAAAAAAGATAGCGACAGTTGTGACCAGCTAGACCAATGTGGGCGAGTGGAACCCAAAGTAATCAACATTTTACCAGTCATACATAATCTTTTTCATTCAACATGATTATCAATCCAAAAAGTGGCATATACAACAGTATATATTATATAGAACTTCATCACCCACCCGTATTGAACAACATCCAGACCAGCACCAGCAATTCCTCGCGAAATTGCATCCTGGAAGTTGATCAATCAAATTGAACCAAACTGTCAATAATTAAGGAAATTACAGTAAAACTTTGAATACATTTCTTAAATAAATAGTGCGAAACTTTTCAATGGGTATTTTAATACCTGGGGCTTCTATACTATCTGTCCAAAAGTCTGATTCTTTTATGTCTCTTACAGAACAGGTAGTTTTCAGAAACTAATCATCATAAGACAGGATACTAATCTAAACAAGGCAAAAAGCTTGATCAACACAACAGGAAAATAGATTTCACTTTATGGAGCCAGCAGTCTTTACTTCTGATCAAATTGTGATTTCAAGTTCCCAACATCTATATTTCCTTTGTAATTCCAAATTTCCAATACAATTCTTTTGTCATCTATAACTTTACAGCGTGTTCTTTCTTTTCTTAATTGCTAAGAATTTTACAGAAAATGAAGCACTGGAAGCATACTGCTAAAATATGTATTGAAAAAGATGTGCACCACATAAAGAATAATCAATCGAGCAATCTGAAAAATGTCAAACTCTGTAGAAGAAAAAAAAATCAAACTTAAACTCAAACATGCTGTTACATTTAAGATATACCTCTAACTTTTGTGCAGATATTCGGGAATCATGGCCAACAGAAACTCTCAAACGTTTAGAGTCGGCTTTCTTCTTTTCCACTAACCATGCAGCAAAACCAGCTGCTATTGCTTCTGAAACGGGTTCAGTCAGATTGATTGGTTCTCCTTCAATCCCAGCAACAGCAACACCTCGAATGTCACTGTATGTGAACATCAGTCCATTAAAGTAGAAGCACATTATGCTTGTTATAGAAACAAAGAAAATATACAACCTTGACAAAAAAGACTCAAGCAAAATCTAGAATATGAATCCAAAAAAATAACTTACTATTAGAAACCAACCATAAGAATGCAAGAAATTTCCAGGACCCAGACAATTAGGACTTGTTAAAGGTAAGAACACTATATGGTGGCATCATTTGTTACCTGCCATTTTGAAGCTTCAGAAAATCAACTTTTTCAAGATATGCCACTGCCGTGGTAGATGCAGCAGCTGCAAGAAAAGCCAACATGAAGTTTATATGTAAACCCACAAGGTAAAATATATTGAACCACAAGGGAAAAAAATACAGAACCACAATGACAAGTTGACAAGAGATCCAAAATTAAAGTGTCATTTGAAACCTAGGCCGTCCAAACGACTAAAATAAAAATAAGTAAGAAACAAATCTTTAAAACCAAAGGTGGTCAAGAAAGAATTTAGTGTTTCATGAGCAAATCTAGAACACTAATTTTTTATCTGATATCAACCTGGATAATGAGAGTCTAGAACAGACCATTGCAATGAACAGTTCCTCGCTTTACAAAACTGCTCTGGTATTTTGAGAAGTTGCACAATTGCATGGAAGGAATGGCAGTCCATGCTAACTTCCCTTGCTGTAAGGGAAGCATCTTGCGCATAAAAGGGGCACAATAGTCCCTTCGATATTGGTTGTCGAACTTCCTACTTAGTTGGTAGCATTGTGACACAGTAACATTTTCGACAATCTTCCCTGACATTGCTGCATAGAAGTTTTGCACTTTTATCAGATTTCATGGTCATAAAAGATTAATCAAGATGGTTTATTATTGCTAGTGCTTTCCACGGGAGTGTAAATAGTTGATTTTTATTCGTCAATTTAGACTATAAGACAGGGAGGTTTCCACTTCTTTGGTGAAACACTAAGGTTTAGAAGGTGAATACCACAAAATTTACCAACGAACAACGATTCAACAGTTTTTTTGAGACTTAAAACCCATCTCCAAATAATATTAACAGTATTCATTTGTGACCTAAAAAAGGTTGCATTCTAGGAAAAACTGCGATCTTTAATATTTTGAACTCTATATACTGTACAAACGAGTTTGCCATCATTCACTTTCAAGCTGACTTGAAGCATAAGGAAACTTAGTATACATCATATCGAAATAGAATCAAATAACGAACCCAAGTTTGATGTCATTGTGAGCAAACCACAGTTCACAGTTTACACAACAATCAATATGTTATCTTTTATCAATACTCTACTCACTGAGAACAATATGGTTCACTTCTAATCTAAACTAACTTCAGACTCATATATTAAGGGGATAAATCACCAATTTCATTTTCAAAACAGAAAGTGATAACCAACCAATATAAACGCAGAGGAAGAGTAATCTAGCTGCTAGAATTGAACTTCAAATTTTCAATACCAAAGGATTCAACTTTACATTGCATAATTACATTAATCAATAATGAACAACAATCGTGTTTGTCGTAAAGCTAAATCATAGAGCAGTAGAAGTTACAAAAAGAAAAGAAAAAACTACCCACTACACATTTGAAATCAAAAAGTGGAAGACTACAGATACAACTTGGAATTTCAGAGAAAAGACGGAAATTTCACCTTCCATTTCGTAAACCGAACTGCGTTTGTTGGTGCAGAGAGAGCGAGGCGGAGAAGCCGATAGATACTTAGAACATGGTGGAAGAAGAGTTGGTGAATATATTTGTCCACCGCAAGCTGGATATTATATATATACTTTTTTTTTTCTTCTTTTTTATATTATGAATATGTTGTTTTATTTCTTCATTTCCCCTATTTTTTTTTTCATTTTTACTTCTATTTTTTTAAGAAAAAAAATGAATTCAAAAGTTTATTTGCCCGTGTCCGAGTTTGACTAAACGGTAACTCAATTCAGCTTGTAGGGTAGGTAATTATGTATAATTTCACTCATATTATTTATTAATAATATAGACATTTCTGTTTAAGAAAAATAAAAATAAAAACTCGGACGGATTTTTTAGAAGATGTTCCAGTTGACAGAACTCGAAAAGCTCAAGCGAATTTTTTTTCAAGAATTTTATAGTTTTCCGACTTTAGAAAATCGTAAAAAAAAATCGGGTCGAGATTTTCTGCGTTCCGTCAATTTGAGAAGTGCTTACAAATCATGATTTGAGATTGGGAAGATTTTGGTGAGAAATTAAAAATATGTGATTTTGGCCAAAAATCATGTGTTAATTGTTAATTATTGACATTTCATGTAGGTATTATGTGTATTATTGACATTTCATGTTGGTTTTATGTGTGTTAACTATTTTCAAAAGTAGATTTGATGAATTTGAAATTCAAAATTAAAAATTTAAACTGAAAAGCAAAAATGTCAAATTTAAGAGATTTTAATTTATTTCCCTTATTTTTCTTCAGGGGCAAAATGGACAACAAAAAAAAAGTAATTTGACCGCAATTAATAAAAAAAAGTGGCCGGACTGATCCGGACATCTTGGGCTCATTATTTCTCATACCGATAATTAACTTTTGAAAACACAAAAGTTTTGAAAATGGCTTTGGGTGGAGGATTTCAAAACAGAAGAATAATGGCTCGCTAAAAACTTAGCGATTTTGAAACTATTTGGAACCTTAAGGACAAGTGTCAGGAGTAATTTAAGAATCCAAGATAGTATTGGTTCGGAGACAATGAGTATATATTTCATGAGAGTTTCTATTGGGACCTCCAAATTTCCTCACTAGACCTCTCATACTCTCTAGTCTCTACACCTCATTTTTGCTTTTATATAAAACAATTTGCTCACTAGACCTCTATTTGAATTCCCAAAATAACCATAGTTCTATAATTCATGTAAAGAACAATGAATTACTCATTATACCTCTGATTCACTCACTACACCTCCATTTGTTAATTTTTTTTTTGTTCAGACCAAAAAACTTCACCAAAAAATTCTAAAACTTCCGTTGATGAATCAAACGATCATAAACCTCTCAGTTAGTTGAAACAAAACACTTACAACACGATTTGACAATAAAGTAGCACCCCAACTAAATTGTTTCGAAGCAAAATGATACTCTTACGATTTGGCAAGACTTTAATTGTTCTTACACACATATATGCAATGGTTACAAGTGAAATCATTCCTAACATATTAAGACAACAAGTTCATAAAAAATTTATTCCAAACATGAATCATTCTCAAAATCAATTGTAGTGTACTAAAATATAGCATCTTCATTAAAAAACATATTCTAAACATCCCGCTGACAACATCCTCAAAATCAATACTAGCATAATAAGATATCATCGATCAATCAATACCTCGTTTGAAGGTTCCCATGAATTGAGTCTCCATAAATGAAGATTACCTTGTTTCAATCAATTATAACTTCTTATGCAGTTCAACGTTCATAGTTTAGAAAGAGATCGCGCGTATACCTAGATAAGAGTTTAGAGTTTATGTCGTTAGAAAATTAGAAGTTTATAGAGAAAGTGTTGGGTTTATTATTTATTATCCATATCTGTCATTTTACACGAGGATAAATAAGTAATTTAATAATTCAAAATAGAAGGAGGTTTAATGAGGAAATTTGGAGGTCCCAATAGAAAAACTCATATTTCATTATATAAGGAAAAAAAAAAAACATGACCACTGCCGACAAGTTATTCGTCGGCAAAAGTCATTGTTCATATTTTTTTAACTATGTTCATTTTTTTATTTAAATCGGAACCACGAAAATACGAAACTAACACTCCAATCAATTAATCTCTAAATATTAAATGCACTATCAAACTAGACTACTAGAGAAATCTAAGTACGAAACCGATGAAGAGACTAAGAGACTAATCTAAGTTGCAACTGCTGAGAAAAGCCAACCAATTAATGCAACATTTCATGGAACATTTATGAACTGCATAGTTGCAATATTTCAAATTGAATTGCTAAGGATATAACCATTCAAACACACTTAAAGTTTTAAACAGTTTGTAGCTTGGCCAATCCACTGAGTAAAACCTACCTATTCATCCAGTCAGACCACAAATAAAACAGAAAGCTCACACTTTTACCCCAAGTTAAAAGTAGTTTCTATGTTGACTATCAGAAAAAACACCAAAAACCCTTTTACCCTGGTTCACACAGTTCACATTACATGAATGGACATTTTTAGAAACAATTATAAGCAACAAGAAGATGATGTTTGACAATTTTTTTTTGTGAGTTGACTTGGGACTAATCAATGTCTCATGTTCTTTAACCTTCTTTTCCCATGCAATTCGTGCGGGTGATTAGAAAAAACAAAACCAGAAAAAAATGGAAGACAGGTTGGCCGGAGCTAGTTTTTGCTAAAACCCATGTCGGAAATCCGATCGATATAGTTGACTTAATTAAGGGAACACATCCATGGAAATCTTGGATCTTGGTCACTAAAATATGAACACACATTGAGCATTGTAATCCCAAATGGGTTCTCAGTTTTCAATACCTATCTAATCTAATATTGTTGACCAACCTGGTTTCTTGTGTCACCATTAATTTTCTTTATCACTGGAGATTTGTCAATGGAGGATCCAAAGAATGTGTGATGCCTCTGCATCTTTGCTGTCTTACTAATTTGTTGTTGTCTCTCTTAGGTTGGTCCAGCCTAGCTAGCTTGTGAGAGATTACTAAAATGTCAAACCCAAATCTGAGTTTATTTCATAGAACAAGAATCTTTTTTCTTTTCTTTTTTTTCTATGAATGATTCAAAGTTGTTAGCTAGGGGTGGAACTACTTGGCTCACGAATCTTTGTCTGTTTGATCCTAAAGTTTTAAAAACCCATTTTCATGGACAGAAGTGCTCATTAATTTGACTGGCAAAGCTGGTTAAGTAAAAGATTTCAAATCCAAATGGATCCTATATCCATTATTTGCGGCACAATAGCGGATTAGAATTGTTGAAATTAACTCTTGAACTAGTCATTTTACAGTCATGTATGTGCAACTTCCAAGAGTCTATTAGGATTTATCAATGCCTCAAGACCCGGATATATGGATTGAAATCATTTAATATCTAAACACAAGAAAAGATCGCTAGAGATTCTGTAATAATAGCTCAATAGGATTAACCATGATCAAAAATTAGTGAAGGGGATCGTTAGCTTAGCTTGATATACATTGTCAACATATACAAGTCCTCCAAGGTTCCCAACCCCTAATTCTCCATTTGTAACTGCCTTCGATCTCATGAAGGAGAGTGTTAGCTTGATATGCACCGGTGGTTTGTCTAACGGATTAACAAGCACTAATTGTAGGTTTTCTTCTCCCTCTATCTTCAGATATCAAGAGATACCTAAGAAGAAAAATTGGTGCAATGCAGATATATAGCAGCTTTCCTTGCAAGATAAAACCGTATCGCCCCAACTGTCGTGAAATGACAACACGCTTTCATGTAATTTTTGGAGAGAAAAAAGACCAAAAGATTTGCAGGCTGGAATCTGAACTGATCGATAAACCACAATTTAGTGGGGAGGGATTTTCCCAGAGTCTTAGTACAAAAAGTTAAACATCAAAACAAGAATGAAGAAATGCAACTGTACAAATGTCAATAAAGGAGAGTTCTAATCCTCAAGCATCCTACAATCCCACTGCCTGAATCACTAAAGTTTGGTTACTAACTATAAACCATATAGAAGAAGTACCAGAAAAGTTTATTTATATACTTCTATGGTATCTTCAAGTTTCACTGGTCTTCAAGGCAAGCATTGGAGTAGTAGGCATCATACCATATAAAGTCCTCTTGCTGTCTTCAAAAACTCACTGCCAAAGCAACCAAGAAACCAAAACATCATGAATATATGGTCTCAAATGTGTCTTGAAAGGCCAAGAAAGAAAGACGCACATTTCTAAAAGTAATAGAACGCGCGAAAATACCTGAAGGGTTCATCTCCAGTGTGTCTAACAGCACCTGCTGCATCCCGGTACAGCACATTACTCAGCATCTCTGAATTTTCTTTGCCAAACATGTTGGCCAGCTTTCTGTACAATTCTTGGTATGATCTAAAGACTGAGAGATCAAGGGTCCCCACATCCCCGGATTCAATAAACACTTTGCAAAGACCAGTCTCCAAGTTGTGATCACTTTTCTGGTTGTCTTTGTCCCAGGGACACCCTCCATCAGAGCAATTCTCCACTGAACCATTCCGATGTAATGCAGAACCAGAGCCATCAGAAGAATTTCCTGTTTTCTCTGGATCCGATGAACTATCATCACCAGAGGAGCTCTTTGACATCTGCTGCCCCGTAACGATTAGCTGACCGAACAATAATATGTGAGGTGTCTTTATCTCATCATTATCCTTTAAACTGTGGTAAGGAATTCCCTCAGTAACGCAGCAAGAAATGTTCTCATTGGTATCGGCATTGCGCATGAAGTTACGTCCAGGGATCCCAGGAGGGGCAACATGACCAAATTGCTGAAAGCCAACTGGAATTAGACCCGAGTGCAGTTTGTTGAGGAGATTCGACGAAGATACTCCAAAATGAGCTTGCCTGGCTCCCTGTATGCCTGCAGGAATGTTGTCTGATAAATTACATAAGGGGTTGCTGGAATTTAGGAAGTTGCCGTAAACTGATGGCATTGGCAGTTGGCTAATAAGAGAATAGTCTAGGTTCTGTTGAAGCCGCAACTTCTTTCTTGGAGGCGAGAAGGGAGAGAGATCGATGGCTGGTATGCTCGATACCAATTCAACCAGCCATGGACTAACACATCTCACATTTTGGAGCAGATCTGGCTCATCCCATGCAACCTAAAAAGATGAAATTTTCTTTAATCTATGACGAGACGATACTTAATTATTTAGTCTACTAACATTGGAAGTATACTTCATATCAGGCATGTGTGTAGAACTATGATCTACTTTACAGAATCACAAAGCATATAAAATCGAACATGACTAAAATGCATTTTCATATGCTAGGCTAACAATATAGCAATAGTTTGGGAAGCAGGAATGACAATGTATATTTAACCAACCTGTAGAAGGCGCCATGGAGAATCAGGCCAACGGATGGGATCGGCAACATGAACAGAAGATATTGTTCCCATGAACCAGCTTATCCGAGAAGAATCCTCAGTCTCGAAAGGCATTTTAAACCTTATTCCTGAGCACCACCGAATTTGCATTGCAGCTCTCACAGCTGAGGCCTTAACACAAAACTCCGGTGTGCTTGCGCGCGGATAGTACACAACCTCAAAGGGCTGGCCACTGACAGCAAGAGTTGCAGCTTCAATAACATGTTCATCCCTAACTCTTCCCCTAGTAGTCCCACTAGAATTTTTCTCCATCGACTTATTTCCATTCTCCCTCGAAAATCCAGAATAACCCCCATACTGAGAGCAAGAATTTCCGGCTGGAGTGTTCCATCCACAAGGGTATTCAGGTCCACCACCAATTCCCCTTTTAGCCCTTCTAATCCCAACACAAAGATCCCCATTTTCTGCTCGAAAAAACACAATTGAATCCCCAGCAACAAGCTTCTTATTGTTCACAAAATTACTCCATCCTGTTGTCAAAAGATGACGACGAGGAGTACCTCTATAGATATGCCTAAACTTCCAAATCTCACCATGCACATCCTTTGCAAGAATGGTCTGAACCGGAGGTTCAGCCGAGTAATCCAAGCGTGGAAAGATAGTCTCCGCACAGAAACGAGGCACAGAGAACCCTCCCCCATTGTTAGCATCAGATTGAGTCAAAGTCTTGGCAAATGATGTGGGTTTCTCCGGATTCTCAACTACTCCATTATTGTTCCCCACAACCCCATCATCCTCAAGATCAAAACCACTCTCTCTCACAGGAACCAGCCTCATTTTTGCATAAACCTCATCAGTTTCAGGATCTGCCATGTATCTAATAGCAGATATCCTAGAAAGAATGAGTGCTGGAATTCGAGAATTCCCGAAATCCACATTCCCATGGGCATACTCTGCATGCCCCTGAGGGAAGTAGAAGACCTTAGAGTTAATAGGTGGCATTTGAACCATGCCACCAGCACAGGCATGCCAGAACTGAGAATCCAAGCCTTTCTCTGAGTTGTTGCTCTTCTTCATTGGCTCCCTCACAGAATTCATTATAGTAATCATAGTGTCACACAAGCATAGAGATCCTTTTAAAGATTATTGCTTTTCTCAGTAAAAATGCAGCTGTTACACATGAGAATCACAAAAGAACAAAACAAAATTAAAACCCATAATTTCTTCAAAGACAAAAACCTCATAACAGCATTCATAATGAAAATAATAATAATAATAATAATAACTGCCAAAAGTAAAGTGTCAATCTTTAACTAATCATCAAAGGGAAAATCCAGGGACCCATTTCAGTTTAATTGCTGGGATTCAAAACAACAACAACACAAGATAAACCAAATTTAGAAACAACAATAACTACCAGAAATATGAGATTTAAGAGAGACCAAGTTGAGAACTTTGTGATTACCTCTGTTTCAAGGCAAGGCTATGAAGAAACTGAAATATGAGATATGAAAACTCCACCAAGGATTTGGAATTCCAGTGAAATATGAAGTCCAAACACCAAAGGCAAAAATCTTGATGGGATTGGTGTGACTTGTGAGTGTGAACTGGTTAAAGGGTGGGTTTGTGTCTGAGTTCTCTACCACACAAGCGCGTTAAACAAGTGAACAAGTCTCTCTAGAAAAAGAGACTGACTGAAGGGTGAAGCTTCGTTGCCGACCAGAGCAGACTGTATTAGGAGTGTGGGAGAGAGATTTAGACGACAAGGGACACTACGAAAAGAACCCGTTTTCAATTTGTGTTTATATATAATTTATCTAGCCGGGGCCAGAGATTTACGTGCTTCTTTTCGATGTTTTCGGATCGCAAAAGTCCAAGTGACTTTGCCAAATTTCAGGTGAATTCCCTTTCTCTCTTCATTTTTTTATGCATACAATTATTTTTTACCATTCTACCAAAGAATTTACTTTCAGTCTAAGAAAGCCTATTTCAAGTTCATGAATATTGATTTTTGATGATACACAATCATTATACTTGTCTCAATATTTTGAGATTTTGAGCCTAATTTACCGAAACTTCAAAAAAATACCGCTTAAAGAAGGTGTTTGGGATGTTTGTGAATGTGTATCTTATATATCCTTCTAAAAAAACAGTTTTTCAACGTATTAATGTTTAAAAGATTGCTGTAATAGTCATTTTTTCAACCTGTGTATGTAAATCTCAAATTAGTGAAAGCATGCACGCCTCATACAATTTTGTACTTGTATGCAAGAGCGCCAGTAACAATGTTATTACTGTAGTACTTACTCATGTTTGCACACAACATACTAGTAAAATAGTGTTTACTCGTATCTTTAACCCTGAATGTAGGAGGTTGTTAGAAGTTTAACGATTCATGCGCCATTAACAATTTTACCCTTGTGCCAATAGCGCCAATAGCAATGTTATTACAACAGTACTTATTTGTGTTTGTCATACACCATACTAGTAAAACAATGTTTACTCATATAGGTTCACATGAATGTAGGAGGTTGTTAGAAAGTTTAACAATTCTCATAGTACTGATTATAAGTGAAAAGTCTACCATTTATCACATGTCAAATAAGTGAATCAAATTAGATCCCGAATATTTCCGTACATGAATGTAGGAGGAGGTTGGAAAGTTTAAGTTTAACCATTCCTCAAGTATATTCTATGGTAACTAATTAATGTAAGTATTAACATACAAATCGGAGAATTTGTTGAAAGTCGGTACCATATACATGTACCATTGTGAAGTTAATCTTGTCCGAGGACCTAACTCTTCGGATTAACCATGGTTAAGTAATACAAACTCCTTTAGTCCTTTAGACTCATTAGGTTGGTTTTGTACTTTGTACTGAATCGTAATCAATAGTCAACTCGTACGTGTCAATGATCCATTAAGTCTTTCAGTTCACTGGTTGTTCCTGATTTCTTGGTGATCTTGTCGTGTGCTAATTCTAGGGCTAAGAAGAGGACAAACTATTAAACCACCGGCTTTTTTTTTCTTCTTCTAAAAAAAAAAACCTCTTTTTCTTTATCTAGAGGAAAATATCTATTACGATATGTAAAAATTACAAAAATTATTCATTAGAAAAGGTTAAATAGTTTTCTAAAAATACTATTTGTGCACAAAATGGATTTGGAATTTTGGATGTAGTAATTTTTACTTATAGTCAAGACTACGACTAAAAGACGTATGGTCGCATGCACGCAGGAAGACGAACTTATTTGTTGCCCTTTGAATGACCTACTTGAGGTATTTGTCCGAACATTTTGAATTAAGAAACACTCTAGTTATAGCTAACTATATATATAATTAAACATTCATTGAGGGGGTGAATATATATAGCTAACTATATATTCTCCAATGAATTAAGAAACGGACACAAAATTGATAAGCAACAAAATCCATTGTATCTAATCTTGCACCAGAAACACTCACAATCTTTAAATGGATTCAATGGTTTCTTTGTTTGAAATTCTATATATTTATGTATAATTGAAAGAAATGAATGGATTGGAAAGGTATTGGATCTTAGCTAAACTATGATCCAAGAAATAGCCATATACATGCTAAATTGTAAATGCATGATATTGATAGGGGAATTAACTTGATAATGTACTAAAAGCGATTTGAACTCAAAGACAGATTAATATGACAATAAGATGGGATATAATAGAAAAGCCAAATCATTCGGCAAATGACTTGGTTCGGTCTAATAAGGGCCAAGATACCTTTCTCTTATCAAAATACAATTCTTCAAGGACAAACAAAAAGTAATAATAGTGATATAGTTACTTTCTTTTACATAGTACCAATGAGGTTGTTTACCTAGCAAAGAGTTGCTGTCTATTTAACTCTATCTTTGTTTTGTTTAGAAGAAGAATCTCCATGTTTATCTCCTTATGTAGCTAATGAAGTAGTACTTGTAGTTTTATTATAGATGCATAAAATATTCTTTTTTTCTTCGCTCAGAGTTTATCTCATGAATTTTTTATTGGAGAGTGGAGATCACATATCAGAAGAGTGACAAAATAAAATATAACTTATAAGTGGGTTGCTTATTCTCAATTGCACCGAGACATTTTGTGATAAAACCTAACACCTAATAGGTGGTTAAGTTAAGACAATATCGGTGCAGTGGTGGGCCATGGGCCACGCTTGTTGCTGTTGAACATTTTTTTCCGGAAAGACTCTAAGGGTGTAACTTTATCGCATATGAATTCCTTTATGATTCAAAAAAGTTGAAAGAGTATTGTCTCTAATTATATATTTGTTATCATTTACTTCTACTAAAGCAGGCATAATGGTACGTTGCAGCCAAGCCATCAAGAAATGTATTTTGGGTCATTACGAAGAAGAGAATTTTGAAATGTTGACATTGTCGACAACATGAAGAAAAAAATAACGATAAAAAATAAGATATATATATTTTTGAAATGGGGTTTGGAATGTAGTCAAGTTAGGAGGCTCATTCTCACACTTACGTTATGTTTATTGATGGTATTATTCTACGTCGAGGGGGAGGAGAACGTAATACCTGAACTCCGGCCGAGTACCATTAATTACATACTTTTGTAAGAAGAGAAACCGTGAGGATTAAATTGCAACACATAACAAACTTTAGATAGTAAATTGTAGTAATTGTTTAGTTGAGAAGTAAACTATGATCAACCTATGGTTGAGACTTGAGAAGATAAAATTAAAGTGATTGACCCTAAAAAGTATTTACTCCTTTTAAAATTTACCTCTGAAACGTGAAACCCACACGTTGAACAAACATTCCAGAGAATCAAGACCGTTAAAAAGTAGACACAGAAAGTGACTTTTGAACCAGAAATATTTCCCGATCGGACCAGTACAGTTGGAGAAAACAGGCACTGACAAAAAAAAAACACCAATTTGGTCCAACAAACTTTAAGACTTGATCTTCCTCACACAAAATATTCTAGAAAATTAATTGTCCTAGCCCTTCATCAATGTGATTGGGCACCTTTCATTTCACACATATATAATATAGTACTGTACAAACTTCCTAACCAACCTTGGGGGTCTCCTAAAAGCCCTTTTGGTTGTCCTTCTCAGTTTGGCCTCTGATAAGGACTTCATTTTGCAACCAGCAATTAACTATATATTGTAGTTAATTATCTATGAGGAAGTGATATTAGGGTTAGCAATTGACAATTGCTGGGAAATGGAAGAGAAATTTGTGAAGTTGCATTACCATTTCGATCTTCCATTTAGTTTGAAATGATTCATGTGTATTAAATAATTTGGGTCTTCCGATCTTCTCGGTTTATGTTTTTTGTGTTTGTAATGTGTTTGCGTCCAAAATAATGTCTTACTAGTTTAGTTTAGGGCTTATGATGAAATACGTTATATAACAATTTGAAGCGACATAATTAAACAAAGACATAATATCAACAGAAAATCGAATTTTATGTAAATGTGATGTTATATTCTCCATGATTTTGCTAATATAATATGTAAGAGATCGCTAGGTATGCTATCAAGTAGCGAGTGAGTATTACTTATAGTGTCGAGATAATTAGTTATGCTATCGAGTGTTGAAGGTACTTATAGTCATATTGAGTCATTAGGGATATCAATTTTCGAGTTATCTTCTTGATGACTTGCATTTTCATGCATGCGCGCAAAAGCACTTGTGACTGAAATTGTACGTTCTTTCGGAAAGCTTAGCTCGTACAGTAAAATTACTGAAGTAAAATGTCTGATGTTGGATATCTAGCTTGACCATACGAAGCGATCGATGCGCCATTGTCTCCTAGCTAGCTACTTCTCATATGAACTCGTGACATAGTTTCTTAATCTTGACTAGTTCATCGATCACTTCCTTAATTTGTAATAATCTAATCTCTCATGATCCGGTTTGACGGAGAAATAAACACTTTCACAAGTATACATACGTAGTGTAGTGTCACTACTCACTCACTAGCCAGCAGTGTGAACTAGTCAAGATGATAGCTTAGCTACTTGTTAATTCTATATTTCGATGGGTTTGAGGTACATACATAGCTAGTAAAACCTAGTTTAATTTTCGGGATCGAGGCTTAACCTTAACCTTAACCTTTTGGCGTGTTGAGAAGCTAATCAAGCCATCCCAACTAATATAATTAGGCAATTAATTAAGAGGCAGTAGCTAGTCTAATTAAGTCGTTGCATTAAGCTAGCTAATTAGTCTCATTGAATGCTACACATGGCTAAGCAACAAACACAGAGACATAGGCGGCGGCTGTTCACATGCCGCTCGATCTGGTAAGGATCAGTAGAAGCCATGGCCGCTGCTCTCGCTCTCGATCCCTAGCTAGCTTCGCCTCGAATTAATTAATTAATCGAAGAGGGTACGTGCCTGAGATTATAATTAATTAGGTCAACTACAGCTCTTAATGAGGCTGAATAGTTATATATTGAGTAATCTGACAAACATCAATCCACTACCACCGTATGGATGGATTCAATATGTAGTTGATTAATGAAATGTTTTCAAAGTCTGATACCGTTAATTAATTATGGTTATATTATAATTAGTGTGTAATTCAGACTTCTGTCTATTTTATAAAACAATGGTGTAGATCGAGAAGAAAGTTCTAACACGTACGTGAGCTAGCTAGCTTGGTATGTTGGTACTATATATCAAAGTCTATATGATTGCCGGCTATAACTCTTCTAATCAATCATGTCAGCCTAAACCCTAAAGAGCTAGGGTACGTTCATACATGGAAGCTAAGGTGGTGTGGGTGATCTGAATATTTCTGAGTAGTTGGTTCATCCCATATGTATGTATGGGAAGGTTGAACATACCTCTCAATCTCTCAATTCTCATGCTTGATGCTGCCCTTTTGTTTTTTGTTTTTTTTTCTCACTAAATAATAATATAGGATTCATGAAAATATCTGCAAAAATTACTGATAATGAGCCTGAGTAAAGAAGATGAGGTACAACAGACTTTGGGAGGTTCCATTAGGCCTAATTGCAGTGCCATAATCACATATTGGGCCTCTTAATGTTAATTAGGAACTCTAACTCGATCACAAGTCACAAATTAATAGAACCCTAAACTATTCTTTTGGTGATTAGATAAGTTAACCAAATGTCCTAAGTACAGTGTATGGCAAGGATCCTAAGACAAGACATGCCTGAAGTCCCCAAGATCGAATTAACCAACAATATTCGACAAAAACCCCGTTCCAGAGAGCACAAAACAGACATCAAACCAGCCTACACAAGAACAAGATCTTCCAAAGCAAATCCACGGAGAGATATATAACAGTTAGCAGCAAAAGGTGCATATATGGAATTTGAATACCAAGGTCTGAAAATGAAGGAGTACGTAGAGCTTAGCCGTTAATCGTAACTATATTCAGAACCAACTTTAGAGTGACAAATTCACCAGCAAAAGGTGTTCCCGGAAGTCCTTCAAGTTCTTTTCTTAGTCTAACAGATGCAGACTCAGGATATATGTTGTGGTTAATTTTTTCATTGTCTTTAAGCTTTAGAATTAAATTTGTACATGATATGCCTGGCTGCCTGCAATGTGATAGAGGGGTATATATGTGAGCTAGAGTGATAATCTCAAAGAGGATCTCATAATGTTCAAGAATAGTATAACCCAACATTCTAGCCCCAACTAAATTAGGATTAGCAATAGAATTAGGCCCAAAAGGCTCCATCTTAAGAGGATTTATAATAATATCTAAGAATTTGATCTCCACACCTATCCCTAAACTTGATAAGTCAAACTTTTACTCAATAGTCAATACACACCTTGGTAGGCCAAATTCTAAGACACCCTTAAGAAAATAGTTCTTCTATATGTCTTCAAAAATGAAGCACATTGAGCATGCATGGATCTTTATTTCTTTAATTAATCTCTACCATATATATAAAACCAAATTGTTTTGGTATCCAAAGGAAGGCTTCACCAAGCTTGGATAGTTCGATGTCTTATTATTATTTTTTATTGCATGCACGATATTATAAGAAACATCCTCGAGATCTTAAATATCTAAGCGTTGCAAAGAATTACATCATTAACTTATTTAGCGAAAAAACCAAACTTATGACCTACATTTGCAAACTTATCTGCATGCAAGCATATTGGTTTCCTCAAAATACATGACAGAATTGGATCCGATTAATCATGGAACTCACATGGTGAATGTCTTGAAGAATAGTTCTCATCTTCCATGGAATTTGTGCTCCCCCATTCAACTTCTTAATCATCAAACTTGCATTAATTGTCTTTTACCTATAATGAACACAGATGCAATCTATAATTTAACCAGTTGGGATAGAACCAACACCGGTAGTTTTATCACTTTGATCTCTGAGAACGAAACGAACTCAACATAGGCATGTCCTGTATGCAAAACTGAACCATCAAAGGTTAGCTTAACACAATTGTTAAGAAGAGAGTTCCAACGACCTATTAGAGTTTTTTCTTTTTTCTTTTCCAGATGTCCTGCACACAAATTAGGCATGTCCTGTACACAAATAGTTACATACGTTATTCTGCCACAAGATAGAGTAACACGTACAAAAACTACCCTAGAAGTCACATATCGTAGTATGATTCATACATTGCCCAACACATTTAACTTCAACATTGAGAATACGATCTATTGCTGATATGATTGCATATTTCTTCATTTTGTTTTTCAATCAATTACACATTTGAACTGGGTGATTGGATCAATTGTCCTCCATCGGCCTTGGTGAATGTGTTGAAGTGTGATGGGTTGCCAGCTCCACCTGATGGTGATTCTATTTGTTCTTGTTTTGGTTGTTTGGTGTTGTAATTGCTCATTTGTGTGCTTCTTTAGTTTCCTGCTGCTTTTTGCAGTTTTCAATGAAATTTTCATTCGTCCAAAAAAAAAAAATTACACATTTGAATTGAGCATGAATGCATGAACCTGACAATGCAGCATCCTATTAAATCTTTGCGCCAGTCCAACCCTACCCATGGCCAATTTGGACTGTCACAACAGCATTTTTAGTACAATTTTGGGTCACCATATTCCTTGATTACTACAAAGTCAATTTTCAGGCCAACCCCATATTTTGCACATTAAACAATGGGTCCTTGACCAACAAGGACAAATATAGGAAAAATTTGCCCACCAAGTTTTGCTACAGTAAAAATTTGCCCATCAAGGACAGAAATATTTGAAAATTCACTGTAGCGGAGTGAACAGTAAAATTATTGACCACAATAATATTATTGAGGTCAATAAAAACTTGCTGAACGTTCCTACATTTTTATTATTGACCACAATAATAAAATTTAGGAATGTTTATCAAGTTTTTATTGACCTCAATAATATTATTGTGGTCAATAATAAAAATTTAGGAACGTTCAACAAGTTTTTATTGACCTCAATAATATTATTGTGGTCAATAATAAAAATTTAGGAACGTTCAGCAAGTTTTTATTGACCTCAATAATATTATTGTGGTCAATAATTTTACTGTTCACTCCGCTACAGTGAATTTTCAAATATTTTTGTCCTTGATGGGCAAATTTTTACTGTAGCAAAACTTGGTGGGCAAAAAGTTGCCACGTTTGGACCTATGGGGTATTTCCCTTTAAACAATCCCCATAAATATGGCCCTATTTTCTGCAAAATACCCATCACTGAAAACTGAAAATGCCAGTAGCATTTGTCTACACGTACTGAAATCTGAAACTTCATCCCAATTAGGTTTAACCACCACATCCCCCATTTATTTAATTAAAACCAAAAGTTATTAGGTTGGCCAGGCTTTTCATTCTAGATGGAGAAGTGTGAATATACCACATTCTCATTTCTCACCCAAATTGTTTTTGTATTTTGCCTTCTCAATTGTCCTATCAAAACGTTCCTTACTCGAGCATAACTTCAAACATGCATTTTTGAGAGAGAGTTGGATATCATTTCATATGATTAGATATCCAGTCAAGCTTATTAAGAAAATGAAAGCAATTAACTGGAATGATTGATATGTGCTTAGTACTATCATTGCTGGTAATTAAAAGCTCATCTTTATCTTTCATTTGGTTGCGTTTGGTTAGATTGAGACGTGTTGCCAAAGCCCTTGACATTCAAACCTTAGCTACAATTTCAATTATGAGTTTTACCCTCCCCAAAAGCAAAATAAATACATAGTTCCAATGAAATGATGTTCGTCATTTTTTTTTTTACATTTTTTTTTAAATTGGGATTCGAAACCTAGTACAACGGGGGTCATAGTGCTTAAACCCAACGAAAAAGTATAATAGTCCTCGATAAACACATCCCCGGCCGGACTGATGATATCAGGTCGCCCATCCAACCAAACATAGCTCTAGCATAGTGAAATGAAATTATGTTTCTTTATTTTGTGAGCCTGGTTGGGTCGGTTTCAAGTTTCAACCTGCCTACACTAATTACCAATTACTAAAGTAATTAAAGTCCTAACTTGATGAGTTTGTTTTGTCAGATGGGCATGTGAAGCTTGCTTAATCCATCCCATTATGTATTATATAAAGCGACTTTTAGGGTTTTTGTTTGATCATACTTGTTCTTTCTTTCTTTCTTTTTTCTGCTACCAGCTATAAAAAAAGACCCTTCTTCTTGTTTTGATCATTTAATGGTTCATTAACCTTTAAGCAACCGGAGCCAACCATTATATATTAGCTCATGATTCATGAACCTTAGCATCATATATGGCCTAAAGACATAGTTAATCTGTTGAGAAAACATTACGCAAGTGCCCAAGCTAATCATTTCCACCAATGGCAACACATAGCTTGTGAAGCTTCCAACCTCTTAACTAAAACCCACACAAAGGAATTGAAACGCCTCCAAAAACTTGCTGACAAAATGGACCTGAAAACTTTTAGTTACCATTACTACTTTGCAGGTGATTTGCACCTTTCATTCTTACTTTCATAGATGAATGTACATTTCAGCATGTTCATCCAGGACCATTTGTCACACTCATTTGATGGAGGAAATGGCTTTTGGGTCCCTAGCTATGAACAAGTGGAATAAATAGAGTTTGGCTCAAGTGGTGGAGGTGATAGGGTTTATTGGACTTTAGGTACTAATATCCAAAGCCAACCAGAGTCCAACCACCCCGCATTTGCTTTGTCTTGTCACCATCCAAACGAACCATGTGCCTTGTATTATGTACACTCATTGTTCTCGATTCTCTTCAATTGCTCATGACCCTCTTGCAAATTTGAAATGAGCACCAAAACTTGATTGAAAAGTGTTAAAAACTCTTCCCAAAATTTGGTTCAGAAAGCACTAAAGTACTTTCAAACCACATTTGAACAGATAGATTTTAGGGTGCAACAAGAGACATGTCTATATGAACTATGAAGAATCGAAAAAGCAAAAAATCAAGAGCGAAAGGACTCAAATTCCAGGTACTCATTTCAGAATTGTTCCAACTACAAATGAACTGCAAAAAGAATTCCCTTGCAAAGGAAGAAAAAGAAAAAAGAATTCAAAAGGAGACAAGACAGACTCTCAACACCTAATATAACCTTAAGGACCTACTAAGCCATCATCATCATAACTAAACCTAAATGCTCTTCTCTCTTCTACCATTAAGCTTGCATCTCTCTAACCCTTTTTTTGTTTTCAGGTCTCTCTCCTCTACTAGCTAAATATATGGTCATCTATGGCTCCTATTCTCCCCCCATTCCCATCCCTGTACAAAAACCAATGAACAAAGAAATGAAATGACAACGAAAGACAAATAACATAACTGAGGAAGAGAGAAAGAAGTCTCCAAACTAAGCAACATTATCCTCTAAGTCTTGCCTCCCCTCACATGTAATCCAGCGCAATGCTGCTGTTAGTATTCGGAATGAGTTCTGGAATGCTGTTATCGGGAATAGCAACCATCTCGCCACCCTTGGTTCTCATCTCGATAACCTTCTTGTGGGAATTGGAGTGCAAGGCCGGAACAAAAGTCGGACTGGCTGCAGGACGGTACTCGGGGAAGAGCCTGCCCGACTTGTAGCGGACTCCACAGGCATTGCAAAGGGTTTTCGGCCCCATTGGACCCGCCCTCCACTGGGGTGTCTTGGTAATCTCACAATGCAAGCATTTCCTGACTGATCCCTGCATTGGGGAATTCTCATTCGGCTCCCCTGGAACCTGAGGGGGAAACTTGATTCTCTTCTTCTTCTTCTGCTCCCCGGAAGCTTGTTTCGGCATCTTCACCACAGGACGAGACTCCGCAAAGTTCTCAGAGTCGGAAAAGACCTTAGGGGCAAGGAATGGCTGCTGCTGCAGGGGGTTGTCAATCTCCGAAACAGAGGAGGCAGGGGAAATCAGTTGAATTGCAGAGCGAGGATTGAAGGTGGCAGGGCGAGGGCGCTTGCTTCTAGCACGTCCCCGCCTGCCGGGGGCAATGGATCCTTCGAGAACATTCTTCTCGCCGGAGCAGGAGCTGCTGCTGTCGAGCACAGAAATTGGGCTGGAGGTCTGGAACTGTTGGTGGGATGAGTCCTTGTTGATCAAGGAAGAGTCTTGTTGCTGGTTGATGGTGAGGTTTCCGCCAGAGTATTCGGAATTCTCAACAAAGTTTGAGAGCCATTCCAAATGAACCATCTCTTCATACTGTAACACAATAAGCACAGAACAATCAGAAACTCAGAACTAATTCAACCAACAAAATTTGAATTCACTTAGTCCCTTAACATAATTAAATTCATTTTGTCCCTTAACTAATTCTTTAATTATTCAAAATTGATTCATCCCAATTCAGCTACCACAATCAATCTTCAGTCGAGTACAAGTTAATTAATTGATATGGTTGACATGAAGGTGATGATGATGAAGAGAAGCCAACATCTATTATTGGCCTTTTGAAATTTTAGAGCATGAACTCTCATGACAAGTCACGTGACTGACGACACCCATTCACAATTCAATTATGAATTAATGAACAACTATTCACGACTCCCACCGACGTTTCAAACGACGTCGTCACATGCAAAGTGACTTGATTTCCCTCAAAGGGAGGGATTTGTTTTGAATTGCTTTTACCGTTTTACTTTCCTTTTACCACCTAATCATATAAAAAGACAAAAATATCCTCAGAGACCTTCTGATCCCAAGACAACAACCACCACATGCAGACCTTTACGCGGGGACTGCCAGCCTGGCACGTCAATTCTAATTCTTACCAAATTAAAATTAAAAAACAAACAAAAAAAGGAAACTCCGTGCTAAAATTCAACATTATGACGTCACCATTCACGGCAATCCCGTGAAACCGACACTGGGAAGTGCCACGTAAGGAAGCGGGATAGGAAACTGATTGAACGATGATTGAGTGACTCACCGGAACGGGGAGCTCGGAGGAGAAGTCGGAGTCGCCGTTGCCGGAGAAGACGGCGGCTTCGGGAGCCGGAAGCGGGGCGCCGGAGTGAGCGGGCCAGAGGGAGGAAGGGAAGGCGGAGTCGCAGTCCGGAGCGGGGCCGAGGACGGAGTCGACGTCCTCCATGAGGTCATCGATGTTATCGAAGAAGCTCCCGCAGTCAATCTCGTCGACGAAGTTCGGTCCGATCATTGTGTCCTGAGAAACAAGAAAAAACGAGAGCCAAAATCAGCGTCGTTTTGATTTTCGAAATTCAATTCGGCTTTAAATTCTAGGTGCGGTGACAATGTGGCTAATGTGCGCGCGCGTGAGCTGTGCGGCGCATGTTAGCGATAATACGCAATTAACGTAAAGGTAAATGTGTAATTGCCCACTTTGATTGAAATTCATTTGGGGGAAAAGACAAAAAGAAGAAAAAGGGGATTAGAGATTAAATTAAGGCGAAAATCAAGGTCCGAAATGGAGCTTTCAGTAAAGTGAAAACAAACACACATGGCGTAAGGGAGCCCAGGCCAGCTAAGGAATTTCGCTTTTCTGGAAAAAAACGCAAATAAGGAATTTAAATTTTTTGGGAAACCAAATTATGAAAAAAGGGGACCTTCAAAAAATTGAGAATTTTCTGGAGAAAAAGAAAAATGGCTTCCGAATTCTGCAGAAAACGAAAACAGGTTCAAATTTCGGAACGAAATGAAACTTTTGAGTTTTCTGCGTCATTTTCCGAGAAACCAAACGGCGAGTCATTTGAACGAAGACGGGAAAAGAAAAGGAAACGTTTCGAGTTTCGAAACCGGAGCGTTGCCGCCGACAGTGAAATTAAGAAAAATTTGGCAGAGAGGCAAACCTGTAAGGTTTTGAAACCAGTTGAATTAAACTCTCCCGCGTAAAAGAAACAGAATTGCAGGCCTTTGAGTCTAGCTATTAGTAGTACTGAACTAAAACCCTATTCCTGGGTTATAAGGGAGTGAGAGAGAGAGAGAGAGAGAGAGAGAGAGAGAGAGAGAGGTGTTTTGGGGTTGAAGAGTGAGGTTTGAAAGAGGAGAGAGGAGAAGGAGAAAGGCTAAAAAGGAAGGAGTAGTGAGGTTGTAAATGGTAGGTGAGCCTCAACCTTCATTGCTAGCTGTCTTTTACTATCGTGATGTTGAAGACTTCTCTCTCTCTGCTCTCATTGCCCTCACGGGTCCCACACCCCCCTCCCACCGCTCTCCCTCACACCTTTTTCAATTTCCCCAAATAAACAATAAAAAAAACAACAACACGCAGAAAACCAAAAAACAGGTAAAAAAACGAAGAAGAAGAAGAAGCGAAAGTTCTATAGTGCTCCGGAGTTACGAGTTTCAGTGTGGAAGGTGTTACCTCTTCTTGCTGTGAGTTTCTCCAGTGCTTTGTTCTGTGCGAGACTGTTGAGACAAAGATTTACTTATATACAGGACCTCTCTACCCCTTTTTAATTTTTTGGATTTTTTTTTCCTACCCAAAACCGCGTCCCCACGCTCCAATCACGCGCGTACCTGAGCTGTTTCGGCCATCTGTTTTTCCCCAAACCGCGACTATTCTCTCTATTAGAAAACGCGTTTGCGGCGTTATACATGGAAACAACTTGGTGCTGCTGAACAAAGCATTAAAACCAGCGAGGCCTTTTTGGCATTATATCCATCACAACACATGCAATGCGTTTTCTAGAATTTTTTGAAGGATAGGTTTTGGGTGAGAATTCGGTTCGGGTGAGAATGGAAGGTTATCTTATTTGTTTTAATTTCACATACGGGGAAAGGATTTCTGGGATTGATTCTCCTTCTATATTTACCTTGGTCAAGATGCTTTTCACCCCAGTTTGGAAAATTATTTACATTGACAGTAATCATTTGGCTTTTGAATTTTTTGTTAACCTTATAAATGACATCCGTCTTGATTTAGTAATAGGTTATTAGAACGATTTGTGCACCATAAGGGACTCGTCGGATTTATAAGTAATCAGTTCACTTAAATTTGGACTTACTTAAACACTACATTGTAAAACTAATATTCGGGAGTTCGATGTAAAAGTAAAAATTTATTGTACATGCTCGATGCATTGCAACGCACGCGCGCACATAAACGCGTGGGATAGGATAGTGTGACTAATGCGCATGTAAGATGTGCGTGTAAGTATCAACGATCAACACTTCTTTCCAAAGAGCAAGATAACGTATATTGATTATTTCGTTTATTATAAAAGTTACTTAAAAAAAATTAAATTTTACGATCATTTAACATAGGCTTCGGGTATCATACATCTCATACGCGTTGAATAAAAAAGAAGGCTCTTTTAACATTAATTAGTGTAGAATAGTGCTACCATATCCCAAATTTTTGGATCATATTTCACTACCAAATGACGTAATATCTGATGTGGTAAATCACACATTTTCATCGAAAACTATTGTATGAGAAGTAACGACATGACATATGCCAATTCATTTCCACATAAAACTTTGTAGTGATATTTAGAATCTCTCGAGCATTTTTCATCATGCACTATTTGTGAGAAAAAATTGAACTATTATCTTAGGCGATAGATACTCTCTTACTAGAGCCTTAATTTAAGCTATTTATAAACAAATGAGGAATCAACCAATTTAGCAAAATTCATCTTCCACCAAGTTTAATTAAACATTGCAATGGCTCTTAAATAGCACCTCAAACTTATCTCCCTACACATTCAATTCCCTCATCATTTGAAGTTGGCTTAACCAACATATTTCTTCCCAGTCTATCCTATTGCCATTATGGTTCTTAATTTACATTCACACTCAACAGAAATGGTGCCACAATAAGCAATTTTCTACCTAAAGATGAACCCCTCATTATATTTTCAAGTAACAGATAGCCTCATAGTTGGTACCCATAACTATTAAGCAGCATTCAAGTACCTTCAATGTCATATGCTTTGTACATTGTGTCAATCTCTTACCCTTTTCCCACCCATTTAAATTGTTTCTTGATGTCACCATGAGTGAATCTGACTGATACCATGAAAAAAAATCCACTATACAAGTGCATGTCAGTCTGACATGCTTAAACCATTGCCCAAAAATTGAAAAATGTTGCATCTTAAAGGCAGCACACAGGTTTCAGAATTCAGACCCAAAAATAATGCTGTAACATTAATTTTACTGTCAGTCCTCTTCTGGTAAAACAAACAGTGAAAGATTTTGTTTGAGTGTTTCACAGGGTTTTTAGGGTTTAGGTCCACAAGGGTTGAATATATTGAATAACATTATGTGTTTGGGGACCCTCTGACCCATTTTTGGTGTGTAATGGCCTAATGGGATTGTGTCTAGCTACCAAATGCAAAAATGGTCACACACTGTTAGCTATCTGGTTAAATGGCATTAGGGCATGGACTTTATGCAAAGTGGGTAATCTATTTGCAGCAAAGCTGTCATTTTCTATGACTTGGGCATTAGCCTATGCTTTTAGGGTGATACCCATTTGGGTATTTTGGCCAGAATCATGAAAGAAAATAGTGCTCCACAAGTGTTTGCTAAATCTGGAATGACTTTACTAGCCAATCAAAGTGTTGATCTTTGAATTATATATGAGAGAATTGTTATTTAAAATGAGAAGAAAGGTTTAAGAAAAGTGACTCCACAACAGAAGCATGTGTCATTTGGGCCTATAGCAATGATTTGTTTCACTTACTCTTACAATATATTTTTTTTTACTAACTTGAGGTCTACTCTTTGCATCAATCCCTTCCAAAATACTCTGTCTCTGAAAATGCAGTAAAGAAAGGGGGTTGTGCTCCATGCTAAAATTAATAATAGATTTTGTTTTTTTTGTTTGTTTTAAATAAAAAAGAGGGCTGTGAACCCTTTTCCTTTTGACTAACTTGGGTTACACTCTTTGTATCACTTCACTTCCTTCTGAAAGACTTGTCCATTTTCAAAAAGTAATTTGGTTAAAACCCATTTCCCCTTTTGGCCAGTCAAGGTTTAGGCTTCTTGCACCATGCAGGTCATGCATGTAGTGCTACTTGAGCAGAAAAAAAAAAGTATTTCCAACGGGGGTACATCATCATTTTACTCAAATTTCGCCATAATAGCAATACCGGAAATAAAAATTAATTAAAATTTTTATCTTAGAGTTCACATTACGTTGATAACTAAATGACCACATTTAAGCGCACATATACACTATCGTCGTCGATGCACGTACTTATTTACAAAAAGAGGGTGTTTACTCTTTTAGGGTTTCGATTTGAAAGCTTGATGTCGTAATTAAGTTATATATTAAACATGTTTTGGGAATTAAATGAAATCCCCAATCTTTCTCGAACATTAAAAATTTGAAAAGCTTTTGGAGATTTCCTCTTTAATAAAATACACACCAACACCTTTTCTAATTAATCAATGTCTAAACAATTTCAAAGGACGTCCCCAAGGACACAATTATTTTGAGCAACACTGATATCACATCCAGCATGACAGAGAAAGAAGCTGATTCTGATTGACACATGATTTCTTTCCTTCAAAGATAAGGAACACCAGGATTTTCCTGGTACGTACGGTGTCTGTATCGTATCAAAACCCATCCCAAAGAGTGGCACCGACTAAGTGCATGCACAGGGTTTATATAATGAGCAAACGTGCATGCGATTGGCCAACACTATTCATTTACTCTTTGGCACGACGTCGTGTCGAGCTAGCTAGCCAACTGTGAAAGTAACGGGTTGCGTTCGAAATTACAGGTCGAAAAGGTCGGGTTAATCGGACCGGGATTATCTGTCGTTGTCACATTTAATCTAGATTAATAAAAGCTAACTAATCACACACACAGTCTAGTTGCTCTAATTAATCGTCTGATTGTGTCGGTAAGAAGATACTAAGAGAAACTGAGAAAGGAAGCAGAGCTGCTGCTATGCACATGGCGTTGCACCCCGATAGTACTAGGTGACCATGCAGCATGCATTTTTTTTAATCAATGAGTGATTAGATGCATAAATATTTCATGTCATTATGGTCTTGTGCCTTTGATTAGCAACAGGCCGGATCCCCCCACAAAAGGTCTTTATTTGGGAGACCAAAAACTATAGTTTATAAATTGCGTAGAGTTTCGGCTAACCGACGGCCGAATTAACATGTTTTATTCACTAAACATGAACGCAGATACAATTTTGCTCTATAAGAAGAAGTTTTGCACAAAATGAGATCAACATAACGTTTTGCATTGAAATTTTAACAAGTGTAAAGAAATTTAGGGTAGAATTTTGATTCTAATTCATCGAACAAATTTGATCGACACCTTTGGTATGCTGCACTGCATAGTAGTCGGTCATTCACAGTCTCCGACTGTGCAGGAGGTGGACATCACGCGCCAACAAATCAGAGTTTTTTTAGTTAAAATGTTAGTTGTCATGAGTTGATTAGTGAAAAGACTGCGTAACCATCCTATTCTCTTATGACGCATTTGCCCTTACCTTCTCGTGAATTGCATAACTCGTCAATGGGGGTAATAACGTAAATTGACATCACCTGGACTGACGTGGCGATGCCCGGCGCGACAGGCGGGGGTGGGAGTGCGACGTGCGTGGGAGCATGTTATGGTGGGACCCTCCTTTTCACGTTCCACCGTAGATGACGTGGCTCCCTCAGATTGACCGAGTTACGTGGTTCCCAGCACAGCGAATCAACCACTCTACGCCAGCTGGACCACGGGAAGGATCAAGCGGAAGGGAAGAGCACGAGAAGGTGGGGCCAGGGTCATGTGAGTCTGCCTCGGGATTCGACTTCACTGACACTCACTTACTTTGGCTTACTTGGACTTATTATATCCCGCCACGTTGCACGATCTCACTTTTCAGAGAAGAAGGCGTCCGCAGTGGAATTCTTTATTTTCTTTTAGGCTATTTTGACGAGGACTAAATGCGATGAGGCCATGAGGGCCACCATGTGTACTGTGGCCTGTGGGAGTGTTTTTAGTCCGAGAATCAGTGCACAATCTTGAGGAATTATTTTATTTACCCAAAAAAAAAAAGGATTCGACCTATTTATATTATTTACCCAACTTGGGCATGTTTTGATTTGTTACTCCAAGTTCGTTCTAAGAAATTATCGAAAATGATTATTATATAAGATTCATCATCAACGTTTCAAAACCGAAATGCATGATATGAAAAATTCATTTAAAAATTTCTCACTAACACCAAAAATGAAAAATAATGCGACCTTGTGAGCTTGAATACAACCAAGCTTGTGATGTCAATCTGTCATACTTCTAAATGGTATTTTTTTTTCAAACCATTTGTATTTAATTGTTATGGTTAAAATTTTGGAGCGCTAAATTGTAACCTAAGTTAGAAAGTCTTAAATTATCTTTTAGTACTTGAACTCATCGACCTGTTGAATGAGATACAAATTAACCGTATCAAGCTACAATCTGGTGAAGCAACTAGTAATCGTGCTCATGAGCAAGAATTTTGAAGATGAAGAGCGTATATTTTCCCTCTTAAAAATAGAAAAAGAAAAAAAAAACAAAAAAGAGCATGTCTCTTTTCTTTGGCTGTAAGTCACGTGCGGAACAAAATGGGGTCATGGTCCCCCACGTCCACCAATCACTGCATTTATTATCCGCACCCACCGTATTACTCTACACCGAAGCGTACGCAACCAACTCACCTTCAAAGCCCCAATCTAGTCTTGTACTTATATGCTAGCTCGAATCCCCAAATAAAGGAATCGCTGTGTAAGTCGTACGATCAGAACTAACGAAAAGGAAAACACATTGGTACCATCCGGACATGTTTCTCTTTTAGAAAGAGAAAAAACTATTTATTTAAACGAAAATTACCGGGAATGAATCTGGCGTGTCGGTGCCGACAGTGGTGCTGAGGAGCTGGGTGACCGGCTGTGACAGGTGTCAGGGTCTGACGGAGGGTTTGTAACTTTGTATTACCGGTTAAGGAAGGTAATCGGATCGGAAACCCACACACGGGGATCCTCAAACGCGTCGGTGCGTTTATTTTTGACTCTTGTGAAGTTGTGATGTTAACACCCCATATCTTCCAACTGTTTTCCGTTGTTTTTTGTCCTTTACTGCGGTAAATGTGTTCGTTACCCACTTCAAACCAATTTTTACACTTGCATGGTACGTAGTGTCTTTCTTGGTACACAAGAGAATAGTGTCTCCAAAATAATTGACTGTATCCGTACTAGTTTGTCTACTTATGTGTCGAACTAGTTTACTTGATGTATCGATATATTAATGTACCATAAAACTTTTTCTTAGATAAATTGGATTGGATACGCATTATCAACAAGATCATCATTAAAGTTCAAATTGCAATACACTACTTGCATCCATGACTTTTAAAGAGGAAAAAACTGAACAGATCGAATCATAAGAGTCATCGTGAGACAAACATTGAACGATATATTGTTTTTCTTGAATTGAGATGCGATATCGTTTAAAAACCGACCTATTTGGGACAATGTCGACGTGGTGGGTGTCCTTTATTTTAACCACTTACTCAAGTACTACTCTTCCATTACTCAATAGGAAAATGGAACACCAACATCCAAGAGTAAAAAACCAAGTCAATGGGACTTGTAGATCATAAACATAAACTAAAAGCTAGTGGCTCGACAATTGTGAAAGAGTGGTGTGCTGATTCTTCTCACTCGCTCACTCACTACCTCACAAGTCTCACATAAAACATGAACAAAACACTCATTTTGTCAAATTATGGTAGTCATTGCCAAGTTATGGACGTTTTTGTCAGATCATGTATAACAAAACTAATACGTTGCAGATCAATTTAAACCTAAAATAATAGGCCAATAATTCAGGGCCCCCGATCGTTCTAAATATTCTAGCTTAGCTGGAATATAGAATAAACCAGCCACATGGGCTCTTACCACGTGTCCCTGAAATTAATGAAAAATCTTTGAAGATAAATTTGTTTTTTTTGTTGGAATATTAATTAACGCCGTGATGGGGTGATGGTGACGGGGAAAATAATATAGAGCAGTGGCCAGTGAGCTTTATACGGGCCGGGAACAGAGACATGAAAGCGATGCTTACATGTGAGAGCCTATTTGTTTGAAAAAAAAAATATATTACTAGTTAAACAGCCAAAAATAGTTAGGAAAAAAACAAAGGTTAGAAATTAAGAAGTCGTTGATTGTTGCCACATGGGTGACTCAATTGGTTGACACTACGTGGGGACAACATTGGGTGATTTTTAGCAATTTATCAAGAGTTTTCTTTCTCAGCTGACGGTGGCGAACGCTAGCACTAGGCAAACCCTCACTCTATAGTACCTCGTGGCCTGCGGTGGAGTCTCCGCCGTCGGCATTTTGAGCACGCCATTCTCTGCTTCACGGTGGAGTTGTCTTTGGCATTTGCGGATATGGTTCTGACGCGAATATCTACGATGATAGTTTTGTTTTCTCACAAGTTCTTAAAAATTATCGGCAGAGAATGGAGATGCTGCTCATGGTGGTGGAGTTGGTTTGTGTCGGTGGGTTTGCATTGTGGTCAGAGTTCTATTGCTAGACAGTTTGGTTTCAGACCCAGGTCTATGGTTCTTGTTCGTCAACATTAGTAAAGAAAATTATTTTCGGTTGAAGGATTACATCTCTCCTAAGTGAGTCATTTTCATATGGTTTAATTGAGATAATATAGTCGTCTATGTATATCACCATTGTGGTTAAACTCCTAGATTTGCCCGCATTTCAAGTGTCTTGCCGTGGGGACTAAGAACATACTTTTTGAATATTTGTAGAGTCAAAATTGAGCAATTTCTAAACTCCCATATAGTAGAAAGTATGTGTATGCGGGCATTACATGTGACCTAGGTGGCTTCCTATAACAAAATGCATATCCTATTACAGAACAGTGATTCAAATCATTGTATCTATCTTGGAATTTCAATTATCACCACTCTTAGATATTATAGGTTGAGGCTCATACTCAAGAATCAAAATGCATGTAACATACTTCAATTCCAGTCCACAACTGAAAAGGGTTGTCTACTAGAAGAGAGAGTGGCATCCCACGCCTCTCTTTAATTGGTCATTGGCCATGGATATGGAGCAGTGTACGTACCTATCAATTATCAAACTCCATTAGTATTACTAGTCACAAAGCATGGAATTGCTTCCCCACACAATTTATGGCATTCTCATTTTTGTTGGCCATTTCTGAGCACAACTCGTAGTTTCAATTCATTCACATATCATTGTTTTGTGTAAGCGAGCAAGTGAGACTAAGACAGCCATTTCGTATATCGTTTATTTCCCTTTCTCTTTGTGCTGACTGATATGAGACTCGTAAACGTGTCGGCAAGTTCTATGGGCATCATTATATTTTCCCAAAGTTATGCTAACTCAACCTCAGTTAAGATTGGCTGGATTTTTTATTTAATGATTTTTGATTGGAGAAAGATATAATGGCTTTGGGTGTGAAATGACTAGTCTTGGAAACCCTAGTCTTCTCACCATATGATTGATTCACTCACACCAATCATGTCATCTTGTTTTCTTGTGTGTAAGTTGTTTCTACCATTGTCGGTTATACACCTTAGTTATTCAAGATGTTCGACGGTACTTTGAAGTATTTAAATTCATTTTAGTAAGTTAGCAAGTTGTGTTTGTGTCGTGTCATTTTGTGTTCAGTTTAAATATTAATCAACTATAATGTGATCAATTTAATCAATTGAACAACTCGACACTAAACCAACCTATTTATAATAGTTTCTTGTTCGAGTTGGCCTGTTTATATTGTGAACTACATCAAAGAGAATGACTAATGTCATTCGTGAGTGACATTAACCTAAGCTAACTAGTTTATTGTGTATGTGTCAAATTCGCAGTAATTCTTGTCAAATAATGGCAACTCAAACCCACTAATTACGTGTCCTATTTACTCATGAGAGCAATTCTCAACTCTAAAATGCTATTTTCTGGACATGTAATCACCTACTGAAATCAGAAACCACCATATATTGAAGAGCCTATAGAGTTAGCTGAACATATTTGAGCTTCTAACAACTGGGTTTGTACTCCTATTGATTTATATTTGTTTGAGCTTCATCATGCCTAAGCTGCTATGTATCTTCAAACATCATTTCGTTTCTTTACAAATGCAAATCCAAAATGCAAACTTCCAAAGCAATTCGAAAAACTTGATGCGATATGAATCATATATAGGGTTTTGAATGATCACATGGAACTGTGGTGCCTGAGCAAAATATTAATGCAGTACTTGAGGCCAGATTGATAGAGAGTGGTGTGATGGACGATGATGATGCTTTTGACAATATCAGTCACAATTTTAATTCAAGGTGGAGAAGATGTAATGCAGCTAATTTGTACTATAAACGAATAAATATAACTGTTGATGATTTTTTTTCTGTCTTTTGATTTTATGGTTACAAAACAAATGCTGCTGATTCGTAACATAGATCATGTAAACTACAAATTATCCAATCTAAAGGAGAAATTGAAGAATGAACAGCAATGGTTTAGCTCTACAGAATTGATCAAAATATTAATATTGACTGGATGAGAAAAAAAAAAGAAAAAGACTATAAACACTTGCACCTCTCTTTACATTTTTTTCTTTCTTTCTTTCGGTAAAATCTTTACATCATTTTTTGTTCCTTGCTGGGGAGTAAATCTTGGGTGATCAAGTTATATGAGATTTGCTGGTTCATTTTTTTGGGCTTGATTTTCTGGGTGAAAATCATGGTGTTACCTGGACTGATTTGGATGCATCCAAATGGTTAATTCTACATGTTCCAAGGAGGACTTCTGGAAGTTCCTCTTCTGTGTTGGCCTGCAAAAGTTTTGCTTAGATTGAATCACAATAAATGTTTGATGAAGTAAATTGACACAACATATTATAGCCAGCAATCCACTTAAACACTTCCAAACTACTTTTCTTATGCTCATAATGCGTATCTTGTGTGTACCTATAACTTGTGACATTTTAATTCTTACCTCTATCAGAAACGCCATTTCGATGACCAAATTGTTTAGGTATCCAAGAACAAGATTGGCAACCCCCCTTGCTATGGTTGAAGACCCGACGTCAATCATAAGCTAATATCAGATGTTCATGGGTTAGAACCATAGTTATTAGTAGTTGAAACTCTCACTAAACATGATAAAGGACTCGTTAGCTTACCTCCAAATAGTTCTTCCCGCGAAAATATTGTACTTCAAGTGATTGACTTATCAAGCAAGCTTTCTTTCCAACACTCTGCTTGACTATCCATGAACCCTGAGAAAACAACTCGAGCAATGTCAAGTATGAAACACACAAGTACTTAATCTACATATACTCGTTTATCAAATTGACTTCCTACTAACCTTAGAAATGTAAGGTATTAGCTTAAACCTCGAATTCCTATAGGTATCATCTCCATTGACAAAGTTATGAAGTAGAGGGTTGTCCTCCAAAGGAGTGTTCAACATGTAATAAAACGCCAAGGTATACATGGTTGTGCCGGGGATCTGAGTCATGGATACGTGTGTATTAAGAAATCCGTGTGTAGATGATTCTGATGATAATGGTGATATTACTCGTTATAATTTGAATGAAACTTACTTGTATGTTAACAACAAAGAAGAATTCTGGCCCACCTAGTTCTGCATATTTCTGCATTCATCCAATAGCTTGTTATTATGTAGCTATGTATGTTGATTCAGATTGTCAAAGAGATCATTTCTACATGATTGAAGTACTATGTAAATAATATATAAATCAAACCTGAACGATACTACCACAACGGCTGCTAAGATCATCTTCTCGCTTGTCAGATCTTAGCCAATCTACACCAATCAGTTGCATCAAGGTGCCTTTTGCCTTGATCTGGTAAAAAGATACTCAGGTTCAGAAATGAGAGATAACAAACATCAAATTTTCACTCCCAAAACAGAAAATGCTATCTAAATCCTTGTTTCATAATTAATTTATATACTTCCTATGCAAGTCAAATTTACACCACATAATCGAGCACTTTCGAGGAGTCTAGTTGGATTTCAATCTCTTGATTTCTCAAAATTAGCAAGAACTGGAAAAAAAATACCTTCTCATGATCTTCTAAATAATGTGGTCCACGTATCAAAAACGAAGAAGGATCAGCTGCTACCCAGCTGCAAGGTAATGCACAACTTGGGTCCTTTTGAAGAGTTGCTCCATATGAGCATGACATGTTATCTTCCTTAGCCGCCTCTTGTAAGTCCATATAACCCTTCTTCTGAACTGTAACATAAAGAGATTGATAAGAATATAGCTGAAATATACAACTACACATCCCATCCCTGAAGTGAAATTTACGGTGATGACAAACTGACCTCGAAGTTCATGAAATTTTTTCACAATAACAGCAGCAGATGACATTCTGGGCTGGTGTGTGTTCTGCGCATCCAAAGCGTTGAGAAGATTGTCAAAAATTTAAAATGACTTGCCGGTTTCACAAATGCTTTAAATACAAATGTAACAAGAATGTTCATATATAGATGCCATTGGAACATCAAAAAGGTCCAAGAAAATGAAGTCCTTCTATCTAATCTTCATGAGAGCATATAAAACTTAACAGAAGAAGCAATTGAAGCAAAGACTATTTCTCAACATTAGGTTAAACTATATGGTATATATATATAAGAGATCAGTCTCGGTGATCAGCAAGCTACGTACCGTAGAGTACTGCTCCATGCTCAACTCTGAAGGCCACTCATTCTCAAACTGGTCATACTCTGTTGGTTCAGGAACATCAAAGAATTCGTCTGCAGAATCATGCATTCCCTTTAAACTAGCACGACCTGGTTTTTCCACCTCATCTTCCATGAGATCAACCTCTTCTATATTTTTGACTTCTTCAAGGCTTTGAAATTCCGTCTTAATTATGTCCTTATCACTATGAGCTAATCCAATATCTCTTGTCAATTCTCTGGATAAGAATTCAGAGGAATAATTTCCAGCTTTGGCTCCGAACAGCTCTCGTAATGCTGAAAGTAAAAGATAATGAAAGTTTTGATGAACAAAAATTTGAACATAGAAAGGGAACAAAATTTCAATTCTAAGAAAGTGATGAAGGGGTACCGGCAATTCTCTCAAGCATCCTGATGGTAATGGATCTTGCAGATGATGGACGGATATATAATTTCCAGAATTTCCAATCAATAGCAAGCATGTGTCTTACCAGTGATTGTTTCCCATGGTTCACAGGAGTTATAACATATCCTCCACCTGCATGTTTAAAGTGACAATATTCTTATAGAACTTTTAGAAGCACATTTGAGTCTCAGATGCTTACAAGCAGAACACTTCAAAGACCAGTAGTTTTTAATTTAATAACATGTTCAAAGTTTATTGTGATTTCAAGTCATGTCATAGGTATCAAATTTTTGCAGGACCACTTCAATCTGTTTCCCAGAAAAAAAATGACCAATCTTGGACAAACCGATAATGTAATTTGTTCATTTCTTTCTAAATGGAGATCCAATCTTTTCCATTTTCTTGAATTATCTTATGCATATGTATGAGTAAAGGGGTTCAAATATACAAATAGATTGCATATAGTCATGCAGTAGGAGCAAAATGAAATGAAATGAAGTACTTTTAAATATTTCTTCGTTTTTTTTTTTTGGAGGTAGGAAACTAGCCTATAATAGATGTGAGAACACAAGAGAAAGAGGACATGTTTGCATCCAAATTTAAAGCAATATGGAGAGTCAGAAATAAGAAAAATAATCTCCAGCTCAAAGCGTACATTACTTTTAAGGCAAGCACGCACGTAGCCTCTCTTTGGTGGACACTTCTTGTGAGACACAGAGTGGTATAGAATAACTGTGACAAAACCAGGTAAAGATAGTTAGGGGCAAGCTGATTATGGCTTTAGCTCTATATTATATATAAGATTTACTGGAGGAATTTTGTACCATATGTGCCATCATCCTCTCTCCTCCAATAGCGACGCATCAGTAGATCTCTTCGTTGCATTCCCCTGCACACCATTGTGTGTCAATGACAGCACACACACATATATATAAATGATTTCTCTTTTAGTGAGGTTCAAAATCTAACCAAGGTAGCCAATCACCGTATAGCTGCTGGTGAACAATATCAGTATGGCCATCTAGGCTCTCAACCACGGTACCCTGGTAAAAACAGAAGTCCCATCTGCAAGACACTTGGTAATTTAACCTCTGGAGTTAGAACAATCCATTATCAGGAAAAGAGATTATAATATATTTTCAAAAGAGAGATTATTACAACAAGGACTTGGTAGTTTGTGCTGTAAGTTTTAAAAAATTTTGAAAAAAGAAAGAAAAACAAAGTACAACAACTGCAAGTTAAGCTGCATATAGGAAACGCAAATCAGCTTCTAGTATATAAAGAGATATTCTAGTGAATTAAGTACTGCATCTCATAAATGCTTTAGCATACAAGTAATCCACTGCCAGGGTTATTGTTATGACAATTACATCAAAGTTTCTCATTACCTAATTGTAGTACTTATATTGATAAGAAACTGCACTTAATACTTAGAAGGAAAGAATATTCTTACCAATATAATGAGGCCTTCATTATTAAATAGCTTCTAGTGTGGTAAAAAACTATACTTTCCTAAAAAAAAATTTAATAGCATGTCAGCAATCTTACTCTGATCTTGAGGGACCAAGAGATAAAAGAGTCCGGAAGATGGCCTCTGAAGTTCCATCAACCACTCCTACTGCCATTATCGCCGGATGGTCATCCCAATGCTGAGATTAGAAACATCATTAGGATAAGAAGAGAAGAGAAGAAAGTACAACAATCAAGAAATAGCGTCAAAGAAGCACCTCACCCTTCCACTGGAATCGCAATCTTTTGCTTCTTTAAAAAGCCGTAATCCTGCATAAGAAATGAACTTTTGACACATGCACATTCACTCGCTTGAAATGCATATAAGAAACTAAAAGTCTTACCATTCTGACAACCAAATATTTTCCAGGGCGAGGGAGCAATAACATCATTTGTCATTACTTCTGTGTGCATCAATGAGCAAGAGGTCCAGTCAACAGAACTTCTCCAGGTGCTTCTGGAGCCACCCAGTCTGTCAATAAAAGAGAAAAACTATAGATAAAAACAGTGCAAATTCGGTAGATTTGGAATTGATACTCTTCTCTTAGGTAGATTTGGAATGCTTCATATCTAAGAGAAGAGCATGCTAAATTTACTCACTACTACCTGGCTACTTGTAACATCAGTTTTATCGAAAAATGGAGGATTTCTTTCTTTCTTTTATCAGTAAAGCATTTTGGGTTTTCTACAAGATAACCCATATAAAAATGCACAGAATTCAATCACTCTAGAACAGGTTCTGATTCAGGTTTACAGATAGAGGTTTACAGATAGGAACAAGAATGGGAGCAGTTAATGTGGAAAGGAAATAAAAGGCCAGCAATTATGGTTTCATTTTAATATAAGCAGGGTTTAATTATAGCTTTTATGATACCAAAATCATGAAAAGATATATAACAATACAGATGTGAAATAGTGATAATGACTTCTGTACAACAGTACAAGCATCCACCTTGCATGTGCACATTCAATTTGTGAAATTATTGAGGAAATTAATTTAATTTTCAGATAAGTCAAAGAATCATGTAAAATCACCCTATTATACAAAGAGGGGAAAAACTGAAATGAAATATGTCGTTCTGCAACTGATATTTACCTTAAAGATGACCATCTCTTCCGGGAAGAACAAGCCACAAAATCCTTTGCCGGATTAGAGAATTCCTGAAAATATATAAAAAATAAGGTACATATCATAAATGAAAACCTACTTTCTTGAAACCTAGTTGTGATTTAACAGCTTGAAACCTTTAATGCAGCATCCTGCAATGAACGAATCCACTTTGCTGCTTCTTCTGGACTACTTGCTCCCAACTATAAAAGTTCAAATTTCGATTATGTACCAACATACTGTAAAATAAAAGTTATCACATACGGCTTTGAACGCAACCCACCTTGAGCTGATCATTGGAATTGGAAGAGTTATAAAGCGTGAAGAAAAAGAAGGCCTGCATGTTGTAAAAATCATCATTAACATAACTGCTCAAAATGGTACCTCTCTCAAGTTCAACAAAAATTAATCCATAGATTGTGCATAAGCATAGGGTGAGTTCAAGGTCCTTACTTTTCTATGAACGCTTGCCCTTCCGTTATCTGTGACCCGAATGCAGCTGTCTATTATTGCACTCCTAACTGGTTCCTGACAAAAGAATAGCTTCCATTGAGTAAAGTTCTGCCTGATTTTTGTAATATCATCAAAATCATTTCAAAATTTCCAAAATCAATGAATGCTGAGAGGAATCTAGATATAGTTGATTATACAAGTAAAATGCAAAGTTAAAAAGCAACAATATTCCTCATAACTTATGCATCAATCCAGCAACTGTACACCAAACACAAAATTAAAGATGAAAATAAAACCATTACTCCAATTGAGAGAAAAAGATAACTCCTTTAACAACAAAGCACACAAAATCCCAATTCCAGATAATCCAAAATCCAACAAATCACATTGATTCTTCAACATGGGCTCTATGCATTATATGAAAAGAGATTGAAAACCACAATGAGACTAAAAGGGTACAAAATTACCTGATTTTCAGAAGTTGGTTTCGATTTGAAGCTCCTGAGGAAATTTTCCTGAAGAATAAAGTACCTTTTGCGAGAGTATTGCAACCCAATCCGGTTGAACCTTATCATATAAAGCCAACCCTCCATTTTACCATCATTTGGTGAGACACCCATTTCAGCAAAGATCACAGAATACCCAAATTTCTAATCTTTCCAAGCCCACTTTGTTAGATTCTTTAGAATCCCAATTGTGATTGAGTTTCTTTTTTAAAGTTTTAATCTTTTGTTACCATAATGAAGAAGAACCCAATGCAGATTGCAGATTGGGGCAGGAGAGATGATCCTCTGATCCCTTTGGAGGGATTCAGAGAATCAATCACAGGAAATTCAGTTCCTGGGTTTCAGAGAATCAGAGAAGATGATGATCCTCCCTCTCTCTTCTTTTCTCTATTTTTTCCCCTTTCTCTGTGTTCCTCCTCTTCCCGGTTTTAAATCAACTGATTTTGGTGTATTTATACGTGTCTGAGTTTGAGTGTGGAATTACTATATTACCCCTTAAGATTCTTTCTGTGGAATAAAGAAAATCTTGGTTGTTTCTGGGTTTTCAAGCTTGATTGAAGATGATCAATCACACTCATATAGAAGTTTTATTTATGAATATTTGATAGAAGTGTAATAGTTGTAGAGAGAGTAATACAATATTGTTGTGGGCTAAATGGAATTAGCTAGCTAGAGAGTAAAGAACATAGAGAGAGAGAGATGGAGAGAAGAGATGTTGTGAATTGGTGATTTGATTCATTCTCATTCATCCCCTTATATAGGGTGGAAGTAACTTGGTCACCACACAAAGTTACTTGGTGTTCACACTTGGTAACTTGGTGATCACACATAGGAAGCTTCTAGGAAGCTTCATGAACACACATTGGAAACTTGGTGATCACTCCTAAGTTTCCATGATTTACATCATTGATATACAAACTATTGGGTATTACATATTAACCCCAAATGGACATCCACATAAATATAAATATTTACAACACTCCCCCTTGGATGTCGATCAAGCAATGATGATGTGTGCGCTTGATGTTGCCTCGTCAAAACCTTGCCAGGTAAAAAGAAACCCTGTGGGAACAAAAACATCCTTGGTCGAAGGGGAAAGGAGTACAACGCGCTTGAGTGTGGAGTAGTCGCATCAGAACCTCGAAGCAGGTGAAGTTGTCTTCAAGCATTGGAACAGAAACTACGATTAGCATTGTGCTAAGTATACTTAGGTAGAGTCGAAAAATAAATAGTCATTCGCTGATGCCAACACACAAAACCTTAAGTCCGGGAAAACCCATTGTGGGACAAAATCCGGAGTTTAGGAGAAAATTGTGTAGCCGAATGATGTATACCGAAGCACTATGAGATGTAAGTGCGCGGAGGAACTAACCACAAGATATGTGCCTCATTAAAACCTTGCTAGAGTAAACCCAGTGGGAAAAACCTCTAGTCGAAGGAAAAAGAGTACACGGTGGTTAAAAGTATACGACTGGATACTCCCCCTGATTTCGGCAATCCTTAGTGAAGGTGTGATCAATGTCAATGATTTGACAAATAGCTAGACGGTGGCCGGGATGGTGTCTCATTAAAAACCTTGCCAAGGTAAACCCAGTGGGACAAACCCTTGGTCTAAGGACAAAAAGAGTACACTAGCCAAGCGTCGATCAAACACGAGCATTCGTCGGGATGCTCCCCCTCACACGCACACGACTGGGTGCAGGAATTTCGACTTAGGCATAAATCGTTACTCTAAGGTAGCTCAGATAGCTTCCTGAGACCGATTGCCTTAACGTGTTTCTGAAGCGAATACATTGGTATTGACTTGGTGAATAAGTCAGCATGGTTGCTCTCTGAACCAATGTGCTTCACTTCGATCTTCTGGTGCTCTTGTTGTTGATGCGTAAAGAAGAGTTTCGGCGAGATGTGCTTAGTGGCGTCTCCCTTGATGTAACCATGCTTAGCTTAATCAATAATAGCAGTGTTGTCCTTATAGATGACAATTGGTTCATCAGGATCATGAGATAGCTCACACGTACTTCGTATATGGCCAATAAATGCTCGAAGCCATACACACTCTCTAGTCGCCTCGTAGAGAGCGAGTAGTTCAGAGTGGTTTGTCGAAGTAGCTACTAGGGTCTGTTTTCGAGACCTCCAGGATATCGCCGTATTCCCAATGGTAAAGACATAACCAGATTGAGAACGTCCCTTATGCGGGTCTGATAAGTAACCAGCATCGGCGTAGCCGACAAGGGTTGCGTTATTTCGAGTGCCAAGGGGGGTTGATCCACTCGATGACGCGTAGGGATAGAACAAGCCCATATCCGTAGTACCTTTAAGGTATCGGAAAATGTCTTTGATGCCATTCCAGTGGCGGCGTGTTGGCGCGGTGCTGTGTCGAGCTAAACAATTTACAGCAAACGAGATGTCCGGTCTAGTACATTGGACCAAGTACAATAATGCGCCTATTGCACCCAGATATGAACACTTAGGGTTCAATATCTCTTCATCGTCTCCCTTAGGACGGAATAGGTCCTTATTAATGTCTAGAGTTCGAACGATCATGGGAGTAGGTAACGACTTAGCGTCATGATGACTAAAACGCCGTAACACCTTCTGGGTGTAGTTCGACTGATGTACTAGGATTCCATCTTTACGGTGCTCGATCTACAGGCCGAGACAATACCGTGTCTTCCCAAGATCCTTCATCTCGAATTCCTTCTTCAGGATTTCAGCAGTTTCAATCAACTCTTTCGAGGTTCCTATGAGATTCATATCATCTACATAGACTGCGATAATAGCGTATCCTGAAGTGGATTTCTTAATAAACACGCAAGGGCATACTTCGTTGTTCACGTATCCCATGCCGATCAAGTATTCACTTAGACGGTTATACCACATCCGTCCGGATTGCTTTAATCCATATAGTGAACGTCTCAGTTTAATCGAGAACATGTTCCGTGGTCGGGAACTACTTGATTCAGGCCACTTAAGTCCTTCAGGGACTTTCATATATATCTCTGTGTCTAGATCCCCATAGAGATAATCTATGACCACATCCATGAGCTGCATATTCAGTTTTCCGGAAACTACTAAACTGATTAAGTAGCGGAACGTTATAACGTCCATTACGAGAGAATAAGTCTCATCGTAATCAATTCCAGGGCGTTGAGAGAAGCCTTGCGCCACTAGGCGAGCTTTATATCTAACAATCTCATTATTCTCATTACGCTTCCTTACGAATACCCATTTATGACCAATTGGTTTAACATTGGGCGGTGTTGGAGCGACTGGTCCGAACACACTTCGTTTCGCTAAGGAATCCAATTAGACCTGGATTGATTGTTTCCTTTTTAGCCAGTCGTCTCTACGTTGAAAAACATCAACGGAGCAAGGTTCAATGTCATCGCTTGTTTTGATTTCGGTAGCTACCACGAATACAATTATATCATCGATGATAATCTCATTTCGATTCCACATCTCACATAAGCATGCATTATCGAGATTTCTCTATTCTCGGAAGTGGGTTCATATGTTGGAGCGTCCCCCAACGTCGTCTCTTCTGGGACGGACCCATAATCCAGATAATCTCGTGAGATTGATCGGTTGAGATTGCGATATCAAGAGGATTCGTTTGTGCCAAATTTATCCTCTTCTGGGGATAAGAATCCTTTGAACCTAGTGGTCCACCTCGCTTCTGGGAGGGACATATGACTGGTTAGCCGTCAAGCCGTACGTCGTCTCTTCTGGGACGACACATCCTACTGGGATGTTACATCCTTCAGGGATGACTTTGCGTCCTATTGGGACGTCTTATTCTTGCAGGCAAGTTTGCAGCAGGTATATATGATCTCGTCACTTTAGCTAGATCAGAGAAGCGTCTGGCATTTTATAGGCTTTACTCTGTAGATCTAGAATTCTTCGCACTTCACTTATCATAATGTGCGGTACGGGGATCTAGATGAGACATAGTGGGTACATGCCACGTTAATTCACGTCGTTCCTTATCAACGTTAACGTGCGAATCTCCCCCTAACGACGGGAGGACAGTCTCATCAAAGTGACAATCCGCAATTGCGGTAAAGAGATCGCCTGTCAAGGGCTCTAAAGAGCGTGTAATGGATGAGGATTCATAATCGACATATATGCTCATCTATTATTGAGGACCCATTTGTACGTTGTGACGGCACAATTGGCACGTAAAACTGCATACCCAAATACACGTAAGTACGAAACGTCAGGTTCGTACCCAGTCACCAGCTGTAACACGGAATAAGGTTGGGTTGCAGTGGGCCTCAATCGGACCAACATGGCTGCATGCAAGATTGCATAGTCCCACGTAGAAATTGGAAGCTTGGTGCGCATTACCAAGGTTCATGCGATCATTTAATGAAAGCTTCTACGAGACTATTCTGGGTGTGAACATGGGAAACCAGATGTTCAACGTCAATCCCAAGGGACATGCAATAATCATCGGAAAACTTCGATGTAAACTCTCCGGCATTATCGAGTCTTCTGGACTTTGTAAGATAATCCGAGTGGTGAGCTATCTAGGCGAGAGTTTAGCAAAAAACAGCGTTTCTTGTGGACAATAAACTTGTGACCATCTTGTCGATGCATCAACCAGTACCATGAAATATTTAAATGGTCCGCAGGCTGGTTGGATATGTCCACAAATATCACCTTGAATTCTCACAAGGGAATTTCGAAACTAGTTTGGTGGGCTTTACACGAATTGGTTTGAGATTTATCTTTCAAATAGAGCAAGCTTGGCATGGGCTTTTCGGATTAATCACAAAAAACTTTCCTCCAAGAGGATGCCCGTTCGATGCATTCATAGTTCTAAGCATCGTATTACGACCCGGATGTCCCAGACGGTCATGCCATAGCATATAAGTGCTCTTATCAATCGGCGCCAGGCGATAGATAAGGTTATTTTTCAATCAAATGTACTGTGGTAACATAAAAACCACTTGAAAGACATCTCAATTTCTCCAAGATACGCTTTTGGCCGTATGTATTGGAGGTCATGTAAAGCAAATCCACACCATTTTCATGAGCGGTTTCAACATGATATTCGTTTTCTCGAATGTCCTTAAAACTCAGTAAGGTGCGACTGGACCTCGAAGAGTATAATGCCTCAGATATGGTCATAGGAGTACCATTAGACAACGCGAATTGGGCTTTGCCAAAGCCTTCGATTAGGGTCGACGGGCCCGAAATCGTTGTCACTGAGGTTACTTTAGGCTTGAAGTTGATGAGATACTTTTGATCTCGTAAGATAGTGTAAGTGGTACCACTATCAGCCAGACAATCAACTTCCCCACTAGTCATGCCTAATAGTAGAATAATTTAAAGCCGGTCACAATGTCAAAGGAATTTACTCAAAAATACTTTAAATTATTTCGAGAAATGTTGAAATATGATATAGAAAAACAAAACCATAATCCAAAAGAAAAACGTAAACATATATGGGCTACACTTAGGCCCAATTATTATCATGAAAAAAAATACTAATCCAAATCCAGTTCAGCGACAAAGTCAGCTGCCTCAAGAGTTGCCTCTGGAGTAAATTCGACCACATTAGTTTCGGGTTTATTTCCACGATGATAGCTTTGAACTTGTTGTGCAGAAGCACGGCAAGTTCGTTGCCAATGATCCGTATCACCACAACGATAGCAGAGATTTGGCTTAGGAGCATTCTCTCTTGCTTGGGGACGACTGGCCCTGTTGTTGTTCCTTTCTCGAGACTGTCTAGGTTGCCTTGGAGCCAAAGGTCCTCGGTATGGACGAGAATCCAAACCTCGCTTGGCCCGACGAGCACGAGGCTCGCGGCAGTTCCGAGGTTGACGGGACGACTGGCCCTTGTCTCGGTTCTCAATTTGTGAACTAGGTCCACGAGCAGCATTAGCCTCTGGCAATGGAATTGCCTTTGCACCAGTGGGACGAGAGTTGTTGTTCCTCATCAAAATGAGGCTATTTTTCTCGTCCAGTAGCAACTGGGTGATGAGCTCGGAAAATTTAGTAAACTTGGATTGACGATACTGCTTCTGGAGTAGGTTATCCGAGCTAGGAAAGGTGGTGTAGGTCTTCTCCAACAGATCATTGTCTGTTAACTGGTCGCCACAGTATTGGAGAAGAGCACGGATCCTGCAAGCTTCCGCGTTATATTCAGTAATGGACTTGAAGTCCTGGAAGCGCAGATTAAGCCAATCATGGCGAGCTTCTGGCTGCCAGATGGTTTTCTGATGGTCAAATCGATCTTTGAGGGAGTCCCATAGATCCTTTGGTGAGGAGACAGCCACGAATTCAGATTTCATCGAATCCGACATGTGGCGGCGGAACAAGATCATCGCCTTAGCATTCATTTCTCGCATAACAAGAATCTCGCGATTGTCCTCCTCATAGATGACGTCCAGCAAGCCTTGAGCATCCAAGTGGTTTTGGATGTCCTGGGACCAATCCAGGTAATTCTTGCCAGCGACGTCCAAAAGTGGGAAGTCAAGTTTGATTGACATCGTTTCTACAACGGGAGAAACTGGATTAGTGTATCATATAAATCGACTGGTTTATATGTTCATGATAATGTTTACGGATTAGACATGTGAACAAAAGTTCAACTTCGAAAATCTTCTGGTTCGAAACATGTAATCATGGTTTTGTGAGAATTAAAATTCTCATGAATTCATATCGAAATCGACAGGTCGATATATATTGATGAAATCTTCCGGTCATCATTTGGCAAACACATATATATAATTTCTACCACATAATTGCAAGAAATTGAACAATTCTACAATGAAAAGTTATTTACTCTACCCTTTCGGTAGCTCCAATTAAATACGACCAGGTAAGGTAAGGTGAGGTTTTTGGTGGAGCGAGGCTCTCTTAAGTACCGAACCGCCGAACCTTGCCTAGACATCGCATCCAACTGGGTGAGCCTAGTCGTGGAAGATTCATAACCTTTCGTGACTTAATGTGGAGATATATGTGCCATGTGTACCGTTTGGCATGCCTTTATCTTTCGATTTAGTGATCAAGTAATCAACGAAATGATAAAGCAGATGCAATCCAAATTATAATTTTCTCTTGACCTAAAAGTAATTTAGGGTTCATGCTCAATGGTTATGGTTCACTATTTGCCAAGGATTCAAATAGTAAAAAATATAACTTACTTGAGTAATGCACCTAAAATAATTTAGGGTTCCACGAGTCAAGAAAAAAAAACTTTGAAGAATTTAATTTGGGTTGCTCCTTCGAATTTGGTGAAGATCTTCAAGAGAAAACTTCAACGAATTTTGGGATTGCTTCTTCAAATTTGGTGAAGATTTCCTCCTTGTTCTTGAAGATATTCTTCGTTCTTGAAGATGTTCTTCGTTCTTCCTCCTTGTTCTTCCTTCTTGTTCTTCAATCTTTGAGCAAACGTGCTTGATAACGTGTTGTGGGCTAAATGGAATTAGCTAGCTAGAGAGTAAAGAACATAGAGAGAGAGAGATGGAGAGAAGAGATGTTGTGAATTGGTGATTTGATTCATTCTCATTCATCCCCTTATGTAGGGTGGAAGTAACTTGGTCACCACACAAAGTTACTTGGTGTTCACACTTGGTAACTTGGTGATCACACATAGGAAGCTTCTAGGAAGCTTCATGAACACACATTGGAAACTTGGTGATCACTCCTAAGTTTCCATGATTTACATCATTGATATACAAACTATTGGGTATTACATATTAACCCCAAATGGACATCCACATAAATATAAATATTTACAACAAATATGTCATTTTCATGATTTCATCTTTACTATATATATAGCATTTTGATTCTCAAAGATAAATGGTACTGTCTCTTTTACTTATTTAAAAAATTAGTGTGGTATAAGAAGGTAAATGAGGAAAATTTTAATCACTTTTGTTGTTAATTAAAGTTCCAACTTCCAACCCACTTTGTTAATGGTTTAACTTAAAATAATTAAAGAGGAAGCAAAAAAAAAAAGAGGATGCTGTCTTTTCTTTGCTTAAAATAAGAATGGGCAGTTTAGGCAACATATCCAAGTGGATGGTGTCCAATCAATGGATTCCTCAGTCCTTCCAAAGATTGCCAAAATCCATGCTCTGCTTCTCTGTCTCTTTGTGCTTGTCCTTTTACCAGGTCAAACTGCATTGACAAAATCTTCCTTGAACCAATTTAAAATGAAAAAAAAAACAAAAACAGAAAAGGCAAGTCTCTAATAGAGTAATAGCTTCACAAGTAAGTTAGGTTAATAGGTTGGATATTGGTTTTGTCTCTTGAATGTGGTAAGTGTAGCAATTGATCATCATGTGTTGGTTACCCAGATAATTCATTAATGTAGGCTCCAAATATATGAGTATTCTTTGTATCGTTACCAATTATCTTAAGCATATTTAATAGTAATGCAATAGTTCTATAACCATTCTCAACCTCATTTATAACCAATATGCGACTTGGCCACGTTTATGCACTACATTCATTAGTAACAAAAACTTAGGATCATAGTTGGAGCCTAAAATTGGGTCTCTAATACTACTCAAAAGCTAAGTAGAAGTCTAATAGGGTTTCTTGTTTCTTCTATTGGTTTGTATTAGTATGTTGATGGTAACTAACAAACAATTAGCCATCTTTATACATAAACCAATGTAGTTGTGCTAGTTATGCTAGAAGCCTAGAACTAAACTTTACAATTTGTATGGTTGTTGAGCTGTCCACAAAGTGTAAAGCATAGCTTTGATTAATAATTATTAACCCCAATGACAGATTTATTAACTTCACTCCACATGGTGAACCCTTGTTTTATAATACTACATTGGCAAGAAACTTATAATTGCAGATTAACTTTATTCATGGAGCTACTCATAACTCATACGAGTCTATTCTAAGCCTGTCTGATGTGCTATCCTTGCCCTCATTTTCTTTTCTTGTCCTCAATTTCATCCTTTTGTCCCCCAATTATTATATGAAATTTGAAACGTTATATATGTCATTGTCTTGTGCTGATCATTGTTGACTTGCAAGTCTAAAACTCAATGTTAGATCCTAAAATGAAATACTTTTCTATTCTATTCAAAGATGTTTCATTGTCAAAGCCTATCAAACTTGCATCGATGAAAGAAGCATATGCAGTGGCTCACCAGGCTATGTTTTTCTTTTCTATTGCAAGTTCTTTAAAAATATTTAATACTCTGACAATGAAATACATCCTATTGGACATGCCCTTATCATCATCATCACAAGTTATGGGTTTCATTATGGCATTGCTTCTACTCGAAAACAATTAGTGGTTTGAGATAGGGTTGGTTGGTTGGTTGGCTGGTGAAGAAGACTTGGAATGGAGAAGAAACACATTGATTTTCCTTCATGGGCAGAGGTCACAATTTCAACCTTGGCTTCAATGATTTGGGATTATGGGTTGGTGATTGGTGCTGGGATTTAAGATGGAAACGAGTATCCTGGTCTCGTTACAGATTCACAGAACCAGAACCATTCATTAATTAAAAGCTACCACATTTCGTAATACATTAATGTAAGTTCTGTGCACTGGCTTTGTACAAGTACATTATGTTTCAGTATTGGACATTAATGAAAAGAATGAGAATTCTTTGTTATTTGAGGCTTGCTTCTCTCAAGGGAAGAATTGCAGAAGTTTCTGTTCTGCAATCCGGAACAAGAAATGCTCTAAGACACAATACCTGCAGCTTCGCAGTTCTAGAATTCATCCACATTCTAGGCCAAATCAAAACGAGCTTCAAGTTTTCAGCCATATTCTCTAAAAGATTTATAACATCACGTTTTCACTATAAAAGCACACTAGAATCCTTGTGTATCTAAAAGTCTAAAACTAAGACAAAAATATAGAGGGGGTTTAGTAAGCTTCATAAAGCGAGAGGGGCAATGCACAACAAAATTTTTCTCATAGCAACCTACAACATCATATATCTGATAGATTGAAATAAAAATCCTAAATGATTGGCGCACAAGAGTACTGGTTCCACTGCTCCAGCTTGGTCATCTAAGCTACAAAGTAAGACACTTCCATCAGTAAAGATTTTTTTTCTTTTGAGTAGTGTGTATTCAAGTAATAGAAACTAGAAAAAATTACCTTTGATAGATCAGAAGATGCTATATCACTTGCTTATAGAAAAATCTACGTGTAGGTAAGCTACACTAGCCATGAAAAGGAAGAAGAATACAGATATCAACATCAGTGGTTCTGCCAGCATAAAAATTGGGTTGAAGCTGTAGTAGACCTGCCAAATAAGTAAAGGAGGAAGAGGGTTCAGTCATCGATAAGGGAGATGCAGATGCATACAAATATATAGGGTTCAATTCCTTCACTAGACAGTACCCTAAGATGGTTCGATACTCAGTTGGTCAACCCCTGACCCTATTGGGTGTTACATTTTTTTTTTAGAATATTTAAACCTGGAATGCACAACTTAAATATATGCCAACCTTTGTGGCATATTTCTATTGTGGGGTTATTAGGTGAGCATAACTGATCCCATATATACTCTACACCGGTGACAAATGGACAAACTCAAGCCTATAGTAGTTTAGATGAATTTAAAGGAAGAACTGCACAAGGTCTCCTAGTGGTCGGATCAACCTCAAATTTATTGACACGATTTGCTTGGCTCATGTGTAGGGCTGTCAATTCCGACACGACCCGATAACACGACTCGAAACCCGCACGAAATAAAGCGAGTTGAACCCGCACGATTAAAAAGCGGGTCATTTGCGGGTCAACCCGCCAAAACCCGTTTAATAAACGGGTCATTTGCGGGTCAACCCGCCAACACGAAATAAACCCGTGTAACCCGTTTATTAAATGGGTTGGGTCGGGTTATATATAACCCGAGTACACGACCCATTAAAAGTAAGTAATTTTAATTGTATATTAGGGCTGAATAAGTCTTTTTTCACTTTTAGGGTTAGCAATTTAGCACTAAACAATTAACACTATAAAATCTACGTCTTAGTTCTGAATTAAGACAGAAACCCTAAACCTCCTCATCTTGGCATCGGCGTCAAAACTTTTTCTCTCGTTTTGATTCTCTAGAAAGGTATATCGGAATACAAGGAAGTCAATTTGTGGTACATAGAAGCACCATCTGTGAACTTCTTTAGTACTATATATTTGGTATACTTTGATCTATTCTAATTAAATGTTTGTTAGATTAGTTATGCATGCTTCGATATGTGTGGGGATTGAATCGTTTTATTTCATATTATTAACATTTGTCCTTATATGAAATCCTAACTAAAAATTCATATTAGAGAATGAAATTTTATATGTACAGTACGTACTATAAGTTCATATATATATATATATATAGTGTTTTGCTTATAATTTTCTTGGTTAGTAATATTGTATGTTGGTTTTGGTTTTGACAGATGGATCCTCTTCATGTTGATGTTACTCAAGATACTCAAGGTGGAAATTTTGTTGAAAACAATGAGATTGAGATGGAAGATTGCCAAGAGATAAAGACTGCAAGTCCAAAGTGTGGCAAGAGGCGACGAAAGCTCACTTCAAATGTATGGTCTAAATTTGAAGTGCTTCCAGTGGGTGCCGATAAGAAGCAAAGGGCTAAGTGCCTAAGATGTGGTACTGTTTACTTGTGTGATAGTAGGTATGGTACTGGAAATTTGAAACGTCATATGGCGTCTTGTATTAAACAAAAAATTCTAGACCTAGGACAGTTGGTTGTGTCTCATAATGGTGATGGGTCTATGATCACAAGGTCTGCTAGATTTGAACCTGAAAAATTTCGTGAACTATTGGTGATGGCTATTGTTATGCATGACTTGCCTTTTCAGTTTGTTGAGTATGCTGGGATTAGAAATTTGTTTACTTATATATGTGCTGATATCAAGTTAATATCTAGGAACACTGCTAAGACAGATGTAATGAGTATGCATACTAGAGAAATGAAGAAGCTTAAGAATACTTTAGTTTCTATTCCTAGCAGAATTTGCTTGACTTCTGATCTGTGGACTTCTATTGCAACGGATGGTTATCTTGCTCTCACTGCTCATTTTGTTGATGATGATTGGAAATTGCAAAAGAGAATATTGAATTTTAGTTTTATGCCTCCGCCACATACTGGTGTTGCTTTGTCTGACAAAATCTATAAGTTGTTGGTTGATTGGGGTATTGAAAAGAAATTGTTTTCTATGACTTTAGACAATGCGTCTGCCAATGATTGTTTTGTTGAGTTGCTAAAGGGACAACTTATGCTAAGAGATGCAATTTTAATGGATGGTGAGTTTTTTCATGTTAGATGTTGTGCGCACATTCTTAATCTAATTGTGCAAGAGGGGTTGAAAGAAATTGATAGTTCCATTGGGAAAATTAGGGAGAGCATTAAGTATGTTAGGGGTTCACAAGGGAGGAAACAAAAATTCTTGGACTGTATTGCACAAGTTTCCTTAGAATGTAAAAAGGGTTTGCGTCAAGATGTACCTACCAGATGGAATTCTACATTTCTTATGCTTGACAGTGCAATTTATTATCAACGTGCATTTCTTCATTTGCAATTGAGTGACTCTAACTACAAGCATGCACTTTCTCATGATGAGTGGCAAAAAGTGGAAAAGATTTGTAAGTTTCTCAAGGTGTTCTATGATGTTACTTGCTTGTTCTCGGGAACATGTTATACCACATCCAATTTGTACTTCCCTCAAGTCTTTGTGGTTGAAGATACTCTGAGAAAGGCTATGGTTGATCATGATATGTTTATGAATAAGATGGCATCTCAAATGATCACCAAGTTTGAAAAATATTGGTCTGAGTATAGTTTGATTCTTGCAATTGCTGTAATTTTGGATCCTCGATACAAGCTGCAGTTTGTGGAGTTCTCCTATAAACGACTCTATGGTAGTGGATCCATTGAAATGAGAAAAGTACGTGAGAAGTTATTTTCTCTTTTTGATGTGTACATGAAAATTCATTCTAAGTCACTGGATTCGACCTCTTCATCATCATCCAGCAATCAAAATGCTACTCGTTCTTTCAGTGATGCTACAATGGTTTCTAAAGAATGCATCGATGTTATGAAGGTAAATATGTGGTTATTTGTCATTTCAGTTAAATTTAATCTGTATTGTAGTCTCTTTTTTTTATATCAAAATTTGTATGGTTGTCTAATCTGCCTTTGAATTTCCTACACTATTGTACAGTTCGATCTTATAATTATACATATATAAATTGTTCAATTATATCTGTACTTCATATAATTGATCTGCTTATTTTAATTTTATTATTTATTAATTTATCATTGTCAAATCTGTAATCGTAGGATTTTGATGATTTTGAGAGTGAAGAATTTGTTTTCTCTGCCCAAAAGACTCAGTTGCAATTGTATTTAGATGAACCAAAGCTGTCTAGGACTACACAGATGAATGTTCTTGACTTTTGGAAGGCAAATCAATTTCGGTATCCCGAACTATCTATCATGGCTCGTGATGTGCTATCCATTCCAATTTCTACAGTTGCTTCCGAGTCCGCATTTAGTGTTGGTGGTAGAGTTCTTGACCAATATCGTAGTGCACTTAAACCAGAAACTGTTGAAGCTCTTATTTGCACACGTGATTGGATATTTGACAAAGAAGGTATTACTTTTAGACTCGACTTTAACATTTTGTATCTATTTCTTATATATGGCGTATCTATTGATTCTATTGTTTCTTTTCATTATAATCTGTCTTAGTAGATGCTCCCACTTTGCCACCTAAAGTGGAAGACTTGACTGAAGATATTAGCAAATTAAGCATTAGCAATGCTAATGATGAATCTGTTGATCCTTCTGTTACTGTTGCTCGTCCAAACATAGAGATATGATGTGAAATTCATTAGAAAGTGACCATCTTTTGTTGGTAAGTGCTGTTTATTTACTTGTGTATGTCCTTTATGTCATCATTTGTTGCTATTTATTTTATGAGCTTTATGCTAATTTAATATACTGATTATGATTTATTCTCACTTGTAGGTGTCTAGGTGATATTCATTTGCTATTTTTCTGCTGGAATAAAGTGAAGGACTGCTTATTTTGAGACTTTAGAAGTTGGCTTTGATCCTTTACATTTAATTTAAAATTTAATTATGGATTATGCTTTATTGATTCTTAAAATTTTGGAAATTGGGAGTACTTGAATATCTCATAATTTTTTTGTGTGACTGGGAATAGATTTTTTTACTATTGGATTTATCTACTTATGTTTTATTTACGAATCATATCCATGTATTTATATTTTCTTCTTGTATGTGGAGACAGCAAGATGGTGGAGTTATGTAATATTACTTTCAAGATTTTATGCATTTGTTTTTTGGTTAAATGGGTCACAATGTTAACCCGTTAAATGGTGTAAATGGGTTATTGAACTCGACACGACACGACCTATTTATTAAACGGGTTAGGCGGGTTGTTAACGGGTTACCCGTTTATTAAATGAGTTGGGTTTGGGTTTATATTTTTGACACGATTATTAAATGGGTTGGGTTTGGGTTTGTCTTTTTGACACGATAAAAACCTTGACACGACCCGAACCCAACACGACACGACCCATTGACACCCCTACTCATGTGCAAAGTCAACAGTTCTAAATTTATGATTTAAAGAAGCTTCTTTGCCATGATCAATATTTAAATGCTTGGTAGAGTAAATTCAAGTACTCAACCAATGTTTGTGATACCTGGAAAGGTGAATTATGCTCTGGAACTACATTTTTCTTTTCAAGAACCACCACTGTCCTTCCAATGATATCAAGGTATGAATATTTGGTCTGCAAAAGGAATGAAATGACATATAATCAAACATCAACGCCATTATAGAAGAATTATTTTATTTGCACAGAATTGGCAATGAAAAAGAAAGCTTAAATCTTGCCATTTGCTTTTACGTCAATTAATCAGCGGCAACGAGGAAAATCAAATTGGTGAGTATTATCTTATAGTCTGTCAGTATGAATAAAATGTTACTATCCACTTACCTCTAGATGTTGCTCAACAGGGAAAGGAACCACAGCAGATGGATCTTTTGACCCCTCAGGTAGCACAACCTGAAATATAACAGTTCCAGAATCAAATAAATAAATTTTCCAATGTCTGGGGGAAAACAAAAAAGAAGAACGAGCTGAAGAAACTGCAAAAATAGTAGTATGGATGCAAAGACATGGTACTAAACGCACTTTGATGGTTAACTTATCCACCACCGTCTCAGCAAGAGGACAACCAAAAGTGAAATTGAGGTATCGCCTGCCATCAGGTGACTCAAAAAGGAAGTCTTGCAATGGTAGCCCATACCCGATTACAAAAGTAGCTTTCCAACCTCCAAATAAAGGATACCGGGGTTCAAATTCGAGATCTGACTGGAAAAAGAGAAGTAGTGAAAGAGACATGATTAATAGAAACAAAATCAGCATTTATATGCAAAAGGCAGAGATATTATTCCACATTGTTTTCCCATGTGAATTTGCTAGGTTGCCATAATCCTGAGATCATGCTTCCAACTCAAATATAAGGAGAGATTCCACAAAGATGGCACCAAGGAACTAAAACACATGTAAAAGGAAAATTTTCTTGATATAAATGTTCTATTGCCAGGAGAAAAGTTACCCTTCGATAATCTGTACGCAAATGTGATGACGAGATGTTCCCAATTTGATCTCGGTAGAAGACTGAATGGACCCTAGGAGGTAGTCTTGCTAGGAGGTGTTTGAATGAAGAGACACCACTAGACCGAGCTTGATAATCAACCCTACCAAAACGAAGCTTTGAAATATTAGTATTAAGAATTAAGCAACGTACAACTTTCATAAGGGCATTAACACATAAGCTTTTCTTCGGCATAACAAAAAAAATTTATTTTCCATTCTTCTATGTTGCAAGCAATAAACTTAGTAGAGGTTATCTTTTCCATCATTTCTTTTCACAGTTTAGCAGAATTTACAACATCAACATATAATGAAAAAATTATACTGTTTATGATCAATTTATCCCAGAGAAGTTTGGATCAAGTATATACAATATTCAGAGTTTGTAAACCAATTACAATCAATTAGACATGATAAACAGCAGGAGAACCTACCTTGAAAAAACACCTTTGTGTCGAGCACCAGCATGTGCCAGTGTGTAATGCTCCGTGATCTGAAGACTTCCCCAGTGAGATATTTCCACCTCGCGTACAAGTTCCTCGACAACAGCAAATGGACTGTTATTCTCAAAATGAACAAGTACAGGAGAATATGAGTACGCAAGGCGATCCTTGTACGGTCCATACTTTATTTCAGTACCAGCACGGTTAGTGGGTTCTACTCTTGTAAATGATTCCACCTTAGTACTAGGAGTTCTTATAAAAGTAGTCTGTTGCTTAATATAATAGGGCGACAAGATTATTGCACTATCCCGGTAATAGACCAACTGAGGCTCTGACTGGCTTATCTCTGCTGGGAATGGCTCCAGAGAATGTGTCAATATATAAAGCACTTCCAACGTTGCAGTTTCACCAGCACTCAATGGATTGAGCAACAATATTTTAAAGTACTTAGTCCCATTTGGTGCATCAGGTAGTACAGTGGGATTCACTTCTAGGGGCAAATAACTTTTCTTTTTCTTCTTTCCAACAGTAGCAGCTGCTTTGAGCGATGCTATATGATCAACCTGTGTGGGTGGGAAGGCAAGAAGTACTTCCGAAACAGGAGAAGTGCCAGTATTTTCAACCTGAAAGACAACCCCATCAATCAAATACAAATCCCAGTAGAGTAGAATGACAAAATATTTCCACAATGACTAATGCTATACGACCACGAAGTACACCTATAGTAGTGCCATGCCCGTCAAGGTTACAAGTGTAGCACCCGAGGTGCATTGTGCAGCCGAATTTACAAACATAATGACACTCAAGACTATGATTTCAAGTTTCTGATATTCAAAATGAACTGAAACTCAATTACCCACATTATGCTCGATACGGGCAAACATGCAAGGTTAAATTGTCGAAAAGGATGACCCTTCTTAAAATCTAATACACCGAAGATTAAAAATTCAACCTTATAAGCTCAATTATCCTGCAAATGAGAAATGGAAACATCTATAATATCGTAATCCAAGGTAAAAGATTTAGACTTAAGCCCTGAAACATCAAAATTTTTCAATTTCCAGAGATTGGATTCAATTTTCTACACAATGAGTCCAAGGATGCAAGCAAATAAGAAATCAAAGAAAAAGAATATACCTTTAACGTCAAGAAAACCTTGATGATATGAGAGGTCACGTCAATCTGCAAGCAAAGATATAATTGCATATAATCACAATGGGAATGAGAAATTCGAGCGCTGATTGAATCGGAAATGAGGTATGGGAAAGCTTACTCTGCGCTCGGCGTTGACGATCTGGATGTCCTGAGGCGAAGAGGAGTAAGCAAGCAGTGAGAGATTGGAGAAGATCGTCAAGGCTAGGACTAATCGACCTAGGCTTCGCAGAGCTTCCATGGCTTCCGGTGAAAGAGTGCTTGACCTCTGCGACGACTGGGTAGTGCGTATTTGGTAAAAGCTCAAGCTCTCACTCTCTCTAGTCTCTATTCAAGCCTCAAGCTTTGACCTTTCAGAATTCAGAGCAAAATGGGTTTTGGGCCTTTTCTTTGTACGGGCCTGTCATGGGATCACTTTTTGTTTAACTCTTTGTCCAACACAGACTCCTCAATTTGTTCATTAGGCCTCCTTTGCCAATTTTTCTTCAAAATTTTCCTCCTTTTACTCTTCACGGTTTTGGAGTAGTATGGTTCGGAAGGACCACGTGTCCATAGTCTCGGCCACTATGATAGCACCATCTCTTTAACGGTGAATAAGGAGCGAAAAAAGAGAGAGACAAATTGAACCAATTAGCATCAACGTAATGCCACGTGGACCAATTAAATTGTCAAAGACCACGAACACATGGTAGATTAAGACTATCTTATGATTTCTTGCCGTTTTGAAGTGTTCTTAGATGGCTACTGACATCTTCAATAGTGTTCTTAGAGAAAAAAAAAATTGTGGAGAGTCCATTTTGAATTTATTATTTTTGTATCTATCACTCAAAGAGTACTGCTTTATTTTTTTTTTTATTTTTTTTTTTTTGAAGGAGGGGTGCAGCCCTCATTGATTAATGGAACATCAAATACAAGGGGGGGACATAAAACCTGAACCCCATAACAATAAACATAGGGAGAAAAGCCTGAAAATCAGAAACCTGAAAATCAAGAGTCTCCAAACCATCCATGTATTGAAATAAGCACCTAATAGCATGAGTAACCCAAACGGCTACATCTAATGCTTGACTGTAACGGTGACCGACTGGAAAGACAACGTCCGAGAGACGCATGAGAACAGGTAGACCAACAGCAATACCAGTAAGTGGTCGACCGGAATTTACACCGGCGACCCAAAATCTCATCCTACCACTAGGAGGCAGCGTCCAATTCGCTATGACCCGCCGCCGGCCTAGAGCAGGCCCATCGCACAAAGAGTACTGCTTTATATGATTAGAACATTATCTAATTAAAATCATGGTCCAACCAGATTAAATTAAGCTTCTACTTGAAATTATTTTTTATCATTCACTCAAGACACACATAAATTGAGAAATGATACAATTTTTTTTTTTTTTTAAATAAGCTTCCACTACTTTTTACTAATGTGCTCAAAAGCTAGGTCACATATATATTGCTAGACTATTTAAGGAACACCATGTGACATGTAGTGGTAAAGTCAAACAAATTCATTGTAGATGTTTAGCCATAAGGAAAAGATAGTTGTAAAGTTAACAAATGGTGTTATTGGCATAATTCTAATTGATCAATGAGTCTAAGAGCTTGTGTCATGGAAATAGTAAAACATATTTCCTTTGACAAGTGATGCTCGATAAGATATGAGATTGATGTCCAAGGTGATTGGTGTAGTAGTTTGACACCAAAATTGACTTAGGAGATATCTTGAGTTCGATTCCCCTAGGACACTCATATGTGTGTGTGTGTTTTGACGTCTTGAATAAAAAAAATATATGAAATTGATACTCGAATAGAGATTTGAGTATTAGCTGAAGACCCATCAACAACACTTAAGATTTTGGTCCAACCAAAATATTGTACTTGCAATGACAAAAGAGTGCTTCTATAGTTCTATATACTATCTAGGAAGAAAACCAAATTTCCTATCTTTTCTTTATTCTTAAGCGAAATACGATTGGGGGGAGGTGGCGCGGGGTAGTTCAAACCCCTTGGGTAAAATAAGAACAGCCCCTACATTCAAAGCTCATTTTTTACCATTAGCAAGAACTTGATCTATAACACAATTATTGGAGGATTCCCTCCATCAATTCATAATAAGTTTTTCTTTTCCTTGATAGCAACATAATTCAATCTGCTGAGGCATGGGAAAAGTCCCCTTGCAACTTTAGTTTTCAACAAACACATCACAATCATAATTAATGTACAAACTTCTTCACCAAAGTACAAGGCAAACAGACTTGTCACGTTGTATGCCGTCCCCTAAAGTACACACACACACAGAATTTCAAGCACCAACATATGAAATTGAGTTCATAAAGTCGCATAAACTATTCTAGTACTCTCTCTGTCTCTCTATTAGTCAAACGTTGGAAGTTACGAAAAAGTAATATAAAGAAATAAAGTTTCTAGAGCAATCACCAAACAAAGCCCTTTTTGCGTAACAGCAGGAACTGAATTATCTCCTAGATCTTCTTCTCCTTTGGACTCGGGACCATCTCAATCTCATTTGACACAACCCATTTTTCAGTCACTCAATTTCTCATCTTTATCACCTTTGCTGGCTATAGCTATTTTGTCAGTTTCTTTCTCAGATATTTCATCATACAAATCATATATATGCATGACCAAGCTTTCAGTGATATTAGAGACCAGTGACGGGGTGAGTGAAATGGCGTGCCTCAAGCTGGGATCTAAATCTGAAGTCTTTCACCTTGATGGCCAAACTTGGTGCGTCATTTTATTTATTATGATTTACATTGTGATTTTGGAATGTTGGGTTTATCACAGAATTGGGAATAGAGTAATGGGTTGGTTTGGTTTTGCATTTTTGGATTGTGATTTCTGGGTTTACTTTGTTAAAGAAATTATTCAATTGATCATCTGAAGGCCTAATTGTTTACATTGTTTCTCACAAATAGTTGCAGTGTGATTTGATTATTGATATGGTTTAGGCATATTGAAGAATATCAAGGATGCAATGTGGATAAGATTATAAGAGATATGTGTTTATGAGTAGTAAAGGCTGACAAGAGCATGCATTTGGTTCATAGAGAGAGAGATTTTGAAGTACCATTTTTCATCAACTGTTGTTGTATTATTCTTGGTGTTTGGGAGGTATCAATACATGGATTATGAACTGAAGAACTATATAGAGTTCCACATTGCGACTTATATCTATGGAACAGTAAAGTATCTGTTGTTGGCAGTGCTTTATGTACTCATATTTAGGTGTGTAGTATCTTTCCTGAAATTTTTGAATCAAGGAACGTCGGAAACTGTTCAACTTAAGGGGTGTTGGTCACTCATGATGTACTTTCAATTGCTTCCTTTTTATGTGGTTTGGATTGGACTTTGGTTAAAGGATTTTGCCGCATGATGACTTTTGCAGTAATCAATTTTGTGCCCTGTGCTGTTAAAGATTGTTTACATCCTGCTGCCGCTTTCGCTTCAGGATATGTTCATGCAAATATGTGCACTCAAGTCGTTCTCTTTGTCTTTTGGGACCCTTAATGACATTCCTTTGGTTTTTCGAGTAAAAAGACTTGAACTTTAGGATACAAAATGGTGAGATGGATTATCCTCTAATCATAAAATTAACTACTATACAGAGAAAAGGGTTTTGGAGAATATAACGGAAATGAAAACAGATGAGTAAAATCTATATTTCGGTGATTCTTGCTACGAGACTAATGTGAAAGCAGAAAAATTATCTTGTTTGACAACTTTGATTGTTGCATTGATGTCAATGTTTGCACATTCCTTGTCGTTCAATTACATTTAATGAGTACCAGTTGTCTTAAAGAAATGGAACAATCAATATTCTCTTTGGCAGGCTTTGCTCAACTGGACTTCCAAGTGATGTCATTGTTGAAGTTGGAGAGACATCGTTCCATCTCCACAAGGTGAACCTTACTCTGTCAAGCTTAAAATTGTGTTGTCATTTCGTTTCTCTCTGTGAACTCTACATAAATGTGTGGACACTATGATTTGAAAGGCACACACAATGTTTGGTGAGGCTTGAAATAAAATATACCTTACTAATTACCTAGTGTGTAAGGCAAACAAACAAAATTCTTCTCATCTGCTATTCTGCTTTGCAACTGCAATCTATGTAGTACAAATGCACCAAACGCATTTATGTAGTTCTATGTTTATCGGGCTCAATGATTTCTTGTAACTCTCTCTCTCTCTCTCTCTCTCTAAATATAATATGTCTCTCTCATCTGATTTATAGAAGACTGTATTTTGTTCACATCTTTTCTATATATCCACCAGTTTCCATTGCTATCAAGAAGTGGATTATTAGAAGACATTATTGGAGAATTGCCTAGCGAGGATGAGAATAAATGTAGTTTGCAACTGCATGACATTCCTGGTGGAGCCAAAGCTTTCTTGCTTGTAGCCAAATTCTGTTATGGTGTAAGGTTAGAACTGAATGCCATGAATGTAGCTATTGTGAGGTGTGCAGCCGAGTATCTTCGTATGAACGAAGACTATGGAGAAGGAAATCTCATAACACAAGCAGAGGATTTTCTAAATGAAATATTTGGCAATTGGACGGACTCAATCAAAGTACTTGAAACCTGCGAAGAAGTCTTGCCTCATGCAGAAGAGCTCCATATCGTTTCAATATGCATCAATTCATTGGCAATGAAAGCTAGTGCTGATCCAAGTTTATTCAGTTGGCCTATGTCAGGAAAAGGTGCAATGCAAAGCCCAGAAGGCGTGGCGTTCTGGAATGGAATATGCACAACAGCCAAGCCACATCCAATTAGTGAAGATTGGTGGTTTGAAGAAGTCTCCTTCCTGAAGTTAACTTTTTATAAAAGGCTGATTCGGGCAGTTGAATCAGGTGGTATGAGTCCAGAAAAGGTTGCTTGTTCCATTATGCACTATGCAAAGAGGCATCTTTCCTTGTTGGGTAGGCAATCGAGTTTCCTAAATGGAAACCATGCTGCGCCTGCATCAACTGTTTCTTCTCCATCTGATGCAGATCAAAGGAATCTACTTGAAGAGATAGTCGAATTACTACCTGATCTCAAGGGCGTTACACCAACCAACTTCCTGCTTAGGCTTCTGCGGACATCTATGATTTTGCATGCTAGCTCATCATGTCAAGAGAATTTAGAGAAACGGGTTGGGGCCCAGTTGGAACAAGCAGCTCTTGAAGATCTTCTGATACCAAACATGGGGTACTCAGTGGAGACCCTCTATGATATTGATTGCGTTCAGCGGATTCTCGATCACTTCATGCTAATGGATCGCGATTCAATTGATTATTCTTCTAACTGTATAGTGGATGAAGGCCAGTTGAGTGATGGTTCTCATGCACTGACTCGAATGACCATGGTGGCTCATCTGGTGGATGGGTATCTTGCTGAGGTGGCACCTGATGTTAACTTGAAGTTACAGAAATTTGAGTCACTAGCTGCTCTTATCCCTGAATATGCAAGACCATTAGATGATGGAATTTACCGTGCTATCGACACATACCTCAAGGTAAAGATTTCCCTAATTGTTTTTCCTCTTATTTATGATCATGATTATGGAATACTGGAATAGCTGGTTAAAGGTGTTGCTCTGCAACTTGGAAGCATTTTCAATATTATCTTAGTGCCTCACAATCCTACAAGGTAACGATCTACAATATGATTCCAGGAATATGGATGAGATTTTTAGTATATGATCTACAATTGATTATTCTTCTAACTGTATAGTATATGATAATTCTTTGTCCAATACAAGACACTTTCTGGTTTATGAATAATTTAAACCTCTCACTAGTATATAGGACTGTAAAAAGTTACATAGTCTTGTGCAGGTCTTAGAGAAGCAGCAGTAAAAATGTGGCTGTGGTTTCGTAAGTTCTGAGAAAAGCGTGATTACTAATTGACATACATTACTCAAAATATTCACTTGGAGAAAGAAACCATGTGTTCACAAAATTACAAAAAGCTTGCACTATGAAAAACTCTGCCAAATAATCAAGAATTCTGAAATGATTGCATTATAGATATTGCTGACATTAGAATTTGTTCATATTTCTTCATTACTTAAAACATCGAGGTCACTATCACTGAGTTCTGACTTAAAATTCCAATGCTTACATGTCTGTCAAGTTTAGGCCCATCCCTGGCTAACAGACTCTGAGAGGGAGCAAGTGTGCAGGCTCATGAACTGCCAGAAGCTCTCATTGGAAGCCAGCACACATGCAGCCAAGAATGAGAGGTTACCACTCCGCGTCATTGTCCAAGTTTTATTCTTTGAACAGCTTCGGCTACGGACATCAGTTGCCGGTTGGTTCTTTGTATCTGACAATCTTGAGAACTCACAGAATCTGAGTGGGAACCTCGCGCTTGTTAAAAATGAAGCATCTGCTCAAGCTGGCACCACACGACTGGATCGTGTTGTAACAGTTGATGACATGAAGGAGCGGGTTTATGAGCTTGAGAAAGAGTGTTTGAGCATGAAACAAGAGATTGAGAAGCTGGTGAAGACAAAAGGGAGTTGGAATTCCATCTTGAAAAAGTTTGGCTTGAGACTCAAGTCAAAGTCTGATGCTAAGAAACCATCCAAGCCTTGCAATGGTTCGGAAGAATTACCAACATCAATAGAGCCACTTATGAATGGAAGAGAAGATTACGAAAATAAAGAAATAAGTGACTGAAACTTTCCTCTTGTTCTTTTTCATTTTTCTTACCCCTTTCTGTTTCCTTTTGAAAACCTAGTTGGTCTACAGTCTACTTAATGCTGTAGGCTCTGGCTTGTGATTATATCACATACGGTAGATGTATTATTACCCTCGATCATTTTTTCTCTTTCTCAATTATTTTATGTCCAATCCTATATTCAATTGTTTTATTTCATTTTGATTTGCTTTCTGGCTTTGAAGTAGGTGACCCTCTCTTTCCCCCTACTTTTTCTTTTCTGTGCCGAGGGTCTCACCTCTGACCTCCCTATTATCACATCATGAACAACAAGGTTTTCTTCATAGAATCCAGGTTGCACCTACTGGCCCTTCTATCTCCATTTATTATTCGCTTTTCTATTTTGTGAAGCTAATGAGTTGGAAGCAGGCAGACCTAAGCATTTGCTAGAGTGTATGCTTGATGTTCTGAGCGGTTGTGAGACTTGTTGTACCTGGGATGGTCATATTGCCAACTTGCCAGTATATCAACTCCATGTTGTAAACTGGCTTAGTGACGATATGAAATTGTCGACCACGATATGAATCGAGTTGTCGACCATTATGAAAAGTCAGCCTTGAAAGTAATGTATTGATACATTAATGTAGCTTATGAGAATCCTAAAACATGACTCAACCATTACAATTTGATGTAAAACCGTCCATTTAGTTGAAAACATTTGGATCAACTAAACTAAGCCAAGCATTTGGATAACTAAACCGTCCATTTGATCCATATTTTGTCCTAAGAGGGCAACTTTATAATAGGGATTATATAGTTTGGTTGAGGGTAAGAATGTAGTTTACTGACCAAAAATATGACACACAGGCTTTTATCTTACAGAAGAGGAAAGTTTCCTCTCTGAGACAGAGAGTAGAGACAGAGAGGAAAGCTTAACTCTTGAGATGTCTACAAACCCTCCTGAAGCAGAAGAGCAAAAACCCACCATGGAAATCGACGAGCAGCTTCTGGATCTCAATCTTACTCCACAGAGGAAGAGGAGTGATGTTCGATCCGGTCGAAGATGGGAGGACTTGGACCCGTACTGTTTGGTCAACGTTTTGGAAAGAGTGGGAACAGAATCACTGCTGGTCTCTGTCCCTTTCGTCTGCAAGTCATGGTACAGATCGAGCCTCAATCCTGCTTGCTGGCAACGCCTCATCATACCGGACGATGTCCCAGGTACGGATTCTTTCGACATTCACGGCACTGATGTCGTTGACTTTCAAGATCAAGAGTCTCGGTTTAAGTTCTTTATAAGAAAAAGATTTGCACATGCTTTTAGGCTTGACTTGTGCGGTTTCTCCACCGCTGTATTTTTCAAGTTTCTCATTGATCGGAGTAGGGGGAACGTGAAATTTCTGAAGCTACCTACTGGCTCTTATGCTATAGAAGTAGTACTTGAACATGTCAGCAAGCACTGCAAGAGCTTGTGTGGGTTGAATGTGTGTGATGCCGACATTGGTAGAAAAGCGGCATTGGCCATTGTCAAATGGGTGCCGAAAATTAAGTACTTGTGGTTGAGGAGGGCGAGAATTAGTCGGCAGGGTCTTGTTACTTTGCTGCAAGGCTGCAAAGACCTTCAAGTTTTGGATGTTAGGGAGTGCAGTGGTTTTGATGAGGGTGATGAGGAGATGTCCGAGCTTGCTTCTAGTATTCCTAAGTTTATGTGTGAGGGTTCTAGAGTTGGACAGGGAGGAGGAGGAGGGCAAAGACTCTTTTATGTATACCGATTTGGAGGGCGACGAGTCTTGTATGTTGGAGGAGGAGGACAAAGAGTCTTCAATGTCCAACGAGGAGGACAACGAGTCGTGATGACATTAGAGGAAAGAACGTGAGGCTGGTGAGGGTAATGAGAGATGAGGAGGGCAGTTTTCATTTTGATGATGAAATTGTTCATCTGTTATTGTTATGTGTACTGATTGATTGAATTTGTTAGTACACCTAAATCTTTTCTTGATTGAATTTGTTAGTACACCTAAATCTTTTCTTCGAAAGAAATCTAGCTATGAGGTCTAGTGAAGGAGTTAAAGATGGGACTATATGTATATATATCTACTCTGGAGGTTCTGGTAAGCATAGCAAGCAATGAGAGATGAGACAAGATGATCAACAAGCTTTTAGCACAGCTTTCATGGCATGCGGTGAAAGAATGCTTTGACAATATTTCAAGATCATGGTTTCTTGGGGTTTGATTGCGTCGTCTCTGTTCTGAGCTCACATTCTGGTTTATGTTCACTAATTTTGTGTCTAATACTTGACGGATTAGTGAGTATTGCTCGAGTTTACCCTATGCTTGTAAATTAAGTACTCTGTCTTTCGCTTGTGTGGATATTAGTGAGTATCTGTCATTGGGAACGTCTCGAGTGTTTTGGGCACCTAGTGCTCAAGATTTTTTTAAGACTTCACTTATAAGGGACAAGATGGAGATTTACAAATCCAAGATGGAGATTTACAAATCCAACGGTCCAGATTATTGCTCACATGCCTGAGCACTAGTGCTTTGGGTATTGTAGAATTTTCTATATTTGTCACATAAACCATGTCAAAATCCACTTTCATCATACTTCGGCCACACAATGAAATTTATTTGGGATATTTAGAAAATGGGGAGTCCAATAGCCAAAAAACAAGAAAAAAGAAAAAGAAAATGAGGAGTCCACAATTAACTCCTTGATAGTAGTATACTAGCTTCCGGTTTGAAAACCGATTGTAACTTTGCTACCGAGGTAGATCAACTCAATGTTATAAACTAGCAACTCACAATATGGAATTGTCCACCACGATATGGAGCTGTCTACCATTGTAAAAAGTTAGTCTACTATCACTGAAAATAATGTATTAATACGTTAATGTACCTTAGGAAAACCCTAGAACATGACCCAATAATTAAATTTTGATCGATGCAAAACCGTCAATTTAGTTGAAAGCATTTGGATCAACTAAAGTAAGCCAAGCGTTTGGATCCATATTTTTTATTTTGTCCTAAGATTTTTTTTGTCACTTTATAATGGGGATTATATAGTGTGGGGTTGAGACCAGAGACAAAAATATAAAATGGACCTATATTTATATATATATAAAAAATAAGCAAATGTTGTACTACATGAGATTCGAACTCATTTCCACTAAAATAATAGTGGAAGTTCTTAGTCTTACCACCAGAGTATAAGTTGCATGCATGATGACTATTAATTACATTTAAGTATACTAGTACACTAAATTAAAAATAAAATTGGGCCCATTTTTATAATTTTATTCGCCAAAATTGGCAACCCACTAACCCTACAAACCCAAGGTAGCTCATCTTACACAGGAGAAAACTTTCCTCTTTCAGAGAGAGACAGAAAGGAAAGCTTAGCTCTTATGATGTCTACAAACCCTCCTGAAGCAGAAGAGCAAAACCCCATCATGGAAATCGACGAGCAGCGTCTCGATCTCAGTCTTAATCACCAGATGATCGATGATCGATCCGATCGAAGATGGGAGGACTTGCCCCATGACTGTTTGGTCAACGTTTTCGAGAAAGTAGGAACAGAATCACTGCTCGTCTCTGTCCCTTTCGTCTGCAAGTCATGGTTCAGATCGACCCTCAATCCTTCTTGCTGGCAACGCCTCATCTTACCGGACGATGTCCCAGGTACGGATTCTTTCGACATTAATGGCTCTACTGATGATGTTGACATTGAAGATCAAGAGTCTCGATTTAAGTACTTCATAATAGAGAGATTTGCACGTGCTTTTAATCTTGATTTGTACGGTCTCTCTCCCGCTATAGTTCTCAAGTTTCTCATTGATCGGAGTAGGGGAAACGTGAAATTTCTGAAGCTACCTACCGGCTTTTATGATATAGAAGTAGTACTTAAACAAGTCAGCCAGCACTGCAAGAGCTTGTGTGGGTTGAATGTGTGTGATGCCGACGTTGGTAGAAAAGCGGCATTGGCCATTGTCAAGTTCGTGCCGAAAATTAAGTACTTGTGGTTGAGGAGGGCGAGAATTAGTCGGCAGGATCTTGTTACTTTACTGCAGGGCTGCAAAGAGCTTCAAGTTTTGGATGTTAGGGAGTGTAGTGGTTTTGATGAGGGCGATGAGGAAATATCCGAGCTTGCTTCTTGTATTCCTAAGTTTATGTGTGAGGGTTCTAGAGTTGGACAGGGAGGAGAATCAGGGCAGAGAGGCTTGTATGGATACCGAATTGGACGGCGACGAGTCTTGTATGTTGGAGGAGGAAGACAAAGAATCTTAAATGTCCAACGAGGAGGAGAACGAGTCGTGATGACATTAGAGGACAGAACATGGGGTTGGCGAAGGTAATGAGGGATGAGGAGGGTAGTTTTCATTTTGATGATGAACTTGTTGATTTGTTATTGTTATGTGTACTGATTGAATTGGTTAGTATTCTGTGTATGTGGTATTGCAGTCCTAGATATATCTTTGCTTTGAAAGAAATCTAGCTATGAGAGTATGAGGTCTAGTGAAGGAGTTAAAGATGAGGTTCTGGTGGGCAGAGGAGTAAGCAATAAGAGATGAGACCTAGCTTTTAGCACAGCTTCCATGGCATGCGGTGAAAGAATGCTTTGACAATATTTCAAGATCATGGTTTCTTGGGGTTTGAATGCGTCGGCCTGTTCTGAGCTCACATTCCATCTGGTTTATATTCACTAATTTTGTGTGAAATACTTGAAGGATTATTGCTTGTATGATTATTGAGCATTGCTCGAGTTTATCCTATATGCTTGTAATTTAAAGTACTCTGTCCTTCTTGCTCTACAGATAGAATTCTCTCTCTCTCTCTTGCTCAACAGATAGAATTCTCTCTCTCTCTCATTCCTTCAATCATCATAGTGGAAGCGATTTCTTTTGCTTCTTAAATTAAACGAGCCCAAATTGAATTATATAGAAAAAAAAAAACTAGAAACACTTTTGCTGACGAATAATTCGTCGGTAAAAATGATTTCTATATAATTTGTTTTTTCATTTAGCCAATTTTGAAAATAGTTAAAAGGATTTCCGACTTCTAGGCCATCTTCTTATCATCATTAATGAATTTTAGAAATCTCATTATGCTTATAAAGCTGTGCTCTTGATTAGTTTTTACCAACTATGTCGACTTAAAATTTTCTCATTATAGCTCACAAATTATATGAAAAAAATTGCAATTTCATAATTTTTTCAACGGAACAAGATAAAATTTTCTTAGTCATAGTGGAAGTGATTTCTTTTGCTTCTTAAATTAAACAAGCCCAAATTGAGTTAAAAAAAAAAAACCAAGAAGCACTTTTACGACGGACATGTTATCAGTAAAGGTTATTCCTTTATAACTTTTACGGACGAACATGTCGTCGCTACATATCATTTCTATATTATTATTTTTTTCATTTAGGCAATTTTGAATACATTTAAAGAATTTTCAACTCCTAGGCCATCTTCTTATCATCATTGATGAATTTTAGAAACCTCAACTCATTGTGCTTTTAAAGTTGTGTTCTTGATTAGTTTTTGCCAATCATGCCGGATGATTTAATTTTTTTTTTATTATAACATACAAATTATATGGATTTTTTTTTTCAAACATGACGAGAAAATCTTCCTAGTCATAGTGGAAGTTGATTTCTTTGCTTCATAAATTAAACTAGCCCAAATTGAATTAGAAAAAAAACAAAACCAAGACTTTTGCTTACGAACACTTCGTCGGTAAAAGTCATTTATATATAATTTTGTTTTCATTTAAGCAAATTTGAAAACATTAAAAGGATTTCAGACTCGTAGGCCATCTTATTATCATTATTGATGAATTTTAGAAACCTCATCATGCTTTGAAAGCAGTGCTCTTGATTAGTTTTTGCTAACTATACCGGATGACTTAAAATTTCTTTATTATAGCACACAATATATGTGGAAAAATTGCAATTTCATAATTCTTTCAACGTGACAAGAGAAAATCTTCTTAGTCACAGTATGTGGAAGTGATTTATTTTGCTTCTTAAATTAAACAAGCCCAAACTAAATTAAAAAATATATATAAAAAAACCAAAAATATATATTTATTTTTGGTCACGGGATGGTGGCTTGTCGGCGAGGGTGAGATGGGAGGCGGACTGTGGAGGATTTGGGACACAGGTCTCGGACCATGGGGCAGATCCAAGCTGGTTGATGAATGGAGAGGGGGCTGACGACGAGGTGCAGTTGCATTGCTGTCTCGATTGCGCAAGATCTGGTTTTGGGTGTCGTCAGTATATGGATGGGTGGAGAGATTGGTTGTTGGTAGTTCGGCAGGGGTGGTGCGATGGGAACAATGGTGCAACGGTGGTGGGTTTGGCGGTGCAGAGGCTTCCATGCTGTTTGGACTGGAATTTGGGTCTTGACCCATTTATTGGGCCCTTGCTTGTTTGTCGTTTCTTTTAATATCTTAGTTTACTTTTACTTTTACTTTTTAGTAATTAGTGGCTTTAGGCCGTTAATAAGTCCCTACCATTGGGTTGGGTTAGGTGGGCTTTGTCTCGATCTGCGCACTCTGTGTGCCTTATCTGGCTTAGCATGGTGGCGAGTCATTGCTAAATGGACGCAACCTCCGAGTGGCAAGATGAAATATAGTGTCGCCGGAGTTTCTGGTCGGCAACATAGTGGGAAAACTAGTTTTATTATGTTATTATGGTTGTATATCACTCTTGTTATTATTGCGGGAAGTTCTCTCGATGCTTATTGTACTATGGGGTTTAGGCACCATGTCCCCCCTTGTATTCTACAGTTTCATTAATTAAGGCATGAGGGTATCCGCACCGGCCCTTCTTTCAAAAAAAAGATTTTTGACTCCCTAGGCCATCTTCTTAGAGCATCTCCAACAGACTAGCTATTTTGAAAAAAAAAAAAAAATTAGCTATTTTTGATACATTTTATCACTCCAACAAAATAGTTAAATGAAAGTCAAATTTAGCTTTAGCCAAAATTTGTAGCTATATTTAGTTGAGAAATTTTATTCACACATGACTAAATACTAGATACACACCTCATTATTAATACACCACCTATTAACTTTATTGAAACACAATTTATTAGATACACAACCCCAAACTTCCTAAACTACCCTAATTTTAAATACACAACCTATTAGATACAACTTCAAGGAAAAGACACCTTCAAGGAAAAAAAAAAGCAGAGAAGAGAAGAACACGACTCATCTTCTAGCAAAGCATGAAGGGAAGATTGATGGAAGTTTTATTAAAAAAGAAATTGCTTATATCAAAGAGGAGAACAAATAATCCAATCCTCCAGGTAGGAAGTCTGACATTGACCTTAAAGTCAATAACACCAAAACAGCGTGGAGATGGGGAACTCAAAATGACCTTGGTCACCAAAATTTATGTTTTTACTTATAAATCAAAGACCAATTATGAAACCATAAGAGCGGTTGATATATCGATCAAATCAGAGTTGTAGATTATTGTTTATTTTATGATTTAGGTTTTGAAATTGGGGTTAACAGTTTTTTTTTTTTTTTACAACGAAAGGAAGAGTTCATGATGAATTTCTTATTTCGGTATTTGACAAAGCACTTGGTATTGGTGAGGCAGTCTTGGGGTTTGAGTTTTCTGCAGTCCTTAATACGCACTTGAAAGGTATATGGTTGGTAAAAAAATTTGTTTAATTTTTCAGATAAACTATCAGTTGCAGCTAGCACTAAAATAACATATTTCTGAAATGCAGGCGTCTAGAAAAGAAGAAATGCATGCCAGGCCATCTAGTTAGTTACATGGCCTCTTCATTGTTATCAGTTTCTGGTCTGCTTCGTTGCTAAGGGAAAGAGGAGATAAAAGATTTGAATATAGAAATATGCAGATACTGTGGAGTTAATTCTTATTCCTCGTTCTTGTTTGATTTTGATTGGATAATATTTGTTCTAATCCCATCTTAAGATTTCATAAAGAAAACTTAATTTAGTTTAAATTATAATTTAATCTCATCGATCTTCCATTCATGCTGAAATTCCGGTACGCCGGATTGTCCCAATAACGGTAGTCGTCTTAAACACTAATTGGAGAGTATATACCAATTTAAAATTAACTCTCCTATAACAAACAATTGTTCAATCAATACAATTACTTATGCAATAAACACAATTGATTGAAACAATCCTAAAACCCAAAGAGTGCGTCAAAGTAGCACTCCACGGTCTAGTGTTCACTATATGATGCAATTAACATGCACAACAATTATAATCACAATTCTACCAAGTAGTGAACAACAATAGGAAGCAATACAAATATGCTTCACAATAAACAACCTAGGTTCTAACTATTGCACAAGCAATTCACAATTGATTACAAATATATATGCAACAAGCACAATCAATTGCACAACCTAGAATCCCAAAGTGTGCATCATACTAGCACACCACGGACTAAATCTATATATGAACAAGCATACAATATGCTAAGCAATTAAGCAATATAGATAACAACAAACACACAATCAACACACAAGATTGGTCACCCGGAACCTCTACCACTAGAGGAAAACCGGAGGGGAGCCGTACCCTATGCTCTTTAGTAACACTATGAAAGCCAAATCGGCAACACGTACAAGGGGGCACTCGGTCCCAAACTCTACACTATCTACCTATAGACTAGTGGCAGCTCTAACCTTGTGTAGTCCCGTTTGCTCTTCAAGCGAAACCTCCTCAAGCTACTTCGATTGGCTTCACCGACGCGAAGAACCTCCAACCGCAAGTGTGTGTGTGTATGAATGAATGAATATGAATTCAATTCGATTAACACAAGCAAATCACAAGGAACATTTGCTTGGACTAACCAAACCGAATTGAAAAGCCTTGAATATGATTCAAGGGTTTGTTTAACTAATCACAAGGATCATTAGCTAAACAAACAAACAACAAAGAAGATTGAAACTAATGATTCAATCCTTCAACTCAGCAATTCAACAAGGAACAATTGCTAGAGTTGAATAGAATCTCCTAAATCCTAAACATAGGCTAAACAAGCATACATATGCAAATCAAAGTGTTTAGCAAAGGATTATAGATGGAGATTAAGGTGAGGAACCTACAACATGGAACTAGGATCACTCACAATATCAAAGAACTCTCTCAAAGATGATTTTCGACTATAGGGAAAGAGTTTTTGAAAATGAAACCAAAGGGTTCTATTTATAGAAAACAGCCCAGCAACATTTGCGATCGATCGCACGACATTATGCGATCGATCGCACAGTGTAAAATAAAGAGACAGAAGCTACTGGAAGTGAAAAACCCTTATTTGCGATCGATCGCATAACATGTTGCGATCGATCGCACGAAAAGTCCCAACGGACATATTCGAACATAACGGTCACATTTCAAACGGACATATTGTCCTACGTGGCCACGATCGATCGCATGAACAGTGACGATCGATCGCAAGGCTAAAAACAGCCTTGAACATAAAGGAAAGCTAATCAAAATAAATCTAAGTGAAGATCTAGCAAACCTAACATCATAAACTCAAATGTATGACACAATGCATACAAAATTTGAACCGGTCGCGTTGCGACCGGGTGCTTATAAGATAAGCACGCGAAACTTGTGTGATTTACGACACAAGAGCAATCAAGCATCCTATAATTATGTGATTCACATCATAAGTGAAAGGAAAACAACCTAGATAAACCTAGGACAACAAGGAAGACTTAATGTCAAGTGTGACAAGTAAGCAACCTATACTTATGTGATTTACAACATAAGAGTGGCTTAACAAGCATACCTAGATAAACCTAGGACAACAAGGAAGACATAATGTCAATGAAATGCATGTGCATATACATGAGTCATACCTTGAGGTGCTTGAACGAAACCTTCGATGACCAATGATCGAAGTCCGGAGAAAAGACCGGATAAGAAAGGCGTCTTCACGAACCATCTCGAGAAAGAACAACCTAAGCCACGACACCTAATCCCTAAACAATCTAGCATTGAATACAAAAGAAATGCTAATACAAGGGAAGAGGTTTTGTCAAATAGGAAATAGCCAATAGCAAATATTTTGCCCTTACACATGCTTTGCCAGAAGATGAGTTCTTCTTCTTCTCTTCATCATCTTCTGCTTTTCTTTTCTTTTTTCCGAAATTTTTTTGTTTTTTGTCTTCCTTGAAGTTCTTATTCATTTAACTGCTACTGTAGTACCGAATTTATTAAATACACAACTGTTTCTGATTAGGGCTTTCAATCTTCACTCACATCGTTCTCGTAGAGGAGCAGAAAACTATAGCGCGGGATTGTTTATTTTAACTATGTTTCTTTAGTTTTAATATATAAATGTTTCTTTTGGTAATTTTACATACTCATAAAGTCTAATGTAAATTGTTGAAAAAAATGGGTGTGTATCTAGTATATAGAGGTGTGTGAATAAAATTTCCCTATTTAGTTAGATAGGTGAGAGAATATAACTAAATTCTAAATTAACTTACAGATAGCTACCATCTCCTGGAGCAAAAGTGAAAAACTAGCTAGTTATATTTCACTTTTAGCTATATTTTTTCTTGTTTTACATCATTTGCTTACAATTTTGCTCAAACAATCCTCTATACTCTTTTCTCCCTAATATATCCTCACTAGGGCCGGGGATAATCAAAACGAAAAATTCGATAAAATTGCCCGGACATCACTGTAATACCCCAGATTTTCAATATTAATTTCTTGGAAAATTATGGAATTAATTATTGATTATTCGTAAGATTTGTGGAATCAGGGGTGAACAAATATTAACTCGGAAAAAATATAAGTTTTGGGAGGTCAAAAGAGTTGACTTTTTATTCGTCGAGAATTTGGCAAAACTTCCTTCACGAAAGTTGTAGAACTCGTCGAATCGAGTTCGTAAGATTTTGGTTCAACAAAAACGAACATCGTATGGTAGAGTTATGAATTTCGGGAGATTGAAGTGAAAAGAAATAATTTTATAATATTTTTTTTGTTCGGACGATCGTGGCCGTTGAATCTTAAAGATTCAATCTGAGCCGTTCATTTCTAATCAATGATTAAGGGATTAATTAATCAATTTCTCTCTTTCCTCCCTCACTCTCAACCTTCCCCGGTATCTCTCTCACCCTCCCTCGGTACGCACCTTCCCCAGTACTTCACTCTCTCTGCTTCTCAGAAGCTCACCAAGAACCCATCCTTCCTCAATTATACGCCCCAATTCTTGTTCTTCTTCCCTACCTCCTTAGCTCTCTGCTCACCACATCTGCTGCAGCCTTGTTCCGTTGCAGCTCATCGATCATAATTACAACCTGTTAATTTGGGCACCCAATTCAATCTGCAATTCACATCTACCCATGGTCACAAGCTGTTTCAATCATCATCATCATTCTCAATCCGCCGCCGCTGCTCTCCGAACATTGACCACACGCAGAGCTCTTTTTCTCTGGGCTGCTGCAAATGGTGTCAGAAAAACAAAGTGAGCCTCACACACCCACCAAATGACGAAACTGTCCCTGCCGGCAGTCCTAATTTACCAACCCACCACCACCACCCTTTAACTCTACTGGAAGCTCTGGAGCTAGAGTACCCAATAGTCGACTCCAATTTCCAGACCTTTTGTGCCTCTCACGGTATTCTCAGTGGAAGATTTCCTGATTCATGACCTCTACGAGTTAGCTGCGTTTGCAGACCAACAACCCGACCGCACCGCCCTCCCAAGAAGGCCAAGACAACGCCGACTTCGACTCCAGCTGCGGCTCCGGTTAGTGGTGCTCCGAGAGGGAGAGGCAAGCCACCGAAAGTCAAGCCTGTTGTAGCTCCGGTGGGCTACTGAGCCCACGCAATGAGAGATAGATGAAAGAGAGAGCAGTCGGGGACAGAAATAGATTAGAGGGAGAGGTGGGGGTAGAGAGAAGAAACGGAGAAAGAAAGAAAGAAGAAACCGTGGCCGGAGAAGAAAGGAGAAGAAATGGGTCACCGGCCGGAAAAGAAAGAAAGAAGAAACCAGAAGGAAGAAGAAGAAGAAGGGAGAAGAAAGAAGAGAAAGTCACGGGAAGAGAGAGATGATGGGTGTGGGTGCAAAGAGAAGAAAGGTGGGTGCAAAGAGAAGAAATAAGAAAGAAAAAAAAAATAAAAAAAAAAGTCAATTGGGCCTGTTGACCCATTGACCAAGCCCAAGGCCCAAAGCCTAGCTTAGTCCAAATCATTTTGGACACCCACAGCCCACATGAGCCCAATTCCAGAAACTGTTTTGGACACCCGAAGTATCCAAAGACGACTCGAAGCGACGGGATCAGAGTTTTGAAATTTCTAGATCTACAACGAGTCAACACCGTTTCCGGCCAATCCGTTCCGATCCGGACTTTGAGGTAGTTATCAAATTTAATCGTATGATTAATCTTGTAGTTATAAACATGTTGTACGGTGAGATCGTTGAATTTCAACCGTTTGATTAATGATCAATTAATCGGGGGTTAAGGACCGTTAGATCCGTGATAATCCGACCGTCGGATCGTCACTATTTTCGGATATGTTGTTAAGATGCTAGAAATAAGTCTGTTGTTAATTTTTGGTGTTGAGGAGTTTCGGTGGGACCCGTTCGATAAACATTTAACGTAGGCCCCACGTTGACAGACAATTGACTTTTGGTCAATTTGTCCCGATAAATAGTCCCGATGTCCTAGGTGACATTTACGGAATATTTATAATATTTTGGAAGTGTGTTATGCTAATTTAAAATTGCATAATCATAGGTGGTTACGAAAAGTAAGGCGTACGTGCTTTGGTCGATTCTCGGTTACTACTTAAAGACGCTGCGGGAATTAGAGGTGAGTAAACTCACTTGATATTTGTGGTGAACAAAGTTCACAATATTAATTTGGTGATTGAATTAATTGTTTAAATGTGAGTAATTCTCCCGACAACTTGTTGGTGAATGAAATTCACATATTATTTTATTAGAATAATTATTAGGTTGTGAAATAATATTTATTGAAAATAAATATTTGGTTTTAAACAAATGAACTTGTTCGACAACGGTTCATCGGTAAGTGAAAATTGATTTTCAAAATAAATGAATTTAAATGAATTTTAAATATGAACTATAGTTGGTATTAGTGGCATTCCTGCGAGGATGACCACGTATATATATATTTACATGAAAAATATATATATTTTTGATGATGGTGTTGAAGTGGAAAAATAATATATTTGTAAAAACAATTATATTATTGTTGAGTGATTTTGTTTGGTATGGAAAACAATACATTTGAAAATGTTCATTATCATTGTTTTACGCGGGATTTAGTGGAAAACAATATATGAAAATATTTATATTGTTTTTGAATATTTGATTTGTGGAAACGATATTTTGTGAAAAATGCAAATTTAATCGTTTTATGAGTGTGGAGTGTTTGGCAAACAATATAATGAAATATTCATTATTATTGTTTTATTGTTAAGTGAATTTGTGCATAAGACACATTGGAGTTGAAAGAATAGTACTATTGTGTACCAAAGTGAATTACTGGTAAATTGAGTTTGGTGGTGAGTAGTTAAGCAATGGGCTTAAGTCCCTACAGATAGTGCACTATTAGACTCATAGGAAGGAGGAGCCAACCTTGAGTGTACATGCTTTGGTAGGATACCTTGGTATGCTGTTTGCTTACCCGTACATATTGTACGCGGATTTTTATCCATGCTAGGTATTTTGTTACCTGGGACTTGGGACTTGATTTGATTTGTTCTTTACCAGTCATCCTAAAATATTCACTAAAAATGAAAAAGTCCATATTATTCTGATCGAATAATTATGTGAGCATATATATCATTTGTTAATGATGCATTTGTTAATTGTTTCAATTAGAAACAAAAAGAGATTGATTTTGATTTCAAAATATATTTTCGTATTTGGACTATCTTAAAAAGTCTTTTATACGATCTGTTTTTGGTAAGTTAATTATGCAATATTTTAATTGTATAATTTTGTTTGTATAACTTGTTAATACAATATAAATCGAGGTTACTCATACCAGCTTCGTAAGCTGACCGGGTTTGTTAATATAACCCGGTACACTATTCAATGGTGTAGGGTTAATCATGCAGGTTAGGTATGCGTTTTAGCATTTGGAGAACTGGTTGAGAATTCTAGTATCAACCGTTTGAGCTGGTGATAGTCTTCCGCTGGTGTATATTAGACTCTGAGGAAGTAGTTTACTTAATTTATTGAATTATCAATTTATTATGTAAATTTATGAAATGTAATATTCGACTCTAAAGATTGAGTCAATATTTACATTGGAGGGCATGGAATGGGTGAGTGTTGTACTTGAATTAATAGAAAAAAAAAAATTCTAGTGCATAATTGTAATTGGTATTCCATGCTACACGTCCCGAAATTGTTATGTAATTAAAGGCTAAAATGCCTTATTATTGTTGTAAATTTTCGGGTCGTGACAGTTGGTATCAGAGCAATGGAACGCTCTGCGGACACGAAAGAGCTATGGAATGCTCTGGAGAAGTGTCGAGACGAGTAGAATTGTGGAGTGGGGTTAGAGTTTGGAGTTTAGGATATATAACGTGTTTCAGATATTGAGGGAAGTGTACCTCTTAATTGAACATTGTTTCTCGGTTGTTAGGATTGTGTTCTTTGAACTATATCCTAAGACGTGTAGTTGGGTTAAGCGTTGAGTTAGTAAACTCATGTATGTAATGGTTACGTTATATGTTTAACTACACACAGTATTTATCGAGTGATGGCCCGTCCGCGGCGGTTCCCCATCATGTGCTCTTCAATGCTGTTGTGTTGTTAAGTGTATAAAGTACAAATTACATTTCCTGTAAATGTTAGTCTTACGTGACTACATTTCTAATTCGTTCAAATTGTATCTCGGATCATATGACAAACTTGATCCACAGATCCTTTATTTTTCCGAAGAAACTCAGTAGAGATCTGAGTTGCTATCGTTACTAGACATCCAATGACTGGATTGTCTGAGGTTCATTCTGTCCTTCCAGTAGTAAGCATATCAGGATGGATCGAAAAACCTAAAGTTAGAAATACAACAGGTTCTAGATCACATCCACCTAACGATTTCTGCACTGTAATGTGATTAATAAGGGCATAAATTACGTATGACCCTGTCGAATCCGTGCAACTTTCCTGGAGTACGTATGTGTCATCGATTTGCATCAAGGAGACACAATTGCGTGGATCATGACCAGTTGTGATGTGTGCAATCTCTTGTACTGTCTTTTCCAACGTGTGGTGGTCCCACTAGTTTCGAGATTGTACGTCAATGAAGAAGTCAAAGAGCTTTCTGTAAGAGACACGGTGCTGGAATATTGCAGTTGCAGTTCTAGTGAGACCTTGAGGCTTATCTAGGCCATTCCATATTTTATTGGTGCATACCTTTGCTCCTGTACTTTTAAATTTTGTTCGTTCTGCTACCTTCCAATCATGAACGGTAGAGTTGCCGATGTCTGTACAAAAACTTGTCACAATTCTGGTTGCCATCTGCAACAAGTTTCTTATTCCTTCCACATTTGGTGTGATACAAAAGTCATTAGATGGATTAGTGACAGCTGCGGAATAATTTAACCATTCCGTTTGCCTCTCGAGTATTTCTATCCATCGCCTTGCACCAAAAGCAATGTCTGACTCCACTAGCGTTCTGTATGTGCGGTAGATATCTTGATCATAAATATCAACATGTTCTACCCACACTACACGAGAACTTCCGTTGAACAAATCTTGGATTAAGCATCCGGATGGTCGTTTCTGACATTGAGATTTTGAGTGTGGACTTAGACTTGAACTTAAACCGTCCACAGAGACATCAACTATTATCCAACTTTCTTCTAATTGTTGTTGACAATAGCGAATGATTTGGGTCACGCGAGTTGGGACATAAGGAGTGGTTACCTGGAATTCGGCAGTCATCAACTGCATGGTTTCGTTGTAGCTTCCAGGAGTCCCAGTTGACAAGACATTAAGGGTCTTTGCCCTTGAAACTATGTTACAGAATATGGTAGACCATTGGTCCACATCCATTAGGATGTTTACAAGTGTGATGGAACTGATCGAAATTGTAGCTGTACATCGTGAAGTTTCAGATTGGAAATTCGTTGGTTTGAGATCAATACCTCTAGTGAGAATCCTCTGGTATTCTGCTTCATTCAAGAACTCCTGAGGTGTGACGGAGCTGGATTTGAGTGCTGAGATCCATAAGGGCACGGTAGCAGTTGCCATTATGATTAACTCATCTTTGACAGACACAATGATTTGAGAGACCGTAGCTAGGTCTGTCTCGATAGATGCTTGTTCAGGAAACTGAACGGACGTTGATGCCTGAAGGTTGGTATGTAGGAGGAGAGTGAGTTGTGTTCGACATAAACTTCTGAACGTCGCTCCTCATGAGAGACTTCTCTCTGGGACCGATGACCGAGGAAATTTGAAAAACCTCTGGTTGTGGGGGAGTCTCTTCAATTTCAAATTTGTAACTCACTATTGGGAGTAAATCGATTTCCACATTGTGGACAAGTGATTCTGCTGAAGGCAGCTTGACATTGACTCAATTGAGTTTGAAGCTCATTAATTTTATGTCTGAGCAGGAGATTTTCTTGACGACTTGTTCGGGCAAACACTTGGGGCTGATTCTTTATCACCCAGGCAGTGACTTGTGGAAGCCTTAACCCTATCTGATCACTCAACTTTTGTCGCTTCTTAATACTTGGCTTAGGAAAGGTTTCAACGAATACTTTCAGCGTTTGGAGTTGATATTGGCTGAAACATTTCCTTAGTGGAATACTTTGAGATGGACCAGGTTCGGCATTATAATGTGAAACTGGTGGATTAGGAGCTGGATCTGCAATTTCGAATTCTGTTTGAGGCATGTCTAGCACGCTTAAATCGTTGACATCGTTTAGTGTTGGTGGAATTATCTCATCTAAGCCCTCAGGAACTTGGCTGTTGGATGAATTTGTTTGGAATAACTCACTGAACGAATTTACCTGACGTGCCATGTTTGAGTAGGGTGTGAATTGCTGAGAAGTTTTAGTGAAGAAGTTCACTATGTAAGGGTAAACGATTTGTTGAGAAATCTTAGTGAACCAGTTCTTTATTAAAGACTGGAGAGTTGGTGACACTAATGCGAAATATCGATTAGTGGTTATGAAAGGAGAGCAAATTTATTGTTTAGTGGACCTTTCGACTTATCAAAAGTAAAAGTGGGTAGCTGTCTTACAACTTATGTTCTTGGAGATGGTGGAGAATCAATTTCTCATATATTTGGTCTTCCAAATACAGTCTCTACGCGATTACGACATCGAATCTTAGACGCGTTAAATGTCGTGAAAGTTAAAGTGAAAGGGTGTTGAGATCACCGTTTTTGGAAACAAGTGTTTCTTTTGCCCAGATCTTGTGAGATCTTGTATCTTGGACGATACTTTTGAGTAATTGAGACAATTATGAGGATTAATTATCCTTATCTAGTCGGTGAGTGTACCGCACTCACAATAGAGAAAGATTTTCTTTGGGGTACTTAGTGCTTAAATTTCGGGACGAAATTTCTTTAAGGAGGGTAGAATGTAATACCCCAGATTTTCAATATTAATTTCTTGGAAAATTATGGAATTAATTATTGATTATTCGTAAGATTTGTGGAATCAGGGGTGAACAAATATTAACTCGGAAAAAATATAAGTTTTGGGAGGTCAAAAGAGTTGACTTTTTATTCGTCGAGAATTTGGCAAAACTTCCTTCACGAAAGTTGTAGAACTCGTCGAATCGAGTTCGTAAGATTTTGGTTCAACAAAAACGAACATCGTATGGTAGAGTTATGAATTTCGGGAGATTGAAGTGAAAAGAAATAATTTTATAATATTTTTTTTGTTCGGACGATCGTGGCCGTTGAATCTTAAAGATTCAATCTGAGCCGTTCATTTCTAATCAATGATTAAGGGATTAATTAATCAATTTCTCTCTTTCCTCCCTCACTCTCAACCTTCCCCGGTATCTCTCTCACCCTCCCTCGGTACGCACCTTCCCCAGTACTTCACTCTCTCTGCTTCTCAGAAGCTCACCAAGAACCCATCCTTCCTCAATTATACGCCCCAATTCTTGTTCTTCTTCCCTACCTCCTTAGCTCTCTGCTCACCACATCTGCTGCAGCCTTGTTCCGTTGCAGCTCATCGATCATAATTACAACCTGTTAATTTGGGCACCCAATTCAATCTGCAATTCACATCTACCCATGGTCACAAGCTGTTTCAATCATCATCATCATTCTCAATCCGCCGCCGCTGCTCTCCGAACATTGACCACACGCAGAGCTCTTTTTCTCTGGGCTGCTGCAAATGGTGTCAGAAAAACAAAGTGAGCCTCACACACCCACCAAATGACGAAACTGTCCCTGCCGGCAGTCCTAATTTACCAACCCACCACCACCACCCTTTAACTCTACTGGAAGCTCTGGAGCTAGAGTACCCAATAGTCGACTCCAATTTCCAGACCTTTTGTGCCTCTCACGGTATTCTCAGTGGAAGATTTCCTGATTCATGACCTCTACGAGTTAGCTGCGTTTGCAGACCAACAACCCGACCGCACCGCCCTCCCAAGAAGGCCAAGACAACGCCGACTTCGACTCCAGCTGCGGCTCCGGTTAGTGGTGCTCCGAGAGGGAGAGGCAAGCCACCGAAAGTCAAGCCTGTTGTAGCTCCGGTGGGCTACTGAGCCCACGCAATGAGAGATAGATGAAAGAGAGAGCAGTCGGGGACAGAAATAGATTAGAGGGAGAGGTGGGGGTAGAGAGAAGAAACGGAGAAAGAAAGAAAGAAGAAACCGTGGCCGGAGAAGAAAGGAGAAGAAATGGGTCACCGGCCGGAAAAGAAAGAAAGAAGAAACCAGAAGGAAGAAGAAGAAGAAGGGAGAAGAAAGAAGAGAAAGTCACGGGAAGAGAGAGATGATGGGTGTGGGTGCAAAGAGAAGAAAGGTGGGTGCAAAGAGAAGAAATAAGAAAGAAAAAAAAAATAAAAAAAAAAGTCAATTGGGCCTGTTGACCCATTGACCAAGCCCAAGGCCCAAAGCCTAGCTTAGTCCAAATCATTTTGGACACCCACAGCCCACATGAGCCCAATTCCAGAAACTGTTTTGGACACCCGAAGTATCCAAAGACGACTCGAAGCGACGGGATCAGAGTTTTGAAATTTCTAGATCTACAACGAGTCAACACCGTTTCCGGCCAATCCGTTCCGATCCGGACTTTGAGGTAGTTATCAAATTTAATCGTATGATTAATCTTGTAGTTATAAACATGTTGTACGGTGAGATCGTTGAATTTCAACCGTTTGATTAATGATCAATTAATCGGGGGTTAAGGACCGTTAGATCCGTGATAATCCGACCGTCGGATCGTCACTATTTTCGGATATGTTGTTAAGATGCTAGAAATAAGTCTGTTGTTAATTTTTGGTGTTGAGGAGTTTCGGTGGGACCCGTTCGATAAACATTTAACGTAGGCCCCACGTTGACAGACAATTGACTTTTGGTCAATTTGTCCCGATAAATAGTCCCGATGTCCTAGGTGACATTTACGGAATATTTATAATATTTTGGAAGTGTGTTATGCTAATTTAAAATTGCATAATCATAGGTGGTTACGAAAAGTAAGGCGTACGTGCTTTGGTCGATTCTCGGTTACTACTTAAAGACGCTGCGGGAATTAGAGGTGAGTAAACTCACTTGATATTTGTGGTGAACAAAGTTCACAATATTAATTTGGTGATTGAATTAATTGTTTAAATGTGAGTAATTCTCCCGACAACTTGTTGGTGAATGAAATTCACATATTATTTTATTAGAATAATTATTAGGTTGTGAAATAATATTTATTGAAAATAAATATTTGGTTTTAAACAAATGAACTTGTTCGACAACGGTTCATCGGTAAGTGAAAATTGATTTTCAAAATAAATGAATTTAAATGAATTTTAAATATGAACTATAGTTGGTATTAGTGGCATTCCTGCGAGGATGACCACGTATATATATATTTACATGAAAAATATATATATTTTTGATGATGGTGTTGAAGTGGAAAAATAATATATTTGTAAAAACAATTATATTATTGTTGAGTGATTTTGTTTGGTATGGAAAACAATACATTTGAAAATGTTCATTATCATTGTTTTACGCGGGATTTAGTGGAAAACAATATATGAAAATATTTATATTGTTTTTGAATATTTGATTTGTGGAAACGATATTTTGTGAAAAATGCAAATTTAATCGTTTTATGAGTGTGGAGTGTTTGGCAAACAATATAATGAAATATTCATTATTATTGTTTTATTGTTAAGTGAATTTGTGCATAAGACACATTGGAGTTGAAAGAATAGTACTATTGTGTACCAAAGTGAATTACTGGTAAATTGAGTTTGGTGGTGAGTAGTTAAGCAATGGGCTTAAGTCCCTACAGATAGTGCACTATTAGACTCATAGGAAGGAGGAGCCAACCTTGAGTGTACATGCTTTGGTAGGATACCTTGGTATGCTGTTTGCTTACCCGTACATATTGTACGCGGATTTTTATCCATGCTAGGTATTTTGTTACCTGGGACTTGGGACTTGATTTGATTTGTTCTTTACCAGTCATCCTAAAATATTCACTAAAAATGAAAAAGTCCATATTATTCTGATCGAATAATTATGTGAGCATATATATCATTTGTTAATGATGCATTTGTTAATTGTTTCAATTAGAAACAAAAAGAGATTGATTTTGATTTCAAAATATATTTTCGTATTTGGACTATCTTAAAAAGTCTTTTATACGATCTGTTTTTGGTAAGTTAATTATGCAATATTTTAATTGTATAATTTTGTTTGTATAACTTGTTAATACAATATAAATCGAGGTTACTCATACCAGCTTCGTAAGCTGACCGGGTTTGTTAATATAACCCGGTACACTATTCAATGGTGTAGGGTTAATCATGCAGGTTAGGTATGCGTTTTAGCATTTGGAGAACTGGTTGAGAATTCTAGTATCAACCGTTTGAGCTGGTGATAGTCTTCCGCTGGTGTATATTAGACTCTGAGGAAGTAGTTTACTTAATTTATTGAATTATCAATTTATTATGTAAATTTATGAAATGTAATATTCGACTCTAAAGATTGAGTCAATATTTACATTGGAGGGCATGGAATGGGTGAGTGTTGTACTTGAATTAATAGAAAAAAAAAAATTCTAGTGCATAATTGTAATTGGTATTCCATGCTACACGTCCCGAAATTGTTATGTAATTAAAGGCTAAAATGCCTTATTATTGTTGTAAATTTTCGGGTCGTGACAATCACCAACCAAAAATTGACGGTTTCAGTTTGGTTCGACCCCTGGTTCTGACCATAGGAAGACCAATGATTTTATTAGAAATTTTCTTGCGTACCTCAGGGTCTTCTTCTTTTTTCTTTTGCAATGTGAGAATTTCCTACTCTGAACGAGGGTCTGGTGGAGATCATTCGAGATCTACCCCTTGTGGTTGATCTGGTTTGATCTTGAAGATTTAGTAGAGATATTGAAGATCTAGTCTACATTTTCAAGGTTTTATCGAGACCAATTCCTTTCTTCTTCTCAATTTTTGTCTCTTCTTCACTATTTAGTTATTTCAGTCTTAGTGTCAAAATGCCCTAAGATGTATCAACCATGTCGGTCTAGTGACCGGGCAGTTCTGGCAAAAAGCCACTGAACCGGACCGTTGCCGGCCCTAATCTCCACCACAATTGCCAATATTTATTTTATTTTATTTTTTTGACAAAATTCATTAAGAATTTTTTTAGTTGCGGTTATTTACACCCTACCTATAATTCACCACATCATATAATTAAATTTGTCTTTAATGTTCCTAATTTACCCTTGTGCAGGTAACTACTTGTCTACTTAACTGAAAAAGTAGCAATCAACACAACCACCTTCGGCGACTCCTCTCTTACATCTCTTGTTGCATGCCTGTCTTCACCCCTCGCTTGTGAACTCTCTCGATTCTAGGAGATTACGGTCACTTTCTCTCTCTTACTTCCATATTATTCTTTCTCTCTCTTTTTCCCTTTTTTTCTATCTTGAATTTTTGCCTGGCCTATGACCTCCAGTTAAAGTAAAAGAAAGTAGGGTTCAACAGATTGGTAAACCAGCCTTTTTTTTAGCTTCAAACGGATTGGAGTTCCCCAAGTTTTTCCAGACTATCGATTGGAAGGTACGTCCTCTTTTTCTCGGTCTTTCTCTCGTTAATTGGTTTCTTAGCAAGAAAACGAAGTAGAAAACTTAAATTTATATAATTTAGTTTCATTGGTCGTTATTGGCAGGAACCTTTGGTTGACGGCCATCCACTTTGCATTGCTGATAATAGCCATGACCTCCAAGGAAGAAGTACTTCCAAATGTTTTTGTTATGTGAGTTCTGTTTATCATTGCTTAATTTATATGCTTTTACATTTGCACGATTTATGTTTTTGGTATGCTCCATTGAGTTTGATTGAGTTTAGCAGAAATATGACCTCCCTAACTTTGAAGGATGATTTGTAAATTTCTCTTGTTTGCACCACACGTACGTAGAGCTTGATCACTACACCCAACAACTAATTGATTTACGTATTTACCCTAATATAAACTTACAACTCGATCACTACACCCAACAACTAATTGATTTACGTATTTACCCTAATATATAAACTTACAACTTGATCACTACACCTAGGGGTGTCAATGGGTCGTGTCGTGTTGGGTTCGGGTCGTGTCAAGGTTTTTATCGTGTCAAAAAGACAAACCCAAACCCAACCCATTTAATAATCGTGTCAAAAATATAAACCCAAACCCAACTCATTTAATAAACGGGTAACCCGTTAACAACCCGCCTAACCCGTTTAATAAATAGGTCGTGTCGTGTCGAGTTCAATAACCCATTTACACCATTTAACGGGTTAACATTGTGACCCATTTAACCAAAAAACAAATGCATAAAATCTTGAAAGTAATATTACATAACTCCACCATCTTGCTGTCTCCACATACAAGAAGAAAATATAAATACATGGATATGATTCGTAAATAAAACATAAGTAGATAAATCCAATAGTAAAAAAATCTATTCCCAGTCACACAAAAAAATTATGAGATATTCAAGTACTCCCAATTTCCAAAATTTTAAGAATCAATAAAGCATAATCCATAATTAAATTTTAAATTAAATGTAAAGGATCAAAGCCAACTTCTAAAGTCTCAAAATAAGCAGTCCTTCACTTTATTCCAGCAGAAAAATAGCAAATGAATATCACCTAGACACCTACAAGTGAGAATAAATCATAATCAGTATATTAAATTAGCATAAAGCTCATAAAATAAATAGCAACAAATGATGACATAAAGGACATACACAAGTAAATAAACAGCACTTACCAACAAAAGATGGTCACTTTCTAATGAATTTCACATCATATCTCTATGTTTGGACGAGCAACAGTAACAGAAGGATCAACAGATTCATCATTAGCATTGCTAATGCTTAATTTGCTAATATCTTCAGTCAAGTCTTCCACTTTAGGTGGCAAAGTGGGAGCATCTACTAAGACAGATTATAATGAAAAGAAACAATAGAATCAATAGATACGCCATATATAAGAAATAGATACAAAATGTTAAAGTCGAGTCTAAAAGTAATACCTTCTTTGTCAAATATCCAATCACGTGTGCAAATAAGAGCTTCAACAGTTTCTGGTTTAAGTGCACTACGATATTGGTCAAGAACTCTACCACCAACACTAAATGCGGACTCGGAAGCAACTGTAGAAATTGGAATGGATAGCACATCACGAGCCATGATAGATAGTTCGGGATACCGAAATTGATTTGCCTTCCAAAAGTCAAGAACATTCATCTGTGTAGTCCTAGACAGCTTTGGTTCATCTAAATACAATTGCAACTGAGTCTTTTGGGCAGAGAAAACAAATTCTTCACTCTCAAAATCATCAAAATCCTACGATTACAGATTTGACAATGATAAATTAATAAATAATAAAATTAAAATAAGCAGATCAATTATATGAAGTACAGATATAATTGAACAATTTATATATGTATAATTATAAGATCGAACTGTACAATAGTGTAGGAAATTCAAAGGCAGATTAGACAACCATACAAATTTTGATATAAAAAAAAGAGACTACAATACAGATTAAATTTAACTGAAATGACAAATAACCACATATTTACCTTCATAACATCGATGCATTCTTTAGAAACCATTGTAGCATCACTGAAAGAACGAGTAGCATTTTGATTGCTGGATGATGATGAAGAGGTCGAATCCAGTGACTTAGAATGAATTTTCATGTACACATCAAAAAGAGAAAATAACTTCTCACGTACTTTTCTCATTTCAATGGATCCACTACCATAGAGTCGTTTATAGGAGAACTCCACAAACTGCAGCTTGTATCGAGGATCCAAAATTACAGCAATTGCAAGAATCAAACTATACTCAGACCAATATTTTTCAAACTTGGTGATCATTTGAGATGCCATCTTATTCATAAACATATCATGATCAACCATAGCCTTTCTCAGAGTATCTTCAACCACAAAGACTTGAGGGAAGTACAAATTGGATGTGGTATAACATGTTCCCGAGAACAAGCAAGTAACATCATAGAACACCTTGAGAAACTTACAAATCTTTTCCACTTTTTGCCACTCATCATGAGAAAGTGCATGCTTGTAGTTAGAGTCACTCAATTGCAAATGAAGAAATGCACGTTGATAATAAATTGCACTGTCAAGCATAAGAAATGTAGAATTCCATCTGGTAGGTACATCTTGACGCAAACCCTTTTTACATTCTAAGGAAACTTGTGCAATACAGTCCAAGAATTTTTGTTTCCTCCCTTGTGAACCCCTAACATACTTAATGCTCTCCCTAATTTTCCCAATGGAACTATCAATTTCTTTCAACCCCTCTTGCACAATTAGATTAAGAATGTGCGCACAACATCTAACATGAAAAAACTCACCATCCATTAAAATTGCATCTCTTAGCATAAGTTGTCCCTTTAGCAACTCAACAAAACAATCATTGGCAGACGCATTGTCTAAAGTCATAGAAAACAATTTCTTTTCAATACCCCAATCAACCAACAACTTATAGATTTTGTCAGACAAAGCAACACCAGTATGTGGCGGAGGCATAAAACTAAAATTCAATATTCTCTTTTGCAATTTCCAATCATCATCAACAAAATGAGCAGTGAGAGCAAGATAACCATCCGTTGCAATAGAAGTCCACAGATCAGAAGTCAAGCAAATTCTGCTAGGAATAGAAACTAAAGTATTCTTAAGCTTCTTCATTTCTCTAGTATGCATACTCATTACATCTGTCTTAGCAGTGTTCCTAGATATTAACTTGATATCAGCACATATATAAGTAAACAAATTTCTAATCCCAGCATACTCAACAAACTGAAAAGGCAAGTCATGCATAACAATAGCCATCACCAATAGTTCACGAAATTTTTCAGGTTCAAATCTAGCAGACCTTGTGATCATAGACCCATCACCATTATGAGACACAACCAACTGTCCTAGGTCTAGAATTTTTTGTTTAATACAAGACGCCATATGACGTTTCAAATTTCCAGTACCATACCTACTATCACACAAGTAAACAGTACCACATCTTAGGCACTTAGCCCTTTGCTTCTTATCGGCACCCACTGGAAGCACTTCAAATTTAGACCATACATTTGAAGTGAGCTTTCGTCGCCTCTTGCCACACTTTGGACTTGCAGTCTTTATCTCTTGGCAATCTTCCATCTCAATCTCATTGTTTTCAACAAAATTTCCACCTTGAGTATCTTGAGTAACATCAACATGAAGAGGATCCATCTGTCAAAACCAAAACCAACATACAATATTACTAACCAAGAAAATTATAAGCAAAACACTATATATATATATATATATGAACTTATAGTACGTACTGTACATATAAAATTTCATTCTCTAATATGAATTTTTAGTTAGGATTTCATATAAGGACAAATGTTAATAATATGAAATAAAACGATTCAATCCCCACACATATCGAAGCATGCATAACTAATCTAACAAACATTTAATTAGAATAGATCAAAGTATACCAAATATATAGTACTAAAGAAGTTCACAGATGGTGCTTCTATGTACCACAAATTGACTTCCTTGTATTCCGATATACCTTTCTAGAGAATCAAAACGAGAGAAAAAGTTTTGACGCCGATGCCAAGATGAGGAGGTTTAGGGTTTCTGTCTTAATTCAGAACTAAGACGTAGATTTTATAGTGTTAATTGTTTAGTGCTAAATTGCTAACCCTAAAAGTGAAAAAAGACTTATTCAGCCCTAATATACAATTAAAATTACTTACTTTTAATGGGTCGTGTACTCGGGTTATATATAACCCGACCCAACCCATTTAATAAACGGGTTACACGGGTTTATTTCGTGTTGGCGGGTTGACCCGCAAATGACCCGTTTATTAAACGGGTTTTGGCGGGTTGACCCGCAAATGACCCGCTTTTTAATCGTGCGGGTTCAACTCGCTTTATTTCGTGCGGGTTTCGAGTCGTGTTATCGGGTCGTGTCGGAATTGACAGCCCTAACTACACCCAACAACTAATTGATTTACGTATTTAATTACCCTAATATAAACTTACAAATACAGGGTACGTTAAAAAAAAATCCATACTATATTTTCTTATGACACCTCCTAATTAACTAGAACCACTACTTCCATCATTCTTAATCACAATGTAGAAACCTATTGTCTTAACTAGCTAGATAAACCCTAAAAACCTATATTATGTTGATAAAATTTTGACATGTTTTTCTATTTTGAGATAATTTAACGTTGATTGGTTTGTACTAGCCATGGTATGCTTGACATGTCATTAGCCTCCTTAGTACTTGCCCTAGACAGTGTACTCTAATTACAATTTTGAGGCTATGGGTTTGGTGGATTTACTTTTCATTTGATGTAAAAAATAACCTCTTTTTTTTTTCATCTAGGATGTAAAAAATAATTTGTACTGTTTCTTTGAGTTTAGCAAAAAAAAAAAAAATTCAAACAAAGACAAAAGTATGAGTAATATGTTTTATAATAGAAAAATTTTATTCACACATAACTAAATATTAGATACACACCTCATTATTAATACATTATATATTAACTTTATTGAAACACAATTTATTAGATACACAACCCCAAACTTCCTAAACTACCATAATTTTAAATACACAACATATTTACTAAATACACATCCCACATCATTTTTCTAAATACACAGACAACGTCTGTTTCAAAAAAAAAATGCAAACAACATTGAGAATAATTGTATAATTGCATAATGTTCCTTGACTAGATCTCTTCTCCTTTGGGTTTTCATCGAGAAAATTTCTCTTCAAGAAGCCTCTTATTAAACAATTTCAAGTTCTGTGCTCACGAAATTGGAATGAAACAAGACAATACATCACCATAGTCCTTGAGGAAATTTTCAGCATAAAAATTAAAAAGTGATAGAAGTACAATTGCTAAAATATTAGTCTCTAACAACCCAACTGAGTAAATTTCAAAACAATTCAGTCATCGCCAAGATGCATTGTAGTGTCTTCGGAGGAGGGCATAATAACATCACCAAATTGAGCAGTTTCATCATCATCAAGTACCATAATTTTTGAAGATATATTGGCTACTCTTTCAGGATGTGGCAATTGAATATATTGCTGAAAACGGTGTTGATATTTTTGGTACAAAATCTTAGCTGTGTTGGCAGCATGGTAAATCCAACTTGTCGATATCTACTTGAGACTTGAGGTTATTTTTCACACCCATCTTGATCTTTCTCTTAAAATCTTTGTATTTGCCACTTCTCTCACAACAAAATCTTATTTTTGGTCTCCTCTTCTTGTTACCCCAATTTGCTGAATCAGACCTCTCGATCACAATCACACAATTGTTTTTCTTTCCCGTCATACGAATCGATTGAAGTAATGCAACCTTACTTTCAAATATCTGCACAAACAACACATTCCATATTACAAACTTACACAAGGTCTATTAATAGTTTAAATCCAACAATGAAATATACCTGGTGCGTTGTGAACTCATTGGTATAATCACGTGAACAATCTATACCGACTCATCTGTTTCTAGTAGTGGCATCATCATAAGGTTTAGAGCTGGTCTTGTAGAAATTATTGATAGCTAATGAATTCATGATCATGGTTGTGCTACTGCCCTGTCCTCTGAAAAACAAGCAAATCAAATAAGAACAGAAAAAAAACTACAACTCTAACACAGACAAACTCAATTTTTTTTTAACAAAATCGAACCTATATACACACAATCACGCATACATCAGAGGTAACTACTACAGTGACTAAATGGCTGAGTTAAATGGTTTATAGGTAGCAATATTATGCATAGACCAATATCCTATATATTGATAATAGAATTTGTCCAATATATATATATTCTGTTTTCTAAGCCCCTCATCAGAGCCTCATGGACTAGTTAATGTGATCAACCCCTCTGCAATTTAAAGTATGTATGTATGATTCCATATTTACATATAATATATCAACGTAATGGTCTGTACCTTATCGGCATTTTCTTTCTCATTCTCGATCCTTTCTTTCTCAGCCTTTTGCTTATGCTTCTCCACCCTCTCCCTCTCCATTTTCTTCAGAAAAACAAAAAATACTACAAAAAATTCAAGCAATAATAAAACATAATAGATTGATTCCATGAGAGATCGAAAAATTACAAAAAGTCCAAATAGTATTTGATATCATGCATTCATGCATATCAAACAACAAACCCTAAAATCTAAATTTTGTAGTAGATCAAATTCAATCAAAAATGGAGAAGTCATACCTCGCTTAAGGGTTGAGAAACACTAATAGAATCCATTACGTTGTTTTCTGATATTGTCTGGAACTTTGGAAGTTCATCCATGAGTGTGGCCAACTATTTCTGATTAGGGCTTTCAATCTTCACCCACGTCGTTCTCATAGAGGAGAAGAAGACTCTAACATTACGTTGTTTATTTCAACTATGTTTCTTTAGTTTTAATATATAAATGTCTCTTTTGGTAATTTTACGTACCCACAAAGTCTTATGTAAATTGTAAAAAAAAAAGGGTGTGTATCTAGTATATAGAGGTGTGTGAATAAAATCTCTCTTTATAATATCTGGCAAAACATAAAGACTTTGGAAAAAAAATTAATTGGTGAGTATAGTGGACTCCATAGGAAGGTGTGATTAATTAGCCGCTCATGGTTTTAAGAACAAGATTTCAAAAACCAGTTCATAGGATTCTTTTCGAAGATAAGATTGATTTGAATGGGAAGAGAGAGTAAAAGGAAATTAATTTTACATAGCATGTTGAACACTTGTTCTCATGCCAGTCTGCCATCCAGCATAGCCTTGTCTGTTTCCAGGTACCTGCCACTCTATAGAGAGTGAGAGACAGAAGAGGTAGAGAGAAAAAAAAACCCTATGGCTACTCGGCAGCTCTCTGGCAAAATGTTCTTGAACCACTTTGCCCCATTGCCAAATTCCACCTTGGAGTACTGGCTTCGAAATCCCACTCCCAAGCGCCACACTGATCTAAAATGGGAGGATCTTGACACTGACTGCCTTGTCAATATCTTTCAAAAAGTTGGAGTCGAATCAATGCTGTTGTTCATCCCCTTTGTCTGCAAATCGTGGCACAGAACCAGCCTCACTCCGGCGTGCTGGAAGAGCCTCCTCTTTCCCTACGCCGAAACTTTTGATCCCATGAATTTCGACACTGAAGATACTAATGAAAATGAGGCTGGTTTTTTCGATTTCTTCGTGAGAAGATTTGCTCGGGAATTCGACATTGCGTGGAGTGATTTCACCATCACCAAATTTTTCAAATTATTGATCCATCGTAGCCAAGGGAGTGTCGAATTTCTCAAGCTACCTGGAGGAGTTTTCAGTGTCTACACCTTTGCCCTGCGCCAAATTCTGCACCACATCAACCGCAACTGCAGGATATTTACTGGCTTGCATATAGCTGATGCACGTATTAGTGTCAGGGAGGCGGCGGTGATTGTGAGATTTGTGCCTAAACTCAAGTACTTGTGCTTGAGGAGGGCGAGGATCAATAAGATTCATCTTATCACAATACTTCAAGCCTGCAAAGATCTTGAGGTTTTGGATGTGAGGGGTTGCACTGGCTTTGATGAGGGGGATGAGGAAATCTTGGAGCTTGCTTCTCATATCTCTAAGTTCATGTGTGCTGGTTCTCATTCCAATGTTCCTGTTGATGTTATTGAGATTATAGACGATGAAGAGGATCAAGGACAGGGCCAAGAAGAGGGCCAGGAAGAAGGTGGTCAAGAAGAGGTCCAAGAATGATTAATTGGTGGTTGATTCTGGATGTATTTCTGCATTTTCCCGTTTTGCTCATGAACTTGGTGATGTGTTTCAATTTGCTGCATGTAGGTTAATTTGAGTGTACTTGTTGTTGTTTTCAATTTGCTCGTTTTGTGTGTGAATTTTCTTTAGAAACACAGAAGTTTAATTAGGATCCCATCCCCATATATGCCAGTGGTTTGTAGTCGATCGATCGATTCAATAAATTTCTCCAGAATGTTTTATTTTCGTAGATTTCTGATGACTTGCAAGCTACATATACTTAATTGGGGTGGAGTTACTCCCACTCTAAACTTTGCTTATCTCCCACTTTACTACCTCTGTAAATTTTATCGTTGATATTGGCGTCTTTGTTAAGGTGATCGATGTTGCTACGTACTAGTGGTCTACAAACGCTGCTGGTATGGTCATTATATATGCTGCTGTTGATTTAGTTGCGTTGCTCAAAGTTAATTGGCTAGGAATATATGTTGTTTTTAGTCTGTTTGAGTTAATTTTCTGCATCAATTCGATCATTTGGAGGAGTATTGCTGATTGTTCTACTGGAGTTGTACACCCTTCCTTTTATTCATGGCACCAGGGTAGGCAAGATTATGGCTGGTTTCGATGGTTCTTTTGTCTGCTGCTGTGCTGCGCCGTCCTTGCTGATCGAGGTGCTTCTTTTGTTTTTGTTTTTTTTTTTCTGTGTACCTAGGGTTTTGTCCCTTACTTATTAACATTGTGTTTTCCTTTTATTTTTGTTATTAATAAAATTCAAGTAAAAGGATGGACGGGTTCCCTTAGAGAAGGGCAGTCCCTTCTCATTCGGGAGATAAATCATATATGGCGAGTCTAATGGCTCACAATGACTGTCTCTGAGGAATTAATCTCGCATAATCCTTTACTTAAAAAAAAAAATTATCCATGTAATCCTCATTCCTCTAGCGCAAGAACCCAAAACAAATTACCTTCACCCCACCGGAAGGAGAGAGCGACTATATATGTTTTACTCTCTACTGTCTTTCATATAGAATGATCGAAATTCATATGAAGTTTGAAAGCGTTGTAAAAAAACTGGCGATCTGGTACTCTTGTCAAGTGATGAGGGTGCAATCAAAAGGAGGAAAACTGGAAATCCAGCAGAAATTTATAGTGGCAAATTTAGAAAATATGAGTACGTACACAAAATTAAAGTTGTATGTATGCAGTTTTATGCACACAAATGATGAGCCAAATTTATAAAACTAGTGACACAAGATGCAATACATTCATGCAACTTTTGTTTATAGATTAAATATCACTTTATTATTAAAGAAAAATAAAATTTCATCTTAACAGAATCTCTCTGCTTTAGTTACAGAAAATTACTCGCTGTCTAATTTCAAATACAAACTAAAGGTTAACTCAATACTTTAAGCACTGCACTTAAGCTTCGTTGCGATGTTTGGAATGATCCAATCTGCAATTAACTTGTATCCACGTTGCGTCATATGAACACCATCCCAGTTAGTTCGTTTCGCAGGGTTAGTACAAGCTTGTACGCCAGGCTTTCCACACATGTTATCCGGGTTAAAAAGATTGTCCGGGGAGATTTTTGTGTGTACCAAAACAGCAAGGGTTGTTCCCAGGTTCAAACCCTAGACTAAGCACCTTGGGGAAGAAGGACATGAATATATGCACTGTAATAATCTGCATATACAATAGTCACATGCATTAGGGTGTTGTTTCTTCAAGTCCTCAATTGCTCTCTCAAGTAAGTCGTTGTGAGTGGTTGCCACACTGTTTTTGCCCTCGTCGCATAGCGATACATTATAACTTGGAGCTTTAAAACAACCAAACGAGTATATTCCTGGGAGGACAACTTTCACAGCACCAAAGGCAATGACCCTCTAAAAATTAATAAGCAAGGAGATCAAAAGAGCATTAGCATATATCTAACTTTTTCTAAATATAAAGCAATAGACTTTAACCAAGGAAATTTGTGAACATACTGTGGCAGCTTCTTTGACTGCTTGGACTACTTCTGCGACCAACTGGCTCTTTACCCGCTCCGCAGATTTTTGGCTCAAGTCCATATATTATAACAAATTTAGTTATAATCAGCTTGTGAAATTGGTCCAACAAAGAAGAGAGACCTCTTAAGCTTCTCTGCGCGGTCTGTAGCTCAAATATAAACCAAAAATATATATTAAGCTAGGTAGAAATTGATGGGTCTATCAGAAATGGAAGGAAGGGACAGTATTAATTAGCCTTGAATGAATAGGCGGTTTCGTTGAAGTGAGTGGCCATCCAATCCAGTTGCTTATGTAGAGTAGTGTTTGTCATTGTTTAATTCTGGCAAAAATATTGATTTCTCTTTAAGAACATTTTTTGGCAAAGCGCTAGCGGAACTAATTAACAGCAAGTTTATTCCGTTGGGTTATCTTTTGCTTCTCGGTCCAAATAGGCAAATAGGGTTTAAGAAATGGAATCCCAGCTGCTTGTTCTGCAAGAGTAAACCAGATTGTTAATGTGGAGATTGAGAGTCAGACAAACGAAGATCCACCATGCACGTATACCTTGGAAATCTATGACCAACATCCCGTCAGAAAATCGACCTTTTGGTTCGTTGGGGAGAGCTGACCCATAAGGTGGCTTAGTAGCCGCTAAAGGATTTGTCTTGACGTATCGCATTTCCGGCGTCGGAGAAAGAGTCTCCGAGTTGATATAAGGCTTCAAAGTTACAAGCCTTCAATGATGCTGCATTGCATGAATACCTAAGAAGAAACAATTGCAAAGAGGTTAATATGAGAAACAGGCTTTGCTTTGGTTGCCATTGAGAAGGAGAAACAAGGTCTTTGATTTGAGTTATGCCTCAAATGAAGTTATCTGATGACAATGTCTTGCTTCCTATTCTTGTGTTACATTTATATATAGCTTGTGTTTGTTTACAGGGTGGGTTGGTCTTTGCTACCTTGTTTGGTATGTCATTGTCATTACTTAACTACTGCCTGATTAAAGCTAACAGTACTAGAAACCTAATTAGCACATCACATGCCCTAGTAATTACTAAACTACTGCCTGATTTATAAATGAATTTTACTAACCGCGGTTGTTTAGGGAAGCACATTATTGGGAGCACGAAAAGTATTGAGGAGCTATTGGAGAATCTTCTAAATATTGTAGATGAATTTCACGAACCTCGTTAAGCAGACAACTTCATAGCATTTGGCTTGGTTTGTGTAATAGCATAAGAAATCAATAAAAATTCTACTAAAACTTTGATATTGAGTCCTTTGTGTATGCTTCAAGAAAAAGCAATGTCACAATGGAGCCGTTTATAAATATTTTCCTATTTAATGAAGTTATACTTTATAAAAAAAAATCACAAAGTGCCATCTTTATAAAAAAACAACAGGTCTCGGCTCAAAATGCCGTCTTTATTCTCCTTGATGCACTGAAGGGGCAATTAAAATAGTGTTGACCCAACTATAAAGATCACCCAAAATCTAACCGTAAAAATCGGCGAAAATGAGCAAGTCATGGTAAACATGTTACATTTCCTGTAAATATGAGTTATTTTACGATGCTAGTTACCATCTAAAGAATTTTTCAAGTTGAGGGAAATTCATAAACAGAACGAGTTAGAGAATTCGAAATAAAGATTCTTGTTTTTTTTTTTTTTTGAGAATAAAATAAAGATTCTTGTTTGGAATAGAGACTCATATAATATTAGGAAAAAAATCACCTTTAGTCCCTCAACTTTGACTCGTTCGACACTTTCGTCCCTGAACTTTGAAATATATCACTTTAGTCCCTGAACTTTGAAAAAGACTATCACTTTCGTCCCTGACCGAAGTTTTCACCGAATAAACCTCTGATTCCGGCCAATTCGAACGACACCACATACTGGGCTTTAAAGCCTTGAGGCGAGTTCAACGCCACCAACCCCGCCTCAAACCGTCTCTGGACGGCGGAGAATTTTACAATTAAAGTTTCGGCCACCACCGGCTTTCGGGCTAAATTCGAGTCATTCTAGGCCGAATCGAGCTTAGCCTCAGTTATAAAAGTTACTCCTCGATCTCATCTGTGCGAACATTTTGGCATAGGTTTTGCACCATTTTTTTCCGATCATGGACGAAAGTGATAGTCGGTGTTGAAGTTCAGGGACGAAAGTGATATATTTCAAAGTTCAGGGACGAAAGTGTCGAACGAGTCAAAGTTGAGGGACTAAAAGTGATTTTTTCCCCTAATATTAATCAAATTTGCCAAAATGGTTAATGTATTAACCTTCCCCAACAGAAGGTCAGAAGCCATTATAATATTTTTTTATACCAGAGGCGTTAAAACATTTACCTTTTCCATATACAGACGAAGAAAAAAGAAAAACTTTCCTCTCCTTTGTTTCAAGAAAACCAACCCCCACCCACCCACCATGGACGATCTTCTCAAGCGCCGGAGCTGTGATCGGAGATGGGAGGACTTAGATTTGGACTGTTTGGTCAAGGTGTTCGAGAGAGTCGGAACGGAGTCTTTGGTCTTGTTCGTCCCCTACGTCTGCAAATCATGGTACAGAGCAAGTCTCACTCCTTGTTGCTGGCAACGCCTCATCTTCCCGGCGGAGATTGAAAAAGGTACGATCATTCATCCTTGGAGTTTTCAGCTTTCGACTTCCGACGACGATGATCAGAGCTCTAGTTTCGATTACTTGATCAGAAGATTTGCCCGCGAATTCAACATTGATTGGAGTCGTTTCTCTATCCCCAAGTTTATGAAACTCGTGATTAATCGTAGCGACGGGAAGGCCCACTTTCTCAAGATACCCGGAATTTGCAGCCACTATATGAATGCCACCAGGGAAATACTGGAACACATTAGGAGCAATTGTAAACATTTTCGGGGTTTGCATATGTCTCATGCCTTTGTTGATGTGGATTTGGCCAAGGACATTGCCAAATTGGTGCCCAATATTAAGTACTTGTGCTTGAGGAGGGCCAAGATCGGCCGGAGTGAGCTTATAGTGTTGATCAAGGGCTGCAGGGATCTTGAGGTTTTGGATGTTAGGGACTGTGTTGGTTTTAGTGAGCGTGATAAGGTAATAGCACAGCTTGCTTCTCATATTGGTAAGTTTATGAAGGCGGGTTCTAGACGATTCGGAGGACGGAGAATAGGTTGAGATTCTTGGGCTTCTTGAGGTTTAGCATAGCGAGTTTCATTTTGGTCATTGTATTTCTGCACAGACTTGAGTGTACATGTATTTGACACCTAGAAATGAACTCTGCTTTTGAATTTTGGCTACCCAAGTTTGTAGTTGATTCAATATTTTGTTAGCACTTATCTTTGCTTGAATTGTTGGATGGTGTGAATTTGAGAGGAGCTAATCGAAACGAATATGAATCGTATATATAACAACAGAGCACAATGACAGTAGTATTACACAAATGAAACTGATCAGAAGACTAAAACATAATGCATCTAGAGTCGATGCTTGAAAGTAAAGAATTTCCACAAGACAAACAAACGTGTATAGACTCGATCAATCCTGTAACAGTAGACACACTCAAATACAGAACCGCTGCTGGTTCCGTGATTTCCAACTAGGACTAGGAAGCTGTTTAATTCGATGGAGGTGAGAGGGATGGAACTGTTGGAATTGTGGTCGGAATGGTGGGAAATGAAGGGATCGTAGTGGGGATGGTGGGGATTGTAGTGGCTGGAAGTGGAGGTAAAGTGAACATAGGAGCAGTGGGAAGGTTTGGCAATGTTGGATTTGGCAGAGATGGGATTTGTGAAGTGGGTTTTGGCAGGGTTGGCAATGTTGGCAATGAAGTTGGTATTGGCAGTGTGGAAGGCAAGGAAGGCAGTGGAGGCAATGCGCCCTTGGGAATTTGAATGGGAATAGATGGAATTGAAGTCTGCAAAAGGTGCCTAGCGCCGAAGCTCATGTCGATGCTTGACAGACACAATGCTGCTACCATGATAGATAATAGGGAACAATGCTTGAAGCCTGCCATATTCGTCGAAAAATAAGGAACTTGATCTTTGTTTCTTGTTTGAGTTGAAGGAAGAAGAAGGAAGGGTATTTATAGAGAGTGAGGCTCCAAAGTTCTCATTGTTTGATGAAATATAGCTGGGGTAGTGTTGAGAAGTGGTACTAGTTGGCTTACCTTCTCAGGTAGTTTGGAAGCCTACTCAAGTTTAAAACTACCTTACCTACCTACCCTTTTCTGTAAACAATGGTTACCTTATGTAAAGAGAGTTTTGTAAGTAACCATTGTTTACTTTCACAACACAGGTGATATTTTCAAACAGATTGTGGTGTTAAATTGTATATGGATGCCAAGCACTTCATCATCGAACACGTTATGTGTATTAAGTCACAATGAGATTATAGTGAACCAGGTATTGTTACGTGATTACACGAAATCAGCTAATACTCTATATATGCTAATTAGGTAAATATCATTTGCATCAAAGGGGATTGCTGCCACGAACATCTTATATGCAAACATCTTACATGAAAATTAAAAAAAAATTAAGACCCCCAAACTTGCTCGCTAGACTTCTCCACAAATTGTTTTCTTCATAAGATTCATTTCGGATCTTCATTTAACCTACATAAGCTTCATTTTGAAAAGAAGAGTTATCATATGTTAATAATAACTAGCATAAGCTAGAGCAATACATACATCAAAGCAATAGACGCCAATGAACTGTATTGATAAAAATCCACATCTGTATAAGAGTACTAAAGCGCAAATACTAACAAATGGGAGGGCTTGAAAGTTATAAACTAATCAAAGGACGAAAGTGAAAATCGAGAAAATTTCATGGATTGATGTTATAATTTAACGAAATAAAGGATTTCCAGATAGAACCACCCATTTTAGTGATTTCACACATTTGACTCTTACCAGATATAAGTTGCTCTCAGTCAATAAGCAAAGCTTCCATGGCTGCGTAGCTCTCTGTTTCTCACAACGGAGATAGCTTTCACCGTCACTGTAAGTACCCTATATCTCATTACATACCGCCTCGTTCGTCTTCTTCCCGCCTTTCGGTTATCATTTCAGAAACCAATTTGTGTTTTCTAGTTTTCTATGCTTGTTTAAATTTTCAATGTTCTTAGATTGGTTTTCTCTCCTTTTGAGTTTCTGTGCATCTTGTTCTTGAAGTTACTTAATTTCCTGTATATTACTACTCTTCTGTGTGTTAAACTATCTCAAATTCTTGGGAAATAGAAAGATTGAGTTTCTTGAGCCTAAGGTGTTTGTTGAAATGTCTAGCTGAAATTTCTGGTCAGACTTCTCTTAACATCCTACCCCATTTTTATCATTGAACTAATCTTGAGCCCAAGTTGTTGATGTTTTGTTTCTAGGATCTTGTCCCAACAGCACCCACACTTTACTTTCTGAGTAAAGTTATCATTATTTGGTTTTCAATATAGGCCAAGTAAATTTAATGTATTGTGGCCTCTACTGAAATTCTCTATCCGATTATCTCATTTTCCTTTGGTCTGAACTATTTCTCACTCTTATGCAGATATTGTTCCAATTCACTTGCAGAGTTTATTATCAAAATAACTTGACTAATCCTATTAGGAACACAGTGTTACAGGCTACAAACAGTTCTTAATTTCCAGCATTTCACAGTATGCGCTATCCCCTTTCGTAATTTTTAGAGGCCTTGATAGACTCTGAGACTATAATGTCATTTGTAGTAACCTCATCCTCCATAGTCACCTCTTCTTATCTTATCCACCAGAGCTATTCTAATTTCAGATCCTGTCAGAGTACTTCTAAAAATCTTTACTTTCCCTTTTTTCATTACAAGTATCCATTTCGCATTACCGAAAGCATCCATACAGCTCTGAAAAGCAAACCAGATGGTATTTTAACGTCCAGCGTGATCAATTGCACAAAACCCAATTATCAATCCTTCACTGATGAAGACACAGTTTTTCTTGATTTGGATGATCAAGCAACAGAAGATGGTGAAGAGACAGAGTCACCCTGGGAAGGGGCGGTTATTTACAAGAGAAACGCTTCGATAACACATGTTGAGTACTGTACAACATTAGAGAGGCTTGGCTTAGGCAACCTTTCAACAGAGGTCTCCAAATCTAGGGCTTCAGTGATGGGGTTACGGGTCACCAAAGCTGTGAAGGATTATCCAAATGGCACACCAGTTCAGATCTCCATTGACATCACAAGGAAGAAGCAAAAGTTGAGGCTTGATGGGATCATTAAAACTGTCATCACACTGACTTGCAGCAGGTATGCACCAATTGCTTATTGCGCTGTTGTTCACTCACATTAAGTTCACTTTTTAATATGCCCATGTGTTTACACTCACAAATTTTCAGCTGATTTAAAGTACCCGTGTCAAAATTAATTTTTTTATTGCTGTTTTCATTCCCTTTTATGTGTTGTACTGGCTATATCTGTATACTATTCATCTCATTCTGCGAAAGAAAAAGTGTCTTAATCTAATAACACTTTGTATGAGATTGGAGGTTCTAGTCAAATCCCTGTGTGTTGAATCAGTTTAGTTGTCCCTAGTTTGATGCGTAGTATGGTAATAAACTAAAAACAAGAAATACATTTTGGGCATAGAGACTAGGAGGTGTGCCCATCTGAAAATGCAAAGGTATGTTTGATCACATAACCCTGTGTCTCTTGGCCCAAAAAAAAGAAGGTAACCCCTCTATTAGATCACTCTAGACATATGCAAATAGGGGGGAGATGCTTCACTGGTTGAAACCTGCAGTATTCTTAGGTGGGAAGCCAATGAGCTTTAGATGTTACATTGAAGATTAGGGAAGGGGGAAATTATATAAAAAGATATCAAGGCTTACTAAGAGGACTTCTACTTATGCATTCACCTCTCCTGGCGATGAATGTTGGTTCTATTTTTTAACAACTGAGACTGGTTCTATGTTCTACTGCATCAAAGCACATTGGTGTAGATATTGTTGATGTTGTAATGAAAAATGGTAATTAAAAGGGTGAAGGATGAAAGCAAATGTAATAATTTTTTCCCTTAATTTTTCAAAACGATGCTGTTTTCTCTAATTTAACTTTTCATGTTTGTGTGAAAGGTGTGGTGACCCAGCAGCTGAGTCCATCTTCTCCAACTTCTCACTTCTCCTAACTGATGAACCCGTAGAAGAACCTGAGATCATCAATATGGGAGTGATATACGGTGACAAGGTCAAAACTTATACCGGATTTGGTGACCAAGGGGAGGAAGATGATGACGACTCAATTGATTTCGAGGATCAGCTGTATTTTCGCCCTGAGGACAAAGAAATAGACATTTCAAAGCACATAAGAGACTCGGTGCACCTGGAGATTACGATCTCTGCGACATGTAATCCAAATTGCAAGGGTCTGTGTCTCAATTGTGGTAAAAATATGAACACTAGCATTTGTATTTGTGGCAAAGAGGAGGTAAAGAAGGCGGCTTTTGGACCTCTAGCCAATTTAAAGAAGCAAATGCAGCGCAAATAACTAAAACACTTTAGTTCAAGCTCATTTGAATCCTTATAGAATTACCATTTTTCGATATATCCTTCTGTTTATAGAGTTCTTTTTTCTTATATCTAGCTAAATAAATACAGGAAACCAAACCTCATCTCTCTGAGATAACCAACTACCAATTTCAAAGGGGAAGTACCCTTTACTTTATGTGTTATGTTCCTCTGAAACAAAATCTACAGGACTCATTTGATATTTGCAAAAAAAAAAAACAAAAAAAAAACATTTTCAATAGAATTGGGCCTGTTTTTAGGGGCAACTCTAAGTCCATTTCTTCTCCTCTCTCCTTCTCTCCATCTCAGTACACACAGAAATCTCATTCATCAAACAAACAAAACCCTAAAATCCCAATTCGATTCAATTCAATTCAAACTAGCTGAGTCAGTCCGATGAGTGCGGCAATGACAAGCATGGAGAGAGCAAAAGTGGGCTCTGTGCAATCGTTCAAGAGATGGGGCAGGAGGCACCCGTTCATCAGATACGGACTTCCGATGATCTCGCTCACCGTGTTCGGCGCCGTCGGCCTTGCTCATCTCATCCAAGGCAGCAAGGACATCGCGAAGTTCAAGGACGATCAGGAATGGGAGATCATCGAGACCCGAAAAGCGCTTTCCAGAACTGGACCGATCGACGCCTATAACCCGAAGAAGATTTCACTCGAGGAAGAGCTCAAGGTTTGTACTTTTATCCAATAAAACCCTAAAAGTGATTTTTCCAAATACCCAATTGCAATTGTAGCTTATGTCCATGTTTTTATAGGCTTTGCAGGGGAAGGTGGACATAAACAACTACGATTACAAGAGAATTCCCCGCCCAAATGAAGAGAAGTCACACTAGTTGTATTGGTTTTGTGCAATTGTAATGGCTGGTTAGCTCCATGATTTCAATGAATAACAGTTTTGACACCATGTTTGATGTTGATGTTGATGTTGGGTGTTTCTCTCTGCTTGTTTGTCTAACTTGTGCTGCAAGTGCAATGTGAAATTATTGAAGCAGAGGTCAGTAGCAACTTGTAAATGGACCATAGAGTAGCAGAGAAACCAGAAGCTGTTGAATTGGAAAAACAGGGGTAATGGGAATGACCAAGGCCAAAATGTTAAAAGTTAAAACAGCAGGTCAGCAGCTGCTGTGGTCCACCACAGCTGCTGCTGACATTTTTGGGGGCTCCAATTAGTAACTGAAGTTTGAGTAAATTTGTTACCCCCCATGACCTCAAGGGTTCAGTACCATTCACTCAGTACTCGGTACTCTTAACAAAGAAGAGGTCTAAATTTCAAGCTGGTCTGTCGAGGGTGTTGGTTCTTTGTAGTTTTGGAAGACATTGTTTGCCTGTCGAAGGTGTAATTGTAGAAGAAGTGGCGAACTTTTGCCACGGTTCGCCACTTCTTCCTGTCGGTTCTTTGTATCTATGTCCGAAACTTTCAGTTTGAATTGAGCTTATCAGGTAACAGAAAGGAGAGAAGAGAAGTGGAGATCAACAAGAATCAGTGATGCGTTTCTCTAACATCGTTTGGTCATCAGTGTTCGATGTTGCAAAAAATGAATGTACCCTAAAATTCTTGAAAATATTGGCAATAATTAGTATATCATGGAGGCCTTTCTCTGGTTTGAACGTCTATGCAGCTCACAATTTTAAGTTTGGTAAACAATAGCTCCTCAAATGGCATCCACGCAGACACAGAGGGACTTCAAATCCAAGTTACTTATGAATTGAAATGGCAAAACTTTGTCAAATGAATTGAGAGGAGGTACATTATATTTTAGGTGAAGAGCTCACCCAAACCATTCTGACAATTACAAACTTTGTACCCATTTCTCTCAGAGAGAAACTTATGTACACCACCCCCACAACACAATAAACAAGACATAATCTTAATAAACCCTACCTAGTGTTCCTTTTCCCAATATACCCATTTCACCATGTCCTCTTTTTTCTTATTGATTTACATATACAAGGCAGGAGCAAAATCACAGCCAAAAACACCTCTCCTTGTCTCTTTTAATTTATCTCTCCCACCCAAATAAAAATTGAAAATAAGGAGAAAAAAGGATGAGCACTCAGCAATCCTATATGATTACCTCGGCTTCGGTTGTGACATTAATGGTCGGATAAGCCTCTGGGCTGATGGACTGCCCAACAACATAGCCTGAGATCGAGTAAGCATCTCAACCATTGATGGGGTTTGATAGGACTGAACAAGGCTTGAACCGTCGGTGGAGTCACCTCTTGCCGTTGCTCTTTGCCATGAGTGTGAGCTCAGTCCTGAAAGAATGTATGCTCTACCAGATGCCTCGTACACATGCCTACTTGCCATCCTCTCTTGCATTTCCTTGAGCTCGGCATCCAATGCTACACACAGGCGATCATTAGATTTTGCTGACATGGTCTCTGACAATACGCTTCGACAATTTTCAAGGGTTGAAACTGCACCGGCTAAGTCTCCGTGCTCAGCTGCAGCTCGCGCCTGTGCCATTGCCTCAGCGGCTTGGAGCCTATTACGTTGCCTGTCCACTTCTATTGACACTACTACTTGTCCCGCCACTGCAGGTCTCTCAATTCTAACTTCTTCACTCTCTATTGTTGCCATTTCTTTAGCTAAGGGATCCTTGTAAATGCATCTCACCTTTATCAATGAAGTTAGATTGCTAGAAAACTCTGCTGGGACATTAACTGAAACCAGAAAATCCCTCTCTTCTTCGGCATATAAATCTCCAACATCAATAGACCCTTTGCGTCCACCAACCATCACACGACTTGGGTAACTTCCGGCCTTTAGTGAACCAAGGCAGACATTTGTGTTCACACACTCAACTTCCACCTGCAACTCTTGTACCACAACACTCAAAAGCCCCCCAATGCACTGTGCAAATGCATCCTGGATGACGGCTTCAGTCTCAATAAAAGAAAAGGTCCCTCCAGATATCTCTGAAATTGAGTGCATCGATGATGCATCGTGATCTGCACCAAATCCAAATGCATGCACTGGAATCTGGAAACCTGTATTGTCACCACTATGAATAGACAAGGGGAGGAGCAACTGATAATTTGGCTGAGGTTGGTTAGCCCCAGAGCCACTGACAGTATAAGTGTCCTGACCATCAGACAAGAGTATTATGCTGGCAACAGGATTCTTTCCCCTTCGATCTTCCAATATCTTGCCACCCTTTCTTAGGCCTTCAGCAATGTTGGTCCCACCATTTGCAACCAAAGAGTTAACAGCTTGCAGAGCCTGCTGCCGTCCAGTGTCAGTCATTCGGCGAAGTGGAAAAAGGCGACGGGCTGTAGAAGAGAAGGCAATAACTGAAAGCCTGTCATTGGAGCCAAGATTCTGTATTACAAACCCCATGGCCCGTTTTAGCAATGCAAGCTTGGTTCCTGCCATGCTACCACTGATGTCAAGCACAGTGACCAGGTCTACTGGAGCACGATGATTGTGAGAAAATTGTGGCAAGCTGGATTGGTTACTGCTACAGTTTTGTGTTGTAGTTGAAGCAGCCGCTTTCAGATTGACCAAAACCGTAAAGTTGTCATGAGATTTTGATTTCAGAACAGCTGAAACCTCTGGGTAGGTTTTTATTTCTATCGTTCTAAAAAAATTGTCATCTGCAGAACTTTTATTGCAAGAGCTTCTCTCAGCAACCACAGGTTGGTGATCTAAGGATTCGTCATCATTAAATACACCTGGCTCAGGGGACGAAAACAGTGGCACAATGTGTCTTCGGCTCAAGTCTCTTCGAGGGGGAGGTAGCCGGCGAACAACAGTCATCAAAGCATCATTTTGAGGCCAACCTACTGGACCAATAGGTGCCCTTCCAGGGGAAGGATCCGCACTGGGACCCTGCACAGGAATTTCCTTCCATTTTGCCCTACAAACTGGGCAAATTTGGTTGCCATGTTTTACATTCGATGTGATGCAGTGGAAATGAAAAGAATGTGAACATTCCGCTGTGAAAATAGCATGGCCACCTCCTTGTTTCATTTTGGCTAAGCATATCGAGCACGTCTGCTGAAAAACATAAACAAGTGCAAGAAAGAAAGTATAAGTAAACCAATGAACCATATCAACCAAAATACACACATAGTTGCACACTACAGTGCATTTTTGTTTTCAATTCTTTATGGTACTTCTCAATCTCTGATGTACAATGTCACAACTCACAAGGGAAACCCTTTAATACAGGGAAAGCCAGGCATTTACAGTTAACACATACAGACAAAAAAAAACAATGGAAGTAATAGCCTGATTAAAAAAAGTCGATGTTAGGTATCCATCACACAAGGGGTATTATGGGAAAGAGCAGAAACTAGGATAGAACCCAACACAAAAAATTTGCTCAACTTAACCCATTGAAAATAAAAAATCATAAATATCCTCCACTCTTTTCTTTTGTAAAATAATTGAAGTTCCTTGCAGGTAATTTGAAATGATACAAGAACAATTTGACTTACAAGAAAAGATTAGTGAAGTAACTGAACAGTTATCTGGTTTCTGGGTTTAAATGGTTTTTGAGGATCCATGGACCTGAGCTTTCAATCTGAATTCATTCAACAAAAGGGAAATCATAGATTTGCTTTATGACACTACTTTCCCCTTTTCTTTTACTTGTGATGAAACTCAAAAGCTAGAAAGCTTGCAAATTAGCAGTCAAACAGATGAGGCCAGCAAGTGGCCAAACAAGCCACTTTCCTTTTTCCTATCCATGGGAAGGAGGAAAAGGAAAGGTAAAATCTTTAGTCTTCTTTTACCATTAAGGCAAACAAGAATGGACCTGAAAGGGACTTGAGCATTAAACCCTCATTCTCAAACAGGAAAATCTAACATGACTCAAATTCACATGTACAAATCATTGTGCTCCCAAAATCTGCTATAATCTGATATCATCAATCAAAGACTAGATTTGTAAATTTTGAAGGCTGAGAAGCATTAACCATGGACCAGAAATAATATTATTAGTTTAGCTTAGCTGAAATTTCTGCCATACTTCTCCCTATACAAACAAAAGTTCACTCAAAATGATTAGAACCCAATTCATTTTTTGATAATGAGATGCAAAGACAAACCTTGGAAGAAGATTTGCTCCCACTTCTAGAGAACTTCAAGCCATGAGAGGATGGTGTTGGTGTGGTTGGCCTGGACGAGCCCAAATTGGCCGGTGAAAGCAGAGCAGCATCAGACAATCTCTCTTCTGAGTCCACAGAGGAGGGAGATGAGTCCTCTAGTGTTTTGGGAAGATAGACACACAGATTCAGACCCAGAGCAATCCTTGCTTTCCTCCATTTGCTTCCCATTTTTCAGTTCAAGATTTCAAGCTCAAAACCAAAACCCAGAACCCCAAAGACTATGACTTTGAGCCTCAAGCTCAAGAAAATTACGAGACAGCTAATAAAGACTGAAAATTTGACAAAACCCAGATCTCAAAGTGCTTAAATTAAGGTGCTTTGGCTCTTTTCTCTAGCGCTGAGAGAGAGAAAGAGAGACTCCTTGGAATGAGAGATAATGGGCTTTAAGAAAAGAACACGAAAACCGAGAGAGGTTTATATTAATGGGAGCTAGAGAGAGAAGAAGAACAAAATGGGTTTTGGCTAAAAAATGTCAAAGGAGAGGAACCGAGTCCTCCTGTGGGTTTGAGACCTGGTGATTAGAACTAGTCTTCTTCTTGGTGTTGTTGTTCTTGACCGCCATGAGAGAGAGAGAACAAGATAGAGAGAATGGGTTTGCTTGCTTGGTGTGTTTGAGAGGTTTGTGTCGGTTTTTGAGGATGTTGACCTTGGTTTATTATTGGGTTAAAGTGGCAGAGCTTGAGCTTAGCTTAGCTGTAGAGAACGGTAAAAGGGACATTGATAAAAGCACGTTTTGGATTGAATACAGAGGAAAAAGAAAAGTGTCTGCTTTGTATTATTATCCCATCTCTCTCATCTTCTTTAATACCCTGTTGGATTTTCATCAAAATACCATTTATTGAGGATCCTACTTTTCAAGTTTTTCACTCCCTTTTAAGTTTGCAAAAACAAGTATAAAATTGTATAACATCTGGAACATGAAGAAAATGTCCATAAAAAAAACCAATTCTCCCACAGAATCAATGCCGCATTTTCTGACTGGTCTATGTCTCTCTGTTACAATTTTATATCATGGACCAAGTTGATGGAGTATTAATTGCAAGAACTATTCATTGTTCAAAAAAAAAAAAGAGCATTGATCACCACCAAATTGTAAGATTGTTTCTTCTTTTGGTAAATAAATTAACGTAGTAAGAACCCAGAATGCAACTGCAAACAGGGAAGAACACTAACTACAAGAGAATGAATCCTATCCCTCTCATCAATCCGAGATTAAATGTAGAGTTTATTTACTCATTTTTATAGAAGTAACATGTAATAAATTTCAATGCACCAAAGATTTTATTATAAAAACAGCTTAAAATACAATCCGGAGGGGTGAAATAAATAGTGAATATGCTATAGTAATTAGTCTTAAGCAAATAGGATACCAAAAGGGAAAAGTGTTGAAACACTATTTAGAAGTTGAACCCTATGCAGTTTTCATCCTCATTGACATTCTTCATCATCATATCTACAAGTATAATGGAGTTATGGTATGGACGCAGTACATTATAGTGCCAGTGGCTGGTTGTCAAATCCCTCTTTCTCTGTCAACTAGGAACATATCTTTTTACTTTGGCAAATAAACTAATACTCAAAATGGTTGAGTGGATCATGTCATAATCCCATCTAGAGGCCCTTGATCATAATTTTTTTTTTTCCTTTTTATTCACAAAAAGAAAACCCCATTACAACATGAATGGTTTGGCCAATTGGACCCCTAATTCTTCTGCTATGCATCATCATCGTTCATCATGATGAATCATTGCTGTGCATGCATGAGTCAAAATGGTGCCATTTTGATAATGATGTAATTTGGTTTTTTTTTATATATAAATATATATATAATTTTTTTTATGAGTCTTTTCACACCCACATGATGGAAGGTGATCATGATGATAAGTATGCCACACGTGCACATCATCACCAGCTTGTCAACCTGTTGACATTTAGCCATTTAGGATTGGTTCTCATCACATGAGTTGGATACTTGGATTTCTCTTTTGTTTTCTCATATATGTTTTTGAGTTTTTCCCTTTGCCTTTCATTTCTTTAAGCATTTCATCTTTTGACTTTTAGGACCCATGAAATAGCATAAATCATGAAAATGAAATTTAACTAAAATAGCATCATGGCATGTATATAAGAATGAAGAGGAATGTTACCCTTTTCTTTATTGATTTTTTTTACCCTTTGAGTTTTTTTTTTACTAATTAGTTGTTGATTTAGCATCGTCGTAATCAAAATTTTATTTTAATTGAGGCTTACTCTTTTTAGAGAAGTGACAGAAGGGGAAATTTAGTTAGTAGAAGTAGTAATTAATTAAGTTTAGGTCCGTCCATAGGTTTATAGTATTACTCTCTACAATGTTAAATTCGGTTTGTAACAAAACCCTACTAGAGTCGCCCCCGACGCTAAGATTAAGCACTTATGTGGCACTGTCCTATAGTAACAACATAGCCCATTAATTCAAGTGAGCCTTGCTCGTTTTAATACACAATTATAACTAAGACTAATTTTAATACACAATTTTTATTTTTTTTTCAAAATGGCTGATTTGTAAAGAAAGAAAAATTTAATGCAAATTTGCAATCTTTCTTCCTCCATTGTTATTCCATTCATACATTCTCTTTTCTGTAACAAGAAATAGAGAACAGTGAACCTTCGAAGGACAAAGTAGGTTTGGCCATGTCTATGGATTATCTTCTTGGACTTCAAAACAACCATGTTTAACTTTCCTAGTAGTAGTAGTAGAAAGTCGAAACAAATTATTAACTAATTAATTTCCACCTAAAACGAAGTGTTTTTCAAAGTTCCAAACCTTGTAATACTAGTAATATGAGTACCATATGTATCAAATTTCCATTTTATAATGTTCCTTTTAAAACAAAACGATCTTGGTGTCCTCCATCTGTGTTTTTTAAATCGTATATATACTCGGTTTCGTGTGTAATTCAAATCTCCAATGCATACAAAACCTAGGTCATCGATGAACCAACCATGCACAAACACCAGCCTCAAAATTGGCATTTGCTTCAATTCAATATATAATGCTTCAATGGTCAAAAACTGGCACTTGGGACTTTTCAACAGAACCCTATATACTACTATATCCTCCATGACTTGACGAATCTACATGACTAATATATATAACGAGTCTATATATAGGCATTTGGGCAATGCATGTGTGCTTCGAGAAAAACAAGTGCTTGAAAATTACAATGATGTTGCTAGCTGCTGCATGGTGCATGTGTTCTTCTTGGAAAGCTACTGGTATTGAGTTGACTGAGAAATTTGTCATGTATTGCTATACCTTCATATAAAACTATACGAGATATTCAAACCTTTAGCTGGAACACTTTTGGCTCGATCATGGAAGAGCCCAAACTCCAAAGTTCTTTGAAATCGAAGAGGGGGGGACGAAGAAGGGTTATATTACATTACCTGCAACATGCTGTTGTTGGTTAAAGGAGGAGTCTAGAGAAATATTATATGTAGACTTATATTATCTTACATGTCGTTCTACTTAATAATCGTTATTTATTGAAATAAGTTACGTTAGCGACAAGAGTTTAAAAGTTTTTATCTTAAAGATTATAGACTTTTTAAAATATGGTGACAAAAATTAAGAAATCATATTGTGACATTTAAGTGAAACGATACAACATCGATGATGATGTATTAAGTATACCAAATTAATAGTTCTTTACAACTGAACTAGCAAAATCAAATAAGCTTGCAAGTAGAGTCAAATATTCCTGGCCATTAACTTTGGAATAGTATAGGCACTTAAGGAGCTTTGTTCTATAGTATAGCAAATGGGCAATTGGGGAAGTGGGATTGGGATTGGAAGTTTGAAAATGGGTTGAGTGGTGAAAGAATAATGTTGCATCTCCATTATTTCAAATATTTGGTAATTGTCTGCTGAGGCATCAAGAAGCCTAAAAGCCATATACATATGACACCTCAGCTGCTTGCTGAAATTGAGAGTGCTCACTGAACTGTCCAAGCATCATATCCATGCTACCAAACACTAAATCCAATTCAAAGACTTAGTAGCAAGCAGAGAGCTTAGTGATCATTCTAACGAATTATATGGGGTGAGTGGGAGTTCCCTATTCCCACTTTAGCGCCCCTCATATATCAGAAGACAATTGCCTTTTAAAAGAAAAAATGCTGTGGCTTTTTAGAGTGCAAAAAAGTTATTCCTCTCCCCCACAAAACAACATCAACAAGAAACCAAGAAAGTGACCCCTTTTCATTTCATACTCCTCCTTTTGAGAGCACACATGCCTCACACAACTGGCTCTAGCCAGTAATGAGAAGCAGAGAGGAAAAAAAATAAAAGAGAGTAATGAAGGGTTTCCTAGCAATGAGTGGAGATCCATTAACAAAGAAAGAAGGAATCCTCATAAAAACCCTTTGTGGGGAGGGTATAGGATTCCCTTTACTACCTCTAAATTTGCCAGACTTTCTGGGGCAAGTCAACCAGAAAGCTGACCTTTTATATACAAATATATCATATATGCCCAAGGGAATCCCTCCTCTTATTAATGTGCTCCCCACTTAAGAGGTGAAAGTGATTAAGGGCAATGAATATTTTGCATTTGGAAGATTATGGAGCACATAATGGTTATCTCACCACATATTGGTTAATGGTTATCCCCCTTACATGGAGCACATAATTTAGTGTCAAATAGAGAGTTTAGAGAATATTTATAATGCTACTTCAGTGGGGAGAAGATTATGTCACAGAGTATACATACATTTTTCATATATCTTAAGCAATATGGACCAATATTATACAAAAGTTGGAGAATCTTTTCTTATTAAGCAGAATTGAAAGATTAATTATTATTGTAACCAAAAAAAAAGATTAATTCTTATAATGCTACTTCAGTGGGGAGAAGATTATGTCACAGAGTATACATACATTTTTCATATATCTTAAGCAATATGGACCAATATTATACAAAAGTTGGAGAATCTTTTCTTATTAGGCAGAATTGAAAGATTAATTATTATTGTAACCAAAAAAAAAGATTAATTATTACACATATGCTTCTCCTTCTCCTAATCTCCTCTTTATGATATTTTTCCTATGGAGTTTCAACCATGCATATCCACTACAGGGAACAAGTATGCCAGTAGCTTTCCTTAATTATGATGTCACATGTGTGTTGATGATCATACAAGTCAAACCTAATCCATGCACTCTCTGGGTCCATATGTTTGAGCTCATCTTTCATATTGGTTCTGTGGCTCTGTGCTAGTTGCTTTCTAACTTTTTCTTTCTTTTTTTCAGCATATTGATGTAATGTGTATGTGCTGCTGTACATGTATGATAAACTTGGGATCCAATAAAAAAAGAGAGAGAGAGAGAGAGATTATCTGTAACCAATTCCAGGAAAACAAAAAATGGGCATATCATTGAGCTTTGCTACATTTGCTCTCCATGACCTTCATCATGAAGTTATAAACTATGAACTTGCCAAGGGTTTAACTCAAACTCAAACCAACTGCCATGCCCCAACTTAGCCCTAAATCAATCACTAGGGCTACTTCAAAAGCTTTAGAATTGGAATTGGAATTGGATTTGAAAAGAGAAAGCTTCCAGCCCAGCCCTAATGCTCCTAAGCAAAACTATATGACTCAATTCCACAGCAAGAAAATTTAGGATGAAAATTAATGTCAAATATGATTTTTCTATGAGTAACTACTGTAAGATTGAATGGTCAAAACATGTATGAGATTCAACGATCTCTCTCTCTGTATCTTCTCTTCCCACCTATTTCCTCATGTAAAATCCTCTGTAGTCTGTAGTAACAATTTAAAAGATCAGTTGAGACTCGACACTTGAGATTACTTGCCTCACCCCATTTCTCAAGCCTTAGTCCAACTTAGCTCTACATGCAACTTTCCATTTTTGGAGTCAATTAAATGGTACTTGTGGTTCATCCGTCCATTGTGTACCACATCATTGAGATTAATTTCCACATATCCCAATGATTCCTGCGCATAAGGAGATAGTGCAGAATAATAACATAAGTAACATTATAAAATGGAGATCAGAGGATAAGTAAGAAGGGAATAGCAGTGATCACAATTGTACCTTTGCTCGGAAACTAAGGGCTCTGCTTTTGCTCAGGACCTCAATGTGAATCTTCTCATGTAGAGGAGGCTCATCAAGCATAAATTGGAAATCTTCATTCCAATTAGGATTGCGAGATTTTTTTATCACCTGCCAAAATATAACTGAATAAAGACACTAGCTAGATAAACTCAACCTTGAGAGTGAGTGAGTGACTACAACAGTTACTGCTAACTGTAAGAAAAAAAAATGATAAAGAAAGATGCCATTAACTCTACAATCTGTTAGCACATTTTCAAAGCAGCTGAAGTTGAACAATGCAAAAATAAAAATCATTTTAAACCTTTTTTATTTCTTCGAGTCATTAACTTTCGAGATATTGATATTTAAAGCAAGCCTACACTTTCAAGGAACTGAACTCTTTAGGTTACAGAAGATCACCAAGTAACTAAGGTTTTACTGCACTATATCTCAGACAAATTGCAACTGAAAGACTCGCTAGTTTTGCACTTTAGGAGAGCTGAAATTACTTTTGAATTTATTATTCGATTAGTTTGTATTGTGAACTTCACATAATAAAAAGAACTCATAACTTTAAAAGGGAAAATTCACCTTTGTTTTCTTTTCTTCTCCTTTAAAGCAAAGCAAAGCATAAGGATTATTGTGATGCTCCCCTTCTACTTCCTCAGCTCCCACGATCATCACTGATAGTAAACCCGCTTCATCCAGTGTTTCACCACTGTATGATGACCTGCTAATTCCACTTTCAGTTTTCCCATATCCACCACCAGGTCCATTCGATGTCATGCTATCTGATTTGAAAGGAACATAAGTAAGCTCCACCACAAGTTGCCCCCTCTGCTTCTTGTTTTGAGGATCATTAAGATTTGTGTTCTTGACCAAATCCAGCACAAATTCCTTTGTCTCCTCAGGTGTTAGCACTTGTAAAGGAATTAGCTGCATTCCCAACCTGTCATGTCTGCCAACCTGTGAAAAACACAGAAAAGAAGATCAACCTGAAATTAAACCTTATTTACAAACGCCAAAAATAACAAACAGCTTTACCTCAAGAGAAAAAAAGAACTCATAGAGACACAAAATGATTCTAGTGATCAATAAGGATTCACTATTTCAGAGCAGGATGGTAAAAAGGTTTTATGTTTTTCCGGCATAATTATTGACAAGAAGTCCTGCTGAACTTGTTAGTGTTGGCATGCATGAATTCTGTAAAAGTTTAGTAATGACCAATTTTGTGAGAATGCATGTTGAACTTCTGATGATAATTATAGTTCCTTGATTTGAGAGAAATGCTTGCGACTAAGAAGGCTCTAGTAACAATACCAACCTAAGAACAAGGGAACAAGGGCATTTGCTGATTCCCTTCTTCTACAAAGACATATGATTAGATCATTGAACAATTTTCAAATTCCTTAACATTAAGCAGAGATCAAACTAACGAGGCTTCACATGTGGTAAAATTCTAGGAAATAATAGGAAAAAAAAACTGATTTCAAGTATCACAATTTCATTATTTAGTATTAAAGAAAAAAGTGAGGGAAAAACCTTGTCCCAATCATAGACTTGTAACTCAAGGCCTTGAGAATGGGGGTCTTTCACAATAAGCTTGAACTTCTCATTCCACTCGGGATTCAAAGATTTCATCTTGATAGTGGTTTTCTTTGCTGGTAACCTATCTTCAGTAAGGCTTAATTTCACATAAGGATCAGAAGTTCCCAGGAAGTCCATCCTCAAAAGTTTCAGTGCTCGAACAACCTTTACTTGAAGTATCCCGACAGGCTTCTTTATAGCCGCTCTATAGGAAGATTTGAAAAGGAAAAATTAATCTTGTAAGTATAATTTGAAAGAAGGGTACTAAAAATGAGTCTTTGTCCATTCATTTTTGTGACAGATCCCCACCTCTGCCTCATTCAAGATGATTGATTCATGCCTCAATGAAATACAAAGTAGGTGAAAATATATGTATTTCAAGTATATCATCTTGTAATTACTCACGTTGAAGCATCAAGAATAGGTATATCAAGTGTTCGAGGCCAGAGGTAGAGGCTTGCGACTTGTTTTTTGATGGTCTCCTGCAAAGCACCTAGAGTGATGAGTTCTTTTAAATCAAACCAACCTCATAGTGAGCATAAATCATCTAACAATCATCCAAATTCAGATAATTTTATAGATTGAAACCAAAAGCCTACCAAAAAAAAGAATTACTGGTGTAGCACCTGAATAAACCGATAGAGGCCTGGTATGGACATGATGTCCCCTCCCAATATGTTCATCCCAAAATCTACATGTGGCTGCAAAGATATAAATCATCTTATCAATTCACCTAAATTAAGAAGCAAAATAAGAAAAATGTGAAAAGAAAACTATGCTCTTATGAGACCTTCTCCAATAAAGAAACCACAATGTTTGCGAAACATGGAAAAGTTGGCACAAGAGGCTTCAGAGTTATCCGCGGTGCTGCAAATACTTGCAAATCCACTAACTGAGAAAAAGCACAATCAGTGTTTTGAAAATAATTCATCAACCTAGAAGGACACATATAAACCCTGTCATCTCTTTAATAATTGTATCCCAAGTTTCTTACCTGGATTTTAATTCTTAGAGACAACAACTTTAACACCAGCACTATGTTGGGGTTGCCAGCCCATCTAAATGCCGGTTCCATGACTAGTTCTTTCTCATTTGTCTCACAAACTTTCAAACCTGAAAGATTCAAAAGGTAACCAAAAAAATATGAGAGCAAATCTATGACGGTTAATGCATGGTATGCCCTAGTGAAAAACAATCTTTCTCAGATTTAACTATGACTTTGACATGCTATGCTCCAATTTTCTTAGAATTAACTTGTAATAAGTATCCGTGTTTAGGTTATCCAAGTGAGTACACTAACCATATATTATGGGTGGCAGAGTTCCAAGACTCAGTTCATCGAATTCAATTGCCTCAATGTGATACTGCCCAATGTACTGTGCGAAGATAGGTTGTGCCATGCTCCTTATTGTGGAACAAATTGCCTGCACAACAAATAAACTGAGTCTCAAATACCAACTTTTTTTTTTTTTTAAAGGAACTTTTAACTATATTATGACCTTGTCAAGGTAAGGCCACATATCCAAGACAAACTTGTTTAGCCAGTCTACCTGCACAGGGATCGATGCATATAGTGAATACTGAGATATTAAGAGAGAAGGAAAGAGCAAAAGTTCAATGTAATAGGATTGAAATGTGATACTAACTCGATCGTAATCGGGGCATTTTATCCACAATGGAATTTCAGTTAGAATATCTTCCAAGTTACTTTTCTCTAATTCATGTAGTGGCCTGATTGCTGGGTCCTGCAAGAGAAGTATTTTAAGCACTACACAAACTTAAAACTTCTACGCATAAGTCCTTTGGAAATAAAATAAGAACTTAGTTATGTTAGACAAGCAAATTGGCTGATTTCTTCATAGTACTTTTGATTATTAGTTTTTGATGTCTATAGACTCCAACCTACCAAATGTTGTTGACAATCAAAGTGAGGAGGAAAGCTAAAAGAAAATGAAAACTTCACATGATTCTACTCAAATCCCAGAAAAAGAACTTGGAAAAATAGCCACATGTGATCCTCATGAAGTTTGAAAAAATAGCCACATGTGATCCTATGAATTGGATAGTGATTTCATCATTCAAGCTTAAAAAGTTTGAAGAGACAGATGAGAAATGTACCTGACTTAGTGACTGATTTGATAGCAGTAAAACAAGTAGAAAAACACAAACACAGAAAAGTAATTCCTTAGAAGATATGAACTCATATATAACATTGGAATTACAATTCAAGATTCACAATTTCTCATACCCATATGAGAATATAAATACCCAGTTCAGTAAATATCCAGAAAAAGCACAGGAACCAAGATTGAAGACATCTGACCCAAAAAAAAAATGATTGAAGACTTTTCCTTTGCATCAAATTCTTGCATGCATCAGAAGACTCACTATTCTCCAATGCTTCAATAAATCCTCACAAAGAAGATCAAACAAGAACTAAGCTGATTAAAGAGCTCACCTTCACTTTTTTGGGCTCTGAATAGATGAAAATGAAGAAACCCACCACCAGTCCAATCAGACTTCCAATGCCGAAACCAAAAATCTCCAATACAGTATCCAAAAAACCCATCTTTCTCAAGACCAATCCAAGACAGAAAGATGAAGAATTTCCAGTATATTTCCAAAAAGCAAAGAGGTATTATTTGGTGAAAAGATTAAGTTGGCGAGGTATCAAAACGCTTTCAGTAGTAAGAGCGCCAAAAAACAAAAACAGGGTGGCGTTTGCTTGGCTTCAAAATTGCTTTTGCCTTTGCCTCGAAGGAAGCTCTCTGTTTTTACTCAGACTCGGAGCCTCACATGTGACTACGTGTACGTGAAAGTCTCGACAGTGTATAACGTTCTCAATGGTCCGAAATGACATTGGCACCCTTTTTCTTCATGTAGTAGCCAATTCAAGGTTGGCTTTGAAATTGAAATAAACCAAAACCATAATTCCATTTTATTTATTTATTTAGGGATGTCTTAATGAGCAGTGAGAACCAAAGGAGTAGGGATCTTTTGTAATAAATATACAGATTTATTTCCACTTCATGTCTTAATAGCCTACCTACCACTATTGAAAAAAAAAATACAGGGGAGAGGATCAAACTAAAATCTCCATAATTAAACAACCAAAATAAGAAACAAGTTAACAAAAACGAAATTGAAGAAGACCTAAACGGTGTTCATTATATAAATAAACAATAAAGGAGATATAAGAGTCCCAACAAACAAAACTAGAAGATGACAATCCAAAACAAGTATTCAAAAAATAAAAATAAAGAAGTAGAGGTCAAGAAAGGGTTTTCCATTTCCTTTATTATCGATTTTCAGCAAATTTCCACTTGTAATGTTCTCAAAAGAGGCCAATCAAAAAAGGGAACTTTGGCCTTTCTGTAAAGCTCTTCCCTTTCTGCATGGACACAAGAAAGTGATTTAAATACTTTGACCTCCTAAGAGCATGTGCATCCATAAAGCCTAAAAACTAAAGTCTAAACTAAAATTTAAGCTCCAAAAGTGATACTATTCATCAATTTAGACTTCTCATCACTTTTGTATTTCCACCCATAAGGTCTAAATCTAAAGTCTAATTTGTTAATCAGCCTTTGATCCTTATCGCTATTCAATCATGACCGTTGATTGAAAGCTTAGCCTAGCTTTTGACCATGTTCAGTTTAGCCTTTTTCAAAAGTCAGCCTGTGTTTAGCCAAGTCTATAATGGTGCTGTTGGAGCTGACTTTTGGTTTGTATGGTCTAAATATTAGCTTAGACTAGGCTAAATGGCTACCATTGGACATGCTCTAAGAAAATTCTTTGTTTTGCACATTATATTCTAATATGTATTCTTTACAAGTTTTCATTGATGCTGATGGGTTGCCGAAATAGTAGAACTTTGGCCACCTAGTTTTCGTGCAAATGTCGATCAGCTAGAGCAAGAAGAACACAGAAGAATATGCCCACACAGAAACCTTGGTCAAAACGTACAAATCCCAAATTTTCAAGCTCAAAAACAAGAAGATGAAGGACTGCAATTTATATAACATATCTTCGCTCAAGATTGGTATGCCTAACCAACTAAGTTAGTGTTTTGATTCTTTTCTATTACTTTTTAAAGTTAAAGCTTCTGATTAGTTGAGGTTGACATGAATTGAAGCCTTGTCAAAGTTCAATCACCACCATAAGAAAAGCTAGTTTTTTTTTTCCTTTTGCTCATAATGATGTGATTTTATTTCCTTGTTATATGATGAGAAAGTTAAAGAATTGTGGTATTGGGATTTTGGGTAGTAATGAGAATGAGATTTTCTGTACAAATCAACAATGACACCCCCATTTGTACTAATTGATATGAGCATAATATGCGACGTTTACAATATTAATTTTTATATTATTTTGGCTAATTTTCTATTTATTTTAGTTATTTATTTAGTTTCTCATATTTTGTAGGATTCGGAAGCAAATGAGAAGAAATTGGCTTAATTCATGATTAAGAAGAGAAATTTCAATGACTTGAGGAAGCCTTGACGAATAAGGAAGACCGGAGCATTTATGATTCTATCTCTTGGAGTTTTCTTTGGAATTAAAGAGTTCAAAACCTAAAAGAAAGCGTTCAGGGTTGAGAGATCAATATAAAAGGAATGATTAAATTCTTATTACTATCCTATACTTGGGTTATAATCAGTTCAGTCCCCAAACTTTTAATTTCATCAGTTCAGTCCCTGCACTCTTAATTTTGATCAAATATGTCCATTTAGGACACATGTCACCTATTATGGGTTGACACGTATCATTTTTATTTGTCATAAATGGACCTATTTGATGAGAATTAAGAGTGCATGGACTGAACTGATGAAATTAAAAAATCAGAGACTGAACTTATTAGACCCCTAAAGTGCAGGGTAGTAACAAGTATTTAGTCCTAAAAGGAACCTTATTTCCCACGGAGAGGGGACTTTTGCCTTGTGAGAACTTTAAGAGAGAACTCTTTCTTTATGTTTTTCTTTGTGTTTACATACCTAGCCATGTTTGGCTAAAATTCCAGTAGTTAGGGTTAGATTGAAGCCCTAGACATGATTATTTTGTTGTTATGATTTTTGGATTTAATTAAGCTTCGTTTTCCGGATGATAATGGTTTCATTGATCGTAAATCTAAATTCTTTTATGTGTTTCTTTGATTGATCACCTTAAGAGCATGTATTAGGATTGACCAGCCATAAGCATATGTGTGATGACCCATATCTACATGTGTTTAAATTGTGGTAGGATGAGTATTGTGAGTACTTGTATGAAATTGTTTCTAAGATACTTAGGATAAATACCATGTTCTGAGATTCTTGCTATATTCATATTCTCTTAAATCTTAATGATATTTATTGTGTTAATTTGAGAATGACCAAGCTAGATTGCATGTTAGGGAGTACGTTATGACATTCGGACCAGATGCTTAACATACTAAGTAAGAGAGAATGAATACGGATTGCATCCTAGACCAGGGACCTTTCGTGAACATAGTCATCCATGGAATACAAAGTCTTGTTGATCTAATTCATGACATTGATATGATTGTTCAGTGGTGGATTTCAAAACCCTAGCTTCTTCTCATCATTGATTTACAAAACCACAACAACTTCAGTTTTCTATTTTCGTCAGTTTTTATATTATGTTTTCCTTTAAGTGTTAAAAATATCAAATCATCTCGTAAAATTCTGTAATTTTGTCAGTAATTAGTTCAGTGTGTCTAGTTTGTTGTCTCTGAATTTCAAGTCGTTTGGAGGTGTCTAGAGTCATTTGCCAGTCAGATCTTTCTGACTAGACAGTTTAGGTTTTATTTTATTTTGAGTCGTTGTAGATGCAATTAAATACCAATTTTCAGCGGGTTCGATCCCTGCTTCCCGTACTATATTCGACCATCTTTACCTTTGTAGGGTAAATTAATGAGTTGTGATTGTGTATCTTAATTGGTGTGTGAAAAGAGCTTATCACTAATAATATATATCAAATATTTTACTTTGCAAAAAATGAAAAACTGGTACATCTCTAGAGTTATATACAGAACATAAATTTACAGCTTCAGCGTCATTAGTATAAGTTTGTGTCCTTCAATGTGCAATACAGTGGAATCTGAGACCAAAAAAATCCTTCAGTTTTTGTTACTCACTAATGAAAGTTGTAATTAATGGTCAGTAATCTGCCACAGTTGAACTTATAATACCAAGGCCAGGAGAGTAGTACTCTAGCTTAATTTCCAGGTTCCATTCCTCAAATCGTCTTCCAGCTGATCTCAGCATGTACCACTCCGTTCTTCGAATTGATCAAACTATATTTCTGGTTGATCCGGCCATTGTGTACAACATCTGCAAGCGTAATCTCCACATATCCCAACGATTCCTACATTGCGAAAAATTAATGATGACAAGTTAAACATGTTATAGTTAAATTATGTGCTGCAAAAAGTGTAGAGACTACTAGTATTACAAATCACATATGGAAGCATCACTGGTTGAACTCACAACCTTAAATCGAAAGCTAATGCCTGTCCGCTTGCTGATAACCTCAATGTGAATTTTCTCATGTAAAGGAGGCTCCTCCAGCATGAACTGGAATTCCTCATTCCATTGTGGATCACGAGTTTTCCGAATCATCTGATTGAAGAAACCAAAGTGTATCATAAATATGAGACCCAAGTAACAAAGACTCAATGAGTTAATATCTTTGAAAACCAAATTTTACCGTTGTTTTCTTCTTTTCTCCTCTAAAAAGGATCAAAGCATAGGGATTGTTGTGACATCTCCCTTCCACATCCTCAGCTCCTTGGATCATAACTGATAGTAAACCAGCTCCGCCTAAAGTACTCCCATTACTCCCATCATCTGATGACGATGACACTTCGTTGATTCCATTTTCCTTTGGCTCCAACAAATCCAAAGGTCCACTATATTTCCCCCTTTCTTCTTTGAAAGGCACAAACTTCAGCTCAACTACCAGTTGCCCTCTTTGCTTCTTGCTTTGAAAATCAGTAGCAACATTCGTGTCCTTGAGCAAATCGAGCTTGAACTCCTTCATCTCGAAGGGTGTAAGCATTTTAAGAGGAACTAACTGCATTCCTATCCTATCATGTCCACCAACCTTGTCCCAATCAAAGACTTGTAACCGAAGAAATTGGGAGTTGGGATCCTTCACAATAAGCTTGAACTTCTCGTTCCACTCGGGGTTCAAGTTTTTCTTCTTGATACTTGTTTTCTTTGCTGGTAGCCTATCTCCAGTCAAGCTGAGTTTGACATAGGGATCAGATGATCCAAGGATATCCTTCCTCAAGAGTTTAACTGCGTGAACAACGTTCACGTGTAGAATTCCCACTGGTTTCTTTACAGCCACTCTGTATGAACAAAAAGAAAATTTATAAAATCTAATTAAGTTGGAGCAAATGACTGAAGCAGAAACCAGCATCATGATAGATTTAACTTGCGTTGAAACATCGAGAATAGGTATTTCAAGAGTTTGGGGCCAGAGGTAGAGGTCTGCAACTTGCTTTTTAATAGTTTCCTGCAGGCAATAGGTTTCTTAGTTGATTAAGATCCAACCTACCATCCAAACATAAGATGATTAGATAAAACCATAACTCCCACTATAAAAGTATTACCGGTGAAGCACCTGAACAAAATGATAAAGGCCAGGTATAGACATGATATCACCTCCCAATATGTTCATTCCAAAATCTACATGAGGCTGCAGAGAGTTCAGAGAAATTCAGAAGACAAGAGATCGTAGAGAATATCCGATCTTTATGAAGCACGAAAGATATGCACTTGAACTAGTGTTTCTGCTTACCTTCTCCATCAAAGACACCACTATGTTTGCAAAACATGGAAAGGCAGGCACTAGAGGTTTCAAAGTTATCCTTGGTGCCAAAAATATTTGTAGATCCTCTAACTGAAAATGAAGTTTAGTCAATTAATTTCCATATGTATACGCAGGAAAGAAAATAGAAGTCTTCATTCTTCTGCTAAGAATGATTCCTTACCTGCACTTTAATTGGTAGAGACAAAATCTTTATGACTACAACTATGTTGGGATTGCCAGCCCATTTAATTGATGGCTCCATGATTAGTTCCTTCTCATTAGTCTCATACACTTTAAAACCTGAAAAGTTGTAAACCAAAGTAAAGAAATAATAACAGGCTAACCGCACAAGGACGTACTATAGTGAAGATGATGCTTTTGGGAGTAAACTCACCATTAAAAACAGGAGGAAGAGATCCCACAGTTAGTCTCTCAAACTCGATTGATGTAATCTGAAACTTCCCAATGTACTCGGCAAATATAGGTTCAGCCATGCTTCTTATCATACCCGTAATTTCCTGTACATCATGTTAAACTCATATCTCAAACTTGAAACAAAAAGAACACACAAAGAGATGAATGACTAATGATTAGAATATCACCTTATGAAGGTAAGGCCATAAAACTGAGATAAATTTGTTCATCCAGTCTACCTACAGAATTACGAATAAAACCAATACAGATTTGAATCATGAGTATGCTTGGGAGCAGCAAGAGAGTACAAAAGTATAAACTGGACTGAGCATCGATCGAGGAGATCAAAAGGCGACACTAACTCTATGATAATTGGGGTTCTTCACCCACAATGGAATTTCCGGAAGAAGATCTTGCAAAGAACTTTTATCTAACTCATAAAGTGGCTTCATTACTGGATCCTGCACCCATAGTGTCAAGTTAATTACTGTAAGTTATGCAGACATATTAGGCATGAACTGATTTCGTTCTGTATCAATTTTACTTTTTGTTATGTAGATTTCACCATTGAATTTTGATTGGATTCCTCAAAGCAATCACACTCATCATTTTAGTGAAGTCAGAAAATCAACCGATCATAATTCCAAGAAACCAAGTTTAATTTAGACATCACATGTAAGTAGACATAGTGTTTGAAATGAGTTCATCCCAACTTTCAGAAAATGTTTGCAGTGCTTCTTCAAACATTACAAGATTGAAAATTTTGAGGATACAAGCCTCTGATCAACTTTCATTGCATCAGAAAAATTCATTATGTATATATGTAAGATTGGCTTCAAGTAAAAGGTGCATTAGAAACTCATAAATTGTGACTGCATGCGCTATAGTTTATATAAGCATGATCAGTGATTCAGTATAAACTGTGAAGTGCATGTCTAGAATTTAACCAGCTAAAAACTCAATTCTGATCACAACCTCAAATGTTAAGACCAGTTTGACAATAATTGCCTCTAAAGCCTAAACTTTTCACAAAGGGGAATCATCTAGTCCAATTAAATAATTTCTATTACTGAATGTACCAAGTTCACCATTGCCAATAGGTTCTTGGAAATGAAGGCTTCAATCAATACATGTTCAGAAAGTAAAATGATCATCAAACATGAACAAGTTAAGGATGGGCTTTACCTCTACTTCTTTGGGCTCTGCATATACAAAATAGTAAAACCCCACCAAGAGTCCAAGAGGAATTCCAATTCCAAATCCAAGGATTCCCAACAAACTGCTCAGAAATATCATCTTTCTTCTTCTAAAACCTCCCTAGAAAATGAAACTCAGAGAATGTAAGCATGCATTGAAGAAGAAGAAGAAGAAGAACTATAAAGACAAAAAGTGAGGGATTGAAGAAAATGAAGGAAGGTTTTTTCAAATTTCCAGCAACTAGAGATTTGGCCAGCGATGGATTCTATGGAGAATGTACTAATTAAGTAACGCAAGGAATTAAGCTCCCCCGAGTAAAACCGCCAAAAAAGAGAACACGTTTCTGGACAACTACTTCAAAACAACCTTAAATTCTAGAATAGACATTGTCCTAGTTAAACTCTTTTGTTTCTTGTATGGTACAAGTTACAGATTTTTCAAACTCTTGGGGGTCTCCAACAGGGTTTTATAGTTCAAGCTGGAAAAGATCTGGACCGTTGGTGTATATGAATTTGGATGAACGCCAATTACGTCATGTAATTGAAACCTCAAAGTATGAATGACATAGAAATTATATTATTTAGTATTTTGGGGTTATTATTTACAGAGGTTTGTGGGTTGTTTCAAAGCTGTCAAATGTCCATTTTTGTTTGGTCGAAAGAGTGAGAACTGACTCAAATGTCCATTTTAATATCAGCTTCCGAACATGATAAAAATATAGCACATTTTTCATATCCAAATTTAGGCATGTATTATTCCAACACTAAATTTCTCATGCTTCACTTCAAGGTTACGCTTATTATTTTGAGATACTATTATTTTGAAACACTATGTATGCACGAAACAACATTGAGATTGAGAATAACATTGATCTTTATGTTCAATAGTTGGCTTAAAAATTCTTTGCACCGTTTTGTTTTGTTTTTTTATTTTAATCCTTGATCATGATTACCTAGTCCTTTACTTCTTTTCATTTTTCTCCCTTTAGATATGGCAAAACAAGAGATAGATGCTTGCTAATGCCAAGAGTCAACTTTGCTCCTAGCTATTTAAAATAAAGAATTTAGTGTTGCTATTTTGTGTATTATTCATTTGGAAAATGGGTATTCCAAATTGACAATCTTCTTTGGTTGCAAATGAGTGTGGCCAACTTTTTATACATAATTGGTTGGGAAATCTTTGAAGTTTAGCCTTGATTGGAAATCTTGGCATATGCATATGCTTTGAGAAGGTCGCAAAGATTTTGTCAAATAATGCGAGGGATTAGATTGTTTTTTTTGGAATTTTTTTTTTTTTTTTTTGGAAAATAGGGATTAGATTGTTTTGAAAGCATATGCATATGCCTTGATTTTGCCAAATAATGAGAAAAGAAAAAACAAATGGGTAATGGGTAGTCTTAGCAGTCTTTGAGTGAAATTTATAAACACTGTTTAACTGTGTATGAAAAACCCAACTCCAACTCCTATGGGCCTAAATAAATAATTAGTTCGCTTAGCAAAATCATTAAACATGTTTTGGGGGCCCTAACTTTCTCCTCATCCAAGTTCAACCCAAACAATTTTAATTATCTACTTAATTTCATCCCTGAACCATGTGTTAAACCATTGAGACAATATATCATACCTAAAGTCCCAATACTTCTCCTACCAATTAAGATTTTTAGTACTCAAGGCATAAGGTAATAATGTATATCAACGATTTTGGAGACACGAGGTTTTAAACTCAAATTCTCGAATATAAAAACAAATATTCTTAACCACTAAAATTATAAGTCTCTAATCCAAGGAGAACTTAAAGCCTAATTAAAAAAGGTCCACATCTTTGTAAAAACAGTTGGATGTTGAAACCTAGCTAGTTAATTTTGTTATAAATGAGACGAGATTTTTCTACTACGTACACTCTTTCCTGCAACAATACCTTGAGAGTTTCAGGCATTTATGTACAACAACTCAGTTTGTGGATGTCAGCTTTCAAGAAATAAATATATAGGAGCTTCACCAAAAATCTGCTTCACACTTTCTGAATCATTAAACTGCATGCATGAGCTAGACAAATAAGTACCAATGTTTATTTTACAAACTAAGCACAAATCATTTAAGCACCAACATTTGAGGCCAACAAAACCATATAGCAGATTGCAACTTTGCTATATGCGTGTAATGGAGAATTACCAAATTACCAATCCACATAACTTTAACAGATTATTGATAATGTGGGAATTGTTCAATGCATGACACTGAGAATTTAAGCAAGTGGTGGAACTTAAACAAACATATATTGACCCAGTAGACAAATTTGGCAGGAGCAAATAATGCAGCTTAATTTCCCTCTGCAAGAAGTTTAATTTGTTAATGCAGCTTCCACTGGACTAAACAATGTGCTTATTTAGTGCAAATTTAACATGTTGCTCATCGATCAGTAATGATTCATCATTGTGGGTTTTAAATATATATATATATATATATATATATATATATGTATGTTATGGTACGGTGATGTATGTCATACCTCCATTTACAATTTTTTTGAACAAAAAATTACATGTAATTACATTGACAACAAAGCGCGCTACCACATTCGTTTTACACTATTTACATATAATTGAACCAAAATTACAACTTTAACAACAAATTGTTCATAAACTTGTAACAAGTTCATAGATTGAGTAATTACCTCTAATAGAACAAGATTACACAAAAATTGACTCTCGTTATCACAATGACAACACATTTTGTTGTTATATCTGTAAGTGGAGGTATAACATACATATCAGTATTGTAGAACTTCCCTATATATATTACCTCTTGCTTACTGCTCTAATATATATAAAAAATAGACCTTGACCTTGACCTTTCATGACCTCTCTTCAGTCTATATATGAAAATTCTTAAGTGTAATTGCTTCCCATTGAAGAACATCTGAAGCACATGATCTGGTTACTTAGAGAGAAAACAATTTCCGGGCAAGGCAGACAATAATAAAACCTAAATTAGAATTGCAGTTCTTTCTGTTCTTGTTTTTAAGCTTAAAATTGGCATTTGTTTTGACCAATTTTTCTTTGCCTAGGGATGTCATCTCTTAGACAAGGTCTCTGATTTCTATTTCTCTTATATTGCTTACATTAGTTTGTATCTATTCGAAGTCAAAATGGCCAAGTCATATATGCAATTGTGTCTTGATTTTTTTTTATAATTTTTTTTTATAATTACTTGGTCAAACTCATATGTATATATAGTTGTTGTCAACAGCTTCTTTCCACGTACTATTGATTCTTTTTTTAATTTCTTCTGCCCTTATAGCTACTTCAGAGGACAGCATGCACATGAAATTGATTAGGTTTTGTTTTTGCACTAAAAAGAGGAAAACCTTTAGAACCAACCATGCACATAGAGATATAGCAGTCTCTGCTTCTAGAAGTGGACCAAAAATCAACCGAATTTCGTTATCAATAATTCAATATTATCCAAAACAAACACTTGGTTGAATACCCATCTTAAATTCCTGGGTCACATTCATGATCTAATAATTGTTTGCCTAATTATTTCACTGCCTGAGATTCAAACAGAAACAGTCCAAGAGTGGCTGGTAGACCTCTTCTCGATGTGCTTAAGTTTTGGCTTTCTAGCTACCACTATGTGCATGTTTATATCCTGCCGGCTAAGAAGAGTTGGCCACAATTTGCTTGTTCTTTTTTTGGGAGTTCTAGATAGATAGCATGCACAGCAACACAGGTGCATGCATATCTGTTTATTCATTAGGTTGATGAGAAAATTTCAATTGTGAGTTGCAACCAACCCCTTTTGGGTCAACCAGTCCGATATATTAGTTTAATTTGATGAGTAAAATTCAAATCCTAAGCGATAAAATATAAGTTAAACGACTGAAGAGATCGAGTCTCCTAGATCTACCAATCCGGTTATTATATGATTTTGATTGTTAATCTCCTGAGAGTAAACTTCGATCTCAAAACCATCCACGACAGTTGAGATCTTAAATGAATAAACTTTATTTTACGAATTAAATCCTACAATGATTGGAGACAAAGCTCCTTCATTCAATCAGATGATGTGAATTATATATCAATCATCATGAAGAGACCTAGCTAGAATCAAATTAATTAATATCCTTACCTTGCAAATTAATATATGAAAAATGATCGAAACAAGTATGAATTCTTGTATTGTATTGATAAATAATTGACTTTCTGAACTGCCGCTTATGCTTCTTGTTACTCGAAGAGATTTCTGCTGCTCCCTAGATTATAAACTAGTGCTTCTATATAGCTAGAGACCATGCATCTATATATATATATATATGTAACTCGATCATAGCTATGAGTCTATGACCAATTGATATAAAAATGAAACTTGTACTTGTGTTATATAGAGGAATCTTTTTTTATGTATGTTTGTATTCTAAGCATCGAGAAGAACACCATGTTCTCACACCCATGATTCCTATCTAAGCATCTATGTATGAGACATTGATACCATTTGTCCTTGTCATTAAATCCCAAATTTTGGTCAAAGTATTTCTCTCTTAACTTAATTCACACAAAACTGTATGAGATATTGATACCATTTGTCCTTCATATATTGATCGAGCTCATTCGTTGCTTAACTCTTCTAGCTAAGAAATTGCAAACTTTTACTAGCTAAATTTCCTTTATTTGTTTGTTTGTTCTATTTTTGAGTTGTTTTTAGGGAGTGGTTGAGAATTTTAATTAGTGTAGCCCTACTATAATTTAAGATGTCAATCATCTTTCTAGTTGAACCCCTTCTGCAAAAACCTAGCGAGCTGTCCGTACGTACCCACCTTATTAAAATCTGAATTAATTGCTAGTTTATTTCATATATTTAAAACATATGATAAAAAAAAATATTGATTCCTATGCATAGGTTGCAACATTACATTGGTCGATCTTTAAAATAGTGCTTTTTAATAAAAATTAAATTAATTAATTAGTATGCATTAATCATTATAATGACTTTGAGCAAGTAATTATTTGTTTTATGGGTGACTTGGAAAGATTTTCTAGCTATTTTTCTTAGTACAGCAACTGCAATCTGCAGAGTCCTGCACACAACCTATTAAACTACTCTTCAACACCATGTTAATCCTCGATCACACAGTCGCACACACATCTATTATTCTTTTCATAGTAATGGACACAAGTAATTAATCTCATTCTTCAAGATTAATGAAGTATGAGTAATAGAAAACCCTAGCCTTTATCCAAAAATTACTATTTTTCAAGAGTGTTATTCATTATTCGGGATGATTAGCTTGTCAGTTCAACAAAGCCAACTAGAATACGTAAAAAAAAACTCACGAAAAGTATTATTAGTGGAAACAATTAGTCAATCAAATTAAGTACGTATAAGCAACACTGATAGACCAACTCTACCTACAATAGGTAAAATTCCAAACCATCGGCAGTACGTACTATATATAATTATATATATATATGACAAAATACATATGTAATCGAAAAAAATATTATAAAATTACTTCAATTTCATTAGAAGCAAGCTAGGGAGGTTAAGAACATGAAGTTTCGAACTCCATAGCTAATCCATCATAGAACACGGTGGAGGTTTTTGCCTCCGGATTCTCGATATTCATGATAAGATTTCGAATCATTTCCTCCTCTATTTTTTTTATGAGAAGACAACATTATATTAAGACCGAAGATTATACATGATGTCATTTTCTTCTCTTTTAATACACTAAAAAGGAAAATAGAGAAAAATATATATTGAATAATAAGTTGGGCATTTTGTTCGTATGTGTTAGTTAGATGGTGAGAGGGAGAAAAATATGAAAAGGAGGAAGAGGGTGGCTGGGGTTGAGAGGAATGATCAATATATCTAACAATGTTTACTCCATGCCTTAATCTGGTGGTGTTGATCGATCATGACTGTATATTTATTTTATATATACACATGTTTATTGATTTTGCAAAATGCAAAGTGGGTTGGTGAAAACTCTTGAATAGTACCAAACACAATAAGAGATATATATTACAAAATTCAAAGTAGAAGGACCTAAGCTTTGCTAGCTTGCTTGCGTCAAATGGATATAATGAACAAGTCCTGGTCTTGTCCAACAATTCCTAAGAGCCTTCCTCTACACTTTTGGTAGGTGCAGTCTCCCTTCTCTTCCAATATATATATATATTGTTCACTCTTACATGACTCTGAATTTGTCATGAGAAATTGGGTCTTTGTCAAAGTAAACGTGGAAAAGCACTCGATTCCAATATTTAGTGTTATGTTTGTTCTTTTTTATATGTTCACTAGTTACATATATTGCTTTCAATATTTGTTGTATGGATGTTGTTGGTTCATCTCCCTAGCTAAGACGTAAATATGGATACTTCATCTCACAATTAAGGAAACGCCTTGGAACATCATCACAAAGTTAAGTACTCTTTTAAATTATTTTGGTGATTTTACACATCACTAAAGTTAAGTCACAAAGTTCTTTGACTCTTAATAGTTGGCTTCAATCAAATAATATTCCAACGTATTGGACGAATCATTGCTTACGAACTTAATTATGAATGATTATGTCATAATTTATAATTCCGCATTGTATTAAAATGTGAACATCCTCTAATTCGGCCGATTTTTTGCAAAAATAATTCTTGAAAATAAATCTAAACGATAAATGATTATGATGATTGAGTTATGTTGTCAATTGATTGATATGAGAATGTTTACATTTTAATACAATATGGACGTCTATATATATGTGTATATATATATATGTGTGTGTATATATATATATACATAGTTTCTCCACTACGTATAGAGGTTCTTACTTTTTAAGATGTAGAATTTTGATCTCAACCGACAGATCTATTTAAATAATTTGATCTAACTACTGAAATCAAAAGTTCACACCTTAAATTAAAATGTCTTTATCAATCTTTTTGGGTAAGACCCAAGGAAGCGTGGGGAAAATAAATTTGGACCAAACAATAAAAAAGTGTGGGAAATTGGAGGGGAAAATTCTCATGAGAATTTGGAGCACACTAGCTAGTACTATATGCCTTTTACAATCCAACACCCCCATGAATTTCTCATTGGCTTCACCTACCCCCCAAAAACAATAGAAGAAGAGTGGGGGTTGTTAGCTAGCTAGTGGTCATGACTTTATCCAAATTGCTCCTATCTGAGTTTTAATTAATTTGTTTGTATCATTTTGTGGCTTTATTGTTTTCCTTGTTGCATAGCAATTGACGTATGCATTTTCCAGTATATATACTACTCATTGTTTTGTTTCAACTTTTCATGCTCATCAGAAGTACGTACATACATTTGAGTCTCGAAAGCTATATATGAATATATCAGACAGTTTTGTCAGCTTTGCCCAGTCAAGGACGACCCAAAACTATATTTTATAAGATTGCAAACTAGGTCAAAATTTTCAATGATAATGATAATCCTATAGGTCGATGAGAACATGCATGCAAAACCCTAAACTAAGCAGTATAACATTACATACCCTAATTAAGGAAAAAGGCACGTTATTATTTATTCTCTAGAAAACGGAGTAAATTGTATTAATTAACAAGCACGAATCAAATTATAAGCATTCGGATTGAGGTTTTTTAACGGTTTGGTTTAGTGTTAACACGATAAGCACCGTACCCTTTAAGAATAAAGACATTTTCGTAAGTTTAAGTTAATTTCTCTGCCCATAATTGAAAAACCCTAATGTTAATATGTCTAATTCCTCGTGGTGATGTTACTTAGTTTTTTTGTTTTTATATATATATATATAATTTTTTTTTTGTTACATTGGAGGAGGGGATCGAACCCCTAACCTAGTCTTATCCTAATCTAATTCTCAACAACTCATTCACCACTTGAGTGTAACGTTATTTTTAACTAAGCTTGATTGTCACTTTTGGTGGCAATTATAATCAGGTGACAAAATTGGTTATTTTGTTAATTAATGGGTCTTAACTGGTCTTCGATCATAACTAACACAAGAGTTAAGAAGTCGTGTTTGATTTTAGCAATCTCCATAAAATTAGCTTAATGATTTTCTTATATACACAAACGAACGTCATACGACACGAACACAACATGATTCGGCAGTTTGCCAAGTCTAAATAAACCCATCTCGAGATTTTAAGTCAACAATTTTCTTCTTTTCAGAAAAGAAAACTTGCAAAAGTCTCGGTTACAACCTTATCCAAATCGATCGAAAAAGAGTCGTCCATACGTGCATGCAACTCTTGAATACTAGCTGTTGAACTAGACTAGATGAGGATCATTCGTGATTGTTCTGTTGCGGTTTTTCTCATCGCTAAAAACCTGTCCATTTGTAACATACATGCGAAGCTGCTGCTTCCCTAAAATCTGCAGTACAAATGGCCTCATCAATACCGTGAACCCTACTTTTCCAATCTGGAAAAAAAAAAGCTCAATGAGATGTGAGATGATTCGATTCAGTTGCCAAATTCCAAAAAGGAAAAAAGAAAGATAAAATCTATCGACATTTATTGAAAAGGAAAAAAAGAACTGGAGCTGAGGATGGAAAAAAGCCACGCCAAACAACCTACCAAACTCCAACCAATAGAATTGGGGTTGGTAGGGTTTTCCATGATAACTATTGTTTGAATATAAAAGAGAAAATGGATTCGCATATTAAATTGCATGCAAAGAAAAGCATGCCATTTTTTTCTTTTGAGAATAACCTTTTGAGGCTTTTGGGTGCTTTCACCTGGAAAAAATTAAAAATGCATGAATCTGACAAAGTAAATTTAGATTATGATCCGTTTGCTTTGCAATAACCTAATTGGGGTTTAGATATAATATAAAGTGCCATGTTAATATTTACAAGAAAGTTGCCATTTAGGCATTTACAGTTACCAAGCCAATCTGTAATTACCCAAACCGGGTACACAAATTGATATACTACGTACACAAATTGATTTACTACGTAACCAATACTTATACTTACAAATACGGACACATGTAATATGTACAATTATATATACACATATTTAATGAAGTGTATGTAACCGAGACTAGGGGTTGTGTGCAAAGAGTCTGTGACATCGAAACTCTAGATTTAGAAGATCGTTAGTCAAGCACAAATAACTGCAATGGGGGAATATTTTTTTTCTTAGTAGTGCCTAGTCTTTGAGCACGTATGTGTACGGTTCTTGTTGTCGCTTACTTTTGGGCTCTTCATCGGTAGCAGATGTTCTAGTCTTTGTTCTTGATCCCGAACTTTCGATAGGTTATTCTGGCTCTTGACTCAAACAGTTTGGCTGCTTTGGAGTTAGGTCTCGTCGGATCGGATCGGGTTCGGTTTCTTTGAAATGCAACGATGGTTTTGCAGTACTTTAGGTTGAAATTTTGTTTGGATGTCCTTGATAAATATGACTCGTTGCTTTCCGTTGTTAGTGATGTTGCTTTTGAGCACTATCCTAGCCAGAGCTGGTAGTTCTACGTAGTGGTGGACCCAAAATTTTAATTATGTGGGGGCGTAAATAGACTAGTTCGCTAAACTAGTTTGTCATCGTACTATATATAGTTGGGCAAATATATTGGTATGTGGAATGAAAAATATTACGTTATGTAGGGGTTGTGTGAAAAGAGTTTGTGACGGCGAAACCTGACGTGACGATAATTTCGCGTTGAAAACATGTCTTCGTATCGTCAAAGATAGGGGATGGTATAGATTAAGGACCGGGGGTTGTCGTACCCAAGGGATTGGAAGGCCCAAAATCCACTCGGTAATTATATGGTAACCAAGTTTCTAGCACTAAAATGATGAGACAAGAGATGGATGGATGCAAAGTGTAGTGGATATACAAGTGAGTGTAGTGATATGTTTTTGGTGTTTTGTGAATAAGTGAGCAATGAAAGTAAATGCAAGAAGTAAACTAATTAAACAAGAGTGATTGGGCTAACAAACTTAATGCACTCTAAATGTAAGAGGAAGAACATGGAAAGATATAGGAATGGTAGAATGATTGAGTTTTCATATCTAATGAACTAACAACTTCAAGCACACACATGTTGAAAAGATTCATGAATTAATCCCCACAGTCCAACATACAATGTTATGCACATGTGTTTTGCAATCTATGGTATGCTTATGCCTTGTTAGGGTCATAAGGCTTAGTCCTTGCATTCAAGTGTGAATGAAGGGTTGAAGCACATGCATCAAAGGATAAACACATAAAACCTAGTTGATAATGGATCAATTTCCGTATCCTACCCTTGATAAGGTTATAGGACCATGTCTTCTAAGTTAACAAGAGTGCCAAGGAATGGTTCACAATGAATTAGTCTTCTCATTCAAGAGTGAATGGAAGGTTGAAGCACCAAGACTTAGGAAATCAAACAAGGTCAATCACAAATTAATCCTCATCATGCTCAATGTCAATTGTCTAGAGTGAGTAAGGTAATCAATCTCACAAACTCAAACAAAGATAGATTAAACACATGCTCATTAATTGATTAGATTCCTAAGCAAGCATCTAACACATGTTGTAATAGGCAATGAACATATCCAAACATCAATCAACATGAATAAACATCAAAGTTATACAATCCATCATCAATGAACTAGGGCATACAACCCTAGTCCCCAACATAAGAATTTATACACACATGCTTGAATCAAACATAAATAAAGATAGGTTAAGAGATTCTCATGAAGACATCCAGCAGGGCCTTGCTGCCCCCAAGAGTTGCTAGCTGCTCCATGCATCACCCTCTTCTTCTCCTTACTCCTTCTTGCTCCAAATTACAAGGTTCATGCAGACCCTTGCTGTTCTTGATGATTCCAGAGCATGTAAGTGCACAAACGATGGTGAAAGTTGGTCCGTAAGGTAAATGGGGGCCTTAGGAACAACTTTCGTGAAGGATGAAAGTCCAAAAAATGGACAGAACTATGAGAAAACTGGCGATTACAGTAGGTAGACGGGTGGTGTCCGTCCGGATTCCCTAATGGAATCCGGACGGAAATGAGGCTGTTCTTGAGTTTTTTGAGAGCTCTTGGCTCAGCTGAATGGGGGGCTGCTGAATGGATGCCCTAATGAGGCAACAACAAGAGTATAAATAGGCAAAGGAAGGGAGAATGAAGGGTTAGGATGAGCTAGGGTTAGATCTAAGGGTTGGATGAATTAAATGAAGGGTAAGGAAGTAAATCCTCATGTGAACAAAAGGAAGGAGTAATTAATGGGTGACCTCACCAAATCTAGTGTGGTGTAGCTGAAAATTAATTGCACATGTGGATGAGTCACAAGGTTGACTTTGCCCTGACTTTGACCGCGACCTTCGGAGTTGACCAAAGGATGATTTTGACCAAACTTCCGGAATTCTTCTTGCAACTCCTTTCCGGGACTTCATGCTGACTTGTTGACGCTCATAAGTCGGGGTTGACCACGAGTTGACTTTTGGTCCTCGGGTTGACTTTTCGTCCTTTAGCCGGAAATCCACAAAAGCTCCCAAATTGCACCCTTTTGCTCCCGATATCCATCCAATGCTCGATTCACCTTTTCTCGGAAGTGGTTTAAATGCGCCAAAATGCACCATATTGTGCCGAATTACATCAACTCACATAAATAACCTAGAAACATGAAAACACATATTAAACACAAGAAAAGGCCTTCGGAGAAGCCTAATTCTCATGATTAGGAATGCAATTAGCACGATAAATATGTGCCAATCAAAACCCTAGATTTAAAAGATCGTTAGTCAAGCACAAATGACTGCAATGGGGGAATTTTTTTTTCTTAGTAGTGCCTAGTCTTTGAGCACGTATGTGTTAGGTTTTTGTTGTCGCTTACTTTTGGGTTATTCTGGCTCTTGACTCAAACAGTTTGGCTGCTTTGGAGTTAGGTCTCGTCAGATCGGATCGGGTTCGGTTTCTTTGAAATGCAACGATGGTTTTGCGGTCCTTTAGGTTGAAATTTTGTTTGGATGTCCTTGATAAATATGACTCGTTGCTTTCCGCTGTTATTGGTGTTGCTTTTGAGCACTATCCTAGCCAGAGCTGGTAGTTATACGTAGTGGCGAACCCAAAATTTTAGTTATTTGGGGGCGTAAATAGACTAGTTCGCTAAACTAGTTTGTCATCTTACTATAGTTGGGCAATCTTTCTATAGTTGGGCACCAGAGCTGGTAGTTCTACGTAGTGACGGACCTAAAATTTTAGTTATGTGGGGGAGTAAATAGACTAGTTCGCTAAAGTAGTTTGTCATCGTACATTCGTACTATAGTTGGGCAAATATATTGGTATGTGGGGGCTTATAGGCATGTAGGATGCTAGAGCAGCAGCTAAAATAGCTGAAAAGCTAAACATGCTCTCTAAAATAGCTAAAAAGCTAAAATATAGAGTATGCTAAAAATGCTCTATATTATTATGGAAAATACTCTCATCCAAATTAGTTTGGATGAGCCCGTCCAAACTATACATTTTTGCGTATATTTGGCTTTGTATTTTCATAATCTAACAATTTATCTTTTAAATCACCCATTAAAGATCATCTATGCAAAAATTTAATCAAATTAAAGATGGTTTGATTATCCAATTATATCAAACAAATGGACGGTTTAGGTGAAAGCTAACATTCTCATAACAACTGTTCATTTGTTTGATATAGTTGGATTAAAAAACGATCTCCTAATTTATTGATTTTTTTTAGAGATGATTTTTAAATAGTAATTTATAAGATGAATGGTTGGATTATGAAAATATAATGTGTAATGAGCAAAAATTGAATGATTTTGGATGGGGCTCATCCAAATAAGTTTGGATGAGAGTATTTTTCTATTATTATTCTTGAATCTACATGACCTTGAACGGTTCTCAATCAATCACTATTCTTTCTCTCAATTCTTAAAATACCTTCGACTAATCACAACTGGTGCGCCCCAGGTAAAATATCAAAAAATTAATATTTAATTTAACACTTAAAGTAAATAATAGCCAAAAAAAATTATTTTTCCCTAATTGTTATAAGCTTCTATATGCAAAAAATATTTGTAATTTCTTTTACATGCAAACCCACGTGTCATCAAAGCCTCGGTCACCTATCTTATATAAGCCGGTCATTCTCGGTCCTCACTCGATCACTATTTCTTCTCTCAATTGCCTCATTTTCATTGTCGCTCTCATTTTTGTAGAATTTTTTTTATCCTCACCCCACCCAATTCTTGATGCCAGTGATTGAGATTCGACCCTATAACCTCCACGTGGTCAGTTATTCCAAATAACCAACAGGCCACGGCTCATCGGCTCCACAATGTTAGTATATATGTTGAATTTCATTGTTTGATTTTCATTGTTTAACAAAAGTAATAAAGACGGCAGCTGTCAAATGGAAAATATGAAGGAATATATGAATGGGGAGTTCGGGAGGTGAATATTTTTGGGTGAAGAGATATTTGATTTTATTATTATTATTATTATTTTGCAATGATATAGCAGAGAGTGGAAATTTTTCTATGTTGGTTCACCTATAATGGGTTCGCAATTGCCGCCACCTGTCCTATCCTATCGTAAGTCTCACCTCTTACAGAGAGTGCAGGGTGAGTAGGACAATAGAACGATGGGTTAGTTGAAACCCTCATGCGTCCGTTGGATCTACACGACCTTAAACACTCCTCAATCGATCACTATTCTTTCTTTCAATTCTTAAAATACCTTCGACTAATCAAAACTGGTGCGCCCCAGGTAAATTATCAAAAATAAATATTTAACTTAAAACTTCAAGTAAATTTTAGCCTAAAAAGAAAAAAAAATCACAAAAGTGCCCTTGGCTCTTTATTTTAATTTGTTTTTTCAAAGTTTTCAATATATTATTTATTAATTTATTTTTTGGAGATTTTATTTTTAGATACAATGAATAATTGCAAAGCTGATACAATAATAAGTCGATGAATGTGAATAGATATTTACCCTGGTGTATTAGGTAAGTTAATAAATGTATACCGGTATGCGGATTTTACATATGTTACTGTTTTTTTTCTTTGGTCAAACCTTTTTACTTTCTCATTACTAAGTGGATTTTTTTTTTTACTAAGTGGATTTGATTAAGTTAATGATGATTGTCCTTAATCACTTTGTTAATTATTGTAGTCGAAAATTAAGATATGACGTGCTGCTTTCGTGCCCCTCATCCCTCCTCACCAACCCCCTCTTCCCCTTTCTCATTGACAAGTACAACCCCGCGTTTTGAACCCCACCTAATATACACATCCCCTTCCCAAAAAAAAAAAAAACCACGCGTCACCAAATCAGCCGTTGGAGGGTGTGCAGATCCAACGGCCGCGTGCGGATTTCAACTAACCCATCGGCCTACCCACCCCCGCACTCGATGTGGGATGCCCGCCTATATAAACAAGCCCATTATTGGTGAACCAACTCAGGAAAGATTTTCACTCTCTCCTTCCTTGATCACTAAACAAAAAAAAAAAAACAGTCCGAAAATCTCTCCGGCCTCGAAAAACTCACCTCACCAACTCCCTCGCCCGCATTTCTTCGCTTCCGGCCACCGTCGGCGCTGTCGTGTTTGTTTTCCCGGCAAGAAATCAATCCAAGGCATTAATGGAGTCTTATAAAAACGGCGACGGGGCAATCGAGTCATTTTGCGAAGGACACGACCCTCTGAACTGGAACATGGCCGCGGAGTCGCTCAAGGGGAGTCACGTTGACGAGCTGAAGCGGATGGTCAATGATTACCGGAAGCCGGTGGTCAAGCTCGGAGGTGAGACCCTCACGATAGGACAGGTGGCGGCAATTGCTACCCACGACACAGGGGTGCGCGTGGAGCTGTCGGAGGAGAAGCGAGCTGGGGTGAAGGCCAGCAGTGACTGGGTGATGGATTCAATGGGGAAGGGTACAGACAGCTACGGTGTCACCACCGGGTTCGGTGCAACCTCGCACAGGAGGACCAAAAACGGAGGAGCTCTTCAGAAAGAGCTGATTAGGTAATTTCCCTTTTAATTGACTACTAATTTCCCTTTTAAGTTGTTTAGAGTCTTGTACCAATTTAAAATCTAACGAGAAAATAACTTAATAAATAAGTACCATTCCAATTTTATCCTCTAATAAAAATCTTACTAGTCACGTACGTACGAATTTTGACGGCTGAAATTGCCCTTTTTGTTTTTTATTTCCATGTTTTGTGTGCTTTCTGTGACCGGTCAAAAATGCTTGAGATATACGTATAAGCAACATACCAAAAATACTTGATCACAAAACTGTTTTTATCTTCTTATGAACCGGCACACTAATCGTATAGCTCACTCTTTAGCGAGTCATGTCTATGAGACAACTGTAAACAATTACCCTATGAGACAACTGTAAACAATTATTGGTTTTCACACGCTCTTGAATTTATTCAGGATGTCATTACTTTCGATTGTAACTCTTCTTATGGTTGCAATAAAATTTGCTTATTCTAAAAAAATAAACACCATTGTCATTTAGTCATTTTTCAGTTTTTCACAAAGCACCAGCACGTGCATATAACAGGCTATGCACGTGGTTACAAGGAACAATAGACCATCATTTTGTGTGCACATGCATCACCATCTGATCCAATATGGATCCATAATGGTATTGTTTCAAACCTTCACCTACACGGCTACACCATAAGTTATAAGGTCTATTCTTTTTGTTGTGGATTTAGGAGTTTATTCACGTGATTAGTTATGCAAGAATTTCTCAAATTTTGTTTGATTTTGTTACTTAATACTCAAGCTAACTTGTTTGTCACTGATTGTTTTTGTTGGACAGATTCTTGAATGCCGGAATCTTTGGCAGCAGCTCTACCCACACGTTGCCTCACACCGCCACAAGAGCAGCGATGCTAGTGAGGATCAACACCCTTCTCCAAGGCTACTCGGGTATCAGGTTCGAAATCCTCGAAGCCATAACCAAATTCCTCAACGGCAACATTACCCCATGCCTTCCTCTTCGGGGTACCATCACTGCTTCCGGCGACTTGGTTCCCCTCTCGTACATTGCGGGGCTTTTAATAGGCAGGCCCAATTCAAAGTCCGTCGGGCCCAACGGAGAGACCCTAAGCCCAGCTGAGGCCTTTAAGCTAGCTGGGATTGATGGTGGTTTCTTTGAGTTGCAACCCAAGGAAGGCCTTGCTTTGGTCAATGGCACTGCTGTTGGGTCTGGTATGGCTTCTATGGTGCTGTTTGAGGCCAACACTCTAGCTGTTCTCTCCGAAATCATGTCAGCAATTTTCGCCGAAGTTATGCAAGGAAAGCCGGAGTTTACAGATCACTTGACCCACAAGCTTAAGCACCACCCTGGCCAGATTGAAGCTGCAGCCATAATGGAACACATTCTTGATGGAAGCTCTTATGTGAAAGAAGCGAAAAAGCTTCATGAAATGGACCCTCTTCAAAAGCCTAAGCAAGACCGATATGCTCTAAGAACCTCCCCACAATGGCTAGGTCCACAGATCGAAGTGATCAGGGCAGCAACCAAAATGATTGAGAGGGAGATTAACTCTGTCAACGACAACCCATTGATCGATGTCTCGAGGAACAAGGCATTACATGGTGGAAATTTTCAAGGAACCCCAATTGGTGTTGCCATGGATAACACCAGACTTGCCATTGCCTCAATTGGGAAGCTCATGTTTGCCCAATTCTCCGAGCTTGTCAATGACTACTACAACAATGGCTTGCCTTCGAATCTCTCAGGTGGCAGCAACCCAAGTTTGGACTACGGGTTTAAAGGTGCGGAAATCGCAATGGCATCTTACTGCTCAGAGCTTCAGTTCCTTGCCAACCCTGTGACCAACCATGTCCAGAGTGCTGAGCAACACAACCAAGATGTTAACTCCTTGGGATTGATCTCCTCTAGGAAAACATCAGAGGCTGTGGACATTTTGAAGCTGATGTCATCCACATTCCTAGTTGCATTGTGCCAAGCTATTGATCTGAGGCATTTGGAGGAGAACTTGAAGATCGTTGTCAAGACTACTGTAAGTAATGTGGCCAAGAGGACCCTGACTGTTTCCCCCAACGGCGAGCTTCACCCCTCTAGATTCTCCGAGAAAGACTTGCTCACAGTCGTGGACCGCGAGTACCTTTTCTCCTACATTGACGACCCCTGCCTTGCTACCTACCCATTGATGCAGAAACTGAGGGCAGAGCTAGTCGAACATGCTTTGAAAAATGGTGAGAGAGAGAGGAGTGCAAACACTTCCATCTTCCACAAGATTGCTGCTTTTGAAGAGGAGCTGAAGACCATCTTGCCCAAAGAAGTCGACAATGCCAGGACCGAAATCGAGAATGGGACATCAGAAATCCCAAACAGGATCAAGGAATGCAGGTCTTACCCATTGTACAGGTTTGTGAGGGAGGAGTTGGGGACTGCTTTGTTGACCGGTGAGAAGATCAAATCACCTGGCGAAGAATGTGACAAGGTGTTCAATGCAATCTGTGCCGGAAAGCTGATTGATCCTCTGCTGGAGTGTTTGAAGGAGTGGAATGGTGCTCCCCTGCCTATATCTTAAGTACTGCTTTTGGCTGAAATTGGTTTTATTAATTTTCTTGTTCTAATATTTTATGGTGTCTATACTCTGTACAAGGCTGGGGCCTTGAAATTGAACTGAAGAGTCTGTTTTTTTTATTTTTTTAAATTTCTTTACCGCTGCTTATAATGGTGTCCTTGTAACAGTTGATCTTGAACAGATCAGAAAAAATGTATTATAGGCAAAAAGGCACAAAATGTGTCTTTTTTCAGTAAAAAAATACAAGTGTCTTCATTTCTTTAAACTCTCTCTGTCTCTATATATAGTTGTGATAAAATTCAGCAAGTAATTCCACATATAAGCTAACTGATCTTGATAGTAAAAATCTAGTTCTCAAGAGATAGATTTACCACACAATTAAAGAACTGAGTCAATAAAATCCAATAGGTGGATTCTGTTTAAAGAAGAGCATGAAACATATAAAGAAAACAAGGGAAAAACAGAATGATGGAAACTGAGAGATCCAGCTCCCATTTTGCCTTTGGTGAGATTTGATATTAAAGTGTGCAGCTACCTTATTATAAACCAAGTCCAATTAATATAAAAAAAGAAAAGTTTGATTTGATGATTCTTTGGATAGAAATGGTCAACATGTAGTTTTTTTCAACACTCTTTGGTAGGTGATCATTGTCAACAGGCTAGAAGGTTGAGGGGTTTAGGTGCACCAATCCGGCCGGGGATGGAAAAGGCGGGGCTTGTGGCGGCTTTGGCCTAACCTGTGACGGGTTATTTTTTTTCGAAGCTACTGAACTATTGTAATTACGAACTTTTTGTTAAGGGCTGCAAATTAGCTAGTGATAATCAAAGTTTCTACGTACTCATATTGGATGTAGAGCTATGGAGGTGGTATCAAAATGTTTGGCCGAGTCTATAAGTGAGATTATTGTTGCGTTATTTTAATTTATTTCCCTTAGCTAATAGATAGCGCGAATGTAACGAGACAACTCATAGGCTTGTTTAATTTACTTAACCTCATAGCCTTAAGTTTCTTCTATGGTTCAATATACCTATTCTACAAATTGAATTGTAAAGCTTGCTTGATGAATAAACTTGTTTACTTAATTCAACTTCTAAAGTTCTAATCCAGAAAATAAAGAAACTCTTTGGTAGGTGAGGGTGAATTGGTTAAGGTCTCAATCAAGTATTGTCCAAAAAAAAAAAAAAAGGTCTCAATCAAGTACAACCCACTATCAATAATTCAATATAATAGCTTCTAAAGTTTGGTGGGAAGTGATGGATTTGTTATTGTAATGGGTGGAAATTAATATTCTAAAGCAGCAAAAGGAGAAAAAATTTAAAGTTATCCATGAACATTAGCAAGAATTAATTAATTCATTAAACAACATTGAACTATATGATTCAAACCTAGACAAACAAGAAACAAGGAAATCAAAGATCAGAGAATTGAGAGATGATGATACCTAGCTAGTTAGGGGGGGGGCATGCGATTTGTGGGCGGCGAATGACATAGATGAGGCTTGAGAGTAGAGAGCATTGTGTTTAAGAGGATTATTAAGGACAGAGTAAAACTTTTTCTAGGGTTTGAGCTATTTTCAGTTAGACAATTTCTAGATTTTCTAATGAGAACATATATATATATATATTTTTTTTAAAGAGTAGTGCTAGAGATCCCAAATATTTATACCAAATTTCTATCCCAAATAACATGGCCTCTGATGTGTCGTCTGATGTGGCATTTGACATGGCAAATGCATGCTACAGGGCTATTTTTATTTCTTTATCTTATTTCAGCATATTATTTTATTAAATTTATTTAAATTAGCATATTATTAATCAATAAAATGGAACATTTTTAGCAAAAGAATGAAAACAAAAGAAGGAAAATACAATATTGGGATCCAAATGGAGGACATCCCGTCGAAGAATAGAAAGAACAGAGAATAATTGGGGGACATCGAATCAATAATGATTTCCCCAATTCTAGCTCTATTGGCGGCCTTCTTAAGGAGATGGGAAGGGGGAATCAATGGTTGTTGTGACTGGAAATAAACTTGTGGTGTATTTTGAAAAAAAGGAATAGCAGCCAAGAATTCAACACTGTAAGGTCAATTTCTAGCAAGGCATACCAGTAATGCTACCATGATTTGAAATCTCTCACACCAGACACTACGATTGATAAAGATGAGAATTGTTTGGTTACATGAGAGATAATGCTTAGCTTATGCTTCCATATTTCCATTTAGAATCATTTGGTGAAGAATTTTCTCGATAATGAAGGACCAAACCCTAAGTTGGAATATATCATCAATTTATTTATTTTTATTACTCTTGGCCTTCCCATTAGACTTGGGCTGTTCCACCTTCCCACTTGAAGCAACAGTAACCTTCCCACTTGAAGCTTCACCACCACCCCATACATTCTTTGACAACTCGAAAACCTTCACATCATGAGGCTTAGTAGGATTGTACTTCTTCTTCTTCACATTGTTCTGGAACTTCTTCCTCATCCGGCGAAGCTTGTCTTGCAATTGGATCTTGATAACTTCGACCTTCAACGATTTCTTGATAAATCCATGAAAATGCATTCATGTCTGAATTAATAAGGGTCCGCCCCTTTCTTGGTAGTGTACTCAATCATGCCTTTCAGGATCGTTATCTCATCTTCATCGCTCCAAACCCCAAGTTGGAATATAAAATTAATTTATTTTAATTATTATTTTCTATTTTAAATGACAAAATTAAAAGCTATTTAATTTAATTTAAAGACATGTCATAATGTCCTATATGTTAAAAACGATTACGTGGCTGATGCCATGTCATTTGGTATTCAATTTTGGTAAACTTATTTGGGATCTCAAACATTTTTCTTTTTTAAAAAGGATCAGTTAGGAATAAAAAAAATTAACTGAATAATTGGGAAAAAAGTCTCCGAAATTATCCTTACTAGCCTCATAGTCTCACATACCCGTACGATGCACGTATTATTGGTGAAGAGAGGAATAACGTAAAAGTTTCCTTGTTATCTATTTTTTCAAGTTTTTTTTTGTTTTTTTTTTCATATTTATATTTTTTGTTTTTTACCATAATAACTTTTTAAAATTATTTTATTATTATTTTTATTTTATATTATGAAAGGTATTATATGCGCTTCATAATTTGGTGAAGTCTTTGACACCAAACTTTACACTTCCATTTATAGTAGTAGAGAACTAGAGATAAGTTTTCACACTTTTCAGTTACTACACTACTGGAATGTGTTTAAAGCATTTGGGGGAAACAGTAGTGTTCACATGCTCAGTAAAATCAATGCTCAGTCATGCTCAGCCACCGTTGGATTTAAATCCAACGGTGGCTGAGCATGACTGAGCATTGACTCTACTGAGCATGTGAATACTACTGTTGGTGGAAAACCTACAATTCAATGACCTAACTACATTAGGGCTACAACAAAAGAATTTATATTTAATTTTTTTTTTTCAATGAGGGCAATTCCTCTACCGTTAATCTCTATGCTTAGTTGCTTACTTCATCCGTCGACTCTTGTCACTTGAGCTATAATCCGATACAATATCGATCATTTTTACTTGTCACAAGTTCTGTAACTATACTCATATACGAAAAGTGAATCTAAACTCAATTCTTTCTTCGCATAGTGTTAATAAGGAAAACAAAACAAAAAATGAAAGTTAGAAACAAAATGAAGACCTATCTTCACATATCTAACTAGTTGATAGAAATTACACATGGTTTTCGATGTATCTATTAGGTAAACAAACACAATAACCATTTTTATTTTTGTAGCAACTCAATCAATATTGATTCATTGACCCAAAAACAATATAAATGATTAGCACAACCATATATAGGGAGGCAAATTTCATAGCCGATTCTTGTTTGCGCTAATTTAGGCTGTTACGATACCATTTTCGTTGCATTCCCTTTTCGGAAATCCTCACCCTTTCGATTTTGTTTAGGGAAAAAAATCAGTCTTCATAACTAATAAAGACATACTTTTTTTCGCATTCAAATTAATGATTTATTCTTAACAAAAACTAAGAAAAGAAAAAGAAGAAGAAGCATAGTGCCATAGTGTTGTGTGAGTGGGTTGGTGCAAAAATTAAAAAATAAAAAAGAGAAAGGAGTTGGGGGTTGGTGACGTTCAGTGACGTTTCACCTCCAAATCTCCACGTATATGTGACCTTACCAACACTATAAATACCTCGCAAACGATCTCCCTCACTTCATGCTTAGCTCGACCTCTTTTTCTCTCTTAATACAACTCAGAACTCTCTCAATTTCCTTCAATGGCGTACGAGCGAATTCTGTTGGGGATGGGCAATCCCCTTCTTGACATTTCTGCTGTTGTAGACGAAGATTTCTTGAAAAAGTAAGCCCCTTTTTTCGCTTTAATTACACTTCCCACCCACTGTAACTCTTTGGTTGCTCAGAAAATGCAGGAATGCTAATTATTTCGGATCTGTTCTTGTAAAGTTTCAATCTTTATTGTGATTAGCTTAATGGGTATTGCCTCTTTTGTGATTGTGTTGTACGGGACAAGCTCACGTAGATAGATCTGAGACTTAAAAGAAAAATAAGCAGATCTGAATGGTTTAGTGTTCTTTGTTTTGTTTGCTGGGCTTAAATCAAGACCGTCATTCAATTCCCACATGGTTTTAGCTGCCCAGATGAGCATTGATTGAGTTCTTATTAGTATGGATCTGTTTTGATATAGTGAATATGTTTGGGACTGTGTGCTTTATATATATAGTATTGAAATGGTTTTTCTTTTGGGTTTTCTTTATTGTTCCATTCAATTTTATTTCTTTTTCTTTTGATCTCTGTGACCATGCATTATATGCATTGTATGGAATGGAGACCTAATTGAATTGATTGGTTTGTTGACAGATACGACATCAAGCCGAACAATGCTATTCTTGCAGAGGACAAGCACCTGCCCATGTAATTTTAGTTCTTACGTTTTTTTTTTACTTTCTTTTTTGCTTCAGTGTGTAACTTTTAGATGTTAACTTAAAAAGGGATGCGAGTTTTCCGAGTGGTTAATTTGAACATGAGATCATATTTGCTTTATGGCATTTGCAACTTCCTAAAGTATTGCACTTTTCTGATACAATCTTATCTTATGGTTATGGGGATGGTTTTTTAAAGGTATGATGAATTGGCTGCCAAGGGAAACGTGGAGTACATTGCTGGAGGTATTGTGACAATTTCTTCTCTTTGGGTGATTTCATATTTCATTATCTAGTTTACAAAGCTTGCGTGATAATGATGCCTGTTTTACCTCGTAAACGGTTGACTAATGTACTATATGTTCATTGTTCTATCTTTAGGTGCTACTCAAAATTCAATCAAAGTTGCCCAGGTTTGTTTATATTTTATTACAGAACTTTATATTCTAATGTAATGATCTGCTTAATTATATAGAATCTTGCTAAAATCTCTAAATTTGTTTGTCATATTGTTATAGTGGATGCTCCAAGTTCCTGGTGCAACTAGTTACATAGGATGCATTGGGAAGGACAAGTTTGGCGAGGAGATGAAGAAAGATTGTAGAAATGCTGGTGTTAATGTGAGTTTCTCTACATATTGACCTACCCTACTTATCTTTCAGCTATTCATACTTTTTTCACCGCATAATATTATCTACACTTGTATGCAGGTACAATATTATGAAGATGAAAAAGCTCCAACAGGCACATGTGCTGTTTGTGTAGTTGGTGGTGAGAGGTAAGTTTCACATCTTGTATGCTCTAAAATGGTCCAAGTAGAGTTAAATTTGTCACATCTCCCTTGAAGCTGCATTTGCAATTTTTAAATGCCAATTTGTTGCTCTACAACACAATTTCCTAGCCATCTCATGCTGCTATTCTTTTAATCTTATAGTTGGCCTTTGTGTTCTGCATTTAGATTTCACTTGTGGCTTGATGAACAAAAGGATACCTGCATATAGTTGTGTTTTATTTTCCCCTGAACTTGTCCTGCTGTTTGTTATACTTTGCTGGGCTAAATTTCTTGGAACCAACAATTGTACAGGTCTCTTGTTGCTAACTTATCAGCTGCAAATTGTTACAAATCTGAGCATTTGAGGAGACCAGAAAATTGGGCCTTGGGTATTGCTTCCTTTGCTCTCTTTCTAATTCAAATTTCTCCTGTTCGCTTAGTTTTGTTCATATATTCTCGGAGACTCATGTTTATATAAAATCACACGTGAACAGTGGAAAAGGCAAAATACTTCTACATTGCTGGGTTTTTCCTTACCGTATCTCCAGAGTCAATTCAGCTTGTTGCTGAACATGCAGCTGCAAACAATAAGGTATGGATAATGTAGATTTTTTTTTGGACTGAGTATCAACAATGTAGTTGGATCTTTTTCTCTTCTTATTGTTGAATTCAGTAGCTTCAGCAGCCTTCTGTTGCGTTTGCAGGTCTTCATGATGAATCTTTCTGCCCCTTTTATATGTGAGTTCTTCAAGGATGTGCAGGAGAAAGCCCTGCCGTAAGTCTTTCACATCCATAGAATCTCTTCGTTGTTCATGATGTTCTCAGAGGAGAGTTCTGAATTGCCTTTTTGTGTAGGTACATGGACTATGTTTTTGGGAATGAGACAGAAGCAAGAACCTTTTCCAGGGTTCATGGGTGGGAGGTAAATTACTCTATCTTTGGTCTTTCATCTTTGATAGCAGAACTTGCAACATACCAGTCACTTATTATGCCTTTCACAATCAGACTGAAAATGTCGAGGAGATCGCTATAAAGATTTCCCAGTTGCCCAAAGCATCAGGGGCGCACAAGAGGATTACTGTTATCACACAAGGTGCAGATCCTGTTGTGGTTGCTCAGGATGGGAAGGTGAAATTATATCCTGTGATCTTGTTACCAAAGGAGAAGCTGGTTGATACCAATGGAGCTGGTATGTGATCTTTTATCCCTCACTGTTATTGGATCTTGTTTATATTTTATTTTGTTAAGAAGTGGAGTAGCTTTTAAAATCTAATGAGTGAGTAGCGAGGGTGTTGTACAATATAACATGACCCAATTAGGTCAGTATCCGGTTTTCAATTAAAGAAAAAGAGAACTATAATAGCATTGTTACTTACCATTTTTAGGTAAGTATAAGCTTTTGAAAATATCATCAGCTGTTAGTAATGGAGTGATGAGTTATCGATGGTATTGCACTCTTGGTGAAATACTTAAGTGAGAAATCTGGAATACAAATCATGAACAGTTGAATACCTGCTCAATTCCAATTTCCAATTAACAAATACCTTCTTGTCGCAGGTGATGCATTTGTTGGGGGATTTTTGTCTCAGCTGGTTCAAGAGAAGCCCATGGAAGACTGTGTTAAAGCTGGTTGTTATGCAGCAAATGTTGTCATCCAAAGGTCAGGCTGCACATACCCAGAAAAGCCTGATTTCCATTAGGCTCATTTCTCAACAGTTCAGCTCCTTCTATTTTATTTTTGTGGCAGAGTTGGATTTCTTTCGCGATTTCTTGCCAATGTAATTGTGGCTACCTGCAGCCTGTCTCCCAAACCCATTTATCTGGTATAGGGGTTTATTGTGTTGATGTTAGTTTGGCTTGTGATACTTATCACAAGAAGATGGCATCGCTATATCTTTATATTTATATCGAAAATGCTGAACAAGATAATTTCCATAGTCTGTTTCCATATTCCTATTTTCCTTGTCTGAAAATTACATGAAGCTGTGAAGTTGACTCTGCGTGGATATCAATTTATCATTTTGAAATTGAAGTACAATAGTACATCATAGTCATTCAATTTATAGATTAGTCTAATTGCAGATAGATGCTTTGACTCAAGGAAGCTATACGCTTGCAAAATCTGGAAATGACTCAAAGCCAGACGTATATAACTAGGAATATGCCCTAATACAATCATCAAGGAACATAGACGGGAGTTCCTACTCTAGCATCCTAGGCATGAAGTGAGGTGGGTGCCTAACCAACAATATGGTCATGAGGTGAGATGAGGTCGGTGCCTAACCAACAATATGATCATGAATCATGATGTGAGGTGAGGTCACTGAGGTGGGTGCCTAACAAAATGGTTTAGGAATGGAAAATTTGACTTGTTAAATATATGGTGGAGTTTTGCAGTATCAGAATTTTGCCCACAAAGTTGCATCTCCATCTTACCTACAAATCTCAATTCTTATTGTAGCCTAGGCTACGAGTGAAGGAAGCTTTATATTTATGACAATAGGATGGACTAGCTAATCACCTAAGCCTTATTTAGTTAGGGATTTGATTGTGCTTGATGTAAATTGACCGATGAACTAAAAATCATGTATATAATATACACAGAGAATAACCAAACTGATTTGGGTTTTATTGTGACTTTTCCTTTAGATATATAGTTATTCTAGTTGAGAAAATAATAGTTCTTTCCTGATGAGACATCAAATTGAGCAATCCCTTTTCTGTTCACATTAACTCTATATATTGCATTGATGAAAATGCTGAAATACATATTGCCTTTGAACAGGTTAATTAAATAGTTAAATATATATCTGAGCTTGATTATCTAAGTAATAAGCTAGAAATTCTTGCACTTAAGACAACAACTTATCTAGACTCTACAGAGAGATCAGATCATCAGATGAACTAGCTTAATTACCTTATGAGCAACACAATTGATTGCTCTGCTAGACAATGTACAAGCACAACACAGATTATATAGCAGCAGATTTTCTCTCATATCTTATCTTCCCTGGAAAAACAAGCGCATCATAGACAACGAACACCTTCGATCTAGTACTTCAGAGCTAATGCACTGAAGAACGCTGAGGAACATGTACTCGTTGCAAGGAATACAGAGTTTCGATGAGTTGGTGGAAAACTGAAACACTTCCTCAGCTTGATCGAGCAGTGCCCGGAACAAAGGGTGGTTGAGTAAGGTAACCTTGATCACAAATCTCTTGTACTCTTCACCAACATAGACCACTAGGTGACCTTTTGGGACATCTTTGGGGATATTATAGTAGTCCTCTCCAGAATGTAAACAAATATGATCCCAAGATGCATACTTTAGTACTCTAGCACTAGCTTTTCTGTACCCACTAAAGCATTTCTTGAGAAACTTGCTCTTCATGATCAGCATCATCAACATTGAGAGACAGATAGAAGAGAGGGGTATGTTTAGTTTAAGTGTACATGTGGAAGCAAACTTAAGATTTATAGAGGGGTGTGATCGAGTGGGTTTGCAACTAATTTTCTATAAAGACTGTAGTAGCTACTCTGTGGGAGAGGCTGAATAGATAAATGAGATGATTATTAAAGAAAAAAAGATGGGATGTTTTTCATGTAATTACTAATGGGATCCATGACTAATAACGGATCGATGATTAGTAAACTTAATTATGTGGTCAACTACTAGATCATTATTCATCGATCACTTGCCATTAGTGAGTTCTTAATTTCTGAATTAGCAAGACCTTATGTTACAAAGTGCAAGCAGGAAGAACAGCAATGAAATAAGAGGACTGGATCCAAGTATGATTAATTCCAAGAACAACCCAGCTTTATCACCAACACACATTAATAGTCTACTTGGTCTTTTTTATTAAACAATGATGCTTTATTGGGTTAAAAAAAAAGTATATGATCGACAATATACTGGGACATGTCAATTAATTTGGAATCATGATCGATAAGCTAGCACACAGATTGCAGTCAAAGACAAAATTTTCCCTGCTAATAAGTTGCCAAGTTGGTATGAAGCTAGTATGAGATCCTCAACAAGACACATGCATCATTCAAATTAAAAGCCAACAGATTTCAAAACTTAATTGGATTCATGTGGATTGTTACCTCTCCCTGACACTTCCGTCATAGAACGGTCGGAGAGGTTACAATATATTATTGCATGCATTATCCTTTTAGCCTTGGTTTGCAGAGTTAGAGATTCCCAGGGTTGCACAAACCAGTTAAAGATTGAAATCTTAGTTCCATGTCTTGGCCAGCATATTTCCTAATAGTGCATGTATTGTAGGCGAATCATGCATTTTCCGAACGAACATAAAAAATGCATTTCAAAGAAGCTAATTTCGAAACAAACTAGAGCGAACAATATTGTGACTATCAATTATATACAGGGCAAGATTTAAGATTAGTGTGATTTATTCTTTTTTCAAATTCTCTATGACTATGAGTTGTATGGTATCATTCAATTTGATTTCAACTTCCATGCATCCTACATTCATGATATTTAAATAAATAAATGCATGTGATTTGGCAGTATAAAGAAAGGGAAAATAGCTTTTAAAGGCCATGTATGTGCCCTTGTATAGCTTATCTACACATAAATATATACATAATAACACTTAATTCTTGTTGAGTTGAGGGGGTAGGCTAGGGTACGGTAATGTATGCCATACTCCCATTTACAATTTTTTGAACAAAAAATTACATCTAATTGAACCAAAATTACTACATTGACAACAAAGTTACCACATTCGTTTTACACTATTTACATATAATTGAACCAAAATTACAACTTTGACAACAAATTGTTCATAAACTTGTAACAAGGTCATAAATGAAGTAATTACCTCTAATAGAACAAAGATTACACAAAAAAAGACTCGTTATCATAATAACAACACAAAAAAAGACTCTTGTTATATTTGTTATATTTATAATGACAACACATTTTGTTGTTACATTTTCTTACAATAGAAACGGTGGAGCAGATCGAATCTGAGCAGTGGCCATCGCAGCTTGAGGTAATTTCAGTAGAGTACGTGCCGCTTTCTTGAATTAATTCACAGCCGTAGATTTTGAGCGTGGTCTCCGTGGCATCATCTATGCCGTTCGTTCTCGACGGAGAGTTGTGTAATTCCTCATCGGTGAGGTAGAACGTGTCTAGTGCCGTGTATGTCATCGTTAAACCCCTCCTTTAGAGTAAATTAATAGGGTACGTTTATATATAGAGCACCCTATATATATAAGCCTAATCAAACTAGGAAACCTAAATCCGCTCCTTGTAAACCAAGGCAAGAATATATCCTTATTCAAATTAGCAAAGTTAATCCAAATTATAGAGTACTGCATGCTATTAAACACCCTACTCGATCTCAGAACTCACTATACCCTAAATATAGGATTAGAATCATGCATATTGCTTTTCTAATTACTTGTTCTGCATGCAAGTAATCAGAAGATTTGGCAAAATTGGTTGATGAAATATGCTAACCTTAAATATAATACAAGTATAACGGTACCAATGGTACGTGAACAAAGTACCCTATTTCTTAGCAAAAGAAGAAAAAATCAAAATCAAAATTGACCCTACAAATCTTGGTCAACTAAGGGGTCTAAAATTATGACCTTTGTTAGAAATTTTGGAGACCTCCAATCATCTAGAATTTATAATCCTAACCTCATGCATGGTTCACCATGTTTTGCTCCAAACCGCTAATTAGAATCGATCTGAAACTAATTTTTCACCCCTTATAAAAACCAAAATCATCCTAAATCTTATTGCATGTAGTTGATTCATTTTCCAACGACGTCTCAATTAGCGAGAAGAATTAACCCTAGCTCACAAGTTAACAATAGGATCAACAGCCGGAGATTAGATCAGAAAGATCGATAAGATGACCGAGAAAACCACCATTAACATTCCGGTGAAGCTTCTGATCATGATCTGGGTGGTAGTTGTTATTGGATATTGCAGCAATAACATGCGTGTGAGTGAAGCAGCAGTCTCAGAATGTGCGAAGCCATGCATGCCGGTATGTCTGAAAGAGGAAGGTGCAACTCTTCATATCTGTGAGATTGCTTGTGAGAATTATTGCAAACAGATCCGTGGCAGTCACGGTGGTTCTACTTAATTATATTCTATGAAAATAATAATTTTCACAGTTAATAATGGTGGATTATTGTACGTATATACATGTATATAAGGATTGCAGTACGTACGTCCACACACCATTTGCATTTTCATCGGATATTTATTTTTCAATCTATTACTTATAATGTAACTACTGGCCGGAATTTTGTGATCGATTACCAAGCATAGCGGTAGCTGGTTGATATTATGGTAGTTGTAACTTGCAAGAGATGCAAATACTGGATATGGTTATTTAATTTCTAGGATTTGCCTATTGAGAAGATTCGATATGTAACTTTGATGGAACACTTTTACCGACGAATATGTCGTCGGCAGAGGTAATGTAAATTTTTTATTAACTTTTTTGTTAATGTACTTTCTATTCCCAATTTCCCACTTACCAAGCGGTCCAAAGAAATGAGGCAATATATGTTTGCTCGTTATTTGGAGTCCTAATAAATTACGAGGTCCTACTTTTTATAAATAATGTCATGTACCTTATCGTCGGATCACAAAAACCGTGCCATAACTGGCTTCTACTCGATTTTCAACGACCAATTTAGTTCATACTCCTCATTTAAAATCTCAAGAGGATTGACTGAGACTTGAAAATGAACCTTGTTAGATAATATTTACAAGAAATTCAAAAAAAAAAAATTTTGATGGAACACTGTTGCCGATGAAAATGTCGTTGGTAGAGGAAATGTAAATTTTTTATTATTTTTGTCTAAAAAATTGAGGCAATAGGTTAATTTGCTCGGTGTTCGGAGTCTTGATAAATTTCGAGGTCCCGGTTTTCATGAATAATGTCATGAAACTTATCATTGGATCATACAAATTGTGTCATAATCTGCTTCCACTCGATTTTGAATGTGTAATTCAGTTTCTAGTTTCTACTCATCATTTAGGATTGCAAGAGGGTCGATTGAGACTTGAAAATGAAACTCGTTTGATATAATTAACAAAAAATCCATAAAAAAATTGATGTAACACTTTTGCTTTTTTTTTTTTTTTTTTTTTCATTATTTGTTTTACGCTTACGAAAGAGTAAAAAAAAAACATGAGGCGATAGGTTTGCTCGCTGTTTTGATGAATAATGTGTACCGTAGTAATACAACTTATCGTCCAATCACACAAACCATGCCATAACCGGTTTCCACTCGATTTTCGACGTCTATTTTAATTTCATCACCTTATTTAGGATCGTAAGAAGTTGGACGAAGATATCATAAAACCAAAATACGTCGCACACATTTTTGCTTTCATATTATTGAACCGACTCACCGAATAACTTCTTGTCCTGCAAAACAGTTAAAACAGGTACAGTCCGAGTTGTTCTTGATATCGATCGATCAAGGGATGAAGGGCTTTGTTTTGTTTTGATACGGTCAGTGATGGACAAATCTTGTGGGGTCCACAGACTGCTCTCCATCGTCATCTTTAGAATAGAATTATCTCCTTCTCTGTCTGTACCCGCCACTTGATGATGCATTGGCTACAGTATAACTTTTAACAACCGCCGCTGCACGCTAACATGCGCACGTACGCACACAGTAGATCTAACCCCAACTCCCCTTCCCTCCTTCTCTATAACCGCAACCCAACCCCCAAGTCGTACGGTCAGAAAAGCACTGACCTTTCCTCTCTTCTGTCCCAGCCGCGAAAATCTTCAGCAAAGTTCAAAACTTTGTCTACTGGGAAAGAATGTCTCTCAAAACCTAGACAAACCCAGCTTTCGTCTCTCCCTTACCTGCCGGAGTTGGGACTGATTTTCAAGGCTAATCAACCAGTCTGGCTCCATTTACAGGTTCTAATTGTTGGGTTCCGTTCTTCAATTTCACCTTGCATTTGTTTTGCTCTCTCAATTTCTATGCTTTATGTATGAACAACCACAAGAAGTGAAGAAACCCAGGTTGAAATTTCCCCAAATTCTAGCATTTCTAGGGTTTCAGTAGCTGGGTGGGGCTTGTAATTTCGATTGAGATTGCTACCAGATTGAGTGCCAATGTGCCATTAGCTTAAATCTTATAAATGGGTGATGTAAAGATTCCAAATTGGCTAAAAGGGTTGCCATTGGCACCCGAGTTTCACCCAACGCATACCGAATTTGCCGACCCGATTGCTTATATTTCGAAAATTGAGAAGGAAGCTAGTGAATTTGGTATTTGTAAGATTATCCCACCATTGCCAAAACCTTCGAAACGATATGTTTTTAGCAACTTGAATAAGTCGCTTGCTATGCGCCCGGAATTGGGTTCTGATGTGAGTTCTGAGAATGATTGTGCTCCTACGAAATTGGGTTCTAGGGATGGTAGTAATGATGGGGAGGTTAGGGCAGTTTTTACCACAAGACACCAAGAATTGGGCCAGACTGTGAAAAGAGCGAAAGTGGCGGCTGTTCAGAATCCGCCATCCGGTGTTGATAAGCAAGTGTGGCAAAGTGGGGAAGTTTATACTTTAGAGCAGTTTGAGTCCAAGTCCAGAGCTTTTGCAAGGAGCATTTTAGGTACAATTAGAGATGTTTCTCCATTGGTTATAGAGGCGATGTTTTGGAAGGCAGCTTCTGAGAAGCCGATATACGTCGAGTATGCCAATGATGTGCCTGGGTCTGCTTTTGAAGAACCGGAGGGTCAATTGTGCTATTCACATAGGCGGAGGAGGAAGAGGAATTACTACCAGAGAAGTGGAGCAAACTCTGATAGCAAGAAAAGAGAAACGATTAGCAGTTGTGAAAGAAACTCCCAAAATGGTGAAGTTAAAGATGATTCCCCTAAAATAGTTTCAGATACATTCTCAGAGGTATCCAAATCGTCTGCTTCTCCAGGAATAGTGTCAATAGATGAAACTTCTCAATCTTCTAGGAAAAAAAATCAAAATTCTTCTTGTGACATGGAAGGTACTGCTGGTTGGAAGCTTTCAAACAGTCCTTGGAACTTACAAGTAATTGCACGCTCACCTGGTTCACTTACTCGTTTCATGCCGGATGATATCCCAGGTGTTACTTCTCCTATGGTTTACATCGGCATGTTGTTCAGCTGGTTTGCTTGGCATGTTGAAGATCATGAGCTTCACAGTATGAATTTTCTGCACAATGGATCTTCAAAGACTTGGTATTCTGTTCCTGGAGATTATGCATTTGCTTTTGAGGAACTTATTCGCACTGAAGCATATGGTGGTAATGCCGACCGTCTAGGTACGTGAATTTTTATATGGTTGGTTGCTTGGTAAAAGCTTCTGAGCATTTAAGTGGTTCAAAAGTCCAAATAATAGTAGCCCCAAACTATTGATTGTAATGCCTTTTTTTTTGGTGAATTTTTATTGGTATTACTGTCAAAGTGTTTTTCCAAATTTTTCCAAGCCTTGGTTTCACTACTATTGTTTGAGTTGTTAATGGTAGGACCAACTGCTAACTTATAAGACCTGTTCAGAATGGTAGGAGTACGTTTTCACTATTTTTTCTTCTTCAAATTCTGTTCTGAAAATTTTTCTTTCTGAAATTGGTTGAGTGTTATACTTCTATAGCCTTTTTGTAACTCAGGTCCAGTTTCTCTTATTGCCAGCTGCTCTCTCACTATTGGGTAATAAAACAACTTTAATGTCACCTGAGGTAGTTATCGCATCGGGAATTCCATGTTGCAGGTACTTTTTTTTCCTCTTTATTACTTCTGTGATCCATCATAATGTTAATTCAGTTGAGGATTCTTTTTTCTGGCTATGATTAAAGTTGTAAGGGTTTGACGTGGTGAACCGCATCTCTGTTTCATCTTCTTGCTGTTTGTCCCTGATGTTCTACTTACTTCCACTCTGGTTTGTTCTTTAGGTTAATACAGAATCCTGGTGAATTTGTTGTGACTTTTCCAAGGGCTTACCATGTAGGATTCAGTCACGGTAATTGCTTTACATTATTTGTGCAGAATAAATTTTAGTGGACATTTTGATGATTTAACATTTTGCCCTCTGAACACCGTTCTTACTTTCTTAAATGTTTAACTTGGCATTTGTCGCATAAAGAAATTACATGTGCATTGGAAACTAATTGTAGGATGTATAAGTTTAACAAAGTTTGGATATATACATGGTTATGTTCTAAAACATCAAGAAGAAGGGTGGATCCTGTAGGATTCAATTCCTTAATGAACAAGTAGCATTTGAGACTGAACTTGATTTCAAAGTGCATAAATGAAAAAAAAAAAACCATTTGAGCTGATATAGTGACATAATCAAGCAACAGCTTTTGATAATGTTATAATAAGAACGTAATTGGTTCACAACTACCTCCGATTGATTTGGATTTTTCTTTTGAGCTTTTAGTTCAAAGTTATTGAAAACAAAGTTGCAAGCTTAAATGGGGAAATTATCTTGGATTTGTTGTGTTAAATAAAATATCTTTAGAATCTTATAGGAAAAGGAAAGTGAATATATCCTTAGAAACTGGTATGGAATTAAAGTGTCCATTCTTCTCCTATTGTATATGAATATATGTAATATGTTATGGTTGCATTTTCATCATATGTTGCTCATCTTGATTTTTCAATGGATTATTGTTTTCCTTTCTGGAACACAGGTTTCAATTGTGGGGAAGCTGCTAACTTTGGAACACCACAATGGCTTAAAGTAGCTAAAGAAGCTGCAGTTCGTAGAGCTGCTATGAATTATCTTCCTATGCTCTCCCATCAACAGCTGCTATACCTCTCGACTATGTCTTTTGTTTCAAGGTCAGCTTAAGCATCTTGTTGAGTTTTATTTGGCCGTATAAAAAAAGAAACTGCAAAAGATACTCTCTGTATGGTTTTACATAGTTTGTGAACATTAGACAATCATGATATTGCACTCTTATTTGTTAGTGATTTAGAGATATTAAGGTAGAAATGTATTAAGCACCATTAATTCTCTCAAACATATGCACACAGACACACAAACACGGAAGACATGCATCTGCCTTCTCATATCCGATACTAAGTTATTTGTCAAGGATTCTCCTTGTTTGGTATTGTACTATGTTTAAGATAGGAATCTTGGTATAAATTGAAGGCCTGGGATTGAAGAGCTTGACTTTAGGGTAGTTTTAGGGCATTCAGCTAAATCATATCAGTTGCAGTCACTGCACATGTGAAAACCAAGATGATTGTTATGCTTGTATATAGAATGCATCTATCACTGGATCTGCAGAGAAAATTGTAATCCTGATGGGCCAATGCATATCAACCTGCTAAATTCTTTTTCTTCTTGTCTGCTCTGAGATTATGTTCTTTGATGGCTGCAGCTCTCCAGTTCTAGTTGGCTTATGCGCTATGCATATAACATGATAATAGGTTATAGTCAATTATCACTTGATGTCTGGGATATGGTCATGCTAAGTTGATCTTAGTTTAATCTGTCTTATGATATAGTCATCACAAACTGTTTTACTGGATCTCTGTATTTCCATTGGTATTTAGTTATCTACTCTTCTATGCATCAGTCAGACAGATCTACACTCTCTTTTCATGTTGCCTCGATAAAGTTGTCAAGTGAGGGTTGTTTCTCATGCCTGGTTTTAATTTTTTTATAATGCAGAGTGCCGAGGTCCCTACTACCTGGTGTGCGGAGTTCTCGTATGAGAGATCGGCAAAAGGAAGACAGAGAGCTATCAGTAAAGAAGGCTTTTATTGAAGATATTTTAAATGAGAACGATGTGTTATCTGCTCTTCTTGGGAAAGAATCAAGTTACCGTGCAGTATTATGGAACCCTGATTTACTTCCAGGTGCAAGTAAAGAGTCTCCCACACCCACTGCAAGTGCTCCTGTTGATATGAATTCAAAAGAAAATGCTACAGATACTCAGCGTGGAAATAGTACTAATGATCAGAACTTTCTGGTTGATGAGATGAGTTTGTATATGGAAAATCTTAACGATTTATATTTGGGCAGCGATGATTTGTCTAGTGACTTCCAAGTTGACTCAGGAACATTGGCGTGTGTGGCATGTGGGATACTTGGGTTTCCATTTATGTCTGTCGTGCAACCGTCTGAGAAAGCGTCAATGGAACTTCAGCCTGAATATTTTTCGGCTGAGGAATTCCCTGGAGTTTCAGGTCTTAAGAATTCTCATTTCTCTCCAGAGCATCGCGAATCTTTCAAAGGCTGTGCTACAGGTATTGGAACTCAGATCCACTTTTTCCTTGCCTGATAATTTTTGCTGGGTGAAATGACTTTCTGTTTTTATTTATTGTCTTATTGAATCCACGGTAATGCTTATTCCAAAATATATCAGAATATACATTGTAGATTGGAAGAAACAATATTTAGTTGGATCTGTAGCGTTTTTACCAGCCAGAAGTTGGAATTTTGAAATTGAATTGGTACCAGTCCGGTTAGTGCTTCTTATAGATTGATTATGTATTCAGCAAGTGTGAAATGCCTTCAGAACCCTCTGGAAGTAGCTCTTTTCCTATATAATGGGTCTCATTTTTGAGGTCCTTTGGGAGTTTGGTGATGTTTTGTTTGTTAGCTAGCTGTATGAACTTTGACACATAATTGTGATATGCTGAACTGCCTTAACTTCTTGATACTTCCAGCTTTGAAGCATCTGTAATTAATTTCTGGCCGCTTTCTACTCGCTACATTTGTATCTCCTGTTTCTGTTTGTGATTTAGGACCTTGAATCAGCTAGTTTTCAGAACACCTGTATTAAAACTTGTGAATATGGATATTTTCTTTATGTTTTTCATGAACTTTATAAATTCCTTAATATGAAGAATATTTCACTATAGGCTAAACTTTTTGTTTGCTGTACTTCTAGTAAGAATCTTCTACAAAGTTTCCCAAGGTTTTTCACGAAAGAAAATGGCTAAATCAACTTTCCTCATTGTTATGCAGAGGATCTCCCTCCTATTTCCAATGCTTTTCCACCTGCAAAGGATCCCCTAATACCTTGCACAATGAAGTTTAACAAGTGTTGGAATACTGTTGATAAATTTCTGAGACCACGGAGTTTCTGTCTTGAACATGCTGTTGAAACTTTGGAGCTGTTGCAGTATAAAGGTGGAGCGAACATGCTTGTGATTTGCCATTCTGGTAAGATTAGTTTTGATCACAAGTATATCAATCTGCAGAACAATATTACTTGATATTCTCTCTGTAACTTGTAAAACTGTGGTATTTGTGGTGACTTTATGCTCTACTCTTTGGATTTCTGCAGACTATCAGAAAATAAAGGCTCCTGCAGCAGCTATTGCAGAGGAAATTGGTTTCCCTTTTAACTATAACGAGGTTCCATTGGACATTGCATCAAAGGAAGATCTGAACTTAATAGATCTTGCCGTTGATGATGGACGTGATGAATGTGGAGAAGATTGGACCTCAAAGTTGGGTATCAACCTACGGTACTGTGTCAAGGTCAGAAAAAGTTCTTCCTCAAAGCGAGTCCAGCATGCATTGGCATTGGGTGGAGTGTTCTCTAAACAAAGTTCCAGCTCAGAATTTCTGACCGTTAAATGGACATCCAGAAGATCTCGGACTAAGAAGGTTTATCTAGATGCCCCTTACAAACAATGTGAGAGCATTGAGAAAAAGAAGGAAGAAGTGGTGGAGGGAAGGTCAGCAGATGCCACCTCTTTTAAAAGGGAAGGAAAAATAATTCAATATTCAAGAAGGAATAAGCTAAAACCAAGTACTTCTACAGTAGCAGGTAGGGTTCTTGAGCACCCTGCTACTTCTAAAGAGCTTGATAAACATAGCAGGAGGGCATCAGGTAGTAGCATTTACAACAATGGAAAGTCCACCAGCATTTGTGCAAGGTTGGACTCCTTCACATCAAATAGTATGTCTGAAATGCATCCTGTTGTCCAGATGCTGGAAGCCACCAGGAATATCTGTTTGGACTCTACTCTTTCACAAGTTGCAGATACACTTGCCTTAACAGCTGGAAGTGCTGATGCACAGATTGAAAATCACAGTTTGGAAGAGAGGAACATGAACAGTGGAGGCTGTAATTTAGCAGCACGGGAGTCTGATATGCAAGAAGAGATCAAGATTCCTGAAGAATCCAGAGAGAACAAGTCTATTACTCCACTTGTCATTGCACGTGATGAAAGGTTTGAAAAGCAGAAAACAGAAAACTTGAACAAAAACTGTGGCAATTGTAATCTGGTGTCTGAAGGGCAGTCCCAAATTTTGGCTGAGGAGGGTGTTCTTACGAATGGGGTTTCTGTTTTCACCAAGTCAATAAACTTATGTGCTGCCGACTCAATTGTGACAAGTTCCGAGGAACAGATGGTCAATGCAGTCATTGAGAAATCTTGCGTGAATAGTGAAGTTTGTGAATCCATGACTTTGGATGATGAAGTGCTACAAGAAATTCAAACTACTGACAGAAGTAACAACAAGGCACCAGTTTCATGTAGTTCCACGCTGTTGAATGATCCAACCTTTACTGCAGCTGAAGGTTATGCTGAATGTCAAAGAGAGACACATATTGCGGAAGCGTTTAGCAACGTTGTTTCTTCAAAATTCAAACGGGAAGAAGATATTAAGATTCCAAAAGGAAGAAACGAGGAACCAAGTTTAAGTCATACCGGACGAATCAGTCAGCCCTCTCCTGCTTCTACAGATGGATCGTCTGGAGTTCCAAGGGAGCTCTGTGCTGCAGCAGATTTTCAGCCAGGCCCGATTTCACGTAGTGAAGAATTTCAGGCTGCAGATAGAAGTAGTGAGGGAGAAAATATCTCTACTTCAATGATACGGTTGGAAGAAACTCATCCCTCTTTCTCATTGGAAGAATCTTCTGATGTTCCCAGGGGAAGCTCTTTAGAGGAAAGCACGAGCAATGGTGTGACTTCAGCTACTGTAGTTCAGCAAGATGCCCAAACTACAAATGAAGCTATGGAAGCACCTAGTCATAATTTTGTTGTACGAGGAGAAAATCAGCCTATACCTGTCTCGGTTGAAGATGAAATTCCCAAAGTGATCTGTGCAACTGATGCGACTTTGGATGATAAAGAACAGGGGACAATCTCATACAGTAATAAGAAACTCATTGCTAGTCTTGATACTTCCAAATGCGAGCCGTCTCGTGTTACAATCAAAACTTATTTTAGAGTTAAAAGAGGGACTCGTGCTGCTCAAGAATTGCTCAACGGTAGTGAAGTTTGTATATCACAACGTGATAGAGAGCTGGAAAACATGGAGTCTTCCATTGTAGACCCCAGACCAAGTCCTCAAATCGGAAGTAGAAGAAAAAGAGGAGTGGAGCAGAAAATGGATGACAACTTTAATTTCAATGGATTTATTAGGGGGCCATGTGAAGGGTTGAGACCAAGGGCTGGGAAGGATGCAACAATTAGTGGGATAGACATCCACAACCAAGACGAAGAGAAGCCAGTGGCAAAGAAGGTGAAGAGACCTTCAGATGTTCCTGTTCCTCCTAAGGATAAGAAGAAAGAACAAGCAAGGAAGTCTCACAGCTGCAACCTAGGAAGCTGTCGCATGAGTTTTCATACAAAGGAGGAGCTTATGGTGCACAAGCGTAACCGCTGCCCACATGAAGGGTGCGGTAAGAAGTTCAGTTGCCACAAGTATGCAATGGTTCACAGCCGTGTGCACGAAAATGATAGGCCCTTCAAGTGCCCGTGGAAAGGTTGCTCCATGTCATTCAAGTGGGCATGGGCCCAGACTGAGCATATACGAGTGCACACCGGAGAGAAGCCATACAAGTGCAAGGTGGACGGCTGTGGCCTTTCTTTCAGGTTTGTATCAGATTTTAGCCGTCACAGACGGAAAACAGGGCATTATGTGAGCTAACGTTGTCTGACAATATTTGGTTTTGATAAGGCTACTCATGTAACATATAAGCAAAAGGGGTTTCTGGGGCCAAAGAGGCCTACAGTATCTTTTTTGGTGTAATCTTGTATGTGATTGTTAGGTGTAGAATTAGGGAGGAATTAACATTTCTGTAGCTGCAGTTCACCAATTATTTGAGTTGTTTTTTGTTCCCTGTCACAATGGAAATTCGATTTTGCCTTCACTATCAAGGGACTTATTTGTTTATGAAAAGTTTGCAAAGCATTAAGAGAGTTACTTGTACAAAGATAACTTAATAAAGCCACTTCATTATCATTCCAAACTCCAAATCCCAAGTTAATTATCAAACCAATATATTGAGCATGCATTGACCGCAAAGATTAAATAAAGCTTTCAAGTTGAAAACATGCAACAATCTATTTGTTCTATCTTGGTCCTAGTGATTTTCAACCTTGTGCTAGTGAAGCTGGCACAATGTACTCTGGCAAACATTGCCAAGAAAAAGTTCTTACTATTACAAATTTATAACCTCCAGGCATGAAGAAGGTGCCATCCATGGCTGTTGGAGGATTGGCATTGCGAGCCTCAGCTGGGTGAGTCTAGGCAATGTTGCCATGACTGTTTGACCGGTTGAGGGTACTGGTTAGTTCTTCGTCCCAAATTTCCCCAAGTATGATTCGGGCTAACGAGAAATGTGGAGATTTCACAGAAACTATGGAGTTCATGAAGTGGCCATGGAAATTCAAGTGATCTAGATTGTTGCACATTGAAGGTCCTCTTTTATTCTCATCTAGTCCAGCTTTAGTGGGAAGGAGTCGAAGAATGAATGTGAATTGAGTGAGCTCTTATATCTATATATAACATATATATGAGCGAAAATTCTCATAGTACGTACATTAAACTTGGTATAAAAGCTGACCAGAAAAAAGCTTATTCAAACTTGATACTTGTGGCTCATATAGCTCGTTAGCAGTTGTATAATTTTATAAAATTGCTCGACTATTGTTAGATTAGTCACTATTTGCGGTGTGCCGCATTAAACCAATCAAACAGCTCACGTTTTTACTGTTTCAATACTCTAGAGCACTATAGAACATCGACATTTTTAAGAGCCCAGTAGGACAGTACAATGATACATCTTGTCGGAATCTTTGTATAGAATTTTTTGTCAAATGAATCTTTGTAGATATCAACTTTAAAATGATGGTAGTCATGTCTTTACCATTTCGATCATCATTGACCAGCTAATTTCCTATTTATCCAAGCTGGTTTGTGCAGTGGTTTGACACAAAAAAATTGTCCCAAGAAAGATTCTGAGTTCGAATAGTGATAAACAATTTTTTGAATCTTGGCTAATATAGTTTAGGAGGGGTAAATCTTGAGTTTTTGAATCTTTACCAAGAACTCAAGTTTTCCTATTATATATAAGAAAATACTCTTGTCCGACCCATGTTGGACCTCTGTGTTCGAACTCTCTCTCTCTTATTGACATACATTCGGAAGTGTAATTTCATGATTTGAACCGTTGATCTTGTAAAATAATCTTTATAGATCAATTATGCAAAAAATCAAAATAAACAGATATCGTTTATTCATGTAATTGCATCAAACAAATGGACGGTTCGTCATGAGAATGTTAGTTTTTACCAAAACCGTACATTTGTTTGATATAATTGGATGAGTTAACGATATCCTAATTTAAATATTTTTTGCAGAATTGATCTATAAAAGTTGTTTTACAAGATCAACGGTTCAAATCGTGAAATTACATTTCCAAATGTATGCTAATATGTGACGACCAGGATTTTTTAATTATATTTTTATGTTGATATTGTCTTTACGAGGCTGTAAATATGTGCATCTTTATATTTGTTTCTAGGAAATGTAAATACAAATTAACTGTGTAAAAGTAACCTTTGTATTCTCTTAAATGTTAGTAGTAGTCCCTAGTTAATGTGGTGAGAATATAATTACGTTTCCTTATTCTGTTTGTGAATAGACTTTGATAGATTACCAGGAGGTGCTTTAGAGTAGTATAATTAAGATGATGATATCCTTCTACTTATATGCTAAATTAACTTAGTATGTGATTCAATATTTTATTCATCTTTTTGAGAATCTAGTTTATCAATCTCAAAAGAAAGCAATAACAGTTCGTATCATCGTCGAGGAAAGAATTATTCTTGGTTAAGACATGTATCTATGTTTGCTATTACTTGAGTTGTTGTTTAGTTTATTAAATGAAGTAAATCCTGAGAGCCCTAGTAGAATTGTAGGTGACATCTTTTAATTAATTAAGGGCGCACGAGATGGTTTTAGTGTTGGCAGCAAAATGAAAGAAGATTGGGATTCTTATCCAGTTGTGATTGTGAGTAAGCATTTTATTTGGATGATTATGCAGAGCTAGTAATTGCAGGTGTGAATGCAAATCTGGATATTAAGAAAGCTAGAGGTGGATTTTAGATGGAGGTTGTGCTATACCATTGAAACCACTCTAGGTCGATGCATTAGATATTATGTTTTGTTTTGATCTACCTCTTTCTTGAGCAATTGAAGATGAGAACATCAGTACACATCCAAATATAGTCACCGACAACATAGAACCCTTAACTATTAAGTTTCCCTTTCAATATCATGTTTATCCATTTGAATTGTTCCTTAGCTTGAACTGGATAATATTAATTAGTACTATTCTTATCAGCAGAAGCTCCTTGTGAGCAGTCTACAATTATAGACTTGACAAGTGCCTTGCTTAGCTTTCATAGTTGAAGGTTGGAGTAAGTCGGCATCTGCTAAGTGATGACTACAAGTTATAAATCTACTCTTAGCAATTAAGTTATTGATTGGAGATAAGAATGTACATGCATATCTGATTCATGGTTTAGCCGACTTAGTTAACTATAAATAGAGGCTAGTAGTCCCTCTTTTGAGAACGTCAATCATAGATGAGTCTTGAGCAGTATAGACTGAAAGTCTGAAACCAATTTCATGCTTTTTCACCATGAAGATTAAATGAATATATTGGAGACAGCTCCAATACGTGTGAAAGAGAGGAATGAGAGAGAGCTAGAGAAAAGAAAGAAAGAAACAGAAACGGAAAAAGAAAGAAAGATGTGAGGAAAGAGCAGGAAAGAAAGAAGAGGAAAAGAAGAAAGAAACATAGGAGAAAGAAAAGAAAGGAAAAGAGGAAGTGAGAAACAGATGTGAGAAAGAAAGAATAAGAAAGAAAGCAGTGAAGGAGGAAACGAAGGTGGAGGAGGTAACTGACTTAAATTAGCTGGGAGGCTTAGCTTGCAAACTGGAATTCCAATTAGGCTTGAAAGGTCTGTTTCAATCTTAGAATATATTTCAATCTTTATTGAACTTTGTTCATATGAATAGCATAGAGTTTAGACGTTTCTGAGTTTCTGACCTAGTGAACTATTTGTTAAAAACTGTACATTTACGTTGGTTATTTGAAGTTAGTCTCTTCATGGAACTTGTAGTAGACATACTAAATATCATTTCAGAGTTGGAATCTCCTAAAAATGAGTTTTGTAGATTAAGTTATGATTTTTCGAAGTTAAGGGTACTGCAGCAGGAAATTCTGGATTATGCAGCACAATCAGTATGTTTCTGCTTCTGTCAACAGTTTTCCTTATTCAAATTTGTTTAGAAAGACCAGAACATGAAACTAGACATCTTAAGGTTTCAAATAAGACCAACCACGCCATTTTCGGAGTTCACAAGAGGTAATTAGGCCACTGCAAATTTAAGTCATTCACATCAGTTTTGCGGCACTATAAATAAACTTCGGATATTTCTTTGGCACTTCAAATGATTTCCAAATGGTCTGAGATTTTAGGTACATTCTTTTTAAGACATGTCCTTTATAGAAAAGTGTATTCTTAGGTCAAAATGATAGCTTTGTATTTTAAATAAATTATGTGCTTATGGATACGAACATGTGAACTATAATTGTATATTTACTTATTATGCAGGGACGCGTATTTACACTAATGCTTGGAAACCAGGTAGGGGGATTTGGGGAACCTCGACTTATTTGTATTGTTTGTATTGTTTGCTTGTTTGCTGGTTGATATGTTTGAATGGGAATGCATACTTGAACCTTTGATGCATTTTATATATGAATTTATTATTTGATGCATCATTGAAATGTTTATGGAAGGGATAAGGGTGGCGATTGAGATATGATATTGGAAGGAATGTGATGAAATTATCTTTTGCGTAGTTGAGTCCATAACCTCAGCAGGTACCAGATCCCAGGTATGCCCAATGTTATTGCGCAATTAGTATAGGTTATTGAAAGGGTAATTCGGGACTGGCGACAGGGGAATGGACAAGATGACTAGCAAAAGAGGGCTAGGGAATTTGATTTGGGGTGGGGGTTTATTCATATGATAGGATATCTTGAGTCACCTGTGAATAAAAGGTAAAATACACGGTATGGGACGTGTAGGCTCATTATATTCTACTATATGAATTCTCGGGAATAGAAAATGCATTCATGCATACTATATAAATTGTTGATTGATTATCTATTGTTTGAAGATGAATAACTTCCTACTGAGCCACAGGTTGAGCTCACCCCTTTATAGGTTTTGCAGGTTCTGTTTTAGGTACGAGAACTATGAAGGTTATAGAGTGGAAGCAAATAGAGTTAGATTTTACACTTGTAAGACTATTGTTCAGTAAACTTAAGTTGTATGAATTTTTATATTGAAATAAGAAATCGATTTCACCAAGTGTCGATTTTATTTTCTATTTTATTTTTATTTTCCTCACACCTCGGATTTCGGAAAAAATGTTTAAAAAATTTAACCATGGGTCCGGGGTGTGACATAATAAGAGAGAGTTCGGACACAGAGGTCCAACCTGGGTTGGACAAGAGTATTTTCCTTATATATATAGATTCATATAAGTCCCCTTAAATGTGTAAATTAATAATTTTCTGATACATAATGATTATGATTCAACTATGAGGCATTCCTAACACATGACTCAATCATTGTTTGTTTCTTCTTGAAATTGATGCCACATTGGATCTCATCTCAAACTTTTTTTTTTATCATGGTGAGAAGTTCTTGTGTTCTTAAAATAGAGTTTTTTCTTGGTTAAATGTTCATAAAATGGAATAGTGTAGTACATTGAACAATGTACAATCTATTTTTGAAAAAAATAGGTATATTCATGAATTTTACTTGGCTAAACAAATACTTAGAATTGTTAGTTCGTAAAACGAGAAACTAAATAGTAAATACAATGTACAATATTTAAGAAAATATGCGAGAAAAGAGAAAACTATGAGAGCGAAAGCGAGAGCTTCTCTCTTTCCAAACCCTAGCCGCCGCTATGGGCGGGGATTCCAGCGACGCCTTCATGGGTCTACTCCTGTTCATCGTCGACATCTGTCCACGACCAGTCGGGCTGCCTGCGTCTTCTCTGTGGGCGATCGTGTGGTAGGTTCCGGTTCCAAGGGCGGCTTCGGTCGCTGTCAAGCTATGGCTTTCTCTCGCCGTGGTTCTACAAAGTTGTGGTCACTACGATTCTCCTCGAGCTTTTGGGTTCGATCTATGGGTGAATCGTCTGTGGTGTTCCTCAGCGCCGTCTGTGGTTCGTTTTTTTGGTTGTTTGAACCATGTGGGATTGGTGATGGTTCCTCCTTGTGGGGGGTGACTGAGGTGGATTAGCGACTTCTTCAGATGGGACTTCTCCGGTCGTCAGATCCCCTATGCCGACCGGGTTCGCTTTCAAACAAGATTGGGTTTTTCCGGTGGGCTGATTCCTTTTGGGTTTCAATGGCAAAGCATAAGCTGGATCCGGGTCTTTTCCGTCTCATTCCTTCACTAGTTTCTCCTTCCCTTCGCAGTAAGGGTAAGGAGAAGTTTTAAGTTGCTTCTGTTGTGGTGGTGTGCCTACAATGAGTGAAGCTTTGATTCATTTAGAAGACAATTATGAAGTTGTACCACAATTGAGTGCTTAGGCGACTTTTGTAATTGTGCTTTCCCTTCTAGATGCGTAGAAGTTTTATTTTTGTAGGCTCGATGTTTGAATCGAGCTTTCTAGATTTAATGAGCTTTGCTTATCTTTTTTTTAGCTCCTAGCAGGGTATATTAGCTGGGTTCTAGGAACTGATGTATGCTTCTCTCTGGCTTTAATGAATGATTCTACCTTTCTAAAAAAAAAAAAAAAATATGCGAGAAACTAAATCCAATATGCAATATTTAGTAAAATAAGGAATACCATGACAAATTAATAAGTTATTAATTAATCTATAAATTTATAAATTATTAATTTATTGATTATTTAATATAGACTAAATTAATAGATTTTCCTTGGTCCCAAGGCTGAAGATGCCCAAACACTTCTCTAAACTACCCAATTGGCTAAAGGTAATTTCACTATATCTACCCAGGTAGATACTGTACATTTATCATTAGCCTATATATAATGCCTTTTTGAAGTACCTAGCTGCTACTTAAAAATTTGCAAAGGAAAAAAAGTTCATAAATGGGTAACTCTAACCATGGGTGAAAAATGCTTCGAAATATTGGATACATGCATATGTAATAGCCACAGTACTAAACTTGAATCAGACATCTCCATGACTATCATAAGAAGCAGACACAATTATTTCTTAAAATTTTCTTGTCCCAAAATCTCACCATTGGTAAAACATGATTTTTAGAAAGTGTTCCAACTGACGGAACTCGAAAAACTCTACTTGTTTATTTTTTATGAATTTTCTAGTTTTCCTACTTTGGAAAATTTAAAAAAATAAACGAGTTGAGATTTTCGAGTTCTGTCACTTCGAGAATTCCTTATAATTCATGATTTGTGGGTGGGACGATTTTGGTAAGAAATTAAGAAAATACTATTTTGGCAAAAAAAATGTGTGTTATACTCCACAGTTTTGGGTGAGAAACCATAGTTTTGGGCAAAAAAATTTTTTGAGAGAAAATATTGGAGCTAGTCTCCAAGGTGTTACAACATCGTTTTTGGGTGAAACCTCCTGGTTGGACCTCCAAAATTGGAAGTTAGCCTCGCTTTCAAGTAGCGGTAGCCAGTGGCGGAGCCAGGAATGATAGGCAGGGGCACAAAATAAATAACTAATTTTTTTTTTTGAAACTCAATCATATAGACTTTGGGTTTTTTAAGAGCATGTTTGATCCCGCTTTGAATTAATATATGTATAATTTGGTTTAATTGTTTAAACCAAACGATTGAGAGAAGAAGAAGTGCCGCAGACGAATTTTTTTTAATTTATTTATTTATGACTTCTGAGTAACCCACACCCCCTATTTTTTTTTTGGACTGTGAATCATCTATTGCAAGGCCACGAGGGTAGAAGGAGTACAAACAGGGGAAATAAGAAACTTGAAAGCTAATGCAGTGTCAAAGACCAACAAAACAACAGGGCCTGACAAAAAAAAAACAAAGGAAACAAGTAAACCACTAAACCCCCTATTATTTCTTTAATAATTTTTTATGATCCTCTATTCTTCTTTGACTAAAGACCAAGACAGCCACCAGACTCCTTTCTTTTCGTCTCTTTTCTTTCCTTTCTCTCGCTACTGCGTCTCTTTTCCTTCCCTTCTTTCTCCCCCTTTGCCTAATTTTGCCCCTTTTCTGCCATTTTTGCCCATCCAAAGCTATAATTCTCCATACTCCATATATAAGCAAAAAAATTGAGGGGGGCACTTGCCTAATCTCGCCCTTGGCTCCGCCACTGGTGGTAGCCTCGCTTGCATGGGCATGTTAGTTTCGCTTGCATGAGCATGAGAGATAATTTTTTTTTTGGAATTTTTTCCCATAGCAAAATCACACAATTCGTAGAGCATGAACGACTTTGGAAAATCATAACTCATAAACGACTCGAGATTTTCGAGAGAGGTCAATTGGAAATCCTTTTAAAAATCAGGTTTTACTGCTGGTGAAGTTTTGGCACTGGTAAAGTTAAAAAAAAAAGTGTTAGCATGGTTTGGTACGTTTAAAGTTGTCATGGCATGCCAAAACCTTCCAAACCTTGTCAATAGAATTGTTTTTTACAATTTGCCTCTCCCAAAATCTCACTATTGGTAGAACATGATTTTTAAAAGGTGTTCCAATTGACGGAACTTGAAAAGCTCTACTTGTTTATTTTTTTATGAATTTTCTAGTTTTTCGACTTTGAAAAATCTTAAAAAATAAACGAATTGAGATTTTTGAGTTCCGTCAGTTCGAGAATTCCTTACAATTCATGATTTATGGGTGGGACAATTTTACGATGAAATTAAGAAAATGCGATTTTGGTCAAAAAATCGTGTGCTATAGTCTACAGTTTTGGGTGACAAACATAATTTTGGACAAATTTTTTTTTGTGAGAAAATATTGGGGTTAATTTCCACGGGGTTAAAAAAACGTTTTTGGGTGAAACTTTGTGGTTGGACCGCAAAAATTGGAAGTTAGCCTCGCTTTCAAGTGGCGGTAGCCTCGCTTGCATGAGCACGTTAGTTTTGCTTGCATGAGCATGAGCATGAGAGCTAAAGTTTTTTTTTAATAAATTTTTTCCCCTTAACAAAATCACACAATTCGTAGAGCATGATTTTTAGAAGGTGTCCTAATTGACGGAACACAAAAATCTCGACTCGTTTATGAGTTATGAATTTTCTAGTTTTCTGACTTGGGAAAATCATAACTCAAAAATGATTCGAGCTTTTCGAGAGAGGTAAATTGGAACACATTTTAAAACTCATGGTTTATCATTGGTGAAGTTTTGGCATTAGAAAAGTTCAAAAAAAATTGGGTTGGTATTGTTTGGCACTTTTGGAGTTGTCATGGCACGCCAAAACGTACCAAATCTTGTCAACCTCATTTTCTCTTCAACTTTGCTATGCCAAAACTTCACCATTGGTAAATCATAATTTTTAAAAGGTGTTTGAATTGACGAAATTGAAGAAACTCGACTCGTTCATTAGTTATAAATTTTCTAGTTTTTTGACTATGAAAAATAATAACTCATAAACGACTCAAGATTTTCGAGAAAGGTCAATTGGAACTCCTTTTAAAAATCATGTTTTACCATTGGTGAAGTCTTGGCACTGGCTAAGTTAAAAAAAAAGTGTTAGCAGGGTTTGGCACGTTTGGAGTTGTCATGGCATGACAAAACCTGCCAAACCTTGTCAACATAATGGTTTCTTAAAATTTACCTCTCCCAAAATCTCACCATTGATAGAACATGATTTTTAAAAAGTGTTCAAATTGACGGAACTCGAAAAACTTTACCTGTTTATTTTTTTATGAATTTTCTAATTTTCCGACTTTGAAAATCTTAAAAAATAAACGAATCTAGATTTTCGAGTTCCGTCAGTTCGAGAATTCCTTACAATACATGATTTGTGGGTGGGACGATTTTGGGAAGAAATTAAGAAAATGTTGCTATAGTCCACAGTTTTGGGTGAGAAACATAATTTTAGACAAAAACAAATTTTTTGAGAAAATATTGTGGTTAGTTTCCACGGTGTTAAAACATCATTTTTGGGTGAAACTTTGTGGTTGGACCGCCAAAATTGAAAGTTAGCCTCGCTTTGAAGTGGAGGTAGCCTCGGTTGCATGGGCATGTTAGTTTTGCTTGCATGAGCATGAGAGTTAAAGTTTTTTTTTTTTTTTTGAATTTTTTACCATGGCAAAATCACACAATTCGTAGAGCATGATTTTTAGAAGGTGTCCTAATTGACGGAACTCAAAAATCTCGACTCGTCTATGAGTTATGAATTTTTTAATTTTCCTACTTTGGAAAATTATAATTCATAAACGACTCGAGCTTTTCGAGAGAGGTAAATTGGAACACCTTTTAAAACTCATGGCCTTACTATTGATGAAGTTTTGGCATTGAAAAAGTTCAAAAAAATTGGGGTTGATATTGTTTGGCACGTTTGGAGGTGTCATGGCACACCAAAACATGTCAAACCTTGCCAACCCCATTTTCTCTTCAACTTTGGTATGCCAAAACTTCACCATTGGTAAATCAGAATTTTTAAAAGGTGTTTTAATTGACGAAATATAAGAAACTCGACTCGTTCATTAGTTATGAATTTTCTAGTTTTCAGACTTTGGAAAATCATAACTCATAAAAGACTCGAGATATTCGAGAAAGGGTTAATTGGAACTCCTTTTAAAAATCATGTTTTACCATTGATGAAGTTTTGCCACTGGTTAAGTTAAAAAAAAAAGTGTTAGCATGGTTTGGTACGTTTGGAGTTGTCATGGCATGCCAAAACTTGACAAACCTTGTCAACAGAATGGTTTCGTAAAATTTGCCTCTCCCAAAATCTCACCATTGGTAGATCGTGATTTTTAAAAGCGGTTCCAATTGACAAAACTCGAAAAGCTTTACTTGTTTATTTTTTATGAATTTTCTATTTTTCCGACGTTGAAAAATCTTAAAAAATAAACGAGTCGAGATTTTTGAGTTCTGTCAGTTCGAGAATTCCTTACAATTCATGATTTGTGGGTGGGACGATTTTGGGGAGAAATTAAGAAAATGCGATTTTTGTCAAAAAATCGTGTGCTATAGTCCACAATTTTGAGTAAGAAACATAATTTTGGACAAAAAAAAATTTGTGAGAAAATATTGGGGTTAGTCTCAAGGTGCTACAACATCGTTTTTGGGTGAAACCTTCTAGTTAGACCGCCAAAATTGGAAGTTATCCTCGCTTTCAAGTGGCGGTAGCCTCGCTTGTTTGGGCATGTTAGTTTTGCTTGCATTAGCATGAGAGCTAAAAGTTTTTTTTTTGTAGAATTTTTTCCCCTTGAAAAATAACACAAATCGTAGAGCATGATTTTTAGAAGGTGTCCTAATTGACGGAACTTCAAAATCTCGATTCGTTTAGGAGTTATGAATTTTCTAGTTTTCCGACTTTGGAAAATCATAACTCACAAATGACTCGAGCTTTTCGAGAGAGGTAAATTGGATCACTTTTTAAAACTCATGGCTTACCATTGGTGAAATTTTGGCATGGTAAAAGTTCAAAAAAATTGGGATTCGTATTGTTTGGCACGTTTGGATGTGTCATGGCACACCAAAACTGTTAAACCTTGCCAACCCCATTTTCTCTTATGCTTTACCCATACCAAAACTTCACCACTGGTAAATCATAATTTTTAAAAGGTGTTTTAATTGACGAAATTGAAGAAACTCGACTCGTTCATTAGTTATAAATTTTCTAGTTTTCCGACTTTAGAAAATCATAATTCATAAATGACACGAGATTTTCGAGAGAGGTCAATTGGAACTCCTTTTAAAAATCATGTTTTACTATTGCTGAAGTTTTGGCACTAGTAAAGTTATAAAAAAAAAAGTGTTAGCATGGTTTGGCACGTTTGGAGTTGTCATGGCATGCTAAAACCTGCCAAACCTTGTCAACAAAATGGTTTCTTAAAATTTGCCTGTCCCAAAATCTCACCATTGGTAGAACATGATTTTTAAAAGGTGTTCCAATTGACGGAACTCGAAAAACTTTACTTGTTTATTTTTTATGAATTTTCTAATTTTCCGATTTTGAAAAATCTTAAAAAATAAATGAATCGAGATTTTCGAGTTCTGTCAGTTCGAGAATTCCTTACAATTCATGATTTGTGGGTGGGACGATTTTGGGAAGAAATTAAGAAAATACGATTTTTGTCAAAAAATCGTGTGCTATAGTCCATAGTTTTGGGTGAGAAATATAATTTTGGACAAAAAAAAATTTGTGAGAAAATATTGTGGTTAGTTTTCATGGTGTTAAAACATCGTTTTTGGGTGAAACTTTGTGGTTGGACCGCCAAAATTGGAAGTTAGCCTTTCTTTGAAGTGGAGGTAGCCTCGCTTGCATGGGCATATTAGTTTTGCTTAAGAGGTAAAGTTTTTTTTTTTTTTTTTTGAATTTTTTCCGTGACAAAATCACACAATTTGTAGAGCATGATTTTTAGAAGGTGTCCTAATTGACGGAACTCAAAAACCCAACTCGTTTATGAGTTATGAATTTTCTAATTTTCCGACTTTGGAAAATCATAACTCATAAACGACTTGAGCTTTTCGAGAGAGGTAAATTTGAACACATTTTAAAACTCATGGCCTTACCATTGGTGAAGTTTTGGCAGTGAAAAAGTTCAAAAAAATTGGGGTTGATATTGTTTGGCACGCTTGGAGGTGTCATGGCATGCTAAAACGTGTCAAACCTTGCCAACCTCATTTTCTCTTCAACTTTGGTCATGCCAAAACTTCACCATTGGTAAATCATAATTTTTAAAAGGTGTTTTAATTGACGAAATTGAAGAAACTCGACTCGTTCATTAGTTATGAATTTTCTAGTTTTTTGACTTTGGAAAATCATAACTCATAAACGACTCGAGATATTCGAGAGAGGTTAATTGGAACTCCTTTTAAAAATCATGTTTTACCATTGGTGAAGTTTTGGCACTGGTTAAGTTAAAAAAGAAAAGTGTTAGCATGGTCGTTTGAAGTTATCATGGCATGCCAAAACCTGCCAAACCTTGTCAACAAAATGGTTTCTTAAAATTTGCCTCTCACAAAATCTCACCATTGGAAGAAAATGATTTTTAAAAGGTGTTACAATTGACGAAACTCGAAAATCTTTACTTGTTTTTTTTTTATGAATTTTCTAGTTTTCCGACTTTGAAAAATCTTTAAAAATAAACGAGTCGATATTTTCGAGTTCCGTCAATTCGAGAATTCCTTACAATTCATGATTTGTGGGTGGGACGATTTTGGGAAGAAATTAACAAAATGCGATTTTGGTCAAAAAATCGTGTGCTATATACAGTTTTGGACGAGAAACATAATTTTGGACAAAAAAAAATTTTGTGCAAAAATTTTGGGGTTAGTTTCCACGGTGTTAAAACATAGTTTTTGGGTGAAACTTTGTGGTTGGACCGCCAAAATTGGTAGCTAGCCTCGCTTGCATGGGCATTTTAGTTTTTCTTGAATGAGCATGAGAGCTAAAGTTTTTTTTTTTTTTTTGAATTTTTTCCCGTGGCAAAGTCACACAATTAGTAAAGCATGATTTTTAGAAGGTGTCCTAATTGACGGAACTAAAAAATCTCAACTCGTTTATGAGTTATGAATTTTCTAGTTTTTCGAGTTTGGAAAATCATAACTCACAAACAACTCAAGCTTTTCGGGAGAGGTAAATTGGAACAACTTTTAAAACTCACGGCTTACCATTGCTGAAGTTTTGGCGTGGAAAAAGTTCAAAAAAATTGGGGTTGATATTGTTTGGCACGTTTGGAGGTATCATGGCACGCCAAAACGTGTTAAACCTTGTCAACCCCATTTTTTTTCTACTTTGCCCATACCAAAACCTCACCACTGGTAAATCATAATTTTTAAAAGGTGTTTTAATTGACGAAATTGAAGAAACTCGACTCGTTCATTAGTTATGAATTTTCTAATTTTCCGACTTTAGAAAATCATAACTCATAAACGACTTGAAATTTTCGAGAGAGGTCAATTGGAACTCCTTTTAAAAATCATGTTTTACTATTGCTGAAGTTTTGACACTGGTAAAGTTAGAAAAAAAGTGTAAGCATGGTTTGACACGTTTGGAGTTGTTATGGCATGCGAAAACCTGCCAAACCTTGTCAACATAATGGTTTCTTAAAATTTGCCTCTCCCAAAATCTCACAATTGGTAGACCATGATTTTTAAAATGTGTTCCAATTGACGGAACTCGAAAAGCTCTACTTGTTTATTTTTTATGAATTTTCTAGTTTTCCGACTTTGAAAAATCTTAAAAAATAAACGAGTCGAGATTTTCGAGTTCCGTCAGTTCGAAATTTTTTTTCAATTCATAATTTGTGGGTGGGACGATTTTGGGAAGAAATTAAGAAAATGCGATTTTGGTAAAAAAAAATCGTATGCTATAATCCACAGTTTTGGGTGAGAAACATAATTTTGGACAAAAAAAAATTTTGTGAGAAAATATTGGGGTTAGTTTCCACGGTATTAAAACATTGTTTTTGGATGAAACATTGTGGTTGGACCGCCAAAATTGGAAGTTAGCCTCGTTTTCAAGTTGCGTTAGCCTTGCTTGTATGGGCATGTTAGATTCGCTTGCATGAGCATGAGGGAAAACATAGTGGTCCAACTAACCCCATATTCAACTTGCCAATATGAAATTGGTCACACGTTAATTTTCACCCATTGTGTAAATAATTTCCTTCTTTTCAATAATTCAATAGCATGCCAATGCTATAGCTTATGGTCATTGTGTTCCCACTCATATTTCTTAGCAAACTTAATTGTGTTGGTTTTTTGGAGTTCCCCTTTAAACTATCGGCAAAGATGGTGTAATGTAACCAACCAACATACACACATACGAAGTAGAAAGCCACCATTCGTCCAAAAAAGAAGAAGTAGAAAGCCACCTATCGAAGTGCTTTTTGCTGCCAAAAAGGCTTCCTTTTTGGTTCTAGACTTCTAGGAATGTCACATGAGTATTCTCAAAATTTCTTAAACATATACTAGCAAAATATATTCCCCGCAAAGAATAATACGGTTACAGATTTTCAAAACTACACAGGAGGCACATGTATTTACAGCAGAGTTTATTCTGGGTGCAAAAAATTTACCCTTCTCTGTGTGAATAAATGGGGGAAAAAATGCCAATGACTTTGCAAGGAAAAAACAAAAAAATTCCTATGTCAAAAATAAAGCTTCCAAATAATCATCAGTATAAGCTAGGCACGGCCAATGATCAGTTCGAATACGTACCAAAGTCGAAATATCACACACTTCCATTTGGAAGAGGAGATGGAACCTTGGAGGAAGAAATATCAAAATAAGGAAGCACCCCATGTTTTTCTTACGGAGATTGACAAGGCTGTCCATTTCGTCTACATCATCGGTGTATGTAAGAGGAAGAGGGCCTCTATCGAAATCAGTACCTGAGCTAGTAATATCAAGGGCATAATCTGAGGCCTCATCCTTCCATATGATGTCCCTAATGATTCCTCCATCCTTTACAAGACTAACAAGTGGTTCGCCAAGCACACTTACAACAAAGGGTGCCAAATAGCGCTCAGTCGCCTGAATCACAGATGATGCAGGAACTTCAAGTAGCTTGACTGACCGAGTTCCGGCAATAGCTGCAACCCCTTTCCCTCCTTTCAATGGGAAGGTCTCCCGCCCAGTGTTGGAATTACCGCATGCCTCCCAAAGAGCACTGAACAAGTCTAAATAATAACCAGGTGAGGCCTCTTCTGGGATGCCAGGTGGTACAACAGCCTTGAGAAACATATCCTCTATTCCTATAGTGATACTGTGAAGCTGACCACGGATTATATGACCATTTTCTGCATTTGTTTCAATGGAAACATCAATCAGACCAGGAGTTGGTTCACGCGGTTCCAATTCAATCATGACTGGAGCTCTAAAACTTTCCTCTTCTCCAGAACCATTTTGTACAGGAACAATAGCTAACGAGGCTGCTTGATCTGATATATCAGTTTTTCTGGGAGGTTCACCAAGAAGAAAAGGTATATGATATGATGCAATAGACCCATACGGTGCAGACGACGAAAAGTTTAGCACGGTTGCATACAAAGCAGGGAGGGCATCTAATTCATCCAAAACACCAGTAGGGGAATCAAGTCCCCATATACGACTTAAAGTATCAGATTCAAACCTCAAACTACATGATATTCTAACCTTAAGTCCTGGCATATGTCTGAAATCAGGAATGCATGAGAAATGCATCCTTAATGTTACTAATATCTCTGAAATCTTTGCATCCATGACACGCAATGGTTCCTGTGGTCGATCAATTCTTTCAGTTTCTGGGCTAATGTGGATATTACTACTGCTATCAGTTTCACTCTCCTCTATTATGGGTTCACTGTCTCTGATGCCTTCTAGGTAACCGGATTCATTATTCCCAAAACCAAAAGATGATAAAGACAAGGACCAAGACTGTTTCACAAGTAGGGGAATCACCCGCTCAAGGTGGATATACGAGGAGATGTTCCTAGACTTCTTAAGATTGTCAGCAGACAGAGGAGACTGGATATTGAAACTGGGAAGTGCAGATGGTGAAATACCGAGTTCTTCCCCAAGATTCAGCATGTCCCTGAGCTTTTTTCCTGGTACACAGATCAGCAACCGAAGGTAGATCCTGCAAAGCGCCAAGATGAATAATAACATCAGCTAATAATGGGTATTGAACAAGAAGAGTGTATAGGGCTCCGATAAACAGGAAGGTAATGTTCTGAAATATAAATACAAGATGAGTATAAAGAACATCCCTTAATCATACCTTGCATTATCACGAACCTCCAAATCAGGAAAGTACAGGCAGGTGAATGCAAAAAGGCGAGATAGTCTAAGGAACAATCTGGAGCTGTGGTGATGCATCAGAAAGGTTCGACAGATGCCAAGAACTCTGCTTCCCTGAGACCATGACCTCAGTCCTGTATATGGGCCATGTTTGACAACAAGGAAGGCCATGAACTTGGTAAGCAGCTCTAGCAATCCTCGAGGAGGAATTGTATCAGATTCAGCAATTTTATCAAATATTGGGAAGCAAGAAACCAACGTATAATCCAATTTGACTTTTGGAAGCAAATGCTGATCAAAAGTCTGCAGCAGACGCTCTCCTAACCAATGGTGCTTTTGACAACCAAACAAGCGATCCGTCAAAGCAACAATCACTGGAACCAATCTCCGACACTCCAACATCAAGTCCACCAGCATCCCCTGAAAAAATTGGGAAACATAAAAAGTGAGCAGACATAAAGATAAACTTTCCCCCCTTCTCTTATGACACAAAGACAGTGAACCTATTGCCTAGCTGGTTTTAAAATGAGCATCACGAAAGATAAAGAAACAATATTTTCTTTAACACAACTTTTATTTCCCTGGTTGGTGAACTGGCACTAAAAGTTCCTTTTTCTTTGGCACATTTCTACTGAACTAAACGTATGCGATTGATCTTTATTCTAAGTTTGAACATCGTCATGTAAAACCATTGCTTCTCTGCATTTCACATCACTCAACCAGTCATATACCTACTTGGTATGCTACACGATACCTAGTTCATAGGAAGATTACAATGTACAGTAGAACATATGCAACGAAAACTGATGGGATAGAAAATTACCTGTATGGCAGTGAAAGTGGTGGAGTCCATGAGACTTCTAGTGGTCGAAGGATCATTGTCTGAATGAGATGATGCCCCTATCAAGAACCTATGCAAGGTCCGAAATGCTACTGCAGTTTCCGTGCTGCATGGAGGTAACCATTTGAAGGCAGATACAGAAACAAGTCCATCTTGAAACACCTTCACCACCAACTTATCATTACCCGTGTCCTCACCTGAAACACCCTCTAATTTCAACATATCAACACAAATGGAGCAAAAGGCAAGCAGGTCAAGCTTCAATGCTTTCAAAGCCAAAGGATCAAACACGCTCGGATAAAATCTCAATCCCATATCAACAATGGCCTTCAGTTTCCTGACTTCTCGTCTCAACACCAACTCACTGAAACCCAACAACCAATGCAACCCAAGCAATCTAAAAACCAAGTGATGCTGCGTTTCCCTGGAGAGCAACATAAGCCGGCTAGCAATCTGCCCCTCTTGCCCATCAAACGCATCCAAAAACGAAGGGTACATTGTCAAAACGACATGGCATAGCAAAGGATCAGAGGAATAAATCATACCGAAAAACTGAACCTTCAGCATCGAAGCTTGGAGCTCCAATGCCATGGCCACCGGCATTATCAATGCCAAGAACTCAACCATCCCACACGGCGTCAACACCTGCGGCCACTCAAGCAAAAACGACATAGCCCTCCTCAGCTCCTTGTAATTCAATCCACCTGAACTCTCCTTACCCGAGCTGTTCACCAGTACCTGCGGAGCACTGAACGGCACCAAAGGCACCGTCGTATTAAGAATCGAAACATTGAGCTTTTTAGCCACGATGTTGTGAACCACGGTGGTGAACAAAAGTATGTAGCTTTGAGCGGCGTGAGTCCTCTCGCTCTGGCACAAGCTCCAGAGGTGTCCTCCGATATCGGAGAGCAAACAGGGATATGATTTCTCCAACTCGCGCAAGCACTCGCACGCGAGCGCACGCGCCTGACGGTCGACGCCGTGATTGGGGCGGTTAATAACCGTCAAGAGCAGCTCGACCAGGCCGTCGAGCATGTAGTCCGAGGCGATGACGATCGCGGTGACGGAGAGCATCATTTGCTCCTTGAGCGCGAACGTGACGTGGACCCCATCGGCGGGGGTCTGGATCAGGGCGCGGAGGGTTTCGATCAGACGGTGGAGGGTTTTGGGCAGGGAATCCGGGTCGGATGTGAAGAGCGGGTCGGAGAACTCCTCGAGGAAGACGATGAGCTGGAGCTTGAGGGGGAAGTCCCGCTTGTTGAGGGAGGATAGGGCATGGTCGATGAGGATTGGGTGCGCGGTGGTCCATCGGTCGCGGCGTGCACCGCCGTGCTGGAAATCGTCGATTAGTGTCTCCCAGTCTTGGAGTGAGAGCGGCTTCAACGGAGGCGGCGGCGATGGCTCTGGTGGCGTATCGGTCATGCTTAGTGGGAACCAAACCCTAGGCCGACTCGCCTAGCTTAACAGTTCAGAGATTGAGCTGGATTCATGGAAATTACATGAGATTGAGACATGAGATTTTGTAAGGGAGAGTGGAAATGTGAGAATTTGAAATGAAATGAGAGGGAATTTGGATTGGGATTTGGAAATTTGGACTTTCAGTTGGTGATTCAGAGAGGAGGACTGAACCGCTTCCACTACAGGAGGAGGAGGCTGCAGATGCGTGCGTCTTTTACAGTAGAATAAATTTCCAACGAGTGTATGGGCATAATTGAAATTTTCCATGTCATTTTTGGGCCGGTGAATTATCTCTGTCTTAATACTTCTTTTGGCAAATTACAAATGAGGGTGACGCTTCCAATAATTTACCACATCATCATATTCTCATATTTTTATAAGAAATTCTTATTATTATTTTTTTTTTAATTCTTAATTCTTGAATTTCTTATTTTACCCTCCACCATTTTCCTTTTTGTAATGTTATTCGCAATGCTCGAGTGCATAGAATTTATTTAGTTTTAGCTCATTCAAACTCGATTCGTAAAACAAACAAGTTAAATTTGAACTTAATTATGTTCAGCTCGCAAACATCTTAAACAACTTGTATTTGATTACAAAACACTTGAGTTTGGCTACTCATTGAAACTCGATTGGTAAAAATTATAGAAATAAAAAATCTAAAATTTTATGAGCCAAATTCGAATAAGCAAGCCTAGTTCAAGTATAACTCGAAGTTATCATATGAGCCAAGTTTAAACGAGCAAAAAGCGAAACAAATTGAATATGAACATCGAACCATATTATAATCTTACCAAAAATAAGAGTTATACTACGAAGATTTTCATCCAAGGATTAGAAATGACTTATGTGGCGCGAAGCAGATCGTTGATCAATTTTACACGGCCAAGATTGAAATTCTATAAAACCCCTTAAATCCCCAAGTCCTCGATAGTCACTACCATTTCCCCACTCACCCTGAAAACCGCAACCATATATTTTTCACTGACCCAAAACCTCTGAATGGCCGCCGCCGCACCGCCACCGCCGCCAACCGCAGCCCCGGAGGCACCGATCGACGTCCCCTTGGGCTCGATCCCAATGGGCCACCCGCTCTTCGCCCGAATCCGGCTGGCCCAGCCCACCGACGTCCCCCACATCCACAAGCTCATCTACCAGATGGCCGTCTTCGAACGCCTGGCGGAGCACTGCATCGCCACCGAGGCCTCCCTCGCCTCCACCCTCTTCACTTCCCAGCCTTTCCAGTCCTTCACCATCTTCGTCCTCGAAGTCTCCCCGACCCCTTTTCCTAACGACGCTCACAGCAACAACCAGTTCTACCACCCCACCGTCAAAACCCTCAATCTCGACCTCCCGATCGACGACCCGGAGAGGAATAACTTCCGATCGGACGGTGGGGATGCATCCGTTGCCGGGTTTGTGTTGTTTTTCCCGAATTTCTCGACGTTTCTGGGGAAGCCTGGGTTCTATGTGGAGGACTTGTTTGTGAGGGAGTGTTACCGGAGGAAGGGGCTCGGGAAATTGCTGCTTTCTGCGGTGGCGAAGCAAGCGGTGAAGATGGGCTATGGGAGAGTGGAGTGGGTTGTGCTGGACTGGAATGTGAATGCCATCAAGTTTTATGAGGAAATGGGGGCCAAGATTTTGCAGGAGTGGAGGATTTGCAGGCTCACTGGGGATGCTCTTCAGGCTTATCATAATGCCTAAGGTAATATTTCCATGCTTCAAGAAATGAAATCAAAGGCTAGGGTGTTGTTCTTGTTCTGTATTTTTTTTTTTTTTACTTTATTGTGATGTTGTGTTTAGGAGATTATGACTGAGGTGACCTTTGATCTAATGGGTGTAAATTTTGGGCTGTGGTTACTGGTTTATGCCTGTACCCTGTTCCAAGAACTTACCTTCTTTAATGTCAATTGATCTAATTTTCTTTGTATGTGGTTTTAATTGCCATTTTGCCTTCTGGGTTTTTTTTACGGCATGGATGATATGATCCTTGGTTTTTAGCTTTGTCTAGGCAAAGATATGAACTTTGGTTACAATTTTAGACTGGTCCTGTAAAGAAATTGGTGATGTTAATTGGTGTTAGTCTTGGCTTTGTATTTTCCTCATTCCTTTTGGGTTGCTTTACCCAAGTTGAGATTCAAAGTATATGGATTTTCCACTTTGGTTAGTGTTACAATCAAAATGGGACTCTTGTTTTTCTTTCTCTTTGGACAAGTGTGATTGAAAAGACTCTGAATTGTTTGAGACGCTGGAACCTTCCTGAGAAGTGAGAATTTCTCTTCCTCAATTGTGATAAGGATCAAAGTCGGTTTTTCTGAAAGGGACACACCATAAAGCAAAAGATACAGACTTTCTTCCCCTTTGATTTTCCGCATACATGTTAGTAGCGTAGGTCCATGAAGTCGATGTTTGGGGTTCTTTGAATACGTCATTTGGTAACGTAGTGCAGAAGTTATAGGTAAATCCAGTAATCCAATGATCCCAATCATCCAATAATACTTGTGGGTTTATATAAACAATTTAATCTCCCGCAGACACAATACGAAAGCCACCTATGAAGGAATTGGGATAGATTTGACCCACACAGAGAAAACCTATTCCAGTCAGGTTACTACTGTAGTACTGTTGGCTGCCGACTCCACACAAGATATTTATAGAATGTGTCATTGCCTAGATTTCAACCCCGTCACATAAGATATCGCCACGTTACAGTGGGTGGATTTGTCTTTACATGCGGGAGGGTACCCACCCCATGACTGTAGGTCATGACTCATAAAACTTGGCTATTGTTGTAGTTCTTTCCACGGCATCTAGAGCGGTAAAATGTAAAATTCCGTTTTTCCTGTTCTTAAGATAAAATGTCAATTCAAAAGCAAACTCCGCCACCTCCCTCGAGTCCTTGGACAAAATAAGCTGCCTTAAGCAATACTACTTGCCACGTGATCATCCAATCCCAAATCTAAGTCCTTCCCCGGACCGGACTTACAAATCTCCGGCAACAGAGATGCCTAACCGCGAGAACCACCCGTTAGTACACTCTGAGATGCTCCCACGCACCTTTGTTTAGCCTACGCTGGCTGCACAAGTCACCTACAACAATCGATTCGCTCGACCTCGAATGACGTTTGACACCGGCTAAACGCCACACATGCCACCCTCCTCGTCAACCCGATCGACCAAAGGTGCAGCTAGTCGAGTTGAACTAACCGGTCCGAGCCGAGCAACCCATAGTAAACATTTGTGCACTGCTTTCACATCAAACCAAATAAAATTAAATGAGCATACTAATTTTTTTTCTTTTCATTTTGATATTTTATTTGCTGGAACATAATTTTGATGCGCTCACCTTTTGACATTCTTCTAGTCTTTTAATCATAATACTGGTGCAGAAGTCTAGTAATGGGGATGCTCACATGAGAAAACAAAGTCGTCCTTCGTCCCATCGCTTTCGTTTTCCCCTCTAGTCTTACTATTCCAATTTCCATGACGACAATGACTTAACTCAAGCCATGATACAATTACAAACACAACAGTTCCTTGTAGTCAACATTCACAACCTAACCCCACCTCCAGCAGAAAGATCGACGGTTCCAAATTCCATCCTAATTCTGCTATGATACGCCGTCGTTTCCGCCGCCACCACCACCCGCATCCCCATGTGCAGGACCAAAAAGAGCACGCAGGCGATGGAGCCCAAGAGCCCTAACAAACCCCGAACGTCAAAAACATTCTCCTCCTCCTCGATCCCGATTGACCCTTTTTCCGGCAATTACAGCAGCATCGGCGGCGGCAACAACTCCAGCTACAACTACTCCAAGTCCTCCACCTCCTCCTCCTCCGTTGCCTCCCTCAAGTCCTTCAAAAAATCCCTCCCCGAAAACCCCTTCATCTACGACATGTCGGAGATCTCATCCTCCACCAACAATTTCCTCACCGACCGCATCTCCTCCTCCTCCACCTCCTCCTCGTGGCGCTGCACCATCCGCGGCAAAGACGCCGTCGTTTTCCAGCGCAAGTCCCGCTGCCCGATCGACCTCCCGGAGCTCCAGCAGAGCCTCTCCCTCATCTCGCGGAGCCACCACAGCAGCCTCATCAAGCTCCTCGGCGCTTCCCTCTCCGGGAGCTACGTCTACCTCATCTACGAGTTCGTCTCCGGAGCCAACCTCGCCCACTGCCTCCGCAACCCTAACAACCCGAGCTACACCGTCCTGTCCACGTGGCTCTCGCGCTTGCAGATCGCCACCGACCTCGCGCACGGCCTCGATTACATCCACCACTGCTCGGGACTCGACTCCAACTTCGTCCACAACCACATCAAGAGCTCGAGCATCATCGTAACCGAACCGACCCTCAATGCCAAGATCTGCCACTTCGGCACCGCCGAGCTCTGCGGCGAGAGCCGGGCGACGTCGAGGAAAGTGGAAGGGACCAGAGGCTACATGGCGCCGGAGTTTCAGGCCAGTGGGATTGTCACACAAAAATGCGATGTGTATGCTTTTGGGGTTGTGATGTTGGAGCTGATTTCAGGGGAGGAGCCGTTGAAGTATATGATAGAGGAGGAAGACGACAATGGCCGCGGCGGCGGGTATAGGAGAGTGAGTGTTATAGAGACGGCGAGGGAGGCGGTGAAATGTGTTGGTGGGGTGAGGAGGTTGGTGGATAGGAGGTTGAAGGACTCGTTTCCGGTGGAGGTGGCGGAGAAGATGGTGCAGGTGGCGCTGGAATGCGTGGAGGAGGATCCGGATATGAGGCCCGACATGGGTCGGGTTGCGGGTGTGGTTTCCAAGCAGTTTTTGGAGTCGCAGAAATGGGCGGAGAGAATAGGCTTGCCCATTGGCATCTCTGTTTCGTTGGCTCCGAGATGATTCTGATCATTCTGGGGTTCCATTTTGTTTTGTTTTTTCAATTCACATTCTTGTGTGTATATATATTCTGCGGATAATACAATTTACAGACAAATTGATTCATTTTTTCAAGGATGCCCAATTTTGCTGCATGTTATTGATCATGATCTTCGAGTTTAAACTAACAAGCATAACAAATTAGTGTGATTCATTTAAGCAGATTTTTGTTCATCTACACACCACGTATATAGCATGGCAAATTAGATTATGAAGATATACGTTAAATAGATATCCATGGCTGATTGAAAATGAAGTAAATCGCAACATTTGTATTGTGTATTTATGTGTAAGCTTCAATCAAATGAGATATTGGGAGAAATTAATAACATAATTATAATGGGGGTTGAGAATTAGTGTTTTAGGGTGAAACTTTTTATACAAACTCGATTCAAAAGTAACTAGCTCCTTTAAGAATTCTATAGTTGTTGCGGGTAATCCTTTAAGCATTCAATGGCAGTTGAGGGACATGTTCATCATGTCATTACGGTTGCATAGCAATTTTGAAACATATACATTGTTCTACCACCATATCTAAAAGATTTAGTTTCAAAATCATAACCATAGTTGTATATATTAAAGTGTGATCACTATTTATTTCAGCAAATTTTGTACTATTTATTTCAGCAAATTTTGTTTATGATCAATTTCAGTTATGCAGCTAGTAGATTTGGGCTTTCATGTATTAGTATGTAATGCTGCATAAGTCATCAAAATAGAATAATCGTAAGGTTATCATTCTATGAAACAAAATCAAATCAAAAAAGATCTTCGTTCTCCTAAAAAAAATGGATACGATAACATCTTTTGTTGAGATTAAGAAATGAAAATAAGAAAACATGCATACTAGGAGGAGCAAACGAGTAGCTAGTCAGGTGTTGGTGAAAAAGACTTCATGAAGAGCACACATAATAGAAGTGCATATTCTAATTAGTAGCAAGGATTACTTAATTAATGGCTCCGTTAACACAAAGCTTGTTTAAAACTTTAAACTAACACCAAAACCATTGTTTGTATAATTAGAATATATGTTGTCATGTTGTTTTGTATTAAGTATTGATTATTCTGCGCACGCCAAGTGAGAATCCATGATTGAGCATAATGCTTAAGCTACCTGGTTCTTGATGATTAAGTATATGAAATGTGGTCTAATGGTGTTTGAGAGGAAATGGTCTAGTCCTTTGTATGAACCAATTAATTATTCAAAACACCTCCATCAATTTCAATCATGAAATACTCAAATGGGTAAACGTACAATTCCATTGTTTAAGTATAATGAGTCTTCCATACTTAAACACCCATTGTTTTGTATATTCTTGAGCTTATTTTCTCTATAATGATATTCATTCCATGATTAAAAAAAAATGTATCGAAGACTCTCCTCCCTCATCCTCCTTATTTGACACTCCTCATGGGAGATTTAGTGGAATCCTTCCATAAAAAAGTCTACCGAATTTGTCTTTATAACCTAGCCTATAACCAACATAATCATTTTCTATAAAATTTGTAGTCGTGCTAATCCTCTCCAATACAAAAATACATGCCCTTGTTCTAATTACTTTATTATATTTCTAATTTATGGTTAATTAATCCGGAATACAAAGTTACAAACCCTATCAAAATGACTAGAGAATGCGGACAATTTATTTATTTATTTTTTTGTAACAATTCATCTACTTTGTGTGGGGCAAACTTGGACCGAGATTGACACAAAGTAATTGTGTGTTGAAAGTTACTGTTTTTCTATGACCAACTTACTAATTAGGAAGTGAGTAAAAAAAAATTACACAATCTTTTTTCTTGATATTTGATCTTGGGGAGTACTTGAATTTATGACCTCATCTATCATATTATAGAGAGAAATACCAACCAAGTTTGGGTCAGAAAGTTTTCTCATTGGTATTGATAAACCGGTAGTGTTCACATAGACACTCGTTGATCAGAAAATTTTTAGTCACTCATCATTGAATTTAATAATTTATGCCCTCAATATCAAATTGAAGAGTGAGTGATCACAATTTCTTCGATTACGGGAAAAACAAGAGACCGATAGATCGATAAGCGAAAAAAAACAACATATAAAAGCGGCAATAACAAAAAATTAAAGAAAAATAAACAAAAAATATCATAAAATATATATATATATATATATATATATATATATATATATATATATATATCTCAGCGCCACTAAAGCACTAAACCTTGGAGGGAACTCTAGTATCGTCTACATAATATTAATACCGTTTTTATAAACCCAGCTCGCTCGCACCGCAAAGCTCAAGCAATACAGAGAAATTCACTATGGCGGCTCGGATGTTGCAGAGGCGAATTGGCTCGCTTTTCTTCCGCAATCAACCTTCTCTCACCCAAGTGCTCAAAGGTTAGGCCCAACTCTCTAATCATGTCCATTATAACATTGGGATCGCTTAATTTACTTTGCGCGGTGTTTCTATCTGTGAATGAATTGAAAATCGAATGCCATTGGCAAGAGAATCTTTGCAAGTTGAGTGATTTTCATCTTCTTTTATTTGGGTTATGCCCTAATTGCTGATAATTTTGCCCTGTTAGATACTTAGAAGACTTCACTTGCTAGGTTAGGTTCTTAGGAGACGTTGTGAAACTGATGAAAAAGTTTGGGGCTTTTTGCTCTCTCCTCTTGTTACCAGACAAAAATGGAACAGATTTGATGAATGTGAGACTCCATCCTTTATATTGTTCTATTTCGGAGAATATTTCTCATCTATGAGTGTGTAATTGTAAGCTGGGTCCTATGTGATGAGTTTCATATTAGAATAGAACACCTACAAAATGGCTATATCTATTTGCCTGTTAGTTTGAATCACCTAACTTATATGCAGAAAACAACCTGAATCCAATCCCCAAAAACCATGAGAAAGAAGAAAAGTTTCTTTCTTTCACCATCCAAGACCTAACAGTATTCCCAAGGGACTTGTTGAAACTCATCCTGTGAGGATTGAGTTGAACAAACTCATATATATGATGCATTGCAGGATACAAGATACACCTAACAGCTTATACATGCACTGAAAACTGATGATGGTTACAGATTTTGAATTTTAGTGCAATTTATGGCAAAAGAACACTTTTCTTGTTATTTTAACTCTATTACCTTCTTTTCGACTCACTGCCATCCTCATAGCTTTAAGTTGATGGCAATGACCCAAATCTTATGTGGAACAATCCAAAAATGAATGTGAGGATTGGATATATATATATATATATATAAACTACATTAACTATGGGATGGTTATTATATATTCTTCTATTCATGGTGCTAGGACAAGGGTGTGTAATTGGGTGCTATGTGTTTGTTCACACTCACACTCACACTCACACGGACATAGACACACAATAAGACTAAAATGTTGTGATACTTGAGAAAAACTCTGTTGCTGTTTCTCTCCTCTGTGCTGAAAACCTTGTTAGTTCATCTATTCATTTATAAGTTCTACAAGTATGTCTTTCCAAGCTAAATATTTTCCTGCTTACTGTATATGATATTGATATTTTGTCTGCACGTCTTGTTTCTGGCAGAACAATCTGTTCCTTCTGCATATTCAATCTTCAGCAGATATGAGCTTGGTAAAAGAGATATTCAAACGGAAACAAAGCCTGCTTTTAGTTTTACTACTGAGGATCCTCAGCTGGAAAATCAGGAAGCTGGCAGTTTGGAGCCTAGTTGTGACTCAGATGACCATCCCTCACACTCATCTACGGGAAAATTAGCTGGGTTCAAAATACATGCTGAATACAACTTGAAGACATCCCCGAGGCATGACCTCTGCATGGTCTTTACTTGCAAAGTCTGCGACACAAGATCAGTGAAGACAGCTTCTCGAGAATCATATGAGAAAGGGGTGGTGGTGGCACGCTGTGGTGGGTGTGACAATCTCCATCTGCTTGCTGATCATCTTGGAATGTTTGGAGAGAAGTTTACCGTTGAAGACTTTCTGGCTGCTCGTGGGGAGGAGGTGAAGAATGGTTCTACTGATACACTGAATCTGACCATTGAAGATCTGGCTGGAAAGGATCTGGCCGGAAAGGAACTGGCCGGAAAGGAACTGTCCGGAAATGAACTTGGGAAAGCTTGAATTTCAGCTGTTAGAATTTAGCGTTTCTTATAAAGTTCCAATTTTTTAAGTATTCTCTAGTTATGTCCAAAATATGTGGACCGTAGCTTGATTTGCATTTTTATCTTTGAATCGCAAGCACTTTGTGTAGGGGTTTTCAGTGTCTTTCCATCTATTTTTCCCGTTTCTTTGGCACCTAATTATCTGTCATGCTATCTATTCCGACTTTATCTTATGACAATATATTTGATCAAATACAAGAAGAGTTAGTTGAAAACTTGAAACAAAAAGCAATAGCCATTTCTTTGAGCTTTGCTGTGCTTGTAACCTTTCTCTTCATCAATGAATGGTTTATCTATTTCTATATATATAAATGTTACAGAAGTCATTTGTAGTTTGGACTGTGCCAAGCCACTACTAGACAAACCCTTGAGTTCTTATTTAACACAACAAATCCTAAATTACCAAGTAAAATTTGACGGGTTTAACAGAATTTCTTTTGGGGTTAGTGGTTGCCCACTAAAAAAAATAATAATAACAAGAATATGTTGAAGGAAACCCATTTTGTATGTGCTTTGTCAATCTAGGAACAATCAATTCATGATTGTATAAGGAAAGTAAATCTTACGGGATTATGGATTATGTAGTGAATATGATTCCTATTATGATATGGATTGTATCTTGTATTCCTCTATAAATAGAGATCTCTATTCATTAATAAAATTATCCTATTCCTGTGCTATTCTCTTCTTCTTTATTTTCTGCATTCTACAATACATTATCAGCACGAGCCCTAACCCTGAGTAAAAAGCCAAAGAGTTCAGCATAGCCAACTGCTACGCGCCAAAAACCCTAGTACCAAATCCCCTAGGTCTTTGCTGCTACTGGTCGACACCGCCACCGGAAATCACCATCACCAGCCACCTACTTTAGTAGCTGTCCTCCACCGCCGACTACTCCTCCCTAACAGGCCGCATCTCTTGTCGACGACACCGGCCGCATATCATCTTCTCTACAAGTTCAAGACTAATCCAGAAAAAGAAATCCAAGAATGAGTTCTAGAGAAATTGAATGTCTCGCAGATAGGGGAACTACGCATACAATATTGCGTCATAGACAATTGTTCTTAGACATGGTGCCTTCACATTCCTTTGTGACTACGATGGCAGGACCATCGAATCTTGTGCAAGGAAGAGGACCTGCCCAATTCCTCTTGCCTAATGGCACTCAAATTGATGTCGCAAATGCTATATACGCTCCAAGAGGAAATAGAACTCTTTTGAGTTTTAAAGATATAAGAGCCAATGGATTTCATGCAGAGACACATGATGAGAATGGAAAAGAATTCCTTTGCATTACCTCTAATGACTGCGGTAGAAAGCGCATCTTAGAAAAGTTTATGTGTCTCTCTAGTGGGTTATATGCTACCACTATTAGAGCTATTGAATCGAACAATGTCATTCGGGATGACCTATTAGATTCAGACACATATTGGCTTTGGCACGACAGATTAGGACATCCTGGTCGTGATATGATGATCCATGTATTGAAAACCTCACACGGACATCCATTCTATCGAGCTAATCGAAGCAAGAATCAAAAATTGATTCAAGGAGAGAGGACTGGCGTTGCTGTCGTCCGGTCGAGGAACTCTTGGCGACCAATCGACGATTTTCAGAAGCGTGATCGACCGGTCGATCAATCTGGAGACCGGTCGAACGAAAATGTCCGTTTTTCCTCCCCCTCTGACATGAGCAAATCCTCATGGTCCAATCCTGATTCAAGTCTTAATCAGGATGCCTCCTATGCTTTTGAAGCCTCAATGGCCAAACGCTCGTTTTGAAAAGCTTGTTCCTTAGGGAAATTAGGACCGAGACTCTCATATGCAAAGGATTCTAAAGTACTTCTTACATTTTTACAGAGAATCCAAGGGGATATATGTGGACCTATTTAACCACCAAGCGGACCATTTAAATATTTTATGGTGTTGGTTGATGCGTCGACACACTGGTCACATGTCGCGCTGTTGTCCACTCGTAATGCTGCTTATGCTAGACTCCTAGCACAGATAATTCGCATGCGGGCTCACTACCCGGATCATCCCATTAAATCTATCAAACTTGATAATCCTGAAGAGTTTACATCGAAAACTTTTGATGACTACTGCATGTCTATTGGGATTGATGTTGAACATCAGGTTTCACATGTGCATACCCAGAATGGTCTCGCAGAGGTTGCCATTAAAAAAATACAAATGGTCACAAGGACGTTGGTAATGCGCGCCAACCTTCCTCTCTCTGCCTGGAGGCACGCAGTATTGTATGCAGCTATGCTTATTCGTCTGAGGCCCACCGCCACCCAATCCTTTTCTGCGCAACAGCTAGTGACTGGGTACGAACCAAGCATCTCGCACTTACGCATATTTGGGTGTGCTGTTTATGTGCCTATTACACCGCCACTGCGTATTAAAATGGGTCCTCAGAGACGAATGAGTATTTATGTTGGATTTGAGTCTCCAACCATAATCTGCTATGTAGAACCCTTGACAGGCGATCTATTTACCGCAAGATTTGCAGATTGTCACTTCGATGAGACAGTCTTCCCGTCGTTAGAGGGAGATAAGAACGTAAACGTTCAGCAGGAACGACTGGAATTGTCGTGGCCTGTCCTCACTCTGTCTCATAACGATCCCCCTACTGCACAAAGAGAAATAGAAGTGCGTAGAATAATAAATCTTCAGAAAGTCGCAGATTCTCTTCCTAACTCTTTCTCAAATCTCGCTAAAGTGACTAGATCGCATATACCAGCTGCAAACGTGTCTGCAATGATGCAAGTACCTGAAAAAGGACTTGGACTTGAAGTCACCGCAGCTGCCGCCCCTATGGGAGGGCCGGCCGTCGGCGCCACCGCCAGTGATGGTAGTGATGTGGCTCAGGCCGTGGCTCCGCTGAGGAAGCGTGGGAGGCCACCAAGTTCGAAGGATGGGCGCCCTAGGAAGAGGGCTGCGATAACACAAAATAATCCCCTTCCAAGAGAATCTAAAGCATTTTGGGTCAATAATAAGAATAAACGAGAATAGTAATTTTGGGCGGTTAAACCTAAAGCAAGTGGATACGGGTTTCGGGTCAAGTAGTTGAGAACCACCCAAAGTTGGGTGGGGTGGCAGAGAGTAAGTATATAAAGTGGCAATACTGAAACTAATCTATGTTGGTACCAGAAACCATCAATGGCGACTAGTACGTGCATTCCCTCCACCTTCACACCTATTCTTCAAAATTTGACTACCAGAAACTCCATTGCTATGGCGGGTTTGCTCTCTTATGCACCCAAAAGCTTGAGACCTGTCTCTTGTGCGCAAAGCTTCGGTTTCAGTTCACTTTCCACCGCCAGAAAACCGCCCAGAAAATTGTTTCAATTCCAAGGTAGTTTCTTCACTATCAACTAATGATTTTTTGTGGGAATGATCGATTTTTTGTATTGGGTTATCTGTGTTGGACCAAAATTGAAACTTGTTCTGAGGTTTAGGTAGTTGCTTTCACTTTTCGTATTGATTCTTTGTAATTGATGGCTCCAATGGGTGTCAAATTCGAGTGTTTCAGAGAAGTAAGATATATGTTTGTAGTTTCATTCTTTGAATTAACTGATTGAGCTCGGTACATAAATTCAGCATAAAAAAACTACTAAAAATTAAACTTTCTGGCGCAAAAAACAAACTATGTTATCCTCCTGATACTTTCCTTTCAACATTCATCACTTCTACTTCAATAGATGAACATTGCTTTTATTTAACCAAGAAGGAATGAATTTAGTACATAAGAATAGTGAATGATGGAAAGAAAATGCGTACTCTGGCGAGATATATATTCGGAAGTATCCCCCGACATGAGTTTCCCCTTTATATGGAATTTCTTATTTTGCTGTAAAATCTTCCTACTTCCTATACAGGTCAATAGGTCATAATAGTAAGGTTAAATTTCTTGGACTATGTGTAGGCACCTAATTTATTGGTTGATGTGGGTTCATGGTTGAGTTTCTTCTACCTATCAATTCTTAGTTTGGTTCCTGAAAATTGTTGAAAAAAAAAGAAGTTTGAATCTTTAGTTTTCTGATTATTGAACTTTGAGTCTTTTGGAGAAATAAAGTCATCTTTCAATCAAGCGCAGTATTTTCTGTAAAAAATATTAGTTCTCTCTCCTTCTCGTGTTCTAAGATGACCAAGTTTTTTTGTAGTCTACTATAAATGTAATTGTTTGCAGGGTTGTTATTTCAGTCATTGAATTCTCTTGCTGGAATTTATTTTTCCCTTTTATTAGGCAATAAATGTAGGAAGATGGTTCTTGTTTAAAGTGCCTCATCAGACCAGAAAAAGAAACAAAAACTTAAGTGCTTCACCAGTTAAGAAGGATAACTTTAGAGAAAGAAGTCTGATGTATGCATCATAAGCTTCTTGTCTGTGCAGAGTTGAGTTTGTCAGAATAAAATCCTTTTCATTTATACCGTGTTTTTCATATTTGTCAGTGAGATCAGTAGCCACTCCTGCAGAAGCTGTTGCCGGGTTTGAAGAGATGGTTTCTGGGACTCAGCGGAAGTATTACATGTTAGGTGGTAAAGGTGGAGTTGGAAAGACCAGCTGTGCTGCTTCACTTGCTGTAAAGTTTGCTAACAATGGGCATCCCACTCTTGTAGTTTCCACTGATCCAGCACATTCCTTGAGTGATTCTTTTGCTCAGGTTTAAAATGCTTTTACTTATTAATGTTTTAAATTATTTGCGTTTCCTTTGAAATGGAACTTGTTAGGTTGTTGTTGTAGTGATTCTTTTGCTCAGGTTTAAAATGCTTTTACTTATTAATGTTTTAAATTATTTGCGTTTCCTTTGAAATGGAACTTGTTAGGTTGTTGTTTGTGTGTGTGTGTGTGTTTGTGTATTCACACATATATTGTGTGTGTTAGGATTTGGCTGGAGGGACACTTGTACCAGTTGATGGGCCTGACGCTCCACTTTTTGCTCTGGAGGTATGTGGGAGAGTGGGGTTAGCTTTCTATATGTGTATTTTCTAAATTTTTTCACCTAGTTCTGTTTCTCTAAAGTATTTGATCAGATAGCTATTATGAATGAAAACTTTTTTTTTCTCTGTTTCTTGGGATGTTTTATAGTCATATGTCTACTGGACTTGGTTAAACTAGTAGCTGTACTGCAGATAAACCCAGAGAAGGCAAGGGAAGAATTCAGAACTGTAAATCAGAAAAATGGTGGAACAGGGGTCAAAGATTTTATGGATGGAATGGGTCTTGGGATGCTTGCAGAACAGGTAAACTCTATTTGAAGACATTGGGATTGCAGCACATCCTATTGATTAACTTGAGCTTTATGATAATCCTTGCTTCTCTTACCCTTTTTTTTCCCCATTTTGAAGTTAGGAGAGTTAAAACTGGGAGAATTACTAGACACACCTCCTCCTGGTTTGGATGAAGCTATTGCGATTTCTAAGGTATGTCTTTTCTGGCTTTCCCAGAAAGTCTGTCTTGATTTTCTGTTAATGGTTATCTTAATCCTCTTTACAGGTGATACAATTTCTCGAATCACCAGAATATAACATGTTTACTCGTATCGTTTTCGATACTGCGCCCACGGTAAGTAAATATTAACGTTGTGATTGCCACTTTGTTGTTTTCTTTTATTATTTAAATTAATACACTATGACGGGATATTGTTAACAGGGCCATACATTGCGGCTTTTGTCCTTGCCAGACTTCTTGGATGCATCAATTGGCAAGATATTGAAGGTAATGCTGTCATCTTAGACTGAATCATTATGGATATAGATATGGATATGGGTGGAGTGTGTGTGTTTCTTATTCTCTTGGAACTAAATGGAATTAAATCCACAGTATGACTTGAAAAGTTAAATCAGGAGATAACTATGAGCGATTCAAGTCTTCTGCAGTGCTTTCAAATTTCAGTAGAATGACTGTAGACATATGTGCTACGGATTGCATAAATTGTTGATTTGCAAATGTTTGACATTTAATGCTATGTTTACATTGTCTGTTACAGCTTAGACAAAAGATATCTTCAGCCACCTCAGCCATCAAATCCGTTTTTGGGTCAGGGGAAACTGAATCTGGAGCAGTAAGCCTGATCTTGTGATCTCTTATTATAATCTGCATTCTATTCAAGTATGCTAACATTTTGTTCTGAAACTTCAATGCAGTCTGACAAATTAGAGCGACTGCGGGAGAGGATGATTAAAGTGCGTGAGCTTTTTCGTGATACCGATTCCACAGAGTTTGTCATAGTAACAATACCCACAGTAAGAGCTTTATGGATTTATGTAGATTGTTATTTTTTCTATCAGCTGTAATTCCTTTTTGAGTTTTACTTTGAAAGAGATCACTTCACTGGAGCTTTCCTATCTCCATTTGTTACCTCTCTTTTTTTTTCGCTTCCTAGCATGTTTGCTTACAAGTTGGCTAAAACTGGTAAAAGTTGCGTCTAATTGATTGTTCTCATTTTTTGTTTCTCTTCCTAAGGTCATGGCAGTTAGTGAGTCATCTAGGTTGCATGCCTCTTTGAAGAAGGAAAGTGTTCCTGTGAAACGACTTATTGTTAATCAGATTCTTCCCCCATCTGCCTCAGACTGCAAGTTTTGTTCAATAAAAAGAAAGGTAATAAACTAATCACTGTCCTTTTAGTTTTGGGGTAGAAAATATCTCCTTCTGGCAGAAAATTGTGTTCTGTATTTTTTTTTTGTAGCATTGAGTAAACTAGTGGCATTTTGTTGAAATCTAATAACCAGTTTTATTTTTTATTTTTACTGTTAAGTAATACACTTGAATGCAAGACTTGTCCAAAACTTGCAAAAATTACTCGGTGCTGTATTTTGTTTCTATCTATTGTTATCAAGTTCGGTCGAGTCTGGAAACAGGAAATTAAAGTTATATTTTCTTTCCAAATATCTCAGGATCAGATGCGTGCTCTTGATATGATCCGTAGTGATACAGAGCTCTGTGACTTGACATTGATCCAGGCTCCACTAGTTGACATGGAGATCAGAGGTGTGCCTGCCCTTCGATTTCTAGGAGACATAATTTGGAAATGATCATCAATCTTTACACTCCAAACTGCAGTCATACAATCAATGATAAACCGAAACCCTTTTTGTTCAACCATTCATCTAACCAGTAGCCTTCCTTTCTGAGAAAATGTGCTAAATTAAATTTCCCTTGTATTTATCTAGAGAATTCATTTCTCCCTTGATCCATCTTCTTATCAAAATTTACAGTTAGTAAGAGAGTAGAGTGGCTTCAAACATTAGCAATCAAGAACTCAAATTTTGGATACTTCTGGCGTTCAAAAATTGGACACTTTAATTGTGATTGGAGACTACATGGTATTGTGTGATGAGTGGTTTTATCTACTGGTTGCTTTTCTCTCAATTATCTTCTCTTTTTCGTGTCATCTGGTCAGTAGAACTCTGAGAACTTTTCCTGGTCGGGGGAAGATGAAGCTTAGCTAGGTTGGGGGATTGGACTCCCCAATTCTGATGTGTATGGGATACCTGTGGATGGCAGCCATGAATCTCCGTCGAGAAAGTTGGCCACCGTAAACTCATCAACCTCGGATGGGTCGGTATGATAACCAGGCCATCTGACCCGCCCTGCGAGCTCAGAACCCGGGCCATTATTCATGAACTCACCATAATACAGAGTGTTAATCTCACGGTTTCCATCCCATTGAAGCCAACCCTTAGGAGTTACAACACTACCTAGGGTCGATTGCATGAAAACTGTACGCGAGTACTTACCCCAAGGTCTACCCAAGTATGTGGGTGTAGCGTTAACGTTGTTCAACAAATCAATATCTGCAGTGACGTCGCAAAATTGGAATGAGAACCCTGTTGAGTCTTCTTCGAAACGACCGTGGGCAGTGAGCGTGACGTGGCCGTGATCGGCTCTTTTCTTGGCAACAATTGTGCATCTTTGGAAAATGGCAGAGCCGTAGCCGAAGATGAAGTCGACAGTGCCACTGATCTTGCATTCTCGATAGAATTGGCGGCCGCTGTGCACAGCCAATGTGTCTTGGTATCCACTTATCTTGCATCGGAAGAAAGCCGATTGATCACCTTCGACGAGAAGCGCTACTGCCTGGTGGTTGTACGGTCCGGCTGTGTTCTCGAACCCTATGTTGATCGCAATGAATCCTTCCGCCTCTACAGCTATACACATCATTGATTCACAAAAGAAGAATTGGTTATAGTAATTACTGGCGAAATTGAAAGATTAAACTCGAATTGGAATTGTTTTGTATGTCATAAACCGATGTATGATAGAAGTTCTCGACGTTTCTTACCAAATGTTGGCGAGTCAAATGTACTGGAACCAGTACCATTACTCTTATGTCCAGTTATTGTAGTAACATCCATGTCCTCTCCAACCAAAACCAGATTGGTCTTTTCGGCAGTGATATTCACATATTCTCTGTAAACTCCCCTCTTCACCAATATCACAAAACGCTCCCGGCTATGATTCGGTGCAGCCTCAACTGCCTGCATTATCTGTTGGAAATTCCCAGTGCCATCCTTGGACACAATGGCGTTAGGGTTCTTCTTCCAATATTTGATTTGCCGGAACTTAGTCCAATGTGATCTAGAGTCGGGATCAACAGTGTTAGGCAGCTCGGGCAACATGCCAAGGACCTCATGGAGCAGTGTGGTCACTAGTCTGAAGCCTAATGCAACAATGGATTTGTTTGTGCCCTCGAAAGCTCGCATGCATGTATTGTGCCTTGAGAGTGAAGTCTTCGACCAAGTTCTTGTATGGGATAGAACATCAGCTGTGTTATAGATTGAAGCTTTTCCATTTCAGTTGAAAATGAGAAGAGATCGAGATGAAGAAAATACATAGAATAAGTTGTAAAATAAAATTCAAGAGTGAATTACGTTTTACACTCGATTACTACACGATAATTTCAGTTTGGTATCCAACCAAAACGTTACTATGTACTTCCTAAATTTATCATGCGTTACAATTTAAGTTTCCGCCACTATTTCAGTTATTTATGATAATGCTAATGAAAAAACAAGAATATGTCATATATCAATGACAAACATTAATAAACTGAAACACATATGATGGTGAATTGAAGGGAACTAGAACACTAATGTAGCTTGATTTGAAGCTTTATTTGGAGAAAGTCAATATCAATCTAAGTTAGATCTTATGAAATTGACCCCAAAAAAAGTTAGATCTTATAAATGGGGAGGTGGAATGTGCCCTTATGTATGTTATGAACATTTAGATCATTAACTTATCCAAAAAAAAAGGAGAACAAAAACCTTTAAGATCATGAATTGTGGAAAGAGACCAATTCAAGGCCTGAGCTGTTGAACCAAGCAAATCCGCACAGTATGAAATGGCATTATTAGAATTCTGATCATGAACAACATGCAAAGTGGACATGGTAGAGCTCACATTTTGTACAACTTTAATGGCTTTCTCCAATGAATGTTTGAATACAGGCAAAGGAACTTTGATCAAATCGGAGGTAACATTATTGGCACTTGGGTTAGTGGATAGATGACATAAACAAATTATGAAAATAATGAAATGGTATAAGGTCTTCATAAGTGTACTATATGTCTATATGTATATATATACCAAAATATTGTAATTTGTAAATGATGAGAAATTGGGGCCAAGTTAAATTAAACTATGAAGAACCTCCTATTTGTATGCAGAGAGTAGTGAAGAACACAACATGCACTACTTATATGTATTGATTATCAAGAAAATAATAACTATAACTTCATTTACAACAAATATGTTTCCTATTAAAACTGAACTGAAGCATTTAATTTGTTTGTTACAAACATAAACTTTTAGTCCTTAATCCGATTCATAAAAGAATTTAGTTAAGATAATTGTATCATTCGTGCGTCACAACAGGAAAATATGTTTTAGGGCTAATCTGATGCAGGAGGATGATGACATTTTCCTCGCGATTAGTTTTAGGGCTTTGAGATTTTATTTTATTTTTTGAGAATTTTTTTTTCTAAGAACAAATTAATTTACTTTTGAAAATATGTTGGAAATTATAAAGAGTGTAAACTAATTATGTGGCATGTAAAGCTAATGATGTGGTAGATGATAAACTAATTGGGATCTCTAGTATTATTGATGTCACGTCATCACTTTTGGTCACATTTTTTTTATTAGAGAAAATTTGAAATTATTTACCTTGAAAATATGTTAAAAATTAAAAGATGACTAGACAAATACCATGTCATTTGAGAACCAAATTTTTGTACAAAATTTATTTGGGATCACAAGCATTTTCCTATAAATTATTCTGAAAATGAAACAACGAACTCTATGTCTAAGCTGTAAATTTCTTTCATTTTTCGTCAATATACATATTACAGGGTAACAGAACCATACTACTCACAAACTAACCCAAGTCTTTGAATCCTAAAGTACAATAATGTGGTCAACTATAATATCATTTACATATTTTCTTTGGTAATGTTAACACCAGTACACTCGCTCAAAAAATTTAGGAATCTCTGTATTTCTATTTGAATTAACTCGAAGGCTGATATGACATCAAACACTACTTCAACAAGTTTGTATAGAACGTCAAGAGAATCAGAAATGCTATGATGCTGATCTCTGATGTCACTTCTTCTGAAATGTCACCATGCAAAGGAATGCTATCACACGACTAACAAAACCAGTGAAGACCAGGACGATTATACAAAGACTCCAATCGTTAAGATTATAGCCACTTTTCAAAAGCGCCCCGCACCGAGTTATTAGCCATACTCCAGAATACCTGTAGCGAAAAGGAAATAGTTTCGTTGATGTTGAGATCAGAGAAACTCACCGAAATACAAAAATCCATTTGCGAGGTCATACTCTATCATGAGCATGTCGCATCTTGATTAATGTTATCAGTAGGTACAGTTGTAATTACTTTGTTCAAAGAAAGGGAAATCGTGGAGTACCTTTCGGCATTTGCAATCACAAATGCTTCCAAAGCCCACTTAGGGTAGCATACATTGGCTAAAATCTTTAGAATCTGACCATCTTGCGGCCGTGTTGCTATAAGTGTCAAAACAACTGGAAGGAGAACCGATGACTGCAAGAATAACATCTTGTCAGTAAAATATCAGATTAAATGCGCAAAACTGAATGCTGAGCTGACAGTCCTTCAAGTGTTTCTATTACTTACTAGTTGGGCTGCACCTTGTTCGAAAAAGATTGCTAATGCATAGGCTATGCCAGTTACACAGTACACAAGGCAGAGCAGAACAATGTAATTATCTGCAAAGCTAGATCTTGGGTTGGTGAAGAAGTAGAACATGGACAGATACACAAAAGGCTTGATCACTGTATTAAAATGGTCGACTGTATCCTTAGCAAGAAAATAAGCCAAGCTGCTCATCCCAGATGCGCTCTCTCTCCAATATTGTAATCTATCTGGAGAAAATGATCTCAAAGCCGCAATCTTACACAATAGAGCTGAAATAAGCAACAAAAGGTAAGTGACTACTTTATGCATATGCATGATTGAAGTTAAACTCGCATTAGCTATCACATTGATTTAATTTCGGCTTTGATAAGTAATGTAGGAATGCATCTTTTAGGTTGCATAAGCATTAATGCTAAAATAAGGTCAGGAAAAAGTATCAACAACTTGGAGCTTCTTGTGTCTAGAAATGAAGAAAGCATTTTATAGCTAATTGTACTTACATACTGCAATAATGGTATATGTGTAACCAACTGCACCAAAGTTCTGATCGCTCACTTTCGCAAGTGATCCTAAGCAGGCTCCAGCAAGTAATAAAATCAAATAATCTACTGCTTGTATCCGAGCTTCTCGGAGTCTCTGCTTACCAACTCTGACGTGACATGAATATAGAGAAGTCAAGAATTGGCAATTAAAACAAGTGCAGAAAATAATTATTAGATATTATATTAATTACTATTTCGTATCTTCTCCCAGGGAGAACTCATAGTTATCCAATGAAAAGATATATAGCAGTATGGCAGACAAGATATGACATATCTAATGAAACCGTCGCTGGAATTGACTAGCTAAAAGATACTTCCAACAAGCATTTGAAATGTATGGGATTCCATTTATGTTTTCCATTATGAAGATTTCAGTAAAGAAATTATCTGATTAAAAATGTAATATTTAAATGCACCTGAAAACTATTGATTATATTTACCTTCCAAGGAAGTATCTGTATTGCTGAAATACACCTGGAGTTCTCCGGTTAGACAAATCCTTGGATTTCAAGAAATTGAGACGTATCTTATCACGATGCAGTTCCACATTAGTTTTCACATCTTGCCATAACTCTCCAGCAAAAGATGATTCCTCTATTTGAGCACCAGCAGGATTTATTTCATGAATTAAATTTTCATCCATCGAGGACAATGCAAGTTGAGCAGCACTCGGCCTCATATCAGGTGGTACTGAGTACCCATTATAAAGCATCCATCTGAGCGGAAGCTCTCTATAACTTGCTCCTGAACTTCTTTCTGTTGTTACCATACCCTCCAAAATGTCAATAAAGTAGTCTGGAGGGTTGATGCGGTCTGGGACAATGATCCCAAGGCTTGCAAAGTATTCTTCTACTTTCTTTGCTGATCCGTGATAGACAGTTAGACCACCTTTTGCCAGGAGTACTAGCTCATCAAACATCTTGAACAAGGCATAGCTGAAGCAGAAATGTTTTGCATTAGTGAATAAATGAGAGTACTAATCCTATAAAAGAAAGACCACACAGGAGAATCTAAAACAAATTCTAAATATTATTTATTTAATCGAGGGTATGCACTTAAGCTTGCTTGGCACATTCAAGGATCCAAAGAAAAGTAGAAAGATAAATTTTATAGTTGCCTCAACCTTACAGATCATGTGCCTTAATGAATTAGTTCCATTTTTGTGCATTGCATATCATGTTTGTGAAAGAGGTCAGCCTATTAAACTCCACCAGAATAAAAAACATAAAGTACTGCACAGTATTTGGTTGTATATTTGTAATAGACCCAAAGCTCCCATTCCACTAATAAGAGATGTCTTTTGTTCTTGTACCATTATTCAAGAAAGACATTTTGAAAGAGAATACAAGGACGCATTACACAATGAAAGAGAAGCTATAGACAGTGGATTTTCAAAGTATAAAAAGCCTTATTTTGAAAGGTTACCTAGGTTGGTGAACCACCATGCAGATGTTTACCCCTTCAAGAGCTTCCCGTCTCAGTGCTCTAAGAAGTAGCTGAGAAGAGGCACTGTCCAAACCAGAAGTGGGTTCATCCAAAATCAAAAGTGAAGGTTCCATAACCATTTCCAAACCAACATTTACACGTTTCCTCTGGCCTCCAGAAATTCCTCGCTTTTCTACCGTGCCAACCAAGGAATCACGTACTGTTTGAAGCCCTAAGGACTCAATAGCTCTTTCAACCACTAGAACTTTATCCGGTTTCGATAAGTCCGCTGATAATCTTCAAAAATCAGAAGTCCATGATAAAAAGTAGCAGCAGTCAGTACAGTAACATTGACATAAAATTATCATACAAATGCAGTATCCAACAACACATTCACCCATTTTCATATGAAAATCTTGTGACATTGAAAAAGGTAGTCAGTTCCAAATTAAGTAAAATAACAATGTGTGTGTGTTTGTGCTTTTTTGTTTTTTGTTTTTGTTTATGGGCTATTAGCATTCTTTTGTAAATTACAAACTGGCATTCCAGGAGATGCAGGATAACCACGAGCATATTAACAGAACAAAACAAAACTACAGTAATTGATTGTTTGCAGTTCATGTGTTTTGCACCCCCGCTTCATAGAAAACTTTTCATTATCAGGTTGTTGAGAAGCTAGAACACCCAATTTCCAAAATAGTAGCTAATATATGAATATGAAATAATATTTGCTATATGAGTGAAGTATGCAAAGTACTGAAAGTGGCATACCTGCACTTTGCACTGAACCATAGATTCTCTTCCACGGTCAAGTTTCCATGCACAATATCATCTTGTGGCACAAACCCTATGATTTTCTTATATGAATGGATTGATACATTCCTTCCATTTACAAGAATTAAACCAGTCATATTGCATCCAATCGCTTTTCCAGCTAGGGCAGAAAGAAATGTTGTTTTTCCAGCCCCTGATGGACCCATGACTGCAGTAATGCGGCCAGGCTTTATTTTACCAGTTACACACCTCAGTAGATGCTTGTTTTTTGCTTTCAAAGTAAGTGTAAGGTCCTTGAAAGAAATCTCGATTAGAGGCCTTTTCCGTACATCATTGTTAGTAGCCATTTTAACCACCCCAGAGAAGGTAAGGTCCTTGTAGTCTTGCTGCTGAGCCTTCTCTTTCTCAATTTGAGAATAAGCATAGTTGAAAATTTGTGTATGAGTATGTATTTGCTTCCCTTTTGGCACATTTCCTACATTTGTGTCCTCACCCCCAATACTGAAACCTTTATAATTCTCTGGGTCATCTTCAATTTTACGTATAATCTGCATGAGCTCACTAGGTTCCTTTTTCTTTCCCTTTGGTGGCACAGATGCGGACAGTGAAACATTCGATGTACTTGGATGTGGAGGTGTAGGCAGATCATCATCCGTGTCTGGTTTTGGCTCATTCAAAATCTTAAGTTTCTCAGGATCTGGGTTGTCCTTTTTCCAAGAAAATGTGCGTGATAAATGAGCTTGCAATCCACTTGCATGCTTCTTAGCAGCATCTTTTGCACCTTTCCATCTTTGGCGTGCTTGTGCCGTTTCCCTTGCACTTCTGGCTGCTTTCTCCCGAGATTTGGCCAGTCTCCTCCCCCTAGTGATGAGTACTTGGTCAGAACAATTGTAAATAATGAGTAGAAGAGTGATCAGAGCTGCCTGCAAGAGCAATTGACGAGCATAAATTTGAGGTAATGTTTTGGTGCTTATTTTCACTTGTGTCATCTGCCAACTTATAAGTATGCTTCCTCAAGTATACTACAGAATTGAGAAGTGTACAGAACATTGTCAATAAGATGTGAAAACTAAGTTTTTGACAAGACTCCCAAACTTTTGTTTTCTTATTTTTCAGGAAGCATATCATTTAGGCAGTGTGCCTTCTATATGAATAATCAATCATGTGGGTCTATGGACCCTGCTGATATGTTTCTGAAGTAAAGTGCCGAACTTACAATAAGCATTATTCCGTATGCATGAATATTTTGATTTGCAGTGTTTGCATTACAGGAAGTCAACTTGAAACAGCCTGCAACATAAAACACATAAATTAATGAAAGGTCTGCATTTATGCAGAATGAAGTACTAGAGAAACTAAAGTCCCAATTCCAGGTGGGACAAAATGGCATGATCATTAAACACACTGCAATCTATGAAAATTTTCTTCCAATAATAAACTAACTTACGTTTCTCAGATGTAGAACCCATCCGGCAGTAATGTCTGCAATTGCATGAAAAATATAAAAGATTTAATAGCTCAAACTTAGAATACAGAAATTGATTTATCACATCCAAATTTGAGTTATCATCAAAAAGCAAAATGTCAAAACATATCCTCTTGTCAAAACATTAAACAGAAATATAAGGAGAGTGCAACTCACTAAACATTCAACAAGTTTGATAATTGATGTAGGGATGAAACTTAATACCCACTACTACAAGGAATTCTTTTCACGGTGGTTGGACAATATGATCCAGCTGAACAGAATAATTCACCACTACTACCAACATCAGCCCATATATTTGCTCCTCCGCAAGTATGGTTTGGTTTCCCAGGAGGTAGCTGGTAAATGTATCTGCAAAAGCATATCAAAGTGTAATTTTCACACCTTATAGGCTGTTGAACACCATAAACAGTGATTACTAGAGCTAGAATCTGAACTTACGGTTCACAAACACCGGTTGCTTTGTTCAGTGTTGCCATGGGACAATAAGAACCCGATGGGCAAGCTTCAAGAGCATGATATAAATTGGCAGAAAGAAAGAAATAATCAGACACATTACATTAGAAACACAATAAACCCAAAGGGTTTCAATCATTAGGAAAGAAAGTACCAAGTATTCGACTACTTACGTATCATGCATGTGAGACCATGGGGACAAAAGAAACCCTCACAACAAGGCTGGCAGTTTCCAGTTCTGGAAGGCATGACCTGTGAATTTCTGAGGTCAACCTGCTGATTTTGGCCAACACTGCAAGCCCATCCTGGCTCACACCCTGAAACCCACGAGGTTAAATTACAGTTCCGGTTGGGTTTCAAGTAATTTGCACTCTCAGCCTTCACAAAAAAATTGTTGAAATAGAATTTCATCTCTGCTGCTGTACACAAGCGCCGCGTAATATCTCCTGTTGAGCCATAAAAATCACCAGGAAAGAGAAATCATGATCGGCTCAAACTCACAACTAGATTGCCAAGTAATCAAGCATGTATGACAGTTACTACCTATACATTTTTCAACCACTCTAAGAGCAATGAAGCATGAAAACATCCATATTTGATTGCCAAGATAAACTCAATACTTAAAAGTTTTGAACTTTTCCATTCTCTACATCACTAAAGAACCAGACAGAGCCACATTCATTGTTATTTGTAATTACAAGTACTTTCATACCTTTAGTCTTTTGAATGCACGAAGTTAAGAAATCCAAATTGGACGAAAAATTAAATGCCTGGTTCCAATCATCTTCCCTGAAACAACAAATTGAGCACCAAAATCAACCTACATTCAAACTCTAAGAACCTGTCCACCAATCAACCATCAAAACAGTGTAACCAAGTAATAGTATTAAGTAAAAGAATAAACTAATCTGACTTGACTTCTCGTACCAATTGGGCCATTTATATTATTCAAAGTTCTCTACTTTGCATTTTCTCAAACAGATAGTAAAGTAAAAAAGTGCTTACGGGTCTTTCACACAGAAGCTGGAACGATTGCTAATATCCCTACTCAGAATTGCTGTGACATTGGAAATTCTGCCATACACAATCTGAGTGATGAGTGGAAGAACTGCAGGGTTGTCAATTTCATCATAGTCATTCACATCTTGGCTCTGAACAAAGTGAACGCAATGCACCAAGCTCAAAGCTAAAATACCCAGTGAGAGAAATGTGCCAAAGTTGGAGCCTTTGAGGTTCTTGAAGCTCATTTTGGATGGTGGAGACTAATGGGTTCTGGAATTTGGGGAGGATTCAATGTGGGATTTGGACATTGAAGTGGGTTTGTTTGTGGCTAGAGAGAAAGGAGGAGAGAAAGCATGTGCTTTTTGAGTTTCAGAGGTCAAATGAAATGCAAGACAACAACGTGGGTGAGACGACAGAGAATTTAACAAAAACCACGTCCGAACTACTACTACTACTACTACTACTTCTACTTCCTTTGCTTATTGCCGGCTTTCAGACATGTCTTGTTTTGTTGTCTGTCATAAAAATAAAATTCGAAGAAAAATGTGAGATCTTTTGCCATTTGGGAATTGGGAGGCAAAAGCGTGTTAAACAATATATTAGCATTGCAAAAGTTGTCCAAGAATAATGTAATATTGACGTCGTATCAACCACTTGTAATAAACCATAAAGAAACACAAGCCCTACAAGACGATGACAATTATTGTAGATTAAGTTGTGTATAGGTTACTTCACAATGCGTGTTCATTTACTTGAAGGAGTTTGAATGATTCATCAAGTTTTCAAGACAGCCAGATATAAGAACTTTCATTGAAAAATAGGATAAAGACATAAAGTACAAATGGTTAAAGCAAGAGGGAAAGACAGAGTAAATCTTGTCATCTGCTTAAGATAAAAGTCAGGACAAAATAAAATTCCGTTGTTTAAAAATTAAAACTAACATAAGAGAAGAACAATACTTACAAGAACACCTCAGATTAACACAGAGTGAAGCCTTGACCAGAAATTCCACTCCACTAAACAATAATACAGGAATCAGTAGTTCAATGGTTCGGGCGACAGAATGTGACCTTATTAAAACTTTGTCTGAAAAAAGTTTAGTGGGACAAACTCCGAGCCAAAAAAGGAATACTATCGGTAAACCAAGGGTTTCCAAATGTTGCAAAGATAATGCACTATAAGCTTGAGTTTAGAATACTAGATTTTGGATTCTTTACGTTTGGATGAGACAATTATAAATTCTTTAGAATTTTTCAAATGATAGAATCTACAACTCCATCAATTAAAATTTCATCAATTGCAATTTACATTATTTGGTTGTATCTATATGAAATTTGGAATTGTAATAAGTTAAGAATTTTTAAAACAAATTAAAAGATTAAAATGGAAAAAAACCTTATTTTGGAAACTAATAAAGAAATAAAAACAAATTTCTGCAAGGGAATTCGAAATGACACCTATTTTGGTGGAAATTGAAGTGAGGAATTCGGGCAATCAATTCCTTCATTTTTTTTTTCCACAGAGAAATTTATAATTTCCAAGTTGAGAATGTCAAACGAGGTAATTGAAGTCAAAAAACTATGAATTCCTCACTTTCAGTTAAATTTCATCTTTTTTTCCTTCATCCAAACACGCCCTAAAAGAAATTCCTAAGTAACCATTCCAACTTTAATTATGTGTGGCCGAATTAGAAAGTGAGCAAGGGAACATGGAGTGTGTTGCCTCATACTAGAATATGATCAGTTAATTAACTATTTGGACCCTATGTAGAAAATTAAATCATAAAATACATACCTAGACTTTTTTGTTTGAGAAGAACACATACTTAGCCTTGTTGAAAATCATTGATCAAACCGAGAATTAGATGGCTTGGGAACTATGAAAATAATCATTGTCTTTATGTTCAATCTTACTGTGAAAACCTAAGCACCAAGAATGTAATTAAAGTTGAATCTAAGATTTATCATTTTTGAAAAGTTCAATAACCTAGAGATACATGAGGAAAAAACAAAACTTTCCTAAAGCTAAAATATATGGATATTTATTGCAAAGATTCCTCAATATTCAGTGACGATAGTTGGATTTTTTTAGGGTTCAGATAATTGATGCACACGAAGCTGCAGATTATATAGTATTGCTTTTATTTTCGATCGTCAACGAGAGAAGAGAAATATTATATTGCTGGAGGCGGCAAACATTTAAATAGCATAGGCTCAGAATAATCAATCCTCTGTACAATAATCAAAGTATCAAACTTCAATTTGGATACATATATATAAGATAGATGACCCACCTAGGCTAGGTTACTTTACCTAATTGCTTCATGCATAATCAACGATGAACGTGCCTCATTGCCTCATTGCCTCATTGCCTCATTGGTAAGTTTCTTAACATTTCTCAAGTATGGTTCCAGAATTGAAAGCATTACATGGTGTAGATCGAGTTATATGTCATTTTCTCCATTATAACTCGATCTACACTATGAAAGCATTACACGGTGTAGATCGAGTTATATGTCATTTTCTCCATTTATCCTAGTGTGTTTATTTAACATTATACCTCTCTTTGAATAAAAAAAAAACATTATACCTCTCTTAAATTATTAGGGTTTATTAGTATGCAGAGGTGAGGTCATCTTGATTCATATAAGATTTTGTTAAGGTAGCCCAACTCTCTAATCATGATTTTATTATCCACTCTTATCGGTTTAGGACTTGAGGGACACCTCTAACCGAGGATTTAAATGCGTGTTTAGTGTCATTCACCGAAGTAAAGAAACCCACTAAAAGGACAAATGAACCGAACCATTTGACATATGGGTCTTGTTGTATGAGTTTGTAACTAAGCAAGATATTAAATTGATTGTGTGAACGAAACCAAACTCGATGGTGTGTGAACTGTGTGATGGTCTTAATTTGTTCACTTCAATGAAGTTACACTAAACACGCTCTTAAACTCTCTAACTAAAAAAGACGAACTCCTAAATTGTCAATAGCATAATCCTCTATGTGATCATCTATGTTCATATGATCATATATACACACATGGAGCTCAATCCACTAGAACAAAATTGGCAATAATTTTTTTGACCAAAAAAAATAATGGCAATAATTCTTGTGCATTCTCATATGCAACTTCTGACTCTTATGAAAGTACATTATTTCAGAAGTTTGGGATTTATAGGGTACCCCACAGAATCAGACAATCAGGGGAGTGGTCTCCAACTTGCAACTACCTTTTGGAAAAATGTAAACCCATTAAATAAACACACCACTATATATTGCCACTTTGCAGATGATGAGTCTCCTTCCTTCTCTTTTACCTCTCTCTTTCTTTAAAACAAAGCTAGCTAGCTATCCAATATTGCATCCAACCTTCTCACTCGTTTTCGCTTTCACAATCTCCCTTTATTAATATTTTGGGTGTCTTTTGCTCCCTCTGTTATCTCTCTCTTTTTAAAAATCGTCTCTTTTTTGTTTTCCTTTTTTTCCAATGGGGTTCTTAGTTGGTGAGCTAGACCCCAGCTGCCCTGTATTGACTTGCCCTTAGATCATGGAAAGCTCGTTGTTTTCTGGAATACTCTTGGACCTCTTTACATGATTTCAGGTCTCTTTTTTGAATTTACACCAGAATTGAAATCATCCAAAGGTTTGGTAAACCAGTCCTGCAATGCTATCCTCCATTGGAGTTGAACATATGTAAGAGGTGAGTTCTCTTAATTTTTCTACTTAAAGTTCTGTTTTGGATAGTGATATGAGTTTTCTTGTTTTTCTCCATTTGGTGTCTTAGAATTCAAAGCTATAGAAATTGAAATGTCATGTTAATATACTAAATTGTTGGGGAGAACTCAATGGAATGGAAATGGGATTCTGGGTTTTAGAAAATTTTGATACTTTCCCAAACAATTGACCCTTGAATTGTAGGCTATTTTGCCCTTTGTCTTCTGGTGCCTTACTGTTTAGGTGAAGAAATGATTATATGAAAGGTTGACCAGATAAAAGTTACCTGATCACCAAGGTCAAAAAGGGAATTTTGTTTCTGGCATATCAGATGAAAATCTAGGTTGATATTTGTGACTGTTTGATTATTAGTGGTGTACAAGAGATAGTCAAATTCAGTTTTCTTGATAAGTTTTCAATGTGAAAACAAGAAGAAGAAGTCATTTTTCTGTGTTTACGATGAAATAATTGGACCATTTTGATTAAAGAAGATATGACTGTCTGCTAATAGAATATGAGAAGAGGGTATTTTGGTTATAGAGATTTGAGATTTCATTAATATACAAAAGGATACTGTTAAATGTGAAATACTTCAATTATGTGTTTATATGTTGTAGACTGAGGCAAGCAATCAGCTTTCTGCAGACAATGAAGTGTTTTTATTTCAACAACAAAGAGAAGAATGATGAACCAAAGACTACCAAGTCTGCTTCTGGTCATTCCACTTCCTCTTTCTTTTCGCTTGATCGCGATCCGAGAAGATCCGAGTTTAATTCCCAGGATGTCTTGGAATTTAGCACAGCATCCTCTGTCAAGTCATTTGCAGTAATGTCTCAAAGACACAGCAATCTCAAAGAATTCACATGCTCAGAGTTGAAAGCAGCAACAAAGAATTTCAGTCTCTCCCTCATGCTTGGAGAGGGTGGGTTTGGCGGTGTGTATAGGGGTATCATCAAGAGCGCAGAAGATCCACATAAAAAGATAGATGTTGCTGTCAAACAACTCAGTAGAAGAGGATTGCAGGCAAGTCTTCTTTTTCTATGATAACAATAGGTTTTTGTACAAGTTATTGGAAACTAGTATAAGATATTTTAGCTAAGTTACAAGCATTGAAACAAGCATAACTTGTAAAGTTGTCTTGCTCAAAATGCTTGTGAAGGAGTGAAAGCTAAGTAGAAATACTAGTGCTAAAATTCCTAGGTAGCTTTTACTTTTAGTGTGTTAGTCCTGATAAAGCCTATTTGTGCCTCAAGTGAAATCTACAAACAAGATAACAAGCTCATCATCAGTATTCTGAATAATAACAAAAAGGAAATGCTTTGACCCATATTTCGTTTTTCCTGTTATATTTCTTAGTTATAGTTAACACTATGCTGAGATCCTATTTTTCAAATGTTTGATATTTTTATTGTCATTTGTCTAATAGGGCCACAAAGAGTGGGTGACTGAAGTTAATGTCTTAGGGATCGTTGAGCATCAAAATCTTGTCAAACTATTAGGCTACTGCGCTGAGGATGATGAAAGAGGGATCCAGAGGCTCCTGATATATGAATACATGCCCAACAGGAGTGTTCAAGATCACTTAGCAAGCCGATTTCAGATAGCACTTCCTTGGGTCACAAGGATGAAAATAGCTCAGGATTCCGCTCGCGGATTGGCATACCTCCATGAAGGAATGGAATTTCAGGTACTTTCTAATACTTGATAAACTATGGAATTTTAGTTGCAGTGTCATTTAGAACATATAAATTCTCAATAGTTAATATATACTTGGGCCAAAGGGAGGATGAAAATGAAAATGTGCTTACTTCGATCTAGTATAGTTTTTGACAGCACAAATTCATAGCATAAATCTAATGGCAGAGCAACTCGTTAGTTTAAGGAGCTCGCTGGTTAGTTTCTAAATGTAATAAAATTTTCACGTGGAAAAGGGTTGTAACAAATGCTTCCCTTAATTGCATAAACTACAAAAAAGTACAATTTTGGCTAAGAATGATACAGTTTTTCATCTGTCTATAACTCTTCTTCATAACCTATAACTAGTTCTGCCCTGACCCTTATGTATTAAATCCTTGTGGTGATCATGTCCTTATGTTTGGTAGCTTCGACTGATATTTTACTTTTCTTGCCAAAATACTATTTCTGGCACAGATTATCTTTAGGGATTTCAAGTCTTCAAACATACTTTTGGATGAACATTGGAATGCAAAGTTATCGGACTTTGGATTAGCCCGGCTGGGGCCTTCAGACGGATTGAGCCACGTCTCTACTGCTGTATGTATACTTACACACAAGATTACACTTAGATATAATACCTTATAATCTATTCTCAAACTGGTATTAATCAAACATGACATATTGGCATTATACGTACAGGTTGTTGGAACAGTTGGATATGCAGCTCCTGAATACATTCAAACAGGACATCTCACATCGAAAAGTGATGTTTGGAGCTATGGCATTTTCCTCTATGAACTCATCACAGGAAGGCGGCCTGTGGACCGAAACCGCCCCAAGAATGAGCAAAAACTCTTGGAATGGGTGAGGGCACACTTATCTGGAGATTCAAAAAAGTTTCAGCTGATTTTGGATCCAAGGCTTGAAGGGAAATATTCCCTCAAGGCTGCACAAAAGCTAGCAGCTGTGGCCAACCGGTGCTTGGTGAGACACCCAAGATCACGCCCTAAAATGAGTGAAGTCTTGGAGATGGTGACTAGGATTGTGGAGACAACAACAGATATGGGAAGCCCCCAAGAGCTCCCTTTGAAGAGTGTGGACTACTCCAAAGACGACTTTTCGATAGAATCCAAACGGGAGATTTTGAGAAGGAAGCTTGTGGATCCGCTTATCGGAGAAAACGGCTGCTTAAATTTGCAAATATGGAGACCCAAGATTGTGAACCCATGTTGACAATGGGATCATTGGCATAACTGTTTTGGTTGTTAAGGGAAAAGTGATTCATATAACAATGATGCATGATGCTTCTCCTTTTTCCTTTATATACATTGTAAATGGAAGTGTAGAAGCTCTGTACTTGTTGGCCTCTTGAAGCAAAAACTATGGAGGGCTCCCCATGGGAGATTTTAGACAATAGGTAATATATATTAGATCAACTTATAGCTAGGTTGCTATAGTCCATCACAAATGTAACCTTTCTTCCTACTTGTATTCTAATCAAGTTCATTTTTAAGCATTAATTTTCTCACACTTTTTACCTTCTTAATTTGGAATCTAATTGATAATACTAATTCTCTTTTGTCTAATTCACAACCTTATTCAACTATTTGATTTAATTAACTCAACAATGGCTTTTCACACAACTCATGAGAGCTAGCCATACATTGGGAGCCAATAAAACAACTCAAACCACCACATTTTTCTTAAGCATTTTGGGAATTTTCAATTGGAGTCCCAAAGCTACAATTTTGTTCAGGTGTGCAATTAATTAAAGATACCCATAAACTAAGTCCCCCAATTAAGGGTCAAAGATTGAGGCTAACATTCTTCTTATGTATTTATTATGTTCCCCAGCGTGACAGATCCATCTCTTTCCCAAATCAATCTTAACAGCCCACACGTGTCATAATAACCGGGTTACCGGCAACCCGGTTGCCAATACCCGCCCGCCTGCCAAATCATATAAAGCGGCGGTTTCCGGTTTCACACGGCCAAAGTGAACCTTATATAAACCAAATACACAACTTTTGGATTTTCAAGAAACCGACTAACGTTTGAGTCCGAATTTCAAGTTCCCAAGTTTCGACAGCATTCGATCCCTATATTCTTTCCTTGTTTTCAAGTTGCCTGGCGACCAAGCCAAGGTGGCGCGTGCATTACACAGCCCCCATTCATCGTCTTAGCTCCGAAGGTTCTTTTACACCCGAACGCCGTTATTCGGATTTGAAAGGTTCGTGTACATCATCCTGAATGTGTTATTATTCCAAATTTTGTATCTTGTTCTTTGTTTCTTGTTCTGGGTTTGTTCTAAATTCAAGAAGTTTCAATCTTTTGGGGCGATTTGATTTCAGTGATAAGGGTTTCGTGATTCAGGTTCTGTTTGTGTTTTTTTGTTTGTTCTGATGGGTGGAGTATGGGAAGTTCAGATTTTTAAAATGGGTTGTGATTGAAATTTGAGATGGGATTTGAATATGATTATGAACTTAGATTAATCAATTGCAAGAACAGAGAGTGTTGTGGTTGAATATGGATTTGATTATGAACTTTGATAATGGCGTTGTGATTGAAAGTTGAGATGGAATTTGAATACTCTTTACTTACTAGGTTGCTTTTAGGAGCAGAGAGTGTTGTGGAATGTTATACAAGCACATGGCAAAGTGGAACCTTGATCAGGATGTTGTTCGCTGGGGTCTGCATCAGCTCTTGGATTGCACTCTGTCGAACGATTGTTCTCGAAGTACTGTTACCGGATACAACCGGGATTTTAGTCGAGTAGAGTGTGTTAGAGAAGGTTATGTTGAGCCTTGTAATGTGGAGAATGATGAGGTTATAGCTCAGGCCTTACAAGAAGAGCTAACTAGACTTGCCTCTGTGGAGGCGGCTGGAGTTTCTAGTTATGGAGATGCGCCTTTGCAAGCGTCGATTCTTGCACAGGATTGGCTTGGTCCTTCAAACAGACACAGTGGTTCTGGTATGGGAAACATTGGCATTCTAATTTAGTTCAGTGGTTTGTGTTGTGTATTTGTTGGACTTATTGTGATTAAATGCTGCACATCTGTAGGGCTCGAAAACGTGCAGTATGCAGTGAATGATTTTGGCAGGAAGATGGACACCAATGATTATACAAATCAGGAAAATGAGGGGGATGGTCCTAGTGGAAACGGAAATGAGGAAGCATATGAACATAGCGAAGGAGAACACTCGATAAATGGGGAAGACTTTTCGTATCCGTTGGATATAACAGATGAGTATGCTCTTGATGGTGAAGTAGGGAGAAGATTGAATCAGATGGTTCCTGTTCCTGTAAGTCTAGCTTTTATGCCATTTTCTAAATGAAGGATTATTTCTACTGTGTCAGTGTATGTTATCTGTTGGCATTTTTCTATTTGCAGTGCTTTTGCTTATTGGTTCTGCCTATGTTTTAAATGAGATCTTCAGATCCCTTTCTTTCTGCCAAGAAAAAAAGCAAAAGAAAACTGAAATTGATAAAACAATTACATGCACCAAGTTGTGAGCTACATCAAGCATGAGAGTAGCGAAATTACATATGTAGAGGATTTAGCTCTTAAACAAATAGATGTGTTCGTAATATGTACGCAAAATCAGATACACATGAATATATCCAGCACAGGGGTCAAAGCTTTGCACTTATCTTTGGCAAGTGTATAGACTAAGCACAGCTCAACCCAGCCTGTGACCTGTGTTGCAGTGAGGCAAAATCTCAGCCTCGCTCAACAGAGTGGAAGTCTATTTTTTTAAATTGGTTCAAAGCAGTCTCTTATATTATTTGGGATGAGTGGACATGGATCGGATATACATTTGTCAATTTTGGTGTTTTTTCTGCAAACTTTATTGCTTCCTAGTTCCTAGTTACTACCAATGTAAAATTTTAATTGTCTTCCCTTTTTTGCAACAAACTTGGATTGACAAAATCATGATTTTTTTTTGGCAGCATATTCCTAAAACGAATGAGAAAATACCCACAGTTGATGAAGAGATATCAGATCATCAGAGGCTTATTGAAAGGTGTTGTATGTTATTTCCACTTTGGATCTCATCCTTACTGTATGAGTGATGAATTGTCTACAGGGATATATTGTCAAATTCTTTGTGTATACAATTATATATATATATATATATATATATATATATATATATTTTGTATACTTGCCAGTTTGCTAAACTACAAAAAATAGCTATAATTGAGATAAGTTGAGCTATAGGCATGATATTGGTTTAGATCCTCTGTGTTGATGGATGGACCACTGAATCTGAAGTTACACATTTTGCCAGTGATTTTGCTACATTTATTATCATCTCAATACTTTAAAAATATAAACAGAAAACTTTTTCATAACTTAGCAATCATTTGTTTAAAGGGTGATTATATTATTCTGTGTGGCATGCACTGAATGGAAACTTGAGTATAATACAGAACATAGCAGGTCATATCTAGGGATGGAGTTGGGGAGTATATACATATATAGGGCAGAGAGTAATATGAGTTGAGGAATGTTCTGGACAGAAGTGCTTGGTTTCTTTCTTCTGCTGCTTTGACATCACGTCCAGCACATAACTTCCCTGCTGTGTGTGTGTGTGTGTGTGTGTGTGTCTGCATCCTTGGGGATATTGTGACATCGTTTCCATTTACATTTCTCTGACAGTTTCTGTCTTTTATTTTTTTTCAAGATGGATATCCAGTGCCTCCTTTTTGCCTGTTGTCTATTTATATAGAATTGGTCTGCAATGCTTCACTTCTGATCTATGGTCTTTCTCTTTTCAACTTTTCTTTCAATAGACTGCAGTTGTATGATTTGGTGGAGTGTAAGATCCAGGGAGATGGTAACTGTCAGGTTGGTGTTAGTTTGAATTTTGTAATTTGTGGCTTGTAATACTGTGGAATCCCTCTACTTAATTAGAGAGTTTCTCACTATCGGTGTTTTCCAGTTTCGGGCTTTATCAGATCAACTATATCGTTCTTCTGAATACCATGGCCTTGTAAGAGATCAAATTATTCAACAGGTCGGTTGGCATTTCAGTAAGTGGATATTCAGTGATTCAAATTAAATAGTTTTTTCAATTTTAATTTTAATTTTTTTAAATTTTATCATCATTTGATGTCTCAGCTCAAGAATCACCCAGAATTGTACGATGGTTATGTTCCGATGGGTTATGTAGAATACCTAAAGAAAATGAGCAAGTATGTGCTAATCTTTGTATTCATACTTTCTACTCTAAACCTTTTATTAATTTTATGCTTACCTATTTTCTATTTGACATGGATAAATTAGGAGTGGTGAATGGGGTGACCATGTCACGTTACAGGCCGCTGCAGATTCGGTATGAAACTTTGCCTTTTGCTAGTTTGCTCTCTTAGTCGTCTTAAAAGCACACTTGTGGTTTAGGCTGCTATAGATTGAACTCAATGTTTGTACGTTTGTAATTTTGCTATTGGAAGTGGGGCCTTCTAATAACTTAGAAGGAACTTCAGCTCTCAATTTTGATACATATTCTGTCCTCTACGGTGAGATGTTAAGCAATTACAAGTGCTAGTACTTTATGTAAAAGTGCTATAATCATGCACTATTAAGTGTATAATTTTTTTTTAAGTGTCTATAATCATGCACTATTAAGTGTATATTATTAAGTGCTATAATATTCTATTAAGTGTATATTATGTTAGCATGTTAGTAACTACTTTCTTAACACTATGATTGATACTGATATATCCACTTACTTTACTGCAGTATGGTGTCAAGATATTTGTTATCACTTCTTTCAAGGACACATGCTATATTGAGATCCTTCCACATGTTTCAAAGTCTAGTAGAGGTAACAATTTTTAGAAGTTAAAATACTCCCTGTATTACTTTGTTGCTGCTCTCCATTGTCACCGGTTATGTGTACTTATAATTTACTTTGTGCAGTTATCTGTTTGAGCTTTTGGGCTGAGGTGCACTACAATTCTATCTATCCTGAAGGAGGTAAAGGAATGACTGGCCTTGTGTAAGATTTCAGCAAGATTTTTCCGGGTGTTAACTTGTATCTTTTCCTCGTGTTTTTGATTTGGTCTTCAGAACTTCCTCCGTCTAGCTTAAAGAAAAAGAAGCATTGGTGGAACTTTTAAGCACGAAAAACATGAAATGGGGAGCTTTGGAAGTGAGGAACCCACGATTGACACGAACTCACTATTCTGTTGAGGAGGTTTCAGTTTGTGTTGGCATGTTCAAACCTTCAGTCCCAGGATCAGAGGCTGAAAGCTGTTGCATGTTTAACTTTACGCAAAATGGCTTCGACATGGTTCCCTTGCTTGTTTTTGCTGTTTTGCACAGAAAGCTGATTCCTCGCTGCTTTGATTCCTTCGTACATATTATACATTCTTTTGATTTAGTTTATTTCTTTTACATACCTCACCTTTGATTTAGATGATTCGTCATTCCATTTTTGTACATAAACAGTTTCCTTTCCATATTGTCTTCTTTTCTATTTCCTAGTTCTTGCTGTCCATTCCCTCGTGCCTTGAAATCATTTGAGAAATGCATAAAACGTGGTTCTATTTGACTACCAAAAATTGTGTTGGCACTTTGACCAAAAGAAAAATCACCATGGTGGCTCCTCTAAGATGGTCAACGTGGACATTGCCAATACTCCCTCTAGACGAATTGGAAAAAGTCATTGACGAATTTTTTATTTATTAGAAGAAACATATGTAATATTCAGTTTGAGGAAACTTAAAATCAACCATTTCATTAACAAACTGAGAAAGACAAAATGCTCTCGTTGAAATCAACAACTGCAGTATGAGAGAGTAGCAGACAGATTTGTTATGGGTGAAATTTAATATACAAATAAAGCTGTATGAATCTTTCAAATCTCAATAATAATACATCCAATCTCTTCATTTGTGGATTAGTTAGTGTTTGTCAAGCTAAATGATTCAGTAGCCATAGTGATTAGTTAGTAGGCATAGTGCTCATATATAACTATATAAGTACAATTGCAGCTGTGTAAAAGCTTCTGATTGAATCAAAATTTCCCACTAGTAAAATATATCTCAACGAGAAAATTGCAGTATATTTACACAATCTTTCGTTCTCAAAGTCGAAGACCTACTATACATAAACACTCCCCTATTATTTACCCTCTCTTTCGAATTCGAAGTGCAGTTAACCATTTACACTTTAAAATTGTTATATAGACAAATGAACCTTGTACATGTACTCCCAAAGCCCAAGGTCATGATCCTCCATCTGATGTCTTCATGGTCAGATTAACATCAGCTTGCCAAAACTATACAATGGGAGGAGAATGAATACACAAGTTATGTGGCAGAGGACTCTGGATTTCATGCTTATTTACACCTATAATTTCTCTGTGTATTTATTGGGATCGATTCGGCAAACTTGCTACGGCTGCTGTCCACGTTAGCTGTACAAAAGGTGCATACTTATTGGTGGTGGCAAGAGGAAAAATGCCTGCCTTACTCCAAAATTGGGATATGCCTCAAGAAGAAGAAGCTGAGGATGACAACCCTATGCGCCTTTCTGCATATGATGTGGATCAAAACATTGTAAGCGGTTGTTAAACTTTATGATTCTGTAACAAAAAGTAAGTGCAAAATGGAAAGAAGGGTTCCTCACCTCCGGTTGTGATGAGTTTCTCAACACGGGAAACAATGTGTTTACCATAGGTGTACTTCTTCAAGGCAGTCAAATGAACCTTAATGCGAGAAACAATCAACTCAAGACTCTGATCATCACAGGTCTCAAGAACCTTCTGCACGACGTAGTTTCCAAACGGATCTTTCATCATGGCCTGCATATATTAGCAAATTTGATTAGATGTATCTATATGACATGCAAGGCTTAGGCTCCACGACTCTGGTTAGGCATGTTGACACAATATAAGAACTGCAAGGGCTCGCTTTACATTTAACACAACTAATCATGGCACAGACCTGCAAGGGCTCATTTTCATCAGTGGAACCAAGCATCTCTTTCACCAAAAACTGGCGCTCCTCGGCACTCCCAAAAGTCAAGCACTTTTCCACAACATTAGAAGCAAACTTCTGCTGACTCATCTTTACAATTTGTCCAGCAAGCTTGTGAATAATTGCAGACCGTTCATGTGGTTTGCCATGTTCAAGGACATGCTACCAAACAGAGGATTTATCTCAGTTACACAAAGTTGATGATGTTACACAAAGTATCAGCTTTCAAAACAAAGTGAGAGACATATCATAAATAGTATTGGCTTTCACACAAGTAATTAATCAAAGAAAAAATCATTCAAGTAAGACAGCATCCAGCTTATGTCAATGGTCATAAAAATCTCAATCAGATGACAAGGGGACATTTCATATACATTTCCATCCGGAACTTAGATAACAAAGAGTTAAAAATAAATCCAAATGTACTTGTGAAAAAGAAACCCTCGTAGCTCAACACCAAGATCCAAGAGTTTGGAATACCTGAATAACATAGTTTCCATACTGATCCTGTGCCAAAATGCATACAGATTGCATGATTTCATCCATGATAGTTTCTTGCGTCTTTGAATCATCACAATGTTCCAGAACCCTCTGTAGGCATCCAAGAGATTACACTAGTGAATAGTAGGGTAAAATGAAAAATATAATTCATACGAAAAGAACGAGAATGCAAGCAACTAACCTGTATGACTCGGCAACCATAAGGATGGGTGGAAAGTGTGACAACTTGCCCATAGAAGGATGAAATGATAAACTGAATTTGAGCTTGAGGGACACATTCTATACACTTCTGAATAACATGATTCCCATTTTGATCACGAACACATTTCATGACTGAACCATCGAGCGCCGACACCATTTGAGCCTGCTGATCCACGTCAACCACTTCCAAGGCCTATGGCAAAACTTAGAGCATTAGAACTTCTCATCCCAATATGCTGCATCTCATACCATACTCATGTTTTAAACAAAATGATGATTGGATCTTCGTTTTTTCTCAAAGCACTAAAGTGCCTTTTCCGTACCAGCATAGCAAGACATATGGTCATGAGTCATAATGACAGTCGTACAAGGTACAAGCATGGTGTACATACACATACTTAACATGTGGAAGGTGGTCTTTATTGAAATTTCCCAAAATTCTTTTTCCTCTAAACCAACTCCTCTTTTCCATAAACTTGCATTCATCTCTTTATTTTGCAAGCAAGATACACATCACACGATGCCACTAATAGTCAAATACATTACAGTACATTATTTGCAATGACAATGAAGCAAGTGAGAAGAATAACATACATTACGATATACATTATCCTATACAAATTCTGAGGCAGATCAAAGGTGTAAGGCTAACACCTAGAGAGGCATTACTAAAGGACATAAAGGAAGAACACCAAGAATTTAGGAACAGGATATCACCTTCTGAATCACTCTACAACCATACATTTGAAGACTGAGAGGCAAAACATGGCCAGTAAGTTGGCTGGTTAATTCGTTTCTTTGGCTTTCTGTACCATGCTCAAAGAACTGCAATTTCACACCAGAACTATATTAATAATTAGAAACTGCAAGGAAGGCATCTTTGAGCATTTGAAATACAAGGCTCATACTTTCTGTATGACATAATTTCCAAATACATCAGTCATCAAGGTGCGAGCATGAGGAATAATCTCAGGGAATATTTTCATTTTTTCTTCCACAGTGGCAGTTTCGAGTTTCTGCTGAATAAAGCGACTTCCATACTGATCAGTACTGCATTTTAGAACATACGATAGGGTATTAAGAATCCCACCAAAGCAACCTAAGGATAATATGCAACAAAGAAAGCACTATCCTTACCTGAATTCAACTACATGATCAACAATGTCAGCAAGTTCAAAAGACTTATTCTTGTTGTTCTTGAACTCATCTAATAATGATGATGCATGTCTTCCTTCTAAGTCATTTCCAATATCTGAGTGCCAAGCGCTGACCGATCCTCCCATTGAACTTCTCATCATAGAATTAAAGCGGGAAATCTTCTCATTCTGAAACATTGAACTTCCAGATCCAACAGAAGGAAGAACAGGGTTTGCCATTGATATTCCTGGATATGTCATGCCAAGCCCATATGATGGATTCCCAAAATACCCATGATTAAAACCCCCAGATTTACCTAAAAGTGACAACTCGTACTGTTGCTTCCTTTGAGCAAGTAATGCCTCCAGGTATGCTTTCTGAAGCCCCTCTAAGTCTCCATGCAAAGTGCCAAAGTTATTTTTACTCAGAGAATAACCACTTGGACTAGCCAGAGCGCGTGTTGCATATTCAGTTCTTTGCAATAACTGAATATAAGATGGGTCCACAAATGAAGAATGAAGGCCAGGCCCTACTTTGTTCCCTAGTCTGTTCAGACTTTGTCCATCACCACTACCAGTAAAACCTGCTGCACCCAAAAAACAATAAAAATTGATGGAATGACAACTAATTATTCAACTAAGGTTCTAGGATGCTATTTTATAAAGGATGCAGAAAAATTTCAGAAACAACACAATTACCTGCATCAAGATGATTGTTCAACTTCTGATTTACAGGATAGGCCCCAGCAACATGGCCATCAAAGTCCAATCCTGTAGTACTTGCATCCTGGTAAGGAGCATTAGACCCTTCCAAAGTTCCAAATCCTGAAGAACTCCCTTTTGAGTAAAGACTGGGAGAAGAAGTTCTTCTAGGAAAAGTAGCATTCCCATTTGGTGCATTACGGTTTGTTGGAATCCCATTTTTATTTGCTAAATGAGCATAATTTGTAGGAAAGGGAAGATTTTCAGCATTTGACTTCTCAATTAGTTGCTGCTGCAGCCTCTGATTCTGACCGTTTGGCGTGTTGAACAGAAAATCACGCTGATTATCAAGGTCAAGACGAAGCTGAGACTGAAGACGGCTATCTTCATCTGCAGATCTAACTTTTGAGAGGCTTAAGCCAGATAGACTGGCAGTCATATTGGCCAGCTCAGTCATCCCAGGCGAATTATCATGTTGGATATCTGCACCAGCAACATTCTGCTTCTCAATAGGAAATACTCTACTCCCCACAGGAGGAAGACCAGAACTCTGAGACCTCCCAAATAATTGTGGTTCAGGGGTTCTGCTTCTCGACAGAGAAGGACCTCCAGCAGATGCAAAGGAATGAGAAACTGTGGTACCATGGCTATGCACTCCTACCAGGCCGCGTGGAGGTGCTCCTGTATGCAAGCCCTCTGCAGAGTCCACTCCATTACATAACCCCAATGGATGCGGATCAGGCATGCCTGTTGAATCCATGATATCGCCAAAAGCATTACGGCTTGATGGCCTTGACAGAGGGCCTGACAAGGAAGCAGGCTGATCAATTCCTTCCTGCAGCACATGCCATTTAGTAATGTATAGGACATCAAAATAAAGATCAAAATAACACAGTCAAGCACTTCATCACTATAGTTGTACCTGTAGAATGTCAGCAAAACTCTTCCTCCTTGCACCAAGTCCAGTTGTCGAAAATCCAGTCAAACTATTCGAGCCTCTATCAAGCCACCACTCAAATGACGTCTGTTTAGGAATATTGCTCCCATTAGCATTCCTCAACTGCATCAAGTCATTCTCTGCCTTCTGTGCAGATATCCCCAGTTGCATTGAAAACAGTGACAAATCTCCATCACCAACTAAATTCTTCTTCCTCAAGTCCCCAATGCCTTCAAAAGAAGTCCCCCCCTGAAACCTCTGTGCAACACGCCAATCCTCTCTCGACAACAATGGCGGAGGCAATCTTGGGTTGATGTTATCATGTGAATAATAGTACGAAAGGTAAGCAGGATGTGAGAGAATCTCATCTTCAGACAAATTCCCATTGTTACTACTAACCCTACTACTCATATCCCTATCCCTAAAATCAGAGTTCCTAAACAGACTACCCACAGCACTCAGCGATCCCTCAACAGTTGGCGGTGCACTGCCACTCCTATACATATTGAGATCCCTATCTCGATGAATGCCATGCTGATTGCGCTGCTCCCTTAGAATCACCTCAAGCTCACTCTGCAAAGCATCTTCTAAATTCCCATTGGAACCTTGCACATTATTATCTAGGGTTGATAGCATATCTATCTTACCCCCACTAGCCATCTCCAAAATTCTAATTCATCAACAACAACAAAACACAAATTAAACCACCAAAGAATCAAATGGCACTTTGAAATCTTAAATTTCAGCTCCAAGAAATCAAAACTTCACATAAAAAATACAGATATTTGCTAAATTTGTATCAGAAGACCCAAATTTCCAAATTTCATGACAAAATGTCATCCCAAACTGATCATCATTGCAGTTTAGTATCCATTTTCGATACATTCAAACAATAGAAACCACAAATTACACACCTTTATGCGTGAGGAGAAATGAGAAATCCTCACATCGATCAATACCCGAATAAAAGCACAAACAGATCCTCAGATAACTGAATCAAATAAACAAAACAGGTCAGAATCAGCAAAAAGTCATATTATTATGATCATCATAAGAATGATTTCTCAATCGAAATTGTTGAAAAATTCGCGAATAGAATGATCAAACGTCACCCTTTACTTACGTCGTGAAATCAATACAAAGGAGCTTTTCAATTCTTGTATATAGAATAGAATTTAAGAACAAGAATTTTGGAACAATTCCAAAGGGGTTAGAGAGAAGAATTTTACAGAGGGAAAAGATTGAGAGAGAGAGAGAGAAGGGGAAGAAGAAGGTTGGGGATGATGAGATCGTGTGGGGCCGCTTTTTAATTTTTGGAGAGAGAGAGTGTGTGTTTTTGGTGGGGAATGTGTGCCGTTGGATACTGGAATGGACGGTGATGGGAGGTGGAGGGAAAGCGTACGTGCATGGGAGTTGTGGCAAAATTATTAATTTCTTTTAGCTGTGTTATAAATTTTTGATAAAATGAAAGCTTAACTACTTCTCATTTCTATCTTACTCTTTAGTATTCTTTCCATTTTCTAATGTATCCATAACCAACACATGATTTGGATCATAAATTGTTTAGGCTTTATCCTCTAGTGTCAAGGTCTCGAAGAAATTGCACGTGTAGAGATTTATATAATCACGAATAACTAACTATTTCTAATGTCGGGTATTTACAGATAACTTTAAAAAGAAAAATTTATATTCTCAACCGACAAAATTTTTAAACCAAACGAAAATTGAGAAAGTAGCTACCATTCTTCGTAATTAAAAAGTTTGGCATCGTCTATGGGTCCCCAAGCTAACTCACATAATGGTGAAGTGAGCCAAACCAATACTTGAGCTAATTATGGCGAGTTTTTCTGCTGTGCTCAACCGTCCAAGTTTGTAAGCCATTTAGATTAGGTGTCGGCACCATAATTGAAAAGAAAATGTATAAGCAGCTTTGGCTTCAAGGACAAGGCAGTTGTACAATCCCAACTGCTTCTTCTGGTTCTTCGGATTATGTTTCATGTCATGTGTTTGGTTTACCTAGATACATTAATATATCAATACATTATTTTCGACAATAGTACGTAGACTAGCTCTTAGCTAGTTATACGAGTTAAGAGCTAACGCTAACAAAGATTTCATGTATTGATACATCGATGCATTCTAGACTTTCCCATGTTTATGTTCAAAACGAAGTGTTTTCTGACAACTATTCCAATATAAAACTCATTTTAGAACAACATGCATCAGATTCTAAGCTTAGATCATATTTCCATGATGTTGCCTCAGTTTGAAGTTGTTTGTGTTTGTCCAAGAAGTTGTTCATTGCTTAGAAATATATCGAAGTTAGTTAGCAACATCAGCTATGTTAAGCTTTAGCTGCAGCAGTTGTTACCGATTTTAATGCCTTCATTTAATCAGTAACAACTCCCAATTAAACTACATTGCCAGAGACTTTGCATGGGATGCACTCATCTGCTATAAAACAGCTTATATTTTGACTCCCATGGCAGGCATCCAGTCACAATCGAAATAGGATCATCTGCTTAATTATTTTTCCTTGAGTTTGTACTTGTCTAAACTGATTCATAGTTGAGCATTTTGAGTGTAAGGTTAGAATTTAGGATCAATATTTGAACGGAAACAAAATCGGAAAGAAGTTTGAAATGATATAGTTTTGAACATAAGTACCAGATCAACATATATTGCTGAGGCTATGAATACAAAAAGCTACCCAACTCCACCCTCGACTCGATCTAGATTCATGTCTTAAACTTGTTAAGCAGTAAGCGCATCTGTTAGTCGTTTAGGCATGAATATCAATGATTTGAATTTAACAGAAACATAAACATTATTTTTGTAGAGCTGCAGCCTATTCGACATAAAGATTGCAACACACATAATAAGGGAAAAGTTATGCAGCTAATTGGGATTTCATATCTAGCCAAGTCAAGGAGACTTCTTATAACAAAATCGATTGTACCTGCAGAAAACGGGCATTCGAGAAAACAAAAGAACCATTTTTCAATTGATCCTCTTCCCTAACAGGTACATTTTGAAAAATTTACAAACTTGATTTTCATGTGTGAATAGAATTAGGAAAAAGTATGTATAGTTGAGACTTCCCAGGATACTAAACCTTATGAGCTATTGTCACTTTCAATCATTGTTCGAACTTCATTAATCACTAAATATGCTTTTCCATGACCACCGATTACCTCAGCTTGTTTCTTGCCATCTTTCCAGAGCTGTAACATAATTATCCTCGTTACTAAGGAGAAGAAAATTGGACAGGAAGGATAAATAGTCCTAGTTCCTCAAAGATATCTTATTGATATGGAATTACCTGTATAGTTGGCATCTTCTGTACATATATAAAGCCCACCATGTAAAGATGCACAGAAAGAACATAACCATTAGACAACAATCTGCTCACATATATGGATATATGGTAGAAGCAAGGCAAAATAATAGGATTCACAAAGTTTATGAAACTCCAATGGTTGTAGTATCAGAGACATACATAATTTGGTAGCCAATCATGGACTGACGCTCGAGAAAAGATGGTTTTAAAATGGAGAGCAAAAGAAACATGTAACTTAATCTTGTAAAGTTGACATAGCTTTTCACATATGAGTTTATGCCTTTATGGTGATAACATCACTTCAATACATTAATCAATTCATAGACAAGACAGTCACGAGCAGACCTTTTATATACTCATACCTCACAGAGTAACTTAGTTGCAACTAGCACCCTGAAAAGCATAAGTAAATTTTTGTATACGTTCTGTACAATAAAAACTCAATTTAGAATAGCATATGTTCTATCAAGCCTATTATTATTATTTCTCCACTTCATTGTATAAGAGTATGATCACACGAGGAAAAACATTGTTATCTCAAATCATTGATATCTTACACATGATAAGGCACTAGACAGGAATAAGTATATAAAAACTACTCCAAGTGTGATGAAAAACTTACAGTCACATCAGCACGAGCAACAAGCTTGTGTGGAACTGAATTGACATCAACACTATAAAACAGCAATCTGCAGAAATTCAATTTAGATTTAGATTTGGTTGCAGACCAGCAAGAAAAATATCATACTCTTGAATTATGACAGTACATACCTATTACACACCTCATACATACATTAATACACATGTGTACATATGTGAAGAATTAACATGAACAAAACTATGCGAGATAAGTGAGAGGAGGGGGGGAATTCACCAGAGAGAAGTATGCAAAGGCGCAACTTATTGCATTTGTGTTTTTTTTTTTTTCTTTTCCTGGTTTAACTGGAAATTTCTAGCTGTACCAAATACAGAAAATATGCCAAAGCACTTTTGTGGACTGTATATCAAAATCACCCCAGGAGATCATCAAAATAGAGTACCAAGATTGATGGTTTTGGTCCTTCGGGAAAAAGTAAGGCTGGATATCATCAGGGCAAGCATGAGTTTCAAGCTTTATTCTAAGCTCTCCAAGAATGGCTCATCAGTGTTTTGACAAACTAAATTAGAATGCAGTTTCAGTTTAGGCAAAAGCTTTTTTTAATGCGTGCATAAATGGAACTCACAAAGTAGAGCAGCTTCAATAGAGTTTGACATTGTTTTATAATATTACATAGAGGGTCGATAACTGTCAAACTAACCTTGGATAGTACTCAGCTGCCAACTTCTCCAATTTTGGTTTAAGATATATGCATTTTCTGCACCAGCTTGCCATCCTACAGATATATGAACCCCCACCTCAGAAACCCATTTCAATACAAGTTTCATGTTGAAAGAAGAAAAATCTACAAATTTCTATATGCCACATCAAAAACAAATGAAGCTAAACAGAAGCAATCAACTACACTGATTGTAAATGAATCACAACCCAATTTCAAAGTTAATGAGCCTCTTAAATTAAGTAGAAATAGCAAAACCCCAATCATTTCAACATGTAAAGTCTTCATTGTTAAACCCACAAGGCCGAAGCCTGCAACTTTGAATTTTCTCTTCCTAAATTTCTCAGCAGCCAAAAAAGACAAATGAAAAACCCCACCAAAGAAATACCCAAAACCTCACCAATCCAAACACAAAATCAAAAACCCATCAAGACCCAGAAACGTACCAAACAACAATGAACGATTGCTCGAGCTGCTGAGCCTCGGCGACGACCCGATCGAACTGGGTCTCGCTGCGGATGGGCAGGAGCTCCACCGAGACCGGCGAATCAGCGAGCTCTCGCAACGACCCTTCTGGGCTCAAAGCCCTTACCGCAGCAATCGGCCCCCAGATTTCATCAAATTTACGGGAAAAAAACAGGGAATTTGAACAGGGATAGTAGTAATTCGGCGCCCTGAATCCCAAGATTGAAACTTTGAGTGAAGATGCCGTTGGGAAGTCACGCGACAGGTCACGTGGTGTCCTGGTTCTCAGGTATCTGAGAGTAGGATGCGTCGGTACTACGGACATGTCGACCGGAGTAACACAGAAGAGAGATTTTTTTCTCTGAAAAATGCAATGAAGAAGGTCAAGACTTTAGGACCGTTTACGGAGGTTGTGGGACCCACATGGCCTAACTAACCAACAGACTAGACTCACTTTGACCGTCGGATCGAGCGCGCAGTCAGATTTGCTGACGTGGTGCATGAGCGCGCGCATCTGCCACGTCGGACAGCAGTTCGTTAATTACTGTACCAGTCGCGCCTTTTTTTTCGTTGTTGAAATAACGGCCTATTTTCTTCTTTTTTTTTTGGTTAAATTTCTCACACCAAGCAAAAAATCATGATTTTTATATAAGCAAAAAACAGCGAATTTTTTTAATTCTATTAGTTGAGGCTTTTGCTCTTATGTTATTTGTGCGCGAGAGATTTTTGATATCAATGAGTATAAATTTTATTGTAAGTATCACAACTATCTCTGACTATAAATCAATCATGCGCGTATGGACAACTGACCATTGATGAGTAATTTTGCATCATGCAATCATCTGTGTTAGAAATTGGTCACGAGCGCATATTTGATGGAATATTTACCGTTCAAACTTCACCTCTCGTCCTCCCTCTTCGCTTTTTGGGGCGTATGGCTCTCGCTAAACCCTAGATTTTTTCCATCAGCTACATTGATGTCAATGAGGGATGTACTGTATTAGTAGTTTTATACCACTGGTCAAATGGAGGAACATATTAACTTATTTAATGATGATTCAAAAAGTATTATTGCAAATTATGGAGTCAATTAAAAATTTAAAACAGGAATAGGGGATACATAATTTATCACATGCAACTCAAAATTGGAAATGAACACTATGAGACTATATGATACTCTCAAGAACACAGAATACAGAATCATGGTGTCTCTCACTGTTCCAGAAAAGTAATGCCCCTGAAAACTTCAGCTGCTCAAATTCTCAACAATTTTAGTTACCGCCGAATATGTTCCGAAGACCGATGCTACGACGCCTACTGTAATAATTATAACACAAAGTATTGTCTGCAAATAGGAAAAACAGAAGCTTATTAGAAACCATTGAAGCAATCAGAGTATATAAATTCAACAGGAGATAATGCATTTGTGTTTGTGTTTCTTGTCTGCTAAGCATAAGTAACAGATTTACCTGAAAGCGAGTCACTCGTCCCTTGAGGATACTCAGATAACAAGCACAAGGAAGTATCAATGCCTGAGGTAAAAAAAAAATGTTAATACAAACTACAAAGAGTTACTGCCACTGGAAGAGATCGACAAAGTGATTCAACTGCCAAGGGAAATTAACTTACTACAAGCATTGTGAATAAAGATCCAATCAACGACATCATGAGACCTGCGACAAGTTGAAACGATTGAAGCTGTAAAAACTACTGTACTAATACCATCGCAATCAGATGGGAATGATGGACTGGAAAAGACAAATGAAGAATGTTCAAGGGAGGCATACCGAAGAAGGGAATGGAAAGACCGACGACGAGGGTAGAGAGCACCAGCCCTGTTCTAATAAAGATAGAGTACATGCGAGACTTGTCTGATGGTACCAGCTCCTCCAGACTCATTGCGACGGGAGATAAAGTTAATGCATATGTGATTCTAATTAAGGAAAGACATACGTAGTTTTTTCCCTTTCGTTTCCTTTTTCTTTGTGTTTGTGACGTAACTGAACTTGTGTTTCTTTCTGATATTATATTTCACTGAAATCAAGCGATTAACTGCTGTATTATGTGCGAGTGTGCGTGTGTGTGTGCGTGTGCGTGTGCAGCAGTTAACATACAAATATACAATATCTGCATAATTTGCAACAAAGGATATTTGGTAAATGGGTTGACTACCTGCAAAAGCACAAAAGAAAAGAGTTTATATTAGCCACCAGACTTTTCATCACAAATTACCCAAGGAAAGGTTTGAAGCATGCAGAAAGAACATCCACAGAAACAAATTTTATGAGCATATACCGTGGTCCACACAGCTATCTTTGAGGCGACCAAATCGTGAGGCATGTTGAGAGTGAACTGCGACAATGTTGCTTCTCCAAACATTGTGTACCCCATGACAGCAACTCCAGCATACATGACTGTACATATACAAAAGCTACATGGAAAACAATAAATCAAGTAACGTAAAATAATGGAAGTAAGGTAACATTACCAAAGGTGAATTGTTTCTTTACCAGGTTAAGAGGATTGCAGGGTATTGGTTTGGTTTCTCCAATGAAGTATAAATGTTCGGGAACACAGCGTGTCCTGAGTAGCAGTAACCATAGAGACCCATAGCAACAGGAAGAGTTGCAAGGTTCAGTGGAGTCCCTTTGCTCTCAAAGCCGACACCATCTACTAGACCAACCCAAAACAAGCAAAGCACTACCAAGATCGACGCGATAACTCCGCCAGCTGGAACCAAAACAATTACAATGTAAGAATTTCTCAACAGATTCAAAGTAAATTAAATTTGAATAGCCAGTACTCACCTGAGATATAGCTAAGAACGCTGAGGTCTCGAAGCCAAACAGTGGGAAGAACAGCAAGGGTGGACAAAATTGCAAACAAAACGTGTGCATTTAACTCGAATCCACCCAAGTTCAGATGCGCATTTGGGAATAGCGATGACAAGTTGTCACTCTCCAAAATTATATATTCTATGCAACAAGCCTGCATGTAGCGGAAAATGTATAAATGGTGATCTATGTGCTTCTTAAGTAGAAATAAAACTCATCATTTAAAAGAGGATTCTCTGTATTCCAAAATACAAAGTTTGTAGCTTGAGCGCTATTATAAGTTTAAATGAGGTCAAAAGGTGATTGATTCTATATAGATATTTCTTGCAGTCAAAGAAATAAAATTTCCAATGGGAATGTCCTTAATGGCATTAGTGCTGAGAATAATTTCAGCTCAATACCGGTGATAGGGGATCAAAATAGAACTGCAAAATCAGCAAAACTGGTACAGCTTGTGGACAAATTGGAAATTGTGGTCATTGAGCAGCAAGACAAAGAACCACCACTGGAACCTTGGCTTTACTTTACTCATTTCAGTGATGGACTAGACCAACAAAATGGGGACCAAAGTCATAAGGGCAGTCAATCAGATTTAGATGAGGCACCAGGGAATAAAAAGAGTCGACTCCAGTGGAATCCCACATTTTTTCATCATCCCATTGCTGTGTTCCTTTTGGAACCGTAAGTAAATTTAAAAAAAAAAAAAATACTCACTTTCAGCCAAAACAAAAAGGAAAATACTCACTCAGTCAAGCCAGCTGTACTTACATATAATTCCACGTATAGTACTATCTGCACCCACAAAAAAATAGGAGTACTTATGTTAAACACTAAATCTGCAATATACTTCTTAATTTGAATTGTTAATTGAATAGTTCAGATTAACAGTTTAACAATGTAACTCGTCAAACATCTAGGTACGAACATTACCCTACAAACTACATGAGAAGAATTGAAGTAATGGATACTAAAGCTAGCTTACCGAGATGACGATTCGTCCTGGGGTACCAAATGCAGCTTGGCCAATGTCCGGGTAAGTCTCAAGCCCAGGTTGGCTATCCAAGCAGTAACGCAGAAGCAATCCAGTGTAGAATGACAGCACTGCAAAAATAAACAAAATAGAAAGCCCAATCCATCCTCCTTCTTTGACCGCAAATGGTGTAGACAGAATTCCAACGCCACAAAGAACATTAATCCCTGAATCAATAGAATTTATGAGTGAATCCTGATCAAGCTTGGGTAACTTTTAAGATGCAAAGGTTAAACAGTTATTTGACACAAGACAGACAAGTTAATTGGCACCCATGCAGTTTAGTTTCAAGTTAGATCTTGTGATGTGCACCATGTGCTATGAGGTTTTAAGCCACCACATCAAAACTCATGTGAAATAATAAATACAGGCTTGCTTGTTTGTTTGTATGCTCATAATTGAAGATAAAAATAGGCTATGGACACAGCAATGAGCTATCAGACAAATTATATAATATCCATAGATATGAAGTGTAAACGAATCTGTTCCTCAGATTTGAATAAGTTTTCTGGTTGTTATATTTTATTCATCAAACTAACGTGGGAACTTGGAGTTTGCATCAACTAAATTAAGCTGCATCTACATGCAGATCTTATATATAGACATTAGCAATTTAGCATCATATCAAGCTCAGTAAGTAGTTTGCTGAGTATATTATACAGAAGGTTTTGGAACTTTTAGCAGCCTTTGATAGACTCTATCTTGAGCAATGTGAATCTGGGTGAATGGGTGATGGAATAGATACCCACTATTGGGTTTATTTAACATTACATGATTGGCTATGTGGTCCTTGAAATTGAGTGGCTGGCATATAATGAAGCTATCCAGTGGTTGATAGTTGTTGCTGTATCTAGTTGCAAGCTCCATGTTCGGGTTTGTGCTTACTCTAATGTGTGTGTGCTTCTGTAAGAAGTAAATACAATGAGTAAGGGAGCACCTCAGACAACACTAAATGTGCTTCTCTAGTCCAGAAAGTGCTTTAGACTATTTCTACCGAATGCTAGTAGAAGCCCTCTTGGCACTTCTGAAAGCCCTAACATGCCCTAGATGTAGTCAACTCAGTTAATATATCATTGTTGTAAAAGATTTGATTGATGACCAAGATACAAGTCTTAGACTTGAATGAAGGTGTATGAATAAAAATGTGATTGAGCAGTAAATGTGAGGAGTAAATAACATGTACGTTGCCCATACTTACCATTAACCACAGCTTGTGTGAATGAGCTGTGGCTAGACATTGGATGATGATCATGAGAAACCCTGGATTTCTCATCTTTTCTAATTGAAGATCTCCTTGAATGAATTGGAGGAAGTAGAGAATGAGAACTTCGTCTCTGCTGCTGCTGCTGTTGCTGCTCAGCATAGGTTGGTACCGGAGGTTTTGCCAAAAAAGGTAATGTTTCGGGAGTGTGCCTTCTCGTTAGTGATGAGGAAAGAAACGAACTTCCTAATCTCGACAGGGAAGGAGTGCCTAGAAACCCAATGCCAGGGGATGGCACACTACTATACAGATCAATGGATTGCCTGAAACAGTAATTGAGAAACGTACTGTAAGTATTTGGGGCTGAAGATTGAAGGAATACATCACAGAAAAGCAAAACAAATTCTCATTCAGTACTTTTATCAAACAGTAGGCGAACATTGTAGGAAAGCAATTCACAAGACTCACAGATCTCACTTTCCCAAAGTGATAAAAGAAAAAGTACTTATCAATTGCTCCTTTTTCCATCAAGAAAAGACACAAATATGTTAAGGCCACCCAACTGAAATTCTCATTATGGCACTGATATCTTTATGCAATACATGTTTTGATTAGTATTCTCAGTAAGACTTTGTCACCTTCAAATCCAAAAATATATATATATATATATATATATATATATATATATATATATTTACCATTCCTACAAAACTTATCTAAAAAACATTCCAGTGGTTAAAAAGCATGGTAATATTGAAAAAGCCAACTCAAAAAAGAAAGAAATCATGGGCAATTAGAGAACCAGCTAAGAATTTCAAAGAGCTAAACAGAGGAAACAGAACAAAACAGAGCAGAAAAACAGAGAGAGAGAGAGAGGAGAACCTGTAACTTTGAGGCCATTGGGTGTTGTAAGAACTGGGCTGATTCTGCTGCTGCCCACGGTTTTCGGATTCAGAACCCGAAGAATCGGAATCATTCCCAACCTCAATGCTTTTGTTGTCCTTCTCCTCATCATCTTCTTCTTCACTGTCAATGTAAAAACTGCGATCCGACACCGAGTTATTCATCTTCTCAATTCAAATCTTCCTCTCAAGCAATTAATTACCCTTCTGCAATAGAAACCCAGAAATCAATCCCAATTTTCATCAGACTAAAGGGTCAATTTTCAAAATTGAAACCAACGCTAGGCCTATGACACATTGCTTTGTTTTTGGTAATAACATAACGTCAAAAATTGTACCAAAATACAGAAAATCATTTAACTTTGTACCAAATACAGAAAATTATTTAACTCTCCAGCTAATTAAATAAGCTTATATGACACTAACAGCTAGCATAAAAGTTTCAATCACAACAAAAAGAAAAAGGCCAAAAAAATGTGATAAATGCATACCATGAAACAAAAAACAAAGAATTTTGTATGAATTGGAATATACTCAGATTGGTAGAGAGACACTGAAACACGGATTCAGCAGAAATTCTAGCTGAAAGTTTGAAGCTTTCAAAAGGGCTCTGCATGCTATAAGCTCCGAAATTTTCTTCTTCTTTTTTTCCTCTGTCCTTTTTTTTTTCTCGGAAACCAAACAGAGCGTGACAGAGTGTACAGAAAATTCAAACTCTCTGCTACAATTCAGCTGAACGTAACAAAAACCCAGAAAGAGAACCCAACAATGAAAAGTACCGTACCTTTTTCTCTGTTTGATGATTGGGATTCTAATGCACTTTTGGGTTTCTGGGATTCAAGGAATGGGTGGGAATAGCAAAAAGACTATGGCTTTTTTTCGAAACAATGAGAAGCTGAGAGATGATTTAATTTGGCTGTCTGCTTTTTCTTTCTGCAGGGACTGACTGCCCTTAGAAATATATGTATCTATTTATAGTCTGAGAGAGAGAGAGAGAGAGAGAGAGAGAGAGAGAGAGAGAGAGAGAGAGAGAGAGAGAGAGAGAGAGAGAGAGAGAGAGAGAGAGAGAGAGAGGTCTCTGTGTTTCGGTCTGTCAGTGACTCAGTTTTGTGTGAAGGAAGATGATTGAAACTTTTTTACCTATTTGGGTTTCTTTTTTACATGGTAAAAAATGGGTTGGGTTTTGATTGCTTTACCTTTTCTACATAATTCAGGCGGATTTGCCGATTTGGGTTTCTGTGTTCCTGAATAGTTCTGACGTAGAAACACGTGGATGAATGCGTAATTACGTTTTGCTCCCTCCGCAGCCCTTTATCCTTAATTACAAAGCCAAACAGAATTTGGGTCAAACTACAAAGTTAACAACATAATTTGCCCTTAACCTCATTACTCATTAGGAAACTTTTTGATAAAGTGGAGAATCAAGTAGTCATGGAACCATGGAACCACGTGAATCAAGTGGTCACGTTTTGATAGAATTAAGCGTGTTTTTTTGTCAAGTAAAGCGATCGATTTTAAAGTTGAGTGTCTACACATAGTGGTTTTATTAAAAAAATTTCGGTAAAAAATTGAGCGAGATAAGATTGTAAACAAAAGAAAACGAGTAAGTTATCCTTTTAGGGTTAGTTCAAGTTGTGAAATTTAGTAAAAATTGGGTTAAAATTAAATTAAGTTAGAGATACGTTCGATCCCCTCTCGTATAACTATAAATGAATACGAGTGAGTTTCGTAATAAAGGTAGAAATGAGACATAAGTTGGGGAGGGGGACATGTACGTAGCTTACTTGGTGCCCAGCTACCTGCATGGAAACTGGTTCTAGTATTGAATAGTTTCTCTCTTTCTTTTGAGGGAATAGTTTATCTCTTTTTCTTTTGCTAAATTACAAAGTAACATATGGTCATATGCAGATTGGACAGTACTATTAGATATTCCAAGTTCTAATCTCCCAAGATATCATGTTTGTATTGTTTTGAATTTACTTATAGTAATGAGCTGGTTCGATCATGTACCAGTACAAACTGATAGTCCAAGTTCATCGTATAATTTGTTCAATCATATCTTGTCCTATATTTAGTGACTGGAAAATTAAGGCATCGAGAAATTTTGGGTTTTAGCTTCCCAGTTTTTGAAGCTACGGGAAAACCATTAGAATATCTTCAACAAAGAAGTCAAGAACCCATAAACATTAGTCATGAAAAAATGATAGCAATGATGAGAAATCCCTGATCATAATTTTGTACATTAGTCATGAACTTAATACACCTTTGATCAATCATTTACCCTAATATCTATCACTTCTCCAAATATCTTAATACACTTGAAAATGACTTTTTAAAATGTAAGTTCGAGCTCGATAAAAACATATAAGAACCGGGCTTATTCCTTTTTATATTCACCTTGACTCGTTTCATTTATGTCACCTTTACGCCTCTACCTAAGATCTACCACTTGTCTAAATCATAATAATAGGCTTAATCAAGAGTTCAAGACCACTAACTTGTACTACAGCTCTTTGTAATCATTTATTAATTTTGACCTTCAATAACATTTTTCGTTTCACACTAAAAAAACATGATCCACCACTTCTTCAAAATCCTAATAATATGCTTAAAAACAATTTTTAAATAATTCAAACTTGAGCCCGACAAAAGACGTAGCAACCGAGCTTGATAACTTTAATATTTATCTTAACTCGGCTCATTTAGACCTCTACGGCTCTACCAAAGATCTAACCCTAGTCTAAATCGTAATACTAGGCTTAATCACGACCTCTAACCACAATCAAATCACCACTTCCAAAAAAAAAAACTAAAACAAAGTAATTAACGCTGCCTTTGGATGTGATTTGACACATGCATGAGCCAATTAACCCTAGTACTGCTTCAACAAATTGGATGATATATATATAGATACATACACGACAACATCTACTACTCTCTTCGATCTCTTCAAGATGAAGACGAAATCCATGTTGCCATTTGTAGAATTAGTTAACTGCTACTTGGTTTGCACATGGTATACCTAATGTACACAGTCGATCATGACATTTCATTGGCTAAATAAATAGTGCCACATGAAAATGTGACATGCATGGCCCTTCTTCTTCTTCTTCTTCCACCTAAACAAAATTGAATGATCGAGCTAGTTTTCGGCATCTAATTTGCGCATCTCATAGATATCATATATCATGTCATGGATGGATAAGATCTCTTCTTGCATGTCTGTCTGTCTGTCTGTCCAAGATGAATAAATGAATGAATGAGATAGCAATAAATCTTGAATCACAATCATTCATGTATTTTGGATGTTTTTCCTTTTGATAATTCCAGATATATTATATTATGAAAGTTGACCAAACGTGTTATTGGGACATATCTTTTCCTTCGAGTAGGACTTGGGAATCCTAGGGTTTTGGTTTTTCACCACATTTTCCTTATGAACGAGCCAGATATTTCGATCATAGCTAATTATAGTGTTTTCGGTATAAATTAATTATTCGTTCACCACTATTGTGATTAACAAATACTCATATATATTAACAAAAATTGTCCTTTCAACTTTCGAGAGTACACCTAAGAATTGTTCTTTCCTAGATTAATCCAAAATAAAAACTTGGCAATCTAGTATATATGTTCTAGTACTCTCTCAACATGTAATTGTCAAGTGCTGGTAGCAATGGTTATCACACCACATCAGCAAACGGCTCGATATTGACAGGACCCATATACAATTCCAATTTGCATCACAAATATCCTTGAAATTGAACTATTTACACAATAATGTACTATATAAAATCAAACAGTTGCTCATGAATTATTTAGACTAAGTACATGAACTACTGCTCAAATGTAGGTGTTTCTACTGGACATTCTAGTCTTAAAACCATATAATATTGCCGCTTGGTTTTGTCCATGGCTATTTCTCTTAATTACGACATTTGTATTAGCTGTGAGGTCTTGGCTGGTCTGGTGTAGTGATCCAAGGCAGGCAAAAGATCTAAGATTCATTTGGCTGCGTTTGTTTATATTATCATTTAAAACTATTATTATTCCCAATTCCCCAACCAAGGTTTCTCAATTTTTGGATCAAATCGAAGAACATGATGAGTGGTACGTAACTTTGGTCTTCGTATCTGTGAAGCATATGCTGTATGTATCCATGTACACATGATTCACGAGAAGCATCCAATCATAATACGAAGCTAACTAGTTAGGGTTCATAAGATAGAGTTAATTAATCACCCTTAATTTTAAGCACTTATATGATGTCGTTGGATGTTTCGACAATCGTCTAGCTTTCAAACCTCCATTAGTCCATTACTGATCATTTTTGTTAAACAAAAAATCAAAAGAATAATAAAAATAATTGTTGTTCATAAAATATCCTAAAAGAAAGACCTAAAACCATAATGGTTTGAGTTCGAATATGTGATGAAGTTGTGTGGTTAGTTCAAAAAACTTTATTAAAAAAACTAACTGGTTAGCTTTTGTAACTAGCATCTTTCTTATATATTCTCAAAAAAAAACAAAAAGAGAATCTCATCTCAAGATTCCATTACTGTATTCTCCTTTATTAGCATCATCAAAAATCATACCCTTTATTTAATTACTCCACTAATCTTCATGGCTCTCGTGCTTATCTTCTCCTTAAACCATGACTGGCTTCCTTGACTTTACTCATAAACAAATCTCCAGACTTAAGGACTCGTACAGGATTTTGGAAGTTCCTCCTAGCTTTTAGGAACCCAAAAGTCACAGTTAGAAGCTTCACCAAATTGCTTTGATTCATGGTGAAGAAAAACAGTAACGTCATCCGCACTATCCCATCTTTGAGGATGGACTGTGTATCAGATTTCATTAGTCAAATTCTTCATAAAAAGGATTTGCGGGAGAAAAAGGTGGAACACCAACTTATGAAGGATTTCATTTTCAAGTTCTTCCACGTCGACCCACGTACATTATGATTATATATATATATATACATAATGTGCTCCACGTGTAAATCACAACTAACTTAATCTTATCAAGCTGTGGTTAATTAGAAAAGGAGCATTGGTTTCATTTTGGTGGAAGATTGTCCACATTGATCCATGCCAATCCTTCATCACATTTTGTTTCCATCTTAGTCACTTCAACATTTTTGTTCCAAACACCTCAATTATTCTATTCGTCTTTTCTTTTTGTTAATGATGATTCCCGGTGCTTGCAATTCTTCATAGACAAGTAGATAACCTTTGTCCTTGGCTAAATCATTTTTTTTTTTTACAAAAAGTTTAGAAGAGGGAGAGGCTACCGACATACCCCAGACCTTTTGTCCTTGGCTAAATCATTTTTTTTTTTTTTACAAAAAGTTTAGAAGAGGGAGAGGCTACCGACATACCCCAGACCTTTTGTACCAGGATTTACAGAGGAATTTACAGATCACCCACCAAACAAAGAATTGTCAGCATCGGGGATCGAACATGGGTTGGGGCTCAACCACAAATCCGCTCATGCCAACTCAACCAACCCTTGTTGGCTGGCTAAATCATTTTGGCAAGTGATGACTTCATTGTTTCTTGAATTCCCCATTTCACATTATAAGCAAAATCCCTATTTCTTGATAAGAAAATGACAACAGCAGGGGGGGACCAGAATAGTATGAATAAAACATTCTGGGCCATTTTAATGAATATGACAAACTGAAAGCTATTTATCAACAATATAAACAAGAATGGCTAGAATCCTCTTCCGACATGAAATTACAAACTTTGCTTCTATTCCAGAATTCCCTAGTTTGTCCTGGGTTTAAACATGTGGTTTGCAGTATCCTCAGTTGTAAAATATCTGATTTACAATTTGGATTTCCTGTCTAGTGTTGCAAATTGCCCAAGCTGCAAAAGAAAACACACAAAAAAAAAGAATCTTTTGTTGATCAACAGCATGAGAAGAAGAAGTTAGTTCTACCAGATTTAAGCAGGTAGCTACTGTTTGCTCATATCCAGCATCTTCCACTTGGTTGCTCTTTCCTAGCTTCTTTTGATATAAAGAGATTTGAGTTGTAAATGCTTCACATTCTCTGTGGACTGATCAACAAGCACTTGTGCCACCAAATTCGAATTTAAGCAGAGGCAGAAAAAGACTTATGAATTATCACGTGGAGTAGGGAAGATTAGTCCATCTTTCAGATGGCTTACTGCTACAGGCCATAACCATTTCATCATGTTTGGACCCAAGACCTGATCAAAAGGCAGATGGATAACAATGTTAACCTCTTTTTACAATACCATAGATAACTAAAAATAAGAACATACAAGATACACACGAACATGAACACAAGAGAGAGAAAGAAGAAGAGTAAAAGAGAGACCGAAACAATGTTTTTGTAGACACATAGGTTGTATGGATGTCTGTAGCTCTGCCCAGATTTCCTAGCCAGCCATTCAGTCCGTATTGCTTCATAATACTGGCAAAAAATCCACATCCAGCTATGTATCAATAAGTACTCCGAAAAAAATAGTTCCACTTCCATCTTCCAAATGTCACAATTTACCTCTATAGTTGTCATATTACGGATAATGAGGTAGACATGCCATCCTAAAAGAGTCCCAAGCGTTAAGGTCAAGGCAGCCATCATTGATGCACATGTAACCTAAAAAAACAATAGGACCTCAAAATTTGTAATGTCCTATGAATATCTAAATATAAAGATTAGTGGTGAGGCAACAAAGGGGTTTTAAGTTCAGGTAATTGTGATGTACACCGTAAATTCAGTAAAAATTCAACCATTTAGCATAGTTAACCAATACCAGCAAAATCCAACTTATCAGCGAAATTGAATGTACCAACTCACATAAAAGACCTTGAGGTTCCTACTTCCACTGAATTCCCAGTTCTTTTGTACAGCACAAGTTATAATGATGGTCTAAACATGTCAGAAGCTTCTGTCAGAATTTTAGACTGCTTATTATCGTATCAACATGTAAAAGAAAGAACCAAATTAAACTTACTGTAGAATGAATGCTTCCTACTGTTGCATATAGGACTAGTGTAAAAAAGGCTTTGTAGTTCCAATAACCGACACAGTTATTGACCCACAGACAGTGATGATCCTACACCCAATTTTGGCAGGAAAAAGAGTTAACCAAAAATATAATCCATGTGCAGAACTAAGAATCATGAGTAAGATAATAAGGCAATAAGACCATCCAACCTACCATCCTTAGAACACACCTTCTGCAGACCCGGCAATGATGAGCCCTAGGAGGCTTGTATGTTGAACACTTGTCACAACGCCTTGATTGTACAACCTGTCATAAATCAAGATTCAAAATATCAAAATTAACTACATGGCAGTATTACTAACGCGTGACTAGAACAGGTACCCTAACGCCTAAAGTACTTGCTTCACAGTAAACGAATACCAACATGTTGACAAGGGCCTTGTGTCTCGTGGTAGCATAATAAGCTTTAAAATAAACTGTACACTACTACAGATATATACATAATCCCAGTACTGATTTTAGCTATTGATGCAACATTTTATTTCATAAACACAGAAAGTTTTTATGCCATTATGGTCTTTGAGGATTATGTAATGCCGCACCCTAACCCGAAGTGCAACGTGTAAGGGAGTTCGGGAGTTCCTGACCATGCTGACTCAGCTTTATGATTTATAACATCTTAAAGCAATCCTCAAACAACCAGCATGTAAAACCTTACCTTCTAAGAAATCTTGAACCTATCAATGATGCTCCTTACTTGTTTACAGCCTCAAACCATAATTATTTGTTCTGCATTACATAATTCCTGACCCAATGAAGTTTCTAGCTTTTACCAATTAACCTCAAAATAACACCCTTTTAACTGCTACCTAGACCATGCTCCTAACGTTGGAATTAAATAAGTATACTTCATGTCACTAGTCACCTTAGTTTTTAACATCTCCATATATCACTCTCAACTGCACTAACTAATAACCGCCTCGATGAAATAGCAACACATCAATAACTCACGTTTCAAAGCTCTCCTTTGAACAAGCAAGCAACACATCCATAACTCAGATATAGTTCTAACAGTCTTTCGGTGTAAACTCCATATATCAAGCAAGTAACAGAACTAACGGACAATGTGGTGACAACAAATACTAATCTGTCTTACTAAGACTCTAAAGTCTTATTATTTGACTCCAAGAATCTTAATTTTCATTGTTTCTAACTTCACACTAACAAATCCACTCAAAAGAGTCCAGGGTAATGAGTTCAATTGCTTAATTATTTTTATTCTAACTAGATTCATAATCCAATTCCTTCTCCTACATTTTCCCAACAACCTAACTAAGCCTCAGTTAAAAACATCATCTAAATCATTCGTCAAACAACAATTAAATTACGTACTCATTAACTGATTCATATACCACTCAATTGCATTCATTATATTCAAATGCCAAACATAAAGCACTAGAATCAAAAGAAAGACCCAATCTTCACATATGTTTCTGAAAAAAGCTTACATTTTTCTTGGGCTCCTGATCAGAGATTCCACTATCTTCAACATCAGGGATATATGAAGCCGGGGCATAACCTGGGTCGATGAGAACGCAACAAGAGAAAGAGAAGAGGCAGAGAGAGGCCAAGATAGTGAGAATCAGAGCGTTCAGAAAACCAGCAGAGCTCTGCAAACCAACCCAATCGTCGATGAAAATGAAGACGGTGATGTAGCACACAAAACCCATCAACAGAAGCACCGCGAAGATTGGGATCGATAGGAATCTCTGGCACTTCATCGTGGGTTTGAGAAATTGAACAACAACCAAAATTTCTGCTTTTTCTAGGACGTCGTTAATTTCCCGGGAATTTTCTTCTTCTGGATGTGTGGTTTCTATTTTTGAGCCGAATAGAGGAGATGGCCCAAATTACAATGGGTCGTGCTCGGATCCAAATCATAAGAAGTTTCTATGTATCCTACAAAATCAGTGAACCTATTAATATTTTTTTTCTTTTTTGATCCATGGGAGGTGGGCCGGTCAGAAACCAGCACCCACCTAAGAACATATGCAATTTGGGCCGAAGCCCCCGATGAGTATCACAGCAGCCCATCCCGCTCACTCATTACTGTGATATTGCGGGGTCAAGCCTTAATGCCAGACTAATCTCTCGGTCGCTAGTGCACGAACCCACTCACAGAGGGCCCCTCAAACCAACTGGCCAAACTTCACACAACTATATTTCAAGTATGTGCCCTTATGTGCCAAGTTGGGGATCGAACTCAGGTTGGGGGGTTCCCAACCTTGCATCCGTGCCAACTCAACCACATGGGTTGGTTAAATTACAATGGGTCGTGCTCGGATCCATATCATAAGAAGTTTCTATGTATCCTACAAAATCAGTGAACCTATTAATATTTGTCCTCGAAGAAATATGCTTGAAATTTCAAATTTTGTATTAAATTTGAGCATCAAATGATATGGCATTTCTTCTAAAAAAAACGAGTAAAAAATAATGGCGAATTGAGTTGGTTTTCCGGCTCACGCTATTGCTGATCAAGATTGGGCCACTGGAGTGGGCTTGCTTCTGTTGGGGTTGGGGTGAGGCTTTTGGGCCTGACTCTGGGTTTGACATGGAGTGGTTTAGTAAGATGGTTTGGGATCTAAGGGATGGTGTTTTGTCACCCTCATGTCTTACTTAATATTTTGTTTTTTAGTCTACAATTATGAACATGTTTCACTGATCAGTTAATGTATGAATTTCCAACTGCACCACAATTGTGTGCCTTAGGCGTTGATGATTCATTGGAGCGAATTAGATGTTCACTTGAGACATGTTGTCTATTGTAGGCTTGTTGAATAAACGAGCCACCTGGACTTCATGAGCGATGCTATTGGTTTGCTAGTTTTCTTGACCTTCAGAGTTTTGGGTTCAAACCGCTAAGAAGTTGATGTATGATGTCGTTTCTAGCCTTTAATCTTAATAATGTCATTTATTTTTGTAAAAAAAATTAAACAATTATAAGAGCTTGTATCTCTAGTTGGAAAAGTATTATAAGAAGTTTCTATGCATCTTAAAAAAAATCAATAATAATAATCAATCAATCTCTCCTGAAGGAAAGTTCTACAATACTGGGATGTATGTCATAGCTCCACTTACATCTAATACCAACAAAATTTGTTGTAATTGTGGTAACGAGTCTTTTTTTGTATAATCTTTCTTATATTAGAGGTAATTACTCCATCTACGATTTTGTTACAAGTTTGTGAACATTTTGTTGTCATAGTTATAATTTTGGTTCAATTATATGTAAATAGTGTAAAACAAATGTAGTAACTTTGTTGTCAATGTAGTAATTTTGGTTCTATTAAATGAAATTTTTTGTTCAAAAAACTTGTAAATTAAGGTATGACATATATCACCGTACCACAACATACCCCCTCTCCTGGATCTTTAGTTTAGTTTTTTAATTTCTTTTAAGGACGTATAGAAATTTCTTATAATACTTTTTCAACTAGAGATCGATACAAGCTCTTATAATTGTTAATACTTTTGGAAACCCTTGCAAACGGTCTTCAAAATTTCAAATATACTATTTTTCAAAGAAATCGTGTACTATAATAAAGAAATTTTGCACAATTTGACAAATTCCTCCAAACTAAGAAAAAATCCGATTTTGATGCACAATATGTTGTCAAATCTCATTTGCATTGTTTAATCATAGAATTCAATAACCCTAATAAATAATAACTAATTCCGTTTACATTTCTTCAAACTTTAAAAAAAAATTATATATATTTATTTTGAATAATTTGTAGCGACGAATTGTTCATACACAATTTGTAGGTATGGTACAAGAAAGGCACCTTCGACAAAAAAATTTATTTTCTATTTATTGTAATTTGAGAAAAAAAAACAGTTTTGGTCCTTTTAAAGACTTTTGTTTGATTTAATTGAGACTCTAAAATACTTTTAGCAATCCTTGCAAACCGGTGTTGAGAATTTCAAAAATATCATTTTTCAAAAAAATCGTGTGCTAAAATAAGGAAATTTTGCTTAATTTGGCAAAATTCATCCAAACTAAGCCAAAATCCGATTTCGATGGAAATTATATTGTCAAATCTCGTTTTCATTGTTTCGTCAAAGAGTCCAAGAACCCTAATAACAAAATCCTTTTACATATTTTCAAACTTAAAAAAAAAAAATTTGAACAACTTTTACCGACGAAATATTCGTCGCTACAAGGTGACCCTAATTTTTTTTTTTTAAATTGAGAAAACAAAAACGAAACACTTCCGGTCCTTTTAAGGTCTACCGTTTGATTTCATTTAGACTCTAAAATACTTTTGGAAACCCTTGCAAACCGGTATTGAGAATTTCAAAATTATCGTTTTTCAAAGAAATCGTGTGCTATAATAAGGAAATTTTGGTCAATTTGGCGAAATTCATCCAAACTAAGAGAAAACCTAATTTTGATGCACAATATGTCACCGAATCTCGTTTGCATTGTTTAATCATAGAGTTCAAGAACCTTAATAACTAATTAATTCATTATACATTTAATTTCTTCAAACTTAAAAAAGAAATATTTTTTGAATAACTTATAGCGACGAATAGTTCGTCGCCAGAAGCTGTTCCTAAATTTTTATTTATTTATTTATTGTAATTTGAGAAAATAAAAAAGAAACACTTTCGATCCTTTTAAGGTCGCTTGTTTGATTTTATTGAGACTCTAAAATACATTTGAAAACCCTTGAAAACCGTTCTCGAGAATTTCAAAAATACAAGTTTTTTAAAAATCGTGTTCTTTAATATGAAAATTGTGTTCAATTTGTCAAAATTCATCTAAACTAAGCGAAAACCAGATTTCGATGGACAATATGTTGCCCAATTTTGTTTTCATTATTTAATTATAGAGTGTAAGAGCCCTAATAACTAAATCCTTTTACATTTTTTTCAAATTTAAAAAAATATTATTTATCTTGAACAACCTGTAGCGACGAATAGTTCGTTGCTAAAAGGTGTTCCTAATTTTTTTTTTAAAACTTGAGGAAATAAAAAAGAAACACTTCCGGTCCTTTTTAGGTCTTTCGTTTGATTTCATTAAAACTCTAAAATACTTTTACTAATCCTTGCAAACCGGTGTTGAGAAATTCAAAAATATCATTTTCAAAGAAATCGTATGCTATAATAAGGAAATTTTGCTTAATTTGGAAAAATTCATCCAAACTAAGCGAAAATCCCATTTCGATGGAAAATATATTGTCAAATCAGGTTTTCATTGTTTCGTCATAGAGTTCAAGAACCCTAATAACTAACTCCTTTTACATTTTTTCAAACTTAAAAAAAAAAATTTTGAACAACTTTTAGCGACGAAATATTCGTCGCTACAAGGTGTTCATAAATTTTAAAAAACAAATTGAGAAAAAAAAACGATACACTTCTGGTCCTTTTAAGGTCTACCGTTTGATTTCATTTAGACTCTAAATTACTTTTGGAAACTCTTGCAAACCGGTATTGAGAATTTCAAAAATATCATTTTTCAAAGAAATCGTGTGCTATAATAAGGAAATTTTGGTCAATTTGGCGAAATTCATCCAAACTAACAGAAAACCTAATTTTGATGCACAATATGTCACCGAATCTCGTTTGCATTGTTTAATCATAGAGTTCAAGAACCTTAATAACTAATTAATTCATTTTACATTTAATTTCTTCCAACTTAAAAAAGAAATATTTTTTGAATAACTTATAGCGACGAATAGTTCGTCGCCAGAAGCTGTTCCTAAATTTTTATTTATTTATTTATTGTAATTTGAGAAAAAAAAAAAAAAAACACTTCCGATCCTTTTAAGGTCGCTTGTTTGATTTCTTTGAGACTCTAAAATACATTTGAAAACCATTGTCGAGAATTTCAAAAATACAAGTTTTTTAAAAAATGTGTTCTTTAATATGAAAATTGTGTTCAATTTGTCAAAATTCATCTAAACTAAGCGAAAACCAGATTTCGATGGACAATATGTTGCCCAATTTTGTTTTCATTGTTTAATTATAGAGTGTAAGAGCCCTATTAACTAAATCCTTTTACTTTTTTTCAAATTTAAAAAAAAAATTATTTATTTTGAACAATCTGTAACGACGAATAGTTCGTTGCTACAAGATGTTCCTAATTTATTTTTTTTAACTTGAGGAAATAAAAAAGAAACACTTCCGGTCCTTTTTAGGTCTTCCGTTTGATTTCATTAAGACTCTAAAATATTTTTACCAATCCTTGCAAACTGGTGTTGAGAAATTCAAAAATATCATTTTCAAAGAAACGGTGTGCTATAATAAGGAAATTTTGCTTAATTTGGCAAAATTCATCCAAACTAAGCGAAAATCCGATTTCGATGGAAAATATATTGTCAAATCTCGTTTTCATTGTTTCATCAAAGAGTCCAAGAACCCTAATAACAAAATCCTTTTACATTTTTTCAAACAAAAAATAAATAAAAATTTAACAACTTTTAGCCACGAAAAAGTTGTCTCTACAAGGTCACCCTATTTTTTTTTTTTAAATTGAGAAAACAAAAACGAAACACTTCCGGTCCTTTTAAGGTCTACCGTTTGATTTTATTTAGACTCTAAAATACTTTTGGAAACCCCTGCAAACCGGTATTGAGAATTTCAAAAATATCGTTTTTCAAAGAAATCGTGTGCTATAATAAGGATATTTTGGCCAATTTGGCGAAATTCATCCAAACTAACAGAAAACCTAATTTTGATGCACAATATGTCACCGAATCTCGTTTGCATTGTTTAATCATAGAGTTCAAGAACCTTAATAACTAATTAATTCATTTTACATTTAATTTCTTCCAACTTAAAAAAGAAATATTTTTTGAATAACTTATAGCGACGAATAGTTCGTCGCCAGAAGCTGTTCCTAAATTTTTATTTATTTATTTATTGTAATTTGAGAAAATAAAAAAGAAACACTTCCGATCCTTTTAAGCTCGCTTGTTTGATTTCATTGAGACTCTAAAATACATTTGAAAACCATTGTCGAGAATTTCAAAAATACAAGTTTTTTAAAAATCGTGTTCTTTAATATGAAAATTGTGTTCAATTTGTCAAAATTCATCTAAACTAAGCAAAAACCAGATTTCGATGGACAATATGTTGCCCAATTTTGTTTTCATTGTTTAATTATAGAGTGTAAGAGCCCTAATAACTAAATCCTTTTACATTTTTTCAAATTAAAAAAAAAATTATTTATTTTGAACAACCTGTAGCGACGAATAGTTCGTTGCTACAAGGTGTTCCTAATTTTTTTTTTATATTTAAGGAAATAAAAAAAAAACACTTCCGGTCCTTTTTAGGTCTTCCGTTTGATTTCAGTAAGACTCTGAAATACTTTTACCAATCCTTGCAAACCGGTGTTGAGAAATTTAAAAATATTATTTTCAAAGAAATCATGTGCAATAATATGGAAATTTTTCTTAATTTGGCAAAATTCATCCAAACTAAGTGAAAATCCGATTTCGATGGAAAATATATTGTCCAATCTCGTTTTCATTGTTTAATCATAGAGTTCAAGAACCCTAATAACTAACTCCTTTTACATTTCTTTAAACTTAAAAAAAAAAATTGAACAACTGTTAGCGACGAAATATTCGTCGCTACAAGGTGTTCCTAAATTTTTTAAAAAAAAATTGAGAAAAAAAAAACAAAACACTTCCGGTCCTTTTAAGGTCTACCGTTTGATTTCATTTAGACTCTAAAATACTTTTGGAAACCCTTGCAAACCGGTATTGAGAATTTCAAAAATATCGTTTTTCAAAGATCTCGTGTGCTATAATAAGGAAATTTTGCTCAATTTAGCGAAATTCATCCAAACTAAGATAAAACCTAATTTTGATGCACAATATGTCACCAAATCTCGTTTGTATTGTTTAATGATAGAGTTCAAGAATCCTAATAACAAAATTCTTTTATATTTTTTTAAACTTAAAAAAAAAATTTGAACAACTTTTAGCGACGAACTATTCGTCGCTACAAGGTCTTCCTAAATTTTTTAAAAAAAATTGAGAAAACAAAAACGATACACTTCTGGTTCTTTTAAGGTCTACCGTTTGATTTCATTTGGACTCTAAAATATTTTTGAAAACCCTTGCAAACTGGTATTGAGAATTTCAAAAATATCGTTTTTCAAATAAATCGTGTGTTTATAATAAGGAAATTTTGCTCAATTTGGCGAAATTCATCCAAACTAAGAGAAAACCTAATTTTGAAGCACAATATGTCACCAAATCTCGTTTGCATTGTTTAATCATAGAGTTCAAGAACCCTAATAACTAACTAATTCATTTTACATTTAATTTCTTCAAACTTTAAAAAAAAAAATTTGAATAACTTATAGCGACGAATAGTTCGTTGCGAGAAGCTGTTCCTAAATTTTTATTTATTTATTTATTGTAATTTGAGAAAATAAAAAAGAAACACTTCCGATCCTTTTAAGCTCGCTTGTTTGATTTCATTGAGACTCTAAAATACATTTGAAAACCCTTGCAAACCGTTCTCAAGAATTTCAAAAATACAAGTTTTTTAAAAATCGTGTTCTTTAATATGAAAATTGTGTTCAATTTGTCAAAATTCATCCAAACTAAGCGAAAACTAGATTTCGATGGACAATATGTTGCCCAATTTTGTTTTCATTGTTTAATTATAGAGTGTAAGAGCCCTAATAACTAAATCCTTTTACATTTTTTCAAATTTAAAAAAAAAAATTTATTTTGAACAACCTGTAGCGACGAATTGTTCGTTGCTACAAGGTGTTCCTAATTTTTTTTTTTAAATTCGAGTAAAGAAAAAAGAAACACTTCCGGTCCTTTTTAGGTCTTCCGTTTGATTTCATTGAGACTCTAAAATACTTTTAGAAACCCTTGCAATCTGGTCTTGAAAATTTTTAAAATACCATTTTCAAAGAAAGTGCTATAATAAGGAAATTTTGCTCAATTTGGCAAAATTCATACAAATTAAGTGAAAACTCGATTTCGATGGACTATATATTGCTAAATATTGTTTTCATTGTTTAATTATAGAGTTCAAGAGTCCTAATAACTAACTCCTTTTAATTTCTTTAAACTTTAAAAAAAAATTGAACAACTTTTAGCGACGAACTATTCGTCGGTATAAGGTGTTCCTAAATTTTTAAAAAAAAAATTGAGAAAACAAAAACAAAACTTCCGGTCCTTTTAAGGTCTACCGTTTGATTTTATTTAGACTCTAAAATACTTTTGGAAACCCTTGCATACCGGTATTGAGAATTTCATAAATATCGTTTTTCAAATAAATCGTGTGCTTATAATAGGGAAATTTTGCTCAATTTGGCGAAATTCATCCAAACTAAGAGAAAACCTAATTTTGATGCACAACATGTCACCAAATCTCGTTTGCATTGTTTAATCATAGAGTTCAAGAACCTTAATAACTAATTAATTCATTTTACATTTAATTTCTTCAAACTTAAAAAAGAAATATTTTTTGAATAACTTATAGCGACGAATACTTCGTCGCCAGAAGCTGTTCCTAAATTTTTATTTATTTATTTATTGTAATTTGAGAAAATAAAAAAGAAACACTTTCGATCCTTTTAAGGTCGCTTGTTTGATTTCATTGAGACTCTAAAATACATTTAAAATACATTTGAAAACCCTTGAAAACCGTTCTTGAGAATTTCAAAAATACAAGTTTTTTAAAAATTGTGTTCTTTAATATGAAAATTGTGTTCAATTTGTCAAAATTCATCTAAACTAAGCGAAAACCAGATTTCGATGGACAATATGTTGCCCAATTTTGTTTTCATTGTTTAATTATAGAGTGTAAGAGCCCTAATAACTAAATCCTTTTACATTTTTTCAAGTTTAAAAAAAAAATTATTTATTTTGAACAACCTGTAGCGACGAATAGTTCGTTGCTACAAGGTGTTTGTAATAACCCGAATCCTCATATTTAATTTCTTGAATATTCTTGAAATTAATTTGGGGATTAAATCATAGTTCTCTTGTCTAGTTTATGAAGTGAGAATATCTCGGAACGAATATTGACTCGAAACATTTTATTTTCGAGGGGTCAAAAGTTGACTTTCTTATTCGTTAATTTTCTCTGATGACTTCCTTCACGAAAGTTGTAGAGCTTGTCAATACGAGTTCGTAGACATGTGGCACGCTAAATTCTGATATCATACGAAGGAGTTATGGTCAGCGGAAGTTTAACCTATTATTTTTGAAGCTTATCTGATGCAGTTGCCTATTTCGTAAAAACTGCACCAATGTGTTTATTATTTGCAGATGTAGTCTTCTAATGATTTGTAGTAGACATTTTAAAGAAACTCTCAGAGTTGAAATCACCTGAAAATCATATTTCTAGAGTTAGTTATGATTTTTACAAGATACATAGAGCACAAGAATAAATGGAATTGAGCTTGTGATGGAAGCATGACCCAACATTGATCCCAATCTTCTAGAACTGATCTAAGCAATCTAGTATATCTGATCAAATCAATCTAGATACTTATTCAATTATTTTCAGCATAGCAAATACACCCCTTCTTCCTCCCAAGAGTCAAGTAATTTTAGTTAGTTAACCTTAAGTGTGAAAATGGCTTGTAACCACAACATGTTTAACCATACTCATACTCTATAAAAAGACCTCATTCCCCCTTCTCCAAACCACAACATAATTTCAGATGAAATTTCTCACTAAGAGAATTAGTGATAGGTGTTTGTAAACTAGGAAGGAAAGAGAGTTACCTAAACTTGGTATTTACTAGGAAGGAAAGGGAGTTACCTAAACTTGGCACTTTCACATGAAAGGTTCTAATTTTGCATCAAAACCTCAAGAGCTTTTCTACTTAGCTTCTGAAATCTTCATGTAAGTACAGAATACATCCTTATAGTCTTTTATCTTTAAAATTTATCAAAGTGCATGATCAAGAAGGAAATAGAAAAGAATAAGTTTTATAGAAAACTTAAATCATCTTTTCTGGAATTATTCCGGCAGTCAACTTGGGGAGCTTTAAACTCATATTTATGATCATTTTATCATCTGGACTTCTTCATCAAAGTTGTTCCATATTGTGTCTATTATTCCGTGTTCAAATTTCATACTCATCTAACGGGTATAACTTTCTGAATCTAAGTATTTAACCAGTATACTCGTTGAAAAACCTCCAAGTTGTTCATAATTTCAAGTGATCATATCTCACTCACTTCTTAATCAAATTTGATGATATTTATATCAAAACAAAGCTTAGAACCTGAACTTCTAATATGGAGAATATCACAACTAATTTCCAGGTTTACAGTAACGAAATAATTTAAGTACAAAGGGTTAAAATAGAGTATAACTATTTCTGGACTGTTTGGTAAATCTTGATTTCTGGACTTAGACATTGTGGACATGTTTATTTGGACTATACCATTGGATTCTTTACGAAAAACCCTTCAAAATGGTGTATTCACTTGATTAATTCAGACTTGTGATGGACAATATAACAAGTTTTTGAAGTTTGACGATTCTAATCGGAGAATCATGAACATGGGTGATGAACTTCTATGGATCTGGACTTAATTAAGAACTGAAAATATTAATAACAATCTGAATTCCTTATATTGTCAATAATTTATCTTTAATGCTTATTCTTTATTTCTACCTATATATTCTACTTGAATTTGTTATTAGTAATCTTGTTGTTACATAAGTTCAATTACTTATGTTCTACATTTATGTGCATATGTATATATTGTTTTACATATGTTTATGCTTATTTGCATATAATTACTTATAATCTCATAATAATTATTATGTTTACTAAGTAAATATGTCAACTTAGTAATACATGTATGTTAGCATGTATTCATATGGAAGTATTGTTAAGTGTGTATATTTGAGACATCATTTGCTTAACTTGCTTACCTTGATTATTCACATAATTTTATGTGTATTGATGAACCTTGTTCACTACTTGAGTTTATCGAATTATGTCTTTCGTCCGTGTTATATATATTTATGTGGAAAGACTTAAGAGTGTAACTACATATGTTACGAATTATAACTTATCTTCAATAAACACTGTATTTTGTGGATATAATTATGTTTGATAATTTAAGACACCGGGAGACGGTATATCCTCGAGCTTAAGTGAGTTACTGGTATGAACGATCTATGGACGTTCGAAGTTAGCTGTGGGCTCATGTCCCTTCAGATAGTGCACTATTATACTTTTAGGGTATTAAGGATCCTTGAGTATACATGCTCGGTATTAAGGACCGGGTATGCTGCGGCTTATTAACCTGTTAAGTTACAGGTCTTATGTTTTGTTACCAGTAAATAAATCTCAATCCGAAAGAGAGTCACTAAAAAGCGAAGTATCTAATATTCTGATTGAATGAATATGTGTTTGTCATATCTTATTGGCATGTGAATCTATGATTATTATTCATGTTTGACATTATGAACCTTGATATAGGGTTTTCGTAGAATTATGACCAGTTAAATCCAAAATATTCACTGAGAAGAGAAAATACATGTTTAATTGTGAAATATGTATTTGTGATTATGTGATGATGTTGAGCATACATCGTTAAATTGTGAAATGTTGATAATATGCTATGTTGCGTATTTTGTTTAGAGATAACCAATATCTACTTGTGATATATTGTTATTGTGATACGCCAATGATGCATTATCAATCGATTACATTTGAGATTGAATCATTTGGGTCAAAGACGTTCTTGATATATGTGGATTATATTCAATAAAATTGGTATAAAGCAATATAAAATGTTCTTAGTACATTTTTGATTGGTTGTTCAATTTTGATGTCTTATAAGATACATTAATATAAGAATGTAAGCTGTACTTATTGGGCCTGTGTTGCTCATGATGCTACACCTTCTTGTTTTCAGGTTACGATGCTTGGGGAAAAACGGGATGAATATATAAACGAATGTTTTCCTACTGTGATTTTAATTGAATAAATGTAATGTCTTTTATTCCGCTAAACTCTGGTTTTATAAAATAATAACGATATTGTTTTCAAATAGAAGCATTATTCAGACATTTGTTTCATTTGATTTATTTTGCTGTTAGAATTTTAGTTACGCCGCAAATTCGGGTATCATATTTCATCATAATACTGGTCTCGGGTTTGGGGTCATGACAGTGTTCCTAATTTTTTTTTTTAAATTTGAGGAAATAAAAAAGAAACACTTCCGGTCCTTTTTAAGTCTTCCGTTTGATTTCATTGAAACTCTAAAATATTTTTAGAAACCCTTGCAATCTGGTCTTGAAAATTTTTAAAATACCATTTTAAAAGAAATCGTGTGCTATAATAAGAAAATTTTGCTCAATTTGGCTAAATTCATCCAAACTAAGTGAAAACTTGATTTCGATGGACTATATATTGCTAAATATTGTTTTCATTGTTTAATCATAGAGTTCAAGAGTCCTAATAACTAACTCCTTTTACATTTCTTTTAACTTAAAAAAAAACTAAACTAAACTTTTGTCGTTGAGCTATGTCCTCCATTTATTGCTCAAAAAAAAAAAAGCTATGTCCTCCATTTAATTAAGGATGGGTTGGGTGAGAATAAAAATTGTTCTTTTAAAAAAAAAAAAACTAAACTTAAAAAAAGATAGTAGAAAAAAGTCAAAAAACACAAAGATAATTCTAAATGTTGAACTTGCTCTTTCACCCACCTTTGCAATGGACGAATTTTTACTTTAGACTTTTAAAATCTAAATCGTCCATCTTTTAGAGCATAATGTCAAGATCAATTAAATCAAATTAGAGGTTTTTTATTTAGAGTGTTGCTATTAACACACCACAAAATTGTTATTAACACACATTTTTACATTTTTTATAAATTATTCATAATAATCTTACATTGTTTTAAAATTATCTTAAAAAATGCAATAGTGTGTTAATAACAATTTTCTTTATTTATCGGCTTATCCTTGTAGGGGTGAACCTAAAAATTGTTCAAACCAACAAGTACATACAACTAGTGAACTCGAGGTTGTGGGAAAATAACTATCCCAATCCCTCGAGCATCAATTAATAAACGCTTTCGAATGGAATCAGCGAGACAATAAACAGCTAGCACTTGTTTAGGCCTTCACTGGAAAGTACCCAAGCATGATGAAAAGTTCATGCAAGAATCAATAGTGTAAGAATATTATTGTCCAAAAAAAAAATAGTGTAAGGATATTTAAACAAATTAAAAATGGCCCACTACGCCGCGGACCACTCCTTCACCCACCCACCCCCCCATTAGGGTTTATTGAAAGAGAAACTTATTTTCTCTACCATATATGACTGGTTTTATGGCTTTAGCTGTTCATTGAGCTTCTGTTTAATGTTTTATGAAAATCATGTAGTTCTAATTAAATCTTGGTTCTTGGATTGAGTTTAAGGCTAGGACCTGTTCTGGATCGCCTTCTAACTTAATTTTCTTAGCTACTATTATTCTTGCCGGCCAGTGTACTACTTCTGTTCTCAAAAGGCTCAATCTGGTACAGATAATTATAAATCTCTAGAGACAGATCCAGCAGGACTAGTAGGACTGGAGCAAACAGCTAGAAATCCAGGCTTATTGTGCGTAGCTATAGCTAGCTCGCTTTGCATTATTGTTAACAATAATATATGCAAGGCCAAGTACTAATTAAGGCTAAAGCATTATTTCTGGCAGTACGTAGTTGGGTTTGTCTATGTATTTATCTTGCATGAAATTATTGATAAAGCTTATACCTAAGATCCCATCCCCGTAAAATAACTAATTTTGTCAATAAATACATGCATGTTATACGTACCTACATTAATTGGTTCCTCGATTGCAAGTACACACTATCTCGATTCTCGAGCCTCGAATTAAGTATCTAGTAGAGTGTACATGCAACGTACGTACTATAAAACTCGTGGCATTTTTGTATTTCTCACATCTTTTTAATTGCAACGGTAACAACTTATTAACTGATTATATCTTGCTAATTAATAATGGGGCAGACAATTAATCTTGGTAGAGTCCGGTGATCGATCTTCAATACCTACCTTTCTAGCTTCTTTTTATATCTCTGTGCATAGTCTTGCCTCAACAAATTTAGTTCAAGCTAGCAGGTATATATCAACTTCAATGGCACACCCTATAGCTATATACAGTACCCAAATTTTGACCAACAATATTCACTTGACGACTTGGCGCATGTATATATATAAAGCTACCCTAGCTAGCTAGAACCATAAGTATGAACCAACCAAAACTACGAAGTAATAATTACGTTTAACTGGGCAAAGCTATATATAGCTGAACGCCACAGACATAATATAACGTTAATTAATTAGTACAACTTCGATCTATCTGTCAATAATATTGCCATTACTGACTACACTTTGTGGTCTGTAAAAGAAGAAGTACAAGTCCAACGTTATCATCACTCAAACTTTTTTTTTTTTTTGACAAAAGGAATCATCACTCAAATTAACTTGAATATCATCTCAAATATCTAAATATCAGATCCACAGAACAAGAGGTTTTAATTTGACGGACCTAGATCTATATATACTACTCTCAATTATGAGCCAATTTTTAATCAGGCGGCCAATGTTGTTGTCACGTGGACAATTGTAGGTCTATGTAAGAGTAACTCGAATAATATTTCACAGGAATCGAAGATTGGAGGGCTAAAATTCATCTCATGCCTCAAGGTGGCTCCAATATTAATTATTGAATGTACAGGTAAAACAGATGAAACTGAAACAATGGATACTGATAGTATTCAATAGCTAAATCATTCTTAATTTATCCTATTTTTAGAAGAGATTATAATTGCAAACCCTAGCTAGAAATTATATAAATATGTATCATGGATCTTTGGGTATAATATACGGAAATTCTGGCATGCATCAAAGTGCTTATGCACTTTAAGTGGTCTTAGCCGTTGGATCGGCCAACTCTTCATCCAACCACACACCTTCTGCATGTACACCGTTGGATCGTCCACCCCTACATATCAGCCGTTGGATCGCCCCAGTGCATATGCACTTCGGTGCATGCAAGAGTACTCTCTCCGTAGTTATATATCATTTTGTAGGGTGTAATAGCATCGATCATTGTGCAGGTGATCGAGGTGGGAACACACCATGTCGGCCGAGGGCATCAATCGTACGCTTGAAAAATCGATCATGCTGTGCTGCAATCTTCATGGGGGCCATGACCAATGACCCATGCATTGCATGAATATCTTTCTTTGTTTCCCTCTTCTGTACTGTAACTGTTTATGGTGTGAAAATTATTGAATACAAATGCCTGGTTAGAACTTAGAACAAATAAGTGGTACAAATCTATAGGCGCACAGAGTCCCATATACCATGTGCTACTGCTAAAGCTCTTTTTTTTTTCTTTTCAAGTGGACCATTAATCATCTTGGTGTCCCAGAAATTAGGTGCGAATCAGACTCATAGAGTCCAGAACTCCAGATCCTCTTCTGTGATTTGAATATATGGATCCATATTTAAGATTCAATGCAGGGTTTTATACCAAAATTGCTGTGTTTTGAACAGAAACATATTTGAGAAAACATAAGCAGACACAAGACAAAGGCGCGCGTAGTAGTACTGCCATTGCAGAATGTAGAAATTGACAGGAAAGGATTAAAGTTGAAGCTAAAGCTCAGTCATTAATTCATCTGACGCTGCATGCACTAAATTATAATTAAGCTTTCCGGCCTTATGCTTTTGATGACCTTTCTTTTGGTGTATATATATATTAATTTATTATATCTCAAAACCATATATCTAATTTAAACCATGAACAATTAAACTTAATTTACCGGAAATTTTATGTGATCTTAGCAATTGATCTGAAATATTAACTTTTACAGGCCATTATATCAACACAGTACGGTTTTCCTTTAATTATTGGTGGTCGCAGCTGCATAGAATAGACATAACAATTCTTAAACCACTTCTCCCCAAAAAAGGGAATCATTAGAATTTGGTCCACCGGCCAAGAGCCAGAACCTTTTTAACATATATATATGTACGTATTATATGTAGATTTCAAATGTATATATATATATATATGCCACTAATATATATATATATATATATGCCACTAATATATATATATATGTATCCTAAATATTAACTGTTCTTGAAGTCCATAGTACACTATCATAATGATCTCTGCCTGTGATCAACTAATCATAGCTAGCTCTCATTACAGTAGTGATCGATGCTAGCTCTATAATAGAGATGGATCCAGTCTTGCCCATTAATTAGATCCTAAATAACTTGAGCAGGATCGATCTAATTGACTAATTTCATGAAATAATAGAAGAATCAATATTGAAGAGGTTAGAAAAGTTTATATCATACTTCTTCTGATCCTGATAGAGTGAAATAATATGTATAGTATTTAGTACTTTAAACCTCAGTATTCAGTAGGCTAATTAGCTCCATCGATCGAGCCTTAAACTATGAGATGAGTCATGCATTATTCAACGGAAAAGGTAAAATTAAAGGAGAAACTTTCATTGTTTTAGAGTCGCGACTCAATTAAACAATTGAAAGAGATTTTTAGTTCGTGATAAAAAGAGAGTGGGGGATGTAAATTATGTCATTAATTAACTAGACATGCACATGCAAGCATGGCCGTTAGTGATCAAATAAAACAAGATATTAAAGACATGCAATCTTGTGAGACAAAAAGGTGGTGTTAGATTTACCTTTTGTACTATAAGATTGTTTTAGTTATCTAATTCAAGATCATCCTCAGGTTACCTTTAATGATCGTGCTTTCTTGAACTTAATTTAACTTACTAAGCAGGCTTGTTTTTAGTTGAAAAGTGTAAATGAGAGAGGGTTGGGGACCTGGAAAAGGTAGTACGTTTCTTAGGGAAAAGTTATTTAGTACATTAAATACAACATACGGCAATGTACAATGATGTATTTAGCAAATTGTTGTTTGAGATATGATTAATTGTTTGTTATGGATAAAAATAAGTGTGAGATTAGAGGTTAACTCACGAATTTGGGCAAAGTACAAGTCTAGGATCAGCTAAACCCTAATTTCTATAAGCAAAATTTGGGGTGTACATTTCTATACCCTAAAGTCCACAACTTTCCAACCCCAAAACTACCATATTTGAAGGCAATTATAGGAACATAAAGACATCGAAACCTACAAATTCTAACGAGAACAATGTTATTCACACTCTCAACTACACATCTATGTGTTTTAGTTTTGATCACAATAGGTTGTTTATATCTAAGTATTTATTTATTAGATTCAGAGACATACTAATTTTCTGAGGTTGTAAATAACAACTACTTACACAAAATGCTAGCTAAGTGATGGTACAAGAATAAGTTTTTAGCCTCATGTTGCAGAACAATTATCATATCGATCAATGAAGAAACCAGATCGAAATATCATTCTCTTTGGCTTACATGCATTATTTGCATACGCATATAACTTCGTTTTGGCTTGATTTTCTATGACACAAGAAATTATCTTGTGGACCTTGACAAATATGAATGATTCGTTTCCCTTCTTTTCACTTGTCAAATTAAATGACAGAACAGCTCGAATCTTGTCACCAATGTCCCACATGACATGGCTCAAGATTCTTCTTCGATCAGAACTCTTCTATGCTATATTTCACCAGTTCAATTTCTACAGTAACTTTTGTTGGCCCTTTTGGGGGGGGGGGGCTAGATATTCCTACTGTTTCACCTCAATGTAATCTCTGATCAATTTAAGAAAACTTAATCTCTGACTTTTCTTAAGAACGTTTAAGAGATGATGCAGATTTGAGAGAAACAAAAATAAATAAATTGGTGCGCTTGTATAATTATCTCGGAAGACAAAGGCAAGGGTTAGATTCTTAATTAACCCTAGAAAATTTTAGAATGAAGATCTGAAAATGCAAATTAGTCATCCATGTATATAATATATATATATATATAGTAAATTGATTTTAGCATATTATAACTAAAATTGTTTCTGCAGTTTTTGTGCCCACATCTGAGGTGGTTGGTGTAGTGGTTTGACACCAAGGTTGTTCCAGAAAAAATCTTGAGTTCGACTTCACTCGGATACCAGGTTGGGGTGGAGTGAGGGTGTGTGTGTTTTAAAAAAAAAAAAAATTGTGCCCACATATCACAAGTCTGAAAATGTGGTCAATATATGACATCACTAAATACAAAAAGTCCCATTTGTTTAACTTTGTGATGATAAATGACCTAGATAAATGACCTATTTAAAACTTGTTAGACTATTGCTTTCGTACGGGGAGATTTATTGGTTCAAATTCAATAGTAGGTGGAACTTAATTATTAGATATCAAAATCGATATTAATTAATAAGTTTCTCTACTCAATCTCTTTTTTAGTTCTTCTTATTCAATCGTCGGCCGGGAACAAAATTTGGGCCATTAAGGTGTATGAATAAAAGTTAATGGGTTAGAAATATCAAATATTTGAAGATGACTTGCAAAAAGTAACTGAAAGTTATTGCAGGGGGAAAAAATAATTCCCAAGCAAACCTCAATGTACTAACTTGCAATTTAAGGTAAAATTAAAACTTACTTTCATTCTTGTATGAAGCTGCTACATCTTTACCTTAGATCATCCAGATTTTTCTTCACTTTTTTGAGTCCTAGGTGAAGCTTCAAGTCGTACCAAGAGTGGTGGAGAGTACATATCCTACATCAAGAACGTGAAATTTCATGACCTTACAATTTACAAAAGTCGGGGACTCAAGTGCATGCATCTCCACCCTTTGCAAACCATTTTGGATTGGATGCTTCAATCTTGTCTGGCCGTATATCTATCTGTCTATCTACCTATTACGATATAGATATACTCAAGAACAAACCTGTTAATCAACATTTACGTTGTGCATTCTTACCAAGTCCTAGTTATGCTAGCTTGTTATTGAAGTTATAAGCAATGAGGTGTTAAATGATTCCTCCATAATGGATCAGATTGAGAGAAACGTAAGCACCTTATAATTATATTTCATGAAATAATCGAGCTTAATTATATATGTGCAGATATGCATGGTAAAGAGATGATAACAATTTCATATAAAGCAGCTAGCTAGCTGGAGCTAAGCTGCTTGAAACATGTTCAAAAGAAAACAACTTAATTAATGAATTAGACACATATAATATCCCAGATTAATTACAGGTTTACTCCCGCCTGCATAACACCTTTCAATTCTAAGAACATGAGTTATATATATTGACTGCTGAATTGGTCTCAGAAGATAGGTGAGTGATTGATCGATTCATTTGGGGCTGTAAGTTAATTCTTAATGAAGAAGCTAGGCAATGAGAAGTGACATAGGCATAGAAGGAGGACATGTTTTTTTTGAATGAATCCAATAACCATTTATATTGCTACAGAGAATAGAATAATATATACAGAAGGGAAGGCATGTGTTTTCTCGTTAATCTTTTTATTATCTGTTCGGAAGTAGTTTATGCTTCTGCTAAACCAACTGTTATTTGATCAGCATGATTAATTTGTTAAGGAGAAAGAACTATATATCAAGCCTGGAATGAAGAGTAAATCTGACATTGCCCCCACCAACATTAATTTGATTCATCCAAAAGTCTTAAAGAAACTCCCCAGGTTTTACAGATCCAAAAATTTCACAAGGTACCACACAAAACCAGAAAGAACCCCAAAAACAGGAAGTATTCAATCAAGCAGAAACTCTTCTTTTCATGAAACTAAAAAATAAAAATTAACCCTAATATAACAAACCCGACCGGCCCTATTCCCTACCCCTTTCTCATTTTTCCTTTAAATTGTCATGGAAGATTTCTTTGAACCAATAGTAAAATAAAAACAAAGCCCATATTTGTTCAAAAAAAGAAAATCCAATCAACGTACACAGAGCATGATTGAGCAAGAAAAAACCCACAAAATTATGTGAAGTTAATTAAAGATAGCTAGGGATAGTATTTTCCACTTTGGCATGCAAGAGTACTTCACCTTGTTAATTTCGATTTGGGAACCTGGAAAATCTTTTTGCATCTCCGGGCCGGCTTATATAGTCATCTATGGCTGATGCAGCATCATCAAGATTCTCAACTCCGATCAAGACATCGATCTCATATATATAGCTATATATTCAAATGATGATGTCAATATTAACACTTGTGAATCTGGATGATGCTGCACCCGCAAACAATGACTGCATCAATCAATTTGTCAGCTCGATCTGGACGAGAGAGAAGCAAGGAATATTTCATGAACTTAAGAAAGCGAAAAATTTAGGGGAAAAAATAAAAAGGAAAGGAGGTACAAATAATGCAGAGGTGTTTTTTTTTTTTTTGGTTGTGTATATGGTACGTCGTCAGCTTTATGCATTGGCTGACGTGGTCAAGTGGGATCTAAACAAATCCAACAATGACCTGAGCGAACCCTAAAGGATGGGGAAAAATAAAGAAAAATATATTTTTTATTTTTTTGAAAAAAAAAATGGCTTTTATTATATGTCACGAAAAGCTAACAGCACCAACAACTTTTCCTTTTGTAATTCATGGATACTGGGTTTCAGAGAATTGTGGTTGTGGGTGATACAGTATGTAAAGATTTCAAGAAGAAGAAGAAGAAGAAACAAATCAAGCAAAAGTTTGAGAGGAATAATACAATCAAATATTACAAACTTCACTCCCTAGAAGGGGATTGGTCGAGATCTATATATTCATGTTAAACACTAAAGACGAGAGAAAAACACAGAAAAGTCGGAGAGAGAGAGAGAGTCGGAGAGAGAGATGAGAAAAGAGAAGAGTAGGTGAGAGGGGAAGGGTTTGTTTGAGGTGTTTATATACACACAACCTGTTTCTGGGGAATATTTCAGTCACTGCTGGATGTATGGAGTTTCTGTGTGTTTAGCGAACGTATTTATAGGCACAGAGAAGGAAATATCACTTTGTTATTTGGTGAGTGTTACACTGGTAGACCACGTAACCGTTGGTGATGGGCACTTATTGGTGCAAGAACTGTGGGAAGTGTGGATGGCATAATTGTATTAAAAATTTAAGGTTTTGATTAATTAGTTTGCTGAAAATGTTGAATTTGATAAAACGCAATGGAATTTAGTGTTGAACTGTTGAAACAGAAATTCTATCTCAATGAAATAGAATATATATCTTTTATATTAAATCATAATAATATAATTATTGTTTAAGGGAAACGTAAATAATAGAGAGAATGAGCAGAGAATATGATGTATTTCATTAATGAATAAATGCCTCTATATATAGAGGAGTACAAGATACAATCTGTATTGATGTAGGAAATCTATTCTAAATACAATCCATACTCTAGAAGGATTTACCTTCCATAAACTTATTTTAAAGTCCTCGTTTGACAAAGCACACAATAATGATATCCTGAAACAATTATATATTAATTTTTGGGAAATCGAGAGTTTTAATCCAGTCAAGTTGAGAGGTTAGGCCCTCACGTCTACTTTATTCATTTGAGAAGTATCTCGATGGTAACACCAATAGTCCGAGATTAGTATGCAATACAATTCAGGAAGGCTCATCATCTAACCAAAGAAAGATTGTCTTTGTGAAGCGAGCAGTAGTATGAGCTACCTAGCTTGTTCCATTGACGTGCATCGGACTTTTGAATTGCGAGCTAGACGCTCCATGAGAATCTTTATTTCTTCTATAATCACAACCTTAGCTGAAAAATAAGTCTTTCTCTATTTGACAAGGAATACCGCTTCCAATCAATCCTACTCTTCTACAAGTGGGGTAAAATAACCATCACCGGCAAACTCCAAACCCAATTTCAAAATAGGGAGTTTCACAACTAAAACAGAGATATCCCAAACCTCCTATATATTTAGCCTCGACTCCTATAAGGATGCCTTGTCATTTCAGAAAGATCATCTTATTGCAAAACAAAATGAGGGAATACATAGCACATATACTACTAAAGTAGACTGAAGCTATTTAGGTCATGTCATCGGTGGAAAGATTGAAAATTTTAACAAGGACCCTAGCTAACACATATTTTCCCAAAGAAACTGAGGGTGGCCGAGCAGCATATATACCACTTTTGTTGTATTAATATGCCCCAAAATCAGGCTTTCCCTAATCCGAGCTAGCTCCCCAAATCCATGCAAGGAGCCAAGGGTTAATTAGCTCCCATATCTATATAGTTACAAATGCAAAACAAATTATGCTGGAAAAGAATTGGAAGACAACAATAAAGAAGATCGTTCCATTGGGGTACTTTTAACGTTTTATGAATTTAAATTTAGAGTATTGCAAGAGGAATGATATTCAGATACATAGTTACCTTATTTTCTAACTGTCTAAACTTTCAATATGATCGAGTACTCCATTTAAAACTTCAATAGTATATTATACCGATATTGAAAGTTTAACATGATATTAGAGCTGTCTACAAATTTCTAACCCTAATTTCTTATTGTATCTTTTTGACTCTATTTCTCTGTTGTTTGACACCAACCACCCCGGCCCATTTTGTTGGTATACAACTATACATGCACAGTTTCTAATGGACATGCATGCATACATTTGTGAAAAACAACAAATTTCTACCATGTTCTCATTGACAAAAATTAAGGCCATAATTAATTTGGGGATTAATGTAAGTTTGCTAGCAGCACCGATGGCTATGTAATCTCAGCAAATTCATCAGTATTCTTTATCAAAGACATAATCGAATACAGAAATGCCCAAATTAATTATTTAGAGATGGAATGATTGGTGGTGGCTGTTGTTGAGGAGAGATTGAGATGCCAAGCTTCAATAGCCATGATTGCTATAAGCTATTGGGCCAGATGTGGTGATAAAGATGACGCCAGTTGGGAAATTCCTCAATTTTTTTTTGTTTAGGTTTTGCGCGCAAAGGGAGAAATAGGATTTCAGAATTTTGAAAAAAAAAAAAAAAAAAACAAATAGAGAGGTCCACATACCAAATGTGAAGGTCTGAATCTCAACAAAAATTTTTAGCTATGTCTTTTTCAGTAGCCAAATATAGCTAATTATTTAACTAAAAGTGAAATTTCACTTTGTTTTGGCCAGTTTGTTGGAGTTGAGTTTTTCCTCAAAAGCTAGTCCAATATGGAAAAAACTCATGTCCATATATACCAGTTTTAACATGTCTCTCTTATTTGCATACATTCATTAATGTCGCTCCATGATCTGACCCGTTCACATTTTAAATAAATCTTTAAAAATTATCTATGTAAAAAATCAACGTAAACATAAATTATTTATTTATGTAATTGCATCAAATAAATGGAGGGTTGGTTATGAAAATGTTAACTTTAACCAAAACCGTCAATTTGTTTGATATAGTTGGATGAGTTAACGATCTCATATTTAGATGATTTTTTGTAGAGATAATATGACAGTAAAAACGAATGATACAGATCATAAAACTACAGTACGAATGTATGTAAATAAAAGAGCGTTTTGTCACACAAGTCCATACTAGTATGATTCAAATATTGCTAAAAGTAAATTTTTACTACTCTGTTAGAGATGCTTATAACTTAAAACTTAAAAGATTAACTTTGAGATGTAGAATTGCTATAATATGTTTGGAAAATGCTTGGGATCCCAAATTTGTTTACCAAATTTGCATCCCAAATGATGTGGCACTTGTCTTTTCATCAGCTTTATTCAATGACATGGATTTTACTTATAAAAAGAGAGAAATTGTCAAAAATTAAATAAATAAAAGATAGAAAAATTAGGAATACAATGGTTACAATTCACAAATATTGAAATATAAATCTCCTCCTCCTAAACCAAACCCTTGAGCAAACCGATGGCTGTAGACTTACTTTCCTCCTTCGTTCAAAAAAAAAAATTCGTTCAAAAAAAAGACTTACTTTCCTCCTCTTGATCTAGTCAACTTGAGAAGACCTGCATCCTTTGCATTCAATATCATAAGAGCTTCTTTTTCTCTTTGATCTAAACTGATGAGCCCAAGGAGGAGACATCCATTCTTATGGGTTTGGCATGATAAAAAAAAAATTTGGGGTTGCCATAGTTCATCTGTACTGGTATTATATTAGGTATTCCATGGTGGAGTTCTGGGGTATTTGGTAGAGATGTTTTTGGGATTTAAAGATAAAATGTTTAGAACGCCAGTTAGAGATTTCAGTCTACTATGGCTGATTTCAATGGCACGGGAAAAGAGGGAGGATATGTATTTTTTTTTAAAACCAAAAATGCGGAGGTGAGTTTTATATTTCTTTTAGCAAATATTGATATTCATATCAGCAATTCTTTTAAAACAAAATTGTAATGATGTGGCAAAACTGATGATGTGTTAATGATGTGGCAATTTGGTATGTCAATTTGGTAATAATTTTGTGTATCTCTAGCATTACCCAATATGTTTTGCTTTTACTTCGTGTTTGTACTTTAACTAGATTTGTTTCTAGATTTTGTGACTCTAGCTTAGAAACTAAAAGCTCTGATAAATGATGGAGATCGAAGTAAATCCGATGGTGATGCTCTCTATCACACTTCTAAAACAATTTAATCTCTCGGAGGTTATGCTAATAAAGAATAAAGAATGACATTGACAAGCATTAGTGGTGGTGGCGGCCGACATAAGATGTTGCATCTGAAGATTGATGGGTCGCTTATCTATACATGTAATTCCCAAATACGAATCTTATATGTCGTTATCCTAATCTTAGTGCTTAACTTATTCTCACAATTTCATGATTGAAGTTAAATTTGAACTTAAAATTATTTATAAAAAAAAAATTTGTTATATGAGGACCTTTTTACAAAGGGACTAACGGACTACATGCTTATACAAGACTAATAGCATTTCATAAGTTTTAAGTCATGAGGTGTTAAATTAAAATAATTCATCATCAGAAGCTATTACGAATCACTTTTTGCCTAGGAGGAATTCATGTTTGAAAATATTAAAAATTAAAATTTATTGTCAGACAGTAATTAGTTTACTGTCAAACAATAAAAAAAATATCTTCCATTTAATTAGTCTATTGAATGGACTAAACAGAAAAAAAATTATGTTGCATTTTTGGATGGGCAAAAATTTCTTCATTTTGACATTATTGGTCTAGAACCTTTTATTATCCTTTCTTTATTATATAGGGAATCCGTATTTGTAAAATCCTTATTATAAAGCCCTCCTATGCAATATGCATAACCTATCAAGTAGGAGTACTAGCATTGTCCAAAAAAGAAATAGGAGTTCTAGCTTCTTTTTTTTTGGTTACATTAATTCTCCACCTTCTTTCACCACTTGAACTAACTTTAAGGACTTAGAGTACTAGCTATTTTTTTAGGAAAAACAAGGCTGGTGTGGATGTCCTCAAATCTTGATTAATGAAATTGTAGAATACAAGTGGAGAACATAATGCCTAAATCCCAAATTACAATAAGTATCAAGGGAACGTCCCGAAATAATAGCGGGAGTCTCCGTTAGATCTATGTATTCTAATATGCACCAAATAGCAAGAAGTCCTCGACTGGCTACTCCACTTGCTTTACAATAATGGTGACATATCTAAAAGATAATGCTAATGCAGATCCATAAGACAATTATCTCAACTTTCCCACTATGTTGCCAATTGGAAACTCCGGCGATACTACATTTTATCCTACCACTAGGAGGCTGCGTCCATTTGACCAAGCAATAGACACGCCGCCATCCTAGGGCAAACCAGACATTTAGAGTGTGTAAACCAGAACAAAACCCACCTAATTCCACCAAAGAGTACTAGCTATTAGGTTTAGTAGAAATATGATTAGGAGATTAGAAGAAAGTTCATTAATGAAAAAAAAGAACTAGAAATTAGGTTATGATTAGTTAGGTCCAATCTCCTTCAATGTAAAAAAAAAAAATGGTCAAATACAACTCATTTAAAAACCGTTTTAGCTCCTTGGAAACAAATTAAATGAGCCTACTGAGCCTACATTAAAGCATCTAATCACCTAGATAAAACAAAAATGATATTTTGTCCATCTAAGAGTATCTTTCACCAAATAACGCAGCATATATAGAATAGCGATAATGAGTAGACTCGACCAAAAACAAATAAGTTTTCCGAATAAGCTAGGCCCATTCATGATCAAATGGAATTGGAACAAAAATGCATGAGATTTAGATTGGTATACTATTTACTAATTTGATAAATGAAATTATGAGTAACTTGAGGTTAGTACAAAATCCTAAAGGTACTTTTGGTAAAGTGCATTGTAGAGGAATCGGTTTCTAATACTTGCCCCCTTCTTTTTCGGGGTTACTGAACTCTAAGTCATCTAGATTGAAATAAGTTCTTGATTTTGATGTGGGGCTTAGAGAAAATCATATATAAAATTATGTATTAGAATCAAGTTGACTTATTTTCACACTCATTTCAAGTAAATAAATATGTCGTGAAATTATTTTTTAGGAAATATATATATATATATCTATATTAATAAAGCCAAAACATGAGTTTTGGTTAAATTTTTAAAAATCTAAGAATGCCCCTCCAAACATATATCATTTAAAAAATTAAATTTCATATATAAAAGATAAAATAGTAAATGCATTAATTAAAATATTTATAAAAGTTGGGCCCACTATTCACTATATATATTTTTTTTATATAATCAAGGGTGGGCCCATTATCCACTAATTTTTTTTTCATCTACTTATAATTAGTCACTAAATATTATTATTAAAAAATTAATCACTACATCTTATGTTTTTTTTTTTTAAATAAAAAATGTTAATCAGCACATTATATATATATTTTTTAAGGAATGACCAGTGCGACAACTTTCTTTTATCTTTATAAATGAGTAAATTCGACCACTAATTTGAAATTCATTTTTGCAAAGTATAAAGTATAAAAAACTAAAAATTGTGCAAACAATCGCACGCGCGAGCGCAACCCTTTCACACGCACAAAAAGCGTGTAGAAAAGCTAGTATATATATATATATATATATATATATATGTCTTTTGTCTTGAAAAACTAATAATAATGTGGCCAACAAACTCCACTAGGAATGTATTAGATATAAGTGGGTATCATTAAACCTTATGTGGCCAACAAACTTGTGGCTTCTGCACCATTTTCAACTATTAGATTATTGGTGAGGGGAGATACGACATGCCCACTAGTGGCCAACAACCTAGTACCATTCTAGGTCTTTAATGTCACGCCCCCAATAATGAATGAGACCCCAACAAATTCTGGATAATTTTTTCTGAGGATTCATGAGGGAGATGCTTTTTGCTTTTGGCTAAAGCTTTGTTTCAAAACCCACATTAATTTGAGTCTCTATTATAGTTTGGTTCCATCACTAGCTAAGCTAGGTCATGAATCATGATAATTAAGTTGCCCTAAACTTCAATTCAAAAGTGGTTCCTCGATCGATCAATGAATGTCACATTACTTTCAAAAGGGTTATATACACTTAATTATATGGATCAATCGTCAACATAAATAGTTCTTATAGATGGTTATGATTTATGCGCGTGATTGTCAAATGTAAGAAAATTACGTCTAACTCTTTTTCTTTTAATAATATTATTACAATGATTACATCAATGCACATGGCTCATGTGGATGGTTATGATTTGTTCCGCAATCATCGAGTCTTTTTGAATTCGCTTAAAATTTGTTCAATTACGCACAATCCGTTAGTTTTTCAAGTAATCTTAATAGACGGTTTTGCTCACTACCGACGATCAATAACAAAATCTTGAAATGCATGTGGATTATTATGATCAATTTCTGTAACCATCGAGTCTTTTTCGGTAGTTGTGTGACTCATTAATGATGATTCGTTGTTTTGTCGAATGACCTTAAAAATAGGTTTTGATTAACAAAGTGGGTGGCCGTCCGTAATAAAATTCGCGAAGTGACAACACATTTATCTAAAATAATATGGGGGATATTAATTGATTATTGCGACCTCATCTTGAAGTAATCACACCAGTTAAGTACCTTTTAATAGTTTAATTAGCTCAAACTGTTTGGAAATTTGGGACTTAAATATCCTAATCCCATGCTTTGTTGGAGTGGCATATTCCTAATTCTACTGTGGTTTTGCTTCCAAAACAGTGGGCTTGGGTGGTTTACATTTTATAATCACATAAATCTTTCTTGAGATTACATGTAATTAGTTTTTAAGAACAATAATGCTAATTAATATTCACGTGTGTCTTCCAAACAAATATTGCCCTAATTGGGACCTCGCTGGATTCTAAATTAAAATTGCCAACCTATATATCTAACAAAAAGGGGGTCGATCAGTTTCATGTGTTTATTGAAGCTTTATAAGCTGTAGGTCAACAAATAAGTGAGAGACGAAATAAGCTGTAGGTCGATCACAGGTTGAATAATTGGAAATTTCTTGAGACAAAAGTTATCATTTTAGACAATCTTGAAATTAACTTAATGAAAAATTCTACAACATGTTAATATATTACATACCGAGCTAAGAGTTTAGATTATCTCGATCATGATTTCAGCACAGTTTAGTGTTTAGCCTTCTTATCTTATTTTGGATTCTGCTCATAGCCGATAGCTAAACCCTATATCATCTGTTTAGCAACTATATATAGAATTACTAACATCGGTTAAGCAAGCAAAACAATATAGAATTATATTACTATATATTAGCTATGAAATTGTAAGAGAGACTACAAAATTAAGTTATAAATAATTTAAGTCATGAGTTCGATCACCTCTAATGTAACTAAAAAATCGAATCTCTATCTTGCCTTAGTTCTCTAAGAATTTTCTTGGAATTCAGATTCCTACGAATAGGGAAGAGACATGACTGTAGATTCGTGGATCGAGTGACAATGCAAAAGCCAACTGGATTAAGATTTGTTATTCCATTTGACCTATCCTTCATGTATATTATTGTTTTTTCCTTTGGAAAACTAAACTAACTAATTAACGTCCACTCAAAGGCTAGCTCATACTAGTGTTCACACACCAGGCTGGAGCAAGTGACAAACAAATCAAACAAAAAATGTTGGTGACATTATTTTTTTTTCTTTCTAATTTTATTGGTTGGGACAAGTAAGCCACTTGTTGTTCACTTTAGCATTCACATATGTATTTTCTTTTATTAAAATTAAATAATCTTCAACATCAAATTGGAGTTAACTTCATACTTAAGGAGTTCAGACTTTCAAGTCTATCTGTCTATGTCAAGTAATTCCAGTGTTCCACAATCTCTAAATACATATATCATAGAAGACTAGCTACCAGCTACTCTTTAATTAACAAGCATTTGTATTTTTTTTTTAAAACCAAATATAAGAAAAATCTCATACTTTATAGTATTTCATGGATAAAGTTAAGAGATTCCCACAAACGAGTAATTTTTAAATATATACGTCAAGCTAACTCTAACAACAATATAGTGTGCTCTCTATACTTTCATTACAATCCAGCTCATTGTTCGGTGGTTTCTGTAATTTTTGCACAACACATCTTACAATAAATAAATATACATCACAGTTATTTAGCACTTGTGAATTGACCCCATAAGTCTCTCTAGTAGAATTTAAAATGAACAAAATCATTTAACTAGTTAATTTTTTTTGTTTCATTGGAGGATGATCAAACCTCTAATTTGGTCTAATTCTACCCTTATTTCCCACATTCCCTCACCATTTGGGATAACCTCAAGGGCTGAAGACTCGTAAGTTTTTAATTAATGATTTAGAGTTGTTTTTTTTGTTAAACTGATGCAGCGGAATTATAACACGTTGGAATCCACCAACGGCAATCTTGAATCCACAAGATTAGGGTTTCTCGAATCCACGAGAAGTCTGGAATCCACCAGGAAAGTTGAGTAAACTCAAAGTTTTTATTAATTATCAAAGATAGGTTAAACAACCAGTTAAGGATGCTTAAGTACGAAAATAAACCCTAGGGCTCTAAAAAAATGCCTAATCAAGCCCACGGGTTTAATTAAAAATAAAATATCAAAAACTAAAAACTTTCCCAAAATTACGAAAATACTAAAATGCTGTTTCGAGGTCCAAGACGACCTCGGATGCCTGAAAAAGGTCATACATCAGGGCATAGCGCTAAGTTGGCTTCGTCTCACGATTCCCTTCTCGAAAACATATTATAATAATCATTTGGAGCTAGAACGCCAAATCTGCACAGTACCGATTTTAGTTTTCTTTCGGTCCATCTGCTCTTCAATGTCAGCTGCCAGGCGTTCTACATCATAAACAAAGAGTGTCGGCGCGGTTTGGACGGTCGTAATTCAATAATCTTAATGTTGTATTTACACTATTCTATTACTAGTGCCATGAACGAGGAAGAAATCCAAGTGCCAAGTAACTATTTTAACTTGTTCTTCTTAGAGTGAGATGTACACAAGGATAATGAATGTACTTACCCAATTAGTTTATGCAGTAGTAGTGCACGACCATCTTCTAATGTGTTAATTATAATCTGTATAATTTTCGGATTCACGAAGTTTGTTGTGTTGAATTGATCGAGCAAAACCAGCCTGATCGAAATTCGGGTAAGTAAAGTAATTGGTGGGTGGTTTTGGTTGTTATAACCAGAGCCAGACTCATAACATTCTGACATCTTTTCTTTTTTGAGGCATCCATGCTAATTAATTGGTTTTTTTTTTTTTTTTTTTGTATTTGAAGTCTAATTTCAAATCTGAAATGATAGCAGGAAAAGTGTCATAACACCATGAAATTTCACATAAAAACTAACAAAATCTTAAACAATCTTCCATATTGCTTAAATCTCCAACAAGACAGCAGATCAATAAAAATACAACGAAGACCGTCCATTTAGAAAAGCGATGTTCCCTTCCCCTTTTTGTCTCCACCAATCTCAAAGTGCTTGCACCTCTTAATTGGATGCTGGGAAACATGCTTGCATCCCTGGCATTGGAGTCTTAGAACAATCTTCTTAGTGGTCTTAGTCTTCTTGTGAAAGACTGGTTTGGTTTGACCTTCATAACCAGATTGCTTGCGATCATAACGAGGCTTTCCCTGTGCAGCAAGACTATCCTTGCCCTTCTTGTACTGAGTTACCTTGAGCAAGGTGTGCTTCTCTGCCTTCAGCTTTGATCAGCAAGGATCAGCTAGGTTTTGTAATTTCTTTATATATAAAAATGTGGACTAAATATTGTTACAGGCTAACAGCTCAGCCCACCTAATCAATAGGATTAGTTGTTGTATTTCGTTTTGTTTAACAAGGCCCAATAAAATTCTCAAAGCCATAGCCGATGACTGCCAGATTTGCCTAATATGATCAGTACACCTCACAACCTATATATGAAAGCTATGAGTTGATTTAAGATGTCTTCCCTACAAACTACAATTTTGTAGGGAAGCCATCTTTGATCAAAAGAAGGAAACATTTCAATTTGAAACAATAGCAAAGAGACAAGTTGATAATTTTGCTCTGTCAAGAGAGTAAGATTTAATGTTTTTGAAGATGATGTGTGGAATAGTTTGATGCATGTGACCATATAAATATGGTAAGTAATAGTTTGTGTATCACCGGCTTTTTTTTTAGCTTTGTGGTTAAGGCTTTGGCTTGCTCGCAAGTTGGAAGGGTTTGAAAGATGGTATTGCGGTGGTGGTACGTTGTTGGTGTTAATTTCCTCTCAAACCCCAAACCCAAAAGTATGTGGCTGCCAATGGCATGTCCTTGAAAGCAAATGAACATAGAAACCAGTATTGACCAAGAAGCTTAGCAAGAAAGTAGAGAAAGCAGGACACTTCATTAAATCCTAGTGTCCTTTGTTACAGATGTGCAAGTAGTCGTTGAGATCTTGCACAGTGGCAAAATATTTGTAGATCGAAAGTTGGATTGCAGTATGTGGCAAAAGATAAGCTTAGCCAGGTATAGCAGATAATGTGTTAAGGATAAACCTGATACAGTTGGCAAACAGGTAAGCTACTACTTCCATATGGTCCAATGACATGGCTCCATTTGGTACCTATGAGGGTGATTGGGTTGACTTGGACATCAAGTCATCAGTAATATAGCATAAGCATACCAAAATTTTCTTTTCGAGTAATAATGCATCTATGAAAACAATTATCTATTGATATAAGTACTATACTGATCGAGCGACCAAAAGAAAATTTTAAAATCTTGGCCGGGTTTCAATTTAAAGGATATATATGACATGCTTAGGCGGATTGATAGGTAGTCGAGTTTTCCTTTGAGAGTGTAGTATTTTTGTTGATCTATAAGCTTGTTTTAAAGTAAGCTTCAGTTTGTTTTGTAATGAGTGATATTTGTTAAGGGTATGTAAGTTCTGCCTATTTAGATAACAGGGCTTACGCTAGATGTATGTACGTATTTACTACCTAACCGTAGGTTTTGATTTCATTATTAAAAATATCAATAGAGGATGATGCTAATCCAGCTTTGAATATGGGAGAAGTTGAGATATTAAGACCAAAATTATTTTTGTATATATATCGTTATCATTGTGATCTCATCATGACTAAAATGCCGAGGAAAATCAAAGTAGTTGACTTTGACAAGAAGAAAACTTTGGGGGAAAGAGTTATGGAGTACACGGGCTTCCCTACCATGCCAGCATTATTATTATCAAAAAGTGAACAAATTAAACAACTCATTTCATAGCTTAGCTACCAACAAGTACAATGACCAGCATGCAATATTTGCTAGCTAGCCCTGAGTAGTTGATCATACATATCTAGCTAGTTATATTTTGCTTCTCATGACCCTATTTAAGGCCTCCCTCTTCCTCTTCAACCTTCACCTTCTTCTTCTTCCACAAGCTCAAACTTACCCAGATTCTGATCGATCACGTACAATGCCCTTCTGGAGTAGAACTGCTCCTTACCTAATGGCCCTGCTCTATCTCTTGTTGATTCTCTTGGCTCCTCCTCTAACCCAGATGAGCTCTGAAGCTAGAGTTATCACTTCCATGAGGCCGCTGGATCAATCCTACTATTCAAGCCCTTCGAATTACGTACCTTTTAGACCCAATAAAGGCCGTGTTCCGAAAGCGTTGGGAAACCCCAAAATTGTGGAGGGTTGCTTGCCGAAAGGATTTCATCGCTCTTCTGCCCCTAGCCACTATGTGAATGATCACCCTCTTGACTCAACATTGTGTTCTTCTTCAAGCAAGGGCATGAACAATCCATGAAAAAGAAAGGGTTGCCTCCATCATTATGTGATTTATGAAAAGCTTAGTTTACTGTTATTATATATAGACGAAAATGCATGGAGATGTAAATTTCCATACTTCTCTACATATAGAATAATGATAGATAATGACATTGTAATTGTTCAATAATATGGAATAAGACAATTGATACATATATAAGACTTATATATAAATCTCTATTATTATTCTTGTGATTATATTTGTGTCCCCTTAAGAATTTCTTCGCTAGCTAGCCGTATACATTAGTTTGAAAGTTGTTGTTCCGCTACTTAAAGTTTCTTTGTTTACATAGATTAGGGTTTTGTACGTACGTAGCTCACCAGAAGTTATGGGATAGTAATTAAGTGTAATTTAATGTTACTTATTTCACTTTAAATGTGACGCGCGTTTTGAACAAAACGAACCCATTCTAACCAACCCAGCTATCCAACTCGATCAATCACTTGGTGGATTTAACAGGTGCATCGATGATTTCATCCCATGGCCAATCTTGAACTTACAACTTAGTTAGATCGATGTTTGGTATGTTATTGACCTATTCAGTACCAACCTAAGCTGGGCTCCTCTTTAAAGAGTTGATTAAGATTTTCTACATAAGAGTTGATTAACTACAGTGATGTCATAATGGGCAGGTAGCTAGTTAGTTTCACATAACCTGATTTTGAACAATAGACGATTTATATTATGAAAGTATTTGATTGGATTGGAGAGGTCGGAAACCGAGGGTGTGCTAAGAATAGGATGGAAATTTAGGATATATTTTTTCTTTTCTTTTTATGAATTAGGCCGGGGATAGCTAAAAGTCATGTGAGCCTAGCTTCTTGGAGGTGATCGTACGGTAAAGACATTCCTTAGCTAAAAGGCATCTAGTTAGGCAATAAGTATCGAATACCCACTAGAACTTGTTGGATATGAGCTCGTTGCCACCAAACATGAATATTGGCTTTTAACGCCTTGAAGGCCAATTGTTCTGTAAATTGGTTTTTCAGCTTCTTTAAATTGAGCAAAACTTAATTAAAAAAGATATATAAATGAATAAAAAAATAATTGCAAATGTCAAGATCTTTTGTGACACAGAGAGCTTCGAGACTGTGTGTTAAGTACTTAAGTGCCCAAAAATACATTCGAGCCAGAAGTTATGGACGATGAAAGTTCTTACCATAATTGAGCAGGGGAGCCGAAAGGTCAAACTTCTAGTCTTCATAAATATTTTCTCCAGCAACCGGTTTGGGTCTATTACATACCATCTCGAAACTTGTGATGAGGAGAACTAGGGAGTAGAACAAGCTCATAGCCATCAAGAGTGTTTATCGGCTCTCAACGCCTTAAAGATGATTTGTTTTGAAAACTAGTCCTTTAGCTTCTCTAAATTGAGTGAAACTTAAAAAATAGGAATAAAAGATTAAAAAATAATCATAAACTTCAAGAATTTATGTCACACCAAAAGGTTCTAGGCTCTACGTTACATGCCCAAAAAGGAGATTGGATCCTAAAATTACGGACGATGGAAGTTCTTATCAAATTAAGAAGGGGCGCGAAAAGGTCAAACTTTGAGTCTTCATAATTCTTTGCCCATCAGGCGTACAGTTCAGGCCCATAATATACCGTCTTGAAGCTTGCAACGAGGAGAACTAGAGAAATATGTGCAATAATTACATTATATATAGGTACGTTCTCACAACTCACAAGCTGTATCTACATAATATTGATACCTTAAACAAACACATGAACATTTTCTATACAAGATCCTAGCTCGATACATCGAAGTGTACGGTTTTAGTTTAAGAATCACAATTTTAGTACTTGAGAGCATTTGTTTCAAAATCCAAAACTTTAAATTAAAACCCTTACTCTAATCGCTTGAATCCCAAAAACAAAGTTTCACAGTCAATCAAATGAAAAATCACGGAACCCTCGTTTCACTTATTATAGTTCAATACAATATCTATCTAGAACAGTATGGGTAGCTAGACTTATTGGTCAAGCTAGGTATCATCCACCAAAATGTGAAAATGCCTACCACTTTGTTCGGCTGCTTCTGTTTTCTTCATCATGTCAGATCAGATCGATCACTGCATGTATTGGGAAGTAGCCGCACATGCTCATTTTCTCTTACTTTAAGTTAATTTGATTATCCCTATGAGCTAGCTAATTAAGCTCTTCGACTCCTTCTATGTATCATATAATATATTCTTGAGCATTTGTAACTTAATATTGACCAAGAAAGAAAGAGGGAGCATTGTGATTATACTAAAATTGATTCGGATGATGTGGTTAAGGAATATCTGGGTTTTGAAAGTTCCAAGTTGAGGCAGAGCGTGGGCATCTGATCTCTAAAGGACAGAATTTCAACTCAAAAGTTGAACACAGTACTCAATATATTCACATTGTCCTATAAGATCTGCCATATCCATGGAGTTTAATATTATAGTGATTGCTTTTGACGGTGTTCAATAGTCAATTGGCTTTAGAAGGGTCGGTGACTTGTATTTCCGTAAGAATAATGGTGGACAGTGTACGTTGTCTTTCTTCTGTATACGCAATATAGGAAGGAATTGCAACTATCTGTCAATATACCATGCTTCTAACTCTATTCTTCTCGAGAAAATTATTCAGTACACGGCGTGTACATACACGCCGCAATCTGAGTCGTCCAAATTGGGTTAGAAAAATGAGTTAACATTTTTTTTTCTAACATTTAGATGGCTCAGATTGCGGCGTGTACATACTCACTGTGTACTGAATACTCTCCGTTCTCTTTTTCCCTATAACTACTTATATACGAGTACGTACTCTATTTGCATATATAGATGATGGAGATATAAAAGGGTTTCAATATAAGCACAATTTTGTTTTTAAATGAACCTCAACAAAGCGAGAGAAATTTATTAAAAAAAAAAACAAACAAGAACAAATAAAAAAGGAGAATATGAACCAAAACCCCTCAATATAAAACAAAATGACATAAGGCCAAATAAGAGAAAAGCAACAAGGCAAATACAAATTAAATAACCATATATGAAGCTTGGAAGATGTAAAAGCATACATAGATCAAGATTTAATCTCACAATTTGCGTCCTATTTCTGGTAGGATAACGACTTCGCATACTAATGGACTCGTTAAACCTTTCATGATTGTATATTTCAATATAAACACAATCATGTTAAATTTGACATTTTCATCAATTATATTTTATTTATTTTTTTAATATGAAAGATGTTTGGGTTTCTCACGGATAAGGATCGACTATATGTCTCTACACCATTCGTATCTTGTCATGTGTCCAAATTAATCAATCTAAAACGAACAAACTTAGATCATGACTCGTGACACATATGAATGGCTTAATTGTGAAGACAAAATTGGTCCTCATGGAAAAGCATTATATATTTATCTAATTCAAGTGCGTGTACGTAAGCTTTGGCTTAAATGGTATAGACAGCAAATTAATATTAAGATCAAATCTTGTGCTATGCAATAAAAATCTAATTCCAAGTAAAAACTCAATCCGTGTATAGATCTGAAAATCACGTTTCATTTTCAGATACACATTTTATTCCCAAGTGACGCATATAATTAAAACAGTGTTCCATTGTGTAGGAGGAAGAACCATGTGTCCATGTCCCATTATATTCCCTTTACATGCATTGAAACATATCCTTTATGATGTGCTCCTTTCGATTTTCTATATAGGTAGAGGGAGGTGGTCCAACTAGCTTAGCAACATGCATGTGAGCATAAATTTTGATCATGTACAATTTAATTGCATCAAGTTTCTATTCATAAAGGAGTGATAAGGGGTAAATGCTTCAAAATGATGCAACTCTCCAAATTGGTTGATCATTAGAAAGTATTTCACATACTACTTGTTGAGTCAAAGTCGACTAATCAGTCCGATCACGAATTTTTACAAACTCAAACACATAGTAACCATGTTATATCCTCTTGATTTTTGTTACCTAGCTAGCTAGGCTGCTAATTAAAAAGATACGAGGTCTTGCCAAAAGGTCTTGATTGATGTCAATGGATTGGTAATCTCAGAAAACCAAGTTGATATGACATTAAATACAAACTTTACAACTTTTTATCTTGAAGCACTTTTTATCTTAGAAGCAAGTACGTGAAATGTGATCGAAAGTTAATCTCTAATTAGGAATTCGACAACCAAATTATAAGAGTATAACCCGTATTTTTTTTCAATACCCATGCAATAATTTAGATTAACTTTATTTTTACAACTAAAACTACAAATCCTCATAATTCTTTGATCAAATCATTTTTTCTTTGAATTTTTTTTAGATTACTTGGACTTGTGGTCGTGCTCATACTCTTGTTTGTTCCCATAGGATAATACACCATCTTGGTCATCACTCTCAAGGGTTGGTGTTTATTTTCTAATTCAAAATAATAAAAAACCTGAAAAAAAATCCAAATAATAATTATTCAACGATATGACAACCTCGTTGTTCTCTAACTACTATCTTAATGACATCAATCAAACTAATAATTCTAACAAATTCAATAATTTCCAATTGAAAAATGGGTGTACCCGTGTGCAAGTGGAGGACAGCTTTAGCTTATGGTTCCAAATTACCTTTATAATCCTCCATGGAGTTTACCAAACTCCAAACTCACAGACTGCAGCATGGATAAACTCGTCTTTTCATCTACGGTGACCTATCAATAAAAGTCATATATTCTCCCTCAAGCCCTTACCCAAATCAAATCTATATAAAGCCTCATTAAGCCACTCTCTCCTCGATCAGTACTGACTCGGTCTTCACCACTAAACAAAGAAGAGTCTCTATCTCATTCTCTCTCGGAGAGTAAGACAAACACTGAAGCACCCCATATATATAAGCAGACAACGAAGAAGAAGTAATTACTGTATAGCTATGAAGCAAGGCCAGAGCAGCAGCAGCAGCAGCAACAACTTCTGCAGCAAGCACGTGCAAGGCCCGTGCAGATCGTTTGGCCGGAGATGCAGCATGCTGGTGAAGGAGCAAAGGGCAAGATTCTATATACTCCGGCGCTGTATCACCATGTTACTGTGCTGGCGTGAGTGTGGAGATCCATAAGTACTAGTTCATTACATAAATACCAGAGTGTATAAATATATATAAGTGTATATGTATTATACAAATCAGATGCAGAAGAAGTTTTGAAGTACAACCTTTGGGAGCAATTTTATATCTCACAATTTTGTTCTAGCGATCTCAAATGTCTTAATTACTCTCTCTCTCTCTCTCTCTCTCAGCTAGTTAGTTGTAATCGATGATCATAGATGATGGTTGATGAATTAGTCCTATACTTTCAGCAGGTTAATCGATTCCGGATTTCTTTTGTGCTCAAGATCATAGGGATCGACTTTGGGTCTGTTTGATCGATTTTTATTATTAGAGATTTCTGGTTATATATATTAGAAGATATCGAAAATATCCTAACTCATTCTTTCACCCTCTCCGCACTTGACTAATGCTAAAGATCTACTTTTTATATACTTTTGGTTTCATAATCCCTAACTTGCTGCAATTTATGTAATTAATGGGATATTGTGTTTAATTTTTTATTAATCACCAACTTTGTAGTTAGGGAGAGGATTGTGCCTCTTCTCTGTACGTGGATGGGATTTTTAGAGGGGACTTAATTTGCCTTTTCTATTTTGAGGAGAGGTGCAATTATCACCTACATTATTCTCCTACCACAAAAATAAACTCCATACTAATTCTAAAAATCATTGTATTTTTTCTTCGCCTAATCATCTCTATCTGAAGTACGTGATATGTGAATACTAAATCTATTGTATATGGTACTTGAAAATGATATCGGCTCTATGGTTATTAAATAATTACTATCAATCATTCGCGCATGCATATATGATTGATTTGATCTGAAGATCGCTGATGGATAAAGTTAATCATGGATCAATTTTCGTAAAAATTAACGTTTTTCTTCTGGTTATTGTTGTTGACAAGTGAGTATAAAACTTTAAATTGCAGAATCAATCTTTCAATTGCAGAATCAACTAGCTTTTTACTTTTTCACTCCCCGGGTCTGTGCCCTGCCCTACTTTTACTGCTAATAGTAATATTCGTTTTCTACTTGTTATCTTTTTTGACATCAAAGAGAATAAATTCTTCTCTTTGTTAGTTGGCCGGCTAGTGTAGTCTTTGACGTACTGATAGATCATCTTATTTAGGGAGTCAGGTTACATATATAGTAATGGTAGAAAGACTTGATCTCGTATCTAATAGATCTAGAAGTGCAACCTACTGTGTTTGAGTACTTAATCCCTATGCTACAACCTCTTTCAAGTATTTTATCGAGCAACTTATTACTCAGTACTCGATCGATACAATGACCCACACCCGAAACAATCTATTGTTTCTAAGCGGATGCAATTATCTTTTCTATACTTCAACATTAAGTATGTACATTTTATCAAACAACTTGCCGCACACCCGAACAATGAGTTGTTCCGCGCATATGCAATTATCTTCACGTACCCTCAAACGAACTACAATTGCACACCAAGTTGGAAGACAACATACACTATTAAGGGAGATTTAGTATCTAGTATCTGAGCGTTCAAATGCCGAATCCTGAATTCACAGAATTGTGCGTTTTGAACGCTCGGATACAGTCGGCAAGTCCATACCGCAAAGGCGCAAACCTTTTACACTTTCAGTACGTTCGTGTGGTTTTCTCCACGTACATGCATGCATGTCTGTAGGATCAGTGAATGGATTAATTATCATCTTCTTCAGCCAACAAAGGAAAAAGATCATCAACAGAAACTCGAAGAATAATTAAAGCATGGGGATGGAATTCCTTGGATGGATGTAGGACCAGATTTATAGCATGGACACGTGCAAGAGATGAAGATAAGGGCCTGAATGAAGCAGAAGGGTGTCACATCAATCAGTGGCAGGCAGGTAGGCATCAACCTGCAGTGGAATCTCTAGCCAGCCCTTCGATCATAATGGTTTTGGAAATCAATATATCGATCTGCTCCATCTTAATCTGGGTATTGATTGTCAAATTGGCTTTAAGCATGCAGCTTTTGCCTTTACTTGTTAATGCATTGTATGTGTCATTTATTTCTTCACCGTGTACTCGAAGCTTTGAACATTAAGCTCACAAGAAAACAAATTGGCTAGTGTCATTGTCTTTATGAATTGGAACCAAGCCCTACCTCTATTGATCTAATTAGGTGCATTCATTTTGAAAGTTTTTTTTAACTACTGTAAATGGCCTAGTGGATCAGCGTCCAGATTGGGAACTCTCTACCCGCGTTCGAATCACAAAGTTATCAAAGTGGCTAGGCACTGTGCTGCAATACACAATTGAAGCATTTCACATGCGCTGCAGAGATTAGTCTTTGGACTTAGGAAGCCTTTGGGATACCCTAACTAAGGTAAAAAATAAATAAATTTGGGAGTTTGATCCTCTTGATGCTAATCATAATTAGGATTTTTATCATAAGATTAATTGTTTGGAAAATAGTATTTTTCCGAGCGGGCGAGAAGTTAAAAAAATTATATTTGATCGATCTAGATCATTTTAAGTGATTTGTATGAAAATGAATAACCATTTGCAAGTTTATAAATTTCGAATTTTCAATTTTTTCAATTCAATAACAATTTCAAGAGGATTTTTATGGTGTAATTCCTCGAGAAACAATCTTCTTGGTAACCGGTTAGTTGTTTTCTTTCTCTCCAAATATAGTGGTTTTTACATTGTACTCGGTTGTTAAAATAGTCTCGAACCTCAAACATTATTTTTTTTATGGAGGAATAGTACTTATCTCAAATTAACCTAGCACAATATTGACCTCAATCACTATGTTTTAGCAAGATATATTTGTAAAAAATTTAGAGAGTCATCACTCATACGTCTCAATTCATTTATCTCATATTGAGGCGAGTTATTGATGCAGGACAAGAAATAAGTTGGTTTAGCAGGAAAAAATTAAAATAAAGAAGCGGCACAAAATCAAGAAGAATTATTGTATGCTAAACCGGCCCATTTCTTGTCCTACCTCAGTTATACGAACTACAATTTCAAATCACAATTCTAATCAATCCAGATAAAATATTACTTTTGAGTTATTTTGATGATAAAAGCAACATTTTGAGCAATGAGGGGCAATGTTGAAAACAGCCCCTATACTTTAAGGTATGGTGTAAGTTATCAGCCCTCAATTACTCAAGTTTTGAAATTTGAAGGTTAGGTGTCGGTCACTACCAACAACTCAAAATTGGTATATGCATGTTTTGAATGTTAATACAAAACTAATTCTGAATGAATCCATGTGAAGCCTGCATTGTGCATGATACAATAATTTTGATCAGAAGGTAAAGGACCCAATTGCTTTCAGTCTTCGATAAGCTTGTTCCCCTTGAATTGGGTTAGTCTAATCAGCAACCCCAAATATGACATAAATGTTACATCTCCTAGTTACCAGAATTTCTCGATGACTTACATTACATGTGCCTGTAGTCAGTTTTAGTATTCATTGACCTCTCATTTTACCACTCCATTTTTGAAACCGAGGTGCCACCACTCGTGTGAGGAACATGGCGTCACTAGGGTTAGTGGCGCTCATATCATTGACAAAGATTTAGCCCAGTAATCTCATTAAAAATACTAATCAAACAAATTTGAGGTTCAAATAGAATCACTCATAATAATAAGGTGTTTGAGGCATTTTATTAGTTAAGAGAAGTTCGAGGCACACATACGCATGGCTTGATGTATAATGAAAATTTTCTAACACTCGATCAACCGCTGTATCACTTCGTAGTTAAAATATAGAAGAACAGTATTATAATAGCTACGACAGAAAATGTGAATATTGCTTCCTCCATTTAGAACACCTAATAAGGAATAAAGATAATGTCATAGACATGATAGATGTTGTCTATGTTAGTGACATGACAAGCATCCTACCACGCATTATATAAGGGATCCAGCTATTGTGAAATTGCAGAGGGAATGTCCCTAGCTAGAAAATGTGCCAATTGAGTTGGCAAAAATGCCAAATGAGAGTTTATAAAGTATAAGCCCCTAGTTACTATATATAGTTATACACATATATTTGTATGTTTAAGAATTAGCAACACCTAATTAGCTAATCCAAGGATTAGAATCCTTCTTACATCTTTCAATTGCCAAGAATTGGAAACAAAAGAGGAACTAAATATTGATAAACCAACAACATAATGAAAATGAAATGTGAACTAGATCTAGCAGGACTCCATTATTATTGAAAAGTTGTTGGGTGCACCAACACTACAGTTTAAGGATTGGAATGTTAAACTAGGTAGGAGCCTAGTTAGGAATTGGGATAGAAGCAAAATGTCTTTACTTGCTTGAAAAATCAATGATGGAACCCAAAAAAAGGACCCCAATTATTTCAGTTCAGGTGGGGTTGTCCCCTAGGAAGTTGCTTAGTCCATTCTGAAGTTCCAAATATCACCAAACACATATTTGCCTAACCCTGTAGTCTTGACCTAGTACTCAAAAGCCAATGGGAAACATGCATATGTTACATATTTTGCATTCCATATGTTTCCCACTATAACCAACGTATAGCTGGGACTTTTTTTAGACTAATTCGCAGAGGAAAATACAACGATTCTAACAATAAAAACATCTCGAAATAATATCATGAGTCTCATATAACAAAATACGTTCAGCCATGCAGATACACAAACTTCTAAAGAACCTCACACACGAATTTACCCTTTTTAATCATTTTCTAATATTCATTGCCACATCTAGTAGTAGGTGCTTGTGATGTAAAGCACGTCACTATAGTTTATGTCATTCCATTTTATCCTTAAAAATTTAGGGACAAATTTATTTTTGGTTTCCGAGTTATTTTTGTATGTCGTTCCATTTACAAAATATAAAACACGAGAAAAAAAGTACCTGAACTTTGGGTCCAAATACAATCGGGGTCATAGGCCCAAATCCAAAAGCCGTCTGGGCTCCAAATCCAAAAAGATCCATCACAGTCCAAACCCACAAAAAGTTGGGCCAGGTCCACGGCCCAAAAAAAATATAACTTATTTTTTTTTATAAAATTTTTGGTCAACAGTTTAAATGAATTTACTCCAAAAAAAAAAAAGTTTACGAAGGAGTCTTAGAAGTTGCAGCTTGAACCAGCCATTAACGACCTAGACTTTACCTCCAAATCCATTAGCCTAAGGATCTCTGCAAATTCACTCTCCTTTACTCTTCTTCACATAAACTCTAGACCCATATATACTTACAGTTGTATATACACGCACACACCAAGAATAACAGAGCGTCTCAGCTCGCAAACTCGCAATGGGTTGCTCCTCCTCCCTTCCAGGTAAATCCGCGCGTAAATTTGGATCCTTTAGAGCTTTACCCTTTTCTGTTTCAATTCGATCACCTTGAACTGTCTTGTGGGTCTGTTAATTCGATCGATTTCTTTGATTTCTGAGCTGAACGAAACTGAATTGACAGAGGGTGGGTGTTGATTTGATTCGATTAGGTTTTGGGGGTTCACTATTTGCTTCGAAATTTTGGTACTTTTGTGGATTTTTCATCTGTTTTATTCGATTGATTGAATGAGGAGATTGTTTGCTTGCAGATAGGAGTTCTGGGCGGTTGGTTGGGCCGAATGGGGAAAACAGTGGAGCTTCCGACGCCAAAAATCTACGCGTGAAGGTATTTTAAAGGCTAGATTTATGAAATCAATGCTGTTTTTTCGAGTTGAAACTTGAAAGTTATAGTTTTGTTCCCTCTAATAGTTTGAAAAAATGCTAACTTGAAGTTTATAGGTTTACACACACACACACACACATGTATATATATATAATGTAGTAGTATGTATTGACACACTACTAGTTTTCTATATAACCTGATACATTAGTGAAATGCATCCCGAACAAAATAGGATTAGAGGTTATGGTCTAGATTTGTTTCAGATATATGATTAAACTCTATCTGATTGGATCGTCTTCGTAAGCAAGCCGGTAGTAGGCAGTGCTCAAGACATTTGCAGACTTCGAATTTATTGTAGATGTTTAGTGAAGCAAATGACTACATTTAGTACATAATAATGAGATGCATTTAGTAACTTTGAATGTTTTTTCCCCTATGTAACCTTCACACTTCTGCATTGAAGTTTCTACTCAATTGAAAAGAAGAAGAAAAAAAAAGGACTCTTGTAAAAATTGGTAAGAGAATAATGTTTTTAAGAAATGCAAGCATATGAGAAGCCTTTCTTTTGTTTCACTCTTCTTATCTTTGTTCGAGAAAATAGGAGAGAGGCGGTTTCTATATAAAGCATTTGACTGAATGCAACTAACTCACTCGTTCTTGTCACTCTGCAGCTAGTTTTGTTGGGTGATTCTGGTGTTGGTAAGAGCTGTATTGTTCTTCGTTTTGTTCGTGGTCAGTTTGATCCCACATCCAAGGTAAGGAACATGTTTGCTACTATATATTAACCGTGAGGTCTCATTGTTTTCTTGAAAATTTTTGGTCTATGTTGCCCTGTGTTTTTGGACTTGAGAAAGCCTCTATCTTTAAGCTCCAGTCATGTATGATGCTAATTTTTCTCACATTTGCTGCTTTTTATATAATTTCAGGTGACTGTTGGAGCCTCATTCTTGTCACAGACGATAGCTTTGCAAGATTCTACAACAGTCAAATTTGAGATATGGGACACTGCTGGCCAAGAAAGGTATTATTGGCAAAATATTTCATCATGTGTTCTTGTTTCTAAGGCATCCACCTTCCCCCTCCTTTACTAATCCTTGGATACTCCTCTTGCAATACACTCCTTTTACAGGAGAATATTAATTGTTGATTGTCTCCTATTCAGGTATGCTGCATTGGCCCCCCTTTATTATCGGGGTGCAGCTGTGGCAGTCATTGTATATGATATAACAAGCCCAGACTCTTTCAACAAAGCACAGTATTGGGTTAAGGTATGTCTTCTATAGGTCACAAAACACTGACTGTGTTGTTTTTTCCATTTTCTATAGGCACTTATGATTCTTTTTTCTTTATTATAAAATATCCCTATGTTTTGGGTTCCACATTTTAGCATCCAATAGCTAATAGAACTATTTAATAATTTATTAGGCTACAAAATGGTTTCAATGACAGGGTTTTTACCTCATTGATTAAGCATCCGCTATAGTCTATCATCAAAGTATAGGTTTATATATGCACATTATTGGAAGTTTAAGCTCCAACAAATGTGCAAATTTGCCTTGACAGAACAATTCTACAGAGTTGAATTTTGTATGCACAACAGCTCTATTATTTTGAGCTGTTAATAACTGGTTTTTCTTGGTGCAAAGTTTCTTTTTCACAATTGATAAATATGCTGCTCTACAGGAGCTACAAAAACATGGGAGCCCTGATATTGTCTTGGCCTTGGTTGGTAACAAAGCTGATCTTCATGAGAAACGTGAAGTTTCTGTTCAAGTGAGTTCAGTACCACTTAATCAGTTAATCTAGTGCATCTTCGTTCTGTACATTCACAAAACAGTCATTCATCATATGACTTAAATAACATGCATATCTTGTATTTTCTGAAGGATGGCATGGACTATGCAGAAAAGAATGGAATGTTCTTTATTGAGACATCTGCAAAGACAGCAGATAATATTAATCAGCTGTTTGAGGTAACCCCGGTGACATTTACATCTCAATCATAGATTATTTCTGTTATAAGTCACTAAATTGTAGTTGATGAACTCCTTGTATACTTTACATAGAAACCTGAAATATTGAATTAAACTATGTGCATGTCATCCATAAAACTAATCTCATATATTAGTAGAAATGTTGACACCGTTTCGTTTTGGCAGGAAATTGCCAAGCGACTACCCCGTCCGGCCCCTCCGTCTTCATCACAGAACCCATGAAGCTGACTAATTTAAAAAAAAAAAAACTGTTGATGCTATGGAAACCTCTGGTTACCTTTCTGTAATTTTAAATTTGTGTATATTGTGAAATAGTCTCTAGCTTTCGCTTTTCAATGGTTTCAGTTGGAACAAGATCATAATTTGCATTAAGGAATGACCTGGGCACCATAGTATAGCTGAAAGGCATACAATATTTTAGGAATGTAAGTTAACTTGGTGTCCCATTGGACATAACTACTTTCATCTACTTCTCGTAATGCCTAGAATACGTATTAGAAACCAACCAGAAAAGAAAAGAAAAGGAGACAATCCTGAATTATCTCTTGGGTTTTATTCCTTTGCCGAAAAGAAAAGAAATATAGCACTCCTTGTCCAATTAGATTTAGGAAAAGCATGCATTTTTACCTATATTTATCACTCAACCCGTGCCCAGCTCTCTTTATTACTTGTAGTTGTTGTTGTTATAGACCCCTCTGTCTCTGCTCTAAGTTTTTCGTAACATATTCGACACCATGTCATCTTTGTTGGAGAACAAGGTTGTGAGATTGAAGAGTTCGGACAACAAAATATTCGAAGCGGACGAGTGTATGATTATGATGTCCAAAACCATCAAGACAATGATGGAGGACGTCGGCAGTGATGACCAAGTGGTAATTCCACTGGAAAAAGTGGATTCCAAAACCCTAGCCTTGGTAAGAGAGTGGTGTGCGAATCATCTGGCAAAGGTTAAGAACACCAAAATTGTGGAGGGACTCGAACTAGACGTTATCTTGCATCTCATGTACACTTCATACTACCTGGACATTAAGGAGTTGGGGGATCAAATGCGCGAAACGATTGCGGATAGGGCTCAAATGAAAGCAATTGAGGAGATCTCCGACAAGTTTTCATTCTGAAGTTTGTTGAAATGATGCTTCAAGAATGAACTTTAGAGGAAGTAGAGAAATCCTTTGAGTTTTGTTATAGAGTTTATTTTTAGTACCTGTCTTAATTTCTCGATTATTTATGAAGGTTTCATGTTTTCTTAACCTTGTTCTATTGGTTCTACACACAGGCCGGAGTTTGTTGGTTTGGTAGCTATAATTTGCTTACTAATTCAACTAAAGGTAGAACCAGTTGTGCTTTTCCTATCTCATCTTGATCACCTCCCTAGTTACTATCTAAATAGCACCAATTCTCTCTCTCTCTCTCTCTCTCTCTCTCTCTCTCTCTCTCTCTCTCTCTCTCCTGCTAAAAAAAAACATTTCATCCAAATCCAAAAACAAAATCGTTTTCATGGCAAACACGAACACAATAATTTTAACTGAGTAGACTTAAGAGAGAAAATTGAGACCTTATTAGTTTCAAAGCGTACTACACTACTATACTACTTTGTGTTGTACTAGTGTTTGGAAAATAATTCTTCATCCCTATAAATATAACTCCAAGCACTGCAACGTACAATTCTTCATCCCACAACATAAATATTACCACTTCAACAGTATGTCGTGGTCAGAGAGAAAAGTTTTGAGATTGAAGAGTTTCGACAACAAAATACTGGAAGTAGATGAGTGCATCACAGCCATGTCAAAACCCATCAAAGACCTGGTGGACGAAATCGTTGTCGACCAAGTGCTCCCATTGGAACTGGATTCAAGGGATTCGAAAGGGTTAGCCATGCATGGCGATCCAGTGGGTTGAGAAGCATGCAGAGGGCAAAACCGCCCCAGAACAACTCTTCATTCTAAGAACAGACTCCCAAAGAGTGTCCAGCAATCAAGACTCCCAAAAAAAAATATATATATTTGGAACAACTTTTAGCGACGAACTATTCGTCGTGATAGGTGTTCCGAATATTTTTTGTTTATTTAATTTGACGAAATAAAAAATAAGCACGTTCAGTGCTCGATTGTAAGGGCTCACGTCGAGTTTCATCGATTTTACCCCTAAAATACTTTTGGACACCCGAACAAATCGTTTTTGAGAATTTCAAAAATTTCATTTATATATGAAGGAAATCATGTGCTATAATAAAAAAAATTTCTTTAATTTGACACAATGCACCGAATAACGTGAAAACTCGATTTTCATGGCCAATGTGTTGCTAATTTTTTTTACTGTGTTTAATTCATTGAGCACAAGTGCACTAAAATAAAATTCTTTTACATTTGTTAAAATTAATATATATTTATTTGGAACAACCTGTAGCGACGAACTATTCGTCGCTATAGGTGTCCCAAATTAATATTTTTTTTGTTTATTTTAATTTGACGAAATAAAAAATAAGCACTTCCGGTGCTCGTAAGGGCTAGTGTTGGGTTTCATCTAGCCCTTAAAATACATTTGAACACTCGTGCAAATCAACTTTGAGAATTTCAAAAAATTTAGTTTTGAAAGAAATTATGTGCTATAATAAAGAAATTTTCCTTAATTTGGTACGACGTTCAATTCACCGAATCACGCGAAAACTCGATTTCCATGACCAATGTGTTGCCAAATTTCTTTTGCTTTGTTTAATTCATTGACTCCAAGAGCACTAAAACAAATCTTTTTATATTTGTAACAACTTGTAGCGACGAACTATTCGTTAAAATATTATTTTGTAATTTTTTTAACATGCAAATAAAATAATTCCTCAAATGTGATGGTTTAGTCATGATGCTGCATGTTTAGAGGCTATAGGTTAGGTCCAAGAAAGCATTAAAAGTTGGCGGTTTGAAATTTGAAGGTAAGGTAGTCTTCAAATTTTGCTGCTGGAATTTGACTGGGAAGGAAGAAAAAGGCATTGTCTTTATTACACACGTACTGTCTATAAATTGACAGTAAATGATTTCATTTGATGCAAGCATCGGAGAGAGCTATCGATCGAGTTGTGCTTGAGATCGAGGGTGACAAAAAAAGTGTCAAAGAGAAAAATTCTTTTTTGGCAGATTATGGTGTTTTTGAGAAATTTTGTGTGTACTAGTTTCCGTAAATTTTCGATCTCATAGTGAAAAACATCACATCTTTGGTTCGTAGGCACGTAAATTTTGTGTGTACTATTTTCCGTAAATTTTCTAAATCTCAATTTTCGTTTGTGTTTTGTTGTTAACCTCATGGAGTTGGCTAGTACGTGTTTGACTTGGGGATTAATTCCTCCTGATTTAAATTAAGTTCTTTACCAACAAGAAAAGAAAATAGGATCCTAAACCAAAAAACAGAAGGAAATATAGTCCTTAATTGTCCAATTAGAGTTAGGAAACCGCGCAATCACCGGCCTCGATCTACATATATATCACCCCACCCATGCCCTCTCTAGCTTTACTTCTATTCCAATTAAGCTGTTCTAGTTCTACCTTCCATAGCCATTACTTTGTTTTCTCCCTCTCTTTGCCTTACCAGTCACTTGCTTCGATGTCAAAGGTTGTGAGATTTCGGAGCTCGAACAACGAAGTTTTCGAAGCAGCCGAGTGCATGATAGCCATGTCCAAAACCATCCAGACAATGATAAATCGGTTCCAAGACGACCAAGTACTGGTGATAATTCCACTGGAACGAGTGGACTCCAAAACCCTAGCCATGGTAAGAGAGTGGTGTGAGAATCACGTCTCGAAAAGTAGCCGAAAACAGTACCAATTTGTGGAGGGCCTCGACGTAGACGTTCTCTTGCATCTCCGCAACACTGCAAACTATCTGGACATGAAGGAGTTGGGGGATCATATGCGCGAAGCGATCGCGGAGAGGGCTCAAAGGAAAGCACTTGAGGAAATCGATCCCAGAAGTTTTCATGCTACAGTTTCTTAAAGGATTCTTGGCTTAATTTAGGACCTTGTTTTTGTTATAGAGAGTAGGTGTTCGTCTTTCTCGTTATAGATAAACGTTTCTGTAATTCTAGCTTGTTTTCTTTATCTTGTTCAATTGGTGCTTGTGATCTTTTCCAACGTAATTATTACACAATTGAAAAGAAAAACGAGTGCAGAAAACGTTACCAACCAAAGAAATATGCGTATGGAAGCTTAACTACTGAATTGCACTATGCATGGACTTACTAGTTAATAATATTTTAAGGGAAATAAGGGATGATGTTTATTCTGAACAAAAATCAAAGTCACACAATTACTTATTGAGAAGTACACTATTGCAAATATGTAATTTTTTTTTCGAGTAAAATTATTGTAGCTTAAAAATTATAAGGGCTATATTATTGAGAACAATGAGAAGTCTTTCACTTGCTTCATTTGGGGGTCTTTTTTTTTTTTTTTTTTTTTGAGAATGACTTTGCCACTTTGGGGCTTTAAGTCTTAATTCATTGATCCTCCTGATTTATATTAATTTTTTTACAAAATTGACTATTAAAAGAAAAATAATTGTGAAAGCTGAGTATCATGGGTCCGATCCACGTCATGGCCGCTCATTGGTTGATTCTTCCACATCAGCCAGACTGTGACACGTTGCGTTTAGCCGGCGCGAACCCACGCGTAATTGACTAGCCTAGTGGCTTTTGCTTCTTTACCGGCTTGAAATCCAAGCCAGAGCCGAGAGCTCCCGAGCCGTTGGATTAAATTACACCGAAATTTTGGCGGTTGTGTTGGGTAATTATGCGCGCGGAAAAGTAAACCAAGCCAAGAGGAGGACTTGGCAAACTAACTCAGACTTCTTGAAAAGTCTAAAATACCCTTTCATTTTCTATATCATACTGTCGCTGTATTCACAAAAAACCAAAAATATTGATTCTTCGTCTCCGTGTTTTTTAGTGGTTGAAGTTTTACCGGAGAAAAAACAAGGAAGCTTCAAATCCAGATGGGTTTTTGATACCTTTTTTTAATGCTAATTCTAGATATAAATCTTTGATTGGTTCTTCTGCAATGAAAAAGTCTAAATTGGTGTAAAGGGCAATTTCGTCATAAAGGGAGGCATAAATTTTGTCACAAATGATCTCATCTGACTTCCTTCTTCAACTTCTGAACAGTCAACGCTGAACCAGGATTAAGTAATTGGTTCCATAACTTACTCTGAAGCCATAATTTCAGTCATATTCTTTTTCTATATCTAACTAATCAATCACATTGTATAAAACCAGTAGCAGTTCTTAATCTTAAAGTCAGACTCTTTTACCAAACTTTAGCAGAAGCACCATCCATGGCTTTTATTTTCACATTCCAATTTTGCCCCTCTCTTCCTTAACATCGCCATCCAATCCCAATACTTGGATTCCATCATCTGGGTCGTCTCAATCTCTATCCAAACCTCCGATTCCATTCTCTCTTTGTCCAATTCGGCTCTCAATCCGACATGGGTCTAACAGAGAACGATCCGAGAAACTCGGTGTTGAGTCAACTCGTTGAGTCAGTGAAGGCGATTTCCGAGTTGTCCGAGTGCCGGAACATGTTCAGGAAGATGTACGGGAACTTCGTACGCAGAGTTAAGCTTTTGAGCCCTTTGTTTGAGGAATTGAGGGACAGTGATAAAGAGCTTGGCGATGAAGAAGTTGAAGCTTTTGAATCGCTGGGAGAGGCTTTGCATTCAGCTAAGGAGCTCATCAAGTCAGTCAACCAAGGCAGCAAACTTTATCAGGTACACTGTTTTGTTTTGTTTGGTTTCGGTTTTCTATTTTGTGTGTTCTGTATGGTTGCGATGATGAAGAAAGAGATTGAAAGTTTGGATTTTTAAACATTTATCCAATTCTAGCTAGGAAATCCCAAGGAAGTTCAAAATTTATAATGTTCAGGAAAGGATTAGGATTTAGGAAACCTGAATATTGTACTAGTGCGATTAGGATTAGGAAAGTAATCACTAGTTTATATGTTGCTCAATTGCTCAACTTCAGCTGTTTCTAGTGATTGATAGCTTTTTATAACATATTGAGTATTTTAACACCATGTCATCGTCAAAGAGTGGGATTGTGAGATTGAGGAGCTCAGATAATGAAATATTCAATGTAGAAAAGGGTATGGCGGTGATTTCCAAAACCATTAAGAACATAGTGGAGGATACCGGTGCCTACGATGTGATTCAGTTGGTAAATGTAGACGCCAACATACTAGGCATTGCGATACAGTGGTGTAAGAAGCATGCAGAGGGTGAAAATACTAAAGAACAACTTAAAGTGTGGGATGCTGAATTTGTTGAGGTACTAGAATTAGATGTTCTCATTGATCTCATAGACGCTGCATATAATCTCAACATTGAGGAATTGCTGGATCAATCGCTTCAAAGGCTTGCGGATATTATTACAGGGAACACAGATGAGGAGATTTGGCAAATGCTTCACATCGAGAATGGTTTTTCAACAGAGGAAGACACAGAAATCTGCAAGGAACATGCTTAGGCTTTTGACTTTTGAGTACTGATTTTTTTTTTTGGGCTCTGGGTCTCTTTTTGGTTTATAGAGTTCATTAGTATACATGTCTCATACAGGAAGACTTGTTCCTTTTTTCTTGTTGGCTCTATTGGTGGATTACAAGAATTTCGTAACTTTATCTAATTATGAAATTTCAAATCTCTTCTCAAACTGATTGTTAGTGAAATGTGCAATGTTGATCCTTATAGAATCCTAGCTTAGTGTTGCAAATCTTAAATGTTTGATCTGATTCTATTTTAGGAAAACAAAATGATAGATCATCTATGAAGTAGAAAACCCTAACTCTATCCTGCTGTAACTACCAACCAACCTGAATTTTATGCTTCAGGCATGATTGATCTAACCTGTTGGCTCCTTGATAACCATTTTAACAGACTGAAACTTTTTTAGCTAGTGGGGAATGGACCAAATCTTGATGACCTAATTCCGTGTACAAACAAGTTAACCTCAAATTAAGCTCCTCCATGGAATATTATTTCAAACTGCATCTATATGCTTCAAACACTCATTTCAATACAAAATTGTAAATTCCATTATTCTTTATTTAACGGCCATTTTACTTGTCATGCAAACATTTGAGTTGATGTAAAGGTTGACAGGGTTTTCTTCATGTCACAGGCTTTGGAAAAGGACAAGATTATTGATAAGTTTCACCAAATGACGGTAAAAATTGAAGCAGCATTGAGTAAAATTCCTTATGAAAACTTTGATATGTCAGAGGAGGTCTGTGAACAGGTACTTCCACAGCCCATATTTCTATTTGAAGATTATTAGTAGCAATGACCCATCACCAATCTTTTCTTTTTGCTTAATTCTGATACTGTGGTTTGCAACTTTGAGAAAGATAGCTCATTCTCTCTGTCAACGTCAAATTCTAAAACGAAATGAGTAGAGTCAAATCATGGATCATTCATTTTTAAAGTATTAACAACAGGTATTTACCCCCTTTTGATTTTTCAGATTGAACTAGTACATGCTCAATTTAAAAGAGCGAAAGAAAGAACGGACTCCCTTGACTCACAACTAGAGATGGATTTAGCCATAGCAGTGAGAGATAAGGATCTTGATGCTGCAATAATTAAGAGACTTTCGGAGAAGCTGCACCTCAGAACCATCAACGATCTGAAAAAAGAGTCACTTGCTTTCCATGACTTGGTTATAGCAAGTGGCGGAGATCTAGGGGACCAGTTTGAACAGATGCAAGCCCTTTTTAAGAAGCTAAACGACTATGTGGTGACAGAAAACCCAGAAGTTGACAGCTCTGAACGGGACAAGGGCACGATCAAGCACAGATCTCCAGTTATCCCAGATGATTTTCGGTGTCCAATATCTCTAGAATTGATGAAAGATCCTGTCATTGTATCTACTGGACAGGTACAACCTGGAAGTTGTTTAACAAAGTACAAGTACAGCTTTGTTTATTTTATTCATTGTAATTAACAGTTTTACTTGTTTTTGTAGACATACGAAAGATCTTGTATTCAGAAGTGGTTGGATGCAGGACACAAAACCTGTCCCAAAACACAGCAGACACTATTGCACACAGCCATAACACCAAACTATGTTCTGAAGAGTCTCATAGCTTTGTGGTGCGAGAGCAATGGCGTTGAGCTACCCAAAAAGCAAGGGAATGGTAAAAGCAACAAACCAGGATGCAGTGTTTCAGACTGTGATCGAGCTTCTATTGATTCTTTATTAGAAAAATTGGCAAAGGGGAGTTCAGAAGAACAAAGAGCAGCTGCTGGTGAGCTCCGCTTGCTGGCAAAGAGGAATGCAGATAATAGAGTTTGTATTGCTGATGCAGGAGCCATCCCACTCCTTGTTGAGCTTCTATCCTCCCTGGATCCTCGGACCCAAGAGCACGCCGTTACAGCACTCCTCAACCTTTCGATAAATGAGAGCAACAAGGGAGCAATTGTCATTGCAGGAGCTATACCTGATATAGTAGAAGTTCTGAAAAATGGTAGCATGGAGGCTAGAGAAAATGCAGCTGCGACCCTGTTCAGTTTGTCTGTAGTAGATGAAAACAAGGTGCAAATTGGAGCTGCCGGGGCTATCCCAGCCCTTATAAAATTGCTCTGTGAGGGGACTCCAAGAGGAAAAAAGGATGCTGCTACAGCTATATTCAATCTTTCAATCTATCAGGGAAACAAGGCCAGGGCTGTAAGGGCCGGTATTGTGACCCCGCTGATGAGATTGCTTAAGGATGCTGGAAGTGGGATGGTGGATGAAGCTCTGGCAATCCTGGCCATTCTGGCTAGCCATCAAGAAGGGAAAATGGCAATTGCTCAAGCTGAGGCAATCCCTATTTTGGTGGAAGTTATACGAACTGGTTTCCCACGCAACCGGGAGAATGCTGCTGCTGTATTGTGGTCATTATGCACAGGCGATTTGCAGCAGTTGAAACTAGCAAGGGAACTTGGTGCAGAAGAGGCACTGAAGGAACTGTCAGAAAATGGCACTGATAGGGCCAAGAGAAAAGCTGGAAATGTTTTAGAGCTCCTTCAGCAAATCGATGACCCTGCTGGTCCATAAATCATCAAGGTTCATGTTCACTTCCTAGTACTATCATTAGGATGAAGAATGTGTAGTTTGTAGATCAACTGCTGAAAGTTGCAGTTGCGCGGGGAAACCATTGTCATACTTGTATGTGTACTGTATAATAGTGATTTAAATGGTGGTGATGTAAAAAGGGATACATAGAATGTGTTGGCAGGTTAGGTACACAAAAGCGATTTGTATGTTGCATATTCAAGGTGTATTTAATGCGAGAAAAAATCTTCATTCTTCTGCTTTTCAATATGGCTTGGCCTTTCCAGACCAGTAGAACTGGTTCAATACCCCCAAAAAGTTTAATGGGAAGAAACGGGTCTGCTTCTTTAAGCTTTCTGCATTTGCATATGTAAAAAACAGGGCAATCAATTAGCATGTGTTAATTTGTTCAGTCCAGATTTATACGTATTTCTGATGAGTATCCCCTTAAAGCACATCACATTGTTCGAATGCCTACACACAGAATACCTTGAGATTTTGTTCACAACCAAATAAGTCATTCAGAATGTGTGAAGACCAAATTGCCCTATCCAAATCAATAATTCAATACGAGTAAACACATAGAAAAATAAACACATGTTTGATCTCAGAACACCAAATATCGCATAAAATTGATTCAAAGTCACGCCACAAAGCCTCGGTATCCATTTCTGAGGCAGAAAAAAAAAAAAAAAAGGAAAAAATTAAGACATGAAAATTTTTACAGGCCATCCATCTTCCCCACAAATGTTTCAGTCAAGCTATGGCCGCTGACCATTTTTGTTGTCCCAACTATCAAATCATACGCCATCCCTTCCTGCAAGACCCAAATTAATATGTATATCAGGATAACAAGAAGACAACAAATGAGAGAAGATATATACATGGATACTCGGACCAAAAGGCCCAAACTAATGAGCAAATAAAACAGTTCCTCGAATTTGCTTCAACCTATCCAGGTACCAAATTGTATAAGCTCATGAATATCATAATTCCTTATCTGCATAACCTTTAAGATTACCTGAGAACTGAGAAATCGAAGGGCAGAAATCTCTGCAAATGTTACACCTCCGATGAAGACGACAAGTACAAGGGAACGCCTCCCATCAGCTACCCTGGGTTATATTAAGGAATGTCAAAATAAAATATGAGATACTAGCACACAACTAAACAAAAATTTGCAGTAAAAAAGCAATGCAAATGGTGGAAGTTGCTTTTAGCCATATTTCTTGAGTGACATTTTGCAGAAAAAATCTATATCACAAATTACACAAATTAGTATGGTCTTATAATACCATTGCAGCTGCAAATGGCTTCTTATGAATCTGCAAACTATGAAGCCAGTGTGTCTGAAGTTCAGACTCTTAATCAGGTATTCATGTGAAATAACCCAGCACAAGAATATCAACAAACAGTACTCATACTAGAATCTTATAAAACAAGACCAGTTGGCACATACTTGTCTACATTCGCCCCCTGCAAAGTGTCAAATGATGCAGTGCTTGAGAATCGGCCCTGTAAAATATTACACGAGAAAAACAGCTTAATATGTAAATATAACAGGCACACACAGAGAGACATTAGTAATAGTAAGCAAAACATGCAAGCCAAAAAAAAAAAGAATAAAAAAGAAGAAATAACGAAAAGAAATGATCTGACTCTCTTTGTTTCTGAATGTGGTCCAGGTAACAGCTTCAGAATTTCTTCTATAGGACGCCTGAATCATCAAACATTTCATGTTAGAGCACAAAGATCACATTCATATGGATCAAAGCTAATGAAGTACGAAAAGGAGTATGGGAACATGATAGGCCTTAAGCTGAGCATAGGAAGCCACAGAACTTTAACCACATTCCTAGAAAAGGCTCTCCTTTTTTGTGCAAGCCTTCTTTATACAGTAAGTTGTAGTCCTCTATTGCCAAATTTAATAACTATAGTGAAAACTTTACTTTTAGTAAAGTTTCTACTAAGAGAAAGCCCGACATCATCTCACAACAAAAAAAGGCAGCCCCTATCTAACTCTAATGAAAAATTCTGGTATAAAGTTCTCAAGGGAATAAAGTAAATCATATATAAAGGGGAAACTCCACTGGAACTCTTGAATTTTATATCCAATCAAGTTCCGACCAAATTGACTGTATTATTAGAACTTTGGAGCATACTAAAATATGGGTACCAAGTTATCCACTTTGCATGCATACATACCTATAAGTTCACTCTCAATGTATCAAAGGTCTGAAATATACTAGATAACCCTTTTACAAAATTAAATACCACCAGACAAAAATAGTGATTACAATTTCACCATCTTCCGTAGTTTTCCAAGAAAGAGATTACAATAAACAGCATAGAGTTCCAGAAGATATGCTCATGGTGAAAAAGAAATGATGAGATCTATGGAGGAAAAAAGCGAAACAAAACTAATTGCTGCATATTTTATCAGTAAAAGAATTAGGCTCACCATCCAGATCTAACAGCATGCTGGACGAGGCGAATGCTAAGAGGTGCATATCCAGAAAAGGCATAGGCGATGTCATTGGGGCTGTGATACAAGAAAATTTCCACAAAAGTTTATCAAAGTACATCAGACTACAAGAATAGTATAGTCCAATTAAATACTAAGCAATTACTTTGACGGGCTAGAACAGTAATTTTTTTTTACCAGAAAGTTAGATTAAAAGAATAAAAAAAATGAAGAGGGGGTGTAGATTGACTTTTAAAGTGTGTCAATAAAATTAAATGTTAAAAGAACAAAATGAACAATTTGAAGCTGAGAATATCAGACACCATAAAACTAAAATGTGAACCTTATATTGTGGACTACCATATATAAGACAATGGGTCTCCACTTATAAGCTCATCTGGCCCGTATACCAATAATATGGTACCATCCAAAAAGACACTAGTAAGCATTAAGCATGAATGAAAAGTAGCTCAAAATTCAAAGAGCACAATACTTTGCGGTGTCGGTGTCTTCAATGACAAGTTGTAAGGCACGCTTAACTGTCAGCCAGTTGCTCTTTGTCTCCTGCAAGGTTCAGATGATCTACAATAAATCGTATGTTCTTTTTTGTATTCACCAGTTACTAACTTATGCAAGTAAACTAGCGGGTGCTTGTGTAGAGTAAAATAAGAACGAACCTGCTTTTTAAGCAATCCAGCTTTCTCTAGATTTCTCAAGGTAACCATGTGCTCAAATCCATAACTATGGAGTAGTTCCCTCCTAAACCAATACAAAAATCATTTAATATAAGATGTAAAAACAAGGGGATTAAATTGGAATATAATATGAAAAGTGCAGTTCTTGCCTCAAATAGTCAAAATTCTTCTTAGGCAACCCAGAATTTGTGATGGAAAATAAGATGAGAAGACGTAGAACATTTACAAGAGGCTCCTGCTTATGGATCAGTTCTTCAATGTAATCTAAACATCTGCATTCATCAACTATATCAGTTTCATGCATGCATATCAATTAAGCGGACTGTGCCAACACATAGGACAAGTGAAAAGATATTAATGTATTCAGGTTCTAGAAATGAATAGATATTCTAAAAAAAAACACTAAGACGGGTATATATTTGCTAGGTATACAAACCATAAAGAATGTATGTCAAATGGCTCACATCAGACAGGTCATTAATAATGATCTAAAACAGGAAATAATACATATAATCATTTCTGACTCAGGGATGGAAATAAGTGCTCAGATGAGTATTATTTGAGCTGAAATTAATCCACATCATCAGCTACAATTACGAATCTTTTTAGCATACCATGAAAACTCAGCTAAAGATAAACAGTCAATGCAGAATTAGAATTTGTAGATGACTGCTAAGACCTAAATTGAGTTTCAAGTAAGGTATAACTTACATGTTGTAGAGGAGATATTACATTTCACTTTTTATTGGCTTCATCTTACAATTCGTACATGACTCCTAAGAATTTAATTGAGTTTCAAGTAAGGTACATTTCATTATCTTCATGAGCGTGTTGCTCAGGAGATACTACATTTAACTTGTCCAGCCAATAGCACTTTCAACAATCAAATCTTAAGAAGGTGCTTTTGGAGATAATAGGCAAGAAACTGAAGGTTATTTGTTGCAATGAAACCTAACATGGTATTAGTCAGTACTCAGTATTACATGGCTTTCTGCCTCCAAGTCTTTCCACATAATTAGAAAATTGAAAATGATAAACATACAAAATCTCCAACTTGCAATTTTGAATAGTCAAAATTCAGCTTACATGTCAAAACTCTGAGCCTCAATAATTGTGTGTTCCATGTCAAGTTGTCCAAGAAAAGATGGCTTTGATGTAATGGTTGTCAGATGCTGAGCAAGATTTATGTGCCTCTAAAGCAAAAATTTCAAGCAATCAGAAAATTAAACTCCCCTGATGAACTCCTAAAAAGAAATAAATATTACTTACGGTCATTTCTGGCAATGAGTTCAGCTTTTTGACAAAATCCTTCAATTCAGAAACTGTCTGGTTCTATAAGCATTATCATATAACACCAATTAGAAATACTAGATTTGGGCAATAACATCAGGTTAATGAACAAAAAACTGAGTTGACACTGACATCTCATGAGGGGCAAGCGTTCAGCTCTAAAAACTTTCACTTACATTAGAAGTCACCTCAGTGTAGTCCTGCTTCATGGATGTTGCTTTTTGACGTAGAATCTGCAATCATACTGAAGGTAGCAACTAAGAAGTTGAATTCCAAGGAAGGAAATAATTCTTCTTTAAAAAAAAAAAAAAAAAAAAAACTAGGAAGAGATAGATTTGGAGGAAGAAAACAAAGAAATACAACAATTTAAATGGTGAATATAGATCAACCTGGACAACAACTTCAAAGTTGAGATCTCGTGTCTCTTTAAACAGCTTGTCACTGTAATTAACCAATACCCCAATAAATGAACAGAAAAACGAAGGACAATGGAAAAAGATAGATCATTGAAAGAAAAAAATTCGCAACGAAATTCTAGGATCATGCGTGCATTTGAGACAATCAATTTTTATGGATGTACTAAAAGACTTCAATGAGAGCGTAAAATATATGAATCACCTTGAATTAAGTGGAACTTTCATCTTCTTTCCCTCTTGTTGGCCACCCATGATGGATGCATCAACCTCTACAGAACCATTATTGATATGCAGAAACTGCACTGGAACTATTAGGGATAGCTTACAAATAACTCAGATTACCAAAGCAACCATTGTCCTTTATTTTCCATTTAACAAAGAAAAAATTTCTCACTAAGAATTTTGCCAATACAAATAAGAATAAGGAATTGAATGCTTGTACTGCTAGAAGTTCAGTTGCTTACAAATTTATGTTTAGTTAATCAGAACAGACCTGATGTCAATATTTATTTAAAAAATAAATAATCAGTCATCTCTCAGTGCAAAAAAAAAATCCTCCAATTTTACGATTGCTTACCTCATCCAGAAGCCCCTCGTATGTTAACTGAGTACACATGGGAGTAACCATGTCCACCTACATCCAAAAAAAGTCCATTTTAACAAAAAGCCACAATTCATGGTACGATTGCATCATAGAAATTATTTTACAAATGAAAAACATACAAAATTTCCATTGTAACCTCAATCACGTCCTTTGGTGACAATACACACACACACAAAAAGGGGAGAGAGAGAGAGAGAGAGAGAGAGAGAGTTACCTCCCGATCTAAAAGGATGACAGTATTTATCTCTGGAACAACCACCTGAAGTCACAACAAGCGATGGATAAGTGGAAAGCTTTTTAAACTGTACCTTTATATAATGTGTAAATTTACATATCTTATCTCTTATGACCAGATTTTTGTTTCAGATTTGATTTATAATAGAAAGAGCTCAAAGTCATGCTTAATTACATCTGGTGAGTTAACTGGTTCCTCTGCTTGCATGCGGTTTAGAATGTCAGCAACACGTACTGATGCTTTTCCTTTTGCCCTCACATTTGGTATTACCCCAAAAGAAAACTGCAAACCAATAAACAAGGCATCAATTTTAAGCTACAGTAAAGAACAAGGTCAAGAGTAAATAGATGTATAATATATGGGAGTACAATCATAATAGTGCTCTACTTCAAATCATCTATACTGTAACATTTTTTTTTTTTTGAATAGATATAAGTTTTTACATATAGATATGTAATGTAAGGCTTCATCTGTACATGATTCGAATGAATCACATACAGATCCCTACAAAAGAATAGACTATACATAAAATAGCTGAACAAAATAATGTAATGTATTTTCTACAACCTCGAGCTTGTGAATGGCTTTTGCAATATGCCAAAGTGAGCTTGTATCACCGTCAACCAGGCATTCCTACCAAGCAAACACCCAAAAAGGACAAGTAAATACATATAAATCACATAGTGCAGAAGAAATTTTGAACATCTGAATCTCACACAATAATAATTAAAACAAATCCAAAATATAAATTAGACTTTTCCCTAATACCTTGTTAGAGAGATCAAGTTCAAATGACAGAACATCCTCGTCCAATGGAACAGTGTACAACTGGTACTCCCCTATAGTCAACAAGTTGTGGACTTTTTCCTCCTCGAGGATCTGAAGAACCAAAATGACAGTTGTCATCAGTTAACATTACAATTCATGCACATTGCTTCCATCAAACCCCATAACTTATGCTAAGAAAGTTGATTTATGATAGCTAAGGAATGCTCACCTTCTCACAAGCAACAGAACGGCGAGGGATGAAATAAAGATAGTATTCTCTCTGTAATCCTTTCGAAGCATCATTCTGAACTTGCGAACTAATGTATTTCATCAAACTAAGCTGAGAACGGACAAGGTAAACCACTTTGGCACAGTCAGTCTGAATCGCCTCAGCCGAAAGATGTCGCAGTTCAACCCCTTGTTCCTGTTTGTAAGTTTCAGTAAAAGTAATTACAATCTTAATTCTCACAAAAAGAGTTTCCTTCGTTACAGCTCTGCTCATTCTAGCTGATTATAACAACCACAACCGATATGCAAAATCAAATTTCAAATGCAAGTTTATCAAAAATTAGCTTAAGAAGCATAAAAAACACCACAAGCTTGTCAATTCCATAAGCACTATGCTTTACTCAGCACAAGGAAGAAAAAGTCGAATTTTCTATAGAAACGAAGAGTTCAATAGAATTACTTTGAGAAGAGCAGTCTGGATGATCAACGAGATTGAGCCGCTGAGCTTCGGATCAATCACCAAACACTTCTTTCCTCGAATCTAAAAATTCCAGAACACAATCATAAATCACATTGAATACAAAGCCTTTGCAAAGAAAAGAGGAGATATTTTTGAATTTTAACGGGAAATTGAATTGAACAAGGAGGTGGCGCTCACGTTCTTGAGGATGTTTATGAGCTCCTTCTGAGACTGTTCCCTGTTAAAGCATCAAAATTTGTAAGGAAGTGTTGATAGCAGCTAGAAACGAAACGATTTCTGTAACTTTATGATCAGTTCGTACCTGAGATATGTGAGATTGAGAGGAGCATTGTCCAAATTGGGAATCTGAGCCATCGAAGAAGGCGAACCTCTATTTTTCAGTTTTGCAGTGGTCGCCGGCTCGGAGATGAAAAGACCTCTATTAGATTGCAGACTTGGCTTTGCCACACTCCACTTCACCCCGAGTTTCTATTCTCATCGGAGTGAGCCTCGGTAAATGGTTTGTTTAGCGTCTGTTTGATTTCATGAAAATAAAAGATGTAAACTTCGCCTCGGATATGGGCTCTTTCTGGCGGGTCGGGTATGGCTCTATTTTCTTTTTATTTTTCTGTTTGTTATTATTATTATTAAATTAAATTAAATTAAATCCACCTCAGCGTCACCCAAAATTTATGTTTTCAAGACTGACGAGCTTCGTTATTTTATCGTTGTCCTCCTCCTTTTCCTCCATCACTACGCCTCCATGTTTGTTCTCCCATCTCAGACTTCCTTTCCGTTAAAGTTTCGATCTTTTTCAGTTTGAAAAAAAAAAAATTAATTACAGTTTCTCATCAATAGCGATGTCTGACAAACCACCTTCACCGGAGTCTTCCCTCTCAATTTTGATAAAATGACCTCACTGGAATAGTAAGATTTCCTTTCGGACGCGGGGGTAAAGACAAAAGTGTCGCACTTTGACCCACACACAAGACACAATAGCATCTCTCACTAACAAACCGAACTTTCCATCCAAATCCCCGTGACCGATTCCCAACGCAACCTCTCTTTTACTCTTTTCGTTTCAATACTTTTCCATTTGCTTTATAACCGCAGCTACCTCCTTTCAATTCTCTCTCTCTCCCAAATTCATGGCCACCGCCACGCGCCTGCGCCGGCTGGGAGCCGCGGCGGCCATAGCTACCGCGGCCAGTGGCGCCTTCCTCATCCAACCTGCGTTCTCCGCCAGTGACCGCGGCGGTGGACAGTCTGTCACTGAGGTTCGGCAGAGGATCAGCGACCGTAACGCCGTCGTTCCGCCCAGAGCGGTTCAGGAGTCGGCTTTGATCGGCGCCAGCTCCGGCAATCCGCTCGACATTCTGGTAATCGGCGGTGGTGCCACCGGCTGCGGAGTGGCACTTGACGCCGCTACCAGAGGCCTTCGCGTTGGACTCGTCGAGAGGGAGGATTTCTCTTCAGGAACTTCATCCAGGTCCACCAAGCTACTTCATGGAGGTAAGCATTTCTGTATATACAATTATACATGTAGTTGTAGTTGCAGACTCGTATGCGTAAGTTGAAAGTTGAGTCCTTGAAGTTATAGTATGTGGCTGTTGACATTGATGTTTCTGTCGTTTGTGGACTTGCCTCCAAAAAAAATCAGTAATCAAAACTTACAGATAGTAATCCTAGACCTTCCAAGGCTTGAGGAAGGTCCCAATGATAGAGGGTCAGTATGGTTCAGTTCCTGCATATGTGCTCATATAGTTTGAAATCAACTTGTTTCGATGTTTCGATTAAACGGAAACAAATAGTTACTGTGCAAATTGGGAATAGCCAGTTGTAAATTTCAGCTTTTTTTCTTTCTAGTATTATACCTACAGTATGTGTTTCTTATGTTTACACCTTATTTTGCTTAAATTTAGCTTCTATCTTAATATGCTTATGGTTATTCTATTAGGTGTTCGCTATTTGGAGAAAGCCGTTTTTAATCTTGACTATGGGCAGCTGAAGTTGGTATTCCATGCGCTTGAGGAGCGTAAACAGGTTATTGACAACGCCCCACACCTGTGCCATGCTCTGCCGTGCATGACACCATGTTTTGAATGGTTCGACGTAGTATACTACTGGATGGGCTTGAAAATGTATGATTTGGTGGCAGGACTACGCTTGCTACATGTGTCCAGATATTATTCTGCACAAGAGTCTGTTGAGCTCTTCCCTACACTTGCGAGGAATGGTAAAGATAAAAGCTTGAAGGGCACAGTGGTGTATTATGATGGGCAGATGAATGATTCACGTCTTAATGTTGGATTGGCGTGCACTGCTGCCATAGCTGGTGCAGCAGTGCTTAACCATGCTGAAGTGATTTCTTTTCTGAAGGATGAGGATAGCAATCGGACAATTGGTGCAAGAATCCGAGATAACTTATCAGGTATAATGAGCACACTTTCACCAGTGACATATTAAGTGATTATCTTAGATTGCATATTTGTACAATGAGAATGAAAGGATGATTCAGCATGTCTCCAGAGAAAAGAAAAGGAAGGATGGCTTGTTAACGATATGAAAATCATTTGTTAACGTTATAGTGAACAGTAATTAATGTCAATTGTTAGAAGAAGAGTTAAGGTTGGCTACGTTATTGATGCTGCTCATTTCTAAACTCAAATTTAACATGGCATGTTTCTCCAATTTTTTTATATTTGTTTCCATCGATAAATAGAGCCTTTGTTTCCGGAAAGAAACCTTCACGGAACATTTTCATTGTCAATAATGGACACAGCTATAATTTGTCAATGATGATTTAAAAAGTTTGTTTTTGAATGTTATGATTTTTACTATATTTCTCAACTTACCAGGAGAAGAGTTTGATACATATGCAAAAGTTGTTGTCAATGCTGCTGGACCATTTTGTGATTCTGTAAGGAAGATGACTGATAAAGATGCAAGACCTATGATATGTCCAAGCAGTGGTGTACACATTGTACTTCCTGATTATTATTCTCCTGAGGGTATGGGATTGATTGTTCCTAAAACTAAAGATGGACGTGTTGTCTTCATGCTGCCATGGTTGGGACGAACAGTTGCTGGCACCACAGATTCTAACACCTCTATTACTCTGCTTCCTGAACCGCATGAGGATGAGATTCAATTCATACTTGATGCCATTTCTGATTATCTTAATGTCAAGGTATGTGGTTATAAAGTTATCTGTGTGGCTACATTTGTGGGGTATCCTTACCTGCATAGCTTATACAAGTTTCAATGACACAGTGCCATGTTCATCACATGTGATCCATATGCCGGCAGTTTATTTACAGTCTAGACAATTAAACATTTGGTTTCTTAATGTTGGCTTTTCTGTCTATCTAGTGAGCTAGTCAGCAAATTGTGTAAATTTAACAGCATGTTCAAGCCAATTTTTTTAATTGTCCTTTTCAGATTTAAGTATTGCATATGTACTGGCGTTCTGGGCTTGTCATATGGTGTCATTTTGGCACTTTGTGTTGGTGGCTGACAAAATTATTGTCAGCAAGTAGTATTTTCAAGTAACTCATTTTCCACCTTTCTTATATGTTTCTCATGGGAGAAGGTGTAAGCAAAAATGCATCTGTCATCTGTGGTTGATTTTACTATCTCAAATTATGGAGATAAAGAAGTGGGTGCCCAATTTATTTCAGTTTCCATTCTTGAGTTTGGAAACTTAATTAGTTTTGAGGGTTGTGCTCTAAATTCAATGCTAAAAGGAGATATTTGGGTCTTATGGGGTTTGTACGAATAGACAATGGTACACAAAGACTTCACCAGTCAATAACAAGCTATTGACTATTGGCTAATGAGCAGTCAATAATAAGCATTGCTCTGTCAAGTTGAATCTTACTCATGTTGATAATTGATATCTGAATGCAGAAGCATTGGAAGACATTTAGTAGTCTGACTTACTCTAGGTGTCTTCCTTTTCCTTTTTCTTTTCTACTTGTGGAAATTAATGTATTTCTGGGAAAATATAGGTACGACGTACTGATGTTCTCTCTGCTTGGAGTGGTATTCGCCCATTGGCAACAGATCCATCTGCAAAAAACACCGAGAGTATCTCTAGAGATCATGTTGTATGTGAAGATTATCCTGGACTTGTCACAATCACCGGTGGGAAGTGGACTACTTACCGTAGGTATGCTTATTGGGTCATCTTAGATTATTCAGTTATAAGTTAGATTCTTCTTCGCTAACTTAGGCTACACATCTAGAGTTGTTTGGGTCCGTTTTAGTCTAGGCAAACACTATATTTATTAGTTGTGCAGGCTTCTTTATTTGCCCCTTCTAGATTATTTTGCTCTGAAATGCTAAATAATAAGTTTAACTTGAAGTACATCAACATTAAAGTATAATCTATGACCTCTATCCTTGACATCCTCTTCACTCCCTTTGTGTGCCTACCTATCTTTCTTCCACAAAGTATTTTGCTGACTAGAAATTTTTCAGCATGGCAGAAGATGCGGTTAATGCAGCTATAAAGTCCGGAAAGCTGACCCCAGAAAATGAATGTGTGACCTCCAAGCTACAGATTGTTGGTGGAGATGGATGGGACCCTGCATCTTTCACAGTCATTGCTCAACAATACAGGCGCATGAAGAAGAGTCATGGTGGTAAAATTGTTCCCGGAGTAATGGACACTGCTGCAGCAAAGCATCTTTCCCATGCATATGGTACTTTTGCCGAACGAGTTGCTACCATTGCTCAGGTTGGATTTTCTTGCTCCAAGTTCACTGTGTAGTTGTAAGCAATGTATCATAATATGCTACTTTAGTAGCCCTTTTTTTTGGGATTAATCATGTGCTTTTGAGGTTGGTGTTTACTTTTACCTCAATTTTTTCAAATTTTAGAATGAAAACTTGGGGAAGCGGCTTGCCCATGGGTACCCTTTTCTAGAGGCGGAAGTTGCTTACTGTGCACGAAATGAGTACTGTGAATCAGCCATTGATTTCATTGCTAGGAGATCACGGCTTGCTTTTCTTGATACTGATGCGGCAGGCAGGGCATTGCCACGCATAATTGAGATATTGGCAACTGAACACAAATGGGACAATTCGAGAAGGAAGCAAGAGTTAGAGAAGGCCAGGCAATTCTTGGAAACTTTCAAATCTTCAAAGAATGCTCAGTTCCACGATGGGAAACACAATTAGTAAGTACATTGACCTTTTGTTTACCGATTAAATCTCTTAATTCCGATCAGCAATTTAACTCGGTATCAATGATTGTCATTCTCACTTGTCTGTGCTTTTAGGTTTGTGAATTCAATTTTTGCGGATACATTGACTGACAGCAATTCTTCGGCTTACTCTGGTGCAATGAAGTATAAAACTACAAATTGCCTCCTTCTCCCCATTTCCTGAAGTTACTCAGCCGAGCAGAAGAGCCAGTATGGCATACTCAGCATGTGGTTATAGTTTACATACAGCCTCAAAAATTAACTATTGCTTGTATTACATACTTGCTGCCGTCGACCAAAATAATTTGTTCAATCTATCGGCTCTCCTCCAGAGATGTTGATGTTATCAATTGATTCTAATAGGAGTACTATTGGGTTTTTCAAATTCTGATTATAATGTCAGCAAAGAAAACAGAAAAAGAAATCCCATTATATATTTAGTTTTTCAGTTCTGCTTTGTAATTTATGAACGAGAAGGATCAAATAAAGTGGATTCTTCTTGGTTCTTATCTCATAGTTACATGCAGCAAATACTTTCATGATTTGAAAGTTTTGAAGAACAACTCTTAAACGCCAATGTACTTGACATATCACAATATCACATGACCTGTTCTTCTTCACGAGTTATAGTACTTTTCATTCATATCCATTTATTGCTTTTGAGTTCGATTTCAGGGTCACGGTTTAACGCAAGTTCTAATGGTTGCTTTTGAGTCTGAAGTCTGAACATATATGAACACATGAATATACTCGTGGTTTTGACATTGTAACTGTTTTGGAGGTCGTCATTCGACATCATTGGCTTAAAGAGGTTTGTAGCTCTGAAATAGCCTAAAGAGGTTTGTAGCTTCGAATTGGCTGAAAGAGGTTTGTAGTTTCGAATTGGCCGAAAGAGATTTGTAGCTCTTATGGTTAAGAATATTTATATTTTTCTTTTCCAACCATCACACGATATCTAAAGAAAATGTTGACTAAAGAAACGAGATTTGAGATCGAAGCCTAAATCTTTATCCCCAAATATCACTAGTCATTTGAAAGAAATATTTAGTCGTGGAAAAGAAATCTAGATCGAATTGGCCAAATAACAAGAAGATGGGATCACCATTTTCCAAAAAAAAATGGAGTCCTCAATAGAGAAAAATCGAGGTTGGGAGTTGGGACACCCCTGTTCCGAATTAAGTTCGGAACATGGCCGCCCAATCCTCTTCCTCCCTAATTCTGTATATTTTTACAATATTTTTGGTTTTAAATACCACTCTTTTATGTATTATCTGCCAATATGTATTTGCATGTTGTATTATCTTCATAAATAGAAAAACCAAAACATATCCAATAGTGCATAAAACCTCAACCGAATACCAAAAACCCCGGAAACCAAAAATGGCTGTTTCAGCAGCAGCAGCAGCAGCAGCAATAGCTTCACTCCCGTCTTCACTCCTCTTCAAACGCTCACTTTCTCTCACGCCCTTCCGCACACTCCCTCGAATCACCTGTTCCCTCTCCTCCTCTTCTTCTCTAGAGTTCAACATCACCTTCGCGCCCAAACCCAAGCCAGCGCCCAAACCCGCCGGATCCGACCCGGAAGCTCTCGCCGATACCGGGCAGCAGCTCTTCATCCCCTGGATCGTCCGCGGCGACGATGGCAAGCTCAAGCTCCAGTCGCACCCTCCCGCGCGTCTCCTCCTCGACATGGCCAATGCGGACGCCAAGACCAAGACCAAGAAGAAGAAGGAGAAAGCTGAGAAGCGCGTGCCGGTACCTGAGCCCAAGCATTCCAAGGCCGCGCGTAGGTTTTACAATCAGAATTTCAGGGAGTCGCAGCGGCTCAGCAAGGTCCTCGCTGCCGCCGGAGGTAGAATTATATCGATTTTTACATCAATTCATCGTCTTAATGAATTTGATTGATGAATTGCATGGTAGAAATGAATCCAAATTGGATTTGAACTCACTTAGTGTAATGGTTACTTTGTTTTAGTGGCATCAAGGCGGAGCAGTGAGCAGCTTATTTTTGATGGGAAGGTCACTGTGAATGGTTCTGTGTGCAATACTCCCCAAGTAAGATTCTTTTTCTTTATTGGCATAAATTGATAGTAGCCACATTTCATGCCTTGGGTTTCCATCATACTTTAGAGTTAGAGATTTAGAGTCTTACTGTATCAGTGTCTCTTTTGTTTATCTGTAGACTCCAGTTGATCCTGGGAGGGATATTATTTATGTCAATGGGAATCGACTTCCGAAGAAACTACCTCCCAAGGTTTATCTTGCCCTTAACAAGCCAAAAGGGTATTCATTGCTACTGATTGCTTGCTGCTCCTGTTTGGGTCGCTATCGATATTTGCTTTGCAATTTTTAGTTTTGGAATTGATGCATTTGTATTCTGATAGGTACATTTGCGCGGCCGGGGAGAATAAATCTGTCTTGGGTCTATTTGATGATTACTTGAAGACTTGGGTATGTCGAGACTTACAACTTCATACATATTGCATTTTTGTTTATAACTTACTCATTCTGATGCATGCAGCCTATATGAGCAATTAGAAATTAAAGGATGACTTTTAGGCTTTTAGCATTTAGAATCATGTGTTGATAGCATATTCATGCATTCATTTTGTCAGATACCTAACTTGTAGGTTGCATTTTCAGGATAAGAGAAACCCAGGAACACCCAGACCACGACTATTTACTGTTGGCCGTCTTGATGTCGCCACAACTGGGTTGATTGTTGTGACCAATGATGGTAGCATACTGAAACCAGATATGCAAGTTCTTTTACATAATGATTTAATATAGAATAGATTTATCTAATGTCTTATCTTATGTAATATGTTTTCAGGAGATTTTGCTCAAAATATATCACATCCTTCATCGAACTTGTCAAAGGAGTAAGTCTGCATCATTTTGTTATCTCTTAGTATTTTTGGAATATCGTGTTTAACTATCAGACAAGAAAGATGGTATGAAATGAAATATTTTTTGTGTGAATTCACTTCAAAAGTATTACAATCTCCTATGCAATTGGGAGTTGGTTCAAGAACTTTGAGCATATATATCTGGAAGGCTATAATGTAATTGTCGTCTGTTTATTCTTCCTTTTTAATTCATTTCTGGTTTTTCATGGAATATGAATCCTGATGACTTGTCCCTTCACACTAATTGTAGATACATTGCAGTAATAGAAGGTTCTGTTAGTAAGCGGCAGTTGATAGCCATCAGTGAGGGAACAGTCATTGAAGGTGTCCATTGCACCCCAGATTCTGTGGAGTTGCTACCACAACAGCCAGATATGACAAGATCCCGTTTGCGTATTGTGGTACTGATTCTCTCTCTCATGTAACAAAAGTAACAGAGTGGTCAGCTCATATCTGTTGCCATTTTTAATAACATAAAAAGTTAAATAATTTCATATCGCTTTATTTCTCATATCATCTGGTTGTGGACTGTAATTCTCTTGTACATATAAACCTTTCAACATTTGCTGGATTGTGGACACAAATAGTTACACTGAACACACAAAAGCATGTAATGTCAACTGTGCAACGGCCTTCATGGTCGAACTGATTCATGCAGGTTCATGAAGGGAGGAACCATGAAGTACGAGAACTTGTGAAAAAAGCTGGACTTGAGGTTAGAATTGTTTATTGATGGGAGCATTTTGTTCATCGAAAAATTAATTCTGGTTTTGTTTTTTACTACCAACTTTTGGCCTCAAGCAATCAAATTTATGAAGAAATATGGAGGATTATCCTCTAAAGTTTGACTCGTGTATGAATCAATATCAATATTCAAGAAAAATTTTCTCGTTGTTGCTGAGATTGTTTAAATCTATGTTTCTTTGATCATATCTATTTCATTTTTTTTAATGTTTTAGTTTGTCATTATGAGATTTATTCATTCACGCTATAAACTGAACATATGGTGGTATATGTGACATTTTATGAGATTTTGGAATTTAATCATTTACTGGAAACATAGGCTCATGATTCTTAAATTCACTGCTAGCCCATATCTATTGTTTCTTGTTGGTGGAATTTTGGGTTCTGCTTGTGTTGCTTACTTCTGTTTCTTCATGTTCCAGATACACTCATTAAAGCGCGTACGCATTGGTGGTTTCAGACTTCCAACAGATCTTGGGTAATCATCTATATTCACATTGATTGAAAATGTTTAGTACTTGGGTGAAATAATGGATTTCAAAATTATGTGTTGACAGTCGTGCACTGTTGGTATATAACTTGACTATCTGATGCTGCTTTGACTTGTACAAGGAGACTATGCATGTGTAGCTCTTATTACCCTTTGAGTTTCTTGCTAATTGTCTTCTTATTTTCAGGCTTGGTCAGCACATGGAATTAAGACAAGGTGATCTTTCTGCCTTGGGTTGGAAATCTAAGAAGGTTGCTGTGACTGCTGGAAGGTAGCATTTATCTTAGTTTTCCCGTAAGTTAATACACATCTTCAAGACTCTGTCGAAAACTTCACCAGTCACCTGTCGGTCGGAGCTGTTGAATTGTGTCCCCATCCCCCTTTGCTAGGGATCACAGCTGACGGTTGAATATAACTCATGCTCATAGCTAGTGTTGAGCTCATGTTTCGGCTGCAGAGACATCTCTATCTGTATGTTGCAAATGATTTACAAGATACCAAAATGCTAGTTTGACTGTTCATACCGGAAATCCAATACTACGGCGATATGCTTAGACCTTTCGTTGTAAATCAAAGGAAACATTTTAACACTTCCACATTGGAAGCTTTCTGCTCTTACTAGTCTCCAAATTTTTTTTTTTTCTCATTACAAGCATAGATTTGGTGTTGGCAGGTCATTCATCTAGAACATGCAAGGAAAAAGTTAAAAAACAAAAACAAAATAGGGTACATAGTTATTGTCTCATTCCAGCTTGGTGATGTTGGACGTTGCCGGCCAAATAAACACAATCAGACAAATAGCTTCTTGAGCTTGTGACTGATTCCGACACATCCAACTCATATGAGTCCAAATTCAACTCTACCAGGACCATCTGCCATTGGGGGAGATGTGGATTTAGCTTTGTTAATCAAGTGGGTAATAGTAATTGGGGATGAAGATATTGTTTCTTTGAGAAGCTATAAAAGATGGGGTTCCATCAATGCCATGTTCCATGATGCAACAAATAATGAAAATGCTACTGTTGTTCTCAAATATGGAAAGAGAATGGGATTGAACGGGTCAGCTTTTCACTTAAATAAAGGGAGAATCTCGTTTCACAGCAGACTTGTTTTGGGGCAGCAGCAGCTCCTTTGTCAAAAGCTCTTTTTGTGTTTTTTGGTAAATTTTACGTACAAAATTTTGTAAAACAAAGGGCACTAGAGTTTCTTTTGATTGGGAGGGAATTATATCTTAATTCGAAATCAACTCGATTCTCAATTCTCCCTTACTACTAAAGATGACCTTAATGTGTTATTCCTGATCTAACGTAGTTGTAACCCAATTGTCTTCACTACTTGGTATAACCTCAAGGACTGAAGACTAAGATAACATCTCCATGCCTTATCCCTAACTTATTATGACACTTCTTTTTCAATTGGTATACAGGCGTTAGCCCCCTTACATGGCCTCAATCATGTTCGTGATTCCCCCAACCTCACCGGCTTGCCGTTGGCGTCTTCTTCTCCACCAGTCTCTCACGGTACAAATCAACTCTATAGTGTAAGTATTTTGGAGATGTGACTAGAAATCTAGCGCTTTTGATATGGTGGTCAAAAGTCAAAACACAACATGCGCTCCGCCCTTTTAACAAGAAGGGTCACTTTTGCAATTCCTCCCCGCCAGAAAGGGTGTCCTAATAAACAACCCCAATAAGTTCGAATTGGGGAACCGACATGGCAAACACAGCTAGCTATACCCTATATAATACAGTACAAGCATACATCATAGGCCCTACAAGGTGACATAGATTCACTATCAGACCAACCGTTCAGTGCTACACTTTCTTTTTACCACATTTAGCTGATGGTGATCGCTTCATTAAATATAATCATCCTTCCTTTTCTTTTTTTTTTTTTTTGATCCATTGGAGGTGGGCCGGTCAGGAACCAGCACCCACCTAAGAACACATGCAATTTGGGCCGAAGCCCCCGACGAGTATCCCAGCAGCCCATCCCGCTCACATAATCATCCTTCCTTTTCATTTCATTGATTAGGCTGAGGACTGAGGTTTGACTCTACATTTATCTTCAAATAATGACTAGGACAAAAGCAGAAAGGAAAAGAAAGGGCAATGGCACAAAATGGAGAAGATGTTCGGTCAGTCAGGCGGTCCGACCATTAAATTTTTCCGGCCAGTCCATCAGAACAAACATGCACACGTCTCATAGTAGAAAGAGGTCTTTCGGTATAAGTTTAAAATTGTTACACGTGGCATCACCTGTTAGAACGGAAAAACAACCCTAATGGTCTGACCGTACAAAGGAAGACCCGCCCTACAAAAAGAGAGTAATAATGGAAATGGAAAGGTAAAAGAAAGTGTTTGAAATTACCTTTGACGGCATTGAATAAATAAAAATAAATGAATAAAATAATAACGGCCGTCTCCCTCAAACGTAACTCACAGCACCTTGCCAAAAAAAAAAAAAAAAAAAAAACGTAACTCACAGCAACGCGGGAACCAGAGCTGAGCTTTTCACTTTGCGATTTGCAAAATTTCTCCCATTTATTAATTCCTTTCTTTCTCTTCCATCGTGCCGGCCTCTACTCTCTCTCTCTCTCTCTCTCTCTCTCTCTCTCTCTCTCTCACATTTCATGTCTCCTAATAAAGCTCGAGAATCTTCCTCTGCACCAGAAATTCTCTGCATCTGGATTTACCGTTTGTTTGCGGAGCTGCGAATTCTAAATTAATGGCTTCTCCGTCGTTGAGGTCTTCGTCAACGACGACAGCGGTGGCCACGGCGCAGAGTAACAATGGCGGAATTGGAAGGTCCGAGAGGCAGCAAGTCCATCCCACTCGACAAACGACGTCGTCTGTTCGCTCCAAGCCGGCGTCTTCTTCAACCTCAAGGCGCTCCGTCACTCCCACTTCTCGAATTCCCTACTCGAATCCCGAGTTTCAACAAGGTCTCTATCTATCTCTTTTTGGTAAATTAATTTTCTTTTAATTAAAATTTTGCGGAAAATTTGAGAAATTGGGTTTTTGCAACAGATGGTGGTAGAGTGAGGGTTGCGGTGAGAGTTCGGCCGAGAAATGCGGAGGATCTCATTTCGGATTCGGATTATGGAGACAGTGTTGAGGTCCAGCCAGAGGTGATTATTCAACTCGGCCATTTTTTACTTGAAGCATTTTCAGTTAAAAATTAAAAGTTACATTCTTTGTTATCACTCTTTTGTAGCTGAAGCGGTTAAAGTTGAGGAAAAACAATTGGATGTCTGAATCTTACAGATTTGATGAAATTTTTACTGAGACTGCCTCTCAAAATCGTGTTTATCAAGTGGTAGCAAAGCCCGTAGTTGAGGTAAATTCTCAATGCTTCTTTCTATTGCCATTTATGGTTTTAATTTGGTTAATTTGAAACTTGAAACCGATCTGCAGAAGATTTGGTTGCCCATTTTAATTGAGTAGAATCAATTTTGATTTACTTGTGCAGAGTGTATTGAATGGATATAATGGGACAGTCATGGCTTACGGTCAAACTGGGACTGGGAAAACTTACACACTTGGCAGGCTGGGTTATGATGATGCATCGGAGCGTGGTATTATGGTTAGAGCTTTGGAGGACATAATTTCGAGTACAGCTCCTGCTTCTGATACTGTGGAAGTTTCATACTTGCAGGTGGGTAGTCTATAATGCAGCAATATTACCATTTATGTTTGCGTTTCTTGTTTGTTTTGATTCGAAAGTATTGATGAAAGGGCCATTGTTCTTACTGAAATTTACTGTTTAAGTGTTACCTATTCCACCACGGAAAAGGTTTTTTCTTTTCACTACGGCATGTTAAACTTTAATTGAGAATGTTTCATTTCTTGAATTGTCTACTAGTCTGCTAAAAGTTTGGAATGAAATTGAAACATTGCAAGTCTTATAACAATTAATGGAAGTTATGGAAATTCTGGAGATGTAAACTATCTGAAGATGAGTTGAAAGTGTATTCATGTTACTATTATATATCTTGGATGATTGCTCGTTTCATTAGGAACTGTTTGGTTGCTCCAGCTGTACATGGAATCTCTACAAGATTTGCTTGCACCAGAGAAGACTAATATTCCCATTCATGAGGACCCCAAGACCGGTGAGGTGTCACTTCCTGGTGCTTCAGTAGTAAGAATTAAAGACCTTGATCACTTCCTACAACTGCTGCAAATTGGTGAGGCAAATCGGCATGCAGCTAACACAAATCTAAACACAGAATCTTCTCGTAGTCATGCCATTCTCATGGTGGGTCTCTTGTAGGATTTGAATATATCGATTAATGTTTTCTTTCAGAACTTTTGCACAATGATGATCTCAACTTATTCCTCTATCTTAATTTTTTTTTATGTTTACAGGTTTTTGTTCGAAGATCTGTGCAAGAAAAATCTACAAATGAGATCACTTCTCAGGAGAAAGCCTCTAGAAACGGCTTACCTATAATTCGAAGAAGCAAGTTGCTCATTGTTGATCTTGCAGGATCCGAAAGAGTTGATAAATCTGGTGCGTCCTCAACACTGTACACCTGAACTAGTACTTTAAGATTGCATGTCCACCATGTATTTCTCCTTTATTTATAGATTATTGGCATTTTCTTTTTACTCCTTTGTAATAATTCTTTTTAGGACCCAACACTGACCATCATAAATTTGCACTTGAACTTGAGATGTTGCTGTTTTGGGTTCTTCAGTGTCTTGGTTTGGAAGCATTAGCTGTATATGAACTAAAAACTTAAAACAATCATAACATATATCCTTTTTTTTAATAATTGGTTTTTGTCAGTTGTAAGATTTTGACGTGCTATCTTGGTTTGATGGCATTATTATTCCTGCATCTCTTGACTAATTTCTCATGTTGCAGGCAGTGAGGGCCACTTGCTTGAGGAGGCTAAATTTATTAATCTTTCACTCACTTCCCTTGGGAAATGTATAAATGCATTGGCCGAAAACAGTCCACATATCCCCACCAGAGATTCCAAGCTTACAAGGTTGCTACGTGATTCATTTGGAGGTTGTTCCAATGTATTTATATATTCTTCTCTATGTTTTGAATATCCAACTATGCCATAGAAGTAGCAATATTCCACTTAGACTTAATAGTGTTATTTGATATGCATTATTGGTTTGGTGTATCATTTGGTCATTCACTAGACTTTCTTATGTAAAATACATAAGAATTTTTCCTTTGTTCATGAGACACCAGTGATTAGATTACATATTCTCACTGTTTGGTGCATAATATATAGTCTATATTTGCTTCCATGTTGTGCTCCTTTTATTTTAAATATTTTTCTTACTGAAAATGCATTTTTCTGATCAAACCGAAATAGGCACAGCGAGGACATCACTTATAATAACGATTGGACCATCAGCGCGACATTATGCAGAGACCAGTAGCACAATAATGTTTGGACAACGGGTAAGCCAGATCAGAAACTGTAAATCTACTTGCATTCTCTCTCTCTCTCTCATCAAATTGATATTTCAGTCTCTATAATTGTACAGATAAAAAGGTTTATATATCTTGATGAAAACTAGCAATAGTCTGCGTTACTTGCAGGCACCTTGTTTTTCATTGACTAATAAGTATGTCTTTGTTATTAAAAAGAGTTGGCAAGTGTAGTATGCATCATTATCTTCTTAAATTTTGTTGGATGGTATATTTTCTTTAATAAATTCCTAAGCGGAATGGAATAGTGTGGCCTAATTTGATTTTAAAATGTTAGAACTTAATAGCCGTGCCTCCACGTTTGTCAGTGGCCTGGTCAAATAAGTCCAGGCCATTTTTTTTTCCTGATAGAAATAGTCGATGATAACTAGCCAAATTAGTTGGTCTTGTCTGGCTTTAAGAACACCAATTACCACTCTATCCATAGAAGGCCGCAGTGTGTGATGTAGAATCAAAGTAGAAATTTTCAAGGAAAGAAAGACAGGAGAGGGATAATAGAAGATGAGAATCAAGGGAAATGTGGGCTTTAATTCATTAACCTTGTCTGTTTTAAAAGTAATGCAGTGGCTTACTTATAGAGGCTATACCAAGGAAATAAGCAACTGGGATGAAAAAAAGGCTAAAATTTAATGATAATTTATGGTAACCTTCATATATGGCTGAACTGAGTTGCCATGTCAATTCAAGTATCTGTTTTGGTTCCATTCTTTTAATATTTCCAACTGCTAATACCATGCAACAAGTTGCACATTGATTTTATTGGTTATACCAGATTAAATGTCTCTTGTTTCTTTTGCAGGCAATGAAAATAGTAAACACGGTAAAACTTAAAGAAGAATTTGATTATGAAAGTCAATGTCGGAAGCTTGAGAGCCAAGTAGACAATCTTACTGCAGAATTTGAAAGGCAACTGAAGTTGAGGGACAGTAAGAAATATGAATTGGAAAGACAGCTGACAGAGTGTCAAGACTCTTTTGCTGAGGCCAAAGAAAATCTGATCACAAGGTCTGAGGTAGTTGCCTCTCCTATAAACCATTTGGAATTCGGTTGATGAGATAGTGGTCATACAATGAGGGTTGTGTGATTGTATTCAAGTCACATTTGAGTCAGTTGGCACATCAATAGTTAAGAGATTTTTTTTCCCCTCCCTCTGATACCTTATTCATGCTTGCAGTTTTTGGAGAAGGAAAATACTCGTTTAGATTTGGAGATGAAAGATCTTTTATATCAATTGAACAGTCAGAAAGAACACCATGATTTGATGCATGGTAAGGTGGTACAGCTTGAAGCAAGTTTGGAACAGGGCAAGGTATTCCTTTTTTGAGATCGAATGCTTGTTTCTCTTGTATTTTCATTTCTTTTATCATCACTATTTATCTATTAGTTTTCTGGTCATTATCTATATTAGTGCTACCATTCTTGTGCAATTTTTTTCACTAATTCTTTGCACACATTCCAAAAAACTTAGTTTTTGGGTATAATGGTAACCAGAAAATTTCATAATAGACTAAAAGCAGGAGTTACAAGCTCATAATTGTGTTGTTCTCATTATCTATTTTGACCTTTATGAGCAGAAGATTTATGTTGTTTTTCTGACTGTTAGTAGCAACACCAGCTTGAAAGTTCTACGTATCAGAAAATACTAGCCGATACCACTCAGATGTATGAAGAGAAAATATCAAAGTTGATGAAGCAGCTAGAAGATGAGCATGCTCGTTCTGGAAGCACAGAGGACCAGTTAGATGCGATGAAGAAGCTTCTAACTGATGGCCAGAAGACTATTCAGGTACATTATTTAGTATCATCATAGGAAAGGGTGTGTGTTTTCATTTTTAATGTTAGCACTTTTCTGAAACATTCTTGGTATGTTCTTTTCATTGTTTTCTTGGAAAAACTAACATATGATTTCTTCTAATGCATACTTGTTCAAGATAAAGATTTTATGTTCATCCTGTTTATTTGACAATTTCAATCTTCAACCTTTTTAATTTTTTCTTTTGGTTGCAAATAATGGAAGCATTATATCTTACCACAAGTTATAGAAATATGAGCACAAAATGTAATGTTTTTTGCTTATGTAGCGACATGAGATGGAACATTCTACATATCAAAAAGCACTTGCTGACACAACTCAGATGTATGAGAACAAAATAGCCGAGCTAGTGGAGCAATTGGAAGATGAACATTCCCGTTTTGAAGATTTGAAAGAACAAGTCAATTTGGCGAAGAAGCTACGTCATCAACAAAGTTCAATGAAGGTTAACTTTATCCTTAAAACTCACTAAAGATCCCATTTTGATATTCCATGGATGAAGAGTCCAGTGTGCTTTTGGCAGCATTTAGAAAGATCTTTCTGCACATTCAGAAAACACTATTATTTCTGTGCATTCAGTACTTGATTGAATTTACCTTCGTGCAACTCCTTTCGGTACCAAAGAATATGTTTTTAAATACTTGGTATTAATACTTTAACTGTAGCTTGGAAAGTCTATTCAGTGACCATCTGCCTTTGTTAACTCTACTGCTATAATTCTCTAAATGTTGTGAAAAGATTGATTATATTTAAGACTCCTTTATACACCTATCATAATTTCCAATGTATTTATATCTATATACTTTTTTGAATCAGGGGAAGAAGGAGATTGATGAACTTAGAGTGAAGTTACAAGAAATGAATCAGCTGCACGAATTAACTGTAAACGAATTTCAGTCCTTGAAATCAGACTATTCTAATTTATCAGAAGAGAAGGTATGGTTGACATATCAAATGTGACTAGTGTGGTATTCTTTTTCGTCAATTGAAAACAAAAAAAAAGACTTTTTTTGGTCATGTAATAGCTGTTCTAGATGATAAGAGTTTAGTTTTTCAGTTTAAGTTTGAAATACTAAGTGATTCATAAATTGGTGACTATTTAGGCAAGACTAAATGAAGAACTTCTAGACGTGAAGCAAAGACTTCTAGTGGAAGAGAAGAAAAGGAAGACTTTGGATAATGAGCTGGTCAAACTAAAGAAGGATATACCGGAGAAAGAAGATGATTTTGAGGTCAGTTGTTTGTGCATTTTCAGATATCGTGTTGATCATTGCTTTATAGTGTCTTATATTTGAAATTTTCCAGGACAAGAAGTCATACATGAAGGAAAATATATATAAAGGATCTTCTGCTTTGGGAAATCCAATGGGATTACACAATTCCAATCCATCTAGGGAGTCACTATCTAGTCAGAGGGAGACACCTTCTAGTCAGAGGGCCACAATTGCAAAAATATGTGAAGAAGGCAAGATTTCTTATATACTGAAGGCGACAAAAGTTCTGGACTGCAGAACTTTGTTTTTCTTTTCCACTTTCACTTGTTGAGATATTTTGGTTGACAAGTTACTTTTCTTCATACCTTCAGTTGGGCTTCAAAAGATCGTACAACTGATGACATCTGAAGATTTAGATGTCCAAACCCATGCTGTCAAGATGGTTGCCAATCTTGCAGCTGAAGGTATACATGCACTTGCCTGTAGTTTCTAACTTTCTATATAACAGAAAGTATGTAGAGATCGCATACTTGAGAATTGAGATATAAGTACTCTAGTCCACTGGGCCACATGTGATTTTTGAATACAGTTTAGGCCCTTTGGGGAATTCAGTAACTGAAGACATAGAGTGGAATAAGGGGATACATGCATACTTTTAATCCCCTTTCCAAGGAGTTGTATGGATGCTGTACTGACCTTTTTGCCTCTTTCCCTCTGCATCTTTTACCATATATTGTTACTTCTAAGATGGTGTTTCTTGTCATGTCCTTGTGCATTGTTATTTTTATTTACTCTATAATTTCCTTGTATTAGCTTAATTCTGGAATTTCATCAAAATATGAACAGGTTAACTTGTTGGTGATCCATATTTTCTTGGATCCAAATTAAATAAAACTAAATAATTTGCCGATAATCTCTCAAGAAAAATATACAGCTTAATGTTAGATTATTTAACTATAGATTTTTATTAGCTCTAGGGTATGTGTAGATAAGAAGGATCAGACACACACCACCAACCACCTTCCTTGATAGAAGGGAACTATTTTGTTTCCTTTGCCTGGTCCATGGTACAACAAATTTCTTTCTGTATGTTTTCGGTATCAAAGATTAGAAACAGTAGAAATATTCTAGCAGATTTGATCATGCATTTACTTTAATAGTGTTAGCAATATTTGATCTTGGCTAAGATTCTTCTGTTCAACAACTCCTGTTTTCCGTTATTTGTCAGTGCTAAGATTCTTCTGTCAATGGGCACAGTTAACATAGGACCGCACTAATTAAGGTTTTCCTTTATATTCAGATATGAATCAGGAAAAGATCATGGAGGAAGGCGGTCTAGATGCTTTGCTTATGCTGTTGCAATCCTCACAAAATACAACTATTCTTAGAGTGGCTTCTGGAGCCATTGCCAATTTGGCAATGAATGGTAATCCTGATTCTTTGCACATGTAGTCAGTAAAGATATTATACTTCTCCCCTGATTTTTACTGTTCTGTTGACCTTTAGGTTTTTAAAATATTGTTTTGACTGCATGCTTATGAATATGTTGACCAATCTGATTTTGAGAAAATAGCCAACTCAAATACTTGTTGCTATCATGTAACTGCATATATGTTGACAACTACAAAACTTGGCTTTTCCTGTTATGTTGTGATCTTTTAGTAAGGTTAACTTATTCTCTGTTTCTGTTTGGACTTTATCAGAGGTAAATCAAGGCTTAATTATGAGCAGAGGTGGAGCTCAGCTATTAGCAGGGACAGCATCCAAGACAAATGATCCACAAACTCTTAGAATGGTTGCTGGAGCACTTGCTAATTTATGTGGAAATGGTAACCCTCAGATGATTTTAGAGTCCTTGTTAGAAAAGAACAGTGAATTGCATATTTGCGCATGTTTTAAGGACAAACTTTTATCTTTTCTTGTACCCAATTGCTACATTACTAATTAGCTTCACTATATGGTTTTAAGTTAGGGTTGGTTGCATACTTGTAAACAATAGTGCCTTACTAAGCATCAACATATTCAAAGTTTTATCAAACATATTTATAAATTCCAAGTTTTGTTATTTACAGAAAGATTACACATGATGCTGAAAGAAGATGGAGGCATTAAGGCTCTCTTGGGAATGGCAAGGTCTGGGAGTAGTGACGTTGTTGCTCAAGTTGCTAGAGGAATGGCCAACTTTGCCAAATGTGAATCTCGTGGAACTATTCAAGGTTGGTAGAAGTTATCCTTTTGTACCATTAGTTCAAATGTATACTGTTGCATGGTCTTGAATGTATAGAAAGTTTAACATATGCAGGACATAGAAAAGGTCATTCCCTTTTGATCGAAGATGGTGCCCTTACTTGGTTGATTGGCAACTCCAATACTACCTCATCTTCAACCAAACGCCATATTGAGCTTGCTCTCTGCCATTTAGCACAAAATGGTAACCCACCTACTGAGCTTGAGTATTTGAGGCATGGATTAACGTTTACATATATGAAAATAATGAGGACAATTAGAATTCAATCTTATTTGTGATCTAGTGTTGGTCTAAATCCCTTTTATAATTGAGGCATCCTCGCTTTTTTCATACAAAATAGCTGTAAGGGGGAGACTTGTCATATGTCCCTTCCATATCCTAAATTGATCCATTGTTTCATGCAGAGGACAATGCAAACGATTTCATATTCTGTGGAGGGCTGAAAGAGCTTGTACGAATATCAACTGAATCCAGTAGGGAAGATATCCGCAATTTAGCAAAGAAGACGTTGAGATTGAGTCCCAAATTTCAGACCGAGATCCATGCGGAATAGTAACATGTATAGATTGCAACCTATGCAGCTTTTTCTTAATTGGCCATCTGTGTACTTAACTGAAACTGGATTTTTGGACTTCGAAGGGAATGAATGGGAATGGAATCAAGGGTAGCATTGTATAATTAATTGAAAATTACGAAAAAACAAAAAGAATCAGTCTCATACAATATTCAATGCACAAAAGTTACATAGACAGCCAACATTATAAAGAAAACAAAAGGTGGCAGAATGTTTCCATCACCTTCTCCAAATAATATATGAACTCAAACAGTCGAACTCATACAATATTCAACTTACAAATTAAAACAGAATGAATCAATTTGAAAAATTCAGAGACTTGCACTAACTTAGCTCTTCGATCTGAGGAGACTTGTGAGAAGTTTCCACATCTATAGTCCCACAAAATCCCTCTCTGTGGATATTTATATTGCACTCTTTGCATTCAAAGACCAATCCTTGGCAAAGTTTACCGCACTTTTCACAAGGAAGAGTGTTGTCTCTCTTATCAAACGGAATGGGGCTCTTCCACTTAGAAACCAGGGTGACAAGGTGTTGGACATGAGCATCGTGCTTGTAAGTGCTCCCTAGCTTAACTTGTGGATACCTTTCAATAATGCAATGAGGATGACAATCAAACTCGCACTGCTCTTGGCACTGGTAGAACCAATGTGTTGGATCCCTTTTCCCTTCACATATTTCACAGTAATATTGATCTGTCTCGTGTTCAACACTAGCATAGGTGAGCTTGAGAGGATGCTCGTCGTATCGATGCCTAGCAGTTAGAGGTAACTGAACACACGAAACGCAAACATGGAAATCACATCTCTTACAACTGTAGCTGAAAAATATACTGGAACCGCAACCCCTGCAACAGACGTACTCCCCTTCTGCGTCGAGGAGGAGGCGGTGAGCATGAGACTCATGTTTAAGATCCCTCCTATTCACCCAATAAGTATAGCACTGAAGGTCAAGGTAGAAACGATTTTCACCGTTTGGCAAGGCACATGTATCACAACTGTATGCAAAGCCTTGCTTAAAGATACCACACATAAAACACTGAAACACGCCGTCAATAGAAGAAGCGCGAGAGAGGAGTGTGAACTGGTGTGGATGAAGCAGTGGGAGAAGCTTCTTTTGTGGTAATCGAGCACAGATTTTGTGGAGAAAGAAATGACATGACTCTTGTTCTTGTTTAGCACAGCTGTAAAAGTCTTGGGTGATGGTGGTGATGGGTCGGATGCAACCCTCACAAGTAATTATTCTGTCATCCTCCTTAAGCACCTGACGATGATCATTAGCAACTAAAAAATGTTGATGACTCGAGTGTTTGATCTGCCCAGGAACACCATACTCATCATCATCATCAGCAGCATCAACATCAGCATCATCAGTGGTTCTGTTTTGGTTTTCCTCTTGTTCCCGGAAGTAATCAACTGTGATGCATGTAGTGTGGGCAACATATCCGCAACATTCGTGACAAAAATAAACAGCGCGACATTTATCAATATTTGTAGAGCAGAGGTTGCAAATGTGGTCCTTGCTGGGGTAGATGTCTTCAAGGAACCAGGTTAGCTTGAGGCTGTGTTGATGCGCAGGTGTTTTGTTGAAGGGTGGTAAGGAAGCGCATTCCTTATGGACCAAGAGCTGGCAGATGCTACAGACGTAGCAGACGGTGCCACTCTTGTACTCCCCATCCCCACAAATGTCGCAAGTAAGGTGGAGCTCGGCCATTTCCTTCCGGGGGACTGCGAACTGATGCTCGTGACAGTCAATAATTTTTTGCCAATTGGAGGCACATTTGAGGTGAAGGTTGAAGTTGCATATGGAACAGTTGTAGCGGTATCTGCAAAGTTGGTTGCAGGCATTACAAAAGCAAGCTACTTTGACATTCTGAATTGTATTGAGGAGAAAAAGCGGGTGTTGACGGTGCGCCGGGTGCTGGATCTCACTGGGTAACTCTGCACATGACTTGTGGAGATTGAAACAACATTTGCGACCAGCTCGGCAAGTGTAACTAGGGCCAAGCACTGGGTCCTGGCACCCATCGCAAACGAGTGGTGGACCGGTATATTCTGCTTTCTCTTTGTCTATTTCCTTGAACATTAATGGATGCTCGTGACTGAAATGTTGAAGGGATCCGGATATCCATTTGGAAGCACATTTGACGTCAAGGACGAAGCCACATGCGGAACAACTGTAAATGAATCCGCCCCTGCAAATCTCGTCACAGGCACCACAGATATGACGGTCAAAGTATTTAGTCTCTTTGAGAACAAGCGGGTGTTGGCGGTGCAGCGGGTGCTGGCCGATCTCACGGGGTAGCTCCGCACAAGATTTATGCAGGAAAAAGGGGCAATTATTATTACTATATCTAGATATCATTGAGCAACAGTAGATAGGACCAAGCACTCGGTCGCCGCACCCAAAACAAACCTTCTCACCACCTCTTTCATCAAATTCTTTAGAGAACAATAGATGCTGGTGACTGAAATGTTCTATACAGTGTTTGTTGCTCCAATTGGAAGCACATTTGAGGTGAAGGTGGAACTTACATTTGTCACATGTGTAATAGTACCTATTGCTGAAAAGTTCATTGTTACAAATATGACAATGATACATAGAGCAATTTCTCTCGATCGAACTGGGTGTGGTAAGAATAAGTGGGTGTTTGCTGTGAAGCGGGTGCTGGATGTTGCGGGGTAGCTGTACACATGACTTATGGAGAAAGAAGTCGGAACATCGGTTGCAACTGTAGTAATTACGACCAAGCACTGGTTCCTTACATCCAGAGCATGAAACTGGTCGACCCGCTGCTTCTGCAACATCTTCGTTCAACATTAATGGATGCTTATGGATGAACTGTTCAGGTGGATAAGCCATTTTTGAACATTTGATGTCGACTTTAAAGTCACATTCGGAACATGTGTAAGAGAAGCCGCCATTGTATTCTTGGTGACAAACACCACATGCATATCTCGAACTAGTACTTGTGCCAAGAATAAGTGGGTGTTTGCAGCTGTGAAACGTGTACTTTAGAATCTCTCTGGGTAGCTCCGCACATGACTTGTGGAGAATGAATTTCTCGGAACATTGCTTGCAACTGTAGTAAGGACCAGGCACTTCAATCTCACATGCAGAGCATGAAGAGGGTCCATCTTTCGACAGCGTCTTATACCATAACGTCAATTCATGGTCATGACTGAAATGGTACATTGTCGATTTCTGCCACCAATAATTTAAAAAAAAGCAAGCGGACAGATTTAATGAGAAATCAAGCTACAGTACTGTTACAGTATTACTAATGGCGAGTAGCTAGAATTAATGAAAGACGTCCAACGAGCAATGGCAATTTAATTTCCAGTTTAAATAAAGATCGAATTTAGACAACAGAAAAGATAAAGAGTAATTTGCGCCATGCATGCATACCTCGATCAGTTAAGGAATGACTGGACCTCTGATTATGGAGTCTGGAAGCTTGCTTGCTAGAGAAATACTAATTTGTTATAATTACTAATACAAAAGATGGAGAGACATATTTATATATGCAAGTTGAGGTGTGTAGCAACACCAATTAAGAGATCAAGATATATAGACAGATAGGAAATTAAGCAAGGAAGGAATATTACTGCAACCTTTAACTAACTATATATGTCCAGTATATTGCTTTTGCTTTTATTTCCAATCCATCCATTAGTGAGCTTTATTTAAATTTTGGGTCTTTCTTTTTTCTTTCTTTGCTTTAATTGGCTTGTAGCTATTTCCTTCTTTTTATTTTTTCTTTGTCGGGATTAGACCATTAGTTAGCTTTTTTCTTTTTCTTTGTCAGGTTTAACTGAAATGCATGAAATTACGTTGATACTCTGGCTTTGGAGTCTGGATTTGCTATTTCTTATATTTACTAATAGAAAAGATGGAGAGATATATATGCAAGTAAATTAAGAGATCAAGATCGGAATACAGAACCCTTTTTAAGTCTTTAATTACATATATGCTGTTTCTTTTACTTTTATTTACAATCAGTGAGCTTTAAAAATTTGGTATTTCTTTTTTTGACCAGTGCAAGACGAATTTGCTTGATTTAGTTAGCTTTCCCTTTTTTCTTGGTTTTTTTTTTCTCTGTCGCGTATGATTGGCTTTTTCTTTGTCACGATTAATTGGCCATGTCCTTTATAGATTCTATGCCTAGCTTAATTCCCTGATAAATTTTGATACCAAAAGGGAAAAAGACAGATAGATGAAACTTATCGACCAGGGTTCTCCAACCGTCAGAACACTATTCCTAGGCTCAGATTATCGGTACATCTCGCGCACAAAACTAGTTTTGGGACTGATTTTTCCAATGAGGTTATAGCATTTTCCTTGGCACCCATGCAAAGAATCTCACAAACTTAAACATTTGATTTTCCATGAACAAATTCCAAAGGCAGTTTTTCCCAGTGGGCTATTAAAGTGAATGGAGCTGTAATGTAGTCCTAGTCTATGATCCAACTGACACTTCAAGAATCGATACAACTGATTTACAATTATTAACCACCATGAAAATTTACATTGGCTTTCAGTTCTTTATAATCAAACTAAGCATATTGAGTTCTTGCACAATGGGAACATAGATACACAAAAAAAATTATTGCTACACATCAACAAATCATAGAAACAGAAACATCAATGTCGCCCACGTCAGTAACAGTACCACAAAAAATTTGCCACAACATAGTTCCCCATGTTGAGTGGCAACTTCCACAAAATTTGCTTTTGTAACTGCTTTTGCTGCTTCCACCGTTTCGAGAAATAATGGCCAACACTTTACACGCTTGTCAGCACCTTCTTCCAGAATCAATCTTGATGAACAAATAATAAATCCAAAATGTAAAATAGGAAATACTAATGGGACAGAATCTCTGATACGCGATCTTTTGCATCCGCTGGAATCTCCCTACCCGGTACCTGGACCTTTAGAAGATTTGCATACCTGTCAGAGAAATGAAACACGTTATTTAGCAGCTACTCAAACTACTCTAGCTGGGGTATATAGGCAGCAGAGATGTATTGACTAACTCAGCAGCTGCAAACAAGTGCTCATGCTCCGTGATGAAGGCAAGCAAGGCCTGCAAAAAGGTAGAGAATATTATTAATGATCTCTGTTGGAAATGCAGAATTTAAACACGATAAAAGAAAATTTCAATTCAAAATGACTTGCCTCAAATGGCATGTTTAAAAGCTCATAGTACGTTCGGACATGATCTAGTCTCTGTTGTACACCTTCACTGTTAATTGCTGGGATAGCAGCCAGTGCCTGCAATGCCAATAGTGAATATGAAAAAGGTGCAACCGTTGCTCTCAATCAAGTTCAAACTCATAAAACCGCATCTCAAACTCTCAGCAATAAGTCTTCCCTTTATAAGTGGAACGTCCTGAGTTGGTCTCAATCAAGGACAGCAGCCAGTTGTATAATTTGAACATAATAATAATAATAATATACTAGGTCAATCCTCTAGAGGATGCCAAATGCCACAAGGGGTAAGGGTGGACACTGCCAAAGAACAGGACTGGTTAAAAGCTGGTGCCGGTTTTTCACCGAATATGTTTTGGGCTTATTACTGAGATCCCTTTTCTTACAGTGGAGAAGTGCATTTCTATTGCGCATTGTCAACATAAGAGAAACAAAAGTAGTTATAGCATGCAGTTCATCAAATCTTCCCCAGCTCTCCATCCGTTGTACATGAAAGACGATCAAACTTCCCAATTTATCATACCTTCTAGAATGAACTTCACTGACTCTAACAATGCTTCATTACAAGGGTATTGAGCTTGTGTATGTCCTACAAAATCTTGTTTCATTCTAGTATTCTACTGTTTAAGACACGAAATACTTGGAGGAAAATTTTAAGACAAGAACTACTTGTTCACGGAGTGAAGGTTTGACATAGAGCCAGCATAAGCAAATAGGTCAAGCAACAAGGAAACGTACTGAGCATACACATTACGTACAAGAAAATAACTTACCTGTTCCAGTGCAATTGAATTTCGACATATCTGCTGAACCCCAAAAAGATTAATGCATTTCATATCAGCCAAAGCCTGTTAAGATTGCATATCTATTATAAGAAGTGAACGAGAGAAATAAACTGAATGCTACAATATACAAAACACACACACGCATACACACACACACCTGAAACTACAGTATGGAATACCAGCGTAGAGAATTTCATTAATGACCTAACAAAAAATTGTATACAAAGTACAAACCTTGATGGATGCATTTGCTGCAACGCTACAAATCCCACCAAATATGTAATTCCGCTTCACTCCCGAAACAAAAGGTGCCATCTCATCATCCCGACGTGTTATCTAAGGATAAAGAAACAAAATAATACGTAAGGACTACTTCTGAGAGCATGTGGCACCAATCTGCCAAATGCTGGAAATGAATGTACTAACTTGTGCAGTCAGTGAAATAATGAAGTCATCTGGCTCTTCAGCATCCTGGTCTTCCATATATTCCCTATTTGTCATTTCCTGTTTAAACCACAATTTTCAGTCAGACAAATGTTACAGGACACTTCCAACAGGTATCAATCTCAAACTAGACTGTTTTGAATCTACATCCCACATACCTGCATATGGAAAATTGTCTCCAATTGCATCTCAACACGTAAAACCTTAAGGCAGTCAATTGCCAATTTTCTATACTCATCTGCAAAAGATGCCAGATCCCTAGCAGGAACACTACTTGTTCGCCGGTGACGGTTCTTGCCACTATCTTCTACTTGATTTGGAGAATTAAACGTCGTCTCTCCAAGCCTATATAATGCATTACAATTATGAACCATTTTAAGCTATCATAAATTGCAACCAAAATGATAAAAGGCAAATACTTATGAATATCCCATTTGACACCAAAAACAGATATGTTAAAATAAATGGGCTTCTGAAAATGTAGTCTACAGAGAACAATTATGAAACTGCCCTATAAAATGATAAATATGGCATAGAGAAGTATTACAAAGACAGGACTTCCCATGTTAACTATTCCGAAATAAGGAGAAGAGAAGAAGGTGAACCATCGAACTTCAATATTTAGAGAAAAATATAATAACTTTTGAATTCTATGTTTTTTTTTTCCCAAAAAAGTCATTATCTCAAGGATCTTCCATAAGCATACATGTTGTGGTGGGTACCTGGTTAGTCATTGATACAACTTCAGTAGAGAAAATTTGCTAATTGTCTTGACGGTGCTTTAGCGAAGCAATCTTTGTTTGTTTTTTTTTTCCCTCTTTTGGATTAGACTTTATAAAGTCATCTAATTTAAGGCTCTTAAGAACCTCGTTTACTGTACTCCTAAGAACTCTGTGCATGAATGGGTGAAAGCTCAAACTTCTACAAACAGTTTGTTTGTATTCATAGCAACGTAAGTTTTCGGAAATACATTTCCATCTTGTTGGGAAGAAAGACAATATCAAACAATTTTATTTGCATACTGCTAACAAAAGTAGATGCATGATTGTTCTCATGAAAACTTAATACCGGATTTCGAAAATGCAGCTAAGCAATCATGGTGTTGGGACAGAATCATATCATTTGCACAATAACAATCCATAAGTCTCAAATCCCACAACTCATTGCCAAATGAATAAAAACATGGGGCTCCAAAATAGGATCTTGATACTTCTGGCTTAAACTAAAAAGTTTCACGCTTTCAAGTAATCCAGAATGAATTCAGGACTGCAATCAGATGAGGGAACTTACCTTTCAATAGATTCTGCAACATACTCCAATGAATCACTGAGGGAAGCCAGCAATATAAGCTTGTTGTCATCACGAATTAGATTATCCTATGAGACAGTGAAAAAATAGCGTCAATTCATAATCTTAATATTGAAGGAATTGCTCACTACTTCATTAGCAACTTGACTACTAACAATACATGAAGACAAGTTAAGTCCGACATCTTCGAGACTTCGACTAAGAAAAAAAAAAACATGTAATCACTGAAGTAGAAGGATACCTGCTTAATAGGTGGCAAATTCAACAATAACTCGCTCAGTTCTAGTTCAACCTCATAACTTTCGGCATTTGAAGCATGGGTTTCTATGGTTGACTGCCCAAACGCATTTGGTAAATATGCACTCGCAGGATCAAGTCGCATCAATTGCTCAATATCATGTCTGCCAATGAGCATGTAACTCTGCTTCTCCAGAACAGCCTGCATAAATACCAAAAATGTGAATGAAATTATAAAGGTACGCATTTTCTATGGTGTGATGTGAAATCTGTGGGGGTTAACTATCATTAGTAGTATCTGTCAGGGGGTACTGATTTGAAAATTATAAGGGAAGAACTTATAAACTGACAGGATGCGGATATTAATGTTGACAGCTATATATTAGGGTATGGTTGGAAACAATGCATTGTTTCGTTCAAAGTTAAGAGAAAAGATTTACTTTGTTTATTTTTAGGTGGCGGTTTAAGTTTGAACTCTACATTTCCTCCCTCATGGAGGCAAAAGATAGCAAATGGCTACACAGCTGGAACTACCAATTCAGAAGAACATTAAGAATTCAAGATTAACATAAAACCTAAACAACAATTAGACATAAAAAAATTAAGGAGAAAAAAAGAATATTAACATAACTAAAGAAAGATAATGGTGTCTTAAGTCAAAAGAAAAGTGAAAAATATTCTTGCCTCCATGTATGAGGTCCGGCATCTTTCATAGGTTCGCTCAAGGAAAGTTTGCACATACTTCACAAGGTCACCAGCAAATTTAGGCATAGCTTGTGCCCAACCAAGCACCTAGAGTAAATGATTTAAGAAAATTATTCATCCATATATTAATAATAAGGTTAAATAATCATCCAGAATGGAGCAGAGAAACAAAGCTTTACTCTCCACAACCTAGTCAGTTGACATGTTGGACTGACAACTAGTGTACTATAATTATCAGAAGAAGCAAAAGCTAAAACTTGCCTCTTTTGCTAGAAAATCTATGGCCAGAAGTCCCTGTAAGACAGGACGACCCTTCTCAATTGAAGGAGTATAAGAAGCAGCAGCATGCGCTCTTGGCCGGAATGCAGCCGGACCTATAAGAATGCTCCCAAAAATTAGAAATTTTTCTTACAAAGGATCATCCCAAGAGCCAGGTCATATGGGTCGTTCCTTAAAGACTGAAAACCATAACAATTACACCAACATACTCATCATTATACAAATTTTTAATATATAGACTAGATTGCAAAATGTAAAAACTAAACATGCTGCAGGAGTTCTTTTAAAGATTAAGAGTAAATAATAATTTTATTTCATTAAGATGAATAAAAATGTCGGGGAAGTTAAGAGTTTATGCATTCCTTTTCCTCCACACCTTTCTGGCTCAGTGACTGCTCTATCATGGTGGAGGAGTGATGTTTTGTTTCTGTGGGTAAGTTTATTCTTTGATGACTTGTATTCTGTTGTTAGATCACGGCGCTCAGTACTGTTTCTTATTATAACTTGTTCTAGATTTCTTATTCACACATTTTTTTTTGTTACATTGGAGGGGATCGAACCCCTGACCTACCCTAATCCTAACCCAATTTCCCACCCTCCCTCACCACTTGGGCTAACCCCTGACCTACCCTTTCTCATTCACACATTGTACATAGGTTTCTTAAAAAAAAAAAACAAACATAATTGCATGTTAATGCAAGCAACTGGAAGAAACAAGTTATTTTAGAGTAATTAGTTATAGAACTTGCTTGATATAGCTTGCTGTACGCCTTTTCTGTAGTCTACAAACATCGTTGGTAAGAAATGGTCCTTCACAAAGTTCTCCACAAAAGCCAGCAACCCATCATTACTGCAGGTACAGAAGTCGGTATTACAATTTTTTCCAATAAAGCAAACAGAGAGAGGAATTGCAACATCCAAATCCATGACGATAAAAACAGAAGGAAGTTGATCAAGAAGGTGAACCAATACACCTGTGGTCATTATCAAATCAAACAGATCATATAACCAGTAGATTCTCTAATCCTAAGCATTACCAACTTTAAACAGAAAGAACCCAAACAATGGATCACAAGAATTGTGACATTGGCAGATAGCAAATTCCAAACCCATATACCTCCCACATAGCCCTTGAAATATTCAACACCTTATAATTCTGACCAAGAAGAATACATCTTTTTGCTTGGGTGCTTAACCATTCAAAAAAATAGAAACTTAGAAACCAACGCATAAAATTTCTCAATCTTTTTCTTTGTCCAAAGTAAAATTCCTCCCAAACTAATCCCTTAGACAGATATCACAGGTTGGAGGGGGGGGGGGGGGGGGTGTGGGTGAGGGGTTTAATAAAGCAAAAGTTAATAGAATCAATTCCACTGCATATTAAACATGAAGTTATATGTATAGAAACGGAGAGTAACATGGTTTCGAGGCTGACCTTAGCTGGGAATACTTTTTTGGAAGCATAGAAGCGACCTTATCCGTAAACTGTAGAGCACAGAGTCAGAAAAAGGACAAAACAAGAAAACACTACACAGACGATAGATCTCACATTAAGAACGCGATTAAGAGCATATTCTAAACTCGAGCAAAAGTAAAAGGAACAAGTCTACAACCTGAATAACAGGCCGGTATATAGATGCTGCTAGATATATGCCTTGCTCAGGCAAGACAGCTGCAGACCCATAACCTTCTTGTAATACATTTGGGCTCTTTCTACTCCAGCCTTGACGAATGAGATCAACCCCTGGAGAATGAAAGATGCAGGCCACCATAAACATATTATTAACCAATAACAATGTAAACCACAAAATGATGAAAATTGAAACCTTAGACCTGACACAGGTACAACAGGGTGAAGTGATGGGTCCTAGTAAAGTTGCAATATTAATCTCATTCACATTCACTAAAACCATCATTCACAGAAAACTGCATATAAATCTACATAAACCTTATCCATCTATCAAGGCTGACTTTTAATGGGAATAGGTATAGTATATTTAAGCACTGCTAGTATGTGGGTGTCTGTGAGTCTGTCTGAAGAAAAGGTACCGCAGGAGCAAAATCTACCATACCTTGGTTGGGAATAGAAATAGTAGCATCTGTGAAGCGAAAAGCAAAGGTAAGACCCTCTTCTGCACCCTCCCTGTAACCCATCATCAAGAAAAAATTAGCCTAAGTCCATAGAAACAAATAAAAAAGCAGATATATGCTTCAGAGTAAGAAAAGGGGGCTAAATGTGGAAAATGCCATATCAGAGCAGAAAAAAAAAACTATTTGGCATTTCTAGTAACTAAAAAGTTTTCTGCCAGTAGCAAATGTTTCATGCTGCAACCCGAGGATTGGTTACGAAATGAAGAAAACCCACAAATAAAAGTAGTCGGGTAAGTATCTAATATTAAGAAATGTCGAGCACTTTTAAATTATTACAGATAAAAGTAGTCAGCAGAATCCATTTCAAATTGTGCACCTTGGTGAGTTATCACCACAATCACAACAATTACTAAAATACTCAACCACCTCTAAATAATGCGGCTATTACAAACCTACCATAGCAGCTTGACAACTCCACCATAAGAAAGCAACCCATGACCCCCGACACCGCATATCCTACAAGCAATCCCATTTGAACCTAAAATTTCCTAAAGTCACCAGAGGCTAACATCACGCCTTGAAAATCAAAACAAAATTGGAAGAGAAAGTAAATCCCCCAGCCCTGCTCCTCCCCTCCCCTCAAAGCCCTAGGCCCATCAAAGCCTAACCATGCCATTGCTGGCTATGGTGGCCCTGTTCTTCCTCTCTTTTTCTTTTTTGTTCTCATTCTCAGAAAAAAAAAAAAAGGATAAAAAATTGATGACAGGTAAAGAGTACTTTGACCAAAAAAGTTGGGTGGGTCTAATAATATAAAATTTTGGGAAGTAGAAACATCCCTGCTAGAATCAACACTGCCAAAGCCACTGTCTCCGCCATTTTCGTAGTATAGCAACCACAATATCAGTGCCATTTCAGCAATTTAGTAAACGCGTTTCAACCACTTAAATAAATCCATAAACTACAAGAGAAACACCACCTAACTGATGCATCACTGTTGCAACCAACCCATCCCCCCCCCCCCCCCCCCCCCCCTCTCACACACACACACCACATCAACTCTTCCACTGTTCAACAAATAATGCCCAAAACCAAGTCCAACCATAAACAAACGTTACCCTTCAGGTTCCTAGATCCCTACATATTGTTCCCAAGTGCCACCCAAAAAACACAATAATAGAAAGAAAATTAACAAAATCTAAATTTCCAAAAATCATATACTATAATTTAAGGTACAGTATATTATATGGTTAGATGGAAGCAAACTAAGTTTACTTGCCTCTTATCTTTGGAAGGGGCCTTGCTCGCAAATCTAGCTGTTTGTACAGCAGCATCTGCAGATGCAGCTTCAGGAGTTGACCGCAGAATCTCACAAATAAGTTGCTGGCATTCACTCTTAGCACATATGAAAAGAAAAGACAAAAGGAAAAGATATGAAAGAGGTCTTTGGACTTACATACCACAGGTTTCCTTTTAAAGGATTCAAAAGATTAAACCATCCGGTAATTTAGTCATAAGAAATTAAAGCAGATTTAATACCTGTAAGACTGTCAAGGAAAAACCAATGCTGTAGCCTCCAGTAACTTGAGATGATTCAGAATCGGGATTACAATTTACGTCTGTTAGCATTGATTTTGGGGTGTTCATGTCTACTTGTTGAGAGGACTTTAATTCCAAAAGCTCCCCAACAACAACATGGTTCTCTAAACAATTATACAAATGAATTCAGTTTCAATGTCATAAAAACAAATGTAAACTTAAGAAACAGAGATAAGAAAAACACATTAGAATTGAAAACGAATCTCACCAAATATCCGAACAACAGCATCCAAAATCGAATTAAGAAGATCTTTTGCCGCAGCCTGTGCTTTCCCCGCAGGCGCCATCACAGGTGACACAGGGCTCGCTGCCAATAAAGTTCCAGCTAGTGATATCCCATTCTGATGCTTCTGTTTTGGCAACTGATAACTTTCTAACTGTCCCTTCATGAAATGTAGACCCGAAGTAGCAGCTCTGGCACCCTGTCCAATGCCAGACCTCGAAGAATTAACTAGTTCAGAATGAGTTTTAATCTTGGATGTGATAATATCATGAAGTGTAGGTCGCAATCTTTGGCTGTCATGAGGAAGAACACAATATCAAAGAAGTTGTTGATAAGTCATCTTGTAAAAACAGATAAGACAAAGAACTACCATAATTAAACCATATGAGAAGAGTAAGCCAGCCAGACACAAACCATATCATAGCGCCAGCAGCTGCAACTTTCCTAAGCATGCAAAGGCACTCAACCATGGTCTGCAAATACTTGACATGAAGTGGAGCATCACTTTTCTTGATTGTTTCCTAAATCCAAGTATAACCCAAAACTTTCAGAACAGAAGAAGAGAAATTCATCAAAAGTAAACGTGAGATGTGATTATTAACAGTTCTCATACAAGAAATTCATCCGGAGTGGAATACTGGAGCCATGTTGGCATTTGATGAGGAACAATTTTGACATCACCGTTGACCCTAGCTGATGCTGTATGCCCATCAGAGTTAGCTTCATCATGCAGTTCTAGAGTACCCTCCTCGTCAGGACCATCAAAAGAAGAACTGAATTGATAAAAAGTCCAGAACTTTAGACAAGTTTACCAAGTAGAAACTGAAATAATAACATTCAGAACTCATAATCTTCTGTAAATGAGTGTAACTCAGCAATGTGAGGTCTAGAGTTTTAGATTTTCAATCGATCGGAGAGAGAATAGCAAATGGATATAGATGATCATGACAGACCTATCCAGAAGGAACTGCCTGCTAATTAGTATTGAAAAACCAAACTAACCAATTTAATGAACTAGAACCCTTTTCCAAATTTCAAGTACTAGTTTCAACAGGAATTAAGCAACTATGTCTTTATAAGAAGTAATTTCGCTCCAACAAATCAACCATGTGGGACCGTATAACTTAATTGTTACCCATATTAGACATATATTATCCTGATGAACATTAAGACTTCTTTCATACACCTCCAGGAGGATTTTACTTTTGAGAAAGAAACTCACTGCATAGAAAATGCAGCTGCAGAAAAATGACAAGTAAGAAATATGGGACATTTGAAACATAATAAGATACCTTGATTGAAGAGGAAAGTAAAACGAACAATGATACCCCAAACAATAAACATAATAACAGTTTTAACCAGTTACAGATAACTCTTCTTACCTTCCATCAACAGAACCCGCCCTATATGATCCATCTCCATGAATACCAAACTGATTGTCAGCTTTTAACAGCCTGGTTCTTCGAGACAGGGATTGTGAACTACTCATCGAAAAGACGACGGCTGTGGTGGTTGGTACCTCATCTTCCCTTTCATGCAAGCTCAATGCAGCAGAGCTACAGAATAGAATTGTTGAAAGGGCAAAATGTATGAGAAATAGCTTTTAAGAATGTAGCACTTTGTGACTGGAAAGATAAACAGATCCAGCAAATTTTACCCATCACCCCAAGTACCCAAAGAAAAAAACAAAAAGGATGCCCCCAAAGGGAAAAATTTCAGTCTCAAAATCACCATAAACCATTTTCTGAGTCCATTAGATAGAAAGATACTTACTCTAGGTTAATACGGCACCGAAGAAAAACAGAAAATATTAATATATACTTGCATTTGGTTTGGTAACTATTATTCTGATCTTTGGGGAGGGGGGATTTGAACTTGGGATCTCGTTCAACATTATGGATAGAATTACCACTGGTTGAGGACTTTAACTTCTCTTTGAATCCGCCAAAATTTGGAAGAAAAAGCTCGAGAAGAAAACTTAAGAGGTTTCCACCTTCTCATGTTCATTTCCATTTTAAAATCAAACAGGAACAAACCTCAGGATTTTCATTATTATTTTTTTCACTCTTGTTTATTGGTAAACCACAAATAGGTTGATGATACGCCTGAGGAATTCAAGAAGTAGCATGCAACAATAGCAGCAGCATCGACAACTATTAGTACACCCAAATGAATTGGTACAAAAATGGTAACCACTAGATTTCAATTAAATGCCGGGTGTCAATCACCACAAAACATCCCAACCACCGCTTAAGTATGCAAATCAACAGAACAGTCTTAAAGTAAAAAATTGTTTCTTATCTGAAAAGTGCTACTGCCAGACCGATGCTACCGTACAGGAAAGTACACAAAAAGAGAAGAACTCCAAAGATCAGTAAATACCTATATTCACCCTTGTTATAGAGATGAGCGTGTAAATCCTCTAGCACTTTATAGAACAGAACTCCTCTCAACTTTGTTAACTCAGAGCGAACATCTTGAAGGGCACCAACCTGGGCCAGTAATTATAATTACCGATTCATAAACAAATCACCAAAAAGGTATCCTTTTAAATATTCCCAGCCAATGCAAAACTGCATCAAGCAAACGAAACATGAAAGGAAAATGGAAGAGAAAAGATTGAAAGCATGAATTTCTACTTAGCTTCTGTTCTGATGCTCTTAAACAACTTTTAGAAAGAGAAAAGCCCCAAACTTTTAAAGACTCATCAGCCAGATAACAATGCAATATGTATTAACATCAAAAAAGTTGTCGCCAGGCCTTCCAGTGCAGAGAATATCCCAATCATAGGAGAGAAAGAGAAGATGACCATGATATTGGATGATAAAGGGGGTCAAACCTTGACAATGGACTGGTGGAGATTATTATACTGTTTTAGGATCTAGGATTTTGAGATATACATACTAGAAAGTTAACCTTCAATGAAGCCACCATAAGAGAAGGGAAAAAATTTCTGTGAAATGATTGCTAAAGGAAAGGGTTGATAAACCTACCGTTTGAAGCCCCTCACGTTCAAGCATCAACATTGATTGAACATGAAATTGAACTGCGGCATAATACTGCTTTTCGGAAATGAGCTTCTCTATACGAGCTGGAACCTGAACCACATTTTGAACAGGATATGATAGATCTTTCAGAATTTCCACATTCATGAACTGCAAAATGATGCATTTGGGGCAATTTTTTTGCTAGTACTTCAGTGGCAAGGTGTGGTTACTAGACAATAGAGATGTATCAAAGCATATGTATGTGTAGAATCTGCAACTATAGCGTCAATTCATGAGTTTTAAGGTCATAGAGTGACTGTATGTGTGGGTCTGTTAAATCTGACTGGAGTGCTAACTAATGAGTTGTAAGGCCAAAGTGTGTGCATGTGTGTGTGTGTGTGTGTGTGAGAACAATTCATTAGTTGTAAGGTCAGGGTAAACATATCCAGGCATATCAAATTGCACATGCAAACATGCATGCATGGTCATGAATTATATTTATGCATTACTAATATGACTTTAACAATGAAACTAACATTGAGCCTGATATGGCCTGAAGACAGGAACCAAGATGGCACAAACCTTAGATATTCCCTCAATTTGATCTAATAGGGAGATTATGTGGCGCAATGTAACCGACCGGTACCATAACTGATGCAGTTGTTTATTGCGGGCACTAAGACGCTTTTTTGCTTCAGCCAAATCGACCTTTAAGACACCAACATTTTCAGTAGATTCGCTGAACAACCGTAAGATCTGGAAGAAATTGAACAAAGAGTGAGAAAGTAACATTTATTTTCGTTTCTTCACCCAAAAATAAAAATATTGTTTGCTTTTGGCCTAAACCAGCACTACACTATAACAAATATACTCAAACCAGAACAGCCAGCGCAACATGGAACCAAGCAACAAGAAAATTAAGAAAACAGCCAAGCAAGACATAACTTCCTAACAGATAGCAGCTTCCTAATCAAGAGAGGGCAGTTTCTCAATTCAGAAAACACCAACGCCCTAATCAAAGACTAGATTCAAGCCTTGTTCCTAAGGAAATCCAATGGATCCCCTTCCTCAAAGCCGAAAATCAAACTGTTTCTATCAGACCAAACCACCTAAAAAATTTGTAGCACAGAACACCTAAGCCTTTACCAACCTCCAAAAGCACAACACATTTCAGCAGATAAAAATTATAAGAGAATGGTAGCACCTAAGTTAGCAATCTGAGTTTCTACCACGATCTCAATGCCACTGAACAAGGAAGAAAAATGGAAAAAGTGATCGATGCTTTCAGCTGCTCCTTTACACATAGTACACCACTGAGGTGAAGGTAAACATAAATCCTTTTCCATTGAACGACCTCACTAGTATTTATAATTCACTCTCCCAAGAGAGCAATCCAAGAAGAAATTGTACCTTGGGAGGTACTTTAGTTTTCCATATCTTAAAGCTGGATTGAAAGTGAGTCAGCGTGATCATTATATAATCTACTGAAGAAAGAATTGCATATGAATTATGAGAGGAAAGCCCGTATAGTTAGTTGGAGGAAAGAGGAATCCACACACTAGACATCCTTTGAAAATCGAATTCTCTGCCCGTTTCCCAGAATGAAACGAACACCAGCTTGAAGCCTTGAACCTCTAGCCACCACGTTAAAGTCCCTCCAATTCGCATAGACCATTATTAGTCCGGATGATAAAATGCAGAGAGGAATTATCCCCAGTAGAAATCTCCACAACAGCTTCATTAAAAGGGCGATAGATACATAATTTTCCACCATTAAACCACCTTTAATCCTCAGGCCATTACAAAAAACATACCTTCAACCCCAGGATGAGACACAACATCCAGTCTGACCAAATGATCTTTCTTTTCCTCCACCCAAACATTCCAACAAGAATCATTCAAAGGCTTCTCAAACCTCTTTGCAAATAGGTAAATAAAACAAGGAGAGATAATAAATAGCAAAGTAGAGTTTAACCAAACCTCTCCTCTCTAGTCAAAAGCACTATTTTCCAACTGTTCAACATTCTTACAATAGAAACAGGAAGATGTGGAGTTTCCCCAAAAGGCACCCAAGTACTTCACATCATCGTGAACATTAAAACAAAATAGTGACCATGTAATCAATCCCAATAAATTTTACGAAACCAATTTTTGAAACCAGAGGTTATGATTTAATAGGTAGTTGGAAGTAAAAGGTTTTACTTGTACCTTCTGTCCACTACTTGCTCACTATTGTTGACTTTTGTTCAGTTTCTTTAAATATATGTTTTCAGTTTCTATAAAGAAGACAGTATCCAAAAATATCTTATGAAAAAGACAAAGACTGAAAACAGAGGCAGCCTAAGTTAAACACTATTCACCTTTAAAATGGTCTTTTTGGTTTATCTCCAAAGTTCAGCAAATGATTACCCCATTACATTTGTACTCAATTTTATCAAACAGAAATATGTTTTGACTGTTATTGGGCATCACATTGGCTTCGGTCTTTTCTTTCAGGTTGGAGGCTGCTGTTATTTGATGGGGGAGAGAGGGGGGGGGGGGGGGGGGGGTGATTCTGCTTTTGCAATACTGTTTCTTTTAAGATTGTTAGTATATTGCTCTGCTAATAGTGGACATCTTTTGCCTTCTGACTTATATGTCATTCCAATAAATGAAGTTGGATTCTTATCAAAGACAATAAATGAAAAAACTTTTAACAACTATCTTTTTTTGTCTGGAAACAGATAGATGTATTAAAACACCAAAACGGTTCAGTTTCTTATCACCAGGGATACTAGAATGCTGGGAAATTAAACAAAGACTACATGAACAATGGACAAACACATTACATATATGTTGAACAAGAAAAACTATAAAAAAACCTGCGAATAATTTTGAATTGCTTTGTTGAAGCCGCTGTGATAATTGTGTACAACTTCATCAACAACCTCCTCAACAACATCACTTTGCTGCTTCAGAAACTGGACTTCACCTTCACGGTCTTTGGATGTCAAAATATGAACAACATGAGGTAACGAATCAAAACGAGCTGCAGCCCAGCTCTCATCTATTCTTGAAATGTCTTCCCTCAGATACTGAAGTTACCGTAACATCAAAGGAAAACAAATCAGAAGGTAAAATTAAAAGGCAGTATGCATACCACAAGTTAAAGTTTAAACAAGTATTAAATGATAGTATATCCTAAATTGGGGCCTGCTTCAAGATACTGAACTGTATTATAGTAAATTCTTACTCTGTAAAATATTTTAACCTCACCAGATTATTGCATCATTTCACAATTTACACTATGCAGAGTGCAGGCCTAAACACAAAGAAAGCTGCAGCTATTTTTTATTTTTCTGATAAGCAATAATTTTACGCTATGGATTCTCACATAATGTGAAAGTTTAAAATTTCCTGGAAGAAGGAAACGAGCAACAATATTCCAACATGTTTAATGAACTTGGAAGAGTTTTGAGGATCAAGGACACAGAATCAACTTTTTACGTATTAGAAATAAATTTTGATGCAAAGCCCTGTATATATAACTATCCTACAATAAGAGATAACACATCCACACCACTCAAAACCCCTACGCCCAGAGATAAAAATGAATTTATTTATCAGTCAAAAAAAAATCTTAGATATACTATTCAGTAGATTCCCAGTTCATAATCTTAGACAGGAATAAACAAATCATTCTAGGTTAAGCACATACATTTTAAGCATTTCCTTGTACATCGTAAAAGTTCACATGCATCTTGTTTTGTATCATCTTATATTGGATGAAAATACATCATTACAATTTCAATAGGTAATTAATTCACACGTGAAATGGGAATTCAAACTTCTCAATCCAGTGCACACAAACAAAAGTTAGTCACTAACAGGTACAACAATAAAAATAAATTGAACTTACTTCCTTGTCTGGAGACACAGGCAATCCATCAAAAATTCCCATGTTGAGCTTTCACCTCAGCAAATGCTGTACAACTCAACTCATTCTGACACAGCTTTAGTCCCAAATGAAGATAGAGAGCCTGGTTTCCTCAATTAGTAAACAAAGACTATTCGTCCAGTAGTATTCCTTGTGAAAAATTCTGTAGGTTCAGAGCATCACCCGAATTATAGTGTTATTTTTCTAACTGAAAACCAAATTATCTCGAAAACAGCCGGTGGCAATTCCACAGACCATTAGGCAGCAAATAATGCATAATTTAAACACTCTGAAACACTCTATTTTGTATCCAACAAAAAACTTAGATACCAAACAATTGAAGTCTACATATGCTACTTCTTGGTTTCAAGTTTCCATCAAAGGTAAAACAATCAACTCACACTTCGAAACAAATTAACAAAAGCAATGCTACTTTTCTGAGCTGAACTTTTAGCTTCTTCTAAGCAAAACAACCAAAAAAGCCACTCCCAATTTCCCTTATGATTTTATATTTCTTCATGGAATGTGAGCAACTAAAATGAGCATTATTGAGCTTCAACCGAGCTACTTCTAACTTTCCCAGTCAATTTCATTTTCGCCACAGCTTTCTCAGCAATCAAAGACAATGTAAATATGGCAGAAAAGAGTACCTCTAGATCCAGCAGAGAAACACCGAAGCTGAAGCAATTCCGCGCAATACGAAAGGCCTAAGCTTCCAATCACAACGGAGAAATAGAATTATCTGAGAGATTGATCCGAAAATGAACACTGAAATTCGATGAAAGATTGATGATTTACCTATTACGAAAGCCGCAAGCTATTGAATCTGAGAAGCAAGACAGTCGTGTTGCAGATGTGGAATTGTGAAAGGAACACAGTGGATTGAATGCGAGAGACTAGTGGAGAATGAGTTAGTTCTTTAGGAGCTGGGACTTGGAGCGGGTCGGGTTCGGAGCTACCGATGGATCGGATACTCGAAGCTGGAGGTGGAAGCGCGTGAGAATTGATCCAAATGACGGTGGTGTGTACAGAGCCAACTATGGCTTGACAGATACCAAGATGTTGAAGAAAAAAAGAAAGTATGAAAGAGCCACGCCTGCAGCTTTCAACAAATTTTTTTTCTCTTTTTCAATATGGAGTATTAAAAAAAAAACAATTCGGGTCGGAGCGTTGGGCTTATTTGGGCCTAGCCTTAAGCCCAGTAGCCCACTACACCACAGGTGTCACTAGAATTACTGCCGAGACTTAACCGTGGCAAAATTTCCCGGGAACCAAATAACCTTTCTTTCTCCTCCGTCACCACTCACTCCGACAGTGATGAATCCACCGAACGAATTCCCCGATGATTTTTCTTCCTTCCCCCCGATTCCATTCGCCCTCTTTGTGCCCCCAGAAAGCCCTATCCCTAACCCTAATTCAACCGCAGCGCCAAGTCAAAGCTCAATCGAAGACCCTAGCTCAGCTCATCTTCTTTCATTCACGGTTCCCAAGAAGCGGAGGCGAGGCAGGCCTCATCGAGTTGCAACGTCGTTCCAGGTACCTCCAATGCCCAACGGCGCCTTCAATGGCAGCAATAATAACGGTCTTGCTTCTTCTTCTAGCTCAATTTTAGCTCATTCGATTAGACACAATGTAGAAAACCCTAATTCTTCTGCAAAGGCCGTGCCTGATATGTCCGACGAGATCATTGTGATCAATAAGGAGTCCACTGCTGAGGCGTTGATCGCGCTTTCGGCTGGATTTCCCGCCGATTCCCTCACAGAGGAGGAAATCGATTTTGGGGTTATTCGAGTTATAGGAGGAATAGAGCAGGTTAATTACATTCTCATTCGGAACCATATCATTGCGAAATGGCGAGAAAATGTGTCCAATTGGGTCACAAAAGATATTTTTATGAACTCTATACCTAAACATTGTCATGCCCTTTTAGACTCTACTTATAAGTATTTAGTTTCACATGGATATATTAACTTTGGGATTGCACCGGCCATCAAAGAGAAGATTCCAGCTGAACCCAGTAAACCGAGTGTGATTGTCATCGGTGCTGGGCTTGCTGGTCTTGCTGCTGCCAGGCAAATGATGCGTTTTGGGTTTAAAGTGACTGTTTTGGAGGGTAGGAAGCGTGCAGGTGGGAGGGTATATACGAAGAAAATGGAGGGAGGAATTAGGGTATGTCAAGCAGCGGCAGATTTAGGTGGGAGTGTTTTGACTGGTACATTAGGGAACCCACTTGGCATTGTTGCACGCCAATTGGGATTTTCGCTTCATAAAATTAGAGATAAGTGCCCACTTTATAATGTGGAGGGGAAGCCTGTAGATCATGATACAGATATGAAGGTGGAAACTGCTTTTAACCATCTTTTAGATAAGGCAAGTAGGCTTAGGCAGTTAATGGGAGGGGTTTCAGTTGATGTGTCTCTTGGTTCAGCATTGGAAACATTCTGGCAGGTTTCTGGGAATGCCGTGAACGCTGAGGAGATGAACTTGTTCAATTGGCATCTTGCGAATTTGGAATATGCAAATGCAGGTTTATTGTCCAAACTTTCGCTTGCATTTTGGGACCAAGATGATCCGTATGATATGGGAGGGGACCATTGCTTCTTGCCTGGAGGTAATGGAAGGTTGATTCAGGCTTTGGGAGAGAATGTGCCGATCCTATACGAGAGAACTGTTCACACCATTAGGTATGGTAGTGATGGGGTGCAGGTTCTTGCTGGAAGCCAGGTTTTTGAGGGTGATATGGTTTTGTGCACTGTTCCGCTTGGGGTTTTGAAGAGTGGGTCCATCAAGTTTATTCCAGAGTTGCCTCAGCGAAAGCTTGATGGAATTAAGAGGTTGGGGTTTGGGCTGTTGAATAAGGTTGCAATGCTTTTTCCTCACGTGTTTTGGGGAACAGATCTTGATACCTTCGGCCATCTCTCTGATGATTCAAGCCGTCGAGGGGAGTTCTTCCTGTTTTACAGCTATGCAACAGTTGCTGGTGGTCCTCTCTTGCTAGCTTTAGTAGCAGGTGAAGCTGCACATAAGTTTGAGAGCATGCCCCCTACGGATGCTGTGACCCGGGTTCTTCAGATTCTCAAGGGTAAACATTTATTTTCATGAATTTAGATTATAATAACTGTAGCTTTAGTATTCATGTTATTCGTAGTTAGCATACATGTATGGAGTTCCTAAAATCACAATCATAATAACAGTTTCTCATTTATAACATATAAATTATCATGAACAAATAACTATTTACAAAGTCATAATCTATATTGTGCTATAAATCTAATTTTTAGAAAAAATTTAACGGATATCTTATGAAAGAAAGACTTGATGGAAATTTCAATACTCCATTTTTTATGTTGTGTATATTTAGGCATACAATTCCCGCATGTATTAATCGTGAGTATTTCCATATGTTATTCTGTGTATCAGTTGTGGTGCATTTTCAAGTTTTTTAATTTGAAGAATTAGGTTAGCTGTGATTGTGAAGTAATTATCATTTTCGTTCCAGGTATTTATGAACCACAAGGAATTAGTGTTCCAGAGCCCATCCAAACAGTCTGTACCAGATGGGGAAGCGACCCCTTCAGCCTAGGTTCCTACTCTAATGTTGCAGTTGGGTCATCAGGAGATGACTATGATATCTTAGCAGAAAGTGTTGGAGATGGACGACTTTTCTTTGCCGGTGAGGCTACCAATAGGAGATATCCTGCAACTATGCATGGAGCTTTCCTTAGTGGGCTCAGAGAAGCTGCAAATATGGCTCACTATGCTAATGCTCGAGCTCTGAGGATAAAGGTTAACAGGAACCCATCAAAGAATGCCCATTCTTGTGCTTCCGTTCTTGCAGATTTATTCAGGGAGCCTGATTTAGAATTTGGGAGTTTTTCTGTTATTTTTGGTCGAAGGAATGCTGATCCCAAGTCGACAGCAATTTTAAGGGTGACATTTAATGACCCTCGGAAGAAGAGTCATGACGGTTCAAAACCTGATCAACAGCACTCGAATAAGTTACTTTTTCAGCAGCTTCAGTCACATTTTAATCAGCAGCAGCAGCTTCATGTTTACACTTTGTTATCTAGGCAGCAGGCTCTTGAGCTCCGAGAGGTGCGAGGTGGTGATGAGATGAGGTTGAATTACCTCTGTGAAAAGCTGGGAGTGAAGCTTGTGGGAAGAAAGGGTTTGGGGCCTACAGCTGATTCTGTAATTGCCTTAATAAAAGCTGAGAGGGGTAATCGTAAACCAGCTTCAATGTTATCGTCTTTGAAGTCTGGTGAGTGGTTAACACTAACTTCTTTAATTTCTTTCATTAAAAATATGAAAATTATTAACTGTAGAAATGAATAACAATTAAATTTTTTTTTTGAAGGGACATCGAAGCTGAAACCTGGCACTTTGAAACGAAAATTGGTCAGGTATAAGTTTTGAAATTTCTGTTGCATGGATATTGTATACGTCTCTTTTTTCCTATGAGAAAGATTTCTCTTTTACTATTTCAATTTTCAATTAAATTATTAATGTATGTTCTTGCTATATTCCTTAATTCTTCCAGAAGGGCTAAAATAATGCGCGGCATTAATGGGTCTTCCCTTTCTGCTAATTCAAACTTGGTTATTGGTAAAGTCCCAGACGAAAATAAGGACACTGTTCAAGCAGTCTCCAACACAGTTGGTTCAGGTAAATTTGAGGGTTTCTGCATTAATTCTATACTGTATGCATATTGGGGGAGCAAATTGTTTTCCTTTTGTTTTTCAGATCATCCCAAAGCCCTGACTTTCTTTCTGTCACTCAATTAACCTTTTTTCGCTTAGTGTATAATTTTCTTCTTTACATTTTCATTGTGTAATGTAGTTAGAAGGCTAGAAAGCTTTACCGTGTCATAGTGTAATGGGGCGCTATCTTATATTCCCAACTGCAGCGGTGGCTGCATCTTTTTTTTATAGAAAAAAAGGAAAAGATACACCAGAGCATGCAACAAAGTCCTAAATTTCATTTTTCGTTTCTAAATCTCTTGGTTAATCTTGTGGTTGACCTTTTATACTTTTTATTGTAAGACTTTACATTTCCTACTATGTGATTATAAACTTATATTGCCACCCAAGCAGGGGACTAGGGGCCATCTCTTATTTTTTTTCTTTTTTCTTTTTTAAATCAAAGTCAAGTTCTCCCATAAATTCTCATATCTTTTTTCTGTATTTTGTCAGGCCAAAATCATTCTGACGTGTTGAAGCAATGAGTAGATGTCTGCTGGTGAATTTTCTGCTGCCAGCCTTGTTAGAGCTATTTTGTACTGAGCCATATATGGCCTTAGGCTGGATAACCACCACCCTCAGTTCCGAAGAAATTTGTCCAACTTGATGGCTTCTACTCTGGTCAAGGACAGATGTGGTATCCAATTGAAGTACATTGAGCAAGAGCAACTCCGTTCCCTGCCATCATTCAAGATCCCTGAAATCGAATAAAATGAAGATGATGATCCTGGCAAACATGTTTGGGATAGGATGAGGACGACTTCAGGTGAAACTCATGAACATACTGTCAATGACACTGTTGCCAAGCTGATTGTGGCTGGCAAAAGTGAGTGCTGCCCATTGCCGAGTAGGCTATCATGATGCATGAGATCCCAGTGATTTGTTGATTGACAGAATGTAGTGGAGCTGTGATCCTTCTTCCAGGTGCGCGACTTGTTGAATTAGACTTGGAGCTAATTAATGTGCGTCCAAGAAGTCTTTGCAGACATCTGGCTCTTCATTACCTTAGACATCTGGGTCTTTGGAACAAACTATATTCATTTGATATTACTGTGGAGTCGATCTCAAAGGTGAAATTGGTTGCTGCACGCGATGTTGAAGAGGTCGAGGCCAAGAGATATTTCATTGAAGCAAATGAGAAAGAATGGTTGATGGTTGATAGGTACTTCAAGTTTGATGAAAATGGCAAACGTGCAACAATAAAGTTTAGGGTTTTCGATTTGAATTTCGTCTACGGTACCTGTGTTGGTTTCAAATTGGGTTCGATGACTGGTTTTATGTTGAAAAGATATTTGGTTGAACCAATCATGCTAGCATGTTTTTCTTAGTTGACAACATTCATGACTTGTAATTTCGTTTCTAGCTAGCTATGAAATTCAAAATTCATTGTTGAAGTTGTATGAACACTATTTGATACGTTCTGCTTATTCAAATTGATAGTTCCATGATCAACTGTTTCGAGTTTATTCCAATCTATGTTTTTAAATTTTGATTTAATTTTCATCTCCTAAAGATGAGGTTCTATCGGTTATGCGATGGAATGAATTGGGGTTTGTCGAAGCCCCAACTTCAAGGTCTTTCGAGTTCGAAAACCTAGCTCAGTTATGGTATGCCTTATGAGTGAGGTCCATAGTTTGGATCCCTTTACAAGTAGAACAATGACGGTTTCAAGACCACTAGAGAAGCACGTACAAGGACTAATTAAGGTTTCTAAATCATATATAGACGTACTGGTCCAAAGTCTATCCTTGGCAACACTGCGCCTCAGTTGTATATTATCGGATGCAAGAGGCTTTTGTTAGTAACTTGTAAAGCAAGTTACGTATTTAGTGGTGGTAATTCTGTTCCCACATGATATAAGCCAATCCCAATCCCAATCCTAATCCGAGCAGGAGAAGGAGACCGAATTAGTGAACCTTAAACTTGATCTATAAATATCAACCTCTGCCTCTCTTTAAGAAATGAATTACCGGACGTTCCAAGAACGTCAAGATATACAGCAATCTGTTCTTTCTTTTCTTTTTGCGCAAGAACCCACCATCACCATGCCGTGGAATAGAACCAAGGTATTGAAATTGGAGAGTAAAGATGGCCAAGTACGCGAAGCAGATGAGTACTGCATGAAAGCTATGTCCAAAATCATCGAGGACACATTTACCAGGATGCGCACCAACAACTACTTCTCGGAAGACGAGAACAACCCGCTAGTGCTTCTGGTGGAAAATGTGGATTTCAAAACCCTAGAAATGGTGATCGAGTGGTGCGAGAATCACTCTCACGTGCATGGAAAATGCACCACCCCAGAACAACTCAAAGCATGGGACGCTGAATTCATTAAGGGACTCGACCTCGACCTCACGAATCGCCTCGAAAGTGCTGCGAAGATTCTTGAAATTAAGGAATTGTATAATCGCATGACGAAAGCTTCGATAGATCTGTTGCTAACAAGGATTAAAGAGGTGGTTCCAGATCTTCCAAAGATCGAATATGCATATGAGCCAAGACCAGCAAGAACCGATTACAACTGCCCTATTCGTTCTTATGTTGATCGCATTAATTTGGAGACTAATTGGTTCCGTGGCTACCGTTAAAAGATTTGTAACTTCGTTTCTAGATATGAAATTTCAATTTCAAAATGCAGTGTCTTAATGGAGATTTGAACCTCATTAATTAATGTTTGTCATTAGTTATAGTTTAACGTACTTTATGCTTATTTATTTGAACCTCAGCCAACAATCCTTAATTGGCTTTCAAGAATTTGAGAAGATTTCTTTATTATCACCCTTGAAAATCACACAATCGTGATATAAAGATCGAAGAATTTGGGAGTGATCTGTGTTATGACACTTAAAAGATATTTGGTTGAACCGATTATGGTAGCACGTTTTTCTTAGTTCACTACATTCAAATGACTTGTAATTATTCGTTTCTAGCTAACTATGAAATTCAAAATTCATTGTTAAAGTTGTATGAACACTACTTGATACGTTCTGCTTATTCAAATTGATAGTTCCATGATCAACTAGCTGTTTCGAGTTCATATGAATCTATGTGTTTAAATTTTTAATTTTCATCTCCCAAAAGATGAGGTTCGATCGATCGGTCATGCGATGGAATGAATTGGGTTTTGTCTTAATTATGAGCGAGGTCCATAGTTTGGATCCCTTTACAAGTAGAACAAGGATGGTACAAGGACTAGGGTTTCTAAATCATATTGCTAATCATATATAGACTGGTCCTCAGTTATATATATTATCGGATGCAAGAGGCTTTTATTAGTACGTAACTTGTAAAGCAAGTTGCGTATTTAGTGGAGCCGTGGAGGTAAATCTTTTCCCACATGATATAGGCCAATCCCAATCCTTGTCCTAGCAGGAGAAGGAGACCGAATAATCAGTGAACCTTTTTTAAGATTAGTAAACTACAGAAAAGCCCATGACATCTCTTCATTTTTCTCCAAAGTCCACAAACTTTTAATTCATGCATATAAGTAATTTTTTTTACACATAAGGACAAGTTGTTTACAACCTTACATGTGGCAAGTGTTAAATTACTTTTTTGTCCTCTTCTAAGTTTTGGGGTTGGAACTCAATGTGTATACCAACAAAAAAAAAAACTCAAAGTGTGCCGCCATATATCCGTACAGTAGCAAATATCCGTACAATAGTAACAACAAATATATATGCAGTAGCAGTAACTGTAGCATATATTCATGCAATAATAGAAACAGATATTCGTACATTAGCAGATATAAATATCCGTGCAGTAGCAGTAATAGTAGCATATATTTGTGTAACAACATAAATAGATATTTGTGCAGGTGCAGTAGCAGTAGAATTTGTAAATGCAATAGCAGAAATAAATATTGGTATAATAACATATATCATTTAACATATATTTATACAGTAGCAGTAACAATAGCATATATTTGTTTAGTAACAAAAATAGATATTCGTGCAGTACTGTTAGTGCAGTAGCAGTAATGGTAGCAGTATGGTACAATACTAGTAGCATATATGTGTGCAGTATCAGTGCAGTATCAGTGCAGTAACAGTGCAATATCAGTGCAGTGCAGTAGCAGTGCAGTAGCAGTGCAGTGCAGTAGCAGTGCAGTAGCAGTAGTAGTGCAGTAGCAGTGCAGTAGCAGTAACGGTAGCAGTATCAGTGCAGTAGCAGTGCAGTATCAGTGCAGCATCAGTGCAGTATCAGTGCAGTAGCAGTGCAGTAGCAATAACATGCAATACATGTAGCATATATGTGTGTAGTAGCAGTAACGGTAGCAGTAGCGTGCAATACTAGTACAATATATGCGTGTAGTAGCAGTAGCAGTAGCAGTGCAATATCTCTTGATAGCTGCTACTGCAAACTTATCGTGATAGCTGCTACTGCATACTAATCTTGGTATATAGTTGTTACTGCATAGCAGCCTTAATAGCTGCTACTGCATAATAGTCATAATAGTTGCTACTGCATAGTAGTCATGATCGCTTCTACTGCATACTTGTCGTGACAGTTGCTACTGCATGGTGATATATGCTACCGTTATTGCTACTGCACGGATATTTGCTAATACTATATTTGCTAATACTATTACACGGATAATCACTACTGCTACTGCACGGATATACGTTATTGCTACTGCATGAATATTCACTACTGCTACTGCACGAATAATCACTACTGCTACTATACGGATATACGTTATTGCTACTGCATGAATATTCACTACTGCTACTGCACAAATATCTAGTAGCACACTTTTGGGTTGGTATAATGGCAAACTTGTAAATAAAGTAAAAAAAGACATGATTATGTAATTGCACCTTTAAAATTTGGGTCTAGGCTTAAATTGTAGTGTGTGGGCCTGGGCTGCATGTCCTTATTTGTATAACTCTAATCTTAGTTGGTTTATTTGTGTTTTGTAATGTTGTCATGGGTGTGTATGTTAAATACTATTTTAAGATACACAGCTATAGCTATTCTTTCTTCTCTTTTCGCTCAAGAACCACCATCACCATGTCGTGGAATAGAAGCAAGGTATTGAGATTGAAGAGCAAAGATGACCAAGTACTCGAAGCAGATGAGTACTGCATGATAGATATGTCCGAAGTCATCGACAACACATTTACCATGAGGGGCACCAACAACTACTTCTCGGAAAACGAGAACAACCTAGTGCTTCTGGTGGAAAGGGTGGATTCCAAAACCCTAGCAATGGTGATTGAGTGGTGCGAGAATCACGCCCCGCCCCAGCATGGCAAATGCACCACCCCAGAACAACTCAAAGCATGGGACGCTGAATTCATTAAGGGACTCAACCTAGACCTCATGTTTGACCTCTCATGGGCTGCGTGGTGTCTTCGAATTAAGGAATTGAGTTATCACATGACTAAAACAAGGATAGAGTTCCTTACAAGGCCTAAAGAGGTGGTTCCGGATCTTCCAAAGATCACAGATGAGCTGAGATTACCAAGTACCGATTACGACTGTCCTATTCGTTCTCATGTTGATCAGAATAATTGGAAGTATAATTGGGTCCGTAGCTACGTACCATTAAAAGATTTGTAACTTCTTTTCTAGATATGAAATTTCAATTTCAAATTGTTTGTAAGAGTTTGGCCTACTTAATGAAGATTTGAACCTCATCCATGGTATGATTAATTGTTTGTCATTAGTTAGTTCAACTTTATGCTTATTTATTTGAGAAGCCATAAGAATTTGAAAAGAATTTCTTTATTATCACCCTTGAAAATCAAACAATCGTGATATAAATTACCACTCACGACAGATAATAACACAAGATACATCAGTATATACAGGCTGAGGCTCTTTTAAGTATCTTAATATAGCTAAACTCTTTCTGCATCACTTGCTCCTCTGGGATCATCTAGGTTGTCAGTCCCTTCCAACCACTCTCGTAGTTTAACTTCTTTATCTGCCTTGAACTCGTCAAAGTTTTCTGACAATGAAGACAAATTATGAGTCGACAAGCTATCATCGACTGGTTCTTCTTGCGTCTCATCTGTAATATGACTCGACACGGGCAGCTCCTCAGCTTCCGTATCTGGCAGAGACGAACTAGTGCTTGCAGTAGCAGCTGATAGTGGTGGGTTAGAGTAGGAGGAGACCTGTGTTAATTCTTTAGGATCAAGTTGCGGCCACTTCAGATTGCTGGCCTTTTGTCTTGCAGATTTTAATACGGTAGAAAAATAACTGCCTTCACTATCCTGGCGAGCATCACTTGCAGAACGACCCCAACTAGCTGGTTTCCAAGAACCTGCTCTCCTCAGCTGAAAAGCTGATGCCTGGTTATCGATTAGCCCTCTTTTTGGCTGTTTTGTTGACATAAGCACCAGAGATTTCTTTATGTCTCTAATCATCTCATCAGCAACAGGGAATCCACATTCTTTCATCGATCTCACCATGGTTATGGAATCCTCTGAATCTTCGGTGTGCAAAGTTGTTTCACGTGACTTGTTCACTACATTATTTCTGAGACCAACGAGATTGGGCACTGCATTTTGAGTGTGCTGCTGAACATAGTAAAGCCCTACTGAGGGTTCGTTTGCCACATATTTAATCATCTCTCCCAAGCATTCAGTTATCTCCACAAAGCCATCGACAGTAGAGAATCCATGCATCTTTTCAAAGCATATGGCAGTTCATAACTGGTTTGTCAAAAATTGAAGAGTCGAAATAAGCAAAGTGAAACGGTAAAGAGGCCAAAACAGTAATGAAGACTTATCAATTGTTACAGAAACTAAACCACTAATAGCCCTCTACATATCTTTGTAGATTACCAACTGAAACTGAACCAGAAAAGGCAAAACCTAGATTTTGGTAACAGGGTTATGATGTATTGAATCAGCTCTCAGCTCTAAGAAACAAAGTCACAAATCAACTTGATCTTCTTTCTTGTGCAATTACTAAACGTAAGCCCACTTCAGTTTGCCTTGTAGCCTCTACCAGATTCTCATGACCTTCCTAGTTCTGTGCCCAACACCATTCTAATTACTTGCTTGCCGAATTTCATAGTTAGCAGATTATAAATACTTTCATCTTTATGATGCAACCAAATATTTCCCCACCACTTACAGAATCATGTTTGTATATGCAATGAGGCATAAGGTGACTCTCTTTAGTCAACATATCCGTGTTGAAGATAGAATTAACTATATTTCTTGAACCTCTAATCAAACACTATATTCTTGAACCTAGTTTGCTGAACACAAACAGAAACAAACAAGGCTGTGAATTCTACTCCCAGAACCGAATCCTTTACCCAAACCTAAAATTATGCAATTTCAATCAATACCCATCTAAAGAAACAACCAAACATCCGATACCCAATTCTCAAAATCCGATTTTTCGTTGATTCAATCAAGCAATCAAAGCAGAAAAACAAACAAATACCAGAGAAATATGATAAAAAAGTTGGCACCTTTATCAATAGCTTACAGGAACCCTAGGAGTGGGTGTGAGCAATAATCTGATTTCCAATCATCCAAAGCGCTTTCTTCAAAGAGAATCAGCAATTCTTTTTGGCAGCTTTCAATTTGCAGAAACATACTTCATCTCTCATAAAAATTTCCTCCGTCTCATCTCTCTCCATCTGTTATTGTGAAGCTCAACTAACGGCAGGTAAGTTGAGACAAACAATAATATTTTTTTTTTATAAACAATTATTGGAGATCTCACGTGACCTCCACGTGCGCCGAGTTTATACAAATACGAAAGCAAATTAAGCGAAGCCTGTGGATATTGGGAGTGGCAATGGCGCCAAAGAAGAAGAAGAGGAACAACAGCAGCGACGAGGACGAATTGGAGTCCTTATGCAACCGCTACCCCTCCGCTCCACAAGTCCAAAAGCCCGCAACCAAGCCCACCGGGTCGGGTTCGGGTTCGGGAACCCTAGCTCCATCGAAATCGACCCTCTACGTCTCGAACCTGGACTACTCTCTCACCAACTCCGACCTCCACACTCTCTTCTCCCACTTCGGCAAGATCGCTCGGGTCACGGTCCTCAAGGATCGCGAGACGCGCCAGAGCCGCGGCGTCGCCTTCGTCCAGTTCGTCACGCGCGGCGACGCCGTCACCGCAGCGGGTGAGATGCACGGGAAGATCCTCAACGGCCGGAAGCTCTCGGCTTCGATCGCCGCTGACAACGGCCGCGCCGCCGAGTTTATAAAGAAGAGGGAGTACAAGGACAAGAGCCGGTGCTACGAGTGTGGGGCTGAGGGGCACTTGAGTTATGAGTGCCCGAAGAACCAGTTGGGGCCGAGGGAGCGGCCGCCCCAGAAGAAAGGGAGGAGAGGCGGAGGCGGCGGAGGAGGAGGAGGCGGTGAGGCGCGTGGAGACAATGAATTGGAGTGGGAGAGTGGCGGTGAGAGGTTTGAGGATGATAATTGGGCGTCCGTGGTGGATGGTGGGGCCGGCCAGAGGTTGCTGTTGAGTGAGGAGCTGGAGGAGGAGAAGAAGAGGAAGAAGATTAAGAAAGCTGGCTATTTTAGTGATGAGAGTGATCATGATGATGAGGATTAGGGAATTGTTTAGCTGATTTTGTAAGATGGGTTTTGTTTGGAATTGGGAAATTTCAAGTGGGTCATTCAAGGTATGGCTCTTTCTGTTTTAGTGTTTGGTTTAGTTTAGCTCTGAGAATTTGTATCTGCTGCATAGTGCATTTTGGGATGAAGTTATGATAAGTTTGATAGTGTAAAGAAATCAATTTTATGCTGGCTTAGCTTACCAGAAGCATAGAGATTAAAGAGTAGTGATTTCTCTTATTTTGAACGCTTGTTTTAAATTATGTTAATTCAAGAGCATGATCAAATAGCTTGGCCTATTCCATGTACAAAGCTAAGCCATTTTTGGTGTTGATTTGCATTAAGGTGGTGGGTGTATCTTGTGTAGAGATCTTAGGCTGCATGTGTTTGATATGTTGATCCCCCATTTCATGTTTCCACTTCCCCATTTCCAAGGTCTAAGAATGTGATTTAATACTAGTTAGAGAAATTCCTTTTAATAGAAGCTATGTGAACTTGAAGTAATGAAAAGGACACAAAATTTGTAAAGAGAGTAAGCTATGTTGTTTCTGGTTTTCTGCATGACTAATTAAAAGTCTGGTTAGTAAAGAAAGACTTGTTTCGAATGATGATATGAACTCAAGCAAGAAAGTTGGCAAGATTCGTTCTCATGTTTTCTCTTTATAAGACGGTTTTTTTTTACTGAGGCCCTCTTTGGTCGTTGGTCATCTTGTTTGCGGAGAGCATTATGGTGCATAACATAGACAAATTGTTTGGTTGCTTTAGCTTACTAGCGTGGTTGATATAGGACTTGATTCGCTAGATTTTAAACATAAGTTTCTATCTTCATACAGGTTCTAAATGTTCCAATGTTTTCATGCTTTCTGCAGGAGACAAGCTTAGCATTCATCTTCCTATTGAATGACTTGAATCTGATTTACTTTGTTGTGGCTTATGGCCTTTGCTTATTTAACGCTAGCAACAGAAATACTTCCTTATGTGACACCAAGCTGTACTGACTTTTGGCTTCTCAACTGTACAATTTGTAACCAAAATACCTCCCATCACTTGTACTATTCGATTTTCTAGTTAGAGATAACAAAGGATACTGGTTTTGATAGATTTCTGACTTTCGAGTTGTTCTTTTGTGTCAATCTTGTGCTATGAAAGATATAGATAGAAATGTGAAAATCCCAGTGAAGAGTTTGGTGGTGTAACTTAACTTCCCTCTACTATTACATTGCTCTTTCGGAAACTAGATTTTATCTAGAATTGGCTTGAATTACAGGCAAATCTCAACCACAGCAACAAAATTCCATCTTCAATTATCGGATTTGCCTATGCCCTCTTCCATTTTCGCGGTCTGTATGGAAATAAAAAAGTATTACAGATCAGATGATAGAGATGATTTTCTGCATACTTACATGAATGGAGCAAGAACATATACTCACTAGCATTTCATGATCTGCCATAATCTCGTCTATCAACTCCTCTAGCAGTTTATCGGCGCTGTTGGGAACAAGAGCTGCAAAAACAGCTGGTTCTAGTCCTGTAAAAACCCAAAGGAGCAATGACTACATGGTAATTTAGTTATAATGGACAATTGTAGAGAATGAGACCAAAAGTTAAGTTGTTATGGGATGAATAAGGAACTTTAAGGCACCTGTTTCTGGAAAATCATCAATCAACATCATCATCTCTTCCCCACTAAGACCAGATAAGAAACAGATTCGCGGCAGCGGCTTAGCAATCTGCACAGCAGAACATACCACAATTTTTTCAGACCACGGCTAAGTTAGAACTTAACCACCCATCCATTTCAGACTGTCGGTCAATTTTGCACAAAACAAACAATGTTAAAAGGTTGTGTAAATTGATCCAACTAGAAAATGTGTGATGAGCACGGCAAGGAGGAACACTATACCCATACATGAATCATATATATTTTAAATGGTTTAAGCAAGAATTAGTCATTAGCAAGGTGAAGATGTGACCTTCACTGCCTCCAAATTGGGTTGGCTTGTATTCATTGCTTCCCAAAGTGAACGAGCAATCATCTCTTCAGTACAATAAATAACCTACAATAACAAGAACCATAAAGATGACAAAGTATTTCACTCAAATGGGAAATTCCATTAGTGATAATATATGACAATGAGTCAAAATAATGTTTAAGCGATGATACTCAGAATTTATTGAGATATATAGAGGTTTAAGATTGACTGACCAATCTTCAGTCTTAGGGGCAAGGAAAATTTCCTCCAATTCTGTTCTTTTGTATTTGTAGATAGGAAATGAACTAATGATAAACATGTAAGCTTACCTTAAGGAAATCACCACCTATCTGTTTCAAAAACTGTTGTACCTGTACCAGAAGACACAGAAGATAAGATGGTCAGCCAGAACCAATGTTCTTAGGTATCACTCTACAAGTTAACCATTTATAGATGCAATAACTATCTACTTTCCGAGTTGAAGGCTCCTCGCAGGGAAACTGGCTCTTGAGAGTTTCAAAAGCCGAAATATTTGCTTTGTGCTTTATTGGAAGAATGGAAGGTTTTAGTGATTAATGTTTGAGAGTTCTGTTCGTGTTAGAACTTTCAGCTTGAAAGACATAATAGGGTGGCTTCAGTATATAAGCTAATGAAATATGTAGAAACTTCTCTTAGTACTATGCATGGTTTCAGCAGACAAGTTGAAGTAGAAGTCCATTCTTTGAGGAAGAAGTACAACAACTCCATAATGTATCAAGTATTATTGAATCATTTCGATGGTGGAAAAGAGGTAAATGAAGTAATCATAACATTTTCTCAGGCGAAGAAACAAGATCATAGTAACTAGTCAACCAGATACATGAATAGGAAAGTGCAATAGAGAACAAAAAGTTACCGTCGCAGCTTCCTCCAGTTCAAAGCCCAACAATAACAAAGCCTGGCAAACAAAAGGTTCAAATCTTGAAAGAAAATTGTTCTTTCAAGTACTAGAAAATTTATCATGAACAGAATTTACAAACGGCCAACTTTTCGGAAAAGTAAAGCAGGGAACTTTCTCTGTTTGAAAAGCTTGTAGCTTTATTCTAATGTTAAAGTGGAAACATTGACAGGAAACATTTCTGAAAACTGGAGCGAAACTAACCACAACTTACAGGTGGACCAAATATCATATTTTCAGCATTTAGAGGAACGAATTTCGAGTCTTCAATCAATTCATTGGGAACTCCTGTAAAGTTGTAAGGAAAATTATTATAAATCTTCAAATAAATGAGGCAAGTAAAACAAGTTATGAGGAACATTGTTGACCACACTCGAGCTCAACAATAGAAGATAAGCTTTGAAGGAATAGCAATTAATAACACTTCCTTCTATTTCCTTTTAACAACTAGAACAACATGAACACACCAATAACCCAAAAAGCACCCAAATTGAAGAGAAGCCCATTACCAAAAATGTTGGTTACCTTCAGCAGATGCTCTTGGGGATTGCTTGAGCTTCAAGTGATGGGTTTTGCTTGGTGAAGATGAAGAAAGAGTTGAAATCTGTGGAGGTAGCAAAGGATTCAAGGAAAGTGAATGAACGAAAAGCAGACGAGAATTGAGAGACGAGGCAAGACCAGATGCCATTGCGAATTTGCAAACCAAGGGTGGGGTGGGCTGTGATTGGCCCGTGTCATTTAAATACCCATCGCGCGTCATACAGGATCCTATGAGCTGGCACAATATGATCCGTTGGATGACTTAAATTAATAGGATTTTATGAAATTCATAAAACTTGTAACTTGAGAGGAGCAAAAACCTTCGAAGTGCACTTTCGATATGCACTCTTCATTCTCTCTTGGATTGAACTTCCATGACGAATCCAACCCTTCATTTTGAAAAGTTGAAGGTTCTCTCATTCTAAGCAATTTGCAGTTGCTGGATTTTTCTTGGAACCGTTTGGAAGGAACAATCCCAGTTTGGTTTGGTGATTTTAGGCCTCTCTTCTACTTGGACATATCAAACAATTCTTTTACTGGTGATATACCAACAAGCACAACTGGACTACGTACGGAGCCTCATTGATGGGAATAATGAAGGTATAAATTGCAACAACAAAAAAGAAAGAAACATAATTCCCATCATTTCTTAATTCACTTCCCTTGGAAGAGATCCAGTTCTCCCTACGGGGTCAGAATTATATTCCAACTATAATGAATTTCAAAGTTCAAAGATAACGAAAGCATGGAAGTACACTACTATACACAAGTATCCAGAGTCTATTTTATTTTTGAAGCATATTAAGCAAAGATAACAGTGTCTAGAAACTAGTAACTCTCACTCTCTCAGTCAAGCTTCAGCAGCGTAGCCAAAATATTTACAAGCGCATTGAGAAACCATGGAATAATAGACTGGTCACTCCATTTAAGACAAATTCTGAGGAAGAAATCACATTTGAGCAACCAGCTTTTCTGGTTCAGCTCTGGCATCAGAAAGGGAGCCCTGAGTCCATCTCTTCAACATCTCCAATGCGGCCTTGGGCTGGTCCATCGGAACCATGTGACCCGCATCATGGACCTGTTTTTTAAGAACACATACCGTACAATTAGGTCATCACTGGTAATCATTCATCAGTTTATGGATATGTAAAATGTAGATGATATGTGTATGAGCAAGTGTGTGTCCTGTGGAGGGAAGGTAAAAAGACCTTGAGGAAACTAAGAGGCCCATAGTTCTTAAGAACTCCTGCCTCAGAATCATCAACAACAAAAGGAACTTCTGGAGAAGCCACAAACTTGTTCTGACCGGACCATTCCATGGCATGGACCCATCTTGAGTTACCTATCACATACAAATATTGATGGTTAGAATCACAGAATATAAACAGAAAACATTACTACAGGTGGTTTCGTATGTTAACTCAAATAGAAGCCAAGGACCTACCAAGCCAGTTGCAGATTAGGTCATATTCTCCGGCATACACAAGCAGTTGAATTCCATCCTCAAGAAGAGTAGGGATGCCCACTTCGAGGTTCCTCATCCAGTCCACAAGCATAGCTTGATATACTGTAGGGCTACATGACACAAAATCAATGTCCCCAACTCCAAGTGCCTGTCTAACAGATTTCTGGTTCAAGAATTTCTCCATGTTTGAGAAATCATAGCAGAGGCTCCCCTCGCACTTCGTTCTGATGTCATAGTACTGCACAGTGAAATAATGACTGTCAAAGTTCAAGATTATCAAGAGATCCACAGACACCATTATCTCTCAGGATGGCAAGACCCACAGCACAGCACTTGACTCATCGGTGGTATAACAAATGTGCAGGAAAGTTGCTGATAAAGTAATATTTGTTCAAAAATACTTTCTGGCTGAAGTTAGATAAATGTTGGAAAAACATGCAGGTTTAGGTCATCAGTAATTTCATAGAACTCGCTTGAGAATTAGTTTCACAGCTTTAGAATTGTTAGAGTTGGAATAACCAAATCCTATAAATTTTCAGAGCCAAAATTTCCACATGCTTTTTTCACTGAAAACAAGTTGATTAAGGTGGCAACATAACAAGAGAAATCATACTGTCAATAACGAGTAAGATTTTTCAAAACAAGATTTTTCAAAACGCCAAAGCAAGGGGGAAAGAAATATAAGTCGTCTTACATTAATATCTCCAGCCCGTGCCATGATGCTACTGAATATGGTATTACACACAAAATATGAAGCCATGCAAGAGACTGTACCATCAGTGCCTGAAACAAAAATTCATATATTTATCTAAACAAGCAGCAGTGATCGTTGACCAACCAATGTGGCTAATAAATGAGAAAGGACAGGCTTGCTTAATACAAATTAACCCAACAGAAATATTAATAAACATCCATAGTAAAGAAGAGAAAAAGTAATAAAGAAGAGAGAAGTTAGAAGGAATCTCAAAAAGAGAGAAGAGCCACCATAATGAGGTATCATAATCAACAGAACTGCCAATCCTAACCAACAGATTCACAAGCCTTAGGGGCCCAAAAAACAGAGAATTTGAAAGACAGTTACAATAAAATGAGAAGTGACCACTCTCATTGTCACTTACCACACAGCTTTATAGCCATTTCGCAAACAGGAAGAACTTTGTTGATACGGTCATAGTCAGTTTTTGAGATTACTCCATTGTCCAATGCAAAATCTGTGTAAGCTTTATACTGGATTGCAGGATCAGTGAGCCCATTGCCGATAGCAAATCCCTGTTCAACCAGTTTCTCTTAGTCTAATAAGCCATAAAATGATCTATGAAAACTCTTAAAATTAGGAGATATTGGAGGTGCATACCTTTAGATTTATATGAATTCCTTCTTTAGCTTTGTTTCCTCGGTGAACTCGAGCAGCAAAAGCTGGAATATAGTGCCCGGCATATGATTCTCCAGTTATGTAAAAGTCATTCTTTGCCAACTCAGGATGCTCAGCAAAGAAGGCCTAAAATTATAGAGAGAACACAATAAGTCATTACTAATCAATTTTAAATTTTTGCTTTGCTCCACCGAAATTCTAAAGGTGAAAAAAGCAAATTTTCCCCAAAAAGGTAAGATTTAAATAATTATATATAGTATAAACAACTTAACTATCAATAGTTCAGTGGTTTTAGGAACTAAAAGTTCAGTAACTCTAGCAAAATCGAGCTGAAGTTCATTATTTAGCAATGAAGGCTAAATGACACACCTGTAAGAAGTCATAAAGATCGTTACTAACGCCATCTTCAGAGTGACGAATATCACGTCTGTCAGCACTATAACTGAAGCCAGTACCAATAGGCTGGTCAACATACAACAGATTAGATGCCTGCAAAAGAAAGGAAAGAGCATTGTTACATCTCTTGCAAAGGAACATAGACCCGTAGACACAGATCTTCAATTCAATTATTCGCAAAGAATTCTACTTTGGATGGCCAAGACATTCAGTAAATTCAGGCACATACTTTTAATCATAATACATTCCACACGACTGAAAAAGATTATATACTTTTTTCTGGCCCCAACATAACCAACCAACTTGGGAAACATTATAAAATATAAACCCTCTAACAATTACATATTTGACAAAAACTGAGCGAGAAAGAGAAGACTAATACTAATAATTCAAGGACTTGGTCCGGAACTTCTCTCTTCAACAATCTTAAGTAACAGGAGAAACAAACAATTCTAATAGACCATATGGGCATTATTGTTAGAATAAATATATAACAGCAAGTACACCCAAACAAGAATCTTCTCATATTTGGCATATAAATAAAATGTATTGATCAATAGCAGTTGCAATTAACTCCTTTAAAGAGAAAGAACAAAGTTGTATCAAAACCTTTAATACTGGTAACAAGAGCAATAGGCAATCATCTCCAACCATAACAAGGAAGAAAGAAATTGACAGAGTCCGATATACCTTATCCCAACCATGCTCATTCCATACAAGAGACAAGTTATTCGCGATCGTGAAAGGACCGTTTTCATAGAACACAGCCAATTCACTACTGCATCCTGGGCCTCCAGTCAACCATATAACAACAGGGTCCTTCTTGTTGGTGCGAGATTCAAAGAAAAGGTAGAACATCCTACATGATCATACTGAACAGTAAGCACACCAAGCAAGACTAAACCGCATCAAATTTCCCAAAATTTAACAAATTTCCACCATTTTCCTAAAATTTAAAGTTCAGCTAACCCTGAAACCCTTAATTCATATGAAATCCAGAAAAAAAAAATCCCTCAAAAAGACTTCAAATTTACCATGCAACACAGAAATTAGCAATTTCATAGTGAAATGAAAAACATCAAAATCCCAAACCACGAAAACGTTTCGAGATCTGACCTGGCGGCGTGAGAGTGCTCAATCTTGAAGTAGCCAGCATGGTGGCCGAGCTCATCGACCGAAACCCCCGACTCGCCGATGACGTTGGGGAGCGTGAATCGCTTCTCGACGAGCCTCTTCCCTGCGGCGACGGAGGACGAATCGGGGCCGTCGATGATGTTGACATCTTCCTTGGGGAAGAGATTGAAGGCTCTGATCAGCTGCTGCGCGTGCACGGAGGGGAAGCTGGACCTGGCGAGGCCCAGAGCGCGAGGGTCTCTCACTTCCGCGAGAGCAGTCAGAGGAGAGAGAAGAACGGTGAAGACGAGGAGAAGAGGAAGAAGAAGAGAAATTGGGAGCTCCATTTGTGTTTGTTTCAGAGAGAGAAGGCTGTAACTAACGGTCTCCACTTGTTTAAGTCGTTCGTGAGTGGGTGGAGTAGCGTTTTATAACGGACGCAGAGGAATGATCCTGTGCGGTGAGGTACAGAATCTGGATGGATCTAGACCGTTGAGTTCTTTTACTTTGTGTTGGTCGTGAGTGATCCAATGGAATGGGTTTTAGGAGATTACGCGCTGGAAGGCGGTTTGGTTAGTGGTGGTGACGTGTCATGGTTGCTTTGGCTTGAAGAAACGAAATGCCTTAAAATTAGCAAAAACGAGGTGGAGCCCAAGAAACCCAACAACAAAAAAAACAAGAAAAACGGAAAGGGGGTGTACTTACGTGTAAACGGCTCACTGTTAAAGCAGTGCACGCGAGAGAGGCTTGAGGTTGACTCGGATGATTCCATCCATTCATTTGCATCGCCTGATTCCTCAAGTGATTCTTCAAATTTTCATGGCTTTACATACTCAAAGTTTCTATTATACTTCGGAATGTGTCAAACTCTGAGTTCGTTTCACATTGAATTCGATAGAAAACAGATCGGACGGTGTAAAAACTCGAAATTTGACAGTACTGCAGAATGTGGTAGAAGCATTTGACGACAAATGTTACCGCGCATGATCTAGCTTCTTCTAGTAGAAGAGTCTGTAAAACAGGCACACAGAACATCTGATCTAGACGCTTAATAGATTTAGTCAACTAGCAATTTAGCATTAAGATAAACAGAACCTTGTAATATGGCATTTATTATTACAGACGAACTAATTTCAGTTCATAAAAGAATATTTGTCTTTGTACTCTTGTTCATACTATTGTTAAGTTGTATCTAAAGATCTTTACATGTACTACTAATAGCCTTTACAAAATAAGCACATCCACACTTTTGCCTAATACCAATGAAACAAAGGGAAAAAACACTTCATGAACATTTAGGATCTGACTTGAGCAAGCCGTGCTCTCAATGCTTCCAGTTCTTCCTCTTCATCTTCACCCTCTGCTATAGCTTCTTCCTGCACGAGTTAGCAACAAGAATTTAGGTCCTCGAATCTTGCTAGGAGCAAAGAAAAACTAGAAATGGAGTCTATTAACACATACTTCTTGTGATGAGCTAGCTCCCTGAGCAGGTAACCTGGTCCTCTCTTTCCTGACAGCTTCGGGAAGCTCTGCAGCTGTCTCACCAGCTATTTCACTCAGAACCTTGTCAACTTCTTCTTCAGTTTCCTCTTCTATGTCTTCCGAATCTAGTGCTGTATCGAGAGCATCGTTTACAAATTCTTCAATCAGCCCAGCCTGTATGACCAAAGAGTGTTACACCTAAAGATTTCAAGAAGCTATATACATATAATACACAAGCACCTAACAAGTACCACATATAGTGTATTTCCTGAAACTGTCGGATATTGTTCATTCTCTTCACATTATTGAAGACGTGGTTCGAAAAACAGGGATCCAGGGTTGCTCACTGCTTAGATATAATTCATTCTTTCCACATTGTCCAAAACATTAAGTAAATATTCTAATCCAATGCACTTTCATTGTTCATTGATTAAAGAAGAGAAATTTTGCTATCATTCTACAGAATGAATAAAAAACACCCAGGGTTCTACAAGAAATAAATTCAAGTCTCTCAATCAAATCATTCAATAGAACAGCAGTAATTTATGAGGCATAATCCACTGTAAAGAATTTCAGGCCAAATAAACAAACAAAAATAAAAAGATGAGCAATAAAGCAAGAGATGAAACCTGGACATAAACAAGAGCAGAGACAGCATTAGTTAAGCTTTGGTAGCACTTAAGAAAGTAGATGTGGTAGGACAAGTTCAAACAGGCACCCAAAAGGCACCTAAAGGGATGTTACCTTGGTAATTTCTTTGGTAAATTCTTGCATTGTGACAGCCATTTCTGGAGCTTTTGTGAGGTCATTAACAAGTTTCATGACCTCTGTACTCTTCGATAGATGACCCACAGTACGGGCAAGTGCTGCAAGCACATAAAACATATCAGAAAGCTGATTCAAACAAAGGAGAAGGGACTGTGGGTGGGTTTTGGAGTTGCATAAAAGATACAAAGGTGAGGAAAGTGTATAAAGAACTTATATCATGTACCAAGTTATATAGATTGTTCATGCTAATATATTAACATAAACGACAGAAATTAGGACAAGTTTATAAATGATCTTAGCCAGGAACTAGAATAATGTTTGAAAGTACGAAGCAATACCAACACTTTCTCCCAGGTGCATCGATATAGAATTCAGTTGGGCCTTATTTTCCTGAAGGCGATTTACAGCTTTTCTTGACCCCAAAATCTCCCTTGCAAGTGACTGAAAATAATTCACGGATCAATCAAGACATAGAATTCACATGTGGTTCAAGCTAACGCAAATACACATATAATATAGGGAACAGATTGTTAGCATTCTACAATCTACATGGCAAAACCTATGAATCTAAAAAAGCCAAATTTACTTGAGAAATTAATGCAAATGTCTCAATAGCTGAAAATGATTCCAATGAATAAAAACACCATCTTGACATTATTGACATTGGGTTCTAAATCCACAAACAAAAAATATAACTTTGAAACCTTCATAGACCAACAAGCGAAAAAATTTCCCTTAGAATTCCCATTTTGCAACAGTTTCTAACTTTCTATCAAGCCATTGATGATTGAGTAAAGTTCAACTGAAAAATTTGGAGTACCTTGGCAGAGCCCATGTCATTTCTCTTTGCAGCCTCTCTAATGGCTTTGTGTACAGCCTTCTCTTCTCTCTGAAGATCTAAGAAACAAAACCATCACTCTTTACAGACCAAATTAATCACCAAAAACACACAAACCCATCTCACCCAAAAAAGAGAAAAACCCAACTCCCCCAATAAAAATTGAAACTTTGACACACACAGAGTTAGATCATTGCCTCTGATTTGGCGCTCAATGTTGCGGCTCTCTTGGCGAAGTCGTCTCTGCCAATCTTTGAGTTGCTCTGATGGGTTGGGCTTCGGTTTCAACATGCTCTTGAATTTCTTCATTCTCTCTTCGAAATCTAAGCTCTTTCAAATCCCCAGAAAATCAAACAATGCTGAATAGTAAGGCTCTTGTGTTTTGAAGAGAATGGCTAAAACTTTCTTAAGATCGAATCGAGACTTTTCTTTCCGCGTTTACCTTCGTCTTTTCGAAGTGGGAAAGGAAACGAGGAAACTACCCACCTGCGCGGCTTTTTCCTTTTCTTAATTTTTCGGTCTCATTTTTTTGTATAGAAACTAAAAATAAAAAAGAGAGAATTAACTGTTTCATTAAAAACGAATCCGTAGACCGTAGTACGTCAAACCAAGTTCAAGCCTTCAAGGGCTCGCCTCTGGTAAATAAAGTACATCACACAAACATACGAGAAATCATTCACAAACAAAATGTAACGTCTTAGAAAACTAGTAGAAGCAACTCTAACATTAAATTTTCCAAATACTGTGAAAATGCTTTACGTACTCAGAGCACTGTTAAAAAACCAGTTTACTACACAAGTGGGCAAATTTTGTAATGCACCCGATGTATGAGTGCTTCATGTTTTGTGACAAAATATTAGCTATAGATCTGATCTGAGGGTTAAAAATTCTTGACTTGTTACTTAAATAGTAAGTACTAATTATATTATTAAATTTAAAAAAATCATTTATAATGATTGGGAAAAAGAAAAATATAAAAATAAAAAATTTAATTAACTACAATCAATCTGTAAAATTAAATCCGAGTTAAGCTAAACTATTTCAAACGAGAAAAAAAAAAAGTTGAACTTGATCAACGCATAAAACGAAATATCATCGCTTAATGACCGGGTGGTCAAACTTTCTCATAATCCGCTAAATTTTGGCGTGGTAAGAATAACCGAAAATCTGATTATATTTACCAGGCTTGATGGATCTAATCATTAATTTAGATATCACTTCCTCGTAGGAATCAACACAAACAAACCTTTATATATATATATATATATATATAAATTTGTCCAACTTATTTTTGCCTTCTAGATCACTTGTTTTTCCATAAACCTTAAATATCATCACTTAATGATCGAGTGGTCAAACTTTATCATAATCGGCCAAATTTTGGCAAGATTGCAATAATCGATAATCTGATGATATTTATCAGGCTCGATCGATCTAATTGTTAATCTAGATATCACGTCCTCATAGGGATCAACACAAAGAAACATATATATATATATATATATATAATTGTCCAACTTATTTTTGCTTTCTAGATCACTTGTTTTTCTATAAACCCTAAATATCATCGCTTAATGATCGGGTAATTAAATTTTATCATAGTCGGCCAAATTTTGGCTTGATAGAAATAACCGATGATCTGACGATATTTATCAAGTTCGATCGATCTAATCGTTAATCTAGATATCACTTCCTCATAGAGATCAACATAAAGAAACCTATATTTTTTTATTAAAAAAAAAGGAAAAAAATTAGGAATTTGATTAAAAATTATGAAACTAGGAAAAAAAAATGAAACAAAGCAAAAATTAGGAATTTTTAATTTTATTTTTTTCTTTTTATTATTTTGACTTTAAATATGAGATATTAATTATACATATATTTTTGGTTACAATTAATTATATTTTTTAATCAAATATTATATTTTGGTTTAACCTGTTAATTACTTATCTCTTATTTCTAATTTTAAATTTAAATATAAGTCATGTGCAAGGCACACTAAAACATGATGTATTAGTGTACCTGGAGCACTAAAGTCGCTCTCTTGCAGTGAAATTTTCCAAAGTAACAAAAACAGTTTAAAACAAAGCAAAATTAAACAATTTGTTTTTTGTGTTCTTAAAGTCACAGCATTACGAAACTGGCCTTGTATTTATGGCAAGGGGGAAGAGCCGATTAATATTATTGTATTTACCATTTTCATGGCAAGAGAGCACCGACTACATCCTTACTTGCATATCTCAAATTCACTAAAATTATGAAGTAGAACTACATGATGATCCTCAGTAGTTGGACCTTGAATCCGAAAAAGTAGGGTAAAATCCTCATTTGGTACCCAAACTATCACGAAATGCACTTTTTGGTACCCACAAATGCTTAGGGAGTCTAATGGTACCCAAACTATCACTCCGTTAGCCCCAAATGGTACCTCCGTCCAATTTTCAGTTACCAAAAAAAAAAAAAAATTAATCAAGTTAGACCAAAAACATTTCTTTTTTTTTGTCATGGGCACTTTGGTAAAATCACTCACTTTTTGTGTTTTTGGCCTGACTTGATGATTTTTTTTTTTTTTGTAACGGAAAATTGGACGGAGGTACTAATAAGGCTAACGGAGACATAGTTTGGGTACCACCAGACTCCCTAAGTATTTGTGGGTACCAAAAAGTGCATTTCGTGATAGTTTGGGTACCAAATGAGGATTTTACCCGAAAAAGTAACAAAGACAACTACTTTCTCGTTGAAGCTATTGATAATCATCATTCTGACCTGAAGAGGATGCATTCATTTTTTTCCCACAAAATAAAGGGGCAATGTTTGACAATATCTAGAGTTATCATCCAAAGAATTAGGTAAACAATGTAGATTACTTTTGTTCATTTTTGGTTGTGTTTTCCCCACTTTATGTGATTAATCAGCTACAGGGGTTTAGATTATATCAACTTTAATCAGGGACTGTAGAGGGTAAACTCTGCTCCGTCTCTGGACTGCCTAATCGAACAGGCCTTCATCATGCCAAATATCAACTAGAAAGTCTACCATCTCCTGCAGAATTCAGAAGTTACTCAGATTCACAGTACTAAGAAAAAGACATGACACGATAATATCATACAAATCTTATTCTCAAAATGAAACACATGGAAACGAAGATGAAAGGTGTATAAACACCCGTAACACAGTTACACCTAAGAAATTCCCGTGCTTCTATTAAACAGGGTATGTGGAAATATTATTGATGTGTGCTTGTTTGAAACTTACAGTTAAGGGGATTGGCTCAGGAAAAGACTCATTGGTCGAAAGTAGATCCTCATACGATGTTGACCAGCTGCAGTAAAAACTTTTCACATTATCTTCAACAAGTAGCAAGAATTCAATAGAAATAATTGGACAAAGACACTAATATCATCAACACTATGATAGAGGTATATATGCAACATAGAGCTCTCAGATTATCTTCGATACATTCTTTCAGCAGCTAGAATTCAACAGAAATAATTGACAAAAGCTACAAATGTCAGTAGCCCTCATGATGAAGATATATATATATATATATACAGCATTTGAAGATTAAGAAAAAATATGATTTCATAGTCCTCATAATTTTAACTAGGGTAAACTAAATTATAGATTCTGTAGGCAGAGTAACCAAACTGTGTTAATAGAAGACATCAGCACAAGCTATCTGATGTTTGAGTCTTACTGTCATTGGGTGTTTGTCTTAGAAATCAAACCATTAAGCCAATACTAACACGCAAGGAAGTGTTCTCCTTCAGCCAAAAAAAAAATACAAGAAGTGATCTCCTATTTTTTGATAAAATCTAGACTACCACTTGGCATTGACACTAGATCTGGTCAATTTTGTTCATTCCAAAATAAAGCCATGCGTACACAATCATTTAGATCCCCATCAGTGAGACACAGGAGCATATTTTTGACAAGGACTAAAGGAGCATATTTTTGACAAACCTGCAAACTGAAAATCAGCAATTGAGTTTCAAGTTTCTAGTTGGCAGACATTCAAACATAAGTGCAGTTTTCTTGAATTTGCATACCAGTCTTAATTGCTTCATTCATATATTTTATTATATGTGTTATGACAGTTACGCTCTCCAACCTTTATTTCCATTTGAAAGTTCTCAAGGAAAATTGACTGTTTATAATGAAAAATTTCCTTCACAATCATCTATTTTTTATTACAATATATACTTCAGAGTGTCAGCAAGAATATAGAAACTACGTAAGTGTAATTTTTTTACTATAACACCAACTAACCCCATTCTATCCAAGAAGTTTGTGAAGAGAAAATACCTTATGATTGGATCTTTTGCCATTCTTTGCACCCGCTGATCCCCAACCCACTTTTTTCTACTGTCATGCCAAGCAATTGCAGCTACATGACAAATTAGCTTGATTATCATGAAAGCACAATAAGATTAACACCAATCACTTAATGACCATAACATTTTTCTTTTGGGTTGCAGGGAAATGGTAATAGGGCATAGGCTATGCAAGGAATCATTGCTTACTACTCTTCCTTCCCCCACCATCCATAAGGGGAAAAACCTATCACATTGATGAAAATCCAAATCCCCAATCTATCAGCTTTGGTACTACTCAGGCTGTAAAAGCTGGTTTCCAGGGCAGTACCCAGTCACAAGTAATGTCAAGATGAAAGAGAAACGAAAAGATTAAGAACATCAATCTAAATTGGGATCGATTTTAGTTTTATCAACAAAGAGGGGCAAAAGTTTATGAACACTTGGTTTTGGAAATAGACAAATATTGTAACCTAAGACATTTTGAGTATCTTTTCGACTAATAGAAGATAATGTTTACAAAAACAAAGAGTGCATATTATCTGAAGAGACTTAACATAGCTGTGTATGCTGCGGTGGTGCTTATTAGTGACCATGAGTTAGTTTAATGGTATTACACCAAAGGAGGAAAATCACGGATACATATATAAGATTGAGTACTTATTATCCAAGGAACTCACCGTAATTGACAAATACAGGAGTTTTCGCTTCTTTTTCTGCAGTTCGTTTTTGTTCATTGGCAGATTTAGAATGTTCTGAAGATTGCTTTCTATTGGAATGGGAATTTCCAGTACTCGTCTCCATTATCTCCAAGTTGAGTGACCATTCCTTTGAGAAACTGCACTAAGATTATTGAGGAGTGTTTCCTTTCAGAGACCTTCCAGAGTTCTACCAACAGATATGGCCACCTGGAATGCAGGTTTTCTGAAACAAGTACTGTTTTAGCATAAGGGAGCTGCAGCAGTGGAAAATAAGATCAAATAATACGCATGGGTAACATAACACATGGTGGTTAAACTTAAAGATAAATAGCTACCCAGAGGCAAATTGGTAACACCATAAGCTCCATAATTGCATACAACCAACTTAATTACAAGGTCGTGTAGATCCATGTTGAATAATCAAAAATTACTACCCTCTAGCTTCATCATTTTTGAAGCATAGTATCTCCAAACTCAATTCTATCCAGCACCCTCATAAGGAATTAAACACATGATACCTAAAACCTGTTTTGACACAGCTCAGTTGTCTATTGCAATAACTGGGTGCTAATTTGACACAAACCGAAATACAAGAATGAGTCTTTCAACAGAACCCACATCATAGTAACAGTAAAGAAATCACATTTCAACTCTCATACAGAAACTGAGACTTTTTCAACATCACCTACAAAGCCCCAACATAAATTGTCAACCATTCTTTGCAAATTCAAAATTAGATGCTTCAATAACGAACCTACTGCTCCAAGAACCAAAAGAACTTTAGCTTGGTTTTATTAAGCATTAACACTTTTTATTCATCTCCAAACTAATTAACCTACTTCAAATTTATCTCATTCACGTTAATGTACAATGACAATAATTAAAAGATGATATCTTCTAAATTTAAGAATCTTAGCTAGAATATCACATATATTAGGTGAGATAGATCGGGAGGAAAAGGGAAAATTTGCAGAACACTGAATCATGGAAAAAGGCATAAGATTTCAACATTTTCAACGCATTCTTCCATAAAAATCCAAAAACAAAACAAACCCATTTGAGATCCACAAGCATAAATCATACCAAAACCACAAATTTACAGGAAAAAGAAAAAGGAGAGGACTTTGAATGCAATACAAATTTACAATGAAAGGCCTAGAGAGGTACCTTATTGCGCACGTTTCAGGGGAAGCACTTAGTTTTGCAGAGATTGACAGAGTGTGTGAATTGGTTCATGAAATTTGGTTTTGGCCGAGCAAAACTGCAATAAGAAATGGAATGCCATTTGTTTTTTTCTATTCGAGATTTCGAGTTCTGGTTTTATGGTTTTTGGCTTTTTGAGTAGTTCTTTTTCAGTCACTCTCTGTGCCGACGTGGATGTGATTCGGATTTGGCTAAGTTTTTCCCTAAAGTGAAATTATTACATTGTCCTCCGGCCTCTAACCTCCAGTCCTCCACCTACAATTTCTTTTTTCCTTTCTGTTAAAAAAGATGACTTCTTTTTTTGGGTAGCTGTATGCCTGTATTATTTTTTAGCAATTAAAATTGCTTTTATGATAACTCGTATCACTTAGTCGAGTTCATTCGAGGTGTCGAGTTGTGTGTTGAAGATGACGATTGTATTTTTGCACAATGTGTCCCAGAAGCAAACACGCACAACATGACAATTCTCAATACACATTGTGTGGGAGATGTTCGGCCATTTCAGAAAAAAGACAAAACTAGTCACAAGCAAAGCCCAACACTGCCTCTTACTACCTAACCTTCTTTGGTCGCTTGAACAGAGATAATTTAGTAATTTCATTGCTTAAGAGTCCTCTAGCTCGTTGAATTTTCAGCGTTATATCATAAATAAATAAATATATATAAATATTGAATCAAATGTATCTTTCTTTTGGCTTCTGTTTTCTATATTTTAGCATCTGATCTACATATAAACTACACCCACCTTCTATTTTAGACCCCTACTGAGAAAAGTTGCAACTTGTCTTCACTGACGCAACCAAGCAAACCTTTGCCCTGAGAATGTGCATACTTCACATCGAGGATGGAATGTTGATGCGGTTCAAGAGTATGGCTCGCTGTTAGATTCGGCAATTCCAGCAACTTCAATCCACGGGCCAGTTCATCTCCATACGCAAAAACCGGGTAGCAGTTGGGTACGTCTACAATGGCAGACCTTGTCATTTGGAAGTCACTAAATTGAGCAGGCACAGATCCCAGGTTATGATATGAGCTACCATTGACCCTCTTGATAAGAACTTGAGAACCCACATTTCTGTTGGATGTCTGAGAATTAGGACGATATGAAGCAACAATGTCATCACTCAAGGGACTATAAGCTAGAGATGTACAAACACCTTGATCCTCTACTCCAGGGACCAGAAAGGGCCTACAAGAGAAGTTGAGATACAAGTTAGCATATGAACGTGTTCATAGCGAGAACAACATGCTCGACTTCAGAGAAGTTTCTATTACTAGAAGGTGAGCATGCTAGCCTTTGACATTGGAAGAATTGATGCTCTTCTGATACAAATTAAGTAATTAACTCAGCCTTAACATATGCAAAAGCAAAATAAATATCTAATGACAAGAAGACTGATTCTTAAAAGTACAGCTTTTTGAAAGACTGATTCTAATGACATGCAAAATATTATAATCATCACAGTTCCATATAGACTAACCTTTCTCCAGGACTACCAATGTTCCATACGCAAGGGCCACTGGAAGAAGCAGTGAGCAATTTCGGAGCAGTGTGACTAAAAGCACGATTTTCCATAAGGGAGTGTATAGTATGAATTGGCCGGGAGGTCAGTCCAACCAAAGATTGCAGAGGAGTCAGGCTAGAACGCCTATCAAACACTAAAAGCATACCATTCTGCCATATTATAAAAGTTGATAACATCATCAGTATTCCAACAATAAACTGTCATAATAATGTATCAACCAAAAATGAACACATAAAAAGATGAACAAAAAGGGCTATAATTTACTACTATATTGAGACGACAAATGCAGTATGATATAGTAAATATATAACCCTCTTCAAAAACAGGCGCAACAGTGTATAAGCTCATAAGTACATAATTAGGGATCAAACCTGTAAACCAGCATATATATAATGTGGGCTATTGAGATCCCATGAGCACGACCATGCTTGGCCCTGGATATGCCATGTTTATTTAGAGAAATGTTCAACAAAATAGAAAAATACATGGTTACGGTAGAAGAAACAGTAGTCCATAGAAGACATGGTTATGCCGTATTTTTTAAAAAAAATTGTTAAAAAGAACCATCATCTGTGGCTTCATAATGAACAGTACTGAGTGCTTGGCTAAATAGGTCCTGGTTCTCCTGGACAACCCTTCGGCTTAATTTGTTAGGTGCAGAATAAATAAATAAAATCGGACACAACACAGCCAAGGGTCAACACAGCTTTACTCCAGATAGTTATAAGTTCAAAGAAAAAACTGAATGTTCTGCAGTGAAGGTAGTCCAATAGACACACAGAAACACACAATTGACAGCAATTGGTCTTTAAAATTGAAAACTATAACATAGAAAAACCAATTGTACCGGTAAGTCGTAATTGATGACACAATTGTTGCTTCCCATGCTGAAACACAAAACAAAACAAGTAAATTCCAACAGAAAATCGTAGATCCAGAATCACATTAACCATAAAGATATAATAGGCGAACCTAAGAATTGATAATTTCTTTCCAAGGGAAGCTAAAAGGGTGAGTCTACCACATGGGGATACACATAGATCCTTAATGGCTTTTGTACTTTGCGGAAGCTGTATATCTTCACTTTCCAGAGGATAGATCAGGTTGATCTGTGATAAGAGATATCCTAAATAAATTACGCACAGAAGACCTGAACAGGAATAAACTTGGAAATATGTATATGCTGTTTTTTCTTTTTATGGCATGAATCAATCAGGAATTTACTTTCTGCAGCATGTGTGTGCCACCCATCCCAGATATCCTCCGAGCAAGAACCAAAATTCGATAAGAAGTATCCATGTCAAAAAGCCTTGCGCCTTCTACTGCCAACTCATGCTGTCAAACAGATGACATGTAACTAATAGAAGATGAAAATTCAAATGGAAAAGCCAAGACGCCTCGCAGACTTCAAATCATGTTAAGGTGGGTAACAAGCTTGAGACCAACCTTTTGGAACTTTGAGGAGTGACCATAGGTGCTATACATCATAGGAAATCAAAAATATAAACTAAAGCCTAAAGGGAATGGCTGACAAGAACAAGATCTAGTTGCACAACTGTGTGTTAACAAGCATATAGGTTATAAGTTCAACCTTGAATGAGTTCAATGCAAAGTTATGACAAATATGGTCAACCCCTTATTATCATTCTCTTAATCTCTTCTGTATCACATGTTTACATTAATTTAAATTATTTATTGGTCAATTTATCTGTCTGAAAGAATAAATATATTATGTTTCTACTAAAGATGGTATCTTCTTTTGGCTGGAGGTGTAGTGCAGATTTAGGCTATAGAGTACTTCTCCACTGAACAAGCAATAACAGCCACCCTGTGTGAGGCCACACTAGAGAACTATCTTACCCTTCACGAGGAGAGTTCAAATCTTTGAGACTTTGATTCATGTATAGGGATGACTATCACGATACCTTACCACTAGTCTCAACCTGACATGCTATCCTCGCTACCAAGTAGATAGTCTAGTAATCACAAACTCATAAAGCAAAATGACAGACATTATGACCATATCTCCAGCAACCCAATCTTTTTTTATCCAAACTGATGATTTATATATGTTATAGCCTCTTCAAGACCTTATGAGTATGATACGAAAAGCCACTCAGCCTTATTAAGACTTTTCAAATTCTGAGCATGAAAGGGAAACTACTCTCCTACAGAATTCTCCAATTGCATTCAAGGCAAAATAGTATTACGAGAACTACATGAAAGCATAGAAGACTAGAAGCTACTAGTAAATGTACTAAATACATTTGCAAAAGTTAGAGAAAGGAATAAGAAGAGATGCACCTCCAATTGAAATTTACAGTGAAGAGTTGCCTGTCCGCAATAATTAGGGGCAAAGTAACGATCTGCATTATGACACCTCCACAGTTAAAATAAATCCACCAGTAGGGCACATACTTTAAACTCATGAACTGCAATATACAAGATAAAGTTGTCAAATAGAAATTTACCCCGTTGTTCTCCATGTCCCTGGTTATCCTTAGAAGTGATAAAACTAGGGGGCTCCATCCCCATTTCTCCTAAAGGTGCATTGTTTCCACAACTGGGCTTCTACAAAAAAAAAATGGGCCAAGTTCAAATGCAGCAAGCAAACCAGGAAATAGAACCACCTGAATAGTAAACTTAGATATAATCATCGAAAAAGAAAGTGCTCCAAAGCTGTTAAATACACCCATGAACTTTGTTGTAAAACTTGAAATGATAAATTGATGTTCTGCATGAATTAACTATTCACAGGAACTGAATGGCCAGCGCCAAAGAAAGAGAAATGAAGATAATAATCTAATATATCTTTGACGACAAATTAATTTAAGACATACAACTATGAACAAATTATACCTCCTTGAGGTTCCGTAATTCCTTGAATAGATTTTCTTGTACATTGAACAAATTATCTTGTATATCAATTAAGCCAGCTCTCTGCACAAAGGCATCAAAGAATTATCAGTGATATAAAATGAGTGAATGATAAGAACTACATAGAATAATAAAACCAAACTTGAAAAGGTACTCAAACTAAACAACCAAACAATAGGCAGCAAGCTAATCTACATCTTGGTAGTCTTACTTCAGTTTTGAGAAAGTTGACCTCGGCCTCAAGAGATTTAATTTTCTGCACGAAGGTAGATATTGGATTCAAAAAAAAAAATACTCATAATTAATATTTGATTCTTGTTAACATAAGACAATAAATGATCATCACCTTTTGTAGACTTTCATCAAGCACAACTACCGGTGATGCATATAGTTTTATTACATCCTTCACCCTGCACTTGGCATTGCATTGTGGACACTACAAGAAAAATGGGTGAACGAATGTAAAATACACGATATATCAAAGAAATACAAGGAAAATTACCTTTGCAGAATGTCCACCACGATGTTGAATCCATTTACTAATGCAAGACATGCCATATACATGACCACAAGGTAGACAGCTGCAAACATCATCCATGTAATGTAATTTCCATAATTGACCATATATACAGTAAGAGAGGCACTATTTCAAAAAAAAAGAAAAAGTCATGAACTATTTTTCAAATTACAAACAAAATCCCACTTCTGCATCGGACTAAAAGCCAAATCCAGGATGCGGTGGAAAGGACTATACTAATATAATGGTTTGTGGACGATACTACTATGTTATGCAGTGCTACCATAAATAACTAGGATTTCTAAGATTGGTTCTTCTCATCTTCTGAAACGGTCTTGGGTTTATAGGTCAATTTGAGCAAAGAGACTGAAGTTGGTAATGTGATACATTTTTCTAATAGCTGTCAAACTGACTCACCTCCAATGATACTAAGTCTTGGAATTCTATTACTTGCAGGATTAAGAGAAAACTTCTCTCCAATAGAGGCCCAGTTAGTAGTAGTTCTTTCAAGACCACAGAATGAATACTACAATATAATGTCTATTAATTCATAGCCCCACAATCGAGTGTCTTGGTATAATATTATAATCAACAACCCAAATCCTAAACACCACAATTCTGCTTAAAAGGGAAAAAGAAGCTCTCCATATCAAGCAATTGGGACTGTGCAGTGTGCATTATGGTAAAAACAACACCAAGTAAGGAAATTTCAACACAATCAAAGAATAAACCAAGTAATTTTCCAGCAATATCAAATTTTTTTCTTTCCAATAAAACCAAAAAGAGGGTATCTTTATCCTCTAACCAGATTTGATGGGGGCCTTGGGACTCCCACGGCTCAATACAAATAGGGCAATTCAAACCCTCCGCATTGCTCACAGTAAAAGCAGCCCTCTTTCTCGAAACTTCTTCACCTCCATCCGAAGAAGAAAGCAAGCTTTCTGGGCAATCGGGTCTCGAATTTTGACCGTCGGTTTGTTCCGGTTCTTCTTCTTCTTCACCGTCGATGAGCATTGCCACTACACTATCTGAAGCTTCATAACTAGACATGTTGACGAGGTTTTGGGCTTGTGGAGTGAGTCGTCAAATGTAAGCAGACGACTTTTATGCCCGTCGGAGTCTCCCAATCATCATCGTCTTTACAAACAAGTTATGTCTTTTTTGTGGCCAACTTTCTTCATAGACTTTTAAACCGCCAAAATCTAGTACTGTCCTACCTCAGCCAAGCCCGTTCCTGAGATTGGGCCTGTTTTTTGCTTAGTATTTTTTGAATAGTTAATTTTTAAAATTTACTTAAATGTAAAACCTTATTAATTATCTTTTGCTACGTACATATAATTAATTAACTTTTGCAAAATCTACTTTGGGTCTTTGCCATTTTATTTTTAATCGGAGTTTTAACCATTTTGTTATAAACTGCAAGCCTAAATCACAAAAAGAAATATATAGGAAAAACTAAAAAGAATAGCACCCAATCTATGAACCCTAATGTCATCTTTTTCCTGACGTACTGTGTAAGGTTATCAATACAAGAATGGAGAATTAAAGCATGTCCTAGTACAAATTAAAGAACTGAAATTAATATTTATACTTAATTAATTTATAGCATTAATTATTCATCTGAAAACCAAATACATCAGAAGTTCAGTCACATGCTTGAAATCCCAGGATTTGGAGAAGCAAATGCTAGAAACTCGGGGTCTTTTTCGAGCATATCCATTTGTTTTTCCTCCAAGGTCACCCATGCTTCAATACCCTTACCCCATTGTGATTCCATGAATACCGTGAAATTCCTAAACGCAGGCCCGACTTTCCCCATGAGCCCTACCCAAAACGGCTTCCCCCATCCAAAATCCAATTTGTGAAAAATGCTAGTCCAACTGGTGAATAAATAAACTTCCGGTGGTGATTTTGAGGAAAGCAGAACTTCCAATTGATTAAAGTACTCGGAAATGGCTCCAAATCCCTCTTCTCCCTGAAGAGACTCAAAGTAATCCTTGTCAAATCCCTTGAGAGATTCATTAATCTGGTTCACCAAGTCACATAACTCACGAGCTTCTTCAAACTTAGATGAGTCGGCGACTGTTGTGGCCCACCAAAAGAAATTTCCGATGATATTAGCCGATGACATTTGTGGCTTCATCCGTGATCTCATGTTCATTGCATGCGCTACTATGGAAGTTCTTGGTGAAGTACCTGGAGGAGAATGCCGAAGAAGAAACATAAAAAGTAAATATTTATATATATGAACGAAAATGGAAGCTAGTATCAATTTTTTGTTTTGAGAATAATATTACAATTTAAGACGATAGTACCTGGTGACAGTGCCCGAGAAGAAGCCATTGCATGCTTCCAAATAAAACATGTGAGTGCCTCAATACGTGATGGCTTGGGAACGCATTTGCTCTTCGATTTTTCTTGTAGTGTGGCTATGGCTTTGACACTAAACACAAATCTCCTCGTAACATAATTGTTTTCCTTGAACCACAAGCTATCCGCTAAATCTAGATATTTTTTAGGCAATAGAGCTCTTGGTGGAAAGACCAATGAGGCTTGGGAGAAATTAGGGTGTATTATTTTTTCACGCTCCCCACCAAAAAAAGCAGCCCAAGACTCAAGGATAGAGTTAGCGGCTAGTCCATCACATAGCTTGTGAGAAGCGGATCCCCCAATTGCTATTCCACCACAAGCAAAGACATTCACTTGATCGAAAAGCTATCATAGGTAGCAGAGAATCATCACCAGTTTCCTTGCAAAGGGGATGTAATGGAACAAACCGGTTCAGCAACTTGGTTTCTTGAAGCTTAAGAAACTCGAGCATCCGACAGTTAACTTGGGCTTCAAGGAAGGGAATACCAGTATCGAAATCACGAATGTAGATGTTGTTTTTTGCCCGTCCGGAAAATGGGTAGTAGAGCTTTTCAAGCGGGTTAGGGTTTCGGGGAGATTGAATGATGACTCGGGGTCGCTAATGGGATAGAACAAGATCAGTGGCATATAAGTTGCGGGAGTAAGCTGGTCGACGATGGAAAGTTTAAAAGAAGTTAGACGGTGAAGTGAAGAGGAATCAAGTGATGGTTTGATGGTGTCTCTGGAAATAATACTGATCTCCATTTTGTTCACCTAGCTTGCTTGAATTGCTCGACGTACTGTTGCTCTCTTATATTTTGAAGAGGAGGTTTTCTTGTATAATTTATAGGAGTTCGGAGATGAAAGAGCAATATAACTCGGGTATAGAAAATGTGTTAGCTGTGTTAGAGTTAATTTATTAATCAACAGAGTTTATTATTCAATCTCCGACACTCCAAGTGTCCCACGCCAGATCAACACCCGTGCCACACCAACAATGAAGCAAACTCAGGGATAGTCTCAGGAATATTATCCTGACCACAACCCTAGCTATATACTAGTTATTGCATGTCTTCCACTTTATAATTGATAATTGTCTTAGCATGGTTCATTCACATATGTATATTGAACCTCATTGTAAATGAGATTGTATTAAAGTAAGAAGAATACAATAAGCACATTCAGTTTCAACAAGTTGCAAGGGATACTATATTGTCAAAAGATATTATAAGATGCTATACATTTTTTGCGAAAGTTATAATAATTAAAGTTTGAGTTGAAAATATATATATATATATAATATTGGGTAGTGATTTTCATGGTCTCTTTTTTTAAATTTCAAATTTTCGGACTCATTTTTTAAACACATAGAAAAAAGAAGTGAGAATCACGCATATAATATATATGTATATATACATATATGGGAGTTTCTCTAGTGAGGACCATTATAATGAGTACCATTTGAGTACCACTCGATTAGACCTACTTTTTGATTACATCTCGCTCGACAAATCAACCGTTCAATATTTAGATATTTATGGGTAGATCACTTCTACAAATTTTCAATGAAATCGGAAATCGTTAAGTCATCTATAATTGTAATTTACCATTTATGAATATGAATGGTTCAAAATTGACAGATTTGGTTCGTCCATTTATTTGGTGTAGTTCGGTACCTTAACGATTTCAAATTTTGTTGAAAATTTGTAAAAGTGATCTACTCATGAATATCTTAATATTGAACGGTTTGATTAGTCGAGATGTAATCGACAAATAGATATCACAACCATTAATCAAGTGATACTCATTTAAGTGGTCCTCACTAGAGAATCTCTCTACATATATAATACAACGTAGTATTTGCTAGGGTGTGCGCACAGCTCATAAGCGCTAGATATATCTAGGATAAAGGGATCAACTTGTAGCTCTTGATGGAGTTATATATGTACTTATGTTTATTTTTCTTTTCTGTAAAAGAACTTTATGCAAGTTATTTTCAAAAGGGGAAAAGTTTGGGTGAAAGTTATTTATGTGTATGTGACGAGTTTCTCATTTTTTCTATATATATAATTAGAGCAGCTGGATAATGAGTATATATATTCATTATCCACTGAATTCAAAGCCACTATATTTAGCCCAAAATATTTGAGGTGTATCAAACACAAACCATAGAGAATTGAAGCGATAGGACATAAAATCAAAGAAATATACGTTTTTAGGAGGATGGATTCTACTTTGGAGTGGAAATTATAAATTAGTGACCGAAGAAGTTGAGGCTTTCGATTATGATTTGGTACTCATATAGAAATATAGAAAAGGAATAATGTGGAATTTCGTTCATAAAATTGGGTTACACGGTATGGTTAAGATGGAAGAAAAAAAGAATTAATAAGGTTAAGAGAGAAGGACAAAAAAAAACTTCAGAATGAAAAATAGAGTTGCAGGAGTTCGAACCCTGCCCCTAAAGAAAAGATAATATAAAAACACCATGTTGGACTATGCCATCTGAGCTACAAAGGGTTTATTATTTATAATCCTATCTAATACTATTTGTTCACTTATTCTGAACCCATACAATACAAAAACTTAATATTTCGGTAAACAGTAACCGAGGCCCCTTAAGATCGGGGGCCCTGTGCCGCTGCACATGCAACTAGCACAACCCCAGGGCCGGTTATGAGGAACACCATAAGATCACTAGACCATTAGAGCTTGGATATTATTGGAACCCGGAACTCTTTCAATTCATCATTCTCATCGAACTTACTAGTGAAAATTTTCTCAACTATCTCGTCATCGACAAGCTCCAATTTGCTAGGCTCCCATTTTGGATTCCTATCCTTATCCAACAATAAAGCTCTGCAACCTTCTTTGAAGTCACTGTGGACATCCCCTCGCATACCCAAACATTGTACTCTATATTCACGAGCAATACATTCAACAACTCCCTGTGTCCTTCCTTCTCTAACTGATCTCAAAGCAACCTTCAAACTTGATGGAGATGCCCTCTTAAGTTTATAAATGGTTGAAGAAAACCATGCATCGTCAGTCTTTGAATTTGCAGCCTCATTCTCAAGTGCATTAAAAATTTCTTCTACTGTTCTCTTAGAAAAGCACTTGTTAATGACATCCATTCTGTTCAAAGCGCTTCTCTCTGTCAGATCTGGTTGATGCGAGTATTCCTTAATAATAGCCGAAATGTTATCAGCAAGATCATAGCTTGAAATATTAGTTGAAGCCATTTTCGATACTAGAGCTTCTTCTAACAAGGCCAATTTGTCTGAGGGAACAAAGTGAGTTGCTAGACCGCAAGCAAGCATATCAGCACCGTCCAATCTGGCACCAGTTAGGGAAAGATATTCTCCGAACGATCCAGGAAGTCTGGACAAGAAATGAGATGACCCCATATCAGGGAAACTTCCCAAAGCTGTTTCCGGCATAGCAAAGATCGAATTGTCAGTTGCTACACGGAACCAACCGTGTATAGAAATTGCGGCCCCAGCTCCCATCACAAATCCATCAAGAATTGCAACCTGGGGTTTTTTGTTTGTTGCTACGAAGTACATAAGATTATACAACTTTTCAGAAATTTTGATAGCAGTTCTCCAATCTCCCTCATATAGGAGACGAGCTATAGCAGCGACATCAGCTCCGACCGAAAATGTTCTTCCTTTACCTTTGAGAATGACAAGCTTGACATTGGCATCTTGCTGATAGGCAAGGAACAGTTCTATCAGCCGACAGACCATGTCATTGGAAAGAGCATTCAATTGTTGAGGTCTGTTTAGTGTCAATGACCTCACAAATGAATTAGGCTCTTGTACCAGAATCGCCTGCTCATCATCTGGGTTCAGAGAAGCCATAGCTAGAAATTAAGAATGTACTGGAAGATTGGAAATGCAAATGCCGTACCTGGTACTATCCAACGTACTACTGCATGTGGTGGTTTATAAAGAACTAAAGCTAACTGTGTATGGTAACTAGAATGCTAGATTGCGCCAATTACTATCTAAATTAGAGTTGATAATAAAAGTAGATATATTGAATGTACGTCAGATTATGTAGTATTCAAAAATTAAAGGATTAACTACAAAAAACTCTCTCGAACTATAAGATCATTTTTAATTTCATACTCTAAGTATTAAATTTTGTCATTTTCATACCTCACGTTTGATTTCGTTACTGAATTAATACCTCCAAGGTATGAATTATTTGTTAACGGAATAGTTAACGAATTATTAGTTCCAAGGTATGAATTCGTTAACGGAATCAAATGTGAAGTATGAAAATGACAAAATTTGATACTTAAATATGAAATTGAAAATGACCTTATAATTCATGGAGTCTTTTGTAATTAATTTTAAATTAAATGTGCTTTTACATAACATTACTATTCATTTTCAAAGAATCACGATTGAGCTAGAGATCAATGTGTAAGTAATTAATTAGCCACCAAAAATGAATTAGTTAGGTTGTAAAAAATAACGAAGAATCAATTAAGGACGGCTGTCACGGCTGATTGATTATTCAATTAATTAGCCACCAAAAATGAATTAGTTAGGTTGTAAAAAATAACGAAGAATCAAGGACGGCTAATTTTACAATAATTAGTTAGGTTTCTCATCGCTTAATGAAAATAAGGTTTAGGTTTAAGTTTAGTTCTTGTTTCCTATGGTTTAGTACTCAAACAACTTTTCAGAAGTCCTCCCATTGCTCTTTATTGTTAAAACTAACGTGCATGGTTAATTAGGTATCCCCTAAGCCAAGTAGAGCATGCATAACGAAGTCAAATGCTTCTTTTATTCCTTTCTAAAGAGAAGTTGACACAATTTCAAATGAAAATAGAGGCTAACATCTTGAAGTTTGTCCATGAATATTTTCAGAATTTTTGAAGACTTTTAAGGTGCTCATTTTTAATTAAAACATCAGCCCAAACCGTTTTTAATTCTACATTTTCAGCTTCTGTGTGACAAAATGTAAATATTTACCAAATATTCATCTATATAGAAGTTGACGCAATTCCATTTGGAAATGGAGCCTAACATCTTGAAGTTTGTCCATGAATATTTTCAAAAATTTTGAAGACTTTTAAAGTGCCCGTTTTTAATTAAAATATCAGCCTAAACCATTTTTAATTCTGTATTTTCAGCTTCTGAATGAAAAAATGCGAATATTCACCAAATATTTATTTTGCAGAATAATATTACTAATATTTTGTAATTTGTACTCCTTATTAATAAACATTTTGTATTATATCATATAACAATAATAATACAAAGCTTTATTAGCACTAAGTAGAGTGTTGAACCATAGAAACCAGACAAAAAAAAAACACAAACAAACTCACAATTCTCAAACCAATAGCTTGCATTGACAAGCTAGAGTTGAGTACGTAGGTACACATACATTGTATTTATTGTAATAGAAACACCACAACACCACAAGCTCAAACGTGCTAGGCACTGACAGTTTCAGGCAACAAATTGGGTCTTGCAGGGAGTTTTAACTCTTCCCATGCTCCATCATCATCCAACTTACCGAAGTAGTGCTCAACCATCTGGTCAGTGATGAGCTCCAGTTTAGAAGGCTCCCATTTTGGGTTCTTATCCTTGTCCAACAATACAGCTCTGACACCCTCTCTGGCGTCCTTGCTAATTTTCCCTTGCAAAACATGACAGTCAATTCTATATTCACGAACAAGACTTTCGCCAACTCCCTGAGTCCTGCCTTCTCTAATCGATCTCAAAGTAATCTTCAAACTTATCGGCGAGGCGTTCTTCAATGATTGAATTGTCGAATTTAGCCATTCATCACCGTTTATATTAATTTTAGTCTCCTCCTCAAGCGCACTGAAAATTTCTTCCACTGTCTTATGAGAAAAGCATTTGTCAATGACATGCATTTTTTGACAAGCACTATTGTCTTTCACAGCTGGTCGCTGCGTGTACTCATCTATAATTGCTGAAATAAGCGCAACATCACAGGTAGAAGTGCTCGAACCAACTTTGGATACTAGAGCTTCTTCTAATAAAGCCAATTTGGTTGAGGGAACAAAGTGAGTAGCTAGACCCAAAGCAAGCATTTCAGGACCGTCCAATCTGGCACCAGTAAGACCGAGATATTCTCCGAAGAATCCGGGAAGTCTTGGCAAGAAATAAGAGGCACCTACATCAGGAAGACTTCCCAGAGCTGTTTCCGGCATAGCAAACACCGTGTTCTCCGTTGCTACACGGAATCTACCGTGTATAGAAACACCGGCTCCACCTCCCATGACAATTCCATTAAGAATTGAAACCTGGGGTTTACTGTATGTTGCCGACAAGTAGCTCATGGTAAAAGCCTTTTCGCCTAGTTTGGCACCAAATCTCCAATTGCCATTATAGAAATGACGAGCTATAGAAACGACATCACTTCCGGCACAAAATGCTCTTCCATTACCTTTGAGAATGACCAACTTGACATTGGCATCGTTCTCATAGGCAAGGAACAGTTCAGACATCCGAGAGAGCATTTCAATGGAAAAAACATTCAATTTTTTAGGCCTGTTTAGTGTCAATATCCTCGCAAATGCATTAGGCTCTTGTACTAGCACCTCCTGATCACAACCTGGGTTGTCGAAAGAAGCCATAGCCGCTCGAATGATTGTACTGAAAAACAGAAATGCAGTAGGCTACTGACGTACTCGATGGTGTACTGACCAAACAACTGCATTTGGTGATTATTTATAAGCCGGATTGCGCCAATTACTATGCAACTCGATATGTCATTGTTGATCGTAACTGATAATCATACAAAAACATTTTTTTTTTAATCTTTGATCACGATTAATGATGGGTTTTTTTATGTCAATGATTAATGAGGGATAGTTTGAGAAGTCTTCAGAGTGCAGACTAATTAATGATGGAGCAATAATCATTGCTTAAAGCTCTTCATCCATTATGGAGCAATGATCAACACGTACGATGAATACTATATAACTAACAATCTTTATTAATTTTAAGCTCTTAAAGTTAATTTTCAAGAGTGACTACACATTAAAAAGAGAAAAGTATAGGTAAATATAAAATGTAAATGTAGGTTAGCAAGTCCCACTTTTTGGTTCGCCTTAGGTCCTCGTAATCTCAAGGTCAGTCCTGGCATCCCCCAAAAGAAAGCTTATGATGAACCACTCTGTCCACTCATATTCAAATTTGTTTTTTTTTTCCTTTTCTCATAGCTTAATTACCTGTTTTTTTAGAGGAAAAGGAAATTATTTATTGATTATGAAAGGAATGTAACCCGAGGGGGATGGAGAGCCTGGACCCCGGGCACAATTCATAGCTTAATTACTTTAATTTATTGAACATGGAGCACCTTACCCAATGGTGGAGCTAGGAAAATCAATTAGGGTGGGCTGAAATTGAGAGAGAATGGTGACCTAAATTTTTGGAGTGTCTTAAAATAACTTAATTATACATAATTTTTTTCCCCTATAAATCTACCCAGACTAAAATAAGGTTTAGCTACCAAACTTTCATGGCTAGAAGTTTGGTAACGACTCCCACGTACCCAGCTGCCATTAATTAATTGAGAAATGCTAGCTACATTCTCTTTCCAACCTTCTCCACCCATTAGCTGCCACGTGTTTTCTAATATCACTCAAAACTATGACATTAATGTTTTGAAAACTAAATTTCATTTCTTCCGAATTTGCCCACAATTAATGAAAAAAAAATCATTTACTTTTTTTCCTTCTTTCCATTTTTAATTATTTTCTCCTCTCTATATGTGAAGGATTCATTTACTTGGTATGATGGTCATGTACGTGGAATTCTGGGTTTCTATGGAAAAGCAAATGAGAAAGACGAGCGGACGAGGGAGTACTGTAGAATAGTTCGCAGAGAGAGAAGAAAAGAACTTAGAATGAAGGGAAAAGGAAAAATATTTTTTTTGGCATAATTGCCAAAATACCCCCTGAACTTGGCTATAATTGTCAATTTGCACTCCGAACTTGCAATTGTGGAAATTAACCCCCTAAACTTGGCAAAAATTGTCAATTTACACCCCCTCCGTCAATTCTAACTTTTTCCATCCAAATGTTGATTATGTGAGGGGCAATATGGTCATTTTGGTCACTATTTTTAAAAAGAAATAGTTTGCTTTAAAGCAAATATATATTCTATGCCAAAAAATACAAATATATATTCAAAAAAGATATTTATTTTCTTTCAAAACTTTTATTTCTTTCGCTAAAGAGATTATATTTAAAATTATATTCTTAACTTATCATAAATTGTTTCTTATAAAAAAAAAACTTGTCATAAATTATTATTTATTAATATTTTTGTATGAATTATTTCTCCTCACATGAGAGATCATTTTTATTAATTTTTTTTTCATGAATCTTTTTATTAATTATATATATTTATTTTTTATACCTGAAATGACTATATTGCCCTTCACATGAGTGTCACATGACTAACATTTAGATGAAAAATGTTAAAATTGACGGAGGGGGTGTAAATTGACAATTTTTGCCAAGTTCAGGGGGTCAATTTCCGCAATTGCAAGTTTGGGGTGCAATCTGACAATTATAGCCAAGTTTAAGGGGTGTTTTGGCAATTAAGCCGTTTTTTTCCATTAATAAGGGACAAATTCAGAAGAAATAAAATTTAATCTTCAAAACATTAATAACATAGTTTTGAGTTGTTAGAAAACACGTAGCAACTAATGAGTGGGGAAGGTTAGAAGGGAAAGATAAGTGGGGAAGGTAAATGAGAAATGTAGCTAGCATTCCTCTAAACTAATTAATTTCTTTGATGAGTTTGACCATTTTCTATTCTTTATTGAGAGTTATTTTTTGAATATATTTTTTTATCAAGTAAGAGTATCTTTAGTAATGCTACATATTTTTTAACTAAATTTTAATTAAAGTAGCTAAAAAGCTATTTCGGCGCCAGTTTGAAAATACATCTACAACAATGCTCTCTGTTTTATCTAGTATTGAATTAAAAAAAAATTAATGAATTTAGTTTAAGTGTATTTAATAATTACAGAAATTAACTAAAAAAATGTTTTAAAGTAACAAAAATAATAGAGAGCTTCATCTCGCTCTCTATATTTAGAAACCATATAACTAAAAACTAAAATAGAGAGTCACTTAGGAAACTGGTGCAACTGCTAAAATAGTTGAAAAACTAAACATGCTCTTTTTTTTTTTTATAGAAGAAACAAGGAATTATATAATATTAATCACTAGAAAGGATTACAGCATGGGCATGAACAGAGGCCGGTGGAACTAACACCACAACAAATATTCCTATTACTAGAATCTGTTATGGGTACCTCATCTTCGATGATTTGCATGAGCCAAGAAGGCCCAACCTCTAACCAACAATATCGCCCAACTTTCCGGGCTACCATGAAATAAGAGACCAATCCCGAGTGTCACGATACAAACTCACCACCAACATTAAGACGAACCACTTCACCCTCGAAGACACCATGTTCCAAAGCAGCCAAACCACGTGTAAGGGCAGTTCACCATCACGAAGATAACAAAAAAGTATTGAAAATATAGCACATAGTTCTCGGGAATAACACCATGAAATGGCACAACAATATTAGAACCAAGACTCATAAACCATAGCTCAAAAGAGTAGGGACTTATTGAAACTAAACCAACCAAAACTAAAGCCCTAAAAAACCAGAAAAAGGCAATCATGCCCCACTTCCCTCCTCCTAGCAGTCGACGCCGGATCTTCAATAGCCCGTGTTGCCGGAAAGGAACAAGCTTCATCAATCCCCCATGCATATTTGAGATTTGAAACGCAAAGGGTGAAAGGACCACCCACACCTCACACACTCACCCACCATTCCAGCCTACCATCTGGACCTCACCACTGTCATCTTGGAGATCATCACCATAACAGCGCAAACTCCTTCCTTCACTACTAGAACCCATGTCCACCACTAACAAACTGCCACCAAAAACCCCTTGAAACCGCCACGGTCCCTCCACTAAATCTCTTGCCATCCAAATCCGTGTCGCCCAAACCCAGTACGGAGAACCCACAAACTCGCCTTCCCAGCCACCGAGCCACACTTCTATCCCAGTCCAAAGCTGAACGATCCAACCAAAGACTTCCACCCCGGCCGCACCACAGCCCCTGAAACCAAGCCAAAGGACGAACTAGGCTCACCACCCAAAGTAGAGAACTAAGGACCACAACAACCCTACCCCGAAGAAGACCGCATAACCGGACACCACCGAAGACCCGTATGGCAGTAGCCATCACACACCGGCATGGCCAGAAGCCAATCCGTGCACAGGGGGGCCGCCAGATGAGAGGAACCAAAAAAGAACGACACATAACTTTTAGATTTAGGCGCGTGGATCATGTTCCCCTCTTCCGATCATCCTCTCTAAACATGCTTTCTAAAATAGTTAAAAACGAAAAATAGAGAGTCTGCTAGAAATGCTCTAAAGAATTAAGTGATTTGGAGATAATTAGTTATTTGAAAATACTTATCACATCTAAAAATTCCTCGTCTATCGTCTAGTGATGTGAGTATTTATCCAAACCTTTTTTTATTGCTTGCTTGAAATGCGGGGCTTCAACGTAATATAATTTCCTCCAAGTTATGCTTCAATCTCTTACCTTCAACCAATGGAAAATTTTATCTCATAAAATTTAACAAAATTTCCGATCGATTGATTCAATTGTTTGATGCAGTAATCAAATTAAAGCTCAGTCAATATGAAGACCTGGAATTTATTGTAAACTTTTTAATTGGCGCTGGTGAACTAATTTAAGCCTTATTCACCACAAAATGGAAACATTGCACAAGCCTTAAAGGCTCGAATCTTTCTAGCTTAATCAATACCAACTTAAAAAGCCGTACTTGAATTTTAGGGTTTTGGAGATGCAAATGCTAAAAACTGGGGATCTTCTTCTAGCATGGCCATTTTGTTTTGATCCAAAGTCACCCACGCTTCAATGCCCTTATTGGATTGTGTTTCAGTGAATACTGTGAAATTTCTATATGCAGGTCCAACTTTCCCCGTGACTCCAATCCAAAATGGCCTCCCCCATCCAAAATCAACTTCGTTAAGAATTCTAGTCCAGCTTGAGAATGCATAAATCTCTGGTGCTAGTTCTGTAGAAGTCCCCTCCTCCATCAAATCTATCAAGTCACAAAGGCCTCCATATCCCTCTTCACCCTTCAAAGTCTCCAAGTAATCACTGTTAAATTCTTTGACAGATTCATTAAGCAAGTTAACCAAGTCACACATCTTATGATCACTACTCTCTTCTGTATCATTTAGATCCAGTAGTACCGGAGCCCACCAAAAGAGATTTCCAATCGTATTATCTAACGTAATTTGCGTGTTCATTCGTGGCCTCAAGTTCACTGCCTGGACTGCTATGGAAAGTCTTGCTGTAGTACCTGTAAGTTTTTAAATTTTCTCATAAGCAACATGTCAACACATTTATATGAACTTATGAAACTTAGATACAAAAAAAATTAAAAAAAAAGAGAGCTTATAATCAAATAAAAAGAGACAGAGAAAATGTTAAATAAGTTTTAGAGAATTTCGATCATGTGACACAAGATAATGATATAAATATAATTACAAGAATAAATTTTTTTTGACATGGATTAGTTATATCGGATCAAGACCCCAAATTTTAGGCCTTAATAATGGAGTGGTTATTATGTAGTCCGAAAGTACCACGTGTACATGATCCCGGCCAATACAATAGCGTTACCTTTATAATACCGATGATGATAAAAAAAGTAAGCAAATAAGGCAATAAGTTGGACCAACGCATCAACATAAGGCCACATGGACCAATAAGGTTGTCCAAGACCATAGACACATGATAATCCAGGCGTAGTATATGATAATTTCGGAAAATTCTACAATGCTCAAAGCACTGGTGTTCAGGCATGTCAACAATAATCTGGATCGTTGGATCTGTAAATTGTTATCTTGCCCTTTATAAGTGAGGTCTTAAAAAGATCCGGAGCACTAGTGCCCAAAACACTCAAAAGTTTCCAATAATTTCATATATATTATATATTGAGATGTGCTTGTTACTTGCTTTAGCAGGCTTGCTGTATTACCTGATGATCGAGAAGCAGCCATTTGATGTTTCCAGAGAAAACATGTGAGTGCCTCAACACGTGATGGCTTGGGTACGTTCTCGCTCTTCCCTTTATCTTGAAGTGCGGATATGGCTTTCGCGTCAAATACAAATCTCCTTGTAACACAATTTGGTTGCTCGAACCACAACCTCTCCATCAGGGTTAGATACTTTTCAGGCAAGCTATCTCTTGGTGGGAAAAGTAAAGCTGCTTGAGAGAGATTAGGATGTATGATTTTGTCACGACACCCACGAAAAACAGCAGCCCAAGACTGGAGAAAAGAGTTGGCCGTTATCCCATCTATGAGCTTGTGAGAAAGGGAGACACCGATTGCTATTCCACCGTCGAAAACGTTGGCTTGAACTCCAATCAAGGGCAGCAGCTCAGCACCCGTTTCCTTGCAATATGAATGGAATGGAACCAAGTCGTTTAGTAACTCGATTCCTTGAAGCCCTAGAAAATCAAGCATGCGACAGTTGACTCGGGCTTCCAGGTAGGGGACACCCGCATCGAAATCATCAATATAGATGTTGTTTTTGGTCCTTCCAGAGAATGGGTAGTACAAAGTGAGAGTCTGGGAAAGGGAGTTTTTCAAGTGGGTTAGGGTTTGAGGGAGATTGAAGTTGGGGTCAGTAATGGGGTAGAAGAAAAGCATTGGGACATAAGTTGTGGGAGCAAGCTGATCCATGATGGAAAGCTTGTAAGGTTCTAGAAGGCAAAGTGAAGAGGGAGCAGCTGATGGTTTGATGGTGTCTCTGGAAATAATACTGACCTCAATCTTCACCATTTTGCCCAAGTAGGTTAATTATCTGAGACTACTAGCTTCAACTGCATTTGGTGATTTCAATATAAAGAAAACTAATGTAACTGTGTTTCAATTCAGTGTTAGGTTCAGCCACCAAAAGTAAATTCTGATGGACCATTTGGGTGTGCAGACTAATTGATGATTCATATATATTCAATTTATTTGAAAAAATTTAAGTAACTAGGTACATCCGTACATCTCGTAGCTCAGCGTACTTGATCCAATATAGATCGTGTCTAAGCAACTCTAGAGCGTTTCTTTATTTTTTTAGCTAATGTACTGGAAAAAAAACAATTATTTTAACTAGCCATTTCTAAAATGCTTCTCTAATTTTTTTAGTTATAAATTTTGTAAAGTTTTTTGAATTATTAAAAAAATTGTGTACTTTAAAATTGAAAAAAAAAATAACAAATTTTTTTTTTGATGCTCTTATTCAACGCAATGAATTTAAATAGAATGAGATTCAGGTTGTTGATTAGTTAATTTGTTTTGGAAATTTTGACAAGATTTGCCTTAAAATTACTGTTTTGCGGTTTACACGTGATTTTGGTAATCAAACATATAAATAGTTTATTCTATACAAATGGTGAAAGGTTCGAGTGCTGGTGTGAACAATATAATTAAGTTATGACCTTATGATCGTAATGAATATTTTTTAATGATAATTTATTATACTATTCAAAAATTAGACGTGCTTAATTTACAGAACATCCTTTTTTTCTTTCCAAGCATATGATTGAGCACATTAATAAGTGGATTCAAGGACGGAGCTACCTATTGGCCTTAGTTTCCCCCCCCACCCGGGTCGTTTTATACAATAGCCTTAATATAGCTTGTGCAAACTTATTAAATTGCCCACCCCCCCCCTCACGTTTCAATGTTTCAACTTTTAAAGCTTATTTCTAATATATTGGGCCCCCCTTCTATACATCTCTAACTCCGTCCTTGAGTGGATTCTCCTTAAGACCGACCTTGGGGATAGGCCAAGTAGGCGGCCGCCAGTGGCAGAACTACTCCTACCGAGAAATTTTTCAGTGTGATCGTCATGTCATCTCATTGTCATGTGGTGTGACGAACTACTGTGATTGGATCACATCTTTGTTTAGATAAAGAATGGTCAATGGTTGATACACTGGAGGAAAAAAAAAGAAAAAGATGTGATCTAATCACAATAGTCTGTCACGCCACGTGACAATATAACGGTCACATCTTAAAATCCTCCTACCTTAAGGCCAAGGCCACGCCTAGGCGCCTACTCCCCCCCCCCCCCTAAAAAAAATTCAAACTTCTATATTTTGTGCTCTATGTATGTTAATTGACCAATTACTCTTTGATAATTGGACAAGAAACACATTCTCGCCTCCCCCAAATTACTTTTTTGTTCTAGTCATTCAAGAGAATGCATATATCATGTTATATATTCTTCAAAAAATTAATGCCTAAATTTATAAATGAATTCCAAAAGAGAAATATCAATAAATGTCTTTATATAAATAAACATTTCCTTTAAATTGTTGAATATTTTCATTCTCTCATAAATTTTATGGTACAATTCCTTGTAGAAAAAAAATTTCATATATTTTGCCCCCCCCCCCCCAACACCCAAAACTAATTTCTGGTCCCGCTACTTGCAGCCGCCAAAGGCCCTCAATGTATGGGCCTCAAAGTTGTTAAGTCTACACACTATGTATGTGGAGTTAAAAAGAGAGTAACAGAGATGGAGAAAAACATGTGCGCTATTTTGATTTTTTTGTTTTATTTATAATTTGACTTTATTACCATTTATGAATAAGTGGATATCTACTCTTTTTTTTTTAATATAAAAAGGTTATATACTTCAAAAAAATTATTACGGTTAACAACACCTCTTTTATATTGCTCAAAAAAAAAAAACAACACCTCTTTTATTAAATATAACTAGCAATTAAAAGGGGTTGATGTAGTGGTTTGACACAAAAGTTGTCACAGGAAAGATCCTGACTTCAACTCCCCTAAGATACCATGTGTATGTGTAAAGTAACGTCCTCTGATAACAAAAAAAAACTAGCAGGGGACCCACACTATGTGTGTGGTGAGATAATAAGTTAAAAGTAGTAGACTAGTAGGTAGTTTCTTCATAAAAAAACTACCACGTTCCTATTATCTTTTATTTTTATTTTGTGAATTGACTTTATTGTTTCTATTAATTAATTTTATTTTAAAGTTTTTTAATATTTGAGGGCTATATCGGTAAAAAATATCAGTTATGGTGAGCAAACCCTCTTCTTTTAATAACAGTATAGATATAGATATACAACTATATTATACTATCTTTATTTGGGAATCTTATAATTATTTTTCGAGAATACTTACCACATAAAAAAGAGAGGAAAAAGTAGTATGTAAATGTGAATGTACATGTAGGTTAGCGAGCCCCATTATCTTAGTTTGCCTTAGGCCCCCGTAATCTCATGGCGAGCCCCTAAAGTAAGGGCACATGATCAATTACTCATATTCAAATATGTTTTTTTTTTGTAAAAATTAATTAGATAGGATCTTCACATAGCTTAATTCTATTAACTATGGAGCCACCCTACCGTGAAAATGTGGAGTGTTGTCCCACATTAGAATATTGTGACCTTGCAATAGAGTTTATAAAGTTTGAGCCTCTCCACTCATGGTATCTAAGCAGGTTAGCTCACGTGTGAATGCCCAACGGCCACACGTACTCAATGTCACCCATTATAAAATGTCCACATGTATGACTTGAAAAAACGCCACATGTGAGGGGGCATATGAGAATGTGAAGTGTTGTCCTACATTCATCAGATTACGTACCTTAATGACTTTGACTTACTCGACAACCATTACTTTCTTTGAATCTTTGATGGGTGTGACAATTTTCATATTAGACAAATCAATTTTCAATTTGAAGGTTATCAGGTTATGATCTTGATTTGATTATATATATATATATATATATATATATAAAGAACACGAGAATTTGGATCGAGTGTTTATGTGTTATTTAAATGAAATGGCTATGTCCGCAAATAGTATATGTGAGGTATCCCCAATAAGTCATTTTTATATATTATATATCAAATTAACAATTTTTATTAGATTAATTCCAATATTACATCAAAGACTAATCAAACATGCTTAGCGAAAATGCCAAGTCAGAATGACAACAATAGCAATGAGTCCAAAAGTGAAAAACTAAAGCGAACAAAAACCACACAACCAATTGTAAGTATGCATGATCCTTAAGGTGCAAACATAGCACATACCATATATATCAGCTTTAAGGTGCTAACTTTTCTCAATCATCACCATTCGAAAAAATCGTGCTTGAAATTTGGGGGTTAGGAGAGGCAAATGCTAAAAACTGAGGATCTTTTTCTAGCATAGCCATTTGCTTTTGATCCAAAGTAACCCATGCTTCAATGCCCTGACCACATTGTTTTTCAATGAATACAGTGAGATTTCTAAATGCATGTCCAACTTTCCCCATGACTCCAATCCAAAATGGCCTCCCCCATCCAAAATCAACTTGATCAAGAATTCTAGTCCAGCTCGTGAATGCATAAATTTCAGGTGCTGGTTCCAATGAAATTGCTTCTTGTATCAGATTAAGGAAGTCACAAATGCCTCCAAATCCCTCGTTACCCTTCAGAGTCTCCAAGTAATCACTGTTAAATTCTTTGAGAGATTCGTTAAGCACATTAACCAAGTCACATAGCTCATGATCACTGCTCTCTGCCGTTAAATCTAGTAGTACCGGAGCCCACCAAAAGATATTTCCAATAATATTATCTATCAATGTTTGCACGTTCATTCGTGGCCTCATATTCACTGCATGCACTGCTATGGAAAGTCTTGTTGAAGTACCTGTAGGTGTTTAAATTTTCTCATAATGTGAGCAACACACACACATGCACACAATAAAAATTTGGGTTTTGGGTTGAGGATCGGTTTAGAGACTAGCTAAAGGCTACTCCTGCAATTAGGGTTAATTCTGAGTTGAATTAGGGCCGGGTCTGTGTTTCCCAATCAAAAGTTGGAGCCCTAATTAATTAGGCATCATGAGAAACTGAGTTACCTGATGACAATGCCCGAGAAGCAGCCATTTGATGTTTCCAGAGAAAACATGTGAGTGCCTCAATACGTGATGGCTTGGCCACGTGCTCGCTCTTCGCTTTGTGTTGAAGTGCGGAAATGGCTTTTGCATCAAACACAAATCTCCTTGTAACATAATTCGTTTCCTCAAACCATAACCTCTCCATCAAGGCTAGATACTTCTTAGGCAAGTCATCTCTTGGTGGGAAAACTAATGAGGCCTGGGAGAGATTAGGGTGTATGATTTTGTCTCGGCTCCCACGAAAAACAGCAGCCCAAGACTTAAGAAACGCGTTGGCCGTCACCCCATCAATGAGCTTGTGAGAAAAGGAGACTCCGATTGCTAATCCACCGTCGAACACGTTGACTTGAACTCCGATTAAGGGCAGCTCTAGCTCGGAACCCGTTTCCTTACGAAATGGATGAAATGGAACGAAGTCGTTTAGCAACTCGGTTTCTTGAAGCCCAAGAAAATCAAACATTCGGCAATTGACTCGAGCTTCAAGGTAGGGGACACCTACGTCGAAATCATGAATATAGAGGTTGTTTTTGGTCCTTCCGGAAAACGGGTAGTATAAAGTGAGGGTCTGGGAAAGGGCACTTTTCAGGTGCGTTAGGGTTTGTGGGAGATTGAAGTTGGGGTCAATAATGGGGTAGAAGAAAATCATTGGAACATAAGTTGTGGGAGTGAGCTGATCAAAGATGGAAAGCTTGTAAGGTTTTAGAAGGTGAAGTGAAGAGGAAGCAGCTGATGGTTTGATGGTGTCTTTTGAAATAACACTGACCTCAATGTTCACCATCTTGCTAAGTGGTTAGCTATCAGACCCAAAAGATCGAAAGGAAGTCCTGGCTAGCTAGCTTGTACATATTTAAGATAGCTTCAAATATTTATAGCATACTGCGCACCATGCATATATGCATTCTCTGCGATATATGATCACGCATGCATGTGCCAATAGTTAATGTACGTACAGATCGAGGCAAATGACTATGGCCGGACATGGATATCGCAGTCCGGCGAAGATAAGGTTGCTGTGGAAATTAAAGAGTGTCTACATTGGTATGGCTGCAGGCTGCCAACATTGGTACGTACAATTAATACAAAATCGATATAATTTAAGACCAAAATAAATTCATACTGATGTAAATTAGATTGGTCTGCCCACAAATATATGTTTCCGAGTAGGCAGGAGAGGGCAAAATGGTCACAGAATTACACAACACTAATTTTGTCCATTTATTATTGAACGGTGTTTGAATTGATCATGATAAAATTCCATTCATTATTTATTTTTCCATTATAATCGATATATTTTTTAATTCAAAGCGTCAAGTTTTATTGAGTAAACTACAATAAGACTATAAGAGGGAATGAATGATCCTACAATAGAGGGTGAAACTCCAGACCCAAAAAACATTTAAGCATGTCAACTTCATTATAAGCGACTAGATTACATTCACGAAAAACGTGATTAAAGGAAGAGCTTGAAAGAAATAACTTGAATTTCTTCTACTGTTCTTTGAAAAGCACTTTTCAATAAGATCCATTTTGTTGCAAGCGCTACCTCTCTCTTTCAAAAATGGTTGGATCGAGTATTCATTTATAATAGCTGAAACATAAAATACAAGATCAATGGTGGAAGCAGCAACGTTGGATGCTAGTGCTTCTTCTAGCAAAGTCAATTTGGTTGCTGGAACAAAGTGAGTTGCTAGACCGCAAGCAAACATTTCAGGACCATCCAATTTGGCACCAGTAAGGGCAAGATATTTCTAAGATAGTGTTCAACAAGAAGCAGTCAATGCGTTAAGGTGCAATTACGTACATATCACCCCTATTTTCAAATAAAGAGATTACAAGTCCGCTCATATAAACTGTGTTACTAATAAACAAAAATATCATAGTGGAAAATGAAACAAAGCTTGCCCAGGAATTGAAGTAAGTAAATCGATGTAAATAATGCATAAGATTTTCCACTTCAGTCTCAAACATACATATATATATATATTAAGATATACTGACAGCAGGAATGTTGTAGAGAAACATGCATAAACCTCGATCAAAGAAAGAAAGAGGTGCATATATTATGTATAATAGCTAATCTCAGGTCTCAGGATCGGAGCTTCTAGCTAGGATGCTCGAGTATTGGTCACAACTGCGGAGACCATAGTATTCATGCCACACATGCCATGGCCGCGGCAAAGGCGATAATAACCATTTTCCCCCCATTTTGGTCCCCATGAATTTTTGATGGTCCAATATGGCTTGTTGCCAAGCCTGAGAATTGAGAAGCCCTTGTCACCGTACCCAACAAGCAAAACACCGTGGTTCACCCATTTCTTGAAACAAATAAAAGGGCATGAAACACCGCCAATGTAGGTTTGCATGAACATAGCATTCAACCCAACTGTATATACATGCATCAATCAAGGTGTGCACGTTAGTATCATATATAGACATATATATAATATATATATATATATATATATATATATATATATATATGAATATATCATGCTACATATATAATATATTCAGATGATATGATCCCTAGTCTTATAATATGTACTAACACATACATATATACAGGCCTATATATTCATATATCGCATATTGTCAAGTTTAGCATAAAGTACTCACTGGCAAGAGGACCGTGGTGGACTAAGTTTGCTGCAATTTGGTTCTCATCAAGTGGAATATTGGTGAAGTTGGAGACTTTTACAGCTACCTTTTCAGGATTGAATTTGCATTCACCCTTCTTCCCAGTATAAGGGTATGAAGCCTCGTCCTGCAACCCTCCTGCTTCAATTAGATACTTGTAGGCATTTGTCATAAGTCCGCCACCACAACCACTGTCGCATGCATCTTTCTCTTTCGCATCGCACTTGATTAGTTAACACAAACATTAAAGAAAATTTATTAAGTAAACATACCAAACATATGCTTAATTGATCACCCCTCTAAGCTTTACTACTACAATATTCTAGAGGCTTAATTACCAAATGATCGCAGTCCACAAGCTGTTGTTCACTGAGACTAACAAGCTTCCCAGTGGCAATGAAATTGGCCCCTTCAATAGCTCCTGTTGTGCTGAAGGCCCAGCACGCCCCACAACCACCCTGCATCAATGAAATTAATTAGAAGCCCTATGTATAACACTAAAAATTAGTTCGAGTAGCCCTAAAAAAAATCAAATTCCAATGTCTTTCGTTCAAAATTTTCCAACTCTGATATGATCCGAAACATTAGAATATAGAATCGACTAAGCAAACGCACTGGTCGCGCGCGCCCTCAGCTAATTGAGTTCAAGTGTATTAGTATAATTACCAGCTATGACTCGTCTGTGGCACATAAAGAAACTAAAATAAAGAAAACTGATCACATAAATTGTGTGTCCAAATTCCATAATAAAGACCTCTAACTTGACAATTGGATCCACCAAAACAAAGAAGGTACCAAAATTACCCGAGGGTCGGAAGTTACTCACCAATTTGGTTTGACACCAACTGGTCCCCAAAATGAAGATTTCGCAATTTATAATTCATAAAAACACATTCATGCCAACATATATTTATCCCAAAATTAAAACTGAAACATAAACACAAACTAAAATTCAGCAAACCACAAAATCTTTTTCTCCCCATATAGGTTGAGAACATCAAAACCTCTTTATATATATACTTCTAGAGTTCTAGCTAGTCACAAAACTGAAAGATTAAAAATTGTAACATGAACTGATTACCTGCATCTTAACCTCAGTAACAGCTCCCTTCTCTCTCCAATCAAAACTCTCCGGCAACCCACTAACATCCATAAGCTGAACACTACTCCTCGCACCGCCTTCGTTTAAGCCGAGACCGCCTCTCACGCCGGTGTACATCCGCTCGAACTCCTCCTCGGACAGATCCGAAAACGGCGTGACTCCGTGGACAGCCGTCGGATCTAGAGCCTGGTGCTCGGCGGCTCTGATCATGTTCTTGGCGAAAACCCCGAGGCGGTGCATGTACTCCTTTCTAGTAGGATACGTTTTCCCGTACTTTTCCATGAACATCTTGAATTCTTTCTCGGTTCCAATTAGATTAATATCACTTGATCCTGAGAATTTACGGTCCGTGACTTGGTGGATGATGATTGGGTCTTGAGGGGTGGCATCGAGCGCTACACAGAGGGTTAAGACTGCAACACCCACCGCTACACACAGGGTTAGAGGTGGTCCGGCCATTTTCTTGTGGTGGCTGTGCGTTCTTTCTTCTTTCTTAATTAGCTACTTTTATCTCCAGCTCTGATATCGACGATTACTGTTTTGCCCCCGTATTTGGCATCGATATCTGCAAATCGAGGGGATATTGTTGTCAATAGGACGTTTACAGGCGGCGGAGTTGCATGCAGACGTTGTGTCCGCCATGCAACACGTGGAAGTCTGCTTTGCGCAGCAAGTTTAGTTGTGTAGCTTCAGTATTGGTTCCCTAGCTAGTTCTTCATTTTCACACCTTTTTAAAAAAAAAATTAAATCCAACATTGGCCCAAAACTTATGGATCATAGAGAAGATAAAAACTAGCTCGGGAAAGTGGAATTGTGAAAAATTTCCGTAGTTTAGCAAAAGATTATTTGCGTCTCGATTTTGGGCCGGTGTTGGATGAGTTAGGTTTGGACTTTGGGTTTTAGGTACGTTTGCGATGAGTGACTTTTCGAAAATTTGGAGTTCGCTAATTGGTGTCAGACACTATAACCGTTAAGGTTTCAGCGTAGTACAGTGGAATCGCGATGGAGAGTGCATTTTCACTCTCATTTTTCCTTAGAGCTAGTGTGCCTTTCAAGTGGGGTGCTCTTTCCGAATGTCTTGGAGGAGGTGTTTTTTTTTGGTTACATTGTGAGGATTGAACTTCTAACCTAAACTAGTCCTAACCTAATTCACAACCTCACCGTGCATTCTTGGTGGAGACTTTTCCTTTGTTTTGGAATGTTGGTTTTACATTTAGGACAATAAGGTAGTCCTCTAAGCTTCATTTTTAGGTGTGTGGTTCTAGAGTTTCTGCATTTTCTATACTAGGCTTTATTAGAGAATATGTGGAATCCGAATCCGTACCAGATTGCATCTCCATCTCGGACCCTGCGGCCACCTCCCAACGAAGCTGCTTGTTGCAACCCTATGTCATCGACCGATAGGATCGCACCAACGTTCCATTACCCATGTCGATATGAACGGACCCGCCACCAACATTATTATTATGAAAACTGAAAATTTCTTTAATGCATATTTCCTTTTTAAGATTTTATGCTAATGAGTTCCACCATTAACATGTTACACATGTTTATGCGAGTAAGTGGTCTTCCTATTGTGGACGATACCGGTCCAGTTTTTTTTTTTTTTTTGAGAGGAGATTCCGGTCCGGTTAAGCACTTAAGCTTTACCAAATTTTTATTTAGTTTCATAAAATATTAGAAACTTAAGCCACCTAAAGTGTTCCGCATACCTAAAGTTCGCTTTGAAATTCAGTCTCACCTGTACTCGAGTCCACCTAAACCTCTCACTCTCTGCCAACAATAAATATGAGAAATTGAAATTCCAAGAAAGAAAAGCTTGGTCTGTTATCCCCTTTCTAATCTAAAATCTCTGTATCACTTGGAATCTCCCATTAATTAGCTCAATATAAAACAACATCAAGAATCTGAAGATACCCACCGACGCCCAGTTGCGTATTTTTGGCTCACTTTATCTTTTGCTGAGTTTTATAGTCACCGGAAAACAGAGCAAAAAACAGAGTAGGAGGCAATGGGCATTTTGCATGAGGACATGGTGGTAATTAGCCAGGCAGAGAAGGCTGGAGATCCCACTGTGATCACTGTGAATTGCCCTGACAAGACTGGGCTAGGCTGTGATTTGTGCAGGGTCATATTGCTCTTTGGGCTAAGCATTTGCAGAGGAGGTGAGGTTTCTTAGCTTATGCTTTGATTCCTTTGTTTTCTGAATAAATTTGAGGGTTTCTGGAAGTGGGTTTTGTATGTGTAGCTGGGAAAGTTTGCTATTTGGATCTGAAATTCTTGAGTATACATGTAATTTGAATTTTGCTGAACACTACTTGGTGAATCCAAGCTTTACAGATGAACAAAGAATGAGTCTTCAGCTTTATATGTTTAGGCTCTTTTGTAGTAAGATAAAATTGGTCATTCTTCATAAATCATAGAATCTGTAACGGCAATTTTATTTTATTTTTTAAAATTTTCCATTACTAAAGTGAACAATTTTGCTTCTTTTTTGGTGGAGAAGATGTTTCAACGGATGGAAAATGGTGCTACATAGTGTTTTGGGTGGTGGGAAAATCAGACACTAGGTGGAATTTGTTGGCAAAGAGATTGTTAGAAGTGTGTCCTTCATATTTTTCAACTTCTGGAATATACTATTATCGGCCCGAAAACCAGCAGCCTAAGCCACTAGATGTGTTCCTTTTGAAATTCTGGTGTTCTTATGAACGGGAAGGCCTATTGCATGGTAAACTTTCATTTCCGAAATTGTCACTAATTACATGATCAATTGTTATCTTTGAATTGGTTCTTCATAGCTTAGTTTTGCTTAGATATACAACATTTCTGAGATTTCTCAATTGGGTTTAACCAGAAATGTTTCAGTTCTTGGCTCTTACTCAATGATTCGTCAAACTTATTCATCGCAACTATCTTAGTAACAGTTTCAAGTGGAAAAGATTGTCATTTTTGTTTGTGAGAAAAGAGAAAGTCGATGATCTCTATTTGGTGTTTGTGAGTTCTCGATATAGACTATAGAGCAGTATCCGAGCATTGACTGAAAAAATTGATTTCTAGGTATAAGTGGAAATGAGTTTAATCAGTAATTTTCATTTCCCTTGTATAGAATAGACTAGAATTACCAAAAGAAGTAATTAATTTATGAAAGCTTGGTACAACTTATCAACTTTTCTTTAGACTGGCCTAGAATGGAAAAGAAAAAAATTTAAACCTTACCATTATGATCCATTTTCATTGATAGATGACCAGAGTAATTGCATTATTTCCTTTTAGAAAAAGTGATCAAACAAGGGGTCATTTTATTTAACTTATACGACTAGTAGTAGTTTGCTGGCTTTTACCTTTGGAAATGAATTAGTGCTGCATATCCATAGGTTAACTTCAATCTACAAGTGGTGTTTCTATTTGTGTCTTCATTTCGTTTACTTTACCTGGTATTGCCTACTTGTTTCAATGCATCTGAATACTTCAGCAGAATATGCACTGTATGCTGCTATATATTTAGTTTGAGATTATTATTAATACCTTTTACCCAATAGATGTCACTAAGGTTCTTTGTGAGCTTGAGCTCACAATAGAGAGAGTGAAGGTGTCTACTACCCCGGATGGGAGAGTGATGGACCTTTTTTTTGTTACAGATACCAGGTTTGTCACTCTTGACATCGTTTCCCTATTTATTGGTGCATCATTTCTGCCTTTTCTATTATTCTTTTGGTATATCTACTTCCCAAATTTCATTCTAGACTTTTTGCCAGTGTTCACTTGTAACTGCTAATATTACAATGAAAAAATGAAAAGAGAGCTGCATCCTCCATATGGTTCCTTAGAGTTTTTGATTGCGTCAGTTTCAATTAGGTTCTTTTGAATAGTGTTTCCAATTACTCTATACTGGTTCATGCTCCCAATGGAGTCTAGGTTTTGGCGTCTCATAATGTCGGTGTGAGGGCACATCAATTGAGACATACATAGAGAGTCACCAACAAGATTGTCTTTCCTCCTTAAATATGGCTAATAATTTTTTTTCTCTTTTCGATCAGAGAACTGCTGCATTCAAAAAGAAGACAAGATGAAACCTTTCATTGCCTCAAAGCTGTCTTGGGGAATGCCTTGCTGTGTTGTGAAATTGAATTGGCCAAGTCAGAAGTTACCGCATGTTCACAAGGTTCTCCTCATCTTCCTTCTGTAATCACTGAAGAAATATTTAGTTTAGAGTGGACCAATAGACGACTGAAAAGACCTGTTGCCTCCATTCCCATTTCAATAACAGTGGACAATAACCTCAGCCCATCTCACACACTTGTTCAAATATTCTGTCCGGATCATAAAGGGCTCGTGTATGATATCATGAGAACACTAAAGGATTATAACATTCAGGTATATCTTTTTAAGCTATGTAGTTTGGGGGAGAAAAATATTTTGGCTTTTGTTTCACATTTTACCTTTTTAATATTCACATTAAACATCATCATCGTCAATAATACATGTCAGTTTGCAGAAAATTAATTAGTTTGATGAACTATAGATGTTTGATGTATATTCTCATTCTTCTAATAAAATTTTGATCAATTTACATGGTCAATGAAGTTCAGGTAAAATCATACTAAAAACAGATATTTAAAATAAAGTTGGTATATTTGATATTTTATTTGAGATCTATTCAGTAGTGAGTCCTGATATTGATGACATTATTTATTTTGAAGAACTTAAAGAACCTAAATAATTTTTTCGACCAAGAAATATAAGGATTTGACCTAAGCCTTGCTCTTTCTTAGTATGTGGGGAGCTTGTGAGAAGAACCTTCTCAACTTTTGAGCATTTTCTCCATGTATCAGACCCCCCATATCTGTGCAGAAATACCTCAGGGAGGTTTCAATAAAAAAAAGTTATACCATTTTTTGAAGTTTTTAACCAGTTTTTAGAACCTAAACTTGTTGATGGTATTCCACTGTTTGGCGATTGAGAGCTTATATACATCTGGCAGAAAAAGTGTTCTTATGCCAGTGGTTGTGGCCTTTGCTGACCATTGTATGTAAAATTTGGGTTTAATATCAGGTTTCTTATGGAAGATTCTATGAAAATGCAAGAGGAAAATGCGAGCTGGACTTGTTCATAATGCAAGCAGATGGCAAGAAGATTGTTGACCATAACAAGCAAGATGCGTTATGTTCTCGCTTGAGAATGGAGCTTTTGTGTCCTCTTAGAGTGGCTGTGGTAAACCGTGGTCCTGACACTGAGCTTTTGGTAGCTAACCCTGTTGAGTTGTCTGGCAGGGGTCGGCCTCTTGTCTTCTATGACATTACTCTTGCCCTCAAATATCTGAATACACGCATCTTTTCGGTATGAGCTCTAACCAACATCATGAGGATCTTATGCTAATGATATCCTACATCTTCTTTTGCAACAGTGAGGAGTGATATCCAATTTAATTCATTTTAACTTGTCATTCTGCCATTCATTGTGTTTTGTTACCAACTTATTTCAGGCTGAGATAGTGAGGCACATGATCCGAGATCGGGAGTGGGAAGTATACAGATTCCTGCTAGACGAAGGAGTCTGTCCTTCTGTGCCAAAGAAAAAGATCGAGGAAGGTGTAAGAAATATATTGATGGGTTGGGAATAGATTGGGATAACCGAAGTTGGTTAGCGGCTGCCATCCCAATCGCTGTACAGCATAGTATCTTAGCAGTAAGTATATACTCTTAACCGAGTATGAAGTGTAAATCATGAAATGCACATAAATAAATAAATGTTTATCCGTTGCATAACCTCCATACCTCCATCTTAACTTGCATTACTAACCGAAGAACCTCGCCAGCTTCAGCTCATCTGGCTCGACTAGATAACAAGTGTTCCCTTGTTTCCTTCTCTCTTTGATCTTGGACGATGGATCTTTTCTTATTTGTTACTAATAGCTCATTTTCGGAAGTAGTGGTGTATATGCATAGGAGTTGTGCATTCAAGGCAAGCCCACGCCGTGTAACTTGAGCTTTGGTATAGCTCACAGCAAGCGCGGTCTCCATCGGCGGCCTGCACCAGCCTTGCACGGCTGGAAGACTCTCTTGATTGTTGGTTCAAGTTCAAAGATTCCACTGTCAACCAAGTACAAAATTGAACAAAGAAACTCCCTTATGGTTGCCATTCGGACCATGCCGGATGTGACCGGAAGCGTGTTGAGATTTGCCATTTCTTGTGGTACTATATATTTTTTCCCATTAAAATGTCCATGTTATTTTTTTTTTCTTTCTGGTAAGTTTGAAAAATATTTCTGAAAATAAGAGGGAGAAAAATTGTGTGGCTCTTGAAGCAGCCCCCACGTGGTTGAACTCCCTTACTTCAACGGTTGCTGAGAGTTTGTTGTGTTGCCTTGTGGTGGGCCTCACTTTCCCTCCAAATATGCTCCAATCCCAGTGGAGATACCTCCGAATCTTCTCATCGATCGTTGCTTAACTCAGACACAAGACGGAAACAATCACAAGCCAAACACTTGAGGAGAGAAATCCGAGTCTCTCTGCAAGCAATTAGTGACAGAATGAGAGCTCTGAGCTCGCAATGTGTGCTCCTTGATCTCCAGAACTCATGGCACTCGGCGAACCAAATCCCTATCTCAACCCTCTGCTATCTCCAAAACTCCAACTTCGTTTCCACAGTCTCTTCGTCATTTCGTCGAACACGTCGTGGGCATAAGGGAATCGCTTCGTCCAAACACTCCAGCCCATCAATTCCGTCCCCGGAGATTCGTAGGCCGTCGGATCGGTTCTTCTCCGGAAATGGGTCCTCCTCGAATTCCCCTAATTCGGCTTCCACGTCACAGTCCGAGGCGGCATCGGAGCTGGGATTGTTTCTCGAATTGTTGCCTTTGAGGTTGAAGAGCGAGTTGTACAGGCACGAGGAGATCGGCAAGCTCATTGAGGTTGTGATGGATTTGGGAAGGTCTCCCATTGCCAGGTTTCCTTCCGGCGATTGGGTTATCTCGGAAAACCCCGTCAGCCAAGAAGATCTCCGGCTCGCTGTATCCAAGGTGATCATTTTTTTGGCGATTGAGGCTTATATTTTTCATTTTTTAGCGATGGTTAATTATTGTTTTTTATATTTGATAGATACCCAGTTACTTTTTTTTTAAACAAGAAGGCAGCTTTTTATATATTCAATTGGAATGTCAATTTTGGACCCTTGTGTGAATGATTGATAGTTACCTAAGAGCTTTACTTGGGAAAAGGATTGATTACTGTGTTTAATATTATGTTAAAAATGAGATGTTTTTGGAGGGCTGAAGGTGAAGATGTAATAATTTGTTTATATATTTCTTATGTCAAGCTGCAATTTCCCTTTTGCAGGTTAGTGAGTTTTCAGATGACAACCGTTCTGGTATAAATAATTCATTGCACCGCATAAGTGCTATTCGAAACCGTAAGCTGCAAATCATTGGCCTTACTTGCCGGGTGGGGAGAGCTGTGTCGGGAAGTGCTGAGATCATCCGAGACTTGGTTGAGGGTGGAGGTTCAATCTTGGTCATAGGACCTCCTGGAGTTGGCAAGACGACCTTAATCAGGTATATGCCCTACTTGAAGTTTAAGCAAATAAACATTGAAATTTTCCATGTTTTCCTATTGTGACTTGGCGTCAAGAGTGAACATGTTCTGAATTTAGAGAGGATATGTTGGTGCAGAGAAATTGCTAGGATGTTGGCAGACGAGTATATGAAGCGTGTCGTCATTGTGGATACATCTAACGAGATTGGGGGAGATGGCGATGTCCCTCATGCAGGAATAGGTCGTGCAAGGAGGATGCAAGTTCCTAATGTGAACATGCAGCATAATGTGAGTGTTGACATCGAGTATATGGCTTATTTCTGTAACTGTTGCCTTAGTTCCCAAGTATTTTTACACTTTTGCAATTCTTTTGGTCATATAGTCTTTCTTGCCCTTTGGGCTTTTATGCAGGTTATGATTGAAGCAGTTGAAAATCATATGCCTCAAACCATTATAATAGATGAAATTGGAACAGAGCTTGAAGCATTGGCTGCCAGCACTATTGCTCAAAGAGGAGTTCAACTAGTTGGGACAGCACATGGAATGACGATAGACAACATAATAAAGAATCCTTCTTTACAAATCCTTGTTGGTGGCATAGAGGTACAATGCAGTCCACTCTACATTCATTCAAATTGGATTTATATACATATATTCCGATCAAGTCTACCATTTTATAGTTGTACAAAGTGCCATAGTTGTGCGAAATCGTATCATATATGAATCACCATTTCCGCTGCAATGACCATTGTGTTGGGTCTTACCAATTTAAGCATTTCCCGGATAAGAAATGTGGTGGTTTAAAAGAAATTCTTCATCTAAATGCAGAGTGTGACCCTGGGAGATGAAGAAGCGAGAAAAAGGAAAGTTCAGAAGACAATTCTTGAAAGAAAGGGGCCTCCTACATTTACATGTGCTGTTGAGATTATATCTAAAACAGAATTTCGTGTTCATCACAGATTAGATGCCACCGTGGATGCTATACTAGCCGGTACTTTGCATTTTCTTCTTTAGAACCTCTAATTTAACTGATTTATTTTTTCACGGACTTCTCTTAAAAGTGAAGTTGTTAGGATACCCCTAATCTGATTTAAAGGTTTCTTGCTTCTAGGGAAATCTCCTTTGTTTGAAGTTCGTCGTATTGATGCGGATGCTGATGACTCCTGCATGTCTACTCAAATACCTGAACAGAACTATCTAACAATATCTGATTTTATTGTTAATAAAGACATTGATGCTGCTGATATAGAGTCTGATGAGGAAGATCTATATCATTCACCCAATCTGTCCAGAAAATTGAGCAGTGATAAATCTGTGAAGAAGAGGAGTTCACCAGTGTGTATCTATACATACAAGGTAAATTCTTTGGTTTCCACATGGTTCACTTTCTGTTTCAGCTTCAATTGGAAAATCAACACTCATGAGGGACAAGCATTACTTTTAGTTCAGAATCCAAATTTTGACATTTTGTAAAGCAGTACTTGTTAAGTCTGTGTGTGTGTGTGTTTTTGGTCAAAAAGCTCAATAAGTGTTGGGTATTTGGTTATGTTATGAAGAGTAACTTTCTGAAATTTTTCGAAGGCAGTTGTATTGTGGATAGTCATGACAAGGTAGATGATTTTTATTAATCCTTTTCTTTTTGTTTCATGTCTTGCAGATCCTTGAAGCTGACCTACTGCAAGTAGCAAAGGTCATGGGGCTAGAGGATGAAATAGAGGTAACTGATGATATTGGAACAGCAGATGCCATTATAGCATCCAGTGCTGAGATGAAGCAAAACCCATGGATCCGTGGTGTGGCAAAATTCCACCAGTTGCCTGTATTTGTCATGAAGGTAACGTCCTTGTAGACTTTCTCTGTCTGTGTACTATATCTGTATATGCCTGTAAGCTTGCTGGGGCTCATTCACATATTTGATGTTTATCTTGCAGTCAAATACCATGGCACAAATCGTGAAGGCAGTTCGTATGATTCTTGAAATGGAATCGGTTGGCTCTTTACCAAAGCAGCTTGTCAATAATTCCTTTGACATTGAAATTGAAGATGATGCACCCAAAAGAAAACCATCTTTAGAAGAGATCGATGCACTGGAGGTGCATTTCCTTTCCCATCCCACCTATTTTCTATGGATACCTATACCGGCATTGTCTGAGAAATTGACCACTCTGTTGTACGCCATGCAATTTCACATACGCTTTCAATGCTTCTGTTTTTGAGTCTGTCAATTCTTTCTCATGTGATCCTTACATATATCATCTACTTAATTGTGCACAATTTCTCCTTTTGTTTGTGTTAGGAGGTTCGACTTGCAATCGAGTATATTGTGATTCCTGGTGGAGAGCCAGTGGAGCTCCTTCCAAGACGCTCTGAAATAATTGCCAGACAGCTTGAGCTAGTGGAAAGTTATCAGTTGGCTGCTGAAAATTCAGGTACTGAGCGCAATCCGAGGTTGCAGATTCTTCCCATGAAATTAAACAAGAAGAGTTCTTCTAAACCTGTTAAATCCAGTTTTATGAAAGTGACCAACTCTAAATCACTAACTGGTGGTGGTGGAGGTACCAGTGTTACTAGGCTGCCCCTTTTATCAGAACAATAGAATTAGGGAGGAAAAGCCTGAAGTGTAACACACTTCAATCACTTGTTGATACCTGTGCCATTTCATGTACAGTCCTGTAAATTATATATATCCATTGATGTGATTATTTCAAAGCTGTAACTATTTGCAATTGTTTCTTCCTTCAATGAAATAATGAATCAAGATCGGTTCTTTTTTCCGTGTTCTTGTCTTTGCTAACGAACAGAGTCTCTTCATTACGCTGCTGTGTAAGCCCAATTAGATAGATCCCAACTTGTTCTAATAAAGCCCAATTAGATATATCCTAATTTGGATTAGCCCAAAATTTTTGACTTGTTCTAATATTGAAAAGAGAAATACTATTACACTAGAGCTGTAAGTAAACGTGTCATAAGAGTTATTGAATAAAATTGACATAATTAGAATTTTACTTTAGTCCTCCAATTATTTTTTCTTCGAACATTTTGTAATTCTTCAACTGTTATAAGTATACCACTTTTGTCCTTAATGTCTAGATGGGTAAAAAAAAACTTTGTCCAAGTCACCAAATTGTGCTTTTCTCACCGTCTATAATTTCATGGTCACGACGATCATAATTTTTTCTCTAAAGTACATTTATATTAAACTTAATATGTAATCAATCGAAGTATGGTTTTCTATGATAATGAAATGAGTACGAAGGAGAGGCCATAATGACTTTTTCTTCTTTTTTTTGTCAAAGGGCATAATGACTTTGACTGACTACCTTGGCCCTAAATATTTTGATAAAAAAAGAATGGAGAGAAGTTGGAGGGGCACCAATCTTGAAAAATAAAATTGGAGGACTAAAGTGAGAATACAGCAAACATTGGGGACTATCCCTAAAATAGACACATATATTTATTTCCTGCAATCACTACCGTTGTTCCACCACCAAGGTATAACCATCAAACGGCACAGAAATCATCTGCACAACTGACATAATAATTCCAAGTAGGCAAATCGCAAATTAAATATCAGTATATCACAAATTTTATAAAAATAGAAAAGGACACGAATTTTATAAATTAGAAAAGAAAAAGGGAAAGAAATTCAAAGTAGAAGAGGTCGATAAGTCTGGGTTGCCGAAGCAGTTAGGGTTTGGCTACAGAAAAAATTCAGAGATTGAAAGCACGCACAAAATTGAGAGAAAGAGAGAGAGAGAGATGGCCGGAAAAGAAGAGTACCGAATCTTCGTGGGAGGGTTGGCCTGGGACGTGACGGAGCATCAGCTGGAGAGCGCGTTTGCACGTTTTGGCAAAGTCCATGAATCTCAGGTAACCTCAATTCGTATACCAGTTCTCCGACGCTTAATTTTATCATATATAAGCATCTCTGAAGCTTCATGTTTTCCAAAATTTTCAATCTGTTAATTGTGTGGCATGCTTTTTTAGGTTTAAGCTGCTTTGCTTTGCTTGCAAACTATGTGAAATTTTGGTTCTTTTTACTTTTTCTCTAAATCCCATTTTAATCTTAGGGTTGTTTTCATGAATTTTAGAAAAAAAAAAAAAAGGTCCAAAATTTGTGTGTCTCAATCGGTTTGAGGCTGTAGCTTGATCCTGTAGTTGTTTACAGCTAGAAGAAAGACAGTCAGCCTCTTTTGTTGGAAATCCATCGCTGTTTTGATAGTGCATATCTGGTAAAAACTAGTTGTGCATTTTGGGTTTTACAGTTCTAGTTGTTTTACAAGTTCTTTTTGAATGGAATTTGAAACTTGCAAAGGCATTTGAAGTATAAAATGCTTAACTTTCGCAGAAGCTTTTGGTTCTGGTGCATTTACTAATATAGTTTGTGAGCTTGAGCAATGAGATTCTATGGTTATAGTACACTACAGTAGGTTATATACTTGGTTGATACTGTTTTGATTATCCTCTGTCTGGAACAACACTACTTATACTTACTTTTATTTTTCCCTTTTCTCTTTTCTTTTATCTTTGTATATTAATGCTCCTTATTTGTTTTCTTGTTTTTTTTTTTCTGGAATGCTGGTTATGATCTTTTGATGCCGTGCATAGATGGGTTTTCCTAGAGCTGTTTTTGTTAAGTGGTTGCATCAAGTTCCCAGGCTTTATGTCATTTTTGGTATTAGATTAATCTCAAGCCAGGAAATAGAAACATTAGCAGATGGTCTCGGGATTTGTGGAGTTTGGTTCAAGGCAGCTAAACTTAGTGACCTGATTTAGTCTCATCTGCTATTTCGTGACAAAGTATTCATTCATGAAAGAGAGGTGGTTGGGTTCCACAACAAAATTCCTGTGGTAATGTTGGAAAGTTGGACTATAAGTAATGCTTTGAGGATTGACCAACTAATCATCAAGTCAAATGACGTGTCAAGTTTGAGAAGTTTCTTACGAAAAATTATGCTTCCTGTTTGGGTTCTGTTCCTCAAGAGCCGAAGCCTCAAATGGTCATTGTTTGATCAAGTGATTTGGTTCTTTTGCTGCAAGAAGATTTTTTATTTTTCTAATTAGAACAAATCCCCCTATATATATCAGCTTGCCCATATTTTTGGTTGGTCTGATTCAAAACATGATGGTGAAGGTTGTGTCCGTTTCCTGAGAAAGATTTTTGAGCTGGATAGTTTCTCCTCCTCCATGTTCATATGTTTCTGTTCTCATAGAATTCAGAGGACGTTCAACTCATCATTTGTTGTATAGGCTATGCAGTTTTCTTAGTGGCTGCTAAATTGCAAAGCTTTGTTGTCTCTTGCTAATTTGTTTTTCAGATATAGGAAACTTCTGATGCCTGATTGGGTGAGGTTGCGAATTGTCAAATTTAGTTAGTTCATGCTTGACGGGGTTAGTCTGGGTTAGTGACTCTATACTGCTTCTGGCTGGCAATGGGACCCTCTCATCTGCTAATGCGGAGCACTCTTGAAGTCTGGGGCTGCTTTTGAGCCTTGCACTTGAACTTGGTTTGAACTACTTCAAACTTTTTGATTATTATTTATTTGTTGTGATGATTAAGGTAATGTTACTGGTTTAGCGGGGAATGAAGATCAGCTAGACCCGGTAGACTTTTTTGACATTACTTCTGAGGCCTCCAACACTGTCAGTCTGGCCAATTCACTTTTGGGCACGTTTATGCAACGCATTCTGTTGGTCTTTTGAGTCATCATTCAGATCAGTTGCCCTTTTGAAGGTGTCAGAAGCAATATTGTGTTTGGGATTTAATGCGTTGGGTTATCATATTGCATGGACAAGTCTGAGTTCAGCAACATCAATGCCTCACTATCTGTTGATGCTTTCTAGTGTATTTGTAGTTGCTCTTTGATTTAAGATTCCATAATACCTGAGGGTATGAACTTTGAAAGTACTTAAAAATTGTCAGAATATTTCCTCTTAAAAAAACCCAGAATACAGATATAATATCAGGGTTTACTATATCTAAGTTGTTTGTTTGAAAGAGATTCAGCATTTTCACCAGTTCTGCTATTGTGAGCAACTTGAACAGAGTATCTTGGCTGTTTAGGAATGAATTTGTGGTTTACTTTTGATGACTTGTTGAAAGACTGATGGAGCTGGGTAGTTATGGAACAAGTTGGGCATAACGTTCAAAGTAAAGATGGTTGCTGAGGATGCCTAGATGTATTTTGGTGTTCTAAGTTGTTTATCTTGAATAGTGGAAAGATCAAATACTGCAATAGCTCCCTTTCTCTGGCTGATTTGTGTAGCTTTGCTTGAAGGTGGATTGGTTTTGTGACTACAAGATGGATGTTTGTGGTGTCAACGTAACTGATATACTTGATAGTCTTCTGTTGAGATTAATGACCCATCAATCAAAAGTTAACAACATGAGAATTGCAATGCCAGCAACTGATGACCAATTCATTTGGCTTAGAGATTAGATGCATTTAACCTTGTTGTGGGTTAGGTATCAGTTTGTGCTGGAACTAGTACATTGGATATTGTGGGAAGTCATGGTCAGTGGTCATCTATTGTCAGATGTGGATTCTTCTAATAACAGAAAATTTTCCAGTATGAACATGGTGCTCTGTTATCCATATTAACGAAGGGAAAGTAAGTTATCAACTCATTGAATTTTAATTACCAGTTAGATGGTTGCAATATATAGTTTAGGCATAAACCCCTATATCGTTTCCAATTTTATTGTTTTTTAGTTGATCATTTACATGACAATAAATTCTGAAATCACTCTCAGTTCTTGATTGGTCTAATCTAATTGTGAATGTACTTGCGTTTGTTGTAAATGATAATAGCTGACCGGGTTGTGTGTGCATATTGTTTTTACATTGTTTTCTAATTCTTCTGCCAGCTTTTCAGAAATTCAACTCTGACTTGGTGAGGCCGCAACTCAGTTGTTATTTTCTGGTTAAGAACTCCCTTGAGTAGTAGATAGAGTGTTATGTTACTTTTGGATAAAGGAGTTGAATTTCAGTAATAGGAATTAGGAAACGACATTTCTCATCCAAGTTCTATTCATTTGAGCTTATTTTTCTGTATCTGCAAACTATATGATATTCCTGTATCTTTATATATGCCATTACTCCTTAGCTTAATGTATTGACCTGGGGCATGTTTAAGCTGTCTTACCTCAGAAGTGACTTTATCAAGAGAGTAGACAAGCAGAAGTTTTCTGCTCTTGCGCTCACTGAATTTTCGGAGTACTAGCTTGAAACCGGCTTTTATTCATAATTTGGTTGCCTTTATGCTGTCAATTGCTTGTGAATCTCAGTTAATTTGGATCATGTCCTACTTGCAATGTTCTATCCTGTTTGTTGTTCATATATGGATAGTTTTCTCAGTATTTATCATGCATTTAAAAACCTTTGTCAGTTCAGTGGTATCACATTATTCATATTGGAACCTGGAATTAGTTTTAAATTTATGGATATTACTGGAATGAGCTTGAGTATATTAGGTGTGCATTATAGACCCCTTAACCTTCTGAGTAATGAATCCAACCAGATTTAGGTTTTATTTTGATGGAGGATTCTTCTACGGTGTAGCTTTCTTTATATTGTTTGATGCTTTTGCCTTTTTTAAGCTTTTTGTGAAGAGTCATAGAACTTGCATATCTTGTGAGTATTATCATGTTAACAACAAAACGCTTATGAGTGTTGTGTTTATGTTATTGCTTGCCATCCTTAGTTGTCTATAAATGCTGGGTCTGGGAATCTCTAATGTGGTATTTCTGTAGATCATGGTGGAAAGAGATACGCGCCGTCCTCGGGGTTTTGGGTTCATTACATTTGGAGATCGACGGGCAATGGAAGATGCAATCCGGGAGATGCATGGACAGGAGTTGGGTACTCGAACCATCTCCGTGAACAAAGCCCAACCCAGAATGGGAGGGGAGGATTCAGACCATGGCTATAGAGGAGGTTACTCTTCTGGTGGCAGGAGAAATTATGGAGGTGGTGGTGATAGATCTGTGGGCCAAGATGAATGCTTCAAGTGTGGGCGCACAGGACATTGGGCCCGAGACTGCCCTTCAGCTGGTGGTGGAAGAGGTGGTGGGGCAGGTTCATTCTCCTCACATTCTAGGTTCGGGGCTGGTGGGCGTGGGGATCGCTTTGGTGATAATGATCGCTACATGGATGACCGTTATGATGGAGGGCGCTATGGAGACAGGGACCGTTTTGACAGCAGGGAGGACAAATATGGGAGCCGTGATCGCTATGTCAGTGACAGGTACTATTTACTCCTTTACTGCCTGATCCCTTCTGACATTATGTATGGTTATAGATATCTGTATTCAAACCCCCTTTTTTATTCTCTTTTGTTTAGATAAAACAATGTGTTTATGCATATGATAGGAGAAAAAATTACTATACAGTTGTGCTTATGCGCTACTTTTTGTGGTTGTTCTTTGCAGGTACCCAGCTGGTGATCGTTTTGCTAGTGATAGATATGGTGGTTCTGATCGTTATCCTCAAAATGGTTATGGCAAAGACAGAGGCTATGATAGGGATGGTGGAGCAAGAGGTGGCAGTGATAGATATGGAAGGGGAGGCCCGGCAAGAGACGAGGGAGGTTACCGTAGCAGGGCAGGCCCTTATGACCGCCCAAGTAGGGGAGGGCGCCCGTCTTCCTTTGACCGCTACTAATGTCTAAAAGTTGGGTGGTCGTTTTCATGGAACTTGTAGGTCTGTTCACTCTTTTAGGTTCTCTATGTGGGATGTTGAAAGTAAATTTGCGTAGGAGGATTGATGCATGTACTTTGATTCACTATTTACCTGTTTGAGCGTACTTATAACCCTTTCTCTTCCTGTCCTTTATTGATTTGTTGTCAAAGAAATAAAGGAACATCATGCCATTAGTAAAAAGACGTATTGTTGCAAATTGGTCTTCATTTTCGTGTTTGCGTCTCTCTCCCCCCTTGTTTTCGTGTGGTTGGTCTTGCAGTATGAATTCTATTACCCAACTAATTGTCTTGAGACCTTGTGTCTGCATTGATATTTGGAAGTTGTGTTTTATACTTTTATACTATGATGAAACAGAATGATTGTTACATATTTGACTGCTCTGCTGTTTTCTGAGGCAAACAATTTTTTTTTGGTTTCTCATCTGATTCGTGCTGGATGTTAGCTTTTCTGTAACGGTGCGTTTGGATGAGACAATTATAAATTTTTTAGAATTTTTGAAATGATGGAATCTACAACTCCATCAATTAAAATTTCATTAATTGCAGTTTCCATTGTTTGGTTGTATCTATATGGAATTTGGAATATGTAATAAATTAAGAATTTTTAAAACAAATTAAAAGATTAAAATGGAAAAAAACCTTGTTTCGGAAACTAATAAAGAAATAAAAACAAATTTTTGCAAGAGAATTCAAAATGACACATATTTTGATGGAAATTGAAGTGAGGAATTAGGGCAATCAATTCCTTCATTTTTTTCCATAGAGAAATTTATAATTTCCAAATTGAAAATGTCAAACGAGGTAATTGAAGTCAAAAAATTATGAATTTCTCACTTCAATTAATTTCCATCTTTTTTTCTTTCATCCAAACACACCCTAATGGAATACGAGACTATAACAAAGTCCTTACATTGGATCCGAGGCTAGAAGATTTTGAGTCTTTGACATCCTCTATGGAAATGTAAAATTTTGAGTGGAGATCTTGTTTAATTTTTTCCTTTTTGGAAGTCAAGAAACAAAAGCATATTCCTATTAATTAGGTGCTGCTTTCAACTTCCATGAAAAATACATGCTTGAAAATTACACACCATTTCTGAATGATGAAAGGAGCCACTCCTTTGCTCCGTTTTCCTGTTTTATTATCTTCCAAGTGGCCCTGGATTCCAAATTAGGTAAAAAATTCTCACTGTCACTATTGTAGGAGAGCTAAACTTGAAGGAACTTTCTGCTTTAAAAGTAAACCCAGAAGAAGACTGGCTAGCAACATCTTCTTTTTCTTATTTTCTTTTTGGGAGGTAGATTTATGTACACTTGTACAGCATGAGTTTTGAATTTGAGGCTTATGGGACCAATCCCCAAAGTCAAAGAGGAAGCTTCTAGTAAGACTAGAATTATTATAATGTGGTGCATGTGGATTAAGATGTCATCAACTAGAACTTTCAATGCTGGATATATATGACACCTCTGAAGAAGAAACCTGCAATAAATACTCTTTTCATACAAGTAAGTTCAAGATTATTCATTGGTTGTATTTAACTAGTTAACATGTGGGCTAAGATTTTTCTATGTTTCTTTCCTCTCTCTTTCAGTGTGTAAACGTTGACTGAGTGATAGATATATATACATGACTTACAGTGAGAATTAACATACAAATTCTTGGTCTCTGTCAACTTTTCAAAAGGAACGAAAACAAAGAGATCAGAATCTCTCTGTGCCTCAGTTTCTAGTTTCCTTTATGATTTTCCTAAAGCAAAGCTCAGAAAACTACAGTGCCTGAAGTTTGAGGCAGTTGCCTATATATGGTTCATGTGTGTACGTGTGTTTGTGTAAAGATTCGGCTAGCTGCGGTTGCGTAGAAACAGCGGCATTGACCCCCAATATGAATCCTTTGCTTGGTTTGTATAGTACGTGGATTATGGATATTATGAAGAGCTTGGTGACGAATTGGTCGGCATAATATTCAACTCTTCCTTGTTAATTCGTTGATGGCAACTTATATACGAGGCTTACTGAATGGACCGAAAAAGTATTATTAAACTCAATACTTGACATGCACATTCATATAACTAATATTTAATAAGAAGGTATGCTTAGTAGTCAAATAATGTGTTATATTGTCGGATTGTGAATGGATATCGTTTATTCAAATATGACACTACTTAACCATTACTAATTTGGCTACGTACGTACGAATTACGTACTCTTTAGTAAGAGAAGATTTTGATCCCATTAGCTAGCTACTAGTTCACAAACCTAAATGACCCCATTAAGATTTTTTTTTTCTGTTTGTATTAATTTAAACTCCCTACTTTTTAGGCCCTCCCTTAACGACATTAATATTTGCGTAAAAATCAAGCAATTCGATCGGAAAATGTTAAATCATGTACTTGAGCAAAGAAATGAAAACAAATGCACAAACAGATTTAATTTGGATTGAGCATTCAAGTGATTGTGCTTGTAATGAAATGAATAAGTCATTACAGATTTGTTTGATTTGTGCTAAGATGGTTTTTGAGGGCCGGGGGAACCAAAAGATATATTCAATTCCGATTTGTGTTTGCGAGCTTAATAGAGTCGTTAAGTTTGTATTATGAAACTAACTGGTTATTCTTGATACGGGTTTGACATAAGCATATATATTCTCCCATCCAATTGGAGGTTAAGACGTACACACAATAAATTACCAAGTCGCTTTCAATATATTTTAGGCTCAATTTGTTTTGTTCATTTGTAACTTTTCCCCCTTCAACATAAGGGTGGTCGACTAATCAACTAAAATACAATTAGCAGAAGTTCCATCTTTGCCGCAAAAGCTGGCCCTTCAGCAGGTTTGAATAATCACAAAGATTATAAGAATCCAATCTATCTTGATTAGTCTATTGATTGCTTATCAGTTATATATATTTATTGTTTCTCATCATGAAGCTAGTTGGCTTATCAATTATTGATTATCATAACAATCCACTCTTTACTAAATTAGCTATTCACACTGTGATAAGGACTTGTTTATTTTTCAAATTGGAAATCAATTAATTGCTGTGTATTTTTTTATATATAAATGGGATCGCGTTTGGGTTTTGGATTGAATATATAATATAGGAATGGCGTAGAATCTCATTTACTAACTCAAAACCTATCAAAACTATTATATTCGCATGTGCAAAGTTGAGATATAACTGAGGAAATTATAGACTTAGGTAGAGTACGTGGACCTGCAAACTCACAATGTTTTTTTTTTTCAAAGTAGATCAGATAAAGGGTTTGATAAATAACATCATAAAAATGTATTTTCATCCCCTCGACCTTGATGTCGAAGACAATGTATCCAAAGTTCAAGACTGATGACAAATTCCTAACTCCGTCAAGATAGACATTCTTTATTTTGATGCGAATTGTTAACTCTAACTCAATTAAGCCCGGTTGTACGTGTATGATCGACAACTATGACTCCATCACGCCCAATATGATAAAGACCTCAATCGACGGGGTGGCAAGACCATTTGGCTCATTAGATTATTATTTTTTTCAACATACACTATGGACCAGAGATGAAAACTTCTTTGCAATTGTGTTTTCATCGACCATTTTGAGTGATCGATATAATTAAAAACATTTGATATATCTTTCTTTTTGGAGGCTAAATTCTTGATAATTTAAAGGGGAACGCACGGATTTGATAGGTTAAACTCCTCGATCCTTTGTGATAAGATTTTACTACAGAAATGTAATCATTGCAAGTTCATTGCCAATTGGCTATGTTTGAGTCCTTCAAACCGAAGCTTAATTAGGGATTAAACGCAGATTTAATATGAGCAAAAGGACTTAATATTTGTTGTGTATTTGCATGTGGAGGGATTGAGATTCAAATCTTCTTATACAAATGATGCAAGGTCATTATCAAATTTCTTAATTGGAGGGTTGCAACCATTAACCATTCTTTAAGATATTCAGTGTTTGATAAATTATTGTATAAGATTTCAAGAGAATCTTCTCTGTAAAACTTTTTTATGTCGAGTTGTCGAGATAAAAAAAATGTAAAAATAAATAAATACACACATTAGATATTAATACATGCATGCACAGTTCTACTTCCACCATGTGCATTAATAGCTACAAATATTATGTGTCTACTAGTTTTGTAGACAAGTTGGATTTTTTCAATCACTTTCATATATATCAAAGTGTCGAATTCTTGCATTGTCAGTATTATATTGCCCTAACGTATATGCCAATATAGAAGCCCAAGTCAATGGTATTCATGTAAGTATACGTTTTTGTTTTCCATTTGGATTCAAACAAAGCCTAGTTAATCATCAAGTTGTTCATATATATTCATACTTGCATTGTTCTTATTAGTTAATCAACATCCCAAATGATCAATGGCCGGACAGGGCTCAGCCTCTCATGGATATTATACTTTTCTATATATATATATAGTCACCTATTATTTGCTTGATAATTGAGAAATATTCAACCTCGTAGCATATATTTTTCTATATATATTTATCGTATTACTTCATATACAAATTTATAATTGATATTTTGAAGGTCGATCTATACGATCCATCAGTCTAATATTATCTTCAAAGTCACTACTATTGACTTTGAAAATTCAAACAATGAGATCCTACTTTGATAAGTATGCATCACCATACGTACTGTCCTTATGCATGCCCTAGAAAATATCCAGCACCTGCATTCCAATTTCTTCTGCAAAAACAAAAGCGATATTTCTTTTATATTTTTTCTTTTGAAACAATCCCAATTAGTTGACAAATATATCCAATCCCACAAATCAAAGACAAATTCAATAATTATTTTTCTTATGGATAAGATGAAAATTATTTATATATACTAGCTAGCTAGGCTCCTCTTAATTTCCTATCTTGTTCCTTTTCAATTTACTCCTTCCCATTTACTCATCTTAAAAATTTAGTCAACCAAGTCTTGGTGTGACTGTATCTTCTCCTTGCTCTCACTTACCTTACTCCCTCTATATATTGCTCCTACATTTCTCTCTACTCCTTACCAAATTTTGCTCACGTACAACGCTCTCTACTTCAACCCAGATATATATAAATATATATATATCTCGATCGAGCCATGACGGTCTCTGGTCCCGGCGGTTGGGCCGACACCAAAGGCCTGGCCCTCCAAGTCCTCAAGGGCCGGTGGTTCATGGTGTTTGCATGTCTTTTAATCATGTCCGCCGCCGGCGCCACCTACATGTTCGCCTCCTACTCGGGTGAGATCAAAGAAGTCCTCGCCTACGACCAAACCACACTCAACCTCCTCAGCTTCTTCAAAGACGTAGGCTCCAACGTCGGCGTCCTCTCCGGCCTCATCAACGAGGTCACACCCCCATGGGTGGTCCTCTCCGTCGGCGCCGTCCTCAACTTCTTCGGCTACTTCATGATCTGGCTCTCCGTCACCAAGAAAATCGCCAGACCAAAAGTCTGGCAGATGTGCCTCTACATTTGCATCGGCGCGAATTCCCAGTCGTTCGCAAACACCGGGTCGCTGGTCACGTGCGTCAAGAACTTCCCCGAGAGCCGCGGCGTCGTTTTGGGGCTTCTCAAGGGCTACGTCGGCCTGAGCGGCGCAATCATCACGCAGCTGTACTTCGCTTTCTACTACAAAGACCCCAGGTCCTTGATTTTGCTCATAGGGTGGCTTCCGGCGGCCATATCTTTTGCCTTTCTGAGGACTATTAGGATCATGAAGGTCATCAGACTACCCAACGAGGTCAAGGTGTTCTACAAAATGTTGTACATCTCGCTCGGGCTCGCTGGGTTTCTGATGATCATGATCATAGTACAGCATATTGGGCACTTCACTCGGGGGGAGTACGGTGCCAGCACCGCTATGGTGCTCTTCTTGCTCGTCCTCCCCATCGTGGTGGTTGTTATCGAGGAGTTCAAGATCTTCGAGAGCAAGAAACTCGAGATGAATGGTGATGTAAACATAGTCACAGAAAGGCCCGCCCCTGTTGTCGTCCCCACTGATGATCAATCAGTAGGGGCGAAGGACGGGCTGGTCACATCCGAAACTCCTGAATCCACCGCGGAACCTACTGAATCTTGTTGGAAAACTTGTTTTAGGCCACCAAATAGAGGCGAGGACTACACAATTCTCCAAGCACTATTCAGCATTGACATGCTCATACTATTCATGACGTGCATATGTGGTGTTGGGGGCACATTGACAGCAATTGACAATTTGGGTCAGATTGGGGCTTCCTTGGGATATCCCAAAAAAAGCATAAGCACATTTGTGTCCCTAGTGAGTATATGGAATTACCTCGGCCGAGTCGTCGCTGGTTTCGTTTCCGAAATCTTACTAAAACGATACAAATTCCCTCGTCCTCTCATTCTAACCCTAACCCTCTTCCTCTCATGCGTTGGTCACCTCCTCATTGCCTTCAATGTCCGGAATGGCCTCTACATGGCCTCGATCATAATAGGGTTTTGCTTCGGCGCACAATGGCCTTTGCTCTTCGCCATAATCTCGGAGCTTTTCGGGCTCAAGTACTATGCGACTTTGTACAATTTCGGGTCCTCTGCGAGCCCGGTCGGGTTGTACTTGCTCAACGTGAGACTCACCGGTTATTTGTATGATAAAGAAGCGAAGAAGCAATTGGTAGCTTCGGGGCTTACTAGGAAAGAAGGGGATCAGTTGACTTGTGTTGGGGGTGAATGCTTCAGGTTGTCCTTTATTGTAATTACAGCGGCCACATTTTTTGGGGCAGTGATTTCGCTGATTTTAGTGATAAGGACAAGGAAGTTTTACCAGAGTGATATATACAAGAAGTTCAGAGAGGAGTCAAAAGCTGCTGAGACTGAAATGGCCATGGCAGAAACTGGTGTTAGACCAATTGATCATCATCAAACCGATGGAAGATCATAGAGATCGATTAATGCATATATATGTATATGCTATATATGCTTTTTTTCTTTTTTTTTTTGAGAACCATGAAATAGGTATAGATCAGTTTAGGAAAAGGAAAACTATATAGATCATGCATGTGTGGGATTTTTAAATTTGTATGGGATTTTTAAATTTCAGTTTTTAGTCTTCTTTTTCTCCAACTTGTCAATAAAAGTTAAGAGTAGTGTACTGTGTAGGGCACGTACTGCTGATATATAATTGAGTGGAAGATCGAGTCTTTGTCCATTTCTTTATGCATGGTCCCTAAAATTAGGGGATCATGTATATATATATATGGTTAGCTACAAGCCTACAAAATTTGGTTTGCTAATAATTTTCAGAAGATGGAGACTTTTTTTGTTTAATTTCGTGCATTATTGGGCTTATACAAAAATGTAGCTTTCCCCGTTGAAAATTCTAAGTACATTTTTTTTGGTCTGAAAATTCTAAGTACATTGATGCTGAAGTTTTGAAGTAATAGAAACAAAAGAAGTATACTAAAGAAACTTCTAAATCATATATCAAAAAGATACATCTTAATTTTGTTTTGGAGGAACACAATTCTCCACAGTATATTATGTGGCAAGGTTTCTAGGAGTTCTCGTGTCATCTCGTATCATAATTGCATATATATATATATATATATATATATATATATATATGCAAGTTTCTTTAAGTGGCGAGTGAAATTTATGTACTCTTTTGAATTGTGTCTTTTATTTTGAGCCATTAAATAAGTGCACAACCCAATTTTGAATGGGTTTTATTTGTTGGAGCTCTCCTGTAGGTCGAGTAGGCATAACTATTATTGAATTGGGGACGTTTGTTCTAGTGTATGTAATATCTTAACAACCGAGTCTAGCTAGTAGCGTAGGCTTGTAACTAAGCAGGGCTTAAAGTATTGTATGTTGGAGGCTAAATTAGGTGGGCAAGGTCATTGAACTAAGCACGCCATAAATCTTGAAGGTTATAAATACATGCACCATTTCTCACTATGAATATATAGGTCACAAATCACAATGAAATTCGGAAAAGAAAAAAAAAATCTTGGCATTGACGTAGTATGGTGATCATTTGATGAATATTCATTTTTCTTAAAAAAAAAATCAAAATAAACTCTTGAATTAATATTCCTATTGAAAATTTGGCATCCTATGCACTGTGACAAGTTTATCTCCAAATTAAGTAAGACAAATCTATTAATGATTATGTCTCCTCAACGATCTTATTCTTAAATCTTAATTAACTGAAGGCATTTACTAGATCATTTAAATTATAAATAAATCAGAACCTTCCAAGAGATTACAAATCTCTCTGCATTTTATTGGGCCAGTGTAGTGAAAAATGTACAATATCAAGGAAGCCAATCCTACGTTGTTTGGCACTCCAGGCCGGTAATTATATTTCAATTTTGATTAAATAAAGGGAAACTAAAAAAATTGAAAAATGACTTGTGCCGAGGAACTGTCATCGGCCAAAGTGCGTGTTCTCCTTTTTTTTTTTTTGTGGAAAATAGTAAATTTGAATAGGTGAAGAGATTTCAATTATTGACTTTTGGGAGAGCTCTTCTTAGACTCATAAGAGAAGGTCGATTTTGAAGTATATATATATCAATTACGGACGAGAAAGTCAATGCTATAAGACATAGATTTTGAAATTTTCCTAGCCTCATTAAACTGGTGCGGTGAAAAATGTACAATATCAAGATATTGATGGCTCCATGGCGAATCCGAGTATTGATCTAAGATATTTTCAAGCTAGCTTCTCAGTGTGACCAGTTAGATTTTCTCATATTCTACGAGTAGCCAATTTTCTTATTCATGCCCTTGCTGCTGTTGGTCATGTTGATGGTGCACGTACAAGTTTGGGAGCATTCTCTTCTTAGTTCTACTTATCAAGCTTTTAATCTAGATTGTTCAAAGTGTTGGACGCCCCCGTAGCTCCTCTTTGTAATTTTATTTTCTCCATCGAAAAAAAAACCTTATCTTGGTCCATCGTGATCCTTCATTTACTTTTGGCGGCTAATGTACATGTACTGCTAATTAATCCCAATGACTATAGTGATCGAGTTGCATATATGGTAATTGACTCAATACCAAACACAGTTCCATTTAGTACGCCTTTATAAATAATCACCTATTGCAGTTTTTTGATCAGTGCGTACACAACTACTACTGCATTTCCATTAATTTCTATTTTTCATTCGGCTATATATGGCTTCTTCCAACCCAGGTTATGATGAGGAGGAGGCCAGGTGCTAGTGCAAGAGCCTAATTCATCTGCGAGGATATTGACACTAAACAGGCCTCGACGATTGAATGTTCTTTCCATTAAAATGGCCTCTCAGCTGACTGAACTGTTCCTTGCCTATGACAACGATGCCAATGTCAAGTTGGTCATTCTCAAAGGATGGAAGAGCATTCTCTGCCGGAGGTGATATCGCTACTGTTGTTCGTCATTACTTTAATGGCAATTGGAGATATGGTGCCAAACAAGCCCAACTGACTTATATCATGTGCTACGTGATAGCAACACACAGTAAACCGCAGGTTTCAATTCTTAATGGAATTGTCATGGGAGGTGGAGCCGGTGCTGCTTCTATACCCGGTAGATTCCGTGTAGCAACGGAGAACACGATGTTTGCTATGCCGGAAGTAAATATGGGAGGTTTTCCTGATGCGGGTTCCTCTTATTTCTTGTCAAGACTTCCCGGATTCTTCGGAGAATATCTCGGTCTTAGTGGTGCCAGATTGGACGGTCCTGAAATGCTTGCTTTGGGTCTAGCTACTCACTTTGTTCCCTCAACCAAATTGGCTTTATTAGAAGAAGCTCTAGTATCCAAAGTTGGTTCGAGTACTTCATCAACCTGTGATGTTGCGTTTATTTCAGCAATTATAGATGAGTACTCGCAGCGACCAGCTCCGGAAGAGACAAGTGCTTGTTGGAAAATGCATGTCATTGACAAGTGCTTTTCTCACAAGACAGTGGAAGAAATTTTAAGTGCGCTTGAGGAGGAGACTAAAATTAATATAAATGGTGATGACTGGCTAGATTCGACCATTCAATCATTGAAGATGGCCTCGCCGATGAGTCTGAAGATTACTTTGAGATCGATTAGAGAAGGTCTTATGCAGGGACTCGGCGAATGTCTTGTTCATGAATATAGAATGGCCTGCCATGTTTTGCAAGGGAAAATCAGCAAGGACAGCGCAGAGGGTGCCAGAGCTCTATTAATGGAAAAGGATGGGAACCCAAAATGGGATCGATCATCGTAAATTAGAGCTCATCACAGACCAGATGGTTGAGCACTACTTTGGTAAGTTGGATGATGATGCATGAAGAATTAAAGATCCCTGCAAGACCCAATTTCTTACCTGAAACTGCCAGAGCCAAGCTTTAACTGATCGCTTCTATGATGCTATATACCAATAAGGGACATTTGTTAGAATGTTTTCAATTCAAGCACATGATACTTCCTAAATTTGACATCAAGTATGGAGTGATTGGTTTCACTTTAAGAGGGAGAAAGAAAGGAAAAAAAAAAATATTGATCGACTTGTCAATAAATAGGCAGCTTGAATATTAGAATAAAGGTTAACTAGCTTATTGCTTTCTTTCAAACTTGTATTTCATAAAATTTGTTTTTGTTCTATATCGATACATCAATGTGACTTTTTTTTTGTCAATAAACTGAACGTGAACAGTTTAAACCCCAAATTTCTAGTCACAAAATAAATGAACAAGTTTTTATACTCCTATCAAACTCTTGACTCGATTTTCTCAGTTTCTTGTTCCATACTTACATCATTGAATTAACTGATCGAAGCAGATTGAAACGCCGCAGAAAACGAAACTTGGTCTATGATATAGGTTACTGTTTTGCCTTTGATATATGAAATTTCTTATTTTGAGTGATATAGGTTAGGAATGGTCAATTTTAGATTTTCAAAAATTTAACCACAAGCCAAGTTTTGGCTTTATTAAAATATAGGTGAGGACCAACTCAAAATTCCAACTCCTCCAATCTCAAACAATGCAGCCCCAAACAATGCCAATGTACTGTTCTGCCAATACTAGTCCCTTACTTTTTGTGAAAGATTTTACTTTATATACAAATTAGGTTCGTCTATGGCACATTAATGTACCATGATTTTCAGGCAACCCAACCCAATCATTTTACTCTGAGTATATACCATGGATTGGTATATACTATCCAAGCTCTCAATGTTAGTCCCAGCTAGAAACCACTAAGGATTCAAGGAATTAAGGAGTTCAATTCGCCGTCAAAAACCTTAGGTTGCTATTTACAAAGTGCTTGCAAAACCTAACCCTAGCAAAGAAAAGAGACGCATTAATTGTTTATCTAATAACTTAATAAGGGTACATATTGGATGAAGTTTGCTAAATCTATGAGAAGTTGAGAACGTACCTACCCAATAGATAAATCATCAATTAGTCTGCGCACCCAACCTTATCTATGTCCATCGTGAGCCTTGATTTACTTTTGGCGGCTAATGTACTGCTAATTAATCCCAATTACAATCAATACTAATAATCGAGTTGCATAGTAATTGACTCAATCCGGCCACCTATATATTACCAAACACAATTACAGAGTAACATTTATGACATGTTTACTTACTTGGAATGAGTATGAGAATAAATGAATTGATTTCCATTCCTGAGTTCTCTTGTGTTTACTAACATGCACATGAATCGAAATGGTTGTGGGCACGAAAAAGTGACTAAAAAAGAGAAATTCGTTCCTGAATATCCGGAGTTTGATTACCAAGAGGGGGTAGGTATTAGGAATGAACTTCATCGGAATAAACTCCGATTCATTCACATTTTCATTCCAATTAAGTAAACATGTCATTAGTCTTCTTTATAAGTAATCATCGATTGCAGTTTTTTGTATCCGTACAATCATTCATTAGGCTATGGCTTCTTTCAACCCAGCTAGTTATGATCAAGATGGAGGTGCCTGGTTCCGGAGGTTATTTTGCTTCAAATTTTTCTTTTGCGTATTAAGGAGGCCAACACATAGAGCCCCTGAGTCATCTTTAAATTCTATACAATTTTCTACAACCCTAGCTCCGATCCTCCCAGTAGCTATAGTTTCTAGCCTTCAAATCAAAATCTCAGATTCCATGTTATCATGATGATTTTGATTTGTAGTTGTATTTACATGTTATCAGACGGCATCAAAATTTCCTTTAGTAGCAGGGACGGAGTAAAAAATCTAGGTGAGCTAATTTCAAAGATAACATTTAAATTTATTGTTAGTCCTGATGACTAAGTTTGAGTAGCTTACAGTGTGCAGGTGGTAAGAAGTTTGAATCTTGGTAGCTACAATATGTGAGTTTTTTTTTTATTTTGGTAAAAAACTTACCCAGCTTAATTACACTGAGCTCCGTCCCTGATTCGTAGCCTCATGAAAGTTTCTTAGATGTTACTACAGTGGAAAAACTAAATCGCATGATCGAACATAAAAGAATGCATATGGTCACTCTAGTGCTTGGAGCCTCATTTTATTTTTCGCACAGGACCCTCGAAATCCTAAGATCGGAGCCAGGGGTGGAGCCATTAAGGGACCAGGTGGGTCCCATGCCCCCTCTACAATTTTCCAAAAAAAATACCTATGTATGTAATTATATTAAAATTAAAATAATTTTACATGTTTTTTTTAACCATAAGAACTAATATATAAATGAAAACTACGGAACCATCATCAATAAATAGTAATTATATCAATTAATGTATATTTAAAGATAATTAGCACTAATTAAATGGCCATTTTTTCAACGCCCACCTTTTATTCCTATTCAAATTTTCTCTCTTTAAGATTATTATCTATTAATTTTGTTTTGTTTTGGCTAGTGGAATACAGATGTAATTGATTTCCTTTTAGGTTTATGAAAAAGTCAAAAACTCTCCAAGATTTTAATGATTTTCTTTTAATATTTTTTGCTATAAATGTGGTAAAGAATCGTTTATGCAACCAAATGACTACTAATGTTCGATTGCTTAATTTAAATTTTTATTAGTGGTGAGATACTGAGATTAATACGAAATAGTCTAAAAACATGATATATATATGATCGATGGATATAAATTTCATTAGTGAATAATATGTTTTAGTATGATATTTTGAGTTCAGTTTATATTTTTGTCTAGACCGCTTCTCACATGAAATTCTGACTCCGCCCTTGATCGGCGCCCCAACCTAAATTTAACTCTCTTTTTTTGGGTCAATCTGACTAAAACTTTAATCTAATATTATAATTCATCGTGTTTGAATAAAGCTCTATAATGAATGAAGTACGCTAATTAACTATACTTCTAAAAAACTAAAAAATAAGGCTCGATAATGAATGGAGTACGCTAATTAAGCTATGAGAATTAATTAGGTTGATAAAGTGCCTACCCAAGTTAGGTTAATAACATGCAATAAATAAATAAATAAGGGAAAATACCAATAAAAACTTGAATATGAATCCTCAATTAATCTGCGACCCCCACCCCGCCCCTCCCTCCCCCCAAGCTTGGCTTGGTCCATGGTGAGCTATGAAGCACGGATATGCCAATTTGGTGTCGTATCCCGTACCGATACGGGTTTGATACGCATATCTACGTAACAAACTTTTGGAAACGTTTAAGATACGCAAAGAATCAGATTTGGATACGCAAGGGACGTTTCTGACCCAAACCAATCTGATCAGATCGAGATCGGAGCAGAAAACCACAATCCAAATTAAGCTGCTGCACACCCATACGCTTCTGCCATCTCAGACCGCCCCTGAGAGAGAGAGAGAGAGAGAGAGCCAGCTCTGAAATCGCAGAATAAGGAGGGGGAGAAAGAGATGCTCTGGGAAGAAGAAGATTAGAATAAAATATAAAATTTAAAAAATTAAAACGTTGGCCTTTGGCTGAAAGCTGGTCTTCTATAGTTACGAAGTCTTGTATGGTTGTTGGCTTTGAGTCTTTGACACATATTCAAAAGAAGGGAGATTCTCTGGTGATGACCACTTAAATGAGTACCACTTGATTAATGGTTGTGATATATATTTTTCGATTACATCTCGACAAATCAAACCGTTCAATATTAAGATATTCATGAGTAGATCACTTATACAAATTTTCAACAAAATTTGAAATCGTTAAGGTACCGAATTACGCCAAATAAATGGACGAACCAAATCTGTCAATTTTGAACCATTCATATTCATAAATGGTAAATCACAATTATAGATAACTTAATGATTTCCGATTTCATTGAAAATTTGTAGAAGTGATCTACTCATAAATATCTAAATATTGAACGGTTGATTTGTCGAGATGTAATTAAAAAGTAGGTCTAATCGAGTGGTACTCATTATAATGGTCCTCACTAGAGAAGCTCCCTTCAAAAGAAAGCAAAAAAAGGCAATCAGCCGAGAGCAATAAAGAAAAGGAAAGGGAAAAAAACAAAGAAACATCATATAATTTTGTAATGTTTTATTTTATAATTATTTATATATAATTATATATTATTTTATTCGCCTTTTCTTAGCGTATCTTATAATTTTTAGAATTTGCCGTTTGTTTTTCTGTATCGTATCGTATCTTCCTACTCGTTTTCGTTTCCGTGCTTCATAGATGGTGAGCCTAACCTAGCATTTACTTTTGGCGGCTAATGTACATGTATTGCTAATTAATCCCAATGACTATCGATCAATAGAGTTGCATATATATATATGGTACTCAATACCAAACACAGTTGCATTTAGTACGTCTTTATAAATAATCACTGATTGCATTTCCATTATTAATTTCTATTTTTCATTTGGCTATGGCTTCTTCCAACCCAGGTTATGATGAGGAGGAGGTGCTAGTGCAAGAGCCTAATGCATCTACGAGGATATTGACACTAAACAGGCCTCGACGATTGAATGTTCTTTCCATTAAAATGGTCTCTCAGCTGACTGAACTGTTCCTTTCCTATGACAACGATGCCAATGTCAAGTTGGTCATTCTCAAAGGTAAAGGAAGAGCATTATCTGCCGGAGGTGATATCACTACTATTGCTCGTCATTACTTAAATGGCAATTGGAGATATGGTGCCAAACAAGCCCAACTGACTTCTATCCTGTGCTACGTGATAGCAACAAACAGTAAACCCCAGGTTTCAATTCTTAATGGAATTGCCATGGGAGTTGGAGCCGGTGCTTCTATACCCGGTAGATTCCGTGTAGCAACGGAGAACACGATGTTTGCTATGCCGGAAGTAATTATGGGAAGTTTTCCTGATGTGGGTTCCTCTTATTTCTTGTCAAGACTTCCCGGATTCTTTGGAGAATATCTCGGTCTTACTGGTGCCAGATTGGACGGTCCGGAAATGCTTGCTTTAGGTCTAGCTACTCACTTTGTTCCCTCAACCAAATTGGCTTTATTAGAAGAAGCTCTAGTATCCAAAGTTGGTTCGAGTACTTCATCAACCTGTGATGCTGCGTTTATTTCAGCAATTATAGATGAGTACTCGCAGCGACCAGCTCCGGAAGAGACAAGTGCTTGTCGGAAAATGCATGTCATTGACAAGTGCTTTTCTCACAAGACAGTGGAAGAAATTTTAAGTGCGCTTGAGGAGGAGAGTAACGTTAATATAAATGGTGATGACTGGCTAGATTCGACCATTCAATCATTGAAGATGATGTCGCCGATGAGTTTGAAGATTACTTTGAGATCGATTAGAGAAGGCCGGACGCAGGGACTTGGAGAATGTTTTGTTCGTGAATATAGAATGGTCTGTCGTGTTTTGGAAGGGAAAATCAGCAAGGACAGCGCAGAGGGTGTCAGAGCTCTACTAATGGACAAGGATGGGAACCCAAAATGGGATCCTAGTAAATTAGAGCTCATCACTGACCAGATGGTTGAGCACTACTTCGGTAAGTTGGATGATAATGAAGAATTAAATATCCCTGCAAGAACCAATTTGTTGCCTGAAATTGCCAGGGCCAAGCTTTAACTGAACGCTAGCTTGTGATGCATGCTATATATATATAGCCAGTAAGGGATCGACATTTGGAGAGAATGTTTATTTCCTAAATAAGACATCAAGTAGTTAAAAATAAATCAATATATTGCAATGTAAGCTTAAATTATTATTTCAAAATATCAATAATGTGATAGTGATCATCATGATGACTATGACTATGAGTGATCGGTACCTCTTCCAAACTAGCTAGACTCCATACATGGGTTCAAATGATTAATTCCACGCATACGCCCAAAAGGCAAAGAAAATAAAAATAAACAAAAGTAGTGGAACGATATCACTCAAAACTCTATAGTCAAGATTTCAACCACGTACCCCAACAACCTAAGCCGGCCTTGTAGACTTATAGTCTACCATTTCATCATCACCACACACTCAAATTGCAAACCCACACCTTCAACAACAGCAACATCGATCACCAAATCAGACCAAAACTAACCCAAAATCCAAAAAGCCATAGACAACCACTGCCACTTCCTCCGTCAACTCGGAGCCAACGGCTACGGCACCACCATACATATCTTTGCAGTGGTTACCACCGGAAGGCCTCAATCAAGACATAGGTAAATTCACTAGCTCTCTATTCCTTTCACTTTTCCTCATATTCCTTATTCAAAGTGCTATCGCTTATGCGAAGGTGCAGTGCCTTGCCGCCTTGGCCTAAAAAGAAAAAAGGCGCACTTGCATGTATCTAGTACGTCTATTTTGTGATGTATGATCCACACGTACGTACACATGAAAAACTGTAAGTTCAACACATCCCGACTCATCCACATAATCTAGCTAAGAGCATGACAAATTTTAACTCCTTAGCTATATAGAATAAGGAAATTCCAACAAAATTAAAAACTTCATTTGTGTTGCATGGGGTAATTGCTTGCACCAAATCTCTCAAATATATTTTCGGTATTCTCATATTTTTAGAGAGGGTAATCAAGTAGCTGATGCTCTTACTAATATTGGATTGTCTTTGACTAACATGACATGGTGAGATGATCCTCCTCCTTCCATTCTTCCTTTTCGCCGGCGCAATAAACTTGGTCTTCCAAATTTTCGTTTCTGTTAAGTTGCTTTCAATTTGTGTTCTATTGTATTAACATGGAGATAATGTCTCTTGGTTTTGTTCTTGAGGAGTGGCCTAGTTCCTCCTCTTTGGTTGTACCTTATTTCTTCTTTTCTTAATAAATTGGGGTTAGAGAGCTCCTGCTCTTTCCAATCCCCGCTTTAACCAAAAAAAAAACTTCATTTGTGAGATATGGTCAATAGCCACCAATTTTTGGCCGTGGCGATAAGTTGTTTTTCTAGTAGTGAATTCTTTTTACTATACAAGTGAATATGGTCCAAATAATTTTTATTTCGTGGTGAAACCGATGGTCTTACCCCTTATTGTTTTTTTCTTTCTTAAGTTGTGATTGTCATTGCCAATAAGCTTGCTGTTCGGTAACAGCTCCATGCCTTGAGGAAAAAGTATATAGGACAATAAAAATCTCAAGGATCATGTGATTTACACAGGTTCTGAGTCCACTTAAAAACAGGCTTTGCACCGAAGAGGTTGAATTTAGAAGAATGGGAAGTTGGGCAGACATGAAGGGCTTCACCCTCCAAGTCCTAACAGGAAGATGGCTCATGCTGTTTGCCTCATTTCTAATGATGGCTAGTGCTGGTGCAAGCTACATGTTCGGCCTATACTCAAATGACATCAAGTCCTCGCTCGGCTACAGCCAAACGACGCTCAATCTCATCAGCTTCTTCAAGGACTTGGGCGCCAACGTTGGCATTTTTTCGGGGCTAATCAACGAAGTCACGCCCCCATGGGTGGTCTTATCAATTGGCGCAGCATTCAACTTCTTTGGCTACTTCATGATTTGGCTTGCCGTGACCAAAAAAATAGCCAGGCCACAAGTTTGGCACATGTGCATGTACATCACAATGGGCTCAAATTCGCACACTTTCATCAACACCGGAGCTCTAGTCACATGCGTAAAGAACTTCCCCAGAAGCCGTGGCCTCTTGCTAGGCCTTTTGAATGGCTACATTGGCCTAAGCGCAGCAGTAATTGTACAGCTATACCATGCTTTCTATGGTGATGACACAAAGTCCTTCACATTGTTCGTGGCATGGCTTCCTTCTACTCTTTCTTTGATATTTCTCCGGACCGTTAGAATCATGACAGTTATACCAAAGAAAAATGACCGCAATGTGTTATACAAATTCTTCTTCATTTCACTTGGACTCGCTATGTTCTTGTTGGTAATAATCATAGTAGAGCAGCAAGTCAAGTTCACACAAAGTGAGTATCGGGGGAGTGCAGCTGTTGTGCTTTTCTTGCTCTTTCTCCCACTGGCAGTTGTTGTTGCGGAAGAGCAAACTATTTGGAGGAACAATCGACTAACTAGTACTGCACATCATATCGATTCATCAGGCCAAAACCAGCTGAGTACAATTTCCTCCTCAGTACCATTAATGTTACCTAATAACAAGAAAATTTCTTGTTGGGATTGGAAGCATATATTTAGTCCACCACAGATAGGAGAGGACTACACCATACTCCAAGCAGTGTTCAGCATTGAAATGTTAGCTCTGTTCTTGACAACACTATGCGGCCTAGGCGGCATGTTAACGATGATGGACAATTTGGGTCAGATTGGAACTGCATTAGGATACTCAGTGGGAAGCATAAGCACATTTGTGTCACTCACTAGCATATGGGTTTACCTAGGGGAAGTAGTGGTGGGTATGCTCTCAGAAATCTTCATCACAAAGTACAAATGTCCTAGACCTCTCATGTTTACTCTATCCCTATTGCTATCATGCATTGGTCACCTTCTGATTGCATTCAATGTCCCAAATGGTCTCTATGTAGCTTCGATAATTGTCGGGTTTTGCTTTGGTGGACAGTGGCCACTGATTTTTTCAGTAACTTCCGAGATTTTCGGGCTCAAGCACTGCTCTACTCTGAACAATGTTGGGGTATTGGCTTGCCCACTTGGGTCATATTTGATCAATGTAAGGGTTACAGGGTTTCTCTATGATAAGGAGGCAGAGAAGCAACTGAAAGCTTTGGGATTGGAAAGGAAGATTGGGGAGGGGTTAAATTGTAGTGGGGGACAATGCTACAAATTGCCCTTCATTATAATTACTGCAGTGACGATGCTTGGTGTACTTTTTTCACTTATTTTGGTGCTTAGGACAAGGAAGTTCTATAGCAGTGACATTTATAAGAAGTTCGAAGATGAGGCTAAAGCAGCAGAGTCTGAAACTGCGGTGACCAGAAACCCAATTGGACTAGAAAACTCGAGTAAAAAGTTGGAAGATGAGAGTGATTTAATACGTACCAGAAGCAACCTCAGGACTTCTGAGGTCAAAGGTGTAACCGTGTAAAGGTCCTGGGGTAAATAATGGAAGTACATCAATTATTAGGAAATAATCTAGGATGAAAATCGTGCTTAACGCCTCATGTGTTTAATTAGTGTAGATAATGGACAGAGTAATGCTATATTATATTCAAGTAGGTTTCACTTTTCAATAATTTCTATCTCGCTATGAAAATAAAAAGGCTATTTGTATCTCGGTAGCTATGAAACTAAATTCTACTGCCGGGAGTTGAACCTAGAATTCTTCAATTTGACCAAGCTGCATGTGTTGTGCTACAGCAGATTTTGATGCCTTTTTAGGTCTAGTAAAAAATATAATCGTTTTAAGAATTATCGGACTTTTGAGCGCTGAGGAGTTGAAGATCAAAGTGCCAACGTATCGAACAGTCCGATTATAAAAGTCATATATACTTTCCACTACTACTGCAAAAACAACGGAGAACTAGAAATGGGAGTTGCTGGTATAGACAACTGGGTGGACATGAAGAGTCTTGTCCTCCAAATCCTCAAAGGACGATGGCTCATGGTGTTTGCTTCATTTCTAATGATGGTCACAGCCGGTGCCAGCTACATGTTCGGCCTCTACTCCAACGACATCAAGTCCGTCCTCGGCTACGACCAAACCACACTCAACCTCATCAGCTTCTCCAAGGACTTAGGTGCCAACATCGGCATCTTCGCCGGCCTCATCAACGAGATCACACCCCCGTGGGTGGTCGTATCAATCGGTGCGGCCCTAAACTTTTTCGGGCACTTCATGCTTTGGCTAGCAATAGCCCGAAAAATCCCCAAACCCAAAGTATGGCACATGTGCATGTACATGGGCATAGGGGCCAACTCACACACTTTCACCAACACCGGAGCTCTCGTCACGTGCGTGAAGAACTTCCCTGAGAGCCGTGGCGTGGTGATAGGGCTTTTGAAGAGTTATGGGGGTATAAGTGCGGCTGTGGTGGCGCAGTTGTACCATGCTGTCTATGGTGACGATACCAAGCACTTCACTTTGGTTGTGGCCTGGCTTCCAACGGCTATTTCTTTCGCTTTCATTGGAACCATTCGGATTATGAAGGTCAGTAGCCGTGGCTCCAGCGAGGTCAAGGCTTTTTATAACTTCCTTTACTTTTCACTTGGTCTAGCTGCATTTTTGTTGGTTATAATTATAGTGGAGAAAAGGGTCAGGTTTAATCAAAGTGAGTATGCTGGAACTGCAGCTATAGTACTCTTTTTACTCTTCTTACCGCTTACCGTGGTAATTATGGAAGAGTATAAAGTTTGGGAGAACAAGAGATCAATAGTAACCAAAGCCCCGATAAATTCTGGCAGTGCCGCTCCTGAGATTTTTGGAGTCCGAGATAACATGTTAAAGCATTCTATTGTTGTTGAAAAGGAAGTTTCTTGGTGTAAAGACGTATTTAACCCGCCGGAGATAGGAGAGGACTACACCATACTCCAAGCAATTTTCAGCGTCGAAATGTTGACTTTACTCTTTGCAACAATTTGTGGCCTCGGAGGCACAATGACCATGATGGACAACTTGGGGCAAATTGGTACTTCTTTTGGGTACCCATTGAAAAGCATAAGAGACTTTGTGTCCCTAACAAGCATATGGAACTATTTGGGTCAAATTGTTGCCGGAATAGGCTCAGAAATTTTCATCACAAAGTACAAATGGCCTCGCCCTCTAATTTTCACAACAATTCTCTTGCTCTCATGTGTTGGTCATCTTCTAATTGCATTCAATGTCCCATATGGTCTCTATGTTGCTTCAGTGGTCACTGGGTTTTGTTTTGGGGCTCATTGGCCTCTGATCTTCACCATAATCTCCGAGCTTTTCGGGCTCAAGTACTACTCGACACTGTACAATCTTGGTGGATTGGCTAGCCCTATTGGGTTTTATTTGCTCAATGTGAGGGTTACTGGGCATTTGTATGATATGGAGGCTAAGAAGCAAATGGCAGCTTTGGGGGTTCAGAGGAAGGTTGGGGAGGAGTTGAACTGTGTTGGGGGGGAGTGTTTCAAATTGTCTTTCATTATTATTACTGTGGTAACTTTTTTTGGTGCACTTGTTTCTTTGGTTTTGGTGGTTAGGACAAGGAAGTTTTATAAGGGTGATATTTACAAGAAGTTTAGAGAGGTGACTAATGAAACAGAAATAGTGATTGGTAAAACTGCTGCTGGAGCTGAAACAGAAATAGTGATTGGTAAAACTACTGCTGGAGCTGAAACCAGTACTTAGATTAATAGTATGTTAACTAGCTCGGTGTTCTTTATAATTCCATAATGAATTATCACATATATATTTATGTAATTATATTACTGTTAGCTATAAAGCTCTCTTGGCCAAAATACCAGATTAAAAACCATGCATTCTAGTAAAAGAGGAAAAACAAGTTCAAAATTCTTTAAAACATGCGGCAAGGCTGATAGCTATTGGCTTTCAGAAATCCCTGATCAAAGGTTTTATTACCAAATCTAACAAGGCTGAAATTCTAACAAGGACATAAAAGGCATAGGGAATGGGAATGAGATGCTGTCGTTTTGACCTGCATGCATGGCACTATCTCTGCTCGGCAAACAACGAATTTGAATCATTTGACCAAAACCTAATTGATCAAAGTTATAGACAAAGATAGTGATTAAAGCTAAATCACTTATGATTAATTAAGCTAAATCAGATCAGCATCGATCCTCCACAACATTTATTTCTCTAAGGACGTGATTAAAGCTAATTGATGTTTCTTATTAGTGTTTTTACTCTCCGAAGCAGTGCAGTAACTAACCCTTCTTGTCGAACCCAAATGGATTCTTGTTGAGTCAATCTGAATTACATTAATCAAGAATAGTACATTTATCATCTAAATATAAATAAAGAATTTTTTTAACTCGTTGCTACTAAAAAACGAGAGCATCAACTGATCGATGATGAAGCTAGTTCATGATTTCCTGTCTCATAATTCCTGGGACTTGAATATGTTGATGATGTGTCTCCCTGCTCAAGTTATTGATATAACCTCCATGATCCCTATAAGCTATTCTCCGAGCTATCCTTGATGCAGTTTCGTTCACCTACTCAATAGATTTTTTACTCAGTTGTGCTTAACTGTCTTTGGATCTAAATTCAAGGGTGAAAAATAATTAGATAGTTGAAATGAATTTATTTGCTTCATTGTTCTCCACCATTGAATTTAGATCCAAGAGTAGTTGAGCATGACTAGTTGAGTAAAAAATTCATTGAGTATGTGAACATGACTCATCATTGATGATATTGCAGGTGTTGCTCGATGGCTCTGGGCTTTTTTTGTTTGTTTCCTTTGGCCCTCTGGGCTTCTCTTGTAACCAAAAAAAACGAGAGCATCTACAAACCTGGCCCAAAGGCACAAAAGCAAGAAAATCTAGAAGCATGTGGAAATTACCATTTACTTGTTGATTTTCAGAACATTATATTTCACCCTATAAATAGTAAAATACTAAAATACCATTATCAGGAAAAAAGTAATTTGCAAAAACTGAAAACTGGGTAAAAAGGGTAAGGTAATTACACCACTCTCCCAGAGTAGATAGCAAAGCCATTCCGAACCATAAAGAAGGGCAGAGTTGTAAATTCGCCTAAGCTGACTGGCACCACCAACATACAATTAAGCTATGAGAGCCTGCGACCGCGTCACTATTCAGTACCAGCACCAGAGAGAGGGCGCTCTCTCTCTCTCTTCATGCAATTGAGGCGGTGTTGCTCTGAAACCCTCGCATTGTGATGGCCTCGAAGGATAAGGGCAAGGCGATCGCCGGAACTGGATCTTCCGCCGGCGGCAAGCGGAAGCACAGCGATGGAAAGTCCGGCGGCGGTAGTCGGAAGAGGAAAAATCCCGGCGTTCTTCAGTTCTTCGAGCACTCGGCTGCCGACGCTGACGGTTCCGATGACAGTGACTTAGACGGTATATATCCCATTTCTGACGTCTATTTTAGTTATGCATTTTGTTCTGGGTTCGGATTTCAAGGGTTTTGGAAATGGATTTGTTTGAAGCTTGCTTTTTTTGTAAATGGACCACCTTTCTCTTTAATAAATTTGGTTCATTTTCTGTTGTTTTTTTCTTCTTCTGTTGAAGTTTGAATTTTAACTGGGTTTGTGTGGTTACCTAGAATGGAGCTGTCCTCTCTTATTTGTTTTCCTTTGAAAAAAATGTAGTGTGATATGTCTTTGTGTTATATCTCGAGCTTGTTTGGTAAATAGGGTCGAAAATTACAGCTTTTAGAGACTTTGTTTGAGTTTGCTGACCGATATGGATTTGAGCAAATTAGCTGGTGATTGTTGAAGATTTTAGGGCTTACTTGGCTCAATCCAGGCCAGTTTGAGGCTTCTTGAGTGTTTTTAAGTGAATTTGGGTGTACCGTTCTTTGGGCATCTGGGTTTTTTTTTTCATAGGAGTGATTTCGTTTTCTGAAGATGGTTGATTTTTCTGTTCATTTGGGCATTTTGTGAAGATATTTTCAGTACGCACTATTCAAGTTGCATGAGGTGTCAAATGTGATACAATACTCATGTAGTGCCTTCTGTGATATATATACAGCATTAAGGATTAGTGATGACTATAATATATCTGTTGGCTCTGGTCGCTGATACCATTGAAAAAAGTTTCACCTTTGAGGTAGATTTGTGAATCTTTGGCTTGAAATATGTGAACATTTGTGTGGTGGATTTACTAACGGCATAAAAGGTTGTTTCATATCAAGATACAATACACAAGTTCATGCCGAGATGCTATTTTGCATGTCCAATATAATGGATGATTGCTTACAGTCTTATTTCCATGGTTCTATTATTAATTTTTTGTTCACTGTCTATTGTTTTAGCTGTTGTGGTTGTTTCATATCTTAACATGCAATTTATAAAATGAACCTTGGTTTGTGGTGATAAGAATACTTCATATCAACACAATTCTTAAATATGGTTATATGTTCAAAAGTATCATCATGATGAAAAATTATTTCACCTATGAAATCTGTATTTACATTGGCCTTTTCTTTTAAAATTATTGAGAACAGATTTTATGGAAGAAGAATTTGAAACAGAACCTATAGTCAAGAGTGAACCAGGGAAAGCCCATAACCTTCCATTCATTCCTAAAGAGGAGGATGTGGATGGGGAAGAATTTGAAAAAATGATGGAAGAAAGATACAGGACTGGTTCTACCTATGTTACCTATGCTGAAGATAATTATGAAAACAAAAGATCGATCGACGGAAATGTTCTCGTGCCTTCTGTTAAGGATCCAATTGTCTGGAAAGTGAAGTGCACGGTATGACATTGGATGTTTTCTTACTTGTTCTGTATTGTAAAATATTAAAATGGCTTCTAAAACCATCTATCTCTTCTCTCTGCCTCTAGAATAAATCAATCTTTTCTCACTCAACTTTTTGGCTGTAGGTTGGACGCGAGAGACACTCAGCTTTCTGTATGATGCAGAAGTTTGTTGACTTACAATCAATCGGTACCAAACTGCAGATAGTATCTGCATTTGCTGTTGAGCACATCAAGGGTTTTGTTTTCATTGAAGCTGACAAGCTATGTGATGTTCAGGAGGTGATCTATGCTTCAAATGTTGTAGAAAGTTGATATTTTATTAATTAGTACTGGTAAAGTTGCTCTTTTGGCCAATACTATTCTTAATATACTAATATATAAACGTTGTTTATCTTAGGCATGCAAAGGACTATGTAATATATATTCATCCCGAGTAATGCCAGTTCCCAAAAATGAAGCTCCTCATTTGATGTCTCCTCGGACTAAATACAGTGAGATTACTGTGGGCACGTGGGCCCGTCTGAAGAATGGGAACTACAAGGGCGACTTGGCACAGGTACACTATGTCCTTAGTTGGGCAGAGGTTCTTTAACCAGTTGGCACTTATCTGGATTTTGTTTCTGTAGGTTGTGGCTGTGAACGAACGGAAAAAAGCAACAGTGAAGCTGATACCAAGAATTGATCTACAAGCAATGGCTGCAAAATTTGTAAGACAATTGTTTGCCTCTTTAGGTTTCGTTGGTGATGTTTATCGTTGTCTTTTCAGAACCAGCGTTCAGCTTTTAAGTGGTAACTGCTAACTATTATAGAGCAACATAGGGGAAATAAATTTTCATAAGTCATTTTTTATTTCAAGGAAATGCTAGCACCAGAGCATTTAATATATAATTTTGTTGGAACTACCTTTGATTTGATAGTTGCACCTTAGATGGGTGATATCTATCCTGGATGCAAATTTGAATTATCATTGTTTGATGCTGCACACGTTTACCTTTGACAATAATATATGCGCTTACTTGTTGGATTGGACTATGCACATGTTTAGCTTTAAATACTTATTTTTCCACCTAGAAGAACTGGTTGAGTTTTAATTTGTAAAAGTACTATGTATACCATGACATGATAACTAGGCCTTCAGGTTTTTCAGTTCTTTGTAAAAGTCGCTTCCAATGGCTCTTACTTCTTTGAACTTTGCTGCTGAAAGCATCTGTTTGCATTTTGATGGTATTGATCTCCCAAACTCTGGTAGCTGTCTGATGTTATAGGTGCTGCTGCAACGATTTCTTCCTTTCAACCATTCTCATTACAGGAAGGTTGTGATGGGAATCATTGAAAGGAATGTTTTTCTTTCTTAAGCGAAAAGCTTAAGGTTTTAGGCAGTGTGAAGAAGGCCAAAGTTTTAGGGGGGGGCGGGGGGGGCTTATTTGGGTCATTTAGCTGGAGAGAAATCAGAGAATATTTGTGGGACAAAGTTGGGGATGCCAAGAAGATTTGTGGGCCAGAGTTAGGTTTTGCACTTCCCTTTGGGCCTTGGTCACCTTTGAGTTTAGGGAGTTATCTTTCGCAACTATTCTTAGGGACTGAATGCTGCTGTACACTAATCTACCTAAATTTGAGTTTTTCTTGTTCTAGGTGGCATGCTTGTTTTCTTAGCTTTGTTCTGTCAGATGAAGCTTTTTTTAGTTTCCCTGAGGTTTCTTTTTGTGTGCATTTCTTTCTTGTCCACCGCTGTGTGTTCTCTATTATTTTCTTAGCAATAGTCTTGTTTTTATTAATAAAAACAAAAAACAAAAAAATTTATAGGAAGGTTGTGATTCTCATTTTGATGATCTCTTTAAAATTGTGTTTGCACCTGTACTTGTAAGAACATCTTGGAAAAAAAGGTGTCCGTACTTTAATACGTGAAGTAAGATTGGATACAAATAAATTGGTGATGTTCATTGTTCCTCCATGTGACTGGACAAAAAAAATCAAACAATGCAAGTTGTAAGGGTTTAGGTTTACATTATCAATGCAAAGTCCTAACCTTATATTTAAGAAGATACACATTTTACCATTTATAATTACGAAAATTTCCTCTGATGCTAGTTTATTTGGATCTATTGTATGTAATGTTTTCTGTAGCTGCATGTTCTTTGGAATTTAAATATGGTTTATGGCTCTTCATGTATTGATTTCTTTTACTCTATAGGGTGGGGGAGTTACTAGAAAGAGAATGCCCACTCCAGCACCGAGATTGATCAGCACAGGCGAACTTGAGTATGGCACAGAATCTTCTCTGCTTGATCATTATTTGATACCAGCTTCTGATACACTTTATTTATTTCACTTGCAGGGAGTTCCGCCCTCTCATTCAGGACAGGAAGGATAAGGATACTGGCATGCGTTTTCTATGTCTTGATGGTATGATGCTCAAGGATGGATATTTATACAAAAAAGTATCAGTAGATTCATTAAGTTGCTGGGGTGTTATGCCATCAGAAGAGGAGATACTGAAATTCAAGCCTTCTGAGAACAATGAATCTGCTGATCTGGAGTGGCTTTCACAGCTTTATGGTAATGATAGGAAAAGGAAGAGCATCAACAGTGATAAAGGGGATGGTAAAGGAGATGGGTCATCAGGGTGTAGTGGGAAAGGAGAAGGTTCATCAAGGGGTAATGGGAAAGGAGAAGGTTCATCAAGGGGTAATGGGAAAGGAAAAGGTACTTTAGGTGGGAAAGGAGAAGGTTCTTCAGGGAATAGTGGGAAAGGTGAAGGTTCTTCAGGGAATAGTGGGAAAGGTGAAGGTTCTTCAGGGAATAGTGGGAAAGGTGAAGGTTCTTCAGGGAATGGTGGGAAAGGTGAAGGTTCTCCAGGGTGTAGTGGGAAAGGAGAAGGTTCATCAGGGTGTGGTGGAAATTTGTATGAACTGTATGATCTTGTTTGTTTCGGGTGAGTCCTGTACAAATTGTTGTGGCTTTAGCCTTCCACCATGAACTGCTCAACATTGAAATGATCTTTACTTATTTTATTTTCTATTGCAGTAAGAAAGATTTTGGTCTTGTGCTAGGCGTGGAGAAAGATGATACTTACAAGGTAAATAATTTAGTTAATGTGTTCAGATAACATAATTTATCAATGTGCTCAGGTCCTTAATATTTCTCACTTACATTCTTTAATGTTTCCTAGATTCTGAAAGAGGGGTTAGAAGGATCTGCTGTTGTGACAGTTCAGCAGCATGAGATAAAGAATGTACTTTCAGATATAAAATTTACAGCTTTAGATCAGCGCATGAAGCCCATATGTGTTGGTGATACAGTTAGAGTTTTGGAAGGACAATTGAAGGTTTGACACTAATTTGAGATCATTTATCATAGAAATTAGAACAGTTTTACTGAGAAACATATGCCTCTAAAGGCTAGTGAACTTACACTGGTTTATCTCACTTTTCAGGATAGGCAAGGAATAGTGAAGCAAGTATACAGAGGCACAATTTTCATGTTTGATGAGAATGAGACAGAAAATGGTGGTTATTTCTGCTCGAAATCTCAAATGTGTGAGAAAATCAAGCTTTCCCTTGATGTTTGCGAAGAAAAGGTTGGAAGCTCATTTTAATTATTTGGGCAAGTCTTGTACATATATTATATGTTGGTATGAATGCATTAATAATGATATTGCTTCCTCATTCAGGATGGGGATTCGGGTGCTCTGGGTTTTGACGATTTCAATCTCTCACCTAAATCCCCTCTATCGCCAAATAAGCCATGGCTAGGAAGGGAGAATAGCTGTATGTATGAGTATTTAATGCTGTACTGTAAGTTCTTAACTGTAGATATCAAGGTTTGCGAGTCAGGCTGATAAATTTTTTGGACTGCAGTCAATCGAGGCGATACTGATGGAACGTTCTCAATTGGTCAAATTTTAAGAATTCGTGTTGGTCCATTAAAGGGATACCTATGTCGTGTCGTGGCCATACGCCGTTCTGATATCACAGTTAAGCTTGATTCTCAGCAAAAGGTTTATACAGGTTTGTCAATCTCAATTAAATACCAGGTGTAGTTTGGTTGATTGATCCATTGAATGTCTATCTAGCGCTGTCATAATTTTTTGTTTGTGTTCTGCAGTTAAAGCTGAGCATCTTACTGAGGTTCGTGTTAAGAGCTCTGCCTTGCTTAGGTACTTCTTACATTCAATGAATCATTTGTATCAAGATGTTGATTACTTACTGTCTTTTCAATAAGTGTACTGATATCCTCTTTCTTCTGAAAGTGAGGATCCGGAGTCCAACTCTCTTAAACCATTTGATTTGCTTGGAACTGAAGAAGGCTCTAAAGGTGTGAATCTCTTTGAAGAAATTTTTCTACTTCAACTGATATTGCTGTTTCATTTTGGAGCTAGTTATAGAACACTATTCTGTTGAAGACAGTCTGATATCTCATGCTGTCTAACCGTGAATCTTGACACTCATTCAGACCAAAATCTATCTAATAAATGGATTAGAATGACAGTTTAACCATAGCATGCTAGATTCTCTCTTTCTCTCCTAGTCCTTTTCCCATCCAATTTTGTTTTTGTTCTGTAAAAAGTATGTTTATGGGAATTGTTGTGCTTTTTGTACTTGAAGATTGGACAGATGGAGCTGGGACATCAGCCGGGGGTGATGGGTGGAATGCTGGAGGGTCATCTGGTGAAAGGTAACAATTTGGTCCTGTCATCTATGTTCTCAATATTCTTTTTGATACTATTCTTGCACTCGATATTTGTATGCAGGTATGATAATCAGTAATTGAATGGCTGATATTTGATTGGATTGGATTTAATTTTGGAATATTGATGTAAATAGTACAGTTCACAATACTAGTTTTACTCGAGGATCTCAACATTTCCTAAAAAATTGTTAATAGAAGTTAGGCACAACCTTTTCGGATAAAAATGTCTTTACCGTAAGTTAGGTAACATGAATGGTATAAAGTAGAGTTACATGATAAAACATTAAGGATCTCAACATTCATTTTTAATACACTTGTTATTGGAAGTCCTGAAAATTCGTTTTGCATGCAAATGTTTACAACATTAATTAGGTAGGTAGGATAAAGTACTGGTGGCTGTGGAGATTTACCCTTTGAACACTTCAACTTTCTGTTATATGCAACAGAATTCTTGACAAATGGATTTGGCAACTGCTCATTCAGATAATATTTTTCGAAACACTTTAATTGTAGTTTTATTATGTAAGGTTCTAAGAAATGACCTTGATTGTGTGAACATATTGGTTTTCATGTATTTTGAATGTCTCATATTGTGGGCAAGTGCTTCAATTTTTCATCATAAAAGTGACCTTGGTAAATGTGAAAGTTACTACATATGGAGAAGTGCTTCAAATTTGATCATGTTTCATGACAATACTCTATTTAGTGTAGTGATACTCGTCCAGATCTAGTTCTGTATACTTTGTTTAACTACCTCAAATCTGAAAGTATTACATGTGGTTTTGATTTTAAATGCCTCAGGCCATGATGTTCATTGGACACATAATCCAGATAAAGGAATTAAACCTAATGCAACCAACATTAACTTTTCTAACTTTTACTAAATGTAGTTTTCCTATCTGTTTATTTGACCTGTTTTCTCCCATGTGCCATATTTGTATTCAATGTGATGCTGATGACCGCATTCTTGCAGGAACGCTTGGCCTAGTTTCTCTGCCTCGGGCAATTCGGTAGCTCTCTCTCTCTCTCTCTCTCTCTCTCTCTCTCTCTCTCTCCACAACAAAGGAACTTCATCTATATGTGTATGTATTTGGTTAGTAACCTAATCAATGAGTATTTTGATGGTTCCAGCTTCAGCCTGAGTCCAGCTCTGCAAATCCCTTAAGTTCTGATTGGAATGATGTTAAAAAAGGTATCTTCAGTTCTCCAAGTGTCAAATAAGCAATGCCTAGTTTAACCCTTGAGCGGAGATGTTCATTTAATTTTCTGTTATAACCTGTAGATGTAGAGGATAATTCTTGGGAGAGGAATGTGGCTTCGAATAAGAATTCATCCTGGGGTGCTGCAGCAGCACCAGATAACAAGGATCAAGGTTCTGGCTGGGGAAAAAGCAACTGCTGGGGCGCTAAAAACGGAGGTGACAACACTTCGTCAGATACTTTGCAAAAAGCATCAGAACCTGCTAGTAATTCATCCTGGGGTGTTGCAGCAGCAGCAGCAGCAGCAGATAATAAGGATGAAGGTTCTGGCTGGGGAAAAAGTGACTGCTGGGGTGCTAAGACCGGAGGTGACAGCACTGCATCAGATACTTGGCAAAAAGCATCAGAACCTGCTAGTAATTCATCCTGGGGTGTTGCAGCAGAAGCTGCAGATAACAAGGATCAAGGTTCTCTCTGGGGCGGTAAAACTGGGGGTAACAGCAGTGCTTCAGATACTTGGCAAAAAGCAATAGAACCTGCTGATAATGCTACTGCTGGGAAGAGTCAGGTGGGTTCATGGGGCAAAGGTAAAAGTGTAGTTGAAGCAGGAACATGGGAAAAGAATGTTGGCTCTGGGGCAGATATTCAGAGTGGGAGCTGGGGTAAAGCAGGTGGGGCTTGGGCCCAATCAGAAACAGAAAACAAAGAAGCAAGTGGCTGGACAAAGGCTATGGGTGGATCGAGTAATGATAATCAGAAAGACAATTGGAAGAAACCAAGTGGTGTAGATGACAGTGGTACCGTTAAAGACGGAGGAGGTTCTTCTTGGAATAAGCCAGCTGGAGGTTCTTCTTGGGGTAAACAAACGGGAGGATCCTCATGGGGTAAGCAAGCTGGATCTGATAATGATAATCAGAAAGACAGTTGGAAGAAACCAAGTGGTATAGATGACAATAAAAATTCTTCGTGGGTCAAGGAAGGTGGAGGTTCTACCTGGAATAAACAAGATGGAGGTTCTACCTGGAATAAACAAGATGGAGATTCTACTTGGAATAAGCCAGCTGGAGGTTCTTGGAGTAAAGGTGGGGATCAAGGATCTGGTGGTGGTGGTGCCTATGGCAGCAGCGACGGTGGCGGTAGAGGGGGTGGAGGTGGGAACTGTTTCAAGTGTGGTGAGTCTGGACACATGGCTAGGGACTGCTCTCAGGGCGGTGGTGGTAGAGGGGGTGGAGGTGGGAACTGTTTCAAGTGTGGTGAGTCTGGACACATGGCTAGAGACTGCACTCAGAGCGGTGGCGGCGGCGGCGGCGGTAGAGGCAGTGGAGGTGGATCCTGTTTCAAGTGCGGTGAGTCTGGACACATGGCTAGGGACTGCTCTCAGGGAGGTGGCGGTGGTGGTGGAAACTGTTACAAGTGCGGTGAGGCTGGACACATGGCTAGGGACTGCTCTCAGGGCGGTGGCAGTGGTAGAGAGGGTGGAGGTGGGAACTGTTTCAAGTGCGGTGAGGCTGGACACATGGCTAGGGACTGCACTCAGGGAGGTGGTGGCTATGGTGGAGGCGGCGGGGGTAGAGGGGGTGGAGGTGGAAACTGTTTCAAGTGTGGTGAGTCTGGACACATGGCTAGGGACTGCTCTCAGGGAGGTGGCGGCTATAGTGGCGGCGGTGGTGGTAGAGGGGGTGGAGGCGGTAGAGGTGGGAACTGTTTCAAGTGTGGTGAGTCTGGTCACATGGCTAGGGACTGCTCTCAGGGAGGTGGTGGCTATGGTGGAGGCAATGGTGGTAGAGGGGCTGGAGGTGGGAACTGTTATAAATGCGGTGAGTCTGGACACATGGCTAGGGACTGCTCTGAGGGAGGCGGTGGCTTTGGTGGCGGCAGTGGTGGAGCAAAGCCAACATGGAGCAAGCCCGCAGCAAGCACTTGGGGTACAGGAAACGGTGGAAGTGGTGGAGCAAAGCCAACCGAGTCATGGAGCAAGACCACAGCAAGCACTTGGGGTATGGGAGATGGTGGAAGTGGTGGAGCAAAGCCAACCGATTCATGGAGCAAGCCAGGAGCAAGCGCCTGGGGTACGAAAGATGGTGGAAGTGGTGGAGCAAAGCCAACCGATTCATGGAGCAAGCCAGCAGCAAGCACTTGGGGTACGGGAGATGGTGGAGCAAAGCCAACCGGTTCATGGAGCAAGCCAGCTGCAAGCACTTGGGGTACGGCCGATGGTGGAATTGGTGCAGCAAAGCCAACCAATTCATGGAGCAAGCCGGCAGCAAGCACATGGGGTACAGGAGATGGTGGAAGTGGTGGAGCAAAGCCAACCGATTCATGGAGCAAGCCAGCAGCAAGCACTTGGGGTACGGGCGATGGTGGAAGTGGTGGAGCAAAGCCAACAGATTCATCGAGCAAGCCAGCAGCAAGTGCTTGGGGCACGGGAGATGGTGGAAGTGGCAGCGGCAGTGGTGAAGCAAAGCCAACTGATTCATGGAGCAAGCCAGCATCAAGTGCTTGGGGTAAGGGAAATGGTGGAAGTGGCACAGGAGGGTGGTGATTACTCGTCAAAGTTACTGAAGTAACCATTGATTCAGTCTGTAGATATTGCTTTTGTTCTAATGCACAGATAACAGGGCCCTAATCCCGTTATCTGTCGACAGTAATTAATATTTATCTTTCTGCATCTTTTTGAACCCAGATCCTGGTGCGAACCGAGTTTAAACTTGTCATTTTGTGAATACTCTGAGCATGAAGGAGTATGATATGCTTCTGAGTCTTCTAACATTAGGATGGTCAGAGTAGAACTCTGTGCAGTTATGGATGCTCACAAGTTATGCTTCATCTCAATGGGTTTATTATAGTGCTCTTTGACAAGTGAAATTTCTAGCCCTTCTCTTCCAAGAATCTGCTTGGTGAATTTTTCTTTTACCTTAGCCATCAATAATTCAATAGTCATCAAGTAATGCATGTCATTTACTGAACCAATTGTCTTAGAGTTGTGAAATAGAAAATGGCTCTGAATTTGGGTAAAAGTAAGGCAGATAGTATGTGCAGATAAGTGAACTACTAGTCTACTGTAGTCTTTTAACAGAAAATCATAAAACTTTCCATTTCTGGCCACAACTCTTCGAATCAAAATTGTTTTGTGCAATTTTGTCCTTCTTCACCCAAACACGGTACCAAATCCAATCTCTCTTCTCCGAAACCAAACCCTTTTCCTATTCCCACTGAAAAACCCAACTTTGATCTCCGATTCTCTCTAGGGCTTCCTTATCTGTGCATAAAAACAGAACATGCTCACCAAAATCATAAAACGCGGCCACCGCAAATCCTCCAAGCCCGATTCCGAATCCGGACCCGAGTCGCAACCCCCTTGGAATTCCATGGAAATCCTTCCTCTTTTCCGAGACGTCGCCGTTTCGGAGCGCCCATCACTCTTCCTCAGAAAGCTCCAAGTCTGCTCCTTTCACTGCGACTTCTCCAACTCCGACAAGTGGGCCCGAGAGATAGAGCTCAAGCGCCAGACCCTGCTGGAAGTCCACGACTTCATCGAGTCCAGCTCCGGCAAACTCACCGCTCCGATGCAGGAAGATTTCATCCGCATGGTCTCCGTCAACATCTTCCGGTGCTTACCTCCGGCCTCCGACTTGGCCGAGCTCGACGACGACGAGCCGTACCAGGAGCCCTCGTGGCCGCACTTGCAAATCGTCTACGAGCTCCTATTGAGGTACATTGCCTCATCCGAAACCGATGCCAAGTTGGCCAAGCGCTACATTGATCATATCTTTGTGTTGAGATTAATGGAGTTGTTCGACTCCGAAGACCCTCGTGAGCGTGAGTATTTGAAAACCCTTCTGCATAGAATTTACGGAAAGTTCATGGTGCATAGACCCTTTATAAGGAAGGCCATGAACAATGTGTTCTATAGGTTTATATTTGAGACCCAGAAGCATTGTGGGATTGGAGAGCTGTTGGAGATTCTAGGGAGTATAATAAATGGGTTTGCTTTACCCATGAAAGAGGAGCATAAGTTGTTCCTAGTCAGGGCACTTATCCCTCTGCACAAACCCAAGGGCTTCTGGGCCTATCATCACCAGTTGGCATATTGTATTATACAGTTTGTTGACAAGGATTATCATTTGGCCGAATTGGTGATTAGAGGGTTGTTGAAGTATTGGCCCGTCACCAATTGTCAGAAGGAGGTTCTGTTCCTTGCAGAGTTAGAAGAGGTTCTGGAGGCTACTCCGGCTTCGGAGTTCCACAGATGTATGCTTCCACTCTTCAGACAGATTGGACGATGCCTCACTAGCCCTCATTTCCAGGTGAATGCAATCTTGTTATATACATGCGTGCATTAGATTATTTGTGCATTTAGAAGGCATATTTATCTTTTGGATTTTACTGAATTTGATGATCATCCTTGTTTAGTAATCGTTCGAGCATTTTTGTGTGAAAAAGGAATGATATGATGAGAACATATCCTTTGTTACATCTCTTAAGATGAAATCAATTTATAAGGTGATGTAGAACTACCCCCTTCCATTGTCGCTGCAAGGCTTGCTTTACTTAATGAGAATGATTGCATGTAAATGGGATTTTGTAAAGACCATGTAGGTAATAAATAGCCAATGCCAATGACCTGTACATAGTCTTTTAAGTACCCAATAAGTTTGACCTGTACGTAGTCTTTTAAGTAGCCAATAAGTTTGACCTGTACGTAGTCTTTTAAGTAGCCAATAAGTATGACCTGTATGCTATTCCGAGTTGGTCTGAATGCTGATGTTTAACCATTTCTCATAAAAGTGTTGAAATTGGTTTTGATGCTCTTGTGCCACTCTTTTAGACGATAGATTTCAGGAGTCTATGCATTGTTATTGTGTGTACTTTGCTGGCTGTATGAGCCACTAATATTGCTTGGTGATACCTTCTTATCCGAAGAACTCCTGATAAGAAGTTATAAACATGCTACTGTTAGTAAATGGAATTAGTTCTTTAGAAGTTCTTTGCGTACTGTTTAAGGCTTAGTTGTCTCTCCATATGGCTAGTTGTTACAATTAAGGAAAGAAAAAATTTAAGTAGTTGTAAATGCTTGATTGTCTCTCAATATGGCAAGTTAGTAAAAAAACAACCTTTGTTTTTCAGTTTGCCTCCGTCTTGCAGTTCTGTCTGTAAAGCTGGTAAATGAATAGACCAATGCAGATAGGTTGTGTGAGATGTCATTTTTGTTTTCATGTCAGTGCTTGTAAAACTCTTTGTTTGAATCAGGAGAGCTCTTGCCCACAGAGAGGGTTAGCCACCAAAATAGCTTTGTTTAGCCAGGCAAACTGAGCTTGCTTCAGCCATGTTTTTCTACTGTTGACCAAAAAAAAAAAACCATGTTTTTCTGCTTGGCAGTGTTTATAGCTTTGACACTGTTCTCTCATGTTTTGTGGATACATCTTTTGTGGTTAAGTTAAAGTTTTGCTGTACTACTGCTTATTCTGTTGTTGGGATCAAATGAGAACATGCATCTTCCTTGACATCACGGAACAATATATCTTCTTAGCTACGATTTTGAAAGCCTAATGAAAATTTTGTTTCTATTCTATTCGAATAGTGTTTCTAATATAAAGATCCTTGGCAGGTTGCCCAACAAGCTCTTTACTTGTGGAACAGCGAGCACATTGTAAATTTAATAGCTCAGAACCGGAGTGTGATATTGCCATTGATCTTTGACGCGTTAGAGAGGAACACGCAAGGTCACTGGAACCAGGGTATACATGATTTGACGGTCAATGTGCGAAAGATATTCCAGGAAATGGACTCCGAATTGTTCAAAGAGTGCCAGGAGCAATACTTAAGGAAAGAAACCAGGTCCAGAGAATTGGAAGAGCAACGGGAATTGACTTGGAAGAGAATAGAAGCAGTTGCTGCAACTGCAGGGGCAGAGGATATGGTTTTGGTTAATTAACTAATTACATGACAGAAATAGTAAAATTTTCCACCTAGGTGGCAATTTTTACCCCAAACTTGTTCCAATATCGAATTCCTATCATAACTTGGAACTTGGAAAGGAGAAAATATAGATATTGTAACAAGGTGTAATATAGATATTGATATTTTGTTTTCCTGATAAGTTTATAAATGTCTTCTGGATTTGGTTGCCTTCAAATCATCAAGTGAGGGATCACATTGTTGGGTTGCTCTACAATCTTTTCCAGTAATTCGAACCATCTATTTGCTAGGTCTCTTTATACATATATTATTCTTGTTACTATTCTTGTTACTAATAGTTGCAGATGCATCATAATCACACGGTCAGTGAACTCCTATAGTTACTGGTGACAAACATGCAGACACTAACGAACTCAATTGTTTTTTTTTTTATTAATAAGGAAGTAACCATTCATTAATCGGAAGAAAAGTTGCAACTATTAGAATCATTAATCGGAAGAAAAGTTACAACTATTAGAATCGATCATGATCGATTCATTTGTGTATAAAAACACGTCAGTGTTCAGCATAAAAGCTGAAAAGACATTGAGAGACATGCCATGTTAACTACATCATTATTACTCAATCAAAGGCACTCTAAATCAAAGAAAATGGTCGATGCATAAAAAATAAAAAAACGAAGGCTCTGAATTTGACATGCCATCCGAAATAGTCATACCAGCCAACCATATCCTATCCCCAGATTCTCTCCCCAATCTTTTCCTTTGTATCTTTAGCATCATATCCACGTTAGCCTACCCAAACCTGAACCAATTACACACCCTAAATATGAGCTTTCCAAGTCAATTTACTCACAAGTCAAAATCACACTAGAGTAGTGATAAAACCCTAACAAGGGATAAGAGCTATGATCCAATGGATTAAAAACCTATAAGGAAGTAGTTATGTAAAGCAAGTGGGGACCAACTAAGCAATGAAACTAATGGAGAAAATTCTTTTCCCATTGTCTAATAATGATATTTCCTTTGAATTGAGTGTTATAATAATAATGTTAAGAATAGGGGTAATGATAATAGACCACCATGGTTGGTGGTAACATACAAAATTAAGATAATCAGAAGAGACAACAAGATTGCATTTGAAGGCGATGATGGTTGAGCATCGCTGCCGAAAATCATTCCAAAATAGTCGCCATCACCGCCGCTGGACCCTCCGCTGCCGGTGTTGGTGGTGCCACCGGTGGTGGTGGTCCCACTGCCGCTGTATCCGGGGTATGATTCACTCCTACTACTGTCCCTACACGATGACAATAGTTTGAAACAACCAAATTATTAAGTTAATGAATTGCATAAAGACATGAATGATGACATGTGATTTAACAGAAGAATCCGCGGAACTGAAAATGAAGTTGCAACAAATTTCTTTCAAGACCCCATGAAAAAGAGTGTTAAGAACAGTTGCTCACGCGAATGAAGACACCTTCTTTAGCATTCACCGAAGAAAGAATGGAAATTTAGGAAAAGGTGTTGGTCTCACTCTCACATGGGATAAGAGGGTTAATGTGGGGTGAGCTCACTTATTTTGGCAACCCTTTTCTCAAGTTGTTAAGGGTTGGATTTGCCATTTTGAGATAAGAGGATTGGTAAACAATGTAGCAAAAACAGTCCAAAGGAAATCTACTGAAAATTTTGACATAATGAGAAAACTAAAAGTTCTCAAAACAGCTGGAGACCCTACATACAGTACTAGTTGTAGATGAGTTTCAATAACTATTTGTCTTATGAGAACACAATGTGTGGTTTCAAAGAATAGATATCCATCTCTTGGGAGCTTCCACTTAAATGAACTACATCCATGAGAGGCACACTGTCACTATCTAGCAAGTCCAGAAATTAAGAACAAATATAATATCCTGAGATTGAATGAAATCTCTCTCTTTTCCAGCTTAAGATTTATTATACCTTTCCAAATGAAAATTTACAATACAATGGTGGCAAAGTGGCAAACCACCCAAGACTCCCCACATCCTTGACCAAAAACAAACAAATTGGGTCGGTCTGTAACCCACAAATCACAATCCCCTTGACCCATGACCCATGGTCATGTGGGTTGTACACTATAAGTTAATTACTTAATGACCGACTCTACTTGGGAGACACCAAGTAAAGCCCTTGGTACAATGCATGGGCTAGTTGTCTAGTTCGTAAAAAATATCTGGAGTGGGGCCCATACTTCTGAAAAATTGCATAAAAAGGACCCCACGCTTACTGGCTTGAAAGTTGAAAAAGCAAATGTAGAGAATAAAAAACAGAGTCACCTTCCCAATGCAAACACAACAATCCAGGGTGGGTCTCTCTCCAACTGTCCAACAATACAAGCCATGCCTTCCCCCAAAAAAACAGAAGCCCCACTTGCAACTTTCACCAACTTTTCTCTTTACAGTTTACAAACACATGCACTCCTTAAGCTCCTCAAACAATGCTAATCTCACACCACAATGACAAACCTACCCCATACAATCCTAATCTGAGCTACACTCCCATCAAGCCCCATGGGCAAATTTGACATTCAGGGTATAATACTATAATCCCATAATAGAATTGTAGGCTGAAGCTATCATCTTTCACACCATTCGCCCCAATTTATTAAGGTGGTCTTTGAGCCTAGAGAGGGGTCAATTAGTCAAACCACAAGAAAGAAACATAGAAAGAACCAAATGCCATAAGCAAATGGTGGGATATACTTAATCTAATCCCAAGGTCATATATTTATATGAAAACGAAAATGGGCAAGCAGAACTGGAAAGACAAAAGACTAGACTAGCACAATTGAACTGTAAGGCTGCAGTGTCAGCACACATGATCACGTGAACCCACAAAAAAGCCACACTAATTTAAACCCATGACTTTACTCTTCACAGTTCACACCTATTTTATATCGCTAAATCCAGCTGAGTGATTACAAAAGTCGAATCAAAGAATCAGACTTTGATTAGATTGCGCTAATTATGACAGTTAATGTGACAGGTAATACAGTTGAGGGTAGAAGCGTAAAAGCGGTGCGTACCTTGGGTCGCCGAAGACACCGGCGGTGACGGTAAGGCGGTCAATGAGTCCAACCGACTTGGGCTCGATGCTTGAGGCCCTAGCGTACTGGGTGCTCATGCCTGCACCTGATGGTACGAAGAATGCTCCATTTACCATTATGTCCCCCTCCGTTCTCCAATTCCAGTCCGCCCAATCCCCTTCGTTCGTGTCCACGCGCTTTGTAACCTGTGTTGTTCACAGCTCATAGAGTCAGTACTCAGTACACTCTCAACGGTCATCAAGTCATGCCAAAATATACAGCTAGAAAATGCTTGACTGTCAACCACTAACGTCTCTGTCACGAGGCTCTGCTCATACATTCAATGTCCTTTAAATTTTACAAAGAATATCAGCCACAACGAGAAGCGCGTAACCCCACGCGCCGCCAATGCAAATCCCGTAGAACCAATGGTTTGGACCCAAACTGGAACCGGAAGCGCGTGAACACACGCGCCGCCGATACAAGTGGGAAATAAGGATTGGGTGACAAAGGTCAAAAAGAGTTCATTGGGGCGCGCAATATCATGAAACAATCATATTTTACTTACTTTTCACGTAAAAAAAACAAAGACAAAAGCAGTGGAATTACAATTACCTCCTTGGCGTTTTGGTCCGTGGGCGCGGTGTAGCGGTTGCCCTGGCTGTTAATGGTGGGGTTAGCGCTACCGCCGATGGCATACATCTCCCACTGCGTGAAATCGTTGTTGACCACGTGGATGTAGCCGCGTCTGCAGCGGGGCATACGCTGCACCAGCGCCTCACCGAAGTGGTTGAACGCAATAGTGACCTGCATACCCGAGTCCGGCAAGTACTTATCGTTGTGGCCCAGAAGCATGACCTCATCGTGGTGCGCAAAGTAATTATTGGAAATCGTAATCGCAGTGGACCCCATTATCGCGTCGATTAATCCATCGGCGCAGTAAGACAAGGAGCAATGGTCGATCCAGATTTTACGAGCGCCGAAGAGCGAGATGCCGTCGCCGTCGGATTTGCCACGCCAGCCGACGTGGGTCGGGCTGGAGGCGACGTTAGCGTTACCGGCGGGTTTGCAGTGGTGGACGTGAATGTTGTGGATGATAATGTTGGAGACGTACTGGAGCGTTATGCATCCCCCGCCGGTGACGTGGACGTTGAAGCCGCGGCCGTCGATGGTCTTGAAGCTGTTGACGATCAGCTCGATTTTCAGCTTGATGGTCATGTCGGCGGAGAAGACGATCCAGAGCGGCTCCGTCTGAATCACGGCGTGGCGGAGCGTCCCCGGAATCGGGTTCGCCGGGTCGCGGTCCGAGGAGTCTGTGACGATGTAGATCTGACCGCCTTTGCCTCCCATGGCGTCTTGGCCGAACCCGATTCCGCAATCGGCGAGCTGCTGGCGATTGTTTGCCCAGTTCGAGCCACAGCGCCAGCAATCGTCGATGGGATTTCCGACGGCGCATTGCTGGTCCTTGACGGACAGCATTTCGCGTCGTGAAAGGGATGCATTGACTCTCCTGCAAAAACAGAGCAAAACAGAGTAAAACAGAGTGCTCTGTTTGGGTAAAAGGAAAATGAGGCTAAATGCAGAGAAAATTAGAGCTACTCAGATGCAATTTTTTGTGGTTAAAGATCCAAATGCTTGATTAATGGACAAAAGTAGCTGAGCTTAGAAAACCCAGTGGAGATTTATTGTGTTAAATGCTTTTAAAAACAGAGTGGCCCAGGGCATTAACACTGAAATGTGCAAGACCCGGACAGCGATTTGCGCTGTTGAGGACCTAATAATTGAAAATGGCAGCAACCCTTTTTGCAAAACTCATAACCAAGCAAAACCCAGATGGGAATTTAGGCATAAATGGTTGATGACTCTTTACCTCTGTACTTCTTGAGCAACAGCTTCAGGGTAAGGGTGTTGATGAGGGAGGGTGAGGTTGAGGGAAGCAATGGTGAGATGAGAGAGAGAGCTCAAGAGGCACATTAAGAGAATGCAGGTGGTAGGAAGCATCCTTGAAGAGACAATAATGAGGGGAAGGGGCAAAGGGTATTTGTTGTTGGTGTCTTTATGCTTCTTCCTCTGTAGAAATTAGAAAAGACTCTTCTTTAAGATGGATGTCTTTGCCCCTCTTCAATGCCCAACCAGTAAAACAATTTGGGAAGCTGCAAAATTGGGGAAATGTGAGGTGGGTTTATATAAATTAACTAGGACTATAATAATGAGAGTTGGAATAATTTAAATGGGGAAAATGGGGTTACTTTTCTGTTTAGGGTTTGGAGGGTTCTGGCAGAAAGACATGAAGAAGATTGGGGTGGCAGGTTTGCGGCTGTGATAGAGACTTTGCAATAGCTATGAATCTATGACCATGGAGGTGAGGAGTAGGAGAGAGAATGAGTCTCTCCCTCTCTCTAATTCTTCCTTGCAGATACTTTCAGTCACTCACATTCTTACCTTGTTTGTTAATTTAGGGATTGATCAATTCTTGCAAAAGGTGAAAATTTTAGAGAGAGATATACAAAAGGGGGATAGCTTATCCAAAATGCTAAAAGACCCTATTTCTTTACTTCTCTTTCTTCTTCTTGTCTAAAACTAGATTTGCCTGCGGATTAAGATTCTTTGCTGAAAGGCATGAATGTTCTTATTCATTACCTATAAACCTCCTCTCAGGTGTGGACAAGAACTCTTTTTGCTTTCGGAGTGATTAGGAGTTAATCAAGATTGCAGCTTTCAGTAATTTTGTTTTGGTCAAGTGGAAACGGTGGGCGTCCTTGCAGTTATAAAGCGCCCTTTTCCTAAAAGAAAAGAAGCAAAGATGACCAAAAAGGACCTCTTCCTTACATACTCGAACCAACAAATTGGAGGACTATGATTTTTTTGAAAACTCATTGCAATTTTTGTCTATATGTTTTGAACTTCGCAATTTAGTCCTTGTATTTAATAATATTTATAGGTTTTTTATGATTTTGATTGGCATTTTTGGACTTGATATCTGATAAATTGCTCTCATCCTGAACCGGCACTATTTTTGTTGAAATTGAAGTATTGAACCAAACCGTTGTGTCGGTGTCCAACTATGACACCGAACCGGAAACAGAAATGTCGATAATAGTTTCCATTTTGACGAACCACCACTCCACACCAAAGCACTCGATTCCTCAATCCCACTCTTCTTTTTCTCTAGATACCCACTTCTTCTCATTCTTCTTATTTTGACACTCATGCTACCTGCATGGCTACATCATCTTCAAATCTTCAAGCTTTAGCTCTTGCATAACACCACCATCAATCCATCATCTTTGAAGTCAAATCCCAAAATCATCAACTCTAGGTTTGAATACCTAGATCCGATGAAGAAATGCCACAACCACTTTAATCTCTTTTTGTGATGTTTAAAACATCAAAACCGCATTGCACCGCACCGTCGTGTCGGTTAAATTGTACTTGTCGGTTTAAGCCTTTAAGGTATACAATGGCATGTGGCAGTTCGTGTTGATGAGAAACGTAAGATCTTGGTTTGGTGGTCGGTTATGGCCCAAAGATCGAACTGCCAGAACCAAGTTCACCCCTAATTTGATGATTAAATAACGTACGTGCATAAAGAGTAATTTTTATTGTAGCAAAAAGTAATATATTTTTATCAGAGAAAAAAATAATATCTTACCTTTAATTCAACAAGAATTAGAAATGATCTTACATAAGCACAACTCACTGACACGAATTATCACCTTTGAGATAATAATTGTTACAGATGTTAAATAGTACAAGGTCCAATTGCATCAACTAGGTCATCAAATATGAGCTGCTTGTAGAATTAATCAAACGGGATCTTCCAAAACTGACAAACTCAAATGCAAAGATAAATCATAACCAGCAACTACATCAGCAACGTACAAAAGTAAGTCTTTGAACAATAAAGATGAATAATATCACAACTCTAGATGGGAATGGACAATAATCACAATCTGTCATGGGACTGGCCGGACTGGCTAGAACTGAATCCTTAAACTGAATTGTGCCTAATTGGTGTATGATCGGCCACTTCACTTCCGATCACTGGCTTCCTCATGCTCCCACCTTCAACCGTCTTCAACAGCTACATGCTCCTTCCCTGCTTTGGAACGAGAACAACCCCGAAAGAGGATTAAGTCTCCTTTGTGCATCTCTTGTGGGCTTGCAATCTTCCTCCATGCGAATCATATGCAACTTATACACAAATCCTTCACCATCCTAATTAGTCCAATGAATTAGGAAGACTGTTAAAATACTAGTCTATACTCTAAAGCCTAATGTACGTTATTCTTAAATAAAGTCTAAAACGAATGTGATTTTAAACATACGCACATAATCAACACTAAAATGATCTACACTTTTTTGGTAATAGGATATTCCCTTTTTGAATGTTTCTAGCTCTTCTCTTCTCATTCAACGTTACTTAGAGTCTGAGCCAATTAATAAGCTCATTGTGCAAGCTAGCAAGTATGCAACACAATCCAAATTATCCTAATCCAATCAAGTATATATTGCACTAAAAATATAACCCATGAAAAAATATTTTTATCACTTACAATCATGTAGTTGTGGGTGGGAGACAGATTAGGCACCGGCCGGGAATATTTGGCGTACTAGTTGGACAGTGTTTTGACTTGCCAATCTTGATCCTAAATAACACCGTGGAATTATGGATGAGCATATATATACTATATGAGTATATAATTAAATACAGCATATATTGCAAAATTATCTATATATATCTAAGCTGTTGGTGTATGTGTATTTATTAATGTAAACTAGTTTATCATTATTCAGACCGACCTAGCTTCTCCTGGATTATAGTACTGTTTATTAATGCAGTTTTCTAATTCAAATATAGAGATTCAAGCAGGTCAGTAGCAATAAGATTGATTCCCCTTCATTTTTAATCTTTTCATTATGGAGCTCATATTTATAAGAAGCCCTCGATTAATATATTATTTGTTCTTTAATTGTTTTCCTTGATAATTGCTAGCTCGATCATAAATAGCTAGCTGTTGTGTAATATTTGCTGTGACTTGTGAGGAGCCCAAAGGTCTTATATATCTGTATATACATATATATATATATATATATATATATATATATGTGTTAGGTCAAAAATATGACGTTATTATAAATATAAAATGCAGACAATAGAGATAAGAAGGGGGAGAATATTCATGACATGAGCAAAGTCAGCCACCCACATCTCAGTGATCGCTATACCTGGACGTTTCATGGATGCTGCTGGCTGCTAAAGAAAGAACACTTTTGATCTATTTTGCGAAGAGAAATGCTAGCAACTTTCTAGTTTTTTTAACTCATGCATTTCAACTTTTTACTATTTTTGAAAGGTCAATTCATCAAAGTTCGAAAAAAAAATCATTTGACATTCCATATAGATCATTCTAACTAACTAGAGTAGGCAATGCGTGCTAGCTTTTGTATGAACTCTAGGGTTTACGAACTTCTCCAAGCAACAGTGCTAGCTAGGGTTTAGGATTAATCACGATAACGACTAGGGCAGTAAGTGGTTAATATCAAAATAACCAGTCAAGTTAAGTGAGCGTTGCAGTAAGTGGTCTTTGAACCACGATAACGACTAGGGCAGCAGCCTGAGTACTGATGCATGCATGGACATACAATGGTCTAATTAATTAATTAATTATTTGCTTTTTCTTGTAGCAAAATCAACTTTATATTCCATCAAAGACCTTAAGACGTACATAATTAAGGGATAGAAATAATACGAGATTTATTCAAAAAAGCCGGCTTTAAGAGATCGAGGAAAATTAGTAACCATATAATGAAAGAGTATAGATGAAGAAACTTGGTACTTTATATCCGATTACGTATTTAAAGCTTAAGCTTTTAGCTAGGGTTTTGTCCTCGATCTTATTTAATTTTATCTACTACTAGCAGCAAGGAAATGTTTCTTTTGAATGAGTGCTTTTCGTGATCGAATTCATAGGAGAGGACGTTTTTCTTTATAATTAAAGAGAGAATATATATAGCTCAATCTAAATAGATCGATCAAAGAAGGCTACTTTTAATTTTAATGCTAATACACGTATTCTGAAAATACATGTTGTTTTCGTTCTTCTACTTTCTTTTTCTTTTCCAATCCCAAAAATGCAGAAATATTCAAGTCATATTCACCATTACAATAAGTTAATAGTACTTGACAGGTAAAATGTCGTTATTGCATGAGCTTGAATAATGTAGAAGGGGACATCCTATGAACCCTACATGAAAGCATCCAATCACGAGCTCTAGAAATTACGTGAGAGTAACTAAAGAAAGATGGGGTACGTTATATATATTTCATTACTAATTTAACAATGAATGATCACGACATTATTGTTCAAGTAAACCTTAAATATTTTTTGTTATATCGGAGAAGATTGAAACCTTAAATACTTTGCTAAGAAGATCGATTACTTCTAAGTTGTACGCATAAGATATATAAGATTTTTTGCACTTTATATTTATTCACCCATTGTTCTATGCAGTAAGTTTTGCCAAGTCTAACTTTCAATCCTTTCTCATTATTAATAACAGTCATGTCTTTTAGATAAAGTTTTCCTCTTAATTTAAAGAAAAAATTGATCTTGTGTCATTAACAATAGACCGCGTGAGTAACGCTTATTCGTGTTTAATATTCCTCACACCACATAAACTCAAGTAGCGCCGGTAAAGGTTGAAGTTTTCAATCTCCATACGACCATACCCACAACCCTTTTCATCATCGAACGACCATTGTGGGTTAGATTAACTTTGAGACCGATGAGGAATATTAAAATAAATTTTATAGCTTGATATATACTCGATCAATGTTTATTGTATGATTACAATTTGGGTTTGGTATAATCAAAGATTAATGTGCAAGTTGTGCTATAATCTCTACTTGTATTTGTCTTGATAGGAAGAAAAGGTACGATCCATTGTGTTGAGATAGAGAAAGAAAAGCCGAGGAAATTTTGGCGTGTTTACATTCTTTGCAATTTTGCATGTATGACTCATACAAAGTTTCTTTGACACATGAAATTAAGGAGAAAACAAAGTGCTTTTCAAGGCAAGACACATAATAAAAACAAAGCTTTGCGACAAATTAATTGATTAACTATGCGTATGTAACTTATCAAATGGATAATTTTGAGTTTGGGGAAAAGAAGGGAATAGAAGCATTTTGTGGGATGAAACTCATGGCTTCTTTTTTGGCCAATGAACTCTTGGCCTTTTGAAGTGGAAAGATTCTAAACCAACGAGGAAAGGAAAGAAAATGCATGTCATATGCTTGGAGATAATATTCTTGATTATCCAAGTTGGCCACAACAATTCAACAAATCTAGAGTCAAATTTAGGCTAAGGTTAGATGGTCCACGGGAAGACTTCCATGACCAACCATGTGTTACTACAAATGCCTTCCCCATTTGTGCCTAATGCATAATTAGACAAATCTCCTGTAGTGTTTAATTTGTTTTTGTTATATTGGAGGGGATCAAATCACTGATTTAGTCTAATTTTGACTTAATTATCCACTCTTCTTGACCACTTGAGGTCTTGAGCTAATCGCAATCTCAATGCCTTTTGTGACACTATATTATAATCTCATATTAGTATTTTCAATTTTCGATAAATTGCTCTGTGCATTTATTAATTTCATGCAATTCAATGACTCTCGTGGCTAGCATTAACAATATTATCATCATGAAAATAGAAATTGGTATTAAGAAGCTTTTACCGTTCATGTAAATATGTTATTCATTCGTGTAGGCAAGAGAGTGAGTTTAGATAACATTTTTGCTCTTCATATTCACCCTACGTGGATGAAAACTCCTTTTACTCACTTGCCACTTCACCGTTTTACAAAACTATTGACAATCTTCTAACAATAGACTTAGGGTACATAAAAATGATCGGTTCAAGAAGCAATTCGTCGAAATTGAAACACACAAATACACAATATAAAACCCAATAATAGTATATCACAATTACTCGATCCATATAACAATTACAAACTACAACCATGTTGAACACACAACTCTAAAGTATCAAAACAAAACTTTTGACACCATAAAACTAGGATTAGGCCCAACATAATGCACTTGACAATTTCACATACATTGATACATTTTACATATAAATATCCAAACAAAAAGGAAATTTAGATAGGCCCAATGGCCAATGGAGTTTGAGTTTTTCAATCAAACCATTAGGTTCGGACTTCGGATTAGCTTCGTAATCTCCCGGGCTTCTCATGTCAATTTACGATTCTACCCTCACTGTAGTCTCTATTTCCCTCCTTATTTCAATTTCCAAGACTCTCCAGTTTATCACACATCTCCCCGTTAATGGGGTTTTAGAGAGTGAGAGAAAGAGATTCCGGCTGACGGAGGAGAGCTCGGAATTCACTATGGACGCTTTCGTATTTGATGAATCAGAGAACAGCGGAGCTGGAGGTAAAATTCCTCTCATTTTGATTTCATCCAAGTTTTTTTTCTTTTTTTTTTTCATTTGTTTGTATCCGGTTCTTCGTGTCGGTCGTTTTTAGGTTATTCGAAATCGATCACCTGCCCAATTTCGTGTTAATTGCATGAATTAGCTTTTGATTTTGTGGAATGGATTTTGGGGGTTAGGGCTTTTGGCGAAACTGTGATGCCGATTGGGGCTTTATATGGCTAGGGTTTGCTGCGGTTCTGAAAAGCTTGTTATGTTCGTTAATGTTCCCCGGATTAAGTTTCTGTTGAATGTGGCACAAAATTTGTAGGAGATTGAGATAGACAACTACTTAGGCCCTGTGTTTGATTGCTGAGAAAATGTGGGAAAGCAATGAACTTTCGTAACTTTTACTGGTAGAGCTATGTGGCTTAGTCTTGGGGAGCTTTCTATAATTTGGAAACTTTTGTCTACATCTCTATTGGTTTGTTGGGCAGCTGATTGGGAATGTGTTTTTTTTTTGTCCAAGGTTAGGCTGTGTTGAAGGATTAAGAATTTGGTGTTGATATCAGGTACTAAAACTAAAAATGAAAAGAAGGCAAAGGGTGCGAGGAAGACACTTGGTGATATAAGCAACATTCAGCAGCGGCAAAATAAACAAGCAATACAAGAGGTGAAGCAGCGATTTGATTCACTTACAACTAAGAAGTATGTTGAGAATCTAACCAAGGTATGTTCCTAATTTCTACTCTTTCGATTTATGTCTGAAGTATCTCTAATTATGTAGTACGTTAACTTACTTGGGGTTTTTGAATGTGTTCTCAGGAAAATATGGCACTGATGAAACTTCTTTCAGACAGAAAGTATCCTTTGTGATTGATTTTGTTCGTTAAGCATTTATATCCGATAGATGTTTTCTCATTTAGGTCTGGACTTTTTCCTTAATAGTTGGCAGTAAAGTTATTGAATTGAGCAGAACAGAGTTACAGAACTTGAGAGACAATCTCGAGAAAGTACAGCAACAGAATTTTCAACTTGCCCAAGCGAACAGCCAGATGTTGGCGGTATGCTTTTGCACGTTTTATTTGTTGATTGTTCCCAATTTCCAAGATGACTGATAACTTGTATCAACCATTATTGTTTTAATATTCTTCTTCAATTTTGTAGGAAGTCACTTCAAGTCGAGATAGGGTAAGTTAAGTTTCTACTGATGAAGTAGGAACACTGTTATTTTCCCTTTACCTTGTATGTTCTTTAAGTGAACTGACATGAATCAACAACCATTTCTTGTTTCTTTTCAGCTAAGGATACTTCAACATGCAATTGGATGCCAAAATGCCTTGCTCAAAGTGAGAAAAGTGGAGGAAAAGGTCAGTTTGGCTACTTTTGACTTCATCAGTTGTGTATAAGTCCGTAAGGTGATCAAATTAGACTTTGATGTTGATTTCTAAACCCTATGAATGTAGGAGAAAGCCAAACGAGCAAGATATCAAAATACGACAAATGAGGTACTTATGCAGATGTCCTATGTGATTGCTTAATAAATTTGGAAGTGGTATGTTTGTTGACCTCTTGTATTCTTTACATATTTTATTTCACTGATTTCAGGTAGGTTCAGCTAAGAGTGTTGAGCCAGGGGAATCCTCACAAGCTGTCAAGGAACCTGGTAATACCAACAGGAAACGACAAACACAAAATCTAGGTAATAATAATAACTTGACAGCCTATTTGAATTTTTGGTGTTTCCGTCTTCTACCAACCGTTTCACTTGCATGCAGCATTGGGCCCTCCTATTGTTGAAGCAGTCCAAAACAACGAGAAGGCTGACAACAAAAGGTATCTTTACTTTCTTCATTTGTACATGTTTTCTGTGGAATTTTAATTTACATGTGCATCAATGGGTTCCTAATAGGCGCTTGAGAAGGCAATCTGCAATCTCTAAAACTGAAGAACAGGAAACAACTGAAGACTCGTATGACATTAAAGATGATAATAAAAGGTTTGTTGTGTAAGTTAAATTACTTCATGCAATTACGTGTTTTCATTGAATTTTCACTTGACTGTGCATTATGGTTTCTTGATAGATGGTTGAGAAGGCAATTGGCAAGTGCTAAAACTGAAGAACTGCAAGCAACTGAAGACTTGTCTGAGACTAAAAATGAGAACAGAAGGTTTATTACTGTGTGTCTAATTGCTCAATGCAAGTACATGTTTTCAGTGAGTTTTCACATTGTTTTTACATGTGATATGTGGTTTCTGAATAGAAGTTTGAGAAGGCAATCTGCAAGATTTAAAACTGAAGAGCCAGAAGTAACTGAAGAAGCAAAAGTTACTGAGGACGTATCTGAGATCAATGATGATAACTTTTCTGTCTCTCCTCTGTGTGATGATGTGGTTCATGAAAGTGGTTCAACATGTTCATTAGTGAAAAAAGAGGATGAGGGAAACACTGCCATGAGATCTGGAGAACAAGAATTTCGAAGATTATCTATAAGGCCACTGCGCCGAGCAGCTGAGAAGGTTAAGTCATACAAGGAAATTCCACTTAATGTGAAGATGCGCCAAGGTTAAGTCATTCTCAAATCAACACCACATTATTGGCAGCAGAGAAAGTAAATAGGCAATTTCCATATCCTGTGTTATGTGTACTTTTTAGTGTAGCTGCATTATACAAGTACTTTCTTTCCACGACACATGCTTCTAACAATGTAAAGACTGAAGATGATAGTTGAGAGATGATTTGTTGCATTAGTAATATTGAAACAAACTAAGTACTGATACACAACTTAGTTGTTATATAACTGAGTCAGATTTTCTTTGATCTCTCTCTCTCTCTCTCTCTCTCTCTCTCTCTCTCTCTCTCCTGGTGGTTGCTTTGTGATGATTTGTATATTGCAATCTTGTGATGATTGTTTTTTGCTAATTTGTTCCATTGGTTACCTTGAAAGGATGTCATTTTTGTGAAATGCTTATAGCAATGTGTAGTAATCTGGTTGTGTTTCACTCTGGAAGCTAGAATTTAGAGATTTAATGGCATCAGTCTCTTTCTTGTTTGACAAAATTAAAGAGTGAATATGTTTTACTCTTAGAAGCAACTCCTTAAGTGGGTTCCCGATATTCAAAATTCAAGGTGCATGTACTTGTATTCTGAGCTTCTTTCTTTCTTCTTTTTTTTTTTTTTGAATATGCCATTGTTATAGAAACTACTTTTCTTCCTACTGTGCACTTGAATTTGATCTGAGGTATTTTGGGTATTTCCAGCCTTTCACAGATAGAAACTTCGGGACATTGATGTCTTGCCTTATTTGCATTCATGCTACAGTACGGAGACATTCCTTGTGTTTATTAGGCTAGATTTTTATAAAGTGGTTCTTATGTTTGCAAAAGGAAGGTAAGCATATCTGAGGTGATTATCAAGCATGGTAGGTCTAGGAATGATGATTGTGATAATCTTGAGGTTGTCGGTATTGCTTGATGTGATTATTATTTTGTATTTCGTAATGATGCACACAAACATGTTAAGAGTAGAGCTGGAACTAGCTGTAACTGCACGAAGGAAGCTACAAAAAGACCAGGTAGTGTAGGTCACTGTAATTATACCCGAGACGTCCTATGTTATACAATGATTAGGGACCTGGGTTTTACCTAAACTGATTAACACTTGATGTATTTTCTTTTCGTTGCTTTGAGCTGTTCACTGCATACTTGGGCAGCGTATTGAAGTTAGGGTTCGTCTACAGTACATTAATGTATTGATATATCAAGTATACTAGCTTGATACAGAGGTAGACTAGCTCGATATAGAGGTAAACTAGTTCGAGATCAAGCCAAGCTAGTCTACCAATGGATGAAGTCCGTCTATCTCTACATCGAACTAGTCTACTTAATGTATCGGTACATTAATGTACCGTAGAACTTTCCTTGAAGTGTTATGTTATACAAGCAGTAAATAACTGCAGTTAGTTTGATTGAGTTTGCAAAGTCTTTTATTTTCGAAGAACCACAGTTGATAATTGACAACTTGAAGTAGCAGTGTAAAATCTGTTTGATTAGGAACTACCTTTCTACTGTCATAAAGAAAACACAAAATTCTAATCCTCCTCCTTTTGTTTCCTTTTCACAATAATTTCAAGATGGGTGTTGCCAATCCGTGGCCTAGCAGAATATTATTGCCTATTATTGGTCTTAAAGATAAGATTCTGCAGGTTCTTGACTGAAGCACTGATCTAGCTAGAATTATTGGAAAGAACCCTTTATTTGCATGTGCAGATCCCAGTGACAATCATAATAGTAACAAGAATGGCAGGTTCTTCATTAGCACTGTGATTCCAGATTGGAGTGTACTTTTCCCATTTATTCAATCTAGCAAGATTTTTGTTCAAATGAAAAATTCATTCAAATGGAAGAAATCGTTACAAGTAGTATGAATGATGTTAGATAATCACGGAATATTTTGCGACGAATCTTTAGGAAGGTAATGTTATGAGAATGTGAGGCTATGGCCCAACACCGATCACTTTCTCATTCTCACATGCAAAAGAGAAGCAAGTGACAATAGAGGTCGATTCTTACATCATAATCAACCTTTACAACTGCAATGCCGCGTTATTGCACGAACGAAATTGGAAAACAAAGAAAGCATAAATTAAGTGACCAACTAGAGAAAAAAAAGTTTGTTTTTGACTATAAGATTGCTTTAGGTTTAGAATTGTGTGTACTCTCGAGTCTTGACTTGGACATATGCATATTGTTATTTTTTTTTTCACCTCACTCATTTCTCATGCGAAACTCAAACTCATGATATATATATTGTTAATTTGACAAATAACCAAAACATAATAGCTCACTAGCGAAAAACATTCTATTGCTATAGAAATTGTTTTTTATTTATTTAATCCCAATTGGTTTAAGTATGAGGACCTTGTTAGTTTTCACATTCCCATTAAAATTGCTCCAATGTGTGAGACTCTAACCCACTCTAAGAGGTTGCAATGTAGGGATTCAAATTCATTAAACAATAATACATGGAGAAACCCTCAACTTTAATATGAGGAAATATCACTAGTCTTGTAGATACTCTTGACTTAGACGATATGACATATTTTCCAACATTGAGAAGAAAAATGTCACTAAATTACCAAATTCATTTTTTTGTTGGTTGATTAAGTCTTACATGTGTGGATATGAACATGGATTGAAGCATTTGCATGAGGAATTTAAGATGGTGGACTCATCATGACATGAAGACCCACAAGCTAGACAAATTTTGCAATCTAACAAATAGGAATTAGGAAGCCATTTTTGCTTTTATCTTTCAAAGGATGAATACAAACTTGTTACCCTAAAGAGGGGTCTCAAGGACCCTACCATTATCTCCTTTGCCCATTTTTTCTGAAGATCTTTTTCGCTTCCTTCTCTTGACTGACAGATATGAACTAGAGGAGGAAGACATGGTGCATGCGCAGCACACATTGTTACATGTTCAGCAGAGAAAACAAAATAATTTCATTTAACTTATGACATAGAAATGACACAGGGCATTTCGAATTTCATTATATAGTTTAACTCATTGTTGGAAAAGAAAATATTAAATTCTAATGGTAAAAGCATTATCCGACCACTCTAATTCATGAAAGATTATAATTAGAATCCAACTCCAACCTAATTTTGATTAGGATGTTGATAATCCAACAAATCCCCACAACCTAATCCCTTTCTGGAACTGTTTCTATAAAACAAACACAACCTAATCCAGAAAAAGATACTAGATTTTCATGGCCGCAACTTCTTGATTTGGATACTGTTACTAGTTAGTGGAATCAAACTTTGAGGCTTGAGCAACGGTGTGGCCAAGTGAAAGAGACAATAATAATACATGCTGTTAAGTCTGATATAACTATAGCACTGGTTATATACATTTAAGTACATAGCCCATCATATTTTCCTCCTTAAGAGTCAAAAAGAGCACGTACCTAAGCTAAAGTACTATAAAGAAAAGAAAGAAAGTGTTATAGATCATATGGCTTTAATCATTCATTAAACATTACTTTTCCAATTAGTCTGACTAAGGAATTAGTCCTGTAGTTAAATACAGGAAGGTCCAATTCTACGCCAAACATGAATTTGTGGATGTACTACAATAGAACTATTTATTTTGAAATTGTAGTGAACAATGTGATCGGTAAATATGGTAAATGTAGAACTACTTCTTTTGAAATCCGTCACATACATGTTATAGAAAAAGGGTGGCAGTTTAAGAAGACTAATGAGCTGCCAGTGCAGGTTTCACATTCACATCTACAAGGTATTGTCCTTGTGTAGATAGATTCCAACTGTATAAAGAAATCACTTGGCGCCAATTTGACCTTCTATAAAATGCTTTTGGCCTTTTGTGTTTTGTTCAACCTCAAGTTACATGAGTGAAAAGAAAGACGAGGAAAAGAAGTAGCTAGCTAGAAACCAAAGTACTTGTAAGCAAAGTTCCCCACATTATTAGCCTTAGCCTTTGAGCCTTTGGAATTTCAATCTCTGCAAGTAATGGAGGATCAGTGCAGTCCTTTCAGTTGGGATTTTTGCTATCAGCTGGAAGAGGTAGGTATATTGCATTCTTTAAGTACTTCAAGTTCTGCTTAATTTCTCATGTGAAAAAACCCAGTTGGCCTTTAGTTTCTGATATTCTTGAGCTATATATTGGCAGGGATTAGAAGATCAGTTAAGGCATTCTCTTCTGTACACAACCTTGGAGCTTGAGACAACAATCGTATCAGCAAAGGAGAAGATTTCAAGAAAAGAAGAAGAAGTTGTTCGCCTCAAAGATCTCCTAAGCAGAGTCATCAAAGAGAGAGATGAGGCCAAAGCCAAATGCCAAAGGCTAGTGTTGGACAAGCTTTTGCTCCAACAAGAACTGCAAAAACAACAAGAAGAAGTGTTTGCTCCTCAAAATCATGAGGTTGAGTCGAAAGGCAGTGACTCTAACAAACACTTTGTTGCTTCTTCGGACTCCGATGAAAACATCATTTCATCTCCAAACGCAGACCCAATTATGTCACAAGATGTGTTAACAAAACTATCAGGTGATCAGAAGGCATTGCCAGAGAAAGGGAAGCTATTACAGGCAGTAATTGAAGCCGGGCCGCTCCTTCAAACTCTTCTACTGGCAGGACCTCTGCCTCAGTGGCAACACCCCCCTCCCCAACTCAAGTCAATTGAGATTCCACCAGTGGCTATTTCTCCTCCAACACCACATCTTCTGCAGCACCAAGACTCTTGCATTAGTACTAGTAGCAATACTACTTGTTTCGGTAACAAAAGAAGCCTGCTGCATAGTGATGGTTCTGGTTCTGGTTCTGGTTCTGATTCTTCACCCAAGACCAAGTATCAAAAGGTTGTTCTCTACTGACCAACACGACTATTTGTACTAGCTTTTACATGATTTTTCTAAGGCTGCCCATCTCTTTCATACTGTCAAACAAGCAAAAGTATCAGCATGAAATGGATGGCTACTATGCATCAGCTAGAAATTTTAAACAAAACCCAAGTCTTAGAATTTAATTCCTAACTTCTTTAGCATTAGTGGGATCAGATGGAGACTTAAAATCTTCTTTCTCACAACTTCTATTGAGTACGTTGGTATAGTTTAGTTGAAAGCCATAATTGTGCTCATGCTATTTCTTCTTGCTTTATTGATTTTGTGATGCATAAAAGTAGCAAAATGATTGTGAAAGTATGAGCATGACAAACAATCATAAATCTCCCCAGAGATTTCCTTTTAGTGAAGCATGCCTACCCACCATTCACAACGAGTGTCTGCTATAATGCTCTTAATTAAGTGCACCTAATTAGATTTATGATCAAGCCCTTCATAACCCACCAAAAGGTTTAGCATATATGTAATGAGTTCACATTGCAAGATCAAGTGCATCTGGAATTAATTATATATGATTGGCATAGAGTTCACCCTACTTAGAGGCTTTGACATAGACTAATATATTGCAGCAAGTCAATGAAATTAAAGAGGGTAAAGGGGATGTTGCTTTCTCTGGCGTGCTTAGCCATTATCACGAAGGCATATGGTAATAATACGGTAAGGCCCTATACTTTTTGGACCTCCAAACATTGCAGCAATATAGAATTTGAGGGCTAGCTCTACTTATTAGGCAAAAAACAAACCACATCTCTAAAGCTAATGAAACCAACATCACATACGTATATATCATTAAGACACTAACACAGACTGGCCGGTCAAAAACAAATGATAATGATAAATGATCAAATGCATTAATGAAGAACACTGAAGCTAGGAGGATTGATAATTTGATATTGAATATGGAAATCAATGTCACTTTGCTCCTTGCATCAGCCACGCCGCACCTTCACCTCTCCTATTCACCTTAATTTGTTATAGTTGCAAATTCCAATAGTACGTTGTCTACAGTAATCCCAACCGCATTGCAGCGGCCATGAGAAAAAGAAAAAAGATCAGCACCGATCGATCAATTCATAATCCGAAGTCTGATTATCAGGTAAAAATTGATCATATATAGCGTTTCTCAACTAAAAATTAGACATATATAACAAAGAAGTCTCTAACAAACCTCATCATCGCATAATGTGTATGATGATATTAAGTAAAAGATAAGCAACAGGCTAGCTTGCTAGGCTGGTTAACTTTTCATAAAAACTATTCTAGTCTCAGAATTGAGGGGTAACTTAATTGTGCAAGGTCTTTAGTATCTCTCCCTCTAGAGGATATTTGCTGCTTGGCCTTCTTGGAAGTTTTCCCTTCTTACGCGCCCAATCTATAACAGTGACAATTTGACAACAAAACATTAATCCTAACAATATATATGTATAATGTAATGAAGATTAATATTTAGAAGTAACGCAAGCAACCCAAATCTCGTTACCTCTGTCATCTGTATATAATATGACTTCGTCGTCGTCCTCGTATTCTTCTACTGGCTCTTTTTGTACTTCCTCTATGTGATCGACATCAGCGTCGGATGGTGGCTCTTCTGTGAATTTCTCTCTACGCCTATCAATGAGTTTCAACAAATTCCCATTATCAACAACAAGACCAAACAATATGAGCACCATACTCCGCCTCTTCTTACTGTCACTCTCCATCTCACTCTCCAACTTACTTCTTAATCCACTCTCGTAAACCACTGCTTGGTAAACTTTGACCACACCAGAATCATCAATGGCCTCTAATGTTAGGAAAAACATGCTACTATAACAATTCGTCTGCACACTGTGCCTTACCAGTCTCACAAATTGCAAATGCGCATCCTAAAAGAGAAGCCAAAACAATAATATAAATATTAGAGTTCCAACATTTATAATCAATACAGAAAAACCCTACTTGTTTTGCTTTTATATATACAGAATTAATGAAACACGTTCGTACGCACAGTTCTAACCTTTTGCTCATTGAACTCTTTCGCAGCGAAAAAGGCAAGCGGTGTAATATGTGAATCCTTGAATTCTCTAAACACCGTAACAGGACAAGTTTTCCCTCCACAACTACGATATACATAGTCAGAAAAATCGAGCTAGGGAGAGGGAGGAAATTGGTAAAAAAAAAATTAAAAAAAATTAGTATAAGCAAATTACAGAAGGGTTATGCTCAAATTAATCAGTAGTATTACGTATGTACCTGTTTCTTCTGACGCTTATGACGCCACTTCTTGATTTCATGGTGTAGAGAATCAAAAGGGCGAGGAGAGGAATAACCAGAACCACAAGTACTACTGGGCTTTGAAAGTAACTCGTACCGGTTTTTCTGGTAGTTGTTGATTGATGAAGACGAGGCAAACATGATCGGCATTGATTTTCTGTCACTGAGAACACATGATGATGATGATGATTTACTCCGCAGCTTTCCAAGCATAGACCAAATAGCCATTGCCATGCCTGCACCCGCAAAAAGTGATATGGACCCGGCCACAAGCTTCTTCAAAACCCTAATCTATACTGTTAGTCTATTTATCATCTTTCTCTTTTTTTTTTTTTTTACTAACTACCAACAAGTTTAAGAGAAATCACAATTTAGTGATATGGACCCATAAAAAAGGGCATTTGTTTAGTTCCTTAGTTTTGCATGACCATCAGATTAATTTGAGTACAAGAATTTTGATGTATTTACTGCTTTGACTTTTGATAATCAATAAATTGTTTGTCTTTCTTAAAAAAAAAATAACTCGGGCTTATCACAATTTTACTAACAACCAACAGTTGTTCAGGAGAAATCCGTCCAATTGAAGAATGTTTAGTCGTCTATATCTATATCTATATATATCTATACTATTATTAAGGGAAGTGAGTTTGCTTACCATAACTGATTTTTTTTTTTACGGATATAGCCTTCAAATATTAAAAAAAAACTTTGAAACAGAATTAATTATTAGGGACACTAAAGTTAATTCACAAAATAGAAAATAAAATAATAGGTAGTCGGTGGTTTTTCTATGAATAAACTACCCACTATTTTTAACTTTTTATCTCTCCACACACATAGTGTGTGTGTGTGTGGGTCTTTAGAGCATGTTTAACAGACTCTCTATTTTTAGTCCTTAGTTATTTTAGAGAGCTTGTTTAGCTTTTCAACTATTTTATTAGTTGCACCAGCCTCCTAAGTGACTCTCTATTTTGGATTTTAGCTATATGGCTCATAAATATAGAGAGCGAAATGAGACTCTCTATTATTTTTGTACGTTAATTTAAAACATTCATTTTTAGTTGTTTTGTGTAATTATTAAATACACTTAAGCTATTTTTTATTCATTAAAAAATAATTTAAATTTAATACTAACTAAAATAGAGAGTATTGATGCAGACGTATTTTCAAACTAGCTTAGCCAAAATAACTTTTTAGCTACTTTAGCTAAAATTTAGTTAAAAAATAGCTAATTGCTAAAGATACTCTTACTAGTATATCTATAGTTCTATACTATTATTAATTAAGAGAACTCAGAGCATCTCCAACAATGATAGCCATTTTTAAAGTTAAAATACCTAGAAAAATGAGATTTAGCTAGCAATTTAACAATCTCACTCCAACAACACTAGCTATTTTGTAGTCATATCAAAAATTTCATCAAATAATACATTGACACGTGGAGAAAGAGAAGAGAAAAGAGGAAAGAGAAATATAGGTATTGGTTTAGCTATTCAGATTTTCTAGCTATATTTAGCTACTAATTTAACAAAAAATTTAATTTAACTTTAGTTTAGGTACTCTGCTGGAGCTGTTTTTTGATACAAAATAGCTATAATATTACTAAAAACTCATTTTAGCTACTCTGTTGGAGATGCTCTCATGTTGTCAACCATAACTGAAATTATTTACCTTCATACCCTTTAAAGATTAAATAATTTATATTTCATTTTAATTATCAAGGATAAGAGAGTAAAAACACAAATAAAAAATTAATAAATTAAATTACCTATAACTTCCCACTCCAAATAACTATATACTTCACACCCATAGGGTGTGGTGGTATTTTCTAGTATATATAGGGCTTCTCTACTGTAGAGGTCAACAATTTTTTAAGTTGTGAAGTTTTGATATTAGCCGTCAGATCAGATCATTTAAAACGAATTTGACGGTTGAGATCAAAACTCCGCAACTTAAAAATTTGCGGACTTGAGAATCACTTTAGTTTTCTCCAATAGGACTTCTGCAATTTTTTAAAAGTGTGGACTCCCTCACTTAAAAATTAAAAACTTGACGACCTGAACCACCCGTCTTATAATTATCTCTTTAAATATGATTCCTGCAAAATTTAGTCAAATTGAAAACCATTTAGCCGTTGGATTACAAGTTTTATAATTTCAACTATATCTGACGCTCTGTATTTATCTGTTATGTTTTACCATTTTAGATGACCAAATGGTTAGCAACATGGCTGAAACTTTGAGAGTTACTTATCAAAGAGGAATCTAAAAGATCAACTGTTGCAATTGTTGAAATCCATTGTGTGATTATCAAATTGATGACATCCACACTTATTAAAAAATGCGGACTTCTGTAGTGGAAAATGCCTATATATATAACTTAGGGTCTTCCCAACAAAAATAACTTGTTTCCTCAAAAAAAAAAAACAAAAATAACTTGTTCTATGTTCTTTTCCTTCTAATAAACAAGTTGGGTTTGAAATTGCATTCACAACACGATTATTAAATGAGTTAGGTTTGAGTTTATTTACTATTATGACACGTTTAAACATTGGAAAGACCCCATTAACAACCCTACTTCAACCCTAATATATATTGGCTCGATCATTTTGACGGCAAAATTGCAACTAGTTCAACTCTCTCTCTCTCTCTCTCTCTCTCTCTCTCTATGTTCTGAGGTAACCAGAAAAATCCCCTCTTTTGGTGTACGAGAGGCCATAGGAACTTTTTGTGACTTGCCCTAACAGGAAGCAACTTTATTTGTTTTCAGAAATTTTTCCAGGTCATAGTGGTTTGGATTAGTTATTTTGCAGACAAATTCATATATATAATATATATATATCTGTAGATGGCTCTTCGTTGTGTGCTTGGAAATCTAAGGATGAGTAGTAGGAAAAGTATTCGCAATAGTGCAAGACTTGTCATGCTTGGGAATAATTCAGACTTTAGAGTTAATGAAGATCGTATTACCATACCCATGAGTGCCAAGAAAAAGGTATAATTTTGGGGTGCTGCTAATACTAATCTGTATCAACTTGCAGTACCTTCTCTAGCTCTCTGTGGCTCACTGTCCCCTCCTTTCAATTAACAGGAATTTGATTATCATACGGGGTTAGGAGGAGTAGGGCCTGCCCGTTTTGTAATGAAAGAGTTCAACAAGCGAAAGGTATGCATAAATTGTATATATATGTGTGTTCTTGGAACTAATTTTTCTTATGTATGCCAATTTATTCTCTCACCTTTTAATCTGATAAATTGCACCTTAATTAACTTTTTTTTCCTGCCAATTTACCTTCTATTGTAAATTTTTCAGTAATTTTATCCAAATTTCTGTCAAACGACTCAAACTAACCTACATCAGAATTTTTTACCCCAAATGCGATACTTGGACCTGTATCGATGAGGTAAAATTATGAAAATATCGTTTTGAGATAATAAATTAATAATAATAAAAAAAGGTAGGTGAGCTTAACGGGAAGTTTTGATGCAATTACTAAAATTTGACTGCAAGGAGGTAAATCGGCAGAAATTAGAAAAGATATGTTGCAATTTATCAAAATTGAAAAGTTAGGGTAAATTGACATGCATAGAAAAAGTCGGGGGCCGTTCGGCTACTTTTCCTACATGAATAATGGTTAATTTGGCTTAGTTCAATTTGTAGAATGCCAAACTGCAGTTTGTGAGAGTGCTGAAAGCAAGGTGGAGGCCGAATAGTAGTATTCCTAAATATGAGCTAACGTTGGAGGCAGTTGATGATGCTGGTGTGGTGAAATTTTACAATGCAGAAGTTTTTATAGATTCAGCTGATGGCTTGTGGTTGGAATCAGTGTTTCTCATCGTGGATAATGAACGCCCTTTAAGACAATATCATTACCTAGGTACGTAATTATGTACTATATTATGTATGGCATAGGAGGGATTGTTGTAGTTGGAGCTAAATACGCACTCTACAATGAAGTATGCCTGCTGATTAGTTTTTTTTGTATATATGCTATGCCTCATTATGCATCTACATACTTTAAAGCCGGTGTGGCTGCCTTCAAACTTTGATTAATGATAAAATTGCATAATATGATAGGGGGACATGTTGCTTATTATGCATTTACGTACTTTAAGGCCGGTGCGGCTGCCTTCAAACTTTGATTGATGATAAAACTGCATAATATTATAGGGGGATATATATGTTGCTTATTATGCAAAACCAAAAATGTGACATTATATATTGATGTTGATCAATTTATTTGCTTGAAGCAGATAACTTTTTTGACTGCTGATGATTCAGAGGGGCGGGATTATTTGGTATGCGATGCGTGGCTAGCCACTTCAAGAACAAAGTGTTACATGGATATCCAGTTTCAATAGTCGATCTCCTAGCTTCAGATTGATTTCTTTTTTAATTAATGCATCTGATGCAGTCTATGTACGTTAGTGACTAAATGATACTGTTTTTCTAATCTTAATTTATCAGCTTATATGAATATATATATATATATATATATATACATGTGCTGTTGGTTTCATTAGCTTTGGTCGCCAACAATTCCCAACTCCCATATAGAAACTCGTTTTCCTGGGTTTCTTGAAATATATATATATATATATATATATATATATATATATATATATATATATTTTGTTTTGTTAATGATGGTCATTCATTCAGGATCGTTAGATAAAACTAAAATGATCAAAATCAAAATGATAAACTTTTTTTTGATTAAAGGATTCACTAAATTAAAGAATTAAAGGTCCTCCATTGTAGCAAAAAAAAGGATTAAAGGTTATAAGCTGGACTACTTTTCTCTTACCCCATGATAAAACAAACGGTGTGAATGTTTGACAATGTAGAGTTTTTATTTATTTTTATTTTTTGATTTAACATAAAAGAAAAATAAATTGTTGACAGTCTTTGCCGACGAAAGTTTCTAACTCCAATATATTTTTCTTGGTATTGGAGACAATTTAAAATGATGGTTCTAGGACTTGGTATTGGAGGCAAATTGTATGTCAAAAATCGGTCCTCGAAATTATTTTGCAAATGCTAAGCAAAATTATGTTATACCACATGAATTTTTAAGAATAATGACACTTTCAAATTTCATGAGCTCTTTAGCACGGATCATAATGACAAGAAACAAACGGTGTGAACGTTTGAGGATCTCGGGAATCTGTATTTAATTTTATTTGACAAAAAAGGAAAAAAAAATTGATAGTAACTTTTGCCGGTAATAGTTTCATCGGCAGAGGTCGTACTCCAAAATTTCTTTGTTTTGTTAGGTCTTTGACTAATAATGACTAAATTATCCCAATTAATTTGTCATTTAATTTTTATTCCCAGCCGGTTCATTTACTGGGCCGGATAGGAAATTTGTTTTTTTTTTTCGACTCACAATAAAAAGTTTACTTACCCATAATTTGTTTTAGTTATTTTACATTTCCAAAGCAGACAAACTTCTTACCATTATATGCATTAATTTACTGACCCATGATAAAATAATTACTGCAGCTTCATATTTATAGATGATGCAACATGGTTGCTGACTTATTGAGTTTGAAAACCCTCTTACTCATGTTGTCCAAGCTTTCTTGGATGATTTTGAAGACCTTACTAGATATAGAAAGACTGGTTACGCCTTGGTGGCTAAGTTAGTTTTCTTTGGATTGCTAAAAAAAAAAGAAGTTAGTTTTCTTTGGGGTTTTTTTTTTCTTTAAGGCCGAAAACCAAACCGAAATCGAAAAAATTAAACTGAAAAAACTGCACCGAAGCATCAAAAACCGAATCAAACTGAATAAGTTTTGTTTGGTTTCGGTCCCTCAAAAACCAAACTTTCTATTAAATTTTATTTGCATGTGGAATATTTTTGAATTACAGTACTTTTTTAAGGAGTTTTATTTTATAAATTCTCATTTCATGAATTATAGTATATTTGAAGTCATATTTTAGACCTCCAAAACCCCCTTACCAAAGCCACAAAAGCAAGAAACATCTCGAAGCCCAAGAAATTTACCATCAGTATATTTTCTCCCATTTACTGTGTAATTTTCAGAACATATGATACTTCATACTTGGCCAGTTGGCCATCAGTACATTTTCTTCCATTTACTGTCCTGTTTTTTTCGCAAAGGCAGGATAAAAATAGACCTTTTTTTTACCACAAGACTCTTCGTTACTTTAGCACTATAGGGAAAAATACATAATACATAATCTGCAAAAGCTGAAAAGCAAGCGGTGGGTCTCGTCGTCAAGCTCCATCGAATCTGATTATCAAGTCAACCATCTCAAGCGAAAAAGTTCAAGCGGTGGGTCTCGTCGTCAAGCTCCATTAAATCAAATCAACAGTCTCGGTTCGCTAAGGTATTATATACTAATACGGATAATTGTTTATTAACAATTCTTTACAGAAACCTCCCTATCGCGCTATTCATGGATCGCTGTTCATAGATTGAAAATTTGAAGTATTCATATACTAATACGAACAATTGTTTATTCGAAATTGTTTGAATTCTTTACAGAAACCTCTACCCCTATTGTTAATAGATCTCTGTTCATTGATTGAGAATTTCAAGTGAATACAATACCGGTTGGGTTGGATTGGGTTTTGGAGATCGTTGATCGATCTTGGAGATTTAATACAAGCGATGAAATTAAATCAAAATTAAATTAAATCGAAATTATTCTTGATCGCTTTCCATTTGTCCCTTGATGCTAACCTTGCAACATAGAAATGAGAAATCATAAGGTCATAGTCTTGCAGGAGTAGCGTTTCAATATAATAGACATTGGTAAGTGTTGTGTATAAATTCTCGAATATATATATATATATATAGATGTATGAATCAGAATCAGAATCAGAAACATTACTCTAGTTTTATTTCGCACCTGTTTACCTTTGTAGGCACACTAACATGTCAACCATTGTTCGAAAACTTGGGATGTACAAGGCCTCCTCCCAGCCTTGCTGCTTTCAGCAGCTTAGACCGGCAAAATTTTTGCCCAGTGACAGCACTCTCGCTGTCACATGGGATGCTTTAATAAGCAAAAGGGTCTACAAAGAAGTGAAGATTGAAGGGCTGGCCAGGCAGCAGCAAAGCATAGCAATTTCTGTAGTAAAGTGCATTGCTGCACTTTACAAGCAGAGTACTGGATATGGCATCGAACTGTCTCACCGTTGCTTGATAGAGAAAGTGACTTGGACTGGAAATAGGGATGAAGACATTGCCTCCTGTTTCAATCATGCCACCACCAAAGGGATATATTTGGCTGCCAATTGGCCCTACTGGGCAAAATACCCAAGAAATGTAAGTAAATGCAACTATAACATGTGCGCTCCATTTGTTACTGTAAGAAATGTAAGTAAATACCCTCTTGGCTGTGCTATAAAAGAGTTGCTACCTTGCATGTCCTAAATTGCTATCTTATTCATATCTTATTGCATAATAACTTCCATATCTCATATAGTTGTGTTTCAAAAACTTGTCCAGGACTCGCAAAAGATTTTCATCCAAGGCTATGAAATCAAAAGGGGTGAATATGAGATTGAAAAAGAACTCAGTGGCAGACCCCTTGTTGGGTGTGTTGCTAGCCACAAATCACTCAATGAAAAAGGGGTAAGCCTTAATACTAAGGTTGATCTTGGGCAGTTCCTATTTTATGCAAAATACTAACTTATTTCTATGCGTGCAGAAGATTATAACTTACCAGACAGGAGAAGAACATGAATGCCTCAAACTGGATTGTCCCGTTCACAAAATCAAAAGCTTGTGTCTCAACTGTGGATATGGGACGAAATGGGTGTGTGTAGTTCTAACGGGGTATGGTCCTGAAGTCTGGCAGTTCAATACAGTAGAGGGCGAGTTTGGAAAAATACTTAAGAAGAGCGGGAGCTTGATGGATCCAAACCAGATCTATGGTCCACTTGGGGTAAACCAAGTGGCATGGTATCCTCTTCCTCCCAAGCGATGGAATAAGTAGGTTACTGCCCTTGGTATACCAGTTTGCTATCCTTGACATTTAAATTTGATGCTAGCTAATTCCTACAGTAGGTTATCAGTTAATGCTGCTGGTATACCAGTTTACTGTCAATAGACATCTAAATTTGATGATGGATGATTCCTACAGTAGGCAGTATTAAGACCCTATGTTTTTTAAATTCCGTAAGTACATTGTTGTCTCAATTTTTTAAGATTGAGGAACCTTAGAAGTACAATCTATTGCTGGCTTGGTGAGTGGCATTCACTATGGCATGTCTACAGGATCATCACAAATACAACAAAATGAAAGCATGTCATTTTCAAATTAAGTTATGAATGCTCCATATTATAGCTGCACAGGGAATGCATCAAATCGTAAATGTATCCCAGAGAGTTTTCGATTAGAATTGTAACGTACCTCTTCAATTGGTAGCAGCACATCTCCTAGGTATGCAGTCACGCCACCTGGATTTGTCTTGGTCCAATTAGATACAATCACAAAAGCATGTGAAGACCAATTAGATCTCATCACAAAGTAACGTAAAGAAAAAGAAAACAAGGATTATGGCTTAGTAAAAGTGGTGTGATCTCAGCAAAGAAACACAATACGATGAAGATTCAAATAAACTTTTTTCTTCTCTGCCTTCTTGGGATGAAGAAAAGAGAGGTAAGAGGAAGGCAGAGTGCTCTTCTTGTACTTAAACAGCGGACGAGCATTGAAACACTATATGATGATATGCATATCATTGTAAAGATATCATTCATGACCCAACTTTAATCTTTTATGGTCAACTAATTTTTTTTTTCTTTGCAAAGAAGCAGTTTTTAATTAAAAAATAAAAATAAAACAGAGTACAACAAGGCGGACAGGGAGTTTTTATAGTGTACTAATTATGAAACTATATTGAGAATCACAGATTGTCTACACTTTCGAAAAGGAAACTATCAACAAAACACAAGTTATTTCGTCCAAATAACAGAACCTTTAAGGTGAGGGGGTAATACACCAGAAGCGTAAGAAGCTAGATTAAAGATTGGAAAATTTAGATCAAGGACAATGCTAGTGGGCAAATGAGAAGGGTATTGGGAAAATTTACCCTTCTTGACCAAAAAATACTTGGTCTTGAAGCTGATTTCCAATATGAATCCCCTAATCCCAGTACCAAAAATCTGCAATAGAAACAGCAAGTTAGTAATTTTCCCAAAGTATAACAACATTTATTGTTTTTCTGATGCAGTAACCATTCGTAGCCGCATTAAAAGGGTGATTGTAAGATTTACCCTTATTGACCGAAAATATTCATGGTCTGGAAATTGGTTTCCAATAGATGAAGCCCCCTGATCCCAAGAATAAGTTTCTGCAACAAAAGGTTTCAAGTAGGCCAAAGATTGAAACTTTTAACAAATAGACATGATGTATGAATCAGAAATCAGGCCAAATTGAGAAGGGTGATTGGGAGATTTACCCTCGTTGACCAGGAAAATAGAATTCCCGGTGTTGAAGCTGATGTGCAGAACATAGAATCTTTGACGAAGGAACAAAGTAATATGTGCCTGCAGCCAATAAAACCCTGTTATATGAGCTACTTGTCCCTCGTTGACCAAGAAAATAAAATTCCAATTATTGCTAATTCTCACTTTTTTAATCTATTGATGTATGAAACTACTGTGGGAATATAGAAGTTATCTATACTTTTGAAAAAGGTACTATAAAAAAAAAAATCCATACAAAGAAAGAACAATTAAGGGAAAAGGGGATACCCGTGAACCCTCAGAAGCTAGAGTAAAGATTTAAGTATAAGTTAGCAGCTTACTGATAATTGGTCAACAAGGGCATAATGAATTCCTAGAAGCAACTGGTACAAGGTGCAGACCAATACCCAGTGGTCATTTCAGGTTACTATCTTACTTAGGTAACACAAACATACAATCAAAAGAAAAAAAAATGTGAACAAGGAAAATAAATTACAAATCTGAAAGGGAAATTGTGATCAAGGGTAATTATTAGTGGCCACTGTGAGAATGGTGATCGGGAAGTTTACCCTTGTTGCTAAAGGATGTACAAGGTCTTGAAGCTGATTTCCAATAGATCCCAAAACCAATGATCAGCAAAAGAAGGTGTAGAGTTAGTAAAAGCTCCAAGTATAAGAAAACAGTTCTTATTTATTTCTGATTTGGAAATCAGAAGAAATTTTGAAACTTTTAGCCAATAGGCATGAATGTCTGAATCGGAAATCAGGCCTAATTGGGAATGGTGATTGGGAGAGCAAGAGAATAGAGTTCATGATGAACTGAGAGTCCAGCAGCCTTTGAGAAAATAGATTGGCAAATTCAATTCGGAGATGCACAAATGATAAGGGTTAACCCCTGAACCTAAAGTTGGCCAAAATTTAAAACTTGAGATCAGAGGTCATTTCTGTTTAGATATATTCAAACAGAAAAAAAAACCTTACCATCTTATACAATTAAGTTATTTAAAGAAAAAAAGAACAAGTAAAAGAAAATTTAAATCTGATTGAAAAATTTACCCTTCTTGAACAAAAAATACTTGGTCTTGAAGTAAATTTCCAGTATGAATCCCCGAATGCCGGTACCAAAAATCTGCAATAGAAACATCATGTTAGTAATTTTATCCCCTAATCCCAGTACCAAAAATCTGCAATAGAAACATCATGTTAGTAATTTTCCCAAAGTATGACAACATATATTGTTTTTCTGATTTGGTAACCATTCACAGCCGCATTAAAAGGGTGATTGTAAGATTTACCCTTATTGACCGAAAATATTCATGGTCTGGAAATTGATTTCCAATAGATGAAGCCCCTGATCCCAAAAATAAGTTTCTGCAACAGAAAGGTTTCAAGTAGGCCAAAGTTAGAAACATTTAACAAAATAGACATGGTATATGAATCAGAAATCAGGCCAAATAATGGGAGATTTACCCTCGTTGACCAAGAAAATAGAATTCCTGGTGTTGAAGCTGATTTGCAGAACATAGAATCTCTGACGAAGGAACAAAGTAATATGTTCCTGCAGCCAATAAAACCCTTTTATATGAGCTACTTGTCCCTCGTTGACCAAAAAAATAAAATTCCGATCATTGCTAATTCTCACTTTTATAATCTATTGATGTATGAAAGTATGAAACTACTGTGGGAATATAAAAGTTATTAATACTTTCAAAAAGGGTACTATAAAAAAAATTATGGATCCATACAAAGAAGGAAAAATTCAGGGAAAAGGTGCAGCCTATGAACCCTAATAAGCTAGATTAAAGATTTAGTATAAGTTAGCAGATTACTGATAATTGGTCAACAAGGGCATAATGAATTCCTAGAAGCAACTGGTACAAGGTGCAGACATGCAATCAAGATAAAAAAACAAATTTGAACAAGGACAATAAATTACAAATCTGACAAGGAAATCGTGTTCAAGGGTGATTATTAGTGGCCACAGTGAGAATGGTGATCTGAAAGTTTACCCTTGTTGATAAAGGAAATACATGGTCTCGAAGCTGATTTCCAATATATCCCGAAGCTGATTTCCAATAGATCCCGAAGCCAATGATCTGCCAAAGAAGGTGTAGAGTTAGTAAAAGCTCCAAGTATAAGAAAACAGTTGTTATTTATTTCTGATTCGGAAATCAGAAGAAATTTTGAAAGTTTTAACGAATAGGCATGGATGTCTGATTCGGGAATCAGGCCTAATTGAGAATAGTGATTGGGAGAGCAAGAGAATAGAGTTCATGAAGAACTGAGAGTCCAGCAGCCTTTGTGAAAATAGATAGGCAAGTTCAATTCGGAGATGCCCAAATGATAAGGGTTAACCCTGATCCTAAAGTTGGCCAAAGTTTAAAACTTGAACATGATGAAATCTGATTCCGAAAAATAAATTGGACTTGAAGAAGAATTACCGTTTCTGATGGAGGAAATTCCCACTCTTGTTTGAATCTGATGAAGCTCCTGATTCCATCCCAGAAACCACCAACCCTAGAAGAAAAAGAATTGGGGATTTTGTTAAACTGATGGGTTTCGTTTCTAGTTTGAGCCGCATGTTGTCGGGGAACACTTTCAGTTCCCCTTCCCAACCAATGAAATTCCATGAAACTAACCCAAAATACCCTCATATTGTCATGCGCAATACCTAAAATACCCAGCCTTGCACCAATAACTTGACTTTTCGCCCACGCCCGCAGATTTTTATTACGTAATGCATAAAAACTAGGCAATCAATTCTAATAAAAAAGGACTTTTCTTTTTCTTTTTGCCACAATAAACAAAATTTATTTACTATTCAGTTTCGGCCTTCTCGCCACACAATGCAAAACTAGCTAGCCACTTCCTTGTTGGTGAAAATTTACCCTTCTTGACCAAAAAATACTTGGTCTTGAAGCTAATTTCCAATATGAATCCCTTAATCCCAGTACCAAAAATCTGCAATAGAAACAGCAAGTTAGTAATTTTCCCAAAGTATAACAACATTTATTGTTTTTCTGATGCAGTAACCATTCGTAGCCGCATTAAAAGGGTGATTGTAAGATTTACCCTTATTGACCGAAAATATTCATGGTCTGGAAATTGATTTCCAATAGATGAAGCCCCCTGATCCCAAGAATAAGTTTCTGCAACAAAAGGTTTCAAGTAGGCCAAAGATTGAAACTTTTAACAAATAGACATGATGTATGAATCAGAAATTAGGCCAAATTGAGAAGGGTGATTGGGAGATTTACCCTCGTTGACCAGGAAAATAGAATTCCCGGTGTTGAAGCTGATGTGCAGAACATATAATCTCTGACCAAGGAACAAAGTAATATGTCCCTCGTTGACCAAGAAAATAAAATTCCGATTATTGCTAATTCTCACTTTTTTAATCTATTCATGTATGTCAGACCAAAAAAAAATGAGAAAAATCTCCATCTGGTACCTGAACTATCATCAAATACAATTTTTGGTACCTGAACTTTCATAAGGAACCTTGTGGTACCTGAACTATGCCTCCGTTAGCCATTATAGTACCTACCGTTAAATATTCCGTTAAATGCTTATGTGGCATGGGTAAAACAGTAATTTTATTTATTTTCAATTTTCAAAATAAATTATACAAAAAAAAATTAGAAAAGTTATCCCAAAATTCAAGACTAAAAATAAGAAAAATTATTTTTATTTTATAATATAATTTATTTCCAATTTTTATGTTTTTAATATAATTTATTACCAACTAGGTGGTTTTCTTATTAATTAAAAAATAAAAATAAACTATACTAAAAAAAGTAATTAAAATTTTTATTATATTAAAAAAATGATAATTTATTTTGATTTTAAAATTTAAATAAATTATACAAAAAAAAATTTAATAATTTATCCATAATTCAAGATTAAAAATGAGAAAAATTATTTTTATTTTTGTAATATAATTTATTGCCAATTTTTATGTTTTTAATATAATTTAGTACCATGTAGGTGGTTTTGTTATTAATTAAAAAATAAAAATAAACTATACTCAAAAAATAATTTAAATTTTATTATATTAAAAAACAATGATAATTTATTTTGATTTTAAAATTTAAATAAATTATACAAAGAAATATTTAGATAATTTATCCACAATTCAAGACTAAAATGAGAAAAATTATTTTTATTTTTATAATATAATTTATTACCAATTTTTATGTTTTTAATATAATTTATTACCATGTAGGTGATTTTATTATTAATTAAAAAATAAAAATAAACTATATTAAAATGCCACATAAGCACTTAACAGAATATTTAACGGTAGGTACTATAATGGCTAACGGAGGCATAGTTCAGGTACCACCAGGTTCTTTATGAAAGTTCAGGTACCAAAAATCTGCAATAGAAACAACAAGTTAGTAATTTTCCCAAAGTATAACAACATTTATTGTTTTTCTGATGCAGTAACCATTCGTAGCCGCATTAAAATGGTGATTGTAAGATTTACCCTTATTGACCGAAAATATTCATGGTCTGGAAATTGATTTCCAATAGATGAAGCCCCCTGATCCCAAGAATAAGTTTCTGCAACAAAAGGTTTCAAGTAGGCCAAAGATTGAAACTTTTAACAAATAGACATGATGTATGAATCAGAAATCAGGCCAAATTGAGAAAGGTGATTGGGAGATTTACCAGGAAAATAGAATTCCCGGTGTTGAAGCTGATGTGCAGAACATAGAATCTCTGACCAAGGAACAAAGTAATATGTCCCTCGTTGACCAAGAAAATAAAATTCCGATTATTGCTAATTCTCACTTTTTTAATTTAATCTATTCATGTATGTCAGACCAAAAAAAAAAAAAGCTATTGATGTATGAAACTACTGTGGGAATATAAAAGTTATCATTTCTTATGCAAAACTAGCTAGCCACTTCCTTGTTGGTGATTTGTAAAAGGATCTGAAAAGCAGAGCCCCTCTCATTTCCGATGCCTTTATTATATACTTGTTCGCCACTTTTTCCTCCAACGGTCAACCGTCACTTCCCTCCTCACCGCCGCGACGCCTATCCTTCATCTCGCATACGGCGCCGTTTCACCTCCCCTATCCTCTTATTCCCGCCAAATTCTGCCAGAAGACCACTACTTCAATGCTCGTCCTCATTGTCCATGTCTACCGCTGCCGAACAACAGTCTTGTTCAACCTCACAACACCAGGTTTCAAATGCTGAATTACAATTTGATCCCAAACACATGAAAACTTAAATTACTTCCAATGTTATTAAAGTCAGTTCAAATGGTGAATTTGTCATCAAGCAATTCAATTTGGTCCTGGTTTTTTTGATCAAAGAGTCCAACTTTGTGTACAATTATTGATAAAGACTGAATTTGGAAATTATATGCTTGACTTCTGATTAAAGGTTTGATCTTTTTCCCAATGAGTTCTGAGTTATGACCTACCTAGTAATTTGTGTACAATGGTGGTCAGTTGCAGGGTAGCTTGTTGAATTCAAGGGCTTTCTGGGTTAGTGAATCAATCATTGCCTGGAATGTAGATGCTGGAAATGATTCATGCTACTTATTCGCTAGTAAAACTGCTGCTTTATCTCTAACAAGGGATGGAATTTGTGGTATGGTTTTACTTTACTCTTACCTCTCACTCATGATTATGTCAAAATCTAAAACTTATAAGTTTAATGTGACTTGTGTACTGACAGGCGAGGATGTAAAAGTTCAGCTTGAAGAAGATAGGCACGGGCTACCGGAAAATGTAGGGAGCAGTGAACATTTTATTCTTTAATTTGGACCTACCAATAATTGTTGTGGTTGGTCTTTTGCGGTTTTCTTGGATGTGATCTCTTGAGAAGTTTTGAAGCACTGCTTAGAACTGACCCATGTATCAAAATGAATGCTGTTAGGTGAAAGAAAAATTTCCTCATATCAAAGATTACAGAGCGTTTAGTGTGCCGCCTGATCTGGATGCCAAACCTCTTCTCAAAGGCCAGTTGGCAGTTGCTACTTTCAATTGTGAGAACGGTGTTGCTCGTAGATTATGATTGATGCACTTAGATTAAGCAGTCACGTGTTTTGAATAGTCGATGAATATGTGGTTTGTCTGTTTTTATACAGCTGATGGAAGGTGCCGTGATGCTACTGGTCTGCAGTTACCAGGCATCCTAGACGAATTTTTCTCCTATAATGGTCCTCTTGGTGCAGTTTATTCAAAAGAAGCTGTGTCACTTTACCTTTGGGCGCCTACTTCTCAGGTATCTTATATAGAAAGGTCTCTATTACTAGCCATGCTCTTTGAGTCCTAATCGTTTAAGCAATCACACATGTCTTCAAAGCAGGCAGTATCTGTTTTGATCTATAAGGAGCCATCAGGTGGAAATCCCTTACAAACTGTGCAGCTTGAGGAAGTTAATGGCATTTGGAGTACTAGAGGACCAAAAAGTTGGGAAGGCTGCTACTATGAGTATGAAGTGTCTGTATACCACCCTAGCACCTTACAAATCGAAAAGTGCCATGCAAACGATCCATATGCTAGAGGGTATGCTGGTTGTCTCATTTAGCCAACAGTTATCAGAAAATAGCTAAGGTGTTTCCATATTCTAAGTTATGCAGAACTACCATCTAATAGTATATTTTTAGTCATGGACATTGATATATATATATATATATATATATTATGTATATGTGTAAATATTAAACACTTAGCATGATTAACGTTCCTTTTTTTTTTTGGAGTAGGCTCTCATCAGATGGCAGGCGGACATTGTTTGTCAATCTTGATTCTGATTATATAAAACCAGAAGGATGGGATAAATTGGTGGATGAGAAACCTGATATACTTTCTTCTTCTGACATAAGTATATATGAGTTGCACATAAGAGATTTCAGGTAGTTACTAGTCTCAATGTTGATTATAGTGTTTATGAGAACTTATCTAGAATTCTCGTTTGAACTAATAAAGCCATAAAGCAATATACAGATTACACATTTAGGATTTTCACATAGTGTGAAGCTACTAAATAGAGATTGTGGGTAAGGGAGAGTCTCAAATGAAGTTTTATGCCTCATCACTTCAAACCTTAAAGCTGTTCTCTCTCTTTGCCAGCCACTGCTTTTGCTGCAACATAAAGTCCTGAGATCTATAAACTGCCACTTTTGTCCAATTTGCTAAAAAGAGGTCTCAAGTGATATATGCTATTGTTAAACTTTGACAAGTAAAATGTGCTTGTTTTTCTAGATATGACTATTTTTTTTGGAATTGCACTGAGTTCTGTCTGTTTACTTGCCTTTTAATATACTGAGTTGCCATTACAGTGCCAATGACCAGACAGTGCTTCCTGAATTTCGTGGTGGATATCTGGCCTTCACTTCTCAGGTAAGATACTACAAGAGAGCCCCAAATAAATGTCATCCAAGTATAATAATTTAAAAAATTGGAGATTTAAATATAGCCAAACTTTTTTCATGGGTGGTTGTCTAATGGTTAACCTTTGCATACCAGTACTGATAATGCTTGGTTGCCTTTGTTTCTGTATCTTGAAAAAGTATATATCACTTCTGATCTATCTTCTGTAAGAAATTATGTTCAGTCACATGCAGCTCATACATTGTAGATGAAAGGAAAAAAAACAAATGTATGAGAATATAGTAAATTAGTAATTAACAGTATGCATGTGAATCTTGAAGGACTCGGCCGGTGTATCTCATTTGAAGAAATTATCAAATGCTGGTGTCACTCATATCCATCTACTGCCAGCCTTCCAATTTGCAGATGTTGATGATGAGAAGGGGAATTGGAAGAGTGTAGGTAAGAGACTATCTTAGCTCAGACTTCATTGTCCTCTCTCAATCATCCCTATCATGAAAATAACTTTGATTTTTTTCTTTGTGGATTTGCAGAAATGCTTTAAGCCTTGATACAATTATAGAAACTATTAAGAGTGACAGTTATGCTTTAAAAGATTGTTCTACATTTTTGAATGTTTTCAGCATGATTCAGCAATCAATATCTCTAGAATGCCACTCATATATAGGAATTAGGTTTTGGATATGTTTTTCTATTCTCGGGTTGCAGTATAAAGTACATGCAGTAGTTTATTTTAAAGTTTGGTTTTTGTTAGTGCAGAGTTCAATTATTCATTGTACTCTCGAAAATTTATTTTATTTGAGTTTAATGTAGTTGATGATATTTACAGCAACACATACTAATGTGTTATACATTATGTCTTTATGTATCTGTGGATGCTGCACAGATTAATAAGTCTGTCTTTATATATATAATGTTGATGTTGGATCTGGCTCTTTGAAGTCCAAATGGATAGGAGGACCTGTTGAGATATAGGTCAGTCCAAGCATGCAGGACTTGTGGGGTCTGATCCCATTCAGGGCGTCCCACAGCATATGTCAGTTAGCAACTGGGTCTTTGCATTTGAACTTCAAATGGAGAGGATACTTTTCCTTTTATTTTGATGCCAAACAGAATAGCATGTACATGTCATCTGTGCATTATACACGTTTTTAAATTAGAAAATGTTTGAGATCACAGCTGCTGAATTATTATCTGCTTGGTAACTTCATTTGTGTGTATGACATATGGCCAGATCCCAAGATTCTTGAAAAGTTTCCTTCAGATTCATCCGAGCAACAAGCTCTAATTACAGCTATCCAAAATGATGATGGTTATAACTGGGGGTATGCTCCTGCTGATTGTTTTACATTATCATTATAAGCTAATTTGTGTTGGCTTAATTTTTTTTCCTTTTAATTTTAATTTTTTTTTTAATTGTGTTTGAAGGTACAACCCTATTCTCTGGGGGGTCCCTAAAGGAAGCTATGCAAGTAATGCAAATGGTTCATACCGTGCAATTGAGTTTAGGAAGATGGTTCAGGTTTGGTATTGTGTTGTTATCCACTAACTGGGGTCAAGTATCTTGTGTTTCATTTGTCTTGTGAGATGCTACATAAACAAAATGATCTCTCTCTTCATACCTCCCACTGTCCCATCTCCCTCTTCTCCTCCTCCAACTCTCCTCTGTTTTGCTCTTAGAGGCCCCTTGTCTGTCTTCTGTGTACTTGGGTGACAAATGACTGAAGAAATTATATTGGTTGCAGGCACTCAATCATATTGGCCTTCGTGTTGTCTTGGATGTTGTCTACAATCATTTGCATGGAAGTGGACCGTTTGACAAGAATTCTGTTCTTGATAAGGTCATGGTTTGTAATTATTGTTTATAAGATCCCATCATACATAGAATGTGGTCCAGTTATATGTCTTCCTTAGTGGCTTATCCGCTATATATAGAATTCTGCCCTGTCTTAAATAACATCTTGAATGTTGTGACTTGAAGTTTGATTACAGATTGTTCCAGGATACTACTTGAGAAGAAACACTGATGGCTTTATTGAGAATAGTACATGTGTAAATAACACTGCTAGTGAGCATTTTATGGTTGAGCGATTAATTCTTGATGACCTTTTGCACTGGGCAGTTGATTATAAGGTAAATGTTTACTCTTAAAAATGTGTTTCAAATACCTCAGAGCAGTCTCTCAAAGTCACATTTGAAATGGAAACTTTACCGACTAGCTTGCGTCCTCTCTTCCCTTTGTGGGAAAGGGTCCCAACTTCAAATACCCCCTCCCCCTTGATCAAAAGAATGGAAATTTTTGTTCCCTCCTTGTCAACATAAAGCATTTTTCTCATCTCTATAGTTCAAGATACAATGTTGGATTAAGGAGCTTTCACCTTTGTTTATACATCAATGCAGGTAAAATTTTAGGTTTGAACTGGGGGTTTGCCTAACTAACAATATGACTGTTGTCAGGTTGATGGGTTCCGGTTTGACCTTATGGGTCATATAATGAAAAGAACAATGGTACATAACTCTCAGCCATTTTCATGGTCTATTGACGGGCTGTAGAAGCCATTTTCCTAAAAGATACTAATCTGCATACAGGTGAAAGCTAAAGATGCACTTTGCAGCCTAACAAAGGATAGGGATGGAGTTGATGGCTCAAGTATCTATATGTAAGTTTGGAGCTATTCAGCAAATTTGTATAAAAGACTATTTTTAAGCTTTGGATATCTATACATGGATTTCTTGTTCTGCTTATGATAGTTAAATTGTAGCATGGTTTTGGATCAATATTTCCTTTTGACCCCTTTTATCAAGATATGGTGAAGGATGGGATTTTGGTGAAGTTGCCAACAACGGGCGTGGAATAAATGCATCACAGTTCAATATTTGTGGTACTGGAATTGGGAGGTACTCTTTTTTCTTTTCCATTATATGGAGTCTTACATATCTTTTCCTAACGTCTTAGAAAGTTGGATATAAGATTCCATGCAGGAATTATGTAGAAAATACTATATGTACCTGTTTCCGATTTATCTCTCACCTTCTTAGATATCCGAGAGAGAGAGAGAGAGAGAGGGAGGGAGGGAGGGAGGGAGGGAGGGAGGGAGGGACACGTACCTTGCTTTAACTTCAACTTTCTACTGGAGCAGCTTATATTAGTCAAATGCATCTGTGGGAACTGCATACTGGATTTTCCTTTTCTTCTATTTATTGCTCCACTGCCTACAGTTATGATTGGCTTTATCTAGAGAGAATCTCCTTTGGACCTTATCAATTTTTTTTTTTTAATATTATTAATGGCACAAGGCATTTAAGTTTATGAATTATTGGGAAATTTAATTCAGTTTTAATGATCGAATACGGGATGCAATACTGGGTGGATCTCCATTTGGCCATCCTCTTCAGCAAGGATTTGTGACTGGTCTACTATTGCAGGTACCTAACAACTTTGTTTGGGGGCAATTCTTTATCTATTAGTTGATTAGCTATATGCTAGTAAGTCTGCTATTGTAAACTTTTGTATGAGTGACGTTGTAATATGTATATTACTAGAGTTTTGACTACTATTAAGGGAAAGGTTGCGTCTTATGTAGAGTATCTATGATTAGTGGATTTATTCTCTCTTTTTTTTTTTGAGATCTATTCTTTCTTTTGTAGCCTAATGGTTACGATCATGGTCCAGAAGTTGTTGCAGAACGCATGCTTGCTGAATCAAAGGATCACATTCAGGTTTATACTCTTCATGCATTCTCGTACTGATAGTGCTTACCTTTTTGCCATACGTTTTTAGTATTGAAAACAAAATTGTAGTCAGATGCTGGACTCCTGCTTTTTAGTCCATTGTGGATATCAATTATGAAAATGTATTTTAGTTGCAAATGAAAATGAGATTGAAATATCTCTTCCCTTGATGGACAATGCTGCGTCAGCAGTTGAAAATAATAAGAATTCTTCTTGGCTGCACTAGGGGCTAGAAGTTTTAAGACACGATGTTCTCTGTTGTTTGTAAATTTGACTTTTCTTCTTCGTGTCTTTCTTGTCATGACTTTGAATTGTTTCTTATTGTCAGCCATGATATCAATATTGTTTAACTGATATGAATCCACATCCTATTATTTCCTTTTTCTTTCCGTTTATTTAATTTTGTGATTATATCTAATTGGAGCACAGCAATGCAGGTTGGCATGGCTGCAAACCTAAGGGACTTTGTGCTAACGAATTGTGAAGGAAAAGAGGTATATAGATATATATTCTAGAGGTATATGCAGTATTTATTATCTAATCTTGTGCTTTGCATCTGTACATCTATGGTTTGATGCAGGCTGTTCCTTTATCATTGTTTTTCTGTTGGTATATCTAAGTGTAGGTTGGTGCCTTTTTTGTATTTATCATGCCATAGTAACTAATGGGTAACACCATTTTCATTGCTATCTCCTATTATCAATGACCAGTTGCAACTTACAAAATCATTTATGTTCTTTTTTGGGTGGACAAAATGAAATTTACTAGAAAAAGTGCTAGAGAAATCTAATGTTAATATTTCAGCTTGAAATTCATTACCTTGGCTTTTCTATTGAATCATTTCTTCAGGTAAAAGGATCAGAAGTATTGACATATGGTGGGACAAGTGTAGCATATGCTTTAAGCCCTTCTGAAACAGTAAGGATATACATAAGACTTCCTAAATTTGGTTCTTGTGATTTCTTGTGTATCATCACATGTTTGAATGCACCTTTATTTCTTGTTTTGAGGATGATTTTTATTGAGCCATATTTTGATACCCTCTGGCAACAAGTGGAATGACCAACTTCAATTGATTTCCAGGTTAATTATGCTTCAGCTCATGACAATGAAACTCTGTTTGACATCGTGAGTCTGAAGGTATGCTCAATATACTTCTACAGCATCTTCTTTTACTTCAGATTTCTAACTTCTGGTCTAACTCTATCCATTACTTGTAGACTCCATTTGAAATTTCTGTAGATGAGAGATGCAGGATAAATCACTTGGCGACAAGCATAATAGCACTATCACAGGTTTTAAATGATATTAAATGTTAAAAATTGTTCATGTAATCTTTTAGTTTTCTCTATATGAATGTTTGTTTTATACACAGCATTCACCATAAGTTATGAAGGATAAGTAGTGCATTTACAAAGTGACTTATGAGAAGGCAGGGAGGGGAAGTTTGTATTATGTTTGGTTATAAGAGAATTTCTCAACAGCATGATAGCATTTCTTTGCATTTTCAAAATGGAATGTCTTCTCTCAAACTAGTCTTTCAGGAGAGACAAACATATTGCCTGTAATTACCTTACGATTTATACCTTCTATCCTAGAGAGATTTATTGGAGGATAATGCAAAATTGAACAAGTATGAAGTATGTTAGGCCTCACAAAGTGCGCATGCAATATGAAGTTGGGGTCTCGTGTGCCTGTCATTTTTTCATGATCTATTTTGTATCAGTGCACATGATATAAGTAGTGGATGCTTATTGCGTTTTTGTTAATTAATGAAGAGATCCATCTTTTAGCATTTTCTTCACACATTGTGAACTTGCACCGACACTTCAGTATAATACCCCAAATGATTTCCGAACTTCATTAAATCACCATTTTGAACAAGTTTGACCAACCTTGCTTAGGAACATGGGACATTGATTTTCTGATGCTCAGCATTAGCAGGCCGTTAATGTTATTATGATTATAATGTTAAATAACTGTATCTTCGTATTATTTATTTTTTGCTATATTCTCTGATCAATCAGTATATAAGTGATTTCCTAATTTTAGGGAATACCATTTTTCCACTCCGGCGATGAGTTGCTCCGGTCAAAATCACTTGATCGTGACTCATACAATTCTGGTGATTGGTTCAACAGGTCTTACTATCAGTCTCATTCTCAGATAATATCATAATTCCTAAGTCAGATTTTTGACAATCATAAGTTAACTGTTAGAATGAGTATATGATCTTCTCCATGATAATACTACTTCTGAGTTCCCAAGTAAGAACTTTTTTGCTGTCATTAATAGATAACCCACTCCTACATCATCATGTGTGATTGAGGATTCATTGCAACCTGTAACACGTTGCTCTTTCTCTATATTAATGTTTGGTTGTTTTGATTTCTAGGATTGACTTCACTTATAATTCCAACAATTGGGGTGTTGGCCTTCCTCCAAAAGAGAAAAATGAAAAGAGCTGGCCACTGTAAGCACTCATGTATTTCCACAATCATTTGATCCTGTATAGGTCGAATTGTTATGCAAAAACCCTTGCTAATGGTGCATCTGGCATCAGACACTTTAGAACAACTGGTATAATATGTCAATCAATCATAATAACAGGCTGTTTCTTTTTCCAGAATGAAACCAAGATTAGCAGAGCCATCCTTTAAGCCTCAGAAGAGTCACATCCACGCTGCTGTACAGAATTTTGCAGATTTGTTACGTATTAGGTACTCTTCACCACTTTTCCGTCTGAGGACTGCAAATGCTATTCAGGTGAGAGGCATTCTACACGCCCTTATCTCTCCCTACAGTATGTATTCAATATGGCTGACTCCTGGTAGAACTCTGTATGATCTGGATTGGGATAAACTTTAGGCTTTTGCCTGTTATAGAGTACTTGCAACTGATTATATAGAATAACAGACAAACCAAATTTACTCCCAAGTTATTCAATTTCCAGGAACGCGTACATTTTCATAATACTGGGCCTTCATCAGTCCCTGGCGTCATAGTAATGAGCATTGAAGATGGTCATGAAGGAGTGCCAGGGTTATCTCAAGTGGATCCAATGTCAGTATACTTACATTTCAGCCCTTAATTTTGATGATGTCAATGATGGGAAGAGTAATGCATTTATAAATTTTTTTTTGCACAGCTACTCATACATTATGGTTATCGTCAATGCATGCCCAACTGAGGTGTCATTTACAAGTTCTGTTCGTGCTAGGACTCTTCAATTGCATCCTGTGCAGGTAATTGTGTTTTGTAGAGTAAGGTACACTGGGAATTTTCCTAAAGTTGAGCCATCAAAGAGAGCATTATAGATTTTCTGGTTAAATTCTCAAAGCCTCTAAGAAACGGAGATGAGTGTCGAAATCATATCTCCTGATATATTTAGTATTTGTTTGATGCCAATATCTCGAGGTTGATTCCGATATAGAACTTGTTTTCTTTTCTTGTGACTCCTGAACTTGGTGCAGGTAATGTCAACTGATGAAATAGTGAAGAGATCTACTTTTGACACAAACTCTGGATGCTTTACTGTGCCGGCAAGGACGACATCTGTGTTTGTCGAGCCTCGGGGGCTCTGAGTAGCTCTCTGCTGTACATATGGCTCACTAAAAATGTCATAAATGCCATGATTGGCCAGTGATTATCAAGTTCCTCAGCCAGTGGAGCATGGCATGCTCCCAACTTCTTATCCAACTGGAGGACTAGGAGAGAGGCAAAACCCAATGGTTTTCTGATGCACTTATATGTATTACCCAGCTGTGCATGTGAATCTCATCTAACTTGTTACCATGAAAGCAATGCAGATGGCTGATAATAAATTTGGTGGTACGAGGCACAGAACTTGTAGATCACTTTTGACCAATTTGTGCATAAAATAAATAAATAAATAAATTATTTGTGCACAAGTAGTCTACAATTTTTTTTTCTTCTAAAATTGTAGTTTTTTTTTTGGGTAGTTGTTGAGGTCTATCCCAAGTACAAAACCAATCCCAATTTGAACCCTTTAAAAACATTTGAACCAACTTTTCAGATTCTAAGATAGATAATGTTCAAGTGTTTAACCACACTCCAGGGCTATCAAGCATTTCTCGATCGAGGGGGTTTGAGCAAATACTAGAGAGCTTCAGAAAGCTTCAAATCCGGCCAAAGTCGCTGGTTTAAGCTCGAATCTGATTTTCAAAGAACTCCCCAAATTTTAGTGTACCAAAATATAAAAAAAAACTTCTGGAGAGCTGTTTTCGGATTATATTATACGTAGTGAAATGTAAAGGATGGATGCAATATGCTAATGGTCAATGGACAATAAAATTCTTCTTAATTAAGATTACCAATTAATCAATGCCTTTCCCTGTTAATTGCTATCACTTCATTTTCTATGAAACCACCTGTTTAAGGTCCTATAATGTGCTGATTAAAAAGTTTTGGTGTCACATTCTGATGAGCCCATCTTTTGAGCAATCAACTTCATCATATGGCATTTCAGCTCACCATCAATTTCTACTTCCTTGTTGCACTTGATCATATGCCTAAATGTATGCCCATCATTAGTCAAATTGAGATATAAATCCTTCATTTCCCTTCATCAAACACTTGTTTTTCCCATTGTTAGGTTGATATAGACTCTTATTCCTTGATAGTTTAAGCCCTTCATGCATAGTTGTTGACTACATGAGTACATGATCTTCAAACAAGGCTTTAAGATCATCTTAGAAATTCTCGAAGTCGGTTTGCGCGAGTGTTCAAGAGCCTTGATAGCTTCCGGTGCTCGTAAGGTCTCGCGTCGAGTTTCATTGACACTCTAAGATACTTTTGGACACTCGTGCAAACCGGCCTCAAGACTTTCTAGATGCTATTTTTTAATTAAATCATGTGTTACAATAAAGAATATTTTCTCAATTTCGCATAATTCACCAAACTAAGCAAAAATCCGATTTCGATGAACAATATATTGCCAAAATTATTTTGCATTGTTTAAGCATAGAGTCCAAGAGTCCTAATTACTAAATCCTTTTAAATTTGTTCTAAATTAAAAAAAAATTCTTTTGAAAGAACTTTAGTGACGAATGATTAGTCAGTAAAGATTTTACTAATTTTTTTTAACAACCTTTAGCGATGAATAGTTCGTCGGGAAAGGTATTTCTAATTTTTTTTTGAACTACCTGTAGCGACGAACCATTCGTCGCTAAAGGTGTCCCTAATTTTATTTTTTATTTTAATTTGATGAAATAACAAAAAAAAACACTTCCGATGCTCGTAAGGTCTCGCGTTAGGTTTTATCAAGCCATTAAAATGTTGTTGAACACCCGTGCAAATCAGTCTAGAGAATTTCAAAGATTTCATTTTTCAAGAAAATCATGTGCTATAATAAAGAAGTTTTCCTCAATTTGACACACTTCACCGAATCAAGCGAAAACCCGCTTTTGATGATCAATGTGTTGCCAAAGTTCTTTTGCTAAACAATTCATTGAGCCCAAGAGGTTCTAAAAACAAAATCCTTTTACATTTGATCAAATTAAAAAAATTATTTATTTTAAATAACTTGTAACGACGAATATGTCGTCGAAAACAATGTTGCTCAATTTTTTTATTTTAATTTGACGAAATAAAATTATTTCCCTTCACCAAAAACTTGTTTTTCCCATTGTTAGGTTGATATAGACTCTTATTCCTTGATAGTTTAAGCCCTTCATGCATAGTTGTTGACTACATGAGTACATGATCTTCAAACAAGGCTTTAAGATCATCTTAGAAATTCTCGAAGTCGGTTTGCGCGAGTGTTCAAAAGCCTTGATAGCTTCCGGTGCTCGTAAGGTCTCGCGTCGAGTTTCATTGACACTCTAAGATACTTTTGGACACTCGTGCAAACCGGCCTCAAGAATTTCTAGATGCTATTTTTTAATTAAATCATGTGTTACAATAAAGAATATTTTCTCAATTTCGCATAATTCACCAAACTAAGCAAAAACCCGATTTCGATGAACAATATATTGCCAAAATTATTTTGCATTGTTTAAGCATAGAGTCCAAGAGTCCTAATTACTAAATCCTTTTAAATTTGTTCTAAATTTAAAAAAAAAATATTTTGAAAGAACTTTAGTGACGAATGATTAGTCAGTAAAGATTTTACTAATTTTTTTAACAACCTTTAGCGATGAATAGTTCGTCGGGAAAGGTATTTGTAATTTTTTTTATTTTGAAATACCTGTAGCGACGAACCATTCGTCGCTAAAGGTGTCACTAATTTTATTTTTTACTTTAATTTGATGAAATAACAAAAAAACACTTCCGATGCTCGTAAGGTCTCGCGTTAGGTTTCATCAAGCCACTAAAATGTTGTTGGACACCCGTGCAAATCAGTCTAAAGAATTTCAAAGATTTCATTTTTCAAGAAAATCATGTGCTATAATAAAGAAGTTTTCCTCAATTTGACACACTTCACCGAATCAGGCGAAAACCCGCTTTTGATGATCAATGTGTTGCCAAAGTTCTTTTGCTAAACAATTCATTGAGACCAAGAGGTTCTAAAAACAAAATTCTTTTACATTTGATCAAATTAAAAAAAATTATTTATTTTAAATAACTTGTAACGACGAATAGGTTGTCAAAAACAGAGGTGCTCAATTTTTTTATTTTAATTTAACAAAATAAAAAAGAAATACTATGATCAATTAGAACCACGAAATGAGAAAGTAGCTTGATGTACATCATTGTCTTATTCTCTAACTGTTTATATTTTGGGGCATAATGGTCGGTTGTTTAACACACATATATAACTCGATCTCAGTGGTCCATAACTTACTAACCAAGAAAACACTATTGAATTGAAGGTTATAACTTATGAAAAGTTGTAAGTTAAACTGATAGGTTGGTATTCATTTACCTATGAGTCATTTTTTTTACATTTATTGAATATTTATTTTTAGAGCTTGACCTAACATAATCTTTACTCAATTCTCTACTCTCCCTCGCCACTTGGGCTGATTCAAGGACTTACATTCAGTAAAGAGTTAACAAATCATGTGTTTGCATCTGCTGGACAAATCATAATGTAGATCCAGTGATTAATATATATATATATATATATATAGGCTTTCTCTGCTAAGGAGCTCCTTACTTTTTTAAGTTAAGGAGTTTTGATCTCAGCCGTCAAAGCAAATCATTTAAAACATATCTGACAGTTGGGTCCCACGTCTGTTTTGATCTGACGGTTGAAATCAAAACTCCTTAACTTAAAAAAGTAAGAATCTCCTTACCTGAGAATCATTCTATATATATATATATATGTTGAACTAATTACATTTTGCTTGAGTTCTACTTTGAGATACCAAGCACCACACTCCCTTAGTCCCTTCAGTTCTTATAAATTTTTGAAAGCATATTAGGTTAGATCGATTTTGCTTATGTATGAAGTTATTGGTGATCTAGTAAGGTATAGTAGGGTTGTTGTCGCTTGAAAGCCAAAAAAAAGAAAAAAGAAAAAAATACACTTCAAAATCTCATTATTTTAGTCATAATCTTTCACTGACCAAGAAAAGAAAATGTCATAATCTTTCAATTATATGCAACACACCTATTTCCACTAGCTACCACTTAAGTGAAATGAATAGAAGAAAACATATTCAACAGTAATTTCATATTGAGTTAGTTCTTAATTTGGAGAATGACACTTGGTGTTGGGATGTTATTTTCTTATCTAAGTATATATTGCACACTAATTTCATATTGATGCACCCAATTTTGGACAATGACTTTGGTGTTGCATGTGTAAACCAAAGCAAGTTGATCATACAATGTCAATTTGAAAGGAAATTATTATACATGTGTAGGCATATTGTCAAATCAACTTACTATTTAATTAGGTCCCCTACTGGTGACACTATCTTGCCTCCTCCTGAATTCATTTATCCTCTTTCAGAATTCATTATTCACACACTACATTGTTTTTCTGAAAAATATATTTCAATTATTACTAGTCAGCGCAGCCAAGTTTATGTAAAGAAAGGGAAGGAAAGGACTTGGGCTAACTAGCTGTGAGCAATATTTTCAGTCAGAACTTTCAAGTCTACCATTCATGGAGCTAGTATTTGAGAAAAGTGCCAAGAACATTGGGTTCTGATAGATCACATATCTCAGGTTGATACTAAGATCTAATACTCATGGTGAATAAAACTTGTATTAGTATTATTTCCAAATGTAATCACAAAGTTCAAGAATTTCGACTCAGTTGGCTTCGCTTATATAATAGAAAGGAACAATCAATTTCTCAATGACATAAAAAAACTAATCCAAAAAAGCATTAGGGTTTCGATTATCTCACCAATATGTTACTTTTACCTAAGTTTTCACTCACCAAATAAGGAATGATCTACACTTAATACGGCTTTTCTCATTTTCAAGTCTTTAATTCGCGAAAGAGATTACCTACCTCTAAAATTAAATTGAGTATTTATATAATAATATCATACGTACTCCTCCGTCCAACTAAGTATGAGTACATGACTGGTTGTTGTATCGTGTGAGAGACACAATTACAAGGTAGCAAGTCTGTCTTGTCTTGTTTGTCATGAGAGGGGGAGAGGGAAAGGATGTCTTTTTTGCAACAACTAATTTAGTTATTATTATTATTTTTAACAAGAACTAATTAGTTCTTAGTGTGGCATTAAGTATATATATTATGCTTGGGACTTGGAGTAGTGACCTCACTAAGAATTGAACATATTAATATTATTAGATCTACCTAGCTAGCCCTCACCTCGATCAGCACTAATATATAATTGGGTACATCGATCCCAATCTTTAATCTCATGTTTTCTACTGCCTTAACCCTAAAACACTGCGACTTTTGCTGTGACTCGAGCACTTTGCAGATAAATCTAACTGCGTATTTTCTTCCGGTGTGTGGCCTCTTTAAAATCTTGTCACTCTCGACAAAGAGAGAAGAATATTACCACATTATAAACAAAAAAAATTACAAACTCGTAAATTGGTGATAATATGAAACCTCAACCAAGGAGGTGAGACCCAATTTCATGTCAAAACCTCAGCCAAGCTCTATTGTACGTGTTATTTTCATTGCATTATTGAGATACGTACAGATAGGCACTTCATCCTCCTCTACATGAATCCAAAAAACAACTGCAAGAGCATTTGATTTCCATTTTGAGAGAAGTAATTCTGATTTTCAATGTCAATTATTATTTATACGAAAACAATATATGCATATTAAGATAACGTTCAAAATGAATAAATTCCGCGTAGGATAATAATTCAATGCATTATTCTGTTACACATTTAATTCTATTTTTGGTGTTCTGGGTCGCTTAGTTGCAACAAACATGTTCCATTGAGTGGCTCTGAAGCTACAAAACCTAACCTCTCTCTCTCTCTCTCTCTCTCTCCCTCTGAGGGATGGCTTGTGAAGTTGAACTACACAGATGGATATGGTATAATATTGGCAATAAAGCTTTTGAAAAAAGTGGGTAATATTAATTCAGAGGCATATATAGTTGCTGAGTACTGGTTAGCAAGCAATTTCCTAGTCCAAGCTAGCTCTTTTGTTTTATATAATACTGTATGTTGCCGCACTATATAGTATAATATATGGTTGTCTTGTCTTGTACAGTGTATGCTACTTAGAAATGAAGTCATGGAGAGGAAGGTAGCCATGATCACAAGTGATCCTTTGCTTCTCCAAATTAAGCTAAGCTAGCTAGGTTAGCCTAATTAGGCTACTTTAGATTGGATCTTTATATACGTGCCGCACACAACCCATGCACTACCTAGCTATATATCCTTTTCTAACCCCAATAATTCTTGTTCTTCTTCTTCTTGCTAAATAACAAAATGTAACAACCTCTAGCTAGCTACATATATGGTTGCTTGCATCAGGCTATGGTAATAGCAATAATCATGAACGTACAGAAAAGAATATGTATTTAAAAAAAGAAAAGAATATGTTGCTATGCTATTATAAATTGATAATGCATTTATAAGTAGATATTGTAAGATCAAAGAAACCAAAATTAAAAGAATGGTGACAGCATTCAATGAAGTAAATTAATAGTTTATGCATTGCATTATATATGCACATATATATATATATAGATGCTTAATTTAATGCCACATTATATAAGGAAAATTGCTGTTAAAAGTACTTACAGATTTTCATTTTTTCAACTAGACTCAAGTAGATCTCAAGCCAAATGTGATTCCAAATTCGGACCCAAGCTACACGAATGGTCTCAATGAAGGAAAAAAATCAACATCAATTGTACTTGGAGGATCAATATGATCGAGAAGCATAAGTACCTAAACACCAAATCAAAGAGTTTAATTATTTTCAGCTAGATGTTACGTACCACTTTTAGTTACTTTGGAGGCATTTTTAGTACCATCAAAAGTAAGAAAGTACTCAATTGATCATTAATGTACTCCTGTTTTTCGAAAATTTTGCTTAGTACGTAGTGTAGATTACTCTCTAATATTAGAACTGCGGTACTTAAATGGAAAAATTAAGTCTATGAAATTAATTTTGGAACACCAACTGCAGGCTAGGATCGACAAGTAAGTAGTCTGCTTCCACTAAGCAGAAGATCTTCAACCCAAAGATAAGGTACATGTGTACATATCAATATGCTAAACAATATATCCATGACTTCACTTTAACACTACATCTTCGGTTTAACTTTTTCTAATTGATATAATGTGTAGTTGCTTCGATTCTATTTAGTTCTTGATAATATTTTATTCGCAGCCATAATAATTGCCTCATGAGTCTCATCATTTGGATGTGAACCTCAATGATTAGCTTGTACATCACTGGAAAAATTATTTGATAATCTTGTAGCTACTATAGATCGAGGCTAGGTATTTGGGGTAATCACTGACTACTTAATTATCCTATATAATTATAAGAGATTAGAAATGTCTCATAGATTAAATATGTGTGTGTGTGTGTGTGTTGTATATATAAAGATATGGCTTTGTAATTAGGTCAACACTACACATGATACTGATCATTGATTAAGACATTTAATAGTGTGCATAATGCAAACTATGCAACACCACAAAGATACTTAATTATCCATCTTACTACGTCTTTTGAAAATTAATACTTAATTTTGTAAAATCTTCACATCTGGTATGTGTTATGTGATGGCCGATGAATGATCGACTAGTATCATATCGTGCATAATTAGTAGTAATTGAGTTGTACATTGGACTTAAAAATCTGTGAACGTACCAACAAAGATCTACATGAGCCATAAATTTGGAGGGATTCAGATGATTTAGCGGGATGTAATTTCTCCGTGCGAGAAACGAAAAGAAAATCCTTAAGATAGGAGTAATTAAAATCACTAGTAATTGCTAAGTTTGGCACCCAACAAAGAAAGACACAAAAGAGTTCCATGTAATGTGTGGTCATGCAAGCATGACAATACTAATGACAAGAAGTAATTAATGTATTATGTTGAGAGAGAGAGAGAGAGAGAGAGAGAGCACCGCAGATTCCGTGGTTCCAGGCTTGCACTCCAATCATCTCGATCATCATATTCATAACACACAAAATAGAAATCGTTGAGGCAAAGTAATGGGGGCTAATTTGTTGCCTCTTTGCCCTTGCTTTGCTTCCTTTCGACACACACTTTGTAAATTCCGGCCACTTGTTCTTCTCTATGCCTCGATCTCTATAATACTAAAATAGTATGCACACATCCTACTTGTGTATCTGCAGCCTGTATTTTGGAGTCTCTTCAACAAGATGTCTTCACTAGGTGTGGTTGGACTGTATCCCTCACGCGCCTTGCAAATTAACTTCCACAACCATTTCATGGAAATTGACATTTCATTTTTAATTTTATTTTATTATTAATTTTCAGAAGAAAAAAAATGATGATAGACTACATCAAACAACAAGAAGAAAGTATTACACACACACACACTAATGAACAACTCTATCGGGTGAACGCATTGTGGCTATTTGAGTGTCTTGAGTTACGGCGATGGTTGACGTTGTATGTAGTACCAAGCTTCTCGGATTCAAGGGAAGGTTCATCGTTGGATTAGACCATTGTGGTGAGCTCTTCCCTGTAATATCAAGAACCTTAATTGATTCGTTCGTTGGTGCGCTCGCTGAGCCTCTTTGTGATGCATTAATGCTCGTTGATGGGGCGAGTTCGATGTGTTGTTTATGTTAAAGCCAATCTTTGGCTTATCGTGGCCGGGTTGGGGGTTGCATCACCGGATTTCTGGTGAGGAATGGTGGACGTTTTGGTCGCTGGTCTTGAGGTGGCCATAGGTGGAGCAGACTAGTCGGTGATGCTTTGTACGTAGGCTAGGGTTTGCCATACTTTGTTCGACTTTTGTCTATTAAGCCTCGCTAACTCGGAAATTTTGTTCCAAGTGTGAAGGTCGCTAAGTGTAAAGAATACTCACTACTACTAAAGGGGTTAATTTTGGCAGGAACATTTGGAGTTTTTCAGCTATTGAAATGCCTCAATAACTATTATTTTCTCATTGTTCTATTTAATCAAGTGGACAAGCACCATTCTTTTAATGCATTTTATTTTAATATTTTTTACCATATAACAAGTGAAATTACTCAATAATTAACCGTATATGAATCAAACTCAAAACATTTCACTTACAAAGAAGAGACTTGCACCACTAAACCAAATAATCATAGACTACTTAATGTATTTTATTCATTTGATCATCAGTAATATTATTATGGTTTTCCTCAAAAGAAAAGTATATTTAAAGTATCGACTACATAGCACCCAATGAAATTTCATCTTGATCTCTAAAAAAAAGGGATATAACATAGTCAAGTCAACCTATACATTCAAAGTCTTATGTGACAAAACTCGATTAGTTGTTATTAATTATTTGGAATTGAAGCATTATGATTAACTACACAACATTATTTTTGTCCAACACTATTCCTTGAAAAGAAAAGGCAAAATATACTTTTGGAATAGTTGGTAAGTGATACCAAAAGTCCTACTCCCTTAAATCTTAATCCACAAGTTGAGCTACTTATATTGATTACGAGTTTATTACAAGCTTAGACTTTGTACCTAATTTGTGGGACAAGTCACAAGTTGATGTTGTTGGAGTGAAGAGATGGAGTAGCACTAGTACTAGTGTGTAACAACAAAAATGGAGGAAAATAAAATAAAATTGGAAAGTGAAATGCACGCGCTAGAAAATTGATTGGGGTTGGGTGTTGCAATTGGGTGAAGAAGTGTGGGTTGGCAAAAGTGAGAAGGATTGAAAGAAAGAGAGCATGAAACGGAGTTTGCGTTTAACAACCTTTTCTTCTTCTCTGGCTTTTACACTCTCAATCTCTAATTTTGAAACCCTTCCGTTATATCTGGTTGTTTTTGGCTATCCCTACAATATTTACTAAAACTCACTCTCTAAAATTACAACAATTTTTTTGTTTTTTGTTTTATTAATATAAATATGTTATAAATACCTTGGAAGCTCAACAAAGATTGGGGGACTAAAAATTCACAGTTACTGTTGTGTGTATTGGGTGGCCTTGTGATGACTCCATAATTCTTCATCACTATATATATTAATGCAATAAAAACCACTAAAACCAGTCTCTCTTCCTCCTCTTGCTTCCTCCCCACCCATTAATCTCTCCCTCTGTCTCTTAAGCACTTTCAAGTCTCAACAGGTAGAGGAGGAGAGGGAACGTACGTACACCAACCAAACATGGAAGAAGAATTAGCAGATCATCAACATCACGATCATCAAGAGGAAGAAGTCATCATAGGCTGCAAGGAACAACACAGCATCAGCAACAATATAATTATCAAGGGCAAGCGCACAAAGCGCCTTAGGCCTCAATCCCCCATCCCTTTTGCCATCCCCACCAACTCGTCCACCGCGGATGGCGGTGCAGGTGGTGAGTGTAACAATACCACCAACTCGTCCCCCACCACCTCCGCCGAGCTCCAAGATAGCACGGAGGAAGAGGAGGACATGGCCAATTGTTTGATCCTCTTGGCACAAGGCCAATCCCGGGGGCCTTCCTCCTCCCCCAAGCTGCTGCACCAATCCCCTAACGATCACAACACAACCATGACAAGTCGGAGATTCTTGGAAGCAACACCCATCGCCGCTGCCGTGGGGCCCGCCAAGGTGGCTGGGGCCGGGGCGGCCGCTGCAGCTGGCGGGTATTATGTGTATGAATGCAAGACGTGTAACCGGACTTTCCCTTCGTTCCAAGCATTGGGTGGCCACCGGGCGAGTCATAAGAAGCCAAAAGCGGCGATCAATGTGGATGACAAGAAGCACTTTGGAATTCGGTTGTTGCCATCGGATGAAGAAGACACACAATTATTCAAGAACATGAATAACAACACCACCAACACCAACACCTCCTCCTCATCCCCACTTTCTCTTCATTTGAGTAATCGGGGGTTGGTCTTGAGTACCAACAACAACAAGTCCAAGGTTCATGAGTGCTCGATTTGCGGCGCCGAGTTCACCTCCGGTCAGGCCTTGGGAGGCCACATGAGGCGCCACCGGGCGCCCGTTGGAGGACCACCTGCCAACACAACCTTGTCGTTGACAGCTCCTCCTCCAACAGTGTCTTTAGCCTTGGAAGCTCAGCAACCACAACACCACCACCACCACCATAACCAACAACAACCCATTAAGAAACAGAGAAGCATGTTGTCTTTGGATTTGGATCTCAACCTTCCAGCACCCGAAGACGATCATCATCATCGAGATCAATCCAAATTTGTGTTTGCATCCAAACAGCAACAGCAGCAACAACCACAGCAGCCGCAGCAACAACAGCAACAAGAAAGGTTAAGAATTTTGGTGGATTGTCATTACTAAGAAAAGTTAAAAAAAAATATAGTTCCTGCCCACAGTTTGTTCAACTTGATGTGAATCACCATTTTTTTTTTTCTGTTACTTTGTTTCAAAAATTATATGATTCTTTGGATTCTTTTGGTTCAACTTGAACAATATCAAATATATGGACTTCGATCGATTCTTTGTTGAAACAGTGTTAGATTTTTCTGTAGTTATATTTTTTCGATCTGGGATAATTGTACCTGATTTTTACACTATTCTTACCAATATCGTATCATGATGAGGGCTTTTCCCTTTGGTTTCCAATTGGGTCTTTTGTTGCATGTTTTCTAGTGGGAGAAATGTGATAAACACTTGGAGCTAGCTTGTCACCACCACCGGCCATCACCAATTCACCATTACATTTTTCAACCAATTTTAGTCATGGTGTGAGTTTCATTGTTTCATTTACAAGAAAGCCGCCATTAATGTAAGTGATAATTAATAAAAGAATAAAAAGTGTGGAAAGCCACTGAGTCACTGCAATTTCCACATGAATCCACCCCATTGTCCTTTTTCTCTTTATATTCAATATGTGCTACTAATAAAAAAAAATGTGTTTAATTAATTAGTTGCCTATATTTTTGTCACTTTCTTTGCTTGGTCACCTCTTGTTAATTAGTTACTACCCACACTGTGGATTCCTAAACAGTATATGGAATCATCAATCATCGATCCACTAATTCATGACCCACAAACCTTAAACTACTGCATCAGTCCTAGGATCTTGAATCATCTGATTCTTTGTACATGTTGGTGAAAAAGTATGAAACTACACTTTTTAGTATTTGATCCAAAGAGCATATTTGTCCCCCAATTAGTATATTGTTCATCGATCCTATCTCGTACAAAGAGTTGATTCATTATATATGTGAGTAAAAATTCACGTAAATTTAATTACCTTTATATTAATATTGATCACATCTGATGCAATAAAGTAGGCAATTCATTATATAAACGAGTCAAATAATTAAAATTCATTTTTGTGATATATTGAATAAATATGATCAATGGCGGAAATACTAATTGCTTCCCACCACACATACACCAGATACAGAGTGTAGGTAAGTCCGACAATCCATGTATAATTAGTGGCTGATGACTAATGCACATTCCATAGTTTCAAGATTTGGTTTTTCTTTTGGTATAGAGTTGAGTACAGAATTAGATAGTGCAAAGTTGGCCTAACGTACTAATTGAATTTGTGGTATGTATGATGCTACGAATTAGCATGTGTAATCACAAAGTTGGCGATAATAATTAACCATCCAATTCCAATTCAAGACAAGATTAATTAATAAAGAGGACAAACAGCTAGCTAGCTAGCCCCCCTTTTACAATTAATTGTACCAAATCCTAATATATCGTCCTCGTATCATGGCATTGTTAAGCATCATGATTAGCTGTTTCTAAGTAAGAGTTGGTCTATGTCTACCTCACACTCTCACAGATCAAAGAAAGAGATAGAGGGTTTGTGCTAATTTGGGGTTTTGGTCAACTTCGAGCTTAACATTAATAGGTTCTAGTACTTGTGAGGTCAAGGATGAATGTGCCAACAACGTGGGGTGTGAAGGATATGCTTGACTTAAAAGTTTATTAGGTGATATAGCTATCTAGATTAAGTTAATTAAGAACTTAATATTTAGGAAGGTTTTGGTTTTTGGAGTAGGTCGGTGACGTGATGTGCCATTCCATTTAAGTGTTGCCATTATATGCAAATTTCGACCAATAGTTAGAGATAAGAACGATAAACCCTATTTTTTTTTGGCTCTATGTGTTTCTAATACGTACCGATATGACTTGTTCATGAAGATTATAGGTTTATAATAGTAAGGCACATTATGACCTCATTAATTATTACTTTATTCGGGAAAATCTAGTGGGATAAAACCCTTGATAAAAAGATCTTTTACCTAAAATTACAAATATTGAGCCCCAGCTTCACATGAGAGCTTAATCACATGCTTCCATATCGGATCTACAAAATAAATTTTTCAGAAATCTTAGCAAACATGACATGTTTATTTTTTTATGTGATTTACTCGTTAGAACTAAAAAGATAATCAAATTTGATTAATCACCTATTTTCTTTTTTGGGTTAATCACTAAACCTAAAACTCTGATGAGAATGTCACCACCCGATGTGATATTCATCACATTTAGCTGTAAATATGTTGTCTTTTACTAATTTGTTAATTACTATATATGAGATACAAATGAATAAGTAACGAACCACCAAGCAATTACTGGCAGTTACATCCCAACCTTTCTATATATATGAAAGTGGTGAGAAAGTGAATCTCCATACAGCAATCAGAAGTTGGGCATTGGGGTTACAACCCTTTAAACAAGAAAGTTTGTCTCGTCCACTATTGGCTTTTAGTGTTGTTGTTTGCACGTCTGGTTAATTAAGGGAATAGCCCTAATATTTATGTGAGAAAAACTCTTAATTATGTCCAATGCAACACATTTCTCACAATAACTATTCATGTGATTAATTAATTAATACTCAATTTAAATGGTAAATTTGCTGATACACAATAACTTTGTATGCACATATGTAAAAATGGTGTGAACTATCCTCATAACTCGATCATGTGGATTGTGCAAGCATGGATATAGTGAGAAATTCAATATATATGCAAGAGAAAAACTAATGTTATGTGAAAGTTTCTTTTATAGAAGTAAGACGTACGAGCTCAAATAGTTAGATGTGTCTCTATTAGACATGAAAGAGTGCATATATAGTGCATGTTTGAGGTCGCTTTTGAAATGCCTAAAAACGCTTTTAAAATGCCTAAAAACGCTTTTAAAATTTGACAAATACGTTTTTGTACGAAGATGCACTTGATAATTATATGAGTTTGTCAAAACCAGTTTTAAGTACTTCTAAAACTCACTCAAGACACATTTTCTATTTTTTTGTAATATATATTATTATTTAGAATTGATTTTTTTTATTAATTCAAAAGCGATTTTGGATCTCTGAAAAATAATCCTAAATAGGTAATGGAGCTGCCATATAGTTGTTAACAAAGAAAAAACATGGAAAATAAGATTTAGGAAATCTGGACGTTCATGAAAGTCTGAAAGGGAACCAATAAACTGAGACATCAAGAAATGTGAAAAATGTTGAAGAAAACAGCAATCAATCAAATTAAGGAAGTTTAGAAATGGACTGAAATTCACAAGAGCAATAGAGAATTAAAATTAAATAAAACTTACAGAAGCCTATATATTTTTTGGGTTGGAGTAGTGCGTTCTGGTTGGGGGTGATTGTGTTAATACGTTTCTACTAAAACTATAAGCCTAATATAAGCAAAAATTGATTCTAAATATACAAGTTGGTCTGGCATTAGTAGTACTAGCTAGCTCTTTCTTTGTTGCAGTAATGAAGGAGACTGCTGCAGCCGGCCATTAGAGTACAATAGAGCACATGGATCAACGAACGAAAAAGTGAGAAGCACCATTGGAGATGCTCGAATACTCCTAGTAAAACAAATTTAACATACATGTCTTGTGATTATGACTTCAAAATTAATCGGACAATTAATAAACAAAAGATCCATGAACTAATTAAATTATAGGACTTTTGTCCATTGAATTGAATATTTTCAGAAAAAGTAGTTTCCTAACTTCTATCTAGGGTCCTCTTTGGCCCCCTATGAAAAAATGAATGAACCTCTGGATATTTGAAAGACTGTTGCAACAATGCAGATAACGGCAATATGAGACCTATAAAAAGTAACAAAGGAAGGTTAGATGTACGTGAAAGATATATATCAAGAAATTTCAAGAAATTAATTAATTCAAGAGTGAACTAGCTAGTTTGTTTGATCAGTACCCTGCTGCTGTAATTTGCAAAGATGGTGCACTAGATGGCTTTGGCGGAGGTGCAGCCGGTGCAGAAGGGGGCGTGGCCGGCGGAGCAAATTTTCCTGCAAAAGAAAATATAAAAGCAAGCTAGCATTATATCATGATATCCTAGCTTGTTGCACAAGCAATTGTCTTAATAATAACAATGAGACTGACCACATAGAAGGATGTTATTAGGGGAAGGCCTCTCTTTTGCAGGGTTGGGATCCGCATCGTACACTCTCACATAAAGCTCTTCACCCAAATACCAATTTTTCAATTGTTGTGACCTCAAATTCCACATTCCGGGGTTGTCAAGGTATGCATAAACTGCGCTCCACCCTCCTGGGTACACTTGTACAGTAGAACGCACCACCGGATCATAAAGGTTGTAAGTTGAGCGAGATTTAGCCCTCCACTTTCCTTTGCCATAGCTGAAAAATATATATCGGCATGAGAAAGTCCGACATGTGATGTTGTCACAACTCGCTAAAAATTTGACAAGAGAACGCGCGTTTCCCTCATAACATATTAGACCTGTACTTACCCAACAACATAGAATCCAAAGCCATCCAAATGCCACGAATCCATGACCTCCAAATCATTGTGGAAAACAAGTTCTATCCAACCTTTATGAATCCCAGTTGCAACAAAAACTCCACGCTCAGGTTTAACATTCGTTGAGTTAGTAGAGAATTCATCAAGCTCGTAAACTCCAGAGCCGTTGACCAAGTGATCAGCCAACTTCAATGGTGTATCTGGGGTTAAGTAAGACACATTGTTGACTGTAAACTTGGGTACACCATCGATCTCAGCTGTTGATGCACTGAGTATGAATGTCTGTGATAGTGTCACATTATGGACATTGAAGGCTCCTTGTGGATTAGGCCTTGCTGCCCCTGTAGTCAGGTTCCACCTTCACAAGGGATAAATTTCAATCCTAATAAGATGACTATATAACAAAGAGTACGGATCATGAGATGATGTTGATTTTGCCCTTTTGTCTATTGTACACATAAACTAAAATAGTCTAACCCCTAACACCGAACACAATGTTGTTTTAGACATAAGCACAAAATCATCACAAGAATAGATACGAGAATCATATTTGTTAATGCCTAAATGAAAAAGGCGCAACCGCGCAACCTACAACAAATGCTGGTTTATTTACCGGATGGACTTGGCTTGATTGATGGAGAATTCTAGATCAAATGGGTCAGGGCCAATTGGTAGAGGTCCGCCAGCAGCTGTGGTGGAGTTATCATAGTGCAGCACACCAATGCCAAATTTGGTCATATCTGTGACATAAAGCAGTTTAGGACTTGCCACCATGTAATAGTCTGAAGTGGCTTGATCAGCTGTGACAAGAACAGAGTAGGACTGTCCAATATGTACATCAAGAGAATCCAGGGTGATTTGATTAGTGTAGGATCCTTCTGTTTCAACCAACACCATTTGATGATTTTGAATCATGAAATTGAAACTCCATGCAGTCCCAACGTTGGATATCCTAATTAGGTATGTCTTCCCTGCAAATATATAAGCACATAATTGTTAAACATTACAAACATGCACCTAACTAATTACCTACATATGGAATTTGATGTATAATGTTGGCATAGAATCGCTTATTTGGACTAGTAATTGACAATTCGACAATATGACATGTTAGATCTTGGTTCGACAAGAGAACATAACTATTAGACTAAACCCTATTTGTACCTGGTGAAACAGTAAAGGACTCGTAGGCCTTTGTGAGAGGGTCCCGAAATGATCCTTTTCCATTCATCAAGATTTTATCAGGGGTACTATTGTAGGCGGCCGTTAGGTTGATGCTGATAATGGACCTAAGATTCTGTTACATTTATGTAACATGAAGTTATGTTAATCACAATCAACTTTGGGCATAATGATATGTGTTTGATCATAAACATGGTGCAAAATTAATTACCTTGTAACTCGTTTGATACCAATCACCAATGAGAAGATCGAATTCGGCTTCTGGTTTCGGAAATGGTACTTGGATGACCGGACGATTATGGACCCGAATCGGACCAAAGCCCCCACCAGCTTTGAGGAAGTTGATGGAGGGGAAGTAGGAAAAAGTACCAATTTGATCCTTGAGTTGGAACACATAAGTCCAGTTTGTACCGGGCAGAATGGGGCAATTTGTGCCTGAAACTCCATCCTGCCAAGAGTTTAGTCTTTGTTGTATGCCATTCCTGCACCACAATTCTTTAATCTTTAGGGTTCTAATCAGCTCACAAGTATAACGCCATTAATTTTAAGGGATATGTGGGTGTTAGATTCTAATGTTTCAATGAGTTGATGAAATTGTTATGAGTTTTTCTATTAGAACCTTCACATTCTCAACTCACCTATCGTTTTTGACTTATTAAAGATAAATTTTGTCCTCATGTAAAATGACTTTTATAGACAATAAATAAGCATGAAAATTTCAAAAGCAATGTTGATAATTTATGATTAGAGGCAAGTCTTTATTTCATTATTTTGTCTATAATAATAATAAAAAACTATTTCTCACATAGCAATCGTTCTGTCAAGTAGCATAGCAATCGTTTTTTTGTCTATATTTTCATGTTTCATAGTACCCAAGTTTTTTTCTTACATTAGAGGCGATCCATCATCAGGCGTTCGATCCTAATCTTAATCTAATTTTTCACATTTTCTTATCACTTGAGCTAACCCCAAAGACTTGTGAGCTTTACGTTGCTATGTTTTTTTTTTTTCCGATAGGAACGTACTCCAACAATGTTACGATTCCTCTCTATCTGATAATAGATATTAAAGTATATCAATATGATTCTTCGGTCGTACTAGAAAATATGAGAGATTTGGCCATACCAAGTTATGAGCAGCGGTTCATCCACATGATTAAACACATTGACATGAACAACATCATTGGTTGTGGCATTGATAAGAGGCCCTGGAAACTTCCCGTTGATAGTAATAACCTATTTTACAACAACAAAAAAGTTCGATTATGAACCGAAACACAATTTTTATTTCTATTTTTCGAACTTAGGAGGATCGAGGAGGATTCAAACTTGACAATAATACATAGTTGAATCTGTTCATACATACCGGTTGGTCCACAGATGCAGGTTTGATATTCGTATCGACGGCAACGTCCCAGTCGAGAAAAATGTCCTCAGCATAAGCTCCGCAGGCAAGGAATATGAGAAGAATTGCAGGGACAATCAGCCATGGCCGACGGCCATCTTTTCCAGACCATGCCATATTATTGCATGGACTTTGTGAGTTGTCCTTGTATCACTTTGCTGGTTTTAACTCGAATGGTTCAAGCAGCATAGCAATGAGCGCCTGTGAATAAATAGGTACGGAAATTTCAGTGCAAAACACAAAGAGCCAAGGAGCAAAAGGTTAAAAAAAAATGGAGAGGGAAACTTTGATTCAAGGTAGAAGAATTATATAAGAATATGAATTCCTTCCTTGTTTTTCGGCCAGCACTAGCAGGCCCTTGACCAGCTAATTAGCACTAGTTATTAAAGATAAAATAATGAGTTGTAACTAATGGTAAAGCTTTGAAGTTTGAACCATTTTATCTCTAACACAAATTATAACTAACGTGATGGCACGACATCTTAATTTGAGTTTAATTTGACCTCTAATGATAAGCTAGAGAGAGATGTTAATTTGAATTAAGTTAGACTTCTATTCAAGATAGTACTCAGTTGATATATATTTTTTTTTTCGGCCAGCAGGTAAATTTGTGGTGTCATTTCTTGTTGATCATCTTAATTATGATCAAATAGAAGGAAATGTATTGATCACATTTCTGTATTCCAACATGGACGATCTATATATATGTTTATGTTCCTTAATTAATTTGCAACGCAGATTGTCACATTTTGTGTTCTAATCTCCGTAACATTCATAATCAAAACTCTCGATGTGATCGATGCACCTCATCCACAATAAAACAATTGCAGGGGATAGAGGCCAGATAGATCTCTCCTCTAAACTCCGCACCCTCGAAATCATCCTAGTCCTACCAACCAAACTCTATCAGCGTTAAGAGCATTTTTAGCAGATTCTCTATCTTAGCTCATATAGCTATTTTAGAGAGCATGTTTAGCAAAAATAGCTAACATTGCTAAAGATGATCTAAGAGGCCTGGCTCTCTCGGTGTTAGTGAGAATCAAACTCGAGCGGCCACAATTGCAGCCAAACCAAGTTACCAACCCACCAACCCCTTAGGGTTGCAAATACCATGGAATAAGGTTTTGTTCCTTAACATTCCAAATAGAGAATTTGAAACATTTGCAGTTTTTAATGCATTTGTAGGTTGCTACTATTCACACCCTCCCAATTGCAGGGTTGGTGGGTAGGTAAAAAATCTGGCTTTTCGTTATAAAGATACACCTTCTATGAGTCGTAAAAAGATAACAACTCATGAATCATCAACATATTGCAACAAAGAAAAGTAGCAGATGAACCAAACCAATAATGAGTTGAGTAATTTCAAGTCGGAGCACAACCGATCTGGACAGAAAAAAAATGCTTAACTTGTAGAAGTACATGTTGTTAATTATACTTATATAAGATTTGGACATTATTGCTATATATAACTCTACAGATTAAGGTCCGCTTCCAATCACCACTGTCCTGTCCATGGACCTGGCGCTGGAGCCGGAGGAGAATCAGAAAAAATCCCTGAAATAAAAAGAAAAGCACAAACACAATTAATCTTTCCCCAAAAAAAAAGAAACATCAGAACTTAAAAATCGATAAAATTGCATGAACTAGTTACCACATAGGAGGAGGTTTTCTGGTGGTGGGCGTTCCTTAGCAGGGTTAGGATCATCATCATGAACTCGCACGTAGAGTTCTTGTCCCAAGTACCAGTGTTTTAGTAGTTGTGACCTCAAGTTCCACATTCCCGGGTTGTCGAGGAATGCATACACTGCAGTCCATGTTCCCGGGTACACTTGCACCGTTGATCTCACAACAGGATCATAAAGGTTGTATGTGCTGCGCGATTTTGTAGTCCAATCTCCAATGCCAAACCTGTACGTTAATATATGCGACAGGATCGATCAGACTAGTGTTTAACGTACATGTTACATTGTTTGACTGTCAATGTCAGCGGCGGAAGAGGCATTACTACTTTCTAACCTGAGGCGATATCAATGTTGAGAGATTTTTCTATCACATGCTCATATGGAATTTTATGGATTCACCACTAGTCAGTTTGGATTGTTGATTAGATAACATTAGTAAAGACAGAGCGACTCTTTGACAGCATATGTGGTTTGGTTGCTCTTTGCACATTAAAATTTGCTTGAAGGATCAAAATGTGCGTGTGACATTTGCTATTTTGTTAGACTATTAACCTCATAAGTGAGAGCGAAAGGTGTTTGATAAAATGCTTGAAAGAAGCGGTATTAGGTAATCGTTATTTAAGAGTTTCTTCATCAAGTTCCTAATTAAGAGAAATTTTTAGAGTCCTCCATTGGTTAATTTAGAGTCTTAGACTATTCATCAAGTAAATTAGTACTGAGAGATTGACATTCTCACAGAATAATATGTATCTAGCTAGCAAGAAATATCAAAGCTAAATATTGAGGCTTACCCGACGACATAAAATCCAAAACCATCCAAATGCCAAGAATCTATGACATCCAAGTTGTTTTTAAACACAATTTCTAACCACCCTTTGTGGATTCCAGTCACAACAGACACTTCATAAGCAGCATTGGTATTGACTGATTTCACCGGAAAAGAATCAAGTTGATACACCCCGGAACCATTGACAAAGTGATCGGCGAGTTTCAATGGGGTTGTCAAAGTGTAATATGACACATTGTTCACCACATAGCGTGGTAGATTCTGAATTTGAGCCACTGAACTTTCGAGGATGAAGGTTTGGGATAGGGTCACATTTGACACATTGAAGGTTCCTTGTGGATTAGGCCTTGCAGCTCCAGCAGTTAAGTTCCACCTGATCAATTAAATGGGGGAGATATATCAGAATGTTTGATGAAACTAATCGCAAATGAAGTCTGCGTAGAAGAGGAAAATAGTCTCTCACCACATAGTCTCATATGTTATGTTGTTCGACGGTTAATTTAGATCATTCAAAATGTCAATTCTTAGTTGAATGTGTGATCTAACTTTACAGTCTAACGAGTGCAAGTTGCATCAATTTTGCATGTTTACCTAATAGACCGGGCTTGGACCAGTGAAAAGTCGAGATCAAATGGGTCGGGCCCATCTGGCAGCGGCCCTCCAACTGTTGAGACGGAATTCGAGTAGTGCAATACTCCTATTCCCACCAGGCTGCTAAAATCAGAGGTGTTGAGCAGCTTGGGAGATGCCACCATGTAATAATCAGCTTCATTTTGATTTGCTGTGACAAGAACCGAGTAGGATTGACCAACATGTACATCCAGAGAATCCAGGGTAATCTGATTAGTATAAGACCCTTCTGTTTCAACCAACACCATTTGATGGTTCTGAATCCTGAAATTGAAACTCAAAGCAGTCCCCACATTTGATATTCTCAGCCTGTAAGTCTTCCCTGCATATATAACAAGCATGCAATCAGAAATATTTGGTCACACTATATTTCATTATATAGTATATACAACTCTAAATGTATAAAGCTTTCAATCCTAGCTAAATGTACCTTGTGTGACATTGAAGGATTCATGGTCTATTGACATTGGATTATCCAGAGGGCCTTTGCCATTCATCAGCATAATATCTGGCAGGACATAATAAGCCGTCTCGATAGTACTCATCAGTGACCTAGTTGACTGTTCAAATTCCATGCCCGAAAAAGAATATGAGCCTAAAATGATATTAACTTTGAACTGAAGCTAATATGGTCATGATGTTCATGAATAAAATTTCAAGTGAAAGAGACCTTGTAGCTGTCATAGGACCAATCACCAATGAGGAGATCAAATTCGGCCTCTGGTTTGGGGAAGGGGACAGCAATGACATTGCGGTTGATGACACGAATAGGTCCAAACCCTCCAGCAGCCTTGTGGAAGTTGATGGATGGGAAGTAGAAGAAGCTGCCAATCTGGTCCTTGGTTTGGAACACATAAGTCCAGTTTGTACCGGGTAGAATTGGGCAGTTTGTTCCAGAAACTCCATCTTGCCATGAGTTTAGCCTTTGCTGTATGCCATTCCTGCACCACCACCACCACCACCACCATTTCTCTTAGCTAACAAAAATAATGAATGAAATTAGGTCTTTGCAAATATTTTTTTTGTACAAATCTATACATACCATGTAAAGAGTAGAGGCTCATCCATATTGTTAAAGACATTGACATGAACAAAGTCATTGGTGGTGGCATTGATAAGGGGACCTGGGAACATACCATTAATGGTGATAACCTGCTCAACAATTAACACAAGCACAAGTTCAAATTCTCTAAACGAATAAGAAGCAGAAAACCGAGCAAATTAATAGCAACCGGTTCTTACAGGTTGATCCATAGACACCGGCTGGATGGTGGTGTCAAGGTTAACATTCCAATCTAGATAAATATGAATAGCATTGGCTCTAGCAACAAGAGCAAGGATCAATATTGCACATTTGATCAAGCCAGCAGAGGCCATTTTTCTCTGTTTCGAGGTCTACTGCGTCGTGCCAGGAAATGCAAATGGACCATGTAGCTTATATACGTGAATAACAAGGGAGGGTTAGAGTGGTGAAGGTTCACAGAGGGAAGACAATAACCAGGATAAAGGGAACAGCTGGAAATAGGTATCAATCGGTGATATCAAACTCTTTCTTATAAGTGAGTGTATAGTAGCATAGAAGATTAGTGACCAAACCGAACCAAAGCCGGCAGGTTAGAGCTGAACAACAAGAGTACAAGAGGAATTAGTCACGGACCATGCCCTTGTTTTGATCAACCATGAGGGCCTAGGTAGTTGACTCTTTCTAGACTATAACAAGCTGTTTTCTCATAGACCAACTTGTCCTCTACTAAGTAACTTGGGGTGGCCGTTCAAGTTCAAGTGTTCAACGATGAATTTGGCTACATGACCAAAGAAAGAACAATGAAAAGTTACCATATAACCAAAACTTGTTAAACAATAGACAATAGATAGCGGCATACCAACTAACTTGTAGTCTAGTGATATTTCTCTTCAACAATTTGATCTATCAACTATCAACTATCATTGAATTTTTTTTTTTTAAAGCCCACTTACGTCAGTGTCGCAAGTAAACAGATGCTATAAGTGGGAATCGAACAGAAAAGTAATCGGCACTATCTGGCGGGAGAGCTCCATGCGTACTCTCTTAAAGCGACTGCTAGCACAAGACCCACCATGCATCTTAAACTATGCACGAATTTTTCAGTGGTTGACTGGCCAAACCTTGTTGAAACTAGGCCAACAGGTCCACACCCATATGGTCCTACGTGGGCTCGAACCCAATGCCTATCTTGGCGCCAAGATGGTTGCAATGTATGCCAGTTCTGGTGATCTTGACTCGGCCGTTACTGTCTTTCACAGAGTGAATAACCCATCTTCACTTTTGTACAATTCGATTATTCGGGCATATACTCTATATGGCTACTCCGAGAAAACCATGGAAATTTATGGTCAGATGCATTGTTTAGGCCTCAAGGGTGATCATTTTACGTACCCTTTTGTCTTGAAGTGTTGTGCGGAGTTGTCGAGTATTTGGATGGGGAAATGTGTTCATGGGTTGAGTTTGAGAACTGGGTTGGAGTCTCATATGTATGTTGGGACTTCTTTGATTGACATGTATGTCAAGTGTTGTGAAATGAGCAATGCCCGTAAGCTGTTCGATGAAATGACTGTGAGAGATGTTTCATCTTGGAATGCGTTGATTGCGGGGTATATGAGAGAGGGTGAGATTTGTTTTGCTGAGGACTTGTTTGGACAAATGAGGTGCAAAAACATTGTTTCTTGGACTGGTATGATATCAGGATACACTCAAAATGGGCTTGCTAAGCAAGCATTAACTGTGTTTGATGAGATGTTGGAGAAGGATTCAGAGGTTAAGCCGAATTGGGTAACGATAATGAGTGTTCTTCCAGCATGTGCACATTCAGCTGCCCTCGAGCGGGGGAGAAAAATTCACAGATTTGCTAGCAGGATTGGTTTGGACTCTAATGCTTCCATACAGACCGCGCTGGTAGCAATGTATGCTAAATGTGGGAGCCTTTCCGATGCTCGTCAGTGTTTTGATCGAATCCGTCGAACTGAGAAGAATTTGGTTGCATGGAATACTATGATCACAGCTTATGCCTCCCATGCACGCGGATCAGAAGCCGTATCCACTTTTGAGGACATGATCAGAGCTGGGGTTCAACCTGATAACATAACATTCACGGGATTGCTGTCTGGATGCAGCCATTCGGGGCTTGTTGATGTTGGCTTAAAATACTTTGATTGCATGAAGACGGTATACTCTGTTGAACCAAGAGTCGAACATTATGCTTGTGTTGTTGATCTATTGGGTCGTGCAGGGCGATTGATGGAAGCAATGGATCTTGTAGATAAAATGCCGATGCAAGCAGGGCCAAGCATTTGGGGTGCACTGTTATCAGCTTGTCGAAACCACCAAAACTTGGAAATTGCCGAAACTGCAGCCAGAAATCTCTTCATTTTGGAACCAGACAACAGTGGCAACTATGTCCTGCTATCAAATATATATGCTGAAGTTGGCATGTGGAAGGAGGTGGACAATTTGAGAGTTGTTTTAAAATCTCAGGGCATGAAGAAGAGCCCTGGATGCAGTTGGATAGAGGTCAATGGGAAAGCCCATCTGTTTCTTGGTGGAGATACATCTCACCCTCAAGCAAAGGAAATTAACGTGTTACTGGAGGAGTTACGGAAAAAGATGAAGGCAGCTGGTTATGTACCTGACACTAGGTTTGTTTTGCATGATGTTAGTGAAGAGGAGAAAGAACATAACCTTACAACCCACAGTGAAAAGCTTGCCATTGCCTTTGGACTTCTTAATACTGATCCTGGAGTAGTTCTTCGTGTGACAAAGAACCTTCGAATCTGTGGAGATTGTCACACGGCCACCAAGTTTATATCTAGAATATATGGACGGGAGATCATTGTAAGAGACTTGAATCGGTTCCATCATTTTAGAGATGGGTACTGTTCCTGCGGAGATTATTGGTAATAAAAAGGTCCTTAGTTTCATATTAATCAAATTGTGTGAGATGTTTGAATGATGCCAGCAAGCATATTCAGTGATAAACAAAGATGCTCAAAACTCAAATTAAGGATGCAAAATACCACTTTCCATATGTACATATTAAACTATTTTCTGTGTTGTAGCAGTTTCTGTACATCTTATGTAATTTACAGACATTTATGGATACAGAACCATTATTCTGTAACAAACTGTAATTCTTTGGAATGCCCCAAGCAAATTAACCCACACTCAAGTAAACCCTTGACATCTTCAGAATATAATAACCTAGAAAATGTTACTAAACCAAAAAAAATTGTAATGGAAGTGAAGACAAGGGTTTAGAAGAGCTTTTATAAGAGCATGCATGGTCCACCTAATTTCCCTTGCACCAGTTCTTGTACTGGCATTTTCTAATATTCCTATTGAGAGCAGCAAGTTCCACTACAAGGCATCTGATCGACTTGTTTCTGCTTCAAAATTTGTCTCTTCACGTCCACAGATCCACTTTCGAGTAAACTCGGTACTTCCAGCATCTGTAAAACCAGCAAACTGGTTAGAAATTTGAAGACTGGTGAAGCATAATTAGATGAAAGCCTTGAAGCATGTGAATTCTAAATGTGGGATCGAATATAGATACCTTCAATGCGAGATCTTTAAAGCATTGCTGAACATTTTCTTTAGTTTTAGCACTACATTCAAGAAAGAAACATTTATGCTCCTGTGCAAGAGCCATGCCCTCTTCTCTAGTTACAACCCTATCTTTATCCTGGAAAGTTTTACACAATCAGATATTTAGCTGGCACGAATGTTGTATTCTTGTATGTTTAGGAACTACAGCACAACCAAACTTACCCTGTCAACTTTATTCCCGACTAAAATTTTGATACATTCTTGATTGGTAGAGTACCGGTCTACTTCCTTTGCCCATAGATTTGATAAGTTTGTAAAGGTTTCTCGCCTTGTTACATCATACACTAACATCGAAATCAAATGATGATAAATCAGTCAGATTTTAGCTCTCCATGAATCAGCTCAATCAATTGCCAGCAAAAACCATGATATCAAAGTGCAACTAAACCAATAAACAGCAACAAATATATAAGCAGCTTCCAAGTTGAACAAATTTATAAGATGTGAAGACCATAAACATGTGAAGACAGAAGAGCAAGTCTAGAATATACGTTTATTCATACGATGCAGGATAAAATTTCTTCTATAAATGACATACCGAGAATGATTCCGTGCGCACCTCTGTAGTAAGAGCTTATTACTGTTCCAAACCTCTCCTGTCCAGCTGCGCCCAAAAGCAACACAAAATTTTGTCAAACCAATTTGGCAATTTCATTGAAATGAAGGAATGAGGAAATTCAAAACCATTGGATACCTGTGTCCCATATTGTGAGCTTCAATCTCTTCCCACCTACCGAAAGCTGTTTGATCTTGAAATCCACACCTTCAAGTGGTTGTGAAAGCATTTAAGCACCAAATTTAATAACAATCATAAGATTACAAGCAAGTAAAGAATTCTAAAGTTTGCCTTGAAATTCAACATTAAGACAATTATATAAGAATGGCCTTCTAAATTTGGTCCTTTCCATCTAGTGGTGAACTGGTGATGACAAAAAATAGTAATCAATTTCAATAAGGGTGCTTTTCAGGAAACTTGAGATACACAGAGTTCCTCTATCTATTCTACTGAAAACCATACCGCACTCAATGTTCTTCTAGAATGTGTCACAAACAGTTTAGGAATATGAATGAATGCTAGAATATGCATACTGCTGAGTTCATACTAGCTCTCAGAAACTCTGCTCCCTTTAGGGAAGTGAACAATCAATTACATAAGACTGGTATCACTCAGAAAGAAATACTCATAAAGTCTATAACAGTCTAACTACAAATGGCTAATAACTTGAAAATGTGGAACTGTATTTTCTAACCTTAAATAGAAAACTTAAAATTGTACATATAATTGGTATAATTCAGTATATGCAAACCTAATTAAATCCATAAAAGTGCTAACTAGAAATGGCCAATAACCCCTGAATATATAAAGAAACTATCTCATGGAAACTTTTTGATATATAGTTCAATTTTCCATGAAATACAAAGTGATTATCCCAATTCTAGTCACAGAGTTTACATACTGCATCTCCTATCCTCCTAGCTCCCCCACCCCTCAAAACAAGAACTACAAGAAAAGCACACAAATTGAAACTCATCTATTAAATTATTTCAAAAAATGTATGCCACCATAAAAATGCTTGTGTATTTTAGGAGTCAGAACCCAATTGAGTGCTTGTACATGCAAGAACAAAAACCTTGGGAGGTAGATAAAGAGTAGTAGTACCAATTGTAGGAGAGAGGTCTTGAACAAAGTTGGAGATGAAGCTCAAGAGAAGACTGCTCTTTCCAACACCAGAATCACCAGCCAGCAAAATCTTAAATGAGTAGTCATAATTTCTAGGTGAACCCTTCATTCTTGGTCTTGATGATGTTCTTAATTCCTACATATATATCTTCTCCTACTCTCTGGTTTCACTCATGTTTCTCTGCTTATAATCTTCTCATCAAACACAAGAACTTCAGAAACAACACAGAGTCTTAGAATGGGAAACTTCCTGAGCTACAAAGACAGGTGGTATTGGCGGGTAGCTTATACGTGTACTCTGCATGTATATCCTAGTGTCTAACACATCTTAAATCCTTAAGCATAAATTTTTAAGTCATAATTAAGTTTTTTAATAACAATTAATTGAGAATGATTATTGCAGTCCTCTATCTATGTTTAATTATGTTTATGAGGACAAACGTCGTCTTCCCTTAAACGGCTTTTGGAGCTTTCTTATGCCGGAGTTTTGGCACTATTAATACTTGTCTCCTTGTGAGTGTCGACACACGGTTAAGCTAATCCTATGGATATAATAACAAGGGTTTCACATTTATTTGAATCCCAACAAGACTTGGTTTTTCTCATAATGAGAGATAAGGAATAGGGTTTACCAACAAAATATCATGCTTGTTTAATATATTACCTAAAAACGAATGTGAATATATATAAGAATTACGTTGATCCATACTGATGTGATATTGTTTTCGTTTATCTGATTTCGATATTTTACGCATCAAACATGAAATTCCAATTTGGAGACACTTCAAAACAGAGTAGTACGAAATCAAAGACGATTTGGAGACAGAACTTGATGATGACACAAAGATTGGGTTTGAGGTAGAGCCTATCATTCGAGGAACGTGATATATGTGACGAGTCATTATGATTAGTGGTTTTAATAATTTATGATTTCTCCACTCAAATTTGTTTGTGTGTGTTTTTATCCCTCAAATTTGTCCGGTGTGGGCCGTCAATAATTTATAATTGAAGACATATGTCATAGCACTCAATAATTTATGATTTCTTCGATTTCTTCACTCAATCATAGTAATCCGTCACACAGGTTACTGACGTGACGAGACTATAGAAAAACTTTTCCATTCATTCACCTAAAAAGAAAGATGATGTCAAAAATAGAAAAAGGGTTTGGTGTTGGACAATGCCAAAGAATCCAAAGATGAACAAGTGTTCACCATGCAAACACCACGCAACCACAGCTGGCTACGTACCCAGATTATATTATTATTATACTGTGAAATTATGAATTGATTATATTTCTCAATCATTTGATTTCAAATTTGTCTGACATGTGTCCCCAGATTGCGTCCCCATCACCGTAGCAGAGTTAGACCAACAACCATCAAGGAAAAAGATTTTGACTTCAAAATCACCAAATAAATATAGTAAAGTAAGCGTCGTATATCAATAAGCGCCCATGGCCTAATGGATAAGGCGTCTGACTTCTAATCAGGCGATTGTGGGTTCGAGTCCCACTGGGCGTGCTTCAAATTTTATGAACCTTTTTGGCGACACCGAAGAATTCCAAGTCAAAAAATACATTTTCCTGAACATAAACAAGTTAAATTTTGATATGGGTCTTTGAACAATTTGAACTTTTGTCAAACTGAAATTGCTTTTTATGTAAGAGCTCCATTCTTCAGATTAAGTTAACCTAGTACACAAAATGTACATATATAGCTTACAACTTCACCCAGGAAAACAATACATTATTCCACCTGGGAAAAAAAAACATCATCTAAAACAGAGTCTACCCAGGAAAATTCTGAACTCTCCTCAGTCTACACTAATGTTACAACTTTGCACAACAGTGTCATGTATGTTAAAATCAGTGTTTTCCATCCTAATTCTTCTTGCTTCCAACAACCACCAGGTCAAGTGGCTCAGCAAAACGCAACTCAGCAGGGCCAGGGCCCAAAATCCCTTTTTGCTCGCTAATCTTCCCTAGCCCGGGAAGAGGAGGCGGCTCTACAGGTACACTCTTTTCATCATCTCTCCAGAGAGTTCCTTGCCACTCTTTCTACAATGTCGAAAGCAAATGCATTCAATAGTGAAATCATATATAGCAGAACCAGGTTATGGTCATAATAAGATGATTGCTGAGATTAAAAATGTAGAGTATCTTCCTAGTCCCAATTTGAATGTATTTTTGGCAAATTTTAAAATACTAACCTCATCAATAATGTAAGGTGCATCCTGCACCGGTGTCATAAGAGGGGGAACAATATCAGGGTCTGGCTTTTGAAAGATAAATGTGGTGTACAGACCTGCAAAAGAAAAATGCCGAGCAAATGAGGAACTGTTAAGAAAAGTGCAGCCGGGCAAGTTGCAAAAGACAACAATGTAGACACAATGAATGCATCACCTAAGACATCATATGATCGAGGAAGAAGTCTCCCTCTCGGATCCGCAAGGTTTGGACCAAAATTCATTAGCATGCCTGCAAACTGTGCTCTACAGCAGACAAGATACCAAAAAACAAAAGTTGGAAGTTGGCCATGATAAGTTGAAGTAGAGTTATCTGAAATTAACAGAAATAATATATATGGCTTCAAAGCTTTATTCACAGGATTGTGTATTAAATCTGCTTGTGATAAATTTAAGAATAGCACAAGGATTCAAACCTGTTGTCATCGTAAAATTCAGTTAGATTTTGAATCTCCACATACTCAAGACCAGCTTCTCTGGCTAACCTGAAAATCATACAAAATAAGTGATCATTTGAAAATTAACATCTAAGGCATTACAGGTACAGCCAACCAAATGAAGAGTGTGTGTGACGAAGCCAAAGAGTGGGTCCATGGCATTATGATGACGGAAATCCAGACACATTTGATAGTTAAAAGAAATTATTCGTACTCCCACATAAATTTAAAGTTAAATTTTCAACTATTTTAGAGTCAGGATTATATATAATCAATTTCAAACAAGAAGTGTGAATGAGCAAGCCATCTTAAACTAAGAAACACTAATAAACGCAAATATAGATAAACTTCGGTAATGCTAGAGTGTAATACGTATGTCACACAAAACAAAACAACAACCTCAATCAGAATCAAGCTTTGGAAGCAAGACAGAAATAAAAGTGAACCTGATGAAGCTTGGGAAATGAACCAAGCAATGGGTTTCAGGAGGGAGATCATTAGCCAATTTAAGAAGGTACTTCTTTCCGAATAATGGGAACCTGGAAGTTTGAAGTAATTTCAGTGGGATCAAAAGTAAACAACTATGACCAGAACAATCCAAGAAAACAAAAGCTGAGGTGCCATCCCTAATATCTCAACATACATACTTCTCTTCCTCAACTTCAAAGGTGATCACATAGTTCTCAGATCTAATGCAGTTGGGAACAATGTTAGGTTTCATGCCAGCGCTTCTGTTGTGGTATGCTTCAACATTCTTCTGGTACTTTGCCCTGTATAATTTTATATGTTAATAACCTATCAACAACAATCTCCATAGATATGAAAATAATTCAGTAAATTTCTTGATATTAAACCAATTCATTGCTAGGATATAAAACTATTAAATGACAGGTCTTTAGCGAGCATATTTCATACCATATTGTAGATGAGTCAGGAGTAATACCAAAAAAATAACCCCCTGGCTTCAGTAAGGACGACACATTTAACAAGAGTCTCCTTGCTTTCTCTTCAGTTTGGAAACACAACTGCAAGTCAAAATACCTCTAAGATTTGAAACATTGGATTCTTAAAAGAAACCCATGTCCAGTAAAACCAAAAAAAAAATGATTTAAAAAGTATATTGAAACCTGCAAATTCTGCAAGCAGCAAACTAAATCAGCCAGAATGGTCTTCTCATTCAGTTGCATCTCTATATCTTCCTGTCAAAGCAATCTACCGTCAAAGAATGCATGATTAAAAAGACACAAAATTATCCAAAGCAACTATTAATTTGATTGATCTTTTAAGTTTAAAAAGGCAGGGAAAACATATAAATCTTCATGTATAGGCCCAATTTTTAAGTAAAGACAACAGTCAGCAGAGACAGCTGAAACTTATGATCGAAACTGCACAATGCCAACTCATGGAAAACCATTTCTAATCCATAAACCAAGAGCAACTAGTGCAATAGAGGAGAGAAATCAATGATTTTAATCAGCACAGTTAAATATATATCCAGAGACAATTTCAGGTTGAAATCAAATGGAACACAGTCGATAAGGAATGAACACTGATAAACATGAATTCGGAGAATCTTTAACATGGGAACCCAAAAAACTACACTGAAAGAATCATACAAAGTAAAAACACCCAGTTAGTAATCGAATTTTTCAATACGAGAAGCGAGGCTGACCATGCAGGGGTCGAGCTCAAAGAAGTCAGCAGTGTAAGTCTTCCTCTGGCTCTCCCATGCTTCTCTTCTCTGGCTTATTCCAGACGTTGAAGCATCTAACAAATGCAATAACAACAAGCAGTCAATCACCGCCATTAACTCACACTCTGCAAGAAATCATCTTCCAAAAAAAAAAAATGATATACCAATTCCAATGTAATGACCGATTTGGTATTCGTCCCATTTCTCGGCGTCAACTCCTCCGCCGCAGTACAATTCACACACCTTCACAGCGCCACCACAAGTCACCCAATTACATACATAAACACTTGTAAGTTAACAAAGACGTTGAGAGTTTTAGGGCAAACACAGACCGACGCGTATGGGTGGACGAAGATTTTGGTGATTGCAGCTTTAGCGAACTCGTAGAGCCGATTGTGAGTTGACTCGGCTCTTGGGGCCGCGTGTTGAGTCATCATCCCTTGCAGCTCAGACAGGTCGGAAACTCGGAAACTCTCGAGTCCCAGAGAGTGAGAGTCGAATAATTAACTCCTACCTTAGGCCCTCTTTGGCAAAAAAATAAAAATAAAATTACAAAATCAGGACCCGACCCGATTCTAATCGGTTCGAACTCCGGTTCCAATGAACCGACTTCATTTTTTCGTTCCTGAGAAATATTTGTAGCCACACAAATGAACGAGCTTGGCCGCAAATAATGGAGAGCTTAGTTGAAGCGGCGCTTCGAGTTTTGAACACCGCCGACCCGTTCGAGAAGGCCCGACTCGGTGACTCAGTGGCGTCAGAATGGCTCCAAGGAACCATCACTCGTGCCTACGACCAGTCCATGGAGCTCGCCGTACCGGACCGCCCTGCCAGGCTCGGCGACGTAGGGCGATTTCATTAACCTGTTTTTTATGCTCCCCAGTGTTTGATGAAATGCCTGAACGAGTTTTGGTCTGTACAGGTGAAGCTTGTGACGCCGAGCCAGATGCCGAAGCTGGGCAGAGGCGGTAGCTTGCAGAGCAGGCAGGCCATAGTTCACAGCCTGGCGCACACCGAGAGTTGGGCGATTGACTTGTCTTGGGTAAAGTTTTACTCTCTGTTTGATTCCATATCCTTAATGTTTCTTACCATTTCGTTGTTTTTGCAGGACATAATTGCTCGGTTCGGCAAGCAAGAGGCAATGCCTAAGGAGTTCTTCACCGATTTTGTGAAGGTGGCTCAGGACGAAGGCCGGCACTTTACTCTTCTCGCCTCGCGGCTCGAGGAGATGGGCTCCTTCTACGGAGCCTTGCCGGCCCACGACGGCCTCTGGGACTCTGCAACTGCTACTTCTGATGACTTGCTGGCGCGCTTGGCGGTGGAGCATTGTGTCCACGAGGCGAGAGGACTGGATGTGCTGCCCACAACCATTGCTCGGTTTCGAAATGGTGGTGATGAGAAGACAGCTGAGCTGCTGGAGAGCGTGGTGTACCCTGAAGAAATTACGCATTGCGCTGCGGGGGTGAAATGGTTCAAGTATCTCTGCCTGAGGTCGATGGGAAATGGTTCGGATCAAAATGAAGAAGATGAAGTGATTGAAAAGTTTCATGAAGTTGTGAGGATGCACTTTAGAGGGCCTTTGAAGCCTCCTTTCAATGAAGAAGCGAGGAAAGCTGCTGGATTTGGTCCTCAATGGTATGAACCTCTGTCTGTCAAAGATAGCAAGACTACTACTACTACAGCATTGAGTGCATGACCATGACGATTTTTCATTAGGTTTCTCCATAAGAAATGGAATGCTCATTATTCTCTTTTCGTTTTCAGGGTTTAGGGTTTAGGGTTTAGAGTTTGGCTGAGTGCAAACATGGTAAAAATGTGCAAGAGAAGTTGTTGTTGAAGAAAGAAATAGGGTGGGTGTTTTCTCTATGTTTTATCAGCAGTTTCAGAAACATTAGGTTTTAGGGTGATGATGGTAATAAATTAGTAGTCAAGGGACAAAGGTAGTTTGCAATTTGCTTGAAAATATGTGACCAAACATTTCTGTTTAGGGATTGTAATGATTTTTTTATCAACTCAAATCTCAATGAAGAAAGATGGTTCACTTATTATATGGATCAATAACTAGATTGTGTAGATCTATGATACTTAGATTTTCTATTTTATTTTTATTTTTTTACCGAGAAATAATTTGAATTGATATTAAAATACAAGGAATATAAGTACAAACAATCTAAGGCGAAAGCCAGGACAAAAACAGTAACCTACTAATTAGGTATGCAGCCTGCAACAATCACAAAAGACTTATAAACCGGCCGGAAAAAGTGAATTAATGTCTTCACTTATAAACTATGATGCTTGGATTGAATAAAAAAAATGAACCGGATTGGATTACCATTATTTAAATACAAGAGCTGAGTAGCTGGCCATTAGATTTTCTTATTGGGGTTATTAAACCCTAAACCCGACCTAAACACGTTTGGACGATGTTTCAAAGAACGATCATCAGTCGTGCCTCTATCAAACTTCCATTACAGTTCCATCAAATGGCGAATAAAATTAGCAGCGTGTGTGAATTGCAGAATAGTAATCACATTTTACCAATTTTCTATCTTCAGTATTAGGAGCTAAACTTTACCGTAGAATTCCTTTGGTGAAATTTATCAACAAGAGGGAGATGGAGCATTGCAGGTGAGAACTGTGTGGTAGAGACCTCGGAACAAATTATAATGGAAAATACATGAACCAAAAAGGACCAAACTCGGTACACTAAAAACGAAACTTTATTGATGAAAACTCGTGATTTTTTTTTCGCGCCAAGTTTGTACATTATTCCCTTTATTTGAAGGGAAGAAAATATTCAGAATCAGACGGTAGGTCATGCAAAATCTTGCACCAATTGGTACCTCAACTATTTTGCTGGCACGAAAAAAAGTTGAATTTGAAGCGACAGCAACAGTTCTGCAAACCAAGATGGCACAATAAATGCGAATGTGGCAGGCAATGGATATCCTGAGAACAAAATATTGTGATTTTCGAAATAAGTCTTCGCTTAATTTGAGGCTCTATCTCGCTTTGTCATTTACAAAAGAAGTCTTCGGATATCACTGAAGTTTGATTGTAAAGCTGAGAGGAATGAACCTGCAAAGTAGATTGGCATGTATAAGCAAGTAATCAAAAAATAAAATAGGAGCAAACAACGTTCCTTATCAGCTCATACTGCATTGAACTCTTTATCCAGTGAAGTATCTCTTAGAACGCTTAGATGGTGGCATTTTTCACTCGAGCGCAGTTTTGAATAAAGATTGTAGAATTATGTACCTCCAACTTTGCCATCGAAAACACGATGATCCGCCGATAACGTCACGTTCATTTTAGTGACAACTGCTGGCCTTTCAATTCCTAAGTGAAACAGATGTTCAGTTTATTAGCCGACTCCAAAAAAGCATGAATACTTGGACTGTAAAGTAGAATAAGCAATATCTTACCATCACTTCCAATTACTGGTTCAACAACTTTGTTGCCTCTGCCTACGGCAAGGATACTGGCCTGAAGAAGTATACATAAATTTATATGAGATATAGAATAACGAAAAGCAAGAAAAGAATTTGAAAAATAACTAAAGTTAGTGATTTAGAAAACCAAAAAGTTTACAGAACCATGTGAAACGTACCCTCGTTACTCTGTACTATTGTTCACCCAATGACAAGGTTAATAAATTGTAAGTTTATGTGAAACATGAGAGAGAGAGAGAGAGAGAGAGAGAGAGAGAGAACCTGAGGTGGATTTATAATTGCACAGAAATGATCCACTGGAAACATCCCCAAGTTTGAAATGCTGAAAAAAAAAATTGAGACATCGTTTATACCTACTGTACTTAACAAAAGAAACATGGTCAAAAGCAACTAAAATTAGAAAAACTAAGTTCACCTGAAAGTCCCTCCTTGGAATTCACTGGGCTTAAGCTTTCCAGCCCGTGCCTTCTCAGCTAGTTCCTTGACCTGACAAACAAAAAAAAAACATAAAACAAATTGAAATATGAAGTAATGACTTCATTTTTCAAATAAAATTTTTGAGAGAACAATAAAAGGATGGCCCACCCTAGACCAAGTTTGATTGTCAACTCATACATAAGAGGGGCATATCAAGCCAGAGAACATTATATTATGTAACTCATGTTCCATAACTGAGCACCGTCTTCCTCAGAAAGAGAAAAGGAAAATAACAGGAGGGAAGGAATTCAGAATGGAATAGATGAACTAAAAACAACTAAAATTACTCTAATACCTCTGAGGAGATTGCTGATATTGTTTTCTGATCTGCATTCCTCACAATTGGAGTCATCAGACCCTGTATCAAAACCCTATCATGTGAATGGGTGCTGTATAATACTTTCTGGAAAGCTAATAACCAGCATCTTACCTTTTCGGTAGCGACTGCAATTGATATATCAACAGAATCACAAAGAAAGACTTCTCCTTTTTCAGCATCCCAGTAAGCTGCCGGGAAAGGAAATGCAACTTATTAGAAGACTATTTGACAGGACCAGTTTGATTCCAAATGAATACAGATTGCATCAACAACTATTTTTCTAGCATCCCTCATGCCCACTCCCACCCCCAATAAATTATTAAATTCTACGCTCATTAAGTAATTTGTTTGAGCGAGAGTGCCTGTCCATATGTCATTACCATTTGCTTCCGGTACATTTCTCAGTGCAACAGCTACAGCCTTAATGACAATGTCATTCACTGAAACTTTAACATTATGCTGCTCTGCAATTAAGGAACCCACAGAAAGAAATGATATGCTAGATTCAAACAATGCTGAAGGGTCAAGAATAAGAAGTAAAATTCTGAAGTACTTCATACCTTTAAGGTCCTTCCTAAGAGAAAGAAGAGGATCCAGTATAACATCTGATAGACAGCAGGAACAAATTTTAGATAAGGATTACTTTGTATTAACAAGTAAAGGCTTCACTAAATAGTTGCATGACCTGAGGATAAATACAAGTGTGGTATGTTTTGTTTTGATTCCAGCAACCTACTAGCAATCACCTGCAAAACAGATTGTGAACACTTCAATAACAACTTGAGCAAAACAGGCATATTATATATTTATATTAACTTAGTAATAGCAAAACATGTTGTGAGCACAATATGCATCAATGCTAGTAGGATTTAATCCACCTTGTTATTTCCATTGACATTTCATCTATAGACTACAGGGGAATATCCCAGACAAAACCTTTGAAGAATTAGACAATACGCATACAGCTTATAAGAATATTGGAAAACCAATTCACAGGATGATACAATTACATATTGGACAACCTAGATTTTATTTTACCCCAAATAATAAATCCAATATGATCATCTTATTGTTTTGGCATGTGCTAAGTTGTACTAGTATAACAGTTGTAAGCGATACAAATGATTTCAGAAATTTCATCCTTTGGGCATGCAAATGTAAAACACGTAACAGCCCTTGTAATTCATGTTGCTTTAAGCACGGACAGCTTTAAATGATGTGCACATAATTCTTTAGTTTGACAAGTACTCATCTATTACACAGATCCTGGACGCTAGAAAAATTAGTTCAAAACTGAAAGAATAAACCTTATTTCCAAATCTACTAATCATGTCAACAAAACCTACCTTGCGAATTTGACTATTGGGAAACTCTTCAAAAGAATCTGTCTGCTTTGAAGACCTTGACTCTGGTGATGCTGGAGCAGAAATCTTTGGATGTGCTTGAGGAGAGGAAGGTGCCTTCTCTTTAGATGATGAAACTATTGAAGATCCTATTCCTGACTTGATAGCAGCTAAAACATCCCCTTTCAGTAGTGTACCATGAGCACCTGATGCCCTCAATGACGATGTATCCAATCCATGTTCTATAATCATCAACTTAGCTGCTGGACTGATCCTTTTGACACTGGTTGTTTTTACTTCTCCACTTCCATGTCTAGTATCCTGATGGATTGGTTTTTCCTCTTTGACACTTGAACCACTACTGACACCATTCTTTACAATTTCCAAATCAGCTGCATCCTCAACCTTGCCAAACAGCAAGAATTAGCATTCTTGTAAATTTGCATGAGAATTAGCATTCTCATATGTCTTAAGACACTAACATAAGTGTTTGACATCATGAATTTCATAAGTTAACTGGCAGAAAAAACTAAACTAGTTGGCTAAGTTAACTGGCAGAAAAAACTAAACTAGTTGGCTACTTAATTAATTGACAGATTTGAAGAAGCATGGTAGATGCAAATAATTCCTCAAGGACGAGTAAAAGGCAGATTATATAGTCCTACAAGCTTTTTGCACTTACTGTTACTGCAATTGGTTGGCCAACAGCCACATCCTTTGAACCTTCAGGTACAAGTATTTTAGCCAAGTATCTACAACCAACATCCATTATAATAAATCATCAAGATTACCCGAAAAAAGTTATTCATAAAAAATAATGTACACATTTTTTTTTTCAACTATTCACCACAGAAGAAAAGAAGAATGATTCTAAGAAAATCATTGAAAGGAGTAGAACCAGGATTTTTAAAGCTGCACATGGTCCCAAAACAACTAAGGGGTAAACATCGCAATAGACCTGTTGACATGTTTAATCAGCAGTAATTACCTAAATTATAGGCAAATTAGTAGCTGACTATATGGTGCATTTTAACTGTATAGTCACTTTCCTGGTCTTGCACTCAATGTTCTTTAAATATCCACCTTTCAGAAAAGAATGCACACAGCCTCTTTATCAAAAAAAAAAAAGTATTCTTCAAAACAATCTAAAACGAAAATAAAAGTCCACCACATTGCTCGTGTTCTCTTGGTTTAAATTTTACAGTTACTGTTCCGCCAACTCAACAGTAGTTTATAAAACAATGATTCCTGAATCCTATTTATCACGCTAAACACACAGCATATGTTGATAAGATAAGATATTTCATCCACACAGCCATGGTTATAAACTTATAATACATATCAACTGCATAAAAGCATGTAATAGGTATCAAATTGTTCAATGATGATCTACACAACAACTGAATAGATAATGCACTAAAGACACGGTGACATTTAACATAAGCCAAAGTTCATGTGCTCCACAACAGAAACCTCAGCATGAGTAAAGATTGTAATGTTACCCCTCTTCAAGGCATTCAAATTCAAGGGTTGCTTTGTCTGTCTCTATCTCACATAACACATCACCAACTTCTATCTGTTTGATATACGATCAAGGAAAGAAATCATGTTCATTGGTTAACTATTATAACAGATTTAGGTAAAAAATGTTCTGCTTAGCAATCAAAACCTTACATCAAATATAACTAACCTTATCTCCTTCTTTCTTTCTCCACACAGCAATGTTTCCTTGGTTCTGAACAGGAACACATGAAATGCAACCATAAGCTCTACAAGATGGAATTCAGCCTGATAATCTTAGCAGAAAGTGCAAATGAGGCTTCCTTACCATTGTTGGGGACAAAGCTGGCATTTCAACAAGAATGTGAGGAGGAAGGTCTGCTGTGCTTATCCCCACAGAACTTGTATCTTGTGCCCCATCTTTCTGATGTTGTGGTATGTCCTCTATCACCTCAGATCCACCCACAATATTAGCAGGGATGTTTTGGATATTATCTAGATCCTCGACCTTTTGAATGCAAAAAAGTTAGTGTCTACAATAACTAATTGCTTGAGTGGTAATCAAAGTAAATCTTATAACATAAAAAAAACAATTATAGTATGAATGATATAGACTAGCAGTACAAAAAGATATGAGACATTATGAAGGAGTAATAATTATTAAGCAGAAACAGCGAGTGTAGCTAAAATTTCAAATAGCAAAGAAGCAAACTTGGCATTAAATTGGCTCTTACTTTATCTGTGGCGTAAAAGTTATACAGTTTTATTTTCTCACTTTTCGAAATTAACTGGATGATATCCGGCTCCCTTTATGATATACTTTTAGGCTGGAGTTGAGTGAGACATTTCGGTGGGGAAGTTTAGAGAGTGGTGTTTCTTGCTCGAGAGGAAGAGTACAGCTTCTGAAGCAGTACACTTGTCAATTGTCGAATTAAGCCTGATAACTTTTTGAATGGTCACATAGGAAATCAGCATATTGATTTCTCTTTGTTTGAGGTTTTTTTTTTTTTTCTCTTTTTTAAATTTTTTTTATACTTCTTGTGTACTTGGGTAAACATCCTATTGAGGTTTTTCTAATAAGATGTTTTAGTTATTAAAGAAGGTTGTCAGAAAACTGACTTGGATGACATAATTATTTTCTCATGACTCCAGCTTATGTGTGTTTGTGTGTGTATGGGTGAGTGTATGTAACTGAGTATGGGTCTTCACGAAGAAGAGAAATAAGCAATCAAGGCTAAAGATTATTAGTGGTTACCGTTATTGCAATAGGTTGTCCCACAGGCACATCTTTTGAACCTTCAGGTACCAGTATCTTGGCTAGAAACCTGCAAGAGAAAGTATAAATAAATAAAAAATAAATAAGAAAACAGTGTAATAGGCATTATAAAATTCGTCAGAATCAGATGATTCAAACAGTTCTTTTTCTTCTAATAAAAGATCCTCATGGAATATAACAATGAAATAAGAAAAGATATACCAACATCAAAGATGAAAAATAATAATAACAATAAAAATATTAATAATGAATTAATGATAATTAAAAGTCAACAGAAAATTCTAGAAAGTAAACATTTCCATCGTCCGTTCCAAGAAAAATCATATGAACTGCGGAATTGAACCAGATAATGTATTACTCCAAAGCTAATGTAAAGATGCATCATTTTCATCCAAATTTGACACGATTATAATGTAGTAATACAATAAGAATAAGAATTACCCTTCTTCAAGACTTTCAAATTCAAGAGTAGCTTTGTCAGTTTCAATTTCACATAGTACATCACCCACTTCAATCTGTTAGATTTAACCAGCAGTTAGAAGACGGAATTTACTGATGACACAAACAAATAATGTTATCCTCTTTATCCTAAGAAAGATAGGATATGTTCTTCTGCATGCATATATCAGATCACATGAAACAGAACCTAGAACCTCATTTTATGAACGTTTTGCATGACTAACCTTATCTCCCTCTTTCTTCCTCCATTTAGCAATGTTACCTTGATTCTACCGAGCAAAATGGTGTTAGTAATAAACATGAGAGACATTAAACTACTAATTAGGATGTTAAGAAGTAAAAATATTCCCTGCAGGGCTTACCATTGTAGGAGACAAAGCAGGCATATCAAGGACAGCATGCAAGGGATCTGAAATAACAATCAACGTGGTGAAAATGGAAAAGTTAAGTGCAACACTAAGAACCCAAACGCCTTAAGTTTATAATATAAGAGATTTGTAACTAAATGGTAAAGCCATACCTGCAGTTGAGTAACGCTTGACACCAGTCCAAGGCTGAAAATGATAACAGCGTCAGAAAATTGTTACACATGGATAGGTATCTACTAATATACATCTCAAACACTAACCTTGAGGTTTGATAATTTATACTGAACTGCAGTGAGCATGGACAAAGATGCAGGCCTGATTAATTTCATTGTCAGTAAAATGCCAGCACACACAAACACAGAGGATAAAAGTACCACGTAAGCAAGCTATAACCCAACTAGACCTAGTTTGAATAAGTATTACTTGGGTGTATGAGAAACACAGAGAAACTTGGCATATGTTTAGATGAATCAGGAAGGATCTACGATGCCATTGTTGATTTGGCTCTAACAATGACAGTCTTGAACCACGATTTGCAGTTTTAACCTTTGATGCTAACATGCGACCCCGACATTCCTTCTTATGGTAGTGAAAACAACAATAATCAAACTAATCCTCCTCTGGTTGGAAAACGATAAGCCACTAGTCCTCAAATAAATATCAAGAACTAAATGCAGTATGAACATTTGTCATCCCATGCTAATCAATATGTATGTCACAAAACTAAGCAACCAGAAGTCAACAAACTACATACCTTAACAGAGTACTATCACCTCCCGCAGTAGAATTGTGCACACTGAAAGTTCTGCACCAGTAAGCAAGAATAGGAATCATATAACTCATCCAAGTAAAATCACTAGAACCCATTACCAATTTCATAAACAGTGACACACATTTCACTAATTAGTCATAACCAAATACTCCTACATAACAATTCTCAATATGCAATCACAAACGGTGCTCCTCTAGCTCAAAGAACCAAGCTTGACAAAACTAACGCCACTGTAACACACACCCGCCAATCCCCAACACCCCAAAACTCAAAATTCTCATCATTCCAGCTAAATTCAATCATATATCCACTAACCCACATCGAAAAATCCAATGATAGGATCAAAGACCATTCCTTTTAAGTTGATGAAATGAGCAAATGAAGCGCGGTGATCAAAAACCATACCGAGTGATTGATCTGATTGACGAGGAGAGAAGACGAGCTCTGAAGAGAGAAGGGCCGCGAGAGATCACAGGGTGTCGAAGCCGTGAGAGCGCCATGTTTATTTTTCTACACACAGAAAAAAGAAAGGCTCTTTCTTTCTTCTTTTTATATTTTGCAACTCAATGAGAAGAAAGAACAACTCGGTGAATTTGTGACTGAACCAATATTTTTGGTGGGCTGCGGAATTTGACCCCAAACAAAAAAATATAATAACGAAATGTCAGATTCGCAAGTATTGGCGAGCTAGTAGTGCCGCAACTCGCAAGTGTGCGCCTTCTTTCGACGACTTGCAATTTCATCCACCTAACCTCCTGTCCTGCCTACACTAAGCATATTTTTGCATCATTTTTAGTGATCCCCACACATTACATAACATTTTTTTTTGAACGAAAAAGTTGGGTCAAGGGGAGAGGCAGCCCCCTAAGCCCAGGCCCTGTTGAAACCACACAGAGGCCCCGAGCAATCAGCCCAACTTCTATTCAGGAGATTGACCGCCTGCGGGTATGTGGGAGTGGAAAGACTCCACAGAGTCTCGAAGTCCAGTTTGAAAATATTTGTGGACAAACTTCAAGATGTTAGTCTCCATTTTCAATTGGAATTAAGTCAAGTTCTATTTAGATGAATATTTGGTGAATATTCACATTTTGTCACTCGGAAACTGAAAATGTTGAATTATAAGAAATCAACATCATTTATCCTAATATCGTCTAATCATCTATTTTCATCAAATAAAAAATATAAAAAATTAGGCCCGGCCCGGTGCGGTGCAGTCAAATAAGGGTTGTCCGTTAAGGTCCGGCCCGGATATATATTTATTTGATTAAAGCTCGGTCTGACTCGTTGACGAGCCCTACCTATCTAAATGATCGAGAATGAAATGAAATTTGTGATTTTGTAGGGAAAAAATAGACTAAATCGTGATTCCAAAGTTTTTTTTTAAGAAGATTTGGACATTACATCATAGAGTCTTAAGGTTTCGAGAATGATGTATGAAACCAAGACCTATGATGTATGTAAGGTGGAAATTAATAATACTTCTCCACAAATGCTGGGCATGCAAGACCGCCATTCAAGTCTCTAGAGTCTTGACTCTAGAACAATTAAGTTACGCGCTCAAGTCATCTTTTAACGTACCTGACCGGCTGACCCTTCCAACGAGTTAAGAAAGTTGATCATTAACTTCTATGCTGCAACAGCAATGATCCTCGATCTATAAATAGAGACAATGCAGCCATAACCAAACCACATCAAAACCGGCAGTACGTACTTGTTATTCGATCTATTGCCTGCAATTATGGGCTTCAAAAGTACTAGCAGTACCCCATTTTTTGTATCCTTTTTCTTCCTCCTGATCTGTGTCACCCTAACTCGCTCGCATGTTCACGATCAACAAGACCCCTTCAAGTTTCTCCAACACTTGGAGGGATGCCACAAGGGTCAAAACGTAACCGGGCTGCATGAGCTCAAAACCTACCTCAACAAATTTGGCTATTACTTGAACAACAATCCTTCGGGCATCAAAAACCACAACAACAACCAAGCCAACGATGATGAATTTGACGAAACTCTAGAGGCTGCCATCAAGTCATACCAACAGAATTACCGGTTGCAAGTCACCGGAACTTTGGATACCGCCACTGTGAAACAAATGATGGTGCCGAGATGTGGCGTGCCGGATGTTGTTGTCAATGGCACAGGAAAGAAATACCACAAAATGCACAAGGGCAGTATCCACGGGGTTCGTCACTTCGTGCTATTTCCGGGGCAGTTAAAATGGCCAGCAGAGAAAACGCACTTGACATATCGGTTTGTGTCTAGTGTGCCACAAGCACAGCTCACCGCGGACACACAGAATGTGAAGTCTGTCTGTGCAAAAGCTTTCCAGAAATGGGGCCAAGTGACCCGTTTCACTTTTGAGGAAGTCCCCGCGGACTCGGCAGCTGACATTACCATTGGATTCCACAGAGGAAGGCATGGAAACGAAGCCATCGGAGACAGCTTTGATGGCCGCATGGGGACTTTCGCGCATGCTAATCCGCCTACTGGTGGAAACTTTCATTATGATGCAGATGAGAACTGGAGTGTGAATCCGGGACCTGACGGGCTGGATTTGGAGTCCGTTACGGTGCACGAAATCGGTCATCTGCTGGGGCTTGATCACAATCCAGACCTCAAGGAAGCAATCATGTATCCCTACTTTGATTATGGGAAGACAAAAAGGGAGTTGAATAGGGATGATATCAATGGTATACGTGCCTTGTACGGTTTGCAGTAATTAAGTAGCTAGCAAACACATCACTGGTACGTTAACGTTGGCATGTTGGTAAGAAGATCGAGCGAGCATGGAAGGCTTCGGATAAAAAAATAAAGATTGATACAGATCTCTATATATGTGTTCATGATTAATTAATTAATTAATTATGTAAGGCTTAATGTTTGGCATAAGGTATAAGAATCTAGGACAATAAACAAGTCCCTTAAGACATCTCCCATGGTTAGCCCTAAACTCAAACTCAAAACCTATATTTGAGTCTCCAAATGAGCACAATTCATATAGGTTTGACACCATCTCTAAGAGCATCTTTACCAATGCTAGCTATTTTTTAGCCAAATTTTAGCTAAAATAGCTAAAAAGCTATTTTGGCTAGCTAGTTATAAAACACCTCTCTCTATTATAGCTAACATTTAATATTTTATTTTAAATTTTGAATTTCAAATTGGATAACCCTAATTTTTTCAACGGCTATTTTCTTAACTTTATAATTAGTTTTTACAGTTTTGCTTGAGAGCAAAAATTGATTCATATTTTCATATTAGATCAGCATAATCATGTCAAAAAGATATGTATATATATGCAAGTAAATCATATCAAAAGATAAATATATTGATGCAAGCAAAGCATATCAATCAGAAGAGATACACATTGCTAAGTGAGATCATATACAAAAAAATATAAATTATACTGGCAAATCATATCAAAGATATATACACTGCTAAGTGAGATCATATTAAAAAAAGATATAAATTATGCAAGCAAATCATATCAAAGATATATACATTTATTTAGGAGATATGTATAGTGCCAAGAGGTTTGGCAAAGCAAACAAATTAAAGGAAGTTAATGATTCTTGTTTACTCGGAAAGATAAGTTGCTTGCTTGATGAACATGGCAAAGCAACAATATATTTTGATACACAATTATCCAAACTTCATTCACTCTAGATATCTCAATTTCTAATGCCTCCGATGGCGAGTCACTCCATAGCAAGTCGTTGGCTACGTAAAAGGTTCATAAAAAAGAACGATATTGCGGATGAAAAATATGAAGATGATTTGATTGAGCGTGTAGCTGAGGAGAGCGACACACCAGTACGTCGTGGTTCTATTAAAGGTCGGATTGTTGTTCCGCGCTATATAACTCAAGGTCATGAAAGCCTTTATCGTGACTACTTCGCTGATCCACCTATATTTTCTGAATATTATTTTCGGAGGAGGTTTCGAATGAGACGCCATCTTTTTCTTCGAATTCAAAATGCAGTGCTTAGATGTGATCCATATTTCTTGCAAAAAAGGAATGCTGCTGGAGCTCTCGGCTTGTCACCCCATCAAAAGATAACTGCTGCACTGCGAATGCTTGCATATGGAGTTCCAACAGATTATGTTGATGAATACATTCGAATCGGCGAATCCACTGCTGTAAAGAGTCTTAAAAGGTTTGTTAATTCTGTAGTTGTTATGTTTGGTGATGAGTACTTAAGATCACCAAATAATAACGACACGGCTAGATTGCTTCCATAATCTGAAGAAGCATAAAAATAAGATATAGAGTTAGTTATTCTATAAAATATATAACTTGGAATATATTACGTTGATAAAATTTATTACCCTATCGTGTTCAGTTGTACCACTCGTTCTTGTCCTTTCAATTGCAGCATATATGCCACAAAATTTGTTCACATCTAGTTGAATTCCAGACCACCGATGCATGAGAGAACCCTGATTACGTTCACACTCTAGTTCAAAAATTTTCTTAGCATAGAAGTACTCCCAAATTCTTTTCCAATAAGCAGAACCCTTTTGATCATTTCCTATTATTGGATCGAGGGTAGTATTCAGCCAGGCAGACACAAGAAGGTTGTCTTCTTGAGTGGAAAAATTCTTAGCTCTTTTAGCTTTCTTTGTGGTTCTGGGTTCACTTTGAACACCAAGTTGAGTACTTTGAATAGGGATCTGACTAGAGGTATTAGTATCTACAGATACAGGGTAAGATGCAGGGTAACTGAATGTCGAAAACAAATTATCATTACGCACTGAGCTTCCATTGAGGATATTGCCATAACTAAGAATATCCTCTCCTAAATTCATTGCATTTCGAGGAACTGGAGTAGAATCCATCTACATGTCTAGAAATTGATAATCAGAATAAGCAAACATTCAAAGAACATGTCATATTATATGTTACAACATATCATTGAGAAATTCAAGAACATGAATAAAACAAATATAAGGAGCATGCAATAGTGCATTTGTTCATGGTATTATAGTTAAAAGCATTGAATTGAAGCCATGACAACACTTTTATACAAATAAGAATTAAACAACAGAACTGAAACACCAGACCACCATATCAATCACAATCTGATCCAACATATCAATCACAATGTTCAAGAAACACATGTTTATCAATTGAATCAATAAACACATAATAAAAAGCATAAAATGGGAGCAGGGTAATCATACGACTACGGGCTATTCGACCCGATCTTCATGCTGGTTATGGTGCACCACAAACAAAACGATGCCGACAATGGAGAATAGTCCAAACAGAACCCAGATCTAATACGAAAACCTCCTTCGAACCGAGAAAAGCCCCAAAACCCTTTTGTAGGGTTTATGAATTTCACCAAAAATTTCCAAAAATTTCCATAACCCAAATCCAAGAGATTTGAAGATGAAGAACACAAAGGAGAAAGAAAGACAAGAGACGGGGAAGACGTTTACCTAGAGGTCTGGAGGTTTGGAATTTGAACGTATTTGCCCGTTGGAGGAGATAGCGAGCCTCTCAAATTTCTCTCTCCTTTCCCAGATTTGGAGAGCCTAGTAGCGAAAACTATTTTGGCGAGCATTATAGCGAGTCTGCTGCAGACGTGATTTGCCTCCTTTCCGCCTTTCACGCTCGTTAAAATAGCGTAGGAGTGAATATAGCGAGACTGGTGTAGTTGCTCTAATAGTTGGGTGGCAAACGTATATGAATTAATAATTTTTTTATTGTTTTGTCATTTTCTTCTTTCCCTTCTCTTTTTTTCCACATGGCCTTGAGCCCAGCCAAACAATTATGGGTCTCAAACTCAATTTTGGTCCGAGTTTGAGACTTGAGATAGGTTTTGCTCTAAGAAAGTCCAGGTTTGAGTCCAAAAAAATTGATCATTGGAGATGAAAAACTCCATTTTAAGACCTATATATGAGTATGACCCCTGAGTGGAGATGCCCTTATAGTTAGGGCTTGGATAGGAAAATAAAGGATTGAACTCGATCATGGCAAACCTTGGGAGCAACTAGTAATGCCTCGTTGGGATAATTAAAAAAAAAAAGTAATGCCTGCATTTTTTTTTTTAATAAAAGTAGTGCTTCCATTTAGAATTTTAGATTATGCGCATTTGCCACAGTTGATATATATTTGATGGTTGATAGCCATCTTTATTTTTTTTTTATAGAGTCATCTGTTTCAAGGTCTAATTTAGGTTGTACTACATACTTGAGTATCAAGATTATAGATACCCTGCCTCTGGCAGTTCCTTAATGAATTGTACAACTACTTTGCAAGCATTTATAGCTGCAAGAGGCCCAAATGTCCGAACCGGGTTCTCTCCTGCTTGCCTTCCTGCTAAATCTGATAACCCTCGGATGACAATCACCGGGAAGCCATTTGACAAGCTTGTCTGCCAAAACCACCGCTTTTATTACCTAATTTGTAGACAAAAATGAGGGAAGAGATTCAGCATTTGTATACTAACCATTACTACAGCCGAGCTTTCCATGTCCACGGAGGAAACTCGAAAAGTTTGAAAGAGGAAGTTCCTGTAAGCTGCATTGTCCACAAAAGTGTTGGCTGTTGAGCCCCTAAGACCAACAACTAGCTTGGGCTTCTGTGGCAGACACAAACTCGAATTCACACATTGTACCAGTTTGATTCCCTGAGGCAACAAGACACAAGTTAACACTTGGGATCACTATCAGTCAATTTTCTTGTTCATTTTCTACAAAGTATGCAGTTTGATCCGGCTAAGATATAAATACTAATGAGGCTATATCGACGTCTGACCTCCAAATGGGCAGCAACCTGAAGCCACTTTCGAGTAGTCTTTGCCCAAAGCAACGGCAGAGCAGTGTTTGGCTTCCCGGACTCAGAAAAGAACTGTTCATTACTAAATCCAATGTGTCCCAACAGGTTCTCTCCCCCTTTTGGTGCATTGTATGATTCAAAGTCTAACTGGGCGACATATTTCGGATCCCCAGTTCCATTCGGATTCTGTCAGTAAAGAATTCAATGCCATTATGAGGAAATACAAGTGGGAGCGTACTAGAATCAAATTAAAAGAGGAAATGTGATTAGACTAGACTTTACCAGCCAATCCCAGATGCCAGTGTGAGCAAACTGTTGGGGAATGGTAACATCACCAATAGACATAGAATTATTGGCATTGCCAGCTATGCCAAAATGAACAATTCCCGCAATGTCAAACAGATCCAGCATTTGCTGTGTTGCTGCAGCAGCATTCGCCTGAATGAAAAAGAGTTTTCAAGGTATAAAACATTTTGATGGCTCAACTTTTTTCTATCACCAATGAAAATTTTGTGGATTAATTGTATACCTATACATATTTGGTAACTTATACATAGTTTCCATGCTAAATGACATAATGACAAGAGCTAAATTTTGGTGCATTGGGGACAGTAGAAAAGTATGGTTTACCATTCCAACTCCACATCTCACATAGACAACTTTCTTGTCATGGATCTTTCCCACCCGGAATCGCCTACCTGCAACACAACAATACCTTTCAGATTAACTGAACTAGTGAACTATTATGCGATTCTTGTTCAAAAGGTTGGAAAGAAAGAAGCGGAGAAAACAACTGTACCGACCTGAGAGATCCAGAAAAGGATGATTTGGATTAGGCTTAAAAGCCCCAGTGTGGAAAAACTCAGCCTCTTCTGGTGGATAAACTGTGATGAGACCAACGTAAGGTCCTTTTCGGTTTATTTCTTTGATGAACTTCAAAGACCTCCTGTTTAATGGCAAAGAAAGTGAAGAAACAACTAGTAGGGTGATCAGAACCAGAGTAAGCAAGCATTCTGCAACTTGTTTTGGAGCCATGGTCGGCTGGTCGCTATGAAATAAAAGAACAAATATAATGAAGTTGGTAGGAACTACCAGTCATGAAACACTTGTATATAGAACACTTGGTGCCTTTCATTAGTATATGGATAATGCTTGGGTTCACCCCTGCATATCCACCCCCTTGTAATTAACACATTTTCAATTTAAATTTTATCGATCCAACCGTTCATATATTATAACATAATATAGAGATCACATCTGCAAAAAATCAATCAATTTGGAGATCTTTTGGTCACTCATTCATATGAAATAAATAAACGGTTAATCATAATAATAATAATTGTTGTCAGAACTGTTCATTTGTTTCATAAAATTAGATGACTGAACAATTTCAGATTCGATTGATTTTTTTGCAGAGATGATCTATAGAGGATAATTTAACATATGAACGGTTAGATTATGAAATTATAAAGTGAAAATGCATTGATTATAAGAGGTGATGAATATGCAAGTTCACTCGAGGGGTGAACCCAAAAATTGTCCTATATTAAAATGAAGTTTGCCAGGAAGGTAAGAGTGGCTAATTCTTTATATGAAACAAGTCTATAAATTGTCCCGAAACAAAATAACCAAGTCTAAGAATATATCGAGTTTTTAACTTTTTATCTACTATAACCATTTATATCATTGAAAGTCTATCGCGAAATTCAGTCTCGAATGGATTCAAACTGCATCCTATCTATCCCAGACTGGTTCAGTTAAACTTACTGATCATGCCGTGCTGTAGTTTTTAACAGTAAACTGCATCTGCATCCATCTCAAGAAGTGTAAACAAAATGAAAAATCTGATCTTTCAAATGTAAAGATCTTAAAACTTTCATTAATGTATGGTTGTTTTCAATACAATAAACAAGTAATGATCCCAGCCCCTTTACAGACCCTACAATTAGGACCTCACATAGTACAAAACTATGCCATACAAGGCATGAAGTGGGTGGAAAAACCCTTCTCACATACTAAGTTTTAGGCATCTAGAGAGAAACGGGAGCTTTGCAACTTGAAAAAGATGAATCCGCAGACTCCCCCACCTCTTTCATAAGTAAACAATTATCAGGGGCATCCTCTACAATATCATAATCTCCAAAGAATGTCGGTCAAAACCACGTGAAGATTTCACCTATTTTGAAGCCCCTCAATTGCCTTCTTCCATTGCCACGCTCTTTGTTTTGCATCCTCGAATGACAGTACCTTTTTTGGCTGTGTAATTACATGATTTGGATCAGAAAAAGTAAAAGGAAAATGCAGCCAATTAAAAACTGAGGCATTATCAACAAGACTATTAAGCATCATATTTCTTGCCGCTCCAGACTTTTACATCATAATGATCTACATAAATTAACAGCAACGAGATGCATACTGCAAAAACTGAGAAAAATTAGAGCGGGAGAGCATACCGTAACAATTTTGAATTGTGAAGGACTAGCAACTTGGACACTGAGATCATTGGAGTTGTCAGACCAAATTATATTTCCCTTCATCATCAGCTTTGCAGGATCCACATAAATCAACTTTGGCTTGTTGGTGAGAATAAGCTGCACCTTCTTGCTAGTCAGTTTTTGAATTTTCTTCACCATTGAGATCATAAGAACGGACTCACCAGGCTCAAGGAATTGTTGCCTATTAACAACAGAACTTATTATTACCCTCGAGTTCACAACAAATTTTGCACGCAAAAAGAATTTCGGTCTTTTGAAAATGAAAAATAAGTGATGCTAAGTAGGAAGCACAGGTATTGAGACAATACCATTTTGAATCAAAGGAGTCGATTGAAGCGAGCCTAGTTACATGACCAGATGCTTCAGAAGAAGATGCTGAACCAGTGTTACCCTCATTTTGTCTTGCTGCACCATCTCCGATGTGTGAAGGGTTCCATGAGTTATCACGGACATCATCACCCTCGCCTGACTGAATGTGAAAAACAGAACACAGTGTTTTCAGAAACTATCAAGGAATGCTCAAGCAAAAGAGGAATAATACAGGGAAGAGTTTGGATTTCTCTAATAAATTAAAGCAAAATTGAAGCCATACCCCCGGCTCTAAGGCAAGTTTTGGGGGGGTTTGCGCTTTCAAATTTTTCCAGTCAACACCCTTAAAGAATGGATGCATCTTCAGTGCAGCATAACCATCAGGTCCAGCACCCGGCCTCCTGCTGGGATCTAAATCCTGCAACAGTTGTGCAGTAATTGAAGGGTGCAACTACGTACTAGTCAATGCAATATCAAAAATAACTACACATTATATATATACATATATATATATATGCAATATCAAAAATAACTACACATTCTATACATATATATATATATACATACGTCAAGAATGCTAAACTCATAATAATTACAACATGCAATTCTTTTATAATATATTGATATTTGAAGCAACTATGAGAATCAAAGTGCCTAGTTTCTATGTAACCTAAAACAAAACAAAATTTTAAGAAGAATGTTATCAAGAAAACAAAAGATATTTCATACAAAGAACATCAGTATTGAAAAGAGGGAGCAAGTCCATAGCAGGATTACTGATAGAAGCTAGAAGCATAAGTTGGTAGCTTACCAATAACCGGTCAATAAGGTCTTTAGCTTCCTCTGAAAAATAATTTGGAAACCTAATATCTCTTGCTATAATTCTTTGAAAAATAAGCCACTCGCTTGCATCTTTGAAAGGAGATGTTCCTGAAAGCATTTGGTACAAGGTGCAGCCAAGTGCCCAGAGGTCATTTCTGTGTTGATATGTTCAAATGAGAAGAAAAGAATGTTATCCTACATAGGTCATATACCATCGAGAGCAGACATAATGAACAGAGAAAAAAGAAAGAAAAGACAAACCAAGTTAAAAGATCTACAAGTTTTACGCTAATTTAAGATTTCATACAGGCCTTGGTGACTCAACATAAATCCCTTACCCAAAAGTTGCCGGAGAAGAATTCAGGACTTCTGGAGGAACATATGCAGCTGTCCCGACAAATGTGCAAGCCTTATCATCTACAGACGATATCAACCTATCAATTTCATCATATTACTCAAACACAAAATCATGCAGCCTCCACAAAATTTAAATTGTAATACCTGATGCTGCATTTGGAAGGACTGTAATACGGCTATCCTGCATAGGCTTTACACTCCCAAAATCAGCAACCTTGATATTACCCTCTGATGTAAGTAGCAAGTTCTCTGGCTGCCATTTGAAAGTCTATTAGCATATTCATAACTACAAATGACCTTCAATTGCACAAGTATATTCTTAAGAAAATACCTTTATATCTCTATGTATCAATCCCATACTGTGTATATATTCAAGTGCGTCTACAACTTCTGCTGCATAGAAGCGAGCTTCGTCCTCAGACAGACGACCTTTCTGCACACAATTTAACGAAATGAGGGATACAGTAGGACAATCAGGAGGGACAAAGAACCATGAACTAGAAGTATCCTAATAACGAAGAAATTTTTTAACACTTTACTTTGGCATGTTCTAACTTCTTATTTAGAGAACTTGGGAAATCATATTTGGAGCTCAAAAAAGACATGATAAGTTGTGCAAAGGGTCAACATAGAAAACCAGAAAGGTAATGAAATTTAAAGAACAAAACAGAATATACAATATAGTGGTATACTGCACTACTAGCATGAAGTTGAGTGTGAAAAGGATATCATAAAATGAATTTTTCTCATGGAAAAATTAGATGCAGAGATAATTCCACAGTAAGTTGAAAAGTGTAAGCGATCAACTGATCAAGGTTAAAGCTTACCCTAGTTATTTGATCAAAAAGTTCTCCACCTTCACAGGATTCAAGTGCCATATCTTCAAAGAAAATTAAGGAGACAAGTGTCAATGAGATTTCAGAATGGCACACAAGCAACAGAAGGAAAAAAGACTAAACTACAAGGAAATAAATGAATCTGAAACAAGTGCATAGAGACTTAAAAGTGGTTACAGCTAAGAATACCTACACAGTGAAAAGGAATCCTGAAATGTAAAAAAAAGTCGCACAACGCCTGGATGATCCAGCTGATCAAGAACAATACGTTCCAGCTTCACATAAGCTGTTTTATTTTCTTTGGTGATGAACTTTTTGTCCATGATCTTTAATGCATAGACAATTCCCGAATCCTTCTTCCTTGCTCTCACAACCTGAAATTTATGGAAATAACAGACATATAAGAACCCTACAAATTTGAGCATTGTAAATAGTCCAGCAACCTCATGCAGGGTATGAGAAATAAATTTGAAAGATGTTCACTAAAACAGCAACCACGTAACATTTTCTTTTTAAGAGTCAGAAATCTCGTGTGGAAGTGCCGCTCATTGAAACCAAGATATGGTACTGCGTTTGCACATTGGTTTTCATCATCCTCCCATTCATTCATATAACTCACAAAAAAAAAAAAAAAAAGAGGCAGGCAGAACAATCATCAGAAGGGGAAAAAGGAAGAATGACATTAAAACCTCAAGGTATATGCTCGTGTCACTGATAGAGAGAGAAGTATGAGGGAGTGAGAGGAGCTGTACGAAATAAACTAAATAGTAAAAGAAAATGCATTCTACATAGAATGATGAACACAATCTACATTTTTATTTGTAATACAAAATGCTTAATTTGTGTCAGTTTCAAGCACCAAACTAATCAAACAAATTAACTGAAATATCACAACTGTAACATCCTTTCAGGTCCTCATCGGAAAAAAAAAAACAGCCTTTCAGGTCATCTCACTACCAGTAGTACCAGACATACCAGCATGATAACATATTGGCTAGATTGTGTCTTTAATTTACTGTAAGCTCAGACCAAGCAAATGCAGGTTGGGAGCTCTATCCCAACTCAAATATCCTTACCTAAAGACAAGTAGTAAAAGATATAACTGTTTGGGCAAACATTAACCAACAGCAAGACCTCCCCTCAAACCAGACGTTACATGGGTTTTAACAGTTAATACAATCTAGAAGTGCATATAACTATATAAATATGCCATTAACACACAATGAATTCATGCAACATGCAACCAATTAATTTACAAACCAATTACACAATTCGATCACATAACTACCAAACCATACCATGCCTATACCAAAGCCACAATAGAACCCAGATGACAAAACACCAGATTAACAAATCAGAACAATAAGAATTCAGCATAATTCCAAAATGAAACTCAATAAAGAACGGACCTTTGAATAGGAACCAACGCCATAGATCTTGCCCAATTCAAAGTCTTGGATGGTGAAATTCTCTTGGGGAGCCCTGAAAGCAAAGCTCTTGGATTTCTGAACGTTACTATTACTATTAGCACCACCACCATTAGAGGCAGAATTCCCCTGAATCTTCAACTTAGCATCAAAATCTTTCTCCATTGCCAACATATCTATCTCTCTCACACAATTCGTCTACATAGTAGCATCACTTTCTATCTCTACAAACCCACTTTCTCTCTCCTTGGGAGGAGAGCAAGGACTATCAATTGAATGGGGAAGAGCCCCTTCTCTCTTTTCCTCTGAAAAAAAAAAAGAAAAAGGTGAAGAATTGGATTCCTTATTGTGAAATGTGGGTTAATGGGTATGTGTGTATATTTCTGAGGAGGTGAGCAGCTTTAGCTTTGGTGGTTCCAATTTCAAAACCCTAGAAAGTAGAGAGGAATTGGATTATTGAGGAATTGGGTAATTGGGAAAGGGAGAGAGAGAGAGAGAGAGAGAGAGAGAGAGTTATATTAGTTTTTTGTATGGAGGAGAGGGAGGTATGGGGATGGAAGAAGAAAAGGAGAAGTGGGCACATGCCACATGGGGATTCAATGATGAATAGATGAATGGATGGATCTGAGTCCCAATTCAATTCAAGGCCTAAAAAAGGAAATTGGATGCGATGCATATGCTAATGCTGGTTAGGATTCTAAGCTTTTTAGGCCTTTCATGGGGGATATATGAAAGGATCATTCCAATTTCCATTTGGTCTTTTTTCTCTAGAGTTTAGACTCTAGCTTCCAAAGTTTTTGGTCTTTTTTCTCCTCAACTTCCAAGGTTTCAATTCAAGCCAGATGGTAATAGTTGTCTAGTATTCTACTAGTAAGTTGGCTCTACCAGTTTGTAGTGTGATTTAAAACTTTAGTCGTCATTGCACCACCTTATCATAACATCATGAACACCACATAATAAGACGAGTCGAGATTAAGGAGCATGCACGTCAGTTTGTTTTACTTGTTTACTTCCCGTTGCAATAGTCATTATCAACAATTCGTCGAACACTTTACCCGGTCTATTTTGCAATTTGCACCCTTTGTAGAATAATCCATTTCTGTGGTTACAAGAAGTCGCACTTTTGATGCAGCGTCTTTTGGCCACACCATTTTGGTTGTAACTTGTAAGTTAGCTACTGACTTCATGCAAACAGCTGAAAAATGAAAATGCAATAATGTTTTTGCAGTAAATGTTAAGCTGTCCATGCAAGACTGATGAGCTTGTGATGGCATGGTCCTGCTGCTGCTTCCGATTCTCTTCTAAGATAAGAGCTGTCGGAAGTAAATAGTGATGCAGTAATACAAATTCAAATGTAAAAGGTTAAAAGGTAATAATTGGAATGGCATTCGCATGGAGTTGTAGCTTGTAATGAATACTAACAAAACTGAATCCTAAATGGTACTATTAGCAGCTATAGCAGGATAGAAAATACTGCAACAGAAAAGAAAATTGCAAAAAAAATTCCCTACAAGTCGCCTGCAGCAGAACCACGACTGTCATTCAACAACAGAGAGCTTTGTCTAAAACTTGCTATAGCATTCTTTGATTTCATGACCACTCAATCTTCTTCGTTGCCTGGACCATGGCCGTTTTGTTGGTTTTCCTCCTCAACACCTCCACCATCCCCATAATGAACCCATGGTAACACCGACTCAAACAAGACCGCTAATGGATTTCGATTTGCAACATCACGGGGAGCATGGCCACCCTCATTTGGATTGCCAAGATGTTGCTCATTATGCACAACGTCCTCCATCCTTGCGTTGGCCATAAAATGTTGCAAATTTTCAGGTGGGGCAGCAGGCAATGTATAAGAGAAATCTGAAACCAACAAGTGGGAATACCTATATAAAACAAAGAGCAGGCGGTCAGTCATTCTCCCAAATACACAACAATCCCAACTTCAGGCACATAGAAACTTTTTAAGTTGATGCAAAAATATTTATTAAACTAATACTTAAAATAGAAAAGGTGTAGCTGAAGTGCAACAATGTGATCGCATACTTACTCATTTTTGTCAGATGAGAATGCTTCTTTTCTCACACATGCCCAATCATTCTTTTCGCTACTATTCTGTCTTAGAGTCTCGATCACCAGCTGTGCTGCATCCCGCAGCAATTTCTGCAATTCTGGAAGCCTCCATATAATATGATTACTCTCAACATATATGTTTATAAGGTGATCCAAGGATGGGATTCCTACTTGATCTGCTTGGAAAAATGCATTTTTGAGTATATCCGTCCACACTCGTTCCTTCAAAGGTACCTTCGCCACTAGTTTCTTGAGGACCGTGGGGTGAAGCATCAATGCCTGCTTCATAAGATCAGTTGAAGTAGCCTTAGTGGTTTCCATACCTGAACCTTTTGAAGATTCCTCTTTCTCAAGATACAATCGGCAAATGGCAAGGGAATATGAAAAATTTGGAAACAACCATAAGGTGTTATCACTTTTATATTCTTCAGAGAACCGTTCTAGCCATGCATACTCCTCTGCCCTCAAAGAAAAATAGTCAATACAGAACATGGCCCCCATTGGATCATCAGTATCTAGTGAAAGTAAAAACTTGCAAACTTCTAAAGCAGATCGATGACAGCCACGCCTATCCATACTTTTCATGTGAGTAAAAAGTGCAATAAACAGAGGTTTGTTTGCCTCGTGGCTGTATTTCACTTGGCAATCACCCTTAAAGGGAGTGAACATTGGAGACCATGCACATTCCAAAGCATATAAGCACTTAGAGATAGCATCTGCAGACATTTGATGCTCACCCACAAACTTAAAATACTCTGCCATGGTTAATAGTGAATCCAAATGATAAGGATAGTATAATAAAACACTTGCAATGGCATTGAGATCATGTATAGCTTTGGCAGATTCAAATGCACTCTGAGCTTGACGGTAGGCTGACGAATATGTATATCTGCACATAAGAGAAACCAAGAATATGATGCATGCCAAACCAAAAGTATAGGGGATCAAATATCAAAAATCATGATAATACTGCTGGTGAGTCGTGAGCATATTTTGACAAACTCTAATCTGTGAAAACCAACAGAATGGAAAACGAAATCTGAAAGAATGAAAGAAAGAAAGCAACCACGAAGATCAAAGTTGAAGTAAGAGTTCGCTCTCACCCTTGGGATTGTTGCTCAACCAAATACTATGACAGAATACCAAGGTGGGATCTTAAAACACTGCTATCATTGCTTACACTGCAGGACTCGACAGTTGACCCAATAGCTGGATCATTATTATATGGAACCAATGATATTTTTGTGAAGAGTGTGTTCCTTATCAGTTAGCATTGTGTCACTTAACACAAGAATTAGCCAGTTTGATATTGTACAAGGTTCTGCATATAAGTATCACCAAAATTGCATCTGATTATACTTTTCAATTGCAAAGGCAAAACATATTTGTGATAATACAGGTTCAAACTTCCAGTCACATTAGGGTTTTATATTCAAGTACTTTATTTGATGAGACTCCACATTTACAAAAATATGATTGGCAAACAATTAAACCCCATTAAACTACGCATACTTCCATGTGCAGCTATTTTCTACCACAATCAATATAGGTCCAACAAAGTATGGTTGTACTACCTACTTGAGAACTCTTTCTTGACGATGGCAAACAATTATCTACACAGAGCTTAAGCCTACTGCAGTAGCATCAAGTAACGTTTTCCTACTTGCAGAAAAATCGAGATAACTAACGAGTCATGCACCTATTTCAAAAGACAATACTAAGCAACAGACAATGCTCTTACCGATAATCAAAGTATCCATTGGGAGAATTAAGATGTTCCATGTTCATAGAGCCATCCCAGCGAGGCCAATGCTCCGATGGAGTGACAAGGAAAGACTTCCTATGAACTCCACCACGTCTTCCACCACGCACCATTCTAGAACTACCACTCTGTTGATTCTTCTCAAAAGACTTCACCACCTTAGACCCAAAGATTCTTCGCATTTCGTTGTCGGCATTCAAGTACTTGGGATCCACTTGTAATATGAAGGGTACATAGTTTTCATATGAATGCTTAGCCACAACACCACTAGCTCTCGTCTCGGCTTGTCTTTCATGGGCATTCGAATAGAATTCTTCAAGAAACTCATCCTCTGACTTTTCGACTTTCGGTGTAGTTGAAGAAGAAGGGCCCTCTTTGCCTTTCTTCTTTTTCTTCTTCTTAAATTTTTGACTGGATGTTGAAACTACATCAGCATTAGGTTTCAGCTCAGGCACCACAGTCAAGGGTTCATCAACAGTTTCTGACTCATCCTCCTCCTCCTGCACCCACCCAAAAATCACAACTAAAATCCCAAACAACCCTTCTACAGAATCCAATAGCAACCCAACAATAGCTTAATCTCAGACTAAAAATAAAGAAATTTAATCTTGAATTCCGTTTCAATTTCTTAAACCCACCTTAATAAGTCTCATTTAACTTGAATACGAAATTACAACTAATTACTAAGCATCTATACTAACCCTTGTACAGAATAAATAGCAACCCAACAATAGCTTAATCATGCAGACTATTAGAGTAAAAAGTAAGGAAATTTAAACCCTAAATTGAAAAATAAAATGTAGAAAAATTGAACCTGGTGGTCGTCATCGTCGTTGAGGAGGTCGAAAGGGTTGATCTTAGCTTTGGCGTTGAGCTGGCGGTCGTCGTCTTCTTCTTCTTGTTCGTGGTCTGATTCTAGCTGTCGTTCTTCTTCTTCTTGTTCCTTCAAGACTTTCTTCAGCAATCGAACCGACATGGCTACACAGTAACCTAAATTCTGCTAAGGTTCTAAACTTCTAATCGAATCAGCTTTAGAGCTTCACACCCAAATAATAAGTACCAATTCTTTCTTTTTATCTTTTGGTTATAATACGACTTCACTCAATTGGTTGTTTCGGCCAATTTGCCACGTCATATATTTTTTTTATTTATTTGAGAGAATAAAAGACGACTATTAATATTTGGAAAATACTTAGGTCCGACCAAATGTCCGAACTCTCTTTTATTTTCATATGTTCGACAGTCTAATTTCATGATCTGAACCGTTCATATCTTGCAGACATGATCTTTAATGTTAATTTAAAAGATGAACGGTTCAATTCATGGAACTAGACTGCCGAACGCATGTAAATAAAAGAGAGTTCGATTCAAATAGGTTCGGACCTACCTAAGTTTTTTTCTTAATACTTTCAATGTCATACGAGCATGTGATTGGTTTCCTCAAGCATTTTTCTCGGGACTTGTGCATTTGAAAAATTTCATATGTGTTTCAGGATATCATTATTGTGTGCCTTGTCAAACTAGGACTTTAGAATATGTTTATCCTTCTAGGATATGGATTGTATTTAGAATAGATTTCCTACATCAATACAGATTGTATCTTGTACTCCTCTATATGTAGAGGCCCTTATTCATTAATGAAATACATCTTATTCTCTGCTCATTCTCTTTGTTATTTACGTTTCCCTTAAACAATATGTTGTTTTTTCAAGGTAAAAATAATTTCATTCAAAACAACTAGAAATCATGTATCGGGGAGGGAGGAGACTGAGAACCAAAATCCCAAGAGAACCAACATTTACAGACATCATGAGCCAAAAAAGCTCAAACTCTAACCAACAATAAACGTCCATTTTTGCTAACTACTGTGTCACAAAGGTTCCAAACCACGTGCAAAGGCGGCTCACTATCATATTAACAACAATAGAAGACCGATGAAAAGACAATTAGTTAATCCTCAAAAATAACGACATAGTCGTGACACAACAGTAGAACCAACACCGAGGCCCAGACTAAGGCCCCAACAACTAGAAAACTACCTGAATGACTAATCCAAAAACCCTAACGCAATAGGATAGAAACTTATTAAAATAACCAACAAAAAATAAAGAAAACACTAACTAAACTAAAAACTCTTACATCGCTACTATTTTCGACGATCGGACACACGATCTAGGCATACAGATCCGAATGGATCGCAACTAATCGAGTCACCGACCACCCAACAAGTTTGTCGAAGATAGCCAACAACGCCATAGAAGGACGAAGAGCACCTTCACGATCAAAAATCTTGAAAAAGAAAACTTTGGGGACAGAAGAAAGAATAGAAAAGAGAAGAAACTAAGAACGGTATGTGGCCCGTCTGACAATGCAAAGAGGCACTACCAGACGAGAAGTAAGGAGGAGAGGGAGACGATTTCTAGGATTTTTTTCTTTTGGGCAGCAACTTAGGAGAAAGTATCCAATTTCATATATGTTGTTTTTCCTTAAAAATTGTGGACTACACCAAAGAAATTTTTCTTCGATTTGGCCTGTGAACCACACAACACATCAAAATCCGACTTTTGGTGCAATCAACATTGTTATCTGTTCAAGATTGACTTATAATGATTAGAGTAAGTTTTTCAATGTGAGAAATTTCAACAATACTCATAATTTACGTAGACGGACCAAAAAAAGCCATCCAATTTATTCTTAAAATTAATTTCTAGCTCACATATGATATATATTGGGACATCCTAAAACCTAGCTATGACAACACTTCAATTCCATCGGGGACTTTTGCTATCCATAAACTTTGTTAACCTATGAGAATAATTAAAAAAGGTTGTAACACTTCAATGGAAATAGAAGATGCTAAGAGCTTAAAATATTATGACAAGCTAGCAAAAAAATATTCAAGGCGTTTTACCATTTGCATTAGCATGCCGAAAGCAAAAAGAAGCTGATGGAGCAGAAATGAAAATTAATTAAAAAGAAAACATTACCAGCTCTCTTGCATGTGGACTATGCTTTTCATGAAGTGCTTTCTGCGGGTGCTCAGCCATTGAAGCTGTGATGCATGCAGGTAATTTATATATATATATATATGGTTACAGCTTAGTTTGCTTTTTCTGGGGCAGATTATAGATCGACTAAATAAGCAAAGAGTCGAGGGGGGGCCGGGGACCAATTGTAGAGAAGATAGGGCAGATTATATATATATAGTGTGTAATTGATGGAGTGCCAAGTGAGGAATATCATTGCTCACAGCCTCACGTACACCACACCATATATTTTTTTTTTTTTTTTTTTTTTTGAGCAATGAGAACTTTCATAAAACTGCACAAAGGCAGAGCAACAGAACAGAAACACCAGCAGACCTAAGAACATTCAAGAGAAATACAACCCATAAAAAGAAATTTAAAACGAAGGCGGAGCAGGCAAGCCATATATAAGCTACAAAGTAATTAACATCATTCATCATTGCAAACACCATATATATATGGCAACCATGCATCTCATAATTTCATGTTTTTTTTATGGCATAATTTTGGTTAATTTGCATACTGTCCATCCCTTTTCATCATGGATGATGACTTAATTAGTACTCGAGCACGCGCTAATTCTTGCATGTTGCAAGTTGTCTTCGTGTCTTGTCATTTCATACTTCATGTAAAATATATACTAACTACCTAATTAATCATAACTCGACTCGTCTAATTATCATGTTAAATGATCCGATATGAGCCTAATGCACAACAAGTGGAATCCATTACACTTAATTAATTTCACACCTAAGTTTAAGCCAAGGGTCATATATATGAATGTAGATTTTTCATTTTCGTGTAGATTCTCATTCACATGCCTTTTTGGATCGTTTAAAGCAAAAATACCTTGAAAATATACAATTTTTTTCTTCTAGACGAAGAACATAATGTACAAATTAAAATTAATTTACCCGTATCTTAAATTATTGAATAACGTCACTCTTTGAGATAAAGGCTATGAGTTTACACCTTATATAAAATCATGAATTTGTGCATGCAAAGCTGCCAAATTACAACATCTTTTAAGAGAGTAAAGGTGCATATATTACTCGCGTGGATATTTTATAGAAATTAATTCAATATTATGAGGATGCTTATTGCTGTACTGGTGGTGATTTTGTTCATGAACCACCTGTCTTGTTTTTCTTCTTCTTCTTCTTCTTCTTCTTCTCGATCTTCTTCTTTGGAACATCGTAACGGTAATGATGAACACCATGAAGATAAAGTAGTAGTTCATGTAAACTGGGAGTGCTTCGAAAATTTTTCCCTCTTGTGTTTTGAGGAGTATTTAACACATCATGAGAATGTGGCATCGTGCTTAAGTGATGCCAGGAAACACTGTTCTCATAATGTTCATCTATGACATGGTATATGCATGCATGTCCCAAAATTTTTACCTGGTATTTATAAACCAAATGTGTAATTAAATGGCCAAACATATATATATATATATATATATATATATATATATAGTTGGCAAATAAAACCCAGCTGCTCCTCTCTCACACATATATGTCTATGTTCATTTGTATTGAAGAGCTAGCTAGCAATGCAGCCATTCTCAATTAATGAAATACTAAAAATTCCAATATTTATTTATCTAGGAATCCTCTTACATCATCAGTCAAAGTTAAAATTTGGCTAGTTTTGAAGCAATTTACAACTCCAACAGACTGTCTAAAAGTAAAGTGAAATTTAACTTTTAAGTAGCTAATCATATGTCAGTTTTTCATCATTTAGCTAATTAAAATGGTTACCACGTACTGTTGGAGATGCTATGTAATAGACTAATAGTTGTTTCAATTATGTTTATATGATTATATGCTCTAGATACCATAACATCAAAAATTCAACATACCCTTAACTAACGGATTAAATTCAATCATCCGTTCTAATTTAATATGTTAAATTAAAAAAGGAGGCTTTTTTTTCACCACACAAAACGTGTAAATGTTGTCGATTAGTTTCTTTAAATTAAGGTTTGTAAGGCTCAACTTCATGTCCGTATCACTATTAAAAAAAAAAAATACACCGATAGGTCGAATTTAGACCTCGAGAAGTAAGAAATCATACAACAACTGGTTGTTTTTTAGTCGAATTCAAGACCTCACACTAAAATAAACAAAAGACATGGTTGTTCCATTAACGTAGCAATTATGTCACCTCCCACTGTTTGTAAGTCTCTGTATCAGTCACACCCCTTTTAAGTGAGTGGTGATAGTTGCTAAAAAAGTATAACGGGAGAAATAACAACGTAAAATCTCAACTTATTAAGGGGGGTGTATTGTATTTAGATTTATGAGGACTTTTTTTAAGTGATGGATTTAAAAAGAATTTATGGATTTACAAAGTCTATGGAATTAAAATCGTTAGATTTATCAAATCTTTAAAATTCTATAGATTTTAAAACATACACTTGTATGGACTTGTAAAGATTCTCGTAGAATTAGATAAATTTTTATACTCCTCATTTTATCGACGAAAATACCTGATAAAAGCCCAATAAATAAATAAATTGCTTAGCATGAAAACTTTCTAACTTCAAAGTTTCATATATACCAAAATAGGAAAAAAAAAAAAATCTCATCAAGAACAGATCATGGAGTAGAGGAAAGAAGCCGCTCATATTCATGAAAGATCAATTACTTGCGATAATTACCACCAGACTTATTTTTTTCCCTCTATTTCATTTCATGCTTTTAGTTTCTAGATTTATAAGTACATTACGTTATAGAAATTGAAGCGTTAGATTTTTTTTTGGACTCTAAAAAAAATTTAGTTTTTTTTATTCGTTTCGTTTGGTAATAGAAAAATATTAGATCGAGAAAAATAAATTTAAGAGAAATGTGAGTTTGAAAAAAAAAAACATGTCTTGCGACATTTTTATTTGTTACTTGTCATAAAAGTTTATGGGTAACGTCTATTTCTTGTGTTGTATGTGATTACGTCCTTAAATAATATGTGTGTGTGTGTGTGTGTGTGTGTGTGAAAGCGAGAAATGACAAAACATAAATGAAGAAGAAGATGAGAGAGAGAGAGAGAGAGAGAGAGAGAGAGAGAGGTGATCATAGAAGAACAAGAACAAGATGAAATAGAAAAATGAAATAATAAAAAGAATAAAATTTTAAATCCATGGAAATCTCTAGGCTGGAGGTTGGATTGTTAAAAACTTTTTGTCTTTACAATTAACACTAGACAATCCACACAATTCCATCATTTAATGAATTCTTTATAATTCCTTGATTTTTCGAATACACCTAAACTTTTACAGACTCATAAAAAGTCATTAAAAATCTAAATTGAATACACCCAGACTTGTAGAGATTTTTTAACAATCCTAATTGAATACCACTAGACTTCTGAATTCCACAACAATCTTTAAAACATCATAGAAATCCAAATACAATACACCCCCTTAAAGATTTAAGTTGTTAAAAGACCATACGTTTTCAATAAAGATGGTTTTTATTTTATTTTTCAGTAACCCTTGGATGTTTTTCTTAGCAGATTCTAATGGATTTGACATGATTAGTACCTGTGCTAGTGATCATTTCGAAGAATCTAGCTGACCCACCAAGCAGAAAGATGAAAGAATCAATACATATTTTCTTGAATTTCTTCTACTTTCGAGTAGCATTGGCCTCTTTTACAAATAGAAACTAGGACTATAAAAACAGGCCTCTATTCCTCTGTTAGTGATGCGCTTAATCCCAAATGGCTACTAATAACTTGAAGAACGCAGTGATAGCATTTCTAGCTCCCCTTCCCTCCATTCTCTTCTACCTCACATTCCTCCACAACCAAACCAGTAGTGCTGAGACTCTCTCTCCTATTTGGGCATGGTGCAATCACCACCCACTTCTGTTAGCCAATGCCCTCTTCTTCTTCAACGTCAATGTCCTCTTCTGGGTCATCAGCCAAGTCCTATCTAGCCACTGGGTACGTCAATTTTCATTAAAAATCTGATCTTTTCAGCTCTCACTTCCAATGGAATTGTTTATCTGATTTGGGTTTTTGGTGCAGATGATCGATTTGTATTGGACGGTGATTCCCGTAATGCTTGTTCACTACTACCGGACTCACCCTCTGGCTGATTATAACTGGTGGCGGTCGACGATCGCGGTCTTGGTGACTTGGGTTTGGAGCATCAGGCTCACCCACAACTATTTTAGGCGGGAAAATTGGCAATGGGGAGCCAGAGAGGATTGGCGGTTCACCGATATGAACTCACAGTACGGCAAGCAGTGGTGGTGGATTTCCTTCTTCGCCGTCTATCTCTCTCAGCAGGTAATGGTAGCTCTGAATTTGAAGTAGTTCAAGTGTTTGATAAAATGCCTCAATGAGCTTGAAAGGTAGTGAAATGGCTGCTTACTGTTTTTTGGTGGTTGTTTTTAATGTTTGTAGGTTTTTCTTATTGGAATATGCCTTCCGTTGTATGCGATCCACTCAGTTAATGTGCCACTCAACATATGGGATTTTGTTGCCATCATTGTCTGCATTTCTGGTATTGTTTTTGCATACTATGCCGATACGCAACTCCATGATTTTGTGAGTAGAAACAACAAGGCTAAAGAGGCTGGAAAGCCAGTTGTGCCCAATCTTGATGAGGGGTTGTGGCGTTATTCGCGACATCCCAACTATTTTGGAGAGCAGTTGTGGTGGTGGGGAATAGTTATATTTGCATGGAACCTGGGACAGGGATGGACCTTTGTTGGGTCTTTTGTCAATACAATGTGTTTGGCTTATGTGACAACGCTTGTGGAGAGGCGAATGCTGAAGCAAGATTTCAGAGCAGAAGCATACAGGCAGTATCAGAAGACAACCTCAGTGTGGATCCCTTGGTTCAAGTCATCTCCAACTGGAGGAAAAGATAAGAAAGCTTAATTTGATATTTCTGTAAGTGTTATGCTTTTTTAACTGTTTTATCCGTTCCATATATCTCATTTCTTGTCTTATAATGCCCTACGTCCGGCAATTGTCATCAATTCTTATTTATTTGGAAAAGGTGAATGCAATTTGGAATTTATTTGTGCATACCTCAACATATGTTGTAAGAAATTGTTCTTGGAGAATATGTATTTCCATAAGATTCTGGCTTCTTTCTTAAACTTGGTTGCGTTACGAAGAACTTAACTTAACATAGAAATCTATACTTTAATATTTGACTGTTTGTATATGACAAAACATATTTTCTTGTCAATCCTCTGATGGTTGTTTGATGAGTTCTGTAAAACACGATGCATTCCAATACAGAATTGGATGCAGGTGGAGTCCACTGCTTCACTCGGCGTAATGGAACCCAGAAGAAATAGATTAGAAAAGAAAAGCAGTTATATAGAAACTACGGAACTGGCATATCATTTACCTTCTTCTGTGAAACTTTAGAACATGGAGATTGGGGTCATAAGGTACATGTGTAGGGCATCTTAGAACTTTAACAGTGCTGACTATCAATCTTCATCCTTCTCTAGAGAATGTTGGATGGAACATTGTGTCTTATAGTTATTCTACTCAATCTAAGACACTCAAGTAATGGAATATTACATACAGAAGTGGGATCCGCTTGACCCATTGTTACCTATTTTAGCTTTCTATTTTCAAATACACATGCTTGACCTCTCATGCACAGCTATCTGTTAGCGTTGTCAGTGTACTTTTAAAACAGTTAAAGGAACCATTTTAACCTTAAGAATCCCACTGATGTGTCTGCTGCAAAAGAAGATGTGTGGTCCTCCTGGCATGTGTTTCGCTACCGGAGTAGTGGGAAATTATGGTAATGGACTGTGGTCTTCCTTCAGAAAACTCTAAGTTGTATGAGAAAATATGACAGAGCATCTGAGCGTCGTAACATTAGAAGCATTGTTCAAGTGTGAACTCTGTTGAAAAGGGGATGGTGAAAATCACTCCCCTTCTTTTAAAGACAGAACCTTTGAGTAAGTTACATACCAAGAAAATGTTTTACAGTTCGGTGATTCAATGAGGTTAGGCTTCTTGTTACCCTTGGAATAGTCTAGCATTCAACCTTCTCAGAGTGTAGGGCTAACTTATTTCTCCATTTCCTGTAGAGATGGAACAATGGTTGCACAGTGTTGGTGGCTTAAATGTTTATATTGCAAAGATATGATTTGAGGAATAAAGGATGTTGGAAGAGTGACCAGAATTCCAGAAACTTGCGACTTATTGTAAGAAATGCATGGAAACTGCCTTATATATTAGATTGACCGGTTATATTCTTAGTTTCTTACCTTTCCCAACTATTTATATATGAAATCTTGTGCAATCAAATTAGCGACCACGAGAGTTAACATGGTATAAAACCTGCATTTACAGTATTGAATTTTGTGTATCAACAGAAGGGCGCAATGTTGTAGTTTGGTGATGAGTATTGCAGCCTGTCATGCGGGTGACCTGGGTTTGATCCCTGACAACGGGTCTTTCTATGTTTACGAAGATACATAACACCACCATTTTGCATCTTGTTTCCTTTAGGTTCATTTTTCTTTTTCTTTTTTAATATGCATATCATGACAGACAGATACAAGATCATAGATAATGTTTTACAAGACCCCACATGAGTTGAAAGGTGTACATAAATTCCTCCCTGTGCTACTGTTCAACATCATTGCAACCAGTCATGATAACCATCTCATAATTACATGTTTGGCATTAAGTAGCTGGTTTTTATTTGCATATTGCACGCCCCATATGATTAATGATTGCTTAATTACTCAAACAGGCGTGGTCAGAATTCAAATTCAATTACCATTTAGAAGTTAGAACTTGTGGCAGACACATTTACCTTGTACTATGAAAGATAAAAACGTTCACTACATAACCATTTTGGCTTGATTTACCTTCTTTCATTAAGTTGAACGAACTCTGACCATGCGTGTTGTATCAAACCTCTTGTTTGATTAATAAAAGAGTAATGTTAAATTTACTTACTACATTGTTGATCACATCTTTCACATAGGTAGACTCACTTACATGAAGGATTCTTGTGTGCTCCTGGAGTATGTGCTCTGTAAGCACGTGTAAGACACGCACATCAGTATTTAAATGAGATAGGCCAATCACAGCCGCAGGCTGCATCCCACCCTCCCTTTATAAACTAACGGCAACAGTTGTTGACGGAGAACAAAAAACATCAAATAAGTAGATTGGAGCCCAGCGGTAAGTAAAAACAATCAAGTTGTACTGAAAAAAGGGTGCATCTTTATCTTCTTCATTTCTTCGTCTCTCTACTCTATCCTCGACTACCAGAAGATAACAGACACCTCAACAATACTGGGACAACAATACAGCGGCAAGGGAAGAGGCGCAGCAGAGGAGCCGGAGCTGATGGGGCCGTGGTCTCGGATCGACGGCGCTGGCTTGGTTGGGCTGGAATTGCTGGAGACCGGAGAGAGGTGGTGATCGGAGCACGAGCTCAACGGACAGAGGAGCTTAATCGGCGGCTCAAGGCTCGGATTGAGCTAGAATTATGAATTGCTGCGGCGGCAGTGATGAGATCGATGACCGGTTTGGGTCGTCGGCGGTGGTGTGCAGCGCAGTGGTGGTCGGCAGAGAAGAGGTGAGGTGATTTGGGCAGTGGGCAAGGAACGGTGAGGAGCTTGGCTGACTGTGGTGATTGTGAATTGTTGATTATGAAAATTTGCAGGTTAATCGGAAAAGTTGGACCTGTTGACTTGTTGACTAACTTATAATACAAACGTTTGTCAAAAACTTACGGTGCGTGTCACTCACGCGCTAAAATAGTAGTATAGAGCACATGCTCCAGGAGTACCCAAGAAGCTCTCCACTTACATAGGCGGGTTCTGTTTTTCTTTCTACGTTGGTGGGTTTGTATGTGGAGTTGTGGACAAGAGTTCAAACAGTTCATTCTTAATTAAATTGCTGAAAAACTAAGGTTAAAGTAACGTGAAAGAAGAGATGTTTGTGTTTGGGTAAGTAAGAAAAGACAGAGATGGTTAACGTTATGAAATGAAGAACATCTTTAATGGAGTGAATGAATTTGACATGATTAGTATCTGTGCTAATGATTATTTGGAGGGATCTTGCTGACCCACCAAGCAGAAAGAGCAAGAATCATTCATATTTTCTACTTTCAGTATTATGGATGGGCCTCTTTCCATAGTGTGAAGTAGGACTATAAAGATAGGCTTCTCTTCCCTGCTAGTGATGTACCAACAGGTTATAAGTTACAAGTTATAACCATGGCTAATAGTAACTTGAAGAATGCAGTGCTAGCATTTCTAGCTCCCATTCCCTCCATTCTCTTCTACCTTTCATTTCTAAACAACCTCAGTCGCCAAACCAGTAGTACTGGGAGTCTCTCTCCACTTTGGGCATGGTGCTATCACCACCCTTTTCTTTTAGCCAATGCCATGTTCTTCTTCAACGTCAACGTCCTATTCTGGGTCATCAGCCAAGTTCTATCTAATCACTGGGTACGTTAACAATCGAAGTTTGTTTGTTTTAGTTCTTAAGAATCTTATTACTTTCGAATTGAATTGTTTACTTGGTTTGGGTTGGTGCAGATGATCTCTTTGTATTGGACAGTGATACCAGTAATGCTAGTTCACTACTATAGGATTCACCCTCTGGCTGATTATAACTGGTGGCGCTCCATTATCGCAATCTTGATGACTTGGGTTTGGAGCCTCAGGATTGCTCACAACTATTTAAGGCGGGAAAATTGGCAGTGGAGTGGCAAGGAGGATTGGCGATTCACCAATATGAGCTCACAATATGGCAAGCACTGGTGGTGGGCTTCCTTCTTCGCCATCTACCTCTCTCAGCAGGTACTGATAGCTCTGAATTTGGACTGGTTTTTAAGTGTTTGGTGAAATGCCTAAATGATATTTCAAGCTAGTGAAATGGCTAGTAGTTGTTTTTGATGGTCGTTTTCAACCTTTGTAGGTTTTTCTAATTGGACTATGCCTTCCAATGTATGTAATCCACTCGGTTAATGTGGCACTGAACATATGGGATGTTGTTGCCATCATTGTCTGCATTTCTGGCATTGCTATAGCATACTTTGCCGACACCCAACTATATAACTTTGCAAGTAGAAACAACGAGCTTAAAGAGCTTGGAAAGCCAGTTTTGGTCATTCTTGACGAGGGGTTGTGGCGTTATTCGCGGCATCCCAACTACTTTGGAGAGCAGTTGTGGTGGTGGGGACTGTTTATATTTGCATGGAACCTCGGACATGGATGGACCTTTGTTGGGTCTTTCCTCAATACATTGTGTTTAGCTTACGTGACAAAGCTTGTGGAACAGCGAATGCTAAAACAGGATTACAGAGCAGAAGCATACAGGCAGTATCAGAAGACAACCTCAGTGTGGATACCTTGGTTCAAGTCATCTTCAACTGGAGGAAAAGATAAGAAACCTTAGTTTGATATCTGTTTTAGTGTTATGCTTTTCTAATTGTTTTTAGCTGCATTATCAGTGTATCTCTTTTCTTCTGTTATAATGCCCCACATCTTGCTATTGTTGTCAACTCTTCTTTAATGGAAAGAAATTAATGCAATGTGGATTTTATTTGTGCATCCCTGACTATATTTGTCAACTGTTCTTTAATTGAAACCATACAACAGTTTCGAATGTGAATTTCCATGAGATCTGGCTTTGCTCCTGAGTTTAGTTGTGTCCTAAAGAACTTGATATCTGAGATACGTTTCATTACTGAAACAAAAATCAGTTTCCATTCATATGGACCAAATTGCTAGCTTGATTCGGAGAAGGAAGGAATTAGAAAAGTAGTTTCTTTAACAATCATTGCAAATAGTACTAAAGTGGGTATCATTTTCCCACTTTTTTTTTAAACTTTACAGAATGGAGATTGGGATCCCAAGTTACATGGGTAGAGGCTTGTTTGAACTTTGGCATTGCTGGTTATCATTTTTCATCTCTTCACTAGAGAATGTTGAGAACTTTACAGTTACTGTAATAATTTTAAAGCACTCATGTATCATACAGATGTGGGAACTGCTTGACCCACCATTACCTATTTATCTTGCTATTTTCAAAGGCGCATGCTTGACTAAACATTGATAGCTATGGCTAGCTGCTTTAGAATCTTACTGAAGGATCTAATGCAAAGGAAAAAGATATATCTGTGGTCCTTCTGGAATTAATTTGCTTACCTACATGAAATGTGTGGCCCTTCAGAAAATGTAGTTGGAGGAGAAATTAAATAGTACAGATACCATATTTCCTAGTGAAGTTAGAAGGATTATTTTGATGACAAGACCTTTGAATATGTTGCTACATTGCGAGATTCAGCTACGGTACATTAATCCATACAGTGGTGGACTAGCTCGACCTAGTCTATGATCGACTACATGGAGTTGGTCTTCCTATACTTTACAATTCCTAGTAAAGCAAGGCAACCCAATTTTTATGACATTACAATGTTTCCAAGTAAACTTCAAAACCACTCTGCATTTTGTTTGTTCTAGAAGTTCATTCTTTTTTCTCTTCTGTTTTTAAGTATGAATCTCATGACAATCAGAGACTATCATAGTATCATATGACTATCACAGTAACAAGACACTCTCCCCACATGAGTTGAAAGGTTGACATAAATTCCTTCCTCTTTGTTTTACTGTTCAACTTGTGAAGGGCCAAAAGCCAAAGCACTTGAGCACATATAGCTGGAAATGTATCAACCACCATTATTATTGATCATATATGAGCTTCGAAGGCACGCAAGCAACTATGCAACACGAGTTTGATCTGTTATCAGAATCTTACGGCCGAAATTATTAGTTTTAGTAGTGCTTTTCATAACCTAAACCCTTTTAAATACTAATACCATCTCAGCCAAAAAATGTCTATATTGTTTGTAATATAGTAAGCAAGAACCGAGAGGTTTTGGCTGTTTGCTTTTGCTATTTACTCATTGTATCACTTGCAATGGTTGAAATCCCAAAGCCTTTTCTCTTTGTGCTATTATTAACCAAATGTTCCAATTAGTTTTGTTTAGTAAGTTCATAATTTTTTTTTCAATAATTTCAAGCATTTATTAGGGGAAGAGGTATTAGTTGAGGAGCAGGAGGATTTTGTGTATGATAAACGCTCTGAAGCATTAAAATTATAAACTCCAAAATTTATATCTATGGATTTGTTTGGAATCGAAAAGTGACTACTCTTGGTAGAGCTGTCATTTTCTGATCATCATTCAATGTATTTCAATTATCGAAACCATTCACTCGTTAGGTTCATAATACATAAATAATTTCTAACAAAGATTAGCCAAATCAAAATCCGTTTGGTTATTTAAATTGCTTTCATAAAAACTGAGATAAAAATAAAGGTAATCACATAACTAAACGGTATTCAATTTAGTTAATTCTTTTCGCAAGTATGATTCTTGCACAAGATAATAAATAACGAACGGTTCCGCGACCATGAATTACATCCCATAAAACATTTTTACTACAGACTTTGACCTTAATTTTCCCTATATATATCTTTATTTTTGGGATGAATTAGTCAAAATTTAAACGGTAAACCAGTCCTATTTATTAGAAGACAAACAACAGCGACAGAATTCAAGTTTCCTGAATCACTGGAAAGCCAATCTCAAACACGTGTAGCGATGTTGGTGCAACTGTCTATGTAATTAAATGCCTTAACCAGACAATGATTTCAAGGTGTGTCATATATTTCTTGGTATGTAACTATCTATTAATGGAAGTTCCAATGAGAACGTGCCACGTGGCAACAAGAGCAAAGCTGACGATGCAACTCAAATCTGCCGCCGAATATGCTTTTCAATTTTGTTGGGTTTGTCAAAAATAAAAGAAGGGATAAAACAGAAAGATTTTGGTTGTTGTTTTGTGATGAGATAAAGGCCAAGACTTGGAGGGTGACTTGTGCAATGGTCGTTCACACTCTTATATAAGTTAAAGCTTGCAACTTTGAGAATGAGAGTGTTGCCTGCCGTGAAGATAAAGAGAAAGGGCTAAATGGGTCATTTTCTAACGACGGTGGTGGTGGTGGCGGCGTTGCTTCCGATCTGGGTTTTGGCTGCGGCGAAGCAACACCGTGAAGAGAAGACGACGAGGCTGAGATTTGGGGGAGATGGGCAGTTTAAGATACTGCAAGTGGCGGACATGCACTATGCCGACGGCAAAACGACGGCGTGTGAGGATGTGCTTCCGGCCCAGGTGGCGACTTGCTCCGACCTCAATACGACGGCGTATGTTCAGCGGATGATTCAGGCCGAGAAGCCCAATTTCATTGTTTTCACCGGTATTGCTTTCTCTCATTTCCTTGTCCTTATTATTGTTCATGCCTATAATCAACTTCAAAACACTAGTGATACAGCATTGTATACTATTCTAAAAGCAAAATAGTCCTTTTTTCTTTTTCAATTGCGAGAAAAACCCATCTCTGAGTTTGTATACTAACACCCAATGAATTCAGTAATATGGTTCAAAACACAAGCTCATACTCTCAAAACGTTACTTGTTGATGTCAACAAGGCGGGTGGGTTGTTTTATCTGAAGAATTCAGTAATGTTGGGAATACCCATCTCTCAGAACAATAGAGGAGGATGTCGTCAATATGTTTGCGTGGGTTGTTTTATCTGATTTGCAGTGACTTTTACATTTTAGTTTGTAAGTGCTGTTCTTGCTTTGCTTGGCAAGTTTTGATTTTGCTCTGGTCCTTTGATTGGCTCTCTGACATGACATGACATGACCTGTGTGCAACAGGAGATAACATATATGGATTTGATGCCACCGATGCTGCTAAGTCATTGAATGCGGCATTTGCCCCAGCAATCTCATCCAATATTCCGTGGGCGGCTGTTTTGGGGAACCATGATCAAGAATCAGACCTCTCGAGGGAAGGGGTAATGAAGCACATAGTTGGGTATAAAAGCACTTTGTCTCAACTCAATCCTTTGGATCAAGATGTTATTGATGGTTTCGGGAACTATAACCTGGAGGTCGGTGGAGTTCAGGGCACTGGTTTTGAAAACAAATCAGTTCTCAATCTGTACTTCCTTGACAGCGGAGATTACTCCACAGTTCCCTCTATCCCTGGCTATGGTTGGATCAAACCCTCCCAGCAATTTTGGTTCCAACAAACTTCAGCAAAACTAAAGGTACTACATTTCACTGGTTTTCTTATTCTTTTACGACATTTACTTCACAAATTGTTTCTTCCAATCAATGCATGATAAACACCAATGTATAATTGCTTGATGATTAAGATCCACATTGAGAAAGTAATAATTCATTTTACCCTGCAGAAAGCATACATGAAAAAGCCACAGGCACAGAAAACACCTGCACCAGGGCTCGTATACTTTCACATACCGTTACCAGAATTCGGTAGTTTTGACTCATCAAACTTCACAGGAGTGAGGCAAGAAGGAATTAGCTCTGCATCTGTGAACTCTGGCTTCTTCACAACCATGGTCGAAGCAGGCGATGTGAAGGCAGCTTTCACAGGCCATGATCACCTCAATGACTTCTGTGGTAAGCTAACTGGCATAAACCTTTGTTATGCTGGCGGATTTGGATACCATGCTTATGGGAAAGCTGGATGGGATAGGAGAGCAAGGGTGGTGGCAGCAACCTTAGAGAAAACAGATACCGGAGGTTGGGGAGCAGTCAAGTCGATCAAAACATGGAAGCGCCTTGATGATCAGCACCTCAGTACTATCGATAGTCAGGTTCTCTGGACCAAGAGTTCTGCGGGTACGTTTTCTCTAAAAGACAATGAAATGTTTCAGTGCCCTGCTCCTAAATCATTTTAGATATTAATAACCGGACTTCTAGGAGCATACAAATTCTTCTTTGTTGAGATGTCAGCTAGATATATAAGCATAATACCTGATTCTCTTTTTGGTGTCTGCCTTGTGGAATAGGTGGTCATTTCATTGCATTTATGGAGAATGTTTTACTTGATATATATCAATCATGAATAATTTTTTATTTAAACTATTTGCAAGATACTCTCAAATTTAGACTATGGTTTTTCCTTCATGCTCTTCATTATAAAGATGCTTTGTCGCCTTAAACTTCATATTCACCAAGTTGCAGTTGGCCAAAAGAACTTTACAAATTGTTCAAACCTATGTTATATGTGCTACTGGATTTAGGGTTGTGTTTTGTCAGTATTCAGTTATTCACCATTGCTGTTCTGATACCACAATCCAATATAAACTATTGGCTTCAGTGGGTTGATCACAAGCCATCATCGCTTGCTGCTAAGATCTACCGGTAGTAATGTCATACACACTTTTACAGTTTCCTGTTTACTCATATTTACAAACCATGTAATTTGCCGAATTCCTCCTCCCAATTTCGCGCTCGGAATTAGAAAAGGAAACCGAATATGATACATTATGCCTGTGTTATGATAATTCGTGTTAATTTGTATCAGCTTCAACTGTCATTTTTTTTTTTAATAAACCTTGTTACAAAAGTCAAAATGCACTGCTGTTTCCCACACTTGCTCCTTCCTTTCGTTTTCTCATTTCGGACTCGACTGATCCTATTGAACAGGTGCACGTAGAAAGAAACACATTGGCGGTCCTTGAGTAAGGAGCATATACACAAGACCATCTGTAGGAAGATAGGCAGGAAGTAGGCATGAGAAAGTCGTGAAACCACTTCGATCTGTGGGGGACATTGTCATATGCATCTTGTAATGTAACAGACAATAAATGAATTTGATTCATGGAAGAAGAAATTGTATGCTATGTAACTGTTTTGAAATACGATAAGCAGAAATCAATGAGATAAGAATTTTCAATTGGAAGTCATAGCAGAGCGTGTTGAGGATGCTACGAGGTTGGTTATCATTTCTATACTGTATATGTAGTATTGTGCAGCTGTTTAAAGAATCAAAAGAGAAAGTATGTCTGCATCAAGAATATGAAATAAACAATGGTTAAAAGGTCCCAGAGGTAACAATGAAGTGAAAATGCAAGGAACCTTTGACTACTTTTGAAATGGTTTAAGGGTGCATCTGAATTATGTTGTTGAATACCCCTATATTACGTGCGCCATTAAAAATATCCACCTACTTGACCTATATAAAAGGGTAGCAAACAGAAAACAAGAAAACTAATCCATGGTGTTAACCTCATTAAAAAATGCAGAGAGCACCTTCAGAACTCTGTATACCTGCTAGCTTAGCAAGGTCAATAGTATCTCAGAATTTTGAAGGAAGAGAAATATTCTAATGAATGTAGGATTGCAGTAAGCATTCACTCCTATATCGATACACAATCATAGAAACTTTCACTCCTATTACAGATCCAATACTCAGGAACTACAGTATCCCCTATTTGTAGTAAGCATTCACTCCTATTACAGATCCAATACTCAGGCACCTCAATATGGAATGACCGAACCAATCCTTCAAATTCTCATCAAACATAGACTTGAAAGTCACAACCGCCTTAACTAGAATCGAACTGGACCAGAAGAAATTCTTTCAGGGGTCATCCTTATTTCGTACAATTGATGCCTTTCGGTATCTCGATTTCTCAATTTCCTTCCCCAGAAAATCCAAAGTCGTGTCAGTGACATGGTTTGGGGTGCAGCCTGCATCCAGCATCATTTTCAGAAATTTATAGGCATCTTTTAGTCGACCTGCCTTGCTATGAACTTCAATAAGCGTATTAAAAGTGACAACATCAGGATTTATTCCACTGCTCTTCATCTGCTTAAATAGCTTGTTTACTTCGTCAATCCGGTTAGCCTTCCCCAGCGCATTAATCAAGGTGTTGTACATAACTACGTCAAGATAACCGCCCTGCTTCATTAGCTTATCCAGAACACTACTGGCTAAATCTGCTCTTCCCATCTTCCCCAAGCCTTGAATTATCACATTGTATGTTGCTATATCTGTGGGGCAAACTTTTTCTCCCATTTCACTGAGTACACCCCATGCCTCATTGAAGTAGCCCTTCTTGACAAACGAACTCAAGATGGAATTGTAAGTGTAACTCACAGGGTTTGCACCCGTATCACTGAAAATCTCAAACAATTTGCAAGCTAAGCTCAGCTTCCCTTTAGCCAAAAATAGGGATAAGAAAGTATTTACCATATCAATATCAAAAGAGCTTTCCCCTTTGGCTTGAACTCGTTGCCCTCTAGACAGCGAAAACAGCTGAGAGGAGTGGTCAGTGGACTTGAATTGATTGGCCAATTGATCCATATGCGGAGATGATGACCAAAGATCAATATGTGTAGACAAATTCTTGTCATCTTTAACCCCAGCATCATCTGATTCAAGGTCTCCATCCATTGTCGAGGCAGCAGAACTTATTAAACTCAAAATGTCGCTGAAGTCACCTTTACTTGGGAACAGTGGTGTATGGTCCTTTTTATTGCTCTGCGGAGCTTTCATTGTAGCTTCCATATCGACCTTCCATTTAAGAACACTAGGCAGCAGATTACCATCCCTAATACGCTTCATGAGCTTGTCTGTCCAATCCCACCGACTATGCTTATACAGCCCGATCATGAGTGTTGATATAGTAACTAAATCAACAGTAAAGCCTCGCATTTCCATTTCTTCCACCAATTCTAGCGCTTCCTCGAGCAGACCCTCCCTGCAAAGTTGCAGAACAATAATGCTGTATGTAACACCATCAACAAATTGACCCTTCTTCTTTAAGTCACAAAATAGAGTGTAAGCAGCCTCGGCCCTTGCATTCCTAAACAAACCATCAATCAGAATATTGTATGTCCATGTCGAGGCTCTCACCCCAAACTGAACCATCCTCTCGAACATCTGGCAGGCTTCATTGACTTTCCTTGCCTTGAACAACCCATCTATGAGAGAATTATACACAATGGTGTCAGGATTGTACCCATTGTTCTCCATTTCACTAAAAATCTTGGTGGCTTCGTCTATTCGATAGGATTTACAGCACCCTTGAATGAGAGTCCGGTAGGTAATGGCATCCGGCTCATGACCGGAGCACTTCAACTCCTCCCACACAATAAGTGCATCATTCACCTTCCCAACCAAGCAGAGCACATGAATAAGGCTATTATAAGTTGACAAATCAGGACCAACAGAGTCTAACTTAGAGTCTTTCATCTCTTTGAAGAGGCTTAGACTAGTACCCAAATCACCCCAACACCCAAATGCATGAATGCAAATATTGTAGCCCCAAGTATCCATCTCAAACCACTCATTCTCTCTAAGCTTATCAAACACATGCTTAAACTCCACCCTCATGTCAGCTTTTCTAAGAGCAACCAGCAATTCATTGCAGGCAATGCAATTGGGTACTTGGGCCGAGCCCTCTTCCAGAAGCTTGATCAAAATCGACATTGCCAGACCCACCTGGCCCTTCCTAACCAGAGCAACCAACACCGAGTTGTACATATCAGTATTGAGGCTGGCTCCGAGTTCTTGCATAATGTCTAAAATTTCGAGAGCCATGTCAAATTTACCTGCCCGGATGAAGGCGTCGAGCAGCGACTTGAAGGTGCCGGAATCCACGACGGCGCCGTCGTGTTTCATGGCGGTAAGCAGGCCGGGGATTTCGTGGAGGAAGCCGGCGCGGCAGGCGGTGCGGAGGATGTGGGAGTATGTGCAGGCCGAGTGTTTGATGAAATGCGTGAGAGAGCACCATTTGAAGAAGTCGAGCTTTTTGGAGGGGTGGAGGGATTGGGTGCGGAGGATTTGGAGGAGGAGAGGCTCGGAGAGTGGGAGGGAGTGAGGGAGGTTGCGAGTGCCGGACTGGGACAGAGTCTTGGTGATGGAGGCCACCAGGAGTATGTCTCCCAGTTGAGAAGAAGCGCCGTGGGCTTTGGCTTGGAATAGAGGCCTTCCATGGCGCATTGCATTTCCAAGCACATAAGATTTGATTTGATTTTTACTTCATAACTAGCAAAAGACTCGAGCTTTGAACTATTTGAACTACGAAAACGAGCTCCAACTCTTCAGTCCCACCTCTGGACCTCTGAAGCTCCACTCTTTAATACTATTCAGCTTATGGGCTTAAGAAACTATTTAATTGTTGACCATGATCTTAGGTCTCGTTTCCCTAATTTTTGGATACAATTTTTAATTTTGATATACTTCGTTTAATTCGATTATAATGGAAATTATATTCATTCCTTTCGATAATTTAAGCTTTAAAGATTTAATAATTAGTTATCTAACATGAGAGTAAGATTATGGTATGTTAACATTTCTCATACATAATATGGATAAAAAGTCATTGTTAAGGTAAATAAGGTCCTCATTAGAGTAAATTAGGTTCTCATTTGAGTAATTAAGTTCTAAAAGCAGTAATTGTAATGTTTTACGACTTGAGTACACATATTACCACTTCGACAACTCAGGTGGTAACTACGAAAAAACCTTCATTAAGGTAAATATGGTCTTCATTAGAGTAAATAGGTTTTCGTTTGAGTAATTAAGTCTTAAAAATTATAATTGTACGTATGAGATACGTTAACATACACTAAAATTTTCCATCTAACATGATATTATGATTCGGATTCAAGTCTTATGTTTGAACCTTCGTAGTCCATACGTCATCCTCTCTTATTATGTTTGAAACAAAGGCCAAAAACAAAGACTTGTAATATAACGATCTTCATATCATCTTCATTTCAAGGTCTCTATGTATATCTAGGCCAAAAAGTAGGTGTCCATGTACATCTTAAAAGTAGGTCTCCATGTAAATGGAGTACATATACCAAGAATATAATCGTACATGCATGCCTAAAAAATGTGTTTGTAATATTACAATATTTTTCAGCATGTGTTTTTTATGACGCGTTCAAAAAACCATCAGCAGCATTCTTCTTCAATTTAATAAAAAAAAATAGCAATAACCATAATGCTTTACAATATCTTATATCTTATTCTAAGCAGATTTGACACATTGTTCTTTTATTCTGTTAAACAATGCAAGCAATAGACCAATAGCAATGAACATAAGATTTTCACCCAAATAATGCACTATTAATACATCCTGGAACAGGAAGTATTAGATACCACTTTGAAGCACCGTTCAAAAAAAAAGATACCACTTTGAAGAAATGAGAGCCATCATATCTGCCTCCACCATTTTGGAGATGCCATGACTTGTTAAAGAAGAAAAGAAAAATACTAGAGTGTCATGGGGAATACTCTCATCTCCTAATTTCTAATTAGGAACATATGTGAAAATGGAAATGGAAACTCAAAAGAATTTTGATGACTTATCTTAGGTCATACACAGTACTGCACTATTATTAACTTTTATGACAAAGTTGTAGTACAAAGACGGCAAAAGGGAGTGAACAAATATAGAAAATTGCATGTTGATTATTGGCATAAAGTGTTGAAGTGATGCCAAGAATTAAACAATGTTTACCCCCAAATATAATTGGGAGAGTGGTTTTCCACTATATATATAACTTCAATTGAGTCTAAATGACTTGAGTTTTGAATCACAGAGAAGTGAGAGGGGGATTTCATATTAGAGATGGTGAATTGCTATGGACAATGGAAGCCAGTGGTTGCCATGATTGGGGTTAACCTTGCTTTGGCCGTAGTCAATGTGCTTCTTAAGTTAACTTTGGATAAGGGAGTACACAATTTGGTTGTTGTTACTTATCGTCAGCTAATTTCTTGGAGTTTCTTGACACCCATTGCCTTCTTTTGGGAAAGGTAAGTTTTATACTTAAACTCCTCTATCATGATCATCTAATCCAACTCTTCGTTATGAGGTATACTCCATCAAACTTTTGAGGCGCAATAGTTGTCCAACATGGTATAAGAGTCTTTTTCGCAAGAGATTCCGAGATTAAATTCCTAATCTCTTAGTTTTGCCTATTTGTATATGTCTGCCTCTTCAAGCTAGTCAAGCTGGAGATGTTAGCTTAATGCGCTAATAATCTGCATTACCTAACAAGACTAACATGTGAAACTCACGAATTCCCTTGAGTTATGTAATCAGTAAATGTGATACAAATAATTTTCTTGCAGAAAAAGTAGACCCGAACTTACAGCTCGCATCATATTCCACCTTTTCTTTAGTGCTCTAATTGGGTTAGTAAATAAAAATACCTATTGATGAGATTTCTTCTGGTTTGTTGTTTATATTGGTATGATGCATTGAGTAACTAATCTATGGTAAATGCTTGGTATTGTCTTTCAGGGTAACATTCACACAATACTTATTTCTTCTGGGACTGCAATACACCTCAGCTACATATTCTTGTGCATTCCTCAATATGGTGCCTGTTAACACTTTCCTATTGGCACTACCATTTGGGTAAAATTTAGTGAATTACTTTGATAAATTATGGATTGATAATACTGTGCACTCTTCGAGTATACATTATTTCCGGCATTGCACTTTGTTGTTCAAAAAGTCTCGATTTCATCTTTAGAATCCCGAAAAATAACTGATATCCCCATTTCTAACTTCATTCTATTGAACATTTTCCAGTCTAGAGAAAGTGAGCATAAGGAGCAAGGGAGGCAGAGCTAAGATCCTGGGTGCTCTTATATGTATTGGTGGAGCTTTGTCATTGACCTTATACAAAGGAATGCCTCTAACAAACCAACATTCACAGGCCACAGCTCCAATTGAAAACCATGACTATATGATGAGTGCAGGAAAGAAGAGAGAGATGTGGGCACTTGGTTCAGTGCTTTTGGCAGCAGGTTGCCTCTTGTGGGCTTCATGGTTTCTCATACAAGCCAAGATTGGCAAGAGCTACCCATTTCAATACTCTAGCACAGCTATCTTGTCCTTCTTTGGTGTCATTCAATCAGCCATCTTGAGCTTGGTTACTGAAAGAAGCATCAACATGTCAATGTGGGTTTTGAAGGGGAAGTTGGAGATATTAAGTGTCATATATGCTGTGAGTATTTATTATTTCTCTAGTCTTCATAACCATGCCTTTAAATTTTGCCTACTTTCAAGAGCTTAGAATTTTCATTTGGGTTGATACAGGGAGCAGTTGGATCAGGGTTGTGCTATGTAGGCATGTCATGGTGTGTGAAACAAAAGGGTCCATTGTTTACAGCAGCATTTACCCCCTTGATCCAGATCTTTGTAGCCATCTTTGACTTCTCTACCTTGCATGAACAAATCTATCTTGGAAGGTTGGCTCAAACATATTTTTATTTTGTATATATAAGAAATGGTAATATTTTTGTCTTGACATGTTCTGTTGTAAAATTGTTAATTGAGACAACACAATTAAACAAAAAAAAAAAATTCACATACTAGCTAGATGGTTTGAATTGAGATCGAGCATGGCAACAATATTACATCGCTTTGTGACAAGATAACATTTTTGCATAAAAGAAAGTGATGATGATCATTTGGGTACTTATATTTCAAATTGCAACCTGTTGTTTTAGAAGTCTCAGCTTCATCTTTAAAGTAAAGAAAGCAACATTTCAGGCCATGCTAATTGCGAGATTTGATGAGAATTTGAAATAACTAAGAGATGGTATACGAGTAAAAACATTGTGTACGTGAAAATTACAATAAACGCTTGATTATATTATTTTGTTGCTAAAAGTTTGGCATTGTTGACCAGTGTGGTGGGATCTGTCCTAGTCATTGTGGGAATGTATGTTCTACTGTGGGGGAAAAGCAATGACGCAAAGGATATCGTGATGAAGCAGACACAAGCAGCTGAAGAAGGTGCAGATCTACCTTGATACCTATTTGAACACACCTTTTGTTAATCCAAACCTAACTTACTGGGCTGCAACCTCTTTAATCTTACTAACCTTATACCCGTGCGATATACGTATTATTGGTAAAGGGAGGAAGAACGTGAAAATTTCATTATTCTTCACTTCCTCAACTTTTTTCATATTTATGTTTTTCTGCCTTTTTATTTTATCATAATAATAAGCATAGTGGTGACCAGATAATATACGATAAAGATCACTAACCAATTGAAACAAGACAACCGAATTTTGCAACCAAAACCAATTGTAAAAAGGGAATGAGATTCTGCTTCTTGGTAAATGCATATAATAGAGAGATTATTGTGCTTCTACCATGTCAAATTCCCTACACTATTTCATATGGAGTACACCTGGATAAGATTAACCTGAGTGGTTTACTTGGACCTATCAAGTATCAACCTGGATAAGATTGGTTTACTTGGACCTATCAAGTATCAACTCTGAAGCAAAATTGTGGCAAGATACTTTAAGTTTTCCCATTCATTCAGGGATTCGATTACATTGTGGAGCGTCGGTATTCCAACTCCGATACCTTCAAGAGTTTATTCTCATAATGTGCCACTAGGGTTTTCGAAAGAATAACAAAAAAAAAAAAAAGAGGGCTCAAAGTTAAAGACCTTACAAAACAAGGGCTCTATTTTTATTTTGCCAAAATACATGCCAATTGCAAAAGAAACCAAAATGGGGAAGAAGGGTAATAACGTAACAACACCATGGAAAACATATAAAGCCCAAAATGAGTGTGAAAACGGTGCGCAGGCAAGTCCATAACTAAACCCTAGCCAGTACTGTAGCCGTAGAAAAACCCCTTACTCCGGCAGAGAGGACTTTGATTCTGGGTGGAAATAGCAACTGAACAATTAGCAAAATGGGTTTCAAGAGGAAGAAGAGCGAAAACGAAGGAGGAGAGGAACCAAAACCAGTCGAAGTGGAGAAGGAGATTAAGAAGAAGAAGGGGATACTGCCGTCGATGATAAAGAACAAGGACAAGAGGTCCGCCGTCCACGCCAAGCTCAAGCAAGAGAAGAAGCTCGAGAAGCGCAAGAAGGTCAAAGCTCGCGACGCCGCCGAGAAGCGAGCTCTCGAGCTCGGCGAAGAGGTCAGTCCCCATTCCCTATTCCAATTTCCAATCCTTGATCGTCAATTAGTTTCTACAAAAGTTTGATCTTTTTAGTGTAATTAGTTGATTTCTGTTTGGTGATTGGCTAATTGCATTGTACCAACTCCCCAATTGTGAAAAAATTTAGTCTTTTTAGTGTAATTAGCTGTTTTCTGTTTGGTAATTGTGTAATTGCATTGTGTAGCCTCCAAATAAGGAGATCCCCAAGACGATTGAGAACACCAGGGAAGAGGATGAGACTGTTTGGAAGGCCGATGACGAAGAGGTTTGTTCTATATTTGTGTCTTTCATGGTTTATTGAATTACTTGGGTTGCTGGAAGTTTAATTTTTTTATGCAAGAAGATGAAAATGGCGGTGAGGCTTAAGTTCAGCTTTGTTTGTGATGTGTTCGATTGCAGTTGTTTGCTGGAAATGATGCCGATGAGTTTAGTGCGATTCTGAAGCGTGAAACTAAGCCAAAGATATTGATCACCACTTGCCGATTCAATTCTTCTGTATGTATTTTCCTTTTGCATGTTTTCTATGGCAATCCAACTTTTCTTTGGTTATGGAATTGACATCTTTTACTACAAGGTGATTGCGAATGTGTTGAAGTTATCTTGGGTGCTTTTTTTGTTTTCGTGGTTTACAGAGGGGGCCTGCTTTTATAGAGGAACTACTTTCAGTGATCCCAAATGCGCAATACTATAAAAGAGGAACTTATGACTTGAAAAAGGTTCTGTTTTTATATTCTATATCAATTTTTTGTTTTTCACTTTTTCAATGTAACAAACATGGAGTTCAGACAGTTCATATATGTAATCTTTTTCCTTGTTGCAGATTATAGAATATGCAAACAAGAAGGAATTCACTTCTTTAATTGTTGTTCATACAAATCGCCGGGAACCAGGTTGGTACTGCCTTTTTCTGAAGATTTATCTTTATAGTATCAGTCATGTGAATGTTTGCCCTCTCAGGCTTTGCTTCTGATGTTTTTAACTTCTTGATTTTTTGTGAAGTGATATCTTCCCCATCTATTTCCTGTTGTTTTTTTATCTGACTTCAACTTTTGCAATCATTTTGTAGATGCTCTCCTAATAATTGGCTTACCTAATGGACCTACTGCCCATTTCAAGCTCTCAAAGCTTGTTTTACGGAAGGATATCAAGGTTTGTTGCTTTATGTTTTATACAACAAATCAGTACCATCGTTATACTGTTTTGTCACATATTGTGATGAAAGGGTTTTATTTTCTTCAGTTGATGAAAAGGAGGTATTGAGATTTAAAAATTTGAAACATTCCAAGAATAAAATTCTGCAAATTATTATTTTCTTCTCTAGCCTCAAATTTTCATGTAACGACTATTAGTTGGGGATTTCATGTGTTGTAGGGTGTGTGTTAACTGCTGTTTTTTCCTTATTCTTTATCTGGTATGCCTGCAGAATCATGGAAATCCAACCAGTCATGAGCCTGAGCTTGTATTAACCAACTTTACAACACGCCTTGGTCACCGTGTTGGAAGGTTGCAATCGTTATCTTGTTTGAATTGTTTTCTCACATTATATTAGATGCATTTTGGTACTTTTTGGTTCAAATTCACCTCATCATACATTGTCTTTTTTTTTTATCTGTACGATTAGCTTCAATTGCTGTCTATGTAAGGATGAATTACCTTTAACTTCCTAATGGTTTCCTTCTTTGACCCGCTTTCTTCAGATTAATACATTCACTTTTCCCTCAAGAACCAAACTTTCGTGGTCGGCGAGTTGTAACTTTCCACAACCAGCGAGATTTTATATTCTTCCGGCATCATCGGTGTGCCTCCTTATCAATTTTTAGCTCTTGCAGTGATGCTTTTTTAAACTCTTGCAATGATAAAATCTTGTATTCTTTCCTTTGCTCTAGAGCTTATTATTTAGTGATGATCATTAATTTCTGTGTTCAGGTACATTTTTGAAACCAAAGAGACTAAACAGGCTGATGCAAAGGGCAAGAAGACCAAGGATTCCAAGGCTGAGACTATTACTGAAGCGAAACCAATTGCCCGTCTGCAGGTTGGTATCAATTATGTTTCTTCTTTCCCTTGCAGTTGCTCTCATATGTCTTGATCTGGTTTGGCCCAGGCCTCACAGAATTTGCTCCACCACTTGAAATGTCTGTGTTTTGTTCTGGTCCATTAATGTGATCAGGCAGGGTATTGCCACATCTACCATAGCAGGCAGTTTACTAGGATATGATTATAGGAGTTAATAATTTCCGTCTTTATTCTTTATCGTATTATTTATGAATGCGGATCTTAACACAGTGTGTCCCATCTTAAACACACAGGAGTGTGGTCCTCGTTTTACCCTTAAATTGATCAGTCTGCAGCATGGGACATTTGATCCTAGAGGCGGGGAGTATGAGTGGGTTCACAAGGTAGTCCACCTATCAGTCACTTTATTTCAGTATATCAACTTCATATCTTTATCGTCTTAAGCAAAGTTGAAATATCTCTTAATGTTACTCATTGTTTGCTGTATTTTTTCTCTGCTCTTTCTTAGCCGGAGATGGACACTAGCAGAAGGAGGTTTTTTCTGTGAGTTGCTTTGGAATATTACTCGAGCTCTCCTTTCGTGGAACGGAAGTGTTAAAGGTGAAGAGTTGTTACTCAATGGCAAGAAGTTAATCAGCCCAGAGCATTTTTGATTTATGTTGAGATCCGCTCTGATCTGTAGGATTCCTATGATTTTGATAAATTGTGTATTGAATAGATGAAAGAGACTAGTTACTCATGGAATAATCTTCTCATGATTATAGTTCATTTTTCATGAAAATATATGTTCCATCATTTTGTCATTTCTATCTTGCTTCTGTTGCAAACAACTGCTGTCCTACTTTTATACACAGTATATTTGTGTGATACAAGTACATAATTCTCTGATTACAGTAAGGCAAATCAAAACAAGTATGCCTCCAAAAGTAGCAACTCGCAACATCAATTTTTCTGGTGGAGAGTTTGTGGCTAGATAAACACAATCTATGATTACCAAGATCCAACTTGAACTCTCCAGCAAAGACCTAATCAGAATGAACTTTCCTAATTTCCTTCCATACAGCCTGCATATAACTCTCCAACACAGAGTACCCACAACCAAAAAAGTGGTCAATGACCATCCCGTGTAGGACACTAATGTTCCTCCCACCATCAAAACCTCTTTTCGACACACACAAGATGAACACTCACCGGAAAGAGTCGATGTCACCAGAGCATCAAAACCAGTATAGTAAGGTAAGATGACAGCATCCAGGTACATGCTTGCATGTAAAATTCCAGATATGGTTGATGCTTCAAAAAACACATACTTGAGGTCATTGTCAGCTCCATTGGCGAAGGCTAGAGCCGAAATCTGAACCAATTGGAGGATGGCCGGACCAGTACATGAGAGAGGGAACGTAGTGTTGATTCGGTGTCCCTTGGCTAGGGCCAAGATGATCAGCGGAAGGGCAATCGGACCAGAAGGAAGCAAGTATCTTTTCGACTGAACACAACTTTGCCCTCTTCCTGCAATGTGCATTACCATTATGACTAAGGTTGCCAAGTATGTAGATGCTATGAAGAAAAGAAGCAAATTATCCACAACAGATGAATAGTTTCCGGGATAAACACTGTCACAGAAGTAGTGGTAAGGGCAGTCGATTGGATTCAAGGTTTCTTCTACCTGCCATTTTAAACATTTGAAGAATGTTAACCGAATATCTCCGTGGTTCCATTCTGGTTGCCATGCTGGATATTCAGGAAGCAAGAGATTCCAATTCATTGTGGCTTTTTAGCCTAGTGAACTGTGATTTCTTCCTGCAGTATTTCCCTTCTTCCTTAGATAAACATCTAGATATATACATAAATGAAAACTTGGGGTTATTTTGTTGGTTGAGATGTTTCTTCTGAAGCTGAATTTGATAAAGAAAGGTCAACTAACTATTCTCTTATTTCCTCATACAGAAATGAATCTTGGTTTTATTTTATTGCAAAAAGAAATTGTCCGAGTATATATGAAGGAATTGTCTTCACTGTAGAGGAATATTCAAGTTGAAGGTCATGTGTGTTTTGGTAGAATGGAGCAAAGGGTGAGGCCGGAAACTTGGTTTCAAAGAAATGCATCTTGTGTTTGGTAGGTGATTGCAAATTTGCAACTGATCATTGGTGATGCATTAGCCGAGTATTAATTATACTGACGGTCAAGGAAGAGAGTGATGGACTATTTGTATTTTTTTCTTTAATTTTGTTCTAAGCAAAGGGTTCTTTTAAACACATATAGATAGAATCTGAACCCCAGCTGAGAACTTAAAAATACATATTTTTTTAAGAACTTAAAAACATATTCTTTTAAACAAATATTTCATTGTTAATTTTATCAAAGGAATTCCATTCAAAGTCTTGATCGATCCTCTTGCACTTTTAAATGAGATGTAGGAACAAAATTGAACATAGAAACTTGAATAACAGCCGGTTATAACATGGTTTTGGTGATCCGACGATAAGTTCTTTTGTTATAACAAACATTATTCAATAGAAATGGGACCTCGGAATTTATCAAAACTCCAAACACCGAGCAAGCCAATCACCCTTATATTTTTAATTATTTCGTATGTGAAAGAAAGAAATTAAATGAACAAAAATAAAATAAAAAAGGGGTATAGTTTGCAAATCTGATAGTTTCTTTTTCTCATCATCTTTTTACTCTACTCCAAGTATACTTGGTTAGACTCAACGTCTATATATATATATATATATATATATCTAATGAATATGATGTAAAATGTGAAATAGATGTAGTAAAATATGATGTGGTAAACATGTAAAATGTTTGTCATCATTATGAAAGAGAGTTGCGATAGTGGAATGAATCCATTGAGTTCTCCTTGCATTTTTATATTCATGCATCTTTTAGCATTTTACATTATGTTATAAACATCTTACATGTTTGGTCATTGTTATGAAATAGAACTGTGTATAGTTGAATCAATCCATTCATTTTTTCTGCATTTCAACATTTATGCAGCTTTCAACTTTCGTTTTAGAGTTTCAGCATAATCAAATACTAATCTGATGCTAATGTTGTGATATCTTAGACCTTAGTAATGAGCAAGATGCCTTTCTTCTAGTTTAGATGATACCAGATTCCTTTCTTCTACCAAGGTAGCCATGACATGACATATCCAAATGCCCAAAGTCAGAATATATATTCAAAACTGAGCAATTGAAGGCATGTAACCATTGTGAGTTCAAATACAAAGAGGCATGTAAAAACTGATTCCTTTCATTTATGTTAAAAACTGAGCAATTAAAGGCATGTAAACATTGTGAACTCAAATAGAAAGAGGGAATGAAATACACACAATTACATTAAGCATTAAAGCTTCGAAATAAACAATATGCACAAGAGTATTAGGGTAATACAAACAAGAGCAATATGAACAGGGATACAATTTTTGGTTGTAGGCCTCTCTATGACCTTGAATTGTATTCATACATCTTTGAAATGACTGTAACTACTACTTCATCAAAGGATGGAACCCAAAACTTCCTTTACTACTAACCAGACAGAATACTGCTGTCTGACTCGAGCAGCCATGTAACGTAAGGCTGCTTCCACATTGGCGACTTTGGAACAATTGCATTGCCCATAAGGGCCTATAAGGCTAGGACTATGACTTGTTTCCGAAAGATATGCTTTACGGATTGAAAGGATGGGATGCATCCAGGAAAATGAAAGAACCCTTTAAAATATTGCTGCCAGCTTTGACTGTTTTCTGCTTCCAGGACTTGTTTTAAGTTTCTTCTGGGGCAGATAAACAGCAATATAGTGCCTCTGCAGCTTCACTGACCTGTAAGTGAGCTGAGGACATACTAATTGCAGACTATTTGTTTGAGGAACGACTATTGGTGATCTGAAGAAACAGATATGGATAGTTATGTCCTTTGGTTTTAGGACATTTGGAAACTATGGATATGAGGAACAAATTTCGGTACTTCGGTTGACACGATGTTTGATCAGAGGAAGGAATATCGGTACTAATTGCTATAGAGGAAGAAAAGGAATGACCCAAGAGAAAAGAAAAGGAAATAACAGGGTACAGACAAGTTGCTAGTCGTCCTGGACTAGTAAATTTTGTATTTTGGACATAGAGGTCCAAAAAGTTTACAAAGTCTCCAGTTAAAGAAATGCAGAAAAGCGGTGATTCTGCCAATCAACGCTGCTGAGCATTTCATATTACTTGGAGATGTTTGAACCAGTTGTAGGAGACAAATTATAACAAGGTCTCCTTTGACATTCTCCTATAAATAAAACTATATATAGTGGTTCATTTACATTGGCTAATGCAGAATAATCTTTTACCGATCCATGGGCGACTTCGGTGTTTCTGTCACTGCTTACTTCACTTCCTCCATCAATAATTGTATCTGAGAACTATGCGAGAGGTGAGCCAATATCTTCGACTAAAGGTGGCAAATCATCCCATTCAATGAAGTCGTCATTGTCATGGGAAAAATCTCCCGGTTCTCCGTTTATTGATGGTGGTGCATGATTGTAATCCTGTGGCGGAAATGAATCAAAGGCTGATCCCAGATTTGCTCCTGGTTCAGAATTTCCCTGAATTAAGAATCACAGAAGGGTTTAGGAGCATGGTTAAGCAAGAGTTAAGTTTGGATATACTTCTTGTGCAGCATATTTAGAAGTTCAAATAGAAAAGTGTTACCTCTGGAATCTCATGTGCAGCTTGATTTTCAGAATTAGATGCGGTGTTGCGACCTAGTTCATCATCATCATTGGTTGAAATATTATTCTTCTTGGTAAGAGAAGGGTCCTTATCCCCAAATGGATAATTCCTCTTACGGCTTTCATCATTACTGACATTGGTGGCATGCGAAACATTTCCCGGCTGTTCATATATTGGTGACTGCAGTATGGAGGGGTGGTAATCCTGTCGCGGATGTGGCTGAGGTAGCTGATGTGGATGAGGTGGCGGAGGTTGAGGAAAGAATGAATCCAGACTTTCTAGCTCATGATCATCAAGTAGCTGTTAGATGAAGAATCACAAACAAGAAAGTGTTAGGTAACATTTTCACTATACTTGTGCTAGCTCCACGTACATTGAAAATGTCATAGCAGAAATCAAAAGGCATGTTTGTTGTCACCTTTTCAATCATAGCATTGAATTCCAGGTTTAGTTCTTCTTCCGTAAGCGCATCATTTGATGCAGCTTGAATTTCTAAATCCGAGGCAATGCCAGGTTCAGCTTCATCATGATTGCCCTTTGCTACAGCAGCTTGGTTTTCAACATTAGAGATCATACTGCAGCTACCACTACTAGGTTCAGCTTCATCCCGGAGATCAAACTCGCCAGAGTGGTTCTTCAAGCGGCAGAGCACAAAGTCCCCTATCTGCCTAGGAGGCTTAGAATGTGGTTCAATGAGATAAATCTCATGAATAACCCAGCTGCTCTTGGTCTTGTTTGCTTTCGGCTCTCCAGCTTCGTAGAAGGTCAAGATCCTCTTTCCCCCATTCTCCATGATTCGGTCGTCGCCTTGTTTTTTCCAGGAGCCTTGCTGTGTAGTCCTGTTGTAGCGATTGCTGTTGCTGTACTTGAAATCGCGCCGACTGAAGAAGAACCACTCCCTGTCCACAGGGTCGTCTGCCATTGTGAGCTTGAAGAGCCATTCCCTGTCCCGAGATCCCGCCCTTTTGAACACCAGTGCTGAAAAATTGGAAAACAAGTCAAAGATTTTTTATAGTGCCTAGATGTTAGTACTAGATTTTCTCATTTTTTATAGTACCACTAAGAAAATTAATGTTCGTTTTGCTACATGTGTATGTTATGTTATCCGACTGTGAATATAAACAAAATTTTGTCGCATTAAATTCGATCTACTACATGCATAATACATACATAGAAATGGGAAAGCTAGCTAGCTTGATTACCTGGTAAATCACGAGGCTCGTGCTTGCAGAGATCGATTTCGGGGATGACTGTGATTTGGGAATCCATGCCCTGATTCTTCTTCTCCAAGTGACACAGCAGCTTCTTGTCTGAGGGATGGAATCCGACTCCGACTCCCTCTGGAATTGTGATGTAGCTGCTGTTCATCTCTCTCACTTGGAATTTACCGTAGCTGATCTTGATCTGTGTACGTTTTGCTCCAACAGTGCAGAGGAAAGAGTGAGGTTGTCTTTATAATGAATGTCAAGTGCGTAATTTTCAAGTCCAAGTCCTGATCCATCTTCCCAAGCACGGCTCAGCTGGGAGAACTGGAGAAATTATTCCATGGTCCGGGACTATGGACACGTGGTGCTCCCCACCAAATGAGAAGCCTTCTTCCACTTACAACCACGAGGTCTATTTTTTCCTTATGTATTTAATATTGCTGAAAGATGGCTTCTCATTGGTGGGAAGCACAACGTGTCCATGGTCCCGGACCATGGAATAATTCCTCGGAGAACTGTCTTGCATCATGTGTGTGCCCCACCACTGACGCCCAATCGGCCAATCACTCGTTTATTTTTCCCCTTTATCTTTGACTCCCTCTTGCAAGTTCAGCCTTGCTCTTCTTTGGCCTAGTTTGGGGCAGCTTAAATTGAAAAATAAGTTGATTATTTATTAAGTTAAGCACCTTGGGTTGTTTGGTAAAACAAAATTAAGCAGCTTAATTAAAAATCTCACACTTTCCAATGTAACTTATGCAAGTTGATAATTTGATACTTCTATAAGCAGCTTCTAGCTTTTGTTGTCTTTCCCTTTTGACTTTACCTATATTAAAGTTTACCAAACACTTAAACACTACTTTTTGTATTCACAGCACTTTTAAAAGCAAAATTTACCAAACACGCAACTACTTAATTTCACAGCTGATTATTCTCACAGTACAGCTACAGCTGCTTTAAAAATAAGTTAAGCTCTACCAAACTGGGCCTTTATCCATTTGAGACTATTTACTGACACCCAGGAACATTCAGGAACATTGGCCAAAAAAATTGGCCACAAAAATTGCAGGAACATTCCAGAGTCTCATCTAGTGCAGCAGAGTTCCATTCAGGATCATAGTGTTTCATTCAACTGTTTGTTGCAATCTTTCTTTTTTGGCTAGTGTTTGTTACAATCTTTCAATGCTGATTTATAAAGAGAGTTCCACACTATCCCCCTTTTTTATTAATCCAAAAGCCTTTAAGATGGTTGTATTTTATTAACTTCAATGATATCTTGATGATTAAAATGTCAAAGAATATTAATTCAATTCATAAATTGTGATTTTCAAATTAAAAAACAAAATCTTAATTTTTCTACTTCTTACAATCGCATATGTATATTTGGTTTATATATACTTTATTTGTTTCCGTGTGATTAATACACGCAGCGCACCTAAACCTTTAAGATTAAGAGCTAATTTGTTTTTTTTTTCTCTACCTTCACGTTTGAGTTTGGATGAGTTGTCGCGTATGCTTGTACCTAATGTACGTTCATGATAATATATCATAAATTCGGCAAAAGAAAAAGATATTAAGAGAGGATGAGATAAGAATCTAAGATACATTAACAATTTGAGACAACTAAGATATTCATTGTGAGCCTGTGTCTAGGATAATGTCATTGACTGTAATAATGTGGTTGGAGACGCATTCTTATCGGACCTCTTGTGGTGAATTCACAACGCCTCCTTCAGTGTTTGTATCACTGCTTACTCCACTATTCCCATTATATATATGACTTTGGTGGGTTGGAGTCTTTAAGAGGAGTCTGTGCTGTTTCTTCAGAGGAGTAATAATCCTGGTCAGCAATACTTGTATTCAAAAACTCTGTGAGAGAAGAATCATTGTCCCCAAATAGAGATTGAAGCTCATTGCATTCAATATTATGTAGAGCATCACCGAGTTCTGAGTACATGCGTGGCTGCAGTGTGGAATCTTCGATTTGAGAATGCACCTGGATTAAGAATCATAACGAATTAAACAAGCATTGAGTTTGGTGTTTGAACATATATACTTGTGCTTCAGATTACTTTCACATAGCATACCATTCTCACCTCCAAATTCCTATAATCTGGAGCTCCATTTTCAAAATTAGACACGGCATGTCTAACTGGTTTGTCATGATCTTGGCTTGAATTTCTTTTAATATGTCCAAAAAAAGAATCATCATTTTCAAATGCACATTGCCACTTAATGCATTCACTGTAATAGACATTGGCGTGTGGAACATTTCCCAGATCTGTGGATAATGGTGACTGCAGTATGAAGGGGCGGTAATCCTGTGGCTGAATTGGTGGAAAGAGTGAATCCAGATTCACTTCTGGTGGATCAAATAGCTGAGTTAAGAATCACAAAAAAAGCAAGCATTAGTTCATACATTTTAGGCTCCATATTAAGATTGTAAGAGCATAGGCATTTTCACTTCTGGAATTAGTTATATCATCTTAATTTTCTAATTTTTGCTATATGTAGTTGTTGTCTTCACTTTAGAGGTTCAAATCAGAAATGGTCAAAATCAATTATACATGTATCCTGCCTCACATGAAGAAGTTGATCTATATCATCCAACCTTTAAATTAAAAGCATATATGCTTTACGTATATAGAGAGAGAGTAAATGTCCGTTTTTTTTGGTCCAATTTAAGGGATTGTATGTGGAGGCCTAACAAGTAACGAATTGTATATATGATTTATGAGTGAAGGAGACCTTAAAACCTGAACTATTCGGACTATCGAAATGACATTGCAAAGTAAGTCCTACATGCAATCCCTCCAATTAAGCAAAAAAAAAATCTCTTATTAGAAGTGCCCTAAATTTTATGTTATTTTGATGAAACCTTATAAGAACGAGAAGTGACAAATATCGGGGGGGGGGGGGGGGGGGGGGGGGGGGAGAGCAAAACCAAAACAAAACATCTCAACCAAGGACATCACAAACAAGAAAACACCAATTAACAAAAAGAAATGAGAAGTCCCAAAACATCTCTATGAATAAAAGAATGAAGAGCTTCTATGATGCTATGATATGTTAACATTTCTCATACATAATGAGGAGAGAAAGTCTTCGTTAAAATTAGAGTAAAGTAGGTTCTCGTTTGAGTAATTAAGTCCCAAAAGTGGTAATTGTAATATTTTACTACTTGACGACACATGTTACCACTTCGACAACTCATGTGGTAACTACAAAAAAAAAATCTCCGTAAAGATAAATAAGGTTCTCATTAGAGTAAAGTACAAAACCAAAACAAAACATCTCAACCAAGGACATCACAAACAAGAAAACACCAATTAACAAAAAGAAATGAGATCGAAGTCCCAAAACATCTCTATGAATAAAAGAATGAAGAGCTTCTATGATGCTATGATATGTTAACATTTCTCATACATAATGAGGAGAGAAAGTCTTCGTTAAAATTAGAGTAAAGTAGGTTCTCGTTTGAGTAATTAAGTCCCAAAAGTGGTAATTGTAATATTTTACTACTTGACGACACATGTTACCACTTCGACAACTCATGTGGTAACTACAAAAAAAAAATCTCCGTAAAGATAAATAAGGTTCTCATTAGAGTAAAGTAGATTCTCGTTTGAATAATTAAGGTATATATATATATATATCCATATATGTTCATCATTCTCACCTCTAGAACGTCCTCCACATCAAAATCAGATGCAGTTTTGGTACTAGGTTCACCTTCATCACAAGTGGTTGCACTATCATCAACATAATTGTCATCATCTGACTTTAAATTTAATCGACACACAACTATGTCCCCCTACATGATCGATCAAGTCACAAATCAATTATGTAAACAAATTAAGTACGTAGTAGAGCAATAGAAGATTAAGTGACAAAGAACGAAGTTGCTCTACATCGCTACATGGTTAAGTTGAAAAATCAATCATCATATAAACAGTATACTATTAACCGGAAAAAAAAAAAAACAGTATCCTAAATTTGCACAATAATTAACATGGTAGCAAATTATACTAGGTTTCTATACTGATTGTATCAATTTGGATTTTCTTATAGAAAAATACTCTCATCCAAATGATTTTGTATAAGCCCGTCCAAACTATCCATTTTTGCATATATTCGGCTTCGAATTTTCATAATCCAACCATTCATCTTTTAAATCACAATTTAAAGATCATTTATGCATAAATTTAATCAAATTGGAGATCGTTTGATCATCCAATTATATCAAACAAATGGACAGTTTCGATGAAAGTTAACATTCTCATTACAACCATTCATTTGTTTGATATAGTTAGATGATCAAACAATCTCCAATTTGATTAAATTTTTGCATAGATGATCTTTAGAGTGTGATTTAAAAGATGAATGGTTAGATTATGAAAATATAATATGTAATGAGCAAAAATTGGATGAGTTTAGATGAGCCTCATCCAAATGAGTTTGAACGAGACTCATGAGAGTATTTTCCTTTCTTATAAGCAACCCCAATACACAAAGAAGCTTAACTACTAACCCTATGTGCCTTTAATTTATTGGATTCTAATGACTTGTGCGTAAAACACATGAACGCTTGTATGAGAAGTCTAGAGAATGAACACATTGTTATTTTGAGAGTGCAAACCGGCCGGCCTCTTCTCAATTATATTTTGAAACTTCTCTAACATTGTTCTTATTACTTTACTCACAAAATTAAAGAAAGAAAAGTTCAAGAAAGAATGATTACCTGGTTATTATCATTGGGAAGAAGAGAATATTGGTGTATGACCCATCCAGTTTTCTGTCCATCAGGAGCACGACCTTTATAGAATGTCATGATCCGCATTTTTCCGATGATTGACTTATCTGAAGCCTTGATTTTACGACCATTGCCGGTAATCTTCCAGTAACCTTGTTCAGTTGTTCTGCGTCTCTGGCGATTGAAGAAAAACCACTCTTTATCGGACTTTATCAATGATAATGCTACATATATAGTACACGAAGCAGTTTCGGTTAGAACTTGGACGTACAGCTGATTTCAGGGTTTGTTGAAAAATGGAAAAACAAGTTGTACGTTATGAAAAAATAAAAAACTGAAACCAACCTTGAACCGAAGAACAATACTTGATCATATAATACAACCAAGAATGCATTGCAAGTAATGAGAAGTGAAGAAAAGGTTGGATAGCTAGCTAGCTAGGTTGATTAATTACCGGGTAATTGATGAGGCTCATATCGGCACAAATCGATTTCAGGGAAAGCTAGCTTGTTCCTTAAGTAGTGGTTCACAAGCCGCTCTTCTGATGGTTGGAATTTAAAGCCCTCCGGCAACGTCAAGGTTGCGGTCATCTCTATCTCCTTCATGAATGAAGGAAATGATATGTAATGTACGTGTGAATGGTGTAGCATTGTGGAAGGAAAATACTCTCATCAAAACTCATCCAATTTTTGTCCATTACACATTATATTTTCATAATCCAACTATTTATCTTTTAAATCACACTCTAAAGATCATCTATGCAAAAATTTAATCAAATTGGAGATCGTTTGATCATCCAACTATATCAAACAAATGAACGGTTATAATGTTAACTTTCACCAAAACCGTCCATTTGTTTGATATAATTGGATGATCAAACGATCTCCAATTTAATTAAATTTTTGCATAGATGATCTTTAGAGGGTGATATAAAAGATAAATGGTTAGATTATGAAAATACGAAGCCGAATATACGCAAAAATAGATAGTTTGGACGGGCTCATCCAAACTCATTTGGATGAGATTATTTTCCATTGTGGAATGTTGTGGTTACTCACTCACAGTTCCATAGTAAGAAAGAACATACTTGTACTCATCATTCTCACCTCAGTATCAAATGCAATACTATTGTTACCATCTTTATTGTAATTAGAACTCCTCTCTGAATTCCGCTTTATGTGACAAAGCACCAAGTTCGTCTACATGATTAAGTTGAACAAGAATATGCGTTAAAAAGCATATATGTACTCTATGATATATATTGTAAGGAAGCTAGGACTCCTCGGAAAGTCTACGGTACATTAATGTATCGGTACATCAATGATAGACTAATTTCATACAGTAGTAGACTAGCTTGAAATCAAGCTGATCGACCTGATCGATCTACTACTGCATTGAGCGAGTCTTTTGTAATAAAGTAGTCTACTTGATATATTGACACATTAATATTGTACCATAGACAAACTATATATATGTATGTGTATACTACCTTAGCCTCGGGAACAAAATACTCATGCATAACCCAATTAGTCTTTTCTTCATGAGAAGCACGACCTTTGTGGAATACAAAAATTCGTTTTTTTCCAATGACTTTAGAGTTTTTAGGAGTCTTGACCGGCAGTTCCCGGCAAGTTTTCTTCCAATAACCTTTTTCCGTTTGTCTGTTGCTCCGATTGCCTGAGATGTACTTGTTACTATTATGTGTGAAGAAGAACCACTCTTCACTGAACTCTACCACCGATAATGCTACATATATATAGCACACAACATTTGGTTAATTGGAGCTTAGACACAATTACATAATGAGATTCAGTGAAAAATGAATACGTACTAAAAGTGGTCATAAGAATATGCGACTTCAAGTCTTCAAATGAACAATAAAAGAAAATGATCATGCTTGCTTACAACACATCATAAACCATATATTGACAAAAAGATTTGGACCAAAATAAACTTCAAAGATCAGGACTAATATAAATCGGAACAAAACTGGTATTAATGTGGATCGAATTAAGTAGAATCTTGTATTGGAAAGCCCTTTCAGCCATGATTCTAATTTTTCTTTTACAATACTCGACATTATTATAAGGGAAAAAATCACAAATGGTCACTCACATTTCACCTATTCGACACTTTAGTCACCCACTGTTGCAAAATATCACTTTGGTCACTCACTTTATACCATTTCATACACTTTGGTCACTCATGTGGGGGTGAAGGGACGAAACTGAGCAAAATAAGGCACATGGCTGACTGAGTGACCAAAGTGTATGAGAGAGTATAAAGTGAGTGACCAAAGTGATATTTTGCAAAAGTGAGTGACTAAAGTGTCGAATGGGTGAAAGGTGAATGATCATTTGTAATAAAAATCCTTATTAGAATTAATCTGGTAATTTAAAAAAAAAAACAGAATTAAGATTACAAGGTTATGGAAACTAAGCACTCAGAGGATATCAAAGATCTATTTGCATTTGTTTAAAACAAAACAGAACAAATCAGAATTATATAGGTCATTGTAATCGTTCATCTCCAAAGAAAAATTTGAGAATATGAGAGGTGAAAAATAAGCACTAAGACGATATCAAAGGTTTTATTTAAAAGAAAAAATAGAACAAATCAGAATTTCATTGTAATGAGGATAAATCATTGTAATGGTTGGCATGGTCTTCCATTAAAAAAAAATCTGAGAATAGGAGATGTGGAAAATAAACACTCAGATGATGTTGAGGTGAGTATATAGATCATTGTAATTGTTGATCTTCAAAGAAAACTCTTAAAAAAATAAAATTTTGAGATTATGAGAGGTGGAAAATAAGCATGAGTAAGATCTAGGATATCAAAGGTTTGTTTGCATTTATTTAAAAGAAACACATAACAAATTTGAATTTTATTGTGATGAGGATAAATCATTGGTCTCCAAAAAATACTTAATAAAATATAGAAGATGAGAGATCATAGATCATTGCAATTGTTGGTTTTCAATAAACAAAGGGTCTGATCACGCCGGTCTGACAGCGATTTCAAGGATCTAATATCCTACTAAAGTCACTCTCCCCAGCCTCCTCGTCAAAAATGGAAAAGTCTTTGCACCAAATCCAGCATAACCTACGTCAAAACTGAAAGGTGAAGCGGTCTAGGGTTTCAGTTTAATTTACAGAGTGCTTTCATGGAAGAAAAGGAGAAGAAGAAAGGAAAGGAAAAACAACTTGATCAGCCATTGATTCCAGTGCCAAACGAGTAATGGGAAGGGAAGACCGAAGAACAAAGTGAGATTTATAGATAGATTACCGGGCAAATCCCATGGCTCGTGTTTGTACAAATCGATTTCAGGTATGAACTGAGAATCTCTACCATCTATCTTCATCTTCAAAAAATTTACAAGTTGTTGCTCAGTCGGTCGGAACTTCATATCTTCCTTGACGTTGATATATGTTGTTATGTTGATCTTCATATCTCGTAAGAAACCAGTGATAGTTTGTAGTACATAACCCTAAGTATATATGGCTGTACGTACTATTTCTAGTTTTAATTAGAAATGGAAGAAAAACCTGAGACTTTATTGGCAAAGAAAGGATATGGGTTTTTTCTCTTTGATGGGAACACTCTGGTCATAGGCCAGAAGTTTTTCTTCAGTTTCTTTGGCCATGGCAATTGGTTAAGTTCCCCATGCATCACCAAACTATTAATGTCAATGTCTGCTACTACTTTTAGAGTTTTAGATTAAGGGCTCGGTCCCCGAAAAGAAAATCAACTCTTTGGTCTTTCCCATGAGCATGGGAAATTAAACCCAACAATATATCTGCTCTGTTTTCTTGTGCTTGCGTACACTGATTTTACCCGGTTTACACTATAGCTAGTTAATTGTGCATCTTTTTTGTCCCCTGCAATCAATGTAGGTTCGGATGTTCTTGATTGGCGTTGTTTGCAGATAGTGATGTGATAATAAATAACACTAATGGATGGATACTGATACAAATTCACATCCAAATCTCACATGCTACCTCCAGGAGTAAAATGGGCGTATTCTTTTTCTGTCTGCTGTTGTATTTCACAGATAAATAACAAAGACAAAAATAAAAGGGTTTTTATCACATATTGTACTTGAATTATTTTTTAATTATATACTTGGTACTTGAACTTTAATTTTTGTCACAAGTACTACCCAAAATTTCAATTTTTGTCACAAATAGTATCCAAAGTTTTTTATGTCATCTCTTTTGGTACTTAAGGCCGATTTTTGTGATATTATATGCACGTGAGGACGCGTGCTAAAAAAAAAACTAAAATGGAAAACTTTGGGTACTACTCGCGACAAAAATTGAAAACTTTGGGTACTACTTGTGACAAAAATTTAAGTTCAAATACCATTTAGAATGAACTTGTTCAGGTACTGATTGTGATCAAAAGTAAAGTTCAAGTACTATGTATATAATTAAGGTAAAATTAAGATATCATTTGTGATAAAATTCAGAATAAAAATGAGGCCGACTGTGAGAAGATTGTGGAAGAGGGAAGAGGCAAGAGGCAAAGAAAATGATGACACTCTTTGAATACAGAGGCCAATAATGCAATAGTTCATTGGTGATTAAAATCATTAAATATTTGCAAGTTGCAACTGATCTTTGGTGATGAATTACATAAAAGAGGATATACATCAGACACAAACGTAGACAAGATCGTTATGAGTTATGACTAGCAATGGAGATTAGTAGAGGTTCTAGACTACACTTTTTTTTTTTGTTAATTTCTGTTCATATATGGACTCTACTACTTGATCACTGCTTAATCGTCAAACATCGTCAACTATTTGCGAATTCACAATTTCTGTTAGTTCACAATCGTCAGCTGCAATCGAAGAGTATAAGCCATTACAGTCATTAGGCAATGGATCCTTTGTTAACTCTTTGGTGGAGCTAGGAAAAATCGTGTTTGTGAACCATGTGAAGAAGTAGTGATCGAAGTACACACACACATATATATATATATAACTTGGGATGACTGAGGGTGAGAACTTCTTTATATAGGTCTTGAAAAACATCTGACTGCTGAGATTGGAGTCCGAATTATGCGGGGAGCATCTGCTTTATTATGTCACTCCAAAAGCATAAAGCTGCACATATTAGCTTTACTTTTGGCATGTGTGTGTATAGAAAGATGTTTTAAAGATGGCTCCCTTAAAGTCGAAATTCGAAGACATTTCTATTTTTAACATATAATTTGATAACCGGAGCCGTTCATTATCTAATTATCTAGTTTCATATGCACATCACAAATGATAAAGAAGTTAGATTAATTGTATAAACTAAATTAGTACTAGTACTTACAATATGTGTATACTTATATAATTCTATATAAACCCCTATTGAGACATGTATACGTATCATCCACCAATATCATATAAAATATAGGGTTGACAATATAAATAGATAAAGAAGCCAATACTTTATAAGTTGTTATGCAAGAGTCCAAAGACTTCACAAATTTTATGAATATTACAAACAGAATCCTCTAACTTCGGCACTAAACGATATGAAGTAAGAATATAATTCTATTGAATTAGTGCTATGTGATGCAAAAAGGAGCCATCTGAACTGGTCATGGATAATGTTTTAACCAAACTTCATTTGGCAAAGAAGAAAAATTGGTGCACCGACCCACGGTTTCTATGCTCTTTCTGAGTTTTGCCAATTTCATGTGCATGTTGTTATAGCATATGATGAACTAGTGAGACTGTTGGTTACACTTGTATTAAAAATGTAGAGATTTTTTTTAAAAGTGGTTGCCTTATGGGGAGGGGGGGGTAACTGTGGATGAAGGTAACACTTGTACCGGTGACTGGTTGTAAATAATTAGTTGGGCAAACCACTACACCAACGGTTTGCCCCAACTGCGGAGCTCTATTGTTTTTAAGGACAAATAATATATTTATGTATTATACATAGCATTGAAACTAGCTCACCTAAATTTTTTTCTTGGTCATGGAAATTGGGATGCACTTTCTGCGTAGGGTGGTGCTACAAATAAGTAAGTTAAAGTTCGAGTCTCCCGTTTAATTTTTGTCGGATCCTAGCATATGTTATTGAGCTTGCTTGGCCTAGGGGTAGGTTACTATGTGTATTGTTCTTTGTTCTTTTTCATAAAAATTTGTTCTTTTTATTTATTTTGGGTGAGAATCATGAGATATGATCTTCGCCTAATTACATGGTTATCATTTAGGTAATTTAAGATTTCACTTTAGGTTTTATTTTTCTTAATGCCAAGGTAATCTTGGTGCTCAAGTTTGGCACATTAGTATTCACATTAGAAATCTGTGTGTCAATGTTACATATAGCTTTCGGTGACCAACACAAAAAAGAAGAAGTAATGAATCTTTTGAATATAATTGCTGCGAAGCTAACTTTACTAACAATTTACTTTAAAAATTAAAGGCTCATTGAGATGGACTGTTGGAGTAGGAAGCAATCAATCAATCATGCAAAATCTTAGTATAATTGCAAAAATGTCCTAAAAAATGCAATCAATCATTGAAAATGTCCAATGAGTTTATAAACAAGGTAGAAATTTCTAATGAGTTTATAAACTCATTTATAAGCTATGGTTTAGGAAAATGATACTAAATTTCCAATGAGTTTATAAACAAGGTAGAAATTTCTAATGAGTTTATAAACAATGTAGATTGCAATTCCAGGGTAATGCCTAGCTGTACCGTACAACCCCTTCTTCATATTCTCATTTGAGGAGGAAATAATAGAAGCATAGAAGCAAAGAAGCATAGAAGCTTCGCATTGGCCCACCACCACTAGATTCATTTCTATCCTCACCGCGGAAGAAAAAAAGTCTCGACCTTTATTTATCACCTCATTGCTGGAAGTGATAGAAATCTAAGCATTGCTTATAAATCTCCACACCCACAACTACATCCTTAGCAAAGATTGAAACTTTTTCCAAAACCCAAGTAAATTTAGCAACTTTATGATCATCAAGATTCAAGAACAGAACTTTCAGACTTTCAGTGCTGGCAAGGATTTTTAACATGGTATGTGAATAATGCCAATCTCTTGCTCTCTGTTTCTGTAACTAGATTCGTTTTGTTATGCTGGGTTTGGAACTTTGAAACTCATTTTTGAGGTATTGGGTATTTGAAACTCAGGTGGCAAACCTGAATTTGAGAGACAAAGACTCGAATCCTATTGGTCATGAGACCCTTTCAACAAGCTTTAATGGAAGCTTTGTATCAGTGGAAGAGCCAAAGCCAGAGACAAAGGCAGGGACTGGCTTGATTTCGTGCACTACCTTCAATATTCTGGCTCCAATCTACAAACGACTTGATCAACAGGTCCCAATCTTGCCCATTTTTCTTGAATCTGTTGAGTTTCTCACTATATTTGATTTTGTGTTTTCTGAAATTTTTATTTTGCTTGTGGTGTGGAACAGAATCAAGGGCTTCGAGAGAGCCAATTCAGCTCATTCTGGGTGACCAGGAACCAGAAGATTTTGGATTGGCTATTGCATGAATCGTCTACTATTATATGTCTCCAGGTCATCTTTGTGTACCTTTTTGCTCTTTTTTGCTGAATTTCTGTCTAGACTGAACAAAGTGAACTTTTGAAGTTTCTAAGTGCCTTTTGGGACTATTTGTGCTGACTGGTAGCTTTGTATTTAAAATTAGGAGTTCTGGGTTGGAAATGAAGAATTTGTGAATATGTATCTGGAGAGACTTGGTGATGCTGGCTATAGTACCTTCAAGCTTGCCCGAACTAACAACCGTGGAGATGGTATATTGTTATCTTTAATCGATCCCTTAATGTCGGTTTTCAACTTTTATTAATTGGACTTATATGGTTATCTTATTGCTTTTCCAAATTTAGTAGAACTGTATAAGTAAGGTACTGTAACTTGAAATTCTGACCAAAAATATACTATATCCTTGGAACCACATGTAGATTAATGTGATAAATTCATGTTTCATGTAGTTACATAGGTTTCTACAATTACTGCTATCAAATTCATTCATAGTTGTTAGATTCTTGTCATGAACTTGGGATCGAAGTGAGCTTTTGTAAGTACTACATGCTCTATGGTTTGACTTTTCTTGTCTGCTCCACACAGGTCTTCTGACTGCTGTGCGAAGGGATTGTTTTAGGGTTCTAAACTATCGAGAGTTGCACTTTAATGATTTCGGAGACCGTGTTGCACAGCTGTTACATGTTCAGTTAATTTCCCCCTTCTCACAAAACCAGAGAGGCAACCTTCAACAAGAAATACTAATTGTGAACACTCACTTGCTATTTCCTCATGATTCCAGTCTTTCTATTGTCAGATTGCATCAGGTATTAAAGATTTCCTTTAACATGTAAAGTTGTATGCATGTCATGGTTCATTGCTGCTGTAGCACTTAGCTTAATGTCTTATGCTTTCTTTGAATAGGTTTACAAAATTTTGCAATTTGTGGAGTCATATCAGAACGAAAACAAGCTAAATAACATGCCCATCATACTCTGTGGGTGAGTTTCTATCTTGTCTTTTTCAATTAATGTTTCAATGTTTCATGACAAAGCTCTCTTCTGTGTGATATTCTGACTAGTAGGTTTTAGCCCAAACAGTTTAGGTGCTATTAGTGTACTTATACATTGTAGATTATTTGTCACAATTCCAATGTGGGAGTTTTGCATGCCTAAAAAGTAATTGGAATGTATAGCCTATTCTATTGTTATTGTCTCAAGTTTAACCATATGTAGAGCTACGTTCTTGGTGATATCAGTCCTGGGTTACACTTCTGTGAACTATTCACTTATATATTGTAGATTACTGCCATTACTTTGATGTGGGATTTTACATTCAGCATTTTGAAGTCGAACCTTTAAAATGGATATCCTTTTGAAGGTGCGATGTTAACGGGTATACCTGGAATCACATCCCCACCTTCACAAACAAAAGAATTGTAAGATTAAGAGGCCCTCTCTAGTTGCATATCCCATATGTCCTGGCCTCTGCAGGACCAGAGAATAGATTCGTCATTTTCTTTTTTGAACTTTTGTGTAATACTTTCTGCAGTGACTGGAACGGAAGCAAGCGTGGCCATGTGTACAAATTCCTTAGATCACAGGGGTTTGAATCAACATATGATACTGCTCATGAATATACTGACAATGATGCCCACAAGGTTGGTGATTCTGGATTTCAGTTTTTAAAACATTGATTTACTTGGCTGCCACAATGTCTATCTGTGCAGTGCTTATCATTTATACTCATTTCATCTTTGTACTTTATATCCTACAGTGGGTTAGCCACCGCAATCATAGGGGAAACATCTGTGGTGTCGACTTCATTTGGCTTTGTAATCCTAACAAGTCGCGTAAACCACTGAAGACTAGTTGGTGTGAAGCTGTTTTCGGTATATTAAGGGTAAGGAATTCATATACCCTATTCTTTTTTTATTTCAAGTATAATATTTATCCATTCAGCGTTTTGTTTTGTTTATTGTTCGATTCCTGGGCACAAAATGGGAGTACTTGTAGTGCATTTCAAGTTAATTAAAATGCAAACAAACAAAGTACACATAAATGCTGTTTAAAATACTTCCAAAAAGATGCGTTCTATATTATAGTGCAAGCAAGCTCCTTTGAAATGTATAGAACACCAGCCATGCTGATCTTTCCATATCTGATGCTGATTGTTTTTTGGGTTTCCAGCGCCAACTTCGAAAAGCTTCAATGGCTGAAAATGATGCATTTGCATTTTTGAAGGGTGACAACCATGGTGATTTTATTACATCCTCAGCTTTTTGTGAAGCACTCCATCAGGTTTGTTCTATTAGCTATTACACTGCGTAAAATTAAAATGGAAAGATAAGACTTGCTTATATAGGAATATTTCAGGTCAATTTAATTGGTCATCCTTCTGGACTGGGTTTCCAGGAGACGAGGGATCTCTGGATCCAAGCAGACACCGATGCAAATGGTGTTCTTGATTATGAAGAATTTAAGGTACTTGCATCCATATCTTGTGGGATTTTGATTTCCTATAGTTTCAGTTTTTATCTTGCATTAGCTTTGTCCTGATGTAATAGTCATTGGCATTGCAGAGTAGGATATGGAGTTGTACAGGGTCTGACCAAAAGGAAAGCCTCAATGGGAGTAGAGAGGAATCCGAGCAAGGCACCAAGGAAGCCCTTGGATTCAAGGTGAAGAATGCAGTTCTTTACCCGAGTGAGGCAGAGAAGGGAACATGGCCTGAAAATTATACACTTTCCGATCATGCGCGACTCACTGTTATTTTTTCACCAGAAAAGTTGTGGTGTTCTCAGTGCTAATTCATACTCAAGAGACTTATGGATGAATATATGGTGGAGCAGAAAGGAATTTGCATATCTGTTGGAAATTTGTATAGCCAACAGAGACAAATCCCTTCTGGCGTTCCGGGTTCACTAGTGTTTATGGATTGAAGTTTTTCCAAGCATGGTCTGGAAAAGAAAGAAAAGAGTAATATTAGAGCAGAGAATTTTCTTTCTATATGATAGTCTTCGTTCCAATGTGTAGTTTCTCGCTAGCCTTGGCCAATTTTATTTAGGCAAGGAGTAGAAACAACTGGATTTTGAAGACCCTATTAAAGCATATGACTTGATGACTGTTCTTCCTATTTAAGATTCAGTTTTTGATTTGGTGGTTATTAGTGATTAGTGTATAAATTATTGGTTGATTTAACACATTACTGAAGTAACTTACTCGAGAAGAAACTCTAAAATACATTGCTGGGGACAGAAGAACAGACAATGACCCACTCTCAAATCAAACTGCACTAATTCTTTGTTGGTATTCAAATACACCAATACTAAATCAGTTGCCGTGCTGAAAATCACCATGGATACGTAAAAACAATCATACCGTTTAGTTAAGATCAGCATTTAAATGATTGCGTGTAAACTAATTTGGACTTGAGTATGACTGATACTTATGATAAGGGGCGAGTTCCACACTCTTTTCAATTTGTAATGAGAAGGAATATGTTGAGAAAAGAAGAGTGAAATTACACACATAATAAAAGAGAATCGAGGAAGAGGGTTTGTTCCTTTCAAATTAAGCTTCGAGAAAGATTGGTCGGCACAATGCATGAATCCAATACAATGTTTCCCTGGAAGTTAAGCTTCTGAGAAAGTACGCGGGAACAACTCCAGCAAACCACAGAAAAGGAGGCTATAGTGCGTGGGCCCCACCAATCAACTGACAATGCAAAAATCCAAGGTAAGCATAAAGCCAAAGACTGTGGACCAAACCCAAGTCAATTCCGTACTATTTAAAGTGTTCATCTTCAAACCCGACCAGGCTCTTCAATTCTGATCAGCCACGAGTGACTGAGCTTTGCTGAACCGAGTAACAGTTCCTCAGTAGTACTTGCTCTCTTGAGTCTCTTCACATTTGTTCTCTTGATGAAAGCCGGACATGGCCACGTCAGCAGCAGCACTTCCGGTGGGTTTCAGATTCCACCCCACAGAAGAGGAGCTGGTCAATCACTTCCTGAAGAAGAAGATGCAAGGCAAGGACTTCGACGACATCATCCCCGGAATCGATATCTTGAAGTGCGAGCCTTGGGATTTGCCCAGTAACCAACCAACCCATTTGCTTTGATTTCTTATTCTTCTTTAATGAATTAATGTTTGTTTGTTCCGTCTGAGTCAGTCTTAATTGGGTATATATGTCAGGTTTGTCACCGATAAAGTCCGATGATGACGAGTGGTTCTACTTCAGCCGACCCGATTACAAGTTCAACAACCGGAAACAAGTCAACCGGGCCACCGAGAGAGGGTTTTGGAAGATTACCAGCAGAGAGCATGTGGTCATAGCTCGAGAATCCAAAGCTGTGATTGGTAAGAAGAGGACTTTGACTTTCTATACAGGGAAAGTTCGTGGCGGCAAGAAGACCAATTGGGTCATCCATGAGTATTACATCCCTGAAACCCTCCTCCCTAATAATGCTAAGCAGGTGATCACTCTGTAACGTTTGCTTCTCTTTGCAATATGATATCAAGGTTGTGTTTGAGACACTTTGCAGCATTTTGAAGCCCAATGGGTTTTGGTTTAAGTTCAACACTAAAACCCTTTTGGGTTTTGCTTCTCTTTCCAATGTGATATACATCTGTTATAGATATACAAATTTAGTGATACTATTTTGCAGCATTGTTAGAAATTTCTTATTTCTTTGAGAATGGTTGGCTTGAAGGGGTTTGGTTTCGAAACTGAAACCCCTTTGAGCCAATGTGTTTTGGTTTAAGTTCAACAACTAAAATCCTTTTGGGTTTTGATTATTTACTAGCGAAGCTATTTCTTGATTGTGTGTAGAGGGACTTTGTTCTCTGTCGCTTGAAGAAAAAAGATGAGCGTACGGATAATGGAGCCTGTGATGAAGGTGAACCTAGGACTAACGACACATCTGATTTTGAAAATCTATTTGCAATTTTTGGTAGGCCGAATATTCCAGAGGTGAGAATGTTGAGCATGAGTTCTCTTAATTTGAAGCTTCCCTAACTGAACTTAGTCATTTAATGGTGCAAGGAGACAAACCTGTAACTAACACTAGCTTTTAGGATTTGCAAATCGTATTGCAGGAAAATTCTGGGCCTGAAGATTTTGGTACACTCTTTACCTCTCCTGAGTCACCTCATTTCTCCTCCATGATGAGAGAAGATTTTCTACATGCAAATGCCGGTAGTGATAGCCACATTGATTTTCAAGCTGCGTTTGGAGATGATGAATCGGAAGATGAGGAAGGGTTTGTGAATTCATGTTTGGTTGACGAGGATGATTACTGCTTGGAAGAAACATCACGTACTACTCTCCTGCACCACTCCGGCGAGCTAAAGTCGTTGAGTCGGGTGTATGTTGAGGATGCACATAAACAGGTAAAGAATTACTTTCCATTGCCTATAGAAGAAACAGTCCAGTAGGACTACCTAATGAACCACAATATTTTTATCTATAGGAGGATATTAGGACTCTTTGTAATGTTCTTGTCACTCACATTATTACAGTTAATAATGTGCTTGTCACCCACATTATTACAGTCTCTTCAGTGATATTCTCCTATGCAAGCTGAATCTTGTGGTAAAATCAAATTTTGAGATGTGTTGATAGTTTGCGCGGGTTAACCACTTAAACTTTGCTTCATTTTTTTAGGCCTTGGAAACCTGTTCATGTTTTTGGCATTTTTTATTCAGGTCATGAGTTCACCTGTTGCTTCAAGCCTGGTTAGAACTGGAAAAGAACAATTACAAATGGGACAAGGACCAAGTGTTCAACTTCGAGTAGACGACTTCATAGCACATAGGAAGGTGAGGACTGAAACTGGACAGTCATCAGTTCCATATCCAATAAGAATATCGAAACCACTGAAAGTCAAGGTGGAGTACATTAAAATTGCAGCTCAGAAGAGAAACCTTTCTCTATAGTTAGATATAAACTACTATTATATTGAATCTTTGAGCAAGCGACTTTAACTCACTTTGATTTCATATTGCAGTACACAAGCAAGGTGCCTGAGAAGCCTAAGGCTCCTATTGCGCCTCCTATGAAGGCTCCTATGCCACCTCCTATGGCGGCTCCTAAACCGGTTCCTATGGCGGCTCCTATGGCAAGGCGAAAGGAACAAGGCCAAAGTCTGGAGCCTCCAAGCAATGATGAACAAAAGGGTATGAAGCAGAAACAAACTGGAACAACGGTCAGCGATTGGAAGGGTTCCTTCATTGTCTGGAAGGAATCCCCATTAAGCCTCAAGTCATATCCCCCAGTAGTATACATTTCTTACATGATTTTAGGCTTGTATTTGTTCATAAGTTTTGCTGGGGAAGTAGTTTCATATGGGAAGTGGTAATAGACTCAACCAGAGAATAGTCGATTGTTTCGGTAAACGTTTAGTAATTCCAGTCTTACAGGGTATTTATTGTAAGGTTTGGTTACAAGGTTGGGTCTGAATTAGAAGTGCGGACATCGTTACTTACATAACTATACAATATATTTCAATAATCGGAATTGTTTAATTCTTAAATTCTTCATTGATAAGTAACTTGGTAAAATTTCAGCAATGTTAAAAATGAAAACCGTCAATGGTAAACCATTATAGACAAATACAAACGGTGAAATGCAATTTAAATAATAAAATGTGTAATTAAATGATTAAATAGTTCTTGATTTGACTAAAATTTTGTAGGAATCATAAATTTAGAAGGATTCATAAGACGAGTGATTTTGATCAAGCCTCAACTTTTATGGGAGGGTGTCCAAAAAGTATAGAACTCCTTAGCAAACAATCCCCCCTTATATTTTGTCATGACTCATGAGTAAGGACTAAAATATTGATAATATCCACGATATTTTCTTGAAATTTTTGTTTTTTCAGATATTTTTAATATTTTGTTTTTAGACTTTTAGTACATTTTGAGTTGATTTTTTACTCAAAATTTCCATATAATTTCTATCCATATCCGATATTTCTGTTTTTTACTTTTTAGGACTGTCAATATTTCCAATATCCCATATTTTTGGTGAGTACCTGAAAAGATTGATTAGGCCCAATCAAAACAGTACAACGTTTTAGCATCTTACGCGGGAATCAATCCAGAAAACACAAACGAACACGTTCATGGCTATAGTGCGTGGGATCCACCAATTGACAAACGCAAAATACAAAGTAAGCACAACGCCAAAAACACAGGTAAAGGTTTTTGATCAAGTATGAGTGAGTGAGTGAAGGAGTGAGGGTAACCCCAACATACCCAGTATTGACTATTGAGTAATCTCAACATATTCTCTCGATCTTGATGAAAGCCAGAGATGGCGTCCTTATCACTTCGAGTGGGTTTCAGATTCCACCCCACAGAAGAGGAGCTGGTCAATTACTACCTCAAGATGAAAATGCAGGGCGAGGATTTCGACGACGTCATCCCGGAAATCGATATCTGCAAGTGCGAGCCTTGGGATTTGCCCGGTAATGAACAAACCCATTTTTCTTGGATTTCTCATTCTTCTTAATTTTGTTCTGAAGCTGGGAATGTGTAAATGGGTATGTCAGGGTGGTCATCGATAAAGTCGGATGATGAGGAGTGGTTCTACTACTTCAGCCGACCCGATTACAAGTTCAAAAACCGAAGCCGGGCCACCAAGAGAGGGTTTTGGAAGGTCACCGGCAGAGAGCGTGAGATCAGAGCTCGAGAATCCAAAGCTGTGATTGGTAAGAAGAGGACTTTGACTTTCTATAAAGGGAAAGTTCGGAGTGGCCAGAGGACCAATTGGGTCATCCATGAGTATTACATCTTACATCCCTGAAACCATCCTTCCTAAGGCGGCTAAGCAGGTGATCAATCTCTTTACCATTTTGCAGCATTGTTAGGAATTTCTTTGAGGATGCATGGTTGGCTTGAAGGGTTTTTTGGTTTTGAAATCAAGAAATGACTTGAGACAGAAACCCTTTTGGAGCCAATGGGTTTTGGTCTAACTTCAACACTAAAACCCTCTTGGGTATTGCTTATTTGCTATTGAGCAAACCCTTTTGGGCACCAAGACCAAACCCTTTTGGGTTTTGCTTCTCTTTGCAATGTGCTACACATGTTGGGTTATGGGTACAGAAATTTAGTATTTAGTGATACCATTTTGCAGCATTGCTAAAAATTTGTTTGAGGATGGTTGGCTTGAAGGGGTTTTGGTGTCCTTTGGAGCCAATGCTGTTTAATTTGGTTTAAGTTCAACAACTAAAACCCTTTTTGTTCCAACCCTTCTGGGTTTTGAACTTTTGATTATTATTTACTGTTGGAGCTACTTCTTAATTGTGTAGAGGAACTTTGTTCTCTGTCGCTTGAAGAAAAAAGATGAGAGTACTGATATTGGAGCCTGTGATGAAGGTGAACCTAGGACTAACGACGCATCTGATTTTGAAAATCTACCACCACGTGTTCATTGGGTGGGTTTTCCAGAGGTGAGAAAATGTTGAGCATGAGTGCTCTTAAGTCTTAATTTAAAGATTTCGCAAATAAACTTCTTCATTTAATGGTGCAAACAACAAAGAAATCTCTAACTGACACTTGCTTATTACTGATTCACAAATTCAGGAAAATTCTCGGCCTGAAGAAATTGTGGGTTCTCTCTTTTCCTCACGGGCCTCACCTGATTCGCTTCAATCAGATGATTATTTCTCCTCCATGCTGAGAGTCAATTTTCTGCGTGCAAATGCTGGTAGTGACAACCACATCGAGACGGAAGATGATACAGACTTTTTGAAATCGATTTTCGTTGACCAGGATGAAGAACTTGTAGGAGCTGGACAGGTAAATAATTGCTCTCCATTAGCTATTGAAGGAACAGTCCACACTACACCATAAATCCTCAGCCATAGCATTTGAAAAACGCTATGGTAGGATTAGATAGTAAACGCTATGCATGTCCAAGCTACAATGAGTACAAGGATTCTCATAGCGTTTCCAAGTTATGTATCTATAGCGGTTGTGAAGTGCTGTCGTATAAGATTCAATAGCACTTCATAAAAGCTACTGTTAAACAATCAATAGCACTTCATAAACGAGTGCTATTGTTATACAATCAATAGCATCTGGTAAATGCTCTTATAGCTATTTATAGCTATTAGAAAACGCTATTGTACAAAATCTAATAGCACTTCAGTGGTGCTACTATCCTACAACTTTTAAGCGCTATCAAAAGTGCACAAATGTTAACCACCACTGGTGGTTATTGAGCTTCCAGGTGTGGTACACCCCCCCCCCGGGTTCAAATCATGTTGACTGCGTATTGGAGTTAAATCCCAACCATTTTGTGGCTGGCCAGGGGGAGGAAGCGTTATAGTAGTTTACATAGGCCTATCCTCATCTTGCAAGCCAATACACAAAAAGAAACATCCACAAGTACCAATAAATAACCATTCTCTGAGTATGAAGTAATTCTGGATCATTGAGTGGATATATAGCAAGCTGAATTCTGCAATAGACAGCAGGAACCCTTAGTTAGAAGTCACAGTATTGAATAGACCTGAGCTATTAGGAAAGGAACTGAAAGCAAACTATGCAATTTCAGAATTGATTCCTGGTTCATTTTCTCCGTAATTGTTATATATGTAGGACAAGATAAGCTAATACCCTTTGTTAGGGTATATATGTAGGACAAGATCAGGACCTGAGCTATTACCCTTTGGTATATATGTAGGACAAGATAAGCTAATAATTGTTGCATTGAAGAAAATCAGTTAAGAGAGCAAGCTAGTAATTACTAGATGATTCAAAGTTTGCAAATGGTAATGCATAATGAAACTTCAAAATATACTAAATGAATAATACATGGGAATGTGTGCACGACAAAACAATATCAAACAGATTTGATATGTTGGGAGACAAGTGAAGACAATATTCCTTTTATATTATTTGCACTGATCTACTACAAGTTTTTAAAACAGAAAAAAAATTACCACTGATCAGAGAAGGCAAGTTGAAAGCTCCTCGATCTTAAACACGGTCTTTGAACCTTCCAGCAAGAATGATAGTTAACTGAGAGCTCCCTAACAAAGTAAATTTTATCAACCTTAAATATTTTCTTACCTGCAAGTGTTAACTTTTTCATGAGCAGGCATAGCAGTCATATCGGATACAATCAAAAGAGGATAAAATCATTTCATGAATGCAAAAATGACTGTTATTGCTTAATTAATCTGCCTAGGCACACAAAGAAAGTTTGCATAATTCTTATTACCAGTTCATATGTGGTAAACCAAGTGTAAGAAAAAAAAAATATTATATAAAAGAAGTCAACTTAATTATCATTAGCACCAGTAACCCTCTCCTGCAATAGGAACCCTGGATTCTAGAGTTGTGGGAACCTTGTCAAATTCACGTCAATAGTCACGTGAAAAATGAACCTATCTAAAAATTGTATTTACAGCAAACCATTCCACTAAACATGTATCCCCTATGAGCAGTCATTTTGATTTTGGTTTTGTTTTGTTTTTTTTTCATGTGGAAGCTCAAAGAATTTGAGCCTCAGATTCTTTACTTCTTTCAACAAAGTCTCAGGAATACCATGGCCTTTCTGGTCAATCATAAAGCACTGTAAGATTCAAAACTTTTAAACAAAACTGTGAATTCTTTCGTGGTTTCATATTGAATGAAAGAACTAATTCAAGTAGCACATACAAGAAGAAACTTGCTTCTTTACAAGGTTGATCCAACAATCTGAGCAACACCGAGGTCTTGACTCATTTTGGGATCATTAGACTTGGCCAAAAGACGGGCCAATATCTGCGTTGTAATATACATATACAAGACAAAAATACAATCAATCTAAAAAGTCATCTTTGGGTTTACCGATTATCTAAAAAGAGGGGCCAATATCGGCCAGTACCTAATGAACCACAATATTTTTTTATCGATAGGAGAATATCAGGAGGACTCTTTGTAAGTTTGTAATGTTATTGTCACTCCCATTATTATAGATAGTAATGTGCTTCTCACTCACATTATTGAAGTCTCTTCAGTGATATTCTCCTATATAAGCTCTAATCTTTTGGCAAAATAAAAATTTGAGCTGTATTTATAATTTGCAGAGGTCATACGCTCAGAGTGCTATTTTTTTTAATTTTTTCTTAGGTTCAGAGTCCTCATGTTTTTGCCACTTTTTCTTCAGGACATCAGTTTACCTGCTGCTTACCTGTTTGTTGTGCTTCCTAACCAGATGTTCGAGAAGAATGCCGCCTCTGTCAATGTTGCAGTCAATAAACCTCGGGATATTGCCAACGTTCAATCAGTGACTGAGATCGAGCATGAACCAAGTCACATTTTGTTACAGGAGCTACAGGCTTCCTATAGCCGTGATATTCATTCGACTAATTGTCTCACCTTAGTCAATGACGAAAGTTCTCTAAATGAAAGCAGGCGCAGGAAAGGTGAGGTGGTTAAAAATGTACCATTACATGAACAATCAGGACAAAGTGTTCCACTTCGACCACACGACTTCATAGAACAAGCACAATCAGGACAAAGAGTTCCACTTCTACCAGACATCTTCATATCACAAATAAGTGTTTCATTTCCAATTAGAAGATGGGAACCACCGGAGGTGAGAACATTAAAATTGCAGCTCAAACAACACCAAGAGAAACCTTTCTCTAAAGTTAGATATAAACTATTATATTGGAGCTTTGAGCAAGCTACTTTAACCCACTTTGATTTCATTTTGCAGTTGACAAACGGGCAAGCAGCTGGTTCCATCCTCCAGAAGAAACACTACTCTAGAGTGTCGCAAGGCAGTGATGGAGAAACACAGAATGGGTCAAGGGGTTCATTCATTGTCTGGAAGACATCCCCGTCGATCCATAGATCATATCCCCCAATAGTATACGTTTTGAACCTGATCACCGGCGCATTTTGGTTCCAATTTTTGGTTGGGGAATTTGTTTCATATGGGAAAGAAAGTATGCGTCTCAAACCTTTACTTGTTACCTGTCTCCAACACTTTATTGGATTCTTAGTGGGTACTTTACTTATTGTGGCCGAAGGAAGCATGGGTTTCTATTTTCCCTTTTCTTTTGCTTCGTTTTTTACGTTTTGGCCAATCAAATATGGGTTTGAAGTAAGCTATTCCTTGCAGAAGCAGATGTTTAGACTTGGTGTAGAGATTAACATTGACAAGACGTATGAAATTAGTCGCATTATTAAGGTTTGGAATTGTATAGATCCTTTACATGTTTTTTTTTTTTTGATAATGGTGTGGAGGGTGAGGACTATAGCCAAAAAAAAAAAATTAAAGTGACTAGCAAAGAGGAGTGTGAGGACTGAGAACCTCACAGCTTATGGTTGAAGATTTAAAAATAGTCAGATGGGGTGAGAGAGGCTCGAACTCTCGACCTCAGGATAACTCACTGTTTAAGCTATGAGACCTACGCGCTAGCCAACTGCGCCACCACCCCTTTGATGTTAAAGATGACCTTCTTTACAAATTATATAAATTACAACCAGATACCACATGGCGGAGGCACAAGGAATTTTCGGAGTGCCTCTTGTGCTCAAAACTTAGATAGCTCTGGAGAGATGCTTTGTTTTTTAGTTTTTATGTTTGCTGTTTTATCAAAAGGGGATTAAAATTTTGGACATTCCAATAACAAGAAGATATATACCTCTATACCACAATATTAGTTGGAAATGAATGCTCTTGTTGATACTTAACATTTATCACAAGTACTCACCAAACAAACTTGGTTTTAAACAATAGCCAATTAGTGAATTAGCTATGTTTACCTAGAGTTAGGTCCAGATCAAAGGGTTAAACTATCAAATGACCATTGAAATGGTGCACCAAACAAGACTAATGTTCAAACTAACTTGATGAAGTCACAGTCTAGACTCTAGACTACACTTATCAAATATGAGACATACTTTATTGTATACGTGCGTAGTAATGTAGCCTGAACTTATCTTTGCCATAAGAATAGTGAGTTGTTTCTGTCATCTTGACGCGGTTATAAGTAAAAGTAATTATTAGTTGGAATGTTATAAATCAAATTACAGAGATCATCAAACAAAACAAAACAAATTAATGTATGTATGTACACATTTCTACATATATCTCACTTTTAAGAAAAAAAAATTCTTGAATTTGCCATAGAAAAATTGCTCATCTAGTGTTTGGTGCTAATGCATTGCAATTATAAGGATAAATGTGTAAGTGAGGGTATGTAATCAAAAGTGGGAAACATAACACTTCCAAGGTGAATAAGAAGGAATGGTTACTAAAACTTGGTTGAATGAACTCTGTTTTAGGTTTTTAAGTTTGCTAGTATTCTACTATTCTAGGAAGTTTACTGTTTCAACCAAAAAGAAAAAGACTTGGTTGAATGAATGAATCAACCAATGAGAAATTGAATTTTGAACAGTTAACAAAAAATGAAATTTGAGGTGGGTCCAATACTACTTCGAGAGGAAGGTCTTGACTACTTGTTAAACAAGTCTTAAAACCCTATTAGACATCTCCATTCACTGATCAAAAACTTTGCAACAAATCTGAACTTGTATAGATTCGTACTGATGTAGTCTGAACTCATCTTTAGCATAGGAAGATCGAGTGAGTTGCTCTTTGTTATTTTGACGCGGTTGTAAGTAAAAATAATTGTTAGTCGAAAAGATATACAACAAATTACAAAGATCGACAAACAAAATAAGTTTCTACATCTTACTTTAAGAAATAGAAAAATTGTTTTAGATTTATTTGCTATCATTACAAGGATAAACGTGTAAGTGGGGGTACAATTAAAAGTGGTTGAATGAAGCGGTGTGAAAATTTCTTCTAGCTTTTTAAGTTGGTTGGGGTTCTGCTATTCTAGGAAGTTTACTATTTCATTATTCAAAATAGAGACCAAAGGTAATGAATTATCATTAGGCTTTTTTAGTATAATTTTCTTTTTCTAATGAACTATCATTTCACCGACCCAAAAAAAAAATCTTAAGCGACTGATCTGGCATAACAACTCAAAAGATAAAGTATGGATAGTATCATTAATTTTTCAAAGAAAATTTATTGTTTCAACCAAAAAAAGAAGAGAAAAAAAGTCTTGGTTGAATGAATGCACCAATCAAAAGTGGAATTATGAGGACCCACCTCATACTACTTCAAGAGGAAGGTCTTGACTTCTTGTTAAACAAGTCTTGAAACCCTATTGGCCATCTCTATTCACCAATCACAAAATTTGCAACAAATCTTTACAATAAAATGTAAAATGTTCGATTCGGGAGTTTCTCTAGTGAAGACTATTATAATGAGTACCACTCGATTAGACATACTTTTTGATTACATCTCGACAAATCAACCGTTCAATGTTTAGATATTTATGAGTAAATCACTTCTACAAATTTTTAATGAAATCGAAAATCGTTAAGTCATCTATAATTGTGATTTACCATTTATGAACATGAATGGTTCAAAATTGACAGATTTGGTTCGTCCATTTATTTGGTGTAGTTCGGTACCTTAACGATTTCAAATTTTGTTGAAAATTTGTAGAAGTGATCTATTCATTAATATCCTAATATTGAACGGTTTGATTTGTCGAGATGTAATCGAAAAATAGATATCACAACCATTAATCAAGTGGTACTCAAGTGGTACTCATTTAAGTGGTCCTCACTAGAGAATCTCTCTGTTAGATTCCTCGCCCAAAAGTTGAACTTGTATAGATGCATAGCAATGTAGACTGACACATCTTTAACACAAGAAAAGTGAGTTGCTTATTGTTATCTTGACGCGGTTATAAGTGAAAAAAAAAATTAGTTGAAAAAATATACAACAAATTACAAAAATCAATAATAAAATAAGTTTCTACATCTCACTTTAAGAAGTAGAAAAATCATTTTAGACGTGTCTGCCCCCATCATAACGATAGAAAAAACTTGTAAGTGGGGGTACAATTAAAAGTGAGAAACAGAACACAAAGATGAAAATGCTTGATCAGTAAGAAAATTCCTTCCTAGCTTTTAAAGTTGGCTGGGATTCTTTTATTCTAGGAAGTTTACTGAATCATTATCAAATATAGAGACCAAAGGTCTTGAGGGACCAATCCAGCAGAATAACTCAAAATACAAAGAAAGATAAAGAAATATCGTTAATTTTTCAAAGAAAATTTACTGTTTCAACTAGAAGAAAAGAGAACAAAAGACTTGGATTGAATGAATGCACGGATCAAAAGTGAAATTTTGAGGACCCATCTCATAGACTCATACTACTTGGAGAGGAAGGTCTTAACTACTTGTTAAACAAGTCTTGAAATCTTATTGGCCATCTCTATTCACCAGTCACAAACTCTGCATCAAATCTTTACAGGAAAATGGGAAAGGTCATATTCCTCACCCAAAAGTTGGAACTTGCTAGAGGGGTTAGTTGCAACAGACAAAAATGACGCGTAGTACATAGCGGGTCGGATCTGCAGAGACCCATATGACGTGTCGGGTATACTAACTTGCTCATGAAGTTGGATGAAGACCCCTGAGACTGAGATCATGATAAATACACCTTCACTCTTCTCCTCTGCTTCAACTCACCTTACATCGAGAGAAAGGAGATACAACATCATCAGATGAGCAAAGCCAAAACGACGCCGCTTTCTCTGCCGGTAGGCTACAGGTTCCATCCCACTGATGAGGAGCTGGTTTACTACCTGAAGCAGAAGATGCAGGGCAATGATTCCGAAATCAATGGCACCATCCTTGAAATCGATGTCTGCAACTACGAGCCAACTGAGCTATATGGTAATAAAGAATCAATCTTTCTCACTTTTAATTACTACCCATTTCTCATTTCAATGTATTATGAACTGGGTCGGCTCCAATTTTGCAGTTCTGTTGGGAATTGCGACGGAGGCTCATGATGAGGAGCGGTTCTTCCTCACCAGAAAGCATTACAAATACAACAATAGCGATCGATCAAATAGGTGCACGAAGGAATGCTACTGGAAAATCACGGGCAAGGAGCGTGAAATTAAAGCTCGGCGATCCAAAGCTGTGATTGCAAAGAAGAAGACATTGACATTTTACCGAGGTCGTGTCCCGAACTCGAAGAAGACCGGTTGGGTCATTCATGAGTACTCTCTCCCTGGAAATGAAGCCATATCATATCAGAAACAGGCCCAGGTCATTCTCTATTTCTCTTTCAAATTTGTTATTGTGCTGGGTTTAGTGGATCATATATATTGGTGGAGTTTTAAATGCAGGAATAGTTTAATTGCCATAAATGAGTTTTGTGTTTGATGTGTGAAGATTTTCAATTATTGGTGGATGTATAATAGAGATTCTAGCTTCCTCTTAACCATGACCTCACCTCAAACTTGTGCAGGGGGACTTTGTTATCTGTCGCTTGAAATATAAATCAGATAACAAGGATTCTTCAATCTGTGATGAAGGGCAACCGAGTAGCAGCCATGTTATGTTTAACTGTGAAAATCAAGCTGCTGATGTTATGATTCAAGAGGTAAGAACGAACATGTTCTTTGTCTTTATATGGAGCTCGATCAAGAAGTATATCGAAATTAAAATCTTGCTTGCTTATAATTATGAATCCTGACTTATACTCTCAGGCACAAGAAAATGAGGAATTGCTCCTCTATCCACCTCCGCCTCTGGATGACTGCTGCTCCTCAGCACTGCAGTCACCGAGAACCCTAGAGCTGGGAGATGTTCTGCAAGCCAATGGCACTAATGATGATTGTAATGAGTTGCAATCACCATTTGGAGATAATGATTCTTGTGTTCGTGACAAGAATGGAGTTTCAACCCGTGATGAAGTTGAGACTATGTTTGATGTGTATCCGGAGGTGAGAATGAACATACTTTTTGTTATTATTTATTTCTGATATGTTATGAACCTTTACTATGAAGCCCACGAATTATAGCAGAACTTAAGTCTCAAGCCACACTACAGTCATGAATATACAGTGAAAACTGGGGGTTGTTATTTGCTGATTCTTATGTTACAAGAATATCATTCCAACCATTGATAATAATGAACCTGTTAACTATTTTTGCGTCTAAATTAGAAAATCAAGTTATAGATGATATGATTCCAGAAGTTAAATTGATGCTCTTCTTCTTAAACAAACTTAATATGGAGAAGTATGAACTAATGCTTACTTATTTTGTGATTCTTAATTCAGCTATGTGTTCCCCCAGAAAAAAATCTGGATTCACTCTTTCGTCCATTTCAGCCACAAGATTACAGCTCCTCCATACTGCAGTCACCAATATGCATACTGCAGTCACCAATATGCATACTGCAGTCACCAATATACACAGAGCGGGGAAATGTTCCGCATCCACTTCAGCCACAAGATTACCAACCCACACTACTGCAGTCACCAATATACACAAATCTGGAAAATGTTCCACAGGCCGATGTCTATTATGCTGAATGCAATAAGTGGCAATCTGCATTTAAGAAAACAATTTCAACCAATGAAGTTGGCATACCAGTTGAACATATCGGGGCTAATTTTGAAAATCAAGCTACAGATTATAGGATTCGAGAGGTGAGAATGGTATGTTATATGAAATTAATCTGAAGCAAGTATGTTCAAACGCCAAACTCAGTGCTTGTTTGTTTATGATTCTTAATCCAGGTGTATCCTCAAACCGAAGGAAATCTGGAATCATCGTTTTACCCATTTCAGCCACAAGATTCCACACTGCAGCCACTGATGTACACAAATTTTGGAGATGCTCTCCATAATATTGAATGCAATGAGCTGCAATCTCAGTTTTGGGGACAATGACTCTTCTATCACAAAGTTCTTGAATACAAGGTTTGCTGACCAGTATTAGTCCTCTGAAGAAACAGCACCGACTCACTCCAACTTGCCAAACTCATTGGGAAGGGTCTATCATGGGGATAGTGGAGTAAGCAATGTTACAAACACTGAAGTAGTCCATGGATGGCTACAATATTCTTCTGCATTAGCTATGGGAAATGCCCTCCAATGTAGCTAATGAACCACAATATCAAAGGCGGCCTTGAAAACCACAAGAGGTCTGATATTGTCCTACAAAGAAACAAAGATCTCTCGAGTAACACGAATTTTTTTAGCTGTATTGATGGTTTTCTCTCACACTCGCATTGTGAAGAGAAATTTCAGAAGACCTATATCTAGTTGGTTATTGTTAAAGTAGTAGTTACAGACTTACAGTTACCGTAATGTAATAGGTAGTTGGTTGGAGTAGTAGTTCCAATCACCAACATGTATGATTGTTGTAATTTAGAACCTTATAATGTTATTTATCAGGTTGAATGGAAACTTGTGTATTAATTTTTTTCTTTGTTTTGAATGTCACTGCGAAGTTTTAAGAAAAAGGGATGAGCACATAACAATTAAAGTGCAATCTGTCAAAAGTCCAGCACTTATCTGTGGTAAATTTTCTCCCATTTTCAGTTAGGGCTCAATAAAATATGAAAAATCACTACAAGTGTTTGGCGATTTGGGTATGCTATGGCTGATAATGCAGAATAAAGGACATCAAAACCTCTCACTGGCTATCTGCTTAAGCAAGCTTAAAACCAAAAGATAATCTGAAAGCTGAATAGAATGATTCAACCTACATAAGCACTAAATTAAGCAGATAAGACTATCTACAATTGCATAACATATTCAAACTTCTTACATGTACACAACAATAAGACCATCTAGAGTTTAAAAGTAATGTTGCCTTTCAATACAAAGAGAGAAATTGACAAACAACAAAGATTTAAGGGTTTTTATCACATATAGTACATGAATTATTTCTCAATTATATATTTGGTACCTGAACTTTAATTTTTGTCACAAGTAGTACTCAAAGTTTCAATTTTTGTCACAAGTAGTACCCAAAGTTTTTTATTTCATCTCTTTTGGTACCTAAGACCGATTTTTGTGATACTATATGTGCGTGAGAGCGCCTGTTAAAAAAAAAAGATAAAATAGAAAACTTTGGGTACTACTTGTGACAAAACTCGAAGAGTTCGGGTACTATTTAGGATGAACTCGAAGAGTTCGGGTACTGGTTGTGATCAAAAGTGAAATTCATGTATTATGTATATAATTGAGATAAAGTTCAGGTACCATTTATAATAAAAACTCTTGATTTAAAATACTATTCCCAGAGTTTTTGCACTCTTAATTAATGTTGCACTTGTGGAAAAAGCCCATCCTCTCTTAATATATTTTTTTCCTTTGCCGAATGTAATATATATTATCATGAACATAATAAGGTATAAGTATACGTGATAGCTCATCCAAACTCAAAGGTAAAGGTAGGGGAAAAAGCGCACTCCTAATCCTAAAAGTCTAGGCGCGTGAACCGATCACAAAGGGACATATAAACCAAATATACACATGCAATTGTAAGAAGTGGAAAAATGTATTGAAGTTGTAAAATTAAGATTTTGTTTTTTAATTTGAAAATCACAATTTATTACATTATCCTCAATTTATGAATTGTATTTTAATCATCAAGGGTATTATTGAAGTTTTAAAATCTAACCATCTTAAATGCAGTTGGGTTAATATATGTACAAGATAAACTCTTTATAAATAAGCATTGAAAGATTGTACAAACAGTAGAATGACACACTATGATCCTGAATACAACTTTGCTTGACTAGATGAGACTCTGGAATGTTCCTGAAATTATTTTGGCCAATGTTCCTTGGGTCTCAAGTCTCAAATGGATAAAGAAAGAAGGGTAAGAGGGGGTAGATTCGCTAAAGTAGAAAGAAATGTAAAAATAAACGCGTGATCGGACGTCAGTGGTGGGATCCACTCATGATCCAAAAGCCATTTCTTGGGAACTTGATTCGGAAGTTTAGGACTAAGGAAGCACTTTACATTATAAATACAACCTCACTCTTTCCTCTGCACTTCGGAGCAAATTAAACACAGATCAAAATCAGCTACACACAAACACACACACACACACACACAGGAGATGATCGGCAGCCGAAATACAATTCCAGAGGGAGTCGGATTCCGTCCCACTGACCAGGAGCTGCTAAGTCACTACTTGGAGAAGAAGAATCAGGGCACGGATTCCCAAATCATAGACATCATCCCCGAAATCGATGGCTGCAAGCACGAGCCTCCTGAATTACCAGGTACGTAATCAAGCTATATATATATATATGCCACTTTCTTCTACAATTCCCATTTCTATGTAGTACGTATCATGCATATATGTAGATCGAATTTGAACTGTTAATCAGATGAACTTTGTTTAAACACAGTTTGTTTTTAGATTTACGGTCGGACAACATAACATACATATGCATGTGGTAAAACGAACATTTTCCAGTATATATAATCTTGTACAGGTGAATTAAGACTTGTTTTGTTCGTGTTCCAATTTTGCAGAACTGGTGTTGACAAGAGGGAGATTTCGGGACAGGGAGTGGTTCACAATGCCAGACGACCCTCTGGACATGCCGTGGCACTTCTTCAGTCGCCGCGATTTCATATCCAGCAACAGCACTCGCTCCAACAGGAAAACACAGCAAGGCTACTGGAAAAAACAAGGCAAGGACCGCATAATCAGGGCCCGAGGATCCAAAGCTGAGATTGGGAGAAAGAGGAACTTGACCTTCTACCTAAACAGAGACGGAGAGACGAAATCAAAGAAGACCGACTGGGTTATGCAGGAGTTTTATCGCACTGCCAAGGGTAAGCAGATAGGGGACTTTGTGCTCCGTCGCTTGAAGAATAAGTCAGACAAGTCTGAGAATGAGCAGGATGCTCCAATCTGCGATGAAGCTGAACCTGCAAGTGGTAGCTGCAGTATGACTTCACATGATGAAATTCAAGCTGCAGAAAACGGTATGCTTACAGAAGCAGAAGAAAACGAGCTGGCTTCCAAAGAGCTGGGAAATGTTTCCAATGGAAATGATGATGAAGCTGAACCTTGCGGTGGTAGCTACAATATCACTCCCTCGGCTTTAGAAATTCAAGCTGCCTCAAATGGCATGATTACGGCAGCAGAAGAAGTCCTGGCATACAAGGAGCTGGGAGATGCTGTTCAGATTCCCAATGGCAATGAGGATTATGCATTCAACGGCTGGCAAACTGGTTCTTTTCTTATAGACGAGGTGAGAACAAACATGCTTTTTGATTTCTACTATATATGAAATTTTTAATTTGGAGAAAACGTGTATTGAAAATGTTACCTAACACTCTTGTTTATGATTCTTGATCCAACAGCTCCTGTATTCACACTTTCCTCAATCTCAGCCACCTCAACCGGATCAGCTACCTCAGCCACATCCACCACAGGTTTACGGCCCCTCCACACTGCAGTCACCAATATCCACAGAGCTGGGAAATGTTTCACATGGCACCAATGTCCATAATGATGTATGCCGTAAGAGGAAATGTCCATTTGGAGATAATGACCCCTCTCTTATGAAGAAGAAGAAGAATATTTCAATTAATGATGATGATGAACTAGTTAGCAACACCGCATCTAATTCTGACAATCAAGCTACAGATGGGAATCCAGAGGTGAGAATAAACATGCTCTTGAACACTTTCTTATTTGAACTTCTAAAGCACAAGAAGCCATTTCATATCGATCAGAAACAGGCCCAGGTCATTCTCTATTTTGTCTTTCAAATTTGTTATTGTGCTGTGTTTAGTGGATTAAGGGTTTAGTATATCATAGTAGTGGTGGAGTTTTAAATGCAGGAATAGCTTGATTGCCATAAATGAGTTATGTGTTTGATGTGTGAAGATTTTCAATTGCTGGTGAATGTATAATAGAGATTCCTAGCTACCTCTTAACCATGACCTCACCTCAAACTTATGCAGGGGGACTTTGTTACCTGTCGCATGAAGAATAAATCAGATAAGAAGGATTCTTCAATATGTGATGAAGGGCAACCGAGTAGCAGCCACATTGTTTCTAATTGTGAAAATCAAGCTGCTGATGATATGATTCAAGAGGTAAGAACGAACATGTTTGTTTTTATAAGGAGCTTAAGAAGTATATAAAATTAAAATCTTGCTTGCTTATAATTATGAATCCTGATTTATACTCTCAGGCACAAGCAAATGGGGAATCGCTCCTCCATCCACCTCCACCTCTGGATGACTGCTGCTCCGTAGCACTGCAGTCACCGACATCCCTAGAGCTGGAAGATGTTCTGCAAGCCAATGGCACTAATGATGATTGTAATGATTTGCAATCACCATTTCGAGATAATGATTCTTGTATTCGTGACAAGAATGAAGATGAGAAATTTTATGATATGCTTCCGAAGGTGAGAATGAACATGCTTTTGTTATTAGTTATTTCTGATATGAACCTCTGCTATGAATCCCAAGAATTATAGAAAACATTAAGTAGCAAGCCACACTATAGTCACGAATATACAGATGAAAACACTTTAGTCACGAATATCATTCCAACCATTGATGATAATGAACCTGTTGATTACATTGCCTCTAAATTAGAAAATCAAGTTATAGATTATATGATTCCAGAAGTGAAATTGATGCTCTTTGGACGTTTTCTTAAACAAACTTAATATGGAGCAGTAAAAGTATGAACTAATGCTTGCTTATTTTGTGATTCTTAATTCAGCTATGTGATCTGCCAGAAGTAAATCTGGATCCACTCTTAAGTCCATTTCAGCAACAGCATTACAGCTCCTCCATACTGCAGTCACCAATATACACAAATCTGGAAAATGTTCCAACCAATGAAGTTGACATACCAGTTAGACATATCACGTCTAATTTTGAAAATCAAGCTACAGATTCTAGGATTCTAGAGGTGAGAATGGTATGCTATATGAAATTAATCTGAAGCAAGTATGTTCAAACACCAAACTCAGTGCTTGTTTGTTTATGATTCTTAATCCAGGTGTATCCTCAAACCGAAGGAAATCTGGAATCATCGTTTTACCCATTCCAGCCACAAGATTCCACACTGCAGCCACTGATGTACACAAATTTTGGAGATGCTCTCCATAATATTGAATGCAATGAGCTGCAATCTTGGTTTTGGGGACAATGACTCTTCTATCACAAAGTTCTTGAATACAAGTTTTGCTGACCAGTATTAGTCCTCTGAAGAAACAGCACCGACTCACTCCAACTTGCCAAACTCATTGGGAAGGGTCTATCATGGGGATAGTGGAGTAAGCAATGTTACAAACACTGAAGTAGTCTATGGATGGCTACAATATTCTTCTGCATTAGCTACGGGAAATGCCCTCCAATGTAGCTAATGAACGACAATATCAAAGGCGGCCTTGTAAACCACAAGAGGTCTGATATTGTCCTAGAAAGAAACAAAGATGTTCCGAGTAACACGAATTGTTTTAGCTGTATTGATGGTTTTCTCTCACACTCGCATTGTGAAGAGAAATGCAAGAAGACCTATATCTAGTTGGTTATTGTTAAAGTAGTAGTTACAATTACTGAAATAGTTACTGAAATGTAATAGCTGGTTGGTTGTTGCAGTAGTTACAATAACCAAAATGTATGATTGTTGTAATTTAGAACCTTATAATGTTATTTATCAGGTTGAATGGAAATTAGTGTATTATTTTTTTCCTTATTTTGAATGTCACTGCTAAGTTTTAAGAAAAACTGATGGGCACAGAACAAATTGCAATCTGTCAAAAGTCCAGCACTTATCTGTGGTAAATGTTCTCCCATTTTCAGTTTAGAGCTCGATAAAAGATGAAAAATCACTGTTAGTGTTTGGCGATTTGGGTATGTCATGGCTGCTAATGTTGAATAAACCAATAAGCATATCAGAACCTCTCACTGGCCATCTGCTTAAGTAAGCTTAAAACCAAAAGATAAACTGAAAGCTAAATAGAATGATTCAACGTACATAAGCAGATAAGACTATCTACAGACTACAATTGCATAACATAATCAAACATCTTACATGTACACAACAATAAGACTATCTAGAGTTTAAAAGTAATGTTGCCTTTCATTATTACAAAGAGACAAAATTGACAAACAACAAAGATTTAAGAACCATTCCCAAAGTTTTTGCCCTCTCTTAATGCTCCACTTGTGGAAAAAGCCCAACCTTATCATTTTTCTTTTGCCAAATGTGTGATATATTTTCATGAACGTACATCAAGTATAAGTATACGCGACAGCTTATCCAAACTCAAACGTGAAAGCAAGAAAAAATATGTACTCCTAATCCTAAAGGCCTCAGTGCACTGCGTGAACTGATCGCACAACAAGGATAGATAAATCAAATCCACACATACGTCGCGATTTTATTTTATTTTTTATCAATATACGTCGCGATTTAAGAAGTGAAAAATTATATTGAAGTTGTAAAATTAAGCTTTGTTTTTTAATTGGAAAATCACAATTTATAACATAATCCTCAATTTATGAACATTTTAATCATCAAGGTATTATTGAAGTATTAAAAATATAACCATCTAGAGGGCTGTTGGGTTAATATATTTATATAAGGTACACTCTTTATAAATAAGCATTGAAAGATTGTACAAACAGTAGAATGAGACACTATGATCCTGAATAGAACTCTGCTGCACTGGATGAGACTCTAGAATGTTCCTGCAATTTTTGTGGCCAAGTTTTTGGCAAATGTTCCTGGGTACGTGTTCATTCCTTAATGGATTCCTTGGTTATTTTTAGTGTCAAATGGATAGGATACAGAAAGAAGGGCAAGGCTGAAGGGTAAAAGATAAATCACCCAATGGGTTTGGTTTAGTTTCTTTGTTGAGAATTTTAGGTTTATGTTGTTTGTTGTTTCAAGATAAGGTTTATGTCCCCCCTCTTTTGATGTTTTTTTTCTTTTAAATAAATTTTCTCGCATTGTCGAGAATTTCACCAAAAAAAAAAAGGAAAAACAAAACGCGTCCTGGGGTCCACTCAGCAGAACTTGCTTGTGAAGATCAGGACTAGGAAGTCAAAAGCAGTCGACATTATAAAAACAACCTCACTCTTTCCTCTGCACTTCAGAGCAAAACACAAATCAAAATCAGCTACATTAATTCCAAGGGAGAGAGAGATGATCAGCAGCCCCAACAAAATTCCAAAGGGATTCCGATTCGATCCCGAAGACGGGGAGCTGGTGAGTTACTACTTGGAGAAGAAGAATAAGGGCAAGGATTCCGAAATCACAATCATGCCCGTAATCGATATGAGCCAGCAAGAGCCTCATGATATACCAGGTAATCAAGCTAAGCTATGCCACTTTCTCCCACAATTCCCATTTCTATGTATGTAGTAGATCGATCGAATTTGCACTAATTAATAATCGAATGAAACTTGTTTGTTTAACAAACATGTACGTTTCCGGATTCACAGTCGGACAACATAACATACATGTATATGTGACAAATTAAACAAATATTTTCCAGTGTAAATAATCTTGTGAAGACTTTTTTGTGTTGCATTTTTGCAGCACGGGTGTCCGAAAGGGTGGGACCTTGGGACAGGGTGTGGTTGAGCATGTCAGCCTCTTCAAACATGCAGCGTCACTACTTCTTCAGACCGCGCAACTCCGGCCAGACCACACAGGAAGGCACCTGGAAACCACAAGGCAACCCCCGCGGAATCAAGGCCCCCGGCTCCAAAGCTGAGATTGGGAGAAAGAGAATCTTGGTTTTCTACCTTCATGACCTTGATGGAAAGCCCACGATCAGGACCGACTGGGTTATTCACGAGTATTTTCTCCCTGAAGGGAACTTTGGGCTCTGCCGCTTGAGGAATAAGTCAGGCGAGTTTGATCATGCTCCAATCTGTGATCAAGCTGAACCTGGTAGTGGTAGCTGCAGTATGGCCTCTAATGTTGAAAATCAAGCTGCAGCAAACGGTATGATTACAGAAGAGCTGGGAAATGTTTCCAATGGCAGTGATGAGCCTTGTAGTGGTGGCTACCACATCACTCCCTCGGCTTTAGAAATTCAAGCTGCATCAAATGCCATGGTTACGGAAGCAGAAGTATTCCTGACATTCAAGATGCTGGTAGATGCTCTTCAGATTCCCAATGGCAATGAGGATTATGCATTCAACGGCTGGCAAACTGGTTCTTGTCTTATAGACGAGAATGAACTTTCAAACTGCGTTGAAGGACAACCTGATAGCTGCAATCCGTCTGATTCCGATATGATTGCTGAGGTGAGAACAAACATGCGTTTTGATTTCTGCTATGGAATTTTCAATGTGGACCTAAAACTTTCTTGTTTGTGATTCTTGATCTAACAGCTCCTTGATGATCATGAGCCAGAAAACCAACCTCAGCCACCTCATCAGTCACATCCGCCACAGGATTACCGCCCTTCCATACTGCAGTCACCAATATATGAACAGCCGGGAAATGTTTCGCATGCGACGATTGTCCATGATGATGAATGCCGTAAGAGGAATTATCCATTTGGGGATATTAATGACCCTTCTCTTACAAAGAAGAATAATATTTCAACCAAGGATTATGATGAACCAGTAAACAACACCTCATCTAATTCTGAAAATCAAGCTGCACATGGGATTCCAGAGGTAACACTTTCTTATTTAAACTTCTAAATATGCAGCACAAGAAGTATATCCAAACTTAACTCTTGCTTAAGCATGCTCCTAAACCCTTCTGTGATTGTTGATTCAGGGACATTCTCAACCAGGAGCAAATCTGGAATTAGGCTTTGATTCATTTCAGCCACTGGATTACGATTTCGCACTACAATCAATATACGGAGGACCGGGAGATTTTTCCGATTACAATGACTTTATTGGATTGGATGATTTGCCATCTTCATTTGAAGATATTGGCTCTTCTCTCGCAAAGTCCTCAGATACAATTATTGATGGAGGTAGTGGAGTAAGCAGTGACAGAAACACCGAGGTCGTCCAGGGCTCGGTGAAAGATTATTCTGCATTAGCCATTGGAGCGGAGCAACGCTCCAATGTTAATGAACTACCATAGTTTTATTTATAGGAGAATATCAAAGGAGGCCTTGTAATAATGTATTATTACGGTCGGTGATATTCTCCTACAAATGTTTCAAAGATCTCCAAGTAATATGAAATGCTCATCGGTGTTGATTGGCATACAATCACAGCTTTTCTGCATTTCTGGAACTGGAGGCTTTGGAAACTACTTCATTGTTTTGGACCACCATGTCCAAAATACAAAATTCTCTACTCCAGGACGACTAGCAACTAGTCTGTACCAGTTTTTTCCTTTTCCTTTTTCATTCCTCGGCTCATCTTGACAACTTAAGTACCCATATTCCTTCCTCTTATCAAACATCGTGTCCTACCAAAGTACCGATATTTGTTCCTCATATCCGTAGTTTTCAAATGTCCTAAAATCAAAGGACATAACTATCCATATCCATTTCTTCAGATCCCGAATGGTGAATCCTCAGATCACCAATAGTCGTTCCTGAAACAGATAGTCTGCAATTAGTATGTCCTTAGAGGACACGCTCGAAACACCAATATCCAATTATGGTGTCAAACATGGGAGGTGCTCCTAGAAGAATCCGACTGCAGAGCAGCATCACAAACCAAGGTGAGATAATCAATCTGAAAACACGAAAAGAACCCTTTCTGGCTTTCTCACAGTAAATAAAATCTCTTGTACTGAAGCTTTGACACTATTTGATTCCTTAACTCAATTTGGTTTCTGCTTACAGGTCAGTGAAGCTGCAGAGGCATTATATTGCTGTTTATCTGCCCCAGAAGAAACTTGAACCAAGTCCTGGAAGCAGACAACAGTTCAAAGCTGGCAGCAATTTAAAGGGTTCTTTCATTCTCCTGGATGCATCTCCTTTCAATCCATAAAGCATATCTTTCGGAAAAAGTCATAGTTCTAGCCTTATAGGCCCTTGTGGGAAATGCAATTGTTCCACAGTCGCCAATCTGGAAGCGGCCTTGCATAGGAGCTGCTGCTACATGGCTGCTGGAGTCTCAAAGACAAATTAATAATAATCTGACAGCAGTATTCTGTCTGGTTATTACTAAAGTAAGTTTTGGGTTCCATCCTTTGATGAAGTAGTAGTTACAATCATTTCCTTTCAAATATGTATGAATACAATTAAAGGTCATAGAGAGACCTTCAGACACAGAGTCTGAAACATCAAACGCCTATCCTTGTGCTTATTGTTTATTTCGAAGCTTTAATGTCTAATGAAATTGTGTGTATTTCATTCCCTCTTTCTATCTGAACTCACAATGTTTACATGCGTTTCTCAGTTTTTAACATTAATGACGGGGTAAACCACTAGAATACTGACTTTGGGCATTTGGATATGTAATGTACGTCATGGCTATTTTGGTACAAGAATGAATTCAAGCATCCAAAACAAGAAACCCCAAAGTTGACTTCCACAATAAACCCTGCAAAGGGTGCCAAGAAATCACCATTACTTTAAAACCAAGAAACCAAAAGCTGTACTTTAAAATTATACACAATGAGCAATTTCAGTACCTGAAAAGCGGGAGCTTGCGAGTCGATCACATTATAGAGTAAATGGGTATAAGCTTTCTTCTTGTGCAGAATCAAATCAATCAGAATAATCCGGCAGTGCCCAACAAAACAATACAAAAATTAAAGTATCAAACTTTGTTAAATTTTGAAAAAGAAAATGAAGAAGAAACCAAGATAAGAGCTCACTATGGGCTCGCACTCGATGTACTCATCCGCAACTGCCTTGCAATTACCCTATTCACACAAAATCCAAACCATTTTTACAGAACCGGTCAAATTCAGAAGATATTGTTGAGATTTGTATAAAATTAAAACAGAGAGAGAAATTACGCATTTCATAAGCCTAATGTTGCCAGGAGAGTATTGAACGAACAGCCTCATCCTTCGAGCACCGCATTCCACACATCGATACTCCATCAGCTCTCGCCCCTTTTCCTCTTTCTCTCTATTTTCTCAGACTCTCTCTCTCTCTCGCGCGCTCACAGTTCTTCTTCTGTTACCCAATTTGGGCTTTTCCCTCGTTTTCTTGAAATGTTGGGTTAAACCCAAGCCTCTAGGCCCATAGCCCATTTTGCCATTTTGCCATTTTGCCATTTTGCCAAACTCAAATCTCTATTAATTAAGAAAATAAGGGTTACGATTAAATTTTCAAAAACTCAGAAATTACCCTTATTTAATTAAACCTTTGCAAATTTTTAATTTAATCTGTAGAGGATAAAATAGTAAATGAGATATATTGAAATAAAAAAAAAATTTGAACATGAGAACAATTATTCTTAACTGCAATTGCAGTTTTTTTCCTCCTTGCACACAACTAAAATATATAAAAATAAAAAAGCCAATTGATACACGCGTGAGCGTGTGTTAAGAGACTCGTGTGAAAGTAAGAAAATAACTCCTAATCCTAAAGGCCTAGGGGCGTCTATTGGCCTGCCATGAATGTCTTTGCTGCTTTCTGTTTCAACCATCCTTGCGAATCTCAACTGAGATCTACTTTGGCATGGTAGTTACTGTTCTATGCTAGTTTTGACTCGCAATCGGTCGTTTGGAGTATGTACGGAGCCGGACTTGTCTGTTTCCTTACCTCTGCAGACCAACTTGGTTACTTCCTCATGCTCTTGACGTTGTTGGAGTTCGGGCAGCGATTCCTTTGTAGAGGCGGCAAGACGAACTTGAAGATGTTATTTTGTTTAGTTTATGAGTGTTTTGAGATGTTTGGGTGCTTTTCTTTTTTCTGTTTTTTATTATTGTAAGTTTTGTTTTTGTTTCATGGTTTTCTCTAGTCTGCTGACTATGAGTGCCTTTAGTGTATCTTTGCTGGTTTTTTGCCTTTTATGAAGTTTGATTTCACGACCAAAAAAAAAGGCCTAAGGGCGTTGTGTGAACCTGTCACACGGAGACAAATAAATCAAATACGCACATACGCGATTGTAGGAAGTAGAAAAATATATTAAAAATTTAAATTAAGATCTTATTTTTTATTTGAAAATCACAATTTATTACATTATCCTCAATTTATGAATTATATTATTCTTTGACATTTTAATCATCAAGGTATTATTGAAGTTTTAAAAATATAACCATCTGTTTGGGGATATAAAATGGGAAGAATATTCGCACCCTAGCGGCGGCGGCGGTTTCTCGGCCATTGGCGGACGCAGTTCAGGACGAGGGGGGGCAAAGGCCCCTAGTGAAAATTTAACTTTTCTTACTTAAGTACATATAATTATATTATTTGGCCCCCACTCAATATATAAAAATGTATTCTCTTGACTTCTACACCGGCTGCACACACCACACCTATCATATTTATTAAACAAAACATAACCCTGCCTTGGAGTTGGAGACGTTTCAGACTTCAAAGCATTCAGCCCTGCCTTGTGACGTTTCAGACTTCCAGAGTTCAAACTTAAGCATTCGATCTGCAGTTTTGCCACCGAACACCAGTTAGTGACTTAGTTCTTCATCAATTCATTTTCTCAGTTTATTTGTTGTTGAATTGTTCTTCTTGATTTTCTTTGGTTTAAAATGTTATTGATATTAATTAGCCACTTTAATTACAAAATTGCAGTGAAAGACTAAAACAACAGCGGTTTATCTCTGATTGGTTTGATGATTTCCCTAATTGACAATGAGTCTATTATTCAATGTTTTCAAAACATGGCACCTCGCAGAGGACAATTATAGATGTATTGAATAACATTGTTTATGATTCGCTATAAAACTGTGGATGTATTTAACTTTTGGTATTTATTTATCGTAATTTTATTTTGTGTTCATTAAAAAAAAAAATTTGTGCCCCCCTTGACATATATTCCTGCGTCCGCCACTGTTCTCGGCGTCCCGATCCAGAGGGTTCCGGCCCAGTCTAGCCTCTCCTCCTTCACTGGTGTGAGTTAGATTCCTTCTTCAGTTTTCTCCTCGATCCCGGTTGTCATCTTGACGTCGGCGATCGAACCTCAGTCGACACTGCCCTTCGATCTATGTTCCTTATCAACTCGGCCACTCCGATTGGCTTTTTCTCGTTATTCCGTTCAGGCTTCTCACGTCCGGGTAGTTTCTTGGCTTGGATGGTGTTTGTGCTTGTTTGGCAGTAGCGAGGGTGGCTTGGTTTTGTTGATTCCAGGCTAGGAGCTGATTTTGTCCTAGAAAGAAACAAAGATCTTATGAGTAACACGAATTTTTTTAGCTGTATTGATGGTTTTCTCTCACACTCGCATTGTGAAGAGAAATGCCAGAAGACCTATATCTAGTTGGTTATTGTTAAAGTAGTAGTTACAATTACTGAAATAGTTATTGAAATGTAATAGCTGGTTGGTTGTTGTAGTAGTTACAATAACCAAAATGTATGATTGTTGTAATTTAGAACTTATAATGTTATTTATCAGGTTGAATGGAAATTAGTGTATTATTTTTTTCCTTATTTTGAATGTCACTGCTAAGTTTTAAGAAAAACTGATGGGCACAGAACAAATTGCAATCTGTCAAAAGTTCAGCACTTATCTGTATGTTCTCCCATTTTCAGTCTAGAGCTCGATAAAAGATGAAAAATCACTGTTAGTGTTTGGCGATTTGGGTATGTCATGGCTGCTAATGCTGAATAAACCAATAAGCATATCAGAACCTCTCACTGGCCATCTGCTTAAGCAAGCTTAAAACCAAAAGATAAACTGAAAGCTGAATGGAATGATTCAACTTACATAAGCAGATTAGACCATCTACAGACTACAATTGCATAACATAATCAAACATCTTACATGTACACAACAATAAGACTATATAGAGTACGTTTAAAAGTTATGTTGCCTTTAAATACAAAGAGAAAAATTGACAAACAATAAAGATTTAAGAACCATTCCCAGAGTTTTTGCCCTCTCTTAATGTTCCACTTGTGGAAAAAGCCCATCCTTACCATTTTTCTATTGCCAAATGTGTGGATATACTTTCATGAACGTATATCAAGTATACGTGACAACTTATCCAAACTCAAATGTTAAGGCAAGAAAAAATACGTACTCCTAATCCTAAAGACCTCGGTGCACTGCGTGAACTGATCACACAGCAGGTATAGATAAACCAAATCCACACATACGTCGCGATTTTAAGAAGTGAAAAATTATATTGAAGTTGTAAAATTAAGCTTTGTTTTTTAATGGGAAAATCACAATTTATAACATTATCCTCAATTTATGATCATTTTAATCATCAAGGTATTATTGAAGTTTTAAAAACATAACCATCTTGAGGGCTGTTGGGTTAATATATTTATATAAGGTAAACTCTTTATAAATAAGCATTGAAGGATTGTACAAACAGTAGAATGAGACACTATGATCCTGAATAGAACTCTGCTGCACTAGATGAGACTCTAGAATGTTCCTGCAATTTTTGTGGCCAAGTTTTTTGGCAAATGTTCCTGAATGTTCCTGGGTACGTGTTCATTCCTTAATGGATTCCTTGGTTATTTTCAGTGTCAAATAGAAAGAAGGGCAAGGCTGAAGGGTAACAGATAAATTAGATTCCTAAAAGGACAGAGAAATGTAAAAATAAACGCGTCATTGGGTCCAGTCAGCAGAACTTGCTTGTGAAGATCAGGACTAGGAAGTCAAAAGCACTTGACATTATAAAAACAACCTCACTCTTTCCTCTGCACTTGAGAGCAAAACAAACACAGATCAAAATCAGCTTCATTAATTCCAAGTGAGAGAGAGATGATCAGCAGCCCCAACACAGTTCCAGAGGGAGTCGTATTCCAACCCTCAGTCAAGGTGCTGCTGAGTCGCTTGGAGAAGCAGAATCAGGGCAAGGATTCCCAAATCACAATCTTCCCCGTAATCGATTTCAGCGAGCACGAGCCTCGTGATTTACCAGGTAATCAAGCTAAGCTATGCCACTTTCTTCTACGTACAATTCCCATGTCTATGTATGTAGTAGATCGATCGAATTTGCACTAATTAATAATCGAATGAAACTTTGTTTAAACATGTACGTTTCCCTAGATTCACAGTCGGACAACATAACGTACATACTTATATATATGGCAAATTAAGCAAATATTTTCCAGTGTAAATAATCTTGCGAAGACTTTTTTGTGTTGCATTTTTGCAGAAGCGGTGTTATCAAGGGTGGGATCTGGGGACAGGGTGTGGTTGAGCATGGCAGACTCTTCGGACATGCAGTGGTACTACTTCTTCAGACGGCGCAACTCCTGCCAGACCACACAGGAAGGCACCTGGAAACCACAAGGCACCCCCCACGGAATCAAGGCCCGCGGCTCCAAAGGGAGAAAGAGGATCTTGGTTTTCTACCTATTTGACCTTGATGGAAAGCCCACGATCAGGACCGACTGGGTTATTCACGAGTATTCTCTCCCTGAAGGGGCCTATGTGCTCTGCCGCTTGAGGAATAAGTCAGACGAGTTTGATCATGCTCCAATCTGCGATCAAGCTGAACCTGGTAGTGGTAGCTGCAGTATGGCCTCTAATGTTGAAAATCAAGCTGCAGCAAACGGTATGATTACAGAAGAGCTGGGAAATGTTTCCAATGGCAGTGATGAGCCTTGTAGTGGTGGCTACCACATCACTCCCTCGGCTTTAGAAATTCAAGCTGCATCAAATGCCATTGTTACGGAAGCAGAAGAATTCCTGACATTCATGAAGCTGGTAGATGCTATTCAGATTCCCAATGGCAATGAGGATTATGCATTCAACGGCTGGCAAACTGGTTCTTGTCTTATAGACGATAATGAACTTTCAAACTGCGTTGAAGGACAACCTGATAGCTGCAATCCGTCTGATTCCGATATGATTGCTGAGGTGAGAACAAACATGCGTTTTGATTTCTGCTATGGAATTTTTCAATGTGGACCTAACACTTTCTTGTTTGTGATTCTTGATCTAACAGCTCCTTGATGATCATGAGCCAGAAAACCAACCTCAGCCACCTCATCAGTCACATCCGCCACAGGGTTACCGCCCTTCCATACTGCAGTCACCAATATATGAACAGCCGGGAAATGTTTCGCGTGCCACGATTGTCCATGATGATGAATGCCGTAAGAGGAATTGTCCATTTGGGGATAATGACCCTTCTCTTACAAAGAAGAATAATATTTCAACCAAGGATTATGATGAACTAGTAAACAACACCTCATCTAATTCTGAAAATCAAGCTCCACATGGGATTCCAGAGGTAACACTTTCTTATTTGAACTTCTAATTAAATATGCAGCACAAGAAGTATATCCAAACTTAACTCTTAGTAAAGCATGCTCCTAAACCCTTCTGTGATTGTTGATTCAGGGACATTCTCAACCAGGAGCAAATCTGGGATTAGGCTTTGATTCATTTCAGCCACTGGATTACGATTTCGCACTACCATCAATATACGGAGGACCGGGAGATTTTTTCGATTACAATGACTTTATTGGATTGGATGATTTGCCATCTTCATTTGAAGATATTGGCTCTTCTCTCGCAAAGTCCTCAGATACAATTATTGATGGAGGTAGTGGAGTAAGCAGTGACAGAAACACCGAGGTCGTCCATTGCTCGGTGAAAGATTATTCTGCATTAGCCATTGGAGCGGAGCAACGCTCCAATGTAAATGAACTACCAGAGTTTTATTTATAGGAGAATATCAAAGGAGGCCTTGTAATAATGTGTTATTACGGTCGGTGATATTCTCCTACAAATGTTTCAAAGATCTCCAAGTAATATGAAATGCTCATCAGTGTTGATTGGCATACAATCACAGCTTTTCTGCATTTCTGGAACTGGAGACTTTGGAAACTTCTGCATTGTTTTGGACCACTATGTCCAAAATACAAAATTCTCAACTCCAGGACGACTACCTACTAGTCTGTACCTGTTTTTTCCTTTTCCTTTTTCTTTCCTCAGCTCATCTTGACAAGTTAAGTACCCATATTCCTTCCTCTTATCAAACATCGTGTCAACCAAAGAACCGATATTTGTTCCTCATATCCATAGTTTTCAAATGTCCTAAAATCAAAGGACATAACTATCTATATCCATTTCTTCAGATCCCGAATGGTGAATCCTCCGATCACCAATAGTCGTTCCTCAAACAGATAGTCTGCAATTACTATGTCCTTAGAGGACACACGCGAAACACCAATATCCAATCATGGTGTCAAACATGGGAGGTGCTCCTAGAAGAATCCGACTGCAGAGCAGCATCACAAACCAAGGTGAGATAATCAATCTGAAAACACGAAAAGAACCCTTTCTGGCTTTCTCACAGTAAATAAAATGTCTTGTACTGAACCTTTGACACTATTTGATTCCTTAACTCAATTTGGTTTCTGCTTACAGGTCAGTGAAGCTGCAGAGGCATTATATTGCTGTTTATCTGCCCCAGAAGAAACTTGAACCAAGTCCTGGAAGCAGACAACAGTTCAAAGCTGGCAGCAATTTAAAGGGTTCTTTCACTCTCCTGGATGCATCTCCTTTGAATCCGTAAAGCATATCTTTCGGAAAAAGTCGTAGTTCTAGCCTTATAGGCCCTTGTGGGCAATGCAATTGTTCCACAGTCGCTAATCTGGAAGCGGCCTTACGTAGAAGCTGCTGCTACATGGCTGCTGGAGTCTCAAAGACATATTAATAATAATCAGACAGCAGTATTCGATCTGTCTGGTTATTACTAAAGTAAGTTTTGGGTTCCATCATTTGATGAAGTAGTAGTTACAATCATTTCATATATGTATGAATACAATTAAAGGTCATAGAGAGACCTTCAGACAGAGTCTGAAACATCAAACGCCTATCCTTGTACTTATTGTTTATTTCGAAGCTTTAATGTCTAATGAAATTGTGTGTATTTCATTCCCTCTTTCTATCTGAACTCACAATGTTTACATGCATTTCTCAATTTTTAACATTAGTGACACTAGAATACTGACTTTGGGCATTTGGATATGTAATGTACGTCATGGCTATTTTGGTACAAGAATGAATTCAAGCATCCAAAAGAAGAAACCCCAAAGTTGACGTCCACAATAAACCCTGCAAAGGTTGCCAAGAAATCACCTTTACTTTAAAACCCAGAAACCAAAACCTGTGCTTTAAAATTATAGACAATGAGCCATTTCAGTACCTGAAAAGCAGGAGCTTGTGAGTCGATCACATTATAGAGTAAATGGGTATAAGCTTTCTTCTTGTGTAGAATCAAATCGATCAGAAAAATCTGGCAGTGCCCAACAAAACAATACAAAAATTAAAGTATCAAACTTTGTTAAATTTTGAAAAAGAAAATGAAGAAGAAAACAAGATAAGAGCTCACTATGGGCTCGCACTCGATGTACTCATCCGCAACTGCCTTGCAATTACCCTATTCACACAAAATCCAAACCATTTTTACAGAACTTGTCAAATTCAGAAGATATTGTTGAGATTTGTATAAAATTAAACCAGAGAAAGAGAAATTATGCATTTCATAAGCCGAATGTTGCCAGGAGAGTATTGAACGAACAGCCTCATCATTCGAGCACCGCATTCCACACATCGATACTCCATCAGCTCTCGCCCCTTTTCCTCTTTCTCTCTATTTTCTCCCGCGCTCACAGTTCTTCTGCTGTTACCCAATTTGGGCTTTTTGGGTTAAACCCAAGCCTCTAGGCCCAAGGCCCATTCTGCCATTTTCATGAACGTTCATCAAATATAAGTATACGCGAGAGCTCGTCCAAACTCAAATGTGAAAATAACTCCTAATCCTAAAGGCCTAGGGGCGTTGTGTGAACCTGTCACACGGAGACAAATAAATCAAATACGCACATACGGGATTGTAGGAAGTAGAAAAATATATTAAAGATTTGAAATTTTGTTTTTTATTTGAAAATCACAATTTATTACATTATCCTCAATTTATGAATTCTATTATTCTTTGACATTTTAATCATCAAGGTATTATTGAAGTTTTAAAAATATAACCATATGTTTGGGGATATAAAATGGGGAGAATATTCGCACCCCAGCGGCGGAACCGGTTTCTCGGCGTCCTAATCCAGAGAGTTCCGGCCAAGTCTAGCCTCTCCTCCTTCACTAGTGTAAGTTGGATTCCTTCTTCAGTTTTCTCCTCGATCCTAGTTGTCATCTTGACGTCGGCGATCAAACCTCAGTCTGCACTGCCCTTCGATTTTTGTTCCTCATCAGCCCAACGACTCTGATTGGCTTTTTCTCGTTATTTCGTTCAGGCTTCTCAATTCGGGGTGGTTTCTTGGCTTGGATCGTGTTTGTGCTTGTTTGGCAGTAGCAAGGGTGGCTTGGTTTTATTGATTCTAGGCTAGGAGCTGATTTGGTGGTTTGTTTTGTGACCTGTGCTAGAGCAGACATGTCCTGCTGGAGAGGGCGGCCGCCGGAGGTGCTTTTCCTGTCGGTTAGGTCACTGATCACAACCGGGCCATTGGACTGGGATTACTTTTGTTGGATTGGGGGTGAGGCTTTTGGGCTTGACTCTGGGTCTGATACAAAGTGGGTCTTTACGATGGTTCAGGCTCTAAGGGCGGGTGTTTTGCCACCCTCGTCTATTACTTAGTACTTTGAGTTTGGCCTACAATGATGACGTACATTGTCGGGGAAGCTGGTCTATGATTTTCTGATCGTACCATAATTGCGTGCTCGGCGGTTGGATTTTCTCTAGTTAGGATAGTTTTTCTTGATGTATTTCAACTGTGTAGGCTCGTTTATTCAAAACGAGCGAACAAAACTTAATGAGCAGTACTGTTTAATTTCCTTAGCTTACCTGGCCTTTAAAGTTATGGGTACGGGCCTAGGAGATTGATATAAGGTGCCGTCTTTAGCGATGATTAATTATTATTATCTGATTTCTTCAACAACAAAAAATATAAAATGGGGAGTGTCTAAGATAAACTCTTTATAAATAAGCAACGAAAGATTGTACAAACACTGTTTGTCAAACAGTAGAATGACACACTATGATCCTGAATGCAACTACTAGATGAGACTCTAGAATGTTCCTGCAAGTTTTGTGGCCAATTTTTTTTGCCAATGTTCCCGGGTGTTTATTCCTTCATTATTTTCAGTCTCAAATGGATAAGAAGAAAAAAGGGCGAAGGCTGAACTTCCAAGAGCGGGTATAGGCCAAAAACCAAAAAAAGAGCGGGTAAAGATAAATTATATTCCCTAAACCTTGCTTGGGCAGGTCAGAGAAATGTAAAAATAAAGGCGTGATTGGGCGTCAGTGATGACGTCCACTCGTGATGCAAGCCATTCCACCCAGCTGAACCTTGCTTGGGCAGGTCAGGACTTGGACTTGACATTATAAAACAACCTCACTCTTTCCTCTGCACTTGAGACCAAAACAAACACAGATCAAAATCAGGTACGTTAATTCCAAGTGAGAGAGATGAGCAGCAGGCGCATCACAATTCCAGAGGGATTCCGATTCCATCCCTCAGAAGAGGAGCTGCTGCGTGACTACTTGGAGACGCAGAATCAGGGCAGCACGGATTCCCAAATCGAAGACATCATCCCGGTGATCGATGTCTGCAACCACGAGCCTCGTGATTTACCAGGTAATCAATATGCCACTTTCTTCTACAATTAATTCCCATTTCCTCGTATGTATTTTGATGAAATTTGAATTATATATTAATCAGATGAAATTTTGTTGAAACACGTTTCCAGATTCACAACACAACATACATATGCATGTGGCAAACGAACATTTTTCAGCATAAATAATCTTGCAGAGGTGAAGACTTGTTTTGTGTTGCATTTTTGCAGCACTGGTGTTCACAATGGCAGAATTTCTGGACAACGAGAGCTACTATTCTTACACGCAGTGGCACTTCTTCAGTCCACTCCATTACAAGTATAGCAACAGCACTCGCTCCAACAGGACTACAGAGCAAGGCTACTGGAAGATCACAGGCAAGGACCGCGCAATCAAGGCCCGAGGCTCCAAAGATGAGATTGGGAGAAAGAGGATCTTGACCTTCTACCAACGTCGTGGAGAGATGAAACCAAAGAAGACTGACTGGGTAATTCACGAGTATTATCTCACTGCCAAGGGTAAGCAGATAGGGGACTTTGTTCTCTGCTGCTTGAAGAACAAGTCACACAAGTTTGATCATGATAAGGATGCTCCGTTCTTCGATGGAGGTGAACCTGTTAGTGGTAGTTCCAGTGTGGCCTCTAATGTTGAAAATCAAATTACAGAAGCAGAAGAAAGCCAGGCATCCAAAGAGATGGGAAATGTTTCCAATGGCAATGATGATGAAGCTGAACCTTGTAGTGGTAGCTACCACATCATTGCCTTGGATTTAGAAATTCAAGCTGCATCAAATGGCAAGGAGTCGGGAGATGCTGTTCAGATTCCCAATGGCAATGAGGATGCATTCAACAACAGCTTGCAAACAGCTGGTTCTTGTCTTATAGACAAGAAGACTAATATTTCAACCAATGATGAACTAGTTAGCAACACCGCTTCTAATTCTGACAATCAAGCTGCACATAGGATTCCAGAGGTGAGAATAAGCATCCTCTTGAACACTTTCTTATTTGAACTTCTAGATATGCAGCACAAAAAGTATATCCAAACTTAACTCTTGCTTAAGCATGCTCCTAAACCCTTCTTTGATTGTTAATTCAGGGAAATTCTCAACCAGGAGCAAATCTGGGATCAGTCTTTCATCCATTTCAGTACGATTCCCCACTATCATCAATAGACGGAGGACCGAGATATTTTTCCCATATCAATAACCCTATTGGATGGGATGAGGTGATATCTTCACCCGAAGATATCAACTCTTCTCTCGTATAGTTCTCAACAATTATTGATGGAGGTAGTGGAGTAGGCAGTGACAGAAACACCGAAGTCGTCCATGAATCGGTAAAAGGTTATTCTGCATTAGTCTGCTCCAATCTAAATGAATGAACTACCATAGTTTAATTTATAGGAGAATATCAAAGGAGGCCTTGTAATAATGTGTCTTACTCGCATTATTGACACATTATTACAGTCGGTGATATTCTCCTACAAACAGTTACTATGAAATGCTCAACAGTGTTGATTGGCATACAATCACAGCTTTTTTGCATTTTTGGAACTGGAGGCTTTGGAAACTTCTTCATTGTTTTGGACCTCTAGGTACAAAATTCACCACTCCAGGACGACTAGCAACTAGTCTGTACCTGTTTTTTCCTTTTCTTTTTTCATTCCTCGAATTGTCTTGTCAACTTGAGTACCGATTTTCCTTCCTCTGATCAAACATCGTGTCAACCGAAGTACCGATACTTGTTCCTCCTATCCATAGTTTTCAAATGTCCTAAAACCAAAGGACATAACTATCAATATCCATTTCTTCAGATCCCCAATAGTGAATCCTCATATCACCAATAGTCGTTCCTCAGATCACCAGTAGTCCTTCCTCAAACAAATAGTCTGCAATTAGTATGTCCTTTAAGGACACAAGCAAAACATCAATATCATCCAATCATGGCGTCAAACACGGGAGGTGCTCCGAGAAGAATCCGACTGCAGAGCAGCATCACAAGCCAAGGTGAGATAATCAATCTGAAAACACGAAAAGAACCCTTTCTGGTTTTCTCACAGTTAATAAAATCTCTTGTACTGAAGCTTTGTCGTATTTGATTCCTTTACTCAATTTGGTTTCTGTTTACAGGTCAGTGAAGCTGCATAGGCATTATATTGCTGTTTATCTGCCCCAGAAGAAACTTAAAACTAGTCCTGGAAGCAGACAACAGTTCAAAGCTGGCAGCAATTTAAAGGGTTCTTTCATTTTCCTGGATGCATCTCCTTTCAATCCGTAAAGCATATCTTTCAGATACAAGTCATAGTTCTAGCCTAGCTTATAGGCCCTTATGGGCAATGCAAATGTTCCGAAGTCGCTAATCTGGAAGCGGCCTTACATAGGAGGTGCGCACTGCTACATGGCTGCTGGAGTCTCAAAGACATATTAATAATAACCAGACAGCAGTATTCTGTTTGGTTATTACTAAAGGAAGTTTTGGGTTCCATCCTTTGATGAAGTAGTAGTTACAATCATTTCCTTTCAAATATGTATGAATACAATTTAAGGTCATAGAGAGGCCTTCAGACTGAGAGTCTGAAACATCCCACGCCTACAACCAAAAGTTGTATCCCTGTTCATATCGCTCTTGTTTGTATTACCCTAATATTCTTGTACATATTGTTTATTTTGGAACTTTAATGTTGAATGGAATTTTGTGTATTTCATTCCCTCTATATATTTTAACACACAATGTTTACATGCCTTTAATTACTTGCTTTTTAACAAAAATGATGGGGAAAACAATTGCAATCAGTCAGCAATGAGCACCTGTGTTATATGTCGATAAATTCGTCGGAAGGCAAAAAAAACTAAGCTGTCATCTTTCCTTCAGGTCAAGAAGAAATAGAAGAGGAAAAACCACTAGAATTCTGATTTTGGGCGTTTGGATATGTCATGTCATGGCTACTCAGGCAGAAGAAAGGAATTAGGTATCATCTAAACTAGGATGCATCTTGCTCACTACTATGGTCGAAGACATCGAAACATTAGCAGCACAAGCTAATGCTTAAGAGCATTTGATTATGCTGAAACCCAGAAAATAAACTGAAAGTTGCATAAATTTTAAAATGCAGAGAAACTGAATGGTTGATTTACTATTCAGAATTCTATTTCATAACAATGACCAAACATGTAAGATGTTTATAACATAATGTAAAATACTAAAAGATGCATGAATATAAAAATGTAACGAGAACTGAATGGATTCATCCAACTATCACAACTCAATTTCATAATTCAGACAAACATTTTACAAGTTTACTACATATTTTACAGCACTCATATTCATTATCCGTCCTCCCCCTGCCTTTGCAGGAAACAATTTTTTAAAATGCTGCCTTTCTCAAAGAAAGAGATTTCACAAACAACAATGATAGAAGATCTCGCTTATAACAAACAAAAAATGATATAAGATCTCAAATTTCCCAACTCCAGCACTTTTGTGTGACTAAAAACTTTACGACATGAGCACTGAAGCAGGCTGCTATACATCTACTCATAGCTGACCGAGTTATCACTGTTTCACCCAAAGACGAAGTAAACAAAAAGATGTTCAACTGCAGTCATCATCCATAGTTGCAGAAACTTCCACATGGAGAATTTGAGAATGCTACGAAAACATAATATTAGCTAATGCACACTTCCACATCAAATCAAGGAAAAGTATCTATTTACATTATGAACATTATATTACACAACACTAAACTACTTGGATATATCCATTTAGCAGATACCGGGCATAAATATTAAATAGTGACCTACATATTGAAATTGAAAACTGTAAAATGATGTCCAAGACTGTAAATAGTTTATCATCTGACCTTTGAGTGCCACAGTGTTGGAGGATAACACAAATAAATCAATGATCAAAATCAACGAAGGACATTCCCAGACCTGTAGAAGAGGTGCTTGAATTAGATATAGACGTTGAGTCCAACCAAGTATACTTAAGTAGAGTAAAAAGATAAGAAAAAGAAACTATCAGATTTGCAAACCATACATCGCAATTAGAAACATCTCAAGTAACTTGAAATAAGTATTGCCAGCAGAAGGTCTTTGTACCTATGCCAGAATACACAGAATCATATAAAATGCACATTAATACATATGTTTATGCACAAATGGATAGGAACAGCATTAAAGGTTGGCTAGAAGAATACTGTTACGATTCTGGGTGATCAAAAAAACATCCTCTTCTTATATGTTCTTTATTACTTTCAATTCCATAAAATTCTGTACGGAAGTATATAGCTAAGGCACTCGATGTATGTATTCACACAGTTTTTGTACATGAATGGAAAAAAAAATCTCCGAAAACTTAAGAATGGATAAAAGCATCCAACAGAAGAAACCCCAAAGTTGACTTCCACAATAAACCCTGCAAAGGGTGTCAAAAAATCACCATTACTTTAAAACCCTGAACTATAAAACTAAAGACAGTGAGCAACTGAGCAAAACTGAGCAATTTCAGTACCTGAAAAGCAGGAGCTTGCGAGTCGATCACATTATAGAGTAAATGGGTATAAGCTTTCTTCTTGTGCAGAATCAAATCAATCAGAATAATCTGGCAGTGCCCAACAAAACATTACAAAAATTAAAGTATCAAACTTTGTTAAATTTTGAAAAAGAAAATGAAGAAGAAACCAAGATAAGAGCCTCATCATTCGAGGACCGCATTCAACAATTTGGGTGTTGATGGATGTGTTGAATGCGGTGCTTGAATGCGCGCGCTCAGTTCTTCTTCTGTTACCCAATTTGGGCTTTTCACTCCTTTTCTTGAAATGTTGAATTTAATTTAAACCCAAGCTCTCTAGACCCATAGCCCATTCTGCCATTTTCATGATCGTACGGCCAGTATAAGTATATGCGACAACTCATCCAAACATAAACGTGAAGGAAGGTATGAAGAAAAATCGTACTCCTAATCTTAGAGGCTTAAGTGCGCTGCGTAATCTATCAAACAGAGACAAATAAATCAAATACACACATGCGCGATTATAAGAAGTGGAAAAATACATTGGAGATTTAAATTTTTTTTTTAATTTGAAAAATAACAATTTATTACATTATCCTCAATTTATGAATTGCACTATTCTTTGACATTTTAATCATCAAGGTATTATTGAATTTTAAAAAATATAGCCTTCTATTGGGTTAATATAAAATGGGGAGTGTCTAAGATAAACTCTTTATAAATCAGCATTGAAAGATTGTACAAACAGTAGAATGACACACTGTGATCCTAAATACAACTCCGCTGCACTAGATGAGATTCTAGAATCTTCCTGCAATTTTTGTGGCGAATTGTTTTGGCCAATGTTCCTGAATGTTCCTGGGTACGTGTTTATTCCTTATTTTCAGTCTCGAATGGATAAGAAAAAAGAAGGGCAAAGGCTGAACTTCCAAGAGCGGGTATAGATTAGCAAAAAAAAAAAAAAGAGCGGGTAAGGATAAATTATATTATATTCCCTAAAAGGACAGAGAAATGTCAAAATAAACCCGTGATTGGGCATCAGTGGGGTCCACTCATGATTCAAGTTGAACCTTGCTTGGGCAGGTCAGGACTTGGACTTGAAAAGCACTTGACAATATAAATACAACCTCACTCTTTCCTCTGCACTTCAGATCAAAATCAGCTTTGTTAAAAAAAAAAAAAAAAAAAAAAGATCAAAATCAGCTACATTCCAAGTGAGCGAGATGGTCAGCAGCCGCACCACAATTCGAAAGGGATTCCGATTCCATCCCTCAGGCGAGGAGCTGCTGTGTCACTACTTGGAGAAGAAGAATCAAGGCAGCACGGATTCCCAAATTACACACATCATCCCGGAAATCGATGTCTGCAAGCACGAGCCTCGTGCTTTACCAGGTAATCAAGCTAAGCAAAGCTATGCCACTTTGTTCTATGTATGTATTATGCATGTAGATGTAGTAGCTAGATCGAATTTGAACTATATATTGATCGGATGAAACTTTGTTCAAACACCGTTTTTTCCAGATTAACAGTCGGACAACATAACATACATATGCATGTGGCAAAACGAACATTTTCCAGTATAAATAATCTTGCAGAGGTGAAGGCTTGTTTTGTGTTGCATTTTTGCAGCACTGGTGTTCACACTGGCAGAGTTTCTGGACAAGGAGAGCTACTATTCTTACACGCAGTGGTACTTCTTCAGTCCACTCCATTACAAGTACAGCAACAGCACTCGCTCCAACAGGACTACAGCGCAAGGCTACTGGAAGATCACAGGCAAGGACCTCGTAATCATGGCCCGAGGCTCCGAAGATGAGATTGGGAGAAAGAGGACCTTGACCTTCTACCAACGTTGTGGAGAGCAGAAACCAAAGAAGACCGACTGGGTTCTGCATGAGTTTTATCGCACTGCCAAGGGTAAGCAGATAGGGGACTTTGTTCTCTGCTGCTTGAAGAACAAGTCAGACAAATTTGATCATGATAAGGATGCTCCATTCTTCGATGGAGGTGAACCCGATAGTGGTAGTTCCAGTATGGCCTCCAATGTTGAAAATCAAGCTGTAGCAAAGGGTATGACTACAGAAGCAGAAGAAAACCAGGCATCCAAAGAGCTGGGAAATGTTTCCAATGGCAATGATGTTGAAATTGAGCTTTTTAGTGGTATGCGTACAGAAGAACAAATTGCTGCATTCCAGGAGCTGAGAAAGGTACTTCCGACTTCCAATGGCAAATGCTTTTTGATTTCTGCTATGAAATTTTTCAATTTGGAGCACAAGTATATTGAAAATGTTACCTAATACTTTTTTGTTTGTGATTCTTGATCTAACAGATACTTGATGATCATGAGCCAGAAGCTCTGGATTACCACCCCTCCACACTGCAGTCACCAATATATGAACAGCTGGGAAATGTTTCCCATTCCACCAATGTCAGTAATGATGAAAGCCGTAAGAGGAATTATACATTTGCGGAGGATGAGCCTTCTCTTACAAAGAAGAAGAAGAATAATATTTCAACCGATGATGATGATGAACTAGGTAGCAACACCGCATCCACTTCTGAAAATCAAGCTGCAGATGGGATTCCAGAGGTAACACTTACTTATTTGAACTTCTAAATATGCTGCACAAGAAGTATATCCAAACTTAACTCTTGCTTAAGCATGCTCCTAAAACACTTCTGTGATTGTTAATTCAGGGATCTTCTCAACAGCCACAGGCACAACTATCAATAAACGGAGGACCGAGAGATTCTTTCCAAAACAATAACTTAATTGAATTGGATATGCCATCTTCATTCGAAGATATTGGCTCTTTTCTCGAAAAGTTCTCAGACAAAATTATTGATACCGAAGTCGCCCATGGATCGGTAAAAGATTATTCTGCATTACCCATTGGAGCGTTTTATTCTGCATTACCCATTGGAGCAACGCTCCAATGTAAATGAACCACCATAGTTTTATTTATAGGAGAATATCAAAGGAGGCCTGTAATAATTTGTCTCTAATTAGCATTATTACAGTCGATGATATTCTCCTACAAATAGTTCAGAGATCTCCAAGTAATATGAAATGCTCAGCAGTGTTGATTGGCATACAAGGCATACAATCACCGCTTTTCTGCATTTCTGGAACTGGAGACTTTGGAAACTTCCTTCATTGTTTTGGATCTCTATATCCAAATACAAAATTCACTACTCCGGGACGACTAGCAACTAGTCTGTACCTTGTTTTAACCTTTCTTTTTTCTTGGGCCATTCCTTCTCTTCCTCTATCAACATTACTACCGAAATTCATTCCTCAGATCGTCTTGTCAACATAAGTACCAATATTCCTTCCTCTGATCAGACATCGTGTCAACCGAAGTACCGATACTTGTTCCTCCTATCCATAGTTTTCAAATGTCCTTAAACCAAAGGACATAACTATCCATATCCATTTCTTCAGATCCCCAATAGTGAATCCTCATATCACCAATAGTCTGCAATTAGTATGTCCTTACAGGACATGGGCAAAAGTTCAAAACATCAATATTATCCAATATCCAATCATGGCATCAAACATGGGAGGTGCTCCTAGAAGAATCCGACTGCAGAGCAGCATCACAAGCCAAGGTGAGATAATCAATCAATCTGAAAACACGACAAGAACCCTTTCTGGCTTTCTCACAGTAAATAAAATCTCTTGTGCTGAAGCTTTGAGGCTATCTGATTCCTTAACTCAATTTGGTTTCTGTTTACAGGTCAGTGAAGCTGCAGAGGCATTATATTGCTGTTTATCTGCCCCAGAAGAAACTTGAAACAAGTCCTGGAAGCAGACAACAGTTCAAAGCTGGCAGCAATTTAAAGGGTTCTTTCATTTTCCTGGATGCATCTCCTTTCAATCCGTACAGCATCTTTCGGAGACAAGTCATAGTTCTAGCCTTATAGGCTCGTATGGGCAATGCAATTGTTCCACAGTTGCTAATCTGGAAGCGGCCTTACATAGCAGTTACGCGCTGCTACATGGCTGCTGGAGTCTCAAAGACATATTAATAATAATCGGACAGCAATATTCAGTCTGGTTATTAGTAAATGAAGTTTTGGGTTCCATCCTTTGATGAAGTACTAGTTACAATCATTTTTAAGATATTATGAATACAATTAAAGGTCATAGAGAGGCCTTCAGACTAAGAGTCTGAAACATCCTATTCCTACAACCAAAAATTGTATCCTTGTTCATATCGCTCTTGTTTGTATTACCCTAATATTCTTGTACATATTGCTTTTTTGGAAGCTTTAATGTTTAATGACATTGTGTGTGTTTCATTCCCTCTTTCTATTTGAACTCACAACGTTTACATGCCTTTAACATAAATGACGGGGTAAACCACTAGAATACTGACTTCCACAATGTAATGAAATCTCCGAAAACATAAGAATGGATACGAGCATCCAACAGAAGAAACCCCGAAGTTGACTTCCACAATAAACCCTGCAAAGGGTGTCAAAAAATCACCATTACTTTAAAACCCAGAACTATAAAACTATAGGCAATGAGCAACTGGGCAAAAATGAGCAATTTCAGTACCTGAAAAGCAGGAGCTTGCAAGTCGATCACATTACAGAGCAAATGGGTATAAGCTTTCTTCTTGTGCAGAATCAAATCAATCAGAATAATCTGGCAGTGACCAACAAAACAAAACAAAAATTAAAGTATCAATCTTTGTTGAATTTTGAAAAAGAAATGAAGAAGAAACCAAGATATAAGAGCTCACTATGGGCTCGCACTCAATGTACTCATCCGCAACTGCCTTGCAATTACCCTATTCACACAAAATCCAAACCATTTTTACAGAACCGGTCAAATTCAGAAGATATTGTTGAGATTTGTATAAAATTAAAACAGAGAAAGAGAAATTACGCATTTCATAAGCCGAATATTGCCAGGAGAGTATTGAACGAACAGCCTCATCATTCGAGCACCGCATTCCACACATCGATACTCCATCAGCTCTCGCTGTAAGAACCTAATTGGACATATCATTTAATAATAAAGATTACACAATGATTGTGATATTCTACAAATAATTCAAAGGATGATGTATGCAATAGATCAGTAGCTATAGTATTGTGATTAATATTATAGTTTATTAACCTAATCAAAGACAACTTTACTTTTGGAAAAACAAAACCAACTTTGGTTTTGTTCCATTAAATCTGGAATTAGTTTTGGCTTAATTAAAGAGATGCATAAAGTAAATGATAGACTATTCATGATGGGTGAATTCTATCACGCAGCATCTATATAAGTCAAGGTCCCTGCTCTTCCAAAATATGTTCACAATTAACCTTGCCCCATTGAGAGATAGAACAATCTGGTTTGGAGAGAGCACAAGACTTTGTCTTCTCTAATTCAGTAATTCTTACTTGAAGACGATGGCCTCCACAGGTATTACTTGATTCTGAATATCTATACTTATTTTCAATATGTATTTGTATCTCTATCTCTATGCAGATTATGGCATGTTCATACTCATTGTATGATCCAACACTCGCCCCTTTTTCTCGTTCCTTCTATTTTCTCAGTCTCTGTCTCTGTCTCTCGCGCGCGCTCAGTTCTTCTTCTGTTACCCAATTTGGGCTTTTCACTCCTTTTCTTGAAATGTTGATTTTAAACCCAAGCCTCAAGGCCCATTCTACCATTTTCTTGAACGTATATCAAGTATAAGTATACGCGACAACTCATCTAAACACAAACGTAGAAAAACCGTACTCCTAATCCTAAAGGCCTAGGTGCGCTGCGTGAACCTATCAAATGGAGACAGATAAACCAAATACACACATACGCAATTATAAGAAGTGAAAAAATGCATTGAAGATTTATAATTAAGATTTTTTTTTTTATCAAAGACGACAATTTATTATATTATCCTCAATTTATGAATTGTACTATTCCTTGACATTTTAATCATCAAGGTATTATTGAATTATATAAAATATAACCAATCTATTGGGTTAATATAAAATGGGGATTGTCAGATAAACTCTTTATAAATAGGCATTGAAAGATTGTACAAACAGTAGAATGAGACACTATGATCCTGAATCTCTGCTGCACTAGATGAGACTCTAGAATGTTCCTGCAATTTTTGTGGCCAATTTTGTTGGCCAATGTTCCTGAATGTTCCTGGGTAATGGGTACGTGTATATTCCTTAATTATTTTCAGTCTCAAATGGATAAAAAGAAAGAAGGTCAAAGGCTGAACTTCCAAGAGCGGGTATAGATTAGCCAAAAAAAAAAAGAGCGGGTAATTATATTCCCTGACGGGTGCTGCTTCAGTGCCGAGGTCATACAGTACCCGGCAGAGGAGATGCATTTGCAGGGAGGAGGGTGGGGGTAGATGGGATCCAAGGGTCTAGGAGCTTGTCACGTGCCCAAACACTTGGTGCTCGGTGAATGGCAGAATTTCCCAGGACAGAGAAATGTAAAAATAAACGCGTGATTGGGCATCAGTGGTGGGGTCCATTCATGATTCAAGTTGAACCTTGCTTGCGCAGTTCAGGACTTGGACTTGAAAATTAAGCACTTGACACTATAAATACAATTAACCTCACTCTTTCCACTGCACTACAGAATCAGATCAGAACCAGCTACGTGAATTCCAAGTGAGAGAGATGATCAGCAGCCGCACCACCATTCCAAAGGGATTCCGATTCCATCCCTTAGAAGAGGAGCTGCTGTACTACTTGGAGAAGAAGAATCGGGGCAGCACGGATTCCCAAATTACAGACGTCATCCCGGATATCGATGTCTGCAAGAACGAGCCTCGTGCTATACCAGGTAATCAAGCTAAGCTATATATGCTACTTTGTTCTACGTACAATTCCCATTTCTATGTATGTATTATGCATGTAGATGTAGTAGATCGAATTTGAACTGTATATATTGATCAGATGAAACTTTGTTTAACCATCGTTTTTTCCAGATTAACAGTCAGGACAACATATCATACATATCAACATATGCATGATGTGGCAAAACCAACATTTTCCATGATATATAATCTGCTTGTAGAGGTGAAGGCTTCTTTTGTGTTGCATTTTTGCAGCACTGGTGTTCGCAATGGCAGTATTTCTGGCAGTATTTCTGGGCAAGGAGAGCTACTATTCTTACACGCAGTGGCACTTCTTCAGTCCACGAGATTACAAGTACAGCAACAGCACTCGCTCCAACAGGACTACAGAGCAAGGCTTCTGGAAGATCACCGGCAAGGACCGCGCAATCAAGGCCCGAGGCTCCAATGTTGAGATTGGGAGAAAGAGGACCTTGACCTTCTACCTACACGGAGACGGAGAGAAGAAAGCAAAGAAGACCGACTGGGTTATTCATGAGTATTATCTCACTGACAAGGGTGAGCAGATAGGGGATTTTGTTCTCTGCTGCTTGAAGAACAAGTCGGACAAGTTTGATCATGATAAGGATGCTCCATTCTTCGATGGAGGTGAACCTGGTATGCCAGCATCTAATGTTGAAAATCAAGCTGTTATGATTACGGAAGCAGAAGAAAACCCGGCATCCAAGGAGCTGGGAGATGCTGTTCAGATTCCCAATGACAATGAGAATGCATTCAACGGCTTGCAAATTGGTTCTTGTCTTATAGACAAGAATCAACTTTCAAACTGTGTTGAAGGTCAACCTGATAGCTGCAATCCGTCTGTTTCCGATATGATTGACGAGGTGAGAACAAACATGCTCTTTTTTATTTCTGCTATGAAATTTTCAATGTGGATCTAGCACAAGTATAGTGAAAATGTTACCTAACACTTTCTTGTTTGTGATTCTTGATCTAACAGCTACTTGATGACCCAGAAAATCTGGATTCACTCTTTCTTCAACGTCCGCCACCTCAAGAGCTGGGAAATGTTTCCAATGGCAATGATGATGAAGCTGAGCCTTGTAGTCGTATGCTTACAGAAGAAGAAGAAATTCAGGCATTCCAGGAGCTGATAAAGGTACTTCCGACTTCCAATGGCAAATGCTTTTTTATTTCTGCTATGAAATTTTCAATTTGGAGCACAAGTATATTGAAAATGTTACCTACTACTTTTTTGTTTGTGATTCTTGATCTAACAGCTACTTGATGATCATGAGCCAGAAAATCTGGATTCACTCTTTCCTCAACCTCCGCCACTTCATCCACATCAGCTACCTCAGCCACATCGGCCACAGGATTACCACCCCTCCATACTGCAGTCACCAATATATGAACAGCCGGGAAATGTTTCGCATGCCACCAATGTCAGTAATGATGAAAGCCACAAGAGGAAGTATCCATTTGGGGATAATGACCCTTCTCCTACGAAGAAGAATAATATTTCAACCGATGATGATGATGAACTAGGTAGCAACACCGCATCTAATTCTGACAATCAAGCTGCATATAGGATTCCAGAGGTAACACTTTCTTATTTGAACTTCTAAATATGCAGCACAAGAAGTATATCCAAACTTAACTCTTGCTTAAGCATGCTCCTAAAACACTTCTGTGACTGTTAATTCAGGGAGCAAATCTGGGATTAGTCCGGTGGGATCAGCCACAGGCACTACTATCAATAAACGGAGGACCGAGAGATTCTGTCCAAAACAATAACTTCATTGAATTGGATGATTTGCCATCTTCATTCGAAGATTTTGGCTCTTTTCTCGAAAAGTTCTCAGATACAATTATTGATACCGAAGTCGCCCATGGATCGGTAAAAGATTATTCTGCATTACCCATTGGAGCAACGCTCCAATGTAAATGAACCACCATAGTTTTATTTATAGGAGAATATCAAAGGAGGCCTGTAATAATTTGTCTCTAACTAGCATTATTACGGTCGATGATATTCTCCTACAAATGGTTCAAAGATCTCCAAGTAATATGAAATGCTCAGCAGTGTTGATTGGCATACAAGGCATACAATCACCGCTTTTCTGCATTTCTGGAACTGGAGACTTTGGAAACTTCCTTCATTGTTTTGGATCTCTATATCCAAATACAAAATTCACTACTCCGGGACGACTAGCAACTAGTCTGTACCTTGTTTTAACCTTTCTTTTTTCTTGGGCCATTCCTTCTCTTCCTCTATCAACATTACTACCGAAATTCATTCCTCAGATCGTCTTGTCAACATAAGTACCAATATTCCTTCCTCTGATCAGACATCGTGTCAACCGAAGTACCGATACTTGTTCCTCCTATCCATAGTTTTCAAATGTCCTTAAACCAAAGGACATAACTATCCATATCCATTTCTTCAGATCCCCCATAGTGAATCCTCATATCCCCAATAGTGAATCCTCATATCCCCAATAGTGAATCCTCATATCAGTGATCACCAATAGTCTGCAATTAGTATGTCCTTACAGGACATGGGCAACACATCAATATTATCCAATATCCAATCATGGCATCAAACATGGGAGGTGCTCCTAGAAGAATCCGACTGCAGAGCAGCATCACAAGCCAAGGTGAGATAATCAATCAATCTGAAAACACGAAAAGAACCCTTTCTGGCTTTCTCACAGTAAATAAAATCTCTAGTTCTGAAGCTTTGAGGCTATCTGATTCCTTAACTCAATTTGGTTTCTGTTTACAGGTCAGTGAAGCTGCAGAGCATTATATTGCTGTTTATCTGCCCCAGAAGAAACTTGAAACAAGTCCTGGAAGCAGACAACAGTTCAAAGCTGGCAGCAATTTAAAGGGTTCTTTCATTTTCCTGGATGCATCTCCTTTCAATCCGTAAAGCATCTTTCGGAGACAAGTCATAGTTCTAGCCTTATAGGCTCTTATGGGCAATGCAATTGTTCCACAGTTGCTAATCTGGAAGTGGCCTTACATAGCAGTTACGCACTGCTACATGGCTGCTGGAGTCTCAAAGACATATTAATAATAATCAGACAGCAGTATTCAGTCTGGTTATTAGTAAATGAAGTTTTGGGTTCCATCCTTTGATGAAGTAGTAGTTACAATCATTTTTAAGATGTATGAATACAATTAAAGGTCATAGAGAGGCCTTCAGACTAAGAGTCTGAAACATCCTATTCCTACAACCAAAAATTGTATCCCTGTTCATATCGCTCTTGTTTGTATTACCCTAATATTCTTGTACATATTGTTTATTTCGAAGCTTTAATGTTTAATGACATTGTGTGTGTTTCATTCCCTCTTTCTATTTGAACTCACAACGTTCCCATGCCTTGAATTGCTCAGTTTTTAACATAAATGACGAGGTAAACCACTAGAATACTGACTCTGGGCATTTGGATATGTCATGTCATGGCTACTTTGGTAGAAGAAAGGACTCAGGTATCATCTAAACTAGGAGGCATCTTGCTCATTACTAAGGTCTAAGATATCAAAACATTAGCATCAGATTAGCATTTGATTATGCTGAAACCCAAAAACGAAAGCTGAAAGCTGTATAAATGTTGAAATGCAGAAAAACTGAATGGATTGATTCAACTATACCCAATTCTATTTCATAACAATGACCAAACATGTTAGATGTTTATAACATAATGTAAAATTCTAAAAGATGCATGAACATAAAATGTAAGGAGAACTGAATGAATCCATTCAACTATCGCAACTCTATTTCATAATAATGACAAACATTTTACATGTTTACTACATATTTTACAGCACTCGTATTCATTGTCAATCACCTCCCCTGCCTTTGCAGGAAATAAAGAAAAAATTCAAACTCCTCCCCCCCCCCCCCTCAAAGAAAGAGATTTCACAAACAACAATGATAGAAGATCTCTCTTATAACAAACAAAAAGTGATATAAGACCTCAAAGTTCCCAAGTCCAGCACCTTTGTGTGACTAAAAACTTCACAACATGAGCACTGAAGCAGGCTGCTATACATCTACTCATAGCTGACCGAGTTATCACTGTTTCACCCAAAAAAGAAGAAAAAAAAAAGGTGTTCAACTGCAGTCACCATCCATGGTTACAGAATCTTGCACACGGAGAATTTGAGAAATGCTACGAAAACATAATATTAGCTAATGCACACCTCCACATCAAATCAAGGAAAAGTATCTATTTACATTATTAACATTATATTACACAACACTTAACTACTTGGATATATGCATTTAGCAGATACCAGGCATAAATAGTGACCTACATATGGAAATTGAAAACACAAATACTTTATCATCTGACCTTTGAGTGCCACAGTGTTGGAGGATAACACAAATAAATCAATGATCAAAATCACAGAAGGACATTCCCAGACCTGTAAAAGAGGTGCTTGAATTAGATATAGATGTTGAGTCTAACCGAGTATACTTAAGTAAAGTAAAAAGATGAGAAAAAAGAAACTATCAGATTTGCAAACCATACCATCATTGCAATTAGAAACATCTTGAAGTAGCTTGAAATAAGTATTGCAAGCAGAAGGTCTTTGTACCTATGTCAGAATACACAGAATCATAAAATATGTACATTACACGTATGTGTTATGCACAAATGAATATGAAAGAAAGCCTCATCACAGCATTAAAGGCTGGCTAGAAAAGTACTGTTATGATTCTTTTAAGCCATGACACTGGGTGATAATAAACCATTGTCCTTGTATGTTCTATATTACTTTCCATTCCATAAACTTCAAACTATGTCCTTTTGGCTTTTAGAATTTTCTTTTAAATCATATTGACTTAAGCCTGACCAAATTCTCTTTAGTTCTTAGTTTCAGCATATTATTGGGTATTCACCATCACTCAATATTTTCCACTGGTCAGAAATCAAAGATTCTAGAAGCAATTATCCACTTCAAACTTCTCATTTTATCAAATGATTAAGTATGCATGCTTTCTGAACTAGTTTCCAAAAAGACAGGTAATAAAAGGATGCCTCAATGTCAATTCATCCTGAGAAGTATGAATAGGAAACGTTACCCGAGTGATCTCGGGAATGTGCTGAAAAGAGCCCTCGTAGCGAGTAGAAAGGTAGCAAAAAACATGAAATTCCCAAAGACGACATCCATCAGCATCTGAAATGAAAACATTTTCAATCCATCACAACCTACGCATGAAGTTAGAAAACTAAACACATGAAATCTAATAAAAAGTACCAACATTTTGAAATCTCCAAAGTAACGAAGCGAAGCTCATGGACAAACCCCATTCTTCCTCGATCCTTCCCAGAAAGAGACTCCTATCTAGAGTATATAGCTAAGGCACTCAATGTATATATTGACACATTTTTGTACATGAATGTAATGAAATCTCCGAAAACATAAGAATGGATACAAGCATCCAACAGAAGAAACCCCAAAGTTGACTTCCACAATAAACCCTGCAAAGGGTGTCAAAAAATCACCATTACTTTAAAACCCAGAACTATAAAACTATAGACAATGAGCAACTGAGCAAAACTGAGCAATTTCAGTACCTGAAAAGCAGGAGCTTGCGAGTCGATCACATTATAGAGCAAATGGGTATAAGCTTTCTTCTTGTGCAGAATCAAATCAATCAGAATAATCTGGCAGTGACCAACAAAACAATACAAAAATTAAAGTATCAATCTTTGTTGAATTTTGAAAAAGAAAATGAAGAAGAAACCAAGATAAGAGCTCACTATGGGCTCGCACTCGATGTACTCATCCGCAACTGCCTTGCAATTACCCTATTCACACAAAATCCAAACCATTTTTGCAGAACCGGTCAATTTCAGAAGGGATTGTTGAGATTGATTTTGTAAAAAATTAAAACAGAGAAAGAGAAATTACGCATTTCATAAGCCGAATATTTCCAGGAGAGTATTGAACGAATAGCCTCATCATTCGAGCACCGCATTCCACACATCGATACTCCATCCTCTCTATTTTCTCAGTCTCTGAATCTCTCTCGCGCGCTCACAGTTCTTCTTCTGTTACCCAATATGGGTTTTTCGCTCGAATTCTTGAAATGTTGGGTTAAACCGAAGCCTCTAGGCCCATAGCCCATTCTGCCATTTTCCCATTTGTTTGTGCCCCAAACGATGTCGCTTAAGGACTTGACAAATTTGAATTCAAAATGTATCATTAATTTGGGTTGAGCAAAAACAAAACAACCCTTCTTGGGATTGATAGTTGGCTATAACTAGCTAGACCCCAATGTGGTCCAAGCAATTGTTGTTTGGTTAAAAAGAGTTATGCATGCCCCAATTTTGAGATGGTTAGTACGAATATTAAATTTCAGCAATGTTAGCGACATTCGACGCATACAGCGAATCATAAAATAATCGGTGGTTGAGAAATGAGCATAGAGAATTGTGCATGAACGTTATCTACAATGAAGTAATGAACTATGCAAAATATTCAATGGTTGAGAAATAAGCACAGAAGACTGTACACGTGCATGACGTGTACATTTAAAAGATTTTGTCTTCTCTTTTGTCTTCTACCTTTACCATGTGACTTGTTCTATCATCATCATCAATGGTGACTCCTAAGTAAGCCTAGCAGCCTATATATGCTTGCTCTATATGCTATAGAATGGGCACCTCCCAGATCTACTTTCAACGCTTTGATGATCCTTTTTTAACAAATTCAACATGTCATATATAGGCTTTTCCTTAATGTATACAGTATGTGCATCATTGAACGAACCATTTTAGGTACTTGATTACCAGTTGAATCTCTATATATCGCCATTGATTTACAACTTCGAAGCATATGCATATATATATATATATATATATATATATATATATATGTACATATATATATTAACAAACCTCGAAAAACGAGGCAAAATTTATTAAAAGAAAAGAAAAAAAGAAGGGGAGGACATACCCTTACCCCAACAAAAAAACCAACGGATGAGAAGGACGGACACACAATACCCCGCCAATTAAATATATATATATATATATATATATATATATATGGTTTTTTCTTTAGACCAAAGAAAATTAGGGCTTTCGATTTCCTTGAGCTCCAGTGAAGATATATATATATATCTATATTTTAATGATCATATATGCTAGCTGTTTGATACTGATTAGTCTCATTAATATTCGTATGAATTTTGATATTTTCATGAATAAAGCCTTTAACGCCAGTCCAAAAAATGAAGTTCGATCAGCAAGATTAGCATTTCTCTTATATATATATATTTACATGAAAACTATGTACTTATATATATATATATTTATTTATTTAGCTAGAGTGGAAGAATCATATATTATAAATTTTTTATATGATCAGTAATTGGAGCTGGCTATTATGATTTTTGATAATGATCACAATGCATAATATTGCTTTAAAAAAAGAGTATATTAGCTGATTAATTTTGTGGCATATATCATATATATATTCATGCACAAAATATATGAACCCTAACCACAAACATCACATTTTTTTTTTCCATTAAAACATCATGTCTTTTAGGAACTTAAATATAAGTAAATAAAGTCTTCATTAGAGTAAATAGGTTTTCGTTTGAGTAATTAAGTTTTAAAAATGGTAATTATACCTATAAGATACATTAACATTCACTAGAATGTTCCCCTATATATATATATGTATATCACATAATGCAAAAGGAAACTAAAAATTATTTTTCTATTCATGTTTATGATGATTTAGTTAGCCTAAACCATTAATTGTTAAGTAAGAAATTAAAAGACACCATTCCCTCGTTACAGGTAAACAGTATTTGAGTTCTATTATTTGATGATTTGATTATTTGATGATTAATTAATTAGTATTATACAAGTTTGTTTTAGCATCTTTACTGTATTTAAATTGTCTTCCGATTAGTTGTTTCAGTTCCCCCTTTACTTTTGAACAGAAAGCAGCAAAGATATGCATAACTACTACAAATAGTTGGAAGTAATTAATTACTATATATAAGACTGTAAGAGGGATATATATAACAAGCAATTAACAGAAAAAAAAATGTAGTACTTAATCATCTTAATAAGGAATAAATTACGAATAGTGTCAATTCTTCTATGTTCTAAATTAGACGTATACTTATCTTCGAATTCATATATGTGAACTGCTTTCTTTGATCATTGTTGTTTATGTTTTCCATCATCCATGACAGGTAACAAATTCATATAATTAGCTAAGAAAATAGAAGCTTTATCCTCTACTATAGCTACCACAAGTTTAAAGAAAACCAATAACTGTGGGAATTAATAAGTATATATCATGATCATCGATCAGGTGTGACAAATCTAAGAAGTGAGAGATGCATGATTGTATACTATTAGGCTATTAGCTAGACTGTACGTTGAGCTAGCAAACCCTTGAATTATGTAGGATACTTGAAACAATTGAATCTGCAGATAGATAAAATTACATTGCTGCTGATACTTGGATAGATTTACATAAGAAATCGTTTTGGAGAAGAAGTTTTTATTAAGAGCATTAAACTTCTTACATTTCGATCTTTTGGGTGACCAAACTTCTTGCATTTCAACAATGTAGTAACACATGTGAAGTAAACAAAGGGATTACTCCTCTCTGAAGTAATTAAGACAAAGCCAAAACCTAGTGCATGCTCAAGCTAGACAACTACATATGATTTTACCAAGGTAAAAAAAGGTAGCTAGGGTAAATACTTGACAATGCATGATACTAGAAATATATTGGTTACGGATCGAGCTATTCATGATGTACCTTTTTACAATATCACTGAGGTTTCTGCGCCTTAATTACCAGCTGTACGTAAAGAGTGCCTAACTTAGCAGCTGCAGCAGCAAGCAGTTAAGTAAACACCAAAGACATTTTAGAAAGTACAGAAAGAAAAATGTACAGCTTGTAAACAACGACATATGCATGAACCGTAAGTACTTAGCTATATATATAATTACATATGTGCACACAGATCAATTGTTTGATGGATTAACTTAATGAATTAATAGATATATACCTACATATTGTAAGGACATGTATATGTGAAACAACATTGAAATATTTAAGTACTACTAGCTGCGCACCCTTAGACTCAATTATACCATACCTTGGCATTCATACATTGTTCTTCGAACATAATTCGCAATCGATTGATCTTTAAATCGAAGAATTTGTCATCAGTACTACTGTCAACCTTGTGTCTTAAATTAGATGTATGGAGTGATCCAATCATATGATCAAAGGTATTCAAAGTGCATAGTATATATTCACTACTAGCTAGCTAGTATAAACCTTAATATTGCTGTAAAGAAATTAATATGCTAATTCATATCACTTTGTTTTATATATAATTTATAGTTCCTAATGATCACAGCAAATTATAAACGACAAGGAAGCAGATTTTTCTTTCTCTGAATTAGGCCTCATATGCAGGTTAGGGATCCAAATAAAACGACAAGGAAGTAGATTTTCCCTTTTTAGAAAGCAGCTGATCCGCTGAACCGGGCAGTGGGGCAGCATAATTGGGCAGCCTTAACTCCAGAGGTTGAGAAAGTGATGAAGAAGGAAGGTGGTGATGATGATGATGTGGCGAGAGTGAAGCCACTGTGGAAGACAATATCTGACACTGTTCTGGTTGATCTTCTTGTATTGGACTGCACTCCATGTTCACACCAAACAGCCTAAGCCGTTTATTGGTACTAGTACTTATATTTTTACCATGGTGATGATGATGATGATGTTGGACCAGTGGCACCGAATCAATCACCACGGCGGGACTAATTCTGCTGTGGTGGTAGTACTGCTGCTGCGGCTGATGATGATGGTGCTGCTGCTGCTGCAATTGGTAGTGGTTCATCTGATGATACTGATGTTGGTAGGGATGGTGGATGTTGTAATGAAAATGCTCTTGATGCCGCAGCGGCATTGACATTGATGGAGGCTGCTGGAGCGAGTAAAACCTCCCTCCGCCTCCCCACAAAGAGGCGTGATTAGGCGGTGGAGGAGGCGGAGGGCGGCGTCTCCAGTCAATGTACAAAACATTCGAGTCCCGAACATTGCGCTCGAACGACACAATGTCCCCAGCATCGAGCTTCTTGTCTTTCACAAACCGGCTCCAGCCTTTGGTCATCACATAGCTCTGGCTGCTGTTCCAGTAAGAGTACCTGAACCGCCACGGCTTTCCGGTCCGGTCCTGGAAGTTAAGTAACAGACCCTTCTCGTTGGCTGAGGAGTCTAGTGGGAAGTACTTCTCGGCGTGTTGTTTTGGGATCACTAGGCGGTTGAGCTTGCCCACATCGCTTGGGGTAACAACTTTGTTAAACATGTGCTCTCGCTCACTATTTGGGGGCCAATCGTTGTTGTTGTTGTTGTCGTCTTTCGCATTTCTTAGTGACAAGTCCATGAAGTTTATGGCTTCTGCGGTTTGTGATGATGATGATGACCCATAATTGTAAGATGGAGATAAGTACTTACTGTTAATGATGTTGTTCTTGTCTTCTTCTTCCTCTTCTTGATCTTCTTCTTTATCAGAATACCCTTTTTGATTTCCTTGCACAAAGTACTCCATGACCCACCTCCAATTTCAGCCTCTCTATATATAAACTCCGGATCTGGAGAAATATAATTGAAAACCCTACCTGCTCAGTATAGTATATCCTAATTAATCAGTGAAAAAATGGAAAAATTAAGGTAAAATTCATCCTAAAAACCAATAATAATGAATTACAAGACCTCACCCGGAGCTAGCCAATACACAGTTAATTGCTTAGATCTCTGAGGCCCTAGAGAGAGCCAAAAGGAAGCTCTAGCTAGCTCTCAGTTTGAGTCACACTGTAAAAGGGTCGGTGGCTTGTTTGATTGACACAAACCCTAAACATCATAAGCAAGGTCAAGTAGTATTTGCTGGGCAGTGTTGACCAATCCAGATAAGAGAAGAGAGATCATCATGCAAGGACTAGATGGCTGATCGAGGATGTTGCTTTAATTTACTGCTGAATTTAGTAGCTGATTAATTACCTCCATTGATGAAGCTAATTTGCTAGCTTTTTCTTCAGAAATGAGAAGCAAGCAGAAAACACATCCGTCTTCTGTTTTTCTTCCTGAGAAGAAAGAGGGGGGACTGAAAGAGAGAGAGAAGAAGAAGAAGAAACTGTTATACATAGCTAGCTAGGGACCCATGACATGAAGGATATTGGGTTTTGGGTCATGTGAGCTTTGTCCTTTTCTTAATTCAATAATTTTTGGGTAATTACCTCTCTATTTCTCTCTCTCTGTGTTCCAATATCTAGCTTCTGTGCTCAGAAGAGACGAACACCAGAAGAGATACGCTGCTTGAATTTAGTTACTGTGGAATATATGGATGAACTAATTTGCACAATAAAGATATATAACAGTGTTAATATTATTGTTGTTCGATCCTTTTATTATTATAGGCCACTTGTGGTGGAAAAAGGCATAGCTAGAGAGTTAGGTTTGGGTTTTTTGACTTTTGGTGTCATTGATTGTGTACTATAGCTAGAGTAGCTGGTCCTGCCAGCCAGCAAGTCTCCAGGCCCAGGCGAGCTAGCTTAATTAGCGCGATCGATCACTGATGATGATGATGATCAGTGATCTGCTGCTGCAGGCACACCGACTAATTGCGTGCGCCTCCAAACTTCTGATCGATCGCCGGCCGTGGATGGACTCCGAAAGAGATGGTTCCCTAATCACGCGCGCACGCACACAATTAATATGCTTAATGACTTGTTTACATCTCTCACAAACTCCCATGCATGTATATACTAAAATTATTGTGTGAACACTACTACAAAACAGGCTTGAGGCCACCGAATTAAGCCACCAATTTGGTATGGTGTGTTTTAAAAATTTGGGTCACACCGATATTCTCCATCAGTGCCATGTTTTTGAGTACTCACCGATATCGGTGGCTCAACCAATATTTTATAATTAAATTATATATTTTTCTTTTGGTTATAAATTAAATTATATATTTAATTTGCACTATCGTGTGCTAGTACTCAAAGTATGTACGGATGACTTCAACTACCAAAACACCTCTCTCCTCTCACTCACTTAATCAATTAGTCTTACTGATCGAACTCTCTTCTCTCTCTCTCTCTCCTCCCCTCTGCGACTTTGACGCCGGCTTCTCGCCGCCGGTTTTCGACACCGCCACCAACAAACGAAAGAGGGGAGGACGGCGAACAGAACCCGAGCCACACCACCGCTGTTCATCACCCAGAATCACCGCACGAGGCCTTAGAAACGCGCAACATCATTGCGAGTCGGAAAGGCAATTTCCGGCCACTTCCTCAACACAGCGACACCACCAACGAGCTCAAAGCATGCCGGACGTGCAAGCCATGAAGTTTCGTTGCCAGCCTCGTCGGCCAGCAGCTACACGCGCACTTGCCGGAGTTCTGCCACCTGCTTGCTTCGATCTGCAACCTCCTCCCAAGATCGAGTAACACCGCCCTCAAAAATGAGCTTTGGGCCTCGCGATCTACAAGAGCCCTAAAGTTCGATCGCCTAATGTTGCCGGAGTGTGAGCCACGCGCCGCCCCTGGCGCGTGGGAAATCAGCGCCTCCGTGAAACACCGCCGGTCACCTCTTCCTGTTCTGGTAAGACTATCCCATAGTCCCCTTCGTTAATTGATTGAGTTTAAAAGCCGAAAATTATGGGTTTTAACATTGGGTTCCTGGATTGGAGTTTTAGGATTTTGGACTTGGAGGTGATGAAGGAATTCGGAGGATGAATCATCTTTTTGAAGCTTGAGCAGATCCATCATACTTTTTGGTTTAGCACGTAAGCAAGGTGGAGTGTATTGTATTAAGTATTTCAAACTTATCTTATCCATGTATGAACTATGATAGTCCTATCTGTAATGGTGACATTTCAGGATTCATGAATGTAAGATAGTTGTATTGTATATATTGATGATGATTAAAGACAATTTATCCTACTTAATTGTGGTTATTGCAAACCCAGGGTACATTTTGTGTTATTCATTACTTGCAATTATTCACATGTATAATGTGAACGTATTTCAATCGTAGATGTATGAAATTGTAAATATGAAATTACCCTACTGGAAACTGCTGCAGCAAGCTTAATATTAGTTCACACCGATCCTCAATCAGTGTGACTTAGTAATACACTATTATAATTAATAGTCTGAATGAAACCACAGTCATGATTTGACCCTCAACAACTTGTAAGTGAGAAACCCAGCCACCGTTTGTTAATTGGTGTTCTATAGAGCAGTAGAAACTGCAATTGTGAGCACTGATATGTTTTGGTGGCTGCATAGTGGCTAAAGATGGAATTGGTGGCTGTTGTGGGCAATTGACACCCTTAAAAGATGGTGTCCTTTAAGCTCAATTGTAGTAGTGGAAAGGGATGTGATTATCGATCAAGAAATTAATGAATTTGTAAATGTGATACAAATGATTATAAGTTCTAATTCCATTTAGTATTCATTTCCTGAAATATAGTCGCTGGGAGTTAATATTGCAATTTAATTACATGATCGTTCCAAAGTGGCAATATTTAGATGCGTTGGAAACTCAGAAAACTAAGATTTTAATTTGGGATATTAAAGGTATCTTTAATGTACTCTCCGTCACTTTCACCGACGAACGCATACTATGTACCCTATTGTAATTTAAGTCCATACTTGTTCACTTCACAACCCTAAATAATAAACTAAAAGAACCCTAAAAATAGTTTTCCGAATTACGGATCATCATGATATGCTTTTGTTGTCCATGGGTTCTATCTTGTCAAACCCTAATACTATTCTATGGGATTATTATATGCCTTAACAAATGCTCCAAAATAATATCGTTTTGGACATCACCACAAGAACAATACCAATATATATATATATATATATATATGTGTGTGTGTGTGTGTATGTGTGTGTGTGTCTGTGTGTGTGTGTGTCTGTGTGTGTTGTGGAAGATCGATCTTATTCCAAAATTAAATTGGTGGAATTTATGTTTCTTGTTGGTTAATTGGAAGCAGGGAATTATCTTGGGTTTTTTTTTTTTGCAGTGAACATCAAATTATATATATCATATACTTCAAAACTTCAAATTTGCCAAAAACAAATCCTCGATCTCTAAGAAAAAATTAATTAAAAGTCATCAGCAACAAAATGATCGAATTAATAGCAATAAAAGCACATAAGATTAAGTTCATAAGACTAGAAAGGCCGGAAAGACTGCTATTTTTATTTTATCTCCACCCCACTTAATTATATAATGTCAGTGAGATTTGAACGTGTGACCTCTACGATGTCGGTTATTCCAAATAATCAACAGATCACAGCTCACCAGTTCAAAGCGACAAGACTTAAAAAACAACACTTAAAAATAACAATGTGCAATGAGTTAGCCGTGTATTTGATATGAAAAAATTACATTGCATATATGTGTATCATTCTACTTAAATAATGTCATATATTAAAATATTGAAAAGTTAAGTTTAGTGTTCTTATTCCAAAGTTAGGGTTTATTCTCATATTTGTGTATCATTTCTACAAATTTTCTACTTTTTTTTTTGGTTGAGAATGCATTTCTACTTAATTATACTTATAAGTTTCAATTTAATTACATTGCTATGTATTATATTGACATAGAATTTGGTCCCAATTAATTTACATTGGGAACTATATATACGTATTTACGCACTTGACCGGCTCATTGATTTTTGTGGTCCATTTTTTCATCTTCCACATTATGGTCTGGACTCTGGACAAAACTTTGCAGGTACCACACATATATTATCGTTGTTGACGTTGAAGTCGAAATATTGAAATTTCTTACTTCAGTTCCAAATTCACACTTAAATAGTTAAATTGATTATAATAACCAGCCCCACTTCTTAGAACTTTGAAATGTTAGCAAACCGAGCTTCCTACTTATAAAGTTTGAGATTCTTGATTAACACCGATCGACCTTCCAATTAAGCTAGAATGATCTTTTTGTAAAATTTGAACTAGCTAGCACATAAGTTTGAAATATTTACATATCGAGTAGGGATGGAAACGGGGCTATGGAGTACGATCACACTTTAGTTTCGGGAATTTCCCATTCCCGCCCCTTTTGGGGAATAAGTTCCCGAATTCTTCCCCAATCCCCGAAAGTATATACTTGTTCTTTGCGTACATTTTCCAACTCCATTATCATCATCACATATGTAAATATTTTTTGATCAATTTTCAACCATCTGCATTTTAATTTCCATCTCCATCGTCACATATAGTCTTCCTGTAACAAAAGTATTGCACTAACAATAAAAGTGTCAAAAATACGAGACAAACATAAACACAAACATATTCATGTGTGTTATTCATGAATATGTTCACGTGTGTTCAATCCTATATATATATATGTGTGTGTAGATTGCAATGAGTATATATTAATGAATATACATATATATCTACATTCTAAAATTAAATCCCTATCCTGTCAATTTTGGGATGAGCGAGGATCACCGGCCATCCCCGGTTTTGGAAATTGAAAACCCTTGTTTCTGTCACTTAGAGATTTTAATTTTGTCATCCCTAAGATCAAGAGACTAATAGATATAGGTCTAAATTTGAAATGTGAAAAATAAAATCGAAGTTAATTATGGCATGAGAAAGTTGGCAAGAAAGTAAAACTCTAGAGTCATTAAAAATTCGTGTTTATGTCTAAAACTCCGTCCTCTCAAATTAATATATATTTTTTATATATTTCAAACATTATTATGTATATATAGAAATTCATTCTAAATAGTTAGCTAGATACAAATTAAAACATGCAGGTGGTATTTAAGTGACTTTATTATTACCAATAATTTTCCGAGGAAATGTCACAAGAAATACCATCAAATAGTGTGGGGGATGGATGGTCGATCATGACTGGCGCTAGTGGTGTCGCCGGCCCTGCCAGCGCTTCCCTCTCTCTCTTTAAAGCTAAAGCCTATCAGAAAACCTATTCGGGGCTTCATATATATATGGGGGACCTCTCGATCCCTCGATCTCCCTCTCCTTCGATCTCCCTCGATCTCTTCTGTTCATTGATTCGATCAATCCTATAAGTACATATATGCACCTAGCTGCTGCTGCTGCAGTACTCGATCATCTTAATGTTTATCTTTTAGCTCCTACCTAGAGATCGATGGAGTACTTTTTTGCTGTAATGACAATTAGGGTACATGTATAATTAACTTTTATCTGTATACAGTACTAGGGCCTAGGGTTTCTAGGACCACATGCATGCAACTGTGAAATATTATTACACGAATTTAATTTTTATATATATATCGATCTGGATGGGTACGTAGCTAGCTAGCTACAGATCGAGTAGAAATCGAACCAAACCAGATGGATCACCAAACTGTATATATCAACTACGTACCATACAGTCTGACTACGTATACCTTACGTACAGTTGCTCTTCGATCTCTTCCATCATTATTCTGGTGCTGGCATTTTGTCCCCCCAGGCCATCTCTCTCTCTCTCTCTCTCTCTCTCTCTCTCTCTCTAGCTTCCATCATTATATATATATGCACAGCAAATATGCCAAAAACCGTTAAGTATTAATATATCGTACTTAATTCATTGGGCATCATCATGTACATCTTAATTATAATGATTATTTATTTTGTTTTTATGCATACATATTTAATGCTGTGAAATGTTGTAGGTCGATTTCCCCATAAATTTGCTCGTTAGTCGTTCAAGGAAATGTATACGTACAACGGTACAAGACAAATTTCTTAATTTTTAATTTTTTTATACATAGCTAATAATTAATGTAAGTCTCAATCGAATTTCAACAAATAATCTAGATCGAAAAGAAAATAAAAGAAAAGCATATCTAAACCCCAAGCCGCTAGAGACAACACTACTCGTCGCCATTCTCCGATGACCTCATCGTCAATTATCAACTAGTGATTTTGCTCGTCTATAAAGCAACAACCGGCGACAATGGATTTCCTGTACGTGGCCTTGTTCGTCGAGGGCGGGCGCAAAAGGTGGGGTTGATCCTAAGTCTGGGGATCGATGGTTTGGACTTTTGAGGATGGTGTCTTGCCACACTCAGTGATGACTTAGCTTCTACGTGGTTTGAGGGTGAGGAAGTTGCCTCTTTGGGATTTTCTACATGCCTTGTGCCCTCAAATGGATTTTGGATCGATCCCTTCATTTTATTGGAGCATTATCAGAAAATTTCGAAGGTCATATACTCGAATCTAGCTCTATCGCTTGTCAGGCATCGTAGTCGTGTTTAGCTAGTAAGGATGAGAGTTTCATTTTCTCTGCATGCGAAGCTCTTTTTATTGCTTTGAATAATACAAACTTATGTGTATATGATAAATATGTGTATATAAAAGTAAAAGTCTCAACTCCGATCCTTCATCTAAAAAAAACATGAGTATATAAATAAATATAATAAGGATGACTAGTCCATATATATCCAAGTCCATATATATCTATATATATCCATCTGATATATGAACGATGATAGTGATATCCCAACTCATAGCCAAGAGTCGTCGACTAGGATTGAAGCTAGAGGATGCTAGCTGTCTTGAATAAATTAACAACACATATGCTTAATGGGAGACACCATATATGGGTATGTGTAGGACCATATGCAATGGGATAGGGGGACACAAAAGAATCAAACCAAAAGATGATGAAATGGAGCAAAAGCTAGCTTAGCAATAGCTAGGCGAGATTACCCAAATAATTCCCTTTAGATTTAACCCAGTGGGGCGCTCGATCTGCATTTATAACTTTCCGGCCGGCATATATGGCAGAAGATCGAAGAAAGCATAATGCATCATTCATTATAACATAGAACTATCAAGCAGCAGCATATTACTGTTTTCAGATCCCCTCCCATTCCTCTTCTCTTTTCTCAAAAGAAAGAAAGTTTCATTATATAACAACAAGGCCCACACTAGTAGCAGTCTACTAGTAATAGCATTGATTCATGCCTCTCCATCTCGATCCCACCCTGCCGGCCTTCTGAACAAACCGTTGAGCCTCTCAGCTCAGAATCCTCTACCCTCTGTTCAGTCGCTTTCCTCGATCTTCATTACATTACACATGGCATATGACCTATCTAGGTCATCAGTACATTGCTCTCTCTCTCTCTCTCACACACACACACACACACACACACACACATTTATTCATGTTCAATATTATACTATGTTACAATGACTATCTTGACGTACTTTATATTGATATACAGTAATTCTACTACATCTTAGCTAGCTAAGAACATTGTTCGCTTAGTCTGATACTTGATGTTGAGAGGTATACATATTATCTATAGCTAATTAATTAACAACATTGTACGTACTAGCTGAGTATCATATCACTAGCTCTGCGTCTCCGCTCATTGATCGATTGTAATTTATTGGATAACTATATATAGGTTTACAACATTAAGAAAAAGTTCCAAAGTTCGAATTTCTCTTTATTATCGAACAAAAAAATGTATATGTACGTATATTACTATTAGTAAGTCAATTAGCTAGCTAGGTCCACATACACTCATATTGAAACATATTTTAGTGACAAGTTCAGATAATTAAAGAAAAACACATATAATTAGTCCTATTAATATTCTTCAGACAGTAGTACTTATAACCTAGCTATGAAATATAAAGGCAATTAAACTTAGCTATATAGGATAAAGGTGATCTATTATGTACTGTAAATTAATATTGTTAAGCATGCACTAGCTAGTGGTCCAACGCATCCTTTATACTGCATATGCTACTAAAATGCATGTGTATCTCAATATATTCTTCAGAAAAAGGCTAGTAACAAAATAATTAACTGACATATAAAAGCCGCAGCTAAGCTAATAAGTATATATAGGCAGCAACTGTAGGGAACATGATCATGTACAAAATATATAGGGAAGATGGATCACCTGCTCGATCATATTCCTCATAATTAAGCTCCTTAATTAACTAGCATTTCTTTTAAGACAGACGTACATGTTCGTAAGGTTAATTATAATTCTGGGTGCAATTAATATATTAATTATAGATTTATAGGTAAAAAGGGAACCTCAACATTTATGTATTTGTGGGCTTCTGAAGTAAACCCTAATTAATATTCAGATCGAATTCATTTCAGTGCGTGATACACATGCTGCAGCAGAGAATTTAGAAAAGTCGGTAGGAGAGTTGGGTGTGGGGCTTGAACTAATTGGATGATATATATGTGTGTCTGTCACTGAAATACTGTACGTCGATCGTCTGAGATGATAAAGCTAGATCACCATGGACAATTTGCTTTGAGCTATTAATTGACAGTGTATACTTTAAATAAATAGTGTACTTGTATATGCGTCGAACTCTCTCATTTCATCTTCATCATCTTACAGTTCCTTTTCAACTAGAAGTCGATCTAGAAACACTACCAAGAATTAACAATCCGGATTCCTACGCCACCAACCCAATTTATTTATTTTTCGCCTGTGTATGTTGCCTTTTAAAAATCAGAAATGTGGAATTTGCATGACCTAGTTTTCTGGGTTCAAGCTAGCTAGTGAATTAATGGATTTCACTGCTATAGGTTCCATATACTCAGCTCATATTCATTATCAAACACTTGGGCAAAGGACTTTGGAGTTCAAGTCGATCATGACTAGAACAAAACAATGCTGATTCTTGAATGTGTTCTATATAAACTCGACCAAAGTTGATTCTTGAAATTTAGGTTTAAAGGGTACAGTATGGCTTTCATCTTCACAAAATGAGGCATCAGGCATCTATGAATATTTGGAACTAGCTAGCTAGCTATGTCAAATGAATGGGTTTTCTTTAAGTACATTAACGAATCGTTTTGTTTCACCTCCTTAAAAGGGACTATATACCCAAAATAAAGAGTGTGACCAAAGCTTTGTATTCTCACCAACTCTCGTTTAAATGAGTCGGAACTAGACCAAACACCTTCTTAAGTAGTCGTATTATGTATCCCTCAATACCACGATCCATCCACGACCCGCTTGCCTCCGTCACTGAATTCAAGTGCAAATTAAAGACCCTGCATTTGAATTATCAGACTAAAATTCATAAAGTCATAATGTGCTAAAGAAGTTCAAAAGTGAACTTTTTTGGTGGGAGATCAGTTGCACTAAGTTAATGGTTTCACCAAACTTGTGTTGGCCGGGTATGAGATATATATTCTGGTCGACGTACTGATGCAGACATGTCGAATGCACATCATTTTTAAACACCTTTGCACAAAAGGTGTACGTGGACGGTGGAGGAGTATAGTGCAGCTAGCAGGTTGTAGTAAATTCAATTCCTAGCTTTTGCATTTTCAACTATCTTAATCAAATTCTTTAGCAACTAGATCGGGGAAAGGCCCATCTAATTTCCATTCACAAAAATGCAAGTGAATATGCTTTGAAAGTTGACATATATATTGATGGTTTGGTCTATTTTCATGAGCATATATACTTCTCCGTTGTGAATGTTGCTTGGCCAATTGCGCACCTCTCAACTTACCTTTCAACATCTCTCATGTATTGCAGGAAGCTAACAAGGCAGCTCATGCTATAGCAAGTTTTGTAGTCTGGGATAATGGACGCTATTAATGGTTACAATTAAGTTGGGCCTTTTTGGCTCATGAAGTTAACTGTAGTTGTTGAAGAAACCATAATTGTTCACTCCCTACCATGTACTATTTCTAATTATTAATGAAAGAAGTTATTCATTCTCAAAAAAAAAAAAACTCCTTTCACCATATTTTATTACGATAGAGGAACATTCTAATCAAGGCAGCTTCAAATATGGTTGTCCATAAAATATTTCGTTTGATAGAAGAACATTTCATCGATCCATCTAGGCACTATTTAGAAGAACATTTCGTTTATGATCAAGAAAATTTTAATTAGTGACTATCGAATTACGTACATCAAAATGTGAAAAACAAATCAACTCAAACAATACAAAGTGTAAGGATGACAACATTGTAACCTTATTCCGCTTGTCCATAAGTTAACTAGCTAGCTTGTTTCATAATTTGTTTTATTCGTTATGCTCAATCTCTTGGTTCCATGATCTTCTCATATCTTTCATAATGACCGGAGGATGTTTTCTCATCGATTATTAAAAAAAAAAAGAATCTATGCAAAATGCATACATTTTTGGGACTTTCTTTCAGAAAAAATTGGTACTGTCACACTTTTTGATGCTGCTATACAGTGTAGCAATAGCAAAAAAGGGGATATATATGGACATGAATGACTAAATCTAAACCAGGGACAGAGATATTCCCCGGACAACAAATTTCTAATCCAAACAGAGCCCAGTTCCGACCAGTCATAGTTTTGGGTCCCACACAAAAGATCTGATAGGATAAAAATATTCAGCTTGATCTCAGGAAATTATTCCATCTTTTCCACTATCCTCCTCCAGAATAAAATCTAATCCGACGGGCAATCAAAAACAAAAATCTGATCCAACGGTCATTACTCCCCGAGTCTCATTTGACTTTGGGATAAAGTACTGTGCAGTAAACTTTCGCTTTTCCCCGGTCAGTCCAGTCGGACCCTAAATTTCCGGGTGGATTCCACAGTCCAGTGGGTGTTCGAATCAGAACAACATGGACCGGACACGCGGCCGAATCGCAGTGGCTCCCCTCTTGCGTTGTACGGTTGCGTCTTCCACCTTTTTTCTGTTACAAAGACCAGGGGCATAAATGTAATTTACAAAATCCGAAATTGGAAAAAGAAAGAAAGTGGGAAAAGTCTATTTTTTGCTGTGTGCGCGCTCTGAAAGCAGTAGTAGAAAGGAATCGATTAGAGAGCGAGAGAGAGAGAGAGCACGGTGCACGCGTGAAGGGGTCGGTCTGACTCTGGTCAAAGTAGTCTCAGAGAAGAAGAAGAAGAAGAAGAATAGAAGAGAGATAGAGAGCAGAACAGGCGTAGATAGACCGTGGAATCTCAGAAAAGAAAAAAAAAATTCTCCAAAGAAAAAAAAAAATCTCAATTAGGGTTCCCTCAACATAAGAGCTTCACCTATGCCATTCATTCTGCGTCTCCGTACGGTCTATCCACTCCTCTCTTACTCTCACTCTCTCTAACCATCTGTTTCTTCTGCTGGTTGATTGATTGTTGTTAATTGTTGTAGTTTGAGTTTGGGTTTTTCGCCGCAATTTTAGATTTTGTTGTTCTTAATTGATTAGTGGAAAAAAGATTACAAATTTAGTTCAGTTTGTTATACATAGAATTTATATAGATATAGAAATTGCATAGCTTTTGTGACTGTAAGCTTAGCATGGACACAGAGGCGGCTAGGGTTACAGAAAACACTGGGAATGGGGGAGAGCCAATTCGGCCTTCTTACTGGCTCGATGCTTGCGAGGACATTGGGGATTTTGTTGACTTCTCCGAAAATTCGGCTGCTCCTGCCGTGGTGGCTAATGGTAATGGTTGCAATCAGGAGGAGGTGAGTGATTTCTTTGGGGGAATTGATCACATTCTTGACAGTATCAAAAGCGGAGCTGGCCTCCCCGATTCGAAGGGCAATGGGGTAGTTAGCAATGCCAATGTGGAGGAGGTTGGGGCTTCTGGGGTTTCTAGTGGCTCAATTGGTAACAGTGTTCAGAGTGGTGGTCGAAATTCTGAAGCTGCTAATGGAGAAGGCAGAGTGGTGGTGGTGGCTTCTCCTGCTGCTAAGCGTAATCAAAATGGTTCTATCAAGTATGAGGGTAATGGGAGGGCAAATCGAGGTGTGAGGGAAAGAGAATCGAATGGTGAAGAAAGATGCCCCAAGAGGGTTGCAGTAGATAATGGTAGGAATGAGAGGTATAGTTCAGGCAGAGTGCAATATCAGCCAAGGGAGAGGAATTCTAGTAGGAAGAGGCCTCGTGATCCTCGGGATGACGTTGATCGGAGGGATAGGGATAGGGATAGAGACCGGAGTAGGAGAAGAGAGAGTTATGGAAGTAATAGGAGGGATAGTAGAGATTGGGAAGCAAAGGGTTATTGGGAGAGGGATAAGTTGGGGTCAAATGAACTTGTTTTTAGAGTAGGTGCTTACGAACCACATCACAAGAAAGAGGAGAAAGTGGCTAATGACAAAAACCAGGAATGCAATGGAAAGGATGTGAAGATGTCCGAAGAACAGAAGAAAGAAAAAATTCCCGAGGAACGAGCGAGACAGTATCAGTTGGATGTTCTTGAACAGGCAAAGAAAAGCAATACAATAGCTTTTCTTGAAACTGGGGCTGGGAAGACACTTATTGCCATTCTTCTCATGCAAAGTGTTTGCAATGATTTTCAAAAGAAGAACAAGAAGATGCTTTCTGTGTTTCTAGTTCCTAAAGTTCCGCTTGTTTATCAGGTAATGCATGTGTAAGTTTGGAGACTCATCTGCTGTTTAGTGATGCTACTTTCTGTCGTAGTCCATTTATTGCAATTTACAGATTTTAAGTTTATGGTAACGTTCTTGCTTGTCAAATTTCAGCAAGCAGAAGTTATCCGTGAGCGAACTGGTTTCCAAGTGGGTCATTATTGTGGTGAGATGGGTCAAGATTTTTGGGATACACGAAGATGGCAGCGTGAGTTCGATACGAAACAGGTATGCTTTACAGTTTTTGTTAGTAGAAGTTGGAACATATGGTTCACCTGTATAGTTGCTACTTTTCTCATTTTCTGATGACAAAGTTTCATTTTTTGAATTTAAGTTAAAAAAGAAGATTGTAATTTTGTTACTATTGATAATTTCTTATATTAGTTTATTATATGTGTAGTGCACCTTGGCATTTGCATTATAGTATTCGTAGGGGGAAACAAGGCAGAAAGATTCTAAACAGTACACTGGCAGTGTACTGATACATATGTAAAGGAAAATCAGAAATCTAAAATGTCCAGAACATTAAAAATCCCGGAAGTATAGCGTTGATCCCTAAAACTTAATCTCCAAATCTCTTGAAAATTCTATAGGTTCTTAGACTATGGCATTTTGTCTTCGATGGAAAATTCCGCATAGGTTGATATGTAACTCCACTTCCACTATTGATCCTGTAGCTTATGATGGTTACTGCTCAGTCCTTGATTTCTGTTTGATATTTTTACTGCAGGTTCTAGTAATGACAGCTCAAATTCTATTGAACATTCTAAGACACAGCATTATAAAAATGGAATCAATCAATCTCTTGATTTTGGATGAGTGCCATCACGCTGTGAAGAAACATCCATACTCTTTAGTGATGTCTGAGTTCTATCATACAACCCCAAAAGAGAAGAGACCGTCTGTATTTGGAATGACTGCTTCTCCTGTTAATCTAAAAGGTAATTTCTTTTTTGTCAGTCGGTAACATTGCTCAATATGTGCATCTTAGATTCAACTCTTGTTTTATATTTTTTTCACAGAAATGTTTTGAAATGACAGTAAATTGTTGTTGCTTATGCTTATGTTCTATTCAGGTGTTTCCAGTCAATTAGATTGTGCAATAAAGATTCGTAATCTTGAAAGTAAACTGGATTCCATTGTTTGCACTATAAAGGACCGTAAGGACCTGGAAAAGCATGTTCCAATGCCCTCAGAAATTGTTGTGGAGTATGACAAAGCAGCCAGCTTATGGTCCTTTCATGAACAGCTAAAACAAATGGAAGTGGAAGTTGAAGAAGCTGCAAAGTCTAGCTCTAGAAGAAGTAAATGGCAGTTTATGGGAGCGAGAGATGCTGGGGCCAAGGAAGAGCTACGCCAAGTGTATGGTGTTTCAGAAAGAACAGAAAGTGATGGGGCTGTTAACCTAATTCAGAAGTTGAGGGCTATCAATTATGCACTTGGTGAACTGGGTCAATGGTGTGCTTACAAGGTACCGGTTATTATTATAGTTCTTAACAATGTTTCTTGGTCAGCTATCTAAACATTTGTGAAACAATTGCTAACTCCATTTCCTTACAGGTGGCACAATCATTTTTGACAGCTTTACAAAATGATGAGCGGGCAAATTACCAGCTCGATGTCAAGTTTCAAGAAACCTACCTGATCAGAGTTGTATCTCTCTTACAATGTCATTTATCAGAGGGAGCTGCTTCAGACAAGGAAACAAAGCTACCAGATTCAGATATTAGTGTTTTGCATGATGGAAATGACCCTGATGAGATTGAGGAGGGAGAGCTACCTGATAGTCATGGTTAGTCTGATTGTTCACTTTTGTTGTCTGTTTACTAAGATAATTAGATCTTGCAAGCTGCCAAAAACATCATGCTGGTCCAATTTGACAGTTATTCATTACCTGTGACTGGTAGAAAGTTTAAGAATTTTGTTTTCCCCATTCGTTAAAGAAAGTATATTAGTCATTGGTGAAAATTAGAGTAGTGAATGTAAGAATGAGGAAAATAGTATGCATGAAATTTGGATATATCTCGGACTGTTTTAGTGCAAAGTGTTGCTACCATTATTCTGCTCATGAAATGTCCATATCAGTGACTATGAATGACCTATTATATATTCTATGGTTACAAGTAACCTACAATAATTATGCATTAGTGTCGCCTATTTGTGTCAAGCATACTCTTCATCATTGATTCCCTGAGCTAACCAGTTCAGTTGATAAGCATTTCTTTTAAACAATCTACTTGTGTGCCGCAGTTGTCTCTGGTGGGGAGCATGTAGATGTGATTATAGGAGCTGCTGTAGCTGATGGGAAGGTGACGCCAAAAGTGCAGTCACTGATTAAAATCCTTCTTAAGTATCAGCATACAGAAGATTTTCGTGCAATCATCTTTGTTGAGCGAGTTGTGTCTGCTTTAGTCCTTCCTAAGGTTTGTATTGTTAATCGATTTTGCTCTTTTTGAATTAATTATTTATCGTTTCAAGTTCCTTACTGTATTGTTGTTCCAAGCATGCAGGTCTTCGCTGAGCTTCCATCTTTAGGTTTTATCGAGTGTGCTAGCTTGATTGGCCACAATAATAGCCAGGAAATGCGAAGTAGCCAAATGCAGGACACAATTGCCAAATTCAAGGATGGTCGAGTATGTATAAGCGCCATGCTTTCTGACTTAATTAAACAAAAGCCAAATTCTTCAAAATAGATATTGTTATCTAAAAGGTTCTTGCACTTCTTTGTAGGTCACATTGTTAGTCGCGACTAGTGTTGCTGAGGAAGGACTTGATATTCGACAGTGCAATGTTGTTATTCGCTTCGACCTTGCAAAAACTGTTTTGGCTTATATTCAGTCTAGGGGCCGTGCTAGAAAACCTGGGTCAGATTACATATTAATGGTGGAGAGGTACTTAGTTGCACTGGGCTCTATTTATGATTTTTCAGATAAAAATGGGTAAAATAACTTAATATCTTCTTCTTTTCCGCTGCTACTTAGGGGAAATCTGTCACATGAAGCATTCTTACGGAATGCCAGAAATAGCGAGGAGACTTTACGGAAAGAAGCAATAGAGCGAACTGACCTGAGTAATTTGAAGGATACTTCAAGGTTAATTTCAGTGGAAACAGCACCAGGTACAGTGTACCAGGTGGAGTCAACTGGTGCTCTCGTGAGCTTAAATTCTGCTGTTGGACTCATCCATTTCTACTGCTCTCAGCTTCCGAGTGACAGGTGTGGTGATTCTTCCATCAGATTACTGTTTTGCTACAACAGTTAAGAATGATAGGTCCATATTCCTGATTTTGCCATAAATCCATTAATCAGGTACTCAATACTTCATCCTGAGTTTGTTATGGTGAGGCATGATAAGCCAGAAGGTCCCACTGAATATTCATGCAAGCTTCAACTCCCTTGTAACGCACCATTTGAGACACTTGAAGGCCCCGTGTGCAGTTCCATGCACCTTGCACAACAAGCTGTTTGTTTGGCTGCTTGCAAGAAGCTCCATGAGATGGGAGCATTTACTGACATGCTCTTGCCAGACAGGGGAGTTGGGGAAGAAAAAGAAAAGGTTGACAAGAATGATGAAGGAGATCCACTTCCTGGAACTGCTAGGCACAGAGAGTTCTATCCCGAAGGTGTAGCTAAAATTCTCCAGGTATGTTCAACTTGCATGTCATATGTTTTAATATTCTCCAGGTTGAAGTTTTCTTGTTCTTAATTGGATGTATTACAGAATTTATAATTTATACTCTGGCATTTCAGGGAGAATGGATCTTATCTGGAAGAGATCTTGGCAGTGACTCCAAATTGATTCATGTTTACATGTATTCTGTGAAATGTGTAGACATTGGCTCTTCAAAAGATCCTTTCTTGACTCAAGTTTCAGATTTTGCAGTTCTATTAGGCAATGAGCTGGATGCAGAGGTACTTATTTTCATTTGTACCATAGGTGTGAAAATATTAATATCTTTTCCTCTGCCTGCTTTTTTAACTCCTTTTGCTATTAATAGGTGTTATCGATGTCGATGGATCTATTTGTTGCTCGGACCATGACTACAAAGGCTTCCCTTGTCTACAGGGGTTCAATTAATATTTCTGAAAGTCAGGTTGGTAGTTGAAACTCCCTACTGGAGTTTCATTAATTTCAAAATGATTTACTGCTTAGATTTTCAGACTGATCATTTGGCAAATCTTCAATTTCTGGTTGTGTACAGTTGGCATCCCTTAAAAGTTTTCATGTAAGATTGATGAGTATTGTACTGGATGTGGATGTTGAACCTTCCACCACTCCTTGGGATCCTGCAAAGGCTTATTTATTTGTTCCCGTGGTTGGCGATAAGTATAGAGATCCTATGAAAGAAATTGATTGGGATCTGGTTGAAAATATAATTGGTGCGGATGCTTGGAACAATCCCCTTCAAAGAGCTAGGCCGGATGTTTACCTTGGCACAAATGAGCGAACCCTAGGCGGAGACAGAAGGGAGTATGGTTTCGGGAAACTGCGTCATGGCATGGCTTTTGGGCAAAAATCCCATCCAACCTATGGTATCAGAGGAGCTGTGGCACAGTTTGATGTTGTTAAAGCTTCTGGACTGGTCCCTGATCGGGATGCCTTTGAAATGCAAAAGCATGTGGATCTGCCCCAACGCAAGTTGATGATGGCAAATAGTTGTGCCAATGTCGAAGATTTGGTAGGGAAAATTGTGACAGCTGCTCACTCGGGGAAGAGATTTTATGTTGATTCAATATGCTATGATATGACTGCAGAAAACTCGTTCCCGAGGAAAGAAGGTTATCTTGGCCCTCTGGAGTACAGCTCATATGCAGATTATTACAAGCAAAAGTATGTTTCTCGTTCCCATCCTAGATAGTGACTTTTTTCTGTTCTTTTCAGTTAATAATTCCTTTTCAGATTAAATTTTCTAAGCCTGGAAATTGCTTGATTCTAATGGATAAGCTCCAATGCACCCCAGCACATGTGCTTGAAGGAAGAGGAAAGCTAAGGCTGTGTTTGGTTTCTAAATTTTCTGAAACTGTTTTCTGTTTAACCAACAAAACAGTTTTTAGAAAGAATGTGAATGAAAACATCTTTCATATTCCCTTGTCGGGTAATGATATTTGTTTTTATTTTCACGAACCGAACTCCGCCTAACCTTATTCTGTGAAGGAAATAGTTTGATATTGTCAGGTGGAAAATATGTGGATTCATTAAAGAATGTTCCAGAAATTTTCCAGTGACAATAGCTGTAAATCCTTACAGATGAGAGGCTTTCTTCTTTCTTCTTGCACGAGAAAGGGTGCATTTGGCTGCTGGACCTTTTTTGTTACAGGTATGGAGTTCAGTTGATGTATAAGAAACAACCTCTAATAAGAGGACGCGGTGTCTCCTATTGTAAGAATCTCCTGTCCCCTCGATTTGACCACATGGAAGGTATGCTGCTCCCCTCATATCCGTCCTTAAATATTAGTGTGCTTTTCCCCTTTTCTTTTAGCTAATGTAGCTTTTTATGTAGAACTTGAAGGTGAATCTGAAGATACGCTAGACAAAACATACTATGTATTCCTCCCTCCCGAGCTTTGTTTAGTACACCCACTCTCTGGATCACTTGTCCGTGGAGCCCAGAGATTACCCTCAATAATGAGAAGAGTTGAAAGCATGCTGCTAGCTGTTGAACTTAAGGAGATAATAAATTATCCCATCCCTGCTTCTAAGGTATTTGATCATCTTGAGTTTTTATTTTAAAGGGTCATTAACTATTTTTTGATTGACTTGTGCTGCCTGTCTGCAGATTTTGGAAGCGTTGACTGCTGCTTCATGCCAGGAGACATTTTGCTATGAAAGAGCTGAGCTTCTGGGTGATGCCTACCTCAAATGGGTTGTTAGTCGATTTCTTTTTCTTAAATACCCTCAGAAACATGAAGGTCAGCTTACTAGGATGAGGCAACAGATGGTGAGTAACATGGTTTTGTATCATTATGCATTGAAAAGAGGACTTCAATCATATATCCAAGCAGATCGCTTTGCTCCATCTCGATGGCCGGCTCCTGGGGTGTTGCCCGTCTTTGATGAATATACGAAGGATGAGGAATCTTTCTTGTTTGGCCAGGAGGATGTGACTCTACGGAAAACAGATGGCCCTGGTGATGGATATGGGGATGACGAATTGGAGGATGGCGAGCTAGAGAGTGACTTGAGTTCTTATAGAGTCCTCTCAAGCAAGACACTTGCAGATGTTGTTGAAGCACTTATTGGGGTTTATTATGTAGAAGGTGGGAAAAATGCTGCTAACCATCTCATGAAATGGGTTGGAATTGAAGTAGAGTTTAATGCTGATGAGATAGAGAGCACAACAAGGCCATCTAATGTTCCAGATAGCGTACTTAGGAGCATCGACTTTGATGCGTTAGAGGGTGCTTTGAATATTAAATTTAGAGACAAGGGCCTCTTGGTGGAAGCCATCAGTCATGCTTCCCGACCATCTTCTGGAGTAGCCTGCTATCAGCGGTTGGAGTTTGTCGGTGATGCTGTCTTAGATCATCTCATCACAAGGCACTTGTTCTTCACATACACAAATCTGCCTCCGGGCAGGTTGACCGATCTGAGAGCTGCTGCTGTTAACAATGAAAATTTTGCACGTGTTGCTGTAAAACATAATCTCCATCTGCACCTTCGACATGGATCCAGTGCTCTTGAAAAACAGGTTCTCCTCCAGTTTCTTACTCGCCCTTTATTTATTTATTTATTATTATTATTATTATATTTTCATATTTGGACGGGGGAGCCCATTCTTAATGCATTGGCTTTTTGGATTTCTGTTTACAGATTCATGACTTTGTGAAAGAAGCTGCAAATGAATTAACAAAGCCTGGGTTCAACTCCTTTGGTCTGGGTGATTGTAAAGCTCCTAAAGTTCTTGGTGACATTATCGAATCTATTGCTGGTGCCATTTTTCTCGATAGTGGACGTGATACTGCAGTTGTTTGGAAGGTAAATCTCAATCTTTTCTTTTTCCATTTTTCTATTTGTAGTGAATTGGGTAGACTGATACATGAATGTCTGCTCTTATGTTCATAGGTGTTTCAACCTCTGCTGCAACCAATGGTCACTCCAGAGACACTACCAATGCATCCGGTGCGTGAGCTGCAAGAAAGATGCCAGCAACAGGCCGAAGGCTTGGAATACAAAGCCAGTCGAAGTGGCAATTTGGCTACTGTCGAAGTCTTGATCGATGGTGTCCCAGTGGGAATTGCTCAGAATCCACAAAAGAAGATGGCACAGAAATTGGCTGCCAGGAATGCTCTTGCTGCTTTAAAAGATAAGGAAACAGCTGAAGCAAAGGAGAGGGAGGAGAGGGAGGAGGAAGAGAATGGGAAAAAGAAGAAGAATGGTAGCCAAACATTTACCCGACAAACCTTAAATGACATATGCTTACGTAAAAACTGGCCTATGCCATTCTACAGGTGAGAAATTTCGAACATTTTAGTTATGAGTCAATAGTTATGCCAAGTATTTTAGCACTTCTACCTCTCAAGTCCTCCACACCATTTGAAGGTTATATTTGTTTCCAAATGTTTGATATGTTTTTATCTTTAGGTGTGTGAATGAGGGTGGCCCTGCACATGCAAAAAAGTTTACATTTGCTGTACGTGTGAATACCTCCGACAGGGGATGGATAGATGAATGCGTCGGAGAGCCTATGCCGAGTGTTAAGAAGGCCAAGGACTCGGCAGCAGTTCTTCTCCTGGAACTATTAAATAAATTATACAAGTAATGAATGGCATTGCAACTGTACTTTTGAAGTCGAATACCTGTCTTCAGCCTTACTTTGGTGTTCATTAAATTGATGTAGCCAATCGAGAAGAATTTTCATGAAAGTTGCCATCATATTTAGAAATATAAAAATAGGGCCATGGAATTTTCTGACCTCTCATGGCCAAGTAGATTGTAATGGTCTTTACTACAGGCATTGAGACTACTTAAATTCTATTAATTTAGAGAGATCAATTTATCGATAAATTAATAATTATTAATTTATAAATATATTTTTAGGTTTTTTTTTGCTTATCAAGGTTTCGATGAATCACTCAAAAAATCAATGACACTCTAAAACTTCTTGTTGCAATACGAGAGAGCAACCACAGGACTTTCGGGCGCATTGCGAACAATACCTATTTTTGTGCAAGCAAGGCTGGTTGTGTCCAATTTTCGCGGTCCAACCACACAGTGTAATTCAAGAATGATGTTCTAACACTGTGGATACAAACTTCAAATCTTTCTCACAAAAAAAATAAAATTCCGAAACTTTGGTTTTCTCACCTAAAACTGTGGACTAAGCACACCGTTTTTTGCCCAAAATATCATATTCTTATTTTCGCTCCAAAATTTAGCCAACCTCAAACCATGATTTTTAAGCACTTTTCAAACTAATAGAATGCAAATATCTGGACCCGATTTTTTTATACCATTTTCCAAAAACGAAAAACTAGAAAATTCATATAAAAAAATCCGCTCGAGCTTGTCAAGTTCCGTCAATTGAAAAACTTTCTAAAAATGATGCTCTACGATTAATGAGATTGTGGCACATGAAAATTTTCAAAAAAATTTGCAGTTCACAAGGAGACATGCGAAAACATGATAAAGCCACAAGGTGTCACCCAAGAATGATGTTCTAACATCGTGGATACCAACTCCAAATCTTTCTCACAAAAAAAAAATTTCCAAGACTTTGGTTTTTTATCCAAAACTGTGGACTTAATATTTTAAAGAAAAAAATTAGGAATTAAACCCATTAAGCATCGGCCCAGTTTAATATTGTCCAAAAACTTGGGCCTGAAGCCCATTCATATTCGGCCCAGTAATATTTTCCCATAAACTTGGGCCCAAAGCCAATTCAAAATAGGCCCATTTTATATATTTCCAAAATATTTGGGCCTGAAGCCCAATAAAAATCGGGCAGTTTATATTTTACCACAAAACTTCTGCCCGACGCCCAATAAAAATAGGCCCAGTTCATATGTTACCAAAAAACTTCGGCCTGAAGCCCAATAGAAATCGGCCCAGTTAATATTTTACCAAAAAACTTCGGCCTGAGGCCCATTAAAAATCAGCCCATTATAATATTTAACCAATTAACTTGGGCCTGCAAACCCATTAAAAAAAGGCCCAGAATAATATTTTCAAATTATTTGGGCCAGAAGCCCATTAAAATTCCGCTCAGTTTAAGACTTACTAAAAAACCCATCAAGTATCGGCCCAGTTTAATATTTTCTAAAACATGGGCTGAAGCCCATTAAAATTCGGCCCAGTTTAATATTTTAAAAAAACTTGGGCCAGAAATCCATTCAAAATCGGCCCATTTCAAATTTTTCCAAAATAATTGGGCTTCAAGCCCATTAAAAATTGCCAGTTTATAATTTACCAAAAACCTGGGCCTGAATGTTATTAAAAAGCAGCCCAGATTAATATTTTCCAAATAACATTGGCCTGAAACCCATTAAAAATCGGCCCAGATTTATATTTTCCACACATAGGACTGAAGCCCATTAAAATACAGCCGAGTTAAATTCTTCACCAAATAAGTCGGGCCTAAAGCCCATTGAAAATCGGCCCAGTTTAATATTTTCACAAAAACTTGTGCCAGAAGCCCATTAAAAGTCGCCCCAGTTTATATTTTACCAAAAAAATTTCGGCCTGGGGACCATGAAAAATCGGCCCAGATTAATATTTTCTAAATAACATGGGCCAGAAGCCAATTAAAAATCAGCCCAGTATAATAAGTATCCAATTAACTTGGGACTCAAACCCATTAAAAATAGGCCGAGAATATTATTTTTAAAATTACTAGGGCCAGAAGCCCATTAAAATTCGGCTTAGTTTAAGACTTTCTAAAAGAACTTAGGAATGAAACCCAATAAGCATCGGCCCAGTTTAATATTTGCCAAAAACTTGGGCCAGAAGTCTATTCAAAATCGGCCCATTTTATATTTTTTAAAAATACTTAGGCCTGAAACCCACTAAAACTTGGCCCAGTTTATATTGTCCAAATAATATGGGCTTGAAGCCCATTAAAATTCGGCCCAGTTTAATATTTTCGAAAAAGTTGGCATTAAGCCCATAAAAAATTGGCCCAGATAGATATTTCAAATTAATCGGTCCAGAAGCCCATTAAAATTCTGCCCAGTTTAATATTTTCAAAAATACTTGGGCCTGAAGCCCTTTAGAAATTGGCTCAGTTTTATTTTTTAAAAAAACTTGGGCCTGTAGTTCATGAAAAATCTGCCCAGATTAATATTGTCCAAATAACAGGGCCTGAAGACCATTAAAAATCGGCCCAGATTAATATTTACAAATAACAAGGGCCTGAAGCCCTTTAAATACGGTCCAGTTTAATGCTTCACCAAATAAGTCGGGCCTAAAGCCCATTAAAAATCGGCCCAGTTTAATATTTCACTAAAACTTATGCCGGAAGCCCATTAAAATTCGGCCCAGTTTAATATTTTTTTAAAAACTTGGGCCTTAAGCCCATAAAAAATGGCCCAGGTAAATAATTTCAAAATGACATGGGGCTTAAGTCCATTAAAATTCGGCCCAGTTTAATATTTCAACAAATAACTTGGGCCTGAAACCCACTTAAATCGGCCTAGAATAATATTTTCAAAATATTCAGGCCAAAAGCCCACTAAAATTCGGCCCAGTTTAAAATTTTTCCAAAAACCTTAGGCATGAAGCTTAATAAAAATCGGCCCAGTTTATATTTTACCAAAACACTTCGGCATTAGGCCCATTAAAAATCGGCCCAGATTAATATTTTCCAAATAACATGGGCCTGAAGCCCATAAAATTCGGCCCCTTCTTTCTTTCTCTTCCTTTTGGGTCATTTTTTTCTTCTCCGGAGCTAGAAAGCCTCTCGGATCTTTCTCCTCTCACCATTGCCGTCGAGCTACCAGCTCCGGCCTTCCGTTTGCATCACCGCCACAGGCAAAAGGAGCGGAGGACAATGGCGAGCAAAGCCCACCCGCTTTCTTGGCCGAACACAACCCACGACCACCGCATGCACAACTACAAACATTTAGATTTTCGAGCTTACCGTCCGGCGAGCTCCGGCCACCCCACGATCTCAAACTGGTCTCGTTCGAACCCCCTCCTCCCCAGAAAGCTTAGAAGCATCTACCCCCATCCTCCACCTACATGGACGGAAGAACACAGGAGGAAGAAGAAGAAGGCTTAAAGAAAAAAAAAATTAAGGTTCAAAGTAGTTATATAGTTTGTTTTGTTAGAAAAGAAGCAAAATCAAATGTGGCGTGGTGGGTTAGCCTAAATGTTCTTGTGCGGTGGGAGTGGGGTTACGCTAAATCTTGAATCGTTTATTTTTTTATGAATTTTGTACTATTCCGACTTTGGAAAATGGTAAAAAATAAACGAGTCGATATTTTTGCGTTCTGTCAACTTGAGAATTCCTTAAAAATCATGATTTGAGTGTGGGAAGATTTTTTTACGAAAATAAGAACATGCGATTTTGGCCCAAAAATCGTGTGTTATAACCCACAGTTTTGGGTGAAAAACCATGGTTTCGGCAAAAAAAATAAAAAATTCTCAAAAATTCACCGCTGGCAATACATGTTTTTTAAAAGGTGTTCCAATTGACAGAACTGGAAAATCTAGAATGGTTGATTTTTCATGAATTTTCTAGTTTTCCGACTGTGAAAAATCACATGGGCATCGTGGGCATCTTTAGTATGGGTATATGCATCGTTAGTCTCGCTAGCACGGGCATCGTTAGTTACCCTAGCTAGCACGGGCATCGTTAGAAGTGTCGGGGGCACTTCAGGATGCCTCCTTCTGAACTGCAGGTTTTCGCTTCAAGTTTACCGGTGTCAAAACCTCACCATTGCTAAAACAGGATTTTTAAATGGTGTGCCAACTGACTTTGCTCGAAAATCCCGACTCCGTTGTGAGTTATGATTTTTTAGGTTTTCCGATATTTAAAAATCATAACTCACAAACGACTCGAGGTTTTCGAGCAAAGTCAGTTGAAAAAGCTTTAAAAATCATTTTTTATCTTTGGTGAAGTTTTGTCACGGACAAAGTTGAAGGAAAAAGGAGGTTGGCATGGTTTGACACGTTTGGGAGTGCCACGACATGCCCTATCATGCCAACCCTCTGTCCCCTTTAACTTTGCCCGTACCAAAACTTTACCATTGGTAAGTCATGATTTTTAAAAGGTGCTCCTACTGACTTTGTTCGGAAATCACGAATCGTTTATTTTTTATGAATTTTCTAGTTTTTCGACTCTAGAAAATCGTAAAAAATAAACGAGTCGATATTTTTAAGTTCTGTCAACTCGAGAAGTCCTTAAAATTCATAATTTGAGTGTCGGAAGATTTTGGTGCGAAAATAAGAACATGTAATTTTAGCCCAAAAATCGTGTGTTATAAACCCACGGTTTTGGGTGAAAAACCATGATTTCGGCAAAAAAAATAAAAATTTCTCAAAACCTCACAATTGGTAAAACATGTTTTTGAAAAGGTGTTCCAATTGACAAAACTCAAAAATCTTGAATCGTTTAATTTTTATGAATTTTCTAGTTTTCCGACTTTGAAAAACATAATAGGCATCCTTAGCATGGGCATATGCATCGTTAGCCTCGCTAGCATAGGCATGCAACGTTAGTTACCCTCGCTAGCATGGTTATCGTTGGAAGTGTTGGGGGCACCTCGGAGTGCCTTCTTGTGAACTGCATTTTTGCCTTCAACTTTACTAGTGTCAAAACTTCACTATCGGTAAAACAAGATTTTTAAAATTAAGGTGTGCCAACTGACATTGCTCGAAAAGCTCGGCTAGTTTTTGAGTTATGATTTTTTAAATTTTCCGACTTTGAAAAATCAGAACTCACAAACGACTCGAGCTGTTCGAGCAAAGTCAGTTGGAAAAGCTTTAAAAATTATTATTTAACAATGGTGAAGTTTTGTGATGGACAAAGTTGAAGGAAAAAGGGATTGGCATGGTTTGGCACGTTAGGAGGTGTCACGGCATGCCCTGACACGCCAAACCTTGCCAACCCCCTTTTTTCTTTAACCATGCCCGTGCCAAAACTTCACCATTGGTAAATGAATTTTAAAAGGTGTTCTAACTGACTTTACTCGAAAATCTCGAATCGTTTATTTTTTTATGAATTTTCTTGTTTTCCGACTTTGGAAAATCGTAAAAAATAAACGTGTCGATATTTTTGCGTTCTGTCAACTCGAGAATTCATTAAAAATCATGATTTGAGTGTGGGAAGATTTTGGTGCGAAAATAAGAACATGCGATTTTGGCCCAAAAATCGTGTGTTATAACCCACAGTTTTGGGTGAAAAATCATGGTTTCGGCAAAAAAAATAAAAAATTCTAAAAAATTCACCGTTGGCAATACATGTTTTTTAAAAGGTGTTCCAATTGACAGAAAAAAAAAATCTCGAATCGTTGATTTTTCATGAATTTTCTAGTTTTCCGACTGTGAAAAATCACATGGGCATCGTGGACATCTTTAGTATGGGTATAGGCATCGTTAGCCTCGCTAGCACGGGCATCGTTAGTTAGCCTCACTAGCACGGGCATCGTTGGAAGTGTCGAGGGCACCTCAGGATGCCTCCTTCTGAACTGCAGGTTTACACTTCAAGTTTACCGGTGTCAAAACCTCACCATTGCTAAAACATGATTTTTAAATGGTGTGCCAACTGACTTTGCTCGAAAATCCCGACTTCGTTGTGAGTTATGATTTTTTAAGTTTTCCGATATTGAAAAATCATAACTCACAAACGACTCGAGGTTTTCGAGCAAAGTCAGTTGGAAAAGCTTTAAAAATCATTTTTTAACATTGGTGAAGTTTTGTCATAGACAAAGTTGAAGGAAAAAAGAGGTTGGCATGGTTTGACACGTTTGGTAGTGTCACGGCATGCCCTATCATGCCAACCCTCTGTCCCCTTTAACTTTGCCCGTACCAAAACTTTACCATTGGTAAGACATGATTTTTAAAAGGTGCTCCTACTGACTTTGTTCGGAAATCACGAATCGTTTATTTTTTATGACTTTTCTAGTTTTTCGACTCTAGAATATCGTAAAAAATAAACGAGTCGATATTTTTATGTTCTATCAACTCGAGAAGTCCTTAAAATTCATAATTTGAGTGTCGGAAGATTTTGGTGCGAAAATAAGAACATGTAATTTTGGCCCAAAAATCGTGTGTTATAACCCACGGTTTTGGGTGAAAAACCATGATATCGGCAAAAAAAATAAAAATTTCTCAAAACCTCACAATTGGTAAAACATGTTTTTGAAAAGGTGTTCCAATTGACAGAACTCAAAAATCTTGAATCGTTTAATTTTTATGAATTTTCTAGTTTTCCGACTTTGAAAAACATAATAGGCATCCTTAGCATGGACATATGCATTGTTAGCCTCGCTAGCATAGGCATGCAACGTTAGTTACCCTCGCTAGCATGGTTATCGTTGGAAGTGTTGGGGGCACCTCAGAGTGCCTTCTTGTGAACTGCATTTTTGCCTTCAACTTTACTAGTGTCAAAACTTCACTATCGGTAAAACAAGATTTTTAAAATTAAGGTGTGCCAACTGACATTGCTCGAAAAGCTCGGCTAGTTTTTGAGTTATGATTTTTTAAATTTTCCGACTTTGAAAAATCAAAACTCACAAACGACTCGAGCTGTTCGAGCAAAGTCAGTTGGAAAAGTTTTAAAAATATATTTTTAACAGTGGTGAAGTTTTGTGACGGACAAAGTTGAAGGAAAAAGGGATTGGCATGGTTTGGCACGTTAGGAGGTGTCACGGCATGCCCTGACACGCCAAACCTTGCCAACCCTCCTTTTCCTTTAACCATGCCCGTGCCAAAACTTCACCATTAGTAAATGATTTTTAAAAGGTGTTCCAACTGACTTTGCTCGAAAATCTCGAATCGTTTATTTTTTTATGAATTTTCTAGTTTTCCGACTTTGGAAAATGGTAAAAAATAAACGAGTCGATATTTTTGCGTTCTGTCAACTTGAGAATTCCTTAAAAATCATGATTTGAGTGTGGGAATATTTTGGTGCGAAAATAAGAACATGCGATTTTGGCCCAAAAATCGTGTGTTATACCCACAGTTTTGGGTGAAAAACCATGGTTTCGGCAAAAAAAATAAAAAATTCTAAAAAATTCACTGGTGGCAATACATGTTTATTAAAAGGTGTTCCAATTGACAGAACTGGAAAATCTCGAATTGTTGATTTTTCATGAATTTTCTAGTTTTCCGACTGTGAAAAATCACATGGGCATCGTGGACATCTTTAGTATGGGTATAGGCATCGTTAGCCTCGCTAGCACGAGCATCGTTAGTTAGCCTCGCTAGCATGGGCATCGTTGGATGTGTCGGGGGTACCTCAGGATGCCTTCTTCTGAACTGCAGGTTTTCTCTTCAAGTTTACCGGTGTCAAAACCTTACCATTGCTAAAACAGGATTTTTAAATGGTGTGTCAACTGACTTTGCTTGAAAATCCCGACTCCGTTGTGAGTTATGATTTTTTAAGTTTTCCGATATTGAAAAATCATAACTCACAAACGACTCGAGGTTTTCGAGCAAAGTCAGTTGGAAAAGTTTTAAAAATCATTTTTTAACATTGGTGAAGTTTTGTCACGGACAAAGTTGAAGGAAAAAGGAGATTGGCATGGTTTGACACGTTTGGGAGTGCCACGGCATGCCCTATCATGCCAACCCTCTGTCCCCTTTAACTTTGCCCGTACCAAAACTTTACCATTGGTAAGACATGATTTTTAAAAGGTGCTACTACTGACTTTGTTCGGAAATCACGAATCGTTTATTTTTTATGAGTTTTCTAGTTTTTCGACTCTAGAAAATCGTAAAAAATAAACGAGTCGATATTTTTAAGTTCTGTCAACTCGAGAAGTCCTTAAAATTCATAATTTGAGTGTCGGAAAATTTTGGTGCGAAAATAACAACATGTAATTTTGGCCCAAAAATCGTGTCCCACGTTTTTGGGTGAAAAACCATGATTTCGGCAAAAAAAATAAAAATTTCTCAAAACCTCACTATTGGTAAAACATGTTTTTGAAAAGGTGGTCCAATTAACAAAACTCAAAAATCTTGAATCGTTTAATTTTTATGAATTTTCTAGTTTTCCGACTTTGAAAAACATAATAGGAATCCTTAGCATGGGCATATGCATCGTTAGCCTCGCTAGCATAGGCATGCAACGTTAGTTACCCTCGCTAGCATGGTTATCGTTGGAAGTGTTGGGGGCACCTCGGAGTGCCTTCTTGTGAACTGCATTTTTGCTTTCAACTTTACTAGTGTCAAAACTTCACTATCGGTAAAACAAGATTTTTAAAATTAAGGTGTGCCAACTGACTTTACTCGAAAAGCTCGGCTAGTTTTTGAGTTATGATTTTTTAAATTTTCCGACTTTGAAAAATCAGAACTCACAAACGACTCGAGCTGTTCGAGCAAAGTCAGTTGGAAAAGTTTTAAAAATTCTTTTTTAACAATGGTGAAGTTTTGTGACGGACAAAGTTGAAGGAAAAAGGGATTGGCATGGTTTGGCACGTTAGGAGGTGTTACGGCATGCCCTGACACGCCAAACCTTGCCAACCCCCTTTTTTCTTTAACCATGCCCGTGCCAAAACTTCACCATTGGTAAATGATTTTTAAAAGGTGTTCTAACTGACTTTGCTCGAAAATCTCGAATCGTTTATTTTTTTATGAATTTTCTAGTTTTCCGACTTTGGAAAATCGTAAAAAATAAACGAGTCGATATTTTTGCGTTCTGTCAACTCGAGAATTCCTTAAAAATCATGATTTGAGTGTGGGAAGATTTTGGTGCGAAAATAAGAACATGCGATTTTGGCCCATAAATCGTGTGTTATAACCCACAGTTTGGGTGAAAAATCATGGTTTCGGCAAAAAAAATAAAAAATTCTAAACAATTCACCGTTGGCAATACATGTTTTTTAAAAGATGTTCCAATTGACAGAACTGGAAAATCTCGAATCGTTGATTTTTCATGAATTTTCTAGTTTTCCGACTGTGAAAAATCACATGGGCATCGTGGGCATCTTTAGCATGGGTATAGGCATCGTTAGTTAGCCTCGCTAGCACGGGCATCGTTGGAAGTGTCGGGGGCACCTCAGGATGCCTCCTTATGAACTGCAGGTTTTCACTTCAAGTTTACCGGTGTCAAAACCACACCATTGCTAAAACAAGATTTTTAAATGGTGTGCCAACTGGCTTTGCTCGAAAATCCCGACTCCGTTGTGAGTTATGATTTTTTAAGTTTTCCGATATTTAAAAATCATAACTCACAAACGACTCGAGCTTTTCGAGCAAAGTCAGTTTGAAAAGCTTTAAAAATCAGTTTTTAACATTGGTGAAGTTTTGTCACAGACAAAGTTGAAGGAAAAAGGAGGTTGGCATGGTTTGACACGTTTGGGAGTGCCACGGCATACCCTATCATGCCAACCCTCTGTCCCCTTTAACTTTGCCCGTACCAAAACTTTACCATTGGTAAGATATGATTTTTAAAAGGTGCTCCTACTGACTTTGTTCGGAAATCACGAATTGTTTATTTTTTATGAATTTTCTAGTTTTTCGACTCTAGAAAATCGTAAAAAATAAACGAGTCGATATTTTTATGTTCTGTCAACTCGAGAAGTCCTTAAAATTCATAATTTGAGTGTCGGAAGATTTTGGTGCGAAAATAATAACATGTAATTTTGGCCCAAAAATCGTGTGTTATATATAACCCACGGTTTTTGGTGAAAAACCATGATTTCGGCAAAAAAAATAAAAATTTCTCAAAACCTCACTATTGGTAAAACATGTTTTTGAAAATGTGTTCCAATTGACAAAACTCAAAAATCTTGAATCGTTTAATTTTTATGAATTTTCTAGTTTTCCGACTTTGAAAAACATAATAGGCATCCTTAGCATGGGTATATGCATCGTTAGCCTCGCTAGTATAGGCATGCAACGTTAGTTACCCTCGCTACCATGGTTATCGTTGGAAGTGTTGGGGGCACCTCGGAGTGCCTCCTTGTGAACTGCATTTTTGCCTTCAACTTTACTAGTGTCAAAACTTCACTATCGGTAAAACAAGATTTTTAAAATTAAGGTGTGCCAACTGACATTGCTCGAAAAGCTCGGCTGGTTTTTGAGTTATGATTTTTTAAATTTTCCGACTTTGAAAAATCAGAACTCACAAACGACTCGAGCTGTTCGAGCAAAGTCAGTTGGAAAAGCTTTAAAAATTATTTTTTAACAATGGTGAAGTTTTGTGACGGACAAAGTTGAAGAAAAAAGGGATTGGCATGGTTTGGCACGTTAGGAGGTGTCACGGCATGCCCTGACACGCCAAATCTTTCCAACCCCCTTTTTTCTTTAACCATGCCCGTGCCAAAACTTCACCATTGGTAAATGATTTTTAAAAGGTGTTCCAACTGACTTTGCTCGAAAATCTCGATTCGTTTATTTTTTTTATGAATTTTCTAGTTTTCCGACTTTGGAAAATGGTAAAAAATAAACGAGTCGATATTTTTGCGTTCTGTCAACTCGAGAATTCCTTAAAAATCATGATTTGAGTGTGGGAAGATTTTGATGCGAAAATAAGAACATGCGATTTTTGCCCATAAATCGTGTGTTATTACCCACAGTTTTGGGTGAAAAACCATGGTTTCGGCAAAAAAAATAAAAAATTCTAAAAAATTCACCGTTGGCAATACATGTTTTTTAAAAGGTGGTCCAATTGACTGAACTGGAAAATGTCGAATCGTTGATTTTTCATGAATTTTCTAGTTTTCTGACTTTGAAAAACCATGAATTTTCTATTTTTCATGAATGTTCTTGTTTTCTAGCTGTGTCAAATTTTGGCGGTCCAACCACACGGTGTTACCCAGACCGATGTTTTAACACCGTGGATACCTACTCTATATCTTTCTCATTAATTTTTTTTTTCAAGACCTTAGTTTTTTCACCAAAACTGTGGAGCACATGGTTTTTTTGGCTAAAATATGATATTCTTATTTTTGCTCCAAAATCTTCCCACCCTGAAACGAAGATTTTAAAGCACTTCTCAAACTGACAGAACACAAAAATCTCTACTCGATATTTTTATACGATTTTCCAAAGAGGAAAAACGAGAAATTTCATATAAAAAAATTCGCTCAAGTTTGTCGAGTTCTGTCAATTGAAACACCTTCTAAAAATGATGCTCTACGATTAATGAGATGTGGCACATCAAAGTTGCCAAAAAAAATTCAGTTTAAACGGAGGCATGCCAAGGTTCCCCCACGACACGTCCAAAACTGACAAACCATGCCAAGACATATTTTTATTCCAATTTTCTCCGACCATAATCTTACAATCGATAAAACATGATTTTTAAAAGGTTTTCTAAGTGACGAAACACAAAAATCTCGATCGGTTTATTTTTTTCGATTTTCCCCATTTTCAGACTTTAGAAATTAAAAATAATACTACCCGTGCCTAAAAAATTCTGAAAATATTTTCTAGTCATAAATTACTTTATTTTTAGTGTTCGTACAAAAATTCACAAGTTTTAATTTTATAATGAAAATGTTATGGCCCAGCTCATTCTAGTGGCTGAGTCATTTCTCTAGTTCATTCCAGTGACCAAGCCCATGTCCTCGCCCATTCTTGTGGCCAAGCCAATAAAAATGCATGTGCCCATTCCAATTCTTGTCAATTAGTTATGGGTCAAGATATAGTACTCCGTATCCTAATCTGAGCCATTTACGTGCTCGTATCCTTAACAATGTCCATGTTGTTCCCGTAACCATATTTGTGCAAACGAGGCTAACTGGAGGTCCAACCACACGGTGTCACCTAAGAACGATGTTCTAAAACCGTGTATACCAACTCCAAATCTTTCTCACAAAAAAAAAATAATTTACATGACCTTGGTTTTCTCAAGCACACAGTTTTTGGCCAAAATATCATATTATTATTTTCGCTCCAAAATCTTTCCACGTTGAAATCATGATTTTTAAGCACTTCTCAAACTGACAGAACGCTAAAATCTCCACCCGATTTTTTTAGACGATTTTCTAAAGAGAAAAAACTGAAAATTTCTTATAAAAAAATTCGCTCGAGCTTTTCAAGTTCCGTCAATTGGAATACCTTCTAAAAATGATGTTCTACGATTAATGAGATTGTGGCACATGAAAATTTCCAAAAAAAACTGCAGTTCACATAGAGATATGCCAAGGTGGCCCTACGACACGTTCAAACACGACAAGCCATGCCAAGACATATTTTAATCAAATTTTCACTATCATAATCTCACCATTGATAAAATATAATTTTTAGAAGTTGTTCCAAGTGACAGAATACAAAAACCTCGATCCATTTAATTTTTACAATTTTTTCCGTTTTCCGACTTTAGAAAATAGTAATAATATTTTCCGTGCCTAAAAATTTTGAAATTTTTTCTGATCATAGATTACATTATTCTCAGTGTTCGTACAAAAAATCACAAGTTTTTAATTTTATAATGACAATTTTATGGCCCTGCCAATTCTAGTGGTTGAGCCATTTCTCTAGTTCATTTTAGTGCCCTCGCCCCTTCTTGTGGTCAAGCCAATAAAAATGCATGTGCCAATTCCAATGCTCTTATCCATCAGTTTAAGGTTAGGGGATAGTACTCCGTGTCTTAATATGTGCCATTTTTGTGGTTGTACCCTTAAGTATGTCAATATTATCCCCATAACCATGTTCGTGCAAGCAATGCTAACTGTGTCCAATTTTGGCGGTCGAACCACCTGGTGTCAACCCAGAATGATGTTCTAATACTGTGTAGACCAACCCCCAAACTTTATAACAAAAAAAATATTCTGAGACTTTGGTTTTCTCACAAAAAATTGTGGAATATAGCACACGGTTTTTTGGTCAAAATACCATGTTCTCATTTTTTCTCCAAAATCTTCCCACCTCAAATCATGAGTTCATGACTCTTAACTTCTTAAGCACTTCTCAAACTGACGGAACGCAAAAACCTCGACCCAATTTTTTTTTTTTTTTTTTACAATTTTCCAAAGTCGAAAAACTTGAAAATTCATATAAAAACATCTGCTCCAACTTTTTAAGTTCCGTTAATTGAAACACCTTCTAAAAATCATGCTCTACGAATAATGAGATTGTGGCACATGAATATTTCCAAAAAAACTGCAGTTCACAAGGAGGCATGCCAAAGTGCCTACACGGCATGTCCAAACGTGACAAACTATGTCAAGAAAACTAATTTTTATTCAAATTGTCCCGAGCCATAATCTCACCATTGATAAAAATAATAATTTTTAGAAATTGTTCCAAGTGGTAGATGCCCTGACCGCCAGAAATATTCTGGACATCCGATTTCTCCTCATCATCCATCTGATGTTTCTCCTTCCTCCACTCTATTTCTCACCTCTGAACCATATTTCCTCTTCTCCTTTAGATCTCCTAGTCTTAAGTTTCCTCAATTGGTACTACATCGACTAGATTTGAAAGTTGTACTCTTGTTTTGGTAAACTACTTTAATCACCATAGCATTTGTCAGTGGTAACTCGAGTGGTAGAGAGGATTTTTCAACCAAGGTCAGATTTTGAACCTTCCCCTTCTCCTTTGACCTCATTTGTAACATTGAAGCTATAAGCTCTGAACATGATACTTCCTTGAATAGTGCTTAAACCACACATAATGAAAATGGAATACCAAATTTTAGCATATATCGTCTTCTAAAAAAAATGATGTAAAGCAACATGTTCTAATCATTTCCTTTCACTTAATACTTTAATAGATCAACCAACCAAGAACCAATCTTTGGCCATAAAAAAAAAAAAAAAACAAGAACCAATCATAATCAAAAGTACAAAATGTAAAATTAGGGAAATTCTGCTTGCCATTGACAAAATGACTTATTGTAATTGGTGGAATGTGGCCTGTATATGAATGTTTACCGCCTTAAGGTGTGGAGTATGTACTCAGCATAAAGATCCCTGCACCAAAACATACAAGTCAGGAGTGTGGAATATGGTAAGGACACAATGTTTAAAAAGCTTGTAGTTCCTCAAGAGAGATTTACATGGAGTACTGTATAGCTTCAAGAGCAGCTGTGGCAGGCAAAAAGGCATTAACCGCGACCTCTTTGTTCTCATTCTTCTTGTCTATGAAATATGTTAAAGAAACCACAGGGAAATGCTGTGGAAATAAAGTTCAGAAACCAAAAGTAAAATATGCATTAAAAGTTAAGCACAATATTGTGAAGGATACAGTCTTCAAAGAAGCGACGGATTTCAGAAAGGCGGTGAGGGGGTAGGTCATTGAGTTCAGTGTAATGCGTATACTCTGGATCGTCAGCGCAGACTGCAATGATCTTATCATCTTTCTCTCCCTGAATTAAGAGAATAAGTCTGTAATTTGTGATAGTTCATGCACAACTTTTAATAGAAAGAAGTGGCAAAGAGATTCATTACTCCCTTTGCTAGAGAAGGGAAAGTACCTGGTCAATCATGGGCATCACTCCAATGGCTCTGGCTCGCAGAAAACAACCAGGAAGGACAGGTTCCTGTTAAGTTCATCAATGTTGATGAATACTTATGTATCATTTGCTAGTACGAAAGTATTAGATACACTAGTTGGGTTACATATGTAGGGCATCATGTAGCTTAATGGAAAATGTAGCATTTAGGCACGTATTATGTCCCTTCGGCATTATATGAGTTCCAACTTCCATAACCACTCAAAGAATTTAGTTAACAAGAGTCTGCAGTAGTGCAGCATACGAAAATGAAAATCGAATAAAAATAGTCACCTGCATGAGGACTAAAACATCAAGTGGATCGTTGTCTTCACACAAGGTGCGAGGGATGAAACCATAGTTATGAGGATAGACCACAGACGAGTACAAAATCCGATCAACCTGGGAGTTTATTTAGACATTAAGAACAATCTTAACACAGATATAGGAGAGAAACAAAACTTGCTGGTTTTAGAATATGTAGCTTCCCCAAGGTAGGATATTGCAACTTCAATATCCGCCTTTGAATAGGTTCAAACAATTTAACAACTTTTTTTATACCTTAATCAGTCCTGTCTTCTTGTCAAGTTCATATTTGACTTTGCTTCCCTTTGTTATCTCAACAACCTGAACCAGCCATTCCAACAAACATTTCAATGAGCAGATATTCCAATACTAGCTAATAATCCAAACCGCAAAGCTTATGCTCGAGAATTACAGCCTCAGTTTATGAAACAAATTTTAGTTCTATTGTACTTTATGCTCATTACTTGACGAAAAAGTTAGAGTGGATACTTACCACATTGAAAATATGTGGAGCTGTAGGACCTGCAGACAAGAGTTTGCAACACGATCAAATACTTTCTTCCATTCTATAGTTTTTCATCAATAAATAGAGATCTATAGACTATGGGAAAATTATAGGTACCAATTTCAAGATCGTGCCACGGATGTGCAGCAACTGATCTCCTTGACAAAGATGAAAGAATCCTCTCATTTAATTTGGGAGTTGGTTTATGTGCTTTATCATCTTTTTCTTCAGAAGTCATCTCTAACCATAGGCAGGTAATGGTAAAAGTAAAAGTGAAATATCAGATGCAGCCTTAACAAAACATGCAAACAAGAAACAGATCTGTGTTTATTCTAAAACATAGATAAAATATCAGAGGCTGCCATTAATAACAGATATGAAAAATCAGCAAACAATGGACAGACTCATATAGTTCAATAAATGATGGCTTTTGATGATGAAATTTCTTAAGAGGTATATAAGAGTATAACAAGGTTGTTATAGTACTACCAAATTTACCGATCTAAATATTGTAATTGAAAGAGAGATGATGAAGATTTGAGCTGGTAAATGTAAAAGGTTGATAAGGAAGACTATGATCACAGATGAATATGCCCAAATTTGATCCCCCTATACCAATTTATAAGGTCGAGCTATTAAGCTAGTCATGTTGAACACATTCTATTCATGATTGATATTCCTTTATTCCTACATATAATCCAAAAGAGCCTCTGTAAATCAATATGCCCAACAACCCAAAAAATACAAGATCGTTGTTTACAAGATTCAGTGATTCACATCTGAAAAACGTGAACTAATAAATGTACCCAAAACTAAAAGACTCAAACTTTTGAAAAAGAACAAAGAAAAAGTTTGAAACTTTGACAAAGAATGAGTTAAAAGCATTCGAACCTTGGTGTTGTTAAGGCTGCTGGGTTGCTGAGAAATTAGAGCTAGAAATTAAGGAATAAAAATGAACGAGTATATAACTTTAATAGTAGGGTCGAGGAGTGAAATGGGGAGAGAGAGGGGATGGGTTTGGTCAAAACTTGGGAGGCACTGCCACGTGTCTACCTGAGAGAGAAGGTAGTTGCAGAGAACCCACTCCTTACGTTGAGCCCTGAAATTTGGTATCTTTTATAGGAAAAACTAGTGTATCTGACGTGGATTGACAATTCAGATTGAATCATTGTACAAAAGTCTCCTTCAACATATTATGAAGAATTCTGGATTGCACCATGTATTTATTGTACCAGCAACGGCGTCAAAGGAAAAATTCCTTTTTTACCCTCCACTACTCCGTGAAGCTTCTCTCTCTATTTTTGCAACATCAATCAGAGGATGAGCTTAATACTCCATAAAATTGAACAAGTAATCTGAGATTAAGATCAACTAGTTCTTCAATGAGTTCAATCACAGATTAAGAATGGAATTTTACAAGTTTCAAACTTTACAAGTCAACCACAGGCCGTGCAAAGACCAAAGAGAATGATCAATCAATAAAGTTCAAGGAGCTGGAACATTTAATTGCAGCATTACTTCTCAAGAGCAGGAGATCTGCCGAGGAATGATGATGATATCATCCTCTAAGACGAACTGATCGAATACCCAATTCAATTTATAGTTGAAGGCTGGATGATGATCAATTTTGAGTATTGATCCGGGTTGTCTCTATTCCAGTTACCCAAAGAAACACAAGGTATCGACATCGGCGGCCAACTTCAATGGTCCCAATCTCTATCTTTGACCGAGGAAAACACGGATGACGTCCTCTTCATACCCTCGATCGATGTGATTGTCCTAGAATTGAAACGGGATCTGGGTTTCCTTCGCCGGCGTCGCTACCAGTGGCAATCACCTCCGGTCGATCTTTGCATGTGCAGAGCTCTGGAAGAACAAAGCGCTGGGTTGATGGGAGGGCCATAAAGGATTTTCGCTCAGCACCCTTGGTCAACGTTAAGTACCGTTAGTCTTTTTTGCAATTAAAATATGAAATGAACGGTGGAAAACTTGCCACGTCATCATGTACAATAAATACATGGTACAATACAGCCGCTCCCAATATTATAACTAAACCACTACTTTTGCACTATTTGTGTCTGGTGCATATGGATTAGCCTCACATGTCTAAATCCACTGCTTTTAAGATTTCATAATTGAGCCAATAGGGTACTGTTTAGAGAGATTTGTCTGGCAAAACAGATACTAATTAATATGATTGTTTTAGTTACTTCAACACTTTCTAACAAAGTAGACCAATATTGGGATAATCTCTACTTCTAGAATCTGGACGCTAGTGTAGTTTAAATTTTATTTGGTTTACTAGTGTTTCCACAAGTTCGATAAATTTACATCTTTGTTTATATTGTTGGTTCATTTCCTAACAACTTAAGCTTTTGACGTCTTGCATTACATCAAAGGTTTAAGCTAAAGAAGGTCCTGAGATCGGACGCCCAATTTCCATTTCCACACTCCTTTGACTGACTAAAAGCTAGCAGTTCTTCTCTTGGAACTTTCAAGTTCGTTATAATTTCAATTTCCAACTCTACTTTTGCAGTTGGATCCCAGTTCATATGTTGTAATTTAGTTTCATATGCTGTTCAATTCCATAGAAGTACAAAATGCCAGCAGTTTTCTGTTTAGTACCATCAACAGTATATGCCTGCATTTTAAAGCAACTATATTATGATAATTGCATTTTAAAATTGTATCTTTCTGTTGTTCAACTTCTGAGTTTCATCGTCCACAATTATTTATTTGACTTATTTTGCTTTTCTGTGCTGATTTATTGTCAAAATATGTCATTGAATTGCTAGCATTTGAAGTTTCTACCTTTGTGAAGCAAGTCATCATTTTAAATTGGAGCCGGACATTTTCCATCTCTAAACTCTAATGGAAGAAAACAATTATGTAAACAATTAGTTCTCAGAAAAATTCTATATTGTTTTAAGTAGCAGGATTGTGATTAATAACACAATCCATTGTAAACATTTGATGTAACCAACATTCTCTAGTACTCATTTAAATGAGACTTGATCAACCAAACAAGTATCAACCTTAATCCGAAATACTAAAAAGCAAAACTTGAAGTTCTGCGTGAACTCTTCCGCTATCATCATTGATGAAATGACTTATTGTAATTGGTGGAGTATTGTAGCCTATAAATATGTTTACCGCCTTAAGGTGAGCATTATGTACTCGGCATAAAGATCCCTGCACCGGAAAATACAAGTTGATCAGAAGAGTGTAATATGGTGTTCTAGCAACCAGTTAAGTTGCTGATGAGTCAAGAGCTTGTTGTGCTGTAAGATAGACTTGCATCGAGTACTGAATAGCTTCCGCGGCAGTTGAGCAAGGCAAAAAATCATCCACTGCAACCTCTTTGTGCTCATTCTTTTTGTCTATGCAATATGTTAAGCAAAACTATGCATTGTTCCTCATATTGTAAATAAGTCCCATGAAATGTTCAACAACATAAAAGTAGTGAATTAATTGAGTTTTAAAATAGTGTAGTAAGGGATACAGTCTTCAAAGAAGCGACGAATCTCAGTGAGGCGATGAGGAGGAAGCTCTCGGATGTCACTGTAATGATTATAGGCTGGATCATCAGCACATACTGCAATGATCTTATCATCTTTCTCTCCCTGGATTACGAAGCACAAATCAATAGTTGCACATGTCAGTGTAAAAAATTTAAAGACATACAGTAGTGGTAGAAAGATCAAGTTTTACTTTGCTCTAGAAAGAGTAGTACCTGGTCAATCATGGGCATTAGTCCAATCGCTTTGGCTCGCAGAAATGAACCCGGGATAACAGGTTCCTGGTTAATTCATTCATTTAGATAAGTACTTATGACTTATAAGTCATGTAGATTTAGAATGTGAACTGTTGTTTTCATGGAAAATGTAGCATTTGACACAGCAAATGTTACACTTGGACTAAAGAATTAACATCCAGCGTAATGATATGAAAATCGAAGAAATCACCTGCATGAGAACTAAAACATCCAGTGGATCATTGTCTTCACACAAGGTGCGAGGGATGAAACCATAGTTATGAGGATATACCACTGACGAGTACAAAATCCGATCAACCTGAGAATTTATTCATACATTAACAAGAATCATAACACTGTAGCCTAGGTACAACTATGAGATTATATCTGAGAGAGCTGTGAATTTTTTGACACCTTAATTAGTCCTGTCTTCTTGTCAAGTTCATACTTGACTTTGCTTCCCTGTGATATCTCAACAACCTGAACCATTGATTCCAACAAACAAGTAAATGAACCGAAACTTCTTCTGTTAGTAACTTAGTACTATGTTTTCGAGAATCGAGGCCTCATTTTATCAGTTTCATCTAGTGACAAGTTTTGGCTCAATGTTTGTGTTTGTTACTTGATGAAGTTAGAGTGAATAATACATACAACATTGAAAATATGGGGAGCCGATGGTCCTGCAAACAAGATTTTGCAAAATGATTAGTTTCTTACTCTTTTACATGGTACCATTTACAAAAGTAACAAAAAAAAAATCAGATGAAAGAAGATACCAATTTCAAGATCATGCCAAGGATGTGCGGCAACCGATTTCCTTGACAAAGATGAAAGAATCCTCTCATTTAATTTCGGAGTTGGTTTACGTCCTTTATCATCTTTTTCTTCAGAAGTCATCTGACCATAGGCAGGTCATAGTTAAAAGTAGAGGCAAATACCAGATGCAGCCATAATAAAACATTTAAACAACAAATAGGGTACTTAAGGACTCTTATGCTCTGCCCATTATCAGCAATCTGTATATTAGCAAACAATGTGAAAGAGAGATTATGAAATATAGTAATTCATACATTCTGGTGCAACATTCCAATTTTTTAATTAGTTACATAGCTAGTGATGTTCAAGATGCAACCCACATTACACCTTGAAAATCAATAATGATTCACAGATATGGTTTCGAGGTTTCCAACACAAAAAGTCCTACTACCAAAATAATAATACTATGTTAGACAACTGCTAGACCAAAAACTTGCAACCAAAAAATACAAAGAGTCGATTGAATCATATGCACCTTAATTGTTTGGGGGTTGAGATTGAAACTTGAAAGAGAGGAAGATTAAGTGCCAAGGCTTGCACTATTTGGATGGAAATATTTATAGTATGTAGGGAGGGAAAGAGAATGAGAGAACAGGGGAAGTTGGTCAAAAATTTTGAGGCACTGCCATGTGTTTGCATTGGAGAGAAGGTAGCTTCAGAACCCACCTGTTACGTTGAACCTAGCTTTGAAGTTGGTTAATTTTTCATGTTAATAGGGACATGCATTCATTTGTAAATGATAAATAATTAAATACTAATATATTTCACCTTTTTTTTTTTTCCAATACAGAATTCTGATCTGGATCATTGAACGTTATCATCCTCACTGAGATCTGAGACCACATTAACAGGCATATACAATTGTCTTGCTATTTTTAAAAATAACTTTATTTTCGAAACCATTATATGTTTTTCCTTGTTAGACAACTTTTAAGGAATAAGGAGGTATTTCGAAGTGCAAAATGTCAAAAGCGATCATCGAGCCTTGTAGCAGTTAAGTAGGGCATTAAAGTGATTGGTTTTACAATGAAGGTTATGCCGGGTGGCTGAGGCAATCTTAGTCTCTTCACCACAAAGTGATAGTGAAGTCTTACTAAGCACACCCAAAGCTCTTGGGTTTGTAAGGCACCCCATCCACTAGGTAGTGAGTAGCAATTACATGTCATTGATGAAGAAGAAGATATCTATGAGCCACAGATGCTGCATGTAGGCGATCCAAGTTTTGAAGTTTTTGACTACTTGAATTCATTTCATCAGCTAATATACAACACATGGAAGTAAGCAAGATTTAAGAATGTGCATCCAACTTTAACTTGCACAAAGAGTGCACGTAAAACCAATTAGAACACATCAATGCTTAGGCACATATGCTGAATCAGGAGACATTGATATCATCTGAAGGAGGCTAGAGTTCGAAAACGTCTCCTCAAGTGCAGGCCCTCTCTTGCTACCTCCATCACTGCTCTCTCTTCTGATATGTACTAATTCTTTCGCGACATCATACATTCCGAGCTTTCCATCTCCACCAAACAACAAACACCTCATTGCAAGGTCTGCAACTGTTTCTATCTGCTCGCGGCGATAAGAAGGTTGCTCATGATAGTACAGAAGTGGATCCACAATCTCTTCTAGCTTGCCACCTCTTATTTTCTGCAGGGCTACAGTTGGCAAGTCCAAGCAATTTGAGCCTGCAATCATCTCAAGAAGCACCACACCTAAGGCATAAACATCGTTTCTTTGAAAACGCGAGCCTTCTCCCTGACTGGAGATCAGAAGCCCAAAACCAGATAGTTTACTAGAAAAGTCTTCATCAATAAAGATATAACCAGACTTGAGATCACAGTGGAAAATGGGAGGAGAAATCTCATACTGCAAAAAGGCGAGAACACTTGCTGTTTCGGCAGCAATGCTCAACCTCTTGAACCAGTCAAGGGCAACATTTTGGCCTCCTGTTTGGTGTAAATGATCCTCGAGGGTACCGTTTGCAGGATATTCGTACACCAGTAGTGGAGTGTAGGCCAAGTCAATACAGCATCCAAGAAACTGGGCTATATTTCGGTGTAAAATAGCAGACAAAGCATCAATTTGTGATAGGACTAGAATCAAGTCCTTTTCGTTCTCACAGTCTACCTTGTGCACAGCAATGTGTGATCCATCCCCGAGAACACCAGCAAAGATTGTGCCATTGTTTCCACTTACAAGCTTCTGATCCTCTTCAAATGCTTTGGTAGCTTCCTCTAGCTCATGGTAAGTGAATAGCCGAGTCCTACTAGCTTTTCGGAATGATATGGTGCTGTGGAAGTGAACCTTCTGAGCCGGATCAAATGTGCCCGGTTCAACAGGCCTTTTGAGTAGATACAGAAGTGCAATCAATGAGGCTATGATGAAGAGGGGAGCAAGAACTCCTGAAATGCAAGATGTCATAATTCATGTATATTAAATTGAAGCTAAGATGACTATGCAGCTTCAATTAGGCTCTGCCAAGACTTGTTTACTATGTGATCATGTAGTAAAAATTAAACTCAAAACAAAATGCTTATGAAGATTAATTTTTGGGACTTACCAGCTATAACAACAAGTTTCTTGCTACCATGTCTTTTTTTTAAGCAATCGTCGCCGTATGCTTCCCTTCTGTCTTTGATGCAGGCTGTCAAAGGCATGTCAAATAAATTTGTAAGTAAAAAAAAATATACAATGTTTCATAGGCATGCAATTGTACTCTATTTGTGAGAAAAATTCATGTATGTATGTGTGACTATCCCTTGACATTGGATGAACATAATACTTGTTTAACAATTCTGATACTATTTACATTGTATTTGCTTTATTACTGGATGCAATTATTTCGTGCTGTGGTGTAAATACATGAAAATTTAAAGACTTAGAAAAGTGATTAAAGAATATCAAACTGCTTAACCTTTATGAAGGGTATTGGATTAGGCAGGGGCCAGATATCTAATATTCCTGGTTCTACTCATTACCTAAAGAAGTCTCAATCATTTCTTATCATTGCACTATAATAATTCTGCAGAAAGAGGGAATGAACCTAATTTCTAACAATTTGTAAATCACAGAGAGAGTTGCCTCCATCTACAGGATATTGGTAGTGACAGTCTTTTATAATAAGTTAAAATTTATTTTCTGCAATTCAATACTAGATGTTCAAATCAGAAATGGGCATTCAAAACGCACATAGCATAAGACAGGTTGAACATGCTTAAATCATTAGTGGAAATATACTTACATATTATGCATCCTTCCCCAGTTGCAAATCCATCACCAACAAAACCATCTTGACAAGCACACCTAACCCCTGCTTGAATTGATGTGGCATTGATAATGTAACCATTGGTAGCACAAACCCCCTTGGATGAGTTCCTTGGCACTGCCCATTCCAACTTTACCCCTCTCTTTCCCAAGTTGGACCCTCTCTGAACAACCCAACTTGAGAAGCCCCTGCACCCAAATTTGGAAAACACTGAGAACTTGTCACCAAGATGCCACAGGCTGTGATCAGAAAGAGGGTAGCAGCAAGCAGGAGAGCCATGACTTTCATTGCCATCACAACCAGGCAAGTCAATGGTTTCACATTCTGCTTTGCACAGAGAAGAGTCCTCACAATCATACAAGCCAATGACATTGTCAGCAGAGAGGCCAAAGTGGTCATTTCCCAAGAAATCAAAGGAGTTCAAGTCATTGTACTGGCGGCAGTAAGAAGATGAACCTGGGAAATCCACTAGCAAACCATCAGAGAAGAACTTGAGGACGCGGTAGCTTTCGGAACCAGTGTTGAGGAAAAGGGTAGTTGAGTTCAGGCAAGAGAGGTGGAAAGCATCAGAGAGTGAAGAACAAGATTTGTTCAAGTGAAATGGGAATGGGATTTGAAGCTCTCCACATTTTTCATGGCACAAATTTGGTTGTACTAGTTGGTGTTGTTCCTGGAGAGAGTGAGAAATGGTTAAGAACTTAAAGTGGGTAAGGATAAGAAAGGAAGCTAGAGATGATAGAGGTAACATTGTCAGTGAAAGTGCTGACTTCAGAGAATATTTGCAAGGAAACTTTAAAGGTACTAAAGAGGAAGAAGAGGAGTTCAGGTTGATATATGGGACTCTGTATGTGTAAATATATGGCCTTTTTTGGGTCAATGCTATATGCCTATATGCTACTGGCAGCTGAATAATGAGAGAGAGAGAGAGAGAGAGAGAGAGAGGTTGTAGTGTATACTGTATACTATGACTTATACATATTCTTTATACATACACATAATGAAGCTTATGTTTTGACATGTCAAACAGAGGCCTAAATCAATCAGAGGTATGTTCTGATTTTGCAAATCATTGATCAGTACCTATTAGTTCTCATCGACCACCAAGAAATAAGTTAATAATGTATGACGCTCCTCTCACCACAACTCATCGATCATGAGAAGCCAGTGCGGCTACAGCTCTGAAATTGGCCATATATTTCGAACAACCACGTCCTAAAGCTCGTTCATCTAAAACAATTGGTCAACGTACAATGCATATCAAACAAGTTCCGTAACAATCTTTTTCAAATGTAAGTCTCAATGTGTCACAAGAAGAGTCCGATAAATGATAGGTGTCGAGTCCGTATTGGGATAAATGAAACCGTATATGTATAATACAGCAATAGGAATGTAATGGGGTATGTGAGGGTAGCTATCTAGCTTAGGAGTTTGAGAAAGAGTAGACGATTGGTCTGTGGAATGGGATACAGTTGGTACCATATCACCATATATTCATATGGAATGCTGTGCATTTTGTGAGCGTGGCCAATGTGGGAGCTTTTCGATTCAAGTTCAAAGGCTCTCATATATATTTTGCATGGCCTTCGAGATTTGCTATTTTAATGCATCCAACGTACAATTAAACTATGTAGTTTGAGAATTACGGAATGTCAGATCAGTACTATACTATATTATAGAACTTAGTATATATATATATTTGCTACCATAAACTATGCATATGCATGTAATTAGGCAACTAATTAAGCTGCGAATTGTAAATCTCTCTTGCCCCAATGCCACGCATGGTGGGTTACTGGGTTTTCATGCAGAGCCGCGTTTGTTGTAACAAGGCTGTGACATGTGTTAACTCACAGAGTTTGAGTTTATTTACTTTCACTTGAAGCCTAAAATTATTAATTGGGACAAATGAGAAACAATTAAGTTTTGGGGTTAGCATTCTTCTTGGTAATTGTTGTGACCTCCTCTCTGTGTGTATTGGGAACTTGGAGATGCCAAGTTCGGCCAGGGTTACGTGGCTCGATCAATCTAGGTTAGCATGCTGCTAGGTTTAGTGAAATTGATGGAGATTTGTTTGTGCCCTAGTTTTATCTCCAACTGTTGACATTTGGGTTTAGGCAGTTGGGAGTTTTAGGAATTGGGAATGAATGATTAGTCTGAAAACATTTGAAGATAAAGTCCTTAATTTGCATGTCAAGTAAGAAAAAATATTATGTAGATCACCTTTAGGGTATAAAAGTGTTAGAGCTGATGAGATACGAAAAATATTAGCTACATGTCTTTATTTTTTGGTCATTTAGGCATTGCCGAGTAACAAAGATGTGATGTATCCAATTAATAAACAAAATAGTTAATAATAAGTTGGGAGAATATTTAAGAGATCATATGTATGTGCTAGCAACGAGAGATTTTAAAGAGTTGTAGGTAGATTATATTGATTTATTTATCTCGTACCAAAGAGATACCTACATATTATACAATATATATATATATATATATATATATATATATATATATATATATATTGTTAGTGTTGTTAATGCATGCACTGAGCAAGGTACGAATCATTCGTCGCTACAATATTTTTCTAATATTATTTTTATGTTAATTTAAAGAAATAAAAATGAAACACTTCTGGTCCTCGTAACTCGTAAGATCTGCGTAGGATTTCAATAAAACTTTAAAATACTTTTGAAAACTCGTGCAAACCGGTCTTAAGAATTTCAAATATACCATATGTCAAAGAAATCATGTGTTATAATAAGAAAATTTTTCTCAATTTGGCACAATTCACCCAAACTAAACAAAAAACTCATTTTCGTTAGACAATGTGTTGTCAAAACTCGTTTGCATTGTTTAATCATAGAATTCAAGAGCCCTAATAACTAAATTCTTTTACATTTCGTCGCTACAAGGTGTTCCTAATAATTTTTTATTTTAATTTAAATAACTAAAAAAGAAACATTTTCGGTCCTCATAAGGAAAGTTTCCTTAATTTGATAAAATTAACCCAAATTAAGCAAAAACTCAATTTATATCGATAATGTTGTGCTAAAGCTAGTTTAATCAATAATCATAGAGTCCAAGATCCTTAATTACTAAATCATTCTACATTTCTTCAAATTTTGAAAAAAAAATTTATTTATTTTGACCAACTTGTAGCAACGAACTATTCGTCGCTACAAGGTGTTAGTAATATTTTTTTAATTTTAATTTAAAGAAATAAAAAGGAAACACTTTCGGTTTTCGTAAAATCTCGCGTAGGATTTCATTAAGTCTCTAAAATACTTTTGACAACCCGTTCAAACCGGTTTTGAGAATTTTAAAGATACAATTTTTTCAAAGAAATCATGTGTTATATAATAAGAAAATTTTCTCAATTTGACGTAATTCACCCAAATAAAGTGAAAACTCGATTTCGATCGACAATGTGATGTCAAAACTCGTTTGCATTGTTTAATCACAGAGTCCAAGAGCCCTAATAACTAAATCCTTTCAGATTTCTTTAAATTTTGACAAAAAATAAAATATATTTATTTTGACCGACTTCTAGCAACGAACAGGTCGTCGCTACAAGGTATTACTAATATTTTTTAAATTTTAATTTAAAGAAATAAAACGGAAACACTTTCAGTCTTCGTAAGGTCTCGCGTATGATTTCATTAAGTCTCTAAAATACTTTTACAACCCGTACAAACCGGTTTTGAAAATTTTAAAAATACAATTTTTCAAAGAAATCATGTGTTATAATAAGGAAATTTTCTCCAATTTGACACAATTCATCCAAATAAAGCGAAAACTCAATTTTCAATGGACAATGTGTTGCCAAAATTCGTTTACGTTGTTTAATCATAAAATCCAAGACCCTAAGCCCCTAATAACTAAATGATTTTACATTTCTTCAAATTTTGAAAAAAAAAAAAATTTGATTTACTTTGACCAACTTGTAGCGACGTCTGTTCGTCGCTACAAGGTGTTAGTAATATTTTTTTAATTTTAATTTAAAGAAATAAAAATGAAACACTTTCTGTTTTCGTAAAGTCTCGCGTAGGATTTCATTAAGTCTCTAAAATACTTTTGACAACCCGTGCAAACCGGTTTTGAGAATTTTAAGATACAATTTTTTCAAAGAAATCATGTGTTTTGTAATAAGAAAATTTTCCTCAATTTGACGTAATTCACCCAAATAAAGTGAAAACTCGATTTCGATCGACAATGTGTTGTCAAAACTCATTTGCATTGTTTAATCACAGAGTCCAAGAGCCCAAATAACTAAATTCTTTCACATTTCTTTAAATTTTGAAAAAAATATAAAATATATTTATTTTGACCGACTTCTAGCGACGAACAAGTCGTCGCTACAAGGTATTACTAATATTTTTTTAATTTTAATTTAAAGAAATAAAACGGAAACACTTTCGGTCTTCGTAAAGTCTCGTGTATGATTTCATTAAGTCTCTAAAATACTTTTACAACCCGTACAAACCGGTTTTGAAAATTTTAAAAATACAATTTTTCAAAGAAATCATGTGTTATAATAAGAAAATTTTCTTCAATTTGACACAATTCATCCAAATAAAGTGAAAACTCGATTTTCAATGGACAATGTGTTGCCAAAACTCGTTTACATTGTTTAATCATAAAATCCAAGACTCTAAGCCCCTAAGAACTAAATCATTTTACATTTCTTCAAATTTTGAAAAAAAAAATTATTTATTTTGACCAACTTGTAGCGACGACTTGTTCGTCGCTACAAGGTGTTAGTAATATTTTTTTAATTTTAATTTAAAGAAATAAAAAGGAAACACTTTCGGTTTTCGTAATGTCTCGCGTAGGATTTTATTAAGTCTCTAAAATACTTTTGACAACCCGTGCAAACCGGTTTTGAGAATTTTAAAGATACAATTTTTTCAAAGAAATTGAAAGTCCGGTACACCGGATTGTCCCAACAACGGTATAGTCGTCTTAACACTAAACGGAGAGTAAACACAACTTTGAACAAATTAAAACTTAATCTCTCCACAACTTAGGTTCTAACTATTGCACAAGCAATACACAATTGATTACAAACAATATGCAACAAGCACAATCAATTGTACAACCTAGAATCCCAAAGTGAGCATCATACTAGCTCACCACGGACTATATCTATATATGAACAAGCATACAATATGCTAAGCAATTAAGTGCAATATAGATAACAACACAATCACACAAGCAACACAACAATGGTCACCCGGAACCTCTACCTCTAGAGGAAAACCGGAGGGGAGCCGTACCCCACGCTCTTGAATCACACTATGAAAAACGCCAATCGGCAAACACGTACAAGGGGAAATCGTTTCCAAACTCAAACACTATCAACCTATTGACTAGTGGCAGTTCTAACCTTGTGTAGTTTCCAATTGCTCCTTCAAGTGCACCTTCCTCAAGCTTCTCCAATTGAACCTCACCGACGTGAACCTCCAATCGCAAGAACCACGGCTGTGCAATGATGTATGTATGAATGTGTATGAACCGTTCAACTCAGCAAAACAACAATTAACGTTTGCTAGAGTTGAACAAAATCTCCTTAATCCTATCAAAGGCTAAACTAGCAACTAAGTGCAAATCAAATGTGTTTAGCAAGGATTATAAGTGGAGCATCAAAGGAGGAACCTATAACATGGAACTAGGCTCACTCAAATACCAAAGAACTCTCTCAAAATGTATTTTCGACTATGGGGAAAGAGTTAGCTGAAATGAAACAAAAGGATTCTATTTATAGAAAACATACCAGAAGCATTTGCGATCGATCGCACGACATTATGCGATCGATCGCATAGTGTAAAATGAAGAGACAGAACCGTCTGGAAGTGAAAACCCTTGTTTGCGATCGATCGCATAACATGTTGCGATCGATCGCACGAAAAGTTGCAACGGAAATATTGCGCACTAAATTTGAATTGCAACGGAAATATTGCGCACTAAAATTGACGTGGTGCGATCGATCGTATGAACAGTGACGATCGATCGCACAGTGTAAAACAGCCTTAAACATGAAGGAATGCTAATCAAAACAAATCTATAAGAAGATCTAGCAAACCTAACATCATAAACTCAAATGTATGAGACTATGCATACAAAATTTGAGCCGGTCGCGTTGCGACCGGGTGCTTATAAAATAAGCACTCGAAACTTGTGATACAAGACACAAGTGTGGCAATCAAGCATCCTATACTTATGTGATTCACATCATAAGAGAAAGAAAAACAACCTAGATAAACCTAGGACAACAAGGAAGACATAATATGAATGAGATGCATGTGCATATGCATGAGTCATACCTTGAGATGCTTGAACGAAACTTTCACGAACCATCAACAACCTAAGCCACGACACTTAATCCCTAAACCATCTAGCATTGAGTACAAAAACAAATGCTAATACAAGGGAAGAGGTTTTGACAAATAGGAAATAGCCAATAGCAAATATTTTGCCCTTACAGAAATCATGTGTTATATAATAAGAAAATTTTTCTCAATTTGACGTAATTCACCCAAATAAAGTGAAAACTCGATTTCGGTCGACAATATGTTGTCAAAACTCGTTTGCATTCTTTAATCACAGAGTCCAAGAGCCCTAATAACAAATCCTTTCAGATTTCTTTAAATTTTGACAAAAAATAAAATATATTTATTTTGACCGACTTCTAGCGACGAATAGGTCGTCGCTACAAGGTATTACTAATATTTTTTTAATTTTAATTTAAAGAAATAAAACGAAAACACTTTCGGTCTTCGTAAGGTCTCATGTATGATTTCATTAAGTCTCTAAAATACTTTTACAACCCGTACAAACCGGTTTTGAAAATTTTTAAAATACAATTTTTCAAAGAAATCATGTGTTATAATAAAGAAATTTTCTTCAATTTGACACAATTCATCCAAATAAAGCGAAAACTCGATTTTCAATGGACAATGTTTTGCCAAAACTCGTTTACATTGTTTAATCATAAAATTCAAGACCCTAAGCCCCTAATAACTAAATCATTTTACATTTCTTCAAATTTGGAAAAAAAAAAAAATTATTTATTTTGACCAACTTGTAGCGACGATCTATTCGTCGGTACAAGGTGTTAGTAATATTTTTTTAATTTTAATTTAAAGAAATAAAAAAGAAACACTTTCGGTTTTCGTAAAGTCTCGCGTAGGATTTCATTAAGTCTCTAAAATACTTTTGACAACCCGTGCAAACCGGTTTTGAGAATTTTAAAGATACAAAGAAATCATGTGTTATATAATAAGAAAATTTTTCTCAATTTGACGTAATTCACCCAAATAAAGTGAAAACTCGATTTCGATCGACAATGTATTGTCAAAACTCATTTGCATTGTTTAATCACAGAGTCCAAGATCCCTTTCACATTTCTTTAAATTTTGAAAATAAATAAAATATATTTATTTTGACCGACTTCTAACAACGAACAGGTCGTTGCTACAAGGTATTACTAATATTTTTTTAATTTTGATTTAAAGAAATAAAACGGAAACAATTTCTGTTTTCGTAAGGTCTCGCATATGATTTCATTAAGTCTCTAAAATACTTTTACAATCCGTACAAACCGGTTTTGAGAATTTTAAAAATACAATTTTTCAAAGAAATCATGTGTTATAATGAAGACATTTTCTTCAATTTGACACAATTCATCCAAATAAAGCGAAAACTCGATTTTCGATGACAATGTGTTGCCAAAACTCGTTTACATTGTTTAATCATAAAGTCCAAGACCCTAAACCCCTAATAACTAAGTCATTTTACATTTCTTCAAATTTTGAAAAAAAAAAAATTATTTATTTTGACCAAGTTGTAGTGACGAACTATTCGTCGCTACAAGGTGTTAGTAATATTTTTTTAATTTTAATTTAAAGAAATAAAAAAGAAACACTTTTGGTCTTCGTAAAGTCTCGCGTAGGATTTCATTAAGTCTCTAAAATATTTTTGAAAACCCGTGAAAATCGGTTTTGAGAATTTTAAAGATACAATTTTCAAAGAAATCATGTGTTATAATAAGGAAATTTTCCTCAATTTGATACAATTCACTCAAACTAAGCGAAAACTCGATTTTGATTGACAATGTGTTGCCAAAACTAGTTTGCATTGTTTAATCATAGAGTTCGAGAGCCTTAATAACTAAATCCTTTTACATTTTTTCAAATTTTAAATATATTTATTTTGAACAACTTGTAGCTTCGTCGCTACAAAGGTGTTTCTAATATGTTTTTTTTTATATTTCAATATGAATAAATAAAAAAAAACATTTCTTGTCCTTGTAAGATCTCGCGTTCGATTTTATTTAAGACTCTAAAATAGTTTTGGGAACCCGTGTAAACCGATTTTGAGAATTTTAAAGATACAATTTTTTAAAGTATGGTTTAATTTTCGTTTACATTTACAAAATGTAATATACCGTAAAAGACTCATTTGTTTTCCGGATACATTGTTCAATCTTTTATTTGAATTATCTTATGCATTTTTATGATTGGAATAATTAAAGTTTTATACACTACTACTAGGAAACCAATATTGGAAGGTTCATTTTCCCTACAGGTGTCTCATGAGATATTGAGCTGGGTTTGGACATTCCCAGTCACCACTTGATGGGCTGTGAGTTTGTATTCATATTAACTAAGGGACTTACAATGTGGACTAGGATCTCAAGCCCATAAGCACAAGGCTAAGACCACGATGCAAAGTTAATATGCAGAAGGGTAAGACTATGATCTCAAAGCCCATAAGCAGAAGGATAAGAGTGTAAGACCATGATAATCGTGTCTAAAAAACTATAGAACTTGCCAAGAACTTGCCAAGAACTTTGTGAGGAGAGAATTTGAGTCCCTGTTTGTTGAGGTGAATTATATGGGGTTCATAATTTTTGATGATGTGGCACGCTAAAAATTAATGTAATAATATCAAAAATTATGGAAACAAAGTTTTTCTTTTTATCAAACTTTAGCAAATAAACTAATCTCAACCACAAAGATTACATTTAAAATAAAATATCTAATAGGTCCTAATTTTCACCATCTATTTCCCTTGAAGTTTGAGAGATTTTAAATATTTTCCAATAAGGACCTATTAGGCCTATTTTATTCTCATCAAGGACAAAATATGCAAAACCTGATCTGTTATGTTTTTTTCGAACATTTTTGCCATTTGTTCATCGTGGTCAAGCTGCACTACAAACAAATCACCATGTTCAAATTTTAACTTCCACAAACATCGATCAAATGCGAATCAAAACTTAAAAATATGTAGAGCTCAACAAGAGGGTCGAGTTTCATACCTACTTCGTCAACAACAATGATCGGAGTAGCCAGAAAACGTCACGGAACCTAGAAATATTTTTCCTTCGAACCGTCGTCTTCCAACGCCAGATTGAGAATCCGTGGCCGAGGTTCTCTTCGCGCTGCCGAGCCGAAGAGATCGGCACCCATGTGCTGCCGAGAGGTGGCTAGACGGCTGAGAAAAAGCCGGGTCGGGTTGCGTATTCGCGGATCTCGACCGGGTCGACAGATCTGCTATTTTTTTGTGGTCAATAAAAAAAAATTATTGTGGTCAGAGTGTATAATTAAAGCTTGGTTTCTGTGTGAAATCTAAGAATTGGAATCTAGGTGTACGGGTTCCATAATTAATGGTGTGTTGTGCAGTTTGCAAGGAATTGCTGGACTTGAGTTTGTTTAATAATTGTTGATATTTGTGAAGTACCATGGGTATTAGGCAAGATTGTAAACTATGAATCTTGACATGGTGTCAAGGTTCACCGAAAGAATAACTTGCAGAAGATGAATGAGTTTGTGTATATGTGCCTTAATGTTTTTCTGACTTAGTGCATGCAATTCACTCGTATAATTATAGCCAAAAATGTTTTATTGAGGTCAATAAATTTTGTTATTGTGATCAATAAAATTTTATTGACTCCTCAATAAAACTTACAAAACTATAGTCAAATGAAAGATCTTGAAGAGACTAACGACTTTATACCTTAGGATTTTTTCAAATAACCGACAGTTTGGCCGGAATTTAAAAAGTAAGCTGGCGGAGGTTCGAAACTTCCGATCAAGAATTCGACGACAAGAGGCAAAGATTCATCTCGAGTCCTTGTGAGTTTTGTATGGTTTTAAGAGACGAACAAAGCCCAATAGATCTCCCCTCTCAATTTGGCCGGAGTTGGCCGGAATTTGGAAAATACTCCGAAAACCCTTAATAAATCTGTCAGTGGTAATTTCATAATTTTTGTGAAATGGGAGTGGCAGCGTGTATTTTTTTGAATTACGTAGGGACAAAATCGTAACTTCGTGTCCATTAACAGTTAAAAGGACTGGATGGACAATCTGTTTTTTAGCCAAACTCAATAGGAAATATTTTCTCTGTTTTGGACCTTATGGTCAAAAACCCCTTTTAAATTTAATGATTAAAGGTCATTTAAAACTCCAATTCGGTTTACATATTTAAAGTTGTTATGATTTGGCCGTTGGATTCAATTTTTTGTGGGTAAGATTCACTTGTCATTATTTATATGAGCTCAAAAAGAAGAAAAAAGAAAAGAAAAAAGAAGAAGAAGTAGAGGAGGATGGAGGTTTTTACCACAGTAACATAAAAATAGCTTTTACCACTTTGCTTATGGTTTACTCATCCCTGCTCTAGGACTAGGATAAAGCTAAATCCACTCAGCATCTCCCTCTCCTCTCTCTCTCCGAAAGCAAAAAAGTGTTACTTTGGGACTCTCTCTCTCTGCAAACGCTCATTGGCAATATCGGCGTCGTTTCCTCGCAAAAAGTAATTAAAGTCTCGGTTTTTTTTGTTACGAATTCCCAAATATGACCGATTTTCCTTTCATCCTCTTAAATACAAAGCCACCACTAAGACTGCCACAACCACCATCACCACCCATACTCATGTTCTTCACAGTTTCTGTTGTCAACACCGCCACCAATTAGATTATTGGCAATGATCTTCTTCTACTAGAACCCAATAACACAGAGGCATAGCCATGGATAATCTTGGTGACCCAACAAGCAACAAGTCCCGTTTGATCGGAGACTACATACTGGGTCCGAAAGTCGGGTCGGGTTCCTTCGCCGTCGTGTGGCGCTCGACCCATCGCCAACTGGGTATTGAAGTTGCTGTTAAAGAGATTGACAAGAAACACTTGAGCCCAAAAGTCAGCGAGAGTCTACTCAAAGAAATTTCCATTCTCAGCACAATCAACCATCCCAATATTATTCACCTTTTTGAGGCCATCCAGGTACTTTTTTTTTCAGGCCATTCAACTCTTTTGTATTTGTTTTGTATGTGGGTATGTGTGTGAGTTTAAATGTCGGTGCTTTGGTGTTGTAGACCAAGGACAAAATTTACCTTGTGCTGGAGTACTGTGACGGTGGTGACCTAGCTGCTTATATTCAGCGCCATGGGAAAGTTTCAGAAACTGTTGCTAGGCACTTCATGAGACAATTGGGTATTGTTTTCTATGCTCCACTGTGAATTTAGTTTGATTTTGTGTATGTGGTTCGTTTTTTTGGTGTTTACTTAATTGGGTTTGTGCCCAAAATCGTATGGATTGAATTCTGGTTCTACAATAGGATAAAAGTTAAAAGCTTTTTTAATGGTTGGAAAGTTTGGTATATATGCTTTTATGGAAGAATTGATCTTTGGATTATTAGATTTTAAGTTATGATTAGGCTGAGTTGGAATGCTCTTATTGTTGATCGCTAAGCTATGTTTCTCTTCCATGTTTGCTCTTTTTTCCCTTTTCTGGTAAGTAGATTGTAATGGACTCTAACATGGTTGATTTGGATTGTCCTGAGCAGCTGCAGGATTGCAAGTACTTCAGGAAGAGCACCTCATCCACAGGGATTTAAAACCACAGGTATGGTGTTCCGTGGTGGGCTACTATTTTATATTGAGGTCATTTAACTCTGACTGCCATTCTAATAAGCACATCAATCAGCCATAAATTGCAAATTGCCAAATTTTTGACGTATTTTCGATCAATGTATAAACTTCTATAACATTGACAGATGAGAAATAGGATTTAGTTGTGCCGTTGGTTGTGCTCATGACTCATGAGAAATAGGATATGGCTTTAACATTTGGCGTTGTCTCGTTCAATGTATAAACTTATATAACTTTGACAAATTTGGCTTTAATTCTGCTTGTTTTGTGACTTACTTGATTTCTCGTCGAACTTGTAGAACTTACTCTTGTCAGCCAATGAGGAAACCCCACTATTGAAGATAGGGGACTTTGGTTTTGCAAGGTAAAATCCTAACAATCTATTTATTATGAAATTGACTGCTGCAACCAAAGTAAAACGTCTTCTACTTGTACAGTAAATGGTCTACTTATTTAGCTTTGTGGTGCTATGAGGTCCTGCAATGACAACAATTTCCCAGTGGAGTGGTTCATAGCTAACATCTTCCACCAATACCAGTTTATCACTATCCAAATTATTTGCCTGCTTAGAAGAACCCAATAAAATTCATGTCCATTTACATTATTAGTTACCAGGTTAGTCATAAGCTCATACAAGTTTTGGTCTTTGAACATGACCATGTGGTAAAGAATTCTGTTTTTTGAACATCAGCTTCTGAGTTCTCTTTTTGTCATCCAAATCTATTGTTCTTAATCTGTGGCTTATGGAAGTACTTTACTAGAATGAAGTATGAAACAGCATGATATGCTTGGAAGTCATGTGGAGAAGTTAATTAAAATTATCACATGTTCTATACGTAGGAAAAATTCGTTTGCTAAAAGTATTTCTGAAGCAGCTTTAGTTGGCAGGAAGATTTAAAAGCTTTAGTCAATTCTATTAGCAATAATAAATAGTAAACTATGGTGAAACATATTTCAAAATGTATCTGGTACTTGGTCTTTTTTTTTCATTAATTAATTTTTTTTATTCTGAACTCTAGTTAATTATTTGATTCACCTATCTGGCAGATCCGTTACACCCCACAACTTGGCTGACACACTTTGTGGTTCGCCATTATACATGGCACCGGAGATTATTCAGAACCAAAAGTATGATGCAAAGGTGATAAATTGTGAAAGTGACATTATTGACATGCTTTTAAGTATCTTTGCCAGTCTTTTGTCATCTTTGACATATGGTTATGGTCTTTACAGGCTGATTTATGGAGTGTTGGAGCAATTTTATTTCAGCTAGTTACTGGGAAGCCGCCATTTGATGGGAATAGTCAAATACAGGTTTTTGGAAGAATCCATAGATTTCTTTCTGTAGGAAGATTTTAACATTTTCCTTACACATTCTAGCCAAATAAGCCACTAAAAGGGCTAGTGATCTAAAAGTTTTATATATATATATTTGAAGGAGATTTATTCTCTTTTAATCTTTTTTTTTTTGCTATTTACAGCTTTTTCATAATATTCTGACATCTACTGAGCTGCGGTTTCCACAAGGTGCTTTGGAAGAATTGCATCCAGATTGTGTAGATCTCTGCAGAAGCCTTTTACGTTTAAATCCAGGTCATGATTGCTATATTAAGGGGTCTCTGATGTTATGCTTGTGTGTAGTTAATCAACTTAAAATGAGAGCTCAAGAATGGGAGAATTTACTACTACTGTCATATGAATATCAAAAGCTACTTTACTAATCAAAAAAGCTAACAATGTAAAAATCAAAACTTCAATTTGCAGTTGAGCGATTATCATTTCAGGAGTTCTTCAATCACAAGTTTCTCAGAGAAGCCAGGTAAAGCATTTAATTCCATTACTTTTAAACTGTATTATTTATTGGTTATGGATGCATTTGGTAATTAGTACAAATTGGGTATCAATTTTATATGTGTATATAATAGCTATTTATTATGTCAGTATATTTTCCCGGACAAGCTGAAATTGAATGAGCTGCTTAGAATAGTTTCTTTTATCATAATCTGTAGGGTGATGGTGGATGTTGAACACATTTCACCACTTAAATCAATGGTTGAACAGCCTAGTTCTTCTGCCTCCGATAAGATGTTGCAATTGCATGCTGGGCATCCCGTCAACTCCTCTATTAGAAATCTGAGTTCAGATTCAGCTACACATGTTAAAGGGTTTGTGCCAGATATTGCATGTGATAGGCTGAGGAAGTCTGTTAATCAAGATCCAAACTTACAGGATCAGCTTCAAGGTTTGTATTTCTTTTTGAGTTTTTGTAGTCCCTATGTATGCTGGTGCTTTGTTTTAATTACTTTATTTTGGTTTCTCCAGCATCTGATTCAATGGAGTCCATTGAGAAAGATTACGTTATGGTTAATTCTCATTTTGCGTCAATGGAGACTTTCTCTTATTACCTTGAATCATCCCTGCAACTCGATTCCACAACCAGAGCTACTATCTGTGCTGCAAAGCAGAAAGATCATGATATACCAGTTGTCATGAAAACAGAGGAGCTGGCAGCTGGTTCTGTTGGTGCAGGACATTCACAAACTCGAGGATCAGTTATAGTACCAGCATCTTGTGCATCGACTCTGTTACTGGAAGTTCAAGGACTATCTATTTTGCATCCTTCGACCAGACTCCATCTGTTACATCAGCATGCTCAGGTTCTTGCTGATCTTTCTCAGGAAAAGGTACAGTTGTGGAACATGCACTTTTTATGATTTTGCACAGAACATCATATATATAGTCAGAATCTCTCTCTCTCTCTCTCTCTCTCTCTCTCTCTCTCTCTCTCACGCTCTATATATATATATATATATATATATATATCTTTTAAGAGGCTTGTATCGAAATAATGGTTACTTTTGGTTGCAGTATAATGCAGGACTGTATCTAGAGTCATTTTCAGTTGAACTGGTTGTTTTGGCCATATGGAAGAAAGCTCTTCAAATTTGCAGCAGTTGGCTGGCATCAATTGAAAAGGATGAAATACCCACAAGCAGTTCAGCAAATGAATCCTCAGTTGTTCAGGGTGGTGTATCAGCAAACAATTCAGAAAATGTAGACTTTACTAGGCCTTCATCTGTTTCAGTTTGGGCTGAGCAAGGTTTCATAGTGGCATTTGATCGAGCAGAGAAGTTATCCTATCATGTCCGAGATATGGATGGTTAGGCATTCAAGATGTGAAAATGATTTTCTAGTTTTCCACGTATATTTTACTCATTATGTCATTTATATTGTAGGTGCTGCTGAAGTACCAGATGCGATGGAAATTATATTCCAAAAGGCACTAGAAGTTGGAACAAGTGGTGCTGTGAGTAAACTTTTATGCTGCCATCTTTTTTTCCCATATATATCTGCAATCTTGTTTGGAGATGAACTATATTTTGACTTAGTAGACTCTGTCGTCTATGTTCTAGGTAGATGAGTATATGGAGAACAAGGGTAGTGCAGCAGCATTGTACACCAAAGCTATGCTTCTGCTCTCTTTTATTGCGGGAGAAGCAGCCTCTCTGCCACTAAACCCTCCATTTTCCTTAACTCCAGCCAATAAGAAGCGAATCCAACAATACATGGTAAATTTGGAGTCCCATCGGAAAAAGTTTCTCAAGTCAGAAACCACTCCTATGCAATTTCAAGACTCCATTACCAAGTAAATATTACTGGTGTACAGCCATTCTTGACAAACCACCTTTTTTGTGCATATTACCGGTGTGGTATAAATCGTGGTCAGATCACCAGGCGGTTTTTTGAAACTTTGGGGGATGATATGGATAGACACGATTTATTACATGAGTGAATGAGTGATGATGATGATGATGATTAACCGTGACAAATTTCTACTATAGGGAAGTCAATTGTAACGAGATTACCTTTATTGCATGAGTTTTGTGTAAATAACTTCTCTATTCTTTATATGGAGACAATTGTAAATATGGATAGCGCCTATAACTTGTGCTTAGCTATCATAGTGAGTGCCAAACTTCACTACTGGCAATTGGATCTCACAAACTGTCTCCTGGTCCAGTAATGTTAAAAGGATTTTTCTTCCCTACCGCCGGTTGTATAGTTTTGTCTGTGCACAGCGTAGGCGACACTGATTGTATACAACCGGTGGTAGTAGGAAAGAAGTTGTCAAACTTGATGATATCATCCCACACATTTAACCATAAAATTAGAAAAGCCTGATCATATCAGTGTTCTAAGTGGAACCAAAAGACATAGCTCTTGGAATGGCAGAACAATTAGAAAAGCTTTACTCGTTTATTTGGCGGAAATGCAAAGGCAGAACATCACATCACATCAAAAAATGTCTCCAGTTCAGCTGGAAGAACAATCAACTGGCCTGTACGTCATGGAGGGTTATTGCATGACATGGAAAACCTTTAAACAGTAAAAGTAGGAAAATTCTTACATGCTCTACCTATCCATGCTCTGCCTAGTCAGCATAATTTCTATCCGTCAGATTTTAGTTGTCAATCTTGACCCTTCATTTTGAGAACCGGGTAACCTGCTAGACTTGGAGAGTCTGAGAGAGAGAGCGAGAGAGAGAGAGAGAGAGAGAGAGAGTCTCGCAGCCATAGACGGCGGAGCTGCAAAGGGGTCTCGGGGATCATTGCCTCCCGGTTCTGATTCTGGTGGTGGTGTTGTCCGATCGTGATCGGAATTGGTGATCAATCTAGGCAGAGGTTTCCCGAAAAGCTGAGGCGCAGACGGTGGTCTTCGGGCTCCGGCGTCGATTCGTTGCCTTCTGTTTGGTTTTGTGATTTAGAAATCCTTTGTTTTTCTTACTGTGCCTGCCTGTTCTATACTTCTATTTCCAGGTCGATCCTGCTGGTCTGAGAGAGAAACAAGGTTGGAGAGAGAGAGGACATGCACGTGAAAGACAACAAAAAAAAAATTGGCGAGAGAGAGGACATGCAAGTGGAAGAAAACAAACAAAATAAAAAATTAACCAAAGTTAATAAGAACACGTGGAGAGAGAGAGAGACGTGCAAGTGGTGGAAGAAAGCAAAAAAAAAATTGGAGAGAGAGAAGACTTGCAAGTGGAAGAAAACAAACAAAATAAAGAATTCACCAAAGTTAACCAGAACACGTGGCGGTCTTACAATTGGTGGGCAAATTCCAGGTGGCCAGAGACTTGTCTCTCACCAATCATCAGCTTTTGTCTCGCACCAATCATCAAATTTTGTTTATACCGAAAACAAATCATTATCTTTTGTCTTCCGGATTAAATAAAACTAACACAATTTTTTTTACGGTCTAGATGTAATGGTCGGAGATCCAACGACTAATATTGCACATTCCGGAAATTATTAAAATGACTTAATTTCAATTCTCTAAACTTCCGAAAAAAATAACGAACCTTTAGCTGACTATAACTTTCTCATACGATTTCGGAATTATGCGTGCCAAATGTCTATGAACTCGCAATGACGTTGTCTACATCTCACGTCTACATTAGTTTTCTTAAAAAATTAACGAATCAAAAAATAAATTTTGAATAAACACTAATTGAAACTCATCGATGTATTTTCGGTCCAATTTGTTTTCAAACCATCATTAGTATATATTTCACTTATGAAATACCTCACTCATTCCATAATGATATCAATATTAATTACTCATTTATTTTTTAATTGGATTTTCCTAAGACCAACTAAACCGTAACGAGCTACTAAATTCAAATTTTTTTACGTAGGTATATGGAGTTCGGCTATGGGAGAGTGTGGACGCAAATCGGAGTTTTGACGAAGCTATTACAAGCGTTTTAGTGAAGAGGGTATTTTCGTAAACGTTTGTAATTAGAGGTTGACCACGTTAACCTAAGCCGAAACGACGAGGAATATGACTAATTTTTTTACACATTACATATAACTACGCGGAAAATACAAGGGTAATGTCGAATCTACCATTTTTTAAAAAAAAATTTGCGGGTCACACATAATCCTTATATGCCTACCAGTGCAGTATAACTTGTTTGTTGGTTATACATAGAAGTATACCTTTGAGAGCCAACTAGGTGGTGAAAAAATAAATCGGCCAATCCAACCGTTAAATGTGTACGTTGAGGGGAAAAATGCTTATGCTAAAAAAATTAATCACTTTCGTCATCGTTTCGAGCTCGATCCATGTGGTCAATCGTAGTAACTTAAATATCTCTCACACTAAAATGCATGTAACAACTCCAACACAACTCTTGTTGGTGATTAGTTTGGATCCATATTCTCGCGTGGGTTGAGCTACGTCTCCCCATGTAAAAAAATGGACGGTTTGTGGTTTGGGGTTTGGGGTTTGTGGTTTGGGGTTTGTGGTTTGTGGTTTGTGGTTTGTGGTTTGTGGTTTGTGGTTTATGGTTTGGGGTTTAGGGTTTAGGGTTTAGGGGTTTGGAGTTTAGGATTTGGGGTTTGGGATTTAGGGTTTAGGGTTTAGGGTTTAGGGTTTAGTGTTTAGGGTTTGGGGTTTGAGGTTTAGGATTTAGGGTTTGAAGTTTGGGGTTAGGAGTTTGGGATTGGGGAATTTATATAAAAAGATGATTTTTCGGCACAAACAAAAACTGATGATTGATGACACTGTTCTCGATCTGTCTCACTGTTCTCGATATGTCTCACACGGCACTATACTTAATTAAACCAAATTAATTAAGCAACACACAGCCCATTCTTATTCTCTCTCTTACCTTTCCTCCTTTTTTTTTTTTAATCACCCACGTACACTCTTTTCTCTCTCTTTCCTCTCACCCACCCATGACTCTTTGTCCTCTTTCCTTTCCACCTTTTTTTTTTATCACCCACGTGCACTATCGTCTCTTCTTCTTCTTCTTCTTCTGCAACTTTTCTTCTCTCTCTTTACCTACGTTCCTTTGAATAAATTGGATTGGGAGATTTTGCTCTTCTCAATCTCTCAATCTTGTGTGGAGGCTCGGACTGTAATAGATTTTTGGAAACTGTATATTAGTATATAGGTAAAAAAAAATCTCCCCCCTGGGAAAAACAAGAGGCTTTCTAAGTCACAAAGCCAAAGAGAAGGCAGGACTAGAAGAGCACGAGGAAAACATGAGACAAAAAGAAAAACACAGAAACAGAACAAGAGAGTGAACATACTGCAGGAAAAAAAAACTGGAAAACCAGATAGCTAGCTCTACAGGTTCGGATCAGAAGGGTAAATCGGTGGAGGAGTTTCATGGTGTGGTGGTTGAGATCTGGATTAGGTTCTGAGTGGAAAGGTGTTGACAGTGTCGAAAACCAACATCGAAGTTCACAGAGGCGTAGAGCCGTAGAGGAGAAAGAGATAGGGCATGGGGGGAGCAAAAACAGAAACCGGGAACAGGCTAAACCTTTCCCATGGCTCACGTGAAAATCACGTGTGTGGGCCTCAATATATGGAGCATGGATACACAAAGCATGTAAGTCGACTCCGTAAAAGTACGTATGGGTAGACTCAGAAATTTCTCTCTGATATAGAGGTAAAGTGGCATGTCATGTCATGGCCATCAAATAATTAATGTACATTGGTAAATCTAATGAAGAAAGTCTTCAAGTGCAGTTGCAAGGGTCCAATTAAGGTAGTGAATGAGTAAATGCAAGACATATATACGGTACAAACACCCAGACAAGTTCCTGATCTCCTTAACATGACAATTGAAATGAAACACATAAATGGGGAAACAATATCATTACATGCAACAGCAAAGGTTTCCTTTGATTTTGCATGCAATATCAAATGTCAAGTTGAAGTTTCCCCTTCCAATCGTAGCCTCTTGGGACCTTTCTCTTCACAATGGCTGCTGGCATTTGCCAGCCTGTTTTCATTGGCCTCTACCGAGCACCTTTTGTAAGGTTTGAATCCTGTGCGACGGGCCTTTTGCTTTCCATATCCCAGTCCTAATGTCAACAGCCCCTCTGAATCGTTGAGACCAAATGGTGATGCAATTTTAATCACTTCTGGGTGACAAAATGGTGCCCAGGCCTTGCTGTTCAGGTCTAACATTAGAGCTCTTCCGTCTTTCTCACCACCATTTTGCTGTCCTTCTTTAGTGTCCTGATGCCCATTATCCATCAGGTCAGGTGGAGGTGAAAAACTCTGGGGCAATACCTCTCTTGAGAATAGTGCTCGAAAGGCCATTCGCCCCTAACAAAGACAGTTGACTTCATAAGAGAACCATTAAATCATAAACAGATTCGTCCAAATAGATACTCTAACCAAATGTGTTCAAATACCTCTTCAGAGACTTCTTTCCATGAATCATTCATGTGTCTCTCTTTCCAAGAATCACTCATATTGATTGCACTTCTAGTGCGACGAAAACTAGAATCAGAAGCTGGGTGATTTGTATCAGGTTCTTTTAGTTCTTCCTTGCCTTTTTCTTGCTTCTCTAATGCATCTGTCTCTACTTCGCTGCTGGAGGTTGTATTTGAACCACACGAGGAACGGTCCACCTATGTTTTTTTTAATTCAAGATAAGAAATAAATAATTTATTGAAACTAGAGGAAAAGTGCAAAGTAATGAAAGGAGGACCAGTAGTGACCTATGCTAGCCGAATTAAAAAGGAAAACCTGTTTTCTGCTATTTGCTTTGTTTAAAAAAAAACGTTTTATTGAAAATAGGGGAAAAGTACAAACTAACTGAAGCGGGGACTAGTAGTCCATCCTGTGACAATATTAAAAGAAAACCTGTTTTTTGCTCTTTGCTTTGTCCGAGTCTTGAACTTCAGTTGATGCTACGTCCTTCTCATTATCATCAGCTTTTGATCCATTATCAGGCTTTACACCTCCGTTATCAGAATCTGATGAGGATGTGGTCGGTGATTTTGAAGGTGAATGTTGTCCTTGATCAGCTTCCGAGTGTTCTGGGTCCTGCTTTTGATCCTGCAAGGAAGGAACTTGAAGAGAATTCTCTCTTTTCTGTGTCTCGGCTGCAGGAGCTTGACCTTTGTCCATTGATGAAACTCCAGTCATGGGCACAGGACAGCTAAAACTTGTTTGAAGAGGAGCGCACAAGGGAAGCAGGCCATGGGCAGCCCACCATGCAGTTGCTGCAGCTACAGTGGCAGCAGCAATTGCTGCCATATTTGGAGGGGAGCCCATTTGGCTAGGTGGAAAACCTCCGGCAGAGCATGCAGGAGAATCTTCCGTATTCTCCACATTTGTGTAAGGCCAGAATGTGGCTGCAAAGCTAGCCGCAGCATGGGCTGCAGGGTTTTGTAGCAGAGAAGACACAATAAGATTTGAAAATGTGGAGGAAATGTGGAGAGACGAGCAGTAGTCCTCTTGATTGTGGTGGAATGGGGCAAATGGAGGGGGAATAGCTGGAAATGATTGGTGAATACAAGATCTTGATACATTACTTTCATGTTCAGTAGTAGTGGTAGATGCAGCTTGATTTGCCAACAGGTTAGGCTGTCCATGAATCTGTCCCATAGGATGACATACAGAGTCCTGGAATGACAATGACAAATCTGGGGTTCTAGTTTGATTACGTTCTCCTATGCTTCCATCCAGTATGTGTATAGGAACATTCCTCGGGAAGTTTGGAGTGCTTTGCATCCCATCTGTTGGCAATGCACAATTCAAATCATCTGCTTTCGCACCTTGAACCAACTTAAAAGCATTAGTGTTCTCTGACTTTGAGGCTTCACTTGTGGCATTATCTTGAACTATCTTTTTGGCATCAGTTTTCTTCAAATTCTGATTTCCTTTAAGTTCAACAGTGACAAAAGATTCATTTGTTACATCTCGAGTCATTACCTTTTTCACTGAAGGCACAAACTCTCTAAAAGTGCAAGCATTTCTGAGTGCCGCCTGTGCAGTTATGGAACTTTTGTTTGCAGAAGACACAGAGGAACAGTGAGATTCTGAGAGTAGGGTGAAGACTTCTGAACAGTTATCGTCCTTAATTTCTTTTCCATAATTTTGCTTTTCTTCTCCACTAGGTCTCTGCTATTGAAGTAGCAGGTCAAGTAAAATTACATGAACAAAGAATAAGCATGAGAACAAGAAAAGCCCATGTTTTGAACAAATACAAACAAACAAACAAATAAAAATAATAACCTCATAAAGTTCTTCTATCTCCAAGTCCACTGCTTGTTTACTGTGAGAAGAAGCTGATGACACAAGTTTTCCATCCTTTTCTCCCACATGCGATGTGGACCATGTGGGAGCAGCTGCCCCAGATTTCCGAGGATAAGGATTGCTTGGTTTCCTTTTAGGGCGCGGAGGCGGAATATCTATGTCAATTGATTGTCCTACAGGAACACCTTTACTTACTGCCTCCTTCTCCAGCTGGAAATTAAACATTCTTTTTGTCAGTGATAATGAATTCAGTTAAATATAAATTTACTGGGCCCCAAAAGCAGTGGTCTAGCAGTCAACATGGGGTGAAATGTCTCATATACTCTGTTGAAAGTGGAATAGATCAAGTATCGATAATTTCACCAACATTTTCTGAAACATATACCTAAATAATGGTGCAGCAACTATCTAGACATGAGAAACTAGTTCATATCAATGTAGTGTGTAACAATGTTTATGACATCTGCAATCTAGGTGGGAGACAAGAACAAAAAGAAGAAGAATAGACACCTCATTATATGGTCTAGGAGTATTGATATGAGGATGATGGCTGGAAACTGGAACTGGTTTCCATGAGTAAGCCACTAAAATAATATTGCACTACTCCTGATAAGTGCAGAAGCTTTTGGTATGAAGTTCAGTGCACAGTTGGCCTCACTATATATTGGCAGTGAGAGATGTTTCCAATTGCATCCATAATCAGCAGAACTTGATGACATACTAATTTTGGACTAACCTATTTAAAACCAACATCAAATTGACTGACCAATAAACTTTTTCTTTCTTTGCATTCTAATTTTGTATAAGATAGCCAAACAAATGGTGACTTGATATGTAAAGACCAAACCAGACATGTAAATTTATGTTTCAACCAGATTAGGGTTTGCTATGAAATCCAGCATGAGATGGAGTTGTACTAGAGTAAAGGTTTTGCTATTTAGATCTGCTGCATTGACCTCCAAACGGCTTCATGGAAGAGGAACCCTAGCACTCAGCTTTCCCCAAACCTAAGAGTTAATATTTTTATTTATTTATCTCATTATAGGTCTGTTGTATTAGACACCTGGGATAAGCAACGAGTGAAAGCCATCACCCACATGTGGAGGCCATATTCAATTCCAAGTCTTCTAGAATACCGAGTTCACTGCAAATCTAGCTATTAAGTGGCAAGGTTGCCAATAAACATTGGCTTATGATCTCTATCATACAATTAGTATAAATTTTATCTCAGCAGAGTTTGAACCAAATTTTCACCAAAAAATCAACATAATGTACATAACGTAAATTTTTCTTCAGTTGCAAGTCTTGGGATCATTATACTTCCTCACAAATTAATTCTTCCATTTTCCAACAATTACTGTATTGCAATAGTAATCCACTACCATCACCTTAGCTAAACTCATATATGGAATTGTAGTTCTGGATAGCGTAGCACTCAAAGTCATATCACTCAATTGTGTACCACCTCCATCCCACTTTGGTTCCTCAGGAAGCACACTAAGCAGTAGAAGAATACTATTTAGAGAGAAGATTATACTGATACTATAAAAACGGCCTCTGTGCACCAGAAGTTTGATTATCCTTCTCAAGGTATATCAGAAATATATCAAGCAATCAAATATATTGAACACTCATGAATACAGGATTGCCATAATTTGGAGCATTTGAAGCAAATGAATACCCCGGACACCAAAGGTACTCAACCCCTCACCTAAAAGATAACTAGAGTGGTGACCCATCCAACATATACTATGCAATCTTAATTCTTAAATAAACCACAATGGCATAATTAAATGAAAAAGGGGGATGTTTGTGTGTGTGGAGAGAGAGAGAGAGGGAGAGACTTGCACATTTGTCATAGAAAAGAAACTACACAAATGAAAAAAATGTTTGAAATGAATCTTATATCTGTGAGGATCCACTGTTGAACCCGTTCTGAGTTTTAAAAAGCAACATTAGAAAAGAACATATTTTCATATTGGCTTTGGAAAAGGATTCAGCCAATTAAAAAAAAAACTATGAATTAAACCTCAAAAACCTAAATGGCCATGACACTGCCTTTTCTCTATCAAACGCTGAACCTGTTCCACTGCTACGGGTCAGTATTAAAATCCTAGGATAGCACCAAGTTCCAAATTTTATCACCAAACCAGAAGTTCTTTTCCTGTACAGTTATACCCATAGAAGCTCAAATCCATGTACACTTCCCAACCTGCTGTCTCCATTTCAACTTTAAACCCCAGAATAAAGTTTCCTTCTTTGAAGTCTAAGATTGTCCATTGAAAGTGAGCTACTTCATGTCTTGAAAGTTAAACCTATCCAAATTGTAGTCGGATTTCAAATAACTTGCCCTTCTATTTAGAATTAAATAACCCTACTCACCATATAAGCAAATTATAGACAGGTCACATACTCTTGAGGAAAAAAACTTTACACTTGTTATAGGCTACATTCAACTTCAGATTCTTTTGTAGAACAATAAAGTTAATTTGATCACATGACTCAAAAGCTCATGAAACACTAGACCAAAAACTTGTTTGGATACTCCCTGGGAAAATGCTGACTTATACAGCCTAGAAACCACATAGATGATCCCACCCTAACTTGCACACAAATCAAAGTCCTAGTAGACAAGCCAATACCTAGTTAGCAAACATCATTCCAATATGCAGAGACTAAATCAGCTTATGTATCAAAGTCAGCATCTTGGATCTTGATCTCTCTCATGTAATGGACTAGGAAACAAAACCCCTTTTTTGATATATTCCTAAATGCCGAAGGCATAAGCATCATTTTTTTTTTAAAGGATCCAAGGGGAGAGTTCTAATTTCTAAGGCTGGAAGGACTTTATTATATATCATCTGGGCCCTATCACATACTGCTACAATCTACTTGACGATATCTTTGCAATGAAACAATGCTAGAGGAGGACTTTATTATATATCATCTATTTTGGTCATAAACAATGCTAGAGGAGGTTCTTTTCACGGAGGATGGGAACCGGTGAGAAACACTGCATCTAAACTGCATTTGCTTACTCACCCCATTTTCCATAACTGTGTTTATGCAAGTATGAAATCTATGATTCGGTCAAATCCATGTATGTTGTGATATGGCATGAACAAGCATTAATAAACATTCCAAGCATAAAAAAGTTTCAGCCTTGACCCAAACAACCATCAAGTTGCGGTTTGAGTAGCGGATTCAGATGGGCATTAACAAGCATATGAAAGAACAAGTACCTTCTACCAGACTAGCATTTACAAGAACCTCTAACTGCCCTCAGAGTATCTCGCAGGCATGATGACATGATTATGACAGGACAACATGGTTATGTACTTAATAATCATGGCATGAAATAATATGCAACCTGCTATGACAATAAAATTATTAACTGCGTATAATAAAAGCCTAGAAGTGCAATTCAAAGGATCAATGTTGTGTACAACCAAGCAATAAGAAGCAAAGCACACATCATGCATAAGAAGAAGGAGAAAAGGTACCGATTGACCTTTGAAAAGAACTTCTGCGCATGACTTCTGATCTGCACAGCAGTCTTTGTTCCTATATGTTCTGCAAACCACAAAGTAACAACAGAAGAGGAAAAAGAGTAAGATGATGACCCCAACTTTGGAAAAACAATACAGCAATTTATCATGTCAAGTCTTTGCTAACATGAGATATTTAGGGATTCAGCTCAAGGCAGCTACATATCAACAAGATATTTAATAAGAAAATAAACAGGAGGAAGAGCGTAAAGTTAAAGATCATGTGAATTCTAACCTTCAATGCGCTGCCATGCTCGTCCATAGAGCTTCAAGGCTTCAAGAAACCTGTTATGCTCCTCCTCAGTCCACCGCTCTCGTTGCTTGGTAATAGTATATGGCTTTCTTGCCTATCATTAACAGGAATCCAAAATTCAGCTATTTGCTACTCTCACACAATTTGAATTCAAATAAAAGAGAGTTCCTCTTTTGTTACCTTAATGATCAAATCTTCTCCAGATGAGAAAGTGTCCATTACTGGACTGGGGCAGCCACCGCTGCTTCAAATCCTCTCTAACCAGCAAAGTATACAACAGGAACCTTCTTTCATTAGTGAAAGCACCGAGTGCTATAACGAGTAAAGCCGTTGTGGTTGTACTAGTCAAAATAAGCTTCGAAGGGGCTACTGTTACTGCAAAAGAAACAGAGGAATGGGTAGAGATCCGTCTCCGATTTATAGCAGCACAGTTAAGCATTCGAATTTCACATGAACCTAACCTATTATATACTCATATAAAACATAATTGATCTGTAACAATTTCGGAATCCACCGAATAACATAGAGAGAGTCAGAGAGATGCTTCACCGAAAGAACTAAAATAAATTTCCTTAATTCAGAATCCTCACCAAAACGAACCCGAAGAAGAAGACGCCAAAACCTTTAACTACGAAAACACAAAAAGGGAACAGGAAGAGAGAGAAATTTTGATCAGTAAGCAACAACCATTTCCATAGTTGTTCTGCAATCTTATCTCTGTTTGGTTGCTGCGAAAATGAACTATCAAGTTTGATTGCTCAAATCTGAGCTTTCTTCATCACTTACTGAGCTGATATGGTACTTGCCAGTCCTCTCGGTAATTGAATTCAAAACTCAAAAGCTCAAATTTGCATTTCTAACACATATTTTCAACTTGTCGAATTTTCGGATCAGCAACCAAACGGAGAGAGAGTAAGAAACAAGGCCAATACCTAAGGAATGAGAAAGAGTACCGTACCTTCTGAGAAAGCCATGGTGGACGAGAGGCCTCGACAAAAGGAGCGTGATTGAGACTCCAATGATGCATGTAAGTGAAACTCATCGGACACTCGCCGGTAAAGACATTGTTTCCGGCGGCAATGATTGATTCGAAATTTGATCCGAAAAATCGAAGACAGTTCCACAGAGAGAAGGCAGCAAAGAGTAAAGAGTATAAGAGAGAGGCAGCGAGTCTGGTAAAAAGAAGAGAACTATTTACACACACCAGAAGCTCAAGCTCTTGTGAGCAACGAGCAATCTCAGCCACTATAATTTCTTGTGGATTTTGATTTTCTGATTAATTTCCTTATGGCTGCCAAAGCCTATCTGAGACGAGCGAGCCTCAGGATCGCGCCAAGTGTCGTCAATTCAGCGGCTGAGTTCGTTGAAGCCCACAAGCGCTTTTTCCATTCTTTTTCAATTTTTTCAATTTCTTTTTCTTTTTCCGGCGGCGATTCTCATCCACAAGCTCCTCCTGGAGGCTCAAGGTCAAGTCTGTAAAAGCGCCTCCAGCTGTTCTCTGTGGGGCCCCCTTCCGACGTGGCGGTAAGGAAACCGGTGGTAACCGGTCATATGCCTACGGATCAACAGACAAAATGGGCAGACGTGGATTTTTGCCAACCGCTACGTGCACAGAGACAGAATTTGTAGTTTTGTTACTTTGTACATGAAAATGTCTCGTGCGGTGCACGTGACGCACTTTTACGTGTAAATCTAAACCGTAGATTTTGTTAGGCACGCTGACCAAACTCACCAAAGGGTTTCGGGAGGGGATCATGTGACGTGTCCACCGTTCGCTGCCTACTTTGACAATTATTAGTCAGAAGCTTCTGGGTGGCTCTAATATGTCGCTTTCATCTTCTCATGTTTTTTTTTTGGGCCTCTATCGTTTTCGCTTCTGGGCTCGTTTCAGTTTTGCAGTTTGGGCCTGCTTGGTGTTCTCGTTGCTGAGCTATTGGGATTGTATAAAATGTGGTTTTTTTCTTGCATTGGGGGTCTATGATTCGCAATAAACATTGGGCGTTACATTAAAGTTTGAGGCACCCCAAAATTTGATTAACTTTTGAGATTGTTTGCTGACAGAATGTGTTGGTTTAGAGTTGGGAGTTTGGAGCATGATTTTACTCCGGTTACCGGAACATGTTGTTTCATGTTTGGAGTTGGAGAGCACAATTTTATAAAAGTTTTCGCGATTCTTAAAGGAATTCAAAGAGTCGAAATTGTCTCTAGAATTTTAAGACCACACACTCGTGCTCGGTCTATTTTATGCACATGAGTTATTACACGTTCTTTAGCGGATTTCAACTTTCATGACTATCATCTTGTTTTAATCGACTAATATTTATTGTAGGTTCTGGGTCAGATCATAATTCGATCTCAATATGCTTCACCAATTTTGCTTACCAAAAATGACCTACATACTAAAAGGAGGTCATTCTCATTTTAGAAAGGGACTCCCTCTTTAGATATCAAGAACATATAATCAACATACGAGAAACTAGAAAATTAAGATACATAATCAGTCTGAACATCAATTCCACATATTCAACTCCTACCATCATAACAAAAGATTCACGAAATGAAAGCAACAGAAATTAATTAACCTTCTTCTCCTTAATTACAACAAGAACACCAACAATTAATATTAGTTTTTCACTTCATTAAAGGAGATCAATTTCCTGAACTTGATCCAACTCTTCTCCCAGACAACACCCTCATAATTCGCCAAGGTCTCATCAACATCATCCTTCACCGTAATGACAAGCCGATACTTGATGCCTGCTACGACCTGAGTCTCTCCCCGGACCACTCTCTGAAACTCCAACTTCTTCTTCTGGGAATATTGGTCGTTGTACTCCGAAACCGCAAACTCCGCAATCTCCTTCACATGGGCGTCGCCGATGTTCTTAATGGGATTCCAACCACCGACTGAAATGTCGCTGTCAAAGATGACGGCCGTGACCAGTGGAAGGAGGAGGGCAAAGAGTGAGAGGACGAAGCGGTGACGATGCATCCTGGTACTCACTCTGATATATACAACGTACGTAACCTATATTTAGAGCCACTGAGAGTCTGAGAGAATGCAACCTATGTTTAGAGACTTGCTGATATGTGCTTCGACCGACAAGCCAAAGGAAAAACGTGTAGGGTTCTCCCAACACCGAAAATCGGGAAACTAGACAACGCATATAGCGATTTTCTTTCGATACTAAATTCATAAAAGCCAGAAATTGGCCCAGAAAAATATGTGTTTTATTCAATATTTTTTTTATATATATATATTAGTCAATAGTAAATTGATTTGCAAAAAAAGAAGAAAAAAAAAGTTTGATAAGCCACTGTAAGAATTTATGGACTTATCAATATTCAATAAGAAATGCGACAACTTAACTACATATATTGCAGAATAAGTAGTTGGACAATGTTATTCTATTCTAGTTTATTTTCCTTATTCATAGTGGATACACTTTATATTTTGGCCATTATTTGTATCATAAGTAATCCTACTTGTACATGGAACAAGTTTATTAGGCCTATATTGATTAGGACTAGGAATCCTTTATGGGAGGTACTTAGTCCTGTAAATGTCTATATAAAGAGACCTTGGTCCCTGCTCTAACAATCATAAGCATTACATTACTCTCTGCCCCATATGGAGATTGCCTAAAGGATTGCTCAGAGGAGAAGCACCAAGTTCGACCAAATCTGCTACGGGTTAGCATTAATTATCTTAATTATATTTGTGTTCTTAACTTGAGTACAACATGCTTATTTAGAATTAAGTTTACAGCCACAAGGCTACAATATATTACAAAGAGTTCCTATTAATAAGCAGTAATATAAGATTTTTTTTTAAGGAAATAAACAAATATTAGATATAATCACGATTACAATCGTTAATAAGGGTATCATGAACAGTAGCAGGAGCTATAATTAACCTAGCAAGGTTAATATAAAAACTTAAGGCAGAACAAACCATAAGTTGTCTAACTGGTTGTTCATTTACATAGTTAAAGCTCACTTATTGGAAATAGAAAAATAATACTACTACAAACTGATGTAGACTATCCTCATCCCAGAAAAACGGGTTGTGCTACTCGCCAATGCACTCAATTGTGGTGCTCACAGGACAATAGTTCAACTGAAACTCATTGAAACGATAGACAATGACCTCCACCAATTTCCAGGAAATTAAAAATAAAAGAAATACTAGGCGAAAATCAGAGCTATTTGGGACCCAAAGTTTATGCCTCCAAACGCACTCAGTCTCCGTAATTATTGAGCTAGCCACAAGGTAGGGTCTTCGAAAAACAAAGAACCCCAAATGGCCAAATCTCCAAGCTTTACCACCTGGATCCCATACAATCCTAATACCAGATTTCATAACAAATGGAGGATAATCCCTTTGCACCTGACACTCGAAGTGGAGGATAAACCCGAGAATCGAAATTATTCCAAACACCCCAGACGGCCAAGATCAAAGAAAGACCAACACCCCTCATGATAACAATGAAAACTGAAGTGAAAAACCTGGACAGACGAAATAGCCCGCTAGGATACTGATGTCCGATGGAGCAAGCCATGACCGGTGCTGGTTGCGACGCCAAAAAAGCGTCAATAGGTACCCAAGCCATAACGGCTAGAGTTTTAGCAGTAATATAAGATTTCTAGGAGAGTAAAAAGAATAATGCTAAATGAATTTGAAAGATTGCATATTTTTAAAAGGAAATAGGTTTAATCTCACCAGCATGCATGTGCTCTAGTGGTACTTTAATTTATTTTTCAGAAATTATTTTTTTTTTCTGAAAATGGTGGTTCTATTCAAACCTCATATTGTTCTATTCACTATTTTAACAGAATTATGATTGCTTAAATTAAGAAATCATTTTTATCATTGTTAATATTGTGTTGGATTGTTCATATATTCCAATCATTTTACTTTTGTCTCAAAGATGTTCGGAGGCAGATACATGATTGAGTGCTAGCTTGTTGCGTTATGAACGGAAAAAAGAAGTAGATTATCTAGTTAAAAAATAAAGTAAGTTAGTATCTTAAATATGTGTTTTATTGGAGAATTATAACTGCATAAATTAAGAAATCATTTTCATCATGCTAAATATTATATTAGATTATCTATTTCAAGCACGTATTTCGCGATGATTATTCAATTTCAGATTAATTAGTTGGTGTCCATTTTCTTACTTTCATGTTGTTTTTCTCAAAAATGTCCAAACAATACGGATGTGTCTGGATGTTTGTCGTGTTGGTTTTTTGTCATCAACAAAAAAAGTAGGGTATCTCATTGAACATGAGTTCAGGGATCAAATGTAGATCATTGATGATATCAGGTTGCAGTTAAACTGTCAATTTTAAGCACATATTTTGTGATGATTCAATTTCAAATTAGCTAGTGTCCATTTTTCTTGCTTTCATGTTGTTTTTATCTAAGTTGTATGTTTAGACGATATGCGTGGGTTTGGATGTTTATCATGTACGTTGGTTTACTTTCATCAGCAAAAAAAAGTAAACGGACACCATTGAACATGAGGTCAGGGATCAAATGTAGATTATGAATGATATCAGATCACTGTCAAACTGTCCATTTCAAGCACGTATTTCGTGATGATCGATTCTTCAATTTCAGATTAGATGGTATCCATTTTTCTTGTTTAATTTCATGTTGTTTGAACTAAGATCGATGTTCAGACGATATGCTTACGTTTGGATGTTTGTCATGTTGGTTTACTTTCATCAGCAAAAAAAGGTAAGGTGTCTCGTTGAACATGAGGTCAGGGATCAAATGTAGATTGTTGTCATACTGTCCATATCAATTATGTACTTCTTGAGGGTGATTTAGATGGGGATTGGTTGATTCAACAATGGTATGCGCTTTCTTCTAGTAAGTTATTGACATTTAATTTTTCCTTTTGTCTCAAAGATGTTCTAAAGTAGATACATAATTGTCATGTACGTTTACTTTTATCATTGTAAAAGGAAATAGATTATTATTTAAAAAAAAACAAGTAGCTTATTATCTCAAACATGAGATTTCAAAGACAGTAAATAAAATAAAGGTGAAATTTTTTTTTGAGAAAAAAAAGACATGAGGTTAATTTTATTAAAATAGATAATACAAGACCGATGTTATTGCTTTGAAAAAAATTAGAACTAGGGATAACTATCACTATTGTTAAAAGAAAAAAGAGATAACTATCACTATCAAATTTATAAAAATTAATGCACTAATAAGTAACTTTAATAAAGAAAATAGTATATTTAAGAAATTTTGTTTATAAAATAAAATAAACTCGTTATTTTACGAAATGTTGTTTGTCCTTAATTAATTACCAGCCTTTCTACACGCGCTTTGCACGTGCGAAAGAGCTGCGCTCGCGCGTGCGATTGTTTACACAATTTTTAGTTTTTTAGACTTTATACTTTGCAAAAATGAATTTCAAATTAGTGGTCGAATTTATTCAGTTATAAAGATATGAGGAAGTTGTCGCACCGGCCATTCCTTTAAAAAAAATATACAATGTGCTTCTCATGTGCTAATTAACATTTTTTATTTTAAAAAAAAAGATGTAATGATTTATTTTTTGATAATAAGATTTAGTGATTAATTATAAGTAAATGAAAAAAAATAGTGGATAATGGGCACAGTTTTGATTATATAATAAAAAAAAAAATATATATATATATATATATATATATATAGTGGATAGTGGGCCCAGCATTTATAAATATTTTAGTTAATGCATTTACTATTTTGTCATTTATATATAAAATTTAATTTTTTGAATGATATATATTTGGAGGGGCATTCTTGAATTTTTAAAAATTTAACCAAAACTCATGTTTTGGCTTTAATAATATAGATGTTAACTAAGGTGACAAATATGTAACAACAGAAAGAATAAATTCTTATGCTTTCTATTTAAAAAAAAAGGTGACAATATATATGCTACCATTTATTACAAAATGGTATAATAAGAATGTAAAATAATAAAATTAGTTAGATAAAATTTAAAAAGAAAGAAATCGTATGTGACATGTGAGTCATTGGACCGCAATTAGAAAAAAATATTCATCTGAATTGCATAGGATTGAAAAGGAAAAAAGGAAAAACAGAAAAAGAATAAATACCAAATTCATAGTTTTTGGACTTAAAAAATGAATTTTGTATTTATCCAAAAATTAGGAATTTTGTATTTATTCTTTTTCTGTTTTTCCTTTTTGTCCTTTTCTTCTCGCGCACTCATTTGTAGTTATTCTGATACGTACCCAGCTTATAAATAGAGGAGCTAGCTCCCTAGAAGAGCCATCTCTCTTAAAATATAGCTAGCTAGCATAGCATTTCTCACTATATATCCACATTACAAATTTACAATGGCAGTTCTAAAGTCATCACAGCTGACAGCCGACCTTGTATTTGGTGCAACCCATGTTCCTTCCCAGTTTATCCGACCTGAACATGATCGTCCCAATTTTGACCAGGTCATTCAATCCTCCGATCACTCCATTCCTCTCATCGATCTCCACGGTTTCGATGGTTCTCGGCGCACTGAAATCATCAAACAGATCGGCCTCGCCTGCCAAGACTACGGTTTCTTTCAGGTATACCTCACACACATTAACTTTCATACACACACACACACATATATATATATAGTCTCCATTAATGGAAGTAAATTAATCTTTTCCATTGGAGGTTAAAAACCATGGAGTTGAAGAAGCAGTGATCGATAACGTGATGGCTGTGGCCAAGGGGTTTTTTCATCTGCCAGCAAGTGAAAGGATGAAGGTTTACTCCGAAGACCCGTACAAGACCACAAGACTGTCGACTAGCTTCAATGTCAAAGCTGAGGATGTACCCAGCTGGAGGGATTACCTAAGACTCCACTGTCACCCTCTAGAGGACTACATTCATGAGTGGCCTTCAAACCCTCCCTCTTTCAGGTAATTTATGGGCCGGGGTACCATTCTTGGCAGATTCACAGTCTCCAGCGTAACACGTCAGATAGGTTCAGGGACATTAATTATCCTAACATTTTGCCATGGCGGATTTTACACTCATTGATTTTTTGAACCTTTGCAGGGAAGATGTGGCCGAGTATTGCAAGAAAGTCAGAGGACTAGCGGTGAGACTGCTTGAAGGTGTATCGGAAAGTTTAGGACTAGACAGAGACTACATCAACAAGGCACTAGGAAAGCATGGGCAACATATGGCTATGAATTACTATCCGCCATGTCCCGAGCCAGAGCTGACCTATGGCTTACCTGGGCACGCTGACCCTAACGTCGTCACTCTCCTCCTTCAGGATGACGTGGGAGGCTTGCAGGTGCTCAAAGATGGGAAATGGCTTGCTGTGAAGCCCATTCCTCACACCTTCATCGTCAACCTCGGGGATCAAATGCAGGTCAGAAAGAAACTAATTAATAATACCCATGACGTCCATGACGTCAGATAACTTAAGTAGTCTGTTGGATTCGTGACGCCATGGACATTTGCATGAGTGACACGTGTGGTCAAGAGAGTCAACATGCAGGGCTTATTATTAGACACGTACTGAGTTTTATGATTAGGACAGTACGTAGGTGGCAAAGTTCTAAAACACATGCTGCAAAATTCGTATTTACGTCTTAATTCACTGAACCTAGCTTCTTCAGATGTGTTTTTAGTGGGACAGGTTCAACGATTTGATTGGACCGTCATTGATCCTAGGGCTAGCTGCAGTCATTTTAGAATTTAAGAGGTACCTCGATCTTTTCTGTTTTCCAAATTTGTGTAAGCGGGCAATTTTGTTTTAGAAAGATTTTGCAAATGTAGTTGTTGGGTTTTGACAAGTTGTGCCGTTTACTTTTCATTAGTTCTAGATGATCGAGTGTCTTGAAATAGTAAAAGATGAACTAGAAATTTGGATTTTTTTTGTTTGGAATATTGTTAAAGTTACGATTGAATGCAGTACTATAACAATATAACATGTCAGATATCTGATAAGATCGAGATGTTTTTTATATTGTGTTTAGGTTCTGAGTAATGATCGTTACAAGAGTATACTCCATCGTGCGGTGGTGAACAGCGACAAGGAAAGGATCTCCATCCCAACATTCTACTGCCCATCCTACGATGCAGTGATTGAGCCGGCCCCGAAACTGGTCGATGATGATCATCCTACCCAATACAGGAGCTTCTCTTATGGTGAATTCTACAGAAATTTCTGGGACAAGGGCCTTAAGAATGAAACCTGTTTGGGCATGTTTAAGACAAACTAGCTACCTCTTATGAACTTGTGCTACTGCTTTGCATGTTTATATATAAGTGGAGTAGGGAGCATAGGGCTAAGGAGGCTAGGTCAGCTGACCCTTCTCAACTTTGAATTTGGCCTGTGATTGGTCTAGATTTGAAATTTTCTATAAATAATTTGCATTGGATCAATAATTTTATTGCAACATATTTATTACTGCCATTATTCTTTCTCATGAGTTTTGCTTTTACCAGATGAGTATATAGACTAAAGCTAGATCACGTTTTTTTAACAACAAGAAAAACCTGTCATTCCCTATAAATCAATTAATAATATTAATTAATTAGTTTTAGTATTAACCTGCATTTATGACTGTGCGCACATGGATTTGACCATCCCATCAATGAGGAAATCGTTGTAGCTTCCTGAGAACACGCGCAAACCTCTGACGAAGCACTGCTTCATTTAATTTCCAGAGATGAGATTAAATGAATATATCTTAAATTCTGAAGTGTTTAATTTTAGTCCTTGAAATTAAATCCAAGGTGGGGTGGTGAGGGATAATTCTTAGGTTCACCCCGGTGAATTCATCCGTTCACCCCCTCTTGTATTAGCCAATCAAGTTATGACACATGTATTCTTATTAAATAAATAAAAAAGAATGTTAACGTTGTTATTAACACATTTTTTTTTGTATTTTTTAATTTATTTTTATTATATAAATCATTTATAAAATCTTTACATTGTTAATAAGAATATATATATGTGTCAAAGTCTGATTGACTAATATGGGAGAGGGTGAACGGATGGGTTCACCCCTAAGAATTATCCGGTGGTGAGAAGGTGAACGGATGACCCTCAATCCCATTTCTAAATTCTAATTATGAAGGATCGTACCTCTACTATTATTTTTTTGGACAATGGATCGTACGTATCTCTATTAGATTGTTCCCAACTTCCTACAATTCCCACCCTCACTAACTCACTAATTAAGCATTCTACAGAATTAATGCCATAATTTTTTTACTTGAACCAGTAGTACGTACGTGCTTCCTCTTCAAGTTTTTGAGTTCAGAATGGCGGCAGAAGAAAAGGGTCATGCAATTGGGATTGGGATCGAACGTACAAATTACTTGTGCGTGGCGGTGTGGCAGCATGATCATGTAGAGACCATAGTGAACGATCTAAGCAACAAGACGACTCCATCGTATTTTGCCTTCACCGATTCTGAGCTATTGGTAGGAGAGGCTGCAGTGTTAACCAGATCATAGAAACCACACCAACTCCATCTTTGGTACGTATAGGGTTTTCTTCCCAATTCCTTCAATATGTATATAGCAATTTATGTACCCATTATTTGTTTCTCATATCAGTTTAATCTTCCTAATTGTTCAACACGAAGTGTACATTTGTATATTGCTCATGAGTAGGCATAACAACACATGCATATATATAGTAGTATTTACATGAGGGACTAGCACGGGCAAATCTATATGCGGGTTATATATTTAACATTCTTTTTCGCTGAGTTGTGTTATCTTCTCGCATTAAAATTTTCGCTCATAATTAAGATAACGTTGGCTCCATGCAATTGGGCAACTTGTGGATGTTGGTGGTGGTTTGGGAGTAGCTCTCAGTCTAATCACTTCTAGATACCCTCATATTAAGGGAATAAATTATGATTTGCCTCATGTTATAAAATATGCTCCCCGTTTTCCAGGTAAAATTTTTTTTTTTTTTTTTTTTTTATGAAACGAGTGATAGAAGAGGAATAACCTCCCTAAAACTCTAATTTATTAAAATATGATAAAGTACCTTAATCTAGCTACGTACTTTCTTTCCTTTTTTTTTTTTGAGTAGGAGGGGCACCGGCCGCCCTCAAAAGCCATCAATTAATGAAACTGCAGAATACAAGGGGGGACGTAAAACCTAAACCCCATATTACAATGAGAACAAATCGATATAGAATCAATGGTCTCAATTACAACAAAGTACTCAAACAAGCACCAAATCGCTAGAAGTGCACAAATGGCATCCTCAATAGCCTGAATATAATGACGACATACAAGAAGGCTAAAACCACCGGAGTGGAATAATAAGTCAGATAAGATTACCTTCCGCCTATGTTGCCGAACGGACATTCCGTCGACACATTTCATCTTGCCACTAGGAGGAAGCTTCCATTTGGATAACCAAAAGCTCCACCTCCTCCCATGAGCAATCAAGATACTCAAAGAGAAGCAATACAACCTACTCAACCTAAACACATCTGTGCTGAAGTGTTATCCCGCCTTATTTCTGCTGCTGAAAATCAAGACCGGCTACATGGTCTTAAAATCTGTAACAGGGCTCCTAGCATTAGTCACCTCTTCTTTGCAGATGACTCCTTTGTCTTTTTCAAGGCTACTATTGATGAGTGTGCGGTTTTGAAGGGTATCTTTTCTAGCTATGAATTAGCCTCTGGACAAAAAATCAACTTGGACAAAAGTAGCATTTCCTTTAGCCACAATGTCCCACTTGACCAACAATTGTCTTTGGCTCTCATCCTCAATGTCTCTCGGGTGGACAAGCATGTGACCTATTTGGGTCTTCCCATGGAGATTAGTTATTCAAAATTAGATGCTTTTTCTTTTCTTATGGAAAAAGTCAAAAAGAAGCTCACGGGTTGGAGAGAAAAGTTTCTGAGTACGGCTGGGAAGGAAGTTCTCCTCAAAGCTGTGATTCAATCAATTCCTACTTATATCATGAGCTGCTTTGAATTACCCAAACAGTTGTGTCAGGATATGCATCAAATCATGGCCAAATTTTGGTGGGGAGCCAAAGGTAATGAAAGAAAGATCCATTGGGTGGCCTGGGACAAATTGTGTTCTCCCAAATCTGAGGGAGGTATGGGTTTCAGAAATCTGATCTCTTTCAACCATGCTTTATTGGCCAAGCAAGGGTGGCGCCTTCTCTCACAGCCTGATTCTTTAGTAGCCCAGATTTTCAAGGCGAGATATCACCCATATTGCAGTTTCATGGAGGCTGTGTCCCTTCCTGATATGTCTTACGCTTGGCGCAGCATCCTTGCTGGTAGAAAAATTCTTTCCAAGGGTCTCCGCTTTCAGATTGGTTCTGGGAATAATATCTCGCTTTGGAACGACCCTTGGCTTCCATTACCTTACAGCTTCAAGCCTTACTCTTGCCCCATGGAAGGTACTCACCTCTGGAAAGTGGGAGACATTATTGATCATGAGAACCATGATTGGGTGCACCCTATGATTGTGGAGCTTTTTACTGCTGCTGAAGCTGAGATTATCCTAAAAATTCCTCTTAGCTTCCGATATGCCGAGGATAGATTGGTTTGGCATTTTGACACTAAGGGTAAGTACACGGTGAAGAGTGGTTACCGCGTTGCCCGTAATACTCAGAACCTAACTTTGCATGCTTCTTCCTCCACTGGAATGTGTAGTGCTGTGGTGAACCTATGGAACAAAATTTGGCAGGCTAGAATCCCCCCAAAGGTTCGTGTTTTTATGTGGCGTCTCCTTCGGGGTATCCTCCCTACTAGGGTGGCCCTTTCCATGAAAGTCCCTCTCCCAGACATACTATGTGTTTTCTGTAACAAACATGCTGAAACTGATGTCCATGTGTTCAAGAAGTGCAAGGCTCTGAGATGTTTTTGGCTCACTTCCAACACTGGGGTGATCCCGAGTGATCAGCTGGGCCCCTCACTATTCGACTGGATCATGAGCTGCCTTGACCCTTCCCGGTGCAACAACATTGATCTTTTCTTCATGTGTCTTTGGGTTATTTGGGGGGAAAGGAATAAGATCATTTGGGATGGTGCTTCCTTCAATCCCTTGCTATTGGCTTCTTCAGCCACTAGGCTCCTTGAGGAGTACCAAAAATTCCACCCTCCCAAGATTATGAATAAAAAGCGTCCTGCCTCTAAATGGAACCCTCCACCGACTGGCCGACTGAAGATTAATTTTGATGGTTCCTTTCGCCCTGACTCATTTACTGGAGGTATTGGTGTGGTTGCTCGCGATGAAAAGGGCATGTGTGTTGCTGCTTTCCATCGTTCCATCCCTCATGCCTCCTCTGCAATTCACATGGAAGCTGAAGCGTGTAGAGCTGGTCTCCTCATTGCGGTTCACCAAGGGTGGGATGATTTTTACCTTGAAACTGACTGTGCAGCTCTGGCAGCTGCCATGGCTAGTCCTCTGGATGATTTTTCGGATATTGGTCGAGTTGTTGGTGACTGCAAAGATTATTTGCTTGCCTTCACCTCTGTTAGTTTTCGGCATATCTTCCGTGAAGCAAATCGTGTGGCCCATCGCTTGGCACACGTTGCTAGTTTATCAAATGTTGATGAGTTTTGGATAGATGACACTCCCTCCATTATTGAGGACGTTATCTATGAGGATTTTTGTCCTCGCACCCGAGGTTTTGGTTTAATGTCCCTCTCGGTGTGCAACATGTCTCGTCGTTGTTAATAAAGTCTGTTTTTCCCCTCAAAAAAAAAAAAAACACATGTAAAGAAAACTGATCCATGGAAAGGCACAAGGCCCCATTAAGCTTACACAGGTAACAAGTATCCTGCCTAAAGCCATCCACCCTTATTGAAATAAAATACAAGCTAAATGCATTATCAAACTTGGGCACCTGTAAAGGTACACCAAACCTAATAAAGCTTATTAAAATAAAAGAACTACCACCCAGCCAACAGAACCTAATTTTCATTTTCACACTCGGAGGCAGCAACCATTTAATAATAACATGCCATACCTTAATGGCCGACATAGCGCTCCATGTGCACCAACCCGTACAAAATACAAGAAGCTTTACCCAACGTGGGTAAGCATAAGGGAAAATAAAACAACTAAATAAACTAAAGCTTGAAAAATAAAAAACATAAACGGCAGACACGCCATGCAGAGAATGTCTCCAGGACATAGTACCACGCTGACACAGAAACCAACACCAGCGGAACGGCAGTATTACCACCGCCGAACCGTCACAGACCCACTCCAACTGGTCTGTACCTATGCAAAACTCGATGACCGACCGTATTACCACAGTCGGACCATCATCACAGACCCACCCCAACTGGTCCGTAATCCTGCACCTCCAGCTGACCGACAGTATTACCACCGCCGGACCGCCACCATTAGCACAAACCCACTCCAACTGGTCTGTACCAACTATCCAAACTGGACTTATTTTCCAAAACCAAGGAAAATAACAAAAAACACAAACAAAACGCAACAACATGGAAAAGGAGAGGAAAGCCTCTGAGAAGAGGGTACCCATAAGCTTCCACCGATCAACGTTGGCTACACGAGGCCGCACCATCACCGGTAGAGATCGGATCTGCACCTTGGATCTACCCCAAACACAGATCGAAGTCGCCAAAAACGACGCTCCTTGGACCGCCACACCAATCCAGCAATACACCAAGCTGCAACCCATTCCGTCAATCCACCCTTCTCCGACGTCGATCCATGCAAGTTCAGCTCCGTCAAGGCCATGGGGCACCGGCCAAGCCCTCGTGAACCCAACCCCCCAGTCCTCCTCCGACACAGCCCCACTCGGCCTCCTCGTCAAGGACCTGGGCCTCGGCCTTGCTCCTCTCCACCCGCTTGTAGTCCCTGCCATACCCTCCCAGACCGGAGCAAATCGACAGCCAGGAGGGGGCACGGGGGCTCCCTTTGGATTTCACTCGGGCGCGTGAGGCGCGTTCTAACTGTACTTGCTCTTACAATCTAGTTCTTTGGATTCCAAAAAAATACGTACTTTCTTTCCTTACTTCTTGACAGAAACGTTTTCCTGCATTTCTTCAGATTATATATTAAGAAAACTCGTACACTTTGTCAATTAGGGTGTATATATATATAAATTGCGACCTATATTTTTTTTTTCTTCTTTTAGATTTTTAGATGTTAGTCCACAATTTTTAAACTTTTTAGATTGATATTTTATCAGTTTCAGTTTTTTGATTGAATGACAAAATTTCAATTAGCGTAATCCGACCACATTTTGTTCTTCAATAAAAAAACTGAAACTGAAATTCATAATTAATAGTTGATTCTATTATTTTGCAGGTGTGGAACATGTTGGAGGAGACATGTTTGCCCATGTTCCAAGCGGAGATGCCATTTTCATGAAGGTCGATTATTTTTTTAAATTATCTCAAGTGCACATTTCTTTTATTTTCCTTTGGCTTGAAGCTAAGTGAACATACACACACACACACAAATGGCTACTATATATGCATGTGAAGCTAGCTTTACCCACTCAAACTTTTTGGATTGTTTTAATTTTAGGGCATACTTAACGATTGGATCGATGAGGACTGCATAAAGTTGTTGAAGAACTGTTACAGTGCTACTCCAGACGACGGAAAAGTAATCGTTTTGGAGGCAGTTCTTCCGGTTATGCCAGAAACAAGCACTACTGAGAAGATCACCTCCCAACTGGATGTGTTTATGATGACTCAAACCCCAGGAGGGAAGGAGAGGACCCAACAAGAATTCAAGGACTTGGCAACTGGTGCTGGATTCAGTGGCATCAAGTATGAATGTTTTGCCGCTAATATTTGGGTTATGGAGTTCCTCAAGTAGAGAGACTGGGCATTAATGCTTTCATTTGTACAATAAAAACACTTTAATCTCAGTGAGGATTACATGCATGTGTTATTCGTTGCTTATCTTGATGTACATATTTGCTCCATCGGTACCCTTGTTTGAAAATGGCTAGCTGGGACTCTCGGATATAATGTTGTGGGCAAAATTAAAAGCCTTGGTTAAAGAATTTAGGTGAAAAATTAACTTGGTTTTTATTTTAAACCAACCAATTAATTTCTGAGTATCTTATCTTCGGAAAATTCTGGAATGCACTGTGGTTCAGCTGAAATGGGCCACGTGGCTAGTTCTGGGCCGTTGATGCAATATAGAGAGACATGATCTGACAGGACTATTGATGCTGCTCGGCTTGGACGGGGATTCCTCGCATCTCGATCTTCTCTTGAATCCGATAAAAAAAAAGATCTCCTCTTTGAATCCTCTCCTTCTTTACTCACTCGGAACACAGAATGCTAATCGACATCGATTTCAGATCACCAAGAGCTACAAAGCGAGTATATTTTCATCATCGAATTATGTTGTGTTCATTGTTCAACCATCTTCTCCACCCTTTAAGAATAAGCAATTAGGCATCAACAGCAGAGGAATTGAAAATATCATATTGCACTGAGAACAATAAATAATGCAAGGACCAAGATTGAGAGAGTTTACCTTCTGCTCCAAATGTGATCAACTTCCTCATATGCATGCAGTGGCGGAACTAGAATGTTCCGGTAAGGAGGGCCGAAATAAAAATTACTATCACAATATATCAGAAAAAAAAAAACAAAAACACATTCAAATGATTCAATTAAAAATTTGAAATTAACAAATTATGATAGAAAATTACCTTGATGGAAGAAGCGAAGAACATAGAGAGACTAAGAGAGGTAGAGAGAAGATCTAAAGATGACTATGAAACTATGAAGTAAGGAAGAACATCGATGGTGAGACACCACTACACTAAACTCTGGGAGCTCAGAAAGAGGAAATGACGAAAGAAAAAGATTAGAAAGCCGTTTATTGTACAAAATATATAAAAATTGAGGGGGCCATAATTTATTTTACTGCTAAAATTCTATTGGTCTAAACAAATGTAAGGGGGACCATGACCCCCTTTTGCCTCAACATGGTTCCTCCAGTATGCATGCATGAAATTCTTGGTGCATTAGTCGAGCGATTTCGAATTCCGATCTGAAATCGATGTCGGCCTCGGGAAATCTGGAGCTTCATGATGGTTGAATTAGATTAATTATATCCAGTCTGATGGATAATTATGTTTGGAATGTCGTATAACTTTAGTTGGTTAATTTATATATCGTCAGACCTTTAGTTGTTACTCAGAAAGGTGAGATAACTTTTATCCACCCACCCACTCCAAGCACAATAGAACGCTACAGTTCTCCATCTCCCAGTCTTTTACCACGACAGAACAAAACCTCTCCCTCCATCTCCTCCAATCCTCATCGCAACCTCTAGTCATCTTCTATTTTAATCTGGTCTGGTACCTTCTCCATCGATTTCTCTAATCTCCGAAGTACTCGAACGCCGCCGTTCTGCAACTCACTCAGATCGCCGCCGCTACAACTTACTCCTGTCACTGAAATCATCGAATTTGTCCCGCCGATGAACATGGATTCATTAAGAAACGTGGATTATTTATCTGGATTCAATTTCGCCGAAGCTTCATGTAGATCTACCTGATTATCTTCTTCTGCATCTCCATTTCTATCTAATATTTTTTTTTTGCCCGTGTTATTTACCACGAACAGTAAAAGAATTGTTTATAAGATAAATGGATATATATTAATAAATCCAACTTGTTATCCTATTTTGTCTCAAACACCAGATAAGACTAGGATTAGGAAACCGAATCTATTCCAATCCGAATCCAATCCAATCGTGTGACCAAATCCAGTCCACTCATGTGTACCAAACGTGGGCAATTGTAGAGATGAGCAGGGTGCGGCGGCTATGGCAGCACAGTGGTGTTGGAGGTGAGTGAAGTCCGAGAAAAAGCTGGGCGGCTCATTCTTGTCTCTACTTAATTGCCACGAGTGCACCTCAGTGCATTCCAGCCGCTCCCCTTATCTTCTTCAATTTTCCCTTCTAAAATAACAGGAAGAAATGCAAGCACATGAAACATGTCTTTATGATGATAGACATGATACCTGTGTTTCATACCTTCATGATTTCATCACTTCAATAATTCACTACCTAATGGGACGATACCATAGCCTTTCTCTATTTTCTGGACCCCTATAAATGAAACTAGCTAGTTCCATTAAGCTCAGAATGAACATAGACAGTTCTAATTAAGCCTCCAATGGCCACCATTAAAGATGAAGAAGAAAGCTACTGCTATGCCATGCAGCTTGTGACTTCTACTGTGTTATCCATGTCCATGCAATCAGCAGTTGAGCTTGGAGTTTTCGACATCATAGCCAAAGCGGGTCCTGGTGCGGGTCTCGCCTCGCCCCAGATTGCAGCTCAGATAGGCACCAAAAACGCCGAGGCGCCCATGATGTTGGATCGGATCCTCAGGCTCCTGGCCAGCCACTCTGTGCTCAATTGCACTGTGGTTAATGCTAATGATGGTCATCATGGTGATGGGCCTAATTTTCAGAGGGTTTACACTCTTGCTCCTGTGTCCAAGTATTTTGTGAAGACTGATGAAGATGGTGTTTCTTTGGGCGCCTTGATGGCTTTGATTCAAGACAAGGTCTTCATGGACAGCTGGTCTGTTTTCTCTTGTCAATTTTCTTTTCCTCGATTCTTTTCAAGAATTTTAATCTTAACTAGTATAACTAGAATACCCCATGCATACATATAGCATCTCCAACAGTGATACCCATCTTTTAAGTTAAAATATCTAAAAAAATGAGATTTAGGTAGCAATTTAGCAATTTCACTCCAACAACACTAGCTATTTAATAGTCACGTAAAAATTTTTGTCAAATAATACATTGACATGTAGAGAAAGAGAAGAGAAAAGAGGAGAGAGAAATATAGGTATTGGTTTAGCTATTTAGATTTTCTAGCTATATTTAGCTACTAGTTTAACAAAAGTTAAATTTAACTTTAGTTTAGGTATTCTGCGGAGCTGATTTTTTATGCAAAATAGCAATAATATTACTGAAATCTCAATTTAGCTACTCTGTTGGAGATGCTTAGCAGGAGTACTAGGGTGATTAAGATGAATATAGATTGTTTTATGTGTGCTTTTATAAATAATATTATAGATTAACTTCGACGTTGCATATAAATGGTAAGGTACAAGAAAAATTAAAAAGAACGATATTGTATAAGTTAATTGTTTTTGTTTTTTAAATGACTTTGGTGTATATTTTCTCATTAAATTTTACAATATTGTTGTTGTTTTAAACAGTAATATTATGTGACGCATGAGTTAAATAGAATCTGACCAAAAATTTGGAAAGGAAAAGTTGGATATATAATAAACATTTTCACAAAAAAAAAAAAAGTGGTACTAATGAGTTGGAAAAGTTGGAAATTGCTAGATAAGTAGATATGTTGTGGTACTAATGAGTGGAGTGGAGGAGGATCACTGCTCAATATCTCCATTTCTGTAAAAGTACAAGAAATAATTGAGCCCTCCTAGGAATCTAGCTAGGGCCATAAGACCCATAACTGAAGAAAGGACTATCATTTCTTCCTTCCACTCTTATAATTCCACAAGTCAAAGAAATAAAGAGTAATAGGGTTATTTAGATCGAATTGTGCATTTGATTTGAGTTTCTACTCTAACTTGGTACACATTGATATATATAGGTTCCAATTGAAAGGTGCAGTTGTTGAAGGAGGAATCCCATTTAACAGGGTCCATGGCATGCATGCCTTTGAGTATCCAGCTTTGGATCCCAGGTATAATCAAGTTTTCAACACAGCAATGTTCAACCACACCACTATTGTTATCAAGAAGATTCTTGATCTATACAAGGGTTTGGAGCACCTTAAGCAACTTGTTGATGTTGGGGGTAGCCATGGTGTGACTCTTAGCCTAATCACGTCTAGATATCCTCATATTAAGGGCATCAACTTTGACCTGCCTCATGTCATCAAAGATGCCCCTTCATACCCTGGTACAATTTTAATTTATTATACAGTAGTATACATTATTAGTCTATTTCTTAACAACTTAAGTTTTTCGCGTTAAGTAACCATCTTAATACAGTAACATCCCCGGCCTTCATTGTTTCATTGTAGAATGTCTTTTGCTCTAAACTGCGCATTCACATTCCTCACTCTTTTGTTGGATATAAAATGGGAGTTGATAACTTTTGTAGGAGTGGAACATGTTGGAGGAGACATGTTTGCAAGTGTTCCAAGTGGGGATGCCATTTTTATGAAGGTGATTTTTTCAATTTCTCAAGCATTATATTTTCATTTTCTGAACTTGTGAAGCTTTTGCATTTAGAATTAGTTTTGAGAAAGAATAGGCATCCAAATAATTTTGATGTTGCCATGTTTTGCTAATTGTAGTGGATACTTCATGACTGGAGTGATGAGCACTGCTTGAAGCTCCTGAAAAATTGTTACAATGCTATACCAGACAATGGAAAAGTAATTGTTTTAGAAGCACTTCTGCCAGTTGTGCCTGAGACTAGCCCTGCTGTGAAGAGCACCTCCCAAATTGATGTGCTTATGATGACTCAAGACCCGGGAGGGAAAGAGCGGAGCGAACAAGAATTCACAGCCTTGGCAACTGTTGCTGGGTTTCGCGGCATCAGATATGAATGTTTTGTCTGTAATTTTTGGGTTATGGAGTTCTTTAAGTAGATAGGCAAGCTTATAAGCTTCTATAGTCCTATGAATAAGAAAGATACTCAAGCCTCATCGAAGACCCGTTTTCAGCTCCTATTTGTGGATTCATTGTTTGCAAATGTTTCTCATCTCTAAGACAGCAAATGCACAATGAAAGAAAAGATCAAGTCATTGACTGATCAGAACTGCACATAATGTGCAGATTATTCTACTTAGTTTTACTTTATTTCTTTTCCATTCTGAAGTAACAGATCAGAAACGAAGGATGTTCAAATATAGTACTAGTTACATGTGTCTCGCAGACAAATTACACGACATTGATTTCACCGTGGTTAGGATAAGCTTAAGCAAAGAAAATGGAGGATGTTCAAATCTTCATGAACAATGCTGCAAGATATAAGCTTCAAAAACCGGCCACAAATACGTATTTCCAATTCATCTAAGCAGCATTACTTTTCTGGTTTGTTTTAGCTGCTCCCAATTATGTCTTTGTATGTGTCTTTAATCTTCTGTGTCAAAGCTTCCCTGAGATTTCATAACAATTCAGAAAAGATTATTAAGGACCGATTAGCTCATTTAAACTAACTATTTAAGTTCAAAGTATCAAATGACATTCACCTGTCTAGTTTGAAAACCAGGTTCTTGTATGCAAACCACTGCAAAGACAGATAGGAAATATAGGGGGGTAAGAAATAGGAAATTGTAGTCTTTTATCAAGTGGTTTATGCAACAAACACCATGATATTCTTGTATGATATACCCAACTGATCACACAGTTTTCTAGTACTGTATTGTTAAATATTGAAAAGTTTCTAAAAGAATGCAAAAGCAAATAAGAATCCCAGCACTTACCCCAGTGTAGCCAATGCCTACAATCTCAAGAACACCGGGAACTAAAGGAAGCCTATCAATTGCCTGTTAAACATACCAATCATGCGTAAATCAATCAGTAATTATAATCGAGTAGTGAGTTACTCAAATACATGGATGTAAGAACACAAGAACTATGAATTTAAAATTTGAAACCTATGATAAGCTAGCTAACACAAGATGCGTGTGCATAGGGAGAAAAACACACCGGAATCAACCCGGTAGATCCCCATAGTGCAACAACACCAGCTACTGCAAGTGAAGTCACTGCATACTTGTCTTCAACTTTTTCCCACTAGACAGACATAAAGTGAATTATTCTTGTTATATGATCTTCCTAAAATCCTTCGTACAAAAACAGATGATGGTACTAAACTAGTAATTGCTAAAAGGAATTTAAAGGCTTTCTGCTCCTTGAGCTGTCTTCACAATCTCTGGCAGCTCAGCTGTTGCAACTTCTGCAGGTGCCTCCCCAGTGGCCATGGCCATGACATTGCGAGCAATCTTGCGGCCTAAAAGCAGAAAATATCAATATATATTATATAGGTACAACATTTAAGGGAAATATTATTTTGTCCGACAATTTCGTATGGGGGAGTGCAAATGGCACTCCCCACTTTGCAAATGACACTCCCACTCAAGTTTTATATATTATCTTGTATGCAAATGTATTTTTGTTTCCTATAATGCCCCTTGCAGCCTTGTCTTCCTTCTCTCTCCTCCCATATAAAGTATCAAACGACCACTCTATCTGTGGACTCTCTCCTCTCTATCTATGGGCTGTCTCCTCTCTATCTACTGGGTTTTCTCAGATACCAACGCCGCTCGAATACCAACCTCGATTATCACCATAATTCCATTTTTCTGTGCTCGGAAGAAACCTGATTATCACCTTAATTCCATTTTCTGATTTTCCATCAAATTTTCTGTTTTTATCGATAAATTATTATGGGTTTTTGTAATTTTCGGTCGTTTATGATGATTTTGACAAGTAGGTTTCAACAAACCCGTACTGAATTTTTTTGTTTTGCAGGTTTGTGTCCTTTACTTTGTTCCATGTTTTTAATGGGTTCGTTGGAGCTTTTGGCCTCTTGAATTTTTGGAATTGAACCACCATCAAGTTTTCCTATCTTAGCTATGGATGAAGAGGCCCCATTGGATGCGTGGACCTTTTATCCCCCTTTTTGAAGAAGAGATTAATCTGACTATGCAACCAGATAGAGGATAGTGAGCTGAAGAAATCATTTTGACATTTTCAGTCATCTCTGTTTTTGTCTCACATTAGTAAATAAGAGTAGTGAATTTGAAATGCAAATGTATGACATTGAATATGGTGTTAAGAAGTTGATTATAATTAATTTTCGTGTGAAGATGATGTAATGTGGTTAATACCCATAATTTTTTTTGTTTTTTTTGAACTTTTTCTGGTTTTGAAGGTATTTGTTGGGAATGAATTATCTGAAAATAGCATTTTGACAGGAAAAAAGGAGAAAGAAATACAAATTCTGACAAATAAGCTAGCAAATTCTGAGCCGAGGCCAATTTTCTAAGCAGCAAAGGAGAAAGAAATACAGATTTTAGGAATAAAGCAATGAAAATGAAATAGATTTTTTTTTAAGGGAAAAATGACCTATCCAGCCAAAAAAAGAGAGGAAAAAATGACTTAAAAGAGTTGCCGTTTGATTTATATGGGGAGGAGAGAGAAGGAACGCAAGGCTGCCAGGGACATTATAGGAAACAAAAATACATTTGCATACAAGATAATATATAAAACTTGAGTGGGAGTGTCATTTGCAAAGTGAGGAGTGCCATTTTCACTCCCCGTATGGTATGCTAGACGGTCAATTAATTGGACCATTTTTTTTTTTTGGTCAACAATTAATTGGAAATGAACACTTCACATCATGAGATCTGATTGACTGATGAAAAGAAGAGAGGGAGGGAGGGAGAGAGAGAGAGAGAGAGAGAGAGAGAGAGAGAATGTTGGAGAAGATAGTTATGAGGTGGTCTTGGAGACAAAATTCCACACTCAACAATTACTAGCATTCCTTGCAGGTGTGACTTGTAAGCATATATTATACATCTCAATTTCGGCACTTCTTCCAGTTGAGCTAGAAATTCCAACTTGATGTGCTTATGATCGATGAATCAAACCGCATCAGATATGAATGTCTTGTCAGTAATGCAAATTGCAAGACCTTAACTATTTTTATCCAAAGTTTTATTTCGTTGCTTATTTATTCTGTTGGGAAAGAAGGCCGCCTTAATACAAGACTGATTAATAATTTAGTTATCTCACGATTTGATTTTTCCCACCTCTCATATGATTAAAATAAATAACAATAGATAAACAACGAGACACAAAATTTGATGAGATTCGGCAAATGTGACTACATCCCCGGATCGGAGCAGCAAGAGTACTTTCATCCACTTTGTAGAATAATGGGATTACAAAAAACAATCTAACTTTAGTGACTAAACTTCACTAAAGTGGTAACACACTCTCAATCTCTAACCGAGTGTAGCAACTATCTCTTGCTCACATATGATGGACTCCCCGGTTGCTTGGTTGCAATCTCATATTACTATAGGTATAGGCAATTGTCTTGATCACAATCTTTATGTACCATGCATCCATGGAAGCAAAGTCTAGGTTCCTCGTTTTATGCTTCAACGTTGGCCAGCATGCTTATTAATGCATGTTTCTCCATTTTTAAAGTTTAGTGCCGCTACCAAAAGAATTGTTTATAGTTGTAATGTTTAATTTCCTCATATTGTACCACACGGATTGCTCTCCTCCGATTAAAGAGGGACTGACCCATCCATCATATTCCTTCTACTATTCAGAAATTTTGATGCCTAACCATGTTTAGCTGGCCTTTTAGAAGTTTGCTCACAGAATATGCATTCAAATGATACCATTTTTTTTTATGGAAATATTGTAGGCTTGTAGCCTATGTAAATTAAGCCCTAAGATTTTGGATATATTCAAGCATGATCGATCGGATCAAGTTTTCTATTCGATCAGTATCTGTCACATCAATAAAATATTATATATATACTAGGATTGGCTATTGAACCACATGAAAATTTAGGTGAAAAATTAACTTGGTTTTTATTTTAAACTAACCAATTAATTTCTGAGTATCTTATCTTCTTCAATTTTCCCTTCTAAAATAACAGAAAGACTGTGCAAGCACATGAAACATGTCCTTTATGATGATAGACATGATACTGGTGTCGGTGGCATGTGTCCTCCCCTACAATTCCCCTGTGCCTGTGTTTCATACTTTCATGATTTCATCACTTCAATAATTCACTACCTAATTACCAAAAAAATAAGAAGAATCATTCACCAGTCGCCAGTCACCAGTCACCACTCAGCACCCATCACTTCTCATGTTATGTACTATTATAGTATTATATATGATAATCAGGGGTGCGTCTAGTTTGCACCACCACTTTATTGTACCTGGGGGTAAAATTTTTTTTTTGCCCTTTTTTGTTTGGTCTCTCCCTCTCTCTCCTCACTGTTGTCGGCCACCACTACGACCGCCACCACCGTCGGCGCCGCCGTCAACCACCTCCGATGGTCACCAAAATTTACCACTATGTACAACACAACGCAAGGAACAACTTTTATACTTGCGACGAAGTCCGATTCGAAGTGGAAAGGCACGAATTCGCCTTGGAAGCTCGCGGTGGCCGAAATTTCAAACCGACGATTCGCCGCCGTCCGGCAACGGATTGAGCCAAGACCGGTGGCATTGAACTCGCAATGACGAGGGCTTCAAAGCCCAGTAGGTAGCTTAGGCCGAATCGACCGGGATCGTGACCGGTAATGATGAACAGTTCGGTTAGTATTTCGGGATTTTCTCTCCTTGATTTCTCTTCCTACACTGAAATTCGATACTATAAGTGGGTATCGGATGGAAGAGCTCGAGGAGAGGAAGAAAATGGGACAAGTCTCATGTAATTTGGTAGCCGGAGGAGGGCGAAATCGCCGGCGACAGTGAGGAGAGAGAGGAGTCGCGACGGGAGAGAGAGAGGGAGAAAGAGAGACCAAAAAAAAAAGACTTAGGACAGAAATGTCAATTCACGGAGCCAATTAAAAAATTAAAAAATACATAATATAAAATGAACGGACCAGATTTTGCCACGTCATCAGGTACAATAAAGGTAAGGTGCAATCCAGAATTCCCCGATAATCAGACGCTTTTGATGAAATCAACTTTTGGGACCATACCATAGCCTTTCTCTATTTTATGTACCCCTATAAATGAAACTAGTTCCATTAAGCTCAGAATGAACATAGACAGTTCTAATTAAGCCTCCAATGGCCACCATTAAAGATGAAGAAGAAAGCTTCTGCTATGCCATGCAGCTTGTGACTTCTACTGTGTTATCCATGTCCATGCAATCAGCAGTTGAGCTTGGAGTTTTCGACATCATAGCCAAAGCGGGTCCTGGTGCGGGTCTCTCCTCGCCCGAGATTGCAGCTCAGATAGGCACCAACAACGCCGAGGCGCCCATGATGTTGGATCGGATCCTCAGGCTCCTGGCCAGCCACTCTGTGCTCAATTGCACTGTGGTTAATGCTAATGATGGTCATCATGGTGATGGGCCTAATTTTCAGAGGGTTTACACTCTTGCTCCTGTGTCCAAGTATTTTGTGAAGACTGATGAAGATGGTGTTTCTTTGGGCGCCTTGATGGCTTTGATTCAAGACAAGGTCTTCTTGGACAGCTGGTCTGTTTTCTCTTGTCAATTTTCTTTTCCACGATTCTTTTCAAGAATTTTAATCTTAACTAGTATAACTAGAATACCCCATGCATACATCTTAGCAGGCGTATTAGGGTGATTAAGATGAATATAGATTGTTTATGTGTGCTTTTATAAATAATAGTATAGATTAATTTCAACGTTGCATATAAATGGTAAGATACAAGAAAAAATAGAAAGATTGTTCAAGTTAATTGTCTTTTTTTTTTTTAAATGACTTTGGTATATATTTTCTCATTAAATTTTACAATATTGTTGTTGTTTTAAACAGTAACAGTAATGCCATGTGACGCATGGGTTAAATAGAATCTGACCAAAAAGTTAGAAAAGAAAACTTAGATATATAATAAACATTTTCACAAAAGAAAAATGAGTGGTACTAATGTGTTGGAAAAGTTGGAAATTGCTAGATAAGTAGATATGTTGTGGTACTAATGAGTGGAGTGGAGGAGGATTACTGCTCAATATCTTCATTTCTGTAAAAGTACAAGAAATAATTGAGCCCTTCTAGGAATCTAGCTATGGACATAAGACCCATAACCGAAGAAAGGACTATCATTTCTTCCTTCCACTCTTATAATTCCACAAGTCAAAGAAATAAAGAGTATTAGGGTTCTTTAGAATTGTGTATTTGATTTGAGTTTCTACTCTAACTTGGTACACATTGATATATAGGTTCCAATTGAAAGGTGCAGTTGTTGAAGGAGGAATCCCATTTAACAGGGTCCATGGCACACATGCCTTTGAGTATCCAGGTTTGGATCCCAGGTTTAATCAAGTTTTCAACACAGCAATGTTCAACCACACCACTATTGTTATCAAGAAGATTCTTGATCTATACAAGGGTTTTGAGCACCTTAAGCAACTTGTTGATGTTGGGGGTGGTCTTGGAGTGACTCTTAGCCTAATCACGTCTAGATATCCTCATATTAAGGGCATCAACTTTGACCTGCCTCATGTCATCAAAGATGCCCCTTCATACCCTGGTACAATTTTAATTTATTATACAGTAGTATACATTATTAGTCTATTTCTTAACAACTTAAGTTTTTCGCGTTAAGTAACCATCTTAACACAGTAACATCTCGGGCCTTCATTGTAGAATGTCCTTGGCTCTAAACTGCGCATTCACATTTCTCACTCTTTTGTTGGATATAAAATGGGAGTTGATAACTTTTGTAGGAGTGGAACATGTTGGAGGAGACATGTTTGCAAGTGTTCCAAGTGGGGATGCCATTTTTATGAAGGTGATTTTTTCAATTTCTCAAGCATTATATTTTCATTTTCTGAACTAGTGAAGCTTTTCCATTTAGAATTAGTTTTGAGAAAGAATAGGCATCCAAATAATTATGATGTTGCCATGTTTTGCTAATTGTAGTGGATACTTCATGACTGGAGTGATGAGCACTGCTTGAAGCTCCTGAAAAATTGTTACAATGCTATACCAGACAATGGAAAAGTAATTGTTGTAGAAGCACTTCTGCCAGTTGTGCCTGAGACTAGCACTGCTGTGAAGTGCACCTCCCAAATTGATGTGCTTATGATGACTCAAAACCCAGGAGGGAAAGAGCGGAGCGAACAAGAATTCATAGCCTTGGCAACTGCTGCTGGGTTTCGCGGCATCAGATATGAATGTTTTGTCTGTAATTTTTGGGTTATGGAGTTCTTTAAGTAGATAGGCAAGCTTATAAGCTTCTATAGTGCTATGAATAAGAAAGATACTCAAGCCTCATCGAAGACCCTTTTCAGCTCCTATTTGTGGATTCATTGTTTGCAAAAGATCAAGTCATTGGACTGATCAGAACTGCACATAATGTGCAGATTATTCTACTTAGTTTTACTTTATCTCTTTTCCATTCTGAAGTAACAGATCAGAAACGAAGGATGTTCAAATATAGTACTAGTTACATGTGTCTCGCAGACAAATTACACGACATTGATTTCACCGTGGTTAGGATAAGCTTAAGCAAAGAAAATGGAGGATGTTCAAATCTTCATGAACAATGCTGCAAGATATAAGCTTCAAAAACCGGCCACATATACGTATTTCCAATTCATCTAAGCAGCATTACTTTTCTGGTTTGTTTTAGCTGCTCCCAATTATGTCTTTGTATGTGTCTTTAATCTTCTGTGTCAAAGCTTCCCTGAGATTTCATAACAATTCAGAAAAGATTAAGGACCGATTGGCTCATTTAAACTAACTATTTTTGTTCAAAGTAGCAAATGACATTCACCTGTCTGGTTTGAAAACCAGGTTCTTGTATGCAAACCACTGCAAAGACAGATAGGAAATGTAGGGTGTAAGAAATAGGAAATTGCAGTCTTTTATCAAGTGGTTTATGCAACAAACACCATGATATTCTTGTATGATAGATATACCCAATTGATCATACAGTTTTCTTGTATTGTTAAATATTGAAAAGTTTCTAAAAGAATGCATGCAAAAGCAAATAAGAATCCCAGCACTTACTCCAGTGTAGCCAATGCCTACAATCTCAAGAACACCGGGAACTAAAGGAAGCCTATCAATTGCCTGTTAAACATACCAATCATGCGTAAATCAATCAGTAATTCGGTAATCGAGTAGTGAGTTACTCAAATACATGGATGTAAGAACACAAGAACTATGAATTTAAAATTTGAAACCTATGATAAGCTAGCTAACACAAGATGTGCATAGGGAGAAAAACACACCGAAATCAACCCGGTAGATCCCCATAGTGCAACAACACCAGCTACTGCAAGTGAAGACACTGCATACTTGTCTTCAACTTTTTCCCACTAGACAGACATAAAGTGAATTATTCTTGTTATATGATCTTCCTAAATTCCTTCATACAAAAACAGATGGTACTAAACTACTAATTGCTAAAAGGAATTTAAAGGCTTACTGCTTCTTGAGCTGTCTTCACAATCTCTGGCAGCTCAGTTGTTGCAACTTCTGCAGGTGCCTCCCCAGTGGCCATGGCCATGACATTGCGAGCAATCTTGCGGCCTAAAAGCGAAATATCAATATATATTATATAGGTACAACATTTAGGGAAATATTATTTTGTCCGACAATTTGGTATGCTAGACGGTCAATTGGACCATTATTATGGTGTCACAGTTTAACATGCCAAAAATTTGACAAGATAATGTTACTCATAATATTAAGTCTCTATATCTTTTTTTTTTTGGCTAATTAGTCTCTATATCTAAACAAGAAGTATATCACTTCACGTACAAGTACTAATAATATTGATCATAGGGAAAAGTATAAGTCGATCATCATATGAAATGCTCACAATAGGCAGTGGTCTTCCCTGCGCGGTTTTGAGACTGCACCGGCGGTGGAGGAAGCGTAGGGAGTGTCACACATTGCGGTGATGGTGCGCCTGAGTGGCGAGGAGCCTTGGTATCAAAAGGGGTGGAGGAGGAGGAGATGGTAAGTGTGGAGGAGGTGGAGGCCATGGCTTTACTGAATCCCCTACAGGTTAGTTAGGTCCTATGAGAGATTCTGAGGCAGTAGGATTATCAGTAACTTGATACAAATATGATAATGGGGTTCAATTTATCTCTGAGTTTTGTTTATTTTGGAGGGTTTGATAATTTGGAATGGAGATCTTGTTCTCTCAAGTTTTGAAGGTGGAGAACCACTCATTGCACTTTCATTTGGATAGGATAGGCATTTTGTGGTGTTTGATTTGGATAGAAAAGGGTCCAGGTTGGAACTCTGTTGTGATAAAAAATTATCTTCCTCCATTTCCAAAGGGCCAAATATTTCCTGAAATTACCTTCAGTAGGGTAGACCTGAGTGAAATAGTAGCAAAGTATATCAAATATTAATTAGCAAAATATCTCAAACATCTGCATCAGGCTAGCTATATATGGGTCTCAACTGAGTGAAATATCTTCCTGTACGTGCATTAGTGATAGGATGTTCAAGACCACCCAATATTCTTTTTTTGAATGAGAAAACTTCATCTGTCTAAAAAAAGTTTGAACCAGTGCAGAATAGGTCGGTCATTATGAACATGTTTGGCATGTACATTAGAGAAGAAGTTGGGCTGCTGTTGGGTTTGGATATTTTTGTGTGGGCTGGGCTGTAGACTACCTTATTCTTTGTTGAAGGCTATGAAGTCCTCTTTTTAATTTTCTTTAGGTGGAACCTAATCAAAATGTTTGGGTAAAAACCAGTCAAATTGTAAGCAACAAAACCTTTTGCTGCCTGACAATATATTTGAGCCCAACCTTACTATCCGGCAGTAGTTTTTCCCGCAAGGAAAGAAGAAAAGTGTATAGTGTAGTCTTTAAGGTATAATTGTTACTGCATAATCAATCTCATTGGTAATTCGTTTACATTTGAAACATGGAAACTTCCCCTAAACACCTTCTGCAACTAGACAAATCGACTCTTCACTGGTATGAGAGTAGTACTCTTGGTTTTCATGAAGAGGAACCTTTTCTTCCTGGTATTGAAACACCAATTAAGTTACAGATTGTGACCACAATCATCTTTGCCTCTCCTCTATAGTCTATAACATGGTTGGTCCCATATATATATATAGCTTGGTCTATTGTTCAATAATAATGTAGTGACTAGTGACTAGGCTACTCTTATTTGATCCAACATGCTAGTTCCCGAGTACATATCTAAACCATCATAGGAATGCCATCTATATATACATACACTGTATGGACTATATATGGACTATATATGGTCTAGTTGTGTATGCATGCCTCTCTGACCCTATGGTGAAAAGGTAAAAACCCAAACGAAGAAAAGGTGAAAATAATTGAAGGGAGATCGATGGTTTCGAGGTGAATAATTTTGCAGGTTAGAAAGGGATGGAGGGACAAAGCATTAGCCTGCTAGGAAAAAGGCTTTTCTTTATATCTCGATCGGATAGACCATGTAGAGTCAGCCCCTCACTCAGTCCCCACACATTGTGACTCGTATTTGTCTTCTTAGCCAACTTCATTCGAAAACTAACATGGCTTCCATGCATTACGCCACCACCTGTTTGGTAAAATGTCTCAAAGAGGCACTTCACGTTTCTTCCACTTTTGCATGTACCTCGCCCCATCACTACTACTAAACCATGCATGAGGTTGATGAGAGATTTGAGTCCCCATGTATATATGATTCCCTTCACCCACTCTTCCTTGCTTTAAAATGCCCGGACAGATGACTAGCTTGTAGTGATCATGATGAACTTAAACTAGCTAGCTAGCACCTCTAAACATTAACATGATGCAACTTCTAAGTTCTAACCGTAAAGGGATCGATGTAAATTTATTTTGGATTTAAGCCTTTAAGGTGTAAGTTCCGGTGGTTGCATGTATCCAAAGTTCCCTTTAAAAGTTTTCTAACAAGGCAAGAATGGGTAAAGTCAATCGCAAAACCAGGTGTTACTATGAGCGCATGATTGAACAGCTTATGAAATTGAGCATGACTAGATGTACTTTAATCTTTTTCTAACTTAAGTAATGACTCTTTATAGGTATTTCATCAACCTTGAAAGTGTCCCTAGAAAAGCTACGAAAATGGTTCTTAGCCCCTTATGCGTACTCATGTAATGAGGCTCATCGTGGTACGTACATTAATTGGGTTTTCAAATTTTTTAAATCAAATTTAGTGTATTTGTGTGAACTTTTAGACCAGTTTTAGTAGATTTGATAACGTGTCGTGTTTTGTCGTAGTCGTACTGTATTAATTAATTATTTTCATTTCCATGCAAAACTCTAATCTAATCTATTCGCTTATCGTTTTTTCAATCCATGCAAAACTCAAACCTAATTTGTTCGCTCATTCGGCTCTTAATTATCAAGGTTTTATGAGCGAGCATTCCTTACAACTTCATTGGCATCCTTGTCCGAAAGGACTCGATGGCAATTTGCAACAACGGAAAGGACCTAATTGCAAACGTTTGCTAATTACATGGACATTATTGTGAAAACTGAAATCATAGAACCCAAGATTATAAATTAATCTGCTCAGTCAAACTACATGCATGAACCCAAAACTGTAATCATATAAAAAGAAAACATATGAACCGAAAAAGAGAGGTTGAATAAGAAAACAAGGCCATGCATGTTTCAAGGTGAACGACACCAAAAGAGCCATAAGTTCTCACTAGGGACAGCATAGAAGCCGAAAGCTATAAACAGCAAGATTCCCAGGCCTTTTTTTTTCTTCATGCAACCGTACGTGCAATAAGAAAAGAATTACTGCTCTGTGTGCGTGTGTATAGCAGTAACGGAAGAGACACACACGTGCGCAGTCTGTCATGGCGTGATTGACTGGACAAACCCCTCCCTCTCTCACCCCTGACTTTGATTTTCCACTGTTGGTGTTGACTTGAGGAAAGCAAAGGCTAACGTCTCAGACCGGATCATCATCGACCTGAAATTCTGATAAATGACGAGTGTGACCACCGGTCAAAGCGTGGGTGCATTATATAATAAATGAAATGAAAACCTCTGATCCTCTCTGATTAATTTTCTGTTCTGATCTGATCTGGATGTACGTACGGTGGTGATCGATGCGAGGTGGTGGTCCACAGAAAAGCACGTACGTACGTACAGAGTCTCCGAGGAGATTTCTGGCAGACTCTGTTAAGATTTGGGTGCCCTACTACGATGTCGATGAGGGAATCAATCTCTTACCCAAATCCTATAGTAACACAATATTTATTTATTTTTGTACGTAACCCAGAAAATTTAGAATATAGAATTAGCATGATGATGACTTTGATAATCAAAGGGACATGCATGCATGTCAGCCTAATATTGACAAAAGTCACAAACCCTAGCTAATCCATGTTCAGACTCAACACAAACAAAGAGAAAGTGAACTGGGTTTTTGCTTTGGTATTTTTTGTTTAGATTATTGGGTTTTTTTTGTTTGTTTGGAAAAATAAAAATTGGGATTTAGGGCCAATTTATCAGAGGCAAAGGCATGCATGGAGTCAGAGAGAGGTTGGTTCTCTTTGGAATTTGTAGTGTTGATGAGAAGACTAGGTAGTGCATGGCTCTAGTAAATAGTACGTAGAGGGTCTATGTTTTCTTCTTTGGAAATTGAAGATTTTTGTAGTATCAGGAAGGAGTAGGAAGGCTTTTGTCTTTGAAAGGGAACAAAGCTAGCTAGATCAGCAATGATCGATATTGAAGCAGCTTTGGAATCTCTTACACAGACCAAGCCTAAGTTTCAAGATTCTCTAGCTAGCTCTTGCATGGGGTATCTAGGTTGATGGTTTGTTGAGTATATAATCACAAAGAAATTTTACTTACGTACGTTCTCTGCTTAATTAAACACTAAATATATAGTTTGCTAAACATAACATTTATACTGTTAATTTGAACAATCGATCCAACAAATGTTTAATGTTTATTTAAGTGTGTTATCTGAATAGGTAAATTTGGTGAAATAAAATGTCTAATGCATGCCGATTTTCATTAAGGATGGATGCAAAGACAAAGATGTTTGAGGAATTATCTGAGAAAAATTAACTAAGAACAATATGTATAGCTGCTACTAAAGAAAAGTAAAACTAGTATTATTCTGTGCTACTAATATATACCAACAAGAAAGAATTGTTTTGTGGGCTCTCTCACTAACTACATACATATATATATATATTAACAATCTTTTGAATAAAGGTCGACCCAAGGTTGTTTCTGATCGATAAATTACTATACATGAAGCCTGACTCGATATTGGAAAAGAAGCACAGAGATAAAACAAAGGAAGGAAGTGCTAATTACCAAAGTGATCGAATCAAACCCTTTTCCATATTGGCATGCAATGCAAAAAGGTATACCTAAACAGCTGACGGCGTTTACTTTGGTAACAGAACCAACCACATTGAGACTCTCAAAGTCCCCTAAACTATAGTGTAATCAAATGAATATGCTTAAGCTAATTAATGCTTAAGTATAGTCTGGAAATGCGAGATTTGTATTATAGTGTTGCTCCTGCTAAAACATTAGAGAATAGTGACTATACAACAATATAGAACAGAGGCTCTCTTTTCCAAATAAAACAGTCACTTACTCCCATTATCTCAGACAAATGTTCCTTTTTGGTCCATTACAAATTCAAAGCATAACCCACTTCGATAGATCCCTTTCAAAGATTAATTAGTGAAGTTCTTAGCTTTCTTATTCTTACAACTTGCACTATTTTTTTTCACCAACATGATCGAGTTACCAAAATGAACCAGTCAACCACTAGCTAGTGGCAACATTTTTACCTAAATCAGAACCAGTCATTGCATGATTCTGCAAATTGCAAATGTTTCCACACAGTTTCCACTTAAGTTTCTCATAGCTCTTGCTTTATACTCTTCAACACTTTTCTGGAGTTTATAATATTCTTTAATGATTTTTTTTATATTGATGTTATTTCTAAAATTACGTAATTTTAAACATTGATGCATTTAAGTGTTGATACATCATGTAACGAAACAAAAACTAGGGGATGATCCTACTTTTCGCCTTTCGTTTTGTACATACATGTTAAACCATCCTAATCTTCTATTCTTCTCCTTCATCCCAGCTATTCAGACTTTATTCTTCAATAAATCAGCTTAGTCCAGATACATTGTATAGCTTCTCCTCTCTTTTTTTTGGACAATAGATACATTGTATAGCTAACTCTTAATATGTAATTGATTAATTTCAGCTGTAGGTTTCAATTCTTAGCATAATTATTTCATTCTATGTACCTATTTAAATCCATCTCAAAGAGAAGAATATACACAGAAATTCATCAACTCTTTCATGGTATTAGATCGAGCTGGTTATTTTGGTTGATGACATTACTTGGAAATGGAGATTTTGAGGCTAGTTAATCATGTAACTTGAGCCAAAATGCCAACAGAATTTGAGGAAATGATTGGGCATTGACTTCAACTAAAAACAAAAGGGATGAGATGAGATGGGGGGGGGGGGATCGAGCTGGCTAGATAAGCAACATAGAGGCTCTATGATGAGTCTAGTTTTCAGAACAAGAAAGGCAAACATGTCATGGAGCTAGCATAGCTGCTACATGCAGCACTGCAGCAGCATTATCAGCCCCAAAACCAGATGATGTAGATTGGGACTGACCTTGAAGAAAAGCTGTGGAAAATGAAAAGAAATACAAATGAATAAGACGACTGAGCTGCTTTGCACATGGCATGGGGATATGTGATCCTGCCTTTGCTCACTTGCCCCCCCCCCCCCCCTCTCTCCAGTCTTCATCATCCTTATGACAATTTCTCAGGCCATTTTCAGGCAGCTGAATTATTAAAGTGGAGGGATATATATTTTCAGATTTATCTACCTCATTACCCCATTTGACTGTGCCTCTATCCCTTCAAAGTTCAACCCCATGCCTTTATCTCATTTCATCATGTCTTGAAAATACAATAATATTCTAACACAATATATACATGCATATACATATATATAATATATATGCACCATTTTAAGCCATTGTTTTGTGCGGAGGAGGGTGACATGCATGCGTAGACAACCTTATATGGGTTTTCTGCATTTGCTTTAATCACACCAATATGGCAATAACCAGGCTGAGTCTCTGTCATTGTTAAAGTACTACTGGCTTGAATTTTATCTTCAACGATAAATTCTTCAGTGTTGGTAAATCTTCAAAGTGCAAGAAAGTGGTAGGGATAGCTACCCTTTTTAAGCTAATGATATTTAATTCGAGGGTTGCAGAAAAATGGAGTTTTAATTAAATAATGAGGGGAACTATATAAATATACATTGTTGTAGTCCACCAGCTAGCACCAGGTGCAATACATGTGGGGGTGGTACCACTTCTTCTGAGCAACAATAGAAATAAATAACAGTGTGCATGAATGAGCTTCTTTGGCAATGAAAGGAACTGTAAGAATTTCTTTCACAAGCTTCCAGAAGGCACATGGGACTATGGGAGTGAGCCAAATTCAGCTGCACATAATGCCAATTTTGGTTCACATTTCAAGTCTCTGTAGCCGTAGATAGCTACCCCTTTCATCTCCTATCCTCTTGCCTACTTAACTAACACTAGCCCTTAAGTAGGATCCAAGAACAGTAAAAGAAATTGGGTTAATGTTATCATCCCCAGATTGACAGTAAATCCATGGGAGGATTAACAAAAATGTTGAGACCTACCTCAAAAAAGCCCCAAGAGACAGGAAAAAGTGTAGGGTTAAGGACATGCATAAAGCATATATAATGAATTAATGATGATGAAGCTCCTTCCAGACCCATAGTCCATAATCCATATATGGATTGCCCCAAAAGTCAAATGTGTAAAGAGAAGCATCCTTTGCAAGTTGTAATGATGAGAATCAGATATTCAACAAAATGAAAGAAGCCCTAAAACTCCACAACTTATAACCATGGTGATTAGTGCCTTGGTGGGTCCCTAAGCCCCATTTTTCTCCAAAAAGAAAAAAACTAAAGCAAACACAAAGTAACTTACACTTGCATTTGATCCTACTGAGACAGACACAATCTCCCATCCCCAAAAGAGTGAAAGATGACCACCACCTTACATTTTTCCTCTTGGATCTTTTGGCCACTCTCTTTTTTCCCCTACTCTATCTACTTATCTAGCTAAGAAATGAAAGTTAGCTGCTTTTTCTGGAGTGCCTTTGAGTCATTGAACCAATCAGCTGCCATTGATGAAGTTGAATATTTGATGTACTGCTCTAGCAATGTCATCTGCTGATCCTAAGTTACATCCCTCCTCAATCTGCATTACCAAGATTAAATGAACAAAACATTATATTAATACCCACAACTCCACAAGGCACACCTTTTCCAACAACAAATGAAAAAGAAACTTCATCAAGGACTAGGCTAGCTAGGGCCTAGAGGTCGTACATGCCTAGCTGTAGGGGTTGCTTGAGTTCCAAGTCAGAATGGTTTGACCAGAAAAAGACAAAGAGAGAAGACAGAATATTGGAAATAAATGATGATTAAAGAATTGGTATAATACCTTGAGATTGAAAGAGTAAAGAACCTTGTCTTCTGAAGAAGTAATGTTGAGGTGCAAAACTGTTAGCCTGAGATCTTCCAAAGCAACAAGGGCTCTCACCAACTGGCCAGGCCTCTTTTGACACTTGACCTTCAAGTTCACATGGGTTTGGATCACTGTGACATCTATGTCTGCAGCCTCAGACTTGTTTTGTGCTGTGACTCCATCATCCCCACATGTGTTTCCTTCTTCAAGAGACCCAATTTTGCATTGGGAGAGAGACATGAACATCCCATTTGAAGGCATTGCCATGGCTGATGACGAGGGTGAAGATGAGCTCAAAGGGTTGTTATTGTTATGGTCAACATTGCTGGTGAAGCCTTCGGCTCTTCTCATTCTCTTTTTGGCTTCAAGGGATTGAAGGTGCTGCTCCAATTCCTTCACAAAGTCTATTGCTCCCCCAACTATAGAAGCTTGGTCACCCTTTAAAATTAATTCAATAATGACACTTAATGCAAGCCAATTGATCGAATAACAAGAAGCTAAGTAGGAAGATTGATTTAAATTGATGAAAGTAGTTAATTATTATTACCCTTTGAATGTAGGAATTCGGCATGAGGGATCTGAGAACATTGAGATGGTCATTCATTTGGCGTCTGCGGTTGCGTTCAACAGTAATGTGGGTCATTCTCTGGCTCTCTACCTCCTCTTTATTCTTGGTCGGCCTTGTTCTCTTCCGCTTTCTTCTCTCTCGGGTCGCCGGAGAAGAAGCCGATTTGGTGAACTGGGTCTGGTTAGGACCCATTTCAGATGACTTGGGTTGTTGTTGTTCGAGTTCTTGGTTGCAATCTGAGCTCACACCACCGCCCTCAAGAGTACCAGAAACTGAAAGTGGGTTTTGGCGAAGGTCTTTTCCTGCAGATTTTGCAGGTGAATACAGCTGTTGTTGATTGTCATGAGTTACACAGCTCTCAAGTGCCTCAAGTGTTTGAATTTGGGTGTTTTCCATTTCAGGCCATGGTGGTGTAGTTTTGAGGTTCTGTAGTCTCAACAGCGCTTGAAAGCTTGGCTCTTTTTGAGTAAAATCAGAAGGGGGGAAGTCAATGCTTTGTAGCATCTGAAGAAATGGCATTCTGTCTGCCAAGCCTGAGAGGTATTGTGCTTCTATTTCTTCCTCAAATCTCAAGCCATCTGTGGTGGTGGTGGAGAATCCTTGCTCTAGGCACTGCAAATCCAAAAGGTCTCCAAAGAACTGTTGAAAAGGGCAAACAAGAAAAGCCAAAAGAAAAATGTCAATAAAGAAAGCAACTTTACTGGGTTTCACACCAAACCCTTTTAATTAAAAACTGACATGGATTGGGTGGGGGTTTCCAGTCTCAAGTTCTCAACTTTGATTATAGAATAAAAATTGGAATGAGAATATATATAATGTTAAAGAGTGCAGCAGATGCTATTGGCAAATCACACATTGCATTGAATTAATGCAATAGAAAGAAAGAAAGCATTATTGACAAGTAAATGCAGTCAATTTCTTGATTACAGGCTAGGGAAGGGATTCAACAAAGGAGACAGAGAAAAATAAAGGGCATGCACAAATTACTAATTAGGCAAAAAATAACACAAAACATACACAGGGATTAATGGGTCCTTGGAGCCTCTCCATTACTGAACAGCAAAGAGTATGGTGAAGTTGTGTTAAACAAATGGCTATCTTTCTCTATCTACCAACATTCCATAGTGAGATGCTAACACAACAAATGCAATAAATGTGAAATCCTCTCTCACACCCAACATGTAGAATTATATTCCTCTGTTTTCTGATGGGGAGTGATAGTCTTATATAGAACAATATTAAATGCTGGGGTGCTGCTGCAGCTTTGAAGAACTCATAGAGAGATATCAGAAAGAGGGGAGTACTTGAGAAAGAGGTTGGTGGTTGAAATGGGGGGGCCTCAGGGACAACAGAGAGAGAGAGAGAGAGAGGTGAATGAAGATGGGTTAAATCCCAGTCTGAAAATGGGAAATACTAAAAGGGATGTGTGGTAAGAAATGAAGGGTGGAAATTAATACTCTGGAAGTTGAATGAGAGTGAGGATATGGTAGATTTATACTTGAAACTGGGAGAGAGAGTTGGTGAGGACTTAGCAGAAGAGAGAGAGAGAGAGAGAGAGAGAGAGAGAGAGAGAGAGAGAGAAGGGGGCTAGGGTTGTCTGGTTTGCAAGGTCCCAAGCATTATTGGCGGTGGCAGTTTTGTCCAGCAGCGAGGACAGACAGTTGTGGGGACTCTCAGAGGACTCTTCTGAGTGCACACTGCACAGTAAAGAAAGAAAGAAAGAAGAGAGGAGAAAAACTTTGGAAAGTCCTTCTATGGACTCTGTGTCACCGTCTCATTCCCAATTTCCCACATGTCCATCAAGCCCTGCAAGTCCACGACCCAACCCAACCCAAATCTCAAATTTACCCATGGTTATTGTAATTATTTATTTTTTACTTTTTCTTATTCACTTATTTACTGCTCAAATTTAAATTACAAGTAATTACTAACAGAGCCATATACAAAGATAACATACCTTAGGGGGAGAAAGTGTCGATCATGTCCATAACCGGTTGAAGCTCTTGAGGGACGGACGACTTGTCTATTCGTTTCAGATCTCGAACTCTCGTTAGTTCATTTCGATTCTCATTCATTGATTCTTATCGATGATAGCTAGCTAGCAGTTAAATATGACTCCTTTTGTGTTTGATCTTGTTTGTGAGCATGTTTAGGCCTTGCTCTTAGCTCTGCTGGGTCTATTCTTCATTACATTTATTGAGAGACCAAGCGACTGGCTAGTCAACTTGCTCGTTGGATCCTCCGTGATTTCTCTCTATTGTTACCTATTTTGATGTCCGACCAAATATAATATGTGATTTTCTCCTTAAATATTGTACTTGATTTCTTCATATAATTGAACACCTGTCTTTTTTTTTCAGGAAAAAAAAAACAAACAAACAAGTGATAATTAACACACCTTATCAATAGTTCTGCCAAATTTTCGCCCCTTTTTTGTATGAAGTATAGTTACCAAATTGGAAATTCACAATTTTTGCTTAACACACATGTTCTGAAAATATATACAATGACCAAATTAGAAAATCACTGCACCAAACAAGAAAATAAGTATTCCAAATTATAAGAATTTGTTCTTGGTTTCAGATTTTGAATGTCACTGTCATGAGTGTCATCTCCACAACAAGAGCAATGAAAACTATCCATGTCAAGAGTGGCATCAAACCAAGCTAAGTTATAAAACTTTTACACCTCAAACAAATCTCATGCATTCCAAATATATATCATAAATTAAGCTTATTATCTACGAAAAAAATTTATAAGAAAATTAAGGATATATAACTAGGAAATGTCTGAAGAAGTCCTCACCGATTACCACTATATTGAGGAATGGTATGTCATCCTAGAGGGTCTAGCTAGGTAGCTCTCTGCTTGCAGCTACTTGTTACTCCCAGTGAGGATGAAAGCCTGTTCCAAATAATAAATCATTGGAATGAATTAAATAGAATTGTTTGTGAATAAACAATTTGAGATTATGACTAAATACACAAATTTAAGGTTAAAAAAAACCTATAAACGAAATCATAGAGAAATACGAAAATCTCTATGAAAAGTGAAGAACAAAACCTCCATTTAGAGAGGGAGAGGGATATAAATGATAGATTGGCGGATACTTCAAAGTTAACAAGGGCGAAATTGAAAACAAAAGTTTCTCTCATTCGTCGGCCGCTCCACATGGTAGGCATTATGTGTCATTGTTTCGATCTTATAGGTAAGTGGCTTAAGAGGTAATTAATTTGTTCAGAGTTTTTTCTTCTTAATGTCAAAAGGGGGAAATACTTTCCCTTGTGAAAATTATATTGTACTGCAACAACTTTCCTTACTATTGTGTAGTAACTTTTTCGATTTTTAATTTTCTAAACCCATAACATCACTTCCAATCAAGATAACAAATCATATTTACTTTCATACATTCCTACGTTTTTTAGGGTTGTGTCATGAGTCAAATAAAAAAGAACATGAACTAAAAAAATATCAAAAATATAAGAGATGAAACCTTTTTTTAGGGGGTAAAAAGAGTTTATTAATGTCAAAAAGGACGAGATTATTGATTCTATTATCTTAAAGTATTACATACACAAATAATCACTTAACTAAAAAACAACTTTAAGAAAGCCAACAATAGTTGTAGCCATTGCCTATAGTTGTATCATTTTCATTTTTCGGTGAATTGTAATATCTTTCCTTGTCACACCAACTTCTTTCAAGTTTCAACTTGGTTAACCGAAAAACAAAAAAACAAGACTATAGTTAAAAAACTTAAAATCCCTTTCACATCCAACCAAAGAATAAAGTAAAATCCATAATTGCTATTCCATTTCTCATTCTCAATAACAAAAATATTTTTGGCTTTTCTTGGGGCATTTACCCACTAGCTGTGGGTATGTTTGACAATAAATGTGTCGGGACGAAATTTTTTGTCTCCAATTGAAATACATGATGGGTGATGGGACTGAATCCCAGATTCAAAGCATTATTATCATATTCCCCCCATTTTAATCAAAAATTTTGAAGTCAATTCCCCTCTAAAAAGCATTGACATTTGACACCACACACTTCATGATTTCGATAAAGATACTCTGAAACTAACCTCCCATATTATGCCATTATTGTTTCTATATATCTTGTGGTATATAGTGATTGAGATATCTGTTAGTTCAGGCAATCAAGCCCTAATGTTTTCCAAGTTATACTGGGATTTCTGTCTTTACATTAAGGAAATGGCCCAATTACTCAGATATCTATGCCCCCTAAAACCTCAAATCATTCATTCACAATTCACATGCATGCATGGTTCTTTGGAAGTCGCTATATCATTACCTCTCTTTCAAGGCATACTACAGCCCCAAAAGTACTTGGCTAGCTAAATTGCTCAAAGTCCTAACAATATGATATGAAAGACCAATCATCTCTTATCGTTTTTGCTTTGGTTGCTTTCAGCACCACTCACACTGTCACCTGTTCTATAAGCAGCTTAGCATGTACTCTGTCCTACAACTCTATAAGGCAATTTCTCTCTTTTTTCTTATTTTAATTTGTTTCTGGGTAACAATCTTGGATGTGAATGGTTAACGTTGCTACCCAACTTGTTTGTACACTCACATTTGCACCCAAAAGTAATAGTACAGTTCCTTCAGAAACTCCCATTTTCATCAGCTATAAACTGATAAGTGGCAAGAAAGTATACACGTATGCCCATTCTTCTGTTTTCTTCGTATTCGGCTGGGAATCTATATTTGAACCAGTACACTAATTCTTGTTCGATGTGATATTTCACATGCATCCAGTACTTTGAATACCAAGCTTGCACCAGCTGCGAATTCACAAATGTTCTTTCCGGAGGGAAACGAAGAAGTCCGCAAATAAACTTGTTTTAGCTGTATGTCGAATTTATTTACTTTAGTCCTTTTGAGGCAATTTGTCGAACACTTGTTTTAGTTTCTTTGGCGACGTCTCTCACTTGCTCACCACCTTATTACTCATGTTTAAGTCTTTTTGAGAATTTTAGCAAACATTTTGCCACTATACCTTTAGGCGAGAAGTTTCTTGGCACTTAAATAATCTTGTTTTAGCTGTATGTCAAATTTCTTTACTTTAGTCCTTTTGAGGCAATTTTTCGAACAGTTGTTTTAGTTTCTTTGGCGACGTCTCTCACTTGCTCACCACCTTATTACTCATGTTTAAGTCTCTTTGAGAATTTCAAAGACAAGATCATGATCTCTCGCAATTAAACAAAGTTCTAATACAAAGTTTTGTGCACAGAGAGTGTTAATCTACCAAAATTCCAACTTGAAAACACCCAGTTCAATTCATATGATAAAGTTCTATCTCATCCAAGCCATTGCCTCTATTCTCCTCGCATATTATATTGTAGTGCATCTTTAGCCACACAACCAGAAGCATGCTCAGAGTCCTAAAAAGTTAGCAGCTAATTCAAAATGGTTTGTCTTCTTCAAAATGCCATTCCTGAGCAAAGAATTATAAAAATTTAAACTCATGGAGATGAGGCAGCATAATGTAAATATTAATACCGGCCAACAAAATTTGGCACCACCCATGTCAGTACTCAGACACTAGTAGTTCTATACTCCCCTGAAAATCCCAAAGATACTTGTAAGTAATTGATTGAAAACCTTATCCTCTATGACTACTTACAAGGTCAAGCTTCACTGCCGCATCAATTAATAATGTAGTATACTATATGTCTGCTTTCATATCTTGTTTGATAATTGATATATATATCTCAAAAATAATACTTCTTCCACAATTTTTATATATATACACAAATCTGTGGTACAAGAACAGATGGATAGAGGAGCCCAGCTAAGGGCATGTTTGGATGAGTTTCCAGAAACTGGCCGGTCACTTTATTACTCACTAGTCACTACTCTTAATTAAGAGTATCTGCGGTACAAGAATAGATGGATAGAGGAGCCCAGCTAAGGGCATGTTTGGCTGAGTTTCCAGAACTGGTCACTTTATTTATTACTCACTCCAATTAAGAGCCTGGCATTACTTGTATAACTATATGTATGCAAACCATTACAAATATCTGAAAAGCATAGGTTCTTGACAAAAAAAAAAGTTCACAAATTAGGTAAATAGGTCATGAACAGTAAGTACGTATGAAAACTAGCTCAAGGACAAGTGAAGTTCACAGGCTTTTCTACTAGTTGGGGATGACAAAAAAACATCTGTAACCATGTACCAAATCAATTGTACACCCTGAAGCAAACGTTACAGTACGTCTAGGTTGAATTAATGTGGAAGCCACACACCTTTCACATGCAAATTATCAAATGGCTTTCAATTTAGGTCTACATACATACACAATGCTCTTTCTTAATTTCATGTAGGCATACAAGTACTCTTTTTGGATAATTATCCATTTTGGTAACTAATTAATTAAGTTCAAGTTTTTGGTGAAGGTGATTGCTGCAATATGTAATCAATAAAAACGTTAACCTTCAGGTTCTATGATCATCTTAATGTGCAGATAACGGAGAAAGGTTGCATCGTATTTCGATCAATCAGCTAGCTACTAAACTGTTTTTCGATCTGTACCAGCTAGCTACTTCATCCCTAATGAAGAGAAACTGCTATTAAGATCTTGCGCATGGCTGCTGATCGATTGATCGAAATATGCAAATGATGGCAATGCCTGAGGATATTATGTCCCAGTTAACATACTATGAAGATGTTAACCTAGCTTGCTAAAATAAATTGGATTATGAGCTATTTCCTCAAAGAAATTGTCATGTACGTTTTTAACATGCTGCCTAATTCATCGCTTTAGTTTCTTCAATCCACCGTCCTTGGCAAAATTTAAGAGGCAGCAAGCTTGGCAAACACTTTCTGTGAATCAAACTTACGAAAAATTTCTTCCTCATATATAATTAGCAACTTCCAAAACCATCTCATTCTCTATTTCTATATAACAACTTATTCTCTTGGTAAAGGGAAATGAAAAATAAAACAACTTAATCTCAAACGAAAACCCACATCTTTATTCAAATTTTTCTAAACAGTTAGTCATTGTTATCCAAGTTCTATTCAATACTCATGAAGCCACATCAGTCCATATTTAGTTATTTACCAATAGTTGAAGACAATATTTCCACTGGTTGTTAAAGGAGAATTTTAACAAGCATGTTGATATTAGCGGCTCTAATGGCATTTACATGAATCACCAAAATGGAAGCAAAATTGATTCAGAAAATGGTTAATCTTGGTCGGTCCACGCAAAGGACTGGAAAACTCGGGGTGATGAACTTCCAGGAACGCAACTATAAGACCTCCAAGAAATAGTTGCAAAAATTAACACAGGATCAGGTTGGAAAAAAAGTTATCTTTAATTGAGTTTTTAGGGTTCCCAGGAGGGTTTATTGGAGCTTAGCCACCACTGTTGTAATTAATTAAGCAATTAATGCAAGTATTTAGACAAAGTCATAAGGTTTAAGGTTGAGAATAGTGACTCAAATAATGACGACGTCCTATGTAGAGCCTATATAATTAAAGAGGCTTAGTTTATTGGGTCGAGTGTAAGAGTTTGCCAGTGAATGAGAAGAGCATCTATCCTGTTCTATATTGTTGTCTTGTGTATATGTGAGCTCGAGTGTAGAGAGTATTCTTCATTAATCCAAACAAACTGGTATCACAGAAATCAAGTTGGGTGAAGAATAAAACAATGGCGAATCAGTTTGCCTCAACTCACCAAGGAGAACTATGAGAAAGAGTGGAAACGTACAACAAATCAACTCAAAATATTTCGACCATTGGTCAATTACTAATTACCGAGAAAGAGAACACTGTTGTGCTTAACGAACTGCTTTCACAAGCTAAATTAAAACCACCTAAAACACCAAGTCAACGTGGGCAGTACATTGAAAGTAGAACAAAATTGCAAGACATTAAAATCTTGATCTTATGCCATTCAGACTTTAGGCCAAATAATATTACAATGTCATGCAAATTGTTACATACCAACCAAATAAGCAATGCATATTGCCATCATGCAATTACTCACTTCTTCAATATATTTGCTGACTGAGAGAAAACCGATTACCTCCTCATATGTTTGTGACAGTAAGAATCAAGGTGGCTGCAAACCGAAACATCTACGGACTCTACATCTCTAACCAAAATATAAACTACTTGGCACCAATAAAATGCTTCTTTGGTAAAAGATGTCAGCAAAGTGCTGCCTCTAGCATCAATGCTGATGTTAAAAATCTGGACCCTTTTCTAAGAAGAGTATATATGCAGCCATATGATCAATCAAAACCTTCATCCCCCTGTCCTGATTGTAACCTTCAATGAGCTCGCTAACGCTCAACCTGTATAGTCACATGGCTAATGTTGTACTCCCTTCTGATGTAATCAATCACTTTGTCCAGCACCATGTCTGCATTTGCTTCTGGTCTGATTTTCACATGGCAAGCCAGCAGGACTTTGCCAACTGTGATCGCCCATATATGCAGCTCATGGATTTCCACCACTTCGTCCATCTCCAGCAGGCCCTTCTCGAGTTTCGTTGCATCGATTTCTCTTGGTGTGCTCTCCATCAGTACATCAAGTATGTTCCTCATCATCCTGATAGTTGTCCCCAAAACAATAACAGAAAATATCAGGGTGCAAATCAAATCAACTATCTTCCATTCCGGCTTGTACCATATGATAGCCCCACCAATCATTACACCGATACTTTGAACTGAATCCCCAAGAACATGAAGATAGGCTCCCTGCACGTTTATGTTCCGTTGCTTCTTTTGTTCATCCCCACCTTTTGGTTTATCCAAGAGTGGCACATGAGATTGATCTTCATCAGCATTATGGTGTTTATGATCATCATGAGTGTGATGATGTTCATCATGTGAGTGTTCCTCATGATCATGATGGTGCTCGTCATTTGAGTGTTCCTGATCATGATGATGATGATGAGTAGAAATTGTCATTCCGTGGCTGTGATGATCATGATCGTCATGTCCATGACCATGGCCATGGCCATGATCATGGCCCAACAGTACAGCCATGCCAATATTAACCACTAGACCAAATGCGGCAACAAGAAACATTAGAAAACCATTCACCTCAGATGTGTTATTAATCATTCTAACAATGGCTTCATACACCAATATCCCAGCAAGCAGCCATATGAGTTGGATGGAAACCAGAGCACCAAGAATCTCAATCCTGAAAAATCCATAAGACTGACGGGGAGTGGCCTCCCAGCCAGCAGCCCACAAGGAGAACAAGGAGATGGCAAAGGCTGCAACATCCGAGAGCAAATGTGCTGCATCAGTCAATATTGCTAAGCTATTGGCTTCAATGCCACCAAACACTTCGACACCCATGAAGAGAACACAAAGTACCACTGCTATCAAGAGCTTGCGCATGGCAGTTGATCGTTCTTTGGAATCTTTAGAATTGGGTCCAACATCTGAGAGCCCACATGGTGCTTCCCCACATATCTTACTCCCACCAACACTCCTCTCTTCATCAGGAACATCTCCATGGATCTCAATAATCTGGGAATGGTGAGTATTCTGTCCTTCCATCTGAAAATTCACAAAAATATCCTAGTAAGTATGAAGTTAATGAATTGATGTGCTGAAAATATGCAAAATAGCATAAAAATGCTGTAAAATTGGACAAACAAATCTATACCACCATAACTAATCTTCCTGTCATTAGACAACATAAAATGTGTATTATCTATTACACTTACATCATAAGCTAGAGCAGGAAAAGTTCAATATTAGTATGATACAGAAGACGATCTCAATTAACTTATAATAGCTTTGTAAGCATGTTAAAGCACATTAGGGAGAACATAGTACAGTGTATACTTAAATTTATTAACAATAACTGCAATGCCTGCAACGTTATATCCCCGTTAAAATATAAAAATATTTTAAGGATGTTAAACTTACTCGAAGCAATTGAATTATGACAGTCCTGAAAGAATGTAGTTTTGATAATCCATGGTGTTTTCTCAAAGGAAGCCACATGTTATCCATATTTTAGTATTTTACCAAATTATTCTGGAAGGGAAAGGAGAAGACTGAGCTAGGCTCAAGCGGGAAGGGAATGGGGCAGTGGAATTAGGCCGAGCATTGAGCTCAAAACCAAAAGAAGAATTTATGAGACAGAGAAGGATCTCTGATCTGATACCATGAAGAAGTTGGTGAATTTCAGTGTGCATCTTCTCATCAGAGAGGGATTTAAATAGGTACAGAGTATGAGCAAAAATGCTAAGAAATTGAATTTATAGCTAAACTTAAGAAAATTACATATTAACAGCTAGCTATACATTGAGCCTAATGGTAGTTATTTGTTATGAACTACTGATTTTAGTCAATCTTAAAAGTCGCCCTAATGGCAGTTATGAGTCACCGAAAATTTGAAGAGAAATTTGGAACAGCTTCAACTTTTGGTTCAGAGAACAAAAAGGTGAATTAAGTATTGGGAAATCCTCTTTAAGAGGGATAGCATCAACCATAGCAAAAGGACTGGCAAACTCAGGCCTATAAACTTCCATGAGTGCAATAGCTTAACCAACAAATATAACACCTCCAAGAAATGGATGCAAACAGACTGACACAAAGGATCAAACTTGAAAAGTATCTCGAATGTCTGAGGTTGCCTGCGAAAAAATTCAACTACTTTGTGCTGAATTGAACCCAAATACAAGGCAGTTGATCTGTTTTACTGATCAAATTGAAAAAGTTGTCACAGATAAAGTACAAGCAGGAAATAGTTTATATACAGCAATCAGACAAATGAGCAACATCAAAGCACAATGGAAATCACAAACCAGAAGACATAATGAATGCTACAATTTCAAGAGAGCACAGGGTATAAGAAAAAACACAATACTCTACAAGTTATCAGTGATGTAAAACCTAGCAAACAATGAATTCATTGCAAACATAACATCCTCTATATCCCCCAAAAGGAGTAGCAAATACAAGCAATTCGATCAGTGCATTAACACAAGCCTAATGAGTTCTCAATCATAAAAATATACCCACAAACATCAGATTAAGGGAGTTCATCACTAAAATTAAGAGATGAGTATGAAATAATCTACCTCTATGGTACTTCTGGCATACAAAAAGTTGGGTCTTCCTCTCTGAGTTTTAAGTTATGGTACTGAGGCTGATACTGAAACTTTTGGCCCTTTTAGGCTTTATCAATTTTCATTGGCCTCTTGGTACTTTCCTCGAACACTTTAAAAACGACACCACTGCCCTACATGACTTGACAGTTTTAGCCTCACCAGATATTCAAAGCTTAAACCAAACTCAGCTGGAAGCTACAGTCAACCCTGTATTAGTGGTAGAGGTGCTCACGTGAGTCTCATGGTAAAGTTTATCCACTCTGTTAGTGGCACACATAAGAGCAAGTCCAGCGCAAGCTTCTTGCCTGGTTGCCATGTCATCCTAGCCCCAAAACTGCATAAAGTCTCTTCCAACGGTGGAAAGAAGACTGGGCAAGAGGTGACCTGGGGCAGCTGCTCGGTCTCTTTGTGCCTTGGCTGAAGACCAGTTGCCAGCATGGCAACACCTACAACTTGCGGCATGTGCTGCCCTCAAAGCCTCCAAGATTGGATCTCCAAGCCTCCCAGCACTGCCATCCATTGGATTTATAATGTTTTTTTTTTTGGACTGATGGATTTATAATGTTATTTCCAAAAATGTTGTTGGAGAGGAGTTTCTCTCCTTAAATAGTTAATATGCTTTCATTATAAATTTCCACTAGAAAAAAAAATATTTTTTTTACTAATTTTTCATCAACATAATTAGTAGTTATTTTTTTTCGAATATTGTTATTTATCATGCATAATATCTTTTAAAAAATAACAATGAATTAAATGATTGAAAAAGAGCAAAAATATTTTTCGTGATCCTGACCCTGACCTAACGAGTGGAAGCAACCATGAAAAAGTAGATGAACAGTATCTGACCCAGTGCCCCAGTAACCCTGACCTTGACCCAGTATCTAACCATAGATACATCCCAATTCATATTACAATATTGTATGTATTTCTTGATGAAATTCATAGGATATTACTTGAAATAGGCATTCCTGGATTTAAGTAGCTTTGTCTTGTTGAGGAATGCTAACCTCAAAGCGTTTGACTCAGCCACACCCAGCTCAGTGTCAGCTTCTGAAATTTTTTTAATATTAATGATAGTTGTGATCAAAGTAGTTGTATGAGGTAATGAAGTATAGCCTGTCCCAGTTCCCACATACCTGGTTATGGCCGGCCTTAATTCTAATCATTGGCAAATAATTACTCAATGTCAATGAGATGGGAATATGAAGCATCACTGATCACTATACACTATACTATGTTCCAAATTATGAAAATATTATTTATGTATGAAAAGCCCAAATTAAAAATCGGTTGGTCGTTTGATTATCATCATTTTTTGTACTTTTTTTATGCGATATGATGTGTATCTATTTGTGGCATGTTTAGTTTTTTGTAGGAATGATTTTTGCAAAGAAACCTAAAGGATTGGCAATTTTTCCATATTGAACTGTATTGGAAAGTTACAACGTAAAGGGATAAACATTTTTCTTCAAAGCTAATTAATGTCAACCCTTAAATTGACATGCATTAATGTTTAGATTGATATGATTACAACTGAGAAACATTGTAATCCATTTAGATTGATATAATTGCAAGCAGTACGCCATATTTTGGCTGCTGATTTCCACATTATACATAACCCAAATGACAGAGAAATTAAGTTGGTTAGAGCACCCATTACCAAAAATTAAGGTCATAGGTTCAGGTTCAAGTCACCATGAGGGTAGAAGTGAAATCTTTTGATCATTTTAAAAAAGAGAAAAAAAAAAGTTGGTACATTACTTCCTACGAATTCTCAAACAAAAATCATATAAAACATTAAAACCAACCGTTTTAACGAACAAATATAAATTAGCTAGATCCAACTCATTTTGAAGCCTTCTTTTTTTTCTCCTCACACATGGCACAGATCATAAAACCCCATTTAGGGTTTCACCCAAAGTTCTAAACTCTCATGAGTAAGATTAACCAATTCTCAACCAATACAAGTTTTGATCTGCTGGGTTCTGTTGATCTCTTAATTAATTGTGAGTAATCTAATGAGTAAGCTTCGATCTTCAACCCATAAAGTATGCAGAGTACGTTGAGTAAGATACAAATGGCATGGGTTTTATTACAAATACCTACGTACTTAAAAGTTCTTGAATTTTTGAAGAAAAAGAATGCCAAAAAGGAGGAGTACTGTGATATTTATCCGGAAGAGAATCGCATCAATTCTGTGGTGACTGGAAACAAAAACTAACAGACATTAGCAAAGGACGGGATTTCGATCGATAGACAGGGACAGAATGGATGATGACTGAAAAATGAGCTTATATTCTGCGTAGTACCAACTACTAGTCAAATACTGGAAAAGAGTCATTCTCATTTTGGTTACTAATATAAAGAAATCGGAATAGAATGACTGAAAAATGAGCTTATATGCCACTTTACACCCCAAATTTGGGTGCAAATTTACATACCAGTATACAACTGTTTCTCAAAAATGTCATCTTATTTTTTTTTATTAACTATCAATTTTCACCCTTTTCATCAAATTTATTTTTATTTGATTTTTTGTCGTCTGCCAATCAAGATATATTCGCTATACTAGATTACAGGGGCCATTTCAAAATTATATATGTATGTATTTGTATATAAAAGAAATATGTGATATTGTAAAATAAATATTTGAAATCGATACAACAGGTGTTCCCTGGGAGAGTCTAATGTCCACCTCGCTGGATGTTCACTGTCAGCGTGCCTAGCACGTGGCCGTTAGAAGTAAGGATGTCGTCAGTCCGCGACATTTGGCATACCCTCAGACCCGCCGTGACCAGTTTGACCCGACTCGGATCCATCTTCTCCGTCCGGCCCCCTTATGAGACGAAACCACCACGGTTGGCTTCGCCTCAAAACCCTCTTCCTCTCTATTGTGGTCTCTTTCATCAATTCTCAACCACGACCGAGACCCGTTTGACCCGACCCGGACCCATTTCCTCCGTCCGGCCTCCTTCTGCAACGAAACCACCATGGTTGGCTTCGCCTCAACACCTACTTCCTCTCTATTGTGATCTTTTTCATCGATTTTCAACCAGAGTTGCGGATCGGAGCCCGCAAATTTCGAGTAGAGATCTTGATTGCGATAACAAAGCCACTCCCTACTCCATTGAGAAAGCATCCTGAGTTAGAGATCTTGATGATGATGAAAGAACAAACACCGTGGAGTGTATGTTGAGCACAAAAAACACACGACCTGGTACATTCACAGATCTCTCAAAAGTCAAAACCCAACCATGGACGTTGACTGGCAAAACAAGTAAGCACTAACTAATGGAGTACGTTGATTTGCTTGAAATGGACGGCTTAGATCGCATGATACATATTAAAAATATTCAGCACGTGAGTACCACGCCTTTGGTGGACTGCAGGTGCTGGTGGACACAAGAATTTTCCGTGTTCCCTCGCATAATTGTATGAATAAGACTTCCTACCTAACAAATTTCATGCAGATAAGAAGTCAGAAGGGATAGAACAAAAATTGTGAGCATTATCTTTCCACCTTGAGTTTTCTTTAGCCAACTTGAATTAGGTGCTCCTCAATATATATAAACAAGTCTGTATCCAAACAAATTCATTCCTACCATTCTCATTGTTTAAATTTTTCCATTTTCTTTCATATTTGACTCCTTTTATGATTTTTTTAAAAATACTTCCCTTTACTAGTATTTTGTTTATATCCTTGTGATTAAATCAATTAACTTTAATTTCCTTCAATATCCTAGACCCTTTAGCAAATTGATTCACGAGCTGCCATATATATGTCAACATTAATTAAGTAGCTATATATATACTTATATGAATCTGATACCTTAAGCTGCATGCACTACTAGACATTGAGAATCAAGCTAGCTAGCATATATATATATATATATATATATATATATATATAAAGAGTGGCCCGGATAGAGATGCGATGCCCATTACTACTGCTATGGCAGTTTCTTATGGCACAAGCCTTCTGAGAATCATGATCGAGAACATGTATTTCAAGCTTTCAATTACAATTCATAATCGTAATCGCATGAATTTCTTGTCCATTGTGAACGTACTAGTCTTGTAGTTTAGGAAATTCACATGAACCTTGTATGCAATCGATTACCAATATCATGTTTTGCTCATGTCAGTTACTATAATACAATGTACATGCGTAAGACTCATACCAAACACGATTATAAGTAATTACGTTTCTTTATCATGGTTTAGGTTTCTTAAATATAGAATTATAGATAAAGATTTGGAAAATACTCTCATCCAAACTCATCCAATTTTTGCTCATTACACATTATATTTTCATAATCTAACCATTCATCTTTTAAATCACACTCTAAAGATCATCTATGTAAAAATTTAATCAAATTGGAGATTGTTTGATCATCCAACTATATCAAACAAATGAACGGTTGTAATGAGAATGTTAATTTCACCGAAACCGTTCATTTGTTTGATATAATTGGATGATCAAACAATCTTCAATTTGATTAAATTTTTGAATATATGATTTTTAGAGGATAATTTAAAAGATGAATGGTTAAATTATGAAAATACGAAGCCAAATATACGCAAAAATAGATAGTTTGGACGGGCTCATCCAAACTCATTTGGATAAGAGTATTTTCCTAAAAATTTTGATTAATTAACTCTCAATTTCACTCCTTCTTGGTCTTTTTTGTCATGCCCAAGAAGTAAAAATAACAAGTAACCGCTAGCCAGCTAGTAAATAAATAGTATGCGGTGTCAAACTACAAATGTCATGCCCACAACACCAAAGACATGCCACCTCCATTGTCATGAACATCACTTGTATTGCCATCTGTCATTTTGCCACCTCTTCATCTCCATCATCATCATCACCACTTCGATCACAATTCTGATCAAATTGGGAAAACAAATCAAAGAAACTTGATCCCTCGTGCATGGCACTTGTATGAACTAAAAATGAAGAGGAAGAACAAGAACAGTAAACTCGATCTTCTTCATGCTCAAATGATCATTACTAATTCTTACATGCAGATTCAAATACATGGCAAATTAAACGAAGGAAAATTTAATGAAACAAAAGAAGTAACACAACTGAAACAACCTAGCTAAAAGGCTAGCTATAACAATGTAGTGGATCATATATCAACTTTACAAGCAGTAGGAGAACCCAGCAATGGAACTTGACCCACAAACCCTTTCTTCAACCCAACCAGAACATCACACTTGACATAGATCCCATAATGTCCGGTCTTTATCCGCATCCCTTCCACCTTCCACCTCAGCCTCCCCACCACCACCACCCTCAGACTCACCACCCCGTACGCCTGGTCCATCACCAGCCCGTTCACCGCCTCCGCCGACACCGGCACCGCCGCGCCTCCCAGCACCGGTGACACAGCCACGCTGCTGTGCCGCCCGTGCACAAGCGGCGGCAGCGTCACCTGCGGGGTGATGGCCTGGTTGCGGTAGGCCACGAAAGCCCGGAGGCGGTCATAGCGGATGGAGAGCCTCCGGTTGGGGTTGCGGGTGACGATGGTGAACTGCATGGTGGTGGAGATTTGGGACGGAGGGGAAGTGGCGTTGAGGGAGTAGAGTGCGGCCGCGGCGACTGTGAACTGCGGCTTGTGGGGGCGGTAGACGAGCCAGAGGGTGAGGGCGGTGGCGCCAAGGATGAGGAGGAGGATGGTGAGACAAGTGCAGAGGGCTCTGTAGGGGTTGCTGGTTTGGTAGTAAGGTGCCATGTTTTTCTGGCATTTTCGGTCCGGATTCATTTTGTGTGGACAAGGGTGGTGGTTGGTTTGTTCTTGTGGTTGTGGTTGTGGTGGTGGTGGTGGTGATTCTGGAGGAAGGTGGTGGTGTTGCTCTTCTGCCATGAAATTGAGGAGTAGTGAGGGTTGATATAGAGAGAGTGAGAGAGGACAAAAGAGGTTAGAGGATGGGGAAAAAGGTGGGGTTAAGGAAGAAGAAGAATCATGTGAGACAATTGAAAGGAAAAAGGAAGGGTGAGTTTTGCTTTGTGAACTATTCTCATGTTTTTTCTCATTTAATACCAAATCCAAGTTATAGTGAGCACCAGAGCAGTTGTGTTCTTATCAAAATTACCAAAAGTTACCCTTCTTTTGAGAAATGACAGTTTTCTGAAATTCAAGTATGGATAAAACACTATACGCTGATTTCTTGTGTTTTCATCCTCAATCTTCTTTTTCTTTCTTTTGCAAATTTCTTCACTTTTTCTCTACTGTTGGTGTCGATCCTGGTTGGTTAGTAGAGTTGCTTTGTGGCTAAGCATTGCATTCGTTTAATTAAGCACCCAAGTAAAAAGCCAGAGACTTCAAAAGGCCGCCCAACCCTACCACTGCTTATGCATGCCCCTTTATTCTTTTAGAACGGTCCTAGCTTTTACAATTTATTCCCTTGTTTCTTTTCCTTCTAATGTGATACTCTTCACTTGTTGATCTTCTACGTACTGAGCAATTTGTGAAGGGCTACTAAAAAACATGAGCTAAGTGGCTATCTTATTGTGATCAAGAACAACCCCAAATGAACAATAGTTGAGGGGCTTTTGTTAATACACACATGCACAAGCGCTATATGTTGACCATCTCAAATGGAAAATGTATTGGAGAAGAGGTTGAAGAAGGGAAGCTTCTCCAACTCTCTAGAGAAAAGCTAGCTAGCTTAGGCTTAAGCATAAGCAGAAGCTTACGTACTGCTTCTTTATCCACACAAGGATACGTCCATATTGCTGAAGCAACTGTATCTGCATGAAAAAGTAGGTGGCTCTGTTTTGCCTTTAACACTTGCTTGGCCATTGTTGGCTTATGCTTTGTCAGATCCCAACCTTTACACACAAGTGTCTCCATGCTACATAAAAGCAAATGTTGACCTTTGCCATTTCTTTATGGCCAAAAACAAACCAGTAAAATATCCCTCACGAAAAATCCAAATCCAAATCCAAATCCAAATCCATGTCCCAGTTAATAAGCTGTAGCAACCTATTCAAGCAAATCAATATACCATCAAACTTTCCAGACTACAATCACTCATCTAAATACATAGAGAACTCAATTGTGTAGTAGAGGTGATGCTGATACTTTTCTCAGCTAACACTACCTACATAATTACAACGCTACCTCTTTCCTAAAAGCAAAACTAGTGTCAAAAGGACTCAAAACCAATAGCAATGCCAAAGACACGTGCAACTGTCTTCATCACTCGCTATAACTGTCATTCTATTCTTCTTTACAAAAGCTTCAAGATTACAAAGAATCCTTCATCACAGTACCTAAGATGAAGACATTCATAGGAGGATGCAAGAACTCGGAATCATGAACCAACAGCATTGGCAGTTGGAGAATCAGTATGAGCTCTATGCACAAACTGACCTTTCACCCTTGGCCGCTTCTCTGCCAGTATTTTCCGGCTTTGGTATCGAACCTATATAAAGATTATAGTGAAAAGTGAGAAACACATTATGATATATGTGTTATTGTGTTTGATTTGGTATTAGCAGGTTCAAAAATGAGGTGTCTAGTTTTCTTTTACACCTGAACTTTTTCTTTTACATGGGTACATGAGCATCAATGTGTGTGCATACAACTCAAATACCATCTTCAAGGTTGTGCATTCAACCTCAAATAACCGTAGCAGCGTCACCAATGATTACAAAGATTAAAGAAGATGATGATAATACCTTCTTCTCAAAGCATCTATCTTTTCGCTTCAGTCGAAACTTGGTCAGAGCTGCTTCCCTTTGGCTGGAACGAAGAGAATCCACTCCTCCAAATCCCTCACGAACAAAGCGACCACTGTCATTCAAACTCTCAGAAGCTGTGGCCATCTCACCTGCCACAGCCAAACTGGCACTTCCGTCATTGCTACTGCAAATGCTTCCATATGCGCCGCCACTAATATGATTATCAACAGTACCATTGCCTAAACTACTACAAGTACTCTGACAAGCAGCAGGAGAGCCAGGTCTCAAATGCTCCACACTGTCCAGTCTGTTCTGCTCATGCACGGTTTGGTCAATAGACTTATCGGCAGTTTTATCAGATTGGTCATAACCTTGTTCTGAGTAGTGAAAGGGAGATTGTGCGCTCTGGCAAACTGACTTGGTACTGAACATAGGAGTTAAACCTGATTGTCCAAGAAACAAGGATGGGAAACAATGACTGTATCCAGCACACATATTATCAGACCTTACAGTAGTGACAGGAAGCACCCCGAGTTGAGGGCCTTGGAAAGATAAATCAGCTTGCTCAGTTTGACTGGCAACCAAGGTAGCCATATTTTCTTGGCCATCATGGGAATTGCTTGCACCCTCCGATTTCGAACTGGGAAGTGTCGAGAAAAGGGGTTGTAGTGCCTTGCTAGTATTGTACCTGCATATAAGAAAGAAGTTTGGAATATCAGAAAACCGAGCAATATAACCAACTAGTTTGCATTCACAGTTTTAACAAGTTACAAGTTATTCAGTTTTTGTTTCTATCTAAGGGAGGGTCATAGAAAGAAATGTGTAACTATTGCCACTCTAAGAAAACCAAAAACATGCTTTAAAAATGTGACATAGCTCAAGTTCAACATTGGACAGGAACCAAAATACTCACCGTGAAAAGGCAGAGGCATCAGAATGGTTCAGTGCAGGCCTCTCCTCAGTCACTTGCTTGTGTGAACTATCCAAACTTCTTAAAGACAGTTCCAATCCAAAGTGCTTCATACCATCATCTTTGCTGTTAGAACTTCCAACTTTGCAGTTGGGCCAATTGTCAAAGGTGCCAAGCAAGTCCATGACCCCACGGGAGGGTTCAACCAGTTCATAATGGCAGCTGTGAGTTCCACTAAAAATTTTAGCATTTTCTTCGCCAACTTCTGCTTGGATACCTTCATCTTGAACCATTGGTTTAGCATAAACATTTTCTTCTCTGAGTCTTGAGGCAACTGAGTTAAGCGCTTCCTCCAAAGGTACAATATCTGACCCAAATGTACCTGAATTCTCTGTAACCAATGACTTGTTAGATAGGCCCTGCTAAAATTACTAGGGAAAAAAACAAAAACTCCAAAGAAGTAATCGAGGGGGAAACAAGAAAATATGGCAATACCTTTAGTTTCACTCTCATGCACAACAGATTCGTTGTCCAATCTGTCACACTCTTCAAGCATTTCTATATCTGTATTGCTCAAATTAGAAGCACTGCCATACTTTAGCTGTGAAATATCCTGCATAATTTGAATGCATGCACTTTCAGCTTCCAAGTAAGGAGTTGTACAGGAGTTCTGCACAAGAGATAGCAAAACATGCAATCTGCATATGAGACTCCACAAAGCTAACCTATTCTAGAAGGAGGAATATTTCTCCAGCTATATGCATGTATATGTGGCCCTGACTACATATTTCTAACAACCTATTTCTTTTTCTTTTCATAATTGTTATGCAATCAATTAGACAACATAAAACGGGAAACGGCCATGAATCATTCATTACTTTCCTTTGATGTACCATATTCAATCTCAGAAACTAGCCTAAGTTAGAAATATTTTGCAACATTCTCAATATACACCCAAGTATAACATCTATCATGTCAGAAGCAGAACTAATGCCCTTGCCTATATGATTGACAGCAAGAGTACTATTTATAAATGAACTTACTTGGGCATCACTTCCTTTCTCACTGAATCCCTTATTTTTGCGCATACAAGCTGCATAGTCATTTGAATGATTACTTGCTGCGTTGTTTTCAGAAGTGGCTTCAACTTTTTGTTGTGAAACGGTTAAGTTTTGAGGAGCTTGTCCACCAATTAGCTGTTAAAACAAAACAGACCACAAGAAACCCTGATAAGTCAAAGACAAATACAACTATGAAAGTTAAACAAATAAAGAGAAAGGAATCGAAAAGTTACTAAAAGGGAAAAGCGAAAAAAAATTACAGTGTGCCTTCTCCAAACATGTTGCCAGAGGTTCCTCAGCTCATTCTTCCTGAGCGGCTTAATCAGATAGTCAACTGCCCCTTTTTGCATGCACTTCAAAACCATGTTAACCGAGTCTTGAGATGACATCACTGCAGGTTATCGGAAATGGTCAGTTTCTATTTCCATTTTTGGATCAACAACTAAATCAAAAGCAGATTAGGTAAAGTAGCATACTTATAACAGGTATGTGTTTGCAAATAACATGCTCCATCACCAAAGTAAGAAGCGCAAATCCAGATATTGATGGCAACTCTGCTTCTGTCAGTATAAGGTCTATCTTATTATGCTTCTCCTTTATGGTCTCCCATGCCTTTAATCCATCAGAAACTGCAACAACTGCTCAAAACAAACAAACCCCTTTTCCCTCAGAAATTGAAAAATTCACACTTTCTGAAATAAACCCAATTCTAAAATGAACTAAAGAAGCAAACTTGGTAGTCAAACGAAGCCAACTCAGTGCAATTTTTGAAACCCAGAATGGTTCGAATCCGTACCTCTGTAATTGCATTTTCGCAGAAGCGCAGTGATAATCTGACGAGTTGAATCATCGGCTTCGACTAATAGAACCCTAAGCACCGTGCAAGGAAGATAGGTTCCCCACCTCACCACCTCCGTAGAGCTAGCACCACCGCCGTCTTCTTCTTCTTCTTCTTCCCTGCTCCTCTCGATTTTCACAGCCTCCATTTCACCCACCACCACTTCACCCATTTTCATTTAACACTCAAAATTAACCAACTAATTCCACAGGTAAACCAAGAAAGCACAAGAAAAATAGGGTTTAACTGTTTACGTTGCAGTGAATTGAAGATGATCCAAATACCTAATCCAGTTTTTTGAGGAGAAGAAGGAAAATGATCAACGAGAGCAAAAGAACAAATCTTGCGCGAAATTCGGGGAGGTTTTGATGTAAACCAAAATCCGCGGCTGGAAAAATACTTAAAGGGAATCGAACTTTGGTTCACAGCCGCGAAATCAGAGTAAAATATCTTGCAGCTTTAGCTCGATCAAAAGGCGGGTAGCCATTGGCTTCGGCTTTGGGGGCTGACGTGGCACGCTCTCGGCCCTGTTTTTGATTATTTATGCTTGTCATGATAGTCCACGGCCAGCGCTCGACACGTGTTTGGGAGTCCGGAGATTTACCTGGGCTAGATATTTTCGAAGGAGGGTTGCCACGTCGACTTTGTGCGCCACCACAACTTGAAATATTGTGGTTGTGAGCATGCCACGTGGAAACTTAGAACGTAATCTTTTGCCGCCCCCATATATTTTTTATTTGGATAATAAAATAAACAATACGGAGAAATTCTGCCATACACCGAGCACTAAGTGTTCGCCCTTGGATCCCATCTGCCCCCACCCTCCCTCCCTCCCTCCCTCCCTCCTCTTGCAAATGCATCTCCTCTGCCGGGTACTGTATGCCCTGGGCATTGAAGCAGCACCCAACAATACAGAGCTAAACTATAAATAAAACTCTCTAAAGTATCCACCTCCAAACTAATGATACTGGAAGGCGAACTCGAGAACAGAGGTAACTGGTTTGCTGCCCCGTAGTTGATGGTTAGCATTCACCAAATTAAAAGAAAGCTACGGTAAAATGGGGTGCGCTTGAAACTTGAGTTTTGTGAAGCTCGATATTGATGGGCTAGTTTTACATTATAGGGAGGTAGTGATAAGCAAATGTTTTGATAATGATACCTCCACTATTAGCTTAATCTTCTGGTAATGACTAAGATCACAATACGACTTCGATTCTCATCCTTAATTTTGACTGAATCAAGAAAACTAATTGCTATAACTGATTTAGTTTGGTTCAAACGCAATTAGCTAGTCTCATTGTTCATAATAGGAAGATGAAAACTGTACAATATATTCAGCTATTTAGTTGCCATTGTCCAAAAAAAAAAAAGCGCGCCAAAAAGCTATATAGTTGCAAAAGAAAAACTCCTAATCACATAAGTAGAACACTCACCCTCGATACTTGAAGTCATTCAATTTCACTGGGTGAATGCGGTAAATACGTACACAAGACTTAGCAGATGTTCTTAAATTACTAAAGAAGCTATCATATATTGTTTAAAAATAAAAAAATAGAATTAAGAAACTGTCATTCATATATAATTAAGGAAAATAATACAAGAGGGTACATAAATATGATCGAAAAATATCAATGTATTAATTCAAGAGGTTACATAATTATGTAAACAGAGGCCCACTTCTTATCTTACTATCCCATCTATACATTTGAACCCCTCACCTTTCACACAAACACATTCACATCTTTTTGGCCATCAAGAGGCAAAATTCCTCCCGAGACGGTTGCCACTCGGGAAGACTCATATTATTCATCCAATCTCCTCTACATATGCACAATTAGTTTCCTCCAAAATCTTATATAAGCTTATGCACTAACATACTTATGTAAATTGTTCGCCATAAACACCTCCTATAAATTTCCACTTTATAAGCCAAAATTACTTTGATGGTTTTTATAGTAATGACCATCATATTTTATGCGATAAATGTTCATAAAAAACTTGTTCACGATGGATTAGTGTGCTTTACCAAAAATGGTTGAATCCCTTATTCACACCACAAATGCAAGAAACAGGCACTCATTTGATCCGAATGAATCCCAAAGTAACACTTTTCCTACGGTATATTAGAAATTGATTGCATGTAATTGTTTTTCTTGGCTAATGTTGTAGTACTTGTCACACTTTCCTTGGCTTAATTGTAGATCATATATGTAATTGTTTATTTACTACCCAATTAGCATTTATTTGGTCTAATATTGCTATGATATATGACGTAGTTTGATATGCTTCTAACATCTAAACACATGAACAAAAAAAATACTATAGCACATGACGGACAAATTTTTTGTTTTTTTGTTTTGTATTGTAACTGAATTGCCTTCTAGGCAAAGGTGGGTGGCTAATTAGGGAGAAGTGGGCTCCCATGGGGTTTGGTCTAGACCATCTAGTGGAAGCATGCTAGACCTATAAGTGGGACGGACTCTACATGGTTTATCCTGATAATAGGAGGTCTCTGATTCGAACCTCTGTTTGTGAAAAACGTCTCATGGAGTGGTTACCCACTTGGCCACCATTTTTTGCACCAAAAAAAATTAGGGAGAAGCGGGCGGTTTAGTGGAGAATGCACGGGTGGCTTTTTGTCACCCCATATATCTATATATTGAGTTTCATGGCGAGAAGGAGTAGGTAATTAATGAATTGAAGTGTTATGCACATTGTAAAAATTTAGCAATGCCTATGGAGAGTTTGTTTAATATATAGAGAGAATAGTCACTTTAGTCACTGAACTTTGCCAGATTTGACACTTTGGTCATTGAACTTTCAAAAATATCACTTTAGTCACTGAACTATTACACCGTCTATCACTTTAGTACCTCCGTTAGTTTTTTCCGTTAAAACCACCTCTCTCCGTTAAATTCAGGGGTATTTTAGGGATGTAAGACCAAAAAATCATTTCTTTGAATAATTTTTTATTTTATACTTTATTTTGACTAAATAAAAAAGAGACTTTTCATGTCATCGTAAGGTCTTTTCTTTGATTTTATTAACTTTATAAAATAATTTTAGAAATCCATGCAAACCAATTTTTACAATTTCAAATATACCATTTTTCAACGAAAATCATGTGATATAATAAGAAAAAATTCCTTAATTTGACAAAATTCATCAAACTAAGTAAAAACCCGGATTTGATAAACAATATGTTGCCAAACCTTTTTTGTTTTGTTTGAATTTAAAAAAGAATATAATATTTATTTTGAAACACATGTAACGACGAATTGTTCGTTGCTATAAGGTATTTATAAATAATTTATTTATTTTATCATAAAAAAAATTGGGCTTGGGGTTGACGAAAATATCCCTGAATTTAAAGGAGAGAGGTGTTTTTAACGGAAAAAACTAACGGAAGTACTAAAGTGATAGACGGTGTAATAGTTCAGTGACTAAAGTGATATTTTTGAAAGTTCAATGACCAAAGTGTCAAATCTGGCAAAGTTCAATGACTAAAGTGACCATTCTCCCTAATATATAAGAAGATAACGTTAATTCCCTCCTAAAAAATTGCTTTTTATTCTCTACAGCTCTCCTTTTATTATTCCTACAGCTACTCTTTGTGCCCCACTGACACCACCGCACAGAGGTCACCCCCTATTTCGATTCAAGAGGCACCTCCAGGGGCCCTTTACTTCCGCCTCAGTCTGACAAGCAGTTGATTTCTACTTCCATCATTCAACCCCGCCTCTGCCTTTTACCGAATGTTCATGTCCCACCCCGCCCTCCAGTCTCGAGGCGCCAGTTCAAGAATCAATAATGCTTGTGAACGAATTTATGTGCTGGGCTGTTATTATGCAGGTGTGCCTCATCTGCCTCATCTCCTACTGTTGGAAACGTGAGAACCAAGGGTGTCCTTGGTGGTGAAACTCATTGGATTCCACTAAATCAGATGGTGATGTTTTCTCGAATATCTCTGTGAAGTTTAGGCACTAATTGCAAACCATTCACGGTTAACACCATATATGTTTCCCTCATTTTATGCCCTCAATTAAAATTTTGCTTTTTATAGTAAGAACCAAGAACTATATATCATATGTACTATGTGATAAAATATACATTCAAGATGGATTAGTGTGCAGGAACAAAAATGACATGCATCCCTTATCATACTGCAAATGCAAAACACAGGCGCTCATTTGATCTCGACGAATCCCTTGAAATAGGAACTCTAGATTAATCATTCACATGCTCATCATCAAACGACACATTCTAATTCTATTAGTTATTTAAGAGTATGGATCAAATGGCTGAGTTGTGTTCTATGTAACACAGGCATGGTACTACGTTCCAACCCTTTAATTTTCAACATTTTAATTTCGTGGATACATTAATAGAGTTGAAAAAGTGTAACAGAGGCATCTTGATTTAATTTTAGACATCATTTGTGGATGCATGAATAGAATAGAGTATTTAGTTACTGCGTTACTTTCATATCGTGCAAGTTATACTAAAGCAAGTATAACGCTGTTGCAACCAAAACATATTAATTTGATGGAAAAAAAACTTTGAAAATCAATTTTATCATCAAGGCCAATTGTGACAATTACAAAATTATTTTTAATTAAATAAATAAACACCATATATCCCACAACTCACTCTCTCATTTTTTTACTCTATGCGATAACAGTTTTCATCACAGACACTAGCATTCTCCACACATGCTTTGCATGTGTAAAACTGTTTTTTATTAAGAAAAACAAAAATTAATGAGAAGTTATCTTAGAGATAATGGTTGAGAAGTTATTTGAGAGGTAGTGAGAAGTTATATGCAGACAAATAGTGGGAAGTTATTGTAGAGAGTGTGAGATAGTTTTTTTTTTCTTCTTCAATTTTGATTTTTTTAGTTATTTTCCTTTTTGTATTTTTTTCTTTTTTGTACTTTGACAACTTTATCCCCGAAAAGGCGAAAAGTAAAAGTTAATTAAAGTTTTTTTAATATATAAAGGTTACTTTGGTAAATAAATTATACATATGTGGACATACATACACTACACATGTGTGGATATGCATACATTTACAACAATAAATAATTGATTGATTGAAAGAGGCCGGCTTCTATATCCATGTACGTACCTACGTCTTACACTGATAAGAGTTCTAACGCTGCTGGGATTTCCCGTTCTAGCTTGTTCTACAAGACAAAGATTAATTATTTGAAGCAAATTGCGTGAGGCACTAGGGTACGTTTGAAGCTTGGAAATTAAATTATACCTATATATTTCTAAAGCTTTCTTAGGGTTTGAAGCATAAAGATAAAGAGCTAGCTGCAGTACTCAAATTACAAACTTGTTTATGTGAAAAACATACATATAGAGTTCGTTACGTGAGGCAGAAAGAAGATCGATGGAAGAGCCTAACTTGTACCTTCCAGCAGAGATTATGGATGATATTCTTTTAAGGCTACCAGCCAAGTCCTTATGCCGATTCAAGTGTGTATCAAAACCATGGCTTTCCCAAATCTCCGGCCCCGATTTTGTTAAGAGGCACATCAACAGAGGCATTGAGAACAAGGATGTATGGATCCAAAGAAGAAGAGTCATATTTACCGATGCGGAAGATAATGGTCTTTACACTTTGGACCTGGACGAGTTTCTCAAAAACCACAACCATGTTAACGTTGTTGATACAGATAATGGTATTGAACAAGTAGCTGCCACCGAGCTCGATTATGTTTACCGTGAGCAGGCAAGTTTTCGGGTTCCCTTTTTCCATTCCTGCAATGGCGTGATTTTCTGCCAGTTATCTAATATGGAGTTATATTTGGTTAACCCTGCAACAAGTGAATCCAAGCAACTAGCAGCAAAACCTCGACCATATGATTTTTGGTTCCACAATTATAAGTATAAACTTTATGGGTTTGGTTTTGATTCCTCTACTTCTGAATACCAGTTGATTCAGGGCGACATCCACATAGCAGCTGAATCTGATGATGAAGGTTACGAGTGGCAGGGAACTTGGTTTAGTGCCTATAACTTCGAAACCGATTCGTGGCGATATAAGAATAAGTACGGCCCGTCTCCCTACATTCCTGTAAGTTCACATTTACATCGAAACGAACATGGGGTCCTGTTGAATGGTCGTTTTCATTGGTTGATGGAGATGTTCGAAAGATACGATGAAGATGAAGCATTCGTGATTATATCGTTCAATGCAGCAGTGATGATGATTCAAGAAATTCCACTACCGCTTGAATTATCCAGTGGTAGTCATTTGGTGAAACTAGGGGCCTTCAGAGAGTGGCTATGCGTAACATTAGCCTCGCCTCATCGTTGTGAGGAAACATATAATGAGTTTTGGGTTATGAAGGAATATGGAGTGACGGAGTCGTGGACTAAAATGAGGGTCTCCATCCCTTATACCGAGTTATCACACTCTGGTTTCTGGACCGAATCTCATGATTTGATGGTGTTTGGAGAAAGGTTAGTTCTGTACAATTTCGATGATGAAGATCAAGAAAGCTTTCGGAATCTATCAGTTGGCGGCAAAGTTGGTAGAGTTGGACTATACATTGAGAGCCTTGTTTCACTTAGGGATACCATGATCGATAAGCTTGCAGCCTTCGATCTTAAACACATTTCTAGCTAGCTATTACGTTCTTTTTGCTCTTCATCAAGTTTCTATCTCTTCGGGTTTTATGAATTCTCGTTTTTCTAACCCATGTTTTTTTTTTTTTTTTTTTTTTTATGGTTTGGCATTTCTAGAAATACCTGATTTGTTGTGTTTACTCTCAAAAATAAAGTATTTTTTCTAAAAAAACATTTACTATAAAATTCAAGATACAAAAATGAATATTAAACAACTCAAAAATAACAGATTCGAATCCTCTCTTAACTTCTTTGTTACCGCTAAGTTTACAATAAATTTGGAATTGAATTCACGAATTTGGGCTTACAATTCATATTTTTTTTGTTATCAAAGAGAAAAACAAAGTTTCATTAACAAGAGGCAACATGCCCAGCAATACACAGATCACCATTAGATAGGCACTTCTTAGATTGAAGTATTATGCACATTATAAAATATAATCTCGGGCCACCATTAGAAGACACTATATATGTGTGTGTGTGTTTGATGAAGTAGAAGCCCATCGGGGTTTAAATAAGCTCGGAAGGCTCTTCATAAAGCGAAAAAAAAATAGAACTAAGAAACTCTCATTCATATTGTATACATGCGTTTCATAGTGACTATGTGTTACGACAGAGTCGACCGATTCTCACTGTCACTGTTCAATTTACAAAAATCTAAATTTAATTTCCTCCAATATTTCACAAAATAATGCAATAATTTACTTGTGTGCACAGTTTCTACTCCCACTTCCTTTCAATGCCAGAATTAAGACCTCTATGGTTTTATATAGCAAGAACCATAAAGATATGTGTACGTAAACACATATATTGCACCCGTTTATTATTTAAGTTTATATATAGATTTCAATAGTAAACTAGCTGTGTACGTAACATATATAGCTGGATTAATTCTAAAACCTCACCAGCACTCCTCGGATGACGGAATTGTCATCTCCTTCGATCACTGTGTATATCTTCCCACCAAAAGAGAATCCAGTTGAGCCAGGGTTGTCGAATTCGTCCATGATAGCAGTTATTTCACCATGATGGCAGTTAAAGATCGATGTGTGTGTATCCATTGCATTTCTCATCGTGACTGTTCACTTTACAAAATCTAAATTTAATTTCCTTCAATATTTCACAAAATAATGCAATAATTTACTTGTGTGCACAGTTTCTACTCCCACTTCCTATCACTGCCAGAATTAAGACCTCTATCGTTTCATATAGCAAGAACCATAAAGATATGTGTGATATAATAAACATACAAAACTTGCTGAAGATGGATTAGTGTGCAGGAGCATTCATGGTGTGATATTGATCACACACCACAAATGCAAGACATGGGCGCTCAGCTGATGCCAATTAATTCAAAATTAAAATACACTTAATATTGAATACTAGAAATATTGATTTGCAAAACGATAAAGAAGATTGACATATTCATCTGTAAGTCTCCCAAATGGAGGAGCTGGGTTGTTTCTGGTGATGAATGAAACGGAAAAAAGATGCATCTGCGTTCACCCAAAACTGTAATAACCACCGTCGCTCGCTCTCTCAATCTCACCACCCTCCCGCCAAAACCCACATCCTCCTCCTTCCACTCCTCACAAAACCATCAAGTTATTGGGTCTCCCTCCAGAGTCCAAAAGCTCATCGCTTCCCAATCGGACCCTCTCCTCGCCAAAGAGATCTTCGACTTCGCCGCTCGCCAGCCCCATTTCCGTCATTCCTACGCTTCCTATTTCACTCTCATCCTCAAGCTGGGCCGCTCTAACTACTTCTCTCTCGTCGACCACCTCCTCCTCCGCCTCAAGTCCAACTCCTACTCCGTCAGCCCAGCCCTCTTCACCCACCTGATCAAAATCTACGGCGAGGCCAATTTGCCCCACAAGGCCCTCCGAACCTTCTACACGATGATCCAATTCGATTGCAACCCTTCCGTGAAGCACCTCAACCGCATTCTCCAGATTCTGGTTTCTCACCGGAACTTTCTCCGGCCGGCTTTCGACGTCTTCAAGGACGCCCACCGCCACGGTGTTATGCCCAATACTCAATCCTACAACATTCTGATGAGGGCCTTCTGTTTGAATGGGGACCTCAGTATTGCCTACCACCTGTTCAACAAAATGTTTCAGAGAGACCTTGTCCCGGATGTGGAGTCGTATCGGATTTTGATGCAGGGGCTGTGCAGGAAGGGTCAGGTGAACACTGCTGTTGATTTTCTGGAGGATATGTTGAACAAAGGGTTCGTTCCGGATTCGTTGAGTTACACCTCCTTGTTGAATAGCTTGTGTAGGAAGAAGCAACTTCGTGAGGCCTATAAGCTACTTTGCAGGATGAAAGTTAAGGGCTGCAATCCTGACATTGTGCATTACAACACTGTTATATTGGGTTTTTGCAGAGAAGGGCGTTCTATGGATGCTTGTAAGGTTCTAGAGGATATGGCATCCAATGGGTGCTTGCCGAATTTGGTGTCTTATCGGACTTTGGTTAGTGGGTTATGTGATCAGGGGATGCTTGATGAGGCGAAGAACTATATGGAGGTGATGATATCAAAGGGGTTTTCTCCACATTTCTCGGTTATTCATGCTTTAGTTAAAGGGTTCTGCAATGTGGGAAGGATTGAGGAAGCTTGTGGAGTTATGGAGGAGATGCTAAGGCACGGGGAGGTTCCGCATAGGGATACTTGGTTGACAGTAGTTCCGGGGATATGCGAAGAGTTTGAGCTGGTGAGAATGGAGGAAGTTGTGAAAGAGGCAACGAAGGTAGAGATTAAACCAGACACCAGAATAGTGGAGGCAGGTATTGGTTTGGAGAACTACTTGATCAAAAAGATTCGCGCTAATAACTCAAGAAGAGCTTGAATGTTTCTTGGTATGTGGTTCTCTGGTTTTTTTCTATCATGAGGGGGTCAAGTTACTAATTTATTTAGTTGTATTTCACTAGATGCAGTGATCCTCCTAAATGTGACTAGTATTCTTCTGTAGTCCTTGTTTACATTGGTTATTCCATTTGTGTATCTCGAAGCCTGCAATATATAAACCCATTTCCCACCATTCATTTGCTCACTTTTGCATTCATCTGTCTGGGTTCGTTTGTTAGTTATAGTCATCCCGATAGTAATTTGGTTTGTTATAAATTGATGTTCTCCATATGCAACGTATGAATCGTATGGTGCTCCTCTAAAAGCAACTGAAATTAGTCTCCAATGCCCTTTACCACTTGCTTCAGTCTAAAAGTTCATTTATGTTTTAATTGGGGGATTGCAGGGATCATGGAAACTGGATTTTGCTCATCATTCACTGGTAATACGAATGTGATGCTACCAGAACAAATCTTTTTCTAGAATCGCGGAGTCTGTATGCTTGCCGTGTTTGTTTTTGGATAAAGATCCGCCTGAACTGATAAACCATGGAGACACATGCACATCGGAGCAAATAACTGTTTATTTGCAGTCGATCAGTCACATTATGGCTATCAACATTGGCTCAAATGTACCATCCTACATTCAAGTCAAAGACCTTGTACAAGTAGCTTTCTTTGATTCTGAATTTCTGATCTGTTGCAAAGAAGTATCGAAGATCAAACAACATTCAAGAAGTCTAGAAGGCAGTTATCATGTAAAGCATTTTTGTGTTTTCCAGAACATTAACATCCCAATATCTTCTCTTGCTTTGTGTTCTTCAATTTTGTGATGTATACAATATTGGTGCCAGTTTTGAATCCCATGTATAAATTATTCCCTTTGCCATTCTGCTAGTTGACACAAAAAGACCAACTCAAGCATAGGCAGCAAACAAGCGGATAATCTAATAGAAACAAGAAGTTGTGCATATTGCCTCACAAAAATGAGGGCAAAACTGACGAGTATTGTTACTGTATCACCAACTAGGGAGCTACACTCTTCACTATCTCTTGCTCTGTAAGACAGAGTACAGAAGAATTCAAAGGGGTGCATGAGGAACATACTGATTCAAAAATCAAAATCACCAATGAAGCTACTAAAAAGGTTACAACAACATATCTATGGATCCACTCAGCAATGTTGCCCATCTTGGAAGTTGCATTACACCAAAACTCCACTGATTAGGCAAATTATGATGCCAAAGTGCACAATTTAGAATCCGGCAGGCATCGGAAAAATGTCCCCTTGTTTAAGGCTTCAAGATCAATTCCTTTCTTTAAGTCCTCTAACTATTATCCTCCGGCCACAAAACTCCTGCAAGTGCCATCGGAATAAATCACAATGATAAAAGAATGAAACAACATTTAGATTCCGAAATCAAATCAGGTGGGAATTCATGTACATTACCGTTCCATCCACAGAGGCAGCTCTATCACGCTCTGCAGCTGAAGAGAAGGAGATAAACCCATAAGCACGGTTCTTCCCGGCTTTTCGATCATGCAACACTCTTGCACTAGCCACAGTCCCAAACTTGCTGAAATGGCTTCTCAAAGCATGAGGTTGGACAGCCCAGGCAAGGTTACCAACATAGAGCTTATAAGGGCTTTCGTAAACCAAGTTCTTCACCGGTGTCGAATTCAATGCCTCGGAGTTTCTAGTCTTCGGACTCATATGAACCGAAAATCTGACCCGCATCTCCCTCCCTGCAAGATCCTTCAAAAAACAGGTACCAAAGTCTCAGTCTTTTTCCAGGTAATTTTAAATTTCAATGCTAAACTGAAGTAAGAGACACAAAAAGGGTAGCTGAGGGTTTAGGGTTTAAGACTAACAATTCCATCCAATGCAGCAATGGCGGCTTTTGCAGATTCTATGGAGCCCATTGTGACGTAGCCACAGCCTCTGCTTAAACCAGTCTCCGGACTCCGGGAAATCTCGACGGAGAAAACAGTCCCGTGAGGCTTGAACATTTCCATGAGGTCCGGAATGTCAGAGCTTCTGGGGAGATTGCACACGTACAATTCACACGGTTTTGGCCGCCGATTCTGCTTCTCCATTTCCAATCCCTCGCCTGAAACGTCGTCGTTGTGCCTTTCGTACTCATACTGCTCTTCGTACCCATCCTCGTCCGCTTCTTCTTCTTCTTCCTTCTCAGCCACTAAACCCACCACCTGTTCCTCTTCCACTACCGCCAACGCCGTCAAAACCCCAGCCCTGTTCTTCGAGTACCTAAGCTGCTGCAACAAAGGGCTCGAAACCCAACTCAAAACGCATCGTTTCACTGAAATTGTGACTCCAATCTTCGCGCTGTTGTTGTTAGTAATCCAAGAAGAAGAAGAAGGACTTATGTTTAAGCAAGTGCCTGCCATAGCCATAGCTCAACTTGCTGAGAGAGAAGTCCTATTTTTTCATATATAGTGCTGCGGATAAGATTTACAGGTGCTTTGTTATCCAAAGCTCCGAACTTGTTTATGTACCCGGCCCATTATTCTATTGGGCCGCGTTCAGTAAGCCCAATAGTTCGTCTTCTTCCTCCGACACTCCAACAGTCTTTGTAACTGTTTTCGTTTCATTTGAGATTTACAATCACACACCAATGGAGTCGGAGCAACCGTCGATAAAATTCGGGACCCAGGAGGCTCTGGAGCACGTGCGGAGCCTCACCGACGTCGGAGCTATGACGCGGCTCCTCCATGAATGCATAGCTTACCAGAGAGCGTTGGATCTGGACCTGGACAACCTCTTATCCCAACGCTCCGACCTCGATAAACAGCTCTCCAACCTCCAGAAGTCCTCTCAGGTTCTCGAGATCGTCAAGGCCGACGCCGATCACGTGCTCTCCAACGTCGCGTCCACGTGCGACCTCGCCGATCACGTCAGCGCCAAGGTCCGCGAGCTCGACCTTGCTCAGTCGCGCGTGAAATCCACGCTCCTCCGCCTCGACGCCATTGTGGAGCGGAGCAATTGCATTGACGGAGTGAAACAAGCGCTTGACGGGCAAGACTACGAGTCTGCGGCCAAGTACGTGCAGACGTTTATCCAGATTGATTCGGAGTACAAGGATTCGGGTTCGGATCAAAGGGACCAGCTCATGGAGTCGAAGAAGCAGCTCGAATCGATCGTCAGGAAGAAGCTCTCTGCCGCCGTGGACCAGAGAGACCACCCCAATGTGTTGAGGTTTATTATGCTCTACACGCCGTTGGGGCTAGAAGAAGAGGGTCTACAGGTTTATGTGAGTTACTTGAGGAAGGTGATTGGGATGAGATCCAGGCTTGAATTTGAGCACTTGTTGGAGTTGATGGAGCAAAGCAATCAGACCCAGGCGGTCAATTTTGTTGGGTGTTTGACCAATTTGTTTAAGGACATTGTGTTGGCAATTGAAGAGAATAATGAGATTTTGCGTAGTCTTTGTGGGGAAGATGGGATTGTTTACGCCATTTGTGAGCTTCAAGAGGAGTGTGATTCGAGGGGTACTTTGATTTTGAAGAAGTACATGGAGTATAGGAAATTGCCCAAGTTGTCATCTGAGATCAATGCCCAGAACATGAACTTGCTTGATGTTGGTGTTGCTGGTGTTGGCTCTGAGGGACCTGACCCGAGAGAGGTTGAGCTTATCTTGGAGGAGATACTGTCCTTGATGCAGTTGGGTGAGGATTATACTGAATTTATGGTGTCTAAGATCAAGGGCTTGAGCAATGTTGACCCGGATTTAGGCCCGAGAGCCACCAAGGCTTTTAGGAGTGGAAGTTTTAGCAGAGTGGTTCAGGATATTACTGGGTTTTATGTCATATTAGAGGGTTTCTTTATGGTAGAGAATGTGAGGAAGGCTATAAGGATTGATGAGCATGTGCCCGACAGTCTTACGACTTCTATGGTGGATGATGTTTTCTATGTTCTGCAGAGTTGCTTGCGAAGGGCGATATCCACTTTGAATATCAGCTCAGTGATTGCTGTGTTGAGTGGCGCAAGTAGCCTGTTGAGTAATGAGTACCATGAGGCTTTGCAACAGAAGATGAGAGAGCCCAATCTTGGCGCAAAGCTGTTCTTGGGAGGTGTTGGTGTGCAAAAGACTGGTACAGAGATTGCCACGGTTTTGAATAATATGGACGTGAGTAGCGAGTATGTGCTCAAACTGAAACACGAAATTGAGGAGCAATGTTTGGAGGTAATTGAAATGCTTCTACTTTGCACTTGCTCTGTGCTTTACTTTTGAAAATCTGCTACGTGAAATTATTATTGACGACTACAGGCAAGTCTTTGGCTCACATTTTAACTTGCTTTGGATTAGTTCAAAGCCCCAAATGCATATTTAGATTCATACAATCCTTCCTTTACTAAATCATTTTAATGTAGTATAGAAAGATATGTGATTCTTGATTTTGTATTAATGATCCCTTGATAGTGCCATGTAATGCTCCATTACTGTTTACTTGGATGCTGCAGTTGTAGGCTTTTTATATGATCAACCTTTATACTTAAGGATTGTTATCTTTGTTAACCACGAAAAGGTTATCTGTAGTTGATTAGTGCATTAGGATACATGCATTTATGCTGTTGATTTCTATTTACCGAGTGTATGATCTGTTCGTGTAGCTGTTTCATATACCTTGATTCTTTGAAAAATTCGGTGTCTTGCTAATTTTTTCTATACTATTACTGAAAGTCATGCGCATAGAGATAGAGATGAAAAGTCAAGAGATATTTGTAACTCATTGAGATAGTTGTTTTAACATTTCTCAGAGCCCTTTTGTTACTTGTGGATGATTATAAAGTGTTAAGAGCCAAAATTTGGCTGTCCATACTTATCAAAATGGCCTTGACAACATGTAGGTTTTGTTTGAAGATATGTATCAGGTTTGTCACTATGTTGGCTGTACTGGAACTCTTTTAGTATTCTACTACCTTACTTCAGTATAGCAAATATGCCGACTGTATGAGCTTCCCCTGATATCATACTTCTTTCTCTCCTTTCTATGATCATAAATGATGTGATCACTTGTTTGTTTGGAATACAATTTAGGCTACAAATTATTTGTTTCTCTATCAAAATAATTTCATTATCAGGTACTAAACTGAACAATATATTCTTTATCAGGTATTTCCTGCACCAGCTGATAGAGAAAAAGTAAAGTCTTGTTTGTCTGAGTTGGGGGATATGAGCAACACATTCAAGCAAGCTTTGAATGCTGGCTTGGAACAACTTGTGGCAACTGTGACACCACGTATCCGTCCGGTGCTAGATAATGTTGCAACCATCAGCTACGAGCTATCAGAGGCTGAATATGCGGAGAATGAGGTTAATGACCCATGGGTTCAAAGGCTTCTTCATGCTGTTGAGACAAATGCAGCATGGCTGCAGTCACTAATGACCGCCAACAACTATGACTCGTTCATACATTTGGTAATTGAGTTCCTTGTGAAGAGGCTTGAAGTGATTATGATGCAGAAAAGATTCAGTCAACTTGGAGGCCTTCAGCTGGACAGAGATTGTAGGGCATTGGTGAGCCACTTCTCTAGCATGACTCAAAGAACTGTTAGAGACAAGTTTGCTCGTCTCACTCAAATGGCAACGATCCTCAACTTAGAAAAGGTTTCTGAGATTCTAGATTTCTGGGGTGAGAATTCAGGGCCTATGACCTGGAGGCTGACGCCAGCCGAGGTCAGGCGAGTTTTGGGTCTGAGAGTTGATTTTAAACCTGAAGCAATTGCCGCCCTCAAGTTGTAATCCCCTGCTGAACGGACACTTGCCCTTCATAGTCTTTCTTGTTTCCTCTTCATAAATATCGATATCTTCATTCTTTTTGTTACCATGACATACAGTTTTTGTTCACCAGATTTCTCTGTAATAATTATATTTTTCAGTCAGGTTTCTGTAATACTTGAGCTTGAACATGTAATTTTTATTCTTGAACCTCATAAAGTGTAGAATAATACTTCAATTGCATTATCCGTTTTAGTTTTTTACCATCCATTTTTTATTGTGACTGAATTTTGCACATCACTTCGTTTTTGTTTTTGGCAATTGTATTAACTTCCTGATTATGTCACAAGTCCCTATATTATTGAACAATGAGGATCAACTATTTTGAAGTCAAGTGAACCATTTCACCAATATCAGTTCTATAAATTGAATCTCAAGAAAGCAAAATTTTGAGAATAATGTGTAACTATAAATTATGATAAAATTGGACACAGAACCAACATCCCTTCAGGGATTTTGTTTGCAATTACAGAAACAGTGATAATTTAAAGACGAGAACGAATGACCAAAATTCAAATGAAAGACCCACCCTAAACACAAATATTCTACTTCCAGTAGAAATCCAAATTCAATCTTCTTTTCAAGTGACAAGTAACTGCTAGCAGTAACTAAAATTTAACAGCATGCATCTAGGAACAGAGAAATAGCACAAGTTGATCGCTAGAGGTCCAACAAAGATTAGACTTTGGCAGTGCCCTGAGTAAATTTAGGGTCCTCACATCTGTAGCGGCCATCAGGCCCTATTCCAAAGCCTTTCGGATCGGCAAACACATTCTCGAGCAGCTGGCTGCGAGGGGGGAGCGGGCTCTCGTCGGCGAACTCAACAGCATCCTCAAGCAACTCATCTATCTTCTTATCTATGGCCTTCAGCTCTTGTTCACTGGCTAAGTTGTGCTCAAATATGTATTTCTTCAAGGCTATGATGGGGTCTCTGGCAGCATAGTGTGCCTTCTCAGCTGGCAAAGTAGAACCGACGATAGTGGTTAATATATAACAACTTCGATGAAATGATGTGAAAAGAAAAATGAATCAATCATGCTAGGTGCAAAAGTCAGGAAACTGAGTAACAAGGATAATGATAATTTAGATATGGTGTTCAAGGTTTAGACAAATGAACACACTCCACTACGATTGGAAAAAGGGTTAAATCATGGGCAAATGTACACAATTACATACTCCTCTAATAAGTGATGATGTGCTAAGAATCAGAAACTCCATTTATCCCAACCTAGTACGCCAATTGACATGCTTCTTCAAAATTGAAGAACAAAGCAACTATCTAATATTCAAACAGCTAAAGAACTATCTACTTTATTTGGTTGTGCAACAAAATAAACATCATGTTATCAAAAAGGTAAAGATGTAATAAGAGAATCCAAATGAATAGGATAGAGATGATTAGGTGAATTTAGCTCTTAAATTAACAAAACAGAAGCATTATGAGGAAAGACATAATTGAAATACTCACCAGGGTCACGGAGCTCATCAGGATCAGCCAATGAGTGTCCCCTAAACCTGTATGTCTCACATTCCACCAAGGTTGGCCCCTCTCCTCTCCTGGCCCTTCCAATTGCCTCCTTCGCAACCTCCCTCACCTTCAAAACATCCATCCCATCCACATGAACACCAGGCATACCAAATGCAGGCCCCTTCTTCCAAATTTCTGGATCAGAAGTTGCCCTCAAATGTGACATTCCAATAGCCCACAGATTGTTCTCCACAACAAATACAATTGGTAATTTCCACAATGCTGCCATGTTCAAACACTCAAAGAACTGGCCATTATTAGCAGTTCCATCTCCGAAAAATGCCAACGTCACGTGATCACAGTCTGCCTGTTTCAACACCTCCCTCCTATATCTAGAGCTGAAGGCTGCACCTGTTGCCACTGGAATCCCTTCACCAATAAATGCAAACCCACCAAGCACATTGTGGTCTTTTGAGAACATGTGCATGGAACCACCTTGGCCTCGGCAACAACCAGTGGCCTTTCCGAAGAGCTCACTCATAACTTCACGAGCAGGGACACCCTTACTCAAAGAGTGTACATGATCACGATATGTGCTCACCACAGTATCCTCCTGCTTTGTAAGCTTGATGAACCCAGTAGACACAGCTTCTTGGCCATTGTAAAGGTGAACAAACCCGAACATTTTGCCTCTGTAATACATCTGAGCACACATGTCCTCAAAAGCTCTACCCAATACCATGTCTTCATAAAGCTCCAAGCCTTCCTCTCTCGTGATCAGCTAAATACACAAAAATTCAAAAGCCATACAGTCTTAGACACTGTTCATTTCATCAGAAAACATAAAATCGTCCAAAAACACACTAGGAGAAAAGAACTCAGATGGGTACTTCAACATCTCTTTCAACTTAATTAGGTGTATATAATGAAGTTCTCCATAAACATACTCAAATCAAATGGAACTAAATACACCAAGTTGTATTTTCGATTGGACAAAAGAACTCAGATGGGTACTTCTACATCTCTTAAAACTTAATTAAATTCATGCAATGAAATTTCCTGGACATCAAACATAAATCAAATTGCACTAAATACAATAAGTTGAATTTTTTATTGGGCTTTTCAATTTTGGATCAAACAACTTGAATCATGCTTGATTGATTGAGTGGAATTATCTGATCGTAAATCTCAGTTACCCAGAACTTCAAAACCCACGAAACATTTCAACAGAAAAAAAAAAAAAAAAAAAAACCAAATTCCGAAATCCAATTCTCTCACCATGCATGGCAAAGCAAAACTTACCAAGTACAAATTTAATAAAGAAATGAAATTTGAGGCTCACCAGATTGGTGGATGCACTGGCCTTCTTCACCTTGACGGCTTCGGAGACGGAAACGACCGCGGATCGACGGTGAGCATTGGGCTGAATGGGCTTGGCAGAGAGAGAAGCGGGTCGGAGATTGCGGGTGGATCCCAGAAAAGATGGGGTCTTTGTCAGCAAGAGAGAAGAGGGTAGCTTGTCATTGGATCTGGCGGCGATGGCGGTGTTGAGCTGGAGGGGATGGGTGGCAGAGAAGGACATGGCTCTTCTCTGGTTTCACTGGCTCTTTTCTTTGTTTTGTTTTTGGGAAACTGAGAATTTGGTTGGAGGTTGAACAGAGAAAGTGTATATGAGGAGAAGAGAAGGCGGAGGAAACAATGGAGAGGAGCTTGGAAATAACCGCCTGGAGGGCTGGAGAGCGTTGGAAATCCACCCAACTCAACTAACTCACTTGTTCCAAATCACCACTGCTACTTGGCACTTGTGTGTCTTGTGTATGTGTCACTCTTAGGCCTTGTAAAGACCGATGGTCACATACCAATGTACCATTTAGTGCAATTTTTTTTTTGATATATTGGGAGATCGAACACTTGATCTAATTTAATTCTAACACGTTTTTCTACCCTTTATCACCAGTTAGGCTACAAAGGCCATTTAGTGCAAATTATTGCTCTTGGACAGTTGGGTACTTGGGTCACTCATAATTTCACACAAGAAAAGAGGGGCTTTGCCGCTTTGAAAGCAAAATGAGTATAGTCATGGTCAGGATGAGCAGCATCAGGAATTGGGCAAAAGATAATAGTGAGGTTATTGAAAATGATAACAGTGTTTTGTGGGTTGGTATTTTTGGCTTGATTCATGATAGAAGGAGGATGTGAGGCAAAAGATGAAGTGGGGGGATTGGAGAAAAAAATGTGGCAAAGGTAATATGTGTGTTTTTTTTTTCTTGGTGTTTCATGTTTCTGTCGTGATTGTGACCATGTGTGGACAAGGATGATTTCCAACGTGTCATTGGATGAGGACTAGAACTCTACGACTCCCATTTTTGCAAAAATAAAAGACACATAAAAAGGGCCCAACCGGATTCGAACCGGTGACCTCTTGATCTGCAGTCAAATGCTCTACCACTGAGCTATGGACCCGTATTGATAGTTTTATGCCATTCATTAAATATTTATCTAATAAACAATATTTTGCCAATTTGTTTATTTTACGAAATTTACAAGCAACCCTTTAAACTTACGGGAACCTTTCGGCTCTCACTCACTCACTGTGTCACCGTCTCCGTCTCTGGTGCAAATCGCAGGTGATAAAAGCCTCATTCTTTCTATTCCGACGATGACACAAAACCACCCCCAGGTGAGGTAGCTACTTCTTTCATGTTCTTCATTATTGCTGATTTTTCGGCTGTTTCTCTGAATTTTGATTTCCTTTAATTTATGATGAAAAATCTGGTATCTGGATAACTTTGATTTGGGTCTCCTATTAAGTTTGATTTAGGGTTTTAGGTTAAGGAGGCGTCTCTTTAATTTTCCAGTTTTGAGGATTTTAGATTCGCATGTTAGACCACGGCTTCAACATTGTTGTCAACAAATCGTAGTTCAGATAGTTCTAAGCCTCATAATGCATTTGTCCTAATGTTGACCAAATTGTTCGTTTTGGTTTTTACATTTTGTATAGAAAGAGAATTAAACTAGTTCTTTTAATTTGCTTTAAGAAAAAGTTGAAGAATTCGGATAATTGGATTTTGCAGCCTATGAAGAGCTAAAAGCAAGGTAAAGGAAAGTTCTTAAAGAAAAGGAACTTTGAATTCTGGGATTTTGCAGCTGTTACTGTCGCGGCTGGTAAGAGTCCTCTTTCTTTTAATAACATATGGTTCTCCTTGTTATCAAATCATGGAATTGCTGTTAATTATCAAGTTTTTCTTCACTTTCTTGCTTGTAGTATTCGTTGAAGAAACAAGTGGATTCCAAAATGCTTCAACCACAAATTGTACAATCCCCAGCTAGGCTAGGCCTATCGAACCCCAATTCACCTGCTCTTCAAAACCCTACCCCTTCAAAACTCCCTTCACAGCAGCAGTCTTCTTCTTCTTCTTCACAGCAGCCCAATCTCTCCCCATCGCTGGTCTCTCTCCTCTCACCCCTCCCTAGAGCCCAATCCCTTCTCGTTCAAATGGCTTCCCTCGCATCCAAACTCTTTGAAGTCTCACCTAATCGGTCCCTTTGGCTCAATGCATTCCGTGGTTCCCTTCCAACCTTCCTTTCTTCCCAAACCCCGTCGCAGTCCTCAATCCCACTTGAGTCCTGTCCTTCCTCCACCAAAGATATCCTCTCCCAGTTTACAGCCCTTCAAACCCAACTCTTTGAGGCTGTTGCTGAACTCCAAGAAATTCTTGATCTTCAGGACACTAAGCTGAAAATTGCACGCGAAGTCCGGTCTAAGGATGGCTCACTTCTCGCCTTTTCCAAGAAACTCAAGGATGTTGAGCAGGTGCTTGATAATCTTGTTGACGATTACTCTCATCTTTGCCGCCCCAAACGGGTAAAATTGGATGATGGTTCAGAAGATGATTCTTCATGCACCACTACTGTTTCATCTCAGTTCAATTTATCAGATATTTTGTCATATGCCCACCGGATAAGCTACACAACATTTGCACCACCAGAATTTGGGGCTGGACAAGCTCCTCTTCGCGGGTCGCTCCCACCTGCCCCGCAGGAAGAACACATGCGTGCTTCTCAGCTATACAACTTTGCCAACCTGGATATTGGTTTGCCTAAGACCGTGGACAGCACAGAGAAAACAATTGAGGCAATCATGGAGCCCCCGCCTCTAGCGCCAACAGAAGCCAATCAAGCTCCAAACCTGGGTGTAATGCACGGTCTGCTACCTCCAAATATCACAATTCCGTCTGGTTGGAAACCTGGGATGCCTGTGGAATTGCCAACCGATTTACCTATGCCCCCACCTGGATGGAAGCCTGGGGATCCAGTGCCTTTGCCCCCAGTGGGATCTCTTCCAGTTCCTAAGGTCGAGGAGCAACAATTACGGCCCAAGCCTCAAGCATTGCATAAACCGCCAGAGCCAATACAAGTTCGGCATGTTCAGCTGGATATTCTTGATCAAGACGATGATAGTAGTGATTATAGCAGCGATGATGGAAGCTCTGAAGATGATGATTAGCAGATTGTGAGGCAGAGTTTTACATGAATCCTTTTGTGGTTCTGAATGCATTTGCAACTTTTATGTCTTTTTAGTATTCCAGTTACTTTCACCTTGAATCTCAGTTGTGGTTATTCATGTACTACTTTCTATCCATTTACGTTGAATAACAACAGGTGCACTTGGTCTTTCCCATCTCCAATTTTATTGGGAGCTAATTTTCCCAATAAGAAGTGTGAAGTTGCCTAATTTTTTTTTACCTTAGCAACAAACTTGTGAAGAAATACATGGTGCTCTGAAACTGCCATCGTTCCCCAGTGACATTGCTATTTAGGAATTAGGAGACTCCGCCTTCTGAAAGTTCTATGCAGACAAAATCATCAAGAATCCAGATCAAGTAGGAAGAATACACGTGAATTATATTTTTACTACAAAATGGCAAATGCCTTTCTATAAATCGTTTACAAAATTTGTTGGACTTTACAAAGTAATTACAACAGATTTAAATACAAACACAGAATGATTAAAATGAATCACGTGAAACAGAGGAAAACTGGGTCAAAACTCAGCTAGCATGGTAAGTAATTAATAGATATTATTGGACAGCCCCTGCAGAATCCAACTCAGTATTGTTACTTGTTAGTTGTACATAGCAATAGTGTCATCGCCTGCTGATCTTCTCCTTGCCTGGAAAGTGTATTTACACGTTAGAAATACACACCTTAACAGAATCTGAGAATTTTGAGAACAATTACAAGAGAACTAATGAGATATATACCATTTCCAAATATGCTCGATTTCAAGGGAAACCGAAGAGATGACCCTTTTACTTTAACCTCCCTGAGTTGCTTGATTTTACTTTGTTTCTCTATCCTCGCAAGGTCGCTGCTACTCTCTGCTGGTGACAGAGTAGTTCTGTGCTTAACCTTTTCATGATACATAGCTGGCGGGGCAAGCCTCAAATGAGGCATGTTTTCAATCTCGACTAATCCACGATCTCTCTGCAAATTGGTCAAGATCTCAAACTGCAATATCCAAGTTCAGTTTCTCGATTAGTTTTTCATGTAACAAAAGTCCAAGAAACCAAAATGACGAAATGACAATGATAATAAGAAGTTGCTATACTCGTGATATTTGCTGGCTATTCTCAGATGCATTGCTTTCATGTGGGTGAACAGTTGTTCCATGTGTATGTTGGGTTCTTGATGAAAACTCCTTCACTAAACTGTCCTCTGCAAGAACCGATTTGTTTTTAGACCTCTCAGATTTCTTCTTGGGCATACAAACAGGGCATCCAGAGGACGAGCTACGAATTGATGTTTCATTCTCTGAAACTTCGCATTTGAGATGTGTTGCATGACCGCAATTGAAAATGCGAATGTAGCTGGAAGAGTTCTTGTCAAGAAGGCAATCACATATACAACATTTTTGGTTGCGAGGGGCATACCCGTGTGAGGCCCCTTTCTTGAGGATGCTCATAGTATAGAATGTATCATCTTCTATCAGGGACTTGGCAGTATCCTACATGACAGATTAGGCAAGTTAAGAGCAACGGAAAAAAACGTAAAAGAAATACAACACAAAGCTTCACAATACAGCTAGAAATGCCTCAGCTGCAAAGTGTACTGCCTCTATCTATCCAGCAGATATATTAATGCAAATGACACATAATTCTTTGTAGCTTTGACCTAAAATTAACAACCATTAAACTTTTGACGTTATAGATATTCACTAGGAGAAGACTCTTAAATCACCAAAATGGCATAGAATTTTTTTTTGTTTTTGAGAAAAAAAAAATTATACAGAAATGTATCCATGCTATTTGTCTTAAAGTACTTCACAAGAATGACATTCCCTTAAACAAGAATACATCATAATAATAACTAGCATAACTGAGATTAGAATAAAGCTGATGTACCAGAATTCTTCTTTCGAAGCCATATGTGCTAAGCATCCCCAATATTGTGAATTTAAAATCACCAAATTCCTGGCTACCATTGTCAGAAAGGAGTTTCGACATGATAGTTGGAAGGCGAACATATCCTATCATGCCCTCAACAATCTCCTTGATGAACCGAGAAAACAATTTTCTTAAGATGTCAGCACCTTTATGGGGCTTTGGGATTCTCCACTTGATTATGAAATTCATCTCATCCTCTTGAGAGTCCAATGACTTAGCTACCGTGCTTTTAAGATCTTCTCCTTTAGATACTGTACCAGCAATCAATGAATCCATTAAAGGCTCACAAAACCTGTATCAAAAGTTGGACGATGATCAGTCTTCAATAATTCCATAATCATGTTCTGCAAGACTACAATGAATTCCTTCATGGATTATCCTAAACAGATAATAAAGAGCAAGAGAACCGGTTGTTAAAGTGGAATATTGAATAGAATGCTCCATTAGATATCATCCTGCAAGCTTTTTTATAGTCATGATAGCCTTTTTCCCTTTTTGTGGGGTCTGAATAATCAAATAAGCTTGGGAAGACAAAATGCAGAAATCAAAGAACGTATAATGGCCAGATAATTGTGCATGAGTAAAGCTTGGTGAGACAAAATTGAAAAACTGAACTTACGAGTCAAGTAATCTAAACCAGAGTGCCTCTGATTCATCAGGATTTAAACGATGGGTGTTCCGTTGGCACAGTCCAATACAGGCATGCAATATACTGTCAATGTCATTCACCTGTAAGACAAATTTACAAGAGATACATTGTTCAATGAATCTATAGAAGCCCACAAAAGAAAAAAGCCTAACTGAATCAAAAATGATATTTACCGACCTCCACCACTTTTAAAGCATTGCTGAAATACTCTGTACTAGCAAAACCAAGTGAAGGCCCACTTGAAGATAGACTTCCAACAGCAGTTTCAAGCTTGACGAATTTGTCATTGAGGGTGGAAAGCGTAAGTAAAAGAGCACTCCCAACATCACCAACCCTTTCCAGCAAGAATGATGAAGCATCTATTATCCCATACTTCTGGCACAGGCGTAAACAGTGCTCCACGCGATAGCTATCAAAAGTCTCTAGGAATTTAAGAACTGAATTGCGTTCAAACTGACATAAGAGCTGCAAAGTAAAAAGTGAAACATTTAGAACCTGAGGTGGTATCACAATGAGTGCTCCACAAGTAATTTCTGAATGTAACCAAATTGGAAGTAGTGCATTAAAACTGCAATGACACCAGATAAGCTTCATGGTACAGAAAACAGGGTAGCCAGAATGAAGATATCGACAATAAGTACAATATACCCAACCCAAAACGATTGGGAACAATGGACACACTTAAAGTTCACAATTCCTCAAAGGGTCAAGAATTCAAAGACAGTATGATGCAACTGAAACCACTGATTCATTCAAGAAATTTAATTAAAAAGAACAAGAGATCACAAGTAAATGTACGAAGTGCTCACCTCCAGATAAAGCTCAATCATATCATCAGTCACGTTAACAGGATTATCACGCAAAAGCTTTGGGAAATTAGAGACCCTTTCCAAGAAAGCCTCAACTCCTTTCGTTTGATCCTTCACTCCCATAAGATTGTCATTTCTTAAACTTGAAAAGTTGAGGGTGGCATATAAATGAACCTCAATCACTGTTTTTAGATATAGGAATAGGCTTCTTGGATGGGAGCGAAGTTCAGATAGGATATGAGAACCTTCTTCACTGGTAAAATGGTCCATGACCAAGAAGAATGCGCCCTCTCTGCATAGGATCAGAAAATGTTAGAGATTGAATAATGAACAAGGAAGAACTCCACAGAAATAAATAACCAACCTAATAATTAACTGTGAAAGATGAAAAAGAAAAGAAAAATCTAAAATAATTAAGGGATTACCTGTTCAAGTCAAATAGCTCTGGAATCCGAGAAATAACTGCTGATCGAAAAGCAGTACATTCATCGTCAGTCAACTGTAACAATATTTTGTTGATAAAGGAGAATGCATGAATGGGTTCGACTGCATCTTTCATATAGCAATCCAGGGCAGCAAGATACTGATGTCCGCTGGTATGAATTAGGCCACAAACCTATAAGACACCAAAAACCTTGTAGTCAGTAACCTCAAACTATATGAATTGTACCAACATGATAATGTTTCTGAGACAACGTGATAATGTTTCTGAGACAACGTGATAATGTTTCTGAGACAACATGATAAGATCAAAAGATACTTGAAGATATACCTGGTAAAATTGTGCTTTCTCACATAGTTGTAACACAGAAGATGAATTCCAATCAGTCTCAGGCACTACCTCAAGAAGGTCAAGAACCTGCTTCTCTCTTCTTTTTGAAATTATGCTATCTCCAGAAACAGATGATGGAAAGTTATTTTCTGATGTCAAATACTCCAAAATCTGAGACAGTACAGTCTTCGAGACATTAGCTTTTCCACATGCAACATAATATGCAATAAACTCAAATAGATGATCGATATCTTTCTTTGAAGGCCACTGTAAGGTTGATCCAGTGTCAAAACTGCTAGTAGATCCATCTGTCTGGGGAATGTCTTTACTAATAATGTGAATGAGAGTATCAATTGTATTCTGAACCAATGAATTCTGACTTTGATCCATTGAATTATTCCCATACTGCAGCTCTGTATCTGCATCAGCTGAATTTTGAGACGAAATGTCTGGTTTTGAGATTTCATCTTCTGTGAAAGCACATCTCAGAACATCTAAAGTAGCTTCAGTATCTAGCTCTAAGAGAAAATACAGGTTGAGATAAACTCCTTCTGACAATTCGCTTGAGACTGCTCTTGAATTAGAGGCATCAGAACACTCCAATAAAAATTGCAAAAGTTCTGTTCTGAGAGATGCCAAGCGTGAGGGAGGAATTTTTCCCTGTCCTGCAAATAAAGATAATCAATGCAAACTTTCTTAATCAAATTAACGAACCCAAAATCTAGCAAATATAGAGACTGAAGTGATTCAAACATGTGTTCCAGATTGCTGGTCTTCCTTCACCCCTTCATACTTATTCTGTGACATTTATATCTCTTTTTCCTATAAATTACTTACTTCATGATCCACAAAGCCACTTCTAACATAGGTTTATCATACAGAGGGATATCCTGTGATATTCCAATTAAAAAGCGCCAGCATTAAGTGAAGTCCATACCTGGTGGAAAAGCAACGCCAGAAAAGCAGTACTTCAAATAAACTAGCATCCTGTAACTGTAAACAACAAAAAATAAAATAAGACCACTTGAAAGTCTCAATAGAAACGTAACAATATGCAGCCAAAAGGTAAAACTGAATTATATGATACAACTCACTATATGCTTTTTGCAAGTTAATCAATGAGAAGAAGAAGGGGTAAGATGTTGCAGGATGGGAGGAGAGGTAAGCTCAAGTAGCATGAGAAACAACATAAAAACTTTTCAAACTCAAGTAATTACAACATGAGGGAAACATATCAAGGAGATCGTACCCAAGGGCAGTAGCAACTTCTTTTTGACTATTTTGCAAGACCACCAACAGCTCCTCTAAAGGTGACCTGAAATCATTCAATCCTTTATTGAACAGATACACCAGGGCACTATACAATCCATGCTCCCGGCATAACCTAACAACCTACAAGAAGAGAAAAATGAATATCAGAGGTGAAAATTTAAAAGAAACAGGATTAGTGGAACAAAAATTACTAGCAAAAATCTAATAGGTGCACACCTGATTGAAATCCAATGAAGAAATATCCATGTGAAGGACACATTGCTCAACACGCTGTAACCACCCTTTGCGGCTATAATGCTCAACCAGTGCTTGCATAATCTTAGGAAAAGGGAAAGGGAAAGAACGTCAGTATGTATAACATAGCTGCCAATACAGCCAAAATGCTTGAACACTATGCAGTACCTCAGGCGGAAGAGAACCAAGCATGTCCTTCAATATATAAGGCTCCAATAGCTCCAAAAATGTGTCTAAAAAGATTTAAAAATAAAAACAGATTAGAAACATGCAATAGTGGATACAAAGGATAATTTTGTATATAGCTTCTAGCTATGGAACATAATTCAGATGCTGCAAAATCTACAGCACTGCAGCTCACACAAGCCAAAAGAAATACACAATTGCTAGAACCATTGCACATAAAATGCTGCAAAATCTATAGCACTGCAGCTCACACAAGCCAAAAGCAATACACAATTCCTAGAACTTAATTGCCTTGTTCTATCAAATACTAAATTACTAATCCAGTAACCATCAAATCATGAAAGGAAGTTGAAATGCAGGGCTCCAAAGACTTCAATAAAGTTATTCTTAAAGAAGAAACGTTTCAACACTATAATGCACAACTTATGCACTTCAGCGTTGAGCATGACATTTGCCATGATTTGTAGTAGGGCAATAAAATTGGTAGTTTTATTTCGTGTAATGTTAATGCTACACAGTTACACATTTTAAAATGCCATTCAGATTTGATCATAGTTGGTAGCAAAATGGAGTTTACCTCTTCATAATATATGAAATTCAAGAATGACTCCCATATTTTTCAATTACATAAAATAAAAAATAATTCATCATCCAGAAATCCAAAATTTCAAAAAAAAAATGCATTAAGTTTACAAACCCATTAAATGCAAAAACACACTGGGTTGATAATACCTCTCTGTTGAACAGCTACAAACTTGGAGAAGATTTCATCAAAAAGTATGTCAGTCCTCTTGATATGGACACAGAATTCAACTGCAACTCCACCAACACGGGTGTATTGCTCCTTTATTTCAGCATGTACAGAACTACTTTGTCTGTTTAAATCATCAACTTGATCCATTTTTCCAATTTGGTTGCAGAATGCAACTGAAATATAAGAAAATACTTCCTCTACATACGACAAAAGCAACTCAACCAGGTCGGGCATTATGGCCTCCTGTACAGCATCCAGAGTTCTAGGAAGGTCAACAACACCATGAGCTTGGCCATCATAAATTGTCATTGCCATGTTCAAAGAACCCATCCAGTCACCAGCTCTCCGTAAAACCTGAATGCGTTCCTTCCATGGGAGAAGCCGGGAAACAATAAGATGAGTAGGTCCAAGTACATATACAGAAGCTCCTCTTACAGCTATACAATTGTGATAAGCTTTTTCAGGGTTTCCGAATACATTGATGAAGTGAGTATGATAAGAAATGAGATCATCCCCTCCAAAACCATCTAGAGAAAAACTTGTTTGGTGAATTACAGTTCCATCCTTTGCAAACAAACAAAGTTGTCCAGTCATTGTGAGAACCACCAGCATCTGAAGGCACAAAACCTCAAATTATGCGCATTATTTTGTGAACTAAACTAGACTCCTAAACCATGTACAGAACTCTTCGGGGAAGAAAAACATAAATTCAGCAAAATAGAAGACAAAAAAAAACAGGCGCATACCTGATCATCCAACCAAGCCACACTTATGGCTGCACTTTCAAGAGACCATTTACCATATACTTTCAGCTCTGATTTGACCAACTTTGCTACCTGAACTTTCCGATCCCAAGCAATTGCAAGTAATGAAACTCTTTCAACTGCTTCAGTAGGCATATTCTCTACTCCGAAAATAAATAAATAAATAAACCCTCAACTTAGGAATCTGTCAACTGGAAATTTAACAAAGTAAGTCAAACCTTACCACTATTAGTAGGTGAACTATGCAATTGAGTAGTACATTTCCAAGCAGTACAAGGCATGGAACCCTCACGAACCCCATCTGGTCTAGAAAGTTGTGCATAGACATGCAAAGTGGGAGTTAGTCTTACCTGCAAAGAAGACACATGGCTTAACACATTGTGAAAAGATAGTGTTTAAAAAGAGGCAACCATCAATTCTTAAAACACAAGGTACATGGAATTCACTCTATCATCTGAGGGCTTCATACCACCAGAGCATTTTGATGGGTGACAAACACAACCACACCTTCTTCAACCAAAGAGGATCCTTCATTGAAGAGTTTCCAACCTGCATCCCCACCAACCACACCCCCCATCATACCACCAATACTGCTGCCTGAAAGCATCGCATTTCCCTGTGAAGACAGTGAAGAGCCGCCACACAATTCATCAAAAAGGAGTGGAGAAGCTGACAGCGTCATGCCAGTTTTTTGTCCATCTAAAAGGCACTGTTCCAGTGAAAATGCATAAGATCATCAAGTTTGATAGAAATATATTTTTAAAACATCACACATCAACTACATACATAGTTACATATATCTGTCAGCAATGCAAAAACGTGTTTACCTGTGTTTTGATGGAGAATCTATTAAGCAGGGGAACCACAGAAAAGGAATGTAACAGTACCAGACCCTTACTATCACCTGTGACTGCCTTAAAATTACGTGTAACCTGAGAGTCATGCCCCAAAAAAAAGGTATGTACAACTGGAGCTGTATGCTCTCCAGTAATTACTTTGGCAGCGGATGCCCTCTGCACATCCCAAACTGTAAGGTGACCATCAGCGTAACCAGCTAAGAGTAGATCCCCTTGCTGATTGAAGGATATAGAAGTTACCGCAGCATAAGACCGCTCTCCTTGCAATCCAAGAAATAGCAGCTGGAAAATATAATCCATAGTCTATTAATATGAGCTCCCTATCACAAAATCATAGCAAGTAAAACTAAGCCTAAGGAACAAAATATGGAAATGCTGCTCGAGACCTAAAGAAGTAAAAACCATAAGCGCTAGTTAACAGAATGTAACCTTTGCATCCATGTTGTCAGCATTATGAGCAGAGTATTTACTGGGGACAACAAGGACAACCCCTCTTGACATTCCTATTGCAATGTAATTACTGTGAACTGCCAGGACTTGCGGCGAACCATGATCACGCCTCAAAGCCGGAGCCGAAAGGGTCCGTGTAATGGTATTGTTAGCATCAACATTAAAGTATCCCAATGTGGTGGACCCTCTCCGGACACCCTCAAGCCTCATGGGTTGAGCAGCAGCACCCTCTTCCCAATGCAAAGCAGTTGAAGCCTGTTTCTTCTCTAGCTCTTCAGCGATTTCAAGTGGCTTTCTTGATTTCTTTTCAGCTTTTTTACTAATCCTCCTGCTCTCCAATTGCTCAATTCTCTCCTCCACAAGTTGGTTGATTGAAGTTCCCAATGCATCATCATCATCACCATCTTTATCATTATCACCAACCTCATCATTACCAGCATCACCACCAAGAGGCTCGTCCTCACCATCACTGTGTTTCGAAGAAGGACTATTTTCATCTAAATCTTGTTTTTCTGGTGAACATTCCACTGCAATCTGAGCATTCTCATCGAATTCATTATCTTTAATATCAGTTACATCTAAAGTTGACGAATTCTCATCAACACTAATATTCGTCACCTCTTCTGCACCAGCATTGCCAGCACTAACCTCATCAACCTGAGTCTCCGGCTCTAACTCGCTCTCCCTCTCCAAAACCCCATCCTTTCTCCCCAATTCACCACCAAAATCTTCTTCTTCTACTTCATTCGAATTCGACGCAGTCGTTTCGGAACCAACTGCATAGCTATCATCGTTGGAATTGGATCCTATCTCCGATTTATCACCCAATTCCGCAGCTTCCACAGCCTTCTGGAAACTTCCGCTCGCGGCGCTCCTCCTCGACTTGATCGCCGCGGCGTGCGGCGTCGGCATCGACCTCGAAGCCGCCGCAGCCGCCGCGAGTGCCGCCCCGGGCTTGGCATTCGTTCTCACGCCTCCAAGCAACCACGGCGACGGCCTCGAAACTCTCCCGAGCGAATCGTCCGAGAATTCACTGAACTTGGCCCGGCTGTAGAAATTGAGACTCGGCCGGACCGCCTTCTCATCCAATTGAGTCAATTGCCTCGCTCCCTCGGTTTTAACACTGGAGACTGAAACGGCGTCGCTCGGCGGTTGTGGTGGTTTGGGATCAGACGCGAGGAACTGAGTTAAGTTCGAATTTCGTGGGGAAGTGGATGGGGATGCTGACCTGGATGAATCGGTGTCGTTGAGGATTTCGTCAATCGTACGGCGAGGGACTGAGTTAAGCTCGTCGTCTTCGTCTTCGTCTTCGGAGAGGTGTGAGTTAAGGAACGAGTCGAGGTCGAGCTCCATGGCGTGTTGTGGTTCAAACTGTGTCAGCTTCTTGGTCATGTCCAAAGCTGCTGCTGCTTCTTCTTCTTCTTGTTATGGCCGGTAGTCCGACCCCGTCAGTCATGAGTCTGTTTCTTCACATTTAAAACTACGATACGCATGTCGTTGCTAATAGTCATATCGGAAAGGGAAAGAACGACATGTCGTGTTTTGTTCTACTTGGTAGAGGTCTCAACGAACCGAGCCGAGCTAGAACCAACTAAAAACAACAAAGTAAACCTCAATAGTCACCACCCTTTACTACTTGGACTCTAGTCCGAGAACTACGCAATTTGCAGACCACCGTTGTTTTGCAACTGGGTCCCTGACCTCTAGTCTGTCACTCTTTGTAAACCACAAATAAATCTCGAGGTTCTAGCCATTTCGAACCCCTCAACAAAAACCTTTTAGTCGTCATGTGAAAACTGGAAATTACAGCGGCACCCTCTTGATCACTTGCTTTAAAGCACCACAAACTGCAGCACCTGAGCATTTTGGTAAGAACTAGAAGAACTACTCGTACACAGATTCATTGTAGGTTGTGGGTCGGTGAGCTCTCTTTACCGAGTCTTTAGTCTTTCCTTTGTTGCTTGCTTTCTTCTGACTTTACAGTGATCTAATTCCTTGAAGTTTCACTCTTTTTCAGACCTTAATAACAGTCAGCCACTAATGGCAACTGTCGCTGCTTCAAGGTTCACTAATGGCACACATGTCAATTACGGTGTATCTTCCGGCCCGGAGCCTAAAACGACGTTTCAGAACATGGGTTTGGGGAAGCAAGCCCCGACCCATAATGGGCTAAGAGCTTTGAACATGGTCACCGCAAAGTCAATTGCAATGAGGAAACCATTCAACGCTAGGAGTTCAAAGCGTTCAGGAACAATTGTCTGCGGAAGTGGGATGAATTTGATATTTCTGGGAACAGAGGTTGGTCCGTGGAGCAAAACCGGTGGACTTGGTGATGTTCTTGGAGGTCTACCACCAGCTTTGGCAGTAAGTTGGCACTTTGTTTCCTCTATTTCCTGTTTGTCTTTGTTTTGAGTACCAATGAATATTTCAAATTGAGTAGAGCTGGGTGTGTATTTAGTAAATTGAATTCCTTTTCAGGCAAATGGGCACCGTGTTATGACTATTTCTCCACGTTATGATCAGTACAAAGATGCATGGGATACAGAAGTTACAGTTGAGGTGTGTTATATAATACATATATAATCTTCAGCATTTGAAAAACAAACTCTTCAAGTTTTGACAATATTGATGTACTATATATGTAGCTTCAAGTGGGAGAGAAGACTGAGACGGTTCGCTTCTTTCACTGCTGCAAACGAGGGGTTGATCGTGTTTTTGTAGATCACCCGCTGTTTCTTGAAAAGGTTGGTCCTTGTGAGTCATTGTTGTTTCCAAATTCCAATAGTTTCACTAGTCGGAAAAGGGACAAGCTTTAATTTGGTATGATGACTCTGGTTTTTCAAGGTATGGGGGAAAACTGCATCGAAAATATATGGGCCTTTGGCCGGAGAGGATTATAAGGACAACCAACTTAGATTCAGCTTGTTATGCCAGGTAGAATCTCCATCTTCGTCACTTTGTGCTTGCATTGTTTATTTGGAATTCTCTGGAACTTCTTCTTTGAACTTAATCTTAAACTAAATATGCACGGATGACCACAAAATAGTTTTAGATATGCACTTAATCTTCTATACGACCATATGCACCATGCTTTTGTGACTGATTATTTAATCTTCTTCCACAAGAAGCTGCATTATACATCAGTGACTGGTTATGTAGGCTTTTGGTTCTAAGAGAAAAGTGGTTTAAAGGGCAGCTTTTGCAGAAGAGATTGCCTTATAGATCTTTGACTAAAATTTCTAATTTGTGCTACCTATACTCTTAGTTACTCTTAAGGTGTTAAAAAATGATTAGTTTGTATATCAATCCTTGCATCTTATATGGGATCTACCGGTCCTTACTGATTCTCTCTTTTTGTTTCCTGCAATCTTATGTTCAGTTCTCATGGTTGTATAAAATTATATATTTTAGGCAGCTCTGGAGGCACCAAGAGTTCTGAATCTTACCAGCAACGAATATTTTTCGGGACCATATGGTAGGAAAACTGAACTACATATCTACAGTTCTCTAAACCAATACTACTTTTCTAAATCATGTATGCAATGAGAGTGTGAGACAATGAAATTCCTACCTGCAGGAGAAGATGTTGTTTTCATTGCCAACGACTGGCACACTGCCCTCCTCCCATGCTACCTAAAAGCCATATACAAACCTAATGGATTATACAAGAGTGCCAAAGTAAGTACCCAGTTTATGTTAGACATTTTTTTTTTATGAATTCCTGTCAGATGCAATTCCTTAAGGTAGTGTCTTAATCTTGTTACAGGTAGCCTTTTGCATTCACAACATTGCTTACCAAGGCAGATTTGCATTTGCCGACTTCTCACTCCTCAATCTACCAGATAAATTTAAGAGCTCCTTTGATTTCATTGATGGGTATGGTTTTCTGGACACAATATGGCATAGTATTATATGATTGAACCTTGAGTATGACTGTTCCAATTCTACAGCTATAACAAACCAGTGAAAGGGAGGAAAATCAACTGGATGAAAGCTGGAATCTTAGAATCAGACAAGGTCTTGACTGTTAGCCCGTACTACGCCAAAGAACTTGTTTCTGCAGTTGATAAAGGAGTCGAATTGGATAACATTCTTCGGAAAACTGGAATTCAGGGTATTGTGAATGGCATGGATGTCCAGGAATGGAACCCATTAACTGACAAGTATACAGATGTCAAATATGATGCCACAACCGTAAGAACATTTGTTATACTCGAACTTCCATGAACAGCTTCTTTGATTTATGTGGCAATAATTTTTTAAGTTTGCCTTGCTTAGGTGATGGATGCAAAACCTATTTTGAAAGAAGCCCTCCAAGCAGAAGTCGGATTGCCAGTGGATAAGAATATCCCTGTCATAGGTTTCATCGGTAGGCTTGAAGAGCAGAAGGGTTCGGATATTCTTATAGAAGCGATTCCCGACTTCATCAAAGAGAATGTTCAGATTATAGTTCTTGTAAGTACCAGGCATGGAAGATGTTTTTCACCATTTCTTGCAAATTCTTCAGATTATACTAAAAGCTATATGTTATCCTAAGCTGCATTCTGCAATTCTCTTAGGGGACAGGCAAAAAACCGATGGAGAAGCAGCTTCTGCAATTGGAGGCAAAATACCCCGAGAACGCTCGAGGAGTAGCAAAATTCAATGTTCCTCTGGCCCATATGATAACAGCCGGAGCTGATTTTATGTTGGTTCCAAGCAGATTTGAGCCTTGTGGTCTCATTCAGTTGCATGCTATGCGTTATGGAACTGTAAGATCCATGGCTCCAAGAAGTTCTTCCTTTGAAATAGTACACATATCTTGCAATGTACTTTCTTCTAACGGGGTAGCTATTACTAATTCACTACTACTGTTTGCAGGTTCCCATCGTTGCGTCAACTGGCGGGTTGGTGGACACTGTTAAAGAAGGATTCACAGGATTTCATATGGGAAGTTTCAATGTTGAGGTAATGCATCTTTTTCTTCAGGTTCACACTGAGTTTCAATAAGGTTAGTGTGAGCTTAAGCCTTAAACATTGATATTTCAGTGTGAGGTCGTTGATCCTGTGGATGTACAAGCTGTGGCTACAACCATTAAAAGAGCTGTTGGAACTTATGGAACTCCAGCTTTTGCTGAGATTATTAAGAACTGCATGGCTCAAGATTTCTCGTGGAAGGTATGACATCTCTACTTGACATGAATCACATGATCCATTAAAATCTGTAGAATCACGACAGTCCGTAACTAATGCGATGGTGGCACATTGGGACAGGGACCTGCTAAGAAGTGGGAAGAAATGCTGCTAAGTTTGGGTGTTGCTGACAGCGAACCCGGACTCGATGGTGAGGGTGAGGAAATCGCACCCCTCTCCAAGGAAAATGTCGCAACACCATGAGAACAAAACAAGTTCAGCCTGTTGATTCAGTTTGTGAACCAACACGAAACAGAATCTGGCCTATCTGACCCACCTTGTCTGCAGCTGTAGGGGCTGAAGTACATAAATCCTCAACCAGAATAAGTAAAACCCTCTGCGCAAGTGTAATGATAGCATAGTTTATGCAGGCAGCGGTGGCTCTCACCACACAAAGCCTACTAGCTACTAGTGCAAATCCATATTATAGTTTTAATCTGTATCAGTTTTTTCATCATAATAAGTTTTGCACCTAAACGTAAACTAATCATGCAAAGCACCAAGTCAGTTTACCATTTAACCACAATAGTTGACAGATTTAACAAACCAACTTAAGATACCTGCCATGACTACAAAGGTTATATGGGTACAGGGTTAAACACCAAGTCACGATTCACCACGAGGTCTATTTTAGACAGACCAAGACGGTTTCAGGGTTCAAACAAACACTCAACTACGCCACAAAGGTTGCAGTCCTGGTTGGGGTCATAGAATATAGCTTACTCCGTAAGTTTATAGTCAAAGACTTGAAGAAACATAAAACCTACGAGCAGAGTGGAGGTAATGGCGGCTATGGTCCTCACACAAAAACAATATCAGGAAGACAACAATTCAAGCTCTAGTGAATCTAATAGTTACTCCAAGTAAAAGGTTTTGCTCATCCCAACTGTTTATGGCTCACTACTCAACTATTAAGACATGGCAAGTCCTTCACCTCACAATAAAAGTTCCTGCAAGTCTTTCAGTTCTAAAGATAATGGACTTCTAACTGATAGAGAAGCTATCCGTAAACATACCATGGCGTCTCACTTTAACAAAGAATCAAACATAAACATGCATAACACAGGAATCTTTCTAAACCATCTCAAGCAATGCAACTTAAGATTAAGTGGGCAACCAAATTATATATCAAGAAGCTCAAACGCAAATATTCAAAATTAAGATGAATGCTCAGAAGCAACGCAGGTCTGAACAATCTGTCTTCCCCAATACACATTTCGAAAACCAAAAACTAGATTAAATAAGGTAAAAAGTCTCAAAAGTACTACATGTTCTGAAACATAAAATCACTGCTTTAATTATCAAAGGAGCTCCTAGTCGAACAAGCTGAATCCCATATCGTCGTCACTCTCTTCCTTGGGCTCCTCCTGCAAAATCAAACAAAGAAAAACCCACAACCTCAAATCAGACAAACCCTCACAAACTAAACTAGCGAAACGAATTTCGTTAAATAATAAGAACGATTCGAATACCTTCTTCTCTTCCACTGGAGCCGCTGCAGCAGGGGCAGCAGCACCGCCACCTGCACCTGGGGCAGCGACGGCAACAGCACCACCGCCACCTCCGGCACCGACATTCAAGATAAGATCACCAATGTCTCTCTTCTCAGCGAGCTTGGCAAACAAACCAGGCCAGTAGGACTCCACACAGATATTGGCAGCTTTCACCAAAGCGGCAATCTTCTCAGCCTATCATAACCAATTAAGCACAACAACAACTTCAGAAAACAATTCCTACCCAATACAATCAACACACCAGCTCAAACTAAAACAGATGAAACAAAACAAAATCCAATCCTATTATAACCAGTTGAGCAGAAATAACAGCTCAGAAAACAAAAACAATTTCTACCCAGCACAAAGAACACAATAAGTCACGAGATTAAACGAAACGAACTAAGAAAAATCTGAAATTTTTATGAACTAAACAAACGCTTAGCATAGAGATGATAACGAAACGAAGCATACAGTGATGGCGATGCCATCGTCGTGGAGGATCAAAGCGGCGTAAGTGCAAGCAATCTCTGAAACCGACGTCATTTCTGCTATGAACCACAAACCAGAACCAGAATTACTTCTCTTATTATGAACACTATTGCTCCAAATAGTTTAAAGCTTGGTCCTTTAGAGGAGATGAGAGATGGTTACCTGAGGGAGATGAGATCTGAGACTGATTCGCTTATAGTGCTCTGCGGCTGCTGCAATACCACACTGGCTCAGCTTTAGGGTTTCTGATTTTCTAGCGAGGTGTAGTTTTTAAAGGCAATGAAATGGGCTTCCAGATCATTCTGAAGCCCATTTGAAGAAAATGGACTCACAGGTCAAAGGCCCGTAATACAGACTTGGTGAATGTGTTTTGTTATAAAGTGAAACGACAACAGTCAACTGTGAACCTCCCTATCTTTGAAAGTGGAAAGCCCTATAAGCTTTAGCATTCTTTTGTTTAATTCGTTTACATTGTTGGACCCCTATCTACACCTGAAATAGAGAGGAATTCGAACGTGGAACTTCTACCAACATTTTGTAACAATCTATGTGTTTAATGCTTGAATGGTAAACGACATCCTAAAATAACCAAGCGTATCGCATACATCAACCTTTTTAATTCGACCTTTTTTTTTCATGATCATCTCAATTTTTGTTCTCTTATAAAAGTAGTATATGAATTATTCAACATAGATTCTGTTAATAGGGTAACATTACCCGAGGACCAAGCTGATCATACATGTCAAGAAGCTCCACGTATAAGAAATACTTCAGGAGGTCCTCACTTACAAAGAAGTCCACAAATATGTTAATGGACCACAAGTCCAACCCAAGGAGTGCTCCGACTATGAGCCCGAGAGGCCAAGAGCCCAAGAGGTTAAATATGTTAATGGATCACAGGTCCAACTCAAGGAGTGCTCCGACTATGAGCCCGAGAGGCCAAGAGCCCAAGAGGTTAAATATGTTAATGGATCACAGGTCCAACTCAAGGAGTGCTCCGACTATGAGCCCGAGAGGCCAAGAGCCCAAGAGGTTAAATATGTTAATGGATCACAGGTCCAACTCAAGGAGTGCTCCGACTATGAGCCCGAGAGGCCAAGAGCCCAAGAGGTTAATAATGGACCACAAGTCCAACCCAAGGAGTGCTCCGACTATGAGCCCGAGAGGCCAAGAGCCCAAGAGGTTAAATATGTTAATGGACCACAGGTCCAACTCAAGGAGTGCTCCAACTGTGAGCCCGAGAGGCCAAGAGCCCAAGAGGTTAATAATGGATCACATGTCCAAGAAGTGCTCCGACCATAAGCCCAAGAGGCCAGGAGCCCAGGAGATTAATAATGGACCACAAGTCCAACTCAAGGAGTGCTCCACTAATGTTAGTGCTCCACTAATGTTAGTGCTCCACTAATGTTAGTGCTCCACTAATGTTAGTGCTCCATTAATATCAGTGCACCATTAATAATAGTGCTCCATTAATCGTCGAGTGCTCCACTAATGTTAATGGAGCACTGACACTTACATATCAGTGGTACGACCGAATGAGGCCATTGGCCGAATGCTACGTGTAAAGGGCAATCAGCTCTGTGGAGCAATGCTACCCTACCCTACTTCTATATAAAGACCCTCAGACCTCATTATCAGGTACGCTAATCCTCAACACCAGAGTTATCAATCAACACACCCAATTTCTCTACTAACTTAAGCATCGGAGGGTCCTTGGCCGGTACCACACCGGTGCCCTTCACTGCTAGCATTTCTATCTTGCAGGCTTTGGTGGTCAATCAGGGAGGTCACGCCGACCTGATTTAGAGGATTCGTAGATCTCAACCTCGACGAGGTCACATAACCGTTGATACCAATTTTAGGCATCAACAGTTTGGCGCCGTCTGTGGGAAGCGACTTGTTTCTTGCACCTAGAAGCACTGTTACTTGAATACCAGTTTCTATTTTTTCTACCATGGAAGGTTCTGGAGAACATAATGTTTTCACAACTCCTACTCGGAAAGGGAAGAAGAAGAAGTTTGCTAAGCTCGAAGAAGTCATCGATAGAATGAATACACAGATCGACAATTTGTCCACTGCACAAAAGAAGCATGATGAAACTCTTGTGGAGATGAGAAGAATACAAGCTCAGCTAGAGAGAGAGCAATCTTTGCGTATGGACGATAATCGATATGTGGTTAATTCCAAAGATCAACAACATTCCAAGAGCACGCAATCCTTATCAAGCCGTGCACCATTTAAGGGCTACTCCACCATGGGATCATCATCAAAACAAAAATACGACCAAGCTGTGAAGGACCACTCTGACCTCAGGCACATGCTCAACACTAAAAGGCAAATATATGAAAGAAAAGAAACTACTGAAAAAGGAGGAAAGAGTGGACGAGCTGCTGATGACGATGCCCACTCGAAGGTTGACCATGAGAAAGAGAAGAGCAAAGAAGGTCCAACAGACATGGAGAAGATCCTTGAAACAATGAAAGAAATGAATGCAAAGATAGAAGAAAAGCTAGAAGCACGAATAGGAGTCCTCGAAGCTGAGAAGAGCCTCAAGCCGATGGAGTTAACCCTAGCTGCCACCTCATCTCCATTCACCAAGGAGATTCTTGAGTTCAAGTTACCCAGGGATTTCAAGCAGCCCAAGATACGACTTTATGATGGAACAACTGACCCTGTTGATTTCTTGAGTGACTTTGCTCTGTGGATGGATGTCAAGGAAGCAGGAGATGCTATGAAGTGTCGAGCTTTTCCATTACTTCTGAGTGGTTCTGCAAAGGATTGGTTTCAATCTTTGAAGGCTAATTCTATTAACTCTTTTGAACTACTCAGAGCAAGCTTCATGAACCAGTTCCTGACGGCTTCAAGGAGACGACATCCACCAAGCTATCTTCTCTCGATCAAGCAAAAGCCTGATGAGAGTTTAAGAACATTCCTCAATCGGTTCAGTAGCGAAGTCACTAAAATTCAGAGTTGCCCGACAGACACTGCATATACAGCTCTGTTGGCAGGACTCCAAAAGGGACCATTCCTTTTTCATGTCAACAAGTTCCCTCCTAAAACTTACGCAGATCTGCTAAATGAAGCATATCGACATGCTATTGCAGAGGAGATGACCTACGATGCGCCCGAGCCAAAGGAATCCAAACCAATCACTGGTGAGAAAAGAAGAGGCGATGGAGGTCATCAACAACGCTATAACAAGCATGAAAAAAGGGGACGATATGACAACCAAAGCAGAGGAAATGGAGATCGGAGTCAAGGTCGAGATCAACCTAGGAGATACTCGCCACCAAAAAGCACTTATACACTATTGAATACGACTCGCGAGAAGGTGCTTCACCAAATACAAGCTGAACTTCCTCAACCTAAGCCCTTGAAATCAGCTAAGCTAAAAAGGGATACGAGTCGTTATTGTAGGTACCATAGGGAGTATGGGCACACTACGGAGCAGTGCTTTGACCTGAAGGACGAAATTGAAGCAATGATAAAGAAGGGGAAGTTGTCTCAGTTTGTTGCTGGGCAGACTTCTCAAAGCAAACCAGCAGCAGAAGAGTCACATAAAGAAACTCAACCGAAAAAGACGATCAATACTATAGCAGGGGGAATGACTCTAGCTGGCAACTCAAACCATGCCAGAAAGGAGTATGCTCGAAGAATGCAGAGCAATTTTGAAATGTTATCGATTGGCTCGAGCCATCGAGCTACCAAGCGCCACAGGTCTGGGTACGCACCCATTATCTTCAATGAGGAAGATGAAATTGGTATCATGCAACCTCACGACGACCCATTTGTGATAGCAGCTGAAATTGCCAATTATGATGTCAAAAGAGTACTCATTGACACCGGTAGCTCTGTTAACATTATCTTTTTGCCTGCCTATGAGGAGATGGGGATTTCCTTGGACGAACTTCTACGAGCAGCAACCCCCCTACAAGGATTTACTGGGGACTCCATTGATTCTGTAGGAAGCATACGTCTCCCATTGTCTTTGGGAGCAGCACCTCAGAGGACCACTGTCCTCACTGGCTTTTATATCGTGGACTGTCCTTCAGCTTACAATGTAATACTTGGGAGACCTGCTTTGAATGTACTACGAGCTGTTATCGCAAGTCATATGCTCCTAATGAAATTTCCTACTGAGGGAGGAACAGGCTTTGTGAGAGGAGATCAGCACAAAGCAAGGACATGCTATGCTTTGACAGTCAAGCAAAAAAGAAAAACAGGGAAAGAATTTTGTTCTGTTCAGTCCAAGTCTTCCCAATCTCGGGAGGAGGTCATGGATCCAAGAGAGAACATAACCAAGCAGCAAGCCCTGCCAGGGGATGAGCTAGAAATGATACCCATCTCGGAGGACCACCCGGAACGACTGGTTCAAATAGGAGCAAAGCTAACCCCAGATGCACGAGTCGGTCTGATAGATTTCCTTAGAAGTAACTCTGAAGTTTTCGCCTGGTCCTATGAAGACATGCCAGGCATTGATCCAGAAATCATCACTCATCGCCTTAGCATCAACCCGAATGTTAAGACTGTGAGGCAAAAGAGGAGAGCTTATGATGCAAACAAGTATGCGGCTATGAAGGAGGAAGTCGATAAGCTGACGAAGATAGGATTCATCAGAGAGGTCGATTACCCAAGTTGGCTATCTAATGTCGTGATGGTGAAAAAAGCTAATGGAAAGTGGAGGATGTGCGTAGATTTCACCAATCTTAACAAGGCATGCCCCAAGGATAGCTTCCCACTACCCAGGATAGACCAGCTGGTGAACGCTACTGCAGGACATGAACTCCTCAGCTTCATGGATGCCTACTCAGGCTATAACCAAATACTCATGCACCCGCCGGATCAAGAGCACACCTCGTTCATTACTGATCGAGGTTTATATTGTTACAAAGTCATGCCCTTCGGATTGAAGAACGCTGGAGCTACATATCAACGACTCGTCAACCAAATGTTTTCTGACCAAATCGGAAGAACGATGGAAGTCTATGTTGATGATATGCTAGTAAAGAGCATCAAGGCTGAACAACATGTCCAGCACCTAAGAGAAGCCTTTGAGATCTTGAAGAAGTATAAGATGAAGTTGAATCCAGCAAAGTGCGCCTTTGGTGTTTTCTCCGGAAAATTCTTAGGATTCATGGTCAGCCAAAGAGGGATAGAAGCCAATCCAGAAAAGATACAAGCCCTTCTTGACATGAAGCCGCCAAGGACCATGAAGGAGGTCCAAAGTCTTGCTGGACGAGTGGCTGCTCTGAGCAGATTCATTTCGAGAGCCACTGACAGGTGCTCCCCTTTCTTTAAAGCACTTAAAGGGAGGAAGAAAAACATAGATTGGACCTCAGAATGTGAACAAGCTTTTCAGGACCTCAAGGAATATATGGGCAAGGCACCTCTTCTGGTCAAGCCAATGAAAGGAGACGAGCTATTATTGTACCTCTCATTATCACCAACAGCTTTGAGCTCAGTGCTCATCAAAGAGATTCAAAACATTGAGCACCCTGTGCAATATGTTAGTAAATCTCTTCAAGATGCTGAGACAAGATACCCGGAAATAGAGAAGCTAGCACTAGCTTTAGTCATCTCAGCAAGAAAGCTAAGACCATATTTCCAAGCTCACACCATCACTGTCTTGACCAATCAACCTCTCAAACAAGTGCTTCAGAAACCAGAGACCTCAGGAAGACTCATCAAATGGGCGATCGAGTTGGGAGAGTTTGACATAAGATACAGGCCCCGGCCCTCAATCAAGGCACAAGCATTGGCTGATTTCATATCAGAGTTCACAGGCTTAGAACCACCGAAGAGCTGGCCCGATGTCCCTGAGACCAGCACTAACAGAGGACTGAGACCAAATTTGCCATTATGGACTTTGCATGTAGATGGAGCTTCTAATAAACAAGGAAGTGGAGCAGGTTTGGTGTTAACATCACCAGAGAAGATCGAGCTAAAATATGCGATAAGATTTGAGTTCAAGGCCTCAAACAATGAAGCAGAATATGAAGCACTCTTGGCAGGGTTGAGGATAGCTCAACAGCTCGGAGTCAGGCAAGTTCACATCTTCAGTGATTCTCAACTTGTGGTAGGCCAGGTCACTGAAGAGTATCAAGCTCGAGAACACAACATGATGGCTTACCTAACAAAAGTGAAAGGATTGCTCGACTCTTTCTTAGGGTACGAGATCACCCAGATACCTCGGGAAGACAATGCTTTAGCTGATTCATTAGCTCATCTAGCCTCTGCACCAGACCTCGACCAAGTTCGTACAGTACCAGTAGAAGTTCTTGAACGACCTAGCATCGAAGGTGAGGCACTAGAGGTACATTCCATTATCACTGAGTCGAGTTGGATGGACCCCATATTTGATTTCCTTACTCATGGAGTCCTACCAAATGATCACTTGGAAGCTCGACGCCTGCGCAATCGATCAGCTAGGTATACGATCATCAATGGTAGACTTTATAAGAGAGGATTCTCACTTCCATATCTCAGATGCCTCACCCCACTTCAAGCCCAATATGTGCTCAAGGAGATACATGAAGGAGTGTGTGGCAATCACTCAGGAGCTCGATCTCTCGCTCATAAGACGGTACGACAAGGTTACTATTGGCCTACTCTTCAGAAGGATGCTAAAAAGATTGTACAAACTTGTACTAAGTGCCAAGAATTTGCCACCATACCTCGTCAACCACACCAACCGTTGACATCCCTCAGCAGTCCTTATCCGTTTGCTCAGTGGGGAATTGATTTGATCGGACCAATGCCAAAGGGCAAAGGAGCTACCAAGTATGCCATTGTCGCTGTCGATTACTTCACCAAGTGGGCCGAAGCAGAAGCTTTAAGCTCCATCACAGAACACAAATGTAAAGCCTTCATCTGGAAGGACATCATCTGTAGGTATGGAGTACCCTATGCTATCATCACTGACAATGGACGACAGTTTGATAATGCTAAATTCAGGGAGATGTGTGAAGAGATTGGCATCAGACACTTTTTTTCCTCCCCAGCTCATCCTCAAGCCAATGGTCAAGTTGAAGCAGTCAACAAAGTCATTAAGAAGAACCTCAAAACCCGACTTGATAGAGCTAAGGGAGCCTGGCCTGAGATGCTGCCCAATGTTCTATGGGCATATAGAACTTCATATCGAACAGCCACAGGAGAAACACCTTTTTCTCTTGCTTTTGGCTCAGAAGCAGTGGTACCTGTAGAGATTGGCATGACCACTTGTCGATTAGAAGCATTTAAACTTGAGGAGAATGATGCCCAAATGAAGCTCAACCTTGATCTACTTGAGGAGAGACGGGATGAAGCTAATATTAGGAATGCAGCTTATCAACAGCGTATTGCTCGTTATTATAATGCAAGAGTAAAGCCAAAAGTTTTTGGGGTAGGCGACCTGGTGCTACGCAAGGTTTTACCTAACACAAAAGATAGTCGTCAAGGTACACTCGGACCATCATGGGAAGGGCCTTATGTTGTGACTGCAATAGTACGTCCAGGGACCTACAGGCTGGAGGACATGAATGGAAAGGCACTCCCTCATCCTTGGAATGCAGAGCACCTCAAGAGGTACTATCAATGAAGCACAAATAACACCTGGAGGAGTCCTACTAATCATATGATGTATTCTACCAAGTCTTCAATTGTGAAATAAAAATAAATAAAAGGCACTCTTTCATAAATTTCGTCTTCATAAAATCATTATGAAAGCAATGCTTCACAAAAGATAAAATTCTACAGAAAATAGAAGCCATAAAAGACAAAACTAGAGAAGTGTTCAAGACCTTCAACGGCTAAACAAATACAAAAATCAAATGCTTGGACCATTGTTAAGAGCATTGGATACGTCGACCTCCATGTGGGCTTCCTCATCATCATCATCACTAAGCTCGCCCACCTCATCATTCTTGATTGCATCATACATCAAGCTCAAGTTAAGACTATCCTTGTATATCTTCTCCACAAACTTCAAGCAACGATTGAACCCTTTCGTCTCAGCATTTTCAACATGGTGAGTGCAATCTGAGACAGTGGAGGATAGCTCCACCACTTGGCTTTTCAACCCTTCAGCCTCTTTATCTTTGGCATGGAGCTCGTTTTGCGCTTGACTAAGGACATCTTGAATTTTCTTCTTTTCAACTTCAAATGCCTCACGTTCCTCCGCTAGCTTCCTCTGAAGGTCCACTATGATTCGTTTCTTGCTATCCAGATCATTGAGCAGTCCTTGATGAGTTTCATGTTGAAGGAGTGCTGCCTATCATCAAATCGTATTATTGAACCATAACAAAAAAAAAAAAAAAAAAAAAAAAAAAAAGAGAGCTTACCTCAATGGTGGTGATAAAGGAGTTCTCCGCCATCTTTCTTTGAGAACCAATTTCTAGACGACTCCTCTCAGGTTCTCGGATTGCACGACTTACAGCTTGAAGAAAATTGAGAAGTTGAGGATGGACATCAATGGATACGTGGTCGCTAGGAGAATAAGCTACATCTTGGACCCTTGTTCTTTTCGGGCTTGACGCCTCAAGAGTAGGTCCACTCCTTTGGTTCTCGCTGGAAGATTCGTCAATCACCACTACCTCTGATGAGGGAGAAGAAATTTGCAAAGGCGCTAAACTATTATGGTGAGCATTGCTTGGACCCGCACCTCGCCTTTCAAGCGCTCTTAGCAAAGCTTCATTGCTTTTACGGGGAAGCATGGATGTCTTCTTCTTGCCAGCATCCATTCCTATCATCAAATAATATAGTCAGAACAAGCACATATATTCACAACAAGGTCATTTGCAAAAACAATAGAGCATACCTCTAGACTTCGGTCGAATAAAGTTATACTTCTCTAAGTTCTTCGGGGTAAGCAAAGTTTGCTTAGACCTATCAATCTCTTCGACCTTCGTTCTCACAAACGCAATCTCCACCAATTCTTTGTCTGTTATGTATGGCGGACGCTCCGGTCTTGTGAAACGTTCTACAGAAACATATATTTGGGACTTAGGAAACAAACAAACAACAAGCTACATATTTATTCATCATAAAAAGTGCTGCAGGCACTATAAGTCTACAAGACACGAACCTCTACTCTGAAAATGGGTCTTTACACGATCTTGCGAAGGTGGGACGACTCCACCAAATTCCCAATCACCGGAAGCAAAAAAGAATTTTTTCTTCCATGACCAGCTATGAGCTTTCCCAATTATCAATGCACCATTGTTCGGGTAAGTGGATTGATACCACCAACCAATGCTCCTAGGGTGTATCTTCAAGTCTACTTGGTTCTTGAATTGATGGAAAGATGGCTCCCCTATACCATTTTCCTTCCACAAAATATACATAGCAATTGCTACTCTAATCACTTCTGGATTTAATTGCATAAGAGCAAGACCCGAGGCACATGCAAACTTTTGCAAATAAGGATGCAGAGGAAGTCTAAAACCACAACGAAAAAAGGCAGGATGGATTAATACTTCACCATCAGGCGGTTGACTGGGTTTTTCATCTTTTCTAGGTAACCTTATTCCAATAGAACTAGGTATCTGATATTGATGCCTTAAAACTTTAAGTTCGCTCTTTTTCATTTGGTTTGCTATTTTGTCAATGGTAAAACCACCCTCATTATCTCTCCCTAGACCAACCTCTACTTCTTCATCCTCACTACCGTTCACTTCACTATCTTCCATTTCACCTTCCTCAACCTCATACTCATAGTCTTGTTCATATAAGCATCTAGACATAGTTTGTTCATCATCACTTTGATCTTCCATATACGACATTGATACTACATTCAGCCAAAAAATTAACCACTCATGAGTTTTTTCTACAACAAGAATTCCTACAAGATAATTATTCTAGAGATGAACAAATGATTGTCTATGCAAATACAAGACTACAGGAGATAGTGGTGTGTGCATGTCCTGACTGTACAAGATGAATACTACCAGTATGCAGAGCACAACGGAGAAATAAGTCACTGAGACAAGTTATCAATTATGCATTACATATGAGCAATTAAGGTGGATAAAGACAAGCCATGTGCTCAACAATTTGAGAGAATCTTGTGCACACGTGGTCATACATATGATCATTAGAAATTTTTTCCTCCATGAATACACTACTGGACGGCATCATTTGAATTTTGGTAATATAAGAGAAATACCCATGAAGCTTTCTGAAGTTATTTTCCTCAATTATCATAGCCATTTACTCGTCAATAACCTAGTCTACAGTTTCGTACCCAGAATAGTGCATTTCAAATTAAGCTAGGAAACTAACCTCAAGCTGCTAACAGGTATTTAGCTTGGCTATTTCTTTCTTGACATCTGCAGTTTCGACAAGCCGATCCTATTCAAACTCCCAGATTACTAGCTGAAAAATCTGGGGAAAACTCAATTAGGTCAAGATATATATTTGCAACGTCAAAGTGCCACAAGTGGTACGTTTTTGCTTTCTTTTTTATTTGTTTATTACCCCCACCACTTAGTGTCTGCTCTTCCATGTTACAAGCTCAAAAAATAAAAAAATAAAAAAGGACTTCTTGAGACTTTATTATACCCACAATTAACTCTCATTTGATTTCTTTAATCATCCTTTCTCAATTTTGGAGTCTGCACATGCCATGGGTTCATTATTCAATTATACCACTTGGTTCTACACTCATGATGTTCCCCCACGTAAAGTTATGCCCATATCCACATTAACTTAAACTTTGTTATAATTAGTCTTCTCACCCTTCACTGAAACGTCCCATTGGTCCCTTCACATGAAATATGACCTCTCTACCGTTAATTAAGTTTCTCAACCAATGCCTTTGCTCCACTTTATAGTACACATCCATTCCTCATCAGTTAGAGCATAAACTTCATTCCTCTTCAATTACCGAATGGAAGCACTCGGCAGTGCACCTTGAAATTTTATTTTATTTTCTTATGCTTGGTCGTGCAATATCGAGGTAATAGAGCATAGCTCCCATCTTTATACCTTCATCCTCTTAGCATAAATACTATATAAATTCAACACCTCAAGGTCCACTTTTCGGCCCACTCCTCACAGCTCAAGCACTGCTACCACCTCAAGCACTCTACCACTCTTCTATAGCCTGATGACTTCTACTACTTCATAAATTATGCATCCTTCACATGCAAGTCTGACATCTCATCCATTCCTCTTCACATGCAACGATTGAAAGCACTCTTCAGTGCACCTTGAAATTTGATTTCATTTAATTATAATTGGTCGTGCAATGACGAAGCCCACTTTTGGGTCTACTCTTCACAGCTCAATCATTGCTCCCAGCTCGGGCATTGCTACCAGCTCAAGCACTGTTACCAACTTGAGCACTGCACAGCTTCATGAATTATCTATGATTAATTATGATTCTACAATGGTGGCTTCATTAATTAACATACCTACTTGACGACCATGTTCAAGTTATGCATGCCAAGCTTCATCATTTACATACATAGCTCACTACGCATGCACAGCTTCACTCTTCTACAGTGTTCACACCTCAAAAATGTTAGGTTAGTGAACTCGACTATGTAATTGTTACATTAAATACCCAACAACACATAGTGTTTAATTGAGTGATGGCTCAATCACGGCGGATTCCCTTTAGATACTCTGCCATGTTGTTATGCTGTTAAGCATATAAAGTACAAATTACATTTCCTTAAATGATAGTCTTACATGGCTACATTCCTAATACGCTCAACCGTACCCTGGATCAAACGACAGACTTGATCCACTGACCCTTTCTTGTTCTTTAGTAACTCAGTAGAGATCTGTGTTGCTACCGTTACTAGACAACCAATGTACGGATTGACTGAGACCCCTTCTGTCCTTCCAGCAGTAGGCATATCAGGTAGGATCGAGAAACCCGAAGTTAGAAATACAATTGTACCTAACTCACAACCACCTAATAACTTCTGGACCGTTGACTGACTGATAGAGGCATAAATCACGTATGACCCTGTTGAATCAGTGCAACTCTCTTGGAGTACATATGTGTCGTCGATTTGCATCAAGGAGACACAGTTGCGTGGATCTTGACCCGTCGTGATGTGTGCAATCTCATGGACTGTCTTGCCCAATGCTTGGTGGTCCCACTGATTCCGAGTTTGTATGTCAGTGAGGAAGTCAAACAGCTTTCGGTGAGAGACATGATGCTGGAATATTGCAGTTGCAGTTCGAGTAAGACCATGAGGCTTATTCGGCCTATTCCAGATTTTGTTGGTGGAGACTCTTACCCCTGAACCCTTGAACTTAGTTTGCTCAGCTATCTTCCATTCATGAGCAGTAGAGTTGCCGATGCTTGTGCAAAAATCCGTCACTAATCTGCATGCCATCTGCAACAAGTTTCTCCTTCCTTCCACCGAGGGTATGACACAAAAGTCTTGGGGTGGATAAGTGACAGCCGCAGAATAGTTGAATCGTTCTGCTTGCCTCTGCAGTATTTCTACCCATCGCCTTGCTCCAAAGGCTAAGCCTGACTCCACTAGCGTTCTGTATGTTTGGTGCATGAGTTGATCTTGTACATCAACATGTTCCACCCATACGACACGAGAGCTGCCGTTGAACAAATCTTGGATTAAGCATCCGGATGGACGCTTCTTGCATTGAGATCTGGGGTGTGGACCCAGATTTGAGCTTAAACCCTCCACAGAGACATCAACTATGGCCCAACTCTGTTCTGTTTGTCGTTGACAATAACGCACAAAGTGAGTGACACGGGTGGAGACAGATGGAGTGGTTACCTGGAACTCAGCAGTCATGACTTGGATGGTGTCGTGGTAGCTTTCAGTAGTCCCTGTTGATAAGACATCAAGGATACTCGCCCTTGAAATGATGCTACTGAATATGGTGGACCATTGGTCCACATCCATAAAGAAATTCACGAGTACGACAGGACTGAGGGGAATTGTGGCTGTGTAGCGAGAAGCTTCAGTTTGGAAGTTAGTGGGAGTAAGATCAATACCGTTAGTGAAGATTCTCTTGTACTCTGCTTCATTCAGGAACTCATGAAGCGTGGCAGAACTGGATTTGAGTGCAGAGATCCACAGTGGCGCAGCAGCAGATGCCATGATGATTAGCTCATCTCTGACCGACACAATGATTTCAGAAATCTTAGTTGTGTCTGCCACGACAGATGCTTCTTCAGGTTCTGAACGGTTGATGTTGTCTGATGGTTGGTGTGTAGAAGAAGAGTGATGTGGGATCGACATACACTTTTGAACATCCCTCCTCATGTGAGACTTTTCTCTTGGACCAATGACTGCAGGAATTGGAAGAGTCTGAGGTTGTAGGGTAGTCTCTTCAATCCCTTTTAGTAGCTCACTATTGGGAGTAACTCGTTGTCCGCAGTGGTTGCAGTTGATTCGGCTGAATGCAGCTTGATACTGACTAAGTTGAGCTTGAAGCCCATTGATTTTCTGTCTCAGCAGAAAATTTTGTTGACGAGTTGTTTGGGCAGGCGCTTGGGGTCGATGCTTTATCACCCAGGCAGAGACTTGTGCAAACGTTAACTTTATTTGGTCACCCAAATCTTGTCGTTGTTGAACTGTTGGCTTTGGAAAGGCCTCGACGAAGTCCTTCAATGCTTGGACTTGGTATTTGGTGAAGCTCTTCCTCAGTGGAATACGTTTGGATGAACTAGGTTCAGCTTGTGGAGATGATACTTGTGGACTTGGGGCTACTTCAATAGCTTCGTCTTCTGCTAGAAGCATGTCTAGCATGTCGATATCGGTGTCGAATTCTAATGCTGGTGAAATTATTTCATCTAAACCCTCAAAGAATTGGCTTTCAGAGGGATCAGATTGAAGTAATTCACTGAACGAATTCACTTTGCGTGACATGTTTGAGTTTAGTGAGAATTCTGAGAAGTAGAATGAAGAAGTCCTCTTTGAAAGAGAAAGGAGGTTACGGCACTAATGGAAAGTATCTGTTAGTAGATGCGTAAGGGTATATTTATTGTTGGTGGAGGATTTGAAAATTCAAAAGCAAAAGTGAGCGGCTGATTTACAGCTAATTGTCGGAGCCCTTGGAGATCGTGGAAGATTTTTTCCCCGATGCATGGATTTTCCACATACAGTTCCACTCTTGTGAGACCTCGCATCTTTTGAGGAATTAATTAAGCGAAAGCAAAAGGAAAAGAGTCATTATGACCGGTGTTAGTGGAAGACTGAGTTTTTGTTGATTTAATCTTGCGGAATCTTGTATCGTGGGCGATACTTTTGAGTAATTGAGACAGATATGAGCAATAATTATTCTTAGTGGGTTGCTGAGTGCACCGCACTCGCATTAAAGAATGGTTTCCTTACGGTGGGAAATTTTGTCTTAAATACATGGGATAAGGAGTTGTGTTACTCACCTCATATCTGATTTCAAACAAACACATCTACTAGAATTTGCAAAATGGTGAACAAAGGAGAGTGCAGCAAGCGATCAAGGAATACTGACTGGAGTGAACTTCCGGTGGAAATCTGGAAGTACATATTTCAGTTGGTGGCAACCGCATCCCTGCAGAGCACAATGGAACTCCGTTGTGTCTCGAAGGACTTCAAGGAGTATGCCGATAGCTGGTCCACTCTTGCGGCGATCGACATGGATGGGTTCGATGGTGGATCCAGACCCACTGGTTCTATAGAAGCGGATCTGCAGGTGCGCATCTTCGCAAATCGATGCTGGGAAGCGAAGAACCCGGAGTCTCTGTTCCGAATGGGAATACGAGTACTTGTGGAAGCGGCCAACATACCCTTAGCCCTGGAGTACTTCGATGCGGCATGCAAACCAGGAACATTCTATGGTTCGCGTCCCAGTTCGGTGGTAGGTCATCATGTTGCATTTTATGCAGCGTGTATGATAAGGATGATATTGGGACCACGAGCCAAGCAGCAGGAAGTGGTGCAGCGACTGTGTGAAGCCCTCGACTGGTGGAGAAGCGGATGGAACATCTACTACTGTAGAGAAGAAGTCGAACGGATGATGCATCAGGCCGAGTTTTGTCATGAGCATCTACTGTTGTATTTTCCGTCGACTACTGCTTTCCTACCCGCCGGTAAATGTCTTACTTGTGGTGAGTCAAGTTTTTGGCGTCCTTTTGGCCAGGACATGTGGGACGTGGATGGAGATAGGCATGCAGCTAGAGAATGTTGCGACACTTGTAAATGTTTCGTGGAGGCAGCATATTTCTACCAACTGATGATGTATGGAATTCCGAGATATCCTGCATCTTATCCACAAAGTCATTATTGGAGGTTTAAGGATGGTTTCTGGTAGTGTAAGCCCTGTGAGGCACTTTCGGAATTTGCAATAGGAGTGTTTTGCAAACTGTAATAATTAGTTTGTTTATTTTGTGGTGTGGTTGTGTGGTACCCGGTTTATTATTAAATAAATTTTGGGAGTTGATTTTAAGGTTGAGCTAACCTTGGTACTAGTGGTTATTATTGTTGTCACGTAATGTCCATATAGATGGGGAATGAACACCCTTATCTCTAGATTGAGCAACATACTTCAATTTCGGGACGACATTTCAGGATAATGATGCATAACTCACTCTTCATAGCTTCAACACCCTGACGTAAACACTACTTTACAATCTACAAATTGAGGTGAATTTTACATTCTACAAATCGAGGTCCAATCTACTCATATTTTACACTCTACATTCTCCAGTCCTGACATTTTATTTGGCGAACTTGGGGGACTAATTGGTGGTACGATCAGCTCGGCCCAACAAATAATTTTTTACAAAGTCCCCAATCAAAATTTCTTTGACTGGAAACTTGGGGGACTTCTGTTAATAGGGTAACATTACCCGAGGACCAAGCTGATCATACATGTCAAGAAGCTCCACGTATAAGAAATACTTCAGGAGGTCCTCACTTACAAAGAAGTCCACAAATATGTTAATGGACCACAAGTCCAACCCAAGGAGTGCTCCGACTATGAGCCCGAGAGGCCAAGAGCCCAAGAGGTTAAATATGTTAATGGATCACAGGTCCAACTCAAGGAGTGCTCCGACTATGAGCCCGAGAGGCCAAGAGCCCAAGAGGTTAAATATGTTAATGGATCACAGGTCCAACTCAAGGAGTGCTCCGACTATGAGCCCGAGAGGCCAAGAGCCCAAGAGGTTAAATATGTTAATGGATCACAGGTCCAACTCAAGGAGTGCTCCGACTATGAGCCCGAGAGGCCAAGAGCCCAAGAGGTTAATAATGGACCACAAGTCCAACCCAAGGAGTGCTCCGACTATGAGCCCGAGAGGCCAAGAGCCCAAGAGGTTAAATATGTTAATGGACCACAGGTCCAACTCAAGGAGTGCTCCAACTGTGAGCCCGAGAGGCCAAGAGCCCAAGAGGTTAATAATGGATCACATGTCCAAGAAGTGCTCCGACCATAAGCCCAAGAGGCCAGGAGCCCAGGAGATTAATAATGGACCACAAGTCCAACTCAAGGAGTGCTCCACTAATGTTAGTGCTCCACTAATGTTAGTGCTCCACTAATGTTAGTGCTCCACTAATGTTAGTGCTCCATTAATATCAGTGCACCATTAATAATAGTGCTCCATTAATCGTCGAGTGCTCCACTAATGTTAATGGAGCACTGACACTTACATATCAGTGGTACGACCGAATGAGGCCATTGGCCGAATGCTACGTGTAAAGGGCAATCAGCTCTGTGGAGCAATGCTACCCTACCCTACTTCTATATAAAGACCCTCAGACCTCATTATCAGGTACGCTAATCCTCAACACCAGAGTTATCAATCAACACACCCAATTTCTCTACTAACTTAAGCATCGGAGGGTCCTTGGCCGGTACCACACCGGTGCCCTTCACTGCTAGCATTTCTATCTTGCAGGCTTTGGTGGTCAATCAGGGAGGTCACGCCGACCTGATTTAGAGGATTCGTAGATCTCAACCTCGACGAGGTCACATAACCGTTGATACCAATTTTAGGCATCAACAGATTCGATGTTTATTCTCATCTTACATGGGTGTTGAACAATACAATTAAGAATTCGAATTACTAAATATGCGTTAAACAACAAAATTCTCGAAAGAAAGCCAACTATATTTATCATAAGTCATCTTTTGAAGGTGGCGCAAGTATAGTGGTTTTAGATCAGAATGTTTCTTGGTTAAAACATGAACAATTTTTTTTTTTTTGGCAATAAAAACATGAACAATTTGTTGGCATCACTTGTGCTGCTGTGCATAAGCCCTTGTGCGGTTGGGTCGGTTCAACTTGTTCGTTGTTTGAATCGTTTTGGGAAAGCAACAAATCCTCACTTTTTGTTTTTCTTGAAGACCCAAATTCCCTCTCAAATTCCGTCTTTAATTTCAATATAATCTGGAAGGTTTTAGTACTCTTCTATTTTCATTTTCCTCTCAAGTAGATTTGCTTTTGTGCTTTTAATAAAAAAAAACAAGCAGATCATGAAAAACCAGCATATGCCAACTTTTGTGAGATCCCATTGGATACCAAAACGCATTCTTCAATGCTCGAAACAGATTGGTTATGCAAAAGAAGAATCAGACATTTTTTTTTTCGATGGAAAAGAAGAAGAAGAATCAAACATTGCACAATGACAGTAAAAGCATCTACCAACAGAGAAATAAGAGAGACAAATGTTGTATTTTTCCAACTAGTCCTATGATCTTAAAAGTGTCAATCATGAATAGTGGACCAAACAAAAAAAAATTACAAGTTAAATGGCCAAGCTCTCCTAGCTTTGACCAAACTGGGATTCAAAGATATAAAATCAATCTTTTTCACCCCATCACTTTTCCAATATAAACAAGAGGGTATATGTCATTGGATGCTCTATGCATCCCTAGACACAATCATCTGGTAAATGAGTATCTGAGGTAGAATCCAAAGCCAATATTTAGCTTCCACCTCATGCCATGCCAGCCAATACATGAATGATTAAGTCATATGATCTTAAACTTCTCCTAATGAATGCTAACAACTACCTAAAAAGACTTAATTCCCTATTTCTCCTAATTAACCCAAACATGTATGATGATGATGATGGAGACAATGATGATGACGATGATGTTAGTGGAGCAAGCAAGCTTCTAAAATGCAGACTTTGGTACCCTTTTTCTTCTCTTCTTCTGGTTGCTGGTATATATCTGCAGCAAGCACCCTTTTGAATGTGGTTTCCTTATTAACATTTTCCCTTCACTTTTGAACTTGATCAACTATAACCCATTTTACCAATGTGGTTAATTTTCTTTTAACTTGAAGAATTCTGTTCAGAATTGTTTCCAGAAGCTCCTGTGACCCCAGTTGCTGCTGTTACACCTACAACATTAATTTGCATGTAATTAAAATCTCTTGAGATGGTCAAAATTGATTTGTGGTAAAGAATCTGGAAATGGGTAAACTTTTTTTTTTACCTGTGGTAGTAGATGTGGTAGTAGTCACTGGGATTGAAGAAGGAAGTGAGAGAATCCCAGCTGAAGAACCATAGTGCTGAGGCAAATATGGGTATTGCACCATTTGGGGATATTGGACTCCAAAGCCTTGAGCTTGGTTACTACTAGTCTGTGCATATTGAGCAGCATAGAATGGGTAGTAATTGTGGTACATGCCAGCTGGCCCTGATGCCCCAGTTGTGGTGGTGTAGTAAGGTGAGAATTGTTGACCACCATAAACACTATAATAGTTCTGCAAGCAACATATAATGATATTGTTTATGAATATTGAATATAAACCAATGCTACATCAGAAGCTCAAATAAAAAGAAAAGAATTTATGAAAATGATAGATCATTACCATGGGATATATGGAATCTTGTGAATATCCAGAGTACCTGTAAGTGAAACCCCCCCCCCCCAAAAGTGTTCATATTTCAAATGGAAACTAACAATATGCAGAAAGAAAGAAAGAAAGATTTGGCTGTGTTTTATTCCCAATGATTTTATAACTTACCCATAAGCTGAATAAGGAAATGTGTATTGACCAGTGGGTTGATGAAAGTATGTGGATGAGGAGCCATGATAAGCAGGTGGAGCTACCATACCAGGTGCTGGTCTAAACCTTCCTAAACCTGCATTACCAAAATAAATAAATTATAAAAAAAAAGTACATCACATATGTTCTTTTCAATCCAGTCCTGACATTTTTAGATCCGCATTTCAATTCACTACCAAATAAACACATCTATTGGGTTTTGAGAATATTATCCAGGGGATCATCAACATTATCATAAAAGTGGATATCAAACTGGATATATCATTTTTGTGATTGAAAAACTCAAAAAACAAATAAAAAAGAGAGAAACTTTTAGTATGAGAAGGACAGAGACCATGTTGAGGAGTGGGTGGACGAGTTTTCTGTGCACCAAGAGATGCAAGATTGCAGTTTGCTCTTCTTCCATCAATAACAGGAGATGGGTTCTGACAAGCCCTCAGGGCTGCCTCTGGATCCTTAAATGTGACCTAAAAAAGATTGAAGATTGATGATATCAGAAACCAGAAATGCTCAAACAAACAACCACATGCAAACAATGAAAAACCAAAAGCCAAAAATGGGGGCTTACAAATCCATAGCCTTTGGATCTTCCAGTGTTTTTATCTGTAATAACAACAGCCTCCAAGATCTCTCCAAACTGCTCAAAGTACCTCCTCATAGTCTCCCTCTGAGTCTCCCAAGCCAAACCCCCAACAAAGATTTTGGTGAAAGTTGTGTCATTGTATTGGCCTGGAATATTGTTACCACCCACCATCTGAAATTGCCTTGGTTGAGACATTAACACAAACACAAGGTGTGCCAACAAAGAAAAGCAAGAAAGGAAGAAGACCCAAAATAGAGAGAGGACAAGGAAAAATCTGGAAAACTTTTCTGGGTTTTTGCAGATTAAGGATATCACATCAAATGAAAAAAAAAATAACACACTCGTGCAGAGTTGTGATCCTTCTTCTTCTTCTTCTTCTTCTTCTTCTATAACTCTGTTTTTCAAAGGGTATAATAATAACTCTCTCTTCTTTTCGGACAACTCCTCAGATTCCACAACAACAAGGATGATACCCGTAACGAGAAAATCATTACTGTTGAGGGTGGAAAGGGAAAGAAGAGAAGCAACACCCTTACACCCACCCTGTTGAAAAATACTTATATGCAAAATTACACTAGCACTGCTAACAGAGTCAGAGAAATTAATTAATCAAAAATTGAACAAGAAAAAAGGAGAAGACAAAAAAGCTGCTAGTGGGCACCCACGACACAATAGTAGGCATAAGGTTGTCCAATGAAAATGTCCAAGACCAGCACCTTTTTTTTTTTTTTTCTTGCTGTATACAAATACATAAAGAATGGATTTTTAGCATTGTGGAATTGAAAATTGAATAATAAAGATTACATTTTTTTTTTTGGTTGTGGGAAAGGTGGGTCTGGAATGAACATTTGCTTCGCTGTCTTCAACCTTCCATTTTTCCTGTACTCTCTCCCTTTGAAAATTGCTTGCTCTCCGTTTATGGCATTTTCTTGGTGGGTCTCTGAGATATGATACCTTGAGAGTTTCTCTCTCTCTCTCTCTTCTCTAAAGCTGCAGCTAATTGCAAAATTCTGTAAACCGAAAAAAAGTACAGGCAATGGAGTTGTTTTTGGTGGGCCAAAACTTTCTGGCACGACCTCCTAAATTTTCTTCAACACAAAATTTGGGTACTAAATTTACCACGACCACCTCCGTTCTTCCTTAAGTAAATTAGTAAAAACCCAATTATGCCCACCACTGCACTCTTACTTACCTAAACACCATCCATCCTGTTTAAGTTGGTTTGCCATTTTTGCAAATATGGGTCCATTTTATTTATGGGTTTCGGTGTCCAAATTTACCTCATTTTTCATCATGAAAGAAAAAAACATTGCCATGTAAACCAGCAGTTGTTGTGCAATTATATCAGATATTGATCATGTTAGTAGTTGAAAGTTAAACAATTGCTAGGATAGTTGTTGCATCACAATAAAGACTAGCCCTGCAAATTTTCTTAATGCCATTAACTTGCTAGCTTGTCAAGTTATATTCTCACAAATTCATCACCTGTAAATATGACAGCCATGGAATAGGGGTTTAGGGTTTTAGTTCCAGGCAGTTGAGGTTGACTACACAAGGGGCAACCTGGTATTCTCACAGGGGATTTAGTGTTAATCTTGTTCTAAATATAATTGAGAGAAAAAGGAAGAAGACGAAGAAGAAGTGGTGAGCGTAGTAAGCGGCGTCTATAATGGTCAAACTGGAGAGTGGTAATTTACTAATTAGATCCACCAGAGATATAATTAAAACTCTGGAAACCGAATCATGGCTGTCTCTACCGCACAACGGCTTTGGACTGACCAAGAGAACGGTCAAACCTCTTCTTTTTTTTATTCAACTTTTTTTGTTTTTTAATTTGGTTTTATTGTGTGTCGGCTCTCATGGCGGCTAGTCTTTTAGTCTAAGCTTGGCTCGAGGGAAGGTGAGAGCATGTATACATCACCATGCACAATGAGAAAGTTCATCACATAACCAGAAAAGGGGCTTGAGTGGATAAGATAGATGTTCAACATCCTATATATCAAAAGGTTGATGAAAATGACACTAAGCTATTCCCATTTTAGTTAAGCTTGGATAAGGCCATTTTGGTTCATAATACTCTTGCTTTGCCTACTTAATCTGACTAAGTTACAAATCTTGGGCATGTGAATATTGATCTTCTCGTTTTTTACAAGATTAAATTTTGATATCTCGATAAGGTGGGATTTTGGTCTTTGTATATACTTGTTGGTACCGGTCAATCTTATCCGGCCGGTACCCACGACCAAGCGCAAAAATTATATGAAATCGGCCGATATTGTCCAGCGCAAATAGAGTACCGGCTTTAAATAAATAGGAGGCTATCTCTAAATCAGCGATACTCTAATTTTTATATTTCACTCTAAAGGTAGAAGAGTGACATGTTTAGAAATACCAAAAATTTCGTTATTTCAATTTTGCTTGTCTTTAGGAATAGCGTAGTGATGGATATTATGAATCAAGACACCAAGAAGAAAAATATCTAGACTGAGCATTCGTGTATATATTTGTCCTATACAAATATAGAGACTAACAAATATTTGCCCCCTCTTAAAAATGTGAAATTAAGTTGTTTTTTTTGTCCTTGTAAGTCTCTTTGAGAAAAATAGTCGAACTTAATTTAAATAATTTCACATTTTTAAGAATAACATAAAATAAAATAATAACTCGAGCACTTAAATAAGTTAATAGAAACTTTAGACGATTGCCTTTGTTAGCACTCATTCCAAATCACAAGTGCTTATTTAGCATTTAAAATGTCTTTGACCTCTTCCATTATTTTTATTTAAAATTTAAAGTTTCTCAACGATTTATAGATGATTTTGTTTGTTTTATCTCACTGCGTGATGACATGATTACCAAATAGGTACCATTTTCTTTCATCATGTACAGTGTCCTATTGGCAAATGGCAATGGCCAAGAAATTGCACCCAGAATGGTCAAATTCATCCAACAATTAAAAATTGGTCACATTTGACAAAGCGCAATATATAAGGTCAATTCCAAATACACCAAACATTGCTATAGTGCTCCATTAATCCCAACATTGTTATCGTTATGTGCCAATTTCCCGGCCCTAATTCCATTATCTATGCGCCTTTTAGGGTGTGCATGCCTTTAAGATGTGCAATTAATTCAGATCATATGCGTTTAGATAATTAACTAACTTATAATTAACCCGAAAGCAAAGCTAAAAGACTAAGCTAAGAGGATCGAGAAAATCCCTTTTATATGTTAACATGCAATGTCATCATTGTTAATTTGTGTTCAGCTTAAAGAGTATATACCTTTTTAATTCGTATAGGGTTTTGCTTAATGTCCATAAAGGTTTTGACTTTTGAGCTAGCTAGGGTTTGCATCCTCCTATCCTTGTTTCATACATATAGTTTATACCGCAGTCGTCTTCAATTTGGTGGCCGGACTAATCGATGCAAGCAAGAACGATTGTGCCATGTAGGCGTGGTGGTTTGAGTACGTGATGGTGGCGATTTCGAGTCCCCTAGGTAGGATTAAAGGGGGATGGGCCGACATCATCGATGTTCGAGAAGTTTTACCAATAGACTGAGCTGTGATTGTAGTCGAGCAACCCCATGGTGCCCACGGTTGCATAATGAATGTGATGTTCATCAAGTGCTTATGTTAATTTTTGGATATTTATAATTAGTGATTTTTTTTCCTCACGAAGGTTTAGTCCAACTACAATTAATTACTGGCTTTTCGGAAAATAACTTCCCTCTGGCTTAATCAATCCAAAAAAAATACATCTCAATTCAACTCGAAAAGTTGTATCTATGCGTTTATTTGGTAAACAAATTTAATGAAATTAATCTCTCATTTCCCATACGTACAGTAACCCAACGCGTTTCAAAATGATAGTGTTACACATGGCCTCATAAGAAAAAGATCAAAAACCACATGTTACTACAGTAGTGTTTGTCCAGATCCACTTCATGCTATGCATCTCCCACATGGGTTCTCACTGTTGTTTAATTAGTAAATCCACAAAGTTAAATCCTAATTACAAACATGAACAGACTGGTGCATGAAAATTCGAGCCAAAAGAGGCTAAGGCTGGCTTAGGGACAAGCATGCAAGCCGAGCTCAATAAAATCCATGAGAAAAGAAAAAGAGATCGAAGAAAGAGAATGAGAAAATGTGGAGCGTGTCGTGTATATGGTATTAGGCTATAATATCCACACGAAGAGAAAGCTGCAGAACCAGGCAGGCAAATTGCAGCAGCTACCACTCAGTCAGAACCAAAGCACATGCCCCCCTTGGCCTTATCAGTTCTGCTAGCTTTTTCCCCCATTACTATCCCTAATTGCTCATTTCCTTGGCCTGCTTTTTAAGCTTTTCCCAGTTTAGGTAACTAGGGTCACCACTCACCACCACCTCATCTTGGGCAATCCAACGGTTTGAGTGACAAGGTTTGACCTAGTCGATCTCTACTGTGGGGTATATAACTACTATATGCATGGTCTTCTTTGACCAAGCTATAGCTAGCTAGTGATAGACTGTGATGTTTTGCAGAGATGTACGTGCTTCCTTGGACTTGTAATACTCCCCACAGACTTTAGGGTTTCACTGCATCATCGTCCCATTCTGTTCTGGCATTCACGAGCATTCTCTGCAGCAGAAACTGTGAGCTAGCTAGCTTGGAAGTCAGCTCATATGTGATCATCAAAACGTGGCATGCATGAAAGGAAAAAGACCGAGTCCCACAAGTTACTACGTACCACTTCCTCCACCTTCAACATCATGCACCAAGTCCCAACCTCACATGAATAGGCAGCTGAAAGGAAAAGAAAATTAAGGGTCCCTAATTACTGCTACATTTCTAGTTTTCTCCATGGGAAGGGTGACTATGATGATCATGAGGACTACTAGCCAGGGTACTTGAGGTATATTTCTAAGAATGTGATAGATGGGCCTTGAAGCCCAAATAACACAATAAGAGAATCCATCTATATATTTGGGGCCTAATAAATAATGCACCTTAGCTACATTTATTTGTACTATTATCTAAGAAAATATTCTTCCAATGAAAGAGCCTCTACAAGGGGTTGAATATTAAAGTACTACTGATCGAATATAGATGATGGTTCGAAATTAGTAAAATTACCAATGGGTTTGGATCATCTCCCTTGAACTAAATATCAATAGCAAAATGTCAACTCACAATTTATCAATAGCAAAACGTCTTGATCCGCCGGAGCAATCTACAATTCGTCTAGGTCTTGTTTTCGTTCAAACTATATATGCTAGCGAAATGAAACAACGTACAATGATATGTCTAATAGCTTAACAGCTTAATATATTACACTAGATGATGATGATGTTCTTCTTCTTAATTCCTCATAAATGGTGCTCAACATCCAACCCTTAACATATTTTGATACCTGCGGACCATAATCATCAGCAGCAACAGCAACAACATGAGCGCTAAACTTACCTTCCAAACATTCTTGCAGGATCACGCCGCCTAGATCCGAGTTATCGCCACCTTTGATCATCATGTCCACCTTCGCCATCAACTCCTTGAGCTCCCTTGTAGTCATCCGCACCTTTACTCTCATCAAACTCTTCGATGCAAGTCCATGTAGCCCTTCATCTTCATCAACGGCTGGGTGCACACCTTTGTCCTTCCCAACCCAATTCCCCATTTCTCTCTCTCTAGCTATCTTATGGGTAAAAGTTATCGATGACTGAATGAGTGGATGAGTGTATCGTTTAGAGAGCTAAAGACCATCTATCTATCTGCTAAAACAGACATGGCAATGGCACCACATGGGGAAATGCATGTGGTTTAATTTAGCCTGTAGGTTTAACCTAGAAGACCAAATAAAGCTGACAATTCTTCGTCAATGAATAATATCAATTATCAGCTGCAAGACTTGGAAATTTGTACGTGTTGGTCTTCTAGTTAATCATCAACATCGTCGAATTATTGTATGCATTCATTGACTAGTAGCCTCTTTGTTTTGGCCAATGAAGAGTAGCTAGCTAGTTAATCACTGTAAGTCTGTAACACATCTCATGTTAGATCCACATATATGCATGACACATACAAAGTTCTACCCATGCCTACGTAATCTGTGTGATTTTTCATATGCTTTTTTTTCCCCTTAATTTCAAGATGTACTTGAAATGGGTTAGAATAAGATTATGAATTTGAAGTGTGGTTTTTCAAGGAGTGTGATTTCTTTTCCCCTCCTCTTTACTTGTATTTTCCTTTTCTTCTTAATAAAATTTCATAGAGGTTAAGTCGTGATGGAGGCCGGCACTTCTTTGTATTCTCGAAACACACTTGTACCTCGTACGTCCTAATCTTTCTTTCACGCTCCATCAGTGTATATACATATTGTAAACACACATTACTTTACAAATTAAATTATTAACTATATATATACCTACATGTTATTGAATCTGCCCATTTTGTTAATAAAATCGATAGGCTGATTTCATCAAATCCAAATTATGAATAAAAAAAATTGTGCAAAACCGGCTGCTTTGAATTCGGAAGGTCCAAATCCAAATCCTCAAGGCCAAATCACCATATCCAAACATGGCCTAAAAGAATTTGAAATTTATATATCACTCGTTACACTTCAGCAATCTTAAATTTCCATCTAATTCTATATGAAATAAAATCCGACGGTGGCACATTCAATTTATTCTATACATGCATGATTGTCCTAGCTCTCTCTATGCCTTTTGTTTTCTGGGTTTAAAACTGTACTTAATAGAACAAATGAAAAGAATGTTGCAGCTATATATTACACATACTATTAATTAACAGCTTCATTACAACAGATGATGATGTTCTTGTTCTTCTTCCTCAGAAATGGTGCTCAACATCCAACCCCGTTCATATTTTGACACCTCATGATAACTCTCAGAAACAACACGAGCGCTAGCCCTACCTTGCAAGCATTCCTGTAGGATCGCGAAGCCTAGCTCCTCCGGATTCCGGTGACCTAGTTTGCTCTTGTCCACCTGCGCCATCAACTCCTTGAGTTGCCTCTTAGTCATACGCACCTTAACTCTCATCAAACGGTTCGGCGACGGCGTTCTGTCTTCTCCTTCGTTTTCATCAATTGGGAACACCACCCCTCTATCCGTTACGAATATTATGACTGAATGAGTGGATTGATGTGTGTGTATCTTTCAGATAGATCGAGTTGGTTAGATATAAAAGCAACATCGACATCTGCATTATATACACATCCAAAACAGAGAGGTGCATGGTTAATTGATTGATGTTACACCAAAGCTGACAAAGTCTTCGTCAAATCGTCAATAATAATGATCAGCAGCCCGTAACCGTAGTTAGCTTGATTTGTATGTTGGTGGCTAGCTTCTAATTATTCACCAAGTCATTCCTCAAATTTTTAATTCATTGACCTTTAATTAGTTCATCAATGCAACAGTATCATGCATATATATATATAATTAATGGCCGGTCTTACCTCATTAGATAGATATAGTCAAAATTAAATCGAGATAGTAAAGATAAAGTTTTTATGTAAAATATTATTTTTCTAATATAGGACAACACTCTGCAATTTTTCCTAGTTAGGGTCTAATCATTAATCAAAACTGGTATTTGGTTGGTTAGAATATGAACCAATGACCGGATTGACGCACGTACGTGTTTTGTAACTTTGACATCACAAATCTTGAACTCTAGGTTGCTTGTGAACATAAAAGATACCTTATATATATTTCGAAGCATATTAATCGGCCAGTACTTGGTATAATATGCTAAAGTACAAAAAAGTTTGTGAAATATAAACGTGTGCATGACCTGATAGATTTATTAGTTAATGAGAACTAGAAAGATCCCATGCACATTGGAGCCTTTGCTTGGTCAAATGTCATCATGCAAGACTCAGCAGGGTCGCATTCTGAAACTTGATCAAGACTAAACAGCGTATTGCCAAAATCCCTAAGACTGTGAAAGACCAAACCATCGATCATATACGTATGCATGTCATACGTATTGGCACTTTTCCAACATATTGCAAAAAAAAATTATGGAGAGGATTAAATCTTTATAAGTACTTGTGTAAAGTTATATTCTCAATGTGAAAAAATATGTACTCTTCATTCTCATACGCTCTCTCACATATGGCGGGATTTAATTAAGATAAACACGTGGAGAACTTCTATATGGCCGAGTGACGTGGAGCATGTATGACCATAGTGATTTCTTACGTGGGCTTACTTGCTATTTGGCAATAGGTGAAAATAAGGCATAAAAACCCTTACAAGCTAGGATATATAGACGCTACTCCGTATTTGTTGGCTAGCTTCTTCTCTATATGGGGAGAGGGCTTCTTCTTTGGGGAAGAAGGTACGCAATCCTAATCCTTCAGACTGTGAGAACAGATGCATATATATATATATATATATATATATATATATGCATAAACTGTGATGAGAATGTGAGATGGTTATCATTCAAACCGTGCTCTTACAAGATTAATCCAATCAGTAAACAACATGGTGTGTAATTAACTACAACTTTATAGAGAGATCTAAGCTACTAATTATAAATAATTAATGATGGAAAAGTTTGAGTCTGTGATCATCCTTTCAATTAGACATGCAATTAATTACCCAGGATCAGCTTAGCTAGTGCAATCACAGCCCAAATTAAGACTAATTATCTTTTAGGAAAATATGCATAACTTTGCAATTGATACACTGTCGATAATCATAGCCAATTTATAGTTTTTGTCATTTACATGGAATATATTCCAAAACTTTTCAGAAGTCCCACCTTCTTGTTTTAGGCCAACTTTCTTTCGGCTACCTAGAATTATAGCAAACCACACGAACTTATATATGTATTTCCAATTTTTTCTGCTTTATTTATATGTATAATTCAATCATCACCAAGGAAAACTAATTTCAAAACGTAATTGAGTATATATCACCGAAAGGCGAATGCTGTGCATGTGCATGGTGTGGTGGAGAAATTTTTCCCTTTTTGTACCGTTGATGTTAAAATAATATGATTCAACAACGGTTTGATTCCCGTGAGCTCTAACCAAGTTGAATGATCATAAAAGTGTTTTGGTACACTGTTGTTTTGCTATCCCTGACCTACTCTGGCCTTCTTTATGTCACCAGTTTGACAACGATTTTTAGTACTGTTTCGTGTTTCACTGGTCAACTCATTGATCTTCCTTACAACAATAAACTGTTTATAACAAGTTTAATTTCATATCAAAACATTACATTACGTTTTAAAAACATAAACGGTTAATATATATAATACGTGTGAAGTCATTTTTGTAAAGGCTCAAAAAAGAGAAGTCTCAAGACCTCTCAACTTTTAAATATCAAAAGGGTATTGGTAGCCGACAAGTAAAGGAACCAATTGACAAAAAAGCAAAGATAGGAAAGCAGAGACATATAGTGATGAGCTTCATCGATAATTAATTAACCTAGCGCGCATGCAATACATATATGCAAATCAACTACAAGTAGCCTCCATAATACTCCACGTTAAAGCAATATTGAAATGTTAGCCAAACAAACAAAAAAAAGTAATATTGAAATCTTGTTTTCAATTGGCCATATGGCCCATATAAAGGATTATCTATAATTTACAGAGGAAAAACCACACATAATTACATAAAGGTAAGCATCATATCCCATTGGATCCTCTAGAGCCACCCATAAATAATGCTAATAAATCCAAATATTTGAGTTGTAAGTATCTGATTTAAAGGGCCAAGATTGCATAATCATGATATGATATTGTTCTTCGTGTGGTAAAATAGGTGCAATAAAAAATTAGGGACTAAATTAATTGCTAATTAAGCAACATATAATTGTCCTTATTCCGTAAGAATATATGTAGGGTCGTCCCACTAGAAAAACAACATACAAAATTAAAGCATTCTCTTGTGTCGGGTAGGAATCCTTTTGGCCATGGAAGAAGAAATCCTCTGTATTTAATCTTAATTCCTATTCATAATCAACCACATCTTGATTTTTTTCTATTACTTCTTTTAGCATATGGGCAATTGTGTGTTTAAAGGGTTTGGAGCTGAGGCGGCTGATGATCAAGAGCTGGTCAAGGTGGTGACCTCCAGTGGTGGCATCATGGAGCTCTATGCACCGATCACCGCCAACACCATAACAGACGAGTTCCCCGGCCACGCCATCTTCCGGAGCCTCGACCTCTTCGCTCAGCCTCTCTTACACAACGATGATCTTCACCCCCATGAGCTTTACTATCTCCTACCTCTAAACCCCTACAAAACACCCATCAAAACCCCAAATTTATATCATCAGAACAGCGGCCAACGCACGCCGTATCGCATGTCGTGCGACAGTTACCAGAAAAAGAAGGTTGACCCGGAAGTGATTCCGAGGTACAACAATAAGAGCAGTGGCGTGTGGAAGGTGAACCTGGTCATAAGCCCCGAGCAGCTGTCGGAGATCTTGTCGCAGGGAGCGAGAACCGAGGAGTTGATTGAGAGCGCGAGGACGGTGGCCAAGAGTAACGGAGCGTCGTCGGTGGCTGGTTCCGATCAGTGGAGTACTGTGTCTAGTAGGTGGAAGGAAGAGCGTCATGAATAGTATGCTCAGATACAATAACAGGCATTTTATTTTTACTTAATTGTTTATTTTCTCGTCTCAGATTTATTGTATTAGTAGTATGAGCTATGATGTGCCCATGCATATATGTGAAATATTTATAGTGTATAGATTTATTTTCTTCTCATTTCTACGAACACCGAAGGGTCACCCTATAAGCCTAAAGTCTCATATGAGTAATAAGCAATACATGATCATAGTCATCATACTATAAAGTATAAATCTATAATAGGCATGACTAGATGAGAGATGGAAATGTCAACAATAGGCTTGCCCCAAAGTTTTTGTTTAATATTTTTTGTTTGTTTAATGATTAGGTTAGTTGAATTTTTCCAATCAATCGTAATCTACCCTGGCCACCACCACCTTCCACTTTTACGTGGATCCCTCAGTGGCTGGGTTTAAGGGTTTTGCCGACTCCAACCTACCAATCCCACTTAATTGGTTGACAGCTTGTGGCAACTGGTTGCCGCAGGATATTTCCGACCAGAAGGTGAGGCTAGAAATGCAACTGCGACCTGTCGTATAGTAATTGGCAGCCTCTCTCCTGAATCGAAAGTGTATTTAAGCTTCTTTCCTATTTTCAGTTCGTGGCTAACACAGGGAAACATTCATAGGGTGAGTCAAAAGTGCTGAGAGATATTAAGATTTTAGAGTTTGGGGAAAACTTAAGATCGATTATGAGAGTTCTTGTTTCTTCGTGGCTAGTCAAATCATTCAGGGAAATCTCTCGTGGACCTGGGCTCAGATTGAACGAACCTCGTACTAATCTTTGGTGTTATACGTTTGGTGTGTGATTGTTTTAATATATTTTAGCTTATTTGCATATCATCTCGATCATAGTTCATTGGTAATCAAGATCATATATGGATTTAACTTGAGGAGGTTTTGATTGTCATCATAAGTCCTCTGTGGATGATATGCCAAGATACCTAGCTTTGTCACAATGGCATATGCTTTTCAGTTATGCATAAATCCTTTCCTTCCATGTTAATGGAATTTGATATTAGTTGTCAAGGAAAAGTTGGAAGCAGTCAATTTCGAAAACTACTTTACAAGAATACAAGATTATCCTAATTAAATCCAATCCTTTTTAGATTCTGCACTCATATATACAAGATGATCTCAGGAGTTGGGGAGTTATTAATTGTGAATCAGTGTATATCCTTCAATTAAATTGATCGATGGCATAAGCTTCAATGTGAATAAAGTCTATTAGACCCTACAAGTCTTTCTGATCAGATTGAGAGAGAGAGAGAGAGAGAGAGAGAGAGAGAGAGAGAGAGTTCAGCTATCAAATTGATAAAGGTTTCCAAATTGCACTATAAAAATTAGTAAAATATCAAGTGGTATATATTAAAGATGTTTTTGTTGGGAATATATTTCTTTACGAAAAGGATATTGAGCTATAAAAAGGTATTCAAGACCACAAAAAGCACTTTTATGGAGATTTATGCGCTTTACGTTGTAAAGTGGTAATTAACGGTGTTCAATGCTATGTACAAAACATTTACTTGCATTCATGATTTTATTATGTCACAATTTGATGTAAAATGAAGATAAAATAGAAAGAGAAATAAAGGGTTTACTACTCTGTTATTGTCTTTGGAAATTAGCCCCCGAAAGTAACATTATTCTTTGCACTTCAGTTCTGAAATATTTCTGTTTTTACTTTTTCCTTTCATAATTTTGAGAAAAAAAAAACCCTAGCAACCATTGCCCTTCCACAACTCCTCCTCAAGTCCTCATCCCTAACATAAACGGCCTACTCTGAGACCACGATAGAAACTTCGGCATTCAACTTAAAATTAATTAATTACCAAATAACTATATTCTAAAAATCTGCTCACCATTTGATGTTGTGTCAAACATTCAATATACTACGCCATATATATGGATTTGAATAAACAAATATGGTCACATTACAAATTTGGAAAAAAATCTACAATATGATTTAATTGGAAAAATATATTAGTGTGGTGAATGTAGCCACACTAGCTTGTTCACAATCGTTTATGAGTGAATTTTACATAGACCAGACGAAGAGGGATGCTGGTATTTGAAGAGGAGCTATAAAACCCTAAAGTGCCCGAGCAGATCAATATCCATTGGGCAGCGTTTGATCGACGGCCTCGTTGCTTTCTGAGCTCTATGGTCATATATACAGATGATCGAGGCTTACAAAGGCAATTTAGTTGCTGGCCTTAATCATGAATCATGACTTGATTAGAGTTTGGATATGGGCTTTTAAGCCCCAAAGGGAACTGATCAAGAAGACTAAGATAATTAATTCTAATTAATTTATGTACGGTCTTAATTTTTGTTGTTGTTGGTGTGAATCAAATCAATCAATCAACTAATCAAGGCTAGGGTCTTAATAAATTACGACAAAACATGCACGCTAAATTATTCAACTGCATAATTAATTTGTATGGATTAAAAAACGACCAGATCTTAATAATTTAGTTTTTTAGCTATTGTATGAATTAAAAATCGAAAAGTAAACATTTGGATGGATTCTAAAAACGACCAGATCATTTCCTTAATTAATTTGTATCATATATATATATTCCAATCTCAATGGGATCTAAAGAGATGTTACACAAGAAACAAAATCTTAGCTACAGAGATTCTTTTGTTTTCTTTTTGCTTTTTTCTTCAAAATTGTATTGCAAGTTTACAACAACCAAATGGAAACAAAAACTAAGAACAAGAGAGGAATAAAAAGCACAAGATCCTGTTCCTGCATGTACTGTTATGAATATATATATATAATTTATATATATATAAGTGTATAACAGAACAAGTGTAACAAAATGTGAATAAATAAGTTTCCAAAGTTTTCTTCTGGAAAATGACATCCTTATTTACTAAAAGAATTCAGTCACTAAATTAACAAATAAACTGTTGATTGATCGAGATCAATCACTATCTGCAATTAGGTACTAACCAAAACTTAATTGTACGTGTTGCCTCCACGTGGGATTTTTTATAACTTACGCCAAAAGTTAACTCCATTCTTTTATTCGAAATCGAAAATGCTGCGAGCCTCAAAACCTGTCACTCTCTCTGACTAGCTCATAAGTATGCTAGCTAACTAACAAATGATTAGATTGTGAATTAAGTAGGCTCTGATTAATTTCTCTGTCAGATGTAAAAACTATGGTAAGTCGACCCACAAAAGCTATGTCACAAGCTCAAGAGGAAGAAGTACCATATTGATACTCTGAAGTAGCTAGAATTTCATAAGAGCAAGACAAAGAACATACACAACCATCCATGCACAAGCAAGCGTATTGAGGAACCCTAACTGTTCTTTGTGAAAATAAAAGGACAACACTAATTTTTCCTTCATTTTTTTTGTCCAAAGAACCCTAATTTTTCGTGGCATTTGTGAATTAGTTTTAAGTTTTTGGATCGTAAGCGAAAATCAATTATCCAGATTTAGAGGTAGATGTCTCTATTTTTGTCTCAGGAATGTGACAGGATGCCACGTGAGTACTCCTGGTCACGTGACCAGCACCGGAGTTGCATATGATTGAACGGTTTGAACCTCATTGTATAAATGGTACGTTGCCGGGAAGAATTATTATTTACGATAATCATATATCATCGATCAATTTTTCCTCTAATTGGAGTCTAGCAAGAGTCATATGAATCATGCATGCACACACTCACACACACACACATATATATATATATATATATATATATATATATATATATATATATAGACTAGAAATCAGGGATTCTTCACCTAATATATATATATATATATATATATGCCTGTATATAAAGCAAGTAATATATAGACAATCTACTGCATGCAGTTTGTAATAGCAACAAGAGATTAGGTGAAGAATCCTTGATTTCTAGTTATTTAAAATGAACCGGCCCAGAAAGTATATTATCTTGCAGGAAGCTGCATGGTGGTAGAATTTTGAGAATTAAAAAGGATTCCAACCCCCACAAAATCTTGTTTTAAACGGGAAAAGTTGCATGGTTGTTTTCAGCTGGTCTGTTCATCATCATCATCATCATCATGTATCGATTACTCATCAACTTTCTAATTTGTCCGATTTCATTCTTGGCCAATGATATACCAGAAAAGTGGCAGATACGTACGTACCATATATAATTCTAACTAGCTTTCGAGCTCGTTTTTTATGTTCAATAATATTATCTCAAAAAGCTGGTCTCCAAGCATGTCTAATTTGTCCGTTATTTGACTAAAGTAGAGGATGCATAAATCAAAAACTTAAACAAAAACATTATGAAAGCTCATTACAACATGCGAAACACGACTAGATTTATAAAGTAATCTAGGCATTACAATCAAAACCAATTCACAATGGTTGCATAGGCCCAAATCCTTATAAGCACATTTGCAAGGTCTATTTTCTCCAATGTGGGACAACACTTCACATTCTCACACGCCCCCGTACGTGTGGCGAATTTTCAAGTTAAACTCGTGGACAACTTATATTGGGTGACGTGGAGCACGTGTAGCCACTTGGCTTCACACGTGGGAGAACCTGACTCTGATACCATGATGAAGTAATTTGGACGTCACAACCAAAACCAATTGACAATAGTTGGAGAGACTCAAATCCTTATAAACACATTTGCAAGGTCCATTTTCTCCAATGTGGGACAACACTCCACATTCTCACATAAATAACATAGCATCGCATATTGTTAAAGAATAATGATTCCCATATCAAAAAATAAATAAAGAATTTAAATGTGTGAGATCTATCCTTAATAACAACAAGGTCTTTTGGATTCAAATTCCATAATTAGTAAGTAGTTAAGTTAGAGACAATAACGGTCTGCCGAACTAGTTAAAAATGGACCACGCTAACAAGATCATGTATATATAAAGACTCGATGAAAACCTAGCTAATTTGCCTCTCGGTGCTACAACATGACATATATGCCCGCAATAGTACTTCACTTAAGTATTGAGATGAAGTCATAGCTAGTATGAACCCAGCAATGATTATAACCGTGGAAACATTCCATATTTGTAAAGTCTTATAGAATATTTTGAAGTGTTAGTTTGTGTATGTAGAGCTTGTCGTTTTGTAATTGCTTCAAGAATTTATAATCAATTCAGTACGAACTTACCGTTTAGCTAAAGTGTGAAGCATAAGCACCTTTAGTATCACGTTATGGTAGTAGAATATTACATGGAGCCATAATATCAAACACGTGCCATATCGAACTTAAATAAGCTGCTGGTCAGTAGTATTTGCATGGTGAAGATGACGATGCAATTTCCTTTTTCTTTTAATAAATTGTGTTGTTGTCAAGAATTCAATATATATTATTTATTTTTTTGTCAAAGGAGGCTGTGTTACCTACTTACCTACATCTACGTGCATACTTTGTACAACAAAGAATTAGTAACACGAATGAACTTTTGAGAAAAAAAAAATAACTTTTTGGTCGAGTGAAAAAATATTCAAATTAAAGAACCCTTTCTGGCTATTCTTAATTCTTGCGGCATGACTTATTGACTTGAGTGTAAATTTCTACTTTCTCAATCAGTTTTTTTGCTTTTGCTCCGTTTTTTGGGTCTTTTCCTATCAATATCATAGTAAACTTGTTTAACAACATTTGTTTTTATTTTATTTTTTTGATTGTATCATAACTGAAAATAAACAACTAGTCCGTGAGTCGAATGACCTTTCATTTATAAATGAGATAACTAATGCTATACACTAGACCAAATGGTATTAAGCAACAACATAACATTTATTTTTTAATCATATAAAAAAAACATTTGATTTTTAATTAGAACAAGTTATTACTTAAAATCCACGAGGCATAATTATAACCTAGGTCTTTGGCAGCCAGGAAGTCTAAGATTTGGCAGGACAGATTTTGGGTAAAGTGTCATTATATATGAAGATATGAAGAATGAAGTCCCAAAGTGTGGAATCCTAAAAAGAGACTGGCTATGAAACCATAAGATCTTATATATGTAACAAGCTTCATTGATGAGTAAATCAGTAAATAGACTTTTCACGATCGATCAACATAAATATGTTATGTCCAATTAATATGTCACAGATAATTCACCACCAAATTAAATTTAACATGCAACGGTAGGATGAGTCATCTAGACTTTATCCTTATTTGATCGAGTAGGTTTGTGTGCTTTACCTATTCTTCTAATACATACAATTTGATTAACTGGACTCGAGTGGTTGTTTAATTAACATGAAACATGTGGAGTATTGATTTCAATTAATAGACCCTTCAACCTCTATGATCGCTACAATTCTCTTTTACCGCTTGGGAAGAAGCCAGGTTAATTTTAGTCTGATAGGTAGAGTTTTTCTACTTATCCCCCCAGATAACTTTTGACTCTGTGGAAATGTGGAATCCCATAATTGATAATTGTCTAACACATATGAGCTACTGCAAATCGCAATGGGTTTGATAATTTAGTAATTTACCTCATGTTTAGAGTACGGCTTTTTCTAGAAGGCTAATATGATCATCTCCATTTGTCACATTAATTTGTTTTCTTGCAACCAACGGTTGTTTGAGAGGTGCCTTTTTCTAAAAGATTTTTAGGTCGAAGGTCTTAGTTGTGGATGTGAGTTAAAGCCCTTACACATATTCTCATTCGTGGACCCAACGATTTTCTACATCTGTTTTGTAATGTGTAAAATATTGTAGGTAGGATGGTTAATTCTTCTCGGAGCATAGTGAAATAAACCCCACACTAAAAAAAAATTGTATGCATGTGTTCCATGAGACCAAAACCTTGAATTCTCAATTCCTTCATGTATCTTTTGCCTTTTACGACCAACACTCATATATATATAGTTGTCCCCTTTACATACTTTGCGTACAACAACTTGATAATTAGCTCTCTAGCTCTGACAACTTTTCCAACTAAATTGTGTGGAGTGTGGACAAATACCTGTTAATCAAAATTCAAAATGACTGAAAACATGAGTATAACTGTGAATGGGCAATCTCAAGTGCCTCCAGGTTTCAGATTTCATCCAACTGAAGAGGAGCTCTTGCAGTACTACTTGAAGAAGAAGATCTCCAGTCAGAGAATAGATCTCGATGTCATCCGCGACGTCGATCTCAATAAGCTTGAGCCATGGGATGTACAAGGTACGTACATAAATTTCAATTACAGACTCGAGTCTAGCTTTCCAACAACATCCATATGTACGTATATAACCAGGTTTTGATATTGGTTTTTGTAGAAAAGTGTAAAATAGGAACTACACCACAAAATGATTGGTATTTCTTCAGCCACAAGGACAAGAAATACCCGACCGGAACACGCACAAATCGTGCAACCACTGCCGGGTTCTGGAAGGCCACCGGACGTGATAAGGTGATAAGCAGCAACTACAGGCGGATCGGTATGAGGAAGACTCTTGTGTTCTACAAAGGCCGAGCTCCCCACGGCCACAAGTCCGATTGGATAATGCACGAGTATAGACTCGACGACAACACTAGCAACATCACTAATGTAAGTCATTCAATTCAAAATCTAAGAAGTGCGGACTTTGCAGACCGTGCCAACAGAAACATCCAGAACGTTTTGTGTTTACACAGTCTGCAGATGTCAGCATGCACTTGAAATTTTCTGTGTCTGCAGTTTGTGCTTAAACATTATTTCTGTTTTATATCAATTAGGTCCTCGATGTCGGGGAGGCAGCAAAAGAGGAGGGATGGGTGGTTTGCAGAATCTTCAAGAAGAAACATCTCCATAAAACCTTAGACAGCCCAATTTTGGGTGTTACTACTTCATCTATCACAACAGATATTACAAGAAGTACCCACCAACACTTTGATAATTCTTGTGATGATAATGATGAGGGAGCTTTGGAGCATATACTTGAATGCATGGGATCAAGGACCTGCAAGGAAGAGATTAATGAAGCAAACGACTCATTAATCATGAATCACATTGATGGGTTTCATGACGATGATAGGTTCTTGAAACTTCCTAGCCTAGAGAGCCCTAAGTCATCTGCCGAGCTGTTCATGGAGAATGATGACCAGGTAGGTTATCAACACGTGGACTCTATTGGCCTCACCAACTGGGCAGCGCTTGATCGTTTGGTGGCTTCACAACTCAATGGCCATGATACGATGACGTACACGCTATTAGGGAACTGCTTTAGTACTAATCACCATGATTATCATGATCATGAGCTCCAATTACCAAGTACTTTGTGATCATCTACTTCCTCGAATTTATCCAGCAAATCGTACCATGCCACAGCGAGATCGAGCTGTGGGGTACTTTTGCTCCACACTCATCATCTTTGTCATCCTCCGGCGCCCTATGCCAGGTCTCAAACGCTATTTTAAAAACAGAACAAACCCTATATGTGTAATATAAGAAGATTATCTAATACTACCATCGATGTCAGAGGAAAATAATGTTTCTATATCGGCAAGCCTCTAAGACATTTTGTGACCAAGAAAAAAAAAAAAAAATAAAAAAAAAAAAAATATATATATATATATATATATATATATAATGAAATTTTGGAGAGGAAGCCTCCATAGCCATTTCTATGCACGAGATACAATCAAGTAAAGTTAACCACTGTGATTGAAGTACCTAGTACTATTACGGATCGATCATGTGTGTTGATTATATCTTTCCAACTCCAATCATAATTCCTCCAACTTTTTTATCTTCTAATTAGTCTCTAAGATGATCAAGTCGGTTTTTTTTGTAAGGGGGTGCAACAATATATATATCCATCAATATCAGTTGTACGTATCTTCTTGACCAGAAAAAAAAAAAGAAAAAAAAAAAAGGTGTGTGTGGAGGGGGGGGAGGCATTGTCATGCAAGGACAAAATTAGAGTTTTTTTTTTATCGGCAGTTGATCTATTTTTCTCTTGTAAATTTACTGACCTCCAGTAAATACTTTATTGACCTCCAGTAAATACTTTACTGACCCCAATAAACACTCTATTGACCCCCAGTCAACATTTTTTGTCCTTATTGAAAAATTCAAAAATTGTCCAAACTTATTGGAAAATTATTCTAGAGTCTTGGACTTATTGACAAATGGCAATTTCCCTGAAAATAAAATAAAATTGTGGAAGACATCCAACCCTTAATTTGCAAATTTGATACCTAACTTCATAAAATAAGATTTTTAATCACAACAAAGTCTTCGACTGTAGCTAAATTCGTGACTAAATGTATTCATGCATGCTGTAGTTAATTGAGAGTTCTAGGGCTAAAAGTTTTGGTAACAGTGAATGTAGAAATAGTGATCGACTATAAACTTCATCGACATATGTATACGCAGTTGTTACTAAAGATCAGGCTTTTTTAGTGATATGTGTGCGGATAATTAGGTCACCATAATTTGCATGTACTTGACTTGAAGACACAGAAGTCTAGTTGCTCTCCAGATTCCGGTGACCTAATTTTGTCATGTCCACCTGAGACGTCAAGTCCTTGAGTTTCCTTTAGAGTCATTCGCACCCAATTTCCATTTTTCTGTTAAGCTCTAATATATCCCTCTTTCTGTTTGACATTGAGGATGCCAATCAGACAATCTGGATCTGGATTAAGTAAGTACACGTACATATCAAAGCCAGCAATGAGAGAAGTGCATGGTAGAGTTGACCGTTGACGCAGCTTCAAGTACTAAATTAATTCCCCAAAGCTGAGGAAGTTTTATTCAATGAGTAGTGATCGCTCAACAGCAAGACTTGGAAATTTCAAATATGTTCTAGTTGATTAATTATAGATTGACTACTACTTAATGATCACTGCAACATGCCTCGTGCATGTAAAACAATTTGAATAAATCCCCGACAAAATATTCGTACGTTGTATAATATTTTATTAAAAAATATAAAAAAAACACAGATATAAAAATTGTAAGATGCAACCAAATTACTTATATAAAAACTCACCAAATTGGTGATTATTCTTTACTTATTATGCTTTTGCCCGACTCATTTCGATCATTATATATACTTTAGTGATCACTAGACACTGACTGAAATTTTTGTTTATATGTGATATGAGCCGTAATAGTATTTTGTTTTTTTTTTCTAGTGTCAAACAGAAAAATTGAAAGGGAAATTCTTACAACAACAGGGGCAGAATATGTCGAAATTAATGGCTGAGGAAAAAACTAAGGGCAAAGATATGAATTAATTAGTTGTTACACAGTAGATATGCTTGAATGAAACTCTTGTGATTCTGGCGCAAGGTGGTAAATGTTAGCTAGGTAATAAAAATTCAGTTACAGCATCTTTAGAAGGACTATCTTTTAGTTAAAGTATCTAAAAAGTTATTTTGGCTAACCAGTTTGAAAATACGTCTACACCAATACTTCTTATTTTAGCTAGTTTTGAATTTATATCATTTTTTTAGTGAAGAAAAAATAACTTATTTGTATTCAAAAATTAAACAAAACAACTAAAAATGAATGTTTTAAATTAACAAAAATAATAGAGAGCCTAATCTCGCTCTCTATATTTATGAGCCATATAATTAAAAGCTAAAGTAGAGAGTTATTTAGAAGACTGGTGCATATGCTAAAATAGCTGAAAAACTAAACATGCACGCTCTTTACAATAGCTAAAACACTGAAATAGAGAGTATTCGATCTAAAGATGCTCTAAAGAAATGATACATAAGAAATGCAATCTAGCTAGCCCCGAAATTTAGTTAACACTAGAAGTTAAATGGTTTAGGGTTCCTTTTAGTTAATACTAGAAGTCAATTAGTGGTTTAGGGTTCGTTTTAGTTAATACTAGAAGTTATATATATAAGTGGTTTAGGGTTCCTTGTAATTAACTGCATTAAACAACGAGAAGGAAACACAAGGGTTGACTACAAGGACAAAAGCATAAGATCCTATACATACACAACACGTACTTGTGGAGATGTTGATAAAGAATTAATAGTCGATCATGCATGTGTATATTTATAATGAATAAGAGACTGCATGTCCGCAACTAACCCTTTGTCCGTACATGCATCATCGTTCATGTTCTGAATATATAGAACTTGTTTTTCAGATAATTTTCAATTTGGTAACAATTCATTAGTTGTGGTGTTACTGTTTTGGATGATGTAACGTCTGAGAATGAGTTCTCGTTAATTTACGTAACTAGAATAAGTCGTCGTTCGGGTAAAGCAACTATATATGTTGTATAATAAAGTCTCCAATGAGGTATGGTCTATTGGTCTTTAAGAGTTCGATTGACAGTGAATATATGTTAATAAATAAAAAATTTCGAAGCAGAAATATTTTTTTGGCAGATAATTTAAATTCAGAGTCAAAATATGATAGTTAATTAGCACCGTCAAACCCTCTATTTTGTATTTCTTGAAGCAGAGGATCGAAATAGTAATGATTACAAAAGTAACAACTCCCAAGCTAGTGGTTAATTCAATAGATTCTTGGAATGGTTTGTTTTCATTTTAAATCAATTATTGAAATTATTAACTATAATACGGACAGAGTTGATACTTAATTTTTTAATTATTAAGGATAAAATAGTTAAAACACAAATAATTAATTAATAAAAAAAAATAAAACATCAAACAACCTCTAACTTTCTAGTTCCCACCCACAACAAAATTACCAATAACTACGCACTCCCACACCCTATGAATGTGGGCATAAAAATTTATATTAAGAGAATTAAGGTTGTCAATCATAACTAAAAATTTTGACAAAAATATCCTCTAACTATTAAAAAACTTTATACTACAGTTTATTCATAGGGACAAAAATATCCAACAACAAAAAGAAGAAAATACATAGAAAATAAAAAACAAAATAGAGACAAAAGTAGGAGAGTGCATAATAGTAGGATCCTTTGCGTCTCCCTTATCAAATTAACATCAAGTTTTACCGTGTTCATCAACACAACTGCTCAACCTTGATCCCGGCCATTTCTTCCATAAAACCAGCAACAACATTATGAATTTTCTCTTTGCCAACGCACCCACAAAGAGTTTGAGAAACTGCAAAAGATTAAAAATTGTGTCCATATTTCTCAAAAAAAAATTGAAAATTGGAGACGTTCAGTACTTCCTTCAATCTTTAATCAATGCTTATCATTTTGTAGTACCTTTTTTTTTTAGGAATCTAATACCATGTCTAGAACAATTGGGTAATACTTTCCTAAGGATTGGTTTGGTAAAGCAAGATTTCATCATTGGGTGCATCATTCGTTTGAGACTATAATTTTTTCTTTTCAATTATGACATTGATTGTTTTTCCTTTGTCCTTTGATGCTTTTGGTTTTGTTTAATTTTGTTGACTGTAATATTTCTGTAATGTTTTTGTATTGCCAAAAAAAGACAAATCCATAGTGACTATAGTTCGCAAATGAGTTACATACGTATAGAGTCTGCGCCGATTGCTAGTGTGTATGTGTGTGTGTATATATATATATATATATATATTAGGTACGTAGGTAGTTTTCAGTGGTTATCTCCTAAACGTGAATGATAATAGAATATTAATATTCCATTAAAATTTCACAAATATACAAAAACAGACTGTTTCTAATTTTCTACGATAACGAAAAAGCTGCACTGCCTTTTAACCTGTCACTCTCTCTTCCTCACAAGTAGCATGCATAATTATGCATACTTGCTAATTAACAAATGATGATTAGGTTGTAAATGAGCAGCTTCCGATATATTATTGATACACGTAATTATCATAAATAAAAAAATGGACTGAAAAACATATAAAAGCTTCATACACATGCTTAATTTTGATGGAGAAAAGTATTTGATACCTTTAGAGTAGAATTTCATAAGAACAAGACAAAATCAATACAATTATCCATGCATGCACCACGTACGACGAGTATTGAAAACCCAACAAACCCAGAAATATAATTTGCTGAATGAACGTACATATATGGCAGAAAAACTAAATCTTTAGTTTTTGAGGTATAATGATCGATAATGATCATCGATCCCCCCCAGAAACATCCCCCCACCTCCCCCAAATTAGATAATGATCGATAAAAACCAGATATAAAACTTACGACATTTAGAACATTATATCCCCTGAGAACAATGAAACCTTTTAGCTAGATACTGATTAAGTAGTTTAAAATTGCCATCCGTAGCAATATATAATTTACCCTAAACCATGTTCACTCAGGCTGTCCCTATATATCCTTCCTAGCCTAGGTATAGATTTACCGAGACTATATATAAACATTGTTTACTGATCCTGTAATACATGATAGTAAGTATTGTAAGTATGACTCCACCAAATTAACAAAGAAAATATAGCATCAATTACATTGCATAAGGTGGAGTACATGTGACTGTTAGGTCTGATCGACCTGCGGACTACCCATTCTTCTATCACCTTAAATTAAGTTGAAGCATTCATTCGCTCAAAAAAAAAAAAAATTAAGTGGAAGCATTCAACTCCAATTCCATTGCCCTACATTCATAATTAACTTCATAACTTTTCTTGTAGCATGCAGCAGTTTTTTCTGCAGTTAGAAACTAGCTATAGTTCATCATCAGATATTCAGATTAGGTAGTAATTATGCGAAAAATTCTACAGTACTGGGATGTATATATGTCATACATCCACTTACAGATTTAACAACAAAATTTGTTGTCATTATGATAACAAAAATATTTTTTTGTGTAATCTTAGTTCGATTAGAGGTACGTGATTATTCCATCTACGACCTTATTACAAGTTTATGAACAATTTGTCGGTTCAATTATATGTAAATAGTTTAAAACGAATGTGGTAATTTTGTTGTCAATGTAGTAATTTTGGTTCAATTAAATATAATCTTTGGTTCAATTCAATTGTAAAAAAATGTATGACATACATCACTATATCATAGCCAATCCCGTATTCATGAAGATACAAACATATATAAAAACCAACGAATTAGGTGAGGCTGCTTAATCTGTAACTATAAAGAATTCAAAATGAACCCTCCCAGAGAGTCCAATTTTGTAGGAATCAGCATGGTGATTGAATTCTAATTAAAACCACAAATCTTAAGCCTTAACTAGCTAACAATAATATTAACTAAAGCCACCTAGCTATCATTGCCCAAAATTAAAAGTGGCTATACCATAATTAAAATTTTCTTATTCAAATTTCGGGGTTTTTAGTATTTGTTTTTGCTTTTAACAATCCTAAATTCCTAACTAACTAGCTTCTCAGTGCTATAACAAAACTTGCTAGCAATCCTCGATCATTTATATACTGAGATGATGTCACAGTATGAACCCAGCAAATGATTATGAGTCATGTATGACGTACCAATATAATAAAAGAGCAACGATATAAGTTGTAAACATGTATGTTTTGAGCTTGTCGTTTGTAATTGTTTTTTCATTTGCATGGAGAAATATTTATTAATTCAGTTTCTTACCATTAATAATAATTAAGCTGAAGTGTGAGAACTAAGCACCTTTCATATCACGTTATCCTAGTACAAGACTAGATGTAGATGGAGCCATTATAGTTTGCTATACTCGAACACAAGCAGAATAGCACTTAAATAATTAAGACGCTATAGTTGCAGCAAATTAAATAATCTTTGTTAGAATTGAGAGGAAGCAAAGAGAGAGAGCTGGAATAAGCTTCGTATATTTGACTTACTGAACCAACTAACAATACAGAGAGAAAGAAATGCAGTATATAAGCTTAGGACAGCTGGTGTGAGCTGTCAATAGAACCAATAAAATAGAGGCGCCTGGCACTAATGTATGACTAACTAACAACAAGAAACTATACTACTTCTAACACCCCTCCTCAGCTTGATGCTCAGTTCTAAGCATCAAGCTGCTGCAATAATCAATGCTGAGGTAGTTCAATAACTTCATGCATGCACATGGTTTGTAGGCATGCGTGAGCAAGCATCTAAAAAGGAGCATCATCATAAGTAGATAGAGGCTTGCCACTGTTCTTAAATAATGCCTGCACATTCCAACCATTGCCAATTGATTTTGGTTGTGACGCCCAGATTACTTCATCATGGTATTAGAGTTGCAGGTTTGCCCACGTGTGAAGCCAAGTGGCTACACGTGCTCCACGTCATCCAATATAAGTTATCCACGTGTTTGACTTGAAAATTCGCCACACGTGCCGGGCTATGTGAGAATGTGGAGTGTTGTCCCACATTGGAGAAAATGGACCTTGCAAATGTGCTTATAAGGATTTGGGTCTATCCAACCATTGCCAATTGGTTTTAGTTGTGATGCCCAGATTACTTCATCAATCTTAACATCCAACAGAAAATCAATTCACAACAAATAGAGAGGGGTCCAAAGCTTTATCATTATTATAAGTCTTCAAATATTCATTCTCAATGTGCATTATATGATAGCAATTTACGAATTTATTTAAGCAATACAAAGGGTATATACTTTCATTATTTTCATATGCAGGATGATCAATCTGCTCGATGAATCGGTGTCTGCTGCTAATTTGGGTTATTTTCGTTATTTTGGGTTTAGTTTCTATTTTTTGGGTTTCTAGTAGCCGTACGTAAGTGTTAATTAAATGTTGGATTTTCCCCATCTATCTACGATCTTCATGCTGCTGGTGTCTAATCTAATCTTCATGTTGACATTTCACCACTTCCATGACCATCCCGGCCAACACAAAGTTTGCTTCTCATGCACACTTCCAGGATTAAAAATGAGTGTTAATTAAATTTGGATAATTTAATTTTTGGCCGCTTGAATACCAAATTGAAGTTAGAAAAAAAAATATTTAATTCAAGAAATCTATAACTAGACAAGCGGCCAAGATATTCCATATTATTTGTAAGACTTGAAATTTTCGATGTGACCAGTCAATGTTTGTATCTTAGCCCAGCTTGTACCTAATTGTGTTGTAGATCGATTCCTTGCCCTTCGATCAGAAGTGTCTTATGCATTTTGCTTTGATAAGATTGATTTGAGTGGAGCGTGACATTTGTGTTGTACGTAATAGTCTTCACTTGATAGGTTGGTGCATAACCAAGTGATCAAACATTTACATGCAGTACTACTTTGTCTGAATATATATTATTTATCAGAGATCGATCAATAAATTGAAAGTCATTAATTATCAAGATCTAGCTGGTACACTCATTATTTCTGCATATGACTAAAACTCGGGGATGAAACCCTCGGAGAAAATATAGGTAGACGCACTACTACAAGCCAAAGACAAGCTCGCTAGAGTACGCAATACTGATATTATTATTACTGTACGTCTTCTCTCAATTTTTTCCAGACGTACGTACGTACGTATGTACGTACGTAAGAGGAAATCTAGCTATCAGCCGTTAATGTATATGTACGTACGTACATACTACATATCGCCAAGTAGAAACAACACCTTTAGGGCTGGATATATATATAAGCTTCAACTTTAACCTAGCTTAATTGATGATCTTTTTAATTATCTCCTTCAAACAGTCAACTTCAACAATGGCAATGTGTCCACAAGTTTCCATACAATCAAGAATGTGTACACACTACCGACAGCGAATTAAGGTTCTTTTCTATATATGCTATTATATATTAGATTCAAGAAATTAATCACTTTCTCTAGCTAACGACAACCGCAATAGCAAACTTTGAAAAGGAAGAAAAAGATATGGGGTAACACCCTATAAATGCCGGTTAGTAACTAAAGCATAAACAAAGTGGTTGCTCTGTCATTTATCAGCACAAAATGATGATGATTAGGCTCGAGGAATTCAGTGAAAGCTTCAACATGATTAGTATACAGACCTCCAAAAGTAACTTCAAGCCCTAACTAATTAATAATTAAGATATGCTTTAGCTTACGAATTGAAGTTGAAAAATAGGTTAAAAGTTAATCAAAAGTTACACGCGTACGTATCTAAGGATAAATTATGTGGGGGTCTTTTTGCTTCCTTTGGTTTATGCCTGGCTAAATTAAGGTGAAGAGTCCTAATTTGATTTAACAGAGGTGATCATCATGCAGTCTTTAAGTTCAACAAGAAGTCTCCAAAGTCCAAATTTGGTATTAATTAGAGAAGGTGTCACATACAAATTTGAATTTTTCGTTACCAACCCTGCGTACTGAAAATTGCATGTGCCTTCCAGCAATATTCTTTATAGACTGAGATTCAACAATTACTTAATTACTAACTATATTTGAAGTTGAATCAAACTAATTAGTTTGAAAAAATATGTTGAACTCAAACTTATAAGCTCTACTGACCAACAAAAAATAGTTGAATTCAAATTATACGGCGTTAATTATCTATATACTTTTAATAAAAAGAACAGCCGGGGTTTGTCATTCATAATTCGGAGGTTCGATCTCTCAAGTTTGGGGGGGGGTTTGGACGCTGTTTGGGATCAGAATGACTTACAAGGCATTATGCATGTTATGTAGATAGGCTCAGGGCTATATTTAGGATGGCAATATGATTCTTAATGATAATTGTTTTACCTTTTCTTATATGTTGATGATCGATGCTACTCACTTAAAGAGCTTATTTATTGTGTTTATATATATATATATATATATATATATATATATATATATATTTTGGTAATCATGTGAAATGCACACCCCACTTATCTCGTCCCGTTACCTATGCTATTTTTTAGGTTGAATGCTTAAATTTCATCATCAGCAAAATCAAATAAGACTTCTATCGATCCAAAACGTTTATAGAACCATAAGAAAACTTATTTTCCAAGTTAATAAAATGTGCAAGGTCAACCAATATCCACGTATTCTGTAACAAAAAAAATACAGTAGAACCTCTTTAAATTAATAGCTTTAGGACCACCTAAATTCTATTAATTTAGTGAAATATCAATTTATCGATAAATTAATAATTATTAATTTACAAAGATATTTTAGTTTTTAGCTTAACAATAACCATATTATATTTATTCATTTAACAAGATTCGATGAATAAATGGATGTCAACCACCTCTTGAATTTTCTCGGTGAAAATGATATCAGTATAGAGGTTTTGAGCGTAGATGAGATCATTGACAACATGGCAGGACATTCTAAAGATGAAGTTGAAGTTGATGATGATACACAACCTTTGGGACTGGTGTCACGCAAGGAAGCACTCAAAGCATCAATGACACTTCAAAACTTCTTGTTGCAATACGAGAAAACAACCCCAAGACTTTTGGGCCCATTGCGAACAATTAAAGATGAGATTCAGCTAGATTTGAAGTTAAAAAAAAGACAACCTACTATTTATTCATATTTTGAGAAAATCACATGATCAATTTATTATGTACTTTTTAGCTAATTATTAATTTATAAAATATTTGGGACCTATAATATACAAAGGATATATTTAAAATGTATTATCTTATAATTTTATCGAGATTATTAATTTAGCACGTTGGTCCTGAGTCCGGACCGGACAATTTTATTATTTAATCGAGATTATTAATTTATCGAGTATTAATTTAAAGAGGTTCTATTGTATCCTGTATCGGTTGCAAACTTGCAATATGTTAATTGCATTGTCTTTTAGCACTAATTTGGAACATTTGTAATTAGAAAAGGGCAACGCTATGGGGCCTCAATTAAGGCCTAACTTTTGAGGCCTCAATCATATGTGGCGGTCCATGTCGTATCCATGTCATCATTTTATGCCACATCATATTCTACAACACCTATCTTACCCTTTACTTTTATTATTAGATTTATACCCTTTTGTTATTCTTACCAATTCAAATTCATGAAAACACATAAAAATAAATTAATAAACAAAAACAAAAAAACAAACTTCATTGATGGGATTGAATATTAATTGAGGAGCCCTCATGAATAAGATATATATATATATTGAATTGAGAACTTTGAGGTTAATTCTTATAAACTAATATGATATTAAAAAGATAATCAAATCTCAAAAGACTCAAATATGCATATCCATCTATCATAGTTGATATGAGATTCCAAGCGAATGAAATCTAATTCCAGATTTCAATGGGGAGATGAAATTTGCAGATGATGTATACAAAGATCTTTTTCGCTTTGGTGTTTCTTATGATTTTTTCATGGAATTCATTTGTTTGGGTGAGTATGTTCTTGAGTAAATTAGTAGATCTTAGGTGATTGAATCCACAAAATCCTTCAATGTCATAGAAATTAGGGTTTCAGTAAAGCAGAAGAAGAAGAGGGTGTAGCTAAGAAAGAGGGATTCTGCAGATTTTTTTTGTGATAATGTTTTAAAATTTTATGTTTGCAAAAAAAAAATTTAATTACCAAAATAAAAAGGGTAAATAAGTATTACTAAATATGATGTGGTGACATTTATTGCCACATATGATTAAGGCCTTGAAATTTAGGCCTTAATTGAGGCCAACAATTATTTTCCATTAGGAAACTGACTAATTAATATTCCGTATACCGCCAAAAGTTTGACACGTCTACGTACAAGACGACGTGAGTGGATGTTTAATTATCATGCATGTCTAGCTCTAACTTGAAATCATAGAAAAAGTGAACTATAAGCTAATAAAAGAAAAACAAAAAGACTTTATTTCTTTGTTTTTTTATAATTATTATTTGATGTAGAGTTGTTTTACCATGTTGCATCACGTACACTCGGATTGAATTTATTTTTCGGGGATCGCTGCTTTGAGTTTTTTTATTGAACGAGACTTTGATTGACAAAAAAAAAACACATACGCTTGTTTTTTTTTTTAGAAGAACACCAAGGCTGTTGAGCCTCCAAAATCGAGTACCCAAAACTCATTTGGATCCCAGACTTTGAATTCTTAGATTTGATTGACACCCAACAGAACCGGCAGTGACACAACAAAGTAGATCCAAATCTAAAAGGAAACGAGATCTAATCGAGGTGTCAACCATCTCTGAGAGCCCAAGAGACGCCTTGCAGGAACATAACCATCAAATGCTTGAAAAGAGCATGATGGACAAATCTGTCATTGTGAGCGAGAGAGACCAAGACCGTCCTCACCATAGAAAGCCGCACCAGGGAACGCTGACAGCACTAAGATTTGTGCGATGAAAAGTATAGAAATAAGTCAAAGGCTAGGAGGATAACACACAAAGGTGCTGCTAGAATTGATGCGCACATAGGCGCTGCTGATGTATCTCATTATTTTCCATTGCATTATTGTTTCTAGTATTATTTTAGTTATTTTTAATTTTGATATAGCTTCTACATCTATCAGTTGTATTCTTTTTAGTTTAATATAAATTATCGTTTTTCTTCCAAAACAACAAAAGTGATCATCGCAAGATACACAAGATGTTTCTTAATTATTAGCCTAGCTGTTTGATTTTGTGCATTGTTTTTAAAGACCTAAGGCCCACATGCTAAAATTATGAGAAGGTTGAATAAGAGGAGAAGAGAGAAACCTTATTGTACGTATTTGACTGATGATCGATAACATGCATACTAATACAATAAGACTAAACGAGATTAAGTACCCACCAATCCATCAGTCTACGAATGAGATTACTGAATTAATCACATTAATTGCATTACTTAAGAGTCATTAGGGAAGGTAATGACGCTTCGAATCAATATATGCACGTATAAAAACATTATACCTAGCTTGTTCCCAGAGGCCAAGACACACACACAAAATAACTGAGTTGTGGATTTTAAGTACTTGAAATCTCTGTTTGATCGAGCATCAACTCTTGGTATGGCTTTAATAACTGATTTCCAAGCTCATGTTTTTTTTACTCTTGAAGAGAAAATTTCTTATATATACATGTATAGTGCTAGCTAGCTTACACAATTTTTATCGTACAGTTTAAATTCTTGTGTATCTTTTTGATCTCGTAGAGTCTAGTCTCGTAATTAGAACTTCTTTTTTTTGAATTCTTTGTTTAATGATCATTTTTGTAAAAATTCAATTAAATAAGATACCCTAATAGTCATTTGAAATCAAGTAGAAATCCGTTATTTGAGCCTAAATGGTATATTATTGAGTGGCTAAATAACAGAATTTGATTATATAAAAACAAAATTTAAAAGGTAATGTAGAAAATACATTTACTTACGTATTGTAACATAAAATACATATTGCAATACAACAATTAACACACTAAATGAGGTGAAATATCATGTGTAATATGCCGTTTTAATATAGAGAAAAACCTCCATATGGTACCTGAACTATCACCAAATGCAATTTTTGGTACCTGAACTTTTATAAGGAACCTAGTGGTACCTGAACTATGCCTCCGTTAGCCATTATAGTACCTACCGTTAAATATTCCGTTAAGTACTTATGTGGCATGGGTAAAACAGTAATTTTATTTATTTTCAATTTTCAAAATAAATTATACAAAAAAAAAATTAGAAAAGTTATCCCAAAATTCATGACTAAAAATAAGAAAAATTATTTTTATTTTATAATATAATTTATTTCCAATTTTTATGTTTTTAATATAATTTATTACCATGTAGGTGGTTTTCTTATTAATTAAAAAATAAAAATAAACTATACTAAAAAAAGTAATTAAAATTTTTATTATATTAAAAAAATGATAATTTATTTTGATTTTAAAATTTAAATAAATTATACAAATTTTTTTTTTAATAATTTATCCACAATTCAAGATTAAAAATGAGAAAAATTATTTTTATTTTTGTAATATAATTTATTGCCAATTTTTATGTTTTTAATATAATTTAGTACCATGTAGGTGGTTTTGTTATTAATTAAAAAATAAAAATAAACTATACTCAAAAAAATAATTTAAATTTTATTATATTAAAAAACAATGATAATTTATTTTGATTTTAAGATTTAAATAAATTATACAAAAAAAGATTTAGATAATTTATCAACAATTCAAGACTAAAATGAGAAAAAATATTTTTATTTTTATAATATAATTTATTACCAATTTTTATGTTTTTAATATAATTTATTACCATGTAGGTGATTTTATTATTAATTAAAAAATAAAAATAAACTATATTAAAATGCCACATAAGCACTTAACAAAATATTTAACGGTAGGTACTATAATGGCTAACGGAGGCATAGTTCAGGTACCACCAGGTTCCTTATGAAAGTTCAGGTACCAAAAATTGCATTTTGTGATAGTTCAGGTACCATATGGAGGTTTTTCTCTTTAATATATTGTCGTCTTCTCATTGAAAAAACACAATAAACGGAGTGGAAGTGAGAGAAAAATACTATACTCTCGCTTAATCTTTTATTCGCCAAGAAAGAAACCGACCGGGTTACAGCGGGTTAGCTAGCCCTCATGCATATCAGCATATGCATGTATAAAGAGATTTTTTTCTCTAGAAAGTACAATGGCTTTCTTTCTCTAGAAGGCCAATGTCATTTCACGTCACATTTTTTTTCACCTGCACATCTAACGGACCATGAAAGAGCAATCCCTACGTACCCCACTATCTTCTTTCTTGTAGCGGTGGTTGCAGAGAGAGAGAGAGAGAGAGAGAGAGAGAGAGAGAGAGAGAGAGAGAGAGAGAGAGAGAGAGAGAGAGAGAGAGAGGAGAGAGAAAGGGTGGTCCATATTAGTTGTTTAAGAGGAGCTTTTCTATGGAGATTTTAAGGTCGAGGGTCTTAGTTGTAAGATGTGAGCTTCCCCCCTTACACTTATAGAGTGTATTTCTAACGAGCCGGATCCTCTATGCAGTGTTGATACCCACATTCGTGGACCCTACGTAGGTCTCTCTACGTCTATTTTGTAATGCAGTGATAATATTGTAGGTGAGGTGGCTCTTCTCGGAACATAGTGAAACAAACCCCATACTAAAAAAAATAAAATTGTATACCATGTGTCCCATGAGAACCATTCTTTCACACATATATATAGTCGTCTCCTACATACTCCTTTTGCGTACAACAACTTGTTATTGAGCTCTCTCTCTCTCTCTCTCTCTCTCTGAGATCTTCAGAAATTGTGTGGAGTAGTCTGGATAAACTACCTTTTGATTAAAATTCAAAATGACTGAAAACGTGAGTATATCTGTGAATGGGCAATCTCAAGTCCCTCCTGGTTTCAGATTTCATCCAACTGAAGAGGAGCTCTTGCAGTACTACTTGAGGAAGAAGGTCTCCAATCAGAGCATTGATCTCGATGTCATCTGCGACGTCGATCTCAATAAGCTTGAGCCATGGGATATACAAGGTACGTGCGTACATAAATGATGGGAAATATTTAATTTAGTCTGCTAGTAGTTCTCCAACAAGTTATGTATCACAATATGAATTAATCCAAGTTTTGATGTTGGTTTTGCAGAGAAGTGTAAGATAGGAACCACACCGCAAAATGATTGGTATTTCTTCAGCCACAAAGACAAGAAATACCCTACCGGAACACGTACAAACCGTGCAACGGCTGCCGGATTCTGGAAGGCCACCGGGCGTGATAAGGTGATAAGCAGCAACTGCAGGCGGATCGGTATGAGGAAGACTCTTGTGTTCTACAAAGGCCGAGCTCCCCACGGCCAAAAGTCCGATTGGATCATGCACGAGTATAGACTCGACGACAACACTAGCAACATCACTAATGTAAGTCATTTAATTCAAACCAGAGTTTCAGTCCTCGGGAAATGTTCAAGTGCGGACTTTGCAGACCTTGTGTCTACAGAACGTTTGCACAGTGCAGTCTGCACTACAGATGTCCACACTTGAATATTTAGAGTTTAATCAGTTTATAGACATATCGATCGATTGTTCTTGAACAGTTTCCTTTTATATGAATCAGGTCTCGATCACCGTTGTGGGAGAGGCAGCAGAGGAGGGATGGGTGGTTTGCAGAATCTTCAAGAAGAAAAATCTCCACAAGAGCTTGAGTAGTCCAATCATGAGCACTTCTATTTCTTCATCTATCACAGCAGAAATTACAAGAAGCTCAAGCCAAATGTTTGATGATGATCATGAGGAAGCTTTTGAGGAAATGCTTCAGTACATAGGATCAAGGACCTGCAAGGAAGAGATTAATGAACATTATCATCTTCATCCCATCAACACAGGTAATAGTGATAACATTAATGGCTACCATGATCATGGAGATAGGTTCTTGAAACTTCCGAGCCTTGAGAGCCCCAACTCCACCAGTAGCCAAAACGGTTATCAGCCCATTATCAATCATGAAGACATGGTCATAGATCAGAATGAAGGCACAATTGCTAACCAGCATCTGGGTTATCAGCACGTGGACGACTCAGCCAGCCTCACCAACTGGGCAGCGCTTGATCGTTTGGTGGCTTCACAACTCAATGGCGGCCATGAAACGGGGTCGTCTAGGCAATTTTCTTGCTTAATCGAACCCACTCTTAATGTTTACTGCACTAGTACTACTGATAATGAGCTTCAGTTACCGAGTACATTACGATCGTCAACTTCTTCAAATTCATCCAGCAAATCATACCACGCCACCCAACCGGAATACAACAATAGCGAGATTGACCTGTGGAGTACTTTTGCTGCTGCTCGACTACAATCATCATCACCTTTGTCATCCTCCGACGCACTATGCCACGTGTCGAACGCTCCTATATAACAGAACGATCCATTACACAATAATATAAGAATTACACCTTGAATCGAAAGTCAGAGGAGAATAATTTTATGTGACATAATATTATTACATGATTGCTAATATATATGTAAGATAAATAAAGGTTATGGTTTTAATGAAAATGTCTAGCATTAAAGTTTTCTCTGTTTGCGACTGTTAGTGGTACAGATCGATCATGATTATCTCTTTCCAACTGCAATTATAGTTTTCCAACTTTTTTCTCTTCTAAGATGATCAAGTAGGCAAGGTATATAATTATATATGGACCATATATACATAATCATCATCGATTGCCAATTGTTATTTTTGGGTCACGTGGTTTGTCGGTCTGTTTGAAGAAGCTAGTCCATGGCTCAACCAATCCGAGCACTAAAAAACTGATCATTGTGATCGATCAAGATTCAAGGGTTTCATGTATGTATTAGATAGCCACCTAGCCACAGAAAGAGAGAGAGAGAGAGAGCACATTTGTCCTACTTTTACGAAGTCAAATTAATAAGAAGGAATCAAGTCATATATAGGTTTGTCATACATAGGCAAGTCATATATATATTGGTCCAAAGTCGAAACGTAGGCTTTGTCGACTTGAGGAAAAATAGGTTTCGTATATAGTCTAGTTTGCCATGAAGAAAAATGTGACTCTTAGAGGGTCTAAATATATCTTTTACTTATTTTGTTGGTGCGGATCAATCTTGTATTTTTGCCTCGAACAATGAACCATAAATCTAAAACGTTGTAACATTAAACCCTCAAATGATTATCGGAAAAACCAATCATAAAAAGATATTACTTTGGAGATAATCAAGTAGAAGATCAACACCAGAAAAATCAATTTTCAGAGTAGTACCACTTAAAATCTTTTAATAATTGATGAAATTAATAAAGCGCACCATGCACACAAAAGGCATTCCAATAAAAAGATTGCTTATTTGTGTTTATTGTGATTTAAGCTAGGTAAATTCAATTGTGTGCTTTTGTTTGTATATATTTGTTGTGTTAGGATTGAAGTTAGATCCTCTTAATCTATTGGTGGGTTTAGGCTTTAGGATTTATCATGTATAACATGACGTACATGCATGCTATGAGAGCATATATCATTTATCATATTTTAAGCTTCATATTTTAAGCCTTTATTTATCATGTATCCATTGACTAGCTCCAACGGATTGAAATTGCCTTCTTTTTTTTAGAAACCCTAGCTATCATACAATCATGTATATATATATATATATGATCATGCACACATATGGAACAGCGGGGGACATGAGATTTAGATGGCAACTAAAATTAAAGCCGAAAGATAGCAAGGAAAAAGATAAAGATATATGCAGGTGAGAGAGGACTAAAAGCTCAAGGTGGTCAAGGCAACAAGTAGCGGGATTTTAGGCCATGTCATGCCACCAACCATTGCTAGGTACGAGTGGTCAGCTAGCCATCCTTATTCTATATATACTCGATAACGACCTTCCACATACAAACCCTAATTTTTGGTAGCTAATTCCTACTTCTTGTTTTTTGTTTATTTTTTTTTCTTTATTTCTTGAATGGCTGTTCTTTGTTTTTGTTTCTTTGGTAAGGAGCTAATTCCTAGGTATACCTTGCTTCTCAAAACCCTTTCCCACCATCTCGTTTCCTTCACTAGTTACTTGTACTTAGTTTTGTTTTTGTGTTTTTTGTTGAAGAGGAATTCAGTTTAGCTAACTAAAAATGATGGTGGATTCATGATTTTGTTAATGACATGGGGGCAAAACTAAAATTAGAGGCACATTCTAGCATAATCGCATAACCAAACCGTGCTCCCTTTATTTTGCTCATTGTATCATAGAAAAATGATTGTTGGCCTCAATTAAGACCTAAATTTTCAGGCTTTAATCTGATGTCAAATTTATTTTTTCCACGTCATTACTTATTTGCCATATCATATTTTTCAGCTTCCACCCAATTTTAAGTCAATGACTATCTTACCCATATTTAATCCAATGGCTTTAAATTATTTATTCATGAATCATGAGTTTATCTCTTGATTTCATTTTTAATTGACAAAAGAAAAAACCAATATATTTCCATCCAAAATCTGCAAAAAAAGGTCATTTTTTTTTCCTGGTTATTAGTTGTTTGGAATGCCACTTTCAATTTTATTGAAAAAATAAGGGTTTGCCTGCAAGGAAGAAGTAAGGATCTTTTCCTCAAACAAGTTGCATATTGCAGTGCCAATAACAATTAGCAGAAAATTAAACATGGATGATAGAAGATACAGTAATACACCATCGGGGAAGAGCATAAAATTAAACATAGATGATAGATGACAATGGTATAATAATATTGTTGAAGATGCAAAATGCAATGGACAATCTTATTCATCATGACCACCTTTCAAAAATCAAGTTGCGGATTGGTGAATATATGAGAATTAACTCAGCAAAAATAATAATAACAAAAACAATCTGGGGTTGAATTTTCTGGAGTTCATCCCTAGGGTTCTAACGAATTTGGGATTGATTGATTTTTTTTTTTAATTTAGGTTTGCACATAAATATATAACCAATAGTATAAAATTTGATTAAAAAAAGTTTAAATATTAAAAAAAAACAATAGAAGGATAAAATAGGCTTTGTAGAATTTGATGTGGCAAATGACAATGATATGGCGCGCTTGACACATAGGATTAAAACCACAAATTATTAGGCCTTAATTAAGGTCCCCTAGCATTACCCTTGTACCATATTTGTTTATGATTGAATTGATAAAATAAATAATTTATAGTTTGGGTTAATTTTGATTAGTTAAGATGAAAGTTAATTCGATATGTCCCATTGTTTTCATAGTTCATTCTAACACTTGAACAGCTAATCAATTAATTAGTTGGATTCGCTTTTCTCTTAACCAGAGTATCATCCTAGTTTAACTTAATTAACATTACAGATTTTTTAGTCTTCTTTTAATTCTATCTTGATATTGTGCTCAATTATTATGTGCAGAGAACTAGGTCTTCTTCCTCTTCCATTCAATTATTAGTTAATATAAATACTACGTACGTACAAAATCCTAACTCAAAACGCGCTTAACCCTCATCCCCATCACATCATTTGGACATAAAGAAAAAAAAAAAAACACAGAAAATCGACTTGATCACCAGCTAGAGGATCATATTTCCCTTAGGATACCTGCAGTTGTTATGTTCCTTTGCACACAGTACAACCCACACGTCCTTTTGAAATATTGAAGTATTGTGGGTCATATAATATTAATTAGACCCTCAATATATGCAAGCACAAGTAGAGTTTTCAGATGTAAATCTCCATATATATATATACTTTGTTAAGACGTACACTTATCCTGTATCTATTCGTATCCCAACTGCTACTTAAACTAAACCCTAGGGTATGAGTTTCACTTGTCTCTTCCTTTGTCCACATAGCTTTATGATCACAGAGAAACAAAAACTAATGGGGGCTCCCCATATATTATCATGATCACCAGCACTCCGGCACAGACAAGGACAGGGGAAAAAGAAAGAGAGAAGAACATCAGAACATATATAACATACAGCTCAACATCACCAATTAATATATGTCATATTCATATATATATATATATATATATATATATATATATATTTATATATGTATGTATTATGCATGTGTTTGTACCTCTATATATATAAAACCTTCACTATCTTACTAATTTTCCTAAACTAAAATTGGTATTGTGCCTTCTCTGTGGGACGTTGTTCATAGCCACGTACTCCACTCTTTAGTGAAATAAGATAATCATAGATGACTTAATTAATCGAATTATGTAATTCTAGGTCTGTGCATATAAATTGTTAATTAAAGTGAATTTGTTTCTGCAAGATTAATCATAGTTCTTGACACAATTCCCATTATTGATTATTGATTGGGTGAATTGATCGAAATCCTTTGCTCCCAAATCCCAATCAAGCCCTACTTTTTCCTTTTCTTGTTTACTTTCCCTTTTCGTTTAAAAACGTTTGTATCAGTAGTCAAGCATATAAAATAGGAATTTAATTAATCACTTCCTCGATCTGGAACTAAAACAATAATTAAGTTCATCTAAAAGATTCCTTAAGCAGAAACGACAACAAAATTAATGTTGTAATTAAGTTCATCGATCTTCTCCATGTTTATCTTGTCTTTGTAAAAAGTTGCATGGTAAACAATTTCCCATCACACCTTTTTTCATGAAAGAATATATTCCAACAGAAGGCCTATAGACCTTACATCTCATCCGTAGGACAATCCAAACGAAATCGATCAAACTAATAAAGAGCTAGATTGGCAAATCAAACTTCTTCAAATGCATGTATATAGCTACGTTTTCAATCAAAGTAGCTTTAATTACATGCATTTGAATTCAACTAATTATCACCTAATAGAAAATTAACTATATTCCGGCATTTTTTTTTGTTCATGTTAAGAATTAATTAATATATAAAAGATCGAATACGAAGAGATGTCCTTGGCATATCTATCTGCGTACATCGATCACCTCAACGATCGAAAATGTAATATTTATGTTATAATGATTGAAATAACTACGAAGGACCAATGTTTTCTCGAATAGGCCGGATCCATCTTCTGTTAATTTGTGTAGATAAATTACAAGCAGAAAACTAAAAAGAACCTACTTTCATCTTTAATTTGTAGAGGAAAACAAAACATATATAGGAATTAACTAACTAGTTAAAATGACTAAAATTAACTGCGTTGAGGGATTCGCCGACAAACCCCACATAATAACAACTGGCTTGGCTAGATAGTTATATAAAGAGTGATCGATGCCATGCCATCATGCTCTCCAGGTATAAAATGGTTGTTGGATTGGACTTTGGTTAAGCCTCAATTTTTTTGGTCGATTTCAACCATGATTATCCCAAGTTTATCATAATGAATGGGACAACTAAATGTAATGTCAAAGGCCAAATAAATTTTACTGATCATCAGGTACTAGTCATGGTTGGTGAGGGTGGGGTAAGTAGACCAATGAAGGCAAGGTGTTATGTCTAGATCAATCTGAAATAGCTAGGAGCACATACAATAAATCTAATTTGTAGAAGATCATAAACAATAATATTTGATAGGGTCAGTTATAGAAAGCTTAATCCTTTTTTTGAAAAACAAGGCCACAGATCGATGGAGAATCTGATGTCAAAGGATGTGAAGAAAGATAGATGGGATTTTAAGGTGGAGAAACACCAAACCAGTTAATGTGTTTTAATTCATTAATTTATTGGATTAGTTTTGTGTTCTTTGATTTAATTACTCTTAATTTGGAGACATATATTCTCTTATCACTAACTCCGAGGCCACAAGAAAAGAGTAAGGTTTATTTGAAGGAGGAGACACCCGTACCCTACAATCAATCTATACACATGATTTTGTAAGATTCCTTTTCAACATTAATTGTGAACTAATTTATGTTGATGAAGAAATTTAATTAGCTAAATAAATATTATCAGATCATCAAAAGTGAGACGACATTTCACAATCATTTTTCGTATTCAATTTCGATCTAAAAAAAAGGTTACCCCCAATTTAAGAACTTTTGTGACTTTGTTTTCACTTTTTTTTTTTAAAACCAAGTTGTTCTACATGCATGCAACTATATATTTAAAACCCATAATTCACTTTTTAAAATTAATACATATATGTAGCTCAAATGCTAATGACCCAAGACCCATAATCTTACTTTTGAAAACTTGTATATAAGCATATGTATAGCTCAAATACTAATAAGGTATACGATCGTGCACTACGTGTCTCAAGCCTAATGTTTATAACCTTTGAGGTCTCCGTGCAAATTACTTAACCACACATCGTTATAATTTCACAAAAATATATGCCAAATATAGCTTATGATAAACACTCGCTTCGATAAGTATATTTGATCCACTATTCCTAACATTTTGTATCATAATAAACTATTGTGCATGTTATGAAGTCATGGTAAAGGTAGAAACATCGATAAGTATTGGCAGGATTCATTTGTTAACACATTAATTTCGTCTTATACTTATGTTCTTTTGCCAAAAAAGGATATCAGAATACAAACAAATGTGTACAAAATATGTAAATCGCATATCCACATATAGATACAAAGAATGTTTGGTGCTTAATTGTTTGGTTGGTGAAGCTAAGTGTATCCAACTCTTGATTCTTATTGCAGTTTGGCTAAGATTTTGAAGAGGATCACAAACGGACAAGCATATAAATTTAAGTTTGGTGGCTTTGTTTAACTTCTAATTGTCAATGTTTTTTATGCCCTTGTACAATTGTTTGGGCTAGAATTCTTGGGTTTTCTGTGAGGCAGGCCTTTGGACTAAAGGAATGAAACAAGGCTGGGCCTATATTCTTAGATTATTGATTGGGGTAACACGACACGACCCGTTATTTAACGGGTTGCTAATGGATTGAGAGTTTCTCAACCCGAAATTTTTATAACAAGGCGTGACGGGTGGGTTAACGGGTAGTTCACCCATTTTTTTTTCAGGCCTATTTGCATGCACAATTTATCTCTCTTCTTTCTCTTCCCATAATTAATTTACTTATCAAAGAGCTTTTTTATTTTTACTTTATTTTTTTGTAATTACTTATTAAAGACCTATTCATATTGCATCATTCATATATGTCTCAGCTAGTGAAGTGATGGAGCATATATAATTATATATACAGTATAAGAGCATCTCCAACAACTTCCTTATAATTTGTTTTTTCTCTAGTTTAGGAAAAAATGAGCATTTTGTTGCTCCAACAGCTTCTCTATATCTATCCATATTTTAGAGATAGTGAGTAGAGCAAACTCTAAAATTATAGGGAAATATCTTCTTTGAATCTTTAATGCTCTTCTCTCTTCTCTCTCTTCAAATTATATTCATTTGTACCATAAATTATTTGAATATATTTTCAAATAAAAAATATTAGCATATTCAATTCTAGATAATAAATTATAGAAAATATGATAAATAAGCTGTTGGAGATACGGTAGAAAAATTATAAAGATTTTAACTTTTGAGTCTATATATATAATAGAGATTTTTTGAAGAAGCTGTTGGAGATGCTCTAAATAGGAAGACCTAGCTTGGTCTTACACTCTTACTCATATAGTCATATTAGACCTTTACTGCCCTGTTTGTGTTACTTAACAACAATTGAACAAGATAGAGTAAATTACTGTCTGCTTCATTATTGATGTTTAATAAGGAATACTGTACTGCTGCTTTACCTGCAAGCATTCTAGTTCACTTCCCTATTTATGCAAACTTCAATCGTCTTCTTTATAATATCATGACGTGTATTCAAGGCTATCAGAGAGTCGTTGGAAACTTGGGTTGGTGGAGATCACCGAGAAAATTCAAAACTCATTGTGTACAAACAAATTCATCACTGATTGCAGTGAATCTTTACTTACAGTGTTACTGTGTTTCTTGCACAAAACTCGCTACGTACGGCCAAAAGAGTTGAAGAAGCTAAGATTGACAGTTTGATGAAAATAACAACATGGCATATTTATAAATTCTGAACAGAAAACCAGGTTAGCCATATATGGCTGATGCTGATATCACTGTGACTATATATAAAAGAATGAGAAATAAAAATGGATTTGGCGTTGAATGCAATGGGGGTCCATAGACTCGATTACCAGCGACGACTGGTCCAAACCAATAAACCAATCTGACACACGCAATAATATATTCCATGTCGTATGAATTGGGTTGCAGAATCGATCTATAACCTGTAATAAGCTGATGAAAATTTATCTTCTGCACTGCATATATATAATGAATTTCTGGAATCTTTGATCTTTATGTTCCTCTCTGTCAATTATATATTTTCTGAAGCTAGCGCAGTGCACCATCTAGCTACCTCATAAAAATTTGGTTTCTGGAATAGGAACACCCAGGCTAGGTTAAAAACAAGATCAATAGCTATGGGAGTTCGTCAGAAAAGTTTGACTGGTCTTCCAGTGAAGATCATGCCATGTGAGCTCATTAAGCTCTCTATAGCCTAAACAGCCAAAAACGTACCCAGCCAGCAGTACACCTAGCTATAACCGAAAGTCGATCGACCCAGGAGACTAGGAAGTAGGAAACAACGTCAAAGATATATGATATATGGACCACTAGAGCTTGTAAAAGATTGTAGTAAAATCATGTTGCTTTGTATTTTTATTTTTGATCAACGTACTGTCCTTAAATTTGTCAAATTCATATAATCCAAGTATGTTATTTAGTTGATAATAATTAAGCGCGCAGTTCTGTTAGTTGTTGACGTAAACCCACTCGGACCCATAATTTTGTTGACGTAACACGAAATAAGAGATTTTCGGCCGTGTGGGAACAAAAAACTGCATTGAGAAGTTATTTATTTGATGTAAATCTTTTGCTTAGAGGGGTTGTGAAACGCTTAATTTGTGCGTACATCAACAACTAATTGAACTGAAGCCATCTATCATTTGGCATGTCAAATGGTAAACTTAGAATGTATCAAATTAGTAACTTCATATTCAGTTTGTTGAAATTTTAAACACAAGTATGATTTTGCAATATGGTATAAAACACAAGTTAGTAAATCATAATTAATTCATATTTTTTTCTAAGACATTAATTTAGGTGTGATCAGACAAGAAATATAAACTATATATAATACGTAGGAGCTTTTAGGTTCGAATCCTCCGACCACACGTTCTTCTACAATTCTTTTTATGTATGTATTGGTTTGCAAGTACTCCACGTATTAGAGCTGCTTAAATTTTCAAATTTTTCAATCGGGATTAGTATCACATAGCACCGATATTATTCTCACCTTGACCGCTAGGTTAGGTTAGGTACTAAAGTTTCCTCAAGGAGAATAAACTTCTCTAAATGCATGTGAGAATTTTCGATGTGAAATTTCCATCTTCTACATTCTTAGTTTGCATTGAACTATACAATCCCAAGTTCCCAACAATTCCAGGATTCGAATTCTCCGAGCCTCAAGTCTCTTCCTCCTGTATGCAAGTCTGCCACTAATTAACTACTTGATTACTAGGGTACTTAATCTAGATTCAGGTGAGGACCACCGTGGTCCATCAACCACATGATGATGACCTCTACCAGCTGCTACCACCACGTGATAGCATGAGAGGTGCATGCCCCAGTTGTTCATTTTTAAAAGACAAATCCAGCAACACACAGCTTCCTCCTTTATCCAGAAAAAATAAAAACCCTAAAAAAGATTGGCTTGAAATTAAGCACACTGGTAATTGGTTCCTGTGCACCCTCAACGTGCTCACTCAGTCTTCAACCTCCTCGATATCACTCACAAGTGACACCCACAAAGTCATTTTTTCTCAAACTTTGTCACTTCCACTAAATAATTAAACTTTTATACTTATCTATATTCACTCTCTGACACCACCATTGCTGTCCTTACATGTCCCCAAAAGAACCCAGCTTTTTTAACCTATCAGCTTTGTACCCTTTGAAATAAAAATCTAATATTTCTGATTGAAATGAATCTTTAGCTATCCTTGGCTAATCTAAGCTTAAGCTTGAGCTACCTGCACAAGTCACAGTCTTTTGTTTTTCTCTCACACTTTTAAATAAACTCTCCCTTTCATAGATTAAAGTGAGTTGCACTTTCGTACAAGCCACGATCAATTAATATGCACCCATCATGTGTGTCTTTAACCTCTCTGGCACTTTGTGATCTTCCTCAGCTGTAAATGCAGCTGGGTTTTACTGTATTTTCTCATGGGGAAGAAGGGAGGCTCCTCTTGGTTGACTGCTGTGAAAAGGGCTTTCAGATCTCCTACTAAAGACGATGAAGATCACAAGGTCTAGTTCCTGGAACCCCCAAAATCTTAATTTGAGTTTTCTAATTTGGCAAAGGATATAGTGATTAATTTTAATTTTGGTTTCGGGGTTTTGTGCAGAAAAGAGAGAAGCGTAGGTGGATTTTCAGGAAGCCCACAAATTTAAGTCAACAAGAAAGTCCAAAGGAGAAGACAGAGAATGTATCAGCTGCTGCTGCAGAGCAAAGGCATGCGCTTGATGTTGCTGTGGCCACAGCCGAGGCTGCAATGGCGACGGCCCAAGCGGCCGCCGTCGAAGTTGCTCGGCTGACCAGGCCTTCTAACCATGCCAGAGAGCAACTTCACTTCGCTGCCATTGTCATCCAGACAGCTTTTAGAGGATACTTGGTAATAGATCTAAACCTCTGTTTGATAAATTGATGTTGAGTAAAACAAAAGGGGAACTGGGTTTTGATTGTTTTGTGTTTGGGGTTTAAGGCAAGAAGGGCGCTTCGTGCGCTTAAAGGGCTTGTGAAGTTGCAAGCTTTGGTGAGAGGACACAATGTGAGAAAGCAAGCAAAGATGACTCTTAGGTGTATGCAAGCTCTGGTTCGAGTTCAAGCTCGGGTTCTTGATCAGAGGACTAGGCTTTCCCATGAAGGCAGCAGAAAATCGGCTTTTAGTGACACCAATAGCAATAGCGCTTGGGAGTCGCGGTATCTTCAAGACATTTCAGACCGAAAATCCATTGTAAGTTGGATTAGATTCATTACCAAAAGGCAATTCAATTTCATGGTTTTGAAAAAACAAGAAAGTACTTCCAAAAGGGTACTGAAAGAATGGCTGCTTTGTTATGATTAGTTCCAAGATGATAGCATTTGTTGTTGTGTGTTGTGTAGCAGTCTAGAGAGGGAAGTAGCATAGCTGATGATTGGGATGAAAGGCCTCACACGATTGAGGAAGTAAAAGCAATGTTGCAACATAGAAAAGAAGCTGCAATGAAGCGTGAGAAAGCTTTATCCCACGCCTTTTCTCAACAGGTATGTTGCATCTACTCTGTTTCCTCTTTTCTCTCAATGTTAATTTCATTGCATATGAGCTAATTGGTCTCAATTTTGTGCATAATCAAAGATATGGAGAAATGGGAGGAGCCCATCAATGGGGAATGAGGATGAGCTTGAAGAGAAACCCAAATGGTTAGACAGATGGATGGCCCCAAAGCCATGGGAGAGTAGCAGAGGAAGAGCCTCAACAGACCACAGAGACCCCATCAAAACAGTCGAAATTGACACCTCTCAGCCTTATTCCAGTTTGTCTTCCAATTTCCGAAGATCGAATGCAAACCAATACCACCAACAACACCAACCACAAAGACCTAGTTCACCACTCCATAGAGATAAATCCCACCAAAACCAACACTTCCACCACTCCCCTGTCACACCCTCCCCATCAAAAGCCCGCCCTCCTCTCCAAGTCCGATCTGCAAGCCCTCGTTGCGTTAGAGAAGATCAAAGCTCCAATGCATCCCAAACCCCTAGCCTGAGGTCCAATTATTACTACAATGGCGGTGTTGTGCACCAACATAGCAGGGGCAGCACTAGCACTAGTGGCGGCAATGTTGGTGGTGCTACATTGCCTAATTACATGGCAGCAACTGAATCTGCCAAGGCTCGAATTCGCTCTCAAAGTGCCCCGCGGCAAAGGCCCTCAACGCCCGACAGAGAACGAGGAGGCGGAGGAGTTGGATCGGTAAAGAAAAGGCTTTCGTTTCCGGCTCCTGATCCTTATGGTGTTGTGGGAATGGGGGGTTACGGAGGAGGTTATGGGCATAGCTTGAGGAGTCCAAGCTTTAAAAGTGTGGTGAGTGGATCACGCTTTGGGTTGGAGCAACAATCTAACTATTCTTCTTGTTGTACTGAGAGTCATGGTGGTGAGGTTTCTCCTTCCTCAACTAGTGACCTTAGAAGGTGGTTAAGGTGATAGTTGAGGTGCTTAATGGCTGAAAATTGACGGCCAAGCCATAGTGTGAAGTGAACTATATAACTTGTCACATTCTTACTTTGATTTGAATTGTGATTAGGATGTTGTAATTTAGAGAGCAGTGAGTATTTATTTGGATAGGTAGTAGAATGATTGAAGGTTTCTCTGTGTTCTATTGTACTGATTGGTTTGTAAGTTGAAGCTGCAAATGAGGCTTAAATTGTGTAATTTTTAACAGACTCTGTAACTTTATTGATAATTTTCTCTCCCTTTACGCTGAAATGAAATCATAAGCCTCACATTTTACATTTTCAAGTCCAACTGTTGCTGTCTTGTGTAAATTTGAAAGGCAGCAAACTTTTGCTGATACTAATTCTCCATATCTAAAAAGATTCAGCTTTCCAGGTAATGATAGTGGCATTCAAGTTTTTCTTTACAAAAAATCATAGTGATAGTGGCATTGATGACTACTTGCCCTGCTTCTTAGTAAAGCAGCAACAAAGACTTTGGCTCTAAAAAGTAACCTGTTGCTTTTGCTTAGTTTATGATAGGTCTCTGCAAATATAGCTCTCAATTTTCATGACATCGAATGACCACTTTACAGATCACACTCGTTGGAAATTGAAACTGTCATGATGCAATCCCACAGTTCCCACTTCAAATGATCATGATGCAAATAACTGACACTATTTGAGCTCATGCAGAAAATGGAAGCTGAGTTTCATGTCTTTGCGGCCTTTAGCTCAATGCCTCAAAATTTGTCAATATTATGGCATGTTTACTTACTTGGAATGAGTATGAGAATAAAAAAATTTATTCTAATTCCTTGGTTCTCTTGCGTTTACTAACATGTACATGAATCGAAATTGTTGTGGGTCTCACTTAAAAGTAACTAAAAGAGAGGAATTCATTCCTGAATATTCGGAGTTTGATTACCAAGGGGGGGTAAGTATTAGGAATGAATTCTATCAAAATAAATTATGATTCATTCACATTTTCATTCTAAGTAAATAAACATGTCATTAATGGATGAGAATTAGGAATCATTATTTGGTCATCCGACCCTAAACCCATTTAAAGCCTGCCCGACTCGTAGGGCCGAAGCCCGGTCCGGCCCGTACATTAGGCTCGATTGGCTCGACTCTTAATTTTTAGGGTAGCACTAGGGCTGGGCTAAAGTATTGAAGTCCGACCCGGCCCGTTTCGGCCCTTAAAGGCTTAGCCCGGCCTGGCCCTAAAAGCCCGATTTTAATTACCCATTTGTTATACAATTATAAATATATACATATATGTGTGTGTATATATATAATTATACATATATATATATATATTTATAATTATACAATTATATATATACATATTTCAAAAAAAAAAAATATTATATATTTACATATATAATTATATATAAAAATGGTCATACCTGACCCGGCCCGGCCCGGTCCGATTGGCCCGTATAACTTTAGGCCTAAAGCCGACATATTGAAGCCTTGGGCCGACCCTAAATTGCGTTGACTTTAACTAGGCTCGGCCCGACCAGTCTCTAAGCCCTAAAATTTAGGGCCGGGCCGGACCTAGCTGGCCCATGACGACCCTTAGATGAGAATGAGATTCACGTCTTAGACTCTTAGCAGCAGTTTCGTTCCTTAGTGCTTACGGTATGCACAAGGTCAAAACTTCAAATTTCATAATTGTTACTTATTTTTTATCAACAATGTTTATCCATAAGTTGCCAATGATCATTTAGTTTAGTATCATAAATCTTTCTTTTGTTCGGAGGAAATGATGATTATTGTGGTTAGAGTTTAGACCTCATTGGCTCATAATATTTGTAACCGTTGGTTCTATATTTGAGATATGAGTTGTTCCTATTCTTCGTTTGAAGTGGATGAGAATAAAAAAAAACTAGTTTTGTGCTAATTAAGGACTAATCATCAACTAATTTTTTTTTGCACATAACTTTGAACAATTAGCCGGATATCTCGTTTTGATTTGGATTCATTTAACACATGGTTCGCACTCAAATAACCAATATTATCCACAAAATTAACTAGCTAGTGTACACATTGATCTCACTCCTCTTCTCCACTGTTTAAATATCTTTCATGTATCTTGCACTTGAAGAAATTCAATTCATTTCCAATTAAGGTACATTATACTTTGTAAAACATTACTAAAACTAAAGATCCTGTGAATTCAAGTTAAAGAAACAACAAACTGACCCACACCTGTCGATCACAGTGTCACGAGGGAAACAGACCGCATCAATACGTAATTACTTATGGGGTAGGTAGATAGATAGATATAGAGAATTATAGATACAGAATCATCAATTCTTCACCCATCAATTAATTTTGGCAATCAATCATAATCCATCTAGTAATTAAGTACTTCTGGACTAAGTCACTATACGTGTGGTTAATTCATTGGACTTCAAAGCATTCCATAGCTTAAACATTATTCTTATACTAATTTCTTGCTAAATAGGGTAAATACTTCTGGACTAAGTCACTATACGTGTGGTTAATGCATTGATCGACTTCAAAGCATTCCATAGCTTAAACATTATTCTTATAGTAATTTCTTAGCTAAATATGTAAAGCTTGTGTGCAAGCCAAACAACAACTAGCTAGGTCTCTCTCTCTCTCTCTCTCTCTCTCTCTCTCTATATATATATATATATATATATATAAAAGTTTAGATGCATTTAGAAGAAGCAGTCTATGTCTCAAAAAATGGGTATGTTGGGGCTTGTTATCCGAGTAAACTGTCTATTCCTGTTATCGTTCTTGGTGTGTTGTACCCCTCCAGAGAACCACATCAAGTGTTCATCGGCAAACAGCACAAACTGCACCATCACAAACTCCTACGGCATCTTCCCCGATCGAACTGTCTGCAAAGCGACCAGTGTATCATACCCTACTACGGAGGATGAACTCGTTTCGATTGTGGCGAATGCAACCAAGAACAAAAGGAACGTGAAGGTGGCAACTCGTTACTCCCACAGCATTCCCAAGCTGGTTTGCCCGCGCGGCGAAGATGGTTTGATCATAAGCACCAACAACCTCAACCGTGTGGTGAAGGTCGACGTTGAAGAGCTGACGATGACGGTGGAGAGCGGCGTGACGCTTAGGCAGGTGATCAGTGAGGCGGCCAAGGTTGGCTTGGCCTTGCCGTACGCACCCTACTGGTGGGGGTTAACGATTGGTGGGTTGCTAGGGACTGGTGCGCATGGTAGCACGTTATGGGGTAAGGGAAGCGCAGTTCATGATTATGTGGTGGGACTTAGGATTGTGAGTCCAGGAGGGCCTGAAGATGGTTATGTTAAGGTGAGGAGTCTCAGTGAGGGTGATAAAGATCTTAATGCAGCTAAGGTTTCACTTGGAGTATTAGGAGTAATTTCACAGGTAGGTAATTTGTCTTTTCAAAAAAAGAAGTTTGGAACAAGAATTTTTCTTTTTCATTTATTTTGCAGTTTTGGGCACTCTTTGACAAGTAATGCATATTTCGAAAGAATTTTGCATATATCAGACGGATGGTGTCTATATGATCAATACTAAATTAATTTAAGGTAGAAAAGAACACTCAAAACATGAGCTAAACCCTAAATTCTAAAAGGCCTGGAAGGGGGTATTAAATTTTATCGTATGTGGAAGTATTTTATTTTTTATATATGACTAATTAAAGGAGATAAACAAATCTAAGAGACAAACATTTTGGCAGGTTACTCTAAACCTACAACCCATGTTCAAGCGATCCATCACATATTTGAGCAAGAACGATTCTGACTTGGGAGATCAAGTGCTTAAGTTTGGCAAGCAGCATGAGTTTGCGGACATACTATGGTACCCCAGCCAACACAAGGCAGTTTATCGGGTAGATGATCGTGTCTCCTCAAACACATCCGGCAATGGTTTATACAATTTCCTTCCTTTTCGAGCCACAGCTTCACTTGCACTGGCAGTTATCAGAACCACAGGTAATTTTTCTTAGTTCAGTTTAAGTTAAAGCATGATCAATTAGAACGATTAAGTTCGAATTCTAGGGTGTTGAAGGAGTTAATTTGTCTTGTGAAATAATTAGTCTATTGAGAAATGATTAGTCTCATGAAGAGAAAATCTTTGCAAATAATGCTCATTTCGCATCATCATGCCAGTAACATTTTTTTAAAACCTACTTATTTTTCTATTTTACTTGTTAATATATATATTCTAATAGAGGAGAATCAAGAATCCAAAAGTGATGCTGATGGGAAATGCTCTGGTGCAAAGTTGGTCACATCTGGGCTCCTATCCAGTGCTTATGGTTTGACAAACAATGGTATACATAGCTCTTCAATTTTCTTGTCTTTGATGTTCCTGGCAAATCATTTTGAACTTCACCACAAATTTGCTTTTCAATCTAAATTACTGAATTTCGGGATCATACAATTTGATTAATAGGTGTGATCTTCACTGGTTATCCTGTTATTGGATATCAGAACCGGCTTCAAGCATCCGGGACTTGCCTTGATAGTGTTGACGATTCAAGAATCACGGCATGTGCATGGGACTCAAGGATCAAGGGTGAGTTTTTTCATCAAACAACGTTCAGCATCAGCTTGTCCGTGGCCAAAGACTTCATTCAAGACGTGCAAAAGTTAGTTGAGATTGAACCCAAATCCCTCTGTGGAGTAGAAATCTACAACGGAATCCTCATGCGCTATGTCACCGCCTCAACTGCTTACCTTGGCAAACAAGAAGATGCAATCGACTTTGACATCACGTACTTTCGAAGCAAAGACCCCATGACTCCTAGGCTCTATGAAGGTATACTTGAAGAAATGGAGCAATTGGCACTGTTTAAGTATGGAGCACTGCCACATTGGGGAAAGAACAGAAACCTAGCCTTTGATGGGGTGATGAAGAAGTACAAAAACGGTAAAGAGTTCTTGAGGGTTAAGGACGTGTATGATCCAATGGGGCTATTCTCTAGTGAATGGACTGACCAGGTGCTTGGAATTAAGGATGGGGTGAACTTGGTCAAGGAGGGGTGTGCACTAGAAGGGTTGTGCATTTGCTCACAAGACATTCATTGTGCCCCAAGCAAGGGCTATTTCTGTAGACCTGGCAAAGTGTTTAACGATGCAAGGATTTGTGCACCTTAATTTGAACCATACTTAATTAAGGACGAGCTAGATCGACCAGTCTAGTACGTAATGCCAATATTACTTGTAGAGGGATTTGCTTGAACACTAGTTAATTGCAGTTGTGGCAGATTGCCTAGATAGCTACTTTCTGTTGGAATAAACAAGCAACATACAAATAAGGTAGTAATTCTGCAAAAGAAGATATTCAAGTTCTCTCGGCCGGTTAGAAAGAGAAACCTAGGGAGTGAAAACTGGTTCCTTAAGATTCATTCTTGTGCATCCATTGTCCTGCAAATCTTCTCGTATCTATTTTGATCCAGTGTGACTTTCTTCAATTCTAATTTACCATTTGTACACATAGATTCGATCTTTGACCAGAAAGAAAAATGAAAAAAAAATGGTAGCTTTTGCATATCTTAGTACTTCAATATATATAAGAGGGGTTATCATATATGTTTCTTATATGATTGAAATTTGTCACAAAAGGGCCTAAATGTAGGAAAATGTTGTCAACGATGAGGTACATTTTCCTTTGTTAAACTCCATTGGTATTGTACTTCGCTCTTCAAATGAGGTTCTTACTGTGGGGAAAACAAATCATCTCCTCATAAGTCTATACTCTGTAGTATAGATGTGTCATGAGGAGATCGATGGTGCCTTGACACTTTAGGGAGGTGCGGAGAAATTGTCTTTATTGAATTTCTCAAATGCCATTATATATGGTCTTCTCATATCTACATGGAGGGTAATCAAGTTGACGATGCCTTAATCAGTTTTGGCACTTCTTTGTCTGATTTGATTTGGTGAGATTTGGTTCCACCCTTCGCAAACTCATTATGTATAAGAGACCATTTAGGTCTTTCTAATTTTAAGTTTCACAAATTTAGTGATTTTCAATATACTTGGAGGGATAAGTCCAGTTCAAAATAAATATTTTTATTTTTATTTGAACAAATGTAAAATGATTTTGTTTTTGGGGCTCTTAGGCTTAATGAATTAAAAAATACAAAAGAACTTTCGCAACACATTAGCCATCAAAATCGAGTTTTCATCTGATTCGGTAAATTGTGCCAAATTGAGGAAAACTTACTTATTATAGCATATGATTTCCTTGAAAAATGAAATTTTTTAAATTCTCAAAACCGGTTTGCATAGATGTTTAAAAGTATTTTAGGGGCTCAATGAAACCCAACGCGAGACTTTACGAGCACCAGAAGGTCCATAAATGCTTTTTTTTTATATCGTCAAATTAAAATGAAAAAAAAAATAGAAACACCTGTAGCGACGAATATTTCGTCGCTACAGGTTGTTTAGAAAAAAATTGTAACACTTTTACCGTCGAACAATTCGTCGCTAAAAGTTTTTCAAAAAAAATAAAATTAGCCCCTTTACCATCGAACCATTCGTCACTGAAGTGTTTTCAAATTTTTTTTTTAATTTGACCAAATGTAAAAGATTTAATAATTAGGACTCTTGGACTCTATACTTAAACAATGCAAAGGAGCTTTAACACTATATTGTCCATCAAAATCTTGTTTTCGTTTAGTTTTGGGTGTATTGTGTGAAATTAAGAAAAAATTTCTTATTGTAACATATGATTTAATTAAAAAAAAAATCTTAGAAATTGTCGAGGCTAGTTTGCGCGATTGTCCAAAAATATTTTAGAATCTAAATGAAACCCGACGCGAGACCTTATGAGCACCGAAAATTATTCTTTTTTATTTTGTCAAATTGAAATAAAAAAAATTAGGAATACCGATTCTGATGAACAATTTATCGCTATAGGACTATAGGTTGTTTAAATTTCAATTTTTTTTTAATTTGAATAAATGTAAAATAATTTTATTTTTGGAGCTCTTGGGCTCAATGAATTAAACAATGCAAAAGAACTTTGGCAACACATTGCCCATAAAAAATGGGTTTTCGCTTGATTCAGTGAATTGTATCGAATTGAGGAAAACTTTTTTATTACAGCACAATATTTTTTTGAAAAATACTTGACCTTACAAGTACTAGAAGTATTTCTTTTTATTTCGTCAAATTAAAATAAAAACTTTTATCTTTTAATAAATTTAACTCGGACCATCTAGATTTGCAAAAAACTTAAAGAAAAAAAAAAGATGGGTGTTAAGATTACATGTAAAAAACTGTGGTTGGTAACTGGTCTAGAGTAAATTAATGGTATATCCAGAAGAAAAAAAAAAAGATACATATCCCAATGACAAGGTTTATGAGGCACAGTAGGCATCGTTACATTTTTTTTTTTTTGGCAAATGAGAATTTCAATAAAAGGCAGGAACCAACACAAAGCAAGACTGCAAGAGCCTACAAAGCCAAAACCTGGCTAGAACAGTGAAGAAATAAAGACTAAACTTCCACCTAATCGGTAAGATCAGGATAAGGAAGAGGGAAATATCTAAACTAAAAAAAAAGAGTAAAGCTAGAAACAGTAGATTAGTTGCCGAGTTGCCTCATAGTAAGTGTTCAAATGGATTTATTGGTGTTGCATTAACATCGTCCTTTTGTGATTTGATATACATCATATTATCTTATTAATATACAAATAAACGACTACGAGAGTCGAACTCAATACTTCTTTTACTTATAAAAGAAAAATTTATGTCACTAAACCAAATGATCGTAGCTATACATTTATTGCATAATATTCATTTAAACAATAATATGATCATATATCAAATTAAAAATAAAAATAAAAATATATGGGTTCTCCATTAAACCACCAATTCCCAAAAGAAGAAAATCCAGTGCATTGTTGCCACACCAAGGCCTAGCTAATGTCTCCACCATAGCTTACTGCATATATGAGTATATGACAAATGAAAATTAATTCAGCTGGATCTCCTAGAATATCCACAAGAACTAGAACGCGTATACCTTTCATCAGTTCATGCACTTGTTCTAAAGGTACGATAGTTCAACCAAATATTCCAATGCATTTATGTTCAAATAAATTGAAGGCACCAGTAAACTGGCACAGATTGAAACAAGTCTGTGATTTTAAGTCAAAGAGAGAACAACAGACCCACACCTGTCACGAGAGAACCGACAACATCAATATAGGTAGATAGATAGAATTAATCAACTATATATGATGAGTCTCAAAACCGAATTAATAATATACAACAATCACATGCATTTCCAATTTTTCATTAACCCTAAGCTACTAAGTATGATCGGTTATAATCATACAAATATCAATTAAGCATATGTAGAACACAAGTTTTACTGGCCAAACAACTATATATGTATATATAGATATACACATGCCTTCTTTTAGTAAGGATGTAAAAAGTACGGACAATGTATAAATTTCAATAATTAGAACCGTTTATTTTAGATTTTTCTTCAATGATTATGTTATTATATTTGTAAATTAGTAGATTTATATCATGGTCACATTTGTAAAGTGGTTTACAAACATGTAATAACTAGCCGTATGTGGTGTAATTACAACAAATAGAATAAAAATTATCACTGTTGAACAAAATTATTGACATTCGTGTAAACTTTATCATCATATAAGTAATTATTTTATCAGGTAATAAAAGTTACTTTAAAAAATGACCTCGACTATAAAATAGAACACATTATCAAGAAAAAGCACTTGTCTGTCTCTCTGTCTCTCTCAAAAATGGGTATGTTGGGACTTTTTGTTCGACTCAACTGTCTGTTCTTGTTATCATTCTTGGTGTGTTGTACCCCTCCAGAGGACCACATCAAGTGTTCAACGTCAAACAACACAAACTGCACCATCACAAACTCCTACGGCGTCTTCCCCGATCGAACCGTCTGCAAAGCGACTAGTGTATCATACCCTACGACAGAGGAGGAACTCGTTTCAACAGTGGCCTATGGCACCAAGTACAAAATCCCAATGAAGGCGGCAACTCGTTACGGCCACAGCATTCCCAAGCTGGCTTGTCCAGGTGGCGAAGAAGGGCTAATCATAAGCACCAAGAACCTCAACCGTGTGGTGGAGATAAACGTCGAACAGCTGACGATGACGGTGGAGAGCGGCGCGACACTTAGGCAGGTGATCAGTGAGGCTGCCAAGGTTGACTTGGCCTTGCCCTACACACCTTATTGGTGGGGGTTGAGCGTTGGAGGGTTGTTAGGGACTGGTGCGCATGGTAGCACATTATGGGGCAAGGGAAGCGCAGTTCATGATTATGTGAGGGGACTTAGGATTGTGAGCCCAGGTGGACCTGAAGATGGTTATGTCAAGGTGAGAATTCTCAGTGTTGGTGATGAAGATCTCAATGCAGCTAAAGTTTCACTTGGAGTCCTGGGAATAATTTCACAGGTACTTTTAATTAGATTTTCTGCTTTAATTTTCTGTGCTTTTTTTGTGATTGAAATATTAATTGTAGTCAAACTCAAACTCGTTAATTTCGTGTCGCGTTTCTATTGTGTCGAAAATTGTCACTGTTACAACAGAAGCTATAAATATCGAGTCTTCAGCACCTTACCTAACTTAAAACATATGGTGGTGTTCTTTATTCTACAAGGGACCATTGCAGCACCCCAGACTAAATATTAAATTAATAACCAAATCTTACCATTTCCGACCTACAAAAACCTTCCCATTCAATAGTTAATGGCCAGAAGGAATTTCGACTTGTACCATCAAACTCCTTAATTATTATAATCTTTTCAATAAATTCTCTTTTACCATATTAATAAAATTGGCCATGATTAATTGTTGCTACCATTGCCATGAAAATAAAAATGATCAACTACAAATATCAATTACCGGGCGCTCGATCACTCCCTTTGATATATAGGTGACTTTGAGTCTACAACCCATGTTCAAGCGATCCATCACATTTTCGAGCAAGGACGATTCTGACTTGGGAGATCGAGTGCTTGAGTTTGGCAAGCAGCATGAGTTTGCAGACATAACATGGCACCCGAGCCAGCACAGAGTAGTCTATCGGATCGATGATCGCGTCTCCTCAAACACTTCCGGCGATGGCTTGTACGATTTCATTCCTTTCCGGCCAACCTCTTCACTTGCACTAGCAGCTATCCGAACCACAGGTTAATTAATTTGCTCATCCTTGGCCACTTCACATGTTACTTTTTAATCACTAACTGTTAATATATATTACAATTAATAGAGGAGAATCAAGAATCAATGGGTGATGCTGATGGAAAATGCCTTGCTGCAAAGTTGTTCACATCTGGTCTCCTGACCAGTGCTTATGGTTTAACAAACGATGGTACGTATATATATATATACACAATCTTCTTTCTTCTATAGTTTTAGGAAGTACGTACGTACTTTCGTGGCAGGCTTCTCTTGTTTTTCACTACAAATTAATAGGTATGATCAATAATATATGAAATAGGTATGACCTTCACCGGCTACCCTGTTATCGGATATCAGAACCGGATTCAGTCATCCGGGACTTGCCTTGATGATCTTGACAATGCGAGAATCACAGCATGCGCATGGGACTCAGCAGTCAAGGGTGAGTTTTATCACCAAACAGCATTCAGCGTCAGCTTGTCCGTGGCCAAAAGCTTCATTCAAGATGTGCAAAAGCTAGTCGAGATTGAACCAGAATCTCTCTGTGGAGCCGAAGTCTATAATGGATTCCTAATGCGCTATGTCACTGCCTCGACTGCATACCTTGGCAAGGAAGAAGATGCAATAGATTTTGACATCACGTACTACCGAAGCAGAGACCCCATGACACCTAGACTTTATGAAGGTACGCTTGAAGAAATTGAGCAACTGGCTTTGTTCAAGTATGGAGCATTGCCCCATTGGGGCAAGAATAGGAACATAGCCTTCGGTGGGGTGTTCAACAAGTACAAAAAGGGTGAAGAGTTTTTGAGGGTCAAAGATGTGTATGACCCAATGGGGCTATTCTCTAGTGAATGGACTGACCAAGTCCTTGGAATCAAGGGTGGGGTGACCTTAGAAAAGGAGGGGTGTGCACTAGAAGGGGTGTGCATTTGCTCACAGGACATTCATTGTGCCCCAAGCAAGGGCTATTTCTGTAGACCTGGAAAAGTGTTTAAAGATGCAAGGATTTGTACTCCTTAATGATCAGTTAGCTAGTGTATTGGAAATGACTAGATTTAACAGTTGATCGAATACAATAAATCATAATTTGTTTCCAATTGAGTTTAATTTTCTTATTCTTGATTATATTCGAGTATTTGTAATGTTGTGGCTCATAGATTGGCCGAGTTTGTTTTTAGATTATGATTCAACATATTATCTTCATTCAATTGCTAAAATGCCCATCTATAAATGGTCATGCTGGGGAATATTAGCAGACCCGAAAATGAAATTTCAAGGCCCGGGGCAAACCATGAAAATAAACCAGTTCGATAGCTAAATGATATTCGATTTTTCGACCAAAGAAAAAAAGAAAACGATAATTGATTTGGTTGATTTTTGTAATGATAATCCATAAAAAAGTGAATTCTAAAATGTAATGTGAAGATTGATGATAAACATAAGAATCATCATTTCTGAGGAACATATGACATGGCGCTGTCGTGGCAGATTCCTACTGGTCAGAAGCAACTACCTCACAAGATTTACGTGCAAGCGCATACAGGTTGTATTTCTCTCCCAATTAGGGGAAGAAAAACCCCATTCGGGGCTCGTCGGATAACAAAAACACAGCCTTGAAGCCCCTGTTGTTGTCCGGAGAGTAGCGAGAAAAAGAGACCCAAAAACCAAATCTCTGCTCCCACTGGTACGCACAGTCTCACTCTTTTCCATTCTTCTTTCTTGTGTTTATGCCTAAGTTGCCTTAGCCCAATATATTCCTGATTCGGTTATGAGGAGCATTTTCATAACCCAAAATTCTCTTGCTTTTGGGTTTTATTGACTGGGTTTAGCTCTGTAATCCTTCTCTCTATGCCAATTGATTTGCTTTCTCTCTTCAGGAATAGGATTGATTGGTTTTCGGGTATTTAGTTGGGAGTTTCAGGCAAGTGGTGCTAAACTCAATTAGGTTTTATATCTGCAAAGTGTTGGGGGTTCTTCTATTTCACTTGAATGAATTTTCTTGGCCCTTTGAGAAGGGGGTTGGCCCTCTAATGAGTTGAAAAGAGAACATTGTGTTTCATTGTAATCTAATTAGGTTAGATTGTAGATGACTTTGAATGCAAAAGAGAAAATTGGGCTCCCAATTTGCTTTTTAAGTTACTGTGACACTCATGGACGAACAAAAATGGTACATGCTGATGTTAGGCTTAAACCCACTTTGAGATAAGAAAAGAAATTTTGATTCATGGATTGATAAATGGTCTGTACTGGGCACGAAGAAACGTTTGCGATGAGGTAATGATGTTGTATTTCTTACAGCACCTGTTAAGTCTCCTTTGGCATTGATTTGGTTCTTGCTTAGAAATTGTTAGGTGTTTTTCACTCTGGGGTACTGAGGTGCTGAGTTCAATTTCTATTAGTTTTTTGGCTGCTGTATATGTATGCCCTTTATGCCAACTGTAATGGGATCGGTGCAATCCGTAATTATTGTCCGACCCTGCAGCTTATTCAGTTGACAATTGGGTTGGTTGTTGGATGATAAAAGTTGGTACGTGAACCAGACATGGCTGAAGGAGCGGAAGTTGAGGAGCGGGTGGATCTAGATGAGGACAATTACATGGAAGAGATGGATGATGATGTAGAAGAACAAGCAGATGAAGATGGAGCAGATGGAGGCAGTGATGAAAATGTGGAGGAACATGCTGAAGAAGCAGATGAAGATCCTACAACTAGGGCTAGCGAGAAAGAGCATTCTCCAGAACCATATGGAAGCGAAAATGGTGGTGAATTGGTGGAAGATGAAGAGAAACCTTCTGCTTCTCTCAGTGAGGAGGAGAAAGAGAAACATGCTCAACTCCTTGCCCTTCCTCCCTATGGGTCTGAAGTTTTCATTGGTGGCCTTCCTAAAGATGCCTCAGAAGAAGATTTGAGGGAGCTATGCAGTGAAATAGGCGAAATTCTTGAGGTCAGAACTGTTACCTTTGTGTTTTTCAGCCTTCTCGGGTGATTTAACCTGAGTGCTGGTTGGAATGAGAATTTGATTCTTTAACCATTTTGCAGATAAGATTAATGCAAGACAGGGAAACTGGTGAGAGCAAAGGTTATGCATTTATAGGATTCAAGTCTAAAGAGGTTGCACAAACGGCTATTGAAGAATTACATAATAAAGCATTTAAGGTAGTGATAGTGCTGTTTGCATAGAAACAACTTCACCTCTTTTCCTCTTTAAGATAGGTCCAGCTTGATTTTCATCTATTATGTGTTTCGTCTCTGCAGGGTAAAAGTATAAGATGCTCACTTTCTGAAACTAAACATAGATTGTTCATTGGTAATGTTCCGAAAATCTGGACTGAGGATGAGTTTCGAAAAGTTATTGAGGAGGTTGGTCCTGGAGTTGAGCACATTGAGCTCATAAAGGTTAGATTTTTTAGTCCATCCTTTTTATTTTTATGTGGATTAATAGTGGCAAGGTGTAACCTATTTACCGTCATTTTCTTGTGTTAATTGCAGGATCCTCAAAATCCAAGTAGAAATCGTGGCTTTGCTTTTGTTTTGTATTACAATAATGCCTGCGCTGATTATTCAAGACAAAAAATGTCAAATTCAAGTTTTAAGCTGGAGGGAAATACCCCAACTGTGACCTGGGCTGATCCAAAAAGTACATCTGATAATTCTGCTGCTGCTCAGGTATATTCAGATGGAAATTGTAGGTTTATGAGGCTTAATCAATTGCTTACAGATTCAGAGAGAGAACGTTTTTAGGAAGCATATGAGATTGCTTTTCTCAAACATCTAATCTATTGAGAAGTTGCAACATCAGCCAACATTGTTTGTGAGCTTTGTTGCATTCTAAATTATCCCACATTCCATTCAACCACACCCGAAAGTTCCACATGCACCTTGGTTGTTGGTCCTTCCCACTTGAACGTTGGGAGATACACATGCACCTTGGTGATCCGTTGGTGGTACTGTCACTCAATAGCTAGGCTTTTGGGACAAGTTGCTGAGATTGACATTGACCCTGCCTTTTTTATCAGTGGCATTTGCTATAGGAATCTGCCGTAACACATCCTTTCCTTCTAAAATTTTAAATCACTCATAGGATTCTGTTTTAAGTGCAACACTTGGGCTTTTATAGAGCAATACTAGCACTCTTTCTTTATTTATATGTGATAACTATTGAACAAGTTTTGTTATATTGGTAACTACAAAGGGAACGTACTCGTTTTGTGGGGAGAATGGGGTGGACTGTAATCGTTTGTTCTTTTGTGAAAATTTTCTTTATGTAAGTTCTATTCACACATTGTTTCTCACCCTTTAAGTACAATGTGGATCTTTGTTTTAGAAATTAAAGGATAGAGAGTCCAAATGTGCTGTTGCCTGTTGGCTTTCTATATTAGTGAATTTATGTATCTGTTCTACTTGCATTTTAAAATTGTTACTCATTTGAATCATAGTTTCATTTCAATTTCTTGTAAAGTCCATTGGTGTTTGTAGCGTAAGGCTTGGTATCAACTTTACCTTAGATGCTACATTTTATTTTCCATTAAATTTTTCAGATCATGTTTTTTGTTACACTGCCTGCTTTGCTACTTTGGCATTTGCTTAGTTGTAAGCTCTTATTTTAGTTTTCTCAGGTGAAGGCTCTTTACGTGAAAAACATACCTGAGAACACTAGCACTGAAACGCTGAAGGAAATATTCCAGCGCCATGGTGAAGTGATAAAAGTAGTTATGCCACCTGGCAAAGGTGGTCAAGGCAAACGGGACTTTGGATTTGTACACTATGCTGAAAGGTCAAGTGCTCTGAAGGCTGTTAGAGATAGTGAGAAATATGAAATTGATGGTATGTTTTACAGGCCATCCACTGGGGCTCATTGCTACTGGTTTATATTTTGTAGTAATGGGATTATACATATAGCATGCATACATGTAGCTGATGCTAAGTTGGGCACATACAATTGAGGGTTAATTTCCACTGAGCTGATATTAGAAACCCTCAATTAAGAAATTGAAATGTTTTGTGAAAATTCTGTCCATTGCTTTTGTGCCTTAAACTCAGTACATAGCATGGCGTTTTTTGTGTTAAGATTGTATTCTTTCGGTAGAATGGGGGCTATGGCCTGTTTTCTGACAGCAATACTACCTAAGGACTAGTGTATGTTGGGTTCACTAGGAAAGCTGCAATTACAGGTCCAAATATAGCCCAAAGCTATACCTTTCTTTCATTATGTAGAATGTGATGCTATATGATTTAGGTTTAGACATCAAATAAGTATCCGTTCTACTGTATTCTTTTTGTCATTGTGGTCTACAAATATCAAATTTAGTAAATAGATACGTGGGTTCTTACTATTGCATATTTGTTTCGTTGATTTTTGTAGAAAATATGGGGCACTGGTCAGTAGACACTGATCTTAAACTTCTTTATTTCTTTGTCGAGTTCATAGTGTCTCCCATAATTATATATCAAGGGATTTTTTTGCAGGCCATCCACTAGAGGTTGTTCTTGCGAAGCCTCAGACTGAAAAAAAATCTGATGGCGCTTATCCCTACAATGCTGGGCCTCACGCAAACCATGCTCCACACCCAGGGTATGGTGGTTTTGCTGGAAATCCATATGGCTCTGTAGGGGCTGGATTTGGTGTTGCTCCAGCTTTTCAGCAGGTAGATCACTGAAATTTATATTGGTCCTCTCGTCTCTTGGCATGGATTCTGTATCACTCGAGTTTCTTCTAACGCATTCCATACATGAACAGCCAATGATATATGGTAGAGGGCCAATGCCATCGGGAATGCAGATGGTGCCAATGGTTCTACCAGATGGTCGAATAGGCTACGTTCTGTAAGTTGCCATTTTGTCCTCTAAGAGAGATTCTTAAAAAAATGTAAAAATTTATTGAATAATGTCTCATAGCAGTTGATATTGTGCAGTCAGCAGCCTGGCGTACAGATGCCACCTCCTCGGCCTCGGAGAGGGGATCGAAACAATGGTCCGAGTGGACAGCCAGGGAGAGGAGGTGGTGGCAGCGATGAAGGCAATCGCGGCAGGAGATACCGGCCTTATTAGTTTCAAAAGATTGAGGCTCTTTTTCTGGGTTGGTTAAAAGTAAAACGAGGACCATGTTGTGGTTGATTGTCATATGACATGTTACTTCAAACAAAAATAACAGAACCCCCTTCTCCCTTGTTGCTCTTTTTTCTATGGTAAAGATGGGGGTGAAAGAAAAAGGCTAGGATTAGGAAAGATGAGTTACTGTAACTTGATGTTGGTGTCTCAATGCTTTAGATGTTTGGCCAAAAAGAAAATGCTTGAGAAAATTGACAATCTAGGAATTGTCTCTTGTGCATTAACTTATCTACTTGTACTGAATTTTTTTTTTGGCATTTTTCAATGAGACCTAGCTGAAATCAAATTTGATCCTGTTGCCAGCAGGTTTGAAACTGGAATATCATATACAGTCTCCACTACAGCATCAAATGGAGCATTTGAAAATCTGAGGGACATTTGAGGTTTTCGTCTGTAAGATGGAACCCATGAAATGGCTTTCAAAATGAAAAAGATCTAGCTCTTTTCTTGATTTTTCATCTTCCTTTGGATTTGTGTTCAAGGGAGTATAGAATCTCCCCTTCCCCAACTGTCTCTTCAATTGAAAAAAAATGTATGCAAAATTGATATCCCCAACTTTTACAGGGCACGTTATGCACTTTGACTTTGCAGGTCTTTGCATACCAAAAAAATAGTAATATTACATTTTCATTCAGAGGAAGAAGAGGTTCATTGTTCCTATAAACTAATGAAATTGTAAGCAGGAAGGTTGCTCACTGGTGGCCTTTGTTTCATACCAACTGCTACATAATAAAAGAATTGGAACAAAAAAACTGCTACATAAAAGAATGAAATGTTTAGAATGCATGCCAGCAATTGATCGTTTATAGGGAACAAGCAAACTACAATGTCCCTTTCATCTTGTAATCAACATATAACATAACTCAAGAAATGGCCATCCATGTGTATAATTTTGGTTGGGCAGTTGGATTCTTTCTTATAAGAAGCCAATGACCATAGCATCCTCCACATTTGCACTTCACATATTCAGACCATACATTTCCATAGAAAACCCCCTAATACTTTGTTTGTAGATAAGCTTTTCAATTATCATATTAGAGGAGGCCCTCATTTCAGACCAAAAAAAAAAAGAGGAGGCCCTCATAAACTATTGAAAGTAATGTAAAGAAGTCCACATTCAGTTTCTGGAAGACAACGAGTAATCCAGAGAAAAACAAGTTTAATATACACCAAAGAAAGTCGAGGCTGACCAAAACAATTGAAACAAAATAATAGAGGAAAGAAAACAGTCTAGACAAATGAACTGTATGCAACAAACTATCCCAAAATGTCGTTCGCTTTCTTTTTCTTTTGCATCAAACACAAAGATAGGTAGAACATTTACCCCCCACAATCTAGGGCGAAAGTCGAGACAAAAACAAATTTCGGCTTTGCTAGGTTTGTTGCTATGTTCGCATGTAACTATCGAAAAAAAGAACAAACTTATAACCAAACCGGAAGAAGTGAAAAAAAAAAAACACTTCACCCATAGCAACATCATAACCTAGTAATTAATTACAACATGGATTAAACAAATGTATTATACACGTTATTGTGCGAAAGTTACTGAAAGGCTCAAATGGTCTTGGAAGAAAGCTCCTGAAGCCGAATTTCCAGCTCGTCCAATCTTGTACCCCAATCACTCTTCACACACAAGGGCCTCACTTTACTATAGTCCACACCATCCTCCTCCTCCTCTTTCCTGTACCTGCCCACAGAGGATAGTACCTCCGGACCCTCTCTCGTATTCGTTTTCTTCTTCCGACTCTCTTTGCTTTTCTTGGCAGCTGCTTTCTGCATAGCGAAAAGCACTTCTGACCCGCTTATCTGGCGACTGCCCTCTTCTTGTTTCTGCTTTTGTTGTTTTGGGACGGCGGTAAAACTGGCGGGTTTGGGGTTGGATTTGAGTTTTGTGAGAATTGAACGGCCTGAACCTCCGAGGTCTTGGTCTGGTTGTGGCTGAGACTTGGCGGAGACCACGGTGAGGCCCAGAGGGCTCGGAGGTGGTTTGGGGATGAGAGGATGGAGTGGTGTTGGGGACAGGTGCATGGTGGTTTTGGTTGTTTTTTTGGTTTGCTTTTATGTTGGCCACATACATATTAGAGGTTGGGTTATCCTCTCTGTTGGTTTTGCCCTTCTGGTCGAATCCACGGTTTGGCCCATTAGAACAACGGGCTGGGTCGGGTCGGGTCACGATCGTACTCGGGACGAATTTCGGAAGTAGTATCGATCTTTCCTCTGCTTTGATTCATTGTCTATTGTGTTCCGTAACTATATATTTATAACGTGTGTTCTTTAAGTTCTCTAATATCACGTCATTCTGTAAAATGTTTATTGAGTTGAGAGTCATTTATACTATTTTTGAAGTTACTATTAACTAACGTTAGATGAAACTGACATCAAAAGTTGCCGTAGAAGAAACTACAACATTACTCGATCCGTAAGTTTTCATAGTTTAAGTTGAACTTGGGCATTTCGGTTCAAAATCGATCATTTTATCAAGACGACTAAGTCAGGCAACTTTGGCTCAATTGGACAACAATACATCAAAGTAGACTAAAATTGTATTGGATTATACATCTTTTGATGATCGTTGGTGATTAATTACATCAAAGTGTAGGGATTTGTAGTTCTAGTAATTAATGGTTGGAATGTTATATAATACATTAATGTACCGACACATCATGTAGACTAACTAGATACATATGTAGTGTACTTAATATATCGATACATTAATATACCGTAGACGATAATAGTTTTTTTTTTGACCTGAGTCAAAATCTCTAGTAATTAATAATCATTTTAATGCTAGTCAAAATTCATAACAATTAAACCAAAGCCTACCCAATAAATGCTGTTCCAAACAAGTTTTAAATGTGAATTCATTCTCCCAATTTTTCCAAAGTCAGTGTCGAGTAGATGTTAGGGAAAGCGTTGCAACTTACAAAACCTAATCAATGTCATTTTTTCTTCTTTCAATAAATAAATGTAAAATTGACTCAAATAGTCATGTTTGTGGTCTCAGTATCTTGAAGCCTATTAAATTATGGACAACCAAAACCAAACCCAATCCGAAATTTTGGGTCACTGATTTGGTACCAACCACTAACCTCTGTTATGTGTCCCAATCATATTGCTCATCAACAAGAAGAAAAAGTTCTCAATCAAATCGACAAATCCAATAATGCATCATTTTACATTCAGGGTCCATACCATATAGTCAATATAGACATGAGGAAAAGATTTCAAAATTAGAAAGAAGGAAAAGCCAAACCAAGCTTTTCTACTAGCTGCTTGGTGCCCCAACCACCCGTCTCGACGGCCGCCGAGGCTTTGCCATGTGGTTTAGGTCCTCATGCTTGAGAGTGCAAATATGTACAAAGTGTCGGGATTTTCATAAAATGTATTGCTTCTAAGTAAATTGAAGAACCGAAGAACTCTATATGCTTCGAACAGAATCGTTATTGAAGAAAACCTTGTCGAGAAAAAGTACTTCGTACAAGCATCCCCAACCAGTATATGTTTTAGTTCTTCAGCTCATATTGTTGTGCTTATATCGAAAATTAAATCGTTTTAGGTTTGTTTTCAATGAATTAGATTGTACAAGGTCGTCGGTCTTAGATATCAATATTGCAAAGTGTAGGACCATATTTTTTCGTTTTCACCCTTCAATTTGATTAAATGATTAGACAAAAAAAAAAAAAAAGTGGTTGAGTGATGTGGTTGGAATTCATTACTAGCTAAAGCTAGATATGTCCTTTTATGTTCATTCAACGTAATTATACAGATCATTTCCAAAAAAAAAAATCACATTGATCAGTGCCAGGAGGTATATTATATAGATTTGAATACCTTCTCTGCAAGCTTTACGTCCGGGAGTTTGGTTGCATGTTCCCCTGGAGTTTGGTTGAGCCTCCTAACTTCACGGAAGGTTCAAACCTCATTTGAAAAAAAAAATTGCCAAAAACTTAAGAACCAAATTATTATTTATTGTATGCATGTCACATGTTAACATATGGTAAAATTTACCTTATTTTTTTTTCTAAAATAATAATTTTTTTTTTATTAAATAGTGGAGTATAATGTGAATGTCCGTTTAAAGACATTTACTAACATTACAAATGAAGGGGAAAAATCTGAAAAAGAAAAAGGCAGAAAAAAGCAAAGGCATGTGACATGGGAGTGGAGGAGTTACGTTACGCCACGTGGAGATGTTAAACCTTGACGGTCTTGACGGGGTACCTATCTATGCAGTCGATCCAGGGGTTGTGAGACTCCCCAGGTGGGACTGGCCTGAGCGCCCGCCAAACGGCGCTGTTACACTTGAAACCCGACCCGAAAGCAATTTGCCAGATCCGGTCGCCCCGGTTGACCCGGCCCTTGGCCTCCGAGTAAGCGAGCTCGTACCAGAGGGAGCTACTGGAGGTGTTGCCGAAGCGGTGCAGAGTCATCCTGGACGGCTCCATGTGCCATTCGGTGAGCTGCAGGTTCTTCTCGATCTCGTCCAGCACGCCTCTCCCGCCGGCGTGGATACAGAAATGCTCGAAGGCCAGCTTGAAGTCCGGGATGTACGGCTTCACTTTCGCTTTCAACATCTTTTTCCGGATCAAGGTCAGGAAGAACATCATCTGCTCCGAAAACGGAAGCACCAACGGCCCCAGAGTGGTGATGTTCGTTTTCAGCGCGTCGCCCGCAACCGCCATCAGCTCACGCGCCAGCGACACTCCAACCACTCCTTTATCGTCCTCTCTCTGATAAACGCACCTGTAGCTTCGTTCGTCCGCCCCCTTGTGGGTCCGGACGGTGTGGACCAGCTCGTATTTGGACCGGGCCCGGTCCTTGCGCTTGTTCGACAGAAGAACCGCCGCGCCGCCCATCCGGAAAATACAGTTGGGGAGCAACATCGACTTGTCGTTTCCGAAGTACCAATTCAAGGTGATGCTCTCGGTGCTCACTACGACGGCGTATGAGTTGGGATTGGCTTTCAATAAGTCTTTGGCCAGGTCGATGGAGATTATGCCGGCGCTGCAGCCCATTCCGCCGAGGCTGAAGCTCTTAATGTCGGTTTTCAACTTGTAATGGTTCACGATCATGGCGGAGTGCGACGGGGTTGGGTTGAATAAGCTGCAGTTTACCACCAGGATATCAATGTCCTTTGGCTTGATTCCGGTTTTTTCAAAAAGGGCGTCCATTGCGTTACACATGACCGTTTTGGCCTCGAACCGGGCTTCTTCCATGTTTATATTCAGCGGTCTGTTACTAATCGCACGCGGAAAGTAGGTCTCGTCGCCTAAGCCGGACCGGCCCGATATCCGCCTCTGGAAATCGAGCGTCTCCTTGCCAAACTTGCCGATGTCTTCGGTCATCCACAAGAACTGCTCCATCGTCATTTTGAGTTCGTCGTCCGGTTTGTAGCACGCAAAATTCACCAGGTAAACCGGTCTGGGCCGCTTGGCCACGTACAGGGCGAACAAGAAGAGGGCGACCCCCGAACCGGCCAGTCTAGTGGCGGCGTCCATGCTTTCCAGCCGGACCGCCTGGTTGGTCCACACCTCGGAAACGAACCGGGCTATGTCCAGACCCGTCAGCTGAACCAGCGCGGACACCAACAGCGGTGCGATGAAAACAAACGTGAGAATGGTCGCTGGGTTGGTCGAGTAGCCATACCCAAGCTTCACATACTTGAGCTTCACCGACTGCAAGAAATCCGGCAACCGTCGCCGGATTTTGATGACTGCGGAGGATGAGTCCTTGTTGAAAGCCATCTCCGCCGTCAGTCTCTCCTTATCCATCTCTATACTGTTACTGTCCATTGCCCTCCAAGTGTTTGTGAAAATGCCAGCAATCTGTAAGCAAGTTTGTGCTATAAAACCGTCAAGACCCAGGAGACTATATATGGTGCTGGAAATTAACTCAGCAAGCGAGAAAAGCCCAACACGGCTTGCTAAGCTAGAGTTAGAGCAAGAGCTAGGTGTGAACCTGAAGCATGGGGAAGCTATATACTATATATATAGACTTGTACCCACATGGCCATGGCCTTGGCCTAAGAAGAGAAATGAATAGAGAATTAATAGTGAGTCTGCTGCAAGAAAGCTGGAATGATGGTGTTGAATTAATGGGGAGGGTAGTTTCTCCAACAAGGGGATGATGGATAGGAAGATAGCTCAACCACCAAAGGGTTTTAGTAACACTAAATTAATGCTAGGGGATTTTGAGTCCAAGTTTTCCCAACCTTCTGGTTTTGGAAATGTTTTTTAGGTTATGGTGGTGGATGGGGGCAATATGACTATGGAGCCCCCGTTGGAATGAGCTAGTTGCTTTCAAGCCCGGTCTTCTTCTTCCTTTTTGTTCCTCAAGAGTTGCACATTCTTGACATTTCCACCTATGCAAATGGGTAATATGTACAAGGAGAAAGGTCCACTCTAGTGCTTATTGTACAAGAACATTTGGAGGGTAACCTACAATGGCAATGTGGAAGTGAAAGGAAGCAAAGGGCTACTTCGATCTGGTGCTTTGGTGGCTGACTAGCCATCGAGGTTGAAATCAAATTTTTAACATTACTTTCGCAACAAACTATCCAAAACATTATCATTTATCCTTTAACCTTTGTTCTAGTTGCGATTTAAACCTCATCACTCTAGTTGTCAAAAATTATGTGTGTTGCACACACGATTTTCAACTCTGACTTTTCTAAGAATATGGTTGGGTTTCAAAATTAAAAACGAAATTAGTTCAATCTAATTAATTACGCTGCTTATCATATTCGATAAGTTTGTTTTAGTTTTAAGGTTTTGAAGTCGAAATGTTAAAATCGAATGGTAATTGTGATTGACGGAAGGACAACACAAATGTGGGATAAGATCAGGGCCTGACCTGAGGTGAGCCAGAAGAGGCGGCCGCCTCATGCTCGACAATTTTGTCTAAAAAAATGGGCCAAATTTGCTTTTTAATTTAGTGGATAAATATAATTAAATATAATTAATTGTCCTAATACAACATTTACTCAAGTGGTAAGAACTGCCACTATTGTTTTAGTGGTAATGAGTTCGAAACCCATGTAGTACAACATTTACTTACTTTCTTTGTACAAAAAATATGAACCCGTTTTATATTTTCGCTTCGAGTCTCAACATTTTATGTTTGAATATGGATAAGATTGGTCTGGTAATAATTTTTTTCATGATCTTCTTGTTATCTTTAATGATATCTGCTAATGATTTTTTTAATCGATCTTGTTGTCATCTTTAACGATTAGGCAATAATAGGGAAAGGCAAAAGCTACCCTTATTGTTATTGCCGATTTGCTCAAGCTGCTACCCTACATAGTTATAAATAGATTTGCTTAAAAAGTTTGTTAACCCTATATAGTGAAGCCGTTTATGTTAAAGCTTACTTTCACAAATATATGCCTAGTTTTAGCTACATGAATTGTATGTGAGACACAAAATCTGGGGGTTTGGTTTGTGACTTTGTGTTGCCTCCTATTAAAGAGAGCTTAACTGTTAATTGATCACAAAATTAATGTTTAACCAAGCAAGAGTGACCCATGACCAACATCTAATGTAGCTTCTAACAAGAAACTAATATCCAATAAATGATATCAAGTGGCACCATACTATGGTCCATATCTATATACCTGTTGTTAACAGTGACCTAACAATAGAGCATTTGCAAAATTAAATGTAACAGCAATCTAATAATAGAAAGATAGTAGGGTAGGGGTTTTCTGTACCAAATTTTTTTTTTTTAAAGAGTTTGTTCAAGGGTGCAGTATATGCATTAGTGAATTAGAACATGAGATGATGTTTTTCTCTTTATACAGTTCATATATTTCATGTTTAGATGTTATGTGTCCTTTGCTTTTGATGTTTTCCTATGACTATTTTGTTAAACTAATTTGGTATTTTGGTTGATAATCCATCAAAACTTTTATGTTTAAATTTTTATTTTTTATTTTGGTTATGGAATTGATATTTTTCAATTATCATTTTGTGTCATTTTATAGTAGGATAAAGCATCTTTTGTATTTAAATTGTTTTTCATATTAATTTTTAAATATTATATATTATTTTAATTATCGTATCGCCGTGTCGTGTTGTGTTATCATGGCTGTGTCCGTATCCGTGCTTCCTAGGTTTTCAGAAAACCCTTTGGAGCCTCAAAATAAAGTAGAAATTCCCTTCGTACTTCCCAAAACATATAAGGCTGATTCAACTACTTTAGACTACTACGGAGGAAGGGAATTTCTACTTTTAAGCAACCAAAATATCAGAAAGAAGAATACAATAGCATGTTCATTGTTTCCTAAAATTTTAGGAGACAATTGGAAGAGAGAATATAGAATGTTCATTGTTTCAATAATTACAATAGCAGAAAGAAGAATTTCTCGCTGCACTAATTACAAGGCCTTCATTTTGTCATAAAAGTTTATGGATTCAGTTCATATAACTGGTTACAATGGTAAGCACCCAACCTCAATTAGTCAATTTTGAGGGACTATACTAATTACCACATGCTCCCAGTTTCCCATGCCTTCCATGTACCACAATACATTGAATATATAGGGCTCAGAATTATACGCATAATAGGCCAAAATTGGTCAGAAAATCAATCGGGGACCCAAGAAAGAGACTTTGTTATGACCTGCACAGACGTGGTTAAAGAGTCAGTCAAGCATGCATTCTACGACAGTTCTCACACACACACACACACACAGTTTCTTCACCTTGATTCTTCAGTAGTAGTTTCTTCAGATTTCCACACTATGTCTTTCAACCCCGATGAGAAAGTTTTATAGAACTGAAGTAACAAAAATTAAGAAAGAATCAGCAATAGCAACTTGGCCCTTGATTTTTTTATCCTGCTGTCTAATTTGTGAGCAAGTGAAGAAAAGGGAAGGACAGCAACAATTAAACTAGTTACTTTTATGTTTTCGTTTCTGTTTGTTTTAGAAATGAAAAAACTCGATACAACTTAACCAAGCATCATGAGGTTTTCTTGAATCCTTAATTTCTTTTTCCCTACATTTTCTCAGAAACTGAAAAGCTCGAAATGAAATTAAATATTGGCTTGCCTTGTGAAACTCTAGTGTGTCACCACCAGTTTTCCGGAGCTCTACCATGTGCACGGAGGGTGCCACCTCGAACACCTAATGTGACAGATGAGATTACACTGATTAAACCAAGTTTTTTTACTTGGGCAGTACATGAAAGTAACATCCTTTTTTTTATCTAGTTAATTGCTCCATTCTTCTCAAATTCAATTTTTTATTTATTTATTTTCCCACATATACAAGTTCAGACAAGTATAAGCCGAATCTTTCATATCAGATATATGCATGACAAGTCTGTACCTCAGTGGCTACAGAGAGGTGACCCTTCCTTCCGTGCTTATCACCTTGCAACTTCATCTGCAATGACTTATGATTAGCAAAGATATGTAGCATGTTTGGAATAGATACTTGCATATTAAGTCAAGTCTTTTTGTTTTGTTTTTGATAAGCCTATTGAGTCGAGTCTTATGCAGTGTAACATCAGAAAGTGTAGAACTCATTACCTTGTAGTTTTTCTTGTGAACATTAAAGCCCAAAGGTTTTGCAGTTTCCTCAATCTTACTCATGATTTCATTTGCAGGGCGTTGAGAAGTAAAACGGGTTTCTCGTTTCACAAGACCCTATAATGGAATTCCAAATGACCAGAAGGCGGACTTTATTATCACAATAATTTTGGGCACTACAAAGAAATTAGGGATATTGTATGCTACATACCATCTGCTTCTCAAATAAATTTTCAAGATTGAAACTCCTTGACCTCGAAATAAGCTCAAAAGCATTCATCGATGTAGGTTTCTCTTTCCTTTCTGTTACAAGATTTTCCTGCAACCAAAGAAAACAAAAAAAGATTTAGAAAGGGAGGAAGAGGAACCCCAAAAAATAATCGAATCTTCTCCCACAATCTTCTGAATAAAGAGAACCACAAAGTTCATGATTGAGAGAAGTCAGAAAACTAAATTGACTTCTGAGCTCTGACTAAAAGTTTTACCTTCGAGTTGTTGAAAACAGCATCTACGTCATCAAGATTTACATCGTCTTCCTCTTGAAACTGTGCTGGCTTGTAATCTTTCTTAAACCATTCATTTTCTAAGATCTCGGGAATTGTCATCCTCTGCATAAAATGAAAAAAGAGCACCTATTCAAGCTATTCTTCAATAATAAAGGTTCATAGGCATGAGATATAATGCACCATATTATGGAGTTTGTATGCCTACAGCTTATATAAAAATGGTATCAAATAATGAATATCAAGAACATATATGAAGATATAGCCAGCATTCAAGGAATAATTTTTGGTACAGAAACAGGGTTTTGGAGCTCACTGTAACAGGGTTTGGATCAAGTATACGCTTTATCAGTTTCTTTGCACCGGATGAAAACCATGATGGACATGAAAATTCAGCTTTGCATATCTGAAATTCAGAGAAGCATGCACTGTTATGTTATATGGGATTTCTCTATTTAAAACAGCGGAAGCTAAAACTTGGTTATACATACTTTTTTGTACAGAGCTATAAGACTTGGTTCATCAAAAGGCAGGTAACCAGCCATAAGTACAAAGAGGATCACCCCGCAAGACCAAACATCAGATGATGTACCCTCATATCCTTTATTATTGAGCACCTGATAAAAAAATATCAATTGTGAGAAATAATCAGATATAAACCCCAATCCAATTACCTGGTTTCATGAATTCAGAAGTACATACCTCAGGAGCAACATAATTTGGAGTCCCACAGGCAGTATGAAGCAGCCCATCTTCCTGCAACGAAAAAAAAATGTATAGTGTCTGCTTGAGCATTTCATATGACTCATAGTCTTGGGAATTGGACAAAAGAAAAGGCAAGTAATGAAGAAGATAACATAACAAGGTCAATGGAACATGGATTATGTTAAAAATTCCAATCAACAACAACATCACAAACACTCCTCATGGCAAGAGGGTTAACTTCTTGTGTTTTAATTAATGTTAGTAGCCCCTACATTCCCAGCATCACAACTAGGTGTGACTTAAATCTAGAATCAACACAAGAAATTACTCACCCGCACTTGCTGTTCAAATGTACTCAATCCAAAATCTGAAATCTTAAGTACCCCAAATGAATCTAAGAGAAGATTCTCCGGCTGCAAAAGATGTAGTCTAAAGTTAGTCAAATGAATATTCTAGAAACCAAAATTTCATCCCTCAACACACCCAGTAACCAATGAATTCAGTCATGAAGTCATAAAGTCTGTTAAACCTTCAAATCTCTATGGTAGACGCCTCTACTATGACAGTAATCCACGGCATTAATAAGCTGCTGGAAGTATCTCCTGGCATTGTCCTCTTTCAGTCTCCCATGTTTGGCCTATGTATGGAAACAAAGAGACGATAAGGGAATGCTTTCTAGATCAAACATAAGACTCGAGTCCAAAGAAAATAAAGAAAGAGTTTTGTGCAACCCAATTATGTAGGTTCAAACAACAATTGCTTACTATTTCGTCAAAGAGCTCACCCCCATCAACAAACTCGAGAACAATGTAGATCCTAGTTTTGCTTGCCATAACCTATGCATAAGCACAAAAAGCTCTTAATCAAAAAAACACCTAAAGAAATCTGTCAGGAACCTTTTCCTGCAAATAACAGACACCCAAACAAAGTGATCGATTGCATATCATCTTCATATGGTACCTCAAACATTTTTGTAACATTTGGGTGTTTGATCAGCTTCATCGTTGATATCTCTCTTTTTATCTGCCAATTCAAGCACCAAAACAACAGTTACATATCAATGTCTACATTCTTCCCTTGCATTACAACCAACTAAAACACTATTCATATATTCCCACACAAAAAAAAAAAGTTTATCAACACATATGCTGGCCCACAGAGTAAATCAACCACTAATTATTTGAATAAAAAACATTCTGCCTGACCCACCAAGTCAATTAGGAGTACTAATACTATAAAAGAAATCACATTTACTATCATATTGATGATGATCCCAGCTTAATTTTTTAATCTGAGGTCAAATAATGACGAGGATGAAGACCCACTAGAGATAATTAGTTTACATACATGTTCTACCATCTTGTGTTTGAGGACTTGCTCACGATCAAGGATTTTGATGGCAACGCACTGCCCAGTTTCGATGTTCTTGGCGAACTTGACCTTGGCAAAGGTACCCTCCCCGAGAGTCTTACCCAGCTCGTACTTTCCGACCCGGGTCCTCATCCTCGGCGACTTGGCACTCATCCCGTCCGATCAAGATTTCCCAACTGGGTCTAAGCTCCGGCGGCTCAAGATGAGATCTTTCCTTACTGGGTCGGTGTTTCGTTACCGTTTGGGCAATTGGGTGGCGACAAGAGAAGGGAAAGACGTAGAAGGAAGAAAGAGCAGAGTGGCATTCGTTTTGGAGGAGGAAGGAGAATATAGAAGATGAGATTGATGATGAGGATTATCGCGTTGGGAACGTGTGGGGCCCATAAGGATGATGGAGCGGCTACCATACGAATCCATTGTGCCTCCAATCACACACATGCAGTAACTTGGGCTGCTCCACTTCCATGGCTGCCTGCACATCACTGCTATTTTGTCGTTATTTCATCAATTATTATTTTCCTTCCTTTCCCAAAACACCCCAACCTTTGGATCATGGGGACTCTACTAGTCCTCACTAATTTTGACAATATTTTGACGGAGTCGAGTTATTCGTGCTCCGCACACTAAATATGTGGAGCACGAATAACGCTATATCTCCCATGTATACTTCTAATTTTAAGAAATACGATAATCGTTGACAAAATTTACCTTAAATTTGACTTGTATATAGACTTTTGTTACATTTTATTTTCACAAATTTATTGACGATACGGTTATAATGCTAGACGACAGTCATGAAATTTACCCGAAAGATAGGAACTTGAAACCTCATCGTCTTGTTACAAATTGAATCAACTTGGTGACTTATTGGGTTTCTTCCTCACTAGAATCTTATTTAGTGTTGACTGTAGAGAATATTAAATGAACTTATCTATAATTTTCCAATTCTATCCATTTTCACTGATAGCAATAGGATTGGTCTGTTATATATGTTTTTGTTCTGGACTGACATTATTAGTATGGAGCCAAATTCATTAGTTTGTTTGAAGGATATTAGTGTAATAGCCACATTGTTCATCATGTAGGAAAGACGAACCACGTATATAAGAAAAGTGTGACGTCTCCTATGCAATGCATGCATCTCCCTCCCAGAAATCCACAAAGGGCTGCATAGGGGATATTCCATACTTGACTTGACTAGGTCATTAAGGGGCTTATCTGTAACTTGCAATTGGGATGCATGGACTGTGTAGCTCCACATGAACTATAGAACTTATCATTGTACTAAATTTCAAGGACGGGATTATGTAATTATTGTGCCCACACACTCTTTGAGTGGTCATGGCCGGAGTTTGCTGTGTGGCCGGAGTTTGTTGTTTGCTATTTAATATGTATTGTCAAGTAGTAAAATGTTACATGAAAAATAATATGTATGACAAGTGATAAACATGAATGTACCACAACCCCTTGTAAGGGCATCTCCAACAAGGGATTCAAAACCCATACCAAAATCCAAATTTTGACTCACCCAAACTTATTACTATTCATTTGAGTTTTTCATCTCCAACAAGGGTGAGTCAAAACTCATACCTATTTTATATTTTAATTATTTTATATAATTATTTAACAACAATATGAATTTATACATCATATATAATATGTTGTTTAATTAAACAGTAATTAAAACGTTTTTTTTATTTTCAGATTATAATAAAATGTTATTTTGAAGGCCGAAACGACCTCGAAATGCCAAAAAACCATCCGCGTAGTGGCGAAGCGACGAGTTCGACTCGAATTGCCTATTCCAAGGAAAAAATGTATAAAACGTATGATTCTGAAAAATACTGTTCCAACGGGCAAAAAAATTTCCTGATTTTTCTTTTTATTTTTCCTTATTTTTTCAAGTTATTTCCTAATAAAAAATTGTCCATTTATTCTGGACCGTTCAAATGAATCATCAAAGTCATCTCCAGCCGTTGGATGGAGATGACCGTTGGGTACAGTCAACCAATCAGCGCGCGTCAGCGCGTCTGGTCCTCCCCCCCCAACTAAGTGGCCGTTTTTTTGTCGTGTAGTGCGCCTGGCACTTCAGACGCCTGCCAGGCGCGTCAGTTGCTGGGTTCCCTTGCAGCTCTGGTCCACGTGTGCCCCACCCGAACAGTAATGGGTTTCCTTCCCATTTTTCCTCCCATTTTGGGTCAACTTGCTAGTATGAACTCATTTTGGGTTTTGGGTTTTGCTTGTTGGGGATGAAGTTTTTGACTTTTGGGTTTGGGTATGGGTTTTGAAGAGGCTTGTTGGTGATGCCCTAATACCATTGAAACTCATTGTACATTTGTACATCAAAAAAAAAAAAAACTAGGGCCTAACTAATTTTTTTTTAAACAATATTGATCTTTCATTTAGATCACATGTTAAATGTATGTGTTTAGCAAATAGACACGAACCTGGTCCGTTAGTATATGTGTTGCTCTTGTGTCAAGTTTCTATTTACTGACTCTATAAAGCTCGACTATTGTGTTATGAACGTTTTTGTCACATCTACTTGAAATCAAATACATTAGATTAGAGTTGATTTTTACGAAGGAACCCATCAGTTAATCCCTTCATGTCTACTTTTGAATGCCTAGTCATTGAAACCGATTGTTAATTAGCAATTAGTCTAACAAAGTGTCGACAGAGATCACAAGTGATCGACTCCTCCCTCGATAAAAAAAAAAAGCAGTCATTGGAACCTCTTCTTTCTTCCTTTGACAATAACAAAAAACTGATATCGGCTTGATGAACAGCTTAATTCTTATTGGATCCAAATTAAGAACTTGGAGCCAGAAGGCCTATAGTGCAACATGTATCTTACTATGTTGGGCATTCGTCATTACAAACTTTCTCAACTCCAAGGGACCAAATGATTCAATCCTACGTACCTTTGCAATGACATATACTATCAAGTATCTACCCTAGATAAACTTGGGGAATCATTCACATTCCCAAACTAATTTTATATAGCAAGTTCCTCGATCTATATATGATTGTTAATTAGCAATAGAAGAGTGCAGAATAGACCAACCCTAGCTAGTTATTGCTGACAGATGGTATCCTCCATTTGGGTTGCAACCAAAATTCTTTTCCATTGGAGAAATGGGAAACGCAAGAAGAAAGATCCTTAATTAGGACGGCAAGAGCTGGAAACAACTTGATACTCAAATATATAGGTTCTACTAGTAGTAGGATCCGGCTCTTCTGAAGTTAGAGGGGTGTGAACTTATGTGAATTTCATAAAATCCTAAACGTTCACCTAATTCCACGGCTGGATGATTGCCACCTCAGCTCATACAATTTTTTGAGAGTTTTCTTGCAAACTGACGTTCTCTAGGTCGTCAACAGTCTCACCCATTTCAATCTTTCCTCCTTCCTCGTTTTCTCTGTGTGGAAATGTGGAATGGGGAACCATGGACCATGGTTGCAAGAAATAAATAAAACCTTAAAACATAGGCTGGAATCAGGGCAATACCCAGAGGCCAATACCCAAACTCATCACCTCCAAAATAAATATAAGAATAGAAGTAAACGTACAGAGGAAATGGGTATAAGGGAAGAAATTAGTTGACCTTTCCGGTTCAAATGGTTAATCGTAGGGTAGTTAATCGCCAAATGAAATCACCCAAAGGGAAAGTTCAAATCAAATCAAAATTTCTTGCCAAAAAAAAAAAAAAAAATCAAATCAAAATTACATGACAGGATTACTAGCAAGTCTGAAAGACCAAGAAGAAAAAGAAACTCTTTTGATTCGGAAGTAGAGGAAGAGAAAAGAAAGAAAAAAAAAATGAAAGAGAGGAATAGAAAATAAGGAGAAAAGATACATCAGTAGTGGAATTCAGTTCGTGAATGGAGGCGCATAGGTTTTTTTTTTACCCCATCATAACGACGTTTGTTTATTTAGAAAAAAAAAAGTCCAAACAAAAATGTAAGTTTATGTGGCATAATCGAAATTCATTAGATTAGATGGAGGATTAGGATTTTATGAAATTCACATAACTTCACACCCTCTAACTTCAGAGGAGCCGAATCCCTAGTGGTACTACTACCCAATTTAAACTCTGCAAATTTACAACAAAGATGAAAGCTTACACAATTTATGCAATTTTAGGTACCGTTAACTTGGTTCATTTTTAATTTTTATTTTATTACATTAGAGGAAATCGAATATCTAATCTAGTCTAATCCTAATATAATCTCTCTTCTCATTTCTCTTTCTTTTGTAGTTTTGTTGGATTTCATTTAAAAAAGCACACAACATATTAGTTTAAAAATAAATTTCATTTAAAAAGAAACACTAATTAAGCAGAAGCATTGGATACCTTACTAATCACAATGTGACCCTACATTTAAGAAGAAAAAAGAGAATTTTCTACCTTGTAGTGCTCGACAGGGATAGGGTAGATCCTAGATGTTAACCTTTTATTTAAGGAATCGCTTTCATTTTATCTTAAGAGGCTGCTTAATTAGGATATTGACTCATGCAGTACTACTTGATTAACTTTTATGGACGTTAAAACTAAACAAACCATTAATCCGACAACTTGTAATCAAACTTTCCAGAGAAAAACTGGGGACGACGCCTCTCATGTTGCCAGCTACGCAAGCCAACTTAGGGCGCGTTTGGTACTGTTTTGCAAGACGTGCTTTTGTTCAAAAACATGTAAACTTTTTAGGGTTTAGGTGCAGAAAGTGTGGCAAACCTTTCAAATTCCGTCGAAGAATATTTCGTTGATGATGATCGTTTGAAACATTGAGCTAGCTTTCGTAAAAATCACTTACAATTACATCTCCAGGAAGCACATGCCAAGTTTTTCTATGACCCTATTAACAGTACATAAGGCAGTTTTGATGGAAAAGTATTTTTGGATAGCGCTTTTGACGGTTCTAAAAGCTTTACAAACATGCACTTAAAAACAACATAAGGTAAAAATGAAGAATATATGGAGGTTTGGCGTGTTCAGTACTGTTTTACAAAACGTTTTGTAGAACGATACCGAACACGTTAATAATAGAAACAAACGTACAAGTCATCACTTGTCAAATGAACCACAGCAATATAATATACTAAAACACATCAAATCTGCCCCAGATAGCTTCACAAATGCGTTGTGTAATTATAATACGTAATCAAATTTCCTTCTTCATATTTATTCTCATTAACAAAGAACGACTTTGATAGAAAGGCACGCTTGTATGAATAGAAAAATAAAAAGCCCCTATGTCATGAGACGACTCTTACTCTCTTAGCTACACCCTACACAGGCTTACACTCACTGATCTTATAATTCTCGATCAGGGTCTTTCTTTGTCCTTAATTTCCTCTCTATATCTTCACCATCTAACTTACTTTTCACACCACCTCCAGCTCTTCTTCTTCATCATCAATAACACTAATTAAGGTATGCTTCTTGATTTATACTTTGTAAATATACAACATGTTTCTTCCTTTACTTTCCTTCTCATAACCGATTAGATTCCGGGCCAAACCTAAAAGAATTATTATCGTTAATTTGTTACATTGAAAGGGATCGAACGGTAATCAATGGGATCATACAAAGAAGAGAAAGACGCGAGTTACTTGAAACTGGAGAGATCAGTTGTGAAGACAAGAGCAGCTTGCTTTGTTTCAATTTTGGTGAGTGTTGCAGGAGGACTCCTATTAGGTTGGTGGGAGTATCAGTATCATCCTACATATAGTCAACTGTGGATGGTGCCCTTTGGTCTCATTCTATTTGCTACACCAGCAATTGTTTGGTTCTCTGTTGTGATCTCTCATATCTGTAATTCGAAAGATGGTGATAATGTCACAAGAGTGAGTCAACCCGTTTATCCACTCACCAACTCGGTTCCTGCCAAGAAAGATGAGCAATGGAGTAACCATGTCCATGTGGATCATGTATGAAACTTTGTTTTGTTGAAAGTATATTCCCTATGGTTGATGAGTTAACAAGAAACATAGATATTTTTTAATTATATATAGGTGATATTTATCTTTTTGTAGTTTATTTGTTATGAAATCACATTAATTACTACTATGCTTACTATTTGGTGGAGTAGCTGTGGAAAGTTATCAAATGGCTTAGATAGACCGATCCAATTTCTGAGTTTCATTGTCACTAACACAAAAACAATTTAACCACTTGGTGTGGTTAAGTTGACAAACTTGTACTATCCAAGTTGAGGGAGAATTGTTCCTGCATCTTGATAATAAGAGGTTAGGAGTTCGAAACCCAACTTAGGCAGGTTTGAGGGGTCTTTGGGTTCGTGCACATGTCAAGCATCAGTGGCCAACGGCAGATTAGTCTCCTCGGCTTACCCTCCGGCAGGGTTGGGGGAATTCTTCCTGGGGAAAGAATCCCTAATAAAAAAAAACACAAAAACAATTTGAGAGTTTATTTTTAATTCATTTCTTCTCTATTCCATGTTAGTAAATATGTTATTAATGAGTAACGTTGGATAAATATTTTTAACGTATATGTGTTCTAGTTTAAAAAGCAAAAAAGGAGATTGTGATAGCCTGATAGGGGTCAGATTTGTGTTGGTTATAATATTAGTTTTGTTAAAGAATATTAGAGGATAGAGCTGTTCGAATCAAGTTCATGATTTCATAGGGGGTAGGCTTAATTGTGAATATTGCCTTCCCCAGTATGTATGGTTCCAAATAATTTTGATACTCTCATTACTTATATTAGAGTCAATAGTACTCACTCCTAACATACTTGAAGTATTTTACCTACCATTTTAGCATTCTTGTTTTCAAAAGATTAGGTGGCTCTTCGATGGATAAAGAGAGCAAGAAAAGAGTGACGATTACGATGAGATCGTATATATTGAAGCAAAAGATGATATGACGAGTTGACGACGTTAATCTAACAAATCTTTAGGATGAATTTCCTGGCGACCTACTCCTTAACCGTGTAAAAGGCCTCAAGGTAAACTATAGATACGTGCAACCATCCACAAACCACACGAATCAACTTGAATGTTGTAAGGTTTCGAGGTTTAACTTGTGACGTTCGAGTTTACAGCTCGCTTCATTTCTTACCCTTTACTACCAGCCTCTCCTCTATTCAGCAAGAATACAAGATCCTAGAAACACATGGTAGTACAGACAGCAAATCTTTAAAATGAAGCAACAAGCAATGAACTATTTTTGTTGAATATTAGCATCCATACCATGGGAATGAGAGAACTTCGGAGAACACATGTTGAATATCTGATGCTAGGTGGGTACCGTGGGAGAGGGTCGAACCCCAGACCACTTGGGAGCAAACCAAGGGCCTGACCGCTAGACCAACAACTCTTTGGTCAATACATAAAATCATTGATGCGAGTACTTTCAATCACAGCTACCAAGCAAATTATGTTACACTTTCCGGTTTGAAAGAAGGAAAATAAATGGAATAGAAACATAGGAGGAACCATTTCAATCCTTGGCGGAATGTTGGATAACAATGAATGGTAAACTTACAAAGGAGAGGAGTCCCTCATAGACCCTCGTTTGTGTTCCTTTCATAAGTGGGAGGAGTGTGACATTCATTTACAATCTTCTCAGAAGAATAATTCTTTTCTTTCTTTTCTATTTTTAACATCCAAATAAAGGAAACAAACACTCTAATCGTTTCTTTAGCATTTCATTCCCTCTGTTCACTCTCCACCACAGTCTTCTTTTTCATTTCATTTTTAAACTGACTGAAATATAGATCCCCCCTTTACGAAATATTGTAAAAGTTGACTAAATTGAGCACTGTACACCACAAATTTTCAGACCCGATGTTACAAATATGCACACGCCGATTAAATATTTAGATGGCTGGAAGGAGGTAAATATATGAGCTCACCAAGAATCAAGCCCCATTATCTGATAGTGTGGGAAATTCCAGGCCCCGAAGTGCAGGTATGTTGTCTAAATCCTCCTTTGACAACAATGGGAAGAACCACAGTGCCTTCTTTGTGCCAAAAACCTTCAGAAGGAGGAAAACAGCAATAAGTTAGATCCTCAAATGTCTGATGCAAGAAGGCTTGCATGACTGTCATTTTAATTGAATTTCAAGAGACAGAGATTGAGAAAGAGAGAGTGAGAGTTCTATATAACCTGCTCAAAATTTTTCTTCCTGCCTAAATCATACTTCCATCTGGTTGATCTTCTCTTCTCATAAACCTGAAATATAGTTATTCAATAGTTATATACCAACCGAACAAAAGATTACAATAATCAATTGATGCTTTGCACCAATAACATGCAGAATTTTTTTCTGCACTCCAATACGATGAGATAAATTTGCTAAATGATAAACTCTTTTGTAGACTCCGGTTTCTCGAGATTTGGTTGTCATTTTGGACAACTATAGCCAAATTTTATTTTGCCTAATTGCGTGACAAGTAAAACAGCAATTCCAAAATTAGATAACAGCTAGAGAAGCAGGTAACAGCTTGTTAAGATAAAATAATTGTATCAGGTAATTCAGGTCTCAAATGGTAGATGCAAAGCGCAAGTATTCATAAATTCTCAAAAATTGGTAAACAGAAAGTAGCACTTGAGTCTATTACCTCAACTGAAGTGGTATTGCTTGACAAAAGAGATACGTGCATAACCACGAAACAAAGAAGACTCAATGAAAAGGCCAAATTAAGCACTGCAACATAGTATACAATCTGTAAGAGACAAGTAAACAATGAATGTGGAACTAATACGCTGACATGAAATGATCATCTAGATGGACTATTACCAAAAGTCACAAAAACCACAGCTAGATCGCCAGGAGATGTGGAATGACTCTTGGCTTCAGAAAAAAAATTGATGAAATGCGGCAGCAAAACTACGGTGTCCATCGTCGTCTCCAAAAATGTATAAAGCTTTGAAGCCAAAGGAAGAAAAAATGTCAGGAAACAATAGACACAATGAAACTAGGCAATTAGTCCACCCAGGGACCAGACCCTAATTTAAAGTTCTTTTGCACACCAGAGGGTATTCATTTCATAATCAATTGTTATTGTGTGACCATTCATATTGACATAGTTCATTTACTTCAATCAGTGTCCTCATATTGAACATATATATGCATTTCACACACATATACAGGAGTCAAAATACAAAAAAAGGAATGCCATTACCAAGAAAAGTAGAAAAGACTTGTAGTTGGAGGCACCAACACAATTCACCACCCAAACACAATGGTGATCCATCTTAAGTACACATCTTTGACCTACAGAACATAGAAGAAAAAAAAATTACTTTCTTTATCACTTGATTATTAAGTTCACTGAATGTTAAATAAGGCCAGTAAAAATGTCTCAAAGTTGTCAAGTGTGTCTAAAACCCATAACAATGATATTACTTCAGACAATACACAAAAAAATAAATACAACAATGATTAAACAACAACATACGGATGTTGAAGGCATCAGATGATTCAGATCAACATGTAACAGTTTTGAGTACAGGCTCCTTCAATCTATATCTTCGTTGACCAATATCATAATAAAACATGATAGCTTTTAATGACAAAATGCTCTAATCTAAAGTTTAGCACTACGCAAAAGTTAAAGAAAGAACATTTAACATATGGTACCACCCTTGGAAGAATTTTCTAGGGAGATATCAGACAACTCAAATGGATGGCATCTCCTTGCAAGAAATATAAAAGAATTATAAAAAAAATATATATACATGAAATACAGTAATGCATGTTTGGGGAAGAATACAGTAATGCATGACACAGAAATTCTGAGCAACATTAGCAGGCAAGTTGCTTACAAACTGAGCAATGATGGCATCGTGGTGGCTTGGCATTTTGGCACCGACTACAATAGCCTACTTCTGGTCTTCTTTCTTGTCCATCTGTAGAGTGCATGGAAGTGGAAGCCTCTGGTGCAGTGTTTTCTGATGAAGTCAGAGAACTACCAGCCTCCAAAATTTCCTCCTGTGTTGGAGGTTTCCAATTTTCTGGAACAGAACCAGGGTCTCTAAAGACTACCATAAAGTAGCTCCACAATAACATTATAAGCTGCAAGTCAAACCCAAATCAAAATTACTGGCAGGTCAAGATTTAGTTTTCTTCTTCCTAAAGAATCTTATTACTCACACCAATCCTATTAACTTTGGCTTTCAAAAATTCATAAACACTGTTTTACAAAATCATTTTCTATATAGATTTTTTTATAACAAGCAAGAACTAGTCACTTATGATAAGAGAACTAATGTCAACAGTCATTGCATCAAAATTTGCTCTCATCGATCTTTGTAGGCCATAATCCCACAGGGTCCTTAAATAAAGTATCCAATGCACCTCTCTTAACAACTTATCAAGAGAAGTGGTAAACCAGCTAACACCAGCTAACTAGCTGCACCGTGCATTGACTTCAATCTGGCTTACACTAAATAATCCTAATCATTGTTAGATATCCTCTATATACAGATATTAGTGCCAAAGTACAAAACTTTGTTCAACTTTTCATTCCTCTTCTAATTGCTCTAACTTGTGCCCATTGCAGCATCTATCAATTCCACTTAAATAAGCTTAATGCAATCTAACCACTTCAAGTAACACAATGAAGAAGAACAGTGGGTTGGGTTGGGTTGGCTGTATTTTCCAATTTCTCAAATGCCCATGTACTTAAATTCAAAACCCACACACCCAAATTCAAAAAAGCAAAAACCTTCAACTGTATCCCTTACTGAAATAGTTGAGAATTACCAGAAAATGGAACAGTACAATAATGACGATGGCTAATACAGAGTGGAGCCCACCGCGGAGCAGCTCGGGACCCCAAGTGAGCACGACGACGGCGTAGTACGAAACGGAAACTATGGCGGCGACGAGGAGGATCATGAAGTAGCCGATAACTTTGAGGCCGGAGCATAACCGAAAGAGGTTTATCTCCATTCCGGGATTGGGTCGGCGACCTATCCCGATTTGAATTTGGGGAAGGATGAGGATCGGCCTTCGAATTCGCGGTGGGAATAGGCGTTTCCAGATATCCGGAGCCAGGGTTTAAGTTGTTCTGGACTCTGCAACTCACTTTTGCACAGTGAAAAGCTCGGAGATGGCCACCTCTTCTGTTGATGCTTTTTACTCTGTTCCTATGAGGATTTGTATAGAAATAAAAACTTTAACCCAAAAAAAAATTACCTCAAGAAGTTAAATTTAGAAATCTGAGAGCATCTCCAGCAGTAAAGCTATTATTTTTAGCTAAATTAGCTAAAAGTTAAATATAACTACCTAAATTTTAGACTTCTGCTCCAGCAATGATACCTATTTGTAAAGTCAATTTAAATTTTTTCAACTAAAACTGAAAAATTTGAACGTTAGAGTATTTGGGTTTTACCTATTTTCTCTCTCCTCTTTAGTTAAATATAGGTAGAGAATTTAGCAAAAGTTAAATTTAACTTTTGTTTAGGTAATCTGTTGGAGCTAAGTTTTGCCTTAAATTTAGCTAAATTTTAAATTTATTTTAAAATGGGTCATCTACTGGAGATGCTCTGAGGAAAGCTCAAAGCTTAACACAAGAAGTTAAATTTACCTCAAGAATGTTTTAATTACCTTTCTCCTATTGGGTCATCATTTTTTTTTTGGGATTGGGTTTCAAGCTATTATAATTGAGTGTCTCAAACATGTTGAAAATTATACTTGAATTTCGATGATGAGTTATTATTGTTGAAAATTAAACATTACAACGGGGTTGCGTTAATCTTGTGAGTTTGATACTTTGAAATTGAGGTGAAAGGTCACCTGTAAATTTGCTTTCGACTGTGTATGGACAAGCATAGAGTGATTTGAAGGAATCGTTCTACTATTTTCTTCAAGGTGTAGACTCTTTTCACAATATCTAATTTAAACATTTTTTTGTGAAACGAATTATGTGGCGCACGGTTTACCATAAGGTCCAAATTTGGACAAATATATACCATCAAAGATAAGGCAAAAACACGGTACCCACCCGATCTATTAATTGACCAATTTACACTTTCATTCTATACATTTTACAAAAATTATGAAACTGCCACTGACAGATTTTATTGACCTCAATAATTTTTTTTAAGAAATCGATACTTTCCGTGGTATGAAGGAAAGAACAAATGAGCATCACATTTGTATATTTTATTGTCTTTAATAAAATTTTATTGAGGTCAATAAAATGTTTTATTGATGTCAATAAAATTTTAACTTCGGAAGTTTCCATTTTCGGGAATTACTCTCTCTCTCCTCAAACCCGCGCATGTCACTCTCTCTCTTCCCGTCACTGTAGCAGCTGGCTTTGCCGACCGATTTCTCCTCAATCCAGCCACCTCAAGACTTGAAACTTGTCCCAAAATTTTCATCTCTTCGAGCCCTTCAATCCTATACTAATTTATTGCATCAATTTTTAGTGTAGGAGGAGAAATCTAGGAGAGAAAAAGTCAGTTTTTTGCGCTGAACTGTTCTTCCTTGCCGGCGGCGTTTTTGGCCAAGTTAGGGAAAAACTTTTACTGAGTTTTGTAGCCATCTTCCCCACGAACCTAACATCACCAGTCTCACCTCAAAGCGTCGTCGGACATCGAGCGGTCAAAGTTCGTGACCACTATTCAAAGCCCAGACACCAAGGGCAAAAATGTCACAAAAAATCAACATTCAATATTTTTGTCGTCCTTAATGGGAGTAAAACAAGCCCAAACAAGACTTGTTGGGAAAAATTAAAAATTCTCAAAGTTAATGAGAAATACAAAGTGAAAATTAAGACCTAATTTATTTTATTTTAATTTACTTCCCGATGCCTTTTGTCTTTAAAAGTCCAGAAACCTCGTCCTTCCCTAAATCTGCTTTCAAAAATCTTTGTTCCCACTTCCTACACACACTCCACCACCAGCTTCAAAAAGGTACAACACCGGCTTGTCGTTCTCTGTCCCAAACTCATTATATTTGTCCTCTTCCTTTATACTTTGTGCTTCTAATTGATTTTGGTATATCTTCTAATTTTCATTTGGGGGTGAATTAGGGTTAGGGTTTTGTGCACCCAAACAACAGAGATAAGGGGTAAAAGATGCAGCAGCAGCCACAGCAAATGATGACTGGGATGCCTTCATTTCCACCGACCAACATCACCACCGAGCAAATTCAGAAGGTACCCTTTTCTTTCTCTCTGTATTTATCTTATGTATGTGGATGGATGGTTGGCTGTGCTGGATTTTACTGTTATTTGGAGCATTTAGTGGTTTCTAGGAACTAATTACTCCTCTGGGTTTGTTTGATTTTATTTATTATCGAGTGTTTTACCTTTTGTTTTAGGAAATAAAATAGGCTGTGTTGTACTGGGATAATAGAAGAGTAGGTCATTACGTGATTGTAATTTGTAAAGTTTTGTTCTTTATGTAGAAACGAGAACCCTTTAGCTGAAAAAATTAAGGGAGGAAGAAGTCACAAGCTTTTCAGTGGTGTAATGATGTATTATTTATTGGATTTGAAAAGACTATGACTTTCACTTGGAGACTAGGCTGTGTCAACTGAGATCAGGAAGAAATGAAATTAATCTGTGTGGATGACAATTTAATCTGAGCTCTGCTCAAAACAGGGGAAATAAACAATATCTATAATCGTTCCTTGTATTCTAAGTGGTTTATTTTATAACAATTGGGAGACATGTAAGCATGAGCATGCGGCATGTGAGTGGTGGTTAGGTAGAAGGTGCTGGCAAGAGTGATGCAGTGCATTTTGTCAGTTATGTAGTCAATTTCGAAACACTAGCGATTATTTTCCTTTTTTCGGAAATTTTTCTTCTATTCTGGAGAAAGAACCTCCTTAAATGCCTGTTAAGATTTTGTTTTATGATCGAATGGTGCACTAGGGGGTTTTGTTCATTGCTGTTTAGCGCTAAATTTCACTGTTGGTATTGTTCTTGAGATCCATTAATTTTCTGTCGCTTCTTTGCTTTTGTTATAAAGATGGGTCTTGGATCCTTATCTAGTATATAGGTTGTAAAACTTCTAAATCTAACATGATACTAAAGAGCTGGATAGACATATAGTTTTTCTGTATCAATAGCTTGGTAGCTGTCGTTATATAGTATATACATAGTGAAGATAGACATTTGGTGTTAAGAGCTTTTTCCAAGCTGGCCTTCCCCTCACAGCATGTTAAGATTATAGGGAGACCAGAGATGTACGTTTGCAGGTTTGTTGATGTGTATGTATTCACATGTGGGACCATTATAAGTCTTACCTTGTAGTATCTCATTCTCAACAGCCTTCATAAGATATGCACTTCAGTCAAATCAATAGATTATAGACAATTAGACATATACAGTATTACTTAATTTAACTCGGTATTTTTCACCCTTCATCCTGTTCCAAAAGTAATAGAATATCATTTCAATTATGATGTACTGCTTGAATAAATTCCAGCTGGACCATTATAGATGATAAGTGCTGCCTAAGGTATAAACGATGGCCAGCTATGGTGATTTTGTTTTGAAAATTCATTGTTTTCAAACATCTGAAATGTGTCCAGTCACCATATGTGGTCTCTTTGTCAGCCTATTTTGTGTGGGGATTAAGGCCACTAGATTTACATGGAGCTTATTTGCAGATTTACTCCATTGGTCCAACTAACGTTCTTCAGTCTCCTTTGTGATATGCTGACAAAGGCACAGATGATATTCTTCTCTTCTCACCAAAGACATGTTCATTTTCTTGAAAGAGGGTTGTCGATGGTGTAGGAAAAATGATTTATTGGCAGATATGCATAGTAATTCATGTCGCAAATGAAAATATTGGACTCCATCATTCGTCCTAAACTAAGGTTATGAAAAATCACTAAAAGTAAATGAACCTCAAATTGATGAAGAATTGACGATACATCAGCTGATCATTGCCAGCATAACCTTGCGGTTTAATATCTATAATTGCTGTGATAATTAGGGTGTATGTATGGTGAAACTAAGTGTTTATGGTTTACAGTGATACCAGCATAGTCTTGCCGGTTAGCATCTTATATTGTTCTTTTTAGGTTCTATAGTGATTCCAGCTTTTTCTCCAACATGTATAGTGTTGCTCCCTGCATCTATGTTTTTATTTCCTTATTTTTGTTTCCGAACAAATTTGTGATAGCTTTGTTACAAGCGCAGCTCACATAACTTGGATTAAGAGTTCTTGTGGTTCAATTTTTGTGTTGGTGTTATTATTTCCATATCTTGATGGTCAAGAATACTATTGCATCTCACATGAAGTGTCAAATGTGGAAATTATGTTATCCAGTGTGATTGGGTTTTTTTTTAATTCATGTTGCAGTGCCTTGATGAGAACAAGAAGTTGATTCTAGCAATATTGGACAATCAAAATCTTGGAAAACTTGCTGAGTGTGCCCAGTAAGCTCTCTCTCTCTCTCTCTCTCTCTCTGTATTGTCTTTTGAGTTATACTGCTGGGGCTGTCTTGCATTAATCTTTTCAAGTTAGAATGCCGAGTCTGACATGTTGGAGATGTTTGGATTAGTGACATGTTTTCTATTGCCATTGCAAGTCTTGTATGATCCTTCAAACAGCACTGGATTGTCATTTGGCGGCCTTGGGGCTGCTGGGTGTCCATGCATGTCATATGATAGCATCTCTGAGTGGTGAAACTGATTTGAGTTTATGGCCCCTAAATGTCCTTGTTTTTCAATTGACAATTGTTAATATCAAATAGTAGTCTCCATATTATGACTTCTGGATATGACTTTTTTGTTCCCAACGCATGCCCACAATGACATAATACTTTGCCAATTTTGATGATTTAGGTACCAAGCTCAGCTTCAAAAGAATCTTATGTATTTAGCAGCAATTGCTGATGCGCAACCACAACCACCAGCAATGCCAGCCCAGGTGGGTAGTCAGAAGCGTGCCTCAATTTTTTTCTATTTCATCATTTCTGTACCTTTTTGTCATCTATGTTTCAACACTTGCAGCAAATGGCTCCTCATCCTGCGATGCAACAAGCAGGATATTACATGCAGCAGCATCCTCAGGCCGCAGCAGCAATGGCTCAACAACAGGGTCTATTCCCCCAAAAGATGCAAATGCAGTTCAATAGCCCACATCAAATGCATGAATCACAGCAGCAGTTACACCAACAAGCCATGCAGGGCCAGATGGGAATGAGATCTGGCGGGGCCAATGGTATGCCTTCGATGCATCATACTGAGAGCACCCATGGAGGAAGCAAGCAAGATAACTCCGATGCTGGGACAGGTGGTGATGGCCAGGGGAGCTCGGCTGGTGGGCATGGCAGTGGTGACGGAGAGGATAAGTGACATGGCCTTATGGATGATTCCACATGGATACATGTGCCTGTTGATAGTAGGTGTTTTCTTCCTAAAGTAGCTGGCTGACATGCTCGGTGATCTTTGATAGATTTGAGCAAAGAAGCAAAAGTTCTCTGGTCTTTTAGTCTTTAAGCGCCTTAGGTAGGTGGGTTGTGTTGTAAGTTGTTCTGCATGCAGTGGATCCTGGAATCAGATGGAACAAGCAGTGAGAGACGACAGATTTAGTTCTAAGAGGGTTTGAGGTGGGAGCATGCAGTGTTCTGTACTTCATGTCTGTCAATTTGTAGCTTACAGTATGGCAATATGCATGCAGCATGCTCCATAAATTCTGATACTGCTACAAGTTTTGCTGGTAGTTTGTTTTGTTTTGGGTTTTGGTTTGTATGTGTATGAACGCTCAACTCTTAGCAAAAAAGGATCAATCAGTTCTCTTATCATCAGCCTTTTGCCACTGCTTGCTCTTTGCCATGTGAGTGTGTGTTTAGTATTTCGTCTTTACAGTTGGTTATGCTCAAATGGGGAGAGAAAAATATAGCTTCTTGTACCATCCTCTCCGGACACATTACTAATCTCCTGGCGAAGATCTACTTGTAAAGAGATCGACAGGAGTATTATTCCCATACAAAACTCTTCTACAGACCACAGAGTTCATTAATCTTCCTCTAGTGTTCTACATTTAAAGGATCTGATATCTGTCTTTAGTAACAGATAGGGTTCTCTTCCTGAGATGATGCCTAAGCCAATTTACATTTATACTTTTTTGTCCTTAGAATCTCACTTGGGTGTTTTCTTCGACTGATTGCTTTCATGGATTGTGCAAAGAAGCAAAACTTTGACCTAAACCGATCCAAGTTTGTTTCTTTGTGTATGAACTGAGCTTAGGTAATGAATTGAGGTCAACAAAGCCAAAGTTATATCAACTGTTTGTAACGAGCAACTTCAATTTTGACCTAATCTCTACCCCAAATAACTTCAATTTTCTTTGCCTTCTTTTACATCAAGGTCAGAAAAACAATGAGAAAGCGGTAGGGAAAAGCCCTCTGCAGATGAAAATTATTATCATTACTCGATGAGATGGCCATGTAAAATACAGAAGAAAAAGTGTTTGGTTAGCGTAGTAAGTGGTAACGTCTAAATACCTAAAGAAAAAGTAGACGTTACCACTTCAGAAGTACCTAAAGAAAAAGTGTATAGTGATAACTAATCCAGAAGTACGTGAGTATTTACCCTAAGCTTTGTATTTATAGACTTCTAGAGATTGAGGAAATGGATAGGGTGGTGTGCAGTCAGTGTGAGCTAGTAGCGGCTTTTTTTGCAAAAGCATCAACGGATTAATTCTAGGTACGTACAAACATGCCGAATTCCTTATTTAGTCATTGAGTATAACGTTTTACCAAAAGGTCTCAACATTAGTGTATGTGATGTCATTATGACTCTTTAACTTTTTCGAGTGACACAAAATCATAACGCTCTAGTCTAAGCTTTTTTTTCCAATACATATAGCTCACCCCCTCACACCAACCCTGTATTTTGTCAGCCCTATATAAAGGGTCTTTTCCCACTAAGTCCAAACAATGGACACATTTTGCCCACTAAGTCTGCTACAGTAAAAATTTGCTCATCAAGAACATAAATATCTCGAAAATTCACTGTAGCGGAATGAACAGTGACCAAAATTTTTATTGAGGTCAATAAAATACACTGTTCACCCAGTTTTTATTGACCTCAATAAAAATTTTTAGTAACAATAATTTTTATTGAGGTCAATAAAATCCGCTGTTCACCTAGATTTTATTAACCTCAATAAAAAAATTGTCACTGTTCATTCCGCTACAGTGAATTTCGAGATATTTTTGTCCTTGATGGACAAATTTTTATTGTAGCAGACTTAGTGGGCAAAATGTGTCCACTATTTGGACCTATAGGGTATTTCCCTATATACATATAGAAAACATGAAAATTATATAGGAAATCCACATAGTGTTATGATGCTTTGTTTAGGAAGCTTAAGTTACAAAGAAGATATGTATTGAAGGGAGAAGTTCAAAAAAGTTTTGTTAATCAAGCAGTGTTGAATTGCTCTTTGTTTAGATGCATATGTACAAACTGCCCTGTAGCTAAAAAATTTCATTGCTAGCTCTTGGTCTTTGTCTTGTGTAGAGGTCTTTAATTCTCTGTAAAAAAAATTTGAAAAATGGCAGCTGTTAGTGCAAGTTTATAGAGTAAACTTGTTTGGTCTAATATATAAATCCAGCTCTAAGAAAAAATATAGGATTTACAAACATATATGAAAACAATAGATGTTGAAAGATTGTCTAGTAGCTGACAGCAAGGCATAGAAGAGTTCAAGAATAAGATGTTGTCTAGTAGCTCAGAGCAAGGCATAAAAAAATCTTGTCATAATCATGGGTTTAGGATAGAACTATTTATCAAGAAACATAATGAACTGAAGGAGATATGCAATAAATCAAATGTGGAGATTCCTATATATATTACTAGTATATATTAATCCAAGCTTTCCTGATCAAAACGTCAACCACTGTCTCTCTCTCTCTGTTAGTACATATCTCGATCTACATATATATACATATACAATAATTAGTTAACTCATAATGACCAGGTCTCTTAGGGCGTTCGTTATCCAGTAGTTTTCATTACACCATGGCCATCCATCACTAAGCACGCAAGAGCGACCTTTTCTTCCTCCTTATTATTGATCCTCTCCATAAGTTCATAACCTCACAAAACCAAAGCTTGATTGCCCTACAGAATCCTTAAGCTATCTTAAATCACCATGAAAGAAGGCCAAAAGAAACTCACAGCTTTACTCAAACTGGCCAAACCCATAGCCTATGTCATCCTCCTCCTCTTCACCTACACCTTAGGCTACCTCTCTTCCCCTTCAACCCCGTCACCCTCACTACCCTCTTCTTCTTCTTCTTCTTCTTCTTCAGTCCCCTCGCTTCTTCAACTCGCCAACCTCCCAACCCAACTCGACCACTTCCGAGTCACAACTCACTGCGCCGACCCAGTCCCTTCCCAACTCGTCCGCCAAACGATTCTCGACCTAGTCTTCAACTCCACCTCGCCTTACATGAACTTCCCTCCTCCCCATGTCACAAAACTCCTACGCGCCAAGCGCGTCAAAGGGTGGGGCTCAAACGGCGCCGTTTTTGAGCACCTTATCAAAAAAGTCAAGCCTCAGACCATCATCGAAGTGGGCACGTTTCTCGGAGCATCCGCTATCCACATGGCCAACTTGACCCGCACGCTCAGGCTCCAAACCCAAATCCTCTGTGTCGACGACTTTCGAGGTTGGCCCGGGTTCCGGAACCAATTTAAGGACATAAAGATGCTAAACGGTGACGTTTTATTGATGTACCAATTCATGCAAAATATCGTATCTGCTAACGCAGCAGAGTCGGTTTTGCCCATACCGTTTTCGAGTGGGTCGGTACTTGATAAGCTTTGCGAGTGGGGTGTCTTCGGTGATTTGATAGAAGTGGATGCAGGTCATGATTTTCATTCGGCATGGTCGGATATTAACCGGGCCTACCGGATTCTACGACCCGGTGGGGTGCTTTTCGGGCACGATTATTTTACCGCGGCTGATGATAGAGGGGTAAGAAGGGCGGTCACTTTGTTTGCTAGGGTTTATGGGCTCAAAATTAAACTTGATGGGCAACATTGGGTCATTCACTCAGCTTAATTATACTTTAACCATCTTCAAATCTATTTGAAGAGTGTCAATCTTGGATTCTAGAGAAGAACTCTATTTGCAAATTACTAATGCAGTTTTACGATCCTATATATAGTTTAATAGTTAATAGTGAGAGAAGGTACACTTGAAACTCTTATTTGTTCGTTTGATGTACGGAGTTATTAGTGTAACAAACTACAGTAATAAACTACAGTTAATAGTGAATCTCTTATTTATTCGTTTGATGTACACTTGAAACAAAACTACAGTAATTACTTGAAAGTAACAAGAAAAATAGTACAGTAATTTGATGCACTAAATAGGGGTTATAGGGCTAAAGCGCTATATTATGATCTCCAACAAGTGAGTTGTAGAGGGCTAAAGGGCTATTGAGACTTGAGAGGGTCAAACCACAAAAGGGCTTGGGGCAGGGCTAGATATAGCCCTTTGAGTAGCTCAGGTTGAGAGATGTGAGGACCAGCCCATGTTGCCATGTTGGAGAGAGAATCAAGTATGGCTGAAATCCTCACCATTTTTTCACAATTTTTTCGGACTCGGATCCTCTCCTCACGGAGAGGTCCTCCCATTTCCTTACAAAGAAATCGTAACCGTCCATTTCGAATTGGCGGCCAAGATCTTTTCCTTTGCTGAAATGTAATCTTAACCCAGCAGTTTTTACTTTTTCTTTTACTCCACTTCTTCCCCTCTCAAAATCCCCTGCGTCTTCTTCCCCTTTCTCAATTCTCAGAAAGGGATGATTTCCCTCCCATTTCTCTCTCTCTTCTCTAAAAAAAAGGATGATTTAATTGTGCTGATAGATCAGCACGGACAGAAGGCAAAGAAAGAAAGAAAAAAAAAATAGTGGAAGAAGGTTCAGACCCGCGAGCACTACGCACCCACCAAGAAACATCCGGTCACCGGCGACGATTCCGGCCACCTATGGCCGTGAAACTGGTCCCGTTCTCTTCGTCTCATCACGGGCTTTCTATCAATATAAATTTCTCCTCCTATCATCCACCTTACATGACAAATCGACGAGAGAAAGTTTTAGGCATTTTCGGTGTTTTTGACGAATTCCAGCCAAACCGTCAACTTTCCGGCAAAGTCCTATGGCATAAAGGGCATGTTTGGGACTGCTTCTGAAATGTCTGAAAGCGCTTTTCAAATTTAGTAAAAGCGTTTTTGTATGAGGAAGCACTTGTCAAGTGCTTCTCAAAATCACTTTCAAGTGTTTCTCAAAATTACTTTCAAGTGCTTCTAAAACTCACCAAAAACAAATTTTAAATTTTTTCAAATTTTTTTATATTATAATTATTTTTTTTAATTAATTCAAAAACGCTTTTGGGTTTTCGAAAATCAATCCCAAATAGGCCCAAAGTTTCTCTACTCCTTATGGGCTTTCATTTTCATATAACCTTGCTTGATTTGGCGGAGATTTGGAAATTGATAACTACTGCCACCGCGGCTACTCTGCTGTTCCGCCACGTTCGGTGGCTTGTCCGGCCAATTTCAGCTTTTCTTGTGACTTATTGAAGCTATTAGGATGTGTAGTAACCGATAGGAATCCGGAATTGGTAAAATTGATCTCCCAGCAACAACTTAAAAAAAAACACTGGGGAAGAAGATGAGGATTTTGAGAGTGGAAGAGGAGTAAAAGAAAAAGTGAAAAACGCTGGGTCAAGAATAAATTTCAGCAAAGGAAAAATCAAACAAATCTTGGTCGCAAATTCGAAATGGACGGTCAGGATTTCTTTGTGAGGAAATGGGAGGACCTCTCCGTGAGGAGAGGATCGAGTCCAATTTTTTCACGCACACCACACCCAGGTGGGACTGAGATCCTCTCCTCATATTTCCTCACCAACAAATTTTGACCCTTCATTTCCAATTGGACGGCCAAGATTTGTTTCACTTTTTTTTTCCTAAGTTTTAATCTAAAATCCTAAACCCCATACCCTAAAACCCAAACTCCAAACACCAAACTCCAAACCCCCATACCCTAAACACTAAACCCCAAACCCCATACCCTATACCCTAAACCCTAGGGTTTGAGGTTTGAGGTTTAGGGTTTAGGGTTTGGGGTTTGGGGTTTAGGGTTAGGGTTTTAGGGATGGTCCATTAGTTTTTGAATAACAATAATATTTTGAGAGCTAAAATTTAGCCATGGGCCCAATTTAACATTTATTTACTGGAGATGACCTAAAGATTTTCTTGGTATGATCTTTTCTTTTTTAGAGAGAAAATTGGTGAAAATCAACAAAAGTCCAATAATAAGAGGAAAAATCACTTTTAGTCTCTCAACTTTAACATGCTCGACATTTTCGTTCATGAACTTTGAAAAACATCACTTTCATCCCTCAAATTCAACACCAACTATTACTTTGGTCCCCCGACCTATTTTTTCGATAAAATAAATCATGCAACGCATTACGTATTCACGTGTCTTTTTATCAGGGTTAAATCCGTCCCTTTCCATAATGAAGCCAGATACCAACAAAAATATTATAGAACGTGTGGTAACTGTTGCACGTTTCTTTCCTGGTTTAATTTTGTATTCAAATCTGTTAATGTCATGCATCCTCTTTTTCTACGCAAGGAATCACACTACAGTGCTTTATCGATCATAAGTTTAATTCATCACTAAAAACAAACCCACTAAAATAAACTCTCACCCCTAATTTAATTAAGCACATTTTTTCTGTGTGTTTAATGTTCTTCTTCTTCTTCTTCTTCTTTATCGATCATTTCCCACTGGTGAATGGGTCCCCAGATTCTCATGCCCCCTAACGCAATCCATATTCCATTTCGTTTTCGTCCACAAAAGAACCAGCACGTTGGGATACTTTAGGCCATGAAGACAATAAAAATCAGCCTTTTGCAAGTTTCACTGTCCATATTTAATTTTTGCCCAAAACTTGTCAGCCCCATTTTGAAACGTGCATAAATATCTTCCCAGCTAGAATCATTTGCTTCACCCATTTTGGTTCCTCTGTCTTTTCCTCTACTCCTACTGTGCCTTAAACTTGGGGAACACAACAGACCATTGATCACATTTCACCCATATATTAAAAATGAATAAATACACCATTGCTCATAGAAGATGAACAACTTAGAACACAGCAATGGATCATGATGAAACGTCCCTAGCGATCCAACTTATATATTGTAGCGCAAGGCCTAACATTTCCGATCTGGGAATCTCGATCGAATCTTTATATATATCTCCACAGTTACATACATATTTCCATACCAACCGGCTCAAAAAAAAAATTATATATATATATATATCGATAGGGAATTAATGGAACCCCAGCGACATTATACATTGAAGTGCGATGCATTCTGGGTTGAAGATCTGAGAGTGCTTCATAATTTATCTCCATAATTACATAAAAATATATAGTACAAAAGAAACCTAATTAATTAGTAGGATACAAAGTAGATTGAAAACAAAATAACGTACGTACGTACGTACGTACCCAACTAGCATTAAGGAATTGATTAGGCCGCTCAGTTTTGATCTAATATTCCGACTAGAGCAGCTTTGAGAGCTTCTTCGGTTCTCATATTTTCAGGAACCTTGACGACAATATCTTGAAGCATGAGCTCATTGATGCTTGACAAGCTCGCATGGTGGATTTGGAACTCTAGGTCACGCATCGCAGTCATTAATCTCGCAGATGGGTAGTTTACATTCTCCGACTGAACCCTAATCATGGCGTCCGAGCCCACAATCTTGACCTCAATTTCGAGACCCGACCCGTTAGTGGTAGTAGTATTATTATTATCAGGCCTTACTGTTTGTGTTTGCTCCACGGAGGCGGCGGTGGTGGTGCTCTGGTTGTCCAGGTTGTCCGCCATTTCGACTTTGACTTTCTTTGACTCCCTCTGGAGCTGCGACTCCAGCTCGTCCACTTTGGCCTTCAGGTCGTTGATGTACGAAACGGCGTCGGACAGCAGCGACGCCTTGTCCATTCTCGACACGTTGGGGACCACCGCGCGTAGCGCGTAGAAGCGGTGGTTCAGCTTCTCCCGCCGCTGCCGCTCCGCCTCCACGTGGTTTAGAGGCGTGTCTCGGCCGAGTCCGGGTTTTCGGCCCCGCTTTTTGGGTGCTTTTTTGAACTGGCAGTCCGAATCAGAAAATTCCGGGTTCGGGTTGGGAGCTGCTCCATTCTTCTTCTTGATCACTTGTTTCTTGTCGTCTTTGTGCGAGCTGTTATCCTTCTCTTCTTGCACGCCGGCAATGATGCCGATATCGGCGAAGGAGAAGTTCCGGTTGATGAACTCAATGGGTCTTGTTTCTGGGTCGGGTTGATCCGACCCGAATAAGGACTTGGCTTGCTGGATTAATCCCCAGTTCTCTCGGATCAAAGCGGAGGAACCCATTTCGACAACACCGTTGGAAGTTGGGATGCAGATCAAGGTCTCGATTCCGTGGATTTGGGCTTCTTTGGCTCTCTCGCAGTTGTTGAACTGAAGATCGTGGGCCCCGCTCAGCCACACCAAGGACCCGGTGGCGAAGGCCTTGCCAGGAACGGAGCCGTCGCCGACGGAGAAGGATCGAGTCAACGACATGACGTAGAACCACTCGGCGTCCGAGACTTCGCCGTTTAGGGCCATGAAGTTGTCCATGTCGAGGTCCGGGTTGTTGTCGTTGAGGATGGACTGGATTCCTTTGAGGATTTTTCTTCTGTCGGAGTGCTGCCCTCCGGTGGTGTTGAGGTCGGGTGTGGGGTCTTTCAGGCCCCGGAAATGGCCGTCTCCCCAACCGAGGACGAGGCGGCCATTTTCCACGTCGTTCGAGGCCTGCCAGAAAATGGCGTAACACCACAAGTCTGGCTGGCTTTGGACTAAGAACTGGAGCCTCTGTTGCATGGTCGGTTCTTGGGGCAAAGAGACCAAGGAAGAAGATGAAGATGGAGAGATGATTAGGTCATCCATGGAATTTGAGAGAGTAACGTACAACTAGTGAAGAGAGTGAGTATCTAATTTTGGTGGATAAAAATCACTACATATATACTTTGGGATTGAATGGGGGAGTTGTGGATTCCCTTTTGCTAAGCAAACCAGGAATATGCATGGGAGTTTTGGATTGTGGGGTTAAAGTTTGGTGGTTCTCTTTAATTGAATTTGGGGTAGAAGAAGAAAGAGGGGTTATTACTTATTAGTAGGCTAATTGGGTAGTCACTATTGGGCACCACTAGCACGTGAAATGAAAGCGAGAGGCTCAGTGGTAGGCCCGAGTATAACAGCACACCCCTATGGGTTCACTCTTTTTTTTTTTTTTTGTAACCTATGTGGGGTTCACTCTTTAAACGTACATGAATTAGGCAAATTCTGGATTGCACCAGAATTTTATTCCACCTGATGACGTGGTAAAATCTGGTCCGTTTATTTTATATTAGGTATTTTTTAATTTGCAAATTGATCGTGTGAATTGACATTTCTGCCCTTAACTTTTTTTTTTGTCTCTCCCTTTCTTCCTCTCTCTCTCGTGCGCGACTCTCCTCTCTCTCCTCACTGTCACCGGCGCAGCCACCACGACCGGCCACCCCAGCAAGTCACCGCCCCCACCAAAGATAACGGCGTGTTCTGGCGACCCTCCCCACCCGGTTTCAGACCAAACCTTGAGGGAAAATAGCCGCACGCATGGCCGAAAACGACTTGAACTTCAAGTTTTTTGTCCGGCCATCTCCGGTCACCTACAACCTTCAAAACCTACTGTGCTTTGAAGCGCTCAATCCCAGAAACCTCGTGGTGTCTTCAGATTTCAATTTCAACCACCGTAGGAGGCGGATCGAAGTCTGGAAGTTTTAGATTTCACAAACTTCCAATGTCGATATCTCACTATCTAATTCGAATCTCACATTGAGATAGTCACTAAACTTGTTGAGTTTGTTGTAATGAACACGATGACATAAATTTTGAAGCAATCAGAGAAAGTTGAAGGCGGGGCCGACGGTGGTGGTCGGCAACAGTGAGGAGAGAGCAGGAGAGACCAAACAAAAAAAGGTCAAAAGGGAATTTTAACCTCCGGTGCAAAGCAGCCGCTCCCCATGAATTACTAATGAAGTAATTAATTGGCAGTACTAGAAAACAAATGAATTTTTTTTTGTATATTAAAACAAAATTCTTTTTTTTTCTTCATTTTATCTTAGGAAATTGAAGATTTGAAGACGTTATTGAGAAACAATAGCATTAAACTAACTAGGTCTCAATAATAAATTTTACTTTCATAAGGTTAAAAGAGTCTAATGTACTTTGGTCCTTCAACATTTTCTATAAAAAAAATTAATCAAATAATTTTTTTAGGGTTAAAACATGCGAAAGATACAATCAACTCGGTCGGAGTAGTATATACACCGATGGTTACTTAATTACACGTACATCTCCTGTTGTGACTCGATTTCTTTTGCGAACTCAGTGGCATGTCCATATCCTCGCTATAAAGCTAAGAGGAAACAATTGAAGCTGGCTACCATTTCTAACATTCCTCAACAAATTTTACGTCAAGTTAAAAAGGAAAAATTAATGAAAGAACAATGTAACTAACATTCCACCACGAAATTTTGGGGTACGTGGTAATTGACATTTTTCCCTATTATTTTTCATGCATGTTCTTATGCCTTTGTAATGCACAATATTAACTTTAAAGGAAAAAGCCAATATATATATGACTCATGACATGGCACGATGTTATATCAGAACTTTTGGGGTCTCTTCGAGAGGGTGTCCGTACAATTATTTCTCACTTTTTTTATGCTGCGCCAAAAATATATTGGCCCTATATATGGACATATAAGTGCGCTACTTAATTCAGTGGTGCATGTCAAAACTTGAAACTACATCAATATGTATGAGAGAATATATATGTGGACAACATCAGTATCTATCATAAATCCCACACCCTAAATCTATCTCATCCATTCACTACTGGTCCTTAATTAGTTAACTCAACCTAAAGTTAGGAGGGCATATCGATCTGGATAACACACACATATATGCATATGAATGGAAAAAATCCAGTTTCATTTTAATCTTGTTGGTCAAGAACCCTGCATGTGAATTCATTTTCTATACCCAAAGGCCGCGTTTGGCCAGACAAGAGATGAAGCAAGATGGTTTTGAATGCTGGGTTTATACGGAAAATTCTGCCATACACCGAGCATGAAGTGTTCAGGCACGTCAGCAGTGTTGTTGACTGTTGGATGTGAATTATCTCCATCTTACCCTTACTGGCTGACCTGCTAGCCCCTTCCTCTTGGGTGACTTTCCTCCAAACATGGCTCCCCCGAATACCGAAGATGCACCCGGGTTTATACTGTTTGTTTCTTTTTAGCTTGGTGCATATATATACTATACGTTTAGGATTCTGCCTATTTGTTTCTCTTGTTCTAGGATTAATCTTTAATTTTAACATGAGTTTTTACTTCATGCTTAGGCTTTGCCCTCTTCTGGTTAATATATATACTCATTTAATTACCCAGAAAGAAATTAAGAAATGAAAACGAACACCATTATTTTGAGTTAGTAGAGCAAAAGTGATCGATCTTCTGCTTTATCTCTTAGACGGAGCTCAATCCAGATTTGTATATATCAGCAAACCTGCAATATATATAACTGATTCAGCAGCAACTCTACCAATCTCTCTTCTATAAATTATTACAATCACTACTGTATATGAGAAGTTCTACAATACTGAGATGAATGTCATATCTCCACTTACAGATATAACAACAAAATGTGTTGTCATTATGGTAACGAGAGTATTTTTTTGTGTATTATTTGTTCTATTAGATGTAATTACTCAATCTACGACTTTGTTACAAGTTTATGAACAATTTGTTGTCAAAGTTGTAATTTTGATTCAAGTATATGTAAATAGTGTAAAACGAATGTGGTAACTTTGTTGTCATTGTATATAGTAATTTTGGTTCAATTACATGTAATTTTTTGTTCAAAAAAATTGTAAATGGAAATATGACATACATCACCGTACCACAGTCTACCCCTACTATATATTACGTGAATGTTAGCATGCATTCTAACTAAGTTTACAGTCTGTAGTATTCTAAAACTTATAAAAATTTATTTGAACTTGAAGGTTAGAAATTTTATGGCTACATTGAACTGCGATCGATCCAAGTTTATTTGTCCCACATATATGTTTAGATTATGACACTCATATAATATGGATACGTGGGCAATTCTTTAGCGATCAGACAACTCTATGATCCTGCCAACCCAACTACCATAGTACCATCCATTCATATATATATATATATATATATATATATATATATATATATATGAGCTGCAGATTTTTAATTAGTTGCATGTGAGAAATTAAAGCTTTGATATTGTCATGTGAGAAATTAAAGCTTTGACGAAGTGGTGTTAGCTCAGTGGTTAGAGCACCCACTACCTAAGATCAAGGTCATAGGTTCGAGTCACCATGGGGGTATGACTGAAATCCTTTGATCCTCTTAAAAAGAAGAAAAAAAAGAAGAAGAAGGAATTTTACTTATTTTAGATATATTCTTGAGAATAAAATGCCAAATTTAGTTGTGACATTTCTCACATGTTTTGTGATTGGTATGCTCGAGTACCAGGAGACCAATCATCATGATGAAATGGTCTGTATCTTTCAAGTGCAGTACATGTGCCGTAGGGAATTAATATTGTATGAGAACCCAATTATTATTATTAAAATTATTAGAAAATGACAATTTTAAATTGAGAAAATAACCAAGAGCTGCATTACAGTCGCTAAAAACAACATCCAATTTGGATGAACTCGTCCAATTTCACATTTTGTTTTGATAATCGGAACCGTTCATCTTTTCAGTTTTTATTTAAAGATCACCTCTACAAAAAAAACAACTAAATTATATATCATTTACTCATCCAACTCTATCAAAAAACTTAACGGTTTTGATAGAAGTCAACATTCTTATAACCAACCGTTAATTTGTTTGATGCAATTGTATGAATTAATAAGTGATCTACGTTTTTATTGATCTTTAAAGGGTATGTGATTTCAAAGATAAAGGGTTTAGCTCATGAAACTAAGATGTGTAATGGAGAAAAATGAAAAAGTTTACACGAGCACATCCAAAATCCTTTTTATTTGCATATTTCTTCATTTTGTTTTGATAAAACAACTCAAACCTAGTAAAACGCTTCTAAAATTCATCGACAATTTGCCACATTTTGATATAAAGTTTCCTTGTTTGCCATTCAGCCAGGCAAAATTAAAGCAAGCTACAACGTTGCATGATACATTAGTGAAAAAACTGAGCAAGAAAACTCAAACTTTAGAATATTTTGTTCCGCTCCTCAATCAAATTGAGCTTTTCTTAGCTCAACAGTTTTAAATGATCAGATAGATCGATGATACGTGGAAATTATGTATGAAATTATAGCCGTCATGCTTCTTAAAGGTTTTTGTCCCTCACCCCCCCCCCCCCCCGGCCCTCTATTTTGTATTTTAATTTTATTATTAATAAAAACTTAAATAAAAAAATGAGCGTTGGATTTCTAGAGTGTGGAAGTCTGAACGAATTTTATTTTTTTGGGATTGAGGGTGGCCAGAACTTGTATTAACTATTAACTAGCATCAATAATTGTCCGTCCTGTCATGAGATCTTTTGGGCTAAATCTTAAAGATATTAAATTTGGACCTGCACATCACGATAACATCATGCAATTAATTTTTATTACTCCATTTCACTTTTAAATTTGCTGTGACATAACTACATAAGTATTGGAGATATATCCTTCTATGTGAACGTACTTATTCTAACATAGGTGCTGCATTAACTAATAATTTGTAGGCATCATGTCATTCTTTGTATTCTACATTTTCATTAATCAAGACTTGAGACTTTGAGAGCAGTCACACCAGTCATTTATTTTTCTAAAAAAAAAACTTATTCTATCAGAAGTGTTGCAATTAATTAATAATTAAATTTTACGGCACGAGAAAAGAATGCCCCAAAACTTCAAAAATATAGCACTAAAATTAGAATTTGAAGCTTACATTAACAAATATATTGGTATTATAATATGCTCAATGCTAGCTAAACCTATGTTCATGAATATAAAATTAAACAAGTGTTTGAGACTTTGAGATAAACAACATGCATGCATGGAAGAAAATTGTCGTCGGATTTCAGATTCATTCTATTATCATGTTGACTTTTGGTAATTATCTTCTTCAATCACACCCATGATTTTTTGTATATATTAAACAAATCAGCATCCAGTGAAAAACGTGCGCATGGTAAACGTTTATTCTCTTCTTATGAAGTAGCTAGAATTGAAATGATAATAAAGTTAATCAGCAGCGTTCACCGGTCACCAAATAATCAAGAAATTTGAGGTCACTCATTATTAAATTTAATATCAATAGGTAAGATTAAAACACCTAAAATATGATGAATTCTAGGAATTTATGAACGATGAGAAGTTCTCTCTCCAACGAAATCCTAGTCCCCGTGAGATACCTCAATAGCGCCTTTGTGCGCATCAATTCTATCAGCACCTTCGTGTGCTATCCTCTTAGTCTCTGGTTTCTTTCTATACTTTTTATTGTGCAAATCCTAATTTTGGCAGCGATCGCTGGTGCAACTTCCTATGGTGAGGACGGTCTTGGTCTCTCTCACTCAAAACGACGGCTCTCTCTATCATGCTCTTTTCAGGTCTTTGGTGGTTATGCTCCTGCATGACGTCTCTTGAGCTCTAAGAGATGGTTGACACCTCGATTAGATCTGGTTTCCTTTGGAATTCAGATCTGCTTTGTTGCGTCGCTGCATTAGGTGTCAATTAAATCCAAGGATTCAAGGTCTGGGATCCGGGTGAGTTTTGGGTGCTTGGTTTTGGCGGCTCGACAACCTTGGTGTTTCAAATCGGCGACCCTATTACTGGTGGAGTGTTGCTAAAGCGTAACCCAAGTCAGATTTGGTTCTTTGATTTGTGTCCATTTAATTTCTTATTTAAGAATAAACATGATCAGTTGTGCAAGTTTCGACTGTGGTTTTACTTTCTTTTTTCATGGGTTCTCCTTGAGCTAGATTGGATTTATTGGTCTCAATGGCAATACTTGCCGGAATTTTTTTGTTTAGAGCTGGCGATTGCTGACAACAGTGATACATTGTGTATGTATTGTTCTAGGTTTTGAATCATCAATTAGAGTTCTAGGTTTACACAGTGATACACGTATTTTACGTACACAAAATGTCTTTAACTACCTGAATTAGGTTTCTCTAAAAGCTTATTAATATTATTAATGTTTATTTGTGTGTTTTGTAGGTTAAATAAGTGGAAATAGAAAAACGATGCATTTCGGAACTTTTGGAGTATTTCCAACAAAAAGACAAAAAGTCAACCGTGATTTTTGGGAACGAAAATCATACAATTCAAGTATCGGAAATAATGAACACTAAGACTCCAAATTTTTTTAAGATTCCATAAAATAAGCCAAGTTGAAACGTCAACTTTCGATTCCATCGAACCACCGCACAAGGCGGCGTAGTCATCGGACACCACCCGCGGTGGTTAATTATCGGCCGTCCATTTATTTTATATTATCGTTTAAAGTTTTTAGAGATATTTTTGTAATAAATAAGTATATTAAAATAAGAATGATTAATTAAGGGGATCAATCATCTCTTCTTCCCTCCTCCAGCTGCCGATCTCTCTCCCTTCTTCCAAAAGGACCAAAACCATTGTTTAATTAAACAGTGGTACGGTCATCCCAATATTAATCAATGGTCATCCCAATCTCTTCTTCTTTCCACCCACAGCACACGTTCACTTCACTTCTTTCTCTCCTTTGTTTCTACCGGCCATGTTCTTCCCCATTGATTGATTAAATGATCAATCATCTTATCTCCCTTTTTCTTGTTTTATCCCTCCTCCATTCTCCTCCGTTCTTTCTCTTCCTCTTCTCCATTTCTTTTTCTTTCTTTACTCTATTGAACCTCCCCATTTCCCCCTAGCTATAAATACCTTCCTCCTCTCTTCATAAAAACCACACCAGAAGGGGGGAACACCCTCCTTCTCTCACTTCTCTTCCTTTTAGTTTAATTAAGTATTGGTTTATAATTTTTAGTTGTTGTAGTTGTAAATTTATGTTTGTAATAATTAGGGAGTTGTTCTAAGCCTAGCCGAACTTGTAATGAAGTGTTGTGAGTAATAATATATGCAAATTTCTTTAACACGACACGCCTACATGCTAGTTAATCATTTAAAATACATATACTTAGACTTACCATTTTAAGTATGTGTATTTACCATGATATGATATAATATTTAGAGATTGGTAACCTCTAAATATTAAAGCATATTATGTATTCATATAAGATTGTGAGTTAAAATCGCCTAGAACTAGGATTGGTTTGCTTACATGATTACCTCGACTCAAAACCCTATGCATCTAGAATAGAAATTGGATGTCCGAACAAAGAACTAATGTTTATTCTAGATAGTTAATTCTAGACTTAACTTGTTAGAATTGATACCATAAAAAGAGTTTGCTCATTGTAGTCTTACCCGGATGCAATGAGGGTAAATGGTTAATTGAAATAAACATAATTTGTATTTTATAACATCATTTCCTACAAGGGAGGCAAATGTTGAACACCTCACAATCTATCTTTACTTTTTGTCATTTACATTTATGCACACAAAAAACATACAAATAACTTGATCGAAAACCAATTGTACATACTGTTCATAGCTGTAAATAGAGTTGTTGTAGTAAATAATTTGTTTCGTGATATAGATTAGCAATTAAACACAATTCTTTGCGAGAATGACTCTTGCTTACCACTACACTACCATCGACACATTCATAGGATGCAAGAAAAAAAATAATATATTTTGATACGCATTTTATGCGTTATCACTCATCGATTAGGCCATTTGTGTAATATGTATCGCTCCTTCTTAGAATGCTCATACTAAGAATTGTAATCATCTATTGATTAATAAAGTTTCTGCTTTTCTAAAAAAACACCAGAATAAGTACGTTTAATCTCAGCCATTGGTATTAAATTTAAGGATGAGTGACCATAAATTTTTCGGTCACCAAGTGATCGAACTAGACCAATAAGTACTAAATAGTTTTGAATTTAGTTAATTAACTTTTGGAGAAACCTGCACATAATTAACGATTATAATCATTAAATTACATGATATGGAAGATGGAGACTCTCTAAATCGAGCCTATACATATTAATTGTTGGAACTAGTTATGTTGTTAGATTAATTTTACTATGCAAATTCACAGTCTTATTTATGACTAGACTAATCAAATATATACAAATTATTTTCTTGAGTTTGCTTTATAATTTGATTTCATGATCTGAATTATTTGCTTTATAACTTAAAACTCTATTCGAAGACTAATCAATTAAAAAAATTAGTCTAATAGTACATATGACAAACCATTGAAATGATAATAATATAATAATTAAATATATTGTTAATCAACTTCTACTTCAACCCGATATTTTGAACAAACAGTTTTAAAAATAAAATTCAAAAAATAAACGATTCAGATCATAAAACAATATACGAAGAGTACGTGAACTCCATAGATCGATCGAGTGGCCGGTCAATTTGTGCAGTGTTAATGTAGTGGTTGCGTGTCTGCATGCAATTTCTCTCTGCAAAGTGCAAACATGTTCTTTCTGTTTCTCGATCAAGAGCTTTCCTTCATTTTTGATAAGATTTCTCTGAAGCTTATAGAAGATGCATTGTACGCACGTGTTCTAAGGCTCATTACATGTTATATCAAGTTGCAACTTGCTGGGTGGAGCCGTATTAGTTTGTTCTTTTCAGTTCATGCATTATCATAATTTGCAAACTCTCACATGTTTTTTTTTCGGTCTGAAACAAACTCTCACATGTTAAAACTGTACATCCATGCAAGAAAATACGAGAGACAAGTTTACATTAATTTCCAGGATGTCCTTTCCAGTAATAAGGATCGATGATGACGAATTAGGCCTTGCAATACATCCATGATATTGATAGGAACTTCGATAAGACGTGCCTAGCTTGTGATAATGTACGCGTGCATGTTTAGTTCATGCATGGTTAACGATATCTTAATTAATCTTTCAAAATGCTATGATTTTCTACTCCATGGTGTATGTATGTGCATATACAAAGCAAGATTTAATAGGACATCATCTTTCGACGCCTTATACCGGCTTGTAAGCTAATTATCAGAATCATCAATTAATCTTTTTGGTTCTCCGGCCCTTCAAGGATTATTTCAACAATTAAATAACTAATTATTTAAATTTGAGACTACTTAGCCATTTGATTAATATAATCATCATTTCAATTAATGTTATCCAACAGATTACGTACGTTGATCTATAAACTTTGTAACGAATATGAAGCGATATCTGATTTTGCTAATTTTTTGCAAGAATAATCCTTAAATGAAACCTAAAAAATGTACGGTTTTGATGATTGAATTATATTTGCAAGTGGGTCGGAATGAGGACATCCTTACTTTTCTCAAGAAGAGGATGTCATCTCTGAAAGTGGATAAGTGCATATGCAACAGTTTTCATATAAGTTATTTTTTAGTTAGTTTAGGGAAAAAAAAAGAGTTGTTTTTATCCAATAGTTTCCGTAGACTCTTCTCTATTTAAAAAAAAAAAGTGAAGAAAGAGAGATTTGAGTTTCCTATATTTACAATAAACTCTAAAAATATAGGAAATCAACCATTTAATTTTGACGCTCTATATAGAATATATATTATGTGACAAGCTGACAATATTTTCAAATTCAAAAAGAAATATTAGTGGTTATTATAGGGAATATTAACTATGGGGAAGTTGTTGAAGTTAGGGCTTTATAGAAAATAAAATTAATAAAAATTCTCTCTGACCTAGCTCTGCTAGGGTTTCGTAGTTTGGCCGCCGGCCTTCCTATACATTTGTCATCTTCTTCGATGACTACCTTGAGTTTCAACTCCTTGCTTTTTGCTTTTTTGCTTTCCCCCTACTTTGGTTGTGGCCCTTGTGTTCAGGTCGTGTGGGTTTACTCTTTCCTCTATTCCTGTTGATGGTGGAGGCGATGGCCTTGTTCGTTTCTCTGGATCTGCTTTGGATAGTGACGGTGAGTCAACCCTCTGGAGTGGTTCCTCCCTTGGTGTTTTTGCTCCTCTAGCTTGTTGGTTCTGTCGATGTCAGCTTTGGCGATTGCGGCAGTCATGGTGGTTGTGATGATGGTGACGGCTGCAGCATGTGGAAGATTGACAGGGAAGGCGGCGTTGCAGTGGTTGAAGGCGACGGTGTTGTATATGTTGGTTTACAATTGGGTTTTCGACGTCGGCAACGGTGGCGGGTCTTTCGCTGCAAGTGTAACCGCTAGGGTTTCCATTAACTGGGCTTGGGCTTTAGTTCCCAACTTGGGTCTTGGTTTAAGTCTTTTGTATTGGGCTTGGGCTATGTTGTATTATTTTTTCTATTGTTATCTATCTGTTTTGATGGATGGAGTAAGGTTATGGTATGTTGACATTTCTCATACATCATGAAGAGAGAAAGTCTTTGTTAAGATAAATAATGTCCTCATTAGAGTAAATTAGGTTCTCGTTTGAGTAACTAAGTCCTAAAAGTGGTAATTATACTATTTTACGACTTGACGACACATATTACAACTTCGACAACTCATGTGGTAACTATGAAAAAACCCTCGTTAAGGTAAATAAAGTTATCATTTGAGTAATTAAGTCATAAAAGTTGTAATTGTACGTATGAGATACGTTAACATACACTAGAATTTTCCTGATGGATGAAGGGGTTACGACCTCTATTTTTCTTTTTGTTTGAGGGGATGTCGCAAAAGATACCGAGACTTCGAAAGACATTTGATTTAATTTTCTGGGCTTGTAGGTATTCATTTGTAATTTGGGCTTAGATCCGAAAAGATGGGTGTACTCAGAGTGTGTTCTTGCGGTGTACTGTAAGTGATGGCTCTCATGGTCGGCCCATCAAGGGCGAGTCATTATTGTACTGCTTGTTGAACTTGTTAACAATGAACATCCTTTTGATAAAAAAAAAAAAAATTAATAGAGATTTCAATTTTTGATTTCTCAAAATAAGAATTTTTTAAAGAAATTGTTAGAGATGATTTAATCTTAGGGAGAATGGTCACTTTAGTCATTGAACTTTGCCAGATTTGACACTTTGGTCATTGAACTTTCAAAAATATCACTTTAGTCACTGAACTATTACACCGTCTATCACTTTAGTACTTCCGTTAGTTTTTTCCGTTAAAAACACCTCTCTCCTTTAAATTCAGGGATATTTTCGTCAACCCCAAGCCCAATTTTTTTTATGATAAAATAAATAAATTATTTATAAATACCTTATAGCAACGAACAATTCGTCGTTACATGTGTTTCAAAATAAATATTATATTCTTTTTTAAATTCAAACAAAACAAAAAAGGTTTGGCAACATATTGTTTATCAAATCCGGGTTTTTACTTAGTTTGATGAATTTTGTCAAATTAAGGAATTTTTTCTTATTATATCACATGATTTTCGTTGAAAAATGGTATATTTGAAATTGTAAAAATTGGTTTGCATGGATTTCTAAAATTATTTTATAAAGTTAATAAAATCAAAGAAAAGACCTTACGATGACATGAAGAGTCTCTTTTTTTATTTAGTCAAAATAAAGTATAAAATAAAAAATTATTCAAAGAAATGATTTTTTGGTCTTACATCCCTAAAATACCCCTGAATTTAACGGAGAGAGGTGGTTTTAACGGAAAAAACTAACGGAGGTACTAAAGTGATAGACGGTGTAATAGTTCAGTGACTAAAGTGATATTTTTGAAAGTTCAATGACCAAAGTGTCAAATCTGGCAAAGTTCAGTGACTAAAGTGACTATTCTCTCTTAATCTTATATTATAGGGAGAATGATCACTTTAGTCATTGAACTTTGCCAGATTTGACACTTTGGTCATTGAACTTTCAAAAATATCACTTTAGTCACTGAACTATTACACCGTCTATCACTTTAGTACTTCCGTTAGTTTTTTCCGTTAAAAACACCTCTCTCCTTTAAATTCAGGGATATTTTCGTCAACCCCAAGCCCAATTTTTTTTATAATAAAATAAATAAATTATTTATAAATACCTTATATTCTTTTTTAAATTCAAACAAAACAAAAAAGGTTTGGCAACATATTGTTTATCAAATCCGGGTTTTTACTTAGTTTGATGAATTTTGTCAAATTAAGGAATTTTTTCTTATTATATCACATGATTTTTGTTGAAAAATGGTATATTTGAAATTGTAAAAATTGGTTTGCATGGATTTCTAAAATTATTTTATAAAGTTAATAAAATCAAAGAAAAGATCTTACGATGACATGAAGAGTCTCTTTTTTATTTAGTCAAAATAAAGTATAAAATAAAAAATTATTCAAAGAAATGATTTTTTGGTCTTACATCCCTAAAATACCCCTGAATTTAACGGAGAGAGGTGGTTTTAACGGAAAAAACTAACGGAGGTACTAAAGTGATAGACGGTGTAATAGTTCAGTGACTAAAGTGATATTTTTGAAAGTTCAATGACCAAAGTGTCAAATCTGGCAAAGTTCAGTGACTAAAGTGACTATTCTCTCTATATTATATAGACGTAGAGTTTTGGAGTACGTAGAACACGTAGAGCCAAAATCTAGCGATATGCTTTGTTTGTCATGTCTAAATCCAAATGGACCACTGCAAGGGCATTGATTAATTTATGATGAATTGATGAACGATGATCGATCTCCCATATAATGATAATTGGACAATTTTTTATCTTCCTTTTTTAAGCAAAAACTACACTACGTACTTCTCCTTAAATTGATGCAGCATTGCACCTTTCATCATTATCATTTCATGAAAACGATAACTACCATCTGCTACTATATGTCCTTTAATAAAATTTGTCCTTTAATACCATAACTACTATATGTCTACATGCAATGTCTACCTACCTAACCAAGGAGGAGGGAGGCAGGGACGATAGTACAGATATATTTTCCTTTGTAATTCTTAAACAAAATGTTTTAACTGGACCATCAAAATCTAGTTTAACAATATTACCATCTGCTGGATATATTCCACCCAATCATCTGTTTATGCTTTTTTCTAAAGCCTCGTTTGGTTCGCGAAATTGGAGACTTGGAAAATGAAACTTAATATTTTCAAGCAATTCTATAAGCTTCCCAGAAGGCCAGAACTTATTTCAAGAAATTCTATTAGCTTCCCGGAATCTGTTTGCTCATGGAGAGAATATTATTATTATTTTTTTAGTGGTATGTATCCCATATGGATCCCGACGCCCAACATTGACGACATCACGTTTACGCGCTTTAGTGGTCACGAAAATAGTACCATCAAGTTTTGAACCCTAGACCTCTGGCATTACCATCAGATTTGACATCCGCCCGCTAGACCAAATCTTGTGGTGGGAGAGAATACTATTATGGATGACGGCTAGAGTTTTTCTCTCACAATTAATATTATAGCACGCACTGTTCTCTCCACTTCTATTTTTCTCCTTATTGATGAAAACACTGTTTACCAAAAAAAATAAAGAATCAATGAAAATAAATAAATGCTTTTCTCGATAAAAAAAATAAACACTGGTACCAAAAAATAAATGCTTCTCTCGATCATTGCAATTATTGACGATCAAATCGATCATCGAAATAGGGATGCATGCATGTATAAAAACAAAAAATTAATCATCATTTATTCATTTTCATGATCAATAGCTCTGGAGTGATCTAGGTGCAATAATATGAAGTACGTAGGACCTGTGTTATTTATTCATAAAACCTGCCATACATTCATTATACTTCGTCGCAACCGAAAAGGTCAAAAGGGGAAAATGAAATTAATTGTATCTGGGATTGGGAAAGGAAACTAATTCATTTCCTGTATTTGAGATGAAAAAGTAAACGAGACGCTTTCATGAATGAATGGAAAATGAATCCAGATCCTCTCCTTGCCTCCCATCCCTCCTTGGCTGTCCTTGGCTTTCCATATCATCCGTCGATTACATATCCAAAGGTCACAAATCAACCACCTCAGCATTTGATAATTTAATATTAAAAAATTGGTCTATCCGAGGCAAACACCTTCGTTTGCTCTATTAGAGCAAACGAATGTGTTTGCCTCGGATAGACCAATAGAGCAAACGAAGGTGTTTGCCTCGGATAGACCAATTTTTTTATATTGGTTTAAAATTAATATTTCTGAGACAAATTTCCTTTGAAAAAATTGGTTTAAAATTAATATTTCCTATCACTTTGCTGCATTTATTACACTAATTTAGCATTAATTACATTACTTTTATGATTAAAATAATCATTTATAAAATTATAAATATTAATTTTGTTTTATATATTATTATTTATTTATTTATTTCTTTAGTGTTGTCAAACACTTGAAAAGAAAACTAATGAGAATTTCAGTTTTTCATACCTATAAAAAGAATAAGGAATTAATTTATTTTCTTTTTTTTTCCATGAACCAAACGAGGGCAGTTTAGATACCACAGCTCATCCTTGCCGGCCGATTTGGCAGGTTATGCGACTATGCGAACTCTCCCCGGACTACCCGATTCGGAAAAGGAAGATTGTGAATGCTTTGGATGGTTAGAATTATATAATTAGATATTAGGATGATTAAGACCTCTAATTAATTAAGTTAACACACACGATTTGTTTACCATAATCATGGTTTATACTTTCAAATATTAAAATCAAATGATCATGTACGGTGTCAGTGATAACCTATAAAAATATATTTAAGGTGACAAACACTTGTACGGTGTCAGTGATAACCTTAGTTAACAATCAAAATCCAATTATAATATTGAGCAGGGCCGGCCCGGAGAAATTGGGGGTTCAAGCCGAGTAAAAACTCAAGGCCTCGGAAAAAAAAACCAATATTTCAAACAAAAATTTAATCTGTGAGCCAACATATTCCTTATTAAGATCACAAACCTTGCTATGCTTGCTAGAAAGCAGAGAACAGAGTTGGTGAACCTGTTGCTTGAGAGATTGAGTTTCTTGTTTTGTGTTTTGGCATATTAAAAGAGGGAAGAAGACTTTACTACACAAACTTTTTTTGAACCGGGTAAATATGTAAAAAATATTGGGGCCAATTGGGTTGAATTTTGAGGCCAGTAGAGTTGGGGAGCCATAGGCGCAGGCCTTGCCCTCCTTGCCCAAGGGCCGGCTCTGATATTGAGGAAAGCAAATTTGCCAAATTAGTCATTACATACGTCATTTCCTATAATCCCTTGTGTGAGAGCCTACGGGAAGCTGTTAATCCGCCACAGGAAGTCGACACATTTTTTTTAGAATCTATATTTCTATATTAATTAAGCAAACTCCCAACAAGAATGGTTAAATTTTTGAACTACCAATAATGTCCTTTGTTAAAATAAAAAATAAATAATTTAAGAAGGACCAAAATGTAAAATTGTTAAAAAACTAAAACAGTTAGTTATGATGAAATAAAAAATAAAAAGAGAAAAAGGGAAAAATACGTATGGTAACTACTTTGTCAATTGTCAGGTTTTTTTTTTTTTCAAAAGTCAATTGACATGTGCAGAGCACATGATGAGAGGCTAGTAATAATAATTTTAATACATAGAGATGTTCACCTGGACACCTGGTCATCAAATGACTATGAATTTTACTGTCACCTACTATTGAATTTAAATTCAATATTAGATGACCATAAAATTCTTCGTCACTTGGTAACCAAGTGAACGTTACTCGTTTAATATATACATACGGTTTGGTTCAGTATTATTCGATTTCTATAAGAACAAAGCGTGATATGGGTAGGAGCTTTTTATTGGTTAATCAGTGTCAAATGCCACCCCTTAGATTCCCTCACTCGTAGTTATATTCTCACTAAATTGTGAACATACAAATGATAGTGTAATTACGTTAGTATTCATAAATCACCATGGTGTACACTATTCATGAGAACCAAACAAAAAATCAATCAATATTAAGCCAAAAAGGAAAAAAAAAGACAATCAAATTTTCTTAAAAGATTCAGAGAAAATAATAGATTATTTGTATTTTTCAGTGCAGGTTTCTGATTTTTTTTTTGAACGAATTTGCAGGTTTCTGATTAACACCTCCTCATGATTGGAAAGTTTAAGAAAGAAATATAGGCCCTTGATGCAATGTTTATAAATTTCTCTATCGGTTTCGAATTGGGCTCCTACTTCTTGAACAAGGTTGATTGTTAGGCTTCGGCCCATTGGCATAATAAAAAAAAAATTGGCATCACAATCTGCAAGAGCACCATTCTTTCACTTCAAAATCTCCAACGTTGTTATTAAACCACACAGAGTTGTGAATTGAATCTTGCAAGGCTGCCCTTCAAAGAGTCCACTATCCGTTTCACTAGACCCCTCTAGTTAGTTCCTTCCAAACATTTTATCTGACTAGAGAACCATCCATCTATACTAACAAAATGTTTACACAAACCACAAACAACATATGAACAGATACAATACTTGCCAGCTTCCAATTTCTAAGCCCAAGCTTCTCCACCTCCTCCCCTAGTATTTACAATCCCAACATTTGTAGTCTTCTTAGCCGGCTTACTCAACTGAAACACCGGGTGGCTGCACAGCTTCCGCACTCCTTTCCTCAAACTTAACCAGTCTCCTGCTTCATATCCACCAGCTCTACATCCATTTTCCGAACACTCGAGTTCATGCTTGCTAGATGTGCTACTATTGGAATTTGATTCAACTTCATCTTCCTCGTCACTCATTACAGGAGAGCACCAAAGTTTCTCGTTAATGCAGGCTTCAGGGCTGTCCATAGTGGTAGTCATCAATGAGTCATCCTGAACATGTCCCATAATGGAATGAGGAAGATCATTGTTGTGGTTGGGAGATTTTGAGCATGATGAGTTCAGCCTAGCCTCAGCAGCAGCTGATTCCTCTCTCTCGCGCAGGATCTTTAAGATTAGTGTCTTCAGGAAATTCATAACTTGCACTGCATGTAGCAGTGCAGTTAAAGGATCTGCCATCTGCATCAATAACTCTAGTTTAGAGCTTAATATGAACAAAGAGTACTTGTCTTGTGATAATCACATTTAAAACTACCACCTGTGCTAAAACTGTATTACAATGAATTCTGGCCGGTAAACTAACTTGTATAGCAATGGAACAAAAGGAAAAACTATTTTTGAAGATGTGGAACCTCATTTTATCCTGTAATGGGTGGGACGGTGGTCCAAGTAAACCCACAAATTCCCAGGCCTACACTTGACCTAGGCATCAGGTTAGTGCAATGGTATTATCGTGTTGTCACGAGTCATGACTACAACCAACTTGACCCACCTCGGAGGCCACATCATTCGTTGTACTTATCTTAGAAATTTAGATTAGTAGATATGGCCAGCAACAGATCTATTTTTAAGCTACAAACAACCATCAGATTTGACTGTTACTCAGAGCGCGTGGATGAAGTTTTCAAGCAGATAGGGGCAAAATGCATCTCGCAACCAGTGACATAAGTAAAACAGCTATAAAAGATCATGTCTAAACCAAAAGTAACAAACCTCGGTCATGTTCGGTGCAAAAACCATAGCAATGTTCCGTGCATTCATCTTATTGTGTTGTTCATTCTGCGCAACATCTGCCATCAAATTGAGGGCCCAATCAAGAAGCGAAGCTTCTGTTGCAGGAAGTGACTTTACAAGTCCTGTGCAGTCATCTTCCGTGTTGCAGCGCATCACCTGTTCTGGTGTGAGTGAATCAAGCACCCGTGTAGGCAGCTCCCTAAACCATGCCTGCAGGTTTAAGAAGGGAAGATGGGAAAGCACCAATTAGTAAAATGACAGAAAAGAAAAATACCAAAAACAAAACAAAAATTGAAAGGAGAACAAACAAAAAAAGCGGAAGATGAGTTTAGAACTTTAGATACAATAATTGATGGGTTTAATTCAAATACATTTATGGATGATCTTGACATTTCATGATTTGGAAAGCTTGAGGAGACAACTGAAGTCCACACCATTTAACACAACTAAAACACCCTGAAGAAGAAGAAGCCACTGGCTACATGCTTAAAAAGGTAAACAAAAACATATTTGAGGGGTTTCTCTTATCAATGCCAGATGTTTTTACCTTTATTAAACCTGCTAAACAATGAACGTCAATTCCATGCGGCACTACACCACCATTCAATTGGTTCCGAACACGCTCTTCTTGGCTATTTTCAGCATTTATTCTGAATATTCCTTCTGCCTTTAAGCGTGACAATAATGAAAGAAAACCCCATATTTCGTTAGGAGGGCCAAGAAGCATACAAGTAAAACGTAGGGTAGTAAATCAAAATAAAATAACTTACTTTAAGCCCTCCTCCTGAATACAATCGCTTTTGCATCATAAGAAGTATTGTTGGCACACTGTTTCCTTTATCATCATAAGAACACTGCATTGACTTCGCAGAGACCCCAAACACACTTGCACTAGATGAGAAAAAAGCAGCATATTGCAAAGATTATTAAGAGTTTAAGACTATATACAGAAAAAGACAATCTAACTTTATTAGAAGCGATAGAATTGCATCATCTCTCTGCTTCTCAAAAACCTCATTCCTATTATATTTCATCCTCTTAATTTCCTCCCCAAATATGAATTGCAATTAAAGCAATCTACAGAGCCAATTTTCATCGACTAGAGGCGAACTCTGTTCTTAGATGATAAGGGTTACTTATACTTCAAGGAATTTGTTATTAAAAACCTAAAACAGTTGTAATACTTGTGATTAACATAGAGAAGGGGATTGACAACCTTGTTGAACAAAAGAGCCATTTAAAGCCACCACTTGAAATTTTCTTTCAGGGCCATCAAATACTAACACTTCCTTGTGTACCCAGAACCAAAAAGACCAATTTGTACAAGCCAGGATAGCCACAATACTTTAAAAAATTGCACAGTTCAACAAGAGAAGGCAAAGGAACACAAAAATTGATGACCAAGAAGTGCACAGGAGAAAGCATACAGTACCATTAATGAAGAAGTACACCAATTAGCATTTAAAGTCAAAACACATACTGTCACAGACATGCACACAGAAACTGCAACTTGAATTTGTCAAAGTTCCAAAAAGGCCCAAAATTTTCCACACAACCAAGTCAAGTTTCCATAAATTCAACCTCAAATTCAGAAAGAGAAACCCAAAATTGCAGAGAGAACTCACCTGGCACTTGGTGCCCTTCTGGGAACCTCAGGCTCAAGCTCAGTGGGCAAACCCAGAAACCCATTAAACCTATCAAACGTGACATGAGAAACATGCCTGACCTCAGTTGGAGAACTGATGTCAATCGAGGAAGCCACGTCATCCGTCTCCACACTGCAAGTTATCAGAGACTTCCTCAGAGCAGCCACCAAAATATCCAGAATAGCAAACTGGTTCTGACCCTGAAAGTCTCGACCTTTATTAGTCCCATTGGCCCTACTCATCGGATTAAGAAATGGGGTCGAGGCTTTATACGATTCTTCTTCGTATTCATCACCCTCGTCCTCAAATTCGGGCCCTTTTTCGTCTTCTTCTTCTTCTTCATCCTCTGTTTTGTTATGGTGGTGTGAAAATGGGGTCGGAGGGGCGATGGGGAACTCAGTGAGTCCGAGGAGTCCGCAAGATTTGGATCGGAATAGGCGAGCCATGTTTGCTCAATTTTTGTAATGAAATTGAAACAGAGTGAGAGGGAGGAGAATATAAAAATGGGGAAATGGGGGTTGCTATATAGAGAGAATTAAGGTGAGGTGGGTTTGGTGGTGAAACAGAGAAAGAGGGTTGCTTGGGAGAGATGGTGTAAATGATTTAGGGGTTGAGTTGAGGAGGGTGTGGTGGTGAGGGTGATGAAGAAGCTTCGCTTTTTTCATTTGTTTTTGTTTGGGTTTTCAGGCATTGTTGTAGAGAGAGGTAAGTGCCTAATAGACAGCCACAGTGTGTATGACTTGGAAGTTACTCAAGTCAGTCAAGTGAGGTTAAATGTGATTAGGAATGATGGAGATAATAGAATAAGCAAATTGAGGGGGAGGGGGCCATATATTGCTCTAGATGAAGGAATGCTATGCTATCCACCTTGAACAAGAATCTCACTTGTATTTGGGGAATAATTCGAGTACAAACAATGTAGTATGCAAGGTCTTTTCAATCACATTATCTCTGACATGTTGTTGGTATCCGACAATCACAATTTATCAAGCTACGCTTTACACACACGTCAATCACTTTAATGTGTTGTTAAATTACAAACTTTTACGAGTTATAAGCCCCCGCTATAAGACTAGCTAGTCATATTATGTTAAAAAAATAGATACATAGTTGTATACAAATCGGATGTATCTAAATTTTTTTTGTTTGATTCATTTTATTAATTAATATCATCATCATCTCCATTTATTAATACTATCTCCTAATTATATCTCATGATTTCTTTCCTTTTATTGAAACATAATAATATTAATTTTTTATAAGGTAGTAAGGTGCAACTAAGGAAATGTATGTTTATTACTATTTGGTCTAATGACATGTTTTTTTTTTTTTGTAAATCGAAGATCTCGAGTTCAGATCAAATACGACCCATGGTATTAAAAAAAAAAAAAAAATAGGAGACACGCGATATTCTTCAAAAAAAATTAACCTAAATGAAAATTTATCTTTTTTTTTTTTTGGTTACAGAAAATTTATCTTTTTTTCTTCCTACGTATTACATAATTTCCAATATTGACAAAAATGATTTTGCTCTTTATTTTAGACAAAACAATAAGTCACCACATGTTGTATAAATAGAGTAGAATAATAGTATTTAGACCAGAATATACCGTATAATAGTATAGTATAGTTGCCATCAATTCCACCATCTTAATAAGTCGATCGAATTTCCAAATAATTGGAATTAATTGAAACTATTTCAGTGTTTCTGTTTGATTAGGAATTTGTCAATTTTTGGTACCTTTCGGTATGAATGAGGACAAGAATGAAAGAAAAAGCTTTGAAAACGAACGAGGTTTGGGGATTTATTTAATTAGCATCTGAAAATATTGGGACATCTTCTGGCTGTTTTTGTTATTTTGCATGCCAGCTCCCACGGGCATCACAATGGAGTCACATGGCCACATGTGATGTCGACCCTTCCTTGTTCCATTTTAGAAATTTACAAAATACCCACCTCCGGCCACCACCACACGGCCACCCTACTCCGCCGCCACCCATCTTCTTCGGTAATGCTAATGACGTTGGAGAGTTTCACCAGCTTCTTCTAAAAACGTACTAATAAGTGGATGTAATGAAAGCAAATGAGGAATCGATTGCACCAAACTTGATGATTGTTGCCACATTGCGTACTACGATGGATAAAATTTGACTGGCTTTAGCCACACCAGACGCCACCACCGAAAACCAAAAAGAGAGCACACCGCGGTAGAGATTATTCCCTTTCTTGCCTTGGATCGATGCTGTGAGCTCAGGCGATTATTTTCTTTCCGTCAGGGATGGCGGTGGAGAATCTTCATTATCACGAGTTGAAAACATATCGAGATTAGAATTGAGTGGCGGAGTCCGGTTGGCAATGCAAACCCGCCTCCGCCTCCTCCCCCATTTCCATTCCTTGGCCGATGGGGTTACTCTCATTGAATGCAAAGGGTAGTGTGGCACGTGAACAGACCCATGCATGTCATGCAGATGTAGCAATATGTCATTACTGTGCTACGGCAGGATCGGATATCGATCCAACGGTGGCCCTTATTATTGTACATGGTCCCCGAACTATTGTTATAAATTCACATGTGTTGCCCCTTTACATGTTTGTCACAAGCCACAAGGGAACACCTTCATTCACCTTATGTAGGTTATATAGCAACATACTTTATATATGGTATGCTTTACTTACTTAATCTCTTCCAAGGTAATCATTCACTTGAGTATAGTTTTTTTTTTTTTTTTAAATCATGACTATAGTTGGATTATGTTGATTTGGCAATTGTTGAGACTTTTACGTCATTTTATATGATTGATTTAGTTAATTGTAGTTGAGACTCGCCTCATTATATATGTACTATGAAAATAGAATACTCGATCTTAAGTGTATTAAATCAATTAAGATAACTAGAAAATAGAACCCTTTAGTGAACTAGGTCTAGCTTTTGGCCTTAATCACGTACTCTTAATTATTATCCCCCTAAAGTTTGCCCTAATTGAACCCTAGCCTTCATGCACATCGACTCTTTTAGGTTCAACTCCCGGCCTCTTTTGCGATTTGACTGTGATCTAGAACAGTACTGCCCAGTCTGGCCTTTTACATCCTGCTATTTTGAGGCACTCATTAACTAGCTACATACATATATGATAGTTACATTCCAGTACACTACTGGTCCAAACATGCATGCCATTTTCATATACAGATATCAACGTATATATGATTGAATAATAATCACGATGGATACATATACTAGCTAGCTAGCTAACTGTCCCAACAACTCCTCATGCAAAGAGTGAATCATATGCTTGCTTATAAAGCACATATATATATGGTCAATTAGCTAGGTCATGCATATATGCACTTCCACATTTTCATGAGAAAAGAGAAGCTTCAATTTAGAGAAAGGAGGCGAACCATATTCCATTTTCTAGCTGCGAGGTTTCTTTGAAGCTACTCCAGAAATCTGATGGGTGAAGCATCAAAGTTAAAGGCATTTGTATAAAGGTGATGAGCCCGATTAGGTAAAAGGTTATGTAATGGCTCAACTGAAACACCACCCACTCTAGTCTACAGCACATCCTTAACTAATCGCTCAGCTTCAACCTTAAGATAATGCAGTCAACTTAGTTAATTATGGTTTATGGGTTTGTTACGTTTCTGCTATAGTAATATTCAATTGCAGATAGGAAACAAAATTGTTAGGTTGCTGCTGATCGATTTGTCATAATCGATCTTACTTACATAGATGAGATTGGATACATAGATACGTATGTATTTCTTATATCATATCGATTATATGATATATATCAAGTAGATCATGTCACTTTTATGTAAAGATAGATCGACTCCATATAGTAGTAGATCGATGGTTGACTTGGTTTCAAGCTAGTTTACAACTGCATTGAACTACTCTACTGCTATAAAATTATCATTGATATACGTACAAATACATCAACGCACTATGTATTGACTTTTTCTGATAAATTGTGTTCAATCTCAGTCATGCATCACTATAAGTATCTTTTAATAAAGGGCCAACCTCTGACAGAGGGTACACATTTGATTGGTTGATAGAAGCCCAATAAGTCTGGTTCAAGATTTGAAATCCAAGACCAAGATCGATATGTTATAAATTTTCGACCCAGCTAAAACACCATAGGAAGTGTATAAATCAAGGGTAGGTGTCTAAAATTAATGATCTATTCCGAAACCTCTGGCATGATTGATTCAATCATTGTTGCTATATATGAACAAAAAATGTACATGATCGTCGCGATTCCACCTTGGGTGCCGGTTTGAAGTCTCGAAGCTGTTTCGTGAGGAGTTTTCCGTGGAAATCGGTGGCGGATCCACCCTCATCTGTTTTGCCAGTGGCGAGATCTCGACTGATGATGGTGGTGTTCATCAATTTGGGCTAGGCCTGTATTTGTCTAGTGTTGTTTATGGGTTACTTAGTTTGATGTGAGCTAAAAAAATCTAGGCATCACAAGTTCACAACTAGAGAAATCTATATTAGGTGATGCAAAACACTTTGGTTATGAGTTTGATAAAGAGATGCAAACGTTAGTTCCCTTCTAGATATATAAACATATATCTAGATGTTACGTTCTGAGTCTCTTCTCATGACATCTTGCCCACGGTGGCAGGGGGAGTCGGGGAGACTCGTCTCCCTCCCGCTGTGGCTTCCGATAAGTTGTGGCCGTGGGGCCAGCTAGTGATGGAGGCCGGGTTGGGGAACGGCAAGCATCATCCCCACATCCTTGTTGATTCGGATGGAATGGCCGGTAATTAATTTAAAGCAAACTATACTGATTCAGATGGAGTTATCTGCAACAATTGTTTGGCTTAATAGGAATCGATCAAGTCCAAAAAGTTGATCGATCAAACCTTAATCTGATCGATTTTGAAGCTATAGTACGTACTTGTATCTTGAACTTCTTCGACCATCTTTCAAAACTTTGTGTGCATGCATTTACATGGCCGGAACTATATCTTCAAAAACTAACTTGCCAATTTACGTCACAAGTGATGATCTAAGTCTAAGTGCTACGTCAAAGTAAATGGTCCATCATTTCATTGATTCATATCTATCTATATATGCAGGTGATGGACAGCTCTCACCTTCTCTCTTTTATTGTAATGAATACACTGGTCTCTCTTTTAAGAGGTTTTAAAGTTGGGAAGGCCACCTTAATTCATTGTGGGGCAATTTTACTAATGTTTTCTTTTGCAGTTTTTGCTTGTACAATGATATGATGATTGAGAAACTCTCTTTTTGTTTTTGGGGTTAGCCTAAATGGTGAGAGATGGCGGAGAATTGAGATAGAATTAAGATAGATCAGAGGTTCAATTCTCTTCAATGTAACCTAAAGAATATAAAACAGCTGAAACAATATTCCTAATATTTTCTTATTTTGTTCACAAAAACACTTTAAGGAAAAAGTTATTTTAGATAATTTAAAATATGACCCATTGACCTGCTACTGAACAAATTTTATTACGATTGATTTTTCGTGGAAGCAATCTTCAAAGTGTGGTTTAGAAATAAACGATTATGACCATAATATTACATTACGTGATGAAGATCAGAAAGAATGTGAACATGTATATCCAAATCCATTTGCAACAATGGTGTTATCCTTAGCCACTACTATCACATAAGGCCATAGCTTGACAACAACTAATAGAGCAAACAGTCTCTATAGCAAATAAGACAACCAAATAACGAATGAAGCTCCAAATATAAAAGAAGTAATCAAAAGAGATGGAGAACAACCACTCCACCAAACCAAGAACAAAGATGATATCATAGATCATCAACACTAGTCATCGAAGAATGATATCAAGAAAGGAGGCACAATAGACTACCAATTTAGCAATGAACTATATATTCCCCAAATGCAACCCAAGTGAAGTACTGACATTCGGATCCCGAAATGGTCGAAAGCTCCAATTGAGGCAAAGACAGAGGAAAATCGAGCTCAAAGTTGTCTAATGTCTCTACATTTGCCGACGAGAAGCTACACTTTTACTAATACGTATCACTTATTTTAATTGATATATATATATATGTTTGATTCGGCTCGTTAAACCCTAAATTTTGATAAAATTCCTAATGGAGAAAAAGTAGAAACTCATCAACTGCACAATTAACTGCGTAATTATCTCCTTTTACTGCATAATTACCTCTGCACTACAAGACCGTCCCACACTAGTGTACTTCCCTAGTACTTGATTAAAATGAAGTGAATCAACTGGATCAAACTCCACAGTAAGTCATTACCGACGGTCACAAAACCACCATGCAGCATTCACATTTCTACTCAGTCTGTACTGGATCCGATCCCCCACCTATTTCGAACCTTCGGACCAGGCTGTGCATGTTCGTCAGCTCTGACTCACTCAAATCCCCTCTCAAACTTTCTATCTCCTCCTACGCGCTCAACCAACCTTAACCTCCCAACACTTACATCCCTGACACGTGTCAAATCAAGGGTAATATAGTCCACTGTCCACCCAAAACACCATTGACTAGTCAAACTACTGCACGTCCCTTGCACACTGCCACACACCATACCCGGAACCCCCATAAAATAATACTTCCATCTTTCCCGAAATAACCTTTTTCCGAATTAAAAATTACAAAAACGGCAGCAAAAGGAGCAAAAGACAAAACCAAAAGGGCCTTCGCACAAAAGAGAGGGAATACTAGCGTGCTTTCGAGCACACACAGCAAATCAGCAACACACGAAAGCCTAAAGCCTTGGTTTAAGGAAAGTAATAGTGATTTTGACCTTCCATTTCTCGAGTAGTCAAATCGGACGTCCCAGAATCCGTCAAAGATTTGGTTTCTGTGTATGGAGTGGAGCAGGGTATAATAGCTCCCGTCACACTTGGCTCTTTGTATCTTAGCAGAGCTCCCCTTACTCAATTCTGTCTCAGTCCCCCCTTCTTTCTTTTTCTACCTGACTCAAATTCTCTTGGTTTATCGTTTTCTCGCCGTAGATCTCAAAATTTCTCATTTTCTCATTTGTCTTGTCTCGCCGGTGAGAGTGTCAGATTCGATACAGGCCGTCAGATGTGCGGACTTTGACCCGGGCTCGTGATCCGATATACAGTGCCGGAGTGCGGCCTTAGGAGGAAGCTTCGACTATGGGGCAGTGCTACGGCAAGGCTATTCCGACGACCGATAATGAGCAGAGCGGGACCACTGTCACCACCATCGCGACCACCGTGACCACAATCACGACCTCCGTTCACCAACCTCAACCCGCGACGCCATCGCAGGGGGAGCATAACGGCGTCGGAAGCGTCAAGAACACGCCGGCGCGGTCGTCGATCCCTCAGCCGAGCCCGTGGCCGAGTCCCTACCCGCATGGCGTGTCTGCCAGCCCGTTGCCGGGGGGAGTGTCGCCGTCGCCGGCCAGGTCATCCACACCGGGGAGGTTTTTCCGCCGGAGGTTCGCGCCGCCGTCTCCTGCGAAGCACATAAAGGCCTCGCTAGCGAAGAGATTCGGGCAAAAGCCTAAGGAGAGCCCAATTCCGGAGGAGCAGGGAGCTGAGCCGGAACAGTCACTGGATAAGAGCTTTGGGTATAGTAAGAATTTTGGAGCTAAGTATGAGCTTGGGAAAGAGGTAGGGAGAGGGCATTTTGGTCATACTTGCTCCGGTAGAGGCAAGAAAGGCGAGCTCAAGGACCAGCCTTTGGCTGTTAAGATCATTTCCAAAGCCAAGGTACAATTGAATTATGCTATCAATTGTTTTCTTATTATTTTTGAACGTTTTGATTCTGCAATGTAATTCTGTTTTGGTAGAAAATGTGGTATAGTGGACATTCGAGGTATCAAATTTATATAGAAGATATGCAATTATTGTCGTGCCAGAACTATAGTGGGAAATGTGAAGGTTTGGGATGTTCATCCCTTAGAGAATTACCTGTTCTAAGTTTTGGGGGTGTCTAGTGTAATTTAATAAGAAACAGAAAAGATTGGAATGCCTGATATGTAGTGAAACCAAAATTTTAACCTTGTTGTTTCTACTCATTGCTTTCTTATTGTATATAGAAGAAAATACATAAACGGAAACTGTTCTAATATAACAGAATTTATGAAATAGATACTGAATAGTAATATCTTATTGAAGAGAAAAAGATTAGCTTGGTTTAGTTGGCGGTTTACCCACAATGAAATGGGATATGAAGCAGAAGTCCTTAGAATCTTATGTTGCAGTCCAACTGCTGCCACTTTGCTATATGTCTGTCAATCTTAGCTGTACGCGTCCGTTTCTCGTGATTGCATTAATGCATAGTAATTATCATTCTGTTATGATTGCGTAATCATTGGTTCATAATGGGTACGTGGCAATTTCGTTGAAGATCGTAACTGTTGGAGTTCTTCATCTCCATATATTTAATTCATTTCTCTCGTGTTACATGAGTATGCAATGTTAAAGTTTATGAATTTACTAGTCAAAGGTATGCAAAGGTATCTTTGGTTGTTCTAGTGTCGTATGTCCTAGGTCTCAAGTGAAGTGTCGTACATCATAGGTCTTGCGTGTAATATGGTCATATTGTTTTTACTATACGTGTCTGCATCTCCTGGTTGATTTAGTGCATAGTAATTATCGTCCTGTACTGATTGTGTAATCTCTGGTGTTCACATCGTGGATACATGGCAATTGTGTTAAAGATCATAATTATTGGAGTTCCCATATTTAACTTGTTTCTCTTGCAATACAAGAGTTGTCATGGTTAAAGTTCTTAAATCACTAGTCAAAGATATTGAAGGGTACCTTTGGTTGTCTTTCAGTGTCGTATGTCCTAGGTCTTGATTTCAGTTTCATACATCATAGGTTTGGCGTGTAATATGATTTTAAATTGTTTTTACTTTTCAAATTGAGTTATTGCCTTTACTACAAATTCAAAATTGGTAATTTAGAACTGGAGTTGTATTAAGATATAAATACAATGTGTCTCTTAAAAAAAAAAAGATATAAATACAATGTGTTGTCAGAAGTCGTAATTTATAGCTGGGAATGAATCTGGTCTATAATCTGACTATGTGTGCATTTGGGCAAGTGTGATAGCACCCGTGCACGGGTGATTTGAATGCTTGGTGTGCTTCCTCCTGTCCTTTTCTTTTTCCCTTGGGCCTGGATTCTCTTTCATTGTAGTGGTATCTAATTTGGTAAACATTGATTTATCCCTTTCAATTGCGTAGTATCTGTTTCTTAACCAAATTCGTTTGGCAGATGACAACAGCAATATCGATTGAAGATGTTCGTAGAGAGGTGAAGATATTGAAAGCTCTATCTGGACATAAGCATCTTGTAAAATTTTATGATGCATGTGAAGACGCCAATAATGTTTACATTGTTATGGAGTATGTATACCTTATTTTCTATTCATCCTTTTTATTTGGAGGATATCTGCTTTTCAGAATGTCCACTCTTATTTCCTTTTAAATGTTTATTCGCGTGAAATTAGTCATCGAAAAAACGTTTTTGCGTATATGATTACTGGTTGAGGTGTAATATGGCATAAGATTTCTGCTCTTTCGATATTATATCTGTGGATTTGTGTTTTCTTTTCAGATTGTGTGAAGGTGGGGAACTTCTTGACAGAATTTTATCCAGGTACTCTCTTTGGCAGTATTCAAATTATATTCATTTGATCAAAAGATTGTAATTGTATGTTGAAAAAGTCACATTAAATGCAGAGGTGGAAAGTATGCAGAGGAAGATGCAAAATTTATAGTTGTGCAAATCCTTAGTGTTGTCGCATTTTGTCATCTTCAAGGCGTTGTGCACCGTGACTTAAAACCAGAGGTTTCGATATTCAACCTTAATATGTCTTAATTATGGCTTGTATCTGTTATGTATCCCTCCAATGTATTGCTAAATATATTCTCTCTTTCTTGCTCAACAGAATTTCCTTTTCGCTTCTAGAAATGAAGATGCTGATATGAAGCTTATTGATTTTGGTCTGTCTGACTTCATTAGACCAGGTACGTATTGAATATTCTCCTTGGTATAAGATATATATTAAAACTTCGGTTTCAAGGTACCAGTTGGTTTATGTATGTTACTTTTCCAAGGAACAACATTCTGATTTACCCGAATTTTTATGTTTCCATTGAATGGAACATTGTACCATGTATACTTGGCACTGAAACTGGGTCCGCATTTATAATTTCAATGATGGTTATCCAGTCAAGGTTAATTTGAATTTTTTGTTGGCCAAGTAGGTTAATTTGTCTTTCATTCTTTGGATTTATAAGATTTCTAGAGTTTTCAGATTAATCACCTAAAAAACTATTTATCTGGTAAATTTGTGGATGATGTTATCTAATACTATAAAACACATAATCTAACGATTCCAATTTAATTCCCTTTTGATTCCTCCTGACAAAACAAGCATTTTATCTGCTTATAAAATTTTTAAGATGAACTAAGTTGATCTTTTGCACCAGAAAATGCCAACTATAATGATGACAGTAGTATAGTTATATTAAATTTTTAAGACGAACTGGGTTCATTTCCAGCCATTATGCACAGTTTTTCAACCAACTGATTCCATGTTTAAGCGACATTTATGGGCTTTCAACTGTTAGAGCTCTTATTATCTTTGTTATTACTTTCTAGATATATGAGAACGTCCTAATTTATCGATATATGCATATACGTGCAGATGAAAGACTTAATGATATTGTTGGAAGTGCATATTATGTTGCACCTGAAGTCCTCCATAGATCTTATAGCCTTGAGGGAGATATATGGAGCATTGGTGTTATCACCTATATCCTGCTTTGCGGAAGCCGGCCTTTCTGGGCACGAACAGAATCTGGAATTTTTCGTGCGGTGCTAAGAGCTGATCCCAGTTTTGATGATTTACCCTGGCCTTCTATGTCTCAAGAGGCCAAAGACTTTGTAAAAAGGCTTTTGAACAAGGACTACAGAAAGAGAATGACTGCTGTCCAGGCTTTATGTAAGCAAATTTCTTATTTCTGTCTAAAATACCTGGAGATTAACCCATTGGTGGACATTTTGGGCGCTATGCTTTGCCCTTGATCATGTTTGGGTGGTGTTATGTCTTCCCCTCCCACATTCTAAATAAATTGATATTGGAGAAATAGGTGGGGGGGGGGTTTCCATGCTGGATCTATTTTGTGGCTCCAGATATATGAACTAAATGTCCACAAAAGTGTGTCATATGCTGAACTAACAGTATTGATCGTTTTGTAAAGTATGGTGATAGAAGCATCTCATACTCCAGCAATACAACTTTATACATGTTAGTTTGAAGTCTTTTTTCCCAGGGAAACTTTAATGTTGAAGTCCATTTGCTAAAATAGAAGTTGATTTACTTGGTGTCTTTTGATAATGGTAATTGATTGTTTGTGTTTTTTATTCTTAGCTAATAATCACACTTATAATTGCAGCTCACCCATGGTTGCGAGATGATAGTCGTCCTCTGCCTTTAGATATATTGATCTATAAATTAGTCAAATCATATCTCCATGCTACGCCTTTCAAACGTGCAGCACTTAAGGTATTGTTGTTGTCATTTCCGAATCTGACACTCAACTTTAAACATATATAATGATGGATACATCAAAAACATCAATTAGGGATTGAGAATTTATTCCTTTGTGGTGGTTCTAACTTATGGTTCTGTTTTTTCATGTCATAATTGCAGTCTCTTTCAAAAGCCTTGACAGAGGATGAACTGATGTATCTTAGAGCCCAATTCATGCTTTTGGGACCCGATAAAGATCAACGCATCTCTCTTCTTAATTTCAAAACAGTTAGTGACTGCTCCTAATTCTTTTAATTTGAACTTCAAGGGTAGATGTTTTTCTAACTAGGAACTTCTCTCTTTTCCTCAATTTTTTTTTTTGTTTGTAACATTTGCATAATGCAAGTCATTAATGGTAGAGAATTAAATTTTGCAGGCTCTTCAGAGAAATTCAACTGAAGCTATGATGGAGTCAAGGGTTGTGGATATTCTAAATGCAGTAAGGCTTATTTCCATATTACTGTAGATATGGCTTAGCTGCTATTGCAGTAGGGCATGTGATACAGCAAGCTACCCTTATGCTTGATTTGATATTTCAACCCCTTTGCCATTTGGTTATACTATCATATCTTCCTCTTTGTTTATACTTGCATTTTTGAACTTAGTATAATCAGCTTGTTATCAAAAACCCTGTTTGCTTTCAGATGGAACCACTTGCATATAGAAAAATGGACTTTGAAGAATTTTGTGCTGCTGCAATTAGCACGCACCAATTGGAGGCGCTTGAAGGATGGGAGGAGATAGCCTCTACTGCTTTTGAGCACTTTGAACGGGATGGCAACCGAGTCATATCAATTGAAGAACTGGCTAGAGTATGTTCAATTATTGGCTTTTTCTTCTTTCACCTTCATTGAAATTGTGCATTTTTTTTATATTTATTTTTTTAATACAGCTTGCATTTCTGATTTCATTTCAATTACATGACCTGTCATTGCAGGAATTAAATCTTGGCACTTCTGCCTATTCAATCCTCAGAGATTGGATCAGAAACACAGACGGAAAGCTTACTTTCCTTGGATATACAAAATTTTTGCATGGTGTGACAATCCGTAGCTCTAACACCAGGCACCATTAGTTTTATTCTTTTTTTTTTCTTCTTTTTATTCTTTCCTTTATTTCTTTTTAGCATTTTGACATATAGGTTTCTTATAAGATTCATGGGTTTCAATCTTTCAGATGATTTGTGGGAATTTTAATTTTTTTTTTTCCTTTGGGGGGTTGGGTAAAGAAAATGTGTATAAATTAACATGTTAATCGAGCCAATTGGGAATTTTGGAGCCAGTTTTAAGTTGAAGTATTTCTCCTTGCTCATTTCCTATTTTTGCAGATGATAGAAAATTGGGTTGAGCTTGAATGATTGACCATTGATCAATTAAAGAAAAAGAACCTAAATGAGGAGAGTTTAGATGGATCTGCAGCTTGCATATTCATTTTAATGGAGATTGATTTCTGGGAAAGATGCTTTGTAACAGAATAGCTACTTATAAAATATAAAATTTCTATCAGCAGCCTGACTTTGGTGACTATGTCCTTAATACGTGTCCCTGATCGATTAAATAAGCCCTTGGAACTCTATTATATTGGAAAGGTGCCAAGTCAGGAGAAACAGAAAAGCTACAGAAAGAGGAATATAGACCACAAAATTATTTGCAAGTGTCATATGCTCACTATATTTTTTGGTAGTTGACCTCAGTATTTCAGTGGCCTACTTGAAGTAGAACGAAAGCTTGCTTTGCAATTCTTGAATTTCCAAATTCTATTGCACAAGCAAGAGTCGAAGTTTTGTTATGTCATGGAAGATTAAGAAACTTGGCAGTTGGGGGAGTTGGGTTCCTTTACCCAGTCTTAGCTTCCCAGAGAGTTAATGTGTAATTGCTGCCTAATCAGTCCCCAAATTAGAAACTGCCCTGGGTGGCTGGGTATGTATAGTTTAAGGTAAACTGCCCATTGGTAGGTAAATGTGTCAATGGATCAGATTTGGAGTTGAGTTCAATACTATTGATAGGAAAAAAATGTAGTCATGTAATTTAGATTTTCAGGCAGAACCAACTCTCGATGAATACTACCCATTACTTTGACATCTGAAGCTCGCCAAAGCAAGCCTACTAACTAGCAAAAACTCCTCGCTCTTGAAGGAAAAATCAACTACCAACCAACTTGCTTAAGCATACCATTGTGGTACATCTAAGAAAGCACATAGAATAGCTCTTACAATAAAAAATAATAGACTTGGGAGGAATAGGAAAACCTCCATAATAGCGTAAATCATTACAAATATATTATTAGATACATCAACAATAATGTTTAGTTGTGTATTTGACGAATTGTTGATTTACAAGTATATATTATGAATTTGATGATAAATCAATATTTAGTAGTATGTTTGACATATTGTTGATATGATTATAATTATGATTATGATGACCGCAATTCATTTATGCACTTGTATCGACCTCATTGGATGGTGTCAAAATATTGGTTTCAACAAGGACCTAATCTGATTCAGAAAACTAATTAATACTTCATCTAGGTTATCTTGAACTGTCATATATATATATATATATATATATATATATATATATATATATATATATATATATATGTTGACTCATATTCTCTGCATTTGAAAACGTTTTATAGTTTGTAATAGTTCCTCCGCATGCTTCATGCTTGCATCCTTATATTGAATAATTACACTACGCAACTTTTGAAATTTAGAAAGAAATGATAGGTATATGGTGACCCCATAAGTCTCCTTACATACAAAAATGAATGGTCTGGCAACTAACCCTAGTTATATATATATATATATATATATAGTAGCTAGACGCATACAAAGCTATATAACATTATCCCCCAAAGTATGAGATCGATGTAGTGAGACCATGACAAACTAGCTTCAATGAAAAACTTGGGCAGGACTCGGAGATCCCTAATCCTCAATCCTTATTTATTGTATTGAACAAAAAACCTCATAGAGATTTCTAAACCAATCGTGTGGTCCACGCAAAGCTCCAAAACTAATCGTGAGGAAACCTACAAAACCCTGAAATTTAAAAATCAATTCATTAGAGATTAAATAATAAACGGGAAACTGTCTAGTAAATTGGAAATGGTTATTATCCTATAGATAGAATAATATCTAGTATAAGCTCAGTTGTCATTGTCGTTAAGTTTAAACGAAACTACCTGATTAAAAGGAAGCAATATTTCTTCTCAAAAGACTAATCTCCGAACTTCTAATCCCCAAACCAAATAGGAGCTGGTAACTTCGAATCCTTATCCTCTTGACTATCGTTTGCAATAAAAAGAAAGCTCCAAAAGATATGGTAATCCCTATATATATGGACTCTCTCTATTAATTTCTTTGACTTGAATTAACCCTTTTACAACATAACGTCAAAATTTAAATTTGAAAAAACCTCCATCCTTATTCGGCGTCACAAATGGTGCAAGCTAATCAATGATAACGACACAGCGAAGACTTGGTAAGTAGTAATATATCTGAAACAGAACCTTAATTGATCATAAATAGGCCTCTGAAAAAGGTCGAAACTGCTTCCTTGGATTGAACCACGTACACAGGGCTCCATCTTTGTTACCAACTGAAATCTCTCTAAACGTGGATGTCATGCACTCACCGGAGTTTTTCCTCTCTAGTGTGTTCCCTGTAGTTTTGGTCTTCCCTCTATCACCTACCCCATTTTATTTAATGCGCTCCAAACGGCAGCAATAACCAATTAAACAAGAAGAAAATCTGAAAAAGAAACTGGCAAAGTGATATATATACACACTCACAATTCCAAAGCAACAGTTTTGATATCAGTGGTTTCAGTTGTTTGCAGCACAGCACAGCACAGCACAGATAAGCTAGAATGGTCCACACTCTATCTATGTCTAGTTATGGTCCAGAGAAATCTCTCAGTCATTCGTATAATATATACATCCCATAAAAACATACATTATTATTCTGTATAATCTCATATACACCAATTGCATATTCTTCTAATATGTTTTTGGGAGATTTGAACTTCGAACCTCATCTACTATTTACTGGTTAATAATTTTCGATACCTACATCCAAGATCGATCGGGTGTTCGAATTCAATCCACAAGGGTACTAATTGTTGTTGAGAGATATTTTAAATTGACATAGCAATTTAATGGCTTAAAGCAGCCGCTTAATTTGGCCCTACAATCTTGTGGCCTGGTCTATTCTTTCCCTCTCAATTTGTTGTACCATCGATACCCTACTTATAAAAAAATTCACTCCAAAGAATATTGTAGAATAAAGGCAAAAGAAAAGAATAGAAAGGAAAAGAAAAGCATTTTGAGTAAACTCTCTTTTTCATTATGATTCCTAACAAATAACAAAATGACTACAATTGCAAGCCACATTCAAACTTGAAAAACTTTTCATCATCATCGTCCATCATCACTACCTCACCTTTGCCATCATCTTCCAACTAATAACAACCAAAAACAAAACAAAACACTAATTAAAAAAGAAAAACAAAGACTCCAAATTTACACAATTGGAATTGGGTCTCAAGCCTAATCTAGCACAAGATACAATCTTTGATTGTTTTCATTGACGAAGATGATCATCATCAAACCCTAAAGCACCCTCCTACATGGTGGTGATGGTGGTGGCCGTGATGGAGTGACCGCTCCCTATCAATCATGCCCTGAACGTACCGGAACTCTTCCACGTGGCAAGGGATGGTGATGGTGCCCTTCTGATCAAACCCGTACTCCTCCTCGGCCTCCTTCAAGAGCTGAATGAACAGCGGGTGATTGAAGTAAAGCACAGGCACCACGAACCTCTGCTGCTCTTCACCCTGGCCCACCTTGATCGCCAAACACCCTTTCGGAACGTCTCGGACATTCACTTGCTTGTTCTTGTGGTTGTTGTGATGGTGGTGGTGAAGGTGAGGGAGGTGTAGATGGAAATTCGTACCCATATCTGAAAAAACCCAGAAAATATCGAAACAAAGGAAAAGCAGGCAAGGAAGAAGCTCAAAAAGACAAACCCTAGTGCCCTAGCTAGAAGGAGAATCTTAGAGGAAAACGCAGGAGAATGGCCATGGATCTGAGGCAGCGATGGCTTGTTTGAATAGGGTTAGGGAAGAGTAACTGAGAGACCGTGGTACGTTGGTCATCTTTGATAAGACTTCTTCAAGCGCAAAACGCATAGCAACCAGAGAGAGAGTTTGGATATATAGAGGAGAGAGTTAGTGGGTTCAAGACCTAATTAACGTGGGCCGGGTCGGGCCGGGCTTTTCTATGGTGTAATTGTATAATTAGTGTTTCGTAATTTTCACTCAAATTAAGTGGTCTCTTCTTGCACACCCTCCGATTTTGATTGTTGATCATCATCATCATTCATATCCTCACCTTTTCAGAACAGTGTATGAGATAAGAAAGTGTGGGTGTCGTTTTGGTAAGGTATGTGACATTGTTTCTAGCCCTCCACACACAAAGTGGTTTTGGTTTGGTTGACCTTTGATTTTAAGGGACCTTGGATGAGGGTACCCAAGTTTGTGTTATCGAGGTTCGATATGTGGCCATATTAGCTTACCACATTGTGTGTTCTTTGTTAATTAAAATGTTGTTGACTGTTTAAGAGAAAAATATTGACATAGAACGACTGTTTTCGTCTCGCGATAGTGTTGAGTGATAAATTAACGTTCAAATACCGATCGAGTATTCTACTGCATCCGAGGTGGTTGTTGAGGTTTGGCACCAAAGTTGTCTCAAGAGAGATCCTGGGTTCGACTTCCCTTGGATACCTGGGTGGGATGGAGTGGGGGTGTGTGTGCGTTGAAAAAAAAAACATCGTTTTAGATACAAAAGACACGTAAGGCACAGACGGATTGAAGGAGGCAAAGACACGTGGGTGGAGTTGGGGTTTGAAGCACAATGAGCAGAAACGGACAGTGAGGTGTTGTGTACAGGATGGAAAATTCTGGGGGACACCCAATGGCAGCCCTAGAACATGTCCATGTTGACATGTTGACATGTTGTGAAGAAGGGACACGTACAGTCACACTCACACACCCTCTAGGCCTTAACTCCTCAAGTAATCGAAATGTACTAGCTTGCATCAAACTTGTAGAGAGGGTCGAATCCATGAAAATCAGTGGCAAATGATAGATGGGTCCTTCTCTTTCGGCTCCATATGTATACCTTTCTAGTAGGTCCCCAAAAACAACGTTTCTCTGGCTTAGAATGAATTAGGTGTATTTTGTGTGTTAATGCTGGATTTCACTATCAATGGAGAGTCTGTGAACGTAGTGAGTGACGTGTGCTGTATGGCATAAATATTGGCTCTCACTGTTGTCTATATATGCATTGGGAAAGATCTTAGATTGGGGTTACATATATATGGAAGAGATTTTTTCTTCCTTTAGTACTTAATTTCTCTAAGTGTTACAGTCCATACCAAATGAACCTACAACTAAGGTTTTGCCAGAATAAGAGATGCAAAAGGATATGAAATTATGTGTATAATGCATGCATGTATTAATGAGACAATGCATATATTGTAGTAGTTACATATGTTATATATGCTAGCGTCAGAATCGGCCAAGCCTGTGACTTTGAGTTCCAATGTCTAGTTCAAAACTAGCTATAGCTACAACAGTTATGCGCTTGAGGTGCATGGCCGGTCGTCTCACTCGACTCCCCATATGTTTAGTTTTGAATAGTATTCTTAACAGACTTTGATAAACACAAGGAGAAAATTTATGCAATTTTTATTGTCACAACTCACAACATACATGCCCAAATACTGATTATAATAGAAAGGTCAATATATGGGAGAGAAATTGAAATAGTTGCAATGACCTAGGAAATGGTGTGACCACACAAACACTACTTGTCAGTTGTGTCCACAATTACTTGGCTCAATTTGAAAGAACAAGAAGCATTTTTGGATCCCCGACGATTAAGGTCCAAACACTTGATTTATACGGAAAAATAATCAACTTTATACTGTTTAGAGTTTTAGACCACATACTTAACTTCCTTCTACTCCATATTGAAGATTGTGTTTTGGTAAAATTATGTGGCCGGACAAGAAGACATAAAAATATGGTCGGTTAATTACAAAGATGCAAAGTCAAGGAATTAAGTGGGGGATGGAAAAACCAACCAAAGTGGGGGAGTGTTGCTTTTTTGAGGAAAGCAAAAGAGAAAAGAGGTTTATTGACGTTATATTCTGTATTCTATGGTTGGATGGTTGCTTTGTGCCTTTGAATATTGTTCCTCAACATAATTTCCTTTGACCTTGCTACATTTAAGGGTCAATGGCACTTAAGTAGCATAATTGGAAATAAAATTGTATATGAAACAGACTTATATGGATTAGTTCCATTTCCACTAGGTAGCTAGCTAGTTGGGAATATTGGTCTTCTTTGAAAGACATTACTAGCCGCTTTAGAGTGATGTCTATGCATATAACCTGGCCTTGACATATGGTCAAATTTGAAGCCAAATTAGCACATGTTAACACTGAGTTAGAACTCTGATTGTTGCTATAGGGAGTAAGAACTCTACTAAGGGAGCTATATACAATAATTTCCGATCCGAGCGAGTTCTGAACTAATGAATAAAAACAAGCTAGCAATATGTGTTTTGTTATTAATCACAATATTTCTCAACTATTTTTAATGATATCTTCGGGTAGATAAAGTCGAACTTTGGCCGCGGACTATACCTGGTAAGAACTCTACTGGTGGAGCTATATACTATCTCCGTTGACATGCGAGCTTCAATTTGGATCATGATGAAAAGGAAAAACATGTGTTTTAATAATCTAAATAATATTTGTCAAAAGAAAGAGGAGTGTGGAAGACATACACAAACAAGACCGAGTCCAATGTATACAAACTCAAGGCATACACAATCACATATATACTAATTAGCGTAATGGTGACGAAGGAGTACGTACTGAAGAAGTAGCCTGGGTTTGGTGTTATCCAGAAACTGATCCAACATGAAGTTCTAGCTAGCTAGCTAGTTTGAGCACGATCGGTCGAGTTTCTAAACCCTAATCCCCCAAGCAAGTGAAAATTCGACAAAGTAATTGGTGTTTAATTCACGCTAATAATTAATGGAAGGGTCTAATTTTTCATCGCAATATATTTTGTTCTTCACAATATATGTGTGAAGGTTGAGAAAAACAAACAAACAAATTACAAATAAGAGGATAAGAGAAGGCGAACATGATGATCCATGACAAGTTAGAATGTAAGAGCTATAATTCTGTATTTAATTTGCCCATCACAATATATGTGTGCATAGATACATAATCTTCTATTTAAATTAACAGTTTACATTATCATGCAAGACAAATGACCATATCTATGGCTCTTTTTATGAATGGCAATGTTATGATGTATAAATTTTATGTAGCTTACTTTCCAGGATTGTTCTTATTTTTGTTTTTCCATTTGGCATGAGCGCACACCTTTTTTTTTAATTATTTCTTTTACATTGGAGATGATCGAATTCTTAATTTACACTAATTCTAATCATATTTCCCACTTCTTCTAAAAAAAAAAAATTATATTTCCCACTACCCCTCACCCCAAAGGCTTCAATACCATATTTTATTATTAAACAAAGAAAACGAAGAAACCTAATGTTTAGGAACTTAATTGCACATTAGCCAAAAAAAAGGAACTTAATTGCACAATGGGAAACACTAGCAAAAAAAAAATCTGGATTTTAATCTTGAAGGTTAATTTTATGGATCCATTAGGCTTAAAGCATATTGAAGCCCTAAACACCCAATTAGGAAAAGGGCTTTTCACAAGTAGCCCAAAAGTTAAGTCCAACTTATTCCATCACATAAATATATGTATACACAGTCCATTAGAATCAAAACCCTAGTCTCGGATTGGTCACTTTCCTAGTAAATTTCAACAATCCTTTTTAAGGAAGTTGATTAACTAAAACTGAAGAAACAACGAAGACGAACAAGTAATGAGGGACACTGCAAATCATATCTGAACAAATTAAACTAAATTGAACAAAGAAGCTGTTCAGATTGGCATTCCAAGCTTAAAGGGTACTCAAATCTAAGCTTCAAGCCTTCAAGCACAAAAATTAAGTGAATCCAGGAAATGAGTGCAAGAAGTACGTGGAACCAATCAAATTAATTAAGTTGCCTTGGATCCTCTATGTACTAGCTTAGATAGGACTCAAGGACCTAGCTAGCTACCTGTAGAGGATTACACAATTTCTGTTAGCCTACCAATGAGTATGGAGAGCTATTACAACTTCCCATACCCTAGGACCAATAGCCCAAAATTCCAATGCATCTATCTAATCTAATTAATATGAACAATTATCCCAAACCCTTATTGAAAAGGCAGCCCTTAATTAATTAATTAGGGAGTCTTCACTTTTCAGTCTTGGTCAAGTGGAACAATCACACCCCAATTATATATACACTCATTGAAAGTTGTGGCCATGCATAAAGCTAAAGCTTTTATTGGAGTTCACCATTCATGACCCAACTAAGCTACCTCCCTTATCACTGTGTGGAAAATCATGGGCAAAAAGAAAGCAATAAAGCATTTTCTGCTTTATAAGTTTCAAAGGTCAAAAAAGATCCAATTTCCCAAAAGGAACTTTTGTATGAGAGACAGTGAATTACATTAACTAATCTCTTTACAGCAATATACAGTAATATCCATACAGAATATAAATACAAAGACCATCAAGAAGAGTAAAAAAAAAAAGTCAAAGTAAAAGAAAAGCATGAAGACCTACATCATGTAATTGAAACAAGAAAGTGAATAGTTGCTAGCATTTGAGATTGCATCCTTGATTCCAAACCCATGCTGCTTTTCCATAGATGGACTTTATCCCAAAAACAGGTAATGAAATAGGGCTAGGGGAAATAATAATGAAAATCTAGAAAAAGTTACTTTAGGAGACCACTTGTTTTGATTAATCATCATTCCCAAGCATCTGAAGATGAATGTGTATCTGTTTTAGTGACAGAGTAAGCTAGCTAGTTAATTACTCCAATGTTCTTAATTGGAAGGAAAAACAACCCCTTTTCCAGACCTTAGTGTAGATAAATCTTGTTAAGACCTATTCGTGATTTGAGAAGCTCTCCCATATCCCAAATGATTAAGAAGGTAGAATGATAACTATACCATCAATACTGATCCTAAAAAACTTGATGAAACTCACTTGTAACTTGAAATACAAAGCACCATATGTATAAACCTTTGTAACTTGTTGAGGCATGCATCTTAGTTTACCTGCACAATGCTCCTTTTGTTTACTAGCTCAAGTCTGGTTTTCACAAGGAAGAGAGAGACAGGAGAGCAAAAGCAGAGAAACGCATTTGACATGCAAGAATCCAAGATTGGGTTTTGAATTAATACCCAATTGATAAGGAAAACACAAGCATCTATATTTTTCCACACACACACTTCCATAAAGTTACATTTGTCTTCTGCAAAAATCACATTTTCAAAAGAAAGTCAAGCACTCAAGCCACATTTAGACGAGAAATGCAAGTACTTCAAGGTATAAAGAGATGTGTAAGCAAGACATTATTGAAACAGCTAGCTAAAGCTGAACATATAATTGAAGTGACAACAACAAGAGCAAGAAAATAACTGATCTACAAAATAGTGAAATAGAATAGTACTACGTTCGTACCATCTTATATCTTTATATTACCCTTCGTATAAACACCACAAAAGGGTTAATGGGTAGTAGCATATATTATTAGTCAGAATCTTCTTTTTTTCCTTTGTTCTGAAAATGTGCTTGCAAAAGAATTATTAGTCAGAATCAGATACGAGATTAAGGAATAAGGATGCTGCAGTAGCTATATGCATATTATATATATTTCTATTGACAAATAACCATGAGAAATAGGCATTTCAAATAGTGTCAGAAAGGCTGACACTTCCTTGCTTGCTCATCTAAGCGAAGGCTTATTAATTATGCAATTATTTAACACATTTATTTAAGATATTAATAGAGCCTAAATCTGGACTACGAAACCCTAAGGAAGAGCAGAACGTGAAAGAGAGGAGAGAATATTTACCAAAGTTAAAGGAGGACGCCATGCCAGACCAGATCTGATCTGAGGAAAAAAAAAACAAAAACAATTGCAGAAACAGACAGATCAGATACTGGAAATCTGGCTTAAGACTGACAAAAACCATCAAAATGTGATGATGATCATCATCATGAATGAAAAAGGCAGCTAATCATGAAAATCCTTTTTATAGTCAAATACTCCATCATTACACCAATCTGCACATAACTAATATCCTTAATTGCCCTAAAAACAAAAACCCATCATTAAAATTGCCAAAAAAGAGACCCAAAACAGCAAGAGCAACCCTGTGAAGCTCAGTACCTGGAGAAATCTATGCCTTGGAGTAAAAGGAGCTCAGTGGAAGCCACAAAATTGGGGGGAATGAAGCCTGGTCCGACGACACTATTTTCCAAAAAGTCATGATCATCTATCATCTATAGATATAGAGATGTAGAGATTGATCTAAAAGGGTTATAGATCTTTTAAGGAAAAGGGTCCTCGAGCCAGACAACATTCCCCTCAAAAAGCTAAAGCTCCACATACATGGATCCTCCTCCTTCAACTCCCTTGTAAATTTTACAAGCTAGCTATACTCAGTCGACTATGAGTTTGGCTTCTTCTATTCTCACCTCTCTCTTTTCTCTTTGTCCCCCAAGAGACTCGCCTATCTTCAAGGGGGGTTAGAGAGAGAGAGAGAGAGAGACTGAAGAAGAAGATGATGATGTTGATAATGATGAATGAGAGAATGATATGGGTGAATGGGTATGGAGGGTGGTGGTGTTGTTATAAAGGGACTTTATAATCACAAAGAGTAGTAAAGGCGTGGATATACAAGACAAAAACATAGGTGCAGACTCTACCCTACCCACCCTCACCGAAATGACCACGACTCCCCTCCATGCACTATTAAAAATCATAATACTACCACGATCAAAATTTGATGAAAATTTATGAACCGTCTGATCATGCCAATGTTTTAACACCTCGTACGCGATTAGCTAGCTAATAAGTAGGTGAGGATTAGTAAGTACCACACTACGTAATCAAACATAATGGGTACTAACTCTAGGGTTTGGTGTTAGCCTAGAGATCACGGAGACCAATTTGGACCGTAGGATACTATGATTGTACAATGATGAAGATGAAGTGAGGAAAATAAAATAATTGGAGAAAATAGTAAAGGGAATCTGAAAACAAAAGGAGAGAGAGAGAGGGCTATGAATCGAGTCAGAGGAGTGGTTGAGTGATTGAGCTGCCCGATAATAGAAACCTCCATTTAATATTTTTTGTCACTTTCATAAAAATTCTACCCAAAGGGTTAATTATGTAATTATATAAATTTATTTAGAGAGGGAGGACCCTCGGCTGGCGAGTCACTTTTGAGGTCAGTGGCGAGGAGATCGAGGCGAGGACCGACAGATGGGTCCATTTTCACTTTTGCCTTTTTAACCTTTCCGATCTCTTTTTTTACCTTCTCCATTCCCGAGTTCCTCACCCCAATTCCTCGGCGACTTTTCTGGGGGTGAATTTTTTTCCCCTAGGTCAAACATTCGCCGTTTTCACCTCATTTGTCAAACAAGTATGTTTAGGGTTTTCGTGAAATGGAGTTTAGGAGGCCATTCCATAAATTTGAGAGGCAATACAGATTTCAGGTCCTTTTAGTTGACATTTCTTTTAGTCTCTTGGCCTTTATAGATGCCTATGCAACATTTAGTATGACATATATTTGGACATTTTTAACCGACTATTTAAAGTTAAAATTTGTTTAATTTTGAGGAAACTTTAATTTTCACTTCGAAACTAATATAGTAATATCAAATAAACAACGTTAAAGTGTTTATACGTTATTTTTTTTTTAATTTAATGAGGAAACGATGTGATCAGAGTGGGGATGGCTAACATTGTTGAAAATACGTCTAACTATCTAAGACAGCAGCTGTTGTGATTAATAGAGAAAGATTAGTATTATTTTTTTCTGGGTTTTTTAGAAGATTTTGCTGCTGGGTATGGTGAAATGGGATTATGGTGCCCTTCAAGTTTTGGTGCCCTGTGCGGGGGCACCTTGAGAACATGCTTGGGGCCGCCTCTGGTTCTTTTAGACCTCAAAGAAATGCAACAAATTAAAAGAAAAACGGTCCAAAAGGGGGAAGAAAGAAATGAAGGAAGAAAATGGGTAGAAATGTGTAACATTAATTTCACCTTGAATGAATTTTGACGTTTATTCCTTATATATTTTTCATTGTATTGATGACAAGGAATCGGGTAGCTAGGTTAATTTATGAACCTAGCTTGTTCGATCTCTGTCTTACATGAATCTGCAAAAGTGTACAACAAGGTTTAATTTACAGCCAATAAACCACACACTGTGGCACGTTTGAATTTTAGGGGGGAGAAAGAAACAAAAAAGAAAATTTGGACTTCTTAACCACTCAATTATCTTATGATTATCTTTAGCACCAGTTTCCAGTAGCCAGTACTGCAAGTTGGTGTTTGTTCAAGGGTGCAAGCTATGCTTAATTAAGCAAATGTCCTACCTATATATATATATATATATATATATATATATATATATGCAGTGTTCGAAAAATGCTCTCTAATAATTGTACTTAATAATGTAATGTAATTGCGGGACATCTAATTGACAGAGATGGCATGGGTTTGCTAGCTTTAGTGGTACTAATAATATGCAGCTTTGTTGGAGTAAATACACACTTAATTGCTATACTGGCTTTTCATTCTAATCAATGGTTTGAAAAGTTTTCGCAATCATAAAACCCAACTCGAAGAACAATCAAAGACAATAGAAAAAACCCTAGCTAGCTAGCTAGCTACTTATCTCTTGCAAATTTCAAACACCGTACCAAATTGAATTGCAAAAAAAAGTGATAAAATAATAAGTCGTACGTGTGTGGACAATGCTCGTTTTTTAAACTTAACCGTGAAGTCCACACTTAATTATCAATGACTGAAAAAGTCTCTACAACATATGCGATTGACCCTAACATTTTTCATGTATACGATTAATGAAGAATCCAAATTAGTGGCCGCAAATAAATGGTCGGTAAAGGCATTCTTCTATGCTTATATTTTTGAGAAGTAAAGTTAATTAGATCATTAATTGATTACTCTTGAAAATGTACTACGTGTCTTCAACTTCAACTGATGATTCACGCATGATGTAGAATATATGAGGAAGTTGATTAGTGAAATATTCTGGAATTGGAATGACTTGGGGAGCTACTTAGCAGATAACGTATTCCCTTGTTTTATCTAAAATGGGGAGAGTGCCCGGAAGTTGTGCTGCCATGCATGCCTACTTAAACTATGTCACACCTAGCTCCCTCACTCCGCTCCACCACCACCACCAAAATAATAATATCAGATCCACCAAGCAAACCCTAGCTGTCTGTAGCTCTTTCTTTCTCTCTCTATCACTCACTCACTCACTCATCTCTCTCTTGGTGTGTGTTTTGTAGTACATCCGAGTGACAAACGGAGAGGACGACACTGGCTCCAGATTTCAACGCTCTTACATTACACAGTAGCCTTGAAAATTGTGTAGATAGTGTAAATTTAAATCTCCTCACATATCATATTCAAACGAAAAGCATCAGGAAAGATAGAAACAACACGTAAATGTCAAATCCCCCTACTGCATCTCCAACCCAGGTTGTCGACATTTCAATTTTCATCACAGTATTTCTATTATATATATAAACTAGCTTGCATGATAATTACCATATGATATACATATATAATTTAAAAGGACACCACCACCCACCTGGACCTGGGTTTTGTTACTGTGTTTCACTATCTTCCATATGCTTGGTCACGTGCTGTGTCTGAGAACTGTGAGACTACTGTGTCTGTGACTCTGTGGGCGTTGTGAAGGAGGAAAAGGAAGGAGCTAGGATTAGTTGAAAAGGAGGGAGGGAGGGGGAAAAGGTTAACAAAGCTTTTGAGCAAAGCTTTTGAGGGCTTAAAGTCAATTAGGTGTCTGGATCGAGAAAGCGAAGCAAAGACTTAATGTAATGTATTACAGAGTTGATATGAATCATGATATGATCATACACGTACGTACTTTGTACTACTTAATACTAATCAGTCAGTATAATTCAGTAAATGACCACATGCATGCAGCTATTTTTTTTGGTCAAAGTAAATGGTAGCTAGTAGACTTGGAACAAGTACTTTTTACCATGAGGAAAACGAGCCTAATCATGCTTTATTCTTCCCAACTTATAGTGTTGGAGATTTGAGAGAGGAGCACAGTGCAGTATGGAGTCAATCACAGATTCACAGATATATCAAAAATACCCAACTCCATCTAAGTTTCTTTTTTCTTTTAAATCAAATAGAACTGAACTATTCAACTAAGTGAATGACGGATACAAACATTAGACCCGACTCAACACGTACAAGAAAATTCCACATTTTCGTTTAAAACAAACTTAGCAATGCTATGAGCAACTCTATCATTTTCACAAGATTGAAATAGAACTTTGTTAGTACCAATTGCGGGCAAGAGAGTCTTTATGTATGCATTAGGTTAAAATAATGGTGGAAAGTGGAAACCCTTTTCCTGTAACTGGGCCTAATTGCAGATTTAAAGTAAGGCCATGATGTATCCCAGTAGCTAGGCCGACTGGCTCAGTAGACTCAGAGATGGTTTCGTTCAAGATTCATAAACCAGCCCAACATTTTTACAAATTAAGGACTTGTGTATACCATTTGTTTTTAGATACATGGCCAGTGGTAATGACACTTCAATTTTAACTTGTTGCAAAGTCATTAGATGAAGTGATGAAAGGATCGGAGTGAGATATTTTCTGGTCTCTAGTTTCTCTCAACCTAGCTTCTAAATCCTTGCTTCGATAATATATGTTCGTCTTATGTTATGTTAAGTATGATAACTTAGTTAACTACATCATTTTTAGCTTAAAATAATCTATAATATACATTTCTTTTTATCATAACCGAATTGTATGTTACAACTTACAAGTAAATTACTAAGAGCATACGCACCCATAATGGAGGGCAATTACCAATTTTTAGACCTAGTCAATTCACTATTCATCATTTTTAGCAATTGCCTTCCGTTTGTCAATGCAGCAATTAAAGGCAATTCTGCTGCCAATACATTATTTAATATTTTAAATTTGATTTAGTAATTAATTTATGAATGAAAATTAATCATACATGCATTTAATCTTTGAAAATAAAATAGAAAATTTTTATTATTTTATTCTCGGCATAAAATAAGAATTTATATAAAAAAAATTGAATACAATTTTATATTTTTTTATTGTTTTCTGGACTTAATTTGTGGAAAAAAAAATTAATGAAAAATTTCATTACCGTTGGAAACAATTTATAGCCATTAGATCGTCCAAAATTTGAAATCAAAGTCGCAGATTAAATGTCAGTTGAAGAGAGAGAAGTCATGAGCAAGTGTGTGTCATGTGGTCCCCAGCAATTGACATGACTGATTTGCTTGTCAAGAATTGACAATCAAATTAGCCTTGATATGTGGTTCCCACCAATTGGCAGGACTGATTTCCCCCGCTGTATTGACTCTGGATCAATGTATTGCCTTTGGCATGTGGATTGATCCATTGGTGCATATGCTCTAACAATGACTTCCTTGAGCCACTGAGGACTTATCTCTAACTAATTATGCACACCTTCATTAATTTGCAGTGCAAAGGAGGCAATTGCATGAAGACTTGACTTGTTTTCTATATTTGAAGAATGTTATTGGTTTTTTTTTTTTTTTTTTTTTTGAAAAAAGGGTTTGAACCCCCACTGGGAGACTCATGCCCATACCAAAGTTATTAATTATTAGATGAAATTAATATCATCTTATTCAGAAAAAATGGTTACATGCATATCATTTTTAACACAATGAACGAGAGAAGAATTAAGTTATCCCCACTATTTTTTCTTTGCAATTTTATGTACAACATTCAATACATGTAAGAAAGTTCATGATCAACTACTAAGAATACATAAGTAAAATAACTATCTTAAGATTTTAAACCTTTTTTTTTCTTTTGATCAATCAAACACCGAACTGATTTTAAATTTAGAATTTAGATAAGAAAAATTTCAGTCTCTTCAGTATGCTATATATAGAGTCTAGCTAGTTGCCAAAGACTACTTTGGTTATGAAAGAGTTCACAAAACCCTCGTTTATTAGTTTTTCCCTATTGAAATTTCAATATTTTGTTTTTCTTTATCTAAAGTTCAAGTTTTTCCAAGTAAAAGAAGACTGAGAAGTTTGAACCTCCAATTAAAAACCAAAAAGAGTTCTCCTACGTACTCGATTACTCTACCATTAGTCAAATTACAAGAAACTTTCAAGCCAATACATTAATCGTACGTATATATCCACTCGATCTTCTTCATGTAATTGGCTACAAATTGCGATCAAACAAAGACAATTCCAAGGTTTCTTAAACACCTTGATTGTACGTATAGCTATCTAGGCAAACATAAACTTACGCCATGCACCTTCTTTTGAATATTTGACATGCACTCAAACACTATTCCACCAACCTTCTTTGATGTAAAAGTAGAACCTAGCTAGCTCAATCCTTAGATGTCACAAACTCCATGACTATGACTTCAACTTCATCCTGCTTTCTCTGCTCCAAGCTCTCGATCCCGTCATCCCAATTACTTTCCAAAATGATAAAACTAGCTTGTTTCGTACATTAAGATTGCTGAGCTTGTGTTCCACTAGTAGGGATGACAAAAGAACACAATATATGGGTACCAGCCAACAACCGAAAAGCCTGGAAACTCATCATTGTATTGATTGAATTGATCTACATGAATTACAAAAGAGAAGCCATGGGAGGCATTGATGATTTGTTATAGAGAAAACGAAAGAAATATAGATCGATCATGCATCATGCTTAAGAAAATTAGAAAAACTAAAGTGGTTCTTATATATGTAGTAACCAAAGCCTTCAAGATTAGGATACGTGACACTCTAATATTTGATCTGAATGCTTTGACTCTTAACATTTCTTACGTAAAGGGAGATGGGTACGTTACTGGCGGATACCCATTTGATTTCTCTACAATCTCTATTTACCATCACCATTTGCTGGTTATGCAAACGTGGCATAAAGATCAAGCTCTGTAGCTTACTCAAACATGCAACTTTCCTTCCCTAAAGCGTTTCATCTACATCAATTCCTTGCTAGTTGTTACAAAACCCAAAAACTTGGGCAAAGGGGGAGAATGCTAAACAATGATGATCATGAATTACTTGCCTAATACAAATAAAAAATGGTGTCATTTTCATACACTATCTTCATCACTTACCATGCATCTCTTTATCTTTCTTTAAATCTATATAGATTATTTTTTAATTAACATTGATCTTCATGGTGATAAGTCTATGTCTTAGCACAAACTTTAAGTCGTCATGCTTTTCCTTCCTATTGATATGATAAGAGTAAGATCTGCCTAGCTAGGACAATATTGTACTTAAAAGACTTGAATATCCAATCTCCATCGTCCAATTGTTGGCAATCGAAATTTGGTGGAGAAAATGGACAACCAACACTTTAAAAATAAAAATAAAAAAATTCCAAATTCCAAATGCCAAATTCCAAAATCCAAAAGATAAACAACAAACATAGAAGAAACGTGAGGACATATTCCTCTACCCTACATAGAAGTATTTCATTGAATTCTTCAAATATTGACCAAATTGGGAAGAAAATAATAGTTTGCCATGTTTAAATCTCTAGAATATATTAAAATAACACAAATGATTCCAAAAATGATACCACAAATCATTTATACGAGATTTTAACCGTTAGAGTAATGCTTTTTTTGTTTTAAATAGTAATCTATTATTTTCACCCATCAATCAGTATGAAATGTAGGAAAGATGAATTGAATACAAACTTCTAAAAAGAATGAGAATTAGAGTTTTATCCAATTTATATAATAATGCATGTGAAATTCACTTCTCGTCGAAATTTTGACCTACTTCCATTTGATATCTGTCTTTTTATATTTATTTCAAATAAGTGAACATGTCGGATATCTAATTAACATGGTAAAGGAGCTCAAAATGATTCTCACGAAACATTTTTTGTACTTAAAATTCATAGTAATTTTGGGGAAGATATTTTAAAAAAAGAAAAAAACAAGACCAAAATTGTAGTTTGGTCTTGAAGAGTTTACTAGGTGGGGCTACACTACCACGTGGCAAGCAGCACTGCAGACAACCTGAAAGACTTGTCCCCATCTGCACGACTCAAAGACAAAGGCACGTGTCCTTTGTATTCCACAAGCTCTCTACGTTCAACCACCGGATTCCAGCCACGTCAACAGGCCAGCACTAAAACGCCGGGGATACTAACCTTTGACCGCGGGCAATGTGGAGGGAGGTGATTGGTTGACGTGTCACAGGTGACAGATACTTGTCCAATAGCAACTAATCGTACTGGTTTAAAATAATTTTAATGTTGACGGTTTTAAGTGGACAACCAAAGTTGGACACGTTGTGTTTGTGTCTCCGACAGCGACTTAACCCTAACCAATCCCATCTCATGGCTCGAGTCGATGTGTTCATGGCTTGCTTAAGCTCCATAGCCTCTCTGAAGCTAATTAGCTTAATCATGGAGACAATGCCAAGAAATTAACTTAATGATCAAGACTAATTACGTATTGATCATGTAATTAAGACTCCGGCCGTGTGATAAACATGACCAATTTATTTATTTATTATATATATAAAATATCTTGACACGTTATTCTGTTGGATTCGATTTCAGTCATGAACTTTTAAATCTCGAATTCATATTGGGATATTTTAAATCGCGAATTCATATTTGGATAATTTCAAGAGAATGATGATGAGTTATAAATTTAAGTGTAGATTTTTCTCAATTTAATCGCATTATAATAGCGACATTAATTGTAGGTCTTCCTCAATTTCGTTTTCGTTAATATGTTCTTTTATGTTTGTTTATTTTTTTTTCTTAATTGGGAGGTATTGCATGGTTTTGGTCCCCCCTATTGTTCTTCTTCTTAGATTAATAAAATTAATGGAGTGATAGAGAGGCTGCTTCCTCGATCTTTCATGCTAAAAAAAAAGATAAGTGTGTATTAATGTTTGATTAAATTGTACTAAGTATTAGTAGTGTAACATGCTCTCTAAAATAGCTATAGAGTTAAGATAGAAAGCCTGCTAAAGATGCTCTTAAATTAATAAAATTAATAGAGTGATAAAGAGGTTGTTTCCTCTTCTATCCTCGATATTTCATGGTAAAAAAAAGAAAGATAAGTGTATTAGTGTTTGATTAATTGTACGAAGTATTAGTAGTGTAACATGCAATATATCTTAGAATGCTTCGTAAACACTTAAATGTAATTGCAGTCGTGTATACTAAAGAAAAAAATTGTTGTTTTAATTAGGGGCTTTTAACAACTTCATTTCACAAGCTTCACAAAACTGGTGAGAAATAATCTTAAGTTTTTATTTGGTTATCAAATACTTGAACCGTGGAACCTACTTAAGTTAGCATGTTAATTAAGTTGATTCTTATACAATAACTTCAAACCTCATCGTCTCCTACTAATTTTGTTGAATTTAAGACATTCAAATTAAAACTACATATAAGGAGAAAGTTGCAAAACATTTTATATTAACTAGCATTTCTACACGCGTTTTGCGAGTGTGAAAGGGCTGCGCTTGCGCGTGCGATTATTTGCACAATTTTTATTTGTTTAGACTTTATATTTTGCAAAAATGAATTTCAAATTAGTGGTCAAATTTACTCATTTATAAAGATATGAGAAAGTTGTCGCACCGGCCATTCCTTTAAAAAAAAATATATATAATGTGTTTCTCATGTGCTAATTAACATTTTTTATTTAAAAAAAAAACATAAAATGTAGTGATTCATTTTTTGATAATAAGATTTAGTGACTAATTATAAGTAGATGAAAAACAAAAGTAGTGGATAATGGGCTCAGTTTTGATTATATAATTAAAAAAGTAAAAGAAATATATAGTAGATAGTGGGCTCAGCCTTTATAAATATTTTAGTTAATGCATTTACTATTTTGTCATTTATATATGAAATTTAATTTTTTTAATGATATATGTTTGGAGGGGCATTCTTGAATTTTTAAAAATTTAACAAAAACTCATGTTTTGGGCCTTTTGGTTTTATTAATATAGATTATAGGGAAAAAATCACCTTTAGTCCCTCAACTTTGACTCGTTCGACACTTTCGTCCCTGAACTTTGAAATATATCACTTTCGTCCATGAACTTCAACACCGACTATCACTTTCGTTCCTGACCCAAAAAAAATGGTGCAAAACTTATGCCAAAATGTTCGCACGGATGAGAGGAGTAACTTTTTTAACTGGGGCTAAGCTCAATTCGGCGTAGAATGACACGAATTTAGCTTGAAAGCCGGTAGTGGCCGAAACTTTAATCGTAAAATTCTCCGCCGTCCGGCGACGGTTTGAGGTGAGGTTGGTGGCGTTAAACTCGCCTCAAGGAGGGCTTCAAAGCCCAGTATGTGGTGTCGTTCCAATTGGCCGGAATCGGAGTTTTATTCGGTGAAAACTTCGGTCAGGGACGAAAGTGATAGTTTTTTTCAAAGTTCAAGGACTAAAGTGATATATTTCAAGGTTCAGGGACGAAAGTGTCGAATGAGTCAAAGTTCAGGGACTAAAGGTGATTTTTTCTCTAGATTATAAAACAAAGTTAGCTTAACGTTTTCGATATAGAATACGCTAACATGTTTGGACTTAATTGTTAGCAAGAGTGATTATTGATGATCTAAAGATTCTAAAAATCATCACAGAAAATTTAATAAGTAGATCATTATTCACGCTAATCAATCTTGCTTAAGCCTTAGTGATTACTCCTAGGAGAAGAAAACAAATTAACTCTGATCGATGTAACATGAAACATTGGATTAAGTCACCAAATCAACAAGCTTGTGCATCACGTGAATCAATGGCACAACGTCAAGCTTAATTAAGCCTTACTCATACCCTTAATTAAGGATTCAATGGCACAACGTGAATCACGTTGCCGACACTCACATAGCTTAATTAGGGAGATCGAAGACTTATTTAAGTAAGTAATTAATTAAGATGGTACGGTTCATACCACGACAATGACAATGGCCTTATTAAATCATATCACAAACAATATAAAAACGATAATAATGTGATGCAATGCACAGAAACAAACAGCTTGAGCTTGGCTACAAAAATTAAGCTAAGCTGGCTAGCTAGAGCTTGATATTATGCTTGGAATGAAATGGGAAACCAATTTTGATCGAGCAAGAAAAAAGAATGGGGAATGTTTATATTAAATGAACAGAAAGAAAAGCAATATACGCCATCAGATCCGCCCTTGGATTTTGGATATAAAGCAGAAATCATAAGTCACAAAACCCAGTCAGACCCGAAAAACAACCATGACATACACCTGAGCATCACATAGTTTAGAGCACAAAACCCCAAAAACATTATCTCCCAAAGTACTGTGATCCCCAACAACAACAAGATGCTAGAGTTAGACCAAGGTGAATATTCTCCCACACCGGAAGAAGCCGAGGCTTTTAGCTATATCAACGACTCGCTAGGTGCAGGTAGTACCTTAAAGAAGAAGAGCAGCAAAAACAACAAGAAGAGGTTCAGTGACGAGCAGATTAGATCGTTGGAGTCTATCTTCGAGTCCGAGTCCAGGCTCGAGCCGAGGAAGAAGCTGCAGCTGGCGAAAGAGCTGGGGTTGCAACCCAGGCAGGTTGCGATATGGTTTCAGAACAAGAGAGCTCGATGGAAGTCGAAGCAGCTAGAAAGAGACTACAGCATACTCCGATCCAACTACAACAACTTGGCTTCCAGGTTTGAAGCCCTCAAGAAAGAAAAACAGGCCTTGGCGAGTCAGGTAATTAATTATTCATTCATTCTTCCAAAGGGAACTTTTACTAGCGCTCTCGGACGTCTTTCTATTTCAGTACAGAATGACTTTTCGGGAGTGTGAATAACGGCGGCTACTTTAAGAAATTTAGATACAAATGAAAAGAACCAATACCTGATGTGGGTGTGTTATTTTGTGACAGTTGCAGAAGATGAATGATGTGATGCAAAGGCCAAAAGAGGAAAGGCAGAATATCGTTGATGGCGAATCGGACAATGGAGGTGATGCTACTAGGTCTGAATCAAAGGGGAAGCCTAATTATGAGATGTCATTAGAAAAATCAGAACATGGACTTGGGGTTATGTCAGATGATGATAGCAGCATAAAGGCCGAGTATTTTGGACTTGAGGAGGAACCAAACCTTGTGAACTTTGTGGAATCTGCAGATGGGTCCTTGACATCGCCTGAAGATTGGGGTAGATTGAACTCTGATGGTCTGTTTGACCAATCAAGTAGTGATTATCAGTGGTGGGATTTTTGGTCTTGAAACAGAAAATGTGTAAAAATAAGAAGATTGTTCTCCATGCCACTGTGGACACTATTGCCACGAGTAATTCCGATCTCTGTCACCGGTTGTGTACAACCACGTACTATGTGTCTGTCTCTCTTTCCGCGTGAGAGAGAGATCCATATAGTTGTATACAAACGGTGACCGGGAAGATCGAAACATTCCTGCTGCTAATGTGTGTTGGTGGACACCATCATGTCATATAGAGGATCCAACTGTATATGAGAACCTGCAGCCACCAAGTACAATGGGTAGACAAGAGAATAAGCTTTCTAAGAGCTAGCAAACTCTTTCCTACAGAGAAATTTTTGTATATAACCTATTGTAGACAAACTCTATTTCATAAAATTGATCACATGTTAGAGTAGAATGTCATGAGGGATCGATTGAATGTGAAAAAGGTTGTAGACAAGTGTTCGTATGTACAACTTTTTATCGTAGGCCAAAAGATAATGTACACAAAGATATATGCAGGTCTACAATAAACCCAGGAACCCTGATTTAGCATCTAACATTACATGAATGTGTGAGTTTGTACGTTTTAACATTTGTTGTAGCTAAGAGCCTATTTTCAAACATACTGCATTTGATCACAAAATATCAAATTTAAAGCCATGAATGGGTAAAGTTTGCACGAACGAAATCTCACATCAGTATCCCAACAGATTCCAAATTGCAAGTTTCTAAAGATGGGCCGGAGTATGTGTGAAACTTGAACGTGTAAAGTGATTTTAGGCACAAAAGAAATCCATCACAAAATTAGTTCAACATTTTTCTTGAGCTGCTGTGAAATGTGAATAGTGTAATGGTGTGATTTTCTTTCCCATTAGGTGTACACAATCATGTGTTTATCGATCTCTCTTATCGTATGCTACTAGTAAAAATATGAGAGGGACAAACATATAGTTTTGTATACAATTAATTAATTGTAGAAGAATTAATCACACCATAAATAGTCACGACATTAAAATTAATCGCAGTGCATTACCTCATTTCTCAAGCTCACAGAAGTGCGCTCTAAGCATGCACCTAATCTCTACCATTTCTATATCATGTACTCTTTGATGCTACATGGTCACATAAATTGTCCATTTTCACGTTGTCATTATATGTGTAACATGTAGTGGCGGATCTAGGATTTGAAAATGGGGGGGGCTAATTTCTAGAAGGTTAAATGTTTTGCCGTAAGGCAAAAAAAAAATTTTTTTGGTCATTAATCAAACCTCATAAAAACCTGCAAAAATTCAAAATGAATGCTTTGATGCTAAACCAATTGGGCAATTTGAAATAAGAAATTATATGTATACCTACATTCATTGAATTGGGGGTAGGATTGAAGGAGGAAGTGAGGGACTGGAGGCGTGGAGCTGAGGATGTGAGGGACTATATATATATTTTATTTTTCTGGGGGGGGTGGGGGGGGCTATTACTATAACAGCCCTATACTAATTAATATATTACCAAGATTTTGGGGGGGCTATAGCCCATGTAGCCCCGTATGTGGATCCGCCCATGATTGGAGCCTGTAGGCGTGAGGGAGTGATTACTGAGGAGGGGAACTGTCGAAATTACACTGAGGGGGGCTATTACACTAATAGTCCTATATTCGGGGATAAATTACCAAATATTTGGGGGGGGGGGGCTATAGCCCACTAGCCCCCTTGATGGATCCGCCCCTGGTAACATGGTATGAGAAAGGTTTGCTATTGTGTGACTCGATCTACATTCTATGTAGTTTTCATTTACTCACAAAATTATTGTTCAGTGTAACAACTTAGATTAATTACTTTACCATTAATTTGATGTACTGATGAAATTGGTATAGAGAACCACTCGAAAGGAAGAGCAAACTATAAATCACATATTTTCTTTACAGTTGCAGTTATAAGAGGTTTGAGGGAGGCTTCATCTCGTTCAGTACTAATGCTAAGCAGATTTGCTCTTATATATGCTGTCATTTTGGTTTGGGGGGTTTCGGGAAGAATAAGGAATTATAATTAACTTGTATTGGTTTATTTAAGCACGTATTTGTTTTATAGTGAAACATGTATATCGTTATATACAAATAGTAACGGAGAAGAATAATTATTACTATTAATATTTGTTGGTGGACATCATCACCTCATTTAGATCGAGGATGCTTGAAAACAAAGAGCCACATAAGTATTGCTTTCAAGGAGCTAGCCAACTCTATCCTGCACATAAATTCTTGCATATAGCCGTTGTAGATAAACTTTGTTAGAGACATAAACCATGAAGTACTAAGTTATCTAGTCACAACACATCAACCATTACCAAATTAAAAGAAAAATATATTACAAATCCATCATTAATTATAAAATGAGCACAACCTATTAATCATGTTCACGTTAAGTCTATTAGCATTAGAAAAGATCACTTTTATGTGACTCAACGTTCTATACATGTCTCAATTTGTTCACAAGCATATTATTTAATTATTGCCGAAGAATGACATAAGCAATAATTCAGTATCCAATTTTTTTTTTATTAAACAATATCCAAAATATGAAGCAACGGATTCCAGAATTGCATAAAGAGACATAAACCATGAAGTTAGTTTCAACTTTCAAGTCACATGCTCACATCACATCAATCACTGCAAGTGGCCTAGTGATTCAATCGTTCAACGTCCAAATTGAGAATCCTTTACCCGCATTCAAATCACAAAGCTGTCAAAAGTGGTCAGATACTGTGCTGCAATGCACATTTGGAGCATTTCACAGGCGCCACAAGGATTAGTCTTTGGGATACCCTGGCTTTGGTAAAAAAAAAAAAAAGTCACAACACATCAACTTATAAGTTATAACAAATTAATCAAAAGAAAAATAACAAATTCAGTATTGGCACAACCTATTCTTCGGCTGCCCCGTTGCAACCTTATGTTGGAAAAATGCTAATTATATTTTGCACCATTGCAAAGAAAAATTTGTAAAAAAAATAAAATTAAGCGCCCTCACTATAATGTCTTAGGTTTGAGACCATTTACCACACTCGAGTAAAAGCTATAATTACGTTTTTCTTAGTACTGTAATTTGTTATTTTTACTTGATTCAATAGTCAAATTTTTATTTTTTTTTAATTTAGATAGAGATTTAAAAAAAAAAATTTATTTATCAAAATCTTGAGAATTTTTTAACATAATGGTGCTGCCATAAAAAAGAAAATTGTAGTGGTGCTTGAACGACACCGTTTCTTCCCTCAGTCATCATCCAATCCATTCCTTATTAGTCATTTTACGCTCCTCTGTTTGTGGGGTTCAGTAAAGGTAGGTGCTTTAGCGAGAGAGCACCAAAGTAGAGTAATGAACGACCTCTCAAACGCAGTTCTGAGAGACCACCATACTAGTCCCTTCAAGCCCATACCATCTCTGGTCCTCTACATTCTCATACCCATCTTCTTCTTAGGCCTCTTCGTCTCCATCTTCATACTCATTGCAGTCCACAACGCTCTCTTCTTCGTCTTCTTCCTTGTGCTCTCTGCTCTCGTCCTCGCTTTCATTGTCTGGAACACGCGTCATTGGGCGACCAAAGCTTCAGTCTTGTTCTTTATTAACTCTCTTCCTGAGTCTGACCTTCGTCTAGCTCAGCACGGAGAGCTTGTCAAGATCACTGGGGTACTGATTTTCTTGATCCTTTAGCTCATTTTCTGTCATGGGTTGCTTTTAATTTTTAGTGGGTTGCTCTCTTTACTTTGTTTGATTATTTTCTGAGGGGGTTTATTTTAAAGTGAATTTCTTGTGTGAGAATGAATGTATGAGAATAAGGTTGGGATTGTGAATGTAATGTAGTTTGGGTGCTGGGAAATTGGAGGGAAACAAAAGGAAAAATTGGGGAGTGCTAATGCTGTTACCTTTGTTTATCATCTGGGAGAGGATATATGTATCTGTATAAAAAGACTTGGCATTTATCCATATTTAAGCTGGACAATGGTACATTATGTATTGGTTTCAAATTAGGGGTACTCTTTTACGCTTCTTCTGTGCTCTCCGTTTATTTTGTTGTGTTTGTATGGTCTTTAAGAAACTGGCCCTTTGTTGGACTTCTTGCATTGTAAACAACAAGGGTATGAAAAGCACAGCTGATTTAAGTGAGAAACAGAAAATGGTTGAAAATGATTTAAGTGGTTGAAAAACAGAAAATGTGTGTCTCATTAAACTAAATTCAGGGGTTTGCGAGTGAACATAAACCTTAGATGGTTCAAGCGTTGTTGGAATTATATGTTGATGGTGGATACCAGAGTCTCACTTTCTAGATTCTATGTATTATTTACTTAGAAGAATATTGTACGAGTAGATGTTGTTTGCACTCCTAAATAAGCCTCTTGCATTCGTGCATCGACGTATGGAAACTTATTTTGGCTAGCAAATAACATTTCCCTTCAAGAGTTTTGAGTGACATTATTAAATATTTTCAGGAATCTGTTCTTGTAAGCAAGCAGTTTTGTGTTCATATATATATAATTTTTTTTTTGGTCTAATGAAGACCTACTCAAATAGTATGCTTTTAACATGAGTTATGAAGCAAGGCTCTTTCTAACAAGCTGATTGTGTGTGTGATGTGAGGCATGGCGGTCTCTACTTGTAGATATCTGCTTCATGGTTAATCTTTTCTGTTCAATTTTTTCTCATTCATTTGGTTTATCACTTTTTTTGAGAAAGAAACTGATATTTTATTTGGGGCATAAAGCCATAGAAATTTGAGGACAAGAAGTCATCAGAACAAACTAAAAAACTCAAGACTAACAGAAAACCCAAAATTACAGGAAGAACTCAACGCTAATAAGAGACTACTGCTTTCCAATCTAATAATAAGGCTGAAAGGGAGTAGTTTCTAAACACAGGGGTGACTGATGCCCACAATGCAGACCAGACATTTGGTTTATCACTTAGCATTCTGTTTGTGTTTTTTTCCCACTCGTAGGCTATAGTTTCCTTTAGTTTGTTGGGGTGGACCATAATTTGTTATTCTGATGATTTCAGCTTGCGTCATGCGGGAGTCTCTCCCTGGAATCTTCATATGAAAAGGCTAGCGGCTGCGTGTATTCCTCTACTCTTTTATATGAATACAGGGGATTAACTCTACAACCAATGAATGTCAAGAGATCATGCTTCCAGTGGCATTTAGAATATTGTGAGGTATGTTCCTCTGTAGCCATATAGATCAGCAAAAAGATTGTCCTTCTCATTAGATTGAATAGGTTTTGGTTACGTTCTTAAGATGGCCAAATGCTGTGCCTGTTTCCATGTTCTTTCATACTTTAAATCAATTTATGCATTTCATTAACTTTACCAAGATTAGAATGCTTATTCGATACTCAAACATGATTAGTTACTTTTATAATTATCTCCCATTTCATGTGATCATGTGACCCTCAACTCTGAACTTCCTCTTTCTGTCATAACACTTGCAACTTGATCCAAATAACTTCTTTTACGCCATGAAGCACTGCATGCTTTGAAGGCCTCAGGCTTTACTCCTTTACCTTGGATTTCTTTGCCTGCATTTAGTTTCAATAATTATTCTTGTAATTAGTATTAATAATATACATTTGAAGAGTTCCTCATTCTCTTTATGCATATTATGTTTTATATCTCAAGTTAATTATTCCCTATAATTAAATCTAAATTTGAGTCACTCATGAGTAGTATTGTGAATCATTCTTTTTTATGTAACCAGCCAAATGCATCTAAATTTTCCTTTTCTTTTTGACATACAATAAAATTGGTGCGGATCTCTTTGTTTGAGAATCTGGATTGTGTGCCTATACTTGTTTAGCTGAACGATGAAAAATAGAAAATATATGTCTATTTGGAATTATAATTTTTCTTTTCTTTTGCTTCGGCTTTCCACCTGACAGAGATTCTCAACAGACTTTTACTTAACTGATCGGAAGTCTGATCTTCGAGCTATTGTCAAAGCTGGTTCTGGTTGTAATGTTATCCCACTGGTCTTTGAGAGCAAACTTGTCAACACAAGAAAATGCAGAATCCTCTCTCCTCACTTGACAAAATGGTTACGTGAGAGAAATCTCTCAGCTGAATCCCGTCTGCTACGTCTGGAGGAAGGGTAACCAAATTTTATGTTAGAATATTGATCAAATGCCCTGTTGTTTTCACATATGCATCTTTAGTTACTGAAGAGTTTTGGCAGGTATGTACAAGAAGGAAGCATTGTGACCGTATTTGGAATGCTGCATAGAACTAATGAGATGACTATGATTGTTCAACCACCCGAAGTAATCTCCACTGGTTGTCTATGGCGAAAACTGCTTCTCCCAGTTGACATTAATGGACTCGTCCTAAGGGTCTCTCAGATGGCTGGGCAATCTGTCAACCAAAATTCTATACAACACCCAGAAAGATAGTAGGTAGGTAGCACATTATCTCTGGAGGATAACACAAATTTTCAGCTCAGAATTTCAAGTCTGTCTCACCATGATTTGATGCCTCACTAATCACTATGTAAACCTTTAGCTCTAACATTATTTAGCTCTGAAAAGGTCTTGTTCTGACTTCCTTACTTCTATAGAACTTACTTTCTGATGTGTGAATATCTTTCATTTTCTTAGAGCAAGAAATTGTTTGGGTTACATCCGCAAAACAAGAAACCCAGATGAAAAGTCCATGGTGCATTATAGCCCATTAGCATAAAGTAAACAGAGTTTTAGTGCTCTTGTTCTATAGTTTCTCAGCAACCAAACCAAACAAAGAATCAGACTAAAATGGGCTTTCCCTCACAACTGAGCCTCATAAGTCGGTTCACATGGTAAACAAAACCTGTTTTCAAGAAGACCAACCTTGATTTAAGACTTTAAGTGGTTGGCCTAGGTTTTAGTTCCTCTCAATTGGGATCTGATTCCTTGCACTCAATTGCTAATTTTTAAAAATTCCACTTTTTTTTTTCCTAGTAAAAAAACTAATTGTTGGTTTAGTATTCTAACTCTACATCATCTTTTAAGGCATATGCTGAAACAAATGGAATGCATTAAAAATATTAAATGACACTTTCATGCTTCAGTCAGTGTTATTGTATTTGTAATTGTGAAAGGTTTTCTTTGGGGTTATTAACTAAATGTGAGGTCAAGAATTGACAAGTTGAGGATTGGATTAGGATATTCTCACATCATTTAGTTGATTTTATCATTATAAAAATTGTCAATCACTTGCCTAATTGCTGTTTAGTGATAAGGGTGTGTGTGGCGTACTTCATATTATATTCACCTTCACTCAGTATATGATATTAATGGACTAGTGTAGAAGATGTGACTGCCCATTTACTTTTACCTACTAGAATGACCGAAAATTCTAGGGTAATGATATTAATGGAGTAGTGTAGAAGATGTGACTGTCATTCTAGCTAGCTCTACGAATCCAAGACCACATTTTGTTTCTTTATTTGTTCAGGCCATAATCTAAGAATGAGTAAAAATCTTGATACTTCCAACATCATATAAATCAAATCAAGATTTCATTTGTGCGTGGTCTTTACTCCTTGCCCATATATCCTTACCTCCACAACCACAAAATTTGGTTTTTTTAGAGCATCTTTAGCAATGCTAACTATTTTTTTAACTAAATTTTAGCTAAAGTAACTAAAAAACTATTTTAGTTAGCCAGTTTGAAAATATGTCTGCACCAATACTCTCTACTTTAGCTAGCATTGAATTTAAATTAATTTTTAATGAATAAAAAATAGTTTAAGTGTATTTAATAATTACACAAAACAACTAAAAAAAATGTTTTAAATTAACAAAAATAATAGAGTGTCTCATTTCGCTCTTTATATTTAGGAGCCATATAGCTAAAAGCTAAAATAGAGTTACTTAGAGTTACTTTAGCAGACTCTCTATCTTAGCAGGTTGATGCAGCTGCTAAAATAGCTGAAAAGCTAAACATGTTTTCTAAAATAACTAAGATAGAAAGTCTGTTAAAAATGTTCTAACATCAATTACTGTTACATACGAAACCCTAATGATTTTGTGTCGTCAAACATAATCAAAATTCAGCTTTTTATAATCCACAGAAAGTTGGTGTGCCAAAGGACACCTTACAAAGTTGGTGTGTTATTTTACTTTTCTTGATTCCAAGTATATTAAAATTATAAAAATTATATTAATATCAATTCGTATAATTTTATAAGTACATGACTCATAATCGTTAATTCGTGTAAACTCTGTAGTGTGTTTCACATTAACCAATAATTCACAGTCGTTCAACAAGACTCCAACTTGAAATTATCCTTCACTACTTGTATACTGTGTAGTGTGTTTCACATTAATCATTAATCATACAAGCTATTTATATATAAGCCATGATAAGTCTGAATTTGTTTTGAGTGCATGGTAGACAAAGTTGGTCCGAGTATCTTTGTCAAAAAAAAAATTAGCATAATATCCCTTCACATTTAACTTTAATTGAAATCAAGATATGATTCCAATGCAGCCAATTAAATTAGGACTCACTCCTATAATCATCATCCGGATCCCTAGACGTGGATTTAGATCTTAAACAAACAAATGTTTAGTTAGTTGCATGCACAAATATTATTTTATGTATGTTTTCCTCAAATTAAATCATTAATTCCTCTTGATCATGCATTGCAATGTACATATTTTGATTAATAAAAGTTGAATGTGTACTGGGTGGCCTATGAAGTACTTGTTGATTAAGCTCGAATGTTTAGATAGATATATAGCATATGCAGTTTGTTTAGATCTTTGGGACTCTACTTTTGGGTTGTTGCAAACTTTTAAGAACTATAAAAATGGAAAAAGGAAACAGTTTGAGAAGGACTATTTCACTACTATTGGACTAGGAAAATGAATCTAGCATGCAAGTTGTATAAGACGTTTATTATGAAGAAAATATATATATTTGGGTCTCGAATCAAATCTGGACAAAGGAAATTGAGAATATGAGCTCAAGATTGTGCTTTTGTTGTTTATCTAGTTGGTTGCACTTTGCTTATGCCCTAGAATTTCTTTAAGTGGGTTCTCCTTTAAAAGTAAGCATCTCCTATATTGTTTGTAATTATTGTCATTTTAATATCCTCACGATTGTGTTAATTAGTGTTCTTAACTAATTAGGGTTTATAGCCTCGTGAGAAGCAATAATAATCCCAACCCTGATTAGCTAAAACATCTGTTACCTGAATATCTTCACTAAAAATGTCCAATGAATGAAAATGCGTCTAGCAATACGAAAGAAACAATTTGTTTAGGATTTGTATTATGTTCCAGCAATTCGTTTACTTTTTGGGAAATAATTTGGAGAATAGACATTGGTGAGAACAAGATGTTAATTCCTAATCTATCTTAACCAAATCCAAAAGAGGGACAAATCTAAGATTAGGCAAACAAAACACAGTGAGTCAGTGACTTGGAATAATTTTAAAGTGATATTAATTTCAGAACCAGCTAGCAAATCTAGCATGTAGGACCCGATTGAGCTTGTGAGTTACCTCTGTTTATCTTTTTCCAGTCAAAAGAAAGTGGCATTCGCAAATGGTGATCATGATGTATATATCAACATCAATTTATGCCTGAAGATGGAACCCCAGAACGAGAAGATCAGTAGCTAGCATTCTCAAACGACCACGGATTAAAGTTGCTGTTGCTGAACATATATATACATATATATATATATATATATATATATATATATATATATATATATATATATATATATATTCTAGCTCCATTATTCAAAGATATTCAAGTCTAGAAGGAAAAAAATTATATATGGTCAAGAACCTTTAGATCGATCAGACTATCAGAACTTCCCCAACCCACCACTAAAGCCAGTCAAAATGGAACTTGTGATGATCAGTTTGATTACAGCATCGAATCCAATCATCGATCGTGGGATCACTTGTTTAAAGCTCAAAATAATCAAGTGGAAGTGGGTTAGGTACTCACTAGCTGTTGACCACATAAATACATCGGATTGTTAACTTGACCTTAATTACTTCGTAAGTTTAATCAAACCCATAATGATCGAGGTAATCAATTGATGGTTCATGTCGGCAACTAAAAAGGTATTCGATCATGCGCATTATGCTCGATGGTCAATACCATAACAATTACTAGCTAGGTTCTCCAAGAAAGCACGTCGTTATGATTGATATGATTGTTTAAGTTGGTGGTAAAACCCTTAAGTTTCCTTCTTCAATTATTTAGCCAAGTCGAGATGGCCTCGACCACAATTGGCCGGGCATCAAACATGTACGTTTATCTAAGTAGCTTATAGGTCAAGTAATCAATCTTAAATTTTTAATTTAATACTCACAAGTCAAGTAACAAATCGTCGAATACACCATTTAAATTTGTCACGTATTATATCCCACATATATATAAAAATAACATATTCATTTGATGAAGTATTTGAACATATATAGCTCGTAAAAAGTTATGCTCCGTCCTAAAAGAAATAAATGATCTTGAGTATAAATGTATTTGAGTGCATAGTCTGTCTCATATCATTTGGGTTTCTTTGGAGTATGCAATTTATAAACCCATGAGTGTAATATTATTCATCCATGCATGAAATCAAATAATTAGCTGGGTAGAAGAAGATAGGGCAAGGTATAACGACTGCTTATTGTGAAACTCAATTAGCCAATGTAACATTATGTACGTACTCAAGCTACCATTGAGGTTAATTGGTGAATGATGCCAAAGAATTTTGTTTCTTTTCGAGAATGAAGATATGTAAGGAACTTAATTCTGTCAAATTCATGGATATCTCCATTTTCAAGTTAATCGTAAACAATACGCATACTAAATCCTAATGCATGCCCATATTCTAGAGCGGGAAGACCTAAGAAAAAAGGCATAAGTTTCATCAACTTCCCACCAATGGGATTTTTATATATAATAATGGATTTTCCTTCAAATTATAAAATCAAGCATCATATATATATAGCTAGTACCTGTACGGATTCCCAGTATATCTCATTCAACTATGACTTAGCTATCTCCGCTCTTTAGTTTTCCTTTCCTCTCGATCTCTAGCTACATTTTAAGTTTGGACTTTGGACCATGTAAATATACAATCATTTTATTCATGTGGTTATAATGAACACATAACTAATGTGATCATAATTAACATAGTATTATATATGTATGGTGGCTGCAGATTCCTACTTTCTTGCATAGCAATTTTCTTTGATTGGCATAGAATATTCATTACTATTGTTAGATTCAAACAAAAACCTAAATGACATAGTAATCTTCGCCAACAGACGAGCCCTAGCTTTCTTAATTAGGTCACACTTTTGTATGATCGATCTGTCTGTGGAATTTAGACTTCTATTCATGAGCTGGTTATTCTACAAAGGGTAACCCTCTAATATTATTATATATGATGGTTCATTTTCTTCTGTCTTTCCCTGTAATTTCGTCTCTGGTCTTCAGGCTTCTCCTTACAACACCATGAGCACGTCCATGCACACATCAGCATCTTTAAAAGATTCGGACAATGCATGCATGACTTGTACTATATATGTTTAATTATATATCAAAATTATATAAACTAAGCTAGCTATGATCGATGGAGGCATTATCTAGTAGGCATTTGGAAACTTATGTATGTCATGATATCATTAATTAATTTATCCAGAAATAACCTAACATTGGAAATTTCTTGAAGCATGCAGGCGGCAGTCTCTTAAGAGGTAACCTCAAGATGGGTATATTTGATTAATTGATTTGGTCTTATAGTCTTCCATTTACTACTCTATAATATTGTATATTCAAAGCCACCATGGGAGTTGGAGATATTAAACTCCACTATTCACATTAGAAAAATGGATAAATTAATCAACTCTTTAGTGGCATGCAAGCTTAAGGATCCTTTTTACATATTAAAAGTTTTACAATTTTTAAGGTTTCTTTCTTGTTTTCTTGCTGCTTAAGCCTCAAGATTTAAGCTAGAGTTTGACGAAGAAAAAACTCTCAATTCAAGTTTATGATGAATGTGGAGTACTATAAAGAGAATAAACTTCAAATTAGTTGGTACACATATAACATAGTTAATTAACCAATATGTATATTTTAATATCAAAATGATGTGACTAATTTTCTAAACCACTTGAAAACTTGACCATGAAAAGAGGTACGCTGCAATATTTTATGCTAAACAATGGAAGTGGGAGGTTTCGTGGTTAATTTCATCTTTCGTTCAAGATATCCAATATCTTCTTTTAGTCGTTTTAGTCTACAAATTTGGAGCATATTTTGATAAATATATCTTATACTAGATGTAGATCATCAGTATGATAATTGTGATTGGTTTCGTAATGCTTCTAGCTAGTATATGGATGATAGTTGAAATAATGAAATCCTTAGATAATTCATGTTGTAATTTTTTGTTTCAACCAAAAAAAAAAACCAAGTGGAAGTCGAAGTGGGTGAGTCCATTCTGACATTACCTTAGTCCATGTTGCATATTGATCAGAAAATTAATTAGGTGGTTATACATACCTATACTCTGGTCCCTTAGGACAAAATTACATTCAACTAATTAATTGATTCCCACATAGAAATAATAAACAGACAAGCTAATATATATTTAATTTAAAAAGGGAAATTGCAGTAGTGTTGAATTGAATCTAGTCGTGGTCGCAAGTCTTTCGAGTTTCAAGCAACTGGCATATATTTCCATGCTGAGTCCATATAATAGTGTCCCTTTGACCTGAATCTGGTCAACATATATATGGTTTTGCTAGGTTAGACAAAGAAAAGAATCCCAGCCGACCTCCAAAGTGAGTATGTACTTAGCTTCCTGGAAAAGCCAGAGACTCATATTGTCTCTTGGGAGTGGGACTGACCAAAATACCTTTACGAGTTAGCAGGGCAATACCCCATTACTTTCAAGTGGATCTTATATAAGATATTCTTAACCTACCTACTGGGAAATTGATGACTGAACTAAGCCAATTTGCTCGATCAATTTGGCCCTCATAGCTATTTTATTTAATGATAAAATAGATCAGGGAACGTAATACCTACCACTGGTGCCCCAAAAGTAAAGGTCCTAGAAAAGTCCTGAACATTAATCCATCTACATTATTTGTTAACGAACAAAGAAACCACGCTTCTTGACAATTAAACGAGCTATATTATGAGCCACTTTGTTACGTTCACGTGGCACGCAACAAATTTGGTGACTTGCTTTCGAGTTATAACACTTCTAATATGCTCCGCAATAACACCTTAAGTAGCAACACAAGGATCCCTCATCGTAATTAGGGACAAAACCTATATATTGTTATTGTTTCAAAATGATTCCACTAGGAAATTAAGCATAGTTTTGTTATTGACAAACTCCTTCTTTACATATATAGGCTAAATTTCTTTTTCATTTTTTTTAATATTTGTTCATCAAATCTAACAGTAATATACTCTGAGATATGAAATTGTTGGATTATAGCCTTCGTATTTTAAACCTGGAATTTAATTAGGGTTCAAACCAGGAATGGTATTCAAGTGAGTGTGTCCAATAAATGGCCAGGAGTTAGCTTTGGAAGGTGGGTAGGAGCTGTCAACGTACGTCATGAAACCGCCAGGAGTCGATAAAACAGCGGCGAACCATACTCTGTCTTCCTCCTTACCTAGACCTGAAAGACACAAGACATCCATGAATGCATGGCCTCGTGTGCACGTACCCAAACCCTCTCACCGAATAACATCACGCCAAATACCGCCACGTGTCTCACGACAGAACCCCAAATTACGGCGCCCATGTTAAGCTGTCCAGAATCCAGACCGCGACTGAAAATCTCTGCCACAACGTGATCTTTCACGTCATGTAAATACCTTTTCAGATTTTTTTTTTCGATAAATAAAGAACAAGAAAAACGCAACAAAAATCAGAAACCTCAACCTAAACTGATCAAACTAGACGGCGGAGCATGAGGGTAAAAAAAAAGCGTTAAACAAAATGTGTAGTTTCTAAATTATAGTTTGGGTCTATGAGGTAATTATTTTGGTTTTTTTTAGATAGAGGTAATTATTTTGTTGAACAATTTTTCAATAGTTCTTTTAGCATCCTTAGAACATTTTAAAGAACATTTTTGTTTTCCGAGCCTCTGTCTTTCTAACCTTTTTTTTTTTTTTTTCCAATTACAAACACACAGAATACAAAGAAGAACCACGCAACCACCCCCATTCCAATAATCCAATTAACTTTTGTTTTTACATACTTAAAAGCAAAACATGGAGTTCATGGGGAATAGTCTTGACTAGATCCTATATGTGAAAACCTAATTCGGTTGACCTGCTTTGACGTGTCTCTTAATTTTGGCCAATATATAGTACAATTTTCCCATTACCTTGAAATTAACCATCGTACTGAACAAGACCTAATGGTTGTACTGAACAACGTACGTAGACTTGTTCAGTTTGGCTCTCAGTGCGTAAAAATATATGGTTGCCCCCTATTCTTCCCTACAATGCACGCGCACACGTCACACGTACACATACTCACTCACTCCCTGCCCAGGCTTCACCCACATGCCCACTGTCGTTCATACCTGGCGGCGCATCTAAAAAGAAATTGTACTGCCCCCAATTCGTAACCCAAAAAATAAATAAATAAGATGTCTTCTGTTATACTCTTAAATTATACGCTCTCCTGCTGGATCAGCTACTCTCCAGTATAACGGTTTTCTTAATTCTTTTTTTTTTTTGGCTTCTGTTATCCCCCAAAATACGCCCCAGAACTTCCTATATATAGTGGCATCCATCATCTCATTTTTGTTCAAACTCAGAAGCACAACCTTCTCCTAGCCTTCTTTGTGTTTAGCAAAGAAAGTCTTGTGCTCTCTCTCTCTCTCTCACTCTACGGTACCATGAAAACAGACATTGAAAGCCTCTGGGTTTTCGCCCTCGCTTCGAAATGCAGAGCTCTGTCCCAAGAAAGCATTGTATGCTCGCTCCTGATCCTCGCTCTTACATGGCTCGCCGTGACTCTGTTTTACTGGGCTCATCCCGGCGGCCCAGCCTGGGGCAGAAGCATCAAAAATATTGCTACTAAAAAAACCGCTATTATTCCGGGTCCAAGAGGCCTGCCTCTGATAGGCAGCATGAGCCTGATGACTGCTCTAGCCCACCGCAAAATCGCCGCCATGGCCGAGGCTTGCAAGGCCAAGCGCCTCATGGCCTTCAGCCTCGGCCAGACTCGCGTCATCGTGACGTGTAACCCTGACGTGGCGAAGGAGATTCTCAACAGCTCCGTTTTCGCAGACCGCCCGGTGAAAGAATCTGCCTACAGCTTGATGTTCAACCGAGCCATCGGGTTCGCCCCCTACGGAGTGTACTGGCGAACCCTGCGGAGAATCTCGGCCGCTCATCTCTTCTCCCCGAAACAAATCAAGGCCTCCGAGTCCCAACGGTCCGAGATTGCCTCTCAAATGGCGGCAATGTTCGGGGCCCACGGCGATAACTTGTGCGTGCGCCAAGTGGTCAAGAGGGCGTCGCTTAACAACATGATGTGCTCAGTTTTTGGACGCAAATACGAGCTTGATTCCGAGAGTGACGAAGTCGAAGAGCTTAAGTCGCTAGTGGACCAAGGGTACGATTTATTGGGTACGTTGAATTGGTCTGACCATCTTCCTTGCCTCGCTGAATTTGATGCCCAAAAAATCCGGTCCAGATGCTCCAATCTCGTCCCCAAAGTGAACCGCTTTGTTACCCGAATCATTTCGGAGCACCGTGCCCGAACCGGTGAGAAATCAGCCCCGGACTTCGTGGACGTGTTGCTCTCGCTCCATGGGCCCGATAAATTATCCGACTCCGATATGATCGCCGTCCTTTGGGTAAGCTTTAATCCAATTCAATAACCAATAATTGTCTTGTTATTAGTTTCGGGTTGTAATCAAACGTCGTCGTTAATGCAGGAAATGATATTTAGGGGGACGGACACAGTGGCAGTTCTGATCGAGTGGATTCTGGCGAGGCTGGTGCTTCATCCAGACGTTCAATCCGCGGTCCATGCTGAACTGGACAAAGTAGTTGGGAGGTCCCCAGCCGTCGATGAATCGGATGTCTCTGAAATGGTGTATCTGACGGCTGTGGTGAAAGAGGTGTTGAGGTTGCATCCACCCGGCCCACTACTATCATGGGCTCGCTTGGCCACAGCAAATACAACGATCGATGGTTACCATGTGCCGCAGGGGACCACGGCTATGGTCAACATGTGGTCTATTTCGCGGGACCCAGATGTCTGGGCGGACCCGCTGGAATTTAAGCCCGAGAGATTTGTGGCGCAAAAGGGCGAGTTGGAGTTTTCGGTTTTTGGGTCGGACCTGAGGCTTGCGCCATTCGGGTCGGGAAGGCGGACCTGCCCGGGAAAGGCGCTGGGATTAACAACTGTCACGTACTGGGTGGCATCGCTTTTGCACGAGTATGAATGGCTGCCGTCGGATCTGAATACCGTGGACTTATCTGAAGTGCTAAGGTTGTCTTGCGAGATGGCTAAGCCTTTGACCGTTAACGTGCGTCCTAGGCGTAGGTTAAGCACAAGTCACTGAAAGTGTGACAGTAGTAAAAAAGTAAAAGAATGAAAAAAAAAAAAAAAAAAACAGTAAAAAGGTTTGTTGCATTTACTTTTTGGTCATGTTGTTAGTGTGTCACTGTCTTGAATGCCAAGATAGTTTCATAATTAAGTGTTTTAATTTTTTATCAATGTAAGTAATGGTCAAGCTTTAGTTAATTTCCTTAGAATATGCAATAATTCCTTGGATATATCTCTATAGGCTATAGCTTTGTATATATTCTCAACATAACACCTTTTCCAGTTGAAACCTAATATTTCATCCCAAAAGTTTTTATTTTTATTTTTTCTTCTTTTTTATCATCATACCATTACCCTTAAATTTCAAAGAACAATAATCTTAATTAATTATTAACGTGAGCATGGACGACTGACTCTAACATTTTTCTATCCAAACGTACATACAATATATGTATAAATTCTATCTTCTTTGCTTTTTCGGATTACTCATACTGCTTAGACTCTGACAATTAGATCAAAGAACTTTATCCATCCTAAATTCTTCTTATCATCAAGATTTAAGATATGATTATCATTGCTACCCTAATACAAATCAAGACTGGCTTAATCTTTCTCATGAAAGAGTCAATTTAATCATATTCAATGAATGATAATGACTACCCTTAATTTTGTTTCGTACATGTTTGAATATGTTAGAATTAATAAAGGTTCTTGGGCACCAAGTAAGCACACATTATGAATTATTTTTTATGTGTCCTTGATGTGGGTTAAGGATTGTCTACCAGGACCGCAACCCTTTAAGATCTTTAACTTAGAGACATACATGTTCAAATGATGTGCAGTATAACAATTTTATGGACTAACTTCCCCTTGATTAACATTTCCTGCCATATGCATATAATACTAGATAATTTTTAGATACGTTCACTCCATGGGTGAACCTGCATATTCACCTAATTTGCAATTAACGCATTTTTAATTTAAATTTTAATGATCCAACCGTTCATATATTATAACGTAATATAGAGATTACCTCTACAAAAAATCAATCAATTTGGAGATTTTTTGGTCACTCATTCATATGAAATAAATAAACGGTTCATCATAATAATAATAATATATTGTTGTCAGAACCGTTCATTTATTTCATAAAATTGGATGATTGAACAATTTTAGATTTGATTGATTTTTTGCAGAGATGATGTATATAAGATAATTTAAAATATGAACAGTTGGATTATAAAATTATAAGGTGAAAATGTGTTAATTATAACAGGGGATGAATATGCATGTTCACTCAGAGAGTAAACCTAAGAATTATCTATATATAATTACACTAATTAATAATGTGACATCTCATGGTTTTAGAAGATTATAGTTAACTAGATTTCCAGACCAGACCCTTCTTTTTTGGTGCAATTAGACCAAACCTTCTTTCATTTCCACCACAAGCACCAAGCTTTTGCTTTTTATGAACAAACACTCCCATCTCCCCGCAGCAAGTTTTCATGTACGTGCTAGCTTCATAATGAATGAATTTGATTCTGATCGAATTAATTAAACACAGCTAAGAGTTTTGATCAATGATATACACTATTGCTAACCAAATTTTGGAAGTATGTTCCTGCATGAATCATGACGCGGACATAGACCACCCAGTTTGTTGTGGCTAATTAATTACTTGGCTCACACAACACTACACTCCAAACCCTTTCCGTCCTCTCGTTCCAACTTTTTTGGAAACAGAATCAATATTGAACTTGGACCCAATCCATTTATTTATGTATTTAATTTTTCTTTATTTTTTGTGTGTGTTTTAGCTTCATTGTTCAATTAATATTTTTTTTAAAAATTTAGTCGAAGTTCAATTTGCTATACAAAAAATAGATGCAATCCGCGCATATTTTATTATTAATTTTGGTCTATTTGCTATTTTTATCTGTCCATTTTGCCTCTTGAACTAAATAAGGGAAACAATTTAAAATCTCATATTGAAGCACAATTTTAGCTCAAATTTAAACTTTAAATTTGAAGTTTTAAATATCTAAAATCTACACAATTCTTCCATGAATAATTCTCATTGACATATAAAACTAAATATTTTCATATTTGATAAACCGGTTGATTGCGTTACGAATCAAAAGTTAATGGCCAGAGTCATACATATACTTAGGTTATAAAGCTGGAAACTAGTATCTCAGGTCAGATCCATACTTAAGCAAATACCACTTATTACAAAGAAGAATTGAACTCGCTTTTAAGCGAACTAAATATTTTCATATGATACATAAAATGCAAGTCGAGCAACCCTATTATATCAAACAATTTAATATACCTACATTACAGGGTGGAAAAGATAAAATTAAAAAGAAAACATCCAAACATTATTGCTTTCATTGACTACATGTATAGTAGGTATTTAATGTTCCTACACATATGAAATATTCAAATTACCTAGACATATGAAGCATACAAAATATGAAGCATATTCAATCTACATATATAGATCATATCAACCAATCTAATGAAAAACTACAAAATATAATAAGGCAATGTGTACATATACAACAAATACCTAATTAAAAGGTAAAAAAAGATATGAGAATAAAAAAACCAAATGTGACCTCACATAGAGATCGATATGTAGAAATTTGATTTTTTGAAAACTGTAAATCAATAGAATATACCTAGAAACACCGCAAATTAATCAAAAAACTTTTGCCGACGACTATTTCGTTGGAAAAAAGTTTTCTATCAAATATTTTATTTCTTGTTATTTTTATCAAAAGAGTTCAATTTCAAAGTCTTGTCAACCCTCTTGCACTTCCGAATGAGGTTTTAATTGGAACTAATTAAATTGGATGTTGGAAATTGAATGAAAGCCAGTTACGCCTTGGTTTTTGTGATCCGGCGATAGGTTCTCGTGTTATAGCACACATTATTCATTAAAAGTTGAACCTCAAAATTTATTGAGATTCCAACCACCAAGAAAGCCAATCACCTTTAAATTTTTTACCAATTTGTATGCTGAAATACAAATTAAAAGAGCAAAGAAAAATAAAAAAATGGGCATTACTGTTGCCGACAATTATTCCGTCGGCAAAAGGTTTTTCATCGATTATTTTTTTGTTTCCTTGTTAATTTTATCAAGGGAGTTCCATTCAAAGTATTGGTCAATCCTCTTGCATGCACTTATGAATGAGGTTTAAGAACTAAATCAGATGTATAGAATTTAATGAAAACTGGTTATGACATGATTTTTGTGATCCGACGATAAGTTCATTTGTTATAGCACACATTATTCATTAGAAATGGGACCTCAAAATTTATTGAGACTTTGAACACCATGCAAGCCAATCGCCCTTATATTTTTGACCATTTCATATGTGAAAATAGAAATTAAATGAACAAAAATAAAATAATGGGTATGACTTGTGCCGATGACTTAAAAAGATTTTCCATCATTTTTTTATTCTTTGTTAATTTTATTAAAAGAGTTCCATAGTAAAGTTTTGGTCGATCCTCTTGCACTCTTAAATGAGGTGTATGAACTAAATTGGATGTAAAAAATTAAGTCAAAGCCGATTATGACATGCATAATTTTTGTATCCAACGATAAGTTTCTTTGTTATAGAATACATTATTCATAAAAAATTGAACCTTAAAATTTATTAAAACTTCGAACACCAAGCAAGTCAATTATCAATTTACTAATGTTGGTGTTCCATGAATAACTTACGAATTTATTATTATTTATAATCGATAGAAGTAATTGAATTGAAATTAACAATTGCTATTTAATTTGTTCGACCCTCACATACAAAATACTGAAAAAAAATTGTTGCTTAATTGATTAGGTCCTCATTATTATATATCAAATTATCAATTCCATGCATTTTCATGGTTGACTTAGACCATCCAATTTGGCCAAATTTGAGCAACATAGTTAGGCTCATATTATATAGATTAACACCCTTTAAATTATTTATAAAAGGGTTTATTGACCACTACCTCGAGATTACGTACTATCCTAACGTTCCTTGAAATCAATCATGGTCTCGGAGACACTAAATAAAAATTATTGGCTTCGTGTGAAATAGACATGAACAATGTTCACGTCAACTATATAGATGTGTCAAATTAAACCTGATTAATTAAAATCTTATATTTGACAATAAGATTATTTATTCACCTTGAGCTGCTGAGCATAAGCTGGTGGGAAGCCATAGGTTAAGCCTGTGTCACCAAGGAATTGACTGCTAATTTATATCATTTACAAAACAAACTGGTCGTTTTCACAGGGAAATTCTGTCATGTCCCGAACACTTAGTGTTCGGGCACGTGTCAGCCATCCAACCCACCCCCACCCCACAACCTCCCCCTGCAAATGCATCCCCACCCTTCCCCACCCTCCAACCTCCCTCCCCCGTGTACTGAAGAAGCACCCGTTTTCACATACTATATAAAGGTTTTTACTCAAAAAAAAATTTCTTTGGTTGTTGTCAAAACAAAATTTTCTTTGGTGCCTCAAATCTTTCCACTGTTGCCAGAGTTGTTGCTTGTGTTGTGTGCAACGAATTAAAAAAAGGATGGGACGATTATCAAAATATCCCCATCATCAAAAAGTTCTAAAGTAAATTAACATGCAATGGCTAATATATAATTATATATATATATATATATATATATATATATATTTAATTTCAAAAAATAAAAGGTTTCAACTCAACCATATTTTAACGAGACAATAACATAGATTTCTTTGTAACTTAACAAGACAATAACATAGATTTCGCAATATGCTAGATGAACTATACATAGGGTTTCCCTTAAATACATTACTTTATCATCACATTAATTTTTGATAATGGTAGATTAATTAGCTCAATACAATGATAGACGAACTTCATTAGGTGATAGACAAGTCTAAACAATTAAGCAGGGAGTTGAGAGGTTTTGGTTTTGGGGCTTTCATTCATTCTCTTTATAATAGAAATGTGTTGGGGTTGCCCAATTTTCGGTTTCAATAATTTTAGTTTCTTATTTTGTTTGAGAGGTTTTGGTGTTTGTCCTCCTATTTTTAATTTTTCTCTTCAATAAATTACTTCGTTCTTAAGAAATTTAATGAGAAAAAAAAAGTAAGCAGGGATCGGAGTTGATCAACAACTGTGTGGATTAAAGTTGATTTACAATTACATAGAGCTTGTTTTTTTTTCCTTTCAATTATTAATAATAGTGAAGTAGGTGATATTAGTTGCTAGTGAGTTGTAACACAAATAACTAACACCGTGAAGGTCATGGGTTTGCGGTTTGCAAGGTGCATACCCTCATTTGATGAAAAAGAATCCGTAATACCCGAAAACCGACAAGGATAAAGTTGATACATTAATGCACAAATGTACGGTAGAGTTACTCTCTACGTACACATCAATCAAAACTAGTTGCAGGATAACAATAATAATCCTTGCCCTAATTAACCCAAATTTTATAGATGATTGGGGGGCATTGGACCAAGGAAAATGTCGAAAGCAAAAGAAAATCCAACAGTGACACCCTTACGTGTACGATCGATGCTCATAAGTTGTTGTCGTTCATTTGGCTCATGCAATTAGGACAGTTGAGAAGAACATATGGAGCCATAGACAATGATCTATCAAACAGTAATTTTTTGAGCCTTTTTCTCTTCAGAAATTGATAATCTGATAAAGACACCCCTACCACTACAATATATATCAATCAATAATGGGATTAAATTGACAATAGCCGCAAGAATCTCCCTCAGTGTTTGCTTTGGATTACCAGACAGAGATATTGACTGGAAAAGAAAGGCAAACACAAAGAAACAAAATGGCCAGGAGACTAGCCTAAGCTAGCTAGCTTCTAATAAGTTTGGATGATGAGGAGGTACAATTATATATGTCCGAAATTAATATTCCTGTGATGGCTTTGTGGTTTTGTTCATGTTTTTATTCCGATTAATCACTGTTTTGGATGGGATGCTTGTTTGACTGGTCACTTGTGGTTGCGGGCTTGCTGCTAATTACCCTTGGTTTCTAAATTACTTAATGCCCACTAGCCAATAATTGAGATAGAAAAATGTAATTCATGAGTTTAAATTATTCAGGAGGAAACGTCGAAACATCCATTGAAAAGTGCGGATGTCTACCTTCGTTTTGTTGGCAGCATCCACACTTAATATGAAAACCATATTTCGACCTTAGTTTAATGGTCGAAATCTTCTAGTTTTGTAGGCTGACTTTTGAAGTGAGCTCGAGTGATATTTACTTGCCATTGATGAACTCTTGGTCCGAGATACTAGCTCAGTTTTGATGGATGTATTATTTAAGTCTTTAGCTTTCGTATTAATGCAATAAAAAATATAATTTCAAACAAATAAAATTAATAGATAGAGGATTTTGAATATTGAACGACGTAACAAAGTCACAAAGAAGATTGGAGTTTCCTAGACGTGTTTTGAACTTTTGATATATAATTTTAAAATTTATCATCCATTATTAATTTGGTATTGAGCTTAGAGGGTATGGACCATTCAAGCTAGAAAAGACTTGTGTGTTTTGCAACTTATTACAAACGGATTGCGATGTTTGTGATATGTCTTTCAAGTTCTTTTGGTGTATGTTAGGCTATACCCTACAACATACCTAGCCTGTTTATGTATGCCCAAACGTAATTAACGTTGAACTTCTTTTTCGATCAGTTCAAATCAAATCATGAACAGGAACACATACTTTCAAATCATGGACTCTCAAAACTCATATGTTTTGCAAAATAATGGACAAGACAAATGCAAAGGGTAGCATGTCATTACATTAAAATCAATCAGCCTTGTGGCTGTCCAAGCAATAGTTTCTGATGATGAAGACTTGTCTCCTCTAGGCAATCTCGTTGAAGATATAAAAGATCTCTTTCGGGTCTCTCTCGGTTTTCACATTCAACATGTTTATCGAACTACAAACCATGTGGCTCATAGGCTAGCTTAATTAATCCCATAAATTTTGTTACAATTTATATTGTTAGTTCAATTTTTCTAGTTATCGATATGAAGTACTAATTTGGTTTAGACGGAAAATTTTTAAGTTGAGAGTTTCGTATTTAGGATTCATATTGGCGATAATTAAATAGTAGTCTAAGACGTTCCAATTTAGAACAAAACACTTTTAGCACAAAACATAAGTAAGGAATCCGAACTTAACTGGTCAAGTTTTTTATTTTAATGTTTGTATTTTTTTTCATTTGATGATCATATATCAAGCATTGATATTTAAAGAATAGGGCAAAACAAAATAGGATAATCTTAGCTTTTGGGGTTAGCCCAAGTGGTGGGGAGGAAGGGAAACATGTTAGAATTAGGTTAGATCAGAAGTTCCATCCCCTCCAATGTAACAAAAAAAAAAATTTAGAATAAGTGGTGGGGAGGAAGGGAAACATGTTAGAATTAGGTTAGATCAGAAGTTTTATCCCCTCCAATGTAACAAAAAAAAAAAATTTAGAATTGTAATGACTCAAAATAGGAGACTTCACCTCCTCAACAAGACTTCCTTTATGTGTCCTACTCTCCTCAGCAAGTTTAACCAAAACCGGTGAGAGAAACCAATTAGCATCAATGGCAAAAACCAAACCTAGCTTCTTTTTGATAGCAAGGCACATGCTTTGTAATATTCATGTGAAAATGTTGACACATAAAGATAATGAATAATTTGCTGGTTAATTGCTCTTCTCAGTTGGTGAGCTTGCTTATCCATGTTATCAAATCCACCCAGTTTAGGAACACAGCATATCCCACAAATCCAGCAGATTCGAGTCCCCAAATAGTTCTCTTCTACGACCCAAGCCTGACTTGTCAGTTGTCACTAAGCAAATTGATGAAGTTGGCATCAGATACACAGAAATAGATTAGGCAAGTGTAATAGCATACCCCTAAGAGGTTGAACAGAAATGATGTTATGGTTGAGCTATCTCTATTGTGATAGTGAAATGATGAATACTGATAATCATGTTCTTGGACATTGTTCTGGTTATGATTAATCATTCAATCAAGTTGTCCATTGCACTATGCATGGATTAGCTTATTTGTCCTCCTTTCAAGAATTAGTTAAAACCCTTTTCTCATGAAAAGCTTGGTTTTTTGCAGAACATATTGGACCAAAACTTGCCATAAGAGGCATCTCCAAGCAACATATATGGAGAAAATCACAATCCCGTTGTGATCAGACACATAGTTAGGAAGGTTGGGATGAACTTATAGTACCTAATTAATTGGTTCACATGCATGTGGTTAAAAGTTTGATTAATCCTCTCAAATATATTTATCAAGGAGAGCATGAGCTTATCATCTTATATTTGTGGCCAATAGGAAATATGCACACAATTAATATCTTAATGATTGCCTCAAGGATGTGCTGTTAATCCCCTATTGCTTGCTGAAGTTTTAAGTAATTAATGATGTTACATAACAACTAAAACACACGCATGTTCACTTTTTAGGTACTATAAGTTACAATATATCAATGTTTTTTTTTGGTCTGCCTAATCACACTGTTTTCTGCTTTAAATGGCCTACTAAGATCTATACTATATATTAAGAGAACACCCGTTGTCAATCAAAATAGAATTTTTTTACTTTAATACCTTTTAAACATTAAATAACTATATATACATCTTAATCACTAGGGATAAAATAGTCTAAACACAAATAAATAAATAAATAAATAAAAAAGAAAATTAAAAAAAATCTGCAGAAAGATAACTACCTATCTATCCATATTTACAAAAAATAACTACCCACATCTACACGGATCTGCAGAAAGATAACTACCTATCTATCCATATTTACAAAAAATAATTACCCACATCTACACGGAAATAACTACCCACGTACATCTCTCTCCGGATAACTTTCCACATTTTGTTTTTCTCATATAATTTAAAAAAAAAAATGTCATACACATGAAGAGCATGTGTTCACAAGGCTAGTTATTGATAAACTAGACTCATAATGTAGGAAGTTTTTCTGGGGTACTTCGGCTTCTCATCCTCCTATTACTTGGAAGCAAATGTATCTTCCTAAGTCTAGAGGTGGTATTGGTATTAGGCCTGCGACTGTTTTTAACCAAGCTGCAATGGCAAAACTAGCTTGGAAAATTATTTCTGAACCAGATAATTGGTGGGTGAAGTTAGTTAAATTAAAATATATGCGCACTCGCAATTTTTTTATATTTCCTAAAAAGACTGGTCATTGTTTTCTATTAATTTATGGACTTTTAATTGGTGTTACTTGATGCTCGTCCTCTAATTCTTTTAATTGGTGTTCTATTAATTCATGGAAAGGTATACTTGATGCTCGTCCTCTAATTCTTGATTGAATGCAGTGGTTAGTTGGTACTGGTTTACTATTAATTTATGGACTTTTAATTGGTGTTACCCTTTTCTTTTATTTAAGCTTGTTCCTGATCACCAGAAACTCTTACTTGATTTATCTTTAACTGTTGACAAGATTATCTCTAATAATGGCTGGAATTTGGTTGCTATTGCTAATTTTCTTCCTACTGATGTTATTACACATATCAAGTCTATGCCTTTTCCTCTTGAACAAAGATCAGATGAATTTTTTTTTTTTTTTTTTGGCAAGGTAAGATCAGATGAATTTATTTGGGGACTTATTGGGAATGGCAAGTTTACTGTTAAATCTGCTTCGGAATTACAAACAGCCAATATGGCTTCTCATACTTATGCTAAATTGTTGAATTGCATGTGGAAATTGAATTTGGCTCCTAAAGTTAAATTTTTTAATTGGCTACTTATTTGTGAACGCCTTAAAACAAGGCAGAGACTTCATTCTTTTACTCCTTCTATTCCTGCTAATTGTATTTTTTGTACTAATCATGAAGAATCTCTGGACCATCTCTTTATGCAGTGTTCTTTCTCTCAAAGTGTGTGGCATTTGTCAGCTCTATCTTCCTCTCCTATCAACTGGGATCTTTCCTTTGTTCAGTGGCTTGGGCTTGACTCTCTACGATTTCTTCCCAACCATGAGGAAATTCTCTCAAAGGTTTTTACACTTTGTCATCAAATTTGAAAGGCTCGCAACAAGTATATATTTCATAATATCTCCTGCCAATATTGTGTATGCTGCTGCCAAGTGCTTCAACCAATACCAGCAAGCTAATCCTCCAGTTTCTCATGTTCTGTTGCCAAGACATTGCAATATCAAATGGCATCCTCCTACACATCCTGGTTTAAAGCTCAATTTTGATGGCTCGGTTCTTCCAAATCAACAGGATGTTGCAGGTTTTGTAGTCCGTGATGCTACTGGTCATCATGTCCTTGCTATGGCCAAAAACCTTGGTTCTATGGAGATCCTTGTAGTCGAAGCAATGGCTTTTCGTGATGGTTTGCTTGCTCTTCCCAACCCTGAAAATCTGCAATTGGTTGTAGAAGGAAATTCAAAGATTCTTATTGATGCTCTTACTGGGAGATCTCTTATTCCCTGGAAAATCAAGTTCCTAGTCCTAGATATCATTTTCTTAAGTCGTAGGTTTTCTAGCATTGTTTTCCACCATATACTTCGGGAAGCAAACTTTGTAGCTGATAGCCTTGCCCATTTGAGTCACTCTGTTTCCCCGTCTTTTTTGTGGTCTAATGAGTTACCTTTATACTCTAACTCCGCCTTTCAATTTGATCTTTTTGGGAGCGGTTGTTCTAGAAGTTTTTCTTTGTAAGTTGGGTTTTTTCTTTCCTTATAAAAAAAGAAGAAGGTTTTTTTGTGTCAAACAAGTTACAATCAATGTTATAATGTACCTAACTGGTGAACAATTATTGTCGACCTATTGCAGCCATGATTGTTAAAAACAACATAATCAAACAATCCCCAGATGCACAACTCAAATATTCAGTTGCTAGTTGATGGTTTTCTATTTGGTTGTGAAGATCTTAAACCCTAAACCCATTAATCCAAATGAGCAAACATATAGGAAACAGCAAAATATTGCTGAGAAAAGGCAAATCTTTTCAATAAGATCCCTGCAATAGGATGAAGCAATGCATTGCCTAGTCAATAGATTCCAAGCACACACATAAATACATGAAAGGGTAGTACTAGATATTCAAAAATGTATAGTACCAAAGGAAAACTCCATTATTACCACTTGAGTGAGAGACATTCTTGGTCTCAAATAACATTAAGTTCCGTATGAACGGATAACTGAACTACTTCTTTTTACTGTAGTATTGCAGAGCAAATGCAGCCCCCAAGATCAACAAGGGCAGCAGAAACTGTAGCAGCTTTACCACAAATCCAGAAGATTGGTTGGCTTGAGGAGCTGTTTCTTGTGCAGGAAGCTTGTAACTTGGCTGCTCAGGTATTGTGGATGTGTCAACCTCACCTACGTAGTACTTTTCCATCATCTCCCTTGCAGAGTCGCTGTGGCCGACATCATTGAAATCATCGGTTGCATCTCTATCTGCAAGACGTTCAAACAAAGTTCTGATCACCACACATCATAATGCTATAATTCTTGAGAGTCCAGAACCAGTATAGAAACAACGGTCACAAAGACAAACGAAGCTACGGGGAAGTTCACAATCTTACCAGCTGCCAATAGCAAGACTTCGTCACCTCCAGGGTGTTCCTCCAGAAAAGGAGTGACATCATAGACCTGGGGAGAGTGATTTAAGACTTACTAGTAAGCAATGCTATAAAAAGAAATACAGTAGATGAATTTATAGTTATAACGGATCAACCTACGAAACAAATTATTTGATGTACCAGAGAGAAGCTTTATTACACTATCTGTTGTAGTTGTGAATGATCAACTTATCTCACCAAAGTGACTGACACTATAGTTGGGAAACAAATCAAGAGTCTTATGTAGGTTTGGGGATTCATTGCTGGGAATATGTGTCACTTGTAGTTGAAGAGAAACAGGGCACACACCAAGACACATGTCGAAACAAATTGTACTATGTGCTATAAGTCCTTGTCTTTTTAACTAATCCATTCTGGCTGTTTAACAAATTCATTGGAAAAAATTACAGCAATTCTACAGCTAACACATATTCATTCTTTCCGGACCAAGGACCTAAAATCTCTTCTAGAAACTGTTTAGTTCAAGACCTCATCTGAAGGGTTAGACCAAACTAGGCCATATATTCTGCAGTCTAGTTTTCTTTTCTATGGTGAATAGGATTGTTATGGCATCCATACTATTTTTTTCATTGTTCTGCAGTTCTGAAAGTTACCTATGCAGTGTAACAATTGCATACCATCAGATATCACAATAACCCATGTTAACTAGTCTGCCAAGAATTAAGAGAAAAACAAATAACTGTCGTACGCGAGCGACTAAAGTTCAACTACCTGCTATCTAACATATAGAATTCTAGCACCATGCAAGATAAACTATCTAATTAGTCTCCGGGGTGCCAACAATTATGCCCAATAACAACCAAATCACTCATCTCTTAGGTTTGACATTTGCAATTCCCTTTCCAATGTGTGACATACTACTTCTTTGACTTGGGTAAAATCTTATTTACTTACTAATCTTCGGTACTTTAGGATCCGTATGCCACTATGCATAGTGAGATCAATAAACAATCTTAATCAATCTAATGCATACTTAATTATATGTAGTTTCCAGCTTTGAAGAAAATCAGTACTTCAGAGTATTAACCTTCTCCTCCATCATATCCTAATTATTTTATCAGTGATTTGATTGAGTCAATTCTCTACTATCTTTTAACCATGTGTCTACCCTTTCTTCTTTTTATTTGAATTCTCCTTTATACTGTTTTTTAGATCTATAAACTCCTCCATTCAATACATAATTTCTTTTAGCACACATAACAAAATGGGTGGCAGCAGCAAAAGGCTTTGCCTTTAACAGATAAATCAACCCAGAAATACAGATATATAAAACGCACAGATATTACAAACATGAACATGAACAGAATTAAAGAGAAAATCCAACCTTTCCAGAGACAATAATCCAGCAATCTTTCTTGTATTTGTGCTGTGCCACCTCATCAAAGTGATAGACTTTAGAATCTGAAGCCATTTCTGCAGCTGATCACAAAGTCAAACACCACCAACACCAAACCAACAAAACAAGAAAACCCAACAGAAACCAAACTAAGTTATCAAAACAGAAACTTTGAAGCTAGATTTGATCCATGGACAACAGAAAATGATAGAGATGTTAAGTTTCTTACATAGGACAGAGGAAGATGATGGGCTTTTGCAGCACAGCACAATACAGCTCCTCTGTGTGTGGTTGAAACTTGTGTTACTTACCTCAATATACTAATATAGAACGTGGCCCGAGTTTTGGTGTTACTATAGTATTTATTTTGTTGCCTGAATCCTGAATCCAGATCCATGGTTAGTATTAAATTGACCCACCCACCCACCAACATGTTTAACTTGTTGTATTTTTCAAGTCAAATTTTAGCACCCATCTCCAGTTGGGGTCCAAGTTGGCTTCCTGATTTTACAAATACTTTTAATTTGTTTTCTTTTTTACACCAACAAAATAAAATAAAATGCACAAAGTTAAAATTAGAGCGATCACGAAATGTAAATGATACATCAGCCCTCTTTCAAAAAAAAAAGAAAAGAGAAGAGAGTGCTACATAATTAACTTGCTGTAAAAGTCTCATATAAAATTTACCTATATAGACCACTTTGATAGTAACTAAGATCTTCATCATATATCATTTATTTCCTCTAAAAAAAGATCTTAATCATCTATCTATTTATTTGATAGTTGATACAAATGGATTATGGATGACTAAAAAATTAATAATTTGATTGACTTTAAGTACTAATTTAAAAATTAAATATTTTTTTATTATAACAATGCAAAAGCTTAAATGACAACCAAATCTGGTGCATTAACACAAGTAAAAGCTTCATTAAACTATAGTAACCAACAGACTAGCTTGATTGAATTGCCATTATCTTTTTTTTTTTTTAAGTTTTGTCTTCTTTAATTTAGATTTGAACCTAAAATCTACCTGCTGCATACTCACATAAAAAGAAAGTCTCCCTGCATACTCACCTTTCCCACCATATTCCAGCAGTTCATGAATTTGAGGATCCCTTTTTCTAAAAATAAAAAATAAAATCCTGGCCGGACCTTTTCTTTAAAATTTCCCTTGTGTGACTTTTAGTATGTGTGAATACTGAATAGCAACACCAAATAGATAATGCATCAAAATAGCGTATGAGTTATGCGACAACCAAACTTGAATGATCATATACTAAAACAAAAGTACAATCAAGAAAAAAAAAAAAACAAATTAAACAGTTACATGATCCAACAGTGCATATACTTGAAAATCCTAATTAACATTGTCCTTGAAATAGTTATTCAAAGCTAGCAACCACAAGAGTACATTAATTCCAGGAAACCTGCAGCAGAAGGCCTTCATTCAATACACAGAAGTGGCACCTGCAAAAGATTAACAAATATATCATGTTCAGATTTCAATTGTGAAATTAAACACAAGACAATAAAACATCACTGGCCTGTCAAGAAAAGGTGAGTACGTGGAATATGAAATAAAATGGAACATGAGGACCCATTACCAGTAAATGATCACATATATAATGTACATGTGATTTGCAATTGCATAATGTCACATCACCAGGTTGAATTTCTTTTCTTTTATATTTTGGGGGTGGTGGGATTTAATTGGAATTGCATATCAGATTATCAGTATTACTCATATGACATTGCAGCTAACACCCACAAAAAGACTGGGGAACATGAAATGACATGTAATGTTTAGTGATCAATGTACTTTTGGGGTCAAAATGTTAAAAAAATCGGAAAGAATACTACAAATTCATGGTCATGCTGATATATTATGAGAATTTCCCAATGATTGGATCAAGATTTAACAAATTAGCTAATTTTATATTATCCAGGTACTGTATAATATTTCTTTTGCAATGTTTCTGTTAGTGTCTTTCTTGTAAGATTTGACTCTGATAGCATGTGAAACCCACAAGCTTAAGTGTGTATATATAGGTGAGAGATCCATGTATGTAGAAACTATGTAGAAATATATGCTCTATTTGAAAGGAAGTGAGTGGATACCTTGAATTGGAAGCAATGAAACTGATTCAGAGGCATCAGTTTCGACATCGGTACTGATAAGTTGTACTGCAGCAGTCGGCTTCTTGACATCAATGTCTGCTGGATGGATCTTCCTCTTCAACATCCTCCTCATCAGCTATGACATTACAAAGCAGTTAACGAATTCATCGCGGCACGAAAAATTAAGACCATACAGGGAGTCAGTGACATGCTTTAACGTCTATAATTTGCGCTAGAAAAATATGGCTAAACAAGCAACCAGGAATTAATTAAAGCTAGCAAGAAAATTATTTGAAGGGTTTACTCACTCGTTGCATATTCTTGATTGGAGTTGAATCCTCTTTCACACGAGGAACGAGCTTCTTGGCAAATCCTAGGCCACCATTCCTCGTTCGAGCGTTCATTTTCTTCTTCAAATCCGGTTGGACGACCTTGGAAGAGTCGAGCTTCAATTGACCATCATGACCATCTGCCATGAATAAGTCAGCAAGTGTTATCCTTTCACCTTTGTTCTTCCTCTGATCACTCTCAGAATCGTGATCAGGTTCAGTACTGATTTGATTTGACCTCTCAAATGGAGTAAGAGGAACACCATCAATGGCCAAAATCACATCTGGTTTTTCAACAATGGCATCAGAGTTGGACCCCATATCCTCAAAACTGTGTCGAAAGGTTGTAAACATCAAAGGGTTCAGTTCTTCATATTCGACATTATCGGAATCTTCATCTTCATCATCATCACAATCATCACCACCGCGTGAAAGTTGTTGGCTTTCCTTACCATCTTCCTCGCTCTCCAAAACCGAATATTCATTTTGGTTGTTGAAGGGTTTTAGGAGTTCAAAACCAAAGGTGCCTATTGTTAAAATGCCATCTCTCCATCCATGATCAAGCCCATCCACAAGGGAAACTTGTCTGAGAAATGCTTGTGTGTCCTTGTCGATATTAGATTCCGGTTCAGTCTTTTCCACATTTCCAGCGAACCCATCTGGAAAAACACACTGCATGCTTAATTGGACAAGTAACATAGCATAATATATATGACAAATAAATGTTAGGTGTTATATAGAAGTAATCTAAATTTAGGAAGCGACCACCTTGCTTAATTAATTCCATATAAGTTAGGGAAATAATTAATATATATACGTACCCTTGAGGACCTTGTGATGAAACCTCTTATGAACCCAGTTGAAGATCTATGCAGACAAAGAAAGAACATAATCAATTAGGAGATCAAAGAACTTTATGCATTCCTAATCAATTAGTACTCACCTTCATATCTTCTGACCAAGTTGACAAGAGAACTGATGGTGCAAACAACAGAGCAAGACTCAGAGGAAACCTTGAAACTGAATGGAATTATTATGGAGAAGAAGAGACTTAAAGGAGGGGCCAAGTGGGTTGGAGAATGAGAGGGTGACACGTGCCTAGGAGTGGGCCCCCTAAAAAGTAGCTATGTTTGTGGGTATATGGCATGTTTGACGAGCCAAGATGTTGGGTCTTAGTGGCATGATCGATGTGCCGAAATTCTTGATTGGATGTGTTTACCCTCTATTCTCTGCTATAATCCCCTAGGTTATGTTTATGCTCCAGCACCTCCACATTTCCATGTTTTTTCCAATCTCCAAACTTTTGTTCAAAACGTACTAAATGGCCGGAGCACATGATACGAGACACCCACCGGAACTTTTCTCCTCGTTAACCTTTCGGAGCCTGAGACGGTTGGCTCATTTGGCGACTCATATATTCAGCTCCTCCTTGCTTTAATGAACAGATGGCTTGCAAAGACCCAAACTTTCTCAATTCTAGCTTATGATCATAAGAGACTTGTACGATATGTGATGTTAACCTCTCTTCCCATGCATGTGACAATTCTATGATTGTGGGAGTATATATATCACTTTTCATCTTCTTCTTGGAAAAGAGTCACTTGTACATGGACAAATGAGGCATCAGGTGTTTCCCATTACAGAGATTCCACCATGATCAGGAAAAAATTTCAGGTGTTACTTTCTATTATTATCATCACAAAGTTCCTTTAGTTTTTCATCTTATTGGACTCAATCTAGCAGTAGACAAATTGGATTTGACAAACTGCACCTCTCATTGTATCACCAAGATACTGCTATTGGGCAGCTGGCATCTGGTTTAAGTCTTGTGCAAAAACTAACTCCAGCTAACCATTTTTGGGGGCAAATCAGGAATGAAGAAATAGAATGTTCTGTGAAAGTGAATGACTAGCTGGAACATGCTTCAGAAAAGGTTCTAGCCAAAGGGAAACCGAGCCATAGAAGAATTAGATAAGTTCAATTGATGGTACTTCTTTGGCCCTTAGCAATTTGTTTGCTTGTATTCCAAGGCTAGAAGGTTAAAACCAGTTTTGGATGGTAGCACCAAGTCTAGCCCTTATGGGTCTTCTGAGTGCTCCTTAAAGCTTAAATAAATTGCTTCGGATTCTTCTTAAAGCAAACCGATGTGGGGTGGGGCATCTACGGTCCTGTGTCTGACCTCAAACTTACATCTTTAATCATAATGAAGAAAGTGGCTGATCTTTTATTTGAAACATCCATTAATGCATAATGGCTGTGCACATGATTAAAAGTTCTATAGCGATCAAAAAGTATAACTATTCCATGTTTGCACCCCAAGACAAACCAATCCCGCCTTTAACTTTCTATGCACTAGCTCCATCAATCTAAGCTATCTCCTACATGTCCCACTGAGATTAGGTTTTGGTACTGACTTACATAGAAAGGCTTATACTAGCTGGTTTCATTAATGTATTATATATAGTTGTAATGCTACTGTTAAGATTCACCATTCAATCAGCACACTCAAATTGGGTTGCCTAGCTCTAATATTGCAGTGTCTGGGTTGGGCTATACTGGTTTCATTATTATTCCAGGCATTTCACGATCAGTAAAAGTTTCCTCTAAGGCTCTAATATTGCATTCCCACGAAAGGTTGCTTCTTTGGTCTTAACGATGATGGTTGCCTGCAAAAAGATCCAACTAAAATGACCCATTAACAGATAATCAAATGAATCCAAGTATATGCTCCATAGTATTGGACATTATCTTCTAAGCCAGTTTTCTTGAATCAAAACGATAATATTTATATATATATATATACGTGTTAGTCCATACAAGGAAACAAGGGCAATGAATACTGATTCAAATAATGTGGAGAGAAAAAACAATTATACTTGAGTGATTGCTTTGCATCCAATGCATGCATTACCGGTCACATTGTTAATTTGAAAAATCCATGTTAATCCATGCATGACTGGCGAAACAAGCCACTGCTTTAACTATTATTGGAAGTAAAATAATATATATGGGAATTCCATTCTGGGCATTTTATGGGGGGAATTCCAATCACATCCAACGGTCAACAACACTGCTGACGTGCCCGAACACTTCATGCTCGGTGTATGGCAGAATTTTCCGAGTTTGAAAGTCTCTTTTCTAATCTAAACAACAATTTAATTACTGAAAGAAAACAATATCATATATAATTAAAGTACAGTTCTTTCTGTTCCATGATTAATGTTTTAGAAGTACAACTAACTGTGTGTATTGGTCAAAAGGATTGAGGATCATATCCTCATTATTGTAGTCTGGGTTTGGGTTTTAGGTTTGAGAGGTGGGGGATTAATTACTCGGCAAAATCCTACTGAAAGATGAATTTTGCTTTACAAACTTTAGAAGATAGGAATAGGACACACAGCTAAAATGCAATACCTGTTTTTTTATTTATTATTTATTATTTTTTTGGGTCTGAAAATGGAAAAGATGTTTGAGAACCAGAAATTGGGACGAGCTAGCTAGGCCCTTGGAATTGATGGATCATATCTGTCAATCCAGTGGCACATGCAAGCAATCAAGGCTTTACACAGCACAAAAGACCCACTGGAAACTATGAGATAGGACTGGTTTGCAGGCAAAATACATGAATGTATGAAGGGAGAGTATACATATTGGATTATATCTAGTGGCTTATTTCTGGTTAGGGAATTTTGTGGGATCCATGCAAGGCAAAAATGAAGAGCAGGTACGAAATAGGATATTTCAATGTTATGTACAATTATACTATCGGGGGAGATGCCGGTGGACAACTTAGCTCCTCATGCATGTATGTATGTACTCAATTTTAGATTATATCAAAATAATGTAGTTCTATTGGGGAAAAAAAAAAAAAAAACGAATGATCTTAAGCTGTTCCAAGTGCCGAAATTAAAAAATATTGATTTGTTCAATTTTTACAATTTTTTTTCGTTTTTTAACTTTGAAAAATAAAAATAATACTTTTTCTGTTGAAAAAATTCTTCAAATTTTTCTGGTCATAAATTATATTATTCTTAGTGTTCGTACAAAACATCTCAAGGTTTTACCTTACAATGAATATTTTATGGCCAAACTCATTCTTGTGACTGAGCCCTTGCCCTCGCTCATTTTAGAGGCCAAGCCCTTACCCTCATCCATTCTTGTGGTCAAACCAATGCAATTGCATCTGCCCATTCCAATGCTCTTGTACATGCATCAGTAAATTAGGGTTAAGAAAAAAGTACTTTGTGTCATAATATGTGTCATTTCCATGTTAATACCGTTAACCATGTACGTTCATGTTGTGCCCATAATAATGTCCGCGCAAGCGAGGCTAACTGTGTCCAATTTTGGTGTTCCAACCACACAGTGTCATCCAAGAATGATTTTCTAATATCGTAGAGACCAACCCCAAAAATTTCTCAATTTTTCTTTTTTCTGAGACTTTGGTTTATCACCCAAAACTGTGGACTATAGCACACGATTTTTTTGGTAAAAATATCATGTTCTCATTTTCTCTACAAAATCTTTCCACCCTCAAATCAAGAATTTTAAGCATTTCTCAAACTAACGGAATGCAAAAATTTCGACCCGATTACTTTTTTACGATTTTTCAAAGTCGGAAAACATGAAAATTCATATAAAAAATCCGCTTGAGTTTTTTGAGTTCAGTCAATTGGAACACCTTCTAAAAATCATACTCAACAAAAGGTGAGATTATGGTAAAGAAAAATTTCAAAAAAAAAACTGATTTTTTGCCAAACCCATTCTAGAAACTGAGTTTTTGCCTTTGCTCATTCTAGTGGCAAAGCCCTTGCCTTGTCCCATTCTTGTGGCAAAGCCCTTGCCCTTGCCCATTCTTGTGGCCAAACTAATGCAAATACATGTGTCCATTCCAAAGCTCTTGTCCATCAGTTGAGGGGTAAGAAAAAATATATTATGTGTCCTTATTTGTGCCATTTCCATGTTAATACCGTTAAACATGTCCATGTTGTGCCCATAATAATGTTTCTCCAAGTGAGGCTAAATGCGTTCAATTTTGGTGTTTCAACCACACAATGTCATCCAAGAATGATTTTCTAACACCGTAGAGACCAACCCCAAAACTTTCTCAGAAAAAAAAAAAAATTACTGAGACCTTGGTTTCTTACCCAAAATTGTGGATATAGCACACGAGTGTTTGGTAAAAATATAATGTTCTTATTTTCTCTCTAAAATCCCTCAAATCAAGATTTTTAAGCATTTCTTAAACTGACAGAACGCAAAAATCTCGACCATATTTTTTTTTTACGATTTTCCAAAGTCGAAAAACTTGAAATTTCATATAAAAAAATCCGGGGTCAATTGGAAAACCTTCTAAAAATCATGCTCTACGAATGGTGAGATTATGGCATGAGAAAATTTCAAAAAAAACTACAGTTCACAACGAGTCATTCCAAGGTAGCCCCCAACACGTGCAAACGTGTCAAACCATGACTAGACTCATTTTTATTCAAATTGACTCATTCCGTAATTTCACTATTGATAAAACATGATCTTTAGAAGCTATTCCAATTGATGAAACTAAAAAATATCGATCTGATTAATTATTACAATTTTTTTAATTTTTCAACTTTGGAAAATAAAAATAATACTTCCCATGCCGAAAACATTCTTAAAATTTTTCTCGTCATAGATTACATTATTCTTAGTGTTTTTATAAAACATTTCAAGGTTTTACCTTAGGGAAATTTTATTCACACACCTCTATATACTAAATACACACCCTTTTTTTCCTACAATTTACATAAGACTTTGTGGGTACATAAAATTACCAAAAGAGACATTTATATATTAAAACTAAAGAAACATAGTTGAAATAAATAATCCCGCGTTAGAATCTTTTTCTCCTCTACGAGAACGACGTGGGTGAAGATTGAAAGCCTTAATCAGAAACAGTTGGCCACACAGCCCACACTCATGGATGAACTTCCAAAGTTAGAACTGATTTTTAAATAGGGATCGTCGTTGATCTGCAAAAACCCTTTGATTCAATTGTTGATTATTCAAGCTAGCTACCCAATGATTGATCTGCAAACTAGCTTGATCAATCATAGCTTGAATAATATGCAGAAACATGATTGATCTGCAAACTACCCAACGATTGATCTGCAAACTAAATGAATCATGCAGAGGCTAGTTGGGTCTGCAAAGTAGATGAATCAACCATTGATCTGCAAAAATGGGTATGCAAAGAAAATTCTCTGAAACGAGACGGAAATCCAAGATGGGTATGCAAATATCGTGCATCTTTTTTTCTTTTTTTTTGAAACAGACGTTGTCTGTGTATTTAGAAAAAGGATGTGGGATGTGTATTTAGTAAATAGGTTGTGTATTTAAAATTAGGGTAGTTTAAGAAGTTTGGGGTTGTGTATCTAATAAATTGTGTTTCAATAAAGTTAATAGGTGGTGTATTAATAATGGGGTGTGTATCTAGTATTTAGTCATGTGTGAATAAAATTTCTCTTTACCTTATAATAAATATTTTATGGATAAACCCATTCTACTGGCTGAGCACTTGCCCTCGCTCATTCTAGTGGCAAATCCCTTGCCCTCGCCCTCGCCCTCGCCCTCGCCCTCGCCCTCGCCCTCGTCCATTCTTGTGGCCAACCCAATGCAAATGCATGTGCCCATTTCAATACTCTTGTCCATCAGTTTAGGGTTAAGATCGAAAAAGTAATCCGTGTCTTAATCTATGTCATTTCCATGCTCATACCTTTAACAATGTCCATGTTACGTTGTGCCCATAACAATGTCCATGCAAGCGAGGCTAATTGTGTCCACTTTTGGCGGTCCAACCACACGGTGTCATCTAAGAACGATGTTCTAACACTGCATAGACCAACCCCTAAACTTTTCCACAAAAAAAATTCTGAGACCTTGGTTTCTTACCCAAAACTGTGAATTATACAGGGTTTTTTTGCAAAAATATTATGTTCTTATTTTCTCTCCAAAATTTTCTCACCTACAAATCATTATTTTTAAGCATTTATCTAATTGACAGAACACAAAAATCTTGACTAAATTTTTTTTTACGATTTTTCAAATTCAGAAAACTAGAAAATTCATTTAAAAAAATCTGCGTAAGTTTTTCGAGTTCCGTCATTAAAACACCTTCTAAAAATTATGCTCTACAAATGGTGAGATTATGGCATTGAAATTAAAAAAAAAAACTACAGTTCACAACTAAGCAGAAAAAATAATTAAATGTAGAGAAAAAATAAATTTCCAGGTATTTGTTAATTTATTATGCAGCAATTTTTTTTTAATTCAAAAAATCTTGTATACACTGACAACAATCAGTGTGTTCTAGTAAAAAGAAGACAATCCGTGTGTATTTTTTTTGGCAACTCACACACATTGTAATCTAAACTATATATAAAAATATTATCTTTATTCACACGGATATAACAATACATAATCATACAATTGGAAAAGCAGTGGGACCCGTCAACTCAGTTCACACGGACTTAAAAAACAGTGTGTATTGAGCATCAGCGCCCCTTCCGAAGCACACAGAAAAGCTATCCGTGTTTGCACGGTAGCTGATGCCTTTTCCATACTGATATCCGTGTGAATAAGGCTTATTTCACACGGATTAATGTCAGTGTGGAATAGCTGTTTTTCTAGTAGTGCAAGAAGGCATGCTAACGTGCCCCTTGGCATGTACAAACGTGCCAAATTATGCCCAAACCCATTTTTATTCAAATTGTCCCATGCCATAATTTCACCATTGATAAAACATGATCTTTAGAAGCTATTCCAAGTTATGAAACTAAAAAAGTATCGATCTGATTTTTCCTGTTTTCGACTTTGAAAAATCAAAATAATACTTCATCTGCTGAAAAAATTCTTAAAATTTTTCTGGTTATAGATTACATTTTTTTTAGTTTTTGTACAAAATATCTCAGGTTTTACCTTTTAATAAATATTTTATGGCTAAACCCATTCTAGTGGCTAAGCCCTTGTCCTTACTCATTCTAGTGGCCAACCCCTTGCCTTCCCTCATTCTTATGGCCAAGCCAATGAAAATGCATTACAATGTTATTGTCCATCAATTTAGGGTTAAGAAAAAAATACTTTGTGTCCTAATCTATGCAATTTTCATGTTAATACCGTTAACCATGTCCATGTTGTGCCCATAACAATATATGTTTGTGCAAGCGAGACTATATGTGTCTAATTTTGGTGTTTCAACCACATAGTGTCATCCATGAATGATTTTCTAACACTGTAGAGACCAGCCCCAACAATTTTCTCACAAAAAAAAAATCCGAGACCTTGGTTTCTAACCCAAAATTGTGAATTATAACACACAGTTTTTTGGAAAACAAAAAAAATCATGTTCTTATGTTCTCTCCGAAATCTTTTTACTATCAAATCATGATTTTTAACCATTTCTCAAACTGACAGAACGCAAAAATCTCGATCTGAATTTTTTTTTTTTTACGATTTTTCAAAGTCAGAAAACTAGAAAATTTATATAAAAAAATCCGCTCAAGTTTTAGGGTTTAGGGACCCTAAAGGTTGATGTATTGGTAGGGTTTGATGATTTTAAACCCAGAAAATATATCAGGTGTCTAGATTTTTGGGAATCGAAGTTTCAGAGATCGATTCAAAGTCGGATTTTTTGTCTCAATGGATGATAAGGGTATGAGGATTTCATTTCTGGGCATGGATTGAGCTTTTAGGGTCGGAAAATGGATGAAACTATGTGGTTGTTTCGGAGGGTTAGAGAGAGAGAGAGAGAGAGAGAGAGAGAGAGAGAGAGAGAGAGAGAGAGAGAGAGAGAGAGAGAGAGAGAGAGAGAGAGAGAGAGAGAGAGAGAGAGAGAGAGAGAGAGAGAGAGAGAGAGAGAGAGAGAGCAAAATGAGAGAGAGAGGTTGAGCGAAATGAGAGATTGGATTAGGGTTTGACAAACTTCACGCAAAATGGACGGTGAAGATTAATTCCATGTTTGACCAACTTCGAGGATGAGTCACCCCTATAAAAATTAAAACAAAAAAAATATATTAAATATATATCAGTTAGTTCGGTAGTGTCAAACAATTTTATTGGGAAACTGTTACCGTACCGAGTGTGTTAAATCGGTTTGGGAGTGCCGAGCTGAGAAGTCGGTAACCGATGGGCTCGGTTTTAGGCTGGTTGGCACGATCGACAGTCTATCAGTATCGACCCAAATGGTAAATAGGGCCAGCCCTACCATGGAGTTAGCCCAAGTGGTAAGGGGGGGATTGGGAATTGAGTTAGGATTAGCTTAGGTCGGAAGTTCGATCCCCCTCCAATGTAACAAAAAAAAAAACCTAAAAAATCAATTAAAATTCGAACTCATGGCCTTCACAATATTAGTTTTACAAATAACCAACATACCAGCTTCAATTATACTTCTTATACTCGTGAGTTGTCTTTTTGAGGGTGAAGAATAAATTCATTGATAAACGATCGTACTAAGTCAATGACAGAGTATTACATACACGAGGGAACAAGTTCCGGAAGCAATTTAACTACTTGTGTGTTGTCTTGATCCTGGATGCTAAGAGGAAAAGAGGTTCTTTGGTTAATAATTTTTTTTGTTGGGTTAGGCATAAGTTACTTTTTTATTTGTTCACATATTTGCCCTCCTATCCGCACTCAATTTCCATCTCAGGCTCTCCTTATTCTTCTCTCCTCTGTTTTCTGAGATTCTTTTCCGAACTTCAATTCCAATCCAAGAGAGAAACTTTATTACCATGGCCGTGACGCAGTCCTTATTTCTCATAGTTGGTCCCCTCAAATTCGTTATCTCCGTCTCTGCAGAAAGCAATTATGCAGTTTGATGCGTAAAACCATATACAGGCGAGTGAGTAGCTCTGAAGCTTTTACTTTTTCTTCCAGTTATTGATTTTAGATTTTCCATCTTCTTTCTGTTTTTGGAAACATGCATTATACTGATACTGATAATGATGATGATAAGATTCTTCACAAAATTGGAAAGCAGCTCCCACTGCATATTGGTTCTCAGATAGTGCCCTGATGGTGTTCGATGAAATGTCTAATAACTATGTAAATCAAATTGGTGATAGCAATCTGAATTTAGGGCATAACAGTAATAGTAAAACTGATAGGAAATGATACAAGTTCTGTAGTGGTATTCTTCTAGCACTGCATAATAAACAGGCCATAGCCCCTTTTATTAGGAAACAAAGGCAATTAACAACCTTCAGTCAAATCCCACTAAGAGTGGAAGCTGAAGAATCAGAACCCATATATGCCCCCTTTTTCAGCACTTACATATCTCACTCACATTTTATTCTTATCACAAATTATATATAAGAAATAGCCTAATCAGTTCAAAACACAAAAGTAATTAATCAAGCTGTTGACACTTCTCCTTTGATTCTCAGTTCTTGCACTTTCTGCCTCTCTCTCTCTCTCTCTTTAACTGTTGACATGGCTCTTGACATCGAATCCATCACCATTGGGCTTCCTAGTGAGAGCAACGTGCACGCCGGGGTCATGGTGAGTGCAGGATGTGTTGTACATAATGGAGTTGTTGACGCCTTGAACATTGCTATTTGTGAATGAACTCAGAGGCAGCTGTGATGAGTGCCCTGCCTTATTTCCTCTGTGGTGAATTTTGTCCTTCATTTTTGCCTTGCCTTCCTCGCCACTGCTGCTGCTGTAGCTTTTATCAGATTCATGATTCCCAATTGTCTGCGTCGACTTACCATTGTTGCCTTTCTTGTAAAGATAATGAGAGTGCTCCCCACGTTGCTCATGATGTTTATTGGGGGATCGAATGAGTTCCATATAGGCCCCTTTGTTTTCACCTGCAAGAGTTATAACCCTCATGCCTGGAGCCTCCTCAGAATCTGATGATAACTTCTTCCGAATGGTTTTATCTTCCTGCTTTGCAATATGGGCATGAATGCCAGGCTTGGCGGACTCACGATCCTGCTTTGAGCCGCCAGTACTGAACCAGGAATTGGACTTTTGATCAATGGTCTTTTGGACGAGCACCGTCTTCTGCTCAGCCTCTACAGGAATCCTTTGATCAGTTTGATCTGCAGTTCTGGACTTTAACTGAGATGCTGGCAGGTTGAGAGGAGAGGGTGGTGGGGCAGTCGGTTTGAGCCTATTAGGTGACTCAGGTGGGGTATGATTCGCTGGCCTAATGGTTCTGAGAGATGCGTTGTCATTAGGATTAGTCTCCCGAGCAGTACTGGCTAATGAAAAAATCGTGCTTCTGGGTTTAGGAGGAGAATAAGCTTGTGGTGGCACTGAATATGCAGTTGCTGTGGGTTTCGGTGGAGAAGTTTGTGGTGGTGGTACTGCTCTAGAGGTAGCTGGAAAGTTGGGCACTGAAGTAGTAACCGTGGTTCTAGGAGATGGTGGTACTGAAGATGAAGTGGATGTGATGGCAATTGCAGTTGCAGGAGGCGATGCTGCTGAGGGAGCAGAATTAACTCCACGAGCTGGCGACAATCGAACTGGTGCAGTGGTACTAGTCACAATAGGAGGTGGTGGAGCAATGGCAGCCGGTGGGGGTGCCCTAGTGGCAGCAGGTTGTGGGGGAGTTGGAGCTCGGGCTGCTGGTGGTGGAGGAGTGGGTTCAGCAGGAGGAGGAGCTAGTGGCCTCATTGTAGGTCGTACCAGAGGTGCTGGTGGAGTTGGAGTTGGGGCTGCTGCTGGTGGAGTTGGAGTTGGGGCTGCTGCTGGTGGTGGCGTTGGAGTTGGGGCAGCTGCTGGTGGAGGAGTGGGTTCAGCAGGAGGAGGAGCTAGTGGCCTCAATGTAGGTCGAACCAGAGGTGCTGGTGGAGTTGGGGCTGCTGCTGGTGGAGGAGTGGGTTCAGCAGGAGGAGGAGCTAGTGGCCTCAATGTAGGTCGAACCAGAGGGGCAGGGGCAGGGGTTGGTGCTGGGGCTGGGGCTGGGGCTGGGGCTGGTGCTGGGGCTGGGGTTGGGGCACCCGCCGGACGCGCCATGGAGCTTAGTCGAAACCAAGGACGAACAGGTTGGGCTGCCATAATTAATCACAAGGAATATTTCAAGCTAGAGAGTATCCTAGAATCAATGAAGAAACATAAGAATGGACACGATGAGGAAAGGTTAATGTGTGTGTTGTTATTTATAGGTATTAGAAGTATGGGGACAGCAACTTAAGTTTGAGATAGAAATTGTTAAGGGGCAGAAGGTAAGTAGAAAAACATGCAAAACACGCTAAGAGAGGAAAGACGGAGAGAGAAATAAGAAAGGCATCAGATGCAGCAAAGCACCTAATTTTCAGCTCTTTTGTGAAGGGAAAAAAGCACCCTAAATTCACGATGCAAGATTGGTATCTAGTAGAGTAATTTAGAAGGTTATATGCTCTCTAGAGCCCATGATGGGGTGACCTCTCCTTGTTTGTTTTTGGGGATTCTTTGAACCATAAACAATCTTCAACAATGACATCTCCATGCAAGGATGAACTTTTTCAGTTTTTGGAGAATCCATTGCCTCATTTTTTAATTTGACAGCTATTTGATAACCTTAGTTATGCCATTTATCTTATATGTTCTCTCTGATATATGATTTAGTATACTTCAGTCTGGGAAGAATAGCATTCTCTCTGTGTTGTGAATCTTATTTGTCAACCCACTTAGGCACTTCAAGTCTTGCAAGATTAATACCCAATTTCTGTAGCACTGAGTGTTTGTGTAGTTATGTGTCTATTAGAACAGTTTGCGTCGATCGTCAAAAACCCCTTTCTAAGAAAAAGTAGAATTCACAGATGATTCGCATTCTGTAGATTTGCCATTTCCCAGTTGTTGATGTCACCTCCTATTGTCATATCATAATTTTCTGCGGATGCAGTTTGTCCGTCGGTCATGCACAAATTTTGTTTTATACAAGAAGCATCAGTTCTTAGAATTTTAACTGTGCTAATGGCTGCTAGCTCTCTCAGGAAGGACATCTCACATTGCTTTTAACTGTTAGTATTGCTTACAAGGTAGAATGGGCTGGCTAGCAATAATAGCAAAGATGCATATGATATATGTGCTGCTTTGATTAGTTTATGAACAATGGCTAACAGTGAAAGATCATACACATTCAGACGTTGTTGGGATTCTTCCTCATGCTTGTCGATCACAAAAACTAGCGATACATATATTTTAGGGTCACTGTAATAGGATTCCTGAAATCTTCTGAGGATTTTGGTACCACTAATGTCTGCATCTTCCTCTTGACTTTGCTTGCTCAGGCTTGTGATGCTGCTTCCACTTTCACTTTTTCCTTTCTCATGTATGCATCTTCTAGTTCAATCAAGGGACTTGTTCATGAAGGTACGGAGGGTCATTTTTGTTATTTTCTTAGAGCAAAAGGTAAGGGGGCAGCTGAAGGAAGAGCTTAAACAACACAAAGATAGACACAAAATCATCGTCCAAATGTTGAACGATTCCCGGTGGCCATTTTGGCCACTAGAAAAAGTAGAGGAAAGAAAGTTGAGATGGGGGTCCTTAGAATATCTATCTTTTTTCTTTCTACAGTTTGAGGAGGGTTAAGTTGAGATCTTGTTTCACAGTTGCTGTACTTTTGGACGACCATTTTTCATGTTTTCTGTTAATGAAACTCCGCGAAGCAAAGCACCTATGCAAGCTTACTGACCAGACTACCAGAGCTTGAAATACACACAAAAAGAGAATCTGTGATCTAGGATCTATGTTAGAAACCCTTTAGACATACACAACCGTCGTAAAAGTTTCCGAACAAACTACTGTAGAACTATGAGATTTTCAGTTTTACCTTAACCCCAAATTTCACCTCCAGTTTCCTGGTATTCTGTATACGAAGGCAATGCAATGAACTGTGAACATCAACATAGAAAGTGACCGAATTGCATAGACGATACACAGTTGCAAGAAAAGAGCAACATTTCAGCCCTTCCTAATGATGCAGATATCTGATTGTTGATGTTCTGAAACCAGTGTTGAACATATGAGTAATGGTCCGAAAAGAAGAGAGATCTCATATATATAGTACGTGTTTTGTGGTACTGTACAGCATAGAGTGAAATGCTTTTTAACATGTACAAAAATTTAACTGAAGCAGATACAGCATCTAATGCTTCAAAGAACTTCTTTACACCTACATGAAACATGGAAAGAACATCTCTGGTACAAGTCTATGAGAATTTAAAATTGCAGATGGCACTTGAACTAGAATACAGCAAATGCAAAGCAACTCACCTTGCAATGTCTGCAATTCAAGGCCATTTGGTGAATTCAAACACTTTCCATACTATGTCAAGTCCAGTAGGTATTTGCCACACAAAAAGCAGAACGTTTATCGCGTTGATTGCAATGTGAAGGCTTCTGGCTGTCTCGTTCCCCTTTTGCATTGCAGGTACAAGCGCAGCCGCCGCCGCCCATAGCACCGTGATACCTGTTGACAAGAAGGAACATCAACTGAATTCGGTCAAGCCTTTTCTACTTGGGTTTTGCTACAACATTCATAGTTTTGTACTATGTTATTTTGCTCTAGTTTTCTTTGGCAAACACAAACACCCATGTTTTACCTGCTCCTGCAAACAAATGGGGACCGGGAAATAGCTTTCCTGTCCTAAACCATGTGTTAACTCCTCCACCAATCGCCTCAAAGACTCCGAAAGCGAGCAGGATTGAACCTGCATTGAAGTGTCTATCCCGGTAAGACCCTTTCACCAACTCCTTCCTTTCCTGATGAGGAAATTTTCGATACATCAGACACTCTCATGAAGTAAAACACTTAAATATACAAACCACTAAATTATGCAGAAACACATTCATCTTTGTGTAGCAGCAATAAGCAAGCACTACCCGAAACTCATGGCACAGTCACATAAAATGAACTACTCTGGCCAACACATCCATCCCATTAATTTTAGGGTTTTATATACACATATATACATCATGTCAAAACATGTATAACACTTTTATCCCACATTGCCCTCAGCATAAAATAGTGTTGCAAGTCACAGCCTATATCCAGAAAACCCAATTTTTGTGTAGCAATGTGCAAGCATTTACCGAAAACCAATAGCCAGCGTACCTCAGTGAGTTGCTTAATTTGAAGAGCAACAGGAGATGGTGGTGCTTGAACTGGTGTCCCATCTGGTGTAACAGGAGCAGGCTTCTCTTGCTTCTTGAGCTCATTGATCTCATTCTGGACCGTCCTGACCCGTCTCCATTGCCAGCCCAAGTACCCGGCCCACAATGTGTAAACGAACAACCCACCCATCACAATTGGGTGTATCAGAGCAAATGTCCTTCCCTCCAAAATCCCAAACTCCCCACCAGCAGCAAATGCATCCTGTAATATTAAATTGAGAAATTAACAAAATTTATATCTGACGTGGAAGCAGAATGTGAGAGTGAAATGACGGGATTGCACTTGCCTTGGGGTCTAAGAAAAGTGGCAATGTGAGAGCTGTGAGGGGAAGAGAAGCTGACTTGAGGCTGTGGAGGGTGGTTGTGAAGAGCTTCTGTGGACCATGGTCAGCTGAGTCCTGCTTTGCAATGTTGGGTTTTGATGAGGAAGGTTGTACTTGTAATTTTGAGATGCAATAATTGGGTTTTTGGGGAAGAACAATGGGGAGCTTGAGGAAGCTGAGCGTGGCTGCCATGCTCTTTCTGCTTCAGTGCTTGTGTTTGGGCAGAGACAGAGAGAGAGGGACAGAGGTTTCGAGAGTTGGTTAGAAGATAAGAGGTTAGATTAGAAGATGGGATTGCGTCCATTTGTTTTGCTGTGCTTTGCTTTTCATGTGAAATGGGGCCCTCTTTTCAACTCGCACTGTATTGAAGGACTGTGTTTGATCCACAGCCTCAAGAAGAACGATGGCAAATAATGGCGTACGTGGGACTTGGGATGTGGATGTTTCTGGTAATTAGCATCACTTACAACTATTTGCAGTAAAGATTTGTAACTCATGTTGAAATTAAAAAATGTCATGAGAATGTTTTTTTTTTTGGCAAAGAAAAATTTATTGAATGAAAAAGAATACAACTAAAATGGAGGACATGAAGCCGAAACCCCTTAGAGAAAAGAAACAACAATTCAAAAGACAAAAATCATAGTCAAATGAATCAAAGATTGAGACACACAGTAGACGTTTGAACACATTTGGAATAGCGATCCTGCATGTTCATTTGACTTTGTTTGTTCTTCAATTTTTTGGGATAAGTCTTTGGAATAGTTTGAAAAAGATTCTCATATTCCAAAGTTGGTTCACCCTCATCAAACCAAGAACTAGCAGAATAGACATCATATTGAGCATGATTCCCAAGGGTTTCTTCATTTTCCAAATCACCTCAAGAAAATTTAGCTTTCTCAGCCACTGGATGAGTTAACGATCTCCTATTTGAATTATATTTTGCAGAGATGATCTTTAAAGGTTACATGAAATTTTAATTTGCAAGGCTTGTATCTTGATATAGATTTTGACTCTAACCCTCAACAAGATCTTGTATCTTAGTTTGCCAGGCTTAAAATTTTCGATATGAGATGACCTATTTTCTTTTTTTTTGGCTAATGAGATGATCTATTTGCCACATTCATGGCTTACAAAAATAGGTTTTCGGACCACGTACGTGGTTCGATCATTTTTAGATGTAATTGCTCTTAGTTTGTTCAGCATATCAAGATCCCGATGGGATCTACATGGTAAGCTCTGTTTATGCCAAAGAAAAATTAAGACCACGTATAATTTCGAATGCCACGATCGACTTCTTTACAAGAAAACAAAAGGAGTTTCATTCCAGAAAGAAAAAGATGGTTTTGTACGTACATCACTTGAAGCAAGCTAGAGACATATATAACCAGTTATAAGTCTTGAAAGTTCAAACCACACATCAGGGTTATAACGTGTAAATATTGCCAAGCTATGAATCTATGATATGACTTATGAGCCACACCGTTTGAGATTCAAATGCCATGCCATGACAGACCAGTAGAACTGGCTAGAACTCAATCCGAGCTCAATCTTAACCCATCCAATATTGTATGCTCCCCATTCTGTACACGTAACTGTATGCTTAATGGTAGGTATAACTGGGTTATCCTATCTTCTTCTAATAACAATATAGGTGCGAGATTCGGAGATTGAGCTTAACTGGGATCTAAACCTCTTGTTTTTTTTTTAATGCATAATCATTATTCTACTGGTACCTAATTTTTGATTGCGATGTGGAGCAGTTGAAGAATCTAGGTATGATATCATCATTTTGGTTATGCAGACGACCCGCATATATACTACGTACAAAATGGACAGATGCCAAAGACACCAATATCACTCTCCTCCAAGACAAGACAGGCAAAAAGGCAAGTTTTTGATCATGATTAAGAATTTGATTTCGAGCTCAGTTTTTGGAGTCGTGCACACAAGTATACACGTAATTTGAATAGTGATATGTGCATAGCGTGTGAGAACACATATGATTACATTAGGAAACTCAATCATCTTTATTTTTATTTTTTTGTTCAAATTGAGGACACCGGGAGATCGATATGATACCAATGCCTCAAAAATGAAAGGTTATAGAAATATATATTCTGAACATGGATTTTTGAGACAAACTTTTAGCGTGCCACGATTTGCAAATCATATGCATTACTTTTTTTTTTTTAGGAAATGACGACAATCTATATTAAGTGATAAAATTGAGTATAAACGAAGATGCATTACATGAATTCGGGTACCATGTTTATTTATCTTAATTATTTTCTTTCCATCAAGACGATCTTGAGAGAGGGAAAATTTGAACTCTAAACCTTATATCTATAGTATTTAGACATAAACGAGTAACGACTAATTTGCCATTATCTTCCACGATTTAATTTGAGTGAATTCTACTCTTTAATTTATCTCATTCAAACAAATTAAACATATAGTTAGTCCAGTTTCCATAGATATGGTTGAACACTTAAACTACGCGTCTCCCACACAAAATCGTTGTCTGTATTAGCACCAACAATTGGAAAAACCCCAAAACCCAAGTCACCAAAAGAACACACCAAGGAAAATTGAAGCAAAGAAAAAGTCCAAAAAACGACATCCAAAGTAAAAGTGTCGAGAAAAAGAAAAGGAAAACCAGAAGTGTGTAGAAAGTAAATTACACGAAGTTGACATTTCATGGTATATGTTTCCACAAGTATTCGAATATAAAGGAATGCCGTAGAGGCACGAAGAGCTTTTGGAAATTTTTTTTAAAAAGTGAGTGGCTTTAATTTAAGTCTTTATATGAACAAGTCTCAATCGATTTCAAGCTGGAATTAAGAAAGACAAAGCCAAACAAATTAACAATCTCCGCCCGCGTCTAACCCGTGTCTAATAAGTTAAAGATAACTACGAACTACATGCACAACACCAAAACCAAACACTCAATTAGTCAAGCCCTTACTAATTAAGCAAATGAATAAAACTATTATAAAAGCTAGAGTTTTCGTTTGGTTTTGTATGCTTCTATTTCTCCCATATTTTTAAAAGACCTACTTTTTCATACTTTAATTGTTAAAAAAGTTAGTTATGATGTTATACTTAGACCTCAACTTTTAGCTAGGCCCTTTTGAGCGACAATTACTTTGCAGAGTAGTTTAACAATCAAAACCCGTTCTTTCTCTAAGCCATTTACTATACTTATAAATCGAAAATTATTTGTATATTCTAATTCCTTGCTTCGAACTGCAAGATTAAAGAGAATTGAATGGACAAAAAAAACAGTTACATTCGAGTAATGATAATTTTGAAATATATCACATTCGAAATTGTGGTTATAAGAAATCAACGGGTATTTTCAGATATATTACTTTAAAGAAATGGACATAATATGACACATCCCTAATATTTGTTATTAGGGGTCTCTAAGAAAGTCAATTTTATGAAATTTTTGAGAGATGACAAATAGTACGGATGTTTTATTTGTCACCAAATAAAGATGAATGTTATAAGATAGCAGTAGGAAATTCTTTAGCATTGAATCGAGATAAAGTGAAATGAAAAAAAAATGGTAATCAAATTACTTTTTTTTTTTTTTGAATCGGCTTATTTTTACACCATATTGTATGAAGAATAAGGCTTGAATATGACAATTATTTCATGCAGAAAATTGAAAGTCTACTTAATTAGGGTAAGAGTCAATCTCTAAACACGTACTGTTAATTTTGTTATTACTTTGACCATCATATACAAGTTAATTCGCCAAATTAGTCAAACCTCGTAAACAATTTAGTCCACTTGTTATTGTTAAATTTATTACGAAATTTTCAACACCGTGTATTCTACTAGTCTCCATCTACTCAGTATACCCAAAAGAAAAAGAAAAAGAAATCTTCAAATTTAATTTCATCAACTTTTCATGGCTGTTTCCAGACTTGTCGCCTTTGGGGCCAAAAAATCCAAACAGATCACATATATATATATATATATATATATATATATATATATATATATATATATATATATATATATATATATATATCAATATTGTTTAACCAACCTTGATTAACAAAAATCAAACACCTGGGTAAGGATTTAATACATTATACATGTCGGGGGCAAAGCAAACCTGGCCTTTGGAATTCCAAGCTAGTAGTGAGCAAATGCTGACGCTTGTTTAAACTAAAATGGTTTTGATCTTGCATGATTATATATAAATGAGAAAAAGTGTGCAGAGAATTTAAAAGAGGCTTCGTGGATTTATTAGAATATATAGAACTTGGACTCCGTACACGTAAGATCAGTTTCAAAAGATATTGGAATTATATCGTCTAAGACTATATATATCAGAACTACTGGTGCAGGCCAACTGGGGAAGAAATTAAGAAAGCTAGTTCGGTAAAACTAGGGCAAAAGATATTTAGTAGTTTGGATATATTTATATATATAGTTTTCTCCGTTTGGTAGTTGGAAAGTCACAGACGTACTTGATCCCAAATACAAGTAAAACAAGATAGTAGTGTGTATGAATCATCATATATAGGTTGCTGGCTTCAACTTAATCGAGACACTTGGCTGACATAAACCCTTAATTAGATGATGGGATTACATATACGACTACATATATATGAGCATACATATTGCATCGTACATATATATGGTTAAACTACGTTAATGGTGTATTTTTTTTCTTTTAGCTAGGGAAAAAGAAATTAGAGATATAACAACTACGGCGACAATTTGATCATCATTAGTTAAAGTAGAGAGCGAAAACGGCTTTACACATAAATGGGATGCACCCAAATTTTCTTCAATTGCATAGTGATCGAGTCTACGACAAAGTTTGCTTTGCGATATACACGCTTGAAGCACGAATGATTGTAGATTTTCTCGTAGAAGTTGCCAATTTTCATTTTAGTTTTGTTAGTTTAAATTTCAAATTAATTTTTTTTTAGTTTTAAATATATAGAAGAATAAATGCATGGTGCCAAATGGTGAGTGAGATTTTTGAACCCAAAAAAAAAAACAGATAGATATTGACATTTGCTAGGGTTATTATTATTTTTTTCTTACTACACATGAAATATATAACTCATATATATTTTCAAAACATTTCTCAACTTTGACAATATCTTCCGTTTATACTCATTATTAAAATACAGTGTTATTGTCCCTTCTCGAACACCTATCAATTGACACATTCTAACTTCTTTTTAATTTTTAATGACGATCGGTTATCACCACCACCTATTAGGAGGCAACGCCTCTTAGTCAGGACTCTAGAGGCAAAATCATCAGAGTCCTTAACAGGCGTTGTCACCAAAAGCATTACAACAACTCGCCTATGGTCGCCATATAATAATGTCACCCTTAATTTAGTGTCAACTAGAGCATAAAAATGTGTTAATTTTTTAAAGATGCGGTCCGCTCGGGGATGCATTTTAGTAAGAGATGAGCAAGAATCATAGTACATAGATAAAAATTAAGACAAAGACCATTCCAAGTTTCCAACCAGAATTTATTATATTACCATATAATTATTTTTATTTTTTTGGAATAGTATCACAAATAACTGTAATTGGTGATTCTGGTACACCAAACCAAACCATACCATAGTGATTACAAATTAGATCTCAATATGAAATGAGGTGGAAAAATTGAATAATTTGTGGGTTAAAAAAAAAACTACTATATAAAATTATTGCCTTAATGGCACTACTACATAGTAGAGAGAGCCACACCCACATATTTATTTATTATTAAGATAGAATATAAAAAAGTCTACAATAAAACCTAATAAATAAAGAAAAGCCCATATATAAAACACATAATTGCTGGGCTGGATAGCAGCTAGAAATGACACAGAAAATAATATTAATAATAAATGGAAATAAAAACAAAAACGCTAAAATTTCATAAAACACAGCCTCTAGTTTAGCATTTACTTTAGGTCCTTTTTTTGTAGTCCTCCTTCTCCTAATTAGTTTGCTTATAAACCTCTCTCACTCTCACACTTCATTTTGACCCATCAAAACTTGTCTCTCAATTAAAATACTCCTCCTCCCCCATTACAACTCAATCTCTTTCTCCTCCTCCTTCTTCTTCTTCTTCTTCTTCATCATCTGCAATTTGCAGTCTGTACCCACCATGTTAAAATTCCCTAGATTATCATAACCCGCTTTGATATTTCGCAATTGTTTTTTTTTTCTTCTTCCCCAGATTCTCAGAAATGATTCTTTTGAACCCATTCTTTCTGGTAGTTTTGGCAATCTGTATATTCGTAGCGGTTCGTGTGCTTCTGTACAAAACTGGGTTGGTCTATATTGTGAAGAAATGGTGGCGGGCGGTTGAGGACTGCTTCCATGTCTACCAGTCGTTCAAAGTCCCGGAATTCAACGAAAGTATGCAGGAGAATCAGCTCTACGGCAAGGTCACCGATTATCTCAACTCATTGACCTCCATTGAAGACTCGGATTACACCAATCTCGTCACCGGAAAAAAGCCGAATGAGATTGTGCTGCAGCTCGACCGGAATCAAACAATCGAAGACGACTTTCTGGGAGCCAAGGTCATGTGGACAAGCGAAGGCAGTGGTAATTGCAAGAGCTCAGGCAGAAATTTGGTCTTGAAGGTTCGAAAAGCCGATAAGCGGCGGATTCTGAGGCCGTATTTACAGCACATCCACGTCGTCGCCGATGAGCTGGAACAGAGGAAACGAGATTTGAGGCTTTACATGAACGTCGTGGATGACGATTTTCGTAACGCGCGGTGGAGGCCCGTGCCGTTCACGCACCCTGCGACGCTGGAGACGATAGCCATGGAAGCCGATCTCAAATCGAAAATCAAGTCCGATTTGGAATCGTTTCTCAAAGCGAAGCAGTACTACAACCGACTAGGCCGTGTCTGGAAGCGAAGCTTCTTGCTGTACGGTCCTTCCGGCACCGGAAAATCGAGCTTCGTGGCCGCCATGGCCAATTTCCTCGGCTACGATGTTTACGATCTCGATCTGTCTAGGGTTAAAGACGACTCCGAGTTGAAAATGCTTGTGCTTCAGACGACGAGTAAATCGGTGATTCTAATCGAGGACTTGGATCGGTTCTTCGCTGAGAAATCGACGGCTGTGAGCTTCTCGGGGATATCGAATTTCATGGACGGGCTGTTGAATTCGTGCTGCGCCGAAGAGAGAGTCATGGTGTTCACGATGAATTCCAAGGACCAGGTTGACCCGAATTTCTTAAGACCGGGTCGGATCGACGTGCATATCCATTTTCCGCTCTGTGATTTTTCGGCCTTCAGAAACCTGGCGACTAGCTATTTGGGGGTGAAGGAGCACAAGCTGTTTCCCCAGGTGGAGGAGATTTTCCAAAGCGGGTCGAGTTTGAGCCCGGCCGAGATCGGCGAGCTAATGATCGCCAACCGGAACTCGCCGAGCCGGGCCATCAAGTCGGTCATCACCGCCTTGCAAACGGACGGCGACGGGAGGGGGACGGGGAAGCTCGGGCGGCCGCCGAGGGGGTTCGACACCGGGTCGAGAAAGTCCGGGGACGAGTCGGGCGAACCCGGAGTTTTCTGTGGGGAAGGTGTGAATACGGTTAGGGGGGACTTTAGGAAGCTTTACGGGTTCTTGAGGATGAGAGGCAGCAAAAACTCTCAGTCGTTCGATGCCGGTTCGGACCGTTCGGTGGGCTAAAAGGCTGATCCGACGGCTTGGGATTTACATAATTGGTGGGACCATGTCAGGGGGTACAATCAATCTCTACGTGTGCGATTCTAATTGGATGTGACATGTCCTTTTGGTGGCTGGAAGAACATAGAATCTCAATCAATATAGGTTAGAAATGCAAAATACAAGCATTTTATAATTTGATACAAGCAAAATCCAACCATTTGGGCATTTGATATTTGCTTAGTTGGATTTTGATGCTTTTGTAGATAGGTGCTCAATTCATGACAATTGGAATGTGATTCTGTTTTTTTTTCCTTCCCTTTTAGTAAAACCATTTGGGCATGTAAATTACATTGTTAGGTATTTGATTTATCAAATCAAGAAATTAGTAGGTGCAATTGTCCAAAAAAAAAAAATAGATTATAGAGTATACATTGTTTGGTTGTTCTTAGACATTTGAAAAAAGAAGCAAGAAACATGTCTTGTTTGAGGAGGGTGTTGGTTGTTTGATTACTTGTTTAAAAAGGTTAGAATTGGGTTTAGGGTCATTTTACATTATGAACTATGAGAGATTTTTATTTGTTAATGTATCCCTTAATACTCTTGAAATGGCCAGTGTAGGATTTGTTGTACAAAACGGCACTCTCACAACGCATACGTACCGAATATGTAACGCAAATTTTGCGAAACTATCAAATTTTGTGAGTTTCGAATTTTTTAATGTTATTTATGGTATATCCCCCGTCTTTTCATAGAGAGATAACTTTTAGAATCGTACCAAGGACAATTGCCCATGAGTGGGACGTACCGCAATGGTGACTACGTGCAATAACAATCGAACGCGTAATTTTTATAGCTTAGCATTCTTCTACCAATGGTACCAAAAAGGAAATTAGTAAGCAAACTTAAGGATGTTAGTCAAATTATTGTTTCATAGGGTTAATACTATTCCAAAAATGGATCCTTGGCTCAATGTTTGTCTAAGCATTCTCATGTTTTCCAAATCATGTTGGGGAAAAAAAAATCTATTGGAGCTAGTGCCAATAGCTAAAGAAAGTAACAAAAACATAAGCTTTCAGTCTGCGTCTGGGTGATGTAATCACTGTTTTTTAGTGCAAATTCAATGATATTCCCACTCTTTCTTTTTTCTGTTGCTGAAATTGAAGGATGTTTGAGACCCACATTTTTTTATTTCCTGCTCTCAAATCATTGACGATGATGCCGACGATTCTGCTTCCTTTTCAAGTCTTTTTTGTCTTTTAATTGGTTGTGGCAGAAGAAGAATCTGCCAAAATTTAGGGGTGGTGCTGCTTCAGTGCTCGGGGTAGACATGCTTGGGGAGTGAAGGATGCATTTGCAGGGGATTGCAGGGGTGGGGTACACTTATCCAATGGTGGAGATTGCCCGAACATGTCATGTTCCGGTGATTGTAGAATTTCCCAAAATTTAGAAAGAAAATGAAAATTACGTTAGTGAGTGACAAGAACAAGAAAGGAAAATTGAGCAGCAATATTAGCATTGACAAATATCTCACATTCTCACAGGCTGCAGTTTTTTCCTGAAATAATTGATTAATTGTAGCTATAACTCGTTTGCAAGTCAATTCCTCAAGATTGACCAAATCATTTCAAGCTTTTATATATTGAGATTCCCCTTGAAAACTTGATTTATATTTGGTTATTTTGGACTAATGTCAAACTATGCATTATAATTGTTTTTTGGGGTAATTTGGATTATTGTCAAACTATGGATTCTAATTGTTAATTAACCAGGATCATGTTTGAATGTACAATTATGATTCATAGTTAGCAATACAAGAGTATTTTCAGAAACCTGTCATCATAGTTTTCAAAAAATTGGGTAAATAAGTGGGCCTCACATTAAAATCATAATTTCTCATGCGTTTACTTATACGCACATAATTACAATACAAGTAGTTTCCACATCAAAATTAGGAACATCTCTAAAAAAATCCGTCAATTTGAGTTGCAATTTGAGATTTTTTTAGAGATATCAAGAAAGAATTGGAATGAAAAAATATCGATTTATATAGATACATTTTTTTTTGAAAGATAAATAGATTAATTAAATAGTCGATCGATTACAATCGTAAGCTTGGGCATCCTGAAAAAAACAGGAGCGTTTGTTAACCAACTATGGTTAATCTGAATACTTAAGCCTGGACAAACCAAAAGGTGCACTACACCAATTGGTTGTCTTACAACAATAAAGCTCAGAAACATCGAGCCTACAAAGATAAAAACTTCTACACATCTAGAAGGGGAAACACAACTACAAAAGTCGCCTAAGCACTCAATTGTGGTACAACTTCGTAATTGTCTTCTAAATGATTCAAAGCTTCTAACAGGGTAAGCAAGCCACCAACACATAAGACTATTATAATTTGAAATTCCACCCGGGTCCCAAACCTGAAACACAGAGGAGAAAAGAAAATCCAGGCCATAAAGCACCAGCGAAGCCAAGCAACAAATCCAAAAGACAGCCACAAGACCGCTACGGCCCGGATCCCATATAATCCGGCGAACAAAGGAGATCAGCGCAAACCAACTCCACCACCCACCAATAAACAACGCCAAGAAAGAACGAGGAGAGACAACAGCTGAAAAACAACGAGCCACTCCAATGACAAAGCAGGCGGGAGGCCTCCTCCTATGGCAAGATTGCACAGGGCGATCAAGAATGAAAAAGCAGCGATCAAAGTCGCGCTCATAGGTTCGGCAACAAGCTTGCTGCCTCTAGGGTTTGGGAGGGCGAGAGAGAGAGACGCCTCCATCTAGGGTTTTTAGTTTTTTGATGTTAAGTATTTATATAGATACATTTATACAGATGCAACCAAAAAAATTAAGTTACCCAAGAAGGCAAGAAATATGTAATAAATATCAGTTCCCTTGAAATTAATTTCACCTACCAAAAAATAACCTTATGAATTTACAATAATCTTATCTTATCTATTGGGAGAGTCTCTAGTGAGGACCTTATAATAATGATTTAGTGAACACTTTCAAATCAACGGTTGGATGAGTATTTTAAAGTGTATTTGAAAAATTATTTTTTAAACATACTACTCATCCAACCGTTGATTTGAAAGTCTTCACCAAGTTTTTATTATAAGGTTCTCATTAGATACTCTCCCGTTGTTTTAGTAATTAAATTAGTTTTATTCTGATTTATGAAAATTAGTAAACAATTCTTTGATAAAAATAAAATAAAAATAAATTAGTAAACAATTCTTGTTAAAAAAAAAAAGTTTGTAAACAATACTAATAAAAATTATAAAAAATTAGCCATAAGGCCACTTTGGGTGGCCTTATTATTCAAAAAGCCACCAAACATTTTTTTTCTGAAATAAGGCCACTAATATTTACAAAAATGCCACCGCAATATTTACAAAAATGCCACCGTATTTTTTTGCTATTATTTACAAAAATGCCATTGAATACGAAAAAATCAATAAAGCTACTGTCAAAGACCAATAAAGCTATTGTCGAAGACCACTAAAGCTATTGTCGAATACCACTAAAGCTACTGTCAAAGAACAAAGAACACTTTTGCATCACAATAAAACAAAGAACACTAAAGCTACTGTTAAAGAACACTAAAGCTACTGTCCAAGAACAATAAAGCTACTGTCCACGAACAATAAAGCTACTGTCCAATACTGGATACGAAAAAATCAATAAAGCTATTGTCAAAGACCAATAAAGCTACTGTCCAAGAACAATAAAGCTACTGTCCACGAACAATAAAGCTACTGTCCACGAACAATAAAGCTACTGTCCAAGCACAATAAAGTTACTGTCCAAGAATACTAAAGCTACTGTGGCCTTATTTCAGTAAAAAATATTAGGTGGCCTTTTGAAAAATAAGGTCACCCAAAATGACCTTATGTCTAATTGGCTCTAAAAATTAATGGCATTCGTGAGTTTGACTGACGGACGACTAGTTGTTATGTAATTCAAGTTATATATTGTTTAATATTAAAAAAAAAATCGACCGCATTCTTATTCTCATTTTATATTAACTGTAAAGTGTAAACAGCTTAGTGGTAATGGGTATGAGAATAAGGCAAATGATTCTAATACATGACTTCTCATGCGTTTACTAACACAAATAGATATGGAAGTGAAATGGACTCCACATCAAAATCAGTAACTGATTCTTGAATAACTCATAATACAATAACCAAATGGGCCAAGAGTATGTATTAGCGGCTCGTTTACTTACTTGGAATCGAGAACTAATGGATGAGAGTAAACTCTTCATGAAGGCATGGAAATTCGATTACATAACTCCCACCACGCAATATAATGAAGACTATAGAAGCAACTAGCTAGTATCAATGAATTTACAAACAAGTAAACCAATTGGTGTTCGTTCTTACTTATTTTATCGACCTCTCCACATTACAATCAAGACCTGTCTTGCTCATTTTCTGTCAGCAATCAATATTCGATCTTTTTCTGGGAAGGTAGGTAATGAGTATATACATTAATTTGGCAGAAAATGTTAATGCAATTATGGGGTTATCCAACTCCATCACAACAAGGATGTTTCCGAGTCAGGCCAGCTGCTTCTTTCAATTTTATCATCATCATCATCAATTTACAACTTCAATGCCTCATGATTCGTATATATGCCCTCCCATGCCACCATGCACAGCATACCCTATTATTTTTTGCCACTCTAGATATTCTCTACTTACAAAAAACCCTTTGTAAATTTAATCGACAGTCTGACAATATAACTCTGTTATTTGCTATATATGCATGTTTTTAAGTGTAATGATCATCATGGATAGTAATGATCCGGTTTATTAATAGTTCCACGCGCACGCATGATTTGGTTAATTAAGAAATGAGCATGGCAATAATTGAGTTCATGGATATACTGATATAGATATTTGCATAGATGCCATGCCATGTTAAAATTTGTCTGAGAAAAATGTGTGCATGCATGCAGATCCAGATGGGTTGTTTATTAAATTTGTGACATAAATGATAACAAATTAATTTTATGCTTTGATGTTTAACAATAATACTCTTAATTAACAACAAAAGGTGAGGCATCATTATTGCTAAGCACAAGCAGTAGTTGGAACATAATTAATGAATGTCTAAGCTAAGCAAGGGTTTATATATATATAACCATATATTAATTAGATGCATGATACTTTGAAAAAAGAAAACGATTTGCCTCCAATAATTATATGGTACTAGTTTGAGTTGTTATGACCCATCACCTAACTCATGATTGTACTACTCCAATTGATGCCATTTTTAAGAGTGATAGGGCCAAGTCCAACAAACGTACCTCTTCTACTTTACCAGCATATGTATAAAGAAACAAAAGAGAAAGCAAAGGAAATTTGACAGGAAATTAAAGGTCTCTGATGGTGAAATGTATGAAATTATTTACACCATATCCTTGATTTTCAAAAGAACACTCGCGTAAATCAGTTTCAAAAATTTCTAAGAAGTTATTTTTTAATTAAATCATGTGTTTAAATAGGATTTTTTTTCTCATCAATTTCGTACAATTCACCCGAACTTAGCGAAAACTCGATTTCAATAGAATGTATTGCTAAATCTCGTTTGCATTGTTTAATTATAGAGTCGAATAGCCCTAATAACTAAATCATTTTATATTTGTTCAAACTTTTAAAAAATTATTATATTTATTTTGAACAACTTGTAGCGACGAGTTATTCGATTTTTTTATATTTTAATTTGACGAAATAAACAAGAAACATTTTCGGTTCTCGTTGGTTCTCACATTGGATTTCATGGAGACTCTAAAATACTTTTGGACACTCGCACAAATCGGTCTTGAGAATTTCTAAGATGCTATTTTTTAATTAAATCATGTGTTTAAATAAGAAATTTTTTTCTCAATTTCGCACAATTTACCTGACTTTAGCGAAAACATGTTTTAGATAGACCATGTGTTATTTAATCATAGAGTCTAAAAACCGTGATAACTAAATCATTTTACATTTGTTCAAACTTAAAAAAAATATATTAATATTTATTTTGAACAACCTGTAGCAATGAACCTACAAGGTGTTCCTAAAATTTTATATTTTTTTAAGGTCTCGCGTTTAAACCTAAAAATAAAAAAAATTATGAACACCTTGTAGCGAGGAATATTTCGTCGCTACAAAGTGTTCCTAATTTTTTTTTTTTTTAATTTGATGAAATAAACAAGAAACACTTCCCGGTCCTCGTAAGGTCTCACATTGGATTTCATTGAGATTTTAAAATAATTTTGGACACTCACGCAAACTGGTCTTGAGAATTTCTAAGATGCTATTTTTAATTAAATCATGTGTTCAAATAAGGAATTTTTTCTCAATTTCTCACCATTCACCCGAACTTAGCAAAAACTTGATTTGCATTGTTTAATTCCAATTCTTTTGAAACAAATTAAACCTCCATTTTGTATGTTTTGAATAACAATAGAAATAACAAGAGCCAATTATAGATAAGGTCATTTACATAACTCATATTATTCAAAAAGCCACCTAATATTTTTTTTCTCTCATAAGGCCACCAAAATATTACAAATTTTAATATTTACAAAAATACCACCGCCAGTAGCTTTACTGTTCTTCGACAGTAACTTTATTGTTCTTCGACAGTAGCTTTATTGTTCTTCGACAGTAGCTTTATTGTTCTTCGACAGTAGCTTTCTTGTTCTTCGACAGTAGCTTTATTATTCTTTGGGAGTACATTTTTTGTTCCTCGCACTGAGCTTTATTGTTGTTTGGCAGTAGCTTTATTGTTCTTTGACAGTAGCTTTATTGTTCTTTGACAGTAGCTTTATTGTTCTTTGACAGTAGCTTTCTTGTATCTAGTAGTAGTTTTTGTACCCAGTGGCATTTTCGTAAATAATGAAAATTAAAAGGGCGGTGGCATTTTTGTAAATATTGACGCGGTGGTATTTTTGTAAATATTGATGCGGTGACATTTTTGTAAATATTGGTGGCCTTATGAGAGAAAAAAATATTTGGTGGCTTAAAAAAAAACAAGGTCACCAAAAGTGACCTTATGGCTAATTTGTTAAAATAACAATGCATGCGATTGGTAACATGAGAATTGGTAAAAAAAAAATTACCCAATTTTAAATACGTTGAAGCTGCAAAATAAACATTAACTTTAAGGGCGGAACAATATATATATATATATTCAGCGGAGCTAATATTTTCATTGACACACCTTGACACAACACAACATTTAGTCATTTACTACAACTTTTGTATTATGGTTACGGGACGAATGACATTGTGGTGGATTTTAGAATTCTCACGGATTGCTTTGATGATAGTATTAGGCGCACGGCTAACAACTATCAATTCATGATTTGGAATGTAATGTAACATGCGAATCGATCATGTACACATGCGTGAATGACTATAGGAGTGTAAGTATCATGAGGGACTCGTTACACATTAACAACCAACACTCATTTATACGTTGATCGATGTATAAATGCCTCGTCCTACGGTTCATACCGTTCATAGTTCAAGCAGTAGAATACTGTTTAATTACTAATACTTTCTGCGGCAATATAAGATCAGTGAAAATATGCCACTGGCCTCACTCAGTAGAATTCTCCTTCATAAGTCCAAGATAAAAACACAAAAAATAGTAAAAAGTTAAAAAAAACCAAGCATGCATATTGTATATATATTGCTAATTAATTTCCAAATCATAATAATAGTTCTTAGAAGGAAGTGACTGGATCAACAAGAGCAAGCAGACAACTTCTTCATCTCGCTAATTTCCAAATCAGACCCAGAAATAACATCAATTTTAGCTCCACCCCCATCAATGGGCTTTTTCCCATTCCCACATCCCATTGCTTTCTTAGACACCACTCTACTATATATCTCCTCTAGAACCCTAAAGAATGCACTGTCCACATTGTTGCCGCTGAAGGCCGATGTCTCGGAGAAGAACAGCTCTTGCTCCTCCGCAAACTCGACTGCGTCTTCCGTCGGAACATCCCTCTTATCCCCGAGATCAGCCTTGTTCCCGATTAGCATGATCACGATCAAGCTTTCCGCGTGGGCCCGGAGTTCCTCGACCCACCTAGCCACATGATCGAACGTCGGCCTCTTGGTGATGTCGTACACCAGCATCGCTCCGACCGCACCTCTATAGTACGCACTCGTTACTGCTCGATACCTGTGATTGATCAGACGGTCAAACATGTTAGCTCATTACATGTTAATTATTTTGTGCAGAAGAACCATACATTTTGCCCCACTCATTAATGTTGGGTTGCCTCTAGGCTCTGGCACTACTCAAGTTTCAGTGCATTAATTAGTTTGTACAGAGAGCCCTTTGGCCCAAAGCTAATGAGCCCTATAACTATGAACTTACATGTCTGTCATCCATGGCACAAAAGAGAAACAGAGAAAGATGAACTTGTTAGGTAGGGGTGCATCTGCAGTGCTCGGATGTTGTACGTGTTAGCTCTCGTAATTAAGTTGGGAACAATATCTATCAATTACAACGTGCATGTCGGTTGTAATTGTTTGCGCTGGTACAGTAATTCAAGTACCTGATCTAGTTCACAACATGCAGTACTGTTTGTTTGGGTAGAAAATGTTTGACTCGCCAAATTTAATTACTCACAATTTTTTTTTTTGGCTTGTTGCTATAGCTACATTTAATTATAGCTCAAACATAGGACATGCAGAAGAAGTTAAATTTTACTAGTAATCACAGGTTCTAATCCAATGTAGGTGTTGTTACACTATAAATTTGCTTACTAAATTTTGTTCATCGGTATTATATTTCAGATAGTGCTCTCCTGGATCTCACTCATTCTTTACAAACCATGTGTTCCAACAAATAATTTGGTAAGTAATTAAATTTGGCGAGTCAAACATTTTCTACCCAAACAAACAGTACTGCATGTTGTGAACTAGATCAGGTACTTGAACTTTTAAAATTTGCTGAATAAGTAAAAGTAACAGTAATCTATTCCAGATATATATATATCATACATGCTTAAGAAGATCATGATCATCAAAATAATTTCTTCTAGCTTTTGAAGATCAAAATGAGAGAGAGGGAGAAAGAGATGTGGAACCTTTCTTGGCCAGCAGTATCCCAGATCTGGGCCTTGATGAGCTTTCCTTTAATGGTGACAGTCCTGGTCTGAAACTCAACCCCAATAGTGGACTTGGAGTCAAAGAAGAACTCATTTTTAGTAAACCTTGACAGTATCTGAGTCTTCCCAACTGCTGAGTCTCCAATAACCACCACCTTGAACACATAATCTATCTTCTCCTGATGAACATGATGACCATTGCTAAGATTCTCCTTCTGATACCTCTCAGCTTCAACCCCATTCATTTCTTGGTTCATTTTGAAATTGGACCTGAAAATGGACTTGGGTCTTTTGGTCTATGAGGTTAAGTGGGAGAGTAAGTAAGGGAAACAGGAAAAGGGACTGAAGAAAGGAGGAGAAGACAAGACGAGGTTGGAGAGAGGAAGAAAGAGAACAGCTATGAATATTGGTGATTGGTCAAGTCCTTGCTTCTCTTTTAAGTGCTTTATGCAAATAGTGGACATACCATGCATTATTTAACGTTGAATAGTATTTAACGTTGAATGGTATAGAATAATTGTTAGGTCTAGGCCGCGCGTCTAGCACTGTCAGTCAAAAGCTCTACTGGTTTTGGTTATATAATGGGTAATTTGGGTTTTGATCCACTTGGGATTTGGGGAATTATTAAAGGGGTTGATCCAGTTAAGCAGCATATATGTACTTATGTCTTTAGACTTTGTGGCTTAATCCAGGGCATTTGCCACTAATATAATTATCAAAAGCAAAGTGGAATTGTCCTTGATAATGAACCAACTCATTTGAACCCTTGATGCAGTATTAGTGGGGTTTAAAGGAGACGGTCTTCACTAATGCGGTCGGACTATTAGTTTTTTTTTTTCAACTTTCCAATCATAAATCACTACACGTACGTGTATAAGTTTAAAAAGAGGAAATGTATTTTCGGTTTCGTATGAGTTGATAAGTTTAATTGAGTTATCTAATTCTCAACAAGAATTATTAATTTCGTGTAATGAACGTATGTCGTTTGATTACTTAATTTAGATGAATAGCTTGACAATATATATTAGAGTATCTTGATGAATGCTGTATATGAAGGCTAGCTAGGGCATAGCTAACCACTTATATGATCTGTATATTTGATACAACCCTATCTCTACCAAAAAGAGATTAGCATCAAATTCTTGCTGTCACTAAAGATCGATCTCAGAGCGAGCTTATCTTATTAGATGTTTATGGCCTTCGCATTATTGGATGATTATACCTATATAAATGTACGAGTGGCGGTATGACCCCATAACAGCTAAACCAATGTCTTAAACAACTTTATGTTACCGGCCCCTTTATATTGTCTGGAAAATAATACAGGTCAAGTGTGATATGACGTTCGCACCGACAAAGTGGTTGGTGCAGCGACATTTGGAAGAAAATAGTTATGATGGTATGGAGCAGAAAAGATACCGAGGAATACAGAGTCGAGGAGGGAACACAAACCCAGTTCTTATATTTATTGCTACATGAGGAATGTTTATATACATATATACAAGTTCATAGCTTCAATCCTTATATGTCATTTTTGGAAAGGCTTACAGAGATAAAGTGGTAGAGACAATCTTAGCTATGATATTGATTATGGATCATAGAAGTTATGGCATGTATGTCTTGGAAATGGAAGTTCGAAAACAGGGACCAGAGGAGTGTGAGATATGATTCAAAACCAGGAATCAATGCCAAACTTTTATTACATCAGGAATGTAATTACTGTTTTTATTAGAGTATTTACATATACATCAAGTCTTAGCACAGACATACATCACTTGGAATGGAAACGACTTCATCTTCTACAACGCTTGATCGGCCGGATTAGAAGGAATGCATGTCTGCATTTTTCAATTTTGCAAATCTTCACCATCCCACATTTTTTTAGTTTCTTTGCAAGGAATATCCATACCAAAAAAGAAATAGTCAAACCCATTACCGATTGCTGATTTGCCAAGGTTTTTTTTTTAGTAAAATACTTGTTGTAGAAGAATTATAAGAATGAAAAAATTTTGATCATTGAATTACATTGCATGGTAACCGAAAAGAGTGGATGTCCACACTTTCTCTTTCTTTTTCGCAAGAACCAACTCTAAATTAATGCTTGCTATAGTAATTTTAGTATAGACATTGCCCGATGCTCCCTATAGTAATTAAATTGATGAATCATGTATGTTTGAACAAAATCACGAAGGCTTATTATTGATACTCCAACTACTGATTAATTACATTTTATACATGGTGGGTGAATTGGTTGGGGAGAATGGGCTGGGGTATATAGGGCCTCTTCATAACTCTGCGTACGTTTCAAGCCTGCAACGTTACACTACCAACTAATATTAATCCAGAAAAATTGCTCTCAACGGTGACCCCAATTCATTTGTCATTCAGTGGCTGAAAACTGAAAGCCAAGCTGAAACCTATCCTCATCTTCCTCCATGGAAACATTCTCAAGCTCTGTCTCAACTCTCAAAGTCCCAAGCACCCTTCTTTCAACACCATCTCGAGAACTACTTCACCAATTCAAAACTTCTCATCACACCCACAAACGTCCTCCACAGGCCCACCTCCACTCCACCACCAAAACGACCTCTTTCACTCAAAAGCCTCTAACCTTAAGCACACCCTCATTCTCAATCCCCCCTAAAACCCTTTTTTCATCTCCAAATCTCCACAAAAGCCCAGCTTCTGGGTATGCAGCTGCTCTCCTGGACATTGCTCAATGCAACAGAACCCTTGATTTGGTTCACAAGGATGTGAAAATGTTCTTGCAATTGCTCCACAACAAGCAAGTTCAAGCTATTTTGGAAAGCCCATTTGTGGGTTTGGAGGAGAAAGGCCAAGTGGTGAAGCTGGTGGCCCAGAAAGGGAGATTCAACAAACACTTGGTGAGCTTGGTGAAGATGTTGGTTGGGAAAAGTAAAGTGGGGATTGTGAAGGAAATGTTGGAAGAGTTTGGGAGGATTTACAGTGAGTTGTGTGGGGCTAATCAAGGATTGCTAAGAGGGCTGTGAAGGTGAAGGTTAGGAATTTGGTATATGATGAAAGCTTAACTTACTAGATTACTGTATGATATTAGTCATAGTACCATGAGCAATGTAAAGATTGCATTTTGCAATCTAGGCAGAACGTGTAAAAGCAAGTAGTACTTTGTAAATTAATGACATTACTGTCAAGTACTGAATTTAGATTTTAAAGTTTGGTAAGAAGTTCAAAGCTCATATTTTCATAATGTTTTGGATCTTGGTAATCATACCATAAACAATGTAAAGATTGCTATTTGGAATCTAGGAAGAAAGTGCAAAAGCAAGTAGTATTTTGTAAATTCATGATATGATTGGACTTCAATGTTTGGTAATAAGCTCAAAGCTCTTTTTTTTTTGCATTATGTTCTGGATATAGGTAATCATCAGTGTCAGATGGGCACAATTATTCCCAAATTATTCTGAAATCAGTTCAGAAGAACGCACAATATATGTAGGCTATAGAAAAAAAAAATTGTTTATAGACCCATTACAGATTTAAATGCTACAGGTATTGTGCGACTGTTACGAGTAGGACTCTATCTTAAGCACAAGTCCTCTCGATTAAGATTTCACTAGATAAAGGATTGCTAACATGTATATTAGAGTTTTATTGTTATTCTACTTGTACCAGTTTTCAAATTTCTTGTTTGTTTTTCTTCTTCTTCAAGTACTCTCTCTTTTTTCTTTGGTCTGAGCACTCTTAATCTTAGAATGGCGGGAGAAGAACAGGGTCATGCAATTGGGATTGATTTGGGGACAACCTACTCGTGCGTGGCGGTGTGGCAGAATGATCATGTAGAAATTATAGTGAATGACCAAGGCAACAGAACCACTCCTTCTCTCGTTGCTTTCACTAATACTCAGCGCTTCATCGGTGATGCAGCACTTAACCAGATCATCAGGAACCCCAGTAACTCCATCTTTGGTAAGTTCAACAATCTATGATTTGAAATCTTAAAACTTGATAGCAATATTTTCTTGAGTACGTGTAAGTAAATTATAATGTAGAATGAAGCAGGAAACTGTAATTTGTGCATATGATTGGGATGAATATGATTGTGTAATATGTAGACCCGATGTATTTTTTTTTTTAATTTTAAAAAGAGATCAAATGCTTTTGATCTCATTAGCAATATGACAATTGCTTACCAATTGGCATTAGAATATGGAAGAAAACAGTTTAGTTAATGCTACATGCTGTTATCAGTATCCTATGAACTATATTTCCTTGTGAGATTGTGTTGTTAATTGGACTTCAATTTGCAGATGTGAAGAGGTTAATTGGTAGGAGATTCAGTGATGAAACTGTTCAAAATGATTTGAAACTCTGGCCATTCAAGGTCATTCAAGGTCCTGGGGACAAGCCGCTAATTGTGGTTACCCATGAAGGTAAAGAGAAACAGTTTGCTGCTGAAGAAGTCTCATCCATGGTTCTTGGAAAAATGCGGGAGATTGCTGAGGCTTTCCTTGGCTCAACTGTGAAGAATGCAGTTGTCACTGTCCCCGCCTACTTTAGTGACTCGCAACGTCAAACTACGAAGAATGCTGGTGCAACTGCTGGCCTAAATGTCATGCGCATTATTAACGAGCCAACTGCTGCAGCCGTTGCCTATGGACTTGACAAGAAGGCGGGATGGTATAGCAAAAGAAACGTGATGATATTTGACTTGGGTGGTGGTACTTTAGATGTGTCCCTACTTACCATAAGGGATGGTGTCTTTGAAGTGAAGGCCACAGCTGGAGACACTCATCTTGGAGGTGAAGACTTTGATAACACAATGGTGAATTTCTGTGTACAAAAATTCAAGAGGAAACATACTATGGACGTGAGTGGAAACTCGAGAGCTCTTAGGAGGTTAAGAAATGCATGTGAGAAGGCAAAGAGGAGACTTTCATTTGCGTTTGCAACTGACATTGAAATCGACTGTTTGGATGAGGGTATTGATTTCTATACAACTTTTACTCGTGCCAAATTTGAACAACTGAACATGGATTACTTCGACAAGTGTATGGAGCCTGTAAAGACATGTTTAAGGGATGCTAACATGGACGTAACTAGTGTCCATGATGTTGTTCTTTCCGGCGGCTCTTCTAGAATTCCCAAGGTGCAGGAACTATTGCAGAATATGTTCAAGGGAAAGGAGTTGTGCAAGGGGATTAATCCGGATGAGGCCGTGGCATATGGTGCGGCTGTTGAAGCTGCCGTCTTGAGTGGGAAACAGAATGGAAAGCTTCAAGACTTTTCGCTCTTGGATGTCACCCCTCTATCACTTGGTTTGGAGACCCTGTACCTTGGTCGTTCCACAATCATGGACATTGTGATTCCAAGAAACTCTAGAATTCCCATCAAGAAGAAAACCAGAGTAAATACTGCACATGACAACCAAGTTGTCGTCTCCTTCCCGATTTATGAAGGTGAGAGTAGCATACCCAAAAACAATAAATTTTTGGGTGAATTTTTCATTGAAGGCATTTCTCCAGCTCCTAAGCGTGTTCATAAATTTGATGTTTGTTTTGATATTGATGCAAATGGTATCCTGAGTGTCTCTGCCGAGGACATTTCCACTGGTCAAAAGAAAGGCATTACCATCAACAATGACAGAAGAAATTTGGGAGGAATTGAAAAGGTGGAGTAAGAATGATAAACTATATGTGTCAGTTGAGTTGCAGAGGAAAAACAGTGTTTGTGTGTTTAGTATTTAGCTACAGCCTCTTGTCTATCCAAGCAGTTGTTAATTTGTGACTAATGAAGATGTTTTTCTAAAGACATGGTTTGCTTTTAGTTACACTTTGTTGAGGGTTTATTGACTATTAATTGCAGAATGTCTTTAGCAGGTTAATGACACCTCTTATCGAACAAGCTAGACATTTTGTTGAAGAGAAAATGCTAATTGCTTTCTAAAGTCTAATGATCACACTAATTTGCCTTGTGCACTACCGTCATTAGTAGAAACCACACATAATTTCCTTAAAAGAACCAATTGCATACCCTTTAACGTTATGAACAATGCTTTATATATCTGAAACACTCCTAACCTAATAAGTCCAAATTTCAGCAAATGTTTAAACCCACACGTCGAGCAGAGACGAAAGTCGACCTTAGTGATCCAATATTCCGATGGTGCCGAGTGGAAGGGCTATCGCTCAACGGATAATTTTTTTTATATTTTTTGTATGAAAGTAATAGGAAAACTCAATGGCACCTTTCCTCAACGGATGGGCATGGACGTTTTGTAGTAGTGGTACTAGTGAGAACTGCGAGTTGTCCAAGTTGGGTTTCAGCTGCGACTTAGTAAGGTTGTTCTCTTTGTTTTCATTGTGCGTTTCAGTCAACGCGGTTCATGTTTCTGAATGGCAAGTGACCACCACAAGGTCAAAGCAAAGAGGCCCAGAAACAAGCTTATCTCTTTTACTCTACTATCAAAATCCTTTCTTGTTGCATTTTTACCACAAAGACCCGAACTTTCATAGAAAAGGTCCAGACTTGGGAGAGAGGGAGTCTTCAGTCTCCACTTGGAGGCAACAAACTCAAAAGACAATTTATTTATTTTCAGATTAAAATCTTCCAAAACTCCCCAGAAACCCAGTTAAGAAATTATTTGTGGTCATATGTTTTCAATTTTCTATATGGGTTTTTCTTTGAAGGTCTCCATGGTGACTTGATTGTCAATCTTCCCGGGAAATTTGAGTGCAGCTACCTCCAATTCCAAAGTTGTGTTAAATAGAGAGGTGGTGCTGTGAATTTTGATGGGCACAAACTCTTTCTCAGGTCTGTGTCTTTTACCTTCTCTTGTTCAATTAGTGAAGACTTTTGTAGTTGACTAGATGGGTCTTTGCCTTCTGGAATTATGGCATGTTAAATGGGCTTCTAAGTTGCAATTTGAGCTTGAAATTGAAAACGAAGCTGAAAAGTACAAAGCATTTGATTTCAGTTTGTTAAAGTAGAACTAGTAGTTACTCAGAGTTGTGCTTTCTATCTTTGATATAACTTTCAAATGCATGATATCTGTTAGCTTGGGTTTGCTCAAGTGTTTTCCTCCAATGGTTATGTAGCTTATGTCGACTCTGTTTGGTTCCTCAGAGAATGTAGCAAAGAATGAAGAGTTTGGTAAAGTTACAATATTTTCAATAATTAGTAATAAAAAACAGGAAACTCCACTGGATTATGTTCAGAACAAGTTTATGCCTGAGCTTCGTTTCAGTCTTTCTATTGTTGATTAACCAAGCGAAACAACCCTTCTTTTGGTGACTGAGTAAACTGAAGGGTAGAGAAGAGAATGATAGTTTCACTGTGATTTCATGTTGTTTTGGTATCTGGAAAAAGGAGAGTAGTGATTGGATTAGGGACATTGACTGGAACCTTCCATATTTCAAAATCAAGGAAGAACACTAGCTTCAAATTTCTTTTTTCATCTTTCTCAGCAACGGACAGAGAAAGCATATGTTGTTTCCAATTTTGTGTGCTTTTCATTTCTGCCTGGTGCTCTCCAAACTAATGGAGAGTTGGGTCCATCTGTTTATGAGTAAATACGTTCAACTTATATAATCAATTTAGTGTAGTATTCTTAAGACTAAGCAATGCTGTAATATTCCAGATTGAAACTGAATGCAGGCATATGACGGAAACAATATTGGAAGGTGATATGGGTATGAAAACTATGGTGGATCAATAGCTTCAGGTTATTGTCTGGCAACAGCGCTTCTGCAATTTTTTGTCAGTTATGCAGTCACATAGGAAATGAGGGTCTTGCTTCCTAGTTTTAGCAGGTTGCAAAATGTTGTCATTAGAGTTGGTTACAAGTGCTGCATCTGCTCCGGCTTCAGAAGTCATTTCTCAAACAGTAGAGGCCATTTTCGAAATCGTAGTTGCTTCCAGGGACGTCCTTGTTAACAAGGATACTTTTAAGGAACTTGCATCTTATCTGGAAAGGATAGTCCCCATCTTAAGAGAGTTGAATAAGAAAACTGTTGTGCATTCTGAGAGTTTAAACAATGTTCTGGAAATCCTTAACCGAGAAATAAGAGATGCAAAGAAAATGACTCTTAAGTGCAGCAAGAGAAACAAAATGTATCTCTTAATGAATTGCCGAACAATAGTTGACCACCTACAGGGTACTATGAGAGAGATCAGTCATGCTCTTGATCTTATTCCCCTGACATCTCTAGACCTTTCATCTGGCATAGTTGAAGAAATTGGTAAGGTTCGTGACAATATGCTCGGAGCTGAGTTCAGGGCAGCTATAGCAGAAGAAGAGATTCTGGACAAAATTGAGTCTGGAATCCAGGAGAGGAATGTGGATCGTTCTTATGCCAATAGTTTGCTGGTTCTCATAGCAAAGGCAGTTGGAATCTCAACTGAGAGGTCAGCACTGAAGAAGGAATTAGAGGACTTCAGGAGTGAGATAGAAAATGCTCGACTGAGGAAAGACCAGGCCGAAGCTATGCAGATGGAACAGATAATTGCTTTATTAGAAAGGGCTGATGCGGCTTCATCTCCTGAGGAGAAAGAAATGAAGTATTTCACTAAGCGGAGGTCGTTGGGCAGTCAACCATTGGAACCACTTCAGTCATTTCATTGTCCAATCACCGGGGATGTTATGGTGGACCCTGTGGAAACTTCTTCTGGACAAACATTTGAGAGAACTGCTATTGAAAAATGGTTAGCTGATGGGAATAGATTGTGTCCGCTGACCAGGACTTCTTTAGACACATCAATTTTACGGCCCAATAAAACTCTGCGGCAATCAATAGAAGAATGGAAGGATAGAAATACCATGATTATGATTGCTTCCATGAAATCAAAACTCAAGTCTGAAGATGAGGAAGAAGTGCTTCATTGCCTTAAAGAACTACAAGATCTCTGTAAACAAAGAGACCTGCATCAGGAATGGGTCATATTGGAGGACTACATACCTATTCTCCTTCAACTTCTTGGTGTAAAAAAACCTGAGATAAGGAGTCAAGCTCTTGTCAACCTTTTCATTTTGGTAAAGGATAGTAATGATGCCAAGGTAATACTTTGATTACCTTTACGAATAGTGCATATATAGTAGCAACAAATATGCATGAATCTATAGAAAGTGCCTTGTGCTGTAGTTTTCTTTTTCTAACATCCTCTTTTAGCCTACAAAAAGAAAAAGAAACGAGAAGGTTTATTGTAGATAGAAATACATCTGATTTCCTCTATGTTCTACTTCTTTATATTATCTATAACCTGATATTAATGCTGTAGGAAAGAACTGCCAAAGCTGATAATGGCATTGAACTTATTGTTCGGTCACTTGGGCGCCGTGTTGAGGAAAGGAAGTTAGCAGTGGCATTACTATTGGAATTGTCAAAGTATAATTTGATGAGAGACAAAATTGGGAAGGTTCAAGGTTGCATACTCCTATTAGTTACCATGTCCAACAGTGATGATAATCAAGCTGCCAGAGACGCACGAGAGCTGTTGGAGAATCTGTCATTCTCAGATCAAAATGTTATACAAATGGCAAAGGCCAATTATTTTAAACATTTGCTGCAGCGTCTTTCTACAGGTTCTCTTAATATTTTTCCATCTTAATTCCTTATAAATGGCTTGTACAGGATCTTTTCTTCCCTTTTTGGTTTGACATAAGAAATCCATCATAGAAATTGTAAAGTAGAATCATTTGAAAGTATTGCAAACTATGCAAAGTAAAGTTACCCTGCAAGTAACCTGATCACACTGATGAAAATAAAAGTACAATTAATTCATCAGTGATCCAACTGTTGACTTAATCCAATTGTATTTCATTACTATATAGTTTAATAATTCCTTGCATATGATTATGTTAAAATCAAATGATATGCTAGAGATCTTTTAGAATGGTTTACGACAGCTTGAATCTGTTCTATCTATTTTATGTTTATAGTTTAAAAAAAATTAGCCTTGGCATGCAATGCAGCTTTCAGTTTCTATGTTTGCTACTATTTATGTGTCGTAAAGCTTCATCTCATGGTAATTATTTTCTATTACTTTTGTCATTTTTAATTCAGGACCAGAAGATGTAAAAGTGGTCATGGCATCAAATTTGGCAGATATGGAGTTGACCGACCACAATAAAGAGTCTTTGCTTGAAGGAGGAGTACTGGGTCCACTTCTTGACTTGGTCTCACATGGTGGCATTCCGATTAAAATGGCGGCTGTTAGAGCTCTTAGAAACCTCTCTAGCTTACCTAAAAATGGTCTGCAGATGATTAGAGCAGGAGCAGAACGCCCATTACTTGACCTTCTTTTTGATCATAACTCATCATTGTCAAGTTTGCGTGAACATTCAGCAGCCACAATCATGCACCTAGCCAGATCAATGGTGTTTCAAGTACCCAGCCAGACACCCACTTCTTTTCTGGAATCGGATGAAGATATTTTCAAGCTTTTCTATTTAATTAACCTAACGGGGCCTGATGTACAGCAAAGCATTATTCTCACCTTCCACACTTTGTGTCAATCCCCCTCTGCTATAAACATCAAGACCAAGTTGATAAAGGTGCGTATTTTACTCGAGAAGATGCTTTCATTCTAATAAAAGTCTGTTACCTGCTGACATAAATTACTAGTATAATGTTAATGGGATCCAGAAGTTTGAATGAAGTGATATGATCTATGGGTGGCTAGTTTGATAAGACCTTGGGAGTTAGTGCAAAGTCAAAAATTTATCAACTAAAATAACTTTAAGTGAAGCTACCATAATCCAAATTGTGAAATATCTGTTTGTAACATAGGCATCACTTGGAACATTCTTTCATCGTATGGCTTTACCATGTTCTTCTCGGATGATTCTTTTCACCCCTGATACAGATACATTACGAAGTTAGGACATGTCTGAATTGATTCTCTTATTGAAGTGTTTGATTCCTAGTTCCGTTTTTCAATCACTTCATTAGTATAATAATATTGTTACATGATGCTAATTTGATTTGCTCAGCATCTTCTAGATAATCATTATATAAGCTTAAACTGATTTAGTTACTTTTACAGTCCTCAGCTGTGCAAGTATTGATTCAATTGTTTGAGCACGATAACCTAAAGCTACGAGCAAATGCAGTGAAGCTGTTCTCTTGCTTAATAGAAGGTGGCAATGAAGCCACCAGCATAGTGGAGCATGTAGGTCAGAAGTGCATTGAGACTATAGTCAAGATCATCAAATCTTCTAATGATGATGCAGAGATTGCTTCTGCAATGGGGGTTATCTCTAATCTTCCAGAAATCCCCCAGATCACACAGTGGTTTGTCGATGCTGGGGCACTTCCTGTCATATTCAGTTTTCTCCAGAATGGCAAGAAGAACGGTCCCCAAGAGAATCAGTTGATAGAGAATGCTGTTGGAGCCATTTGTCGTTTCACTGTTCCATCAAACTTGGAATGGCAAAAGAGTGCAGCTGAAGCTGGCATTATACCCTTGTTTGTACAGTTGCTGGAGTCCGGAAGCTCCTTGACTAAAAGACGTGCAGCCTTATCTCTTTCTCGATTTTCAGTGAGTTCACCCAGGTTGAGCAGGTCGTTACCTACACGCAGAGGACTCTGGTGCTTCTCACCCCCACCAGAAACTGGATGCCCTGTTCATGGAGGAATCTGTGGCATTGTTTCATCATTTTGCCTTGTGGAGGCTGATGCAGTGAGACCACTAGTTCGGATGCTTGGGGAACCTGATCCTGAAGCTTGTGAGGCTTCTTTAGATGCTTTAGTGACTTTAATCGAAGGTGAGAGACTGCAGAATGGTAGTAAGGTGCTTACAGATGCAGATGCCATACCACCTATAATAAAGTTTCTTGTTCAACCCTCCCCTAGATTGCAGGAGAAGGCTCTACTTGCGCTAGAGAGAATGTTCCGGCTGCTGGAGTTTAAACAGAAGTTTGGAGGCTCAGCTCAGATGCCTTTAGTTGACTTAACTCAGCGTGGAAGTGGTAGTATGAAATCTGTGGCAGCCCGAATACTTGCTCACTTGAACGTGCTTCATGATCAGTCTTCTTATTTCTAAATGAACTTACTTCATGGTTCACCTGCATGCATCCAGTGATTTGAAGATCAGGCATAAACTCACTTTGATGCTTCAACTTCACAGCAATCACTAATAACTACGTGAGAACTTGCAGGGGAAAACTATCCCTTCACATTTCTGTAAGAGAACAGCATAACTCTATGCCATTGTGTCACCTAGCAGAAATATCTCGTTTTCACTGACGCTGTGATTTGGGGGACGAAATTCAGTTTGTCTTGACATGGAGTCGCAGCTTCAAGTACCCAAACTGACAATTCAAGTTCTACTGGTCTTACATAGAAACTGAGCTGTTCGACCAGTAGGATTCCCACTGTAGGAAGTTTGATTCTGACTCACATGAGGTGGCGCAGCAGGTTCGTTTCTGTCTGTATATTTGAAGCTTGATTTGCTTGTTGGTGGAAGCAGAAGAGAAATCGGTGTAAACCACTACTGTTAAACTGGTAAGGAAGTTGAGGTCATTTTTGCAACTCACTAAATTCTTTCCTACTGTTAGGATGTGGATTCTTTCTTGTGTATATGTAGGAAAAGCAGCTAAAAAATCATATTAACTTCTCAGGTAATATTGTGTCCTTCAAATTCCATTGATATATTTATGTGGGCTATGCATTTTATGTGCATGTTTCATTGAAGCAACTCCTGAAAAGCTTGTCTTCTTACTTGTTGAAGAGTTGGCAAAAGATTCAATGTGTATATGTATATCTGTACATATAAACATCTTTTTGGTCAGTATGTGTATTTATAAACTGCTCTGCAAGATTGGTAGGAAACAATATTGGCTTGATAATTTTCAATATGTATTGAAATTCACAGTAACATATTTTACTTTGAGAAGGGTCATCAAAACCAATTCATGCATTATAAGTACTAGAGCCAAGACAAGGCAGAATTTGGCTTGATGACCCATAGATTTAGACGGTTAAACAAAGCTCAAAATTTCATTCCTATTTTCATTAATGAACAACTGTGATTAGTGCCTTTCCTTTCACATAAAACAAACTGTAGGTGAGCAGATAAATAAAATTAGCTACCAGAGAATTCTAATTAACTACATGGTTTTCTCCTTCTGTCATCTCCAGAATGTTTTGGTTTCACACTGATCATAACCTGATATTTTATCATGCTGTCTTCTCCTTCTTTGCTCTCCATTGTCTACTCCTTCCTACTAACTTAAGAACCTCGTCGATAAGTATCACCGGCGCCGAAATCAAAACTACCAGAAGCCATTCGTTCAGGCTCAATGGAACAATACCAAACACATCTGCTAAAAATGGAATGTAGAGAATGAGGCAATGAAGTCCAAATGAGACGGACATGGCAACCAAAAGCCAGGGGTTCCTCCAAGGAGGCATTTTGAGCAAGCTAATGTCTTCGGAAAGAGCATTGAGGGAATTGAACATCTCAATTGCCACCAAGACCGAGAGTGACAAAGTCATTGCCTTCACTTTACCAACTGAGAAATAGTCGCAAGGGTCAGTAAAAGTGATCATTCTACCCCCATTAACCATGAATGGAGCCGCTGTAAAATTTGACCATGAGGAACACTCTCCCCAATTTCGAAGCTGAGATAATCCAACAAGTGTATGTCCATCACTCACAAGATTGATACCCATGAAGGAAGCCTGAGTGTACCACAAGATGAAGATGCCAACAGTTGCAATGCCCACATAAGAACCAATTACCTGCCAATGCGAACACATTGAATACTATGCAACAAGAACATAAACATGAAAGTCCCATACTGAAGTTCAAATTCAAAGTGAGATCACTAACCAAGTAACGGAAAAGAACCCATGAATTCATAAGAGCTTCGTTACTTTTGCGTGGTGGTTTCTTCATGATGTGAATGTCAGCTGGGTTAAAACCAAGAGCAGTTGCAGGTGGTCCGTCGGTGACCAAATTTACCCACAGAAGCTGCACAGGTATCATACACTCGGGTATCCCCAATGCCGCGGTCAAGAATATGGATATTACCTCTCCAACATTTGAAGATATCATGTACCTGAAGAATTGGAGATTGAAAAGTGCTTACTCAAAAGAAGAAAAAAAATGAAAAAAAGGAAGCAAGGAGATTATGACGATAAGTGATGAGGTATACCTGATAAAAGCTTTCATGTTAGTGTAAATCGCACGGCCTTCTGCAACAGCTGAAACAATAGTACTGAAATTATCATCTGCCAAAACCATATCTGAAGCTTCTTTTGCAACCTGGATATGAAGATTGAAGCATGAGGGCTTAGAAGTTAGAAGTATGCAAAAAATCAGAGATTCAGAAGTATAAGTGGCAGCTGCTTAAGACAGAGATGTTATTGCAAAAGAGTGAGAATCTATGTTACCTCGGTTCCTGTAATGCCCATGGCGATTCCAATGTCAGCAAGTTTAAGTGCTGGTGCATCATTGACTCCATCTCCGGTCATTGCAACAATCTCCCCCATCTCTTTCAGCATCCTTACTATTTCTTGCTTATGTCTAGGCTCGGCACGAGAGAAAACCTTCCCTCCTGGTTTTGATAAAATTTCCATTTGTTGTGATGGTGAAAGAGCCATGAACTCTTTTCCTGTTATGCTTCTCCCTTTCAGATCCTCATTTTTCGAAAACAATTTGATTTCTTGACAGATAGCCTCAGCTGTAGACTTATTATCTCCGGTTATTACCATAACTCTAATTCCAGCTTCTTTACAATCTTCAATTGCTTTGCCAACTTCATCACGAGGAGGGTCCTGTACAAAACAGTTATCATATGAAATCACTGGAAGTTTATAAATCAATCAGCAAAAACTCGTGGAGTATACATACTCTTAAGCCAACAATTCCTACGAAAACTAAGTCACTTTCGATAGAGGAGTAGTAGGCTGGATCCAGCAACTTCTTGTGAGCAGGATGACTCCCAGAAGTGTAATCCGAGAGCTCTCCCAAATCATCTTTATATGCAAAACCCAAGCACCTCAATCCCTTTGAGCTCATCTCCAAGAGTCTCGAAAGCAATGATTGTTTACAATGCTCATCTATTGGAACAATGGATCCATCTGCAAGTTGCACATGCGAAGTTCGCTCCAGTAAACTCTCAACAGCACCCTGCAAATCTAACCATTAAAATCAAAAAGCACCAGGATACATCAAGCATGGAAACTTGCTTAACCAAGTTGTAAACAGCAATAAGATCAAATTGACAGTCACCTTGACAAGAAGTCGATTATGCCCAGTTGGCTCCCGGGCAATAACACTCATTGACTTTCGAACACGATCAAACTCTAGTATGGCAACCCTTTTCGATCTTTTTGTCCACCATTCACAACAGCCTATAGTTGAAAAAAGTGACTGTTAGAAAGCTTCCTCATACTCAGCAACTTAGATCATATGAAGAAATAGACAGTTTTCTGCTAACCTAATTTCACTGATGTGGAGTCAATTAAGTAGCTTGCAGCAAGCTGTGAGTCACGGATTTTGTTTCTTGCCTTGACGTCTGGAACTCCCATCTTTTCAACCAAAACCTTAAGAGCTGCCTCAGTAGGCAAACCAGTAGCTCGAAAGAGCTGACCATCAAAGTAAATCCCAGCATCATTGCAAACAGCACATATTTCGGCCATGGCTTGCATGTTAGCGTCCATATTGTAGCAAGTCCAGTCAACAATTCCCCCGTCCTTGGGATCATAAGTTGTGCCTTGAACATGAATTGTTCGAGAAGCTGTGGTCTTTCCTCCCAAAGTGAAGAATTCTGTCACAGACATCTGATTTGTTGTCAAAGTCCCAGTTTTGTCTGAACAAATCACACTTGTACATCCTAAGGTTTCTACACTCGGAAGCTTCCTCACAATTGCATTCTTTTGTGCCATTTTCCTGGTCCCCAGAGCTAAGCAAGTTGTGATAACCGCAGGGAGACCTTCTGGGATTGCAGCTACTGCAAGTGCAACGGCTATCTTGAAATAGTATGTGCATCTCTCGAAAGAAAACTGAACATTTACTGGCCATCCATCCACCACATCCCATGAAATGAAGTTTTTGTAGTTCATAACCCAAACAATGAGACAAACAAACCCAATTGCTGTAGTAAACTTGCTCCCAAACTCGTCTAGCTTCTTCTTCAAAGGGGTGTCATCTTCTTCCAAAGAAGCCTCATGTATTTGCTTTTGTATTTTGCCAATCTCAGTGTTCATCCCAGTGCTAACAACCATACAAAGGCAGCTACCATTTACAACTGTTGTGCCTGAAAACACCATACTCTCCTTAGCTTGCAAGTCACAGTCATCCAATACAGGATCAGTGCTTTTCAAAACAGGCATTGCCTCTCCAGTCAACGAGCTCTGCTCAACTCGCAAAGTTGAGGTTTTTAAAACTGCAACTCTCATGTCAGCAGGGACTTTGTCCCCTACTCGCAATTCCACAATATCCCCGGGAACAAGTTCTCTTGCAGGCAAATCTGGCACCAAATACCCATCCCTTAGAACCTTTGCAGATTCACTTTGCATCTTTTTAAGAGCTTCAAGTGCTTTTTCAGCATTACTCTCTTGCCAAACACCAACAATGGCATTAAGCACTAGAATCAAAACTATCACAAATGGTTCCACATAGGCCTCAAAGCCCGACTCCCCTGACTCACTTCCATGCATGAAAGCTAACACGAAAGAGATGAAGGCTGCAACTAGAAGTATCTTCACAAGTGTGTCATCAAATTGCTCTAATATAAGCTTCCATAAGGGCTTCCCTTTCTCTTTGGCAAGCTCATTCCAACCATACCTTTCGCACCGCTTCTCAACCTCATAAGTGCTCAGACCCTTCTCTAGTTTTACATGATACTCTTTCAAACACTGCTCAACTGACCATGACCATGCCAGGAATGGCTTTTCTTCCATTGATACTTAATTTCGGAGTTTGAATTGCACCCCAAATGAAAACTCACTTAAAATTCTCTTAATACCATGTCAGATTCCTACAGTATTATTCAAAAATACGTTAGAAAATTCAGCGCAGCATGAACCATAGAAATAAAAATAAATTCTGGATTTCTAATTTCAACCAAAAATAAAAAGAATGAAAAAAAAAAAATTACAATTCTCTTAAAACCATCTAAGATACCTACAGAATTATTCAAAAACATGTAAAAACTTCAGCAGAGCATGAACCATATATCCTCAAATTATAAAACTTCAAAACAGGAAAAGCAATGTAATAAGCTGCAAATAATTATGTCATGGATCAGATTTTCCAAGATGACAAGAAAAAATCTCACAAAAAACAAAGAGTTCTGTTCAAAATAAATTGAGAACCTGTACTGAACTTTACTCTTCTTTACAAGCCAAAAAAATGTCTTGCTTTTCACTAATGCTTCAACTCAATCAACCAGGAGTAGTTTCATACCATGAGAGAGAGAGAGAGAGAGAGAGAACAGTACTAGAGTGCAAACAAATCAAGCAGAGAACTGAAAGTCTGAAACTGAGCCACAAACAGAGTCTCCAATCAAATTAAGCAGATAGAAACTGAAGCTGAACTAAATGACACATGTTAAAACTAAATTAAAGGACTACCACACAAAAAAGGCAGTTCAATTCCACAGCAACATAACAACACATGTCAATTATCATCAACACCCAGAAAACAAAACATTAAAACTCATACAAACAAAATCCAAAACTCTTTAAAACATACTTGAAGTGAAAAAACACCGACCTTTTAAAGTTCAACGTTCAAACAAGAACATTGAGAAGAAATGAAGACAGCAAAGATGGGTGGCTGGCTTGGAAACAAAGCAATGCAAAGTCCAAAGTGCACAAAAACTTGTCAAAGAAATAAGCAGGAATTTTATGGGTCTGATGAGTGGACTGGTCCTGCTCCTGTTGCTCTCTTTCGCTTTTTTTTATGGAAGAATTTTGGGATCTTTTGCTTTCAAAATTCGTTTGCAGGTCACTCAAAGCTTAAATCTTTTGAAATGAGGACATAAATGACCGCATGACCTCATGGGTAATGATTATTTACGATTTGGGTCCTCAAGTTTGACTCGTTGCGCCCCGCATTTTTTTAATTTTGCGACTTGTGGCCGTACCCATTAGCCGTAGAAGACAGAACAGAGGGAGAATCTAATCTTCCATTTGTTTTCTTTTTTATTTTATCAAGAAAAAAACCAAAACCAGACAAAACTCAATTGTTAATTTCAAAATTCAAACCAACGAATTAAAATAGTAATCATTTTTAGAAAAATCCTTTACCTAAAACTTGATGTTCCTTTCATCATTGTGCCGATTTTATTGCGAGAAAAAAATTATTTTATCGGCTTTATTAAGGACTAAATCCATTACAATAGCGTGAAATGTAAATAATATTTTTATTTAAGAAAATTGATTTTGACAATGAAAATGTTGTTAGTACTCACCAAAAATCTTGAACTTTACTTTCTCATTTAAGCCAAAGTATTCCATGTATGCTTTGTACGAAAGATCTCAAACATTTAATCAAACCTTGTTGAAGTGAAAATTTGCAAAGCTCCAATATCCATTTCACTATCAATTTCATCAATAACATGAATAGAGAAGTGTACGAAAAAATATGAGTAAGTACCTGAGTACGGTGGTTAAAGAATAGAAAGAGGTATGTTTGTCTACTGAGGTCTCTTGATCTATGAGTTTTGGTATTTATAGCAAGTACTATAGAAGCCTCTACAATCAATCATTCAATGAAATATTTGAAAATCAACCACCAGATTTGGACAGATACTTTCAAATTCTTATTAAATACAATAAGATTTCAAATAATTCTCTTTTAAATCCTAATTAAACACAACAAGATTTAAAATGACTCTCTTTTAAATTCTAATTAAATACCGATCGATGAACTTTTAAAATATAAAACAATCTCGAATGTGACAGGAAATCATTGATAAAGTTTGATTGGTACCCACTAAAAGGTGACGGGAAATTAACAAGGATGCTAGGCTGTTAAGAGCATGTGTGATGATAAACAATCGCTTTTGTTTGTGGGAGCTAGAAGGCGTGTTTAATCATATCGATCATTAGCAATTGTTTATGTGGAAGGCCAAGTTCTAGGAAAGTTCTTCGTCTTATGTATACCTGCACCACTATCTCATTAAATTAGGGTTTATCTTTTCCATCCATTTAGAATCCCCAAATAGTGTGACATTGTTTTAGTCAATCACTTAAGTTTCCATTTAGATTAATGCATGCATTGTGATCGATTTGGCTAGGGGTAGTTAAAGAAAATACTTCTACTTGACTATTTGAGTTTACTTGTAAGTAGGTGAAGATTTTTTTTAGAGGGAAAACGATAATATAGTAGGTAACTTCACTTATTTTTTAATTAGACCCAGTACATAAAGTTTACACAACTAAAAAAAATTTGAACTTAAGGATTGAGCCACACAACTATTTTATATATCTTCCATAGCTTGATCAAATCATAAACGAGCGTACGGTTTTCTGCTAGCGTGGATAGATCGAGGAGAGAACATATACACCGACGGATAACAGATAGTTCATGTACCATTTTGGGTAACGGCTCAATAGTTCAGATACTATTTTGGGTAAAAAAAAAAAGTACATTTCGCAATAGTTCAGGTACCAAATTGGATTTTTACCCTTAATTTTATTATTATACAACATATAATTAACTAAATAAGTGTCTACTTAAAACAAAAATTATATTTGTATTAAGAAATATAAACATATAAAATAAAAAGTAAATAAAAAGTACTATAATTGATTGAAAACATAGGTGTATAAATTTTGATATTTTAAAATCCGTCTTTGCCCGCCTAGGCCGATTTGCAACTAATCGAGGCGGTTGACCTCTGCTTAGCGCCTAGACGGGGATTTTTAAAACATTTTTTGAGTGTGCAGGTACCTCATTGCCAGGGGCGGAACCAAGATTTATAACCTGGGGGGGCCAAGACATATATACAAATTAAGGAAAAATTTCAAAAAAATCTCACACTAAAAATTGTTATAAAAAATTTGCGTAAGTTTTTTCTCAAGACTTACTATAGGCTTTTCTTTTTTCGTTAGTTTAGTCTTTAAAATCTTAAGCATGAGTTGGTGAAATTCAAAACCTAAAAGATAAATCATAACTCTAAACCCTAAATGCGATATGAAAAATTGACCATATGTTAAATAGTAATTTGTCTTTTTCAAAAAAAAAAAAAATTATTAGATATATCAATAACCATGCCGTATATATATCATAATGTTGAAGGAAACCTACTTTGTGTGTGCCTTGTCAACCTAGGATTAGATTAGTTAGTATAGCATATGGATTACATATTGAATAGAAGTCCTATTGGGACATGGATTGTACCTTTGTGTTTCTCTATATATAGAGGCACCTATTCATTAATAAAGAGATGATCTATTCCTGTGCTATTTACTTTGTATTTACTTTCTGTCTTGTGGTTGTATTTCATATTCCCTTAAACACGTTATCAGCACGAACCTCTAACCCTGAATCAAAAACCAAAACTCTTGAGCATAGCATCCTGCTAGCGCCAAAACCCTAGAACCCCAAAACCCTAGGGTGTGCCGGATGAACAGTGTCGATGAACAGTGCGCGCGAACAGTACCGGATGAACAGTACATCCGTGCAATCTCCTCTAGTTCAAGAATCTGCCTGCACAGAACAGTCAACTTCGATAGCGATTTTCTCCCTTCTCCACCGTTGGATTAAGCTGAAATTTGGACGAGAGCTTCCTCCGTGAGTCTAATATCTCCAGTTAAAAATTCAGCCAATTCGGACCGTTGGATCTCCTGATATATAACTTCGAAGAAGAGGTACTCAAGATAATCCGAGAAAAGAATCCAAGTAAGCTTTTATAAACGTTGCTGCTTTCTGAATTTAATTCAACCTTCTTTTTCTCCGGGGACTTGCAACCTCCCTTCTTCTACCTCCCACCTTTCTTATAACGTGGGATAATATACGAGACTCGCCAAACTATGAGAAGCATTAGGGGAGTGATCGAGCTTCATATCGCTTGCGGTATGTGTAAGTCATGAGCACCTCTAATGTCATCATGCTATTGGTGATGACCTCAAGAGCCGAACTGTGGGGGTTCGAGCTAATACTCCGGATGAGGAATCCGTAGAGAGAAGAGACCTTGAACGAGGAGTTCATTGAATGATTTACCTCCGGATGAAGAATCCGTAGAGAAGAAACGACCTATGGTTCATGACTTATTCCCAACTAGGCTCACCTGCTTAGGTATGATGTCTAGGTAAGGAGTTTGAGATAAGTGGTATTAAGAGAGCTTGCTCCACCGACATCTCTTATAACTTACCTGGTTATATCTGAGTAGAGCTACCGAAAAGGTTTAAGGTTATGACCATACGACACCAAAGTTTCACCTAAATCCAAAATCCTTGGAAACGTTTCTTGGGAGCAAATATTGCTCAGAAACCCTCTATTGTTTCGTGGGAGTATTAACTCCGAAACTTACCCTTCATTGTTTCGTGGGAGTAATGACTCCGAAACACACCACATTCTTGTTCTCCATATTCTTGGATGTCGAACATGAATGAACTCGATTTTACTCCATTGGATTCTGCGAACATTAGATTCTGAGATGGGCTCATGATATCCTAATGTACCTATTCGCACAAGAGCTTCTAGCTCGAATCCATGAGCGTTGTTTTGAAGAAACCGCTATAGACCCTCAAACTGTGATGTACAATGCCAGGTTATTTTTTCCTGATGAATCGCCATATGGTATGGCACTCCAGTTTGAGTTCATGAAAGAGGTTAGCGCTAGAAGCGCTTCATGAATGTAATGGTAACATTCATCATTCCGAATTTAGAAGCATAATGGACTAATCTCCGCTTCTCTGACTTTGAAGAAGTCATGGGACATAATTCGGAAATTCTCCGCATCAAAGACTTGATGCATCTCTGTGGATAATCATCACAGATGAACAATTGATTGAGGAATCTCTCACCACCTTCCCCATCTCTGCCTTGAGGAAAGGCATGACGATGATGACGCCCCTATGGGAGGAAGCCACGAGCAAAACCCTAAATCTAGGGACGATCCCGGACATTTTGGTCCGTAGAATCTATTTGCTTATGAAGGTAATCGCCATAAGAATAAGCGATCATGCGAGCATAGGGCCGCAAAAGAGTGAGAGAAGACCGCCATTCCTATAAGAGGGACACCGCCGGTCACCGCTGGTCAGCGTTGTTGCGCCACTAGTTATGGCAGCACCGCCACCGGCCAAGGTAATCTGCCACCGTCCTAGGGACCGTGAGTACTGAGCCTGTATACCTCAATCAATGGAGAATCCTCTTCATGATGTCTATTAATGATATGGAGCGTCTGATCTATGGGCCATAGTTTGCAATACATATGAAGATGTAACTGCAATGATCAAGACGTCGAGTTTAAGGGTTAAAGACTTTGGAAGCTGATTTTGCTCAAGTCTTTATGTTTTCCAAGTTGATGATATATGGCATGTTTGCCAAGACATTGGATTTAGTTTTGATTTAAGATCAAGATGGAACTTTGAGTGTAAAGCCTTGGCTAATATCTTTAATAAAATCTGAGTTGCTTTCGTAGCCTCGATTTTAATGATGAGCTTTTAGGAATGGGTTCTGGAGAACTTGAATGTCTCGGAGATAGCAGAACCACGCATGTCATATTGCGTCATAGGCATGATGCCTACACATTCCTTTGTGACTACGATGGCAGGACCATCGAATCTTGTGCAAGGAAGAGGATATGCCCAATTCCTCTTGCCTAATGGCACTCACATTGATGTCACAAATGCTCTCTACGCTCCAAGAGGAAATAGAACTCTGTTGAGCTTTAAAGATATAAGAACCAATGGTTTCCATGCTAAGATGCATGATGAGAATGGAAAAGAATCCCTTTGCATTACCTCTAATGACTGCGGTAGAAAGCGCATCTTAGAGAAGCTTATGTGTCTCTCTAGTGGGTTATACGTTACCACTATTCGAGCTATTGAATCAAACAATGTCATTCGGGATGACCTCTTGGATTCAGACACATATTGGCTTTGGCACGACAGGTTGTGACACCCTGGTCGTGATATGATGATCCGTGTATTGAAAACCTCACACGGACATCCATTCTTTCGAGCTAATTGAAGCATGAATCGAAGAGCGATTCAAGGAGATGAGACAGTTATGAGAAAGAGCAAATTTGCCACTGTCCGACGCTGTACGATCGATCGCACGATACCTGCGATCGATCGCAACCTTCCAGGCTGCGTCGTTAACAAACCCGAGAGCTCGGGCGATCGATCGCACCCCTCTGCGATCGATCGCAGGTTCCTTCCTGTACGTTTTCTGGAACCAGAGAGCCCGGGCGATCGATCGCACATTCCCTGCGATCGATCGCATGTCCCATCCTGCATTGTCACAGGAACCCGAGAGCACGGGCGATCGATCGCACCCCCCTTGCGATCGATCGCATAGAACGAAATCCTCTCTCTCGGATGTGGACAATTCCTCCTATGCTTCTGAAGCTCCCAAAGCCAAATGCTCATTTGCAAAGCTTGTTCCTTCGGGAAATAAGGACTGAGACCGTCCTATGTAAAGGATTCTAAAGTACTTCTTCCATTCTTACAGATAATCCAAGGGGATATCTGTGGACATATTCAACCACCAAGCGGGCCATTTATGTAGTTTATGGTGTTGGTTGATGCATCGACATGCTGGTCACATGTTATGATGTTGTCCATTCGTTATGCTGCTTATGCTAAACTCCTAGCACAGAGTATTCGCCTGCCGGCTCACTACCCGGATCATCCCATTAACTATCAGGCTTGATAATGCTAGCGAGTTTACATCGAAAACCTTCGATGACTACTGCATGGGATAGATGTTGGGCATCTAGTCTCACATGTGCAAACCCAGAATGGTTTTGCAGAGATTGCCATTAATAGAATACAAATGGTAACGAGGATATTGGTAATGCGCACCAATTTTTCTCTCTCTGCCTGGGGACACGCAGTATTGCATGCAGCTTTGCTTATTCGTCTGAGACCCATCACCACCCAATCTTTGTCTGCGTTACAGCTAGTGACTGGGTACGAGCCAAGCATATCGTACTTACGCATATTTGGGTGTGTTGTTTATGTGCCTATTACGCCGCCACAGCGTATCAATATGGGTCCTCAGAGACGAATGAGTATTTATGTTGGATTTGAGTCTCCAACCACAACCCGCTATGTAGAACCCTTGACAGGCGATCTATTTGTCACTTCGGTGAGACAGTCTTCCCGTCGTTAGGGGGAGATAAGAACGTACACGTTCAGCAGGAACGACTGGAATTGTCGTGGTCTGTCCCCACTCTGTCTCATAACGATCCCCCTACTGCAGAAAGTGCGTAGAATTATAGATCTTCAGAAAGTCAGAGATTCTCTTCCTGACGCTTTCTCAGATCTCAGTGACTAGATCATATATACCAGCTGTAAACATGCCTGCAAGGATGCAAGTGCCTGAACAAGGACTTGGACTCAAAGTCGCTATTACAACTAACCCTATGGGAGGGACAGCTGGTGGCGCCACTGCCAGTAATGGTGGTGATGTGGCTTAGGCCGTGGCTCCGCTGAGGAAGCGTTGGAGGCCACCAGGTTCGAGGGATTCGCGCCCTAGGGAATGGGCTGCGATGGCACCTAATAACCCTCTCATCATTGATACTCAAAATCCGTCCATGAAAACGTTCCGGATTATGGTTATGTCCAAAAGACATCTTCGGGGGACGCCCTGTCGCTAAGACCTATCCGTGGGAACCTAGAGATCTCGATTAATTACACTAGTGTACATGAGACGTGGGATAGAAACTCCATCACAGTTGATGATGTGTTTGCATATGCTTGTGCACAAGAGTTCATTGAGAATGATGATATTGAACCTCGCTCCGTTGATGAATACCGACGTAGAAGCTTATTGGCCTAAATGGAAATATGCGATCCAGGTTGATGGTCTGGCTTTTTGCAAGCATCAATTTAAACCCTAAAATCATCGGTAGTATAAAGCAAGTAGGGATCGTTAACAACGGAGATCGGGGTAGTACCTAAACAAAGAATTATTATAAAGAATTAGTATCACAAATATACAAGTATATATATACATATTCATATTGAAATAAAGGGGAATTTAAAAGATTGAATCAATGAATCTAAACTACTTATCTAAACTACTAATTACAATTCTAAATGGAAAAGGACATTAAATACACAACTCAAAACTACAATCATAAGAGTTAAAACATGAATCGAAAACAACCAATTCCCTAAGTCATGAATCCGAAATTGACATATGTGGAATGTCAGACGCTGATCACTCCCCAAATAAAACCTTTCTATGAAAATTAACCTAAGTGATTCGCACTCTAGATTAACCGATTAAACATTCAATCAAAGTCTAGACGCTAGTAAATTAATTCATGTTTAATGCATAGAAAAGAGTTGTCAATTAAAGTGAACAACCTAGTATGGAAAAGTCCATCTATTTGCAATCCTTTTTATTTGATTCCGACCTTTGTCCAAAGCCTTTACTACTTTAGTGAATCAGATTCCGGAAAGCCGTAAATCTTAATTCTAGCTCCAATTACATGCAAATATTATAAGTTTCGAACCCCATAACATAAACACATAAAAGTTCTCCATAAAACAGAATCAAACAAACAAATTCACATAAGCTACTTAGAAGAACCAAATTGGTTTCGATTTAATTAATAAATCACAAAATATAAAGTACTTAAATAAACACTCAAAAAATTGAAATACAAAAAGAATATGTTTTTGGGTTTTTGTAATTATTCAAATCAAACAAATATAAAATCAAACAAATAATTATACAATAACAACTTCCAAAATTATTCACAAATATTTAAATGCGGAAAACAAATTAAATAAAAATAAATTATAATAAATAAACGAGTTTGGAAACTGTTACTGTCGTGTCTAGAAAATACACACTGCCGTCTAGTGCGGGTGGACGACTCAACCATATGCTCAGAAACTGAACATAGCCCTCGGGAACGGGTGGAAGGCGCAGCCATAGCTTAACGGAGCCGTCTTTGGATGTGGCGGGTGCCCATAACAGTTGGACAATTGAAGGCTGGCATGGGCCAGGTGCAGTGAAGGCCCCAAATGATTGGGCTTGGGCCTTGGTCAATGGGTCAACAGGCCCGTTTGACTTTTTATTTCTTTTCTTTCTTTCTTCTTTTCCGGTCCTTCTTTCTTTTTCTCATTTCTTCTTCTCATTCCGTGCAGCAAGAGAGAGAGGGAGCGGCAAGGAAGAGCGGCGCCGGCTGGGCTGAGCAGAGCACGGGCTCGGCGGCGGAGATGAGCAGCAGCAGCAGAGGCACGGACCTGGGCAGAGCACGGGTCAAAGAAGACCGGTGGGCGGCGTCGCTGGGTTGACGGAGACGAGCACGGGCTCGTGGATTGGGCACGACAGCAGCGGCGGTGACGCAAGAGCCGTGGTGGTGACTTCTGTGATCAGCGGCGCTGGTGGTTCTGGAAAGGGATCGAGCACGGGCTCGGTGATGCGGTGGCCGGAAGTGCAGGCGCGGGCCTGAGGAATTCGAGCAGAGGAGCTCGGGTCTGGGCTTAGGCTTCACGGCGGCGGTGAGGACGACTGGGCACGACAGCAGCGGCGGTGACGCAAGGGCCGTGGTGGTGACTTGGAAGACTGAGGAGAGGAGGCACGGGCCTGGGCTCTGCCAAGGTGATGCCGTGGGTGCCCAAAATTGGGTGTAGAGAGAGAAACTCGGGTCTTGGCTGAGAAGCAGCCATGGGTGCTGCTGATTTGGATACTCAGAGGCACGGCGGTGAGCACGGGCTCAAGGGATTGATTGGTGGTGATGAAGGCTGTGATGAATTGCTGGTTTGCTGTAAATTGAGTTGTGATCTGTGATTGATTTGTGATTTGCAGGTGGTATTGAAGGTGAAGAAAGGTGAAGCACATGATGGACAACTATGATGATGGTGCCATGCTCCCACGCAGAGGAAAGCTGCAGGCTTTCCTGGATATGCACAGTAACATGGCTGAGCGGCGGAGGGAGGTGTACACAGCTCAAAAGCTGGAAAAACAAAAGAAATATAAATAAAATAAAATAATAATAATAATAATAAATAATAAAAGAAATAAATTAAAGAAAATAAAAATAAATAAATACAATAATAAATAGGGAAAATAAAATGGTGGTTTAAAATGTGTTTTGCCACCGCGTGTGGTGGTTGCGCCGCCAAATGTGGTGGTTCGCCGACAATTTTTGCCGGGATTCGGAATAATTTCCGAAATCTTCGTACATGCTATGGGCTCCACATCTGAATGATGACCGGTGTCATCTTGACAATTAAAGTCACGGTTGACTTTCCGTCAATTATCGGAAATGCGCATAAAAACTATCATTTTGCACCTTTTAACATTTTCTTCATATTTTCCCTATTAACACCAAAACAAATATTAAATAGACAAATAGGCTCTCGAAAAAGCCTAACCCAAGTAATTAGAAACACTTTTAGCATGTAAAATACACGCTCATCACACCCCCACACTTGAACTTTGCTTGTCCTCAAACAAACACTAAACTTAAAATTGAACAACACAAATAACAGAAAGGGAAACACAACAAATGTTCTTTCCAACCACGAGTTATAATCAGGAGAATAAGAAAAATATATACCAAGGCTTACAGAAATTGCTAAGTATTTAACATGCACATCTCATTCATGCTCGGGTGAAGTGTGTGTGTATCTCAACTGTATGATCAATCTCAGGTAATCCAATAGGCGCATCAAAACAATATTAACCACTAAACCTCACAATAATCACTAAATATTACCGCTCAAGTGTTTAGGGTTAAGTGTTTACTCTCATAATAATTGCACAAATAATGTTCCCATAGGCTTGCTCATCAACCAACTCTCCACAATTAATCCACAAATCATTAGATCATAAGGACTTTCTCAATTGTGTAATGGGGCCAAAAGGTGAATGGTGTAATGAAATGAAATGATGAATATGACAAATGTTCCACATGTTTGCAAGACAAGTCAACGACTTTGAAACTCATACCTATGCTACAACCGAAACAACTTCCTTATTTTTCCTCCAACCTTCTATTGAATTCAAAAACAATACATGAAACAACTCTATTTTTGGATTTTTTTTTTTTTTTTTTTTTGAGGAATTTTCTTCCTTCCTTATGTTTTTGATTTTCTTTCTTTCTTGAAACAAGTACAACAACAAATAAAAATGCACCCCCACACTTATCTTTTGGTATACTACCATACAATTCCCAAGCATAAAGGACACAAGAAGTCTCTATCATTGTCTTGCAAACACAACAAAACAAGGGTGAGATGATGTTTAAGTGGTGGAATGGGTAAAGGTGATGTGGGTGAACAAAGAAAAGCTAATGAGTGATCGGCTCAAAAGGGTTATTCCTAGAGTTCGTGTTTAGATGGATGGTGGTCAATTTGGCCATGGTGCTCAACTAATGCCTTAGTCATCTCTAACTCATCGTGGATCAACAAAACGCTTCAAGAGGTCTTTGAGCAAGTTCTAGGTTCAAAACTTATGCAATGTACACTCATGAAGAACAAGTAAATGTATGAAAGATGCATACATGTGAATATTCAATGTGCTCAAGTCCTCACAATTTCTGGGTATGCATGGCAATACATGGTCAAATGTGCATCTCGGATTGCAATCGATTAATCAATACAGGTGATGTGTACATGGAATATTGAGCAATCACAAATTATGCAAGTTAAATCCAAAGCAAACTACACAAAGCCTTAGCATATAATTAACATTCTCAAAATCATAACACAATAAGCTCAAATCATCCTTGTGATTGGAAATAACCAATACAGAACACAAACAAACACACAATAGAAGTAAAAAAAAAATTTGTAATAATTTTTTTTTCAATTTTTCTGAATTTTTTTTTTATTGGGTAACAATACGTGACCTCAGTGACTCACTTAGTGCAATGGTAGGTTCAACGCTACCAAGGGAGTGAGTATGATATAGTCGATATATTGTTACAGTAGAAAACGAAAAACAAGTAAAATGTTTTTTTGAAAATTTTTGAATTTTTTAACAAAAATAAATTCCTTCCCCCCACACTTGAATTTAACATTGTCCTCAAGGTTTGACAAATATTTCTTTAAAAATGAAAAATTCAAGCATGGTTATTGAATTGAAAAACACAAACAGAATTAAGCACAAAACAATTATATAACTGATAAATAGATAAGTAAAAGAAATTCTCCCCTTTGAAGCGCGAAATTCCTCCCGAAGGTCACCAACAGTCACCAACAAACAAGGCTAGCAAGGCCTTGCATCCAACGTTTGCTCCACTGGTTAGTTGACTGCAACTCTGATCCGCTCAACCATGCTCGGAATTATTTCATTTGCCACTTCCACACCTCCTTTCCTTATAGGTATCAACCCAATTGCGAGCTGAATCACCAATGTCAGTAATGTTCCACCCACAGGATCACTACTGCTGCTTCTGAAACTTCCCGCAGTAGACACATCAGGCAGAATGGAAAAACCTGAAACTAGCATGGTAACCGGATCTGGATCTTCCCCAAATAACAACATCTGGATTGTCAAAGCATCGATAGGCGCATAAATCACGTACGACCCCGTTGAAGTTGAGAAGCACTCTTGGAGTATGAAGAAGTCGTCGTGATTAGCTATTGACATGATGGTGACATAATTATGAGGCGCAAGACCAGTGATGATTCTTGCAATCTCGTGTACTGATCTACCCAATGACAAATTATCCCAGTGGTTTCGATAATTCACATCATTGAGAAAATCAAAGACTCTCGTGTGATGAGAATGGAGCTGGATGGAGGTAGATGCAGTACGGGTAATTCCACTGGGCTTTTCTGGATCACCCTTGCTTTTGTTGGTCCTGACCTTTACGAGTGCAGATCTTGTTGTATTTGTGACAACCCAGTGGTGAAATGTGGAGTCGCCAACGTCCTTGAAGAAATTGATCACCATTCGGTTCGCTAGTTGCAATATTCTTCTTCTCCCTTCCATTGGTGGTGTGATATGAAGTGCGACGACTGGAATGTGGGTAGACCTGGAGCATATAAGACGTTCGGTTTGTCTTTCCAGCGTCTCCATCCAACGCTGGGCTCCAAATGCATAACCAGCATCCAATAAAGGTCTGAATATGAGTTTGACGTCTAGGTCATGCACATCAACATGTTCCACCCAAGTGATGTGGGAGGATCCATTATCTAAATCTCGGATCAGGCATCCGGATGGTAGTTTGTGGCATCTTGACCGCGAGTTGGGTCCTGGAATGGGCCGCAGACGGTCCACAGAGATATCGACAACCATCCAACTTCCATCAGCTTGCTGGTGTGAGTGTCGAACAAACTGGACTTCACGAGTTTGAACAAGTGGAGATGTCACCTGAAACTCAGCATAAATGACTTGCGGTCGTTCATTGTAGCAATGAAGTATTGTAGCTGGTACGTCATCAAGAGGCTCTGCTCTTGCAACTATGCTACAGAACATAGCAGACCATTGTTCCACATCCATCAAAATTTCCACAAGGGTCATAGCGCGGATAGGAATGGTGGCTATGCATCGGGAGGCTTCATATCGGAAGTATCTTGGTCTGGGAGTACTGCCTTTAGCAACAATCCGCAAGTATTCCACATGATTCAGTGTTTCAGGAGCTGTGGATGAGCTGGGTTGTGGCGCAGAAATCCACAAGGGGTCTCCATTAGTGGCCATGATGAAGAGTTCTTCCTTGGCCGCCATGATGATTTGAACATCCATGGTTGTGTCACATGAAGAAGAGGGGAGTGTTGATCTCGACATAAGCTGTTGAACCTCCTTTCGCAATACTGACTTCTCAGTAGGTCCGACGACTGAAGAGGTCGGATGAATCTCCATCTGTGGATGGGCATCTTCAATTGTCAATCGTTGCTCATCAGAAAATGGGACTGCACCTCCACAATGAGGACAAGAGAGTTTGCTAAAAGCTTCAAGGAATTGGCTGTTCTGAGAACGAAGCATGTCGATCTCCTTCTTCAGCAAAATATTTTCCAGGCGATCATTTCGGGTTTTTCTCTGGCGTCGGTTCCTTTTTATCCAGAATGTCACTTGCTTGAGACTTAACCCGATTTGATCACCTAGTTCTTGTTTCTGCTCCATTGTTGGGTAACGACACTTCCACATGTATGTCCTCATGGCCTTCAGTTGATGCTTGTTGTGGTTCTTCCTCTTGCGTCTCTTCATAGATGGACCAGGTATGTCTGCATGGCATGGATCAGTTATAAGTGGGATCGGAGCTGCAACAGGTGAAACTGAATTTGCTTCCGGCAAAGCTGGACCCACATCAGGCACGGCTTCCATGCTCAAATCGAAGATGTTGAACATGCATGGTGGAAAAATATCAGTCAAGCCCTCAAATGTTTGATTCTCTGAAGGGCCTGCCTGAAATAATTCACTGAATGAATTGACTTTCCGTGCCATTTTTCTGGTGAATGGGTGGAGGAATTTCTGGGAAAACAAAGAACACGAGTGAAGAACAAAGAAGAACAATGAAGAACAAATGCAGAGAGAATACAGAGAGAAAATAATTTAGTGGATGCAGAGGGGGAATTAGGGTTTCAAAAATTTGAAACACACACAAACAGACGCAAAGTAAACAAAAGTCGCAAAGTGAACAGTATTCACTCGTGCGATAAAATTAAATAAACATTTTTTTTCTTTTTCATTATTTATTTACTTTACGACTTTACTTTACGCGAAAGTCGTAAAGTAAACAGTGAATGAACGTGCGGCACTAGCCGACACGAATATTCGCTGCCGACACTCTAAAATGGGCCTGGGCCATCGGGATGGCTTGGGCCATTATTGTGGGCTTACACTAATGGGCCTAAAAATAACAACTTTTTTTTTTTTTTTTTTTTTTTCGTAACCCTAACCGACTAAACAGATGGGCCAAAGGCCCAAATAAGAAAACAACAAGCCCAAAAATAAAACAAACAGTAAAAACAAACAAAATTTTTTTTTTTTTTTTTTTTTTTATTTAATTTAATTTTTTTTTTTTCTTAAACAAACACTGCGAGAGTGAGAGAGAGGAAACTCCCTTTGACGAACTCCCGAAAGTAGTCGGAATGCACCATAAAAACACCAACCTCAAGGCTCTCCGGCCTCAACTTCCAAACGTTAGTTCCAAGGTGCGAAATGAAAAATTCCGAAAGGTAACTCAAGGTGGACATACGGCCTAAGTACAATGTCTAGACACAAATACGTTTCCTTTGTTTCAGAAGGCGAAATGGCCAGATCACAAGAGATAAGCGAGAGGCAGGATTCATTTTAGTGGTACTACGGAGGCTACTCCCTCATTGAGGTTTAGGCCCCTATCGACTACTCCCACATAGTGGTTTTGGTCAGTCTATAGTCCTCTGAATCCAAAACCTGTCACCTAGGGTCTCGACCTAGACACCATCCATGTGCCCCTTACTCAGCTCAGAAAAGCACTTGGGTGTTAGACAAATCTCCAAGTGTTAATAAAGGCCGCCCTCAACCTCAAGTGACCTTAGCAAGGTACAAATGAAGGGTTTAGGCCAATATTAACAAAAGTGACTTTACCTATTCCGTTCAAGTTACAACTTACAACAACTTAAATAATCAAAAACACCTAAATAAAATTACTAAGTGTAACATACAACAATTATTAACATGTATTATTCACAAATTAGTTTAAGAACGTTTTCAATCCCCGTCGACGGCGCCAAAAATTGGTCTATTCTTTTGCAAGCATCAATTTAAACCCTAAAATCATCGGTAGTATAAAGCAAGTAGGGATCGTTAACAACGGAGATCGGGGTAGTACCTAAACAAAGAATTATTATAAAGAATTAGTATCACAAATATACAAGTATATATATACATATTCATATTGAAATAAAGGGGAATTTAAAAGATTGAATCAATGAATCTAAACTACTTATCTAAACTACTAATTACAATTCTAAATGGAAAAGGACATTAAATACACAACTCAAAACTACAATCATAAGAGTTAAAACATGAATCGAAAACAACCAATTCCCTAAGTCATGAATCCGAAATTGACATATGTGGAATGTCAGACGCTGATCACTCCCCAAATAAAACCTTTCTATGAAAATTAACCTAAGTGATTCGCACTCTAGATTAACCGATTAAACATTCAATCAAAGTCTAGACGCTAGTAAATTAATTCATGTTTAATGCATAGAAAAGAGTTGTCAATTAAAGTGAACAACCTAGTATGGAAAAGTCCATCTATTTGCAATCCTTTTTATTTGATTCCGACCTTTGTCCAAAGCCTTTACTACTTTAGTGAATCAGATTCCGGAAAGCCGTAAATCTTAATTCTAGCTCCAATTACATGCAAATATTATAAGTTTCGAACCCCATAACATAAACACATAAAAGTTCTCCATAAAACAGAATCAAACAAACAAATTCACATAAGCTACTTAGAAGAACCAAATTGGTTTCGATTTAATTAATAAATCACAAAATATAAAGTACTTAAATAAACACTCAAAAAATTGAAATACAAAAAGAATATGTTTTTGGGTTTTTGTAATTATTCAAATCAAACAAATATAAAATCAAACAAATAATTATACAATAACAACTTCCAAAATTATTCACAAATATTTAAATGCGGAAAACAAATTAAATAAAAATAAATTATAATAAATAAACGAGTTTGGAAACTGTTACTGTCGTGTCTAGAAAATAGACACTGCCGTCTAGTGCGGGTGGACGACTCAACCATATGCTCAGAAACTGAACATAGCCCTCGGGAACGGGTGGAAGGCGCAGCCATAGCTTAACGGAGCCGTCTTTGGATGTGGCGGGTGCCCATAACAGTTGGACAATTGAAGGCTGGCATGGGCCAGGTGCAGTGAAGGCCCCAAATGATTGGGCTTGGGCCTTGGTCAATGGGTCAACAGGCCCGTTTGACTTTTTATTTCTTTTCTTTCTTTCTTCTTTTCCGGTCCTTCTTTCTTTTTCTCATTTCTTCTTCTCATTCCGTGCAGCAAGAGAGAGAGGGAGCGGCAAGGAAGAGCGGCGCCGGCTGGGCTGAGCAGAGCACGGGCTCGGCGGCGGAGATGAGCAGCAGCAGCAGAGGCACGGACCTGGGCAGAGCACGGGTCAAAGAAGACCGGTGGGCGGCGTCGCTGGGTTGACGGAGACGAGCACGGGCTCGTGGACTGGGCACGACAGCAGCGGCGGTGACACAAGGGCCGTGGTGGTGACTTCTGTGATCAGCGGCGCTGGTGGTTCTGGAAAGGGATCGAGCACGGGCTCGGTGATGCGGTGGCCGGAAGTGCAGGCGCGGGCCTGAGGAATTCGAGCAGAGGAGCTCGGGTCTGGGCTTAGGCTTCACGGCGGCGGTGAGGACGACTGGGCACGACAGCAGCGGCGGTGACGCAAGGGCCGTGGTGGTGACTTGGAAGACTGAGGAGAGGAGGCACGGGCCTGGGCTCTGCCAAGGTGATGCCGTGGGTGCCCAAAATTGGGTGTAGAGAGAGAAACTCGGGTCTTGGCTGAGAAGCATGTAAGAATAATACATATCCTTAAGTATTCATGCTATAGATCACATCAGCTCATAATGAATTTCTAGGATTAGAACAATACCTGAAGACGCCATCGATCGGTGAAAACAAGAAGGTCGATCTTCTACTCTCTGCAGTACTTGAGTTCAAGCCAATAATAGGAATAGCTCTAAATAGAACGTGTTTACTGAGAGGGCAGGGACCAGCCTTTTATATTGATAATGATCCAATCTATCCCCCCTATTAAAGGATTAGAATGGTAACTGATTTATCAATTTGAATGCTATTCTTTATTTGTATCAGTTATGAATCTTGAAATTCTCTTTAGAAGGTAAACTGTTGGTCTCTAGTATTAAACTCAATTAATCTGAGTTATGACAATTAAACGTATGCATATTCAACTTAGCCCAAATCTTACATTCTCCCACTTGGGCGTAAGTTGATTATGCGACGTGTACTCAACCATAACAAGACTAATTCCTTAGTGATCACCGAGTTCAACATGAAAAAACCAAAACCTTAAGTATCTGTCAAATCTAGTTCAAACACAGAACCACAGAAAACTTTGTACAAAGCAAACGATACAAGCACTCTGTGATTACATGTATCAAAACCGGAAACACATGATACTGACAACATGATACAATAGTGTGAGAGAATTTATTTATTACTCCCACTGATTGGTCCAACTGTATGTTTTGTACAAACTCCTTAATGCTCAAATAAGAAGCCTTTAAGCCTAATACAATAGACAATTTCATGATCATATCTTTATAGCAACAGCAAACTAGAATGCTGAAAAACAAGAGCTCAAGTTTTATTGAAATTCTTTTCAGAATATATTATTCTATATTAGCAAGAAAATGATGCATAACTGAAACAATGTGATTCATAAGCAAAGCTACTGAAATAAAAAATTTCAAAACAGCAACAAACCTTCACTCCCACTGATCAAAACTCTCAAGAACACCCATCCGAGATACATGGTCTTTAAAGGCTCCCACTGGCAATGCTTTGGTAAGTGGGTCAGCAATCATTGACTTAGAGGCAATATACTCGATGGTAATCTCTCCATCCTTGATTCTGTCTCTGACAATCAAAAGCTTGACATCCATAAGTCTTGAAGCAGATGTTCTTTTGTTATTCTTAGAATAGAACACAGCAGCTTGATTGTCACAAAACATCCTCAGTGGTCTAGAAATTGAATCTACAACATTAAGATCTGCAATGAAATTTCTTAGCCACACTGCTTGCTTAGTGGCTTCATAACATCCAATGAATTCTGATAGCATAGTGGAGGCTACTCTAACCGTCTGTTTAGCACTTTTCCAAGAAATGGCTCCACCAGCCAAGAAAAAAATGTAACCATTTGTGGACCTTCTGTCATCAACGCAGCCAGCCAAATCTGAATCAGAGTACCCTGTGACTTCAAGTTTCTCTTCTTTTCCATAAACTAGCATAAAACCCTTGGTCCTTTGTAAATAACGCAATACCTTCTTCCCTGCTACCCAATGTTGTACACCAGGATTTGCTTGAAACCTTCCAAGAACACTTACTGCAAAGGCCAAATCTGGTCTTGTACATGTCTGAGCATACATTAAACTGCCTACAAGGGATGCATATGGCTTGTCTTGCATACCTTTCTTTTCCAATTCATTTCTTGGACACTGAGCCAAATGGAGCTTGTCACCTTTCCCTATAGGAACCTCACCACCAGAGCAATTCTCCATATTAAATCTTTTGAGAACTTTATCAATATAGGCTCTTTGAGACAGCCCTAACATACCCCTTGGTCTGTCCCTTATTATTTCGATGCCAAGAACAAACTTAGCTTCACCTAAATCTTTCATCTCAAAGCTTTTAGACAACATCTTCTTAGTATCTTGAAGTAAATTCAAATCTGAACTTGCAAGCAGTATATCATCAACATATAATACTAAAAAGATGAATTTGGAGCCACTGACCTTGAGATAAATACACTCATCCAGCCTATTTTCAATAAAGCCAAAAGCAGTAATTATCTCATCAAATTTAAGATACCACTGCCTTGAAGCTTGTTTAAGACCATAAATAGACTTTTGAAGCTTGCAGACCATATTTTCTTTCCCCCTTTCAACAAATCCTGGAGGTTGCACCATGTAGATATCCTCTGTCAATTCGCCGTTAAGAAACGCGGTTTTGACGTCCATTTGATGAAGCTCCAAATTGAAATGAGCTACTAGGGCCATGATAATCCTGAAAGAATCCTTGGAAGAAACAGGTGAAAAAGTGTCAGAGTAATCCAAACCTTCTCTTTGAGTGAATCCCTTTGCTACCAAACGTGCTTTATGTCTTTCAATTCTGCCATTAGAGTCCCTTTTTGTCTTGAATACCCATTTACAGCCAACTGCCCTCGATGCTTCATCTTTATTTACAAGTGTCCAAACCTGATTCTTTTCCATACATTCAAGCTCCTCTACCATGGCTTTCTTCCACAAATCAGCTTTGCCACTTTGAATCGCTTGGTTGTAGTTAATGGGATCATCTTCATCTCCAATGTCAAAATCTACTTCCTGGAGGTACACAACATAATCATCTGGAGATATGGCAGGCTTTCTCACTCTTTGAGATCGTCTTGCTGCAACTTCTATTAATGGTTGAACAGGAACTTCTACTAAAACTTGAGCTGGGACTTGATCATTTGATGGTTGTGCTTCATTTCCAGCCTCCTCATTTTCGAAATTTGGTGGCAACAAATGCGGAATAAGACCTTGCTGAACATCTGGTACATTATCAACCACAATTGGTTCAAGAACTTCTTCAGATTGATGATTCAAGCTTATTGGTAATTCATAGCTTGAGTTTTGTGTCCCTGGTACAAAACTGAAACTATTATCTTCTTCAAAATTAAAGCCATCATTAGTAGAGTTCCCTGCATCCATATCCTCAACAAACTTTGCATTATGAGTTTCCATTATTCTTGTGTGCAGGTGTGGGCAATAAAACCTATAACCTTTTGATTTCTCTGGAAAACCAATGAAGTAACAACTCACTGTTTTTGGATCAAATTGTTTTTCATTTGGGTTATACAATCTTGCTTCTGCTCGACAACCCCAAACATGAAAATGTGATAGGCTAGGTTTCCTACCTGTCCATAACTCAAAAGGTGTGTTAGGAACTGACTTACTTGGCACACGATTTAGAATATAATTGGCTGTCTTCAAAGCTTCTCCCCACAAGAACTTAGGCAAGCTTGAATTACAAATCATACTTCTCACCATATCCTTGAGGGTTCTGTTTCTTCTTTCAGCCACCCCATTCTGCTGAGGAGTTCCTGGTGTTGTGTATTGTGCAACAATTCCATTTTGCTCAAGATATGTTGCAAATGGCCCCTTTTGCTGTCCAGCTTCAGTGTACCTGCCAAAATACTCTCCACCCCTATCGGATCTAACAATCTTAATTTCTTTCTCCAATTGTTTTTCTACTTCAAGTTTGAAAACTTTAAAACACTCAAGCACAGAAGACTTTTCTGAAATCAAATAAATATAACAATACCTAGAAAAGTCATCTATGAAGGTAACAAAATAACGATTCCCACAAATAGTTTTTATTGGAAAAGGACCACATACATCAGTGTGTATGATTTCTAAAAGCTTTTGACTTCGGGTGGAAACCAATTTCCTGGTGTTTGTTAGTTTTCCCTTAAAACAATTCACACAAGTCTGGAAATCAGCAAAATCTAGAATAGGAAGTATATTATCCTTCGTCAAACGTTCCATTCTCTCTTTTGAAATGTGTCCTAATCTCCTATGCCAAAGCATAGAAGATTTTTCATTAGTGAGTAATCTTTTACGAGGAACAGAACATTCAACATTCATACATTCCTTAAAATAAGAACATTGCAAATGCCAAAGATCATAATCTAACAAAGCAAATCCAAGTAAATGATCAAATTTATTTTTATGAAAAATCCGTACACTTTCATCGTCACCAATAAAAGCAAAACCAGATTTTACAAGTTTGGAAGCAGAAACTAAACTCCTTCTCATAGAAGGTACATAAAGAACATCTTTAAGCTCTAAAACAAAACCAGAAGACAATTTTAGCTTGACAGATCCTATGGACTCGACAGCTACTTTTATTCCATTTCCAACGAAAACATTGAATTCTCCCTTATTTGCTGCTCTCTCCCTTGAGAAGCCCTGCAAAGTATTGGTGATATGCACAGAACAACCAGTGTCAAACCACCATGAATTTGGAGGGACTACAACAAGATTAGATTCAACACAAACAAAAACATTTAAAGTACCTTTCTTAGCTAGCCATTTCTTGTATTTTCCACAATCTTTCTTCATATGGCCTGAGTTTTTGCAGAAATAACATTTGAAAATTCCAGTTTTGGTGACTTTAAGATTCTCAGATCTTCTAGGAGGTGGATTAGTATTTTCAGCAGGTGTTTTCACAGTAATAGCATTCTTGGATGGCTTACCAGAGGATGATGTATCTGTTTTCTTACCGTGATGACCGGCATGAACAAGATAAACAACTGGTGTTTTCTCATCCTTCAGTCTGTTCTCCTCTTGTGCACAAATTGAAATGAGATCATCAAGACTCCATTAGTCTTTCTGAGTATTGTAGGAGACCTTGATTTGAGCATACTTAGGTGGAAGAGAATTAAGGGCCATATGGACAAGAAAGTTGTCGTCAATTGGAACTTCCAAATCCTTGAGTTTCTGTGAGACATCAATCATCCTCATAATGTGTTCACGAACACTACCAGTGCCATCATACTTCAAGGTGATAAGTTTGGTCATCAAGTTCCCAGTTTCAGCTTTGTCTGACTCCTTGAATTTTGCTTCAATAGCTTCTAGAAAATCCTTGGCCTTCTCACAAGTGGGAATTCCACCTCTAATTGTTGCACTCATAGCTCTTTTCATGATTAGAAGTGACATCCTGTTAGCTTTCTCCCACTTGCCAAATTGTTGTTTCTGTTCTGCAGAGCTTTCTACAGTGATTGCAGCAGGTTCTTCTTCCCTTAGTGCCAAATCAAAATCCATGAGCCCCAGCACAATAATGACATCCTCTTTCCATTTCTTGAAATTGCTTCCATTCAAAGGCTCAATGGAAGAAAAGTTAAGAGCTGAGGGATTAGCAACTGAAGACAAGACAAAAGAGTTAAGTACCCATTGTTTAGTATGCAAAATAATAAGAACAAAAAGAGCACATGAATTTTGTTCTTCTTTAACAACTGGAATGCATAAATGTGTAACTTCCTTTGAGTAAGAAAACACAAAATGCTACTGAAATTCTTTATTTCATAGCCAATTCACAAAACACTAAGACAATGCATGATTTCAACCCCTTTGAGCAGAAGAAAACAAACAAACCTAGCATTCCATGAATTGCAATGTACTGACATATAGCTGAACCAGTTAAATAACCTCCTTTAGGTGGAAAATTTATCTGTTATAACGTATAAATCACAATGTGGCCTGTAAACTTTGAGATAAGAAAAGAATGTCAACAATACACTTTGGCGTATTGCTACAAAGTTTCTTAAAACTAGACCATCCTTGACAATCTTAAAAAAAAACTTCTTGTCTTTTAATTCTGCAATTTGAAAATGTCAGATTACAGATTCAAATATAGTTCTAACCAAGATGAAAAAACTGAAATTAAAGGATGAGTATCCTACTGATATTGATATGTGAAAGAGAAAATATTTTGCGCAGCAAGTATGAACATGAATATCATACTAATTTCCAGAACCATAATCAATACCAACCTGTACTTGATTAGAAAGATAATATTCACAATAATCGACATATTTAAAGTTCTGAAAATGAAATTGCAAACCAAATTGACAATTGAAAGATTGAAAATGAACTCTAGGTCCCAGAATCAAAAGTCTCAAATACTAGTCCTTTTCGTCAATTTCAATTTGCATAGACAAGAACTTAACTAATGAATCCATAGCATGCAATACTTGCTCTGATACCAAATGTAAGAATAATACATATCCTTAAGTATTCATGCTATAGATCACATCAGCTCATAATGAATTTCTAGGATTAGAACAATACCTGAAGACGCCATCGATCGGTGAAAACAAGAAGGTCGATCTTCTACTCTCTGCAGTACTTGAGTTCAAGCCAATAATAGGAATAGCTCTAAATAGAACGTGTTTACTGAGAGGGCAGGGACCAGCCTTTTATATTGATAATGATCCAATCTATCCCCCCTATTAAAGGATTAGAATGGTAACTGATTTATCAATTTGAATGCTATTCTTTATTTGTATCAGTTATGAATCTTGAAATTCTCTTTAGAAGGTAAACTGTTGGTCTCTAGTATTAAACTCAATTAATCTGAGTTATGACAATTAAACGTATGCATATTCAACTTAGCCCAAATCTTACAAAGCAGCCATGGGTGCTGCTGATTTGGATACTCAGAGGCACGGCGGTGAGCACGGGCTCAAGGGATTGATTGGTGGTGATGAAGGCTGTGATGAATTGCTGGTTTGCTGTAAATTGAGTTGTGATCTGTGATTGATTTGTGATTTGCAGGTGGTATTGAAGGTGAAGAAAGGTGAAGCACATGATGGACAGCTATGATGATGGTGCCATGCTCCCACGCAGAGGAAAGCTGCAGGCTTTCCTGGATATGCACAGTAACATGGCTGAGCGGCGGAGGGAGGTGTACACAGCTCAAAAGCTGGAAAAACAAAAGAAATATAAATAAAATAATAAAATAATAATAATAATAAATAATAAAAGAAATAAATTAAAGAAAATAAAAATAAATAAATACAATAATAAATAGGGAAAATAAAATGGTGGTTTAAAATGTGTTTTGCCACCGCGTGTGGTGGTTGCGCCGCCAAATGTGGTGGTTCGCCGACAATCTTTGCCGGGATTCGGAATAATTTCCGAAATCTTCGTACATGCTATGGGCTCCACATCTGAATGATGACCGGTGTCATCTTGACAATTAAAGTCACGGTTGACTTTCCGTCAATTATCGGAAATGCGCATAAAAACTATCATTTTGCACCTTTTAACATTTTCTTCATATTTTCCCTATTAACACCAAAACAAATATTAAATAGACAAATAGGCTCTCGAAAAAGCCTAACCCAAGTAATTAGAAACACTTTTAGCATGTAAAATACACGCTCATCAGTTGAGTTGGACTCACTAACAAAGAGAACGGTATTAGGGCCAGTTGTGCCAATACCTTCTGGAATAAAACATGTTGATATGAATGGGTCTTTGTTAGAAAGTGTAGTGAGAGAACGAGATATAAAGCTCGCCTTGTGGCGCAAGGCTTCTCACAACGCCCTGGAATCGACTACGATGAGACATACTCTCTCGTAAAGGACGTCATAACGTTCTGCTACCTTGTCAGTGGTAGTTTCCGAAAAACTGAACATGTAGCTTATGGATGTGGTCATAACATATCTCTAAGGGGATCTAGATATGGAGATTTATATGAAGGTCCCGGATGGGCTTCATCTACCCAAGTCAAGTGGCTCTAGACCACAGAGCACGTTTGCAATAAGATTGTAACGTTCACTATATGGATTGAAACAATCCGGACGGATGTGGTATACCCGTCTAAGTGACTACTTGATTGGAAGAGGGTATGTGAACAATAAATTATGCCCATGCGTGAAAACAAGTTCCGGATTTGCAAGTGCCAATGAATACTTGAAATCCGTGTTTGAGATGAAAGATCTTGGGAAAGGATGCTCAGACGATTTAATATGGATAAAGTCCATCATGTTAGCACTCCCATGATTGGTCACAGTCTAGATCCAAGAAGGATCCGTTTCACCCAAGGGATGATGGTGCATACGTTTTAGAGGCTGAGGTACCGTACCTAAGTGCAATAGCGCATTATTGTACTTGGCACAGTGTACAAGACCCGATATCTCCTTTGTTGTTAACTTGTTAGCTAGATTTAGCTTTGCGCCCACGCAACGCCATTGGATTGGCATAAAGACTATCTTTCGTTACTTGAAGGGTACGATTGATATGGGCTTGTTCTATCCCTACAGAGAGTCGAAACTAGGTGAGGAACCTATGTTTGCTGCGGTTGAACGACCCGGGCATCCGGACGAGGACTTACCGTCCGGATGGAGCACAAAGGGCACGTTACCTGCATAGAGGCATGAAAATATGGCAAAATGGGTGAAGAACCCGTGCCTACCGCCATCGGGCGATCGATCGCAGGATATGCCACGATCGATCGTACCGAGCTTCTGCCGTCGAGCGATCGATCGCAGAATGTCACGATCGATCGCACGAGTGCTGCTGCCCATTATTTCGAAAATCTTTGTGATGTTTTGGTGGGTTTTGCTGATGTTGGGTATCTCTCTGACCCATATAAAGGTTGTTCCCGAACTGGTTATGTCTTTACCATGGGTAACACCACGATATCTTGGAGGTCTACTAAGCAGACCATTGTCGCTACTTCTTTGAACCATGTTGAGATTATTATTCTCCATGAAGCAATTCGTGAGTGTATATGGTTAAGGTCCATTGATACACATATAAGAAGTACATGTGGTTTGAGGTCAACCACTGATGAACCTACATCCATTTATGAGGATAATGCTGCCTGCATTGAGCAGATGAAGCAAGGTTTCATCAAAGCCGACAACACCAAGCATATATCGCCTAAGTTCTTTTGTAATCAGCAATAGCAGAAGTTCCTTAAGATTAAAGTGAATCAAGTCCGTTATGAGGACAATGTGGCTGACTTATTTACTAAGTCACTGCCTAAATCCACATTTGAGAAGCATGTGAAAAGCATTGGTTTGCTTAAGTTATCTGACCTCCCATGATTGTGGAAATCAGGGGGAGACGCAGACTTCAGGGGGAGTCTGGCGTCCATGCAAAGTTTCCAAATGTGAAGGGTGTGTTGTACTCTTTTTCCCTTCGACCAAGGTTATTTTTCTCCCACTGGGTTTTTGTTACTTGGCAAGGTTTTTAATGAGACAACGCGAGGAGCACCACCTAGTGTTGACGCCACAAGGGGGAGTGTTGAAGGAAACCTACTTTGTGTGTGCCTTGTCAACCTAGGATTAGATTAGTTAGTGTAATACCCCAGATTTTCAATATTAATTTCTTGGAAAATTATGGAATTAATTATTGATTATTCGTAAGATTTGTGGATTGACGAATATTAACTCGGAAAATTATAAGTTTTGGGAGGTCAAAAGAGTTGACTTTTTATTCGTCGAGAATTTGACAAAACTTCATTCACAAAAGTTGTAGAGCTCGTCGAATCAAGTTCATAGGAATTTGGTTTACCAAAAACGGGCATCGTATGAAAGAGTTATGAATTTCGGAAGATTGAAGTGAAAAGAAATAATTTTATAATATTTCTTTTTGTCTGCACGATCGTGACCGTTGAATCGTAAAGATTCAATCTCAGCCGTCCATTTCTATTCAATGATTAAGGTTAATTAATCATTTCTCTTTCCCCCCGGTACTTACCTCCCCGGTACGCACCTTCCCCGGATCGATCCCTCTCACTGCTCTCTCTATATCTCTCTCACTCTCTCTTCTTCCTCATCTCTCTCTCCCTCTCTCCTTTGTGATTTCCGACGCCGGCTTCCGGCTACCGGATTTTGACACCGCCACCACCATAAGAAAGAGGAGAAGATGAAGAGCTTAACCCAAGAAAATCACCACCAGGCATCGATCCAAACCGCCGCACGCGGCCTTGGAAGAACGTGCAACTACCGATGTCGGAACCACCATTTCCGGCCACCTCCTTCCCTCACCCACTTCACTCACAGCTCCGACATGCCCAAACCACCGCTCTTCACAGAGCCACCACAATCATAGTTTATAATCACCCCCTGCATTTCATAGTTCCTGCAATCACAAAATCACATTCTTAATCATCAATTGCTACCACCATCATCACAACTTAGAACCGGATGCATTCACCTGAGGTGGAAGAGGCCGGCGACTGCGAGAAGTGCTGAGCTCGGCGGAGGCTTGAGCTGGAGCTGCTGATTTGGGTATGTTGTGGTGGCTGGGAATTGGGCGGAGCAGGAAGGTGGGTGCAAAGAGAAGAGGAGCTGCTGTGGGTGCGGCGGAGAAGAGAACAGAGAAGAGAAAGGAGATGATGGGTGCGACGGAGAAGAAAAAGAAGAGAAGAGAAGGAAGAAAGGCACGGGAAGGAGAGAAGAAAAAGAAAGAAAGGAAGAAAGAGAAGAAGGGAAGACCAGAAAGAACAGAAGAAAGGAAAAGAAAAAGAAGAAAGGAAAAGGAAAAGAAGAAAGGAGAAAGAAGAAGAAGAAAAAGGAGAAAAGAAAGAAAGAAGAAGCACGGGACCAGAAGAGAAGAAAGAAAGGAAAGAAAGAAAAGAAGAAAGGAAAGAAAGAGAGAAGGAAGAAGAAGAAGGCGGAAGAAGAAGAAAGAGGACGGGTGAGAAGAGAAGAAAGATGGGTGCAAAGAGAAGAATGAAGAAAGAAAGGAAACAAAAAAAAAAAAACAAAGGTTAATGGGCCTTTTGACCCATTGACCAAGCCCAAGGCCCAAAGCCCAATTGCTATGGACACCTGACGTATCGAATCCGTTCCGATCCGGACTTTGAGGTAGTTATCAAATTTAATCGTATGGTTAATCTTGTAGTTATAAACATGTTGTACGGTGAGATCGTTGAATTTCAACCGTTTGATTAATGATCAATTAATCGAGGGTTAAGGATCGTTAGATCCGTGATAATCCGACCGTCGGATCGTCACCATTTTCGGATATGTTGTTAGGATGCTAGAAATAAGCTTTCTGTTAAATTTTGGTATTGAGGACTTTCGGTGGGACCCGTTCGATAAATATTTAACATGGGCCCCACGTTGACCGACAGTTGACTTTTGGTCAATTTGTCCCGATAAATAGTTCCGATGTCCTAGGTGACATTTACGAAATATTTATAATATTTTGGAAGTGTATTATGCTAATTTAAAATTGCATAATCATAGGTGATTACGAAAAGTAAGGCGTACGTGCTTTGGTCGATTTCCGATTACTATTTAGAGACGCAGCTGGAATTAGAGGTGAGTAAACTCACTTGATATTTGTGGTGAACAAAGTTCACAATATTAATTTGGTGATTGAATTAATTGTTTAAATGTGAGTAATTCTCACAACAACTTGTTGGTGAATAAAATTCACATATTATTTTATTAGAATAATTATTAGGTTGTGAAATAATATTTATTAAAAATAAATAGTTGGTTTTAAACAAATGAACTTGTTCGACAACGGTTCATCGGTAAGTGAAAATTGATTTTTAAAATAAATGAATTTAAATGAATTTTAAATATGAACTATAGTTGATATTAGTGGCATTCCTGCGAGGATGACCACGTATATATATATTTACGTGAAAAATATATGTATTTTTGGTGATGGTGTTAAAGTGGAAAATAATATATTTGTAACAAAACAATTATATTAATGTTGAGTGAGTTTGTTTGGAGTGGAAACAATATATTGAAAATGTTCATTATTATTGTTTTACGTGGGATTTAGTGGAAAACAATATATGAAAATATTTATATTGTTTTTGAATAATTGATTTGTGGAAAACGATATTTTGTGAAAAATGCAAATTAAATCGTTTTATGGGTGTGGAGTGTTTGACAAACAATATAATGAAATATTCATTATTATTGTTTTATTGTGAAGTGAATTTGTGCATAAGACATATTGGAGTTGAAAGAATAATACTATTTTGTACTAAAGTGAATTACTGGTAAATTGAGTTTGGTGGTGAGTAGTTAAGCAATGGGCTTAAGTCCCTACAGATAGTGCACTATTAGACTCATAGGAAGGAGGAGCCAACCTTGAGTGTACATGCTTTGGTAGGAGACCTTGGTATGCTGTTTGCTTACCCGTACATATTGTACGCGGATTTTTACCCATGCTAGGTATTTTGTTACCTGGGACTTGGGACTTGATTTGATTTGTTCTTTACCAGTCATCCTAAAATATTCACTAAAAAGGGGAAAGTCCATATTATTCTGATCGAATAATTATGTGAGCATATATATCATTTGTTAATGATGCATTTGTTAATTGTTTCAATTAGAAACAAAAGGAGATTGATTTTGATTTCAAAATATATTTTCGTATTTGGATTATCTTAAAAAGTCTTTTATACGATCTGTTTTTGGTAAGTTAATTATGCAATATTTTAATTGTATAATTTCGTTTGTATAACTTGTTAATACAATATAAATCGAGGTTACTCATACCAGCTTCGTAAGCTGACCGGGTTTGTTAATATAACCCGGTACACTATTCAATGGTGTAGGGTTAATCATGCAGGTTAGGTATGCGCTTTAGCATTTGGAGAATTGGTTGAGAATTCTAGTATCAACCGTTTGAGCTGGTGATAGTCTTCCGCTGGTGTATATTAGACTCTGAGGAAGTAGTTTACTTAATTTATTGAATTATCAATTTATTATGTAAATTTATGAAATGTAATATTCGACTCTAAAGATTGAGTCAATATTTACATTGGAGGGCATGGAATGGGTGAGTCTTGTACTTGAATTAATAGAAAAAAAAAATTCTAGTGCATAATTGTAATTGGTATTCCATGCTACACGTCCCGAATTTGTTATGTAATTAAAGGCTAAAATGCCTTATTATTGTTGTAAATTTTCGGGTCGTGACAGTTGGTATCAGAGCAATGGAACGCTCTGCGGACACGAAAGAGCTATGGAATGCTCTGGAGAAATGTCGAGACGAGTAAAATTGTGGAGTAGAATTAGAGTTTGGAGTTTAGGGTGTGTAACATGTTTCAGTTTATGAGGGAAGTGTACCTCTTAATTGAACCTTGTTTCTCGGTTGTTAGGATTGTGTTCTTTGAACTATATCCTAAGACGTGTAGTTGGGTTAAGCGTTGAGTTAGTAAACTCATCTATGTAATGGTTACGTTATATGTTTAACTACACACAGTATTTATCGAGTGATGGCCCGTCCGCGGCGGTTCCCCATCATGTGCTCTTCAATGCTGTTGTGTTGTTAAGTGTATAAAGTACAAATTACATCTTCTGTAAATGTTAGTCTTACGTGACTACATTTCTAATTCGTTCAAATTGTATCTTGGATCAGATGACAAACTTGATCCACAGATCCTCTCTTTTTCCGAAGTAACTCAGTAGAGATCTGAATTGCTATCGTTACTAGACATCCAATGACTGGATTGTCTGAGATTTCTTCTGTCCTTTCAGTAGAAGGCATATCAGGATGGATCGAAAAACCTGAAGTTAGGAATACAACAGGTTCTAGATCGCATCCACCTAACGATTTCTGCACTGTAATGTGATTAATAGGGGCATAAATTACGTATGACCCTGTCGAATCCGTGCAACTTTATTGGAGTACGTATGTGTCGTTGATTTGCATCAAGGAGACACAATTACGTGGATCGTGACCAGTTGTGATGTGTGCGATCTCCTGGACTGTTCTTCCCAATGATTGATAGTCCCACTGGTTTCGAGATTGTACATCTACAAGGAAATCAAATAGTTCGCTGTGAGAGACGTGATGCTGGAACGATGCAGCAGAAGTTCGAGTGAGACCCTGAGGCTTATCCGGCCTATTCCAGAATTTATTGGTGCATACTTTTGCTCCTGTACTTTTGAATTTTGTTCGTTCTGCTACCTTTCAATCATGAACGGTAGAATTGCCGATGTCTGTACAAAAATTTGTCACAATTCTGGTTGCCATCTGCAACAAGTTTCTTCTTCCTTCCATATTTGGTGTGATACAAAAGTCATTAGATGGATTAGTGACAGCTGCGGAATAATTTAACCGTTCCGTTTGCCTCTCGAGTATTTCTATCCATCAGTTTGCACCAAAAACAATGCCTGACTCCACTAGCGTTATGTATGTGCGGTAGATGTCTTGATCATAAGCATCAACATGTTCTACCCACACTACACGAGAAGTTTTGATCTTAGATTAAGCATCCGGATGGTCGTTTATGACGTTGAGATCTTGAGTGTGGACTTAGGCTTGAAACCTAAACCGTCCACAGAGACATCAACTATTATCCAACTTTCTTCTAATTGTTGTTGACAATAGCGAATGATTTGGGTCACGCGAGTTGGGACATAAGGAGTGGTTACCCGGAATTCAGCAGTCATCACTTGCATGGTCTCGCTGTAGCTTCCAGGTGTCCCAGTTGACAAGACATTAAAGGTCTTTGCCCTTGAAACTGTGTTACATAATATGGTAGACCACTGGTCCACATCCATTAGGATGTTTACAAGTGCGATGGAACTGATCGGAATTGTAGCTGTACATCGTGAAGCTTCAGATTGGAAATTCGTCGGTTTGAGATCAATACCTTTAGTGAAAAATCCTCTTGTACTCTACTTCATTCAAGAACTCTTGAGGTGTGACGGAGTTGGATTTGAGTGCTGAGATCCATAAGGGCGCGGTAGCAATTGCCATTATGATTAACTCATCTTTGACAAACACAATGATTGGAGAGACCGTAGCTAGGTCCGTCTCGACAGATGCTTGTTCAGGAAACTGAACGGATGTTGATGCCTGAAGGTTGGTGTGTAGGAGGAGAGTGAGTTGTCTTCGACATAAACTTCTGAACGTCGCTCCTCATGAGAGATTTCTCTCTGGGACCGATGACTGAGGAAATTTGAAAAACTTCTGGTTGTGGGGGAGTGTCTTCAATTTCAAATTATAGCTCACTATTGGGAGTAAATCGATTTCCACATTGTGGATAAGTGATTCTGCTAAAGGCAGCTTGATATTGACTCAGTTGAGTTTGAAGCTCGTAAATTTTCTGTCTGAGCAGGAGATTTTCTTGACAACTTTGTTGGGCAATCAGTTGGGGGCGATTCTTTATCACGCAGGCAGTGACTTGTGGAAGCTTTAACCCTATCTGATCACTCAACTTTTGTCGCTGCTCAATGGTTGGCTTAGGAAAGGCTTCGACGAATGCTTTCAGCGCTTGGAGTTGATATTGGCTGAAACCTCTCCTCAGTGGAATACTTTGGGATGGACCAGGTTCGGCAGTATATTGTGAAACGGGTGGAATAGGAGCTGGATCTGCAACTTCGATTTCTGTTTGAGGCATGTCTGGCATGCTTGAATCATTGACATCGTTTAGTGTTTGTGGAATTATCTCATCTAAGCCCTCATGAACTTGGCTGTTGGATGAATTTGTTTGGAATAACTCACTGAACGAATTTACTCGACGTGCCATGTTTGAGTAGGGTGTGAATGGCTGAGAAGTTTTAGCGAAGAAGTTCACTATGTAAAGGTAAAAGATTTGTTGAGAATTCTTAGTGAACAAGTTCTTTATTAAAGACTGGAGCGTTGGTGGCACTAATGCGAAATATCGATTAGTGGTTGTGAAAAGAGAGCAAATTTATTGTTTAGTGGACCTTTTGACTTATCAAAAGCAAAAGTGGGTAGCTGTCGTACAACTTATGTTCTTGGGGATGATGGAGAATCAATTTCTCATATATTTGGTTTTCCAAATACAGTTTTACGCGATTAAGATATCGAATCATTAGACGTGTTAAATGTCGTGAAAGTTAAAGTGAAAAAGGGTGTTGAGATCACTGTTATTGGAAACGAATGTTTCTTTTGCCCAGATCTTGTGAGATCTTGTATCTTGGACGATACTTTTGAGTAATTGAGACAGTTATGAGAATTAATTATCCTTATCTAGTTGGTGAGTGTACCGCACTCACAATAGAGAAAGATTTTCTTTGGGGTACTTAGTGCTTAAATTTCGGGACGAAATTTCTTTAAGGAGGGTAGAATGTAATACCCCAGATTTTCAATATTAATTTCTTGGAAAATTATGGAATTAATTATTGATTATTCGTAAGATTTGTGGATTGACGAATATTAACTCGGAAAATTATAAGTTTTGGGAGGTCAAAAGAGTTGACTTTTTATTCGTCGAGAATTTGACAAAACTTCATTCACAAAAGTTGTAGAGCTCGTCGAATCAAGTTCATAGGAATTTGGTTTACCAAAAACGGGCATCGTATGAAAGAGTTATGAATTTCGGAAGATTGAAGTGAAAAGAAATAATTTTATAATATTTCTTTTTGTCTGCACGATCGTGACCGTTGAATCGTAAAGATTCAATCTCAGCCGTCCATTTCTATTCAATGATTAAGGTTAATTAATCATTTCTCTTTCCCCCCGGTACTTACCTCCCCGGTACGCACCTTCCCCGGATCGATCCCTCTCACTGCTCTCTCTATATCTCTCTCACTCTCTCTTCTTCCTCATCTCTCTCTCCCTCTCTCCTTTGTGATTTCCGACGCCGGCTTCCGGCTACCGGATTTTGACACCGCCACCACCATAAGAAAGAGGAGAAGATGAAGAGCTTAACCCAAGAAAATCACCACCAGGCATCGATCCAAACCGCCGCACGCGGCCTTGGAAGAACGTGCAACTACCGATGTCGGAACCACCATTTCCGGCCACCTCCTTCCCTCACCCACTTCACTCACAGCTCCGACATGCCCAAACCACCGCTCTTCACAGAGCCACCACAATCATAGTTTATAATCACCCCCTGCATTTCATAGTTCCTGCAATCACAAAATCACATTCTTAATCATCAATTGCTACCACCATCATCACAACTTAGAACCGGATGCATTCACCTGAGGTGGAAGAGGCCGGCGACTGCGAGAAGTGCTGAGCTCGGCGGAGGCTTGAGCTGGAGCTGCTGATTTGGGTATGTTGTGGTGGCTGGGAATTGGGCGGAGCAGGAAGGTGGGTGCAAAGAGAAGAGGAGCTGCTGTGGGTGCGGCGGAGAAGAGAACAGAGAAGAGAAAGGAGATGATGGGTGCGACGGAGAAGAAAAAGAAGAGAAGAGAAGGAAGAAAGGCACGGGAAGGAGAGAAGAAAAAGAAAGAAAGGAAGAAAGAGAAGAAGGGAAGACCAGAAAGAACAGAAGAAAGGAAAAGAAAAAGAAGAAAGGAAAAGGAAAAGAAGAAAGGAGAAAGAAGAAGAAGAAAAAGGAGAAAAGAAAGAAAGAAGAAGCACGGGACCAGAAGAGAAGAAAGAAAGGAAAGAAAGAAAAGAAGAAAGGAAAGAAAGAGAGAAGGAAGAAGAAGAAGGCGGAAGAAGAAGAAAGAGGACGGGTGAGAAGAGAAGAAAGATGGGTGCAAAGAGAAGAATGAAGAAAGAAAGGAAACAAAAAAAAAAAACAAAGGTTAATGGGCCTTTTGACCCATTGACCAAGCCCAAGGCCCAAAGCCCAATTGCTATGGACACCTGACGTATCGAATCCGTTCCGATCCGGACTTTGAGGTAGTTATCAAATTTAATCGTATGGTTAATCTTGTAGTTATAAACATGTTGTACGGTGAGATCGTTGAATTTCAACCGTTTGATTAATGATCAATTAATCGAGGGTTAAGGATCGTTAGATCCGTGATAATCCGACCGTCGGATCGTCACCATTTTCGGATATGTTGTTAGGATGCTAGAAATAAGCTTTCTGTTAAATTTTGGTATTGAGGACTTTCGGTGGGACCCGTTCGATAAATATTTAACATGGGCCCCACGTTGACCGACAGTTGACTTTTGGTCAATTTGTCCCGATAAATAGTTCCGATGTCCTAGGTGACATTTACGAAATATTTATAATATTTTGGAAGTGTATTATGCTAATTTAAAATTGCATAATCATAGGTGATTACGAAAAGTAAGGCGTACGTGCTTTGGTCGATTTCCGATTACTATTTAGAGACGCAGCTGGAATTAGAGGTGAGTAAACTCACTTGATATTTGTGGTGAACAAAGTTCACAATATTAATTTGGTGATTGAATTAATTGTTTAAATGTGAGTAATTCTCACAACAACTTGTTGGTGAATAAAATTCACATATTATTTTATTAGAATAATTATTAGGTTGTGAAATAATATTTATTAAAAATAAATAGTTGGTTTTAAACAAATGAACTTGTTCGACAACGGTTCATCGGTAAGTGAAAATTGATTTTTAAAATAAATGAATTTAAATGAATTTTAAATATGAACTATAGTTGATATTAGTGGCATTCCTGCGAGGATGACCACGTATATATATATTTACGTGAAAAATATATGTATTTTTGGTGATGGTGTTAAAGTGGAAAATAATATATTTGTAACAAAACAATTATATTAATGTTGAGTGAGTTTGTTTGGAGTGGAAACAATATATTGAAAATGTTCATTATTATTGTTTTACGTGGGATTTAGTGGAAAACAATATATGAAAATATTTATATTGTTTTTGAATAATTGATTTGTGGAAAACGATATTTTGTGAAAAATGCAAATTAAATCGTTTTATGGGTGTGGAGTGTTTGACAAACAATATAATGAAATATTCATTATTATTGTTTTATTGTGAAGTGAATTTGTGCATAAGACATATTGGAGTTGAAAGAATAATACTATTTTGTACTAAAGTGAATTACTGGTAAATTGAGTTTGGTGGTGAGTAGTTAAGCAATGGGCTTAAGTCCCTACAGATAGTGCACTATTAGACTCATAGGAAGGAGGAGCCAACCTTGAGTGTACATGCTTTGGTAGGAGACCTTGGTATGCTGTTTGCTTACCCGTACATATTGTACGCGGATTTTTACTCATGCTAGGTATTTTGTTACCTGGGACTTGGGACTTGATTTGATTTGTTCTTTACCAGTCATCCTAAAATATTCACTAAAAAGGGGAAAGTCCATATTATTCTGATCGAATAATTATGTGAGCATATATATCATTTGTTAATGATGCATTTGTTAATTGTTTCAATTAGAAACAAAAGGAGATTGATTTTGATTTCAAAATATATTTTCGTATTTGGATTATCTTAAAAAGTCTTTTATACGATCTGTTTTTGGTAAGTTAATTATGCAATATTTTAATTGTATAATTTCGTTTGTATAACTTGTTAATACAATATAAATCGAGGTTACTCATACCAGCTTCGTAAGCTGACCGGGTTTGTTAATATAACCCGGTACACTATTCAATGGTGTAGGGTTAATCATGCAGGTTAGGTATGCGCTTTAGCATTTGGAGAATTGGTTGAGAATTCTAGTATCAACCGTTTGAGCTGGTGATAGTCTTCCGCTGGTGTATATTAGACTCTGAGGAAGTAGTTTACTTAATTTATTGAATTATCAATTTATTATGTAAATTTATGAAATGTAATATTCGACTCTAAAGATTGAGTCAATATTTACATTGGAGGGCATGGAATGGGTGAGTCTTGTACTTGAATTAATAGAAAAAAAAAATTCTAGTGCATAATTGTAATTGGTATTCCATGCTACACGTCCCGAATTTGTTATGTAATTAAAGGCTAAAATGCCTTATTATTGTTGTAAATTTTCGGGTCGTGACAGTTAGTATAGCATATGGATTACATATTGAATAGAAGTCCTATTGGGACATGGATTGTACCTTTGTGTTTCTCTATATATAGAGGCACCTATTCATTAATAAAGAGATGATCTATTCCTGTGCTATTTACTTTGTATTTACTTTCTGTCTTGTGGTTGTATTTCATATTCCCTTAAACACATAAATGTTTTTTTTCCTTATACGGCTGAATCTATATTGAATGAATTTAGTCTTAAATACTTAATTATAGTTATTCTTGTAAATGTCCTATTATTTTGCTATCAAGAAAATGTTTGACTTATTCTTATTATCTGTATAATATATGAGAATGTGATGTGCGTGAAGTCTTGGGGCCTTGGGGGGGTCTGATTGGCTGAGCTGCATGAATATTCATATAGGTGTATATATTATCTTAGTTAATTATGTAGTTTATTAGATTGTTTAGGGGGGTCCGGGCCCCGGCAGACCCATGAATGGTTCCGCCCCTGCTCATTGCCACTTTTCAAAAGTTGAGTATCATCTTGACCGCCAAAGAAAAAATATGATATTGATTTGGATTTTTAATTAAAAAAAAAGGTTTAATAGTTTTAGTGGGTCAAGTGTTGCTCATATCTAAAGCCCTGTCCCAACGGCCCAATTAAACCTAAGCAGTTTCTTAACGTAGAACAATCGGACGGTTAATATGTTGCCCCCCAATTCCAATAGCTGGGGCTAATTTAGGCTTCGTTTGGATATAAACGGCCCAACTTAACCCTCTTTTTTCTCTAATTCCATCTTCGCTAGGGTTTGTTCCTCGGCCTTTCAAGGTACTGCTTCTCTGAATTCTCCCCAAGTTCTTTCCTTTCCTCTCGTTTTCTTGAGAATCAAGCCGGTTCTTATGTAATTTGGGTTTTCTAGGGTTTCTGTAATTCGTAATTTGGCGGTAACTTTTGAGAGTAACAAAAATGAGGGCGATTTTCGTTGGCAACTTCGAGAACGACACTCGGCAATCGGATTTGGAACGGCTGTTCTCTAAGTTCGGGAAGGTTGATCGAGTGGACATGAAAACTGGTATGATATTATGTATCGATTTTATTTGGGTCTTCCGCAATGCAAGAGGACAAAAAAGTTTTGTTCTTTTTGTTTGGCTCCGTTAAGTTTATGCTTGATTTGATTTTGATTCCTGCATTTTTATTGCCCTTTAGTGTTTAACTGGAATTATTGAATCAGTTACAAGATGAATGCTTAGGCTGTTTCAGTTTGTTAAGGGCACTAATTTCAGTACCTGGAACAAGGGTATTAGTCATTTAACTTTTTTGGCTAAGTAACTAAGTAAGTAAGAGTTTCGGTATAAACATGAGTTGGTTGGCTATGGACATATGGCTACTACAGTAGTCTGTATATCTAATGCCCCTTTTCGGGGAGGGAAGTAAGTGGCAGCGCCACGAATTTGCTATTTCTTTGGGAAAAATCTCTGCATTTGAAGTGTTTCTTTTGACGCAGGAACTTCTCCACTAAGGGAAAATGAACTGAGCTTCTATCTGGGCTCTCGCCAACATCACTGCCAAAATTTTAATTTGGAAAGGAAACCTTCCTGGTTGCCTGCTTCTCTACACACTACATTCTCAGATAGCAACATCCTGCATTTTCTTCACTCGCTCATCCGTCACTCACCCACTCCATCGCTTAAAGTTGCCATTTCACAAGAATGGTCATAGTTGGATCAATCATTTGTCATGCCATGCCTATCACCAGTTCACCACTGTTCTAGGAGATTATTGAACATGCCTTCGATCACTGATAATAGGCCTTGTCTTCCATTACTGAAACCGTGCTCTCTGAATGGCGAAGCATGCTTAGCAATGACTTCTCAGACTTGAAACTTTGGATTTAAACCTTTAATATGCAACCATCATCATTTAGGTTCATCATGCAATGCCTCTACAGTCTTATGTGCATCAGCCCCTCACGTATATGCAGGTGTTGTATTTACTTTAGTTTGTGCCAGGGGAAAGATATTTGCGGTGATGTACTCCCTGCTAAGTGGGTTATATGCCAGTGATTCCCTTACTCTTTTCTGCTTCTGATTTTTCTCCCTCCGTTTCAGGTTTTGCTTTTGTGTATCTTGATAATGATCGGGATGCTGAAGATGCTATCCATAACCTTGACGACAGGCCATTCGGTTATGACAGGCGCAGGCTATCTGTGGAATGGGCTAGGGTATAATATTTTTACCTTTCTGTTTTTGAATGGTCTTTTTCATTGTTGCTATTTTCTATTTGGATATCATTCTAAGTCATGAAGTTGTTTGTTTGTTTTTTTCTTAGTTTACCGAGCTTTTTCAAAACATTATTCCGCCTAAAATCTTTAACAACTTAATCTCATCAGGGTGAACGTGGTCGTGAACGTGGTCATCATCATGACGGGTCTAAATCTGTGGCAAACCAGAGGCCTACAAAAACCTTGTTTGTCATCAACTTTGATCCCCTCCGCACCAGGGTTTGGGATATTGAAAGACACTTTGAACCCTATGGGAAGGTTCTTAATGTTAGAATTCGGCGGAACTTTGCATTTGTGCAGTTTGACACACAGGAAGATGCTACCAAAGCTCTTCAGGCTACACACTTGAGGTAAGTAAATTGTTAATTTCCTTGCTTGGTTAACTCTCTTGACTGAAAGGCTGGCAAACTGAGGCAAAGTTTTATCATTCTTGTAGCAAGATACTAGACCGGGTGGTTTCTGTTGAGTATGCTCTGAGAGATGATGATGAGAGAGGTGATCGACGTCATGATAGTCCTAGAAGAGGCGGTTATGGAAGGCACATGGATAGTCCTCATAGGAGGTCACCAAGTCCTGTGTATCGCAGGCGTCCAAGTCCTGATTATGGTCGGCCCCGCAGCCCAGCTTATGGTAGGTACAACGGTCCAGTGTATGACAGGCACAGGAGTCCTGATTATGGAAGAAATGTGAGTCCGGAATATGGCAGATACCGTAGGTAGGGATCTAGATTTACTATGTCTTGTGTTCAATTTGCTTGTGAGCTGTTTTGCGTCTGCATTTCCATATCATTGCCTGATCCATCTTTTCCTTGAATCTTTACTTACAGTCGCTCCCCTGTTCGAAGATCAAGAACCTGAAGTCGTCTGATTCAGTGGCAGTAGTGGGCTCAAGATGGTTACTCTGGTGGTTTTAGTTATAGCTTTAGGTAGAATGAAACTTGTTATGATAGTACTTGGGTTCTTCTCGTTGTATGTTAATTATATGCCTAATGGATTCCTTCGATTTCTAAGTATGCCGGTTTTATCACATTAGTACTTGCGCTCAACCCGTTTAAATAAATATGTATAATGATTTGGCTAGATTTGGTTGCTGGAAACACAGTACTTTCTCACATCTGTAAATTTTTCGTTCTTCTAGGGCAATCACAATTAGTATTTTGCTTTGGAAGATTGATTTTTTGGTCACTCTTTTAAGAATCCTGTGACCAAGAGGAAGCTTCGTTTCATTCTCAGCAGTTCTTCCACCATATGCAAATGGCAGACCTCAGAATTTTGGTGTTGTCAGAAAACCCAGTCCTTTTTTATCTAAATGCAAGTGCTTATCCACAAGGTTTTAAGAGAGGATAATTCTTTTTCTAATCAATTTGGACTCATATATTCTGCATCGTATTTTCACGATCAAAATTGTTTATTTTCTAAATTACCTCTTGAGATTAAATAAAAAAATAAAATTATGTATAGGACAAAACCACAATATGCGGCAAATAATCTAGCTTTTGGAATATGCTTGCAACCTTTTTACTTTCAACATGGCTCCTAGTTGCTCTGAAATCACAACTTGTTTTATGCTAAAGTTTTCCAGTCGTAGTTATTTAAAAGCTACTTGTCTCTAGTGAGTTTCAAACTTTCAATGACTCGTCATATAGAAAAGGCTTACCTGAGGAAGTTGTTTTCATTTGGGGGGGTGACAAATTCTCCAACCAACAAACTTTAATAACATTATTAACAGTACCAAGTTGTAAAAACAGACTGACATTTACATTCAGCTACTGTAAAAATTGGATACCATCAGAGACAGACTCAAGTTGATGATGATGATCATGATGATCAGGATTTCCTCGTCTCTTGATCAAGAGCTTTCTCAAGCCATGTCTCTGCATCTTCCATCATCCCAGGACTGAGCCTCACCATAAGAACACAGAACTCGGTCTCATTAAGCGCACCGTCTCCATCAAGATCTCCTTCTCTAACCATGCCCTCAGCATCCTCCTTGCTCATCCCTTCCATACCTAGAAGAGCAGAGTTCTTCTTAAGGCTATCCGAGGTGATCAGCCGGCTTTCGGGGTCTGCCAGAAGCCGAAAACCGCCACATAACTCGGACACGAAGGCCTCCACATCCAGCTTCTCCGCCATCACTGGCAACAAGTCCTGGTATACAGTTGTTGCTCCATTGTTTTCCATATTTGTTATTGACTAAAATATGAAACAGCAACAAAAAATAGCTAGCACAAGGACTTGAACAACCAATGAGAATGTGTATTTATATAATGCTTGGCATTGGAAAGTTTCTTTGCTTTTTGTAAGAGTGAGCTAGCCAGGTGATCAGATGATGAATATATCATTGCTTTGTGGAACTTAATGGGCATGAGTTTTCTTTCAATCTTGGCCATCCATTTGGTTGGGTATCATGGAATCCACACATCATGGAATAATGGAATACATGTCATGCCATGTGATGTTGAAGGTTGATGATCAAATGGACGGTTGATGCATCAAAGGAACAAGACATGTGGAGGGCCTGAAAAATGCTTGAAAATTTCAAGGTCACCCATCTGATATTGATTTCTTTGGTTCTATTTTTGGTTCTATTTTTAGTCCAATTCTAGTCCAATTCTAAGGGTTTCCAGGAAGGTTCTTTTTGGTGGGCTAAACGTCATCCTCGATCTTGATAGATCGTGGGATCGAATAGCTTAAATTGTCCTGGAGTTTGGCTTCTATGAAGCTTCCTTACTCTCTCTCATCATTTTCTTTTTGGATTCTTGTACCAACTCGTTCTGTCAAGGATAATATCTGCCCTCCATTATTTTTTGGTTGCATGTCACTAATAAGTCACTGAAGAATAACTTTGGGGACAAACCTTACACCTATAGCTTGTGTATAATTCTCGAATTTTGATATCAGGTTAGACAATTACGAAACACAAAAATTTAAACTGCTCGTGATATAAATTTACATATAGGAGCTTCATATAAAGCATAGGTTGTGGTAAGGATTTCTTGTAGAGTTGGTGTATATGAATTATGAAATTAGAGGATATTTTATTTACACAACTATCCAATAGACCACAGTTATTAGACATCTTTGCTTTAAAAATAAATCCATAGCCGACCATCACCATCTTCTTTTTCTTAATTAAGCTTCCAAACAACCTAGCAATATGTCAATGCCTTAAGATTAAAACGAACAAAAAGTTAATAAGAATCGACATTTTAAAAACAATCTGTGAAGACAAAAAGGGTAGGCCAAGCTTCGTGTCACCATATGAAGTTGCAATAATGAAGCTGTCCATTTCATGGGTGAGGCCGTGAGGCAACATGAAATGTCAAAATTTTCTTCTTGTCAGTTGTCACCTTCCCATGGATCAAGTCCTAATTAGCAGTATTAAAATGTTGACAGTCCTTGACCGACGTGTAAGGTAATACCTCGATTTTCATAATCAATCATGTTATGTTGCTAGATTATGAATCCAAATTGTACGTGCATCTAACCAAAATTTCATCGCATTAAAAGTCTTTATTCCAAGCTTACAGATCATATCGTAGCATGTCAAACTATCTGTCAAAATATCATTTCCGTTCATACATAAATGTATGCGTCCGATATTGTGATTCACAAAAGCATTATTTATCATCCATTCATCCATCATTCACTTGAAAGAAATCCTTTTGAATGATTCGCCTACGTTAAAGAAATTCAACAGCCCCAATATATATAAATTACCAGTGTTCTGATTTTACCAATGTGCAGAGCTTGATGTCGCCTATCTTCTTTGATTTGTTTCGAAGAAAGCAAGCAAGTGTTAAATCGCAACCTCCTGCGTTTTGTACCACTTTTGGCAGCTTGAGGGTGCCTCTTTCTTCAATTTCTTTTCCACCAAGGAAGCAAGAACTAGGTCATCAGTGTCGTGATCGATCTATTTCTGGGGCATCTGGATTCTGGAACAGCACAATCAGAAACTACGAGTTTCTCTCTTTATTTTTTTTGCGTGGCAAGCAAGCAAGTGTAGTAGTATCATCTCTTCCAGATGTTCTAAAGTCGGATATGAACAACCTGACACTCCCCTGTTGGTTCAGTACCTTTACGCTTTCTCTTCCACTTCTTAGCTTATACCTTTATTTTTCTTTTTATTTGAGGCATGCATTATGCTCATCACATGTGTCGGCCTCATCATAATATATATCCCAGATACTTCCTCAGAACTTTGCCATTGTTTCTATGCCTCCGGAGGCTTAATCTTCTTTGGAAATTTGCTGCATTGAATGAAAAGTATACATCAAAAGAGGTACAAATTAAGTAGGAGGGGGTATAGACATTGTTCAGATTCTCCACTGAAGTACTACAAGGACCAGTAGTATGTAATTCACACCTTCGATTTCCATGTCATTGTTGAGGCAACATCTAAGTTCCAAAATTTCTTCTTTCTTCTTGTCACGCTTCAAGTCCTTAGCAAGATCAGGTTAACAATCCCTAATGCATAGGGCACTGTTCTATCGTCATTCATTTAGTATATTATATTGCCGAATTGTGAATCATGATAACATTCAAACAATTTCATCTAACCATATGATTATATATTCACAGAAGCATATGGTCATTCAATTGAAAAGGACTTCTTTGTACATGATGAATAGAATAATGTATGAACAATGAAACAAAGTGAATTCCACAAACCCAACTGCTTCTTGCTACCAATTTGCCTTGACAATCTTGAACTTTGCAAGCACAAATTTCCCTTCTTTGTACTTCTGCAACTCCTCATAAGCTTTTTCATATTTCCAGCCCAACACCTCCCCGCAATCGCTGCAGTGTACATCAGCAACTGTGTGCAGGCCGGTGATGAGCTGCCGGTCCTCTTTAGGCCCTTGAACCACATTCATCGCATGGGAGAACAGAAAGGCTCTGCCACTTTCCGCCTAACAAAGAAAAGCATAGCTCTCCGGATTAAAAATATGATTGATTCAGCATTCATTCTCTTCCATTGTAACCAAAAAATAAAGCAAAGCATATACCACATAGATCGCCTCCAGGTTGTGCATGTCTATATGCAAATTAAGTACTTTCATATGCAAAAGATTCTAAACATTTCATTTTATGTCCATTATTATTAGTTACACGCCAGACCAAACTTTTAAGCAGTAACGCACTCTATTTATATATGCTGCACTGACTCTATTACAAGAACTAGTGCTATATACAATGCTTATATATGGAGAAGAAAAATGCTAAAGTCAATCGCCAAAAGGGCGCGTGAGCGTGAACGACTGACCATAGCAAGGTTCATATTGAGAAATCAATTGCAAATGAGTTCACCTGAAAAGATTTAGAGACAATATCATCATGACAGCATACATGGTTCTGGCACTTGTAGCAGTTGTACAGCCTTGGCCAAGCCAAATCAGCCATTGAAGATTGAAGAATCTGCTTGATAATATAATCACTTCAATACTGCACAAAATCACAAAGAGAAAAAAAGAAAAATTATAATCAAGCCAGAGTTCTGGTCCCCAATACTCAAAAGCAGTCACCCAATTGAACAAACACATTGTGGGCACCAATTATTGAGATGGAGTGTAATAACAAGGATAAAAATTAACAATGATGATTGAGGAGAGATCCACAAGAAGATACTGAATAATCTATGGGGTTGATCAGGACAGATTAATATTCTAGTATTCTGGAAGTTAAAAAAAGAAAAGAAAATAGCATTTAATATGTTAAAGGTTTTATGTCAATATCATTGTCATTGATTAAAAGAAAATTCTGCACCAAAAGAAATATATAAAGAGAGATGATTTGTGTTTATTCAATACCTACCCTTTGAAAAGAAGAAGAAACAAGGAAGATTATTATTAGTTCCACTAGAAGAAAACTAGAAATTTCTTATTTTTTCTCAGAATGAGGTAGGAAGGTTGCATTTTACCTTCTTCAAAACTGTGGTTGGAGGTTTTGGGACTTTGGGTTTTGACTCTGTGAAATCACAATGAGACCCCGGATTGGATAACTCGAGAAAATCTGTTGGGCGGTTGGGCCCCCCAAGTTAAAAGAATGGGTAACCGACATAGGAGAAAAATAATTGAAAAACAAAAAAGAAGAAGAAAAGAAAATGTGTATGTGTACTAAATTTAAACCTCTTTCCCTTATGAACGTATACAATAATTTTTAATAATATTTTAAAATTGAAAAATGTTTTCTATCTCTTAGACTACGGTTTCTTAGGGTTTGGAGATTTTGTGGTTTTTTGAACCTTCCTTGCTAATATCGAGGGGATGTTGATGTGACTCTTATACTTTTAGAGCAAATGCACTCGGACGTTGTCATAGTTTCCTTTGAGGACTTGATGCCAGTAGCATGAATTCAAACTCAGTGTATCCTCCTTGGGCAAGGATTGATGTTGGAAACGTGTGCCTCACACCAACGATGACACTTGCCTCCGAACTTTCTTCACCGGACGGTTGTGCTGGGTATAGAACCCTAGAAACCTTCATCATTGAATCTGTCATCGAACCCTAAACCCCTACTATCAATTTAAATTTTCTTTTAAATTTATTTAATATTTATAAAAATATATTAAATAAATTTAATAAATAAAATATGAAAATTGGCTCAAGAGTCGGGGCCAAAACAGACTATTGACTATTCGCCCAAAATCCAAACCAAGAAGACGACCCTCAGTCCCTCACTGACTGAGACTGAAATTAGGGTTTAAGGAAAAAACCCTGCCAAATTCACAAGGTCGACCCGAATTCCTCAATCCGTAGAAAAGTATGTATAATTATGCTGCACCTTCTCATTTGTTTTCGAAAGGGTCGACCCGAATTCCTCAATTTATTTCGTGCTGTTTGTGTGAATTGTTAAGATGATGAATTTCTAAAGTGCATAGTGCAAGATTTAACATTTGAGCTTAGAACAGATGGCTAATATGTCATCTCTGTTTGTTATATTGTTGGGTATGATTGGTACCAATTAATTTTATTTTTTGTATGATTGGTACCTTCACATTCGTAGTTACGAGTTAGCTCCTGCTCTGTTTTTGTTGTTTTACATATTTGCAATTTGGAAATTGGTGTTCTTTTTATGTAGTTCAGTGGATTTGAGTATTCAGATATATCTTTATGTGATTACTGGTTAGTAGTATTGGGATGAATTGTAGTTGGTAGTCATATAAGTATATCAATAAATGACATCCCGGAATCTAAACAATCAAAATGCAGGAGGGAGAGTTGTGTTAGAAGCTTTTAGCAAATGGATTTCTGCCCGGATTGTGGAGGCATGCTGCAGTATGAGCTTCCGAATATGCACCCTGCGAGATTCTTCTGTCCAACTTGTCCCTATGTAGCATACATGCAGAATCGGGTATAGCTACCGACAGATCTTTTTCTGTTGCCAGAATTGCATTCAAAGTTATCTCTTTATGCTATGTTGAAGGGTATGCATAATGTTCTTCTATTGATTGGTCTTTTGTTTTGCCCTTTCAGGGTGAGATCAGGAGGACGGAGGCTCTAGTTAAGAAAGAGATTCAACCCATAATTAACCTGAATGACTTTACAAATGCACCCAAAACTGAAGGTTTTGTTTTATTTTCTTGCACATGAGGATTTCATTCTTTCTCCTTGTTTTGGTTCAAGCAGTGCATGCTGATCAGAGTCGGAATGTTTGTTAAAACCGGCCAACAACATGCTATCATAAGTTTATATCTTGATCAGTAATATAGCAGTACTATTGACTGGTTACTGCAGTAATATAACTGATTTAAAAGTTAAGTTCTCCTAGAGTACTGCAGTCTGTACAACCCTGCCGTTCCTTTTGTGTTTCATGGTGCTTCTGTTGAATTTTGATACTTTTACTTTATGTGTGAACTGAAGCTATGTCTACCTTGTGAATTGATCCTTGGCCTTTTTTTGCTATACTTTTTTCGCAACTATTACATATATCACACGTGAGATATGATATTCCTGTAAATGGAAAGAAAAGAAAGAAAGGTTAGATTTGAGAACAAATGCTTCTTAGTAAGGAGAAAGCCCTGGTTGGGGATACAATGGATGAGAGTTAGTTAAAATAGTCTGGTCAGATTAATAAATCAGACATTCCACAAATTTTTAAATGGTTTTTGGTGACACAATCAATGGACCAGAGTATTGTCAAAGAGAATGTCAACCAGCTGGTATGGAGGAAGATCCATTGTGGTCTGCTTAACAAATGATGTTGAGATGATGCTCTGTCAAACTGGTCTACTTGATTTAGGTTTTGGTTTAGCTAAGCAAAACCTGTTTTTTTTTTTGGTGGTTTATCTCACACATCGGCAGTTGTTGGTCTTTGCTCATCTTGTCTGTATCATATTTGATTAGATCATACAAGTTGATGATTTCAAACTTATAAGAACATGCAGCGAATGATTTAATGTCAATGCCGAAGTAGAGCCTTATTCTTGAATTCATTTTCTTGTTTTTGTGTTGATGCCTGCAACGTTTTATTGTTCATTCCAAATATTTCAAAAGATGCAAGCCTGACTCTGCAAATCTGACTTTCGTTTCTCTTCTTTGTTGTCTCTGGCAGAAACATGCCCAATGTGTGGTCATAAAGAGGCTGCTTTCAGGGAACAGCAAACGCGGTCTGCTGATGAAGCATCAACAAAATTTTACAGGTGTTTGAATGACGACTGCAAACATGCTTGGATAGATTACTCTTAGTAAGAGATTTGGAATCCTCTTTTACTTGTCTGGTCTTGATTTTTCCTGAGCTAAGATCCTTGCCACCCTGCCATGGACAAGGGGAGAGCCAAGCACCATTCCTTGATGTTTTCGGACTTGAAATCAAAATAACTGTTGGCCGGCTATGCAATCTTTTGCCTCTGTTTAGGATTAAATCCTTAAATATGGTTTATTGTTTTTCTCTGGCCTCTTGGATTTACATTGTACTAGTATATAGCATATAGAAGGTGTGAATTAGGCTACTGTCTAGTGAATTAAAGTTGCTGAGTTTCAGCTTTATGCTAAATGGTAACCTGTTCTTTGAAATTCATTGCTGCCTCAAGCTCGACCTTGGTGTTGATAGGACCAAGTCCACAACCTCATTCGATTTTGCTAACAATTTACATGTTTAAAGGCTCTGATAATCAATCAGCAATAAATACGAAAGCCGAGTCTGCATCATCAACAGATTCGGGAAGTTATTTACACTCAACAAACAAAAGTAAACAGGAAAATGAGCACAAAACTTAGGCAATAGAAGGATCACAACTTCAGGAAAAGTGAGCCGTATCCAATACATTATGTCAACCCTTAAATAGAATTACCAGCAAACATGATAAACACCAACAGTATCATCAAACAAGGGAAAACAAATTTAAGAATAAAGGGTTCAGCATGGTCTTAATTAGTGAACAGCTAATTTCTTCTTTTCCATCCATCTCTTTCTGGTCCCTTCCAATGCTTTCTCCCTCATCCTAGAAAGCTCTTGAAACCAGTGCTGGTATTGTGCCTCGATAGTATCGAGTTCCAACTTCAGCTCGACATCCAGACCATCTGCCAAAGATACCGATGAACAGCTGCTTGTCAAGCTCATATCATTAGATACTTGGTGATCATGCGATGGCAACTCTATGTTGTTTGGGATTTCATTGACCGGAAAGACTTGGCGTCCATTTCTGTCATCAACAAATGAATACCAAGGCTCTACATTGTTGCAACCAACAGATTCAGCTGCTTTGTCATCAGCCACAAACTCAGAAGCAAATGATGCTTTGGAATGTTCATTGGCAAATTCAGCAAAGCTTGGATAAGAGGCAATGCCACCATTAAAACTAATTGTATCAGGGTTATTACAGAAGCTATCATCTTGCTCAACCATTGAACCAGCAGGAACACCAGATGACGCTGAACCCCACGGGCATGCCACTGAGGATTTGCCATCAAGGAATTCGGATGTAAGTCCACTTGAGGAATAATCAGATGCTGGCTTCCAACCAGGTAGGAGTTTCATTATCAAGTAATCAATAAATTCAGCAATGAATGCCACATCATGATCTGCTAATTCGAGATGTTCAACCATCTCAGCCGCCAGAGAGACTGCAGTATCAGTATCAAGGTAAAAGAGAAAATCTATATTCTTCACCTTACCTGTAAGACACCACCAAAAAAGACAGGTTATCACATTATTTGTCTGGAATCGAGATATAAAGTTTAAAAGTTGTATGTCCACTGTCACCAGTTAGCATACTCACCACACGCATCAGCAATACGTAACGTCAATGATACTGAGTTGTCATCATTTTTTGTCCCCCTTAACCGAAACTCATTGTTCTTACTTGTCCTTTGAAATTCCAAAACCTGTGGACTTCCATTGTTGCTTCCTGTACATGTGCTTATCGAGAGCTGCTTATAATCACTATCTATGTCCATGGAAAACGGCCCAGACTTTGGTAAATTTAGTGCTTTGAGATTATGGTTAGGTAACTCTAAGGGATCACGCATTGGCTCCCTAGGGTTCTCAACTTGAAGGAATGGATCTTTAAGCAGCTCCTTTGCAGAAAATCTCTCAGACACTGGAACCAGACATTTCTCAATGAACTCTTTAATTTGGGGATCGTGCACCTTACCGAGGGCTGCAGGTTTAACACCCTGCAACAGAAGATACCAGACATAAGATACCTGGGCATGCATATGCAGCGATTCTACTTAAAGCAGCCAGCAGAAGGAATGATGATTCGTCAACTTACAGAGGTAACCTTCTTATATATTTGAGCAGGACTTTTGCATTCACTATATGGATACTCAAAAGTAACCATCTCTAGCATGCACATCCCAAACGAATACACGTCAACGAGTTCATTATATTCCTCGTCATAGAGCTCTGGAGCCATAAACTCGGGAGTCCCTAAAAACAGAAAAGTTTCAGTACACCATATTTAGTCAGTTTGACCCATCTGATGACATAGATTTCTCACCGATCACACTTCGAGCAGTTGGCTGTTGCATAACAGTTGCCAGCCCCAGGTCTCCAATTTTAACTTCTCCGTGGTTTCCATTGACAAAAATATTGTCACATTTCAAGTCCCTATGAATAATAGGAGGGTTGTGACTGTGGAGATGGACTAAACCTCGGAGAATCTGCCTTGCCCAATTCCTTATGGCCTTCGTATCAACATTTTTATGCTTCTTACGATATCTAATAACCAAGCGTTACATGATTAGTTCAATTGCACACAATGCAGCCAAGCAATACAAAGAGAGAATGACAAGAATCAATAGAACGTACTGCCTTAGATTCCCAGATGTGAAGAGCTCGGTAATCATGTTAATAGTATTTTTCTGATCATCCACCCAGGCATTATAGAACTTGATAATATTTTCATGTTTCAGTGATTTCAGCAAATGGACTTCACAATACAATTTTGCCAAATCTTCTGGTGATCGCAGGACAGCATCAATCTTCACTTGGTTCCACGCAACTTCTATTCCATCTACTTCATCAAATGCCTTGTAGCTGCAAAAACGATGACAAACCCAAGAAAGAAGCCAAAAATAGTTAACAAACTATTTCTTCTTAAAGCAATCACTTCCTGAAAATAGCTACAAAAAACCTCAAGAAAAAAATAAATAAAGAGAAAAGGTCTCAAAACCATACACAGTCTTGAAGGCTCCCCTGCCCAAGATTTCATTGTACTGTTCCCAAGAAAAAAGAAGAAGCAAAAAAGAGAATAAATGAATTAAAGAAGAAATGAATGAGTCTATGAGAGGAGACACAATTTCTCATTTCTAACAAACAACAACATAGGCAGATGTGGAAGCAATATTTTCTTTTGAATGTCTAATCTCTATGGCAACAAGAAATGACAAGTTTTCCTTGCAAAATCATCAACCCCGTAATCGAAACACAAATCAAAAGGTGACCCCTGCAACATGAATTTCAATAATACTCAAATAATATAGACATAAAGATTGCAGCTTGAACATTAAATCATCAACCCAGTAATTGAAACACAGATCAAAAGGTGACCAATTACAACATGAATTCCAATTGCAGCTTGAACCAAAAGCAAAAGCATGGTGTCAAACATACCCGAACATATCGATTTGTTGGGTCTTTCTCTACATACTCGGCCTCATCCTCAGGAGGCTTCACCATCGAAAACATTCCATTATTATTTTTTGACAGTACAAAACCAATCCCAGAATTCATTTCCTGCCAAGAACCAAACAAAGCTAGCAGAAAGACAAGGACTTTATAGATATATATACACTCTGCTTAATAAAATATATTTTGCGGGTCGAAATTAAATTTATTCATGAGAAGCAATCGCCGCGGATCGAGTCAGAGAACGACGACGCCCGTAGTCGTAGAAGGCTTCAGAGGCAATACAGAAGGAATCGAATGCCGATTTCGAGCGGAATCGGCATTCGATGATGGGAATGGATTGAGGCAATGAACCAGTAGAGCTCAAAACCCCAAGACCCATGCAACTCGATGTTGTCATTCTTTTTACACCAAGCCCAGTTCGACCCAACTCACGAAAACCATCTCTTTCATGAACCCAGTTCGCAGAAAGCTTAGAAATGTTGAAAGCTGAGCATTGGGGATTGACCCAGATGAAAATGAGGTGCAATGCCGAGTTTTGGGAGAGGCCAAATGTGAAGGAAGAGAAAGAGAGACAAGCAGTGAATGGGTTTGGGATTACAGAGAGAGAACGCGGGTATGGCGTATGCGATTTTGATTTGGGGGACGTGCGAAAATGAAGGCGGAAACAGACACTTGTATGGTTTAATACCTTTTTAAATTTTGATCTGGCATCCAAAAATAAAACTATTTTCTCAATGCTAAGTCTTAGGGATGGGGTGGACTTTTCGGCACCGAGAAACCGAACTGCGGAGAGTTGTACTGTCGATTTCGATTTCGATTTCGGTTCCGTTCGATTCGTTCGTGAAACCAACCAAACCGAGGTAGTCTTTTCTCTCCTTTTTTCTCCTTATGTATTTCTTCTCATGTGGTAGATTTGTGTAGAAACTGCCAGATCTAGCCCAGATATTGTCAAATTGCCAGTTCTACTAATTCTTGGTAGATATAGGCTAGATCTAGTCATACTTAGGCCGAATTTGATTCGGATGGGTTAACCGACAATGTGGATGTCAGTTTCAATTCTATAAAGAGAGAAACCGAGATGGTCAGTTTGGTGCCCGGTTTGGCCAAATAAAAAAACCGAACACATCAAGTCCACCCCTAGTCTTAGGAGAAGCCAAATGATGAGAGAGTATATGAAAATGAGTTGCATCTAACTTATTCAGTTATTCCTCAATTAATAAAAGTATAGAACTATCAACTATCATTTCATTTATAAAAACAAACTTTGGTGCACATATTGTGCTGAACATTGTATCTAGTACACGAGATTTTGCATTCTAAAATAACCATCTTCTAAAGTATCAAAATGAAATGAATCGCATTCTATAAAGAGAAAAAAAAAAATTCTTTTAGCTTCAATGCTTTATTAAAATAAGTATTTTCCATTCGGATGTTATAGTATAACATGAAGTTTGTATTTCATAGCTTCAGTGGTAAAATGTCATCGTCCAAAATTACTATTCCACTTAATACTTTACCATAAAAAGCTTGGACAACAACGGGAATAGTTTTTGGCGGGTGATCCAAATGACGCGGTAATTTTCAATTTTACCCTCAAATTCCTATGCACAACTTCACTTCAATCTAACCAGTCACCGCCCTCGAACAAAATCATGATAATTTTATAAACAAAACTGTGAGAAACTTTGACATCAAAGGTTTCGTGGTGTAGTTGGTTATCACGTCAGTCTAACACACTGAAGGTCTCCGGTTCGAACCCGGGCGAAGCCACTATTATTTTATGTGCGTTTGTGCTACACAAAATTTTCACCGGGTTAATTGCATTTTTTTTTAACCGGAGAATTATGAACCGACAGAAGCTGGTCCTTGATCCGATGTTATTACCTGTAGTAGTACGGTTTTCTGTTAAAAATCATTTGCTCTTTTCGGAGCTCAAGTGTGTCTGTGTCACTGTGTGTGTACAGTGTACCACTGCTACTATATTTAGTCTATACCACACTTTTCCAGACTCACTTTTCTCTCAAAAAATGGAGACCAGATTCTCGCGGACCAAACACAAGGCCGACGTGGCAGGCGTCCTCCGCAAATCATGGTACCGTCTCCGGCTATCTGTGAGGCACCCGTCGCGGGCCCCCACGTGGGATGCCATCGTTCTGACGGCGGCGAGCCCCGAGCAAGCCGAGCTCTACGAGTGGCAGCTCGACCGCGCCAAGCGAATGGGCCGCATAGCCGAGGCAACTGTCACTCTCGCCGTGCCCGATCCGAACGGCCACCGCATCGGCTCCGGCGCCGCCACTCTCCACGCCATTCACGCCCTCGCCGAGCATTACCGGAATTCAAGGGGCCCACACTCCGAGGTAACACAAATGCAATGCCTTCCCATCTTGTGCTAATTGTATCTGATCTATTGGATTAAAAATGTATAAAAGATTTGCACAATTGGGATAAAGGGTAGTTCAATTTCCACGCAACAGCCAAAAGGGTACTTGAATGTATCAGCTTTTCAACAAATTAGAGAATAAAGTTGCCTCCTTTGCTCTGTTTTGACTCTTTTGAGTAATACAACCCCATGCCCCCATGTTTTTTTTTTTGTTTGCACTTGGTTAGTTGTTTCATTTGCTGGCTATAATGCTCGATTTCGAACAGGTGGCAGATACAGGCAATGGCAGTTGTTCTGTATCAGAGCAAAGTCAAGATGGCGAAGTTTATGATCTCCAGCAAATGGTTAGCTTCATCGCCAGAAGGCATATATTATTGCTTCATGCTGGAGGGGATTCTAAAAGGGTGCCATGGGCAAACCCCATGGGGAAAGTTTTCCTGCCGCTTCCGTATCTGGCAGCTGATGACCCTGATGGGCCAGTGCCGCTGCTTTTTGATCATATACTTGCAATTGCTTCTTGTGCAAGACAAGCTTTTAAAAATGAAGGTTGTTTGCTAAGTCATTGCATCTTTAAAGTCTAACTAAACTCGGCTTATTCTTTTACATGAGTTAGCTATAGGGGTTCATTCCATGAGTCTATCCTTTAGTGAATCTCAAATAGTAAAGGGTTTTGTTCACTTGTTCCCATGATATACATATAGACAATCTTTTTTTATCTCAGGTTCATAATGTCGGTATTTCTTTTTGGTGTTCGGTTGTTATCTGTGAAATATAATGACATTGCCACTGTGGCTTTTGGTTAGTGACACTCGGTTCATTTCTCCCAGCATCGTATATGTTTCCCCATTGATGGATGTTGCTATCTTTGCAGGTGGAATATTTACTATGACTGGAGACGTACTTCCATGTTTTGATGCCTCCAACATGGTGCTCCCAGAGGACACATCCTGTATCATCACAGTTCCTATCACCCTTGATATTGCGTCTAACCATGGTGTTGTTGTGGCATCTAAGAGTAGAAATGTGGAAAGAAGTTATGGTGTCAATTTAGTTGATAACCTTTTACAGAAACCTAGTGTAGAGGAACTTGTTAAGCACAATGCAATTCTTGACGATGGTAGAACACTTCTTGATACTGGAATAATAGCAGTTAGAGGTAAAGGGTGGGAAGAGCTTGTTACACTTGCATGTTCCTCCCAGCCAATGATTTCAGAACTTCTGAAGAGCAGAAAAGAGGCAAGTTACTAAATATCGAGTAGTTTTCATTTCATTCATCCTGCAAATGTATGGTTGGCAATAAAGTCGACCAGTTTTTTGTTGTAGGCTCTGTAGTTAAACCCGGTGGATAGGTTTCATATATTGTGTGATATTCTCAGTGATTTGTGGAAAACTTTGAAGAAAATGCTTATATTTATTCACAGATGAGTTTATATGAAGATCTTGTTGCGGCTTGGGTACCTGCAAAACATGACTGGTTGCAGCTACGCCCTTTAGGGGAAGAACTCGTCAGAAGATTAGGAAAACAGATGATGTACAGCTATTGTGCTTGTATGTGTAACACTTACGCCAGTATCCAAATCTGAAAAATCTCAGTTATTTTCAATATCTATATGATTTATTATTTTTTATATCAGCTTCTTGATTTCACTGCAGACGATTTGTCATTCTTACATTTTGGAACCTCGAGTGAAGTTTTGGATCACCTGAGTGGATCTGGTTCAGGACTGGTCAGTCGAAGACACCTTTGTTCTATCCCAGCAACCACTCTATCTGACATAGCAGCATCTGCTGTTATTCTTTCTAGCAAAATTGCACCTGCTGTCTCAATCGGGGAAGATTCTCTTATATATGACTCAACCATTTCCAGTGGGATACAAATTGGTTCCCTGTCCATAGTTGTTGGTATTAATGTTCCAGAAGTAAGTGGTAATGCAGCAGAAAATCCACTTAGGTTCATACTTCCAGATCGTCATTGTCTTTGGGAGGTTCCCTTAGTAGGATGCACTGGAAGAGTAATAGTGTATTGTGGCCTTCATGATAACCCCAAAATTGCACTCTCTAAAGATGGAACTTTTTGTGGGAAACCCTGGAGGAAGGTCTTGTATGATTTAGGAATTCAAGAAAATGATCTATGGAGTTCAACTGGTAATCAGGAAAAGTGTTTATGGAATGCAAAGATATTCCCCATTCTTTCTTATTTTGAGATGCTAAGTTTGGCAACTTGGTTGATGGGCTTGAGTGATAAAAAATCTGAGGACTTGCTTTCGTTGTGGAGAAGTTCATCTCGTGTCAGCTTGGAGGAGTTGCATAGATCAATTGATTTTTCAAAAATGTGTACAGGTTCCATTAATCATCAAGCAGATCTTGCAGCTGCGATCGCTAAAGCTTGCATCAATTATGGCATGCTTGGATGCAACTTGTATCGTTTGTGTGAAGAAATTCTGCAAATGGAAGATGTAGGAGTCAAGATATGTAATGATTTTCTAGATCTTTGTCCCACACTCTTGGAGCAGAACTGTAAGATTCTTCCCAAAAGCCGTGCATACCAGGTTCAAGTTGATCTTCTTCGAGCATGCAGCAATGAAACAGCAGCATGTAAGTTGGAGAACAAAGTTTGGGCCGCAGTTGCTGATGAAACTGCATCAGCAGTAAAATATGGTTTCAAAGGTAGAGTCAATTATTCATATCCCAAAGAATTGCATAATTTAGGGAGACCAAAAAAAAAAAAAAAACTCTTTCCATACAACACTAAACTCTTCGATTACTCATTCATTTCTGTCATCCTAAGTTTCTGAGTAATCTTTTTCCACATTTTTTTAATTATTATACGTGGTGCATAACTTTTATGGTTCTGGAGTCCCATATCTGATATCTCATCAATTTTATTTATGATATTTTTGTTTGGTCTATGATCTGTAGAACATCTCTCGGATGCCCCCATAAATATCCCTACTCCAGCTTGTAAGAACTATGATTTTAATGGCTCTGTGGATCATTCTTTCCATCCTAGAAGGGTGAAGGTTGAATTGCCAGTTCGTGTTGATTTTGTTGGCGGCTGGAGTGACACTCCTCCATGGAGCTTGGAGCGTGCTGGTTGTGTCCTGAATATGGCAATAAGTTTGGAAGGTTCTCTTCCAATTGGCACCATCATAGATACAACAGAAGCCACTGGTGTCTTCATCAATGATGATGCTGGAAATGAGTTGCACATTGAAGACTTGACCTCAATTACTACTCCATTTGACCACAGTGATCCATTTCGGCTTGTTAAATCTGCACTGCTTGTGACTGGCATAATTCATGAAAATATTCTAGCATCGATGGGCTTGAAGATTACGACATGGGCCCATGTTCCTCGTGGCAGCGGCTTGGGGACTTCTAGCATCTTGGCAGCTGCGGTTGTGAAAGCACTTCTGCAGATTACTGACGGAGATGAAAGTAATGAAAATGTTGCACGACTTGTTCTGGTATTAGAGCAGCTTATGGGGACAGGTGGTGGCTGGCAGGATCAAATTGGGGGTCTCTACCCTGGCATTAAGTTTACTGCAAGTTTTCCTGGAATTCCGTTGCGACTACAAGTCATTCCACTCTTGGCTTCTCCTCCATTAATTTCAGAGTTGCAGAAACGCTTGCTTGTGGTATTTACTGGTCAAGTATGTCGCAGCCTTTCTATTCCCACTTGCATTATGCTCATACATCATGTTCTCAAAGAAAACATCTATTTGCACGTGTGTTTCTCAACTGAAATATGCAATGCAATTTCTGTGCAGGTTCGACTTGCACACAAAGTCTTGCAAAAGGTGGTAATCCGATACCTTCGAAGGGACAACCTTCTCGTATCCAGTATCAAGCGCCTCGCCGAACTGGCTAAGATTGGGAGAGAAGCTCTGATGAACTGTGACATAGACGACCTTGGGGACATAATGTTAGAGGCTTGGAGGTTACATCAAGAACTTGACCCTTACTGCAGTAATGAGTTTGTCGATAGACTTTTCGAATTTGCACACCCCTATTGCTGTGGCTACAAGCTCGTCGGTGCCGGGGGTGGGGGCTTTGCCTTGTTACTTGCCAAGGACGCTGAGCACGCAAAGAAACTTGCACATTTGCTGGAAAAAGATTCAAACTTTGACGTCAAAGTATACAACTGGAACATCTTCTTAGACAAGTAGTTATACAAGACAAAGATTGATTCTTAAATTCTCATACATTCTTTGTTGTATATTGAGAGGCTCACTCTATTTGTTGTGTGTGTAACAACTAATAAGTACCCGAGAGAGGTATCCTTAAATTCGTAACTATTACATTGTATTATAGTTGATCCAAATGAACTATGTCTCAATCTGCATAAAAAGAGAAAAAGGGGAAGAACAAAATAAAGAAAAACGAAAGCCAAGCGGCAAATCTGAAAGTTGAAACATGTATAACGTGGGAACAAGGCAAAGAATCCAAAGCATTCAGCTTTTCTTTACCACAAATGTCGCTGTTTATAATGGAACAAAATTGATTATGGTATTAAATAGTTGTTGGGGCTCAACACTATTGGCTATTGCACACTTGTCCTTCAAAGACCCAAGTCAAGAAGGAGTGGAAAAGGCAAAACGAAGAAGGGTCCTCATCATATAAACACCTACCCATCATCGTCAATATTCGTCATCATGAAATGAAATGAAATGAAAATCCAGGAAATGTATGATGCAGATTTGGTAAAGGTGGTTAAGCTGATTCCTTGATAAGCGAATCTTCCTTTTTCCTTATATGTTTGTTTATTTTGTTTCAAGTTATTGTAACCATGTGGGACTCTATTTACATTTTTTTGTAGAGTCGTTTCTGATTCGGTTGCTTGTGCTAGCAGAGCAGAGGGTGAGAGATAGAGAGAGATGGGTCTGCTGACTAATAAAGTTGAGAGGGATGAGATCAAGCCAGGAGATCACATCTACACCTATAGAGCTGTCTTCGCCTATTCTCACCATGGTCACTCTCTCTCCTTTTTCTTTTCTGGGTATTGTTTTGAAGAATTGCACAATGTAGATTAGTAGTGTGTTATTGTTGTTTCTGGGTTTTGCCTCTGGTTCCTTGTTGTTGGTATCAAAATGCTTTCTGGGTTTCAATTTTCTTTTCTGAATACTAAATTTTTCAACTTGCATTATGTTTTTGGGGTAATTTACGCGAGCTGTGAATTGTGTGTCATCTAAAGCCGTCAAATTTTTATGGTTTTGTTTTCCAAAGTTTATGCCTTTGCAGTTCAATTATAGTATCTTGAATTCTAAATTCCTTTTGCTTGCAAGTTCTTTCTTGTTGATTCCTTGATTCAGGAACAAATGAGTATTGCAGAGAAGAATGTTAAGATTCTTGACACGGTAGTTTTTCTCTTCGAATTGAATTATTATTATTGAACTCTTCTTCAACATTCGACCCTCAATTGGGAGATTCTACCATTGAATTTTTGGAAATAGTTATTATGTCACTTCCAGATCGAAGCGATTGGCTAATAGCGAATTATGATGTGCCTCTCCTCCTCCCACCAGCAACTTTTGCTGAACTGAAAATTTCTAATCACCATTTGGACTCCAACAACTGAAATCCAATAAATATGGTCATATAAGTTCCTAGTTTGTTTGGTAGCAAATTAGATCTCATAGGTACTATGGATCTGAAAAATTTACCGGGAGATATGTCTGAGCTTACGCTGTAAATTTCACTTGAGGTCCTCATTGTCAACATCATCTGTTAAAGGATTTCTTTGACCTGATTTTGTGCTTTCCTTTTAAATCTCGTCATCCCCTCCATTTAATATAGCAGAACTGTAGTGTCATTTCCAGCTCACTTTTGCTCTCTGTCTTTTGCTGTTCTTTGGTACTCCAATGCTTCAATCAAGTTTTTTTTTTTTGGGTGGTTTTTATGCTTGGATCAAGTTTAGTTGCAAGTGTAAAGTGTATTGTATATACCATGCAGGTATTTATCTCGGAGGAAGCAAGGTGGTGCATTTTACGCCTGAGAAAAAGCCTAGTTCAAGCACCGGCAAATCTTATGATTCAATGTCCTGTCCCACCTTTCCTGACTGTGGATTCAGGCAACCCAATAGTGGTGTTGTCCTCTCATGCCTCGACTGCTTCCTGAGAAATGGATCCCTTTACTGCTTTGAATATGGGGCTACCCCTTCTGTTTTCCTATCCAAGGTACGCGGTGGCACATGCACCACCGCAACATCTGACCCCCCTGAATCTGTCATCCACCGCGCTATGTATCTTCTTCAGAATGGATTTGGCAATTATGACGTGTTTCAAAACAACTGTGAGGACTTTGCAATGTATTGCAAAACTGGTCTCCTGATAATGGACAAGCAGGGTGTCGGAAGAAGTGGCCAAGCTGCTTCTGTTATTGGTGCCCCACTGGCGGCCATGCTTTCTTCTCCTCTGACGTTGTTGATGCCAGGCCCAGTTGGCGTCGCTACTGCAACAGCCGGGATGTACTGTATGAGCAGGTATTCAACTGACATTGGTGTTCGAACTGATGTGATCAAGGTGGCCGTGGAGGATTTGGCTGTGAATTTGGGTTGGACAAGCCACCAAGAGGAAGAGGCCAATCATAGCGAGGCTCCTTTGATACAGCTGTGAGCATGGTCTCTGCAATTGCATGTATAAAATTTGTAGTTAGTGTTGAACCAACAAAAAAGGAACATAAGCATTGGTTGGCACTAATGCCTGAAGTTCTGATGTGGGATTTACAAACCCATTTGTTCATTGTGACACAGTTGCTTCTTTCTTGTTTATGCTTATCTAGTTGTGCTTATCCATGGCTATTGTGTGAACAATCACACATTTGATAAATTATTTTTTATGAGATTCATTTTAGTTTTCTTAATTCAGCACAGTTCTAACATTTGATTACACTGCAAGAAAAATGTTGTGCAAAAACCGAAGCCGTGCATTGCTTGGTGTCATGCAATTGCTCTAACAAAACAATAAATAAGACTTTAGGGGCTCACTCGCTCCTAGAATGATATATACCAAAAGTGACTTTATCTACAATTTGTTATTAAAGTTATTGTCAACCAGCTGCAAGCTAATATCATAATATGCATCGTCTTTGTGATCGAAGCATGAGCTGTGTTACTGGGTTGGTTTTGCTTGGAATTCCCATGTTTCATATCAACCATGCCTTCTAGCTCATTGACTGCATCAACAATCCCATTGATTCTTGCTGCATTTTCCAAAGACACTAATGACTAATGTGGTCAGTGGAATAAGCTCCACTAGTGGTGTTATGCAGGTTTAATTTTTTGAAGGGCTCATCAGCTTTACACCAAATAATTAATTTTGTAAGTTGATTAGTGAGCTTTATTTGTCAAGATTATTCTTCTGGGTCAGTTTGGGAGTCTATCTTTATGTATATCTTGCTCTGACATTTGTCATGCATCTATAAAAGTTGTATCATTTTGTTCAAAATAAAAAGAAAAAATTACACCTCTAATTTAGTCATGTAAAATTTTCGTGAGCACTATGTTACCGCTTATAAGCAGCCAAGCAGGATCAGATAAATATTTGAAAAATACTTGGGATTTCAGATTTTTGTACCAAATGACATGACATTTGTTTAGCTATTAATTCCAAATGACATGACATTTGTGACATGTTTTTTAAATTCCAACATGTCTTCAAGGTAAATAATTTCATGGGTTCTCCTTGAGCTAGATTGGATTTATTGGTCTCAATGACAATACTTGCCGGAATTTTTCTGTTGGTTGTTGACAGCAGTGATGCACGGTGTATGTATTGTTCTAGGTTTTGAATCATCGATTAGAGTTTTAAGTTTAGACTCATCGATTAGGCCACTTGTGTGGTCTGTACTGCTCCTTTTTAAGATGTTCATATTAAGGATTGTAATCCTCTATTGATTAATAAAGTTTATGCTATTTTCAAAAAAAAAAAAAAAGGTAAATAATTTCAAATTTATTCCAATAAAAAAATCAAGTCAAAGCCTAAAGTATTAATTATCGTATTAATTACCGTATCATGTATGAAAGGTTAGCTATTAACTACATAGTGCAAGTTTTGTAGATTGAGTGGCAGTTGTTGTTTGTTGTTGTTAAATTTCAGTATGCAAATCATGTATGAAGGGTTAGTTCATGCAGTGGATCACGGTGATCAATTTTCATTTCGTTAGGTTAATTAACTTACCATGTTTCTAAATTCATTTTACGTTAATAAACTTTCATGTACGTTTTATGTTCTTTTGACTAATTTACTATAATGTTTTTTAATGTGATTACATGGTATATGTTGTGACCAAAGGTGATGACGTAACATCTTGGTAAAATTACGGATTTCTAGCACTACTCATAAAATATTGGTCATCTATTTATTTATTTTTATCGAAAGGAATGAAGATAACCGCTCAAGGAAGGATCTATAAGTGTACTTACCCAGCTAGATTTATGTGCAATCTGAACTGAAAATATATAAAGCTGAGTAGATATTAACCAAAAGCTTAAATATTTGAGGCAACCAACAATCAAACCTTTAATAAAGTGCCCATTTCAAACACATTAACCAAAACACCACTCACTAAATTGTAATTAGGGTAAAATACCAAAATGGTACCCAAACTATCACGGAATGCAATTTTTGGTACCCACAAATGCTTAAGGACTCTAATGGTACCCAAACTATCACTCCATTTGCCAAAATGGTACCCCGGTTATGTTTTCCGTTAAAATTGAGGGTAAATTGGTCAATACAGTAAAAAAAAAAAAAAAAAAACTTTTCTTCTCTCTCCCCCCCCTCCCCGCGCGACCTCCCTCTCCTATCCCTCTCCAGCCATGAACACCACCCACCGCCGGCCACAAAACCATGTCACCGCCTCCACCAATAGATTCAGAGGCTCAAGGCAAGCCAAACCCACCCTGATTCGAAGCCGCACTCGCCGGAAATCTCCCCGGCCAGAAAAGCTTGAAAAGCTTGAAAATTCAAGCTTTTGTTCCGGCCACTTCTGGTCCTCCAAACCAAGTGGGCTTTGAAGCCCTCGATCCCAGCAACCTCGTGGTACCCTTGGTTTTCAAAATCAATGGCCGTACGCGGAGGACCGACGCCGTTTTCGTTTTGGTTTTTTGAACTTCCGGCATCGATATCTCGCAATCTACTTTGAATCTCACCTTGACGTAGTTATATAATTTCATCCTTGGGTTGTGCTCTTCGTGTTGATATACATTTTGTGGTCATTGGAGATAGTTGACGGCGGCGCCGACGGAGAGGAGAGAGAGAGAGGTGGCGGGGAGAGAGAGGAGAGGATGATGGGCAAAAAAGTCTTTTTGCCCCTGATTTGTTTCCCAAATGAGTGCCACGTATGCAATTTTAACGGAAAACATAACTGGGGTACCATTTTGGCAAACGGAGTGATAGTTTGGGTACCATTAGAGTCCTTAAGCATTTATGGGTACCAAAAATTGCATTCCGTGATAGTTTGGGTACCATTTTGGTATTTTACCCTTGTAATTATTAATGGGACAAGTAGCATATATATCAACAACAATTTTTTTTTTCTTAAAAATAGAACATTAGCATCCTACTTTCTTTTCTAATTTTTCTATTTTATCCTTCTAAATATATTCAATGTCTTTGATTTGTATTCACCAAAGAGAATTTTTTGAGTTCAAATTTTTTCCATCTTAACTAACAAGTTTTCACTTGAACTATCTAATTTTTTTCTCTACAAAAAAAAAAATCGAAACTAAGTTCACCTAAATACTAGCTCCGTCCCTGAAATCTCTATCAATATATTATTAGAAAAATTCGAAAGAAATACTTTATCCAATAGACTAAATGTTAGTTAACTAAAGAATAACAGATGGTGTTGAAACTATTGACAATAGATCGTCTCTCAAACTCAACTTTGTTTTTCTTAACATGAATTAGTTTGGCTAAATGTGACATGTAAATTTTATCATGCCCAACAAATAAATAATTAGTTGCCTTATACAGTAGGCAATACTAACACCGGCCAACAAGATAACCAAATTGGACCAATGACACACGAAACGGCGTCGTTGCGCCTTCATCTCCCAATAAAGCCTCCACCGTTAAGGTTAACCCCCAGACGAAATAATAGACTATATAAAGCAAGGACGAAAAACAGAGTGCTCTGCTTTGGGTTTTGCATTTCGAACTCATCTATCTGACCCATAACGACCAGATTACAATCCAATACACAAACACAAGCTCATCCCAATCAAAACCCACCAAAGATTTCAAATTTTTCCACCAAAGGGTCTCCGAATCAAAACCCAGAAACGGGAATTTGTGAATGGCGAGCCTGTATGTGAAAGCTGTGCCACCTGCGGATCTGAATAGGAACACAGAGTGGTTCATGTACCCTGGGGTTTGGACCACCTATATTCTCATCCTCTTCTTCTCTTGGCTCCTTGTGCTCTCAATTTTTGGCTGCTCTCCTGGTATGGCTTGGACCATAGTCAATCTCACTCATTTCATGGTATGTAATATATGCATCTCTCTCTCTCTCCAAAAATATGTAATTGTGTTTGTGAAGATGTGCTCTTTTAGATTTGTCTTACTCGCTTTTGATTGTTGTGTTCAATTGGGTTTTTGGGTTTGTGAAATTTTTATTTTGTTGATTCTAGGCTGTCTGATTTGATGGCTGCATCAAATCAAGTAATATCATTCAGTTAAGTTTTCTAAAGAACCAGTCTTGCAATTGCTTAGCTCAATGATTCTTTGTTTTTTCTAAAAATATAATTAGGTTTAGCTTTCAGAATTCTACATGGGTTTTGCATTTGGATGCTGGATTGGGTCATTGCAGTGTTTTAGTAGGTATTTGCTTAATTGAAGATAGGGTTTGCTTCATGTTATTATGTTGCTTTTATAGTGGGTATTGAGCTGGTGGATATGTTGGTTGTTTAGCTTAGAAACGTGAAGCCTGGTTTCATGGATATAGGTTAAATCAAAACTTAGTTCAATTACTACGATAAATAAAGGGATGTGGAGAAACGGCCTTTACTGAGCTATGTTATGAGACTCGGTTAGGAGTTTAGTTTCGATTGGAAAAAGGCAATGCAAGGATTTCAAACTTCACCCATCTGTCGGTTATTCCAAAATAGACAACCTCTGATTTTGAGGTCTAGTGATTACCACTGTTCTAGTATAATGAGGAATTGGATAAGAGGAGACAGCCTTGTTCCATATCCAATTGCTGCACATAGATCAGTTTTAATTCTAAATTTATTTACTTTGCTATAAACTATTCAAGGTCTGTCTCTCTTTTTCTTTTCTCTTCCTCCTGTTTTGGTATGAGCATTATAATGTCATATAATCAATCATTCAACAATATTTGTCGTATTTACCCCTTTAACCATTATTCTGTGGCTTTGGGTCAAATACAGCCTTTTTCTTATATAATACGTACGTGTAATGGTTTTGAACCTTTATTGTGATCATTCTTCTGCTTTGTTAATGTGACCGTTCAAGTCTAGGTTAGTTTCTTTCAATCTCCGTCTTCCGTATTTGAGGAGTCTGATTCTTCTTCAGGTAACTTATCAATTCTTCCACTGGAAAAAAGGAACTCCCTTTGCCGAAGACCAAGGGATCTATAATGGACTTACTTGGTGGGAGCAGATGGATAATGGAAAGCAGCTCACCCGCAACAGGAAGTTCTTAACCGTTGTTCCCGTGGTGCTGTAAGTTTATCTTTATGATACTTTTTGGCTAGTCTAGATTGCTCCCTGTCACCCTCTCTCCCTCCCTCTGTATGCATGTGCCTAGTTTATATACTTAGAATCCTAGTTATGAGTTTAATTGTATCCTCTTGGTTTCATCTTTGAACCTGTACTACGTGCCATGCACACACTTGAGAATTAGCTCAGTGTCTGTGTTCAACATCAAATGCTTAATGTTGAACACATCATGAATTTGGTATGGGTTTGAGATGTGTTGGATATGCCTTGTAGCATGTGCTAAGAAAGAGATAAAGAGATAACTTGGTAGGTTTAGATAGTTCATGTGAGGGAGTCAACTGTTTTTGGTCATAAGCATTGCCCATGTTTTTGTTTGATAAGTCATCATATAAGACATCGGTAACGTCTCAAAACATCAGTATGTTGTCATTGATGACGGTGCTCCTTATGTAACTAATTTGAATATGCTATTTTAACCTCAAGTCCTGCTAGGGGAAACACATGCATAGTTTTGTCAGTTGACCACTGCTGGTCTTGAAGATAATAAGTTTACATGGATATCGTTTTGAAAGCTTTCTTGACTCATAGACCGTGTAGTTCTCATATTCCGTCCTTTCTTTTCTGCTAGGTACTTGATAGCCTCGCACACAACTGACTACCAGCACCCGATGCTCTTTCTCAACACTCTTGCAGTCATTGTGCTAGTTATTGCCAAATTCCCCAATATGCACAAAGTCCGGATTTTTGGAATCAATGGAGATAAGTGAGTTGGCTTTACATTTGGGTTTGACATGTTCAAAAGTCACATATCATTCTCTTGTTCTGATGAACAGCTACTTTGTATAGAATTAGAATTGGAGGGATGCTCAAATATATATAATCCTTTTTTGTGCTTTACTGCTTTTCAAGCTGCCTCCTAGATGATGAAAGAATAATTGTATTGAGTTATCTTTGTACAGTAGCGAAATTTTAATGTATCTCGATTGTCATGTTGTTATTATGATCAAGCAAATCACATAGTTTGACAAGTGTTTCTTTTCATAATCTCTCCATTTGATTGATATCTTTTCCACTGTAAAATTTGTCTATGCCTGAAACAGAACAAAACTAAACTATGTAGATAAAATCCACATAACTGTGTTGAAATTTGAGCTGCAGGTGGGTTGCTGTATGATTGTCAGATATGGAATGTAGATAAGTGATTTCCTTTTGTCTTTAGAGTTCTCAGGATTCATGTGAATACCCAAATGGGTCTACTGGTTGTGTGTTTGGGGTTCATGAAGCGCAGGATTCTGTAAAGTTATAAAAGCGATATATAATTATATATAACACATGAATCATGCTACGATATGTTGTACGCTTGAATCAAGGTAGTTATGTTACCACCGACTTTATAGGTAGTTTGTCAATTTTTTGATCAAACCATAACAAAACTAACAGCCTAACAGGGAAGGTTACTTTGTATTATATATTCTTATGACCCTATGGGCGCTATCACTATTGACTTCTACAATATGGAGGAAGCAACCAAGTATTAGTCTGTTTTGATGAAGGAAATCAATCCCACCCAAGATCAGAAGGTGTCTTCTGAGGTGTGTCTGATTCGAGATTGAGTTGAGATGTGGTTGGGTTGATATGGTGATGTAAATCTCGGACCCTTGTTCCTGTTCACTTATTGATAACATCTTGATCTTTTCCAAGAGATTAGTTTTCTGAACATTTTCAAGAGTTTGTTTAGCTCTCACTTCCTAGGGGGAGCCCAAATGCTGCAAAACAACCTTATAAGTATTCAAATGTTTTTTCATATGTGAATTTGTGAAGACTATTCTTAACTCTAAGTCTATTTAGTATTAGCAATAAGAACATTTCTAACAGACTAGTTAAACGCTAATTTTAGCAGTATTTGCCTAATTGCGAAGAAAAATCTAGCTCTAATTGCTAGCCAAAGCCAAATGAAATTTTCCATCAGGAACAATACCCAACTTGTGAACTCGGTTTTTTTTTCCCTCTTTGTAAACTAATCAAATTAAAAGATAACACTCCTAGTTGTTTCACAACCAACCATATTTCTCAAATTGGCTTTTGAACTAAATCTCACCTTATTGTTGGAGATGTTCAACAGCTAGCTAGCTAGTATTATTAGGGTAAATCAAATTTCTAAGAAGCAAAGCCATCTCTATACTATTTGCCTTTTTTTAATTCAAATTCCATTTCCAACTACTAGAGTCTAGATATGCTAACATCTATAAAAAAAAAGAGACTCAGAGACCTAAAACTAGGGTCTTCTTTAGGATTAGTGGATTGACTTGGTGCATGAGCATATATATAACATATTTGGGGGTCATTGGGTGGTGAGCTTTCTTTCTCCTACTATGAACTTTCTTCCATAGTTCCATGCATGCTATTTATATATGCAAACAAATCTCTATTTGTCTACCTTGCCCTTGAAACAGAGAATAAAGAAAGCTCCAAATATGTATAATAGAGGAAGCATCATCACCATGTGAACTAATGGATGGAGTCGAGTTGGTGGAGAAAATAGTTTATGATGATCAACACGCTTCCCCAGACCCACTGAACAGAGAGAATGTTTTGTGGCTCCCACGCATGCACCCTGAAGGTCTTCCCAGAATTTTCTTGGTGATCGATTGCTTCAAAGTATTAATTATTGTATAGAGAAGTAGGAAGGTGGATTGGGAAACATGGAGGGTAATGATCGTTCGGGGAAGGAGGGTCCTCTAAACCAAAACTGATGAGCAGCCGGGTGTCTCAAAAAAATTAGGTTAGCTTTTAGTTGGAGCAGGTAATTGAATTGTTAATTATAGTAATAGTACATTGCTTAAGAGTTTGGTCCACCACTAGTACTAGTGCTTCTAATACTAATATCTTAATCGGATCTAAATATCTAATTCATATATAAACCCTGATTAATTATATGCGTGCGTGTTTTTATTGACAAGGTTATTGTTCTAAAGGCAAAACTAAAGGTGTGTCTTCATCATTTAGGAGCCCAATTTGTTCTTCTAAGGAAATGCTTTTCTAGCTGGAAGAATCTCAGTTGGGTATAAAGATAAAGACGTCAAAGATGACACCTCACAGTCTCACTCACTCTGTTACCATTACTGATCACCTGCTTTATTTGAGAGAGATAGAGAGGGAATATATAGCGGCAATTAACTGTTTGATTCAATATATCCAATTGATAGATAGACAAAAGGTCAAGAACAAGTGAGCATTAACTAATCCACTAAGGCATTAACTAGCTAGAAGTAGATCATCCGTAAACAACAGAAACAAGTACTCTATAAAAACATACAAACACTGCATTTATCAGATGCATGCCCTAGAACAATGTATGCATGAATACAAGCCAGGTTGCCTAGAAATCGAAAAATCCCCAGCCACATTCATTTCTTACTCTATCCCTAATCTCATTCAATAAAGTGGGTTCACAACCATAAATCTTAGGCCGCGGCTGGAAAAAATTTATTGTATGTATCAGTTATATATAACTTCTCTCTCACAATATGCAAATTAGAAGAAAAAAAAAAATTATATATATATATATATATAACCGGTGCATACAAAAATTAATTCCTCGAAACTGAGCTTCATTTGCTTACAAATTGTTCAAACAGCATGCTTAAGGAGAAGAATATATAACAAATTACAAAACCATATTTAATTATCCTATCTGTTAGTTCTGATCAACAGCTTCAAATGAGTAACTAGTTCAAAGAGAAAAAGAAAAAAGCTAAAAGTGAAAAGTACACTTTCTTTTCCTTCCTGTCTTTTCTCTTATCCAGATAGCTCTTATTTAATTACCATGACCCTCCGCCCATTAACCCATTCCAATACCCAGTTGGATTACCTTGGCCCTTATTCTGATCAAGTTCATGATGACCTGTAGTAGTGCTTGAGATCTGCTTCAAATCCCCAAATGGAAATAAGAGCCTTCCACTACTACCATTCTCTTGAGGATGATCACCGTACCTACTTCCAAGCCCATCAACACAAAAACCAAGCTGACTTGGTTTGAATTCTTGCAAAGAGAACCCGGACGACGAATAAAGCACTGCATTCGAATCCTGCATCGAGTTTGGTATATATGAATTCACACCTCTAGAAGCAATGCCAGTACTCCTAAGCAGCTCAAGAGCCGATGAGTTGTTGCTTTCCATTTTAGGCACCTGATGATGATCAACATAATGAGCAGTAGTACTAGTACCATTGTAGTGCTCCACATTAGCAGAAAAGGCCAGATTAAGATCTTGGCCTTCATGGGTCATCCTAGGGTTTTGAGATGAAAAGTGAGATAGACTTGGTGGGTTAAGATCAGGAATGATATTCTTCGACGAAGAAATCGCTGATGATGAAGCGGTTGATGATGTTGACTTCTTGTTCTTTCTTGAGCCACCTCCAACAGGAACATTTCTGAGAGTTCCACCTTCAGTCCAATACCTTCTGCATGTTTTGCAGAAGTATCTTGGTTGAGTGAGGCTATAGTTGTTGTAGTAACAAAACTTGGTGTTGGTTGAATTGCACCTTGGACAATTCAATTGCTCTTGAGGCCTTGCCCTTTTTTCTGACAATAACCTTGCATCAGACCCCATATTTTCTTCCATTGTCTTCTCCAATCCAATTTCCTAATCAATTAATTAATTAATTAAAAAAAAACCCACAAATTAAGAGAAAGAAATTAAGAACCCTAATTACTACAGAGATCTAGAAAGCTAAAACAGATTAAAGAGAGATCACATATAACAAGTGGGAAATTAAACAAATGAATCAACCAAGCTAGCTTTGCTTTTTTAGTACTTGGGAGAATCATAGTACTGAAAAAGAAACATTAGGCGCGCTGGGGAACAAATTTAAAGTTAAAAGAAAAAACAAATAATAATAACAAGAAATGCCTTTTCCATGATCCCTAGCTTTATCAGTTAATATCACATGTGAAGAAAGATTTTCATGTATAAAGAACAAAATAACCTTTTATGTTTGAGTTTGAATATATAAGACTTGCATCTATGTACTACGGAACTTGAAGTAGTTGCCTTGAACATGATAATATCATGTAGAAGTAGCAAAAGAGATATCAAACCCCTCAGTAGTATTTCAAACACTTGTAAGGAAGCTTAATTCATCTATATATGTTAATCTTGAAGAAAAAAGTATACAGATCGAGATGAAATAAAACAACCCACCTGAGGCCATTGAGCAGTGTCCATGAATTCAGAAGAGAAAAAGGGAGAGAAAGGAAGCTGATGACTTCAGAGAGAGAGAGAGAGAGAGAGAGAGAGAAAGGTGTTTCAACCTCCTTTGTCTGCAGCTGCTCTTAGTGGAAGAAAGAATGTTTTGGATTGTCCTTTAGATTTTGTGTGTGCAATTGCTTTATGCCTTTGGCTTACTTTAAGAGTGATGATGAAAGGAAAACACAAAATACATAAAGAAATGTCTTAGTTTTGACTATGCTTAAAGTGCCACTACATTATATCCAAAAAAAAAAAAAAGTGCCACTACATAATTAATGGCTTTTTTATGTTACTCTTATATGTGGGAGTTTTTGTCTGGTTTTGTATACAAAATTACTCCGTAATGCTTTTCTATTCATCTTTTGTGGAATAATGAGTGTGTTAGGGTTAGTGGGTTTCTCTTTTTTGACCTAATAATGGAAAAGTCTTGATTCGTGTTCTTAATAGTCACCCTCTATCTCTTTCAAAATGTTTTCCTGATCGAGGACCGTACATGAACAGGGATTAGGGGTTCCTTAATTTGCTTCATCCCAAAGAATAAAGTTGCTTTATTTTATACTTTAATCTTCTGATCGATTTGTCTAGCAACCTCGCTCGTTCTGGGTAAACTTAATTAGTGACATGCACACTCGAGTTGGGAGAGAGGGATGAGCACGTAAGCATCGAAATCTTAGTATTAGTAGTAATTCGAATCATCTTCCACTTCACTAATTAATCCGGCCCCAATTAGTATTTTCTTGTATCCCTCTTAGTAGTAGATAGTGGTGGTAAAGTAAATTATTTCATCGACTGTGGATGAAATTGAAATCTTTCTGAAAGAGTAAAGAGGAAGAGAATCAGAGATCGGTGATGACTCGGTCTCAGATGAGAGATGAGACGGATAGCCGACAGTAGGCGACATAAGGGAGAACGGCGGGACCCAAATAATGCGCGGTAGAAAAGAAAAGTCTTGGTGTTGGTGTTGGTATTAGAATTGGGCTGTCGTTTTACGTACGGTGATGGTGACTGTGACTACTTGTTTGGTGATTTCAATCCTCTTCGAAACAGCCAAACCCTAGAGGACTCAATTTCCCACTGCACGCTTTCTTCGTTTGGGTGCACCAGTACTTACTGCTCCTCTCTTTAGTCTTTTCCTCTACCGTACCCCAACTCGATCAACCCTAATCGTCGATCAAGCCTGTAGTACGTACGTACGTCTCTCTCTCCCTAGTAGTCTAGTCTTTTACCTATGAGGACTCCGACAAGAGAAAGAAGTAGTGTTTTTGTATCCGCGAGATGAGTGAAACTAAAAATTTAAGAAAATTGGGAAGAAAATACTTGAGATTAAAAGTGTGATCTCGACAATTATCAAGGACACTTAAAAAAATTTCTGAATTTTTCTTAAAGCAAAATCTCCTATTTGAGGACTCGAGAATAAAGTATACATCACGGCGAGTCCATATAAATTTTTGTGGAATTTTTCAGACAACCAAGCTATTTTTAATGATTTTCGAAAGTTTGAAGGGAAAATAAATATTTAATTAAAAGAAAGTTGGTGCGGTGTAATCTGGGCCATTGATTTGATCACCGATTGATCTGAGCAGTCTGATTTTGGTCAGCTAGGCCTATAAATACATTGGGACAGATCATACGCTCCAGATCAATCCAGACCAATCGACCCACAACGGCGACCCGAATACCCGAGAAGGCAACCGGCCGGAGGTTTCTCCGCCTTCCGGCCACGTCTGGACGTCGGGTTGTTCAAGCATGTATGGATCATACATTACTTTGTACCTCTTATGCTTGTATGCATGTTTAGTTGGCTTATGTTTTATGTGTTTGACATTGAGTTTATGATCAACAATATGTTTTTTTTGTCGAGAATTAATGACATGCTTACTTACTAAAAATTAGATAAATTGAAGGGAGTCATTACGTTATGATTCAATAGTTTTTCAACTAACTATATATGCATATGAGATACATTGAGACTATAAATCAAAATAAATGGAGGGTACTTTTTTTTTTCTTTTCAAATTTCAATATCATGTGCTTCTTTAAGAAGCGTAGATTTCGAATATGTGTTGATTCTCAAAATGTTAATAAACAGAAGGATTACTTGTTCTGGAAATGACTCTTATTTCTTCCAACCTCGACATTACAAGTTAGCAAACATATGCATTAGGGTTTAATTAATTGCAAGTGTTTGACCATAACTAATGGAGGAGCTACAATGGGGTCAATTGACTCCAGTAACTTTTTATTTTTTCATTAGTTCTGAGTCTTCTGACTTCTGAGTGAATATGCAACTTCCACCCCAACTAACGCATGTTTATGAGCAATGTTTTTAAAAGTATATGAAAGTAAAATATTTGAAGAAATTAACGTTTACAACCTAAGAGATGTTTAAGCATCCATTAATTCCCATGCATGTTCATTTCATAAATAATAAGCTTGTTTATAGTATATAATAGTACACGTAATATATATATATATATCCACTTATACTATATAACCAAGTAGACAGGGGCAGAACTACTGTCATGCCAAACGGGGTCCGGACCCTCCCTAAGTTTTTGACAATTCCACTCTAGTTGCTCAGCTGCTAGTAATATAAGCGATACAGACAACTCTATTCAAAGTATTAGACCCCCCCAGTTCACAAACAAGAAGCCATATGACCAAATAAATAAATAAAAAATCAATACCAAAACCATAAAAACGAAATAGATACAAGAAATAGTATAAAAGTACAAAGAATATGATTCGTTAAACAAAGAAATTTCACAAAAGATAAATAAATAATTAATAGTTTACTTTGAAGAATTTATATCTTATGACTCAACCCTCAAGTTATAAATTCTGGTTCCGCCCCTGCAAGTAAATATATTATTTGAATTAATTCACATAACGTACAATACTATACATAAACAATGCAAAGACAACTTCAATTCGTATTGAATCGATCTCGTGTTGTACCGTCTTACATACTTGGATTCTAATTTCATCACACCAAACACGAATAGTTTCGTATTGTTTATGTTGTTGTTGTTTCTCTTAACTCGTAGTGCAGAATAATGCAGCGGCAATGCGTCAAACACCATTATTGAATTTGAATCCACTATTACTTAATTTCTTTCTTCTTAATTACTTTTAGTTTTAAAACGAGATAGCAATTATGACCTACAAAAATAGTGTTAGCATATTTCAAGACATGCATCAACCATAATGCATTTGTGAAAAGTTCTTCTTTTGTTCTAGAAAATGGGACATATATGGATCGATGTCATCATGAATATATGGAGATCTCCGGTCAGTAACATTGAAAGGAAAATTAAGAAAAGGAAGACAAAAATTTTCCCTATTTTATTTCAATGTGATCGATTATGAGTCAGTTTTAATCATGGAATAATTCGAATTGCATTCCAGAGAAAAGAGGGATAGACTTAACTGCATGATTTGGTTGGTAGCTAAAGTTGACAATTAATATTAAGCTAATGGATTGATTTCAACGTGAAAAAGCATGGAACTCGTGGGGGACATGTGGTGGCTTCATTTCATTGTCCATGTATTTATCAAAGCATCAATTAAGTTGAAAACAAAAGATCAATTTTAAGAAATAAATCTTTCTTTTTCTTTTTATACTGCTTGGTGTCCCATATCCACAGAGAGCGGAACATATATGGTAGCTGACTGTCTAGCTAAAAAGAATATTGACAATAAGCTTGGCTAGTGCAGACTGCCAACTATGCCTGAGTTTGTGATTCCTTCTATGCTTGATGATATGGCTGGTCTAGTGAGACTGCGTTCAATCCGAGTAGCCCCTGCTAATGGGTCTTTTTAGAAGCTTTAGTGCCCGACGTTAGTCACTAAATCTAATAAAGTATATTAACTACGACTTTAGAATCTCCTTAATCAAATGAAAACAGAAGAAATTTGCAACCTCTTAATTCGATCAAATAAGACTGTACTCCATCTTAGCTCTTTTAAACATATTCTTTCTAGAGTTCTTTTGAAAACCGATAGTTTTCAAGTAACCTAGGATTATATTTTGACAATATATTATGTCATTTTGCACCTCCGGAAAAAAAAACTTAGGATAGCAGTTGTGACAACCTTTTTTATATATATGAAAATTGGTGGACGACTATGTACGTGAGTCGAACTTTGAAACTCCCACTTACGAAAGAGAGACTTATGTCACTTATGTGCCTATGTGGACACCTTAATTTCTTTACCAAACGATTGTATGAGGAAACCCTTCTTTTCATTTTGATTGCATGGTTGCATGTGAACGGTACGTTGTTCTTTGTTTTCAATCTTTTTTTAAGAAGGAAAATGCTTGATTTTCCAAATATGTATTTTGGTTCATGTGTTTGAGTAAATCTGATGATCGATGTTTGGCGGTTGTTAGAGTATTAGGGTTAATTATTCTTTTTCTATAATTTTTTTGTCAAAATAGATATAGATCACTACATTGTAAAGACACGTAAGAAATAGATTACTGTAACTTTTCAGGATCTCTAGCACTACTCTTTTGAGCTTTGTTTTGAATCTTTTAGGAGCATTAAGATCTTGGACGGAAATATTACATACTTTTTTTCTTCACAATCTCACTAGATTTGCATGACTAGTGTCAAATCCAAGTTTCAACCCAAGAGCCCCGGTCTGTTGGTATCGTGACTCAATTCAAAGCCCAACTCAATCTTTAGGGCTGGTCAGAAACTAACGAACGAAATCGACCATAGACAACTGAACCCTAGGTCTTCATGTTTTTCATTTTCTCTATATAATCTGATACGACTCTTTCTTATTTCCTATTGGCTTAGGCTCTAATGTCATAGCCAGTTCCCACCGTAGCCCTAACCCTAAACCTAAGCCAGCTCCATAGCCCCGCTCAACCATCCTAACCTCCTTCGGCTTATTTGTAAAGCCAGATTTGATATATATATATATATATATATATATATATATATAAACATGATATGCCGGTAAGCTATGGTCTATTCATTATCTGAAATAATCAATATTGTTAAAGTCATGCACGTGCTCAAATCTCACTAACATCATAAGATGAGTGAGGTCTGGGGGTGAATAGGAGTGAAGATTAAAAAAAAAAAATCTTTATTTTCTATTATTTGAAAATTAACTAGCACAACCTAACTAGTTTTGCATACTATAAAGCTATAATATTTTCAGGAGAACATAATATTTTCATCTAAGGAAAGCATTAATATATCCAGTGGAAAGTGTGAAATCCAGTAGTTTGTATTCTTGCTTCTGATCGATTACCCCCATATAACCTGAGAACTATTCTCATGATTACTTTCTAAAAATGAATGAATCGCTTGGGAACATGATTACATGATATGATGTGATCAACACAGAAGGCACTGATGACGCACTTGCATGTATTATTTTTTGCTTAATTTCTTCACAATGATTTGAAAAGGAACAGTAAAATCTAAGTTGGTTGGTGTGGTAGTTTGACACCAAAGTTAGTTTAAAAGATATCTTGGATTTGACTCTCTTAGAGCAAGTCCACCAGTGGAGTTAAGATTGGTGGCCACATAGATGTAGCCTCTTTGGGCTTAAAAATTTGGTCCACCGGCCTCTTTGTGCCCAGTTAAAATCCAACTTGGGGCAATGCCTTGGTCACATTCTGCCCAGGCGTAAAACATGTTGCCAGCGTGGCAACTTGCTGCATATATATGGATGCATTAGGCCATGCAAGGACAATATAGGGCTGCACATGGGTGATGTCATCAGCAAAAAAGTGCAAATATGACCAACCTTAGATTAATTCAATTTATATGAGCCTTTAAATTAATCTTATTTCAAGATAGGTAGATGGGTAATTTTAAAATTAATTGTGACCCTGACCCTGACCCTGACCCTAACGCAACGGATGGAAGCAACCATAAAAAAATCAGTGAATAGTGTCTGACCCAGTGACCCAATAATGCTGATCATGACCTAACGGGTGAACTTGCTCTTAAAATACTAAGGTAAAATGGGGTGGGTGGGTGTGTTAAAAAAGAAAAAAAAGGACAGTTAACTAATTTCAGTCGGGTAATCATGTCACTCTTATAAATGCAACATGCATCTGATTTGCATGTTGTCTCCTTTATGACACCACCTCTGCATATTTAAGAAAACTCCTGTTAGGAATACCTGCAAGTACCAATAATACTCCCACCACCATGCAAAACAGATGAAGAAATCTAAACATCCAGCTCATAATTAACTGGTAATATGTAGAGAGTCTTAAACTTTTATAAGTTTTTTGTAGGACAACACTCTACATCTCTACACGTACAGTCACGTGTGGCGAGATTGAAGCCAAATACGTAAACAAGTTATATTGAGTGACGTGAAGTACGTGTGGTCGTTAGACTTCACACGTGGGGTAGACTGTTTTGATACCAAGATGAAGAAATCTAGGCAAGGTAATATCCAATCCTAGCTGCAAGAGCTCGATCAAGGGCTAGGATTGTGAGTTCCGAAAAAAATAAATAAATTTTTGAATCCGTTACTCTTTTAGCCAAATTATGATAAAAAAAATTCCCCAAGCTTGTTATTCATTTGAACCTCTTGGACACCTTATCTAGCCCCACTTGAACTGTCTCCAAAAACCTACTATTACTGGTAACTAATTATATATATAGGTCCCGCGGCAAGGTAATATGAGATTTTTACTACACAAACCATAAATTAAGCCAGGAGATTCCTCTCTCATACTTGATCATGATTCTTCTTATTTCTTCACCATTACTATGTACGTAGTTATCATATTCTAAACTATATCTCTAGCAGACTACTGATCAGGGACGGAACCACTTGGTAGGTTGTCTAGGCTGCAGCCCTACCCAGATTTTTGGTAAAAAATTAGTAAGTATAGGGTTACTAATGTAATAGTCCACTCCATAATTTTTTTATTATTATTAGGTATCAGTATTCGCCGCATCCTTCATTCCTTCATCCTTGTTACCTTGTAATTATTCTTCCTCAGCCACTGAGTCTCCCTCTGCAGCCCCCCAAAAAGTTTGCTAAAATATTAATTAGTGGCTTAGTGCATGTTCTCTCCCTCTCTTTTTGTCTCCCACGTGTTCTCTCCCTCTTTTTTTCGTCTCACTTCTTTCTCTCAGTAGCCCTCTCTCTCTCTCTCTCTCCATCATTTCTTCTTTTTCTCTGTGTTTTTTCTTCTCTTTCTTCTTCTGTAACTCCATGGTCAGTTTCTCAACTGAGTTTTTTATATTCCAGGCAATCCAAGCCACAAAAATCCTTAATCTCCTTGAGTTCTTCACTACTCATATATATGGCTTTGAGCAAAAAAAAATTTTGCCCTTCGGACAAATAAATTGAACATATAAAGTTAGCCCCCCCCAAGTTTTCAATCTTAGTTCCGTCCCTGCTACTGATCAAGACTAGCTAGTACTAATGAGAATATCCATCAATAAATCTGATAACACTATTTGCCAAAAAAAAAATTTGATAACAGTACTACTCAAACCATAAGTTATCCGAATCCCAATTTTTGTTTCGTAAGTCAATAATATTTTATTTTCGATCATCTTCGAAAGTTATGATATTTTAGTTTCTTTTTTGAATTTAAGTAAAGTTTTATATCATTATTTTATTCACATTCATGATTTCATGTAAAGATCATGTGTCAATATGTTAATAAGATGGAGTAGATTAGAAGGAAGCATATATATATCTCATAGTTAAATTTTAATTCACTGTTGACCTAGTTATGCGAAATGAACCCATGTTCTTCCAAATTCCAATGAGCAGGAGTCATATGAAATTTGACGAATTATGTATGCAATTTCTTCTTCTTCTTCTCCTTTTTTTTTTCGTGGAAAAGTTTATTTCTCCCTTCTCTATCACATTTGTTTTGGTTTGTGTCAAACTTCAGTCTCCAATTTTGAATCATGACTTTATATTCCTTGAACTTCATTTTGTAAGAACAGATCGATCGAGATGCATGACTCATACTAACACGTACCTTAGACTAGCTAGTTGATTTATAATTTTATCAATAGTAAAAAAATTTACTATAGGTCAACCATAAAATAACTAGATAGAACAAGTGAAATAATTAATTAAATCCATCTAACAATATCAATTATAAGTATTAATTCTAAATGCTCACGATCGACCGGAAAAATGAGGTGTTTTGGGGGGTGTAAAACTCGTCATTCAAGGGAATCCACCCGAGAGATAAGAGTTGATAGAAAGAGCTCACCACTTCAAGAAATCCACAAAGAATATAAGAGCTTAGGAATAAAACTCGCTACTCGTAGAAATCCACCTAGAGATCAAAGTCTAAAATTTGGAAGAAACTCTTTTCACTAAGCCAAGTTTATAAGTATTTTCTTAAAATACGAGTTGCCATTTCATTCATGAGGATGAGTAATATTTTACGACTTGACGACATATGTTACAACTTCGACAACTTATGTAGTAGCTACGAAAAAGTCATTGTTAAGGTAAATAAAGTCCTTATTAAAATAAATATGTTATTGTTTGAGTAATTAAGTCCTAAAAGCGGATATTGTACGTATGTCATATGTAAACATATTGAATAATTTTTCTAATTAATTTGATGGCCAATGTCCATGTCAATTTGTAGAAAAATAAACAAGCTAGTGCAATGAAAAATTAAAAAACAAAAAAAGGAGGATCGATCAAGACTCAAGAGGGTACGTAAAAGAGAAATTATTAGCATAAAAGTTCAGGCAGGATGGTTAGCGGACCTTTGTGGGCCTTAGATCATTAGCTGGGTTTTTCTTTTTGTTTCTCATAAGCGGAGGCAGAGCATGCAAATGAATTCAACAAGTATGTTCATGACAATTTGTCAGTGGCCCTAGTTGAATTGGATTACTTGCTCCAGGTCAATTTGTTGAGCGATGTACATCATATATAGTTGTACGTACTAATAAACTAATCAGGAATCGATTCCCACATTTCATGGTAATCCTTTTTTTTTTTGCTTAATTTTAATAACATTTCAAAATTACGATCAATATTTTTAAATTTCCAGATCGAATTATTCAATCGATCAATCAAATCAACAACCACTAGTGTTGAAGTGAAGGCTTGCTCTTTTCAGTTTTCAAATTGTGATGTTTAAGTTTAACTGTGATCATCTTTCTTTATAAATCTAGATACTTGTACCGCAGGTAATTCCAATTTCCCATATATAGTAAACTAATGGCGAAAGAGAAACATATTATGAGCTTGTTATAGTAGAAAAATGGAAGCATATATTCATTCATTCATATGCTGCATGAACGGGAAGGGCAGATAGCAAGACGGGTCGTTGAGACTTGAGTTACGTGAGCACATGTAATTTTGCCATACGTAAGCATTTGGAATTTATTTAATTATTGGCCAGCCCTTTTTGTTTTTTTTTGTAAATAAAACTTTTTCAATAAAAAAAATAAAATCATTAATATATATAAGACGTCAGTACGTAGTTTCCAAAATGCCTTGGGATCCAATCATTCCAATACAAATTGGAACCAATTATTAGAGGATACTATACACTTGGTTTAATTTAACAAAAAATGGAAAAAGAAAAGAAAATTCTAGCTATTTATTAATTCTTCCGGGCGGCCTACGTACGTTAGCTCCCAACAATTAAAAAGGAGGACAATGTCTGAGAATTCTCTGTGCCTCTAGTTAGAGAGCATCAGTCTCTTCCTTTCTTTTCTCTTAAAAAGGAGCATCAATATTTCTGTGGTGCTTCATATTCTTAAGAAAGAGAAAGAGAAATGGGAAGGGCTCCTTGTTGTTCAAAGGTTGGTTTGCACAGAGGTCCATGGACTCCCAGAGAGGACACATTGCTTACCAAATATATTGAAGCTCATGGTGAAGGCCATTGGAGATCCTTGCCCAAAAAAGCTGGTATACATTGTTATTGCTTAATTTTCAATTATGTTTCTTAGTTCTATATTTTTTTTTTAGATGAATGCGAAAATTTATTCACAGTCTTCACGAGTGCGCCTACCAATATTCAAGTTTCTTTTCAATTTTGAATTTTCAAATTTTTGTTGCTGGGATGAACTATGTTTCTTGTTCTTATAGGTTGGTGACTTATTTTGTGTTTTAATTTGTGCATGAAGGCCTCCTTAGGTGTGGGAAGAGTTGCAGGCTAAGATGGATGAACTACCTAAGGCCAGATATCAAGAGAGGAAACATAACCCCAGACGAAGATGACCTAATTATCCGACTGCATTCACTTCTCGGCAACCGATGGTCTCTCATCGCCGGTAGACTCCCGGGTCGAACCGATAATGAGATCAAGAACTACTGGAACACCTATCTCAGCAAAAAACTCGTGAACGAAGGAACTGACCCGAACACGCACCAAAAACTATCCCAGGCTCCGGCGCCCAAGGAAAACAAGAGGAAGAAGAAGCAGAATCACAGAGCCAAGAACAAGAACAAAACCGAAAAGCCTAAGGTCCATCTCCCCAAACCCACCAGGGTCACTTCCTTTGTTAACCTACCAAGAAACGACAGCTTTACCACGGCTAGCACGACTGTGTCTTCAAGCCTGGATCATGTAAACAGTATTCCTTGGGTCTTCTCTGTCGGTGATGTGTCCTCGTCCGATTTCGAGTGTGATCAGTCTCGAATAAGGCCTAATGCTGCTGCAGCTGCAGCTGGTGATGACAATAACACTTTGGAAAATATATACGAGGAGTACCTGGAAGCCCTTCTGAAGACCACAGATCAAGATCAGAACTATCAAGTTGAGTTAGACTCGTTTGCTAAGTCACTGTTGATCTGAATAAATTAAAAATAAGAATGATACGTAGTGCAAGATATAGATCAAGGGTTGATTATCACTCTCTCGCGCGCAAGGATTTAGTGTTTGTAATTGAATCTTAATTAGGTCTTCACGTGCTTACCTTCTAGTTCTAGCTAGTCAACGTACGTTCTGCATGTAGCTAGTCAAGGCCCTCTTTATGCTTGAATAAGTTGTGATCCAATAGTCACATCTGGTTTTAATGTTTTATTAATGTATAGTCAAATCCTATTAATCTTTTGCTTTATAGTTTCCTCGATCACTAACTCAATTACCTACATATAACAGTTTGTATACAAGTGATCTCTTAGATCGATCATATGCTGATCGATTACATTATATACTAGTAGCGCTAGTAAGAGACTTGTTATGCATACACAATGGGTGTAACGAATTTCTCCATGATATACAAGGGTTTTTTTTTTTTTTTAACTTTCACTTGTTTTTATTTTGGCTGCGGCTAAATGCACCCCACCTAACATTCACTGCACTCCATAATAGATTTTTTGTCCTAAATATTTCCAATTTGCTCTCTTCTCTTCTCTATACAACCCACAACCAACCCATCTCCAAATTAAAACTCTTTTCTCTTCTCGTACTGCAATTGAATTACAGTGGGTGTGATAAAACTAAATAGAGTAAATATTATTTGATAAATTTCTGGGTAAACAAAAAGGCATAACGTTAGACTCAATTCCCTTAATATTGATCCAGCAACTTGGATAGTAGTGATCAACAGATTACAGAAAAAGAAAATATTTTTTTGTATAGAGAACATAAACCGTCGAGTGATAGATCCTCTGCAACATGCTAGATATTAATACTAGGTGAAAATGTGAAATTTCCATGATTAAACTAGTAAATCTAAGAACCGAGTAATATTCAATCTATTGAATCAAATTCATGAACCCAAAGATTGCACATGCCCAGCACAATCATGTTGTGTACTAATACTTGGAGAGTGTCTTGCACACACCGAAGTATATATACACCAGACCCACGTGGGAGAGTGTACTACACGCGCCCGTTAGTATTTGTTCCAATCGTTAGTTGGTCATCGGTTAGCAGCGGTGACACGTGTATCTTAGGACTAACCCCATGAAATTTTTTATTCTAACCCTGAAATTTTTTATTTGGAGTGGGAGCCTCGGGGAGGAACGATAGATTTTTATATGTAGGGGCGGAACGACGTCTATATTCTTAATTTTTTTAAAAAAAATTAAGCTAACCATCTTTAGAATTCAGTGTCAGTTTCGGTTCGGTTTTTTTAGAAAGAAAGAAAGAAATTTGCAGATATGGCTTTCAAATCCATCGAAGAAGAAGATGAAGTTCTTAGATGCGTTTTTCCAGATCTAGGACAAATCAAAAGAAGAAGATATAAGTTATGGTGGTAGGCTGGTAGCGGTGGCAGATGCCGTCCATCGGCGACGTGGTGACGGGGGTTGAACCGTCGTCCCTTGCTAAGTTGTAGCGATGTCTCAATGTAGTGGCCGGACGCCGATGATATAGAAAACTGTGAAAGAAATGAAGAACAAACAAAGAGTGAAGAGAGAAAAGAAAGAGACAAGAGAGTAATGAAATGAATAAAAAACTTGGTCAGAGAGCACCAAGGGGGACAAGTTCTGAAAAAAAACAATAAAGAAAGGAAAAATAGAGGAATAAAGAATAGAGTAATGAGTGGTGCGGTGAAGAGAGAGATGGGGATGAGAGACTCTCTCCGGTTAGGGTTTTTAACCCATAAGTAAATTTAAACAGTCTAGATGAAATAATTTGAGATCCAACGGCTAATATTGTGCCTTCAAAAATAATTAAAATTACTTAATTTTAATTCTCTAATATTTCGAAAAAAATAACCGACTTTTCACTGACTATAACTTTTTCATATGATTTCGGAATTACGCATGCCAGGTGTCTACAAACTCACACCAATGTGCTCTACATCTCACTACTACATTAGTTTTCTTAAAAAATTAACGAATCAAAAAGTAAGTTTTGAGTAAACACTTATTGAAACTCATTGAGATATTTCGGTCAAATTTGATTTCAAACAATCATAAGTTTATATTTTACTTATGAAATACCACACTCGTTCCATATGATATCAATATTAATTACCCCTTTATTTTTTAATTATATTTTTCTAAGAGCAACTGAACCGTAACGAGTTGTTGTGTTCAAACTTTTTATGTAAGTATATGGATCTCGATCATATGAAAGTGTGGACTCAAATAACTCGCAAATTGAAGTTGTGACGAAGCTATTACAAGCATTTTAGTGAAAAATATATTTGCGTAAACGTCCGTAAATAGTGTTAACCACCTTGACTTATGCCAAAATGACAATGATTCAATGAATATGACAAATTTTTTGACACCGCATATTACTATGCAAGGGTAATAACAAATTTACCATTTTTCATTTTCGATTTTTCAAATCGCATGAAATCTCTATATGCTTACTAGTGTGGTATAACTTATTTGTTGGTTATATATAAAAGTATACCTTTGAAAGCCATCTAGGTGGTGGAAAAATAATTTGGTTAATCCAACCGTTGAACGTGATCTTTGTGGGGCAAAATGCTCATGCTAAAAAAATTAGCCTCTTTCACCGTCGTTTCGAGCTTGATTCATGTGGTAAACTACAATAACTTAAATACCTCTCACACTAAAATGTACATAACCACTCCGTCACAACTCTTGTTGGCAAGGCATTTGCGCCCACACTCTCATGTGGTCGAGCTATGTCTATGTAAAAATAAATTCGACGGTTTGGGGTTTAGGGCTTAGAAATTTGGGGTTTAGGGGTTTGGAGTTTGGATTTGGGGTTTGGTGTTTAGGGTTTAGGGTTTGGGGTTTAGGGTTTAGGGATTTGAGGTTTTGGATAAAAGAAATTATTTATTTTAAAGTTATTAATTGTTTAACCATAGTTTGGGATTTCAGGACACATGGCAGTAAAGTAGAGGTGCAAATTTATTCCCACTACTATTTTCCAAATTATAATAAGTTTGGGCTCGTGGGGTTTAGTTTTACCAACTGGATTTGAAAATTGAAATATAACCCACCAGACCAACGACACATGGCAGTCTACAATTCATGGGTATGTTAATGTTTTTTGTTTTCTTTCTCCCGCTTGCACGTCTCATCTCTCTCCTCTGAGTCCTCTCCAAGCTTCTCTCTCTCTCTCTCTCTCTCATACCAACAGAACCCGGAGATAGAACAGACACAGTAGGAAAAATAAGAGGCTTTCTAATTCACAAAGCCAAATAGAAAACATAAGGCAAGAGTGCAAGACTAGTAGAGCACAGGGAAAACAGGAGACAAAAAGAAAAATGCAGAGACAAAACAACAGACGCAGAACAAAAAAACTGGAAAACGAGGTAGCTAGCTCTACGGGTTCGGATCAGCAGGGTAAAGCGGTGGAGGGCACGACAAACCGTCGCGTGACAAAAATTGTTGATCGAAGATTCATGAGTCGGTCCTCGATGGTGGCGTCAGATCGTGGTCCGAGACTGATGAACAAGTCCGGCAGTGTTGCCGCGTCTGTTCGCTACCGCGTGAGGTGGCTGGGGGAGTTTCATGGCAAAGGGTGTGGGCGGTGTGCCGGTGTCGAAAACCGGCGTCGAAGTTCACAGATGTGTAGAGGAGAGAGAGAGAGAGATGGAGGAGCAAAAGCAGAAACCGGGAACGGGCTAAACCCTTCCCATGACTCACGTTGACCGTTAACTATGACTAACGACATAATGGAGGGTTGGATCATAAGTACGGCTGAGATTGAAAATTGACTATTAAAATATTCAAAAGGGGGTCCAGTGCATATATACTTTGGTGTATGCCAGAATTTTCGCTAATACTTGGAAGAACTTCTCATGATTAACTAGTCGATCTAAGAAACAATATTCGATTTGATGATTAAGATTCATAATCCCAATACAATTAGCAACAATTACTGTCCCTATAATTGGGAGTCATCACTGTGGGGAGATGAGTGCTTAGCGGATTTGGATCATCTCCTAAGCTAATTTCTCACCTAACCTACTTAAGCTTTTAATTTCAGTCATCCATTCAAAATCTTAAGGTCAACATTAATCCACCTCGCACATGGTTATTAAATACTCAAAATTGCATTTTTCAGCACATAGTTATTAAATACTCAGCTCATGCCATTATATATTAAATATTCATTGTACTGAGGTGGATTAATGCTGACCTTAAGAGTTTGAATCAATGACTGAAATAAAAAACTTAAGTAAGTTAGGAGAGAATCCGGATCCCTGACAATGTGGTTAATTTGAATATGTCAGAATGAAATTTGGTTTGGTAGTATGGTTGGATGTGGGGGTGTACAGAGAAGAACATATGGCAAAATAGGAAAATTTAGGATATAAATTTTTTCAGGGGCGTTGCGAGCATTGAATAAATTGCTGGTTCCTAGTTATAAGGAAACCATTAATTCAATCAGAAAGTGATACGAATCATACCCAGCTATTCCATTCCATGATCAATTTCTGAAAACATATGAATCACTTAGGAACATGAAGTGACGTTTCAACACTAGGTAGGTTTAGAGTACTCTAGAAGAACGTACTGTCTATTATGATTTATGAATTTAAGGTTATGTAACGAAAAGGCATTCATGACATACCTGCATGCATGCATTATTCCAGTGTTCTGAAAATTTCTGCCTAGGTCTGCCTAGGTCTGCTAAGCACTTGGCGGAGGCCGGCCGTTTCAATTAATTGCAACTCCTCTTAGGCGGGTTTTAAAAAATTGAAATTTTTTTCCCTATGCTTTCGAACAATTATTATACTTTTATATCTTTCTATTTTGCATGTTTATGTTTCTTAATACAAGTATATTTTTGCTTTAACTTTTAAATAAGCACTTATTTAATTATTTATATATTGTATAATAAAATTAAAAATAAAATTAAAAACTGCTTAGGTGTCCCCTAATCTCCGCCAGGGTGCTAAACCCCTCCTTGCCTGCCTCTAGCTATTTTTAGCAACATTGCATTATTCATTTGCTCCTTTGGAAATGGACATGCAATTAGATTACTATAATCTCTTGTACGTATTTGCAATATACACATAGAATATATAGAAGAAATTAGGAAAACCTCCCTGTGATATTTAATTTTTTGACTAAAATACAAGCTTTTTAATTTTAGAAGATTTAATCCTTTGACTACAATTTTTTCCTTTTTGAGAATGATTAGTTAGCCTTATCAATTTTTCTATGCTTAGAATAACCTTTAACCTAACACCATATAAATTTATTTTAACTTTTTTTTTCTAAATTTTTGCTCTTAATTACTGTACTAATAACTAATTTCGAGCAGTTTTTAACAATTTAATGATCAGTTTCAAATTTACTATAACATGCAATTCAACTATTCTATTTTAAAACTTTTATTTTGAATCTAATTCCATAATCTCTTCTTAATTTTTAGACTGTTTCTACCATTACTATTGATTGTCGTGTAATACACAATCAAAGATGATTTTTTTTTCTTTATTCTTTGGATAATCAAAGCTAGAATATAATATTCAATTTACCTACATTATTTAGGTACATTAAATAATCTAATAAACAGATCTTTTAAGGTTAGTGCAATTTATCAATCGTTGTTTTTCATAATTTTAAGAGTGTATGTAATTCCATACAATCCAATTGAGAACTTAGTATTCAATTTACCTACCTTATTTATGTAGGTAAATAACAATGTAGGTAAACTAGCTAATAAACTATTGAACTATCTATATTAACATATAATGTAGGTAAATTGAGATTGAAAGAGACAACCAATGAAACTAATGTACGTAAATAAAAATATAGGTAAATTAGCTAATAAACTAATGAACTAGTGTACCTACATTAGTATATAATATAGGTAATCGAGAAAATGCTCTACTTCCACATTGTTATTTTGTATACCAAAAATTACATACCTTGAATTTGTAAATTAAGAAAAAGATGTAGGATATTGGCAAACCTAGTAGTTTAGCTTATGATTCGTCAACCAAGAATGCTTGTTTTTGGAATGATGGAATTTAGTGTACCTCGTTTTCTAAGCAATGGATGACCAAGCTAGGAAGTTTCTACATATTCAACTTGATTTGTATAATGAGAACAATATAAGAATCAGATTTAATAATTAGGTGGATTGTAATTATTATGCCGATTAGAATGGGGGAGTAAATTTAGGCATTTAAATTATAATAGGTCACACATTCAAATTTGTTTGTAATGGTAGATTTTGTAAATATTTTGCATAATATGGCAGAATGTTATCTTATGTGGCATATGTAATTAAAATATGGATTAAATCTAATAATTTATAGTCAACTAGACTATGTCTTACAAATTATAAATGACAGAGACTTTTATCTAAATATCTCTAAAAATTAGTTGTGGCTCAGAAAAAAAGAAAAAATTAGTCCCGGCCACCTCTGCATACAGACAAATTAGGGAAGGAACATCATTTCTTGGATCATGGAAACAAACCGCACAATTTGGAAGAAGGGGATCAATCATTAGATTACCCAAGTCAAATAAGAGAGAAAGTAACATGCTCTAGAAGGTAGAAACAATCTTTGTGTAGTTTTAGTTAATTATGACTTATGAGGCATGAAAGTTACTCTTAATCAACTGTCTTAATTATGCTATATATTAAGAGAATTTATTTTGTCAATCATAGTGCGTGTGAAGAAATTATGACCTTTAGACCATATATTAATTTTAAATTATATTTAATATATGAGAGATATTATAATAAATAATATAAAAAATTAGCCATAAGGCCACCCAAGGTGGCCTTATGATTCAAAAAGCCACCAAACATTTTTTACTGAAATAAGGCCACTAATATTTACAAAAATGCCACCGCAATATTTACAAAAATGCCACCGCATTTTTTTTTGCTATTATTTACAAAAATGTCACTGGATACGAAAAAACCAATAAAGCTACTGTCAAAGGCCAATAAAGCTATTGTCGAAGACCACTAAAGCTACTGTCAAAACACAATAAAGCTACTGTAACATCACAATAAAGCAAAGAACACTAAAGCTACTGTTAAAGAACACTAAAGCTACTGTCCAAGAACAATAAAGCTACTGTCCACGAACAATAAAGCTACTGTCCAATACTGGATACGAAAAAACCAATAAAGCTACTGTCAAAGACCAATAAAGCTACTGTCCAAGAACAATAAAGCTACTGTCCAAGAACAATAAAGCTACTGTCCACGAACAATAAAGCTACTGTCCACGAACAATAAAGCTACTGTTCAAGCACAATAAAGTTACTGTCCAAGAACACTGTTGCTACCATATCCCAGCTGTGGTCTATGCCATGGTCAAGCTAGAGGAAGACAAGGAATGATAGGCAAATGTAAGGTGAGGGAGTCCCACATCTATAAGGGAGCTCCCCACCATAGAATATCCTAAGGGACCTTGCATCCCACATTGAAGGAATGTAAGAGGAGAGGAGGTCCCTTACTTATAAAAGGGACTCCTCCCTCACTTAGAGGGGAGGGCTGACTTCAGCCCCTATACTGGGACCCATGCTCCCTGGTACCTCGAGACCATCTCGGTACCAAGTCCCTCTCGGGACTAAGTATCTTACCGGTACCTCGAGACCCTCTCGGTACCAAGTACCCTCTCGGTACCAAGTACCCTCTCGGTACCAAGTACCCTCTCGGTACCAAGTACCCTCTCGGTACCAAGTACCCTCTCGGTACCTCGAGACCCTCTCGGTACCAAGTACCCTCTCGGTACCAAGTACCCTCTCGGTACCAAGTACCTTACCGGTACTAGACAACTCAGTACCTGCTAAACACTTGTAATCATTATTCACTATAGTGGAACCCCCTCAAAGTGGATGTAGCCTAGGACTCGCATTGAGCCAGGTGAACCACTATAAATCTTGTCTCTATGTCTCTGTGTGTGATTGTGGCTACCGAAGGTCTCTAGCCCGTTCCTCCCGACCCGTCGGAAAACGGCAGAAACAGTTGGCGCCGTCTGTGGGAACCCGAACAAAAATTCTTGTCGGTTCCTTTCTATTTCGATCAATTCATCCGGAGCCCATCACCACAAACGTAGCAAACCAACTCTTCCTCCCAATCCTCTCACCCACCGAAGCAAATCAATCATTCAAACTTCAAGGTTCACGAGATTCGACTGGAAAAGAGAAAACCAACCGGGAGCGTCGTCTCTCCTGAGAACGCAGCACAGCCACGACTCCTTACCAACACAGGCAAAAAGCCTCATGGCGGTACCCTCGGTACCCATGAGCCTCATGAAGGTACCTACCGGTACCCATGAGCAGAAAGCCTCATGGCGGTACCCTCGGTACCCATGAGCCTCATGAAGGTACCTGCCGGTACCCATGAGAAAAAGCCTCATGGCGGTACCCTCGGTACCCATGAGCCTCATGAAGGTACCTGCCGGTACCCATGAGCAGAAAGCCTCATGGCGGTACCCTCGGTACCCATGAGCCTCATGAAGGTACCTGCCGGTACCCATGAGAAAAAGCCTCATGGCGGTACCCTCGGTACCCATGAGCCTCATGAAGGTACCTGCCGATACCCATGAGAAAAAGCCTCATGGCGGTACCCTCGGTACCCATGAGCCTCATGAAGGTACCTGCCGGTACCCATGAGAAAAAGCCTCATGGCGGTACCCTCGGTACCCATGAGCCTCATGAAGGTACCTGCCGGTACCCATGAGCAGAAAGCCTCATGGCGGTACCCTCGGTACCCATGAGCCTCATGAAGGTACCTGCCGGTACCCATGAGAAAAAGCCTCATGGCGGTACCCTCGGTACCCATGAGCCTCATGGAGGTACCTGCCGGTACCCATGAGAAAAAGCCTCATGGCGGTACCCTCGGTACCCATGAGCCTCATGAAGGTACCTGCCGGTACCCATGAGCAGAAAGCCTCATGGCGGTACCCTCGGTACCCATGAGCCTCATGAAGGTACCTGCCGGTACCCATGAGAAAAAGCCTCATGGCGGTACCCTCGGTACCCATGAGCCTCATGAAGGTACCTGCCGGTACCCATGAGAAAAAGCCTCATGGCGGTAGCCTCGGTACCCATGAGCCTCATGAAGGTACCTGCCGGTACCCATGAGCAGAAAGCCTCATGGCGGTACCCTCGGTACCCATGAGCCTCAAGCCTGATGGCGGTACCCTCGGTACCCATGAGCCTCATGAAGGTACCTGCCGGTACCCATGAGAAAAAGCCTCATGGCGGTATCCTCGGTACCCATGAGCCTCATGAAGGTACCTGCCGGTACCCATGAGCAGAAAGCCTCATGGCGGTACCCTCGGTACCCATGAGCCTCATGAAGGTACCTGCCGGTACCCATGAGAAAAAGCCTCATGGCGGTACCCTCGGTACCCATGAGCCTCATGGAGGTACCTGCCGGTACCCATGAGAAAAAGCCTCATGGCGGTACCCTCGGTACCCATGAGCCTCATGAAGGTACCTGCCGGTACCCATGAGAAAAAGCCTCATGGCGGTACCCTCGGTACCCATGAGCCTCATGAAGGTACCTGCCGGTACCCATGAGAAAAAGCCTCATGGCGGTACCCTCCGTACCCATGAGCCTCATGAAGGTACCTGCCGGTACCCATGAGCAGAAAGCCTCATGGCGGTACCCTCGGTACCCATGAGCCTCAAGCCTGATGGCGGTACCCTCGGTACCCATGAACCTCATGAAGGTACCTGCCGGTACCCATGAGAAAAAGCCTCATGGCGGTATCCTCGGTACCCATGAGCCTCATGAAGGTACCTGCCGGTACCCATGAGCAGAAAGCCTCATGGCGGTACCCTCGGTACCCATGAGCCTCATGAAGGTACCTGCCGGTACCCATGAGAAAAAGCCTCATGGCGGTACCCTCGGTACCCATGAGCCTCATGAAGGTACCTGCCGGTACCCATGAGAAAAAGCCTCATGGCGGTACCCTCGGTACCCATGAGCCTCATGAAGGTACCTGCCGGTACCCATGAGAAAAAGCCTCATGGCGGTACCCTCGGTACCCATGAGCCTCATGAAGGTACCTGCCGGTACCCATGAGAAAAAGCCTCATGGCGGTACCCTCGGTACCCATGAGCCTCATGAAGGTACCTGCCGGTACCCATGAGCAGAAAGCCTCATGGCGGTACCCTCGGTACCCATGAGCCTCATGAAGGTACCTGCCGGTACCCATGAGCAGAAAGCCTCATGGCGGTACCCTCGGTACCCATGAGCCTCAAGCCTGATGGCGGTACCCTCGGTACCCATGAACCTCATGAAGGTACCTGCCGGTACCCATGAGAAAAAGCCTCATGGCGGTATCCTCGGTACCCATGAGCCTCATGAAGGTACCTGCCGGTACCCATGAGCAGAAAGCCTCATGGCGGTACCCTCGGTACCCATGAGCCTCATGAAGGTACCTGCCGGTACCCATGAGAAAAAGCCTCATGGCGGTACCCTCGGTACCCATGAGCCTCATGAAGGTACCTGCCGGTACCCATGAGAAAAAGCCTCATGGCGGTACCCTCGGTACCCATGAGCCTCATGGAGGTACCTGCCGGTACCCATGAGAAAAAGCCTCATGGCGGTACCCTCGGTACCCATGAGCCTCATGAAGGTACCTGCCGGTACCCATGAGAAAAAGCCTCATGGCGGTACCCTCGGTACCCATGAGCCTCATGAAGGTACCTGCCGGTACCCATGAGAAAAAGCCTCATGGCGGTACCCTCGGTACCCATGAGCCTCATGAAGGTACCTGCCGGTACCCATGAGCAGAAAGCCTCATGGCGGTACCCTCGGTACCCATGAGCCTCATGAAGGTACCCTCGGTACCCATGAGCCTCATGAAGGTACCTACCGGTACCCATGAGCAAAAAGCCTCATGGCGGTACCCTCGGTACCCATGAGCCTCATGAAGGTACCTGCCGGTACCCATGAGCAGAAAGTCATGTGGCTGGTACCAGCGACCCCCATGCATAAGTTTCTGCTCCTAAATCTGCTCCTATTAACATGAGGCCGGTACCAGCTACCCCCATGTGAAACTCTTATAAGTCATGTGGCCGGTACCAGCGACCCCCATGCATAAGTTTCTGCTCCTAAATCTGCTCCTATTAACATGAGGCCGGTACCAGCTACCCCCATGTGAAACTCTTATAAGTCATGTGGCCGGTACCAGCGACCCCCATGCATAAGTTTCTGCTCCTAAGTCTGCTCCTATATTAACATGAGGCCGGTACTAGCTACCCCCATGTGAAACTCTTATAAGTCATGTGGCCGGTACCAGCGACCCCCATGCATAAGTTTCTGCTCCTAAATCTGCTCCTATTAACATGAGGCCGGTACCAGCTACCCCCATGTGAAACTCTTATAAGTCATGTGGCCGGTACCAGCGACCCCCATGCATAAGTTTCTGCTCCTAAGTCTGCTCCTATATTAACATGAGGCCGGTACCAGCTACCCCCATGTGAAACTCTTCTAAGTCATGTGGCCAGTACCAGCGACCCCCATGCATAAGTTTCTTTCATATTTTGACATGCAGCGTGATCCTAGCGACACCCATGTGCAAATTTTCATAACATATGGCCGGTACCAGCTACCTCCATGCCTCATGCGGTACTCACGGTACCCATGAGTAAGAAAATCATGCGGACGATACCAGCTACCTCCATGCCTCATGAAGGTGCCTACCGGTACCCATGAGAGATGAAGACTCATGACGGTACCCCCGGTACCCATGAGAGAAAAGCCTCATGGCGGTACCCTCGGTACCCATGAGCCTCATGAAGGTACCTACCGGTACCCATGAGCTAAAAAGCCTCATGGCGGTACCCTCGGTACCCATGAGCCTCATGAAGGCATCCTCGTGCCCATGAGTACAGAGCCTCATGGCGGTACCCTCGGTACCCATGAGCCTCATGGCGGTACCCTCGTGCCCACGAGTAACACCAACATGGTAGCAATGAATGCCATGGTGTCATGGTACTACCGAGAACACTTCTCTTGGCCAATGTTCTTACAAGTCCCCAGTCAACAAAGTTCTTTCTTAACTGAAGACTTGGGGGACTAGGGGATAATGGGCATCCAAGCGCTTCTCGGTATCAGAACAGTTGCTCGCATATGTGCCTCTTGCTTCTTACCAGTCAAAACTGATGAGACTTACCAACAAGCTCATGTGCACTCAACGCACCAACCAAGAAGCTGATCATTCAAACTTTGATCTTCAGAGAACAACTGCACGACACCCAGAGCCCATGCTCGGTACTGACTAAAGCTTCTCCCGGTTGCCTCACCCTCTACTGGGAATGGAGGTCTTACCATGACTGCCATCACAATTCATTGCCGGTACCTCCCAGCACATTGCCGGTACCTCCCAGCACCTTGCCGGTACCTCCCAGCACCTTGCCGGTACCTCCCAGCACTTTGCCGGTACCTCCCAGCACCTTGCCGGTACCTCTCAGCACCTTGCCGGTACCTCCCAGCACCTTGCCGGTACCTTCATATGCCTGGCATCCAGCTTGACCATTACTTGGGACAAGTCCTCAGTCAGGAACCCTCCTTGAAGAAGAAGACTCCTTAACTAAGGACTTGGGGGACTTCTGTTGCTACCATATCCCAGCTGTGGTCTATGCCATGGTCAAGCTAGAGGAAGACAAGGAATGATAGGCAAATGTAAGGTGAGGGAGTCCCACATCTATAAGGGAGCTCCCCACCATAGAATATCCTAAGGGACCTTGCATCCCACATTGAAGGAATGTAAGAGGAGAGGAGGTCCCTTACTTATAAAAGGGACTCCTCCCTCACTTAGAGGGGAGGGCTGACTTCAGCCCCTATACTGGGACCCATGCTCCCTGGTACCTCGAGACCATCTCGGTACCAAGTCCCTCTCGGGACTAAGTATCTTACCGGTACCTCGAGACCCTCTCGGTACCAAGTACCCTCTCGGTACCAAGTACCCTCTCGGTACCAAGTACCCTCTCGGTACCAAGTACCCTCTCGGTACCTCGAGACCCTCTCGATACCAAGTACCCTCTCGGTACCAAGTACCCTCTCGGTACCAAGTACCTTACCGGTACTAGACAACTCAGTACCTGCTAAACACTTGTAATCATTATTCACTATAGTGGAACCCCCTCAAAGTGGATGTAGCCTAGGACTCGCATTGAGCCAGGTGAACCACTATAAATCTTGTCTCTATGTCTCTGTGTGTGATTGTGGCTACCGAAGGTCTCTAGCCCGTTCCTCCCGACCCGTCGGAAAACGGCAGAAACAAACACTAAAGCTACTGTGGCCTTATTTCAGTAAAAAATATTAGGTGGCCTTTTGAAAAATAAGGCCACCCAAAATGACCTTATGTCTAATTGGCCCTAAATAATATCTATACTATTATTAAGACAACACATATGGTCAATCATAACTGATTTTTTTTACTTTTAGACATTTTAAAGATTAAATAATCATATATATCATTTAATTGTTAGGGATAAAAGAGTCAAAACATAAATAAATAATTAATAAAAATAAAATAAAAAATTAAACTTCCTCTAACTTCTCACTCCCACGACCAGCAACTACTCACTTCCACATCCGTAGAATGTGGACATTTTATAGTTTTAATAAAAAAATCAAATTTAGAAAAGAAAAAAAAATCTGCAGAGAGATAACTTACCCACATGTATGAGAAAATAACTACCCACATCTCTCTCCAGATAATTTTTCACATTTTTTTCTCATATAATTTTTTTTTTATCAAGAAAATAACTACCATACACATGCTAGCTCTAGTTTACTTTATTTCATATTAGCCTCGTACTCATGCGATGCACGTGTTATTAGTGATCGAAGAGAGGAAGAACGTGAAAGTTTCCTTATTACCCATCTTTTCAAGTATTTTTATTTTATATTATGAAATGTATTATGAACGCTTCATAATTTGGTGAAGCCTTTGACACCAAACTCTACGACTCTACGTTTTCATTTATAGTAGTAGAGATATAAACCAATCTGAACAATACAATTAATTTGGTGGTTGTTCTCCAGTGGTCTTCCGGCCGAGTCGCGTTCATGGTTAGATGGGCTCGTGTCCAGCTTCTGTTCCAAATTTGGTAGATAGAAGAATATTAATTTGCATGCATGAGCTAGGGCAAGACTTATATTTATAGCTGGAAAAACTTGAAGCGCTAGGGCAAATTCAAATCAACGGTTCATGACGATTTGGGTGAGGCTCCCACTTAGTTAATTTGACTTTTATTTTTCACCTATCCCACCCTCCATTATTTTAGATCCTGAAAATGAAGGGCCTCGTCATAATCATGCATGTACTAGCTTCTTAATTTCGTGGCCAAATAGGAAAGCATGCATGAATTAAATGAAGTTGGAATTAATTCACGTGTTAAAAGCTGGAAGTGCATGCCATTGAAACAGAAGTGCTGGTAATTGATGCTGTTCAGTTGGCTTGGGACCGTAATTGGCACTCTCTGTGGCTTGAAACTGATCGAGTCCAAAACAACACCAGGAGCGAGCTTTACTTCCTTGGCGCTTTGTTCATGCATGATTCAGCAAATGCGCGCATGCAATTTAATTGTTCTCATGTTTTTCAGGGGAGAGAAACAAAGTAACCGATGGTTTGGTCAATTTTGGGGCTACTACTGGAGATTATTTGCTTTTAATCTTTTATTGGTGGAGACAAATGCCTGACAACTACGTGCTATAGGAATGCTTAACTAATTGTATTGCAGCTATTGCTAGTATGGTTGGTAGTCATTAGCTTGATTTAAGAAAACGTGCTCTTCGATGGCGTGACCAAATAGGAAATCATGAATTTGAATGTACTAGCTTCTTAATTTCGTGGCCAAATAGGAAATCATCATAATCAGAGAGAGTCATGAATTTGAATCATATTGTGACCAGTTCATTTCAATAGCTGATAGTAAGGAACCCAACAGTACCCATTTTGTCTTTGTATCCCAAGAACATATGCATCAATGGACCAATCTACATATTGACAAAGGAAATAAATTGATCCAATAGCATATTAAAATTCCTTTCTAACTTTCTACTGTAAACTCTTCGGTATATTTATGTTGGTCAAGTTCCTCTCAACGCGCTTATTAACTCTCGAGTTAATACGGCTTCCTAGCTACTCGAAAAGAGGTCCTTAACACACAATCACTTTTTTTAAATGTCGCTTTCAAATAAATTAAATCTTCGGTATATTTTTGTTGGTGAAGTTCCTCTCAACGTGCTCGTTAACTCTTGAGTTTTAATACGGCTTCCTACTCGAAAAAGAGTGAGTAGCAAACGACAATTTTTTTTAATGGAAAATTCTACAATATGTTAACATATGACATACGTACAATTATCACTTTTAAGACTTAATTACTTATACGAGAAATTATTTATTCTAATGAGGACCTTATTTACCTTAACGATAATTTTTTTGTAGTTATCACATGAGTTGTCGAAGTTGTAACATGCATCGTCAAGTAGTAAAATATTACAATTACTCATTTTAGAACTTAATTTAACAGAATTAATAAAGACTTTATTTACTTTAACAAAGACTTTCTTTTTGTATTAGAAATGTTAGCATACCATAGGTCCATATCTTATCTCAGTAAGCCATTAAGCCCTAACTCACCTTAACAAATAAAATCTGAAGAAGCAAATTCCCCTAAAAAACAAAAATAAAAAATCTGAAGAAGCAAATTAGCAGAGCTATGGGAACAGTAACAGCACCACCACCATGGAAGCAGCTCCTTCTCAGCGCCTTGGAATCCAATGCCCACCTCAGGCACTCTTCCTACTTTCAGCTCGTACGCCTCTCTCTCTCTCTCTCAATCAATCAATTTGTTGTTGAAGGTTGAAACTTTGATTGTTAATTGGGATGTTTTGATGATGGGGTTTCAGGCAACGATTGGTTCTAATGGGAGACCTTCAAATCGGACTGTGGTTTTCAGGTAATTAGTCTCTCTTTCTCTCTGTTTGAAAGTTAAAGGTGGTGACTTGATTGGGAAAATTTTCAGGGGATTTCAAGAGGACAATGATAAGATTCAAATAAACACGGATTGCAGAACTCGTAAGGTTATTCTTGTTCAATGCATTGTGGGCTTTTATTTAATTCACATTTCTCCTTGGATGTTCTGTTAATATGATATATGAGTGTGTTGGTGGAGTTGACCTTTTGCTTAAATGGTGCAGATTGAGGAGCTTAAGCATTGTCCTTTTGCTGAGGTAATTGATCTTTGAGGTATAATCCAGGCATTGTTTCCATTTGCACTAGAAGTAAAGCTTCTTTTAGAGTCTGATTATGACATTATGTTAATCTTATTATCCTTCTTGTGCTTAGAATTAATTTTCTATGTTCTAGATATGTTGGTACTTCACCGACTCTTGGGAGCAATTTCGGATCAATGGAACAGTTGATATTATTGATGGATCAAATCCTGATCCTACTAAACTTCAGGTGAGATAACATCATATGAATTAATATTTTAGATATTAATTAAGTCCTAGTTTCCATTAGTAGATGGTATGTTTGAGATGAGTTGCCTGATGATATGTTAATGATGACCATAATGTAGTGTAAGGAATCAAACACCATAACTAAACCAGGTTTGAGAGACATGGATCCTTCTTGAAAATTAGGTTTGATTAGAGAACTGGGCTCAGTAGAAATTTTTACCCAATGGATAGTATCAGCAGTAGATTTTACTATTTTAGCAGTTCCAAATTGACATTTGTATAGATTCAGTGTTAAGCATAAATTTACTAGACTAAGTTGTTTCAACATGAGATTATGGTTGAGTTCTCCTGAATCCAGTTTGAAACACAAGGCATCAACAACTGAGAGAAAATTCTCTCTCCCAACGGTGGAGGCCTACCTCACTAAAATTCACTGTGTTCTCTTATTAGATGTCCACTGAATTCTGCAACATGATTTATCATGTAACTTCTAGAGAGGGGACATGCTCTAGGCCCGAGACAAAATTTGGCTAGGTTGGAAGGTTTACAGAAACTGGGTGCTGCAGGGAAATGATTTTTTTTTCTTGTGCTGTTTAAGTGAAATGATATTGACATGCTGTGACTTTGTTCATTTCCTTAGGAGCAACTCGGAACATTGTTTGTCAAAATGAAATGTCAGTTCACAATTGAGCATATGTAGATTTTGCTGTACAGTGTAGATTCTGGTATTATTCAAGCTTTAACTTACCTTCACACACGTAATGTATTCCTCTCAAATTGCCTGCTGCAGCAAAGAGAGAAATCTTGGTTTTCCGGTTCTTTGAGATCAAGACTGCAGTATTTGGGACCGAATCCAGGTCTTCCTAGTCTAAGTGAACAACCATCCAAGGAAGTCTCTATAGATCCTTCTACTGGTCCGGTTGAGGCATTTTGTTTGCTTGTTCTAGATCCACATCAGGTTTTTCTATAGCCTCTCTAGTCTTGCATTGTTTGAGAATGTGTTTAGTATCCCTGCTTAATTTCTCTGGGTTTTATCATATTCACAGGTTGATTACTTGAATCTGAAGAGTAACCAGAGACTAACATTTACGTCCACTCCAAGTCTCAATGGAGAAAAGAGCTGGACTTCTGAAAGGGTTAATCCTTAAGATCCTAATGAGCCAGTTACTGATAATATTGAGAGTTGCTTGTGACTGCTTATGTAGCATATATTTTCTCCTAATGAGTTGTGGAAATGTTTGTTCTTTGAAGTGTAGAATATAAAAGGAAGATCTGTTTGTATGTCTATGATGTTATAAAGAGAATCTTCAATCATTACATGTAGATCAGTTCTACTAGAGAGATGATTGTGATTTGCTCATAAAGCATGTTTGTTTTACTCATTACTTGCATTATTATGATTACAATATCTTTCTCTGTATCTATCTCCATTGTTTAAGGAGGAGAGAAGGAAAACCCCAAGAAAATGAATGAAAATAAAAATTGCCTTATAATATTCATCCAAGAATGTTACTTGTTTACACCCACAATTTCAAGTTTCAAAGAAATGGACTATTAGATGCATGCTCCAAAGAATACTTGACTTTTGACCAAAAAAACAAAAAGAATACTTGACTGGAAAGTAAAGGTTACAACAATCCTTGTGTGTCAGCTTTTGAAATCCAAAGGCACTAACAGACCAAAATCATAGGCACTCTAGCACTGAGGCAGGTCTGCAGGAGGGTGAGGAAGTGTCTCAAGTTCTCCTTTTCCATTCTTTACGACAAGTACTGTTCCTAATCCCCATGATTGGTGTATGTCAAGGTGGCAATGCATAAACCAAACCCCTGCAGTTTAATCACTAAATTTCATTAACAACGCAAATTTAAACTATAAACCTCATTTATTTCTAACAAGTAATAACGACGCATTAAGCAAACATAAACCTTACCAGGATTATCAGCAACGAAACGAACAGCAGCCCATCCACCAACAGGGACTCCAATTGTGTTCATAAATGGTGGATCCACCAAGTTGAAGTTTGCATTTTGGGGATCATAGTTCCCAGTACCATAGGCAACAACGTAGAAGCTATAGCCATGAAGATGAATTGGGTGGTTCTCAGTAGTGACAGTCCCAGTGTCCTGCAAAATGAGTTGCACTCTAGTACCATATTCAAGGACCAAGGTCCTAGTCCCATTCAATATTGCCTCTGTATTATTAGGAATACTATTAGGTGCTCCATTAACAAAGTCATAAAACTTCAGGGGTGCCCCAGGGAAGTCCTCAGTGAAGTACCCATTAATCCTCTTATAATAAGCTTCCAAGACTGAAACTTTAGGCTTCACAAAACTTATGTTGTTCATTGATGCTGCCATAACCCCATTGTTAAGGCCTTGGCAATTTTTCTTGGGTGTCTTGGAGTGACACTTTTGAACATTTAATCCAATGGTGACAAAAAGCTCACGGTCAATCTTTCTGGGAACATTAACCGGACTACTTAGGCTCCTCAATCCATCCATTACCGTCTTAACTGCGAGATTATCATTAAAGCTGGGTAGTTTAGCAGGTAAAGAGAAGCTATTAGGAACAGCCCCCAAGTATTGAAAGTAAGCAATGGATGAAATGATTTGGAACTTGACACCCTTTGCTGACATGTAAGGTCCCATGGCCATGGAGTATTTTCCTAGGGGCTGATCGGCGGTGACCAGGACTATCATAGTCTGGCCTGGTCCGAGCATCACACGGTCTGTGGTGAATGGCTTTGTGTACTCTGCATCAGCTTCCACAATGGTCAGTTTGTGATTAGCAATGGCAAAGAAACTCTCTACGTTTAAGCCTGCATGTATTAGCCTTAGCATATATGTCTTCCCAGATACCACATCAATTTGATATACATCTGAAACAATCACAACAACACAAGAAAATAAATATTAGTTGACTTAAAACTAGCTATGTGTACGTATCACACATCTATATATTAGATTACATTTCCTACATTACCAGTGTTAGAGCAGTTGTAATTGGGGCCTGGGTGGCCATTGATTGTAAAGGCATTTGCAGGTGTAGGAGGTCCTCCACTTGCTGCAGTGGCATGCTCAAGTTGTACAACATCTTGAAGCCAATACTCCCCTAAAAAAATTTCAAAGTCGTCAAAATCAATCAAAACTTCAAAAATATTAAGCATCAGTCGAATTCCAATAAGTTTAAAAAGATTTTACTTTCCTGGATAGAAATTAATCAAATTATACAGCCACTCCTATACATATAGGTCAAATTTTCTCTTGTTCTATTGTCAATCAGGACTATAATCACGTAAATTCTAACTTGAATCTTTATAGTTCCGATTGATAGTCTAATAACATAACATTTCAAATGTCCGACAAAAAAACATTTATATATTTCTTACCTAGTATCAAGATGTGCTCTTCATAAGGTACTTTGAATGGGTAAGGAACCCCGGTTTTGGGATACACTACGAGGGCACCATAGACGGTTGCCCTTAGCCATGAAACATGAGCATGCCAGAAAAAGGTGCCTTTCTGCTTCACCATTCTAAACTCATATGTAAAACTCTGGCCAGCTTGGATGGGACACTGTGTAATGTATGATGGTCCATCAAACCAGCATGACAGCTTTTGCCTCACACCATGCCTTCATTAGAAAAATACAAAGAAACAATTAAAAGAGAGAAGAAGAGGGATACAATTACATAAGGTTAATTAGTTTACCAGTGAATAGTGGTGTTGTAAGGTGTCTCATTGGTTACTTTGACAGTGATTTTATCATCTTCTTGAGCATAAACAACTGGCCCTGGGAACATTCCATTGATCGTCACCATATCTTTGCTGTTACAAAGTTTAGCAATTCTTGTGGTTTGTACCTAAATGTTGCCACAAAATCAACCTTGACAAATTAATAAAAAAAAAAAGAGGAGAAAAAACAGAAAATGTAAGTTTAGAGAGATTAAAAGAAAAGAGACCTTGAAATCATAGTATCTGGTTGGTCCTCCACTAGGCCATTGTGCCATAACAAGCACATTGTAACCATAGATTAACAATATGCTTAGCCATAGCTTAAACGAAGTGTAAAAGTTCACCATTTTTCACATGCACAGAGATTTGAGCTTGTGGCTAGATTGGGATGGAGGGTTGTGTTTGATAGAGTGAATCCATGAAGCCATTTTTATACTCTTTTTTTTTTTTCTGTCTTCTGCTTTTTTTTTTCTTTTTCTAGTGTAAAGTTTGATTGGAAGAGAAAGAAAAAGCATGGGTTCTTCTTCTACTTCTTCTATCAGTTCTATGAGTATCATGTTTGTCAGCTTTCATGATTCCTCTAACATGGCATTGGTGATAATAAGCTGTTGGGGATGTGATTATTCAATGTGACCCTATGTGGGGATTAATGGTCTTAACCTCTCTAGCTTTCTCTATCCAAAAGAAATTTCTCTTTTCTTTTTTCTGTCAATATCTTTTCTTTGTGAAGTTTAATCATGTCATTTGACTGTGAACATAGACACACCTGATTTAACAGCTACCTCCCCTATTCCCCTTTGTATTGTCTATCATTGTCTACCCATATATGCTTTACTTCACTAGCTAGTTTGATCCAAACCCTTTCTTGGATTGGTCAGAATTCATATACAAACATATAGTCAGTGACCAAATATGATGCTCTATGGTAAAGTAAAACAGTTTATGTCTGAAATCGTTGTATTTGTTATATGTAATTAGAGAGAAAAGTGAAGTAAAGGATGGGATTTTTTGCTGTGCTTTTGTTAGACAGACTCTTCTACTCAAAATCATAAGAACAGTGTTGCACGCCTTCACATCCCAACCCCACCTTCATTAGATTGAAATCTTTCGATACAATCTATTATAACATATGGATCTTCGTTAGAGTAGAAACTAGCCGTTGTGTTTAATGGAACAAGCTAGCACACTTTCAAATGGTTTAATGGCAGTCAAATTAGTATTGCCAAAAACACGTTGTTTCTTCTCTTTCGCCTCTGATTTAATGCCAAGGTGTGAAAAGCATACACTCAGGAATTTTTTTTTAATTGACAACATCTTTCTCATTCTCCCATCTCTTTACCCCAAACTATGATCTCAATCCCTTTTCGTGTAGTTTATTAGTTCCATAAATATTTTCTTGAGGTGCAAGCTTTACGCAATTACGTTTTAGCGATGCTCTCCCAAAAATGCCTCGGGTTACGCCTTTGGTATTTTAAAACATTGCCTATAATCAGAAAACTTCAAAGTAACGCTACAGCATTGCGTGCGCCGGAGAAAGAAGTATCATGTATCATCTACTTGTCAGCTTGATTCAAAATCACTGTAGTTCTCAATATCACTACTACTATCAGAAATTCTGAGTGTGGATGTGAACTTTCGGCGTTCGACGCCCCCTCACATCCCGCATTCCACATCCGAGAAAACCTTATAGCAGCAGCAGAATGAGCGAAAATCGAAGGAGAGAAGAATGCCCGATATCGCTCGCTAACACTAAATCGACCACCAATTGAATGCAACCGAAAGCCATGTAACTGAGCTTAGCCCTTCCCTTATGTACAGAGACTTGTGGGAACCAAAACTCTTTGATACAGTGTCTACACATGCTCAAAATCTCTAAACATGAGTCATTCTTAGGTCATTCTTAAGTCATTACTTGGGTGGGTTCTAAAATAGGTAGTGAGAACGCATTAACTAGCCCAGGTGTTAGCTCAATTGTTTCACGGAAACAACAAAGCACAAACTCCTCCGTAAAAAAGCCATTGAAGTAAAACAGGGTTGAATGTAGAAAATATGGTGTTTGGCTCCTTGCGGAATTCACTAGGAACCCATGCATTTGCTCCAAGTCTTAAATTACAACAAATGCAGCAGTAACTCACTGCACTCAAAGACAAAAACTTGTAACAAACTATTGTAACCTCCTCAACACTATGCACTTCTTAATAAGAGAGAAGAAACCAGTCTTTCTTATCAGTCAGCAACTGATGAGCTCAAAACAGATTCTAAACAAGTCATGCTTTGACTGTTCTTTTAGCTTCTGTGGAGGTGGCAAGAGGGAGAAGAGAGACTCACGGAGATGGCGTGTCTGCCTTTTCCTCCGCGGAGAGGATGCAAGGTTTCAGTTCCAAGAGATCGAATTCTGAAGGGGAAGCGAGCAAAGCTGTACATAATCCAGCGTTGCATTGTGATGCTGATTTTCTGGAGAGACGATGAAGATAAGTGATTTGATTTTGGAATGATTGAATATTGATCAATGTATCTCATTCTATCTGCAAATATGTAGTGGAAAATCTAAGATGCCATGTAATGCAATTGTGAGCTAAATGCAATGATCATGCATTGAAAATTGCCATGATCTGAAAATTCTGCATATTCATCCTGCTTTCATTACTTTCCCCCTGTTCTTAATTCATTAATGTTTGAGATCCTTTCTTGCTAATATGCTGAAACAATCATTCCAAACCTAACATACAAACTTACAGTACAGCATCTCAATTTCGACAACCATAGATCATAGTTCTGAGTGCATCAAGTTGTAGCCTACAACTTGGCACAGTGGACTTCCTTGTATGAATGTTTTGATACTATTCTCTTACTATTTATGTTTTAGAGATGATCCAAGAGGATTTGTTGCTCAATAATATTCAATTTGAGCAGTCGCCGGGACAGAATAAATGCATACCATACATGGTGAAGTTTTCATTTGAAAACCAAGCTGAAACTCCACCACCTAGAAGACTCATACTAGTGTGCAAAACTCAAATCAAATACCAGACTCTATCAAGGGGTTCTGTCACAAAGATGGCAATGTATCTCTTAAGGAAACAATGACAAATCTTTGAAAGTTCCAACAGATTTTGTCGTATATCGCGGCAAATATTTGCATTAACGGAATGGTAGAGACCGTTACTGCAAAATCTTCCATTAATGAAAGCAGGACATTGATCAGAACGCTAATTCTTACAAAAAAATCACTTTTGTCGTATGTTATGTTACGACAGAGATCATCAATCCTGGAAAAAGTTCGAAATTTCAATACAGAAACTGTACCCTCGTTATATGTCATTACTGTGCTGGAGGGAAAAATAAGATAGAAAGAGTTTGAAAAATACTACTCCGACCCTTTTTCTGTAATTCATGTTGCACATTCAGTGTGCCCCTAATTGTTAGCTAGTTACCTAGTCTTCAAAATAAACATAACAATGCATATCAATATAGACTAACCCTTTCATGAATTGAGAACATCATCCAAACATTCACAAAGAATGCAATTACAATGCATATCAACGAAATGTATGGATTGTGATATAAATGCTCGACTTAAATACCAGAACATGAGAATTCAAAGAGAATAATCATCACAATTACACTCTGATAAACTAAAAATCAGCCACAAATTACACAAAGGAATTCTACTAGGAAAACAAGGATCACATCAAGCGCCATCAATATGAGACTTTATCAAAGCTATAGGACTCACCCCCATGCAGGTAAGCTGTAAAGTTCCTTTCTTCCTCATGTCTACAGTTTACCAAGTCACAGAACACCTAGGGAGCAAAACTATTGATGAACACCAAAACCAGTGACTACAAGATGCATCAAACAAGTCAGTACCCTATTGAATAACATCCGCCAACTGCTGTGCTAGTTTGAGGAGATGATCCCATTTTCAAGCAACAAGTGCAAACATAAGCCTATACTGGGACTCGGACAATTGGCATAAATCTCTACACAACTTATATCATAGCAAACATGAGATTGCTAGACATCCAAGACCTCTGCATAAATTCATTGATTTCGATACGTGAAGGTCAAAAACCACAACCAAAACCTCCAAAGCTGCAACATGTATAATATATATGGATTCTCTTGGTGGGTTTCCATTCCCATATAAAAAAGATTGAACCTTGCCAATGAATCCGAATTTGAAACACAAAATTTATCAGATATATAGTTGAAGAATAACAAGAAATTTTATAGAAAGATCACAATCACAACTGTAGACATACAACTCTGATACTATGTCAGTTATAGGATTAAACTAAGGAAAATCCAAATTCATTTTCCAATTGGCAAAGTGCAATTATGAAAGCTCAAATTAGTGTTTCCAAAGTAGTAGTTGCATATGATGGTCGTAAGGATACTAAGACAACAACAATTTACAAAACCCCAATTAATTTGACTAGGAAAAAGTGTTATACAAATCCAAGTACACACACACATACACAGTTACACAGTTACACACCCAGAAAGCAGCAAAAGCAGTGAAATTCTTCCTCTTCCTTAAACACCCAATTTGCCATAGAAGAAAAAACATTGTATAGTCACCGTGATCAAGCCGGAACATCGTGGCCGGTGGTGGGCTGGTTCAGATTGGGCTCGGCGGGCTGCTCGTGGTGGGCTGCGGTGGGCCCGGGGGAGACCAACAGAGAGCCGTTGTCATCGCTGTTGATGTTAATGTCGTCATCAAAGTCAGTGGTGCTCAGATTGATGCAGGAGCACCGCTCCAGGGAGGCGAAGAAGGCCGTGGCCACGTTGGTGCTCACGCACGACAGCACCGCCATGCAGTTGTTGTTCTCCATCGTTGGATCCAGGTCGTACGGACGGTGGCGATTCAGGTTCAAAGACTCAGAGCGACTCTTAATTTTATCAGCCGGAGAAAGGAAAGGGGCTCAATTCATTTGCTGCTTTCTAATTTCACTGCTCTTTGTTTTTTTATTTATTCTTTGGTTGACTTATTTTTTTTCATAATAAATTCAACCTAATTTGACAAAAATAAATAAATAAAGGAGAATGTTGCTGCTTAAATTATTTTAATATTTAACTCGTATATAAAAAAAATATATATGCTGTGAAACATAATAATTCTAGAAATTAGAACATACACAAAAAGAAGAAGAAGAGAGAGTTGAAAGCACGATTCCATGGTGCATAATAATATCTCAGAAAGCATCCACCACTTTCATGATGCAATTGTAGGATTCAAGAAAACCTGAAAAATTCCAAGTTTTCAGTCCCAGCTGAATATTCTCCTACATGCATAAGAAGTAGGTTTAGGCTATTAATTCTAAGACCCTACGCATACAGCAAAATATGTAGTGTAATCAAAAGCTTGAGCTCATATAACACTGAAAAACAAGATGCTGAATATATCTCAGTAACAATGAATCATCAAGGTCCAAATGAATCACAAAACTGTTTCCTAATGAGTAATCAAAATAGTTTCCTCCACAATTCAGGGGAAAAAGGAAAAACAATAGCAACACAGCTTATACTTGAACCTTATAAGCCATGATGATTAGAGCATGCCTCAAGTATATGCCTCTCAATGAAATTACATCTGATCCAAACCCCTCACTGTCATGTGTTATGTAAAGTGTACGTATATACTGCCACTGAGACTTCATTTAGATCGAAGCAGAACGGGTGAGCCTTGGCTTGGCAATCTTCTTGTCCTTCTCAAGAGAGATCAATACAAGATTGGATGGATCCTCTACCATCATCTTAGCAACCAGATAGCCAGAGATGCTCCATGTCTGGTACTTCCTCGCTTGCTTCCCAATGTATCGCCCCGTCTTACCATCATAGTACTCGGGCCACCCATCTTTGGAGAGCCGCTTCTCCGCCAGCTCTATTGCCTTCTTTGCAGTAGCAGGCTTCCCAGTCTTGATGCAAGCCGCAGTAAAGAGCCACAGCAGTGCTACAAGAGGAAAATATGGAAGATTAGCACTTGTCAAGCAAGCTGTAAGTGGATATACATACTAATCTGCAGCAACAAATGGCATGGACTTCAATCTCACACATTGAAACATCCCAAAAACTCAACAAACTGGTAATCGTATGCTAAGTTTAAATAAGTGCAGGAAACCATATAACAAATACCATTTTGTGAGCTATTAATCCATGTCTGAGATTCTATTAATTAAATCTATCCTCTACAGTGGTCACAGACCAATATCATACCAGCACCACAAAAGACTAAATCCAGCATCAAAATTTTCTTACAAATTAATGTATGAGGATTGCAGTTTCAAAAGAACATGACCACTTTGACAACCTTACTAGTTATCCCAAATACACATTCAGAAACCAATAAAGATGCTTCAATAGTTCTTTTCTTTTCTTCTCTGACTACATGTTTTGATACTACCTACGTTAGCGTAATCGAAGTTTTCAAATAGGTACTGTTATTTGTCACAAATGGACACAAGGGCAATTGTTTGAAAATAAAAAGCAACAAAATTGACCTTATGCTACTCTTAATGGCATAACAAGATAAGTCCCAAACGATTAAAACCAACAGGCAAACGATTTAAGAAAATTTGTTTATCATTTTAAATGGCTAAAAGGATAGATATAACTACAAAAAGAGAACAGACAAGAGAAGAACCAATGCAAAATAATAATCTATTAAAGTTTTATCTCCATTAAACTTACTTGGCCATGAACCGCCATTGTGGTAACTCCATCGTGTATTCTTGGGGTCAAATCCTGTGATTGTCCTCCACTCATGTCCCTCTAATGCTGGATATGCAATTTTCAGAGGCATCTCACCGATCAAATCCTCCCAACGCGCCTCAATTAGTTCCATGATGGCTGTAGCTTGAGCAGGTGTGGCTAAAGAGCTCAGAATAGCAATGCAGTTCCCAACTAAGAACCACCGGAAGTCCATGCGAGCTGGGCTAACATTTCCAATCAAATACCCTCCTCGCAATGGCATGAAATCGAAAACCCAATCAGGGATGGACTCTGGCATGACATTGAACTTGTTGACAGCAGTATGGGAATACTCTTCCGTTTTGTAGCGGTATATGTTATTTAGCTGAGTAAAATCAAGCCAGTAGTACTTCTGGATGTGAAAGCTGAGAGCTGTGATGCGCTTATCTATCCTCTCAAGAAGTTCCTTATCATCACGCTCTGGCTTCAACATCTGCATTGCACACCTCAATGCAAAGTAGAAAAGTGCTTGGATCTCAATTGGATAACCATATATACCCTGTCCAAAAAGCAAGCAAAGGTGTTGGAATTGAGTTCACTTAACTATGTATATAAATCATACTAGAGAGCAGACTAGTTAGGAACAAGAAGTGTAAGAGGCAATCCCAAGCCATTGACCCCCTCTACTTATGTTAACCAGGCAAAGTCACAATATATCCACCTAAACAACTCTTAGCCTCCTTTGAAAAAGTGTTCTTTGCATGACAACTAAAAACTTAAAGCATTCCCACAACTTAAAACCCAAACCTTTATCATTTTAACTATTGGATTCTTATAATTATAAAATGATATGCAGTTTTACTGACAGATTTAATGTTACATGTGTGAACTCTTTCATACATGCATGTGTTTGTGTCATTTGAACTAGTGCCAATATTCTAGGAATTTGGAAAATCAACCTAGTTAAATGGGTGTACTTCTGGAGTTAATGCATCTGGATTTTGAGAGTAGTCATCAAAACAAAAGAGTGACAAACGTACGTACCATCCTCCTGTCAATCATACTGCAGCCATCTGCACAAAGAAGTGTTGGGAATGTGTCAAAGCCATCTGAAAGGCAAAGGTTGAGAATTAATTTCATTCCCTTTTGCACCTCAGGGAGCTCCGCCAGCGCATAATCATGAGTGCATTTGGTGTATGACCTCAGCAATATGATCCACCAGAATCCAGAATCAACCGGTGCAACTCTTCCAATTGCGCTACCACCAAAATCTGCAACTATAGTTTCCTTTGCACGTTGTGAATCATGTAGAACCTTAAAGCTCGCAGGCAGAACACCTTCTCCAAGTGTAAAGTTATCAATTGTCTTCTCCCGACCTTGGAGGTGGAGGGTCTTTAGGAGAAAATTCTTTACTATCTCTGGTTCTGCTGGATCCTTCATGAGGCAGGCCAAACCAGTAGGAAAAAAATCTCTCACAAACACCTGCAGATTCATATGACAATTTTGTAAAACAGTTAAATCCCTCACTTCGTAAAAGTTTCATTGTCGTTACTCTGATTCATTAGTAATGCCTAACAATTTCAGCAATATAAAAAGATAGAGGATGTAAGAATCAGTGCACAAAAGTAGCTACCAATTGCAAATCCCTGGTGGCATACAGAGTTGAAGTTAATTCTTACATAATGTCAAATTCTTTCATGACTTATCAAGAATTCAACTGAGAGTAGTTGCAAATGTTTCCTCCTGTCTTAATATTTCCTACTCACAGGTAAATTGTTCTATGGCAATGTTAATGTGGTGATTCATGACACTTCAATATGTGTCCAAAATTGAAAAACAAAGAGATTACGCATTAGCACATTAGCGCTGTCTGAAAAACAGTAAGAAGCTTAAGGAGTCTGATACCATTTTTTTTTTTTCAAAAAGAAACCCATGCGTCTATACAATCTCATCTTGATCATATCCCAAAGTAAAAACATAAGACCAGCAACAAAATGCAAGTGTCTTTCACTGCTCCAAAAAACTAGAAAAATAACTGGACTATCAGAAACAAAGAACTACTGACTAATTTAATTGCAAGAGATATGGAATGTCATGAAAAATCAAACCCGAAGGCTGAAAATGAGGCATGGAATGTCATGACTAAGGGATCATGGATACACTAAATCAAGTTTAATAATTTGGTATTTTTCACCCCAAATAGTGCTAAATAACTGATTCTAACCCCCAAATAGTGCTTGATGTACAAGCACCTCACAATGTAAAACAAGTTGGAGAACCATTATATCTTGAGGATACTAATTTAGTTCCAGGATTACAAACTCAAATTTAGTTCTATCAAGAAAGCATACAATCAATGGAACCATACCTAAATAAAGAAGATAGACAATCAGCATGGAAACTTTGAAAACAGATAGAAACAGGGAGGATTATCAATTTATCACAGAGATTGCCAAATTAGAGACCAAAGCAGGCAAGAAAAACCAATCATCGTATGCTAAAGATCAAGAAGACCAAGAATCATTCACTGTACCTGATTGTAATTCAAAGCCTCGGCCATTGGATCCATAGCAGCAAGAGTGCCCACCGGCTTGCCTCTGTAATAAACGAAGGACTTCTTCAGTCTCTCCCAGGCCTCCTCCACCATTGCTGTGCCCACCGGAGAAAGTTCCTTGACATTCAAGTCCTTGCAAAAGTCCGGGTCGACACTTCGTTGATGCGAAATCAACACCCCGGGAATCGCTACGCTCTCTGGAGTTTCTTCGTTGCTCTGAAGTTTCACCTTCCCAGTCGGCGGCGTCGCACACTTCTCCGGTGAAATTGAAGCTGACTTGTCCAGTTCGTCACTCTCGCTCTTCTCAGAGGTTGCAGAACTTTCTTTCGATTCCGTTGACTTAACACTCCTAATCGCAGCTTCATTCTTGGAAGAATCGGAATCTTTCTCCGCCGTCGTCTTCGTCGCGGCTTCTTCAGAAACCGGAGCAAGCCGTTGAAGATCGAAAGACGAGTCCGAGTCAGCAGTGAAATCCGAAACCTGCATCGATCTTTCTGATCTCGGCGAGCATATTTCCAGCAAGACGTCTTTCTCCGTGGACTTCGCAGTCGCCGCCGGCACCGGCACCGGAGCAGGAGACCGAGAGGCCTCCTCTGCTTCCCTTTCCCTTTCTTCCTTGAGCAGTTCCTTGAGCGGTTTTGACATTTTCTACCAAGAAAAATCGATACGAAACCAGAAAATCAAGAACATAATCGAAATGCAGAACGATTTTCTAGAGCGAGAAACTAAGAGAGGGAGAGAGATTTACCTCCAAGAGTCGTATTACTTTGCAGCGAATCTAGAGAGAGAGAGAGTAAGGCGAAGACTGTGTGTCCGTACAGAGTTGGAGAGAGAAAATGTTCGTTTGGGTGTGAGTGACGGAGAGCTATATATATAGGGGCGTGGATTTGGGCCAGGGAGGATGAGAAAGCGTGGTGGTTGGTTTCGTTTTGGCGGTTAGAAACGGAATTCAAGAAGTCTGGAGGACTCGTTGGAAGCTGTGCAGGGAATATTTGCTTTTGATGGGGGCATTTTGGTAAATAGTTTCCGGAAACCGTTAGTCGGAGATGAACTATGCGCGCCCAAACACCACAAGGCACAAAGTTCGTGATTAAAAATAAAAAAATACCAACTACCAATAATCTACAACAATTCTTCATTCGTTTACTTTGGGAAAAAATAAATGTGGATAGTCAAATTTTGTCAATCATATAAAAATTATGAGCAAAATATAATTCATGCTCTAAAGCTTTTATATTTGTCTAAATTAAAAATTAAACAAACGTTCGAACAAATAATAGTTTCATGATAAAAAAAACGTCGTTTTTCTAATTCTCATAATTGACAACAACGTTAAATATTTTGCTGTGATACCAGTCACATTGCAGTAGCGCATCTCCCTCTCAACTTTTCCATCCTTTGATATTCAGAATTTGTTTGACTCGACAATCAAGTCTTCTTTTAATAACACATCGAGTGAAGATGAAGTCATGAAGACACATAAAATTCGATCTAAAAGTTTATATAACCACCAAAAATAAATTTTATTTATTTTTTTAACTTATTGAAGTATTGAACCACACCAGTGTTGAATGTACAATGTTTGATTTAGTCGTAGTCTTTAGTTGACCTCTAATTTTACAATTATTGCTGCATTTTTAACACTGATGTGGTTCAACATGGTAGAGAAATTTTCCATCAAAATCAAATTTTGCAAAATTTATTTGCCATCTCTTTGGAAATTCTTTCCCAAGTTTGTTCCAAGTTATTCCTCACCTTTCTTTACACATTCAAATTACCTATTTACTCATCATAATATTTTCTTAAAAAAAAATCTAAATAAAAACAAACTTAAAAAATGGATATGGTTTTTTTTTATTAAGAAAAATGGATATGGTTGCTAGGTTGGCAATACGAACGCATATTATACTTTGCTCTATATTTTAGTACATCCGTACATCTAGCTAGCGCATATTAGTAGAAACATGTAGCAGGCGCAATTATAGTGCTTAACCACGCACACCAAGTGTTTGAGAAAATGCCAAAGTGAAAGTTCCATTCTTGAGCTTCAACTTACCTGTTTGCTGCTCAAATATTGCAGCTTCCTATCTGGTGCTACATTACATAGTGACAGTTGTGCATGTTGGATCACCATGAGTATAAGATGGCCGAGACTTCTGTCACCCACAAACCTCTCTCAGATCATACGTATGCAGAAAAACCCATTGACAGCTCTTCAAATTTTCAGTGAAGCACAGTCCAAGTACCCCAATTACCGTCACAACGGTCCTGTTTATGCCACCATGATTGGCATACTCGGAAACTCAGGCCGAATCACTGAGATGAAGGAAGTCATTAATCAGATGAAAAATGACTCCTGTGAATGCAAAGACTCAGTTTTTGTAGCTGCAATCAAGACCTACGCAAGAGCTGGGTTGCTAGACGAGGCAGTGTCTCTTTTCAAGAACCTTTCAAAGTTCAACTGTGTGAATTGGACGCAGTCTTTCAATACCCTGTTGGAGATTATGGTCGATGAGTCCAAGCTTGAAGAGACTTGTCGTCTTTTCGTGGAGCATTGTTGTGGGTGGGAAGTGAGTTCTCGGGTTCGGTCCTTGAATTTGCTCATGCTTGCTTTGTGCCAGAAGGGTCGTTCAGACATTGCTTTGCATGTTTTCCAAGAGATGGATTATCAGAGTTGCAATCCAGATAGGGAAAGTTACCGGATACTAATGAGAGGGTTGTGTGAAGATAGGAGGCTGAATGAGGCAACCCATTTGTTGTATTCAATGTTTTGGAGGATTTCTCAGAAGGGTTGTGCTGAGGATATTGTAATATATAGAACCTTGTTAGATGCATTGTGTGATAATGGGCAGGTTGAAGAGGCTGTGGAAATTCTTGGTAAGATTTTAAGGAAGGGGCTGAAGGCCCCTAAGCGGTTTCGCCACCAACTTGATTCCAGTCGGTGTGGTAATGGCGGAGACACAGAAGGCATGAAGCGTTTGATCAATGAGGCTCTGGTCAGAGGTGGGAATCCCAGTTTGGCTAGTTATAGTGCTATGGCAGTCGATCTTTACAACGAAAACAAGATTGTTGTGGCTGACACAGTACTAAACGAAATGCAAGATAGGGGATTTAGGCCAACAGCTTTGGTTTATGAAGCAAAGGCGGCCGCATTGTGTAAGGAAAGGAAAGTTGTCAAAGCAGTGGAGGTGATTGAAAAGGAGATGGTGAAGGCAAATTGTGTTCCAACTCTGAAAGTGTATAGTGTTGTGGTGAGAGGCCTTTGTAATGAAAAGCAATCAGTTCTGGCTTTTGAGTTTTTGAAGAAGATGGAAAAGCAGTTGGGTTGTGTATCCGACAAGGAAACTTACGGTGTTTTAGCTGATGGGCTTTGTAGTGAGAGTAGATTTCTTGAAGCAAGTCGAGTATTGCAGGAGATGCTAATCAAGTCAAAGTCGCCGTGTGCTGAAACTTACAGTAGGGTAGTTAGGGGTCTTTGCTCAGTGGGGAGGCACTATGAAGCTGTTATGTGGGTGGAGGAGATGATAACTCAAGCTATACTACCAGATTATACTGTATGGAACTCATTGGTGGCATCTGTGTTTTGTAACATTGCTAATATTGAGGTGTGCTCTGAGGTCTATAACCGGCTAAAGAGTTCGTCGTCGATGTGAGTTCGTCGTTGATGTGAGTTCGTCGCATTCAGCATCTCAAGAGTCTTGGTGGTTGATCTCTATGCAGGTGCAATGTTGTAACTAGCCAAGTAACCATATTGCTTGGCTCTTGTTCTAGCTAGGCAAAGATTGAATATGTAAGGAGCAATAAGCTTGATTCAATTAGTTATCATGAAACCTGTTACTTTCTTCAGTCAATTAAAGAAAAATAATCTTCATCTCCGAACGCATTAGCATGAATGGCAGAAAATGAAGGTCACTACAAAATAATAATAAACAAAGAGTGGAATTTTTGAGTTGGGAGAATTTGTTTACCATAATTCATAACATTCATTGGTATGCTTGAGCTGCAAACTCAACTAGTTGTCAGCTCTCTATCTAATGATAGAGAGACCTTAAGATCAACAAAAGCATGAGTTAGGATATTAACTCTAATGCACACTATACTAAAGACTCTAATACATACTGAAAGAGACTACTAAGATAGTTCCAGCCCTCTACAGTCTCTACTTTAGACTCTAATACAAATTCTACACTTTAGACTCTAGAGATATATACATAAATCTCATATCAAGTGTTATGTGATGATGATTCCAAGCTGATAAAGTTCATTCTTTGAATCGACCTCCAATCATTCGCTATACCTGGGCAAAGAGAATCAACCAAAACAATCAATTAGACTAATGGCAGCCATTCATACCAAACAGAAACCAAATCCAGTAAAAGGAAAAATGCACCAAATTCAGATTCAAAGGGAATGTAAAGGGAAAACTAAATAGACAACGAAAAATCTGTATATGTACATTAAGACAGAGAGATTTTGTAACTCATAAAGTTCAACTTGTTCAAAAGGCAAGAAGTGCAATAAGTAAATACGCTTACCTTTGTTGAGTACGTACAACAGAACACTGCTATCAATCATCATCTTCGGAGCTTCCATCATCGCTACTATAATCGCTACTATCATCGTCTTGATCCAGAATATCGAGCTGAACATGCTGAACTTGTATTGTCTCCGGCGGTTTATGAAATCCTTGAGGAGCATTAGGCCGTAATTGTGGGGGCACAGGTACGGGAAGAGCTTCCAATGGGGGCAATGGCACTGGGTCCCCAGGCTTCCATCCAGGTGGGGGAACAGGTAAATCAGTTGGCAATTCCACAGGCATTCCTGGTTTCCAACCTGATGGAATTGTGATATTTGGAGGAAGTAGGCCCTGAAACGGAGCCATGCCAGCAGGTTGATTGTATTCTGTTGATTGTGGAGGTGGGGGCTCTATAATTGCATCAATCGTTTTCTCCTCGCTATCAACTGTCTTAGGTAAACCCACATCAAGGTTGGCAAAATGGTATAGCTGAGAAGCACGCATTTGCTCATCTTGTGGGGCAGGTGGGAGTGCCCCACGAAGAGGAGCTTGTCCAGCCCCAAAATCTGGCGGTGCAAAGGTTGTGTAGCTAATCCGGTGGGCATATGACAAAATATCTGATAAATTCAACTTAGATGCAACAGTAGTGGTGCATGAAGATTCCTCATCTTCTGCATCCTCCTCCTCCAGTTTTGCCCGTTTTGGGCGGCGAAAATCAGAGTAGTCATCAACAAGGTTATCAAGAACCTGCTCGGCGTCCTTGAGTTTCTTGGAGAAGGCAAGAAGTGCAGCATCCTTGGACCGGATTTCATGTGCAATTCTCAGCTTAGTGTCCTGAAGATCAAGTATTTCTTGGAGTTCGGCAACAGCCTCAAAGAGTTGAGTTTGAAGCACTGTGAACTGGGAGAGGACATCTTTGGTGGATGAAGGATTGGAGTCAAGTGGGGTTATGGGCACTGATTGGTTTTGGGAAGACAGGAAGGTTGGGAGTGAGCCACGGAATGCATTGAGCCAAAGGGACCGATTAGGCGAGACTTCAAAGAGCTTGGCGGCTAGAGAGGCCATTTGGGTGAGAAGGGATTGGGCTCTAGGGAGGGGTGGGAGGAGAGAGATAAGGGTTGAAGAGGTAGTGGATTGCTGTGAAGGGGGTTTTGGAGGGTTAGGGTTTTGAAGAGCTGGTGAAGTGGGATTTGTTAGGCCTAGCCTAGCTGGGGATTGCACAATTTGGTGTTGAGGCATGTTGGAATTCACTTGTTTCCTCAAAGAACACTACCAACAAAAAATTGAAGACATTCAATATGTGATCATGAACAAGCTAACAGCAATACAGTCTAAGCCTAAGGTCATTCTGAACTAAAATTCCATGATAAAATCCCTAATTTCTCCATAACCCTAAACCCCAAATCAAGCTTAATGACCTAAAATCAATCAAAACCGAACTCGTCCACATCTTTCAGCAGAAGTCACACCAAAGCGCAATTGAGAAAGAGCTCAAAAACAATAACAATGAGGAATTAGTACGAGAGTTACCTCACTTGGTTTAGAGAAAGAGAGGCATGTTCATTCCAGTTGACTTGTTGAGCAACTGAGCTTGACCTTGCTTCAAGCTTGAAGCTTATGCACGCTTTACTGAGTTTCGTGGTATGTAAAAGCTTCTACACTGACTCTGTGCATTTCAAATTCAGAGACCCACTTTCTGTTGTAATGAATTGAAGTTGATTCTGAAGTGTAAATGTCACCAGAGACTTTTTCTTATATTAAAAAATTGATAAGACTAACACAAAAAGTTCCATTGCCGGGAATCGAACCCGGGTCTCCTGGGTGAAAGCCAGATATCCTAACCGCTGGACGACAATGGATTATATGTCTACATAACACTTTTGATAAATTATATAACATTAAAATTTACATCATTATCTCTAAATCCTCTAATGCTTTCAAGCACTTCAAAGTGAATAAGTTACCTTGATCATACAAAGTTAACCACTTGAAGTCATGAAATCAAATCAGGTTTTGCAATCCTACTTGGATCAAAATTTGTCAAATCAGATTATACCCATGAAAAGAAATATAAAAGCCACCTCTTCTCCTCTGCCTAGAGCTTCATGGGTCCACACTCTCCAGCCAGCAAAGGAAAATTACAGACGAAGCAAAGCACACAGAGACAGCGTGGAACTGAAATACTCGATCCTACTGGAAATGGATTTCATATCTCTGCTAGTCCCCTTTTTCCTTCTTAAGCTTGCCATCAAACTAAAGCACCCCAATCCCAATTCCTTCATCATTAGGCGTCTCTTTCACGCCACCCTCCACCACCACCCCCATTAATTCTCTACCCTACACATTCATTCTCTCTCTCTCTCTCTCACAGTCTCACACACTGTGACACTGAACCAAAAATTTAAAATTCCACCTGCTCCCTGTTCAAATTCTCAAACTTTAACAGAGAAACAGAAACCCATTTCGAAATTGGTCATACCCATCACCACATTTGACTTGTTGTTGCAAATTTGAGTTGTGGGTATTTGGGATATATCAATTTTGAGCTTCAATTTGCAAATTGGATTCTGAGTATCTGAGTTCTCGGCCATGGCAGGTTTGGTATCACTCAAGACCTCACCTTTAAGAACGCCAGCGCCGTCCATTAACGTACCCGACCCGGTTCACAAAATGGAGCACTCCAACGGGTCTAACGGCTTCACCAAAACCCCATCACCTTCCGGCTCACGCGCCAGACCCGCCAGAAAAACCACCCCGGAGAAGCAACCCATCGACGAGACTTCGCTTGACAACCCGGATCTGGGTCCGTTCTTGTTAAAGCTCGCCAGGGAGACGGTCGGGTCGGGCGAGAACCCGAATAAGGCGTTGGATTACGCTCTTCGGGCCTCAAAGTCCTTCGAGCGGTGTTCGGGTCCCGGCCTTGACCTTGCCATGAGCCTGCACCTTGTGGCGGCGATATATTGTAGTTTGGGTCGGTTTGAGGAGGCGACTCAGGTTTTGGAGCGGTCCATTGAGATATCGGATCCGGAAAACGGGTCGGACCATGCTCTGGCTAAGTTCTCCGGCTACATGCAGCTGGGTGACACGTATTCAATGCTTGGACAGCTTGAGCAATCTATTTTATGCTACGGGTCGGGTTTGAAGATCCAGATGGACTCTCTGGGTGAGTCCGATCCGAGAGTTGCAGAGACTTGCAGGTAATCATTCATCTTTTTCTTATCTACTTTTTCTGATAAACCGGCTCATTCTAGCTCGTGACACTGTAAAATGCTGCATTGCGCCTTTGTAGTACAAATATGGGTAAAGACTAGGTGCAGTGGTGGTGGGCCCATATGGTGGTTGCATTGGGATTTGGGTAGATTTGGTGGTTGCATTGGGATTTGGGTAGATTTGGTAAGGACTTTCATCCTCGTGATCTTCAGAGTTTCTTTGGTCTGTGTGTTTCTCAGAGTTAAATTTAATAGTATGATTGAATGTTTGGTTGGTGGTGTTTGTTTGTTTTTGGGAATCCACAGAGTCATGTGTGTACATTTTGTTAAATGCACTGGCTATTGTTAGCAATTAACTGAGGAAAAAAAAAAAATTGTTACCAATTGAGTAGCTGTGAATCATTCTTACAGGTGTGTTAAGAGTAACAGAGTAATAATATTATCCTCCTAGAACTTGCTGATGCAACTTAGGAATATAACCAGGAATTAGAAGTCATGTAAGTATGTAACTTGTAAAATCTCATACCTTTTAAAATTTACTGCATTTTGTGATATACTGATTATTGAGGAGAAGGCTTTACACTTCTGTCTTTTAATTGGTGAAATAAGGATGAGACTTCAGTGAAATAAGATGAATGAAATGCTGAAAAATTAGTATGAGTTGCAAGAGATTGACAGCAGTCCCCTGAGAACAGCCTATCATTGCTTGATATAACATGTCAATGTAGCATCTAGTGGTTAACTTCTTAGTAATCATCTTTCGTTATTCATCGTTATTCCATGTTGTGCAGATGTGAAGCATGTAATAACTAGCTGTAGTAAATTTTAAAACATTAAACATGATGCCTAGATGTGAAATGATATTGGAAATTGCAGGTACCTAGCAGAGGCCCATGTCCAAGTTATGCAATTTGATGAAGCAGAGAACTATAGTATGAAGACTCTTGAAATTCACAGGGAGCATAAGGGACCTGCGTCTATCGAAGAAGCTGCTGACCGTCGTCTCATGGCTCTCATCTATGAGGCTAAGGGAGATTATGAATCTGCACTCGAGCATCTTGTCCTTGCTAGCATGCTAATGATTGCCAATGGGCAAGACAATGAGGTTGCCGCTATTGATGTGGGAATTGGCGACATTTACTTGTCTCTTGGTCGCTTTGACGAGGCTGTTTTCTCCTACCAGAAAGCACTTACTGTCTTCAAATCCACAAGGGGAGAAAATCACCCTTCTGTGGCATCAGTCTTTATTCGCCTTGCTGATCTGTATTACAAGACAGGAAAGTTAAGAGAGTCTAAATCCTACTGTGAGAATGCCTTGAGGATATATGCAAAACCTTTGCCCGGAATTGTCTCCGAGGAAATTGCCACCGGGTTGACTGAAATTGCAGCCATTTATGAAGCTGTCAATGAGCCCGAAGAGGCACTAAAGCTCTTGCAAAAGGCCATGAAGTTACTGGAGGATACCCCTGCACAGCGGAGCACTATTGCGGGAATAGAAGCACAGATGGGTGTTATGTTCTACATGATTGGGAGGTTTGGGGAAGCTTGGAGTTCTTTTAAGAGTGCTATAGAGAAGCTTCGGGCCAGTGGGGAGAGGAAATCTGCCTATTTTGGTATTGTGCTGAACCAAATGGGATTGTCTTGTGTGCAGTTGTACAAGCTAGATGAGGCTGCTCGACTTTTTGAAGAAGCAAGGGATATACTTGAGCAGGAGTGTGGCATTTGTCACTTGGATACTCTTGGAGTATATAGCAACCTTGCAGCAACTTATGATGCCATGGGAAGGTAACTGATCTTTGATATCCATGTAAGCTATAAACATTTTCTTTAGTTTAGATGGCCAAGGTTCAGAGGAAGTATGTATATGTATTTCCAAAGCAAGTTCACTAGTGAAGGGAGGAGATCCTTGAAAATTTTGCAGAAAGGCCCAATTTCCTGTATAGGTTTTTGTGATTATACAACTTCTGTATATACAACTATTGTGATAAGTTTTATAGCTACTGCCCTGGGCAAAAGTTTTGTTATTACGTCCACCATTTTACACAAAACTCTACTTTTTATTACAGGGTAGAAGCCGCAATTGAGATACTAGAGTACATTCTGAAGGTGAGGGAAGAAAAGCTTGGGACGGCAAATCCAGAAGTTGATGATGAGAAAAAAAGATTATCTGATCTCTTGAAAGAAGCAGGAAGGGCGCGGAACAGAAAGGGAAAATCGCTTGAAAATCTTCTCGGCTCCAACTCCCAAAGGATGAAGAAGGAAGGAATGAAGAGGTGGTCTGGAACTAGTTACAAAACTTGACCAAGAATGCCTCCCTCCTTCAGCTTTTCGTCCCTTTGCTGCAAATTTTGTTATGTATCTGATTTTGTAGATACCATTGTACTAGAAAGTTTTATGTGATTCAATTTCCACTTGTTTTCACACTCACTTGTATCCTGGATATTTCCCTTGAAATATTTAACATGTTTCATGAATTTATGACCTTCATGGTTTAAGTTGTTGCCACATGTGAGTTTCCAGTCCTCAACATTCAAGACTCAAGAGGTGGTTGGGGTAATTAGGAGAAATTCCAAAACTTTGCTGGTCAATTTGGGGAAAAAAAAATTTCTTTTGGTATTATTTTGGTCATTAACCCCATTAATTATGTGTTATTTAGGCAATGATAAACCTGTTCCTCAAGTTATTTGGGCATAACTAGGTAAATTTAGGCATAACTTGTTACTCATTGAGGAACAGGTTTATAAACTACTTTGACACCGCTTCCTTTATGTTGCAATTGAATTATGACTACTTAAAACATTATCGAACCAATAATATAGTTACTGATGCAGATCAGTTTATTCGAGTACGTAAAAATATAAATGATATTAAAAAAATTGAAATCGAAGGAGGAGAAAACAGATTTCAAAGTCATAGAAAGAAGAAGCAGAAAATAATATTGTCGACATGTATTAAAAGGGCAAACAAATTGAGTTCTAAGTTTTAATAGAATCCACATGTCACATAATTCACATTAATGAAATGAGAAAGTAGCTAGCATTTTTCATCACACTTTTATGAAAAAATGTCACGTGTATGATGTACGTATTAGAAATAAAATAGAGTTTACCTAACAATCACACTTTTTTTTGGTCGATAACAATCACACGTATTGTACAACATTATATATGAATCTTTTATGCCATTACAACTTTATTTTCATGAAGTAAATGTATATAAAGGTCAGTTCACAAAAAATGTATACAATTTTTTTTAACAAGATACAATTAATGCTCTCTAATGCATAGGTTGTTGTTACTTTTAGTTATTTGTTAAATAAAATATTGGAGGAAATTCAATCACTTCGCACGTGCCCAAGTGTTTCCCTCCCTTATTTATACTCCTTCCTTCTTCTTTTTTATCAGCTCCTTCTTCTTCTTCCTCGAGTGAGTTCGTTGAAAGCTGACAAACAGAACCAGAACCAGAGAAAGAAACAAAGCGAATCCTCTGCAAGATTGAACTCTTAGGATTTCACAATGGGTAAACCTGCGGTCGAATTTTGTTTCTTTCTTTCACAATGGCTTTTAATTTCAATTGCTCAATCTCACTCGGAAAACAGAGGAGGCATGAGTTCTGCAAATCTATGAAGCCATCCATGAGACCTTGGAGCTCCAAGCAGTTGAAGAATTACTATGGTAAGCTTTCTTTACCTTCAGGAATCAAACCTTCAAGAATCAAGATTTGGTTTTGCTCTTTCTCTGAGTATGGTTTCATATAGTATATGATTGTAGGAGATAATGGTTTCATATAGTATATGATTGAATGAGCTTTGTATCTCTTTTGTTATGTGGGTGGAGGAGATGATAACTCGAGCTATACTACCAGATTACACCAGTTCTTTGTTTTTGCTTTCTTCTTTTTAATAAATTTGGGAGGGTGGATGAAATTCGTCCTCTCCTATTCAAAAAAAGAAGTTGGGAATGTAAGAGATTGAAGATGCTGGCACAACATCCTCAACTTTGTGATGATTGAGTATTGCCCACCTCAAACCTCAATAAGTTCTGTGGCTGCTTGTGCATGGTAGATTTCTAATATTCTGTAAATAAGGTGCCATCCAATAAAAGGAATCTGTTAAGTCTTTGCTATCTCTTATCTTTCTTGGAGGACTGTTTGCCGAGAAATAAAGTTGTTTGAGATTTGGCAATATCGGAGAAGACAACTTCTTTTTGAAATCTTTTGGAAATACGAGAGCCTTAAAATCACTAACAGACAGATCCAAAGTTTTGGAGCAACCAAATTCTAAAAGAAAATCGCTCAATGTTGTAAAATGTTTCCATGGCCTGGTGTTGAAATTGGGCGCAGCTTCTTTGTCCCAAGTGTCGAATACTACGATGTTGATATATTTGGAGCTTTCAAAGAAAACTTGGACTTCAAGTAACCAAGGAAAGTGAAACAATCTAGGTTTGGAGCATCGATTGTGCCTTTCACATCATGGCATCCATCTAAATATATAAAGGGATCTCAAGTGCGAAGAACAGATGTTGATATATTTCAAATTGAAGCACCCTCTAAAGATCATCTGCCGTAGCAGCGGAAATTCAGATGAACCGATTCCTGAAACAACTGTGAGAGATTCAAGATTCATAGCTTCTTCAACCCGAATTGAAAAAGCTCACAACTGTCAATTTCCAAAGATCTGAGACTGGAACTCGAGACACGAATATCCTCTTGGAAAGAACATGACGTTAATGACAAGTGTTCAATGAAAGGGCACTCAGAAACTAAGGAGAGGAGAGCTTCGTGGTCGACGTGCACCGTCTTGAGGGACATGGATTTCAAAGAGGGAAGCAGACGACCTACAGATATAGGGTGGATTTTCTTTATTCTCACGTACTCTAAATTTAGAGTAGTTACAGATTTTGCATTGACAAGAGACGTGGGAGACAAGTGGTAGTAGTTTTTCATGCGACTTAGAGCCCTTGCATGGACAAAATCCATCAGGGAAAACATGTCCATGTCACTCCACCGATGATGATGAGATTGTAATTCCCTAACTGGTTTAAGTCTAAACTGGGAAAAAATAAATTCTTGCCACCCACAGGTGAAGAATTTAAACTGGGAAATTGACTTAAATGGTAGATTAGCAAATATTTCAATGGCATATTTACTGATCAACACTGATACCAGCAATCACATTTGGTAGCGGGGTTGGTATTAATTTTTTTATTTTATAAAACCTCGAAGAACGAGGCTTATTCATTATAAAAGAAAAAAAGAATAGAAAGAGGAGGACCTAAACTAAAATATCTCAAACAAGAACACCATCAATGGGTTGATGCTAATTCTTAATTTTTCAGGAATTACTCATTTCTTTTTGTCCCCGGCCCATTCCTTCACTCCGATTCTAGATTTTAATTTCAAGACTTGATCATTCATTCTCTTATCGTTTCATTCGGATTTTTATTCTAGGTACATAAAAATTATGTCCTCTCTTTACAAACAAAAAGTTTACAATTTTTTAATATATTATTTATCGATGTGCCTTATCAAGTAGTTTGTAGTAGGTTTTCATTCTATTAAGAAGGGGTGAACGGGTGTGTTCACTCAGAAGGTAAACCTAAGAATTATCCTTGAAGATAAGCAACAGAATATGTGTGATTTGGAGACAAGGTTACCTCGTATCTATTGTTACCATAAAAAACTTTTGCACTTAATTAGTAGTCAAACAATGACGCTGATCGAAGTACACCTCACAATTGTCGATGTAACAATGATGTATGTATGAATTCTAGTTAGTTAATTCGCGAATAATTCGTATGTACGAATTTTTGAAAAAAACGTCAGTTTTCCGTATCAAACTCAAAGATTCGGAATTTTTTTTTAAATCAGCCGAATTATTCGCGAATTATACGTATTGCCAAATTTTATAATTTAAAAAAGGTCAAATATTTTTTATTGCAAATGATCTTTGAAAAAAAATCAACTTTTTATTTTGTCTTTTCCAAATTATTTCCGAATTGTTCCCGAATTATTTCGGAATTGTTACCGAATTCTTACTTACAATTTTCAGTTATTAAATTACTTGATTTTTTTTTTCAAAAATTATGTTTTAGAAGTCATATTTATGATATATAAGTACTATAATTGACTTATATTAATATATGTATGTCCGTATTTTTCTGTCCGTATTTTTCACTACATCTCTTTTTAAACATGTACGTATCGAATTTTATAATTTGCTGTTTCCGTATTTTATGACCGAATTTTTAAAAATATTTTTCACTAAAAGTTACCAAATTATACAAATACGTATTTTTTACGTTTAATTTCTGTCCCGAATATTACTAACTAGGGTATGAATTGAGATTTTTTTTGTTTACTTTTTTTTTAAATTTGACTTTTCAGATGGCCAATATTTCTTGAAAAAATGAAAACAAGTAATTCAACACGTACGCAGTAATACTTATTCTATTGAAAATAACTATGTAGCTAACATTGGTACTTTTTCTATTGAATAATATGATTATGAAGAAAAACTCCATTCTTCGAGATTTTATGATCCATAAAACGAAATTAATAGGAAAAACATCGAAATTAATGAATCCGAAGCGAATCAACAATCTCGAAAACCTAAAAACAAAACCGAATGGAATTAGCGGAAATTATTATATGCACGGTTCGTGCAACATCACGTTCAATCTCAGCCGTCCAAATAGAGATCCAACAGTTCAGTTTTGTTTGACTAATTTGATCATAACGGTTGACCGTTAAAAATCATGATCGTGTGCACCTCAGCGCTACGTGCATGTGCACGTTCCGTGCATGAAATACCTTCCCTGGAATTAGATTGAGAATCGAACGCACCCCTTAAATTATTGTAATCGAGTGATAGGAAAATAAAATTCCATCTCAAGTTTAACTCCCACGACGTCGTTTTGTTATAGCGAGCTCTGTCTTCCATGGTAGTTTCAGAGACACCCCTCCACTTCCTAAACTCCCAAACTCGAACTAAGCACTTGCCAAGCTCCTAACTCCAGCATGGACCCCACTCTCCACCTTCCTCTCCAAATCCTCAGATCCGACCCGACGCCTTCGGCCCCTAACCGATCCGACCCGCCCGGATCCGCCATCGACTGGCTCCCCGACTTTCTCGACCTCTCATGGGTTGCCTACGGCGCTTCCTCCCTCCTAGTAATCTCTCACTTCCCTTCCCCACTCTCTGACAACGAAACCGTAATTGGGCCCATTTTCCGGCAGGTTTTCGAGCTCTCCGGCGACCCCTCATCGGCCGTCAAAGCCGTCTCTTGGTCCCCTGTAATGCCGTCTTTTGGTGAGGTTGCTGCCGCGGCGGAGAATTGCGTTTGGGTGTTTTCGCATGATTCAGCGAGCTCCAAAGGTAGGTTCTTTTTGTTTAGTTACTGAGGAAACTGAGAAAGATACTGAGGTGAATTGAATTGAAAACAGGACTTAATGAATGTGTAGTGCATCAGGTGTGTAACTATTTGCAGCTGAAAGTTTTATGCTTTCTGTTTTGGTAGCTAAGAAATTGAGAGAGAGTTTGAGAGTGAATGTTGAGATTTTGAATTGGCAACAGGACTCTGTATGTGTAGTAAGGAGGTGGCTAATATGTTGTTTTCCTTGTGTTTATGGGAAAATGAGTAGAGAAAGTGACATTCCAATGAGTACAGATAATGACGCGAAATGTTAAGCTTTTGAATTGACAGTAGGACTTGATGAATGTGCAGTGCAGCAGGATTGTAACAATTTGCAGCAAAAAGTATCATGCTTTCTGTTTTGGTAATTAAGAAATTGGGGGATAATTTGAGTTGAGATTTTGAATTAGCAACATATGTTAGTAATGATGTGACTAAATGCTGTTGTTTTCTTTAGGTTGATGAGAAACAAATGAGTGAAGAAAGTTGGCATTCGATTACAGATTGGTTGACTTTGCTATGGTTTTGTGCATTCATTTTGGGGCCAACTGATTAGTATTGGCTATTGATAAATTGATTTTGAATTTACTGGTAACATTGAATGAGCTATGTATATGGATTCTTTTGTTTTCAATTTGGTTTGGATGTCTTAAATTTCAAGTCTTTTTACTCATATTCAGGTTCTTTTTGTTGGAGCCAGAATGCAGTACTTGTACACTCTGCAAAGGTGGAGGCAATCGGATGGACGGGATCAGGGGATGGAATTATTGCCTGTGGAATTGAGGTGGTTCTGTGGAAAAGAAGTGGTAGGTCTTGGGAAATTGCTTGGAAGTTTAATGCAGACAAACCCCAAAGTTTGGTCTCTGCAACTTGGTCTGTTGAAGGACCTTTTGCAACTGCTGCTTATCAGAGCAAATGGCTGATTGAAGGATTGTTGACTAAGGAGGCTAGCAAATGTGTGTTAGTAAGTCAACGAGATGGAAAATCTGAGTTTGTTAAATCTGAGCTACAACATCCTCTTCCTGTCTCAATGATTCAATGGAGGCCATTAACAGGAAGATGTCTAAACAGAGATGCAAAACATCCACCGAGGCATGTGTTACTCACTTGTTGCTTAGATGGAACTGTCAGGTTATGGTGTGAGGTTGATGATGGACGGGCAAGAAAAGTTTCTAAGGACATTAATGATCACAAAACTACAAGGTGGTCATTTTCTGTAGCTGCTGTAATCGAGATAAACCAGGCACTGAATGGGATTCTGGGAATTGATATTTATGTGACGTGGGCCATAGAAACTGGGGGTGTATACAAAGCTACTGCGGGAGCTAAACAATTATTCTCTGCAAAAGGTTATGAATATGACCAGGTTGGTAATTGTGAGTGGTTAATTGGGTTTGGTCCTGGAATGCTAGTGAATTTCTGGGCTTTACACTGTCTTGACGATGTCTCCCCGATAAGATTTCCCCGGGTTACATTATGGAAGACACAAGAACTACAAGTCCTGGAAGGAGGACACGTTCATAGGACTGGACTTTCAAATTATAAAGATAGAATACCACTTAATAAAGTTGTTATATTGAGGAACTGCTTGTCTGGTCCACCAATTGTCTGCTCTTTGATTCAGTTGTTACCTTGCAATTCATTGGTTTGGTCACTGTTATATACTCAAACATCAAATAATCTAGAGGATCTTTCCCTCAATAAACCTGGTACGGAGAACGCTTTATCATGTTCAGCTGATGGGCTCTTGAATTTGGATGGTCATGCTGGACGAATCTTACAAGTAGCTGTACATCCTTATAGCTGTGAAGTTGAATTGGCTGTCTCCTTAGATTCTGATGGATTGCTTCTTTTTTGGTTTTTCTCTTCCATTTCCAACTACATTTTGGGCCGTCCAACACTAATTCCAACATGGGAAATCTGTGGGAAGCTTGTAACTCAAAGTTCATGTTCCAGATATACAAGCTTGAGGTGGGCACCGTCAATAGTAAATGAAGTAGCTGTTCTTCTTATGGGACATGCTGGAGGAATTGATTGCTTTATTGTAAAAATTCATCAGAATGAGGAAGAAATTATAGAATGTCACTACTTATGCACTATACCATTTACAGGTCATGGTCCTTATGAGGATGGGCCCACCAGTATCTCTACAATTCCTTTGCCTTCGACTTGTCATAAAATTCTAAGATGTAGTAAATTTATGCTTTTGGGTGTATGGATGAATGGGTTTCAAGCTCTTTCATGGGAAATCACCCTGCATACTTTTGATTTATCTGGAAGCTACTGTGAGTGTAATTTTGAGACTGGAAATGGTCCTGAATGCAGGATGTCGGGATTTGAAGGTACTTTTGCCAATATAAGATATTTACTCAAAGTAAACGCTTGCTCATCACAGATACCAGAGCCTCACATCCGTGATGAGGTTACAAGTTTTGCTGTGGTCTGTCCGGGCAGTTTGATACGTATAGAAAAAAATTTGGGTCCTACTATTGATCAATGCTCTAGTTGTCCTGCATATTTAATGGCGACAGGCTGCTCTGATGGTAGTTTGAAATTGTGGAGGAGTAGAATTGATAAACCATCAACTCCTCACATTCCATGGGAACTTGTGGGAATGTTTGTGGCACATAAAGGCCCTATTAGCACTATATGCTTGTCTGACTGTGGTCGGAAGATTGCAACCATCTGCAAGGATTTTCCTTCAGATACAGTTGGCACTCTTCATATATGGGATTCTGTACATCTTGCAGGTGCAGGGTCTTTTATGTTAGAAGATACATTATCCTTTCATCAAGAACTTGTTGCTTTGAATTGGCTACCCTTGGGAAATGGTCAGTTACTACTTGGAGTTTGCACACAAAATCAGTTGCGAGTATATTCTCTTGAACGTTGTGGTGGTCAGACTTTGTTAAACCCTGAAAAATCAGTGAAAAAAAACATCTGGGTCTGCATTGCCTCTACTCATACTTTCCCTCCCATTTGTGACTTCTTTTGGGGACCCAGAGCAACAGCTGTCTTTGTTCATAAGAGTTACTTCTGTGTAAATAGTCAGTGGTTGTTCCTTGTAGATAAGAAACATCTTGGTAATGGCCTGCCAAATGACAAAACAGAAAATTGCATGGATTCTGTGGGTGGAATGAAAGAGGACACGAATTCTACAATTTACTTTGATTGTGAACTTTATCAATTTGATCAAACATTACTTAACGAGAGTAGAAGAGATTGCAAGTCTGGTACACCATTGAAGACTGATTTGAAAAACGATTATCTATCCAGCAGCTTGTTTGTAGCAAGGTCTGAACTGGATTGTGCTTGGGCTACCAAGCTAGGTTTATGGACAATGCTCGAAGTGGTAGAGAAGTTAGGTGGATCTCTGCCAGTTTACCACCCAGAGGCCCTCTTTATGAGTATCTATTCAGGTATTATAATTTAGTCCTTTACTTATTTTGATGAAGTAGCATATCATTTTAAAATGTTCCATCTGTGTGTGTACAATTTTGTCTCTCTAGTGGTAGTTTGTGTTGCCTTTTACATCATAAGAATCCTGTTTGGACCTTTTTGAACACTTGTTTTTAAATACGTGTGCATATAATATTTATTATGTTAATAAAGCATGAAATCTGTAATGTGTCTAGGAAACTGGAAGCGCGCGTATATTGCATTGAGGCATCTTAATGATTTTCTCTCTTCTGATTCTTCTTCTGGGAACAAGCATTGCCCTTCAAAGTCTAGCAATTTTGTTCCGCAGATTTCGTTGTCAACTTATCTTGATGGGATTATCTCAATAGATTCAAATGATAAAGGATTTCAATGGAGTGGTGATGCTTCTCTAATCACTTCATCCTCTCAGTTGCAGAGAGACTTTGGCCAGTTTACATACAGTTTGGATTCTTATGCTTCCAATAATTTGTTCAATTCATCTTCCACAAAATATGGACTAGTTGACTTTGTTGAGCATCTTGAGAAGTTGTATGAGTTGGCGGCTATAACTGACATTGAGAGGATGCAGATTCTTGCTATTTTTGATCTTCTCAATGAAATTACTAATTCAAACTCTGGTTCTGCATATGAAAGTCTTGATGAACCTGGACGGAGGTATTTCTGACCGGTGACTAATTGATTTCTGTATTTTTTTTTTCCTTGATGAGAATCAGAACTTTAGAGTTTAAGCAAAAGGTACATTTTCAGTAGACTAGCTGTACACTGAAACCAAATACTAACAACTTAGTAGACAGCATAATTACTAACAACTTAGTAGACAGCATATTGCATTACATTGACACAATTAAGGTGGATATCAAGTAACAACAGCCCAGACCCCTTTGCATAACAGAAGAAAATGGTTATCTGAAACCCTGTCCAAAATCAAAATTCCTATTGTAATCATCAAAGCTCCTATTAATTTCTTTCTACCACACCAGCCAAAAAACTGCCAACAACAAAATAATTCCATTAAACATCTGCCATCCTTCCCCCACCAATTTGCCCATTTTTTGTCACAAAACAGTAATAGCATGAAACTGTGATTACACATACTTATATGAGGTTTTTCTTTAGATATAAGTTCTACTGGAACTATTATATACTAGATTCGTTTTGTTATATACTATTCTTTTTCTTTAGATAAAATTTCTGGAATTCTACTTACTGGATAACTCAGGTGATTCCTGAATACAATGCATTCCTAGTTTTGCTAGAGTGGGTGAAATGGAACTAAGATAAATGGTGTGCTCAGTTGTTCTTTCCCGTCTGGGTAGGATGCACATTTGAAGTTGGATGAAACTATCCAAATGTTGAATGTGGTTTGTTGAGGGGTTCAAGGATAGGTTAACCAGTAGTTGTATTTTTGCATCAACTTCATGTCTTTTTTTTTTTCCCCGTCTTGGGTAGGGTGCACAGTAGAAAGTTTGATGAGATTATCCAATGTAGGAGAGGTTCAATGATAGGTCAACCATGAATAGCTTGTGTTTTAACATGAACCACATCTTTGTTTCTTTACTTTGGAAACAATTAGGCTTGCCCGTTGCCTTTTAATGCAATGCTTCAAATTCTGCGGGTGGTTACAGACTTACAGGTCATAGATCTTCGATGTTTTGATAAACTTTATAGTGAATATATCTTCGTTTATGTTATCAAACTATAACCTTTGAAGCATTGGGCTCTCTTATGAATTATTGTTCAGTCAAGATAGTTATATGAAACTATTTGCTCATTACTATCCTTAAAAGTATATTTTTATACTGTTGTTGTTTATATCGTCATTCTTATTTTTAAAAAATCACATGTATATCATTATTCTTAAGAGTGATTCTAACATTTTTTATTTTATTTTATTCCATGTCTTGTATATAACTATATACCCATTTATCCTCCAAATGCTCATTCTTTCTAGGTTCTGGATTGCATTGAGGTTTCAGCAACTACATTCTTTCCGGAAGTTTGGTAGATCAGTATCCGTGGAGGAATTGGTTGTTGACTCTAAGTTGATTGGATGGGCCTACCACTCTGATTGCCAGGAAAATTTATTTGGATCTTTCCTACCCAATGAATCGTCTTGGCAAGAAATGCGGAATTTGGGTGTAGGATTTTGGTTTACAAATACAGCACTATTGCGTTCAAGGGTAATTATTCCTTTTGTTTTGGATATTATTACTTCATGCACAAAACAAGGAAATGTCTCTTCTTGACCTTTTTACATCACCAGGAAAGATGGTTCTTTCCCTTCAAATTTCTCGAATGATTTTGGTGTCTATCAGGCTCAGGGAGGCATAAATCTGTGTTAGGAAGTACAAGTAATCCAGAATTACTGCTATCGTTATCTTTTCTATCCATTCATTTTTGGTAGTGTATTTATACATGGTATTAACCAAGTTTATTGAGGGAAAGAATTTGGTTTCCCATAATCTATGAGCTGTAAGTTTCGAGAGGAAGTTAGTTTGGTTATCATGTATCATTATGTTTAAGATCTCGAATATCTTCTTCACTTATCCTTCTCATTTATGATATAGTAATTCAAATGCTCTTCCATGATTTAAGCAATTTCGAAACTTCCTTTTTTGTTTTTTGTTTTTCTTAATTTTTTGAAAAGACAGTGTTAACACTTTCTGTTTCACTATAGATGGAGAAACTGGCAAGGTTGCAGTATCTGAAGAGGAAGGATCCTAAGGATTGTGCATTGCTGTACATAGCACTGAATAGAATTCAAGTTCTAGCCGGCCTTTTCAAACTTAGCAAGGATGAGAAGGATAAGCCCTTAGTCGGATTTCTTTCACGCAATTTTCAGGTGCTTGTAAAGTTATTGGCTGGTAATACATTGATATTTTATAAGATTATACAGAAAACAATTCTAAAGGAGGCATAACTTCACTTTCTTCTTGAGAACCTCCCCCTCTTTACCAACTTTTCTTGTCTTCATTTATTGATGCCAGCCTGATCTCTCTCTCTCCCTATCTCATTCTTTGTTTTACTGGGCACCTGGTAGACCTTTCAAGCTATTCATCATTCTCTTAGCAATATTCAGTCTTACTAGTGTATCCACATTATATTTTACAGGAGGAGAAAAATAAGGCAGCTGCCTTGAAGAACGCATATGTCTTGATGGGTAGGCATCAACTGGAGTTGGCTATTGCTTTCTTTCTGCTTGGAGGTGATGCTTCTTCTGCTGTCAGTATTTGTGCAAAGAACCTTGGGGATGAACAGCTTGCAGTTGTAATTTGCCGGCTTATTGAAGGGCGTGGTGGACCATTAGAGAGACACCTAATTTCAAAGTCTCTACTACCGTTTGCAAATGAGAGGGGTGACTCCTGGTTAGCGAGCCTTCTGGAGGTGCCTTATTTTTAATAATCATAAGTATTTTACTTTTGGAGGACATGGTCACTATATGTGCCACAGTCCAGCTTTCTCAGGTTTCATGCCTTACAAATGACTCTCCTTTACTTTCAGTGGGAGCTGGGGAATTACTGTCAGTCTTTTATAAGCATGCTCGAACTCCAAATAAATTCTGCAACTGAGAAGTATGCAATTTTGTCCAATGGTGTTGCTTTTTCAGACCCAAATGTTGGTCTGTATTGTCTAATGCTAGCAACCAAGAACAGCATGAGGAATGCTGTAGGGGAGCGAAATACTGCAATCCTTAGTAGGTGGGCAGTATTCACGACAGCTACTGCCTTAAAGAGATGTGGACTTCCAGTAAGTTTACGTATTTTTTGTTAATGCTGTTGTGTTGGATGATATATGCTGGAGGTAAATGTAGATTTTAAGGTGGGGTTTAAATTTCTAAAGAGTTGGCCTTTCTTATTGTCTCATAATTAATCAGTCCATGACCCTGAGCATTTTTCCTTTGGCATCTGTTAGAGTATGTAGCGTAAAGACCCTGATAATTTATAATGCACAAGTTTTGCTATTTTTTCAATACAAATGGTTGATAAATTGATATCCTATAAACTCTAGGATTTGGCCATCTAAACAAGTTTCTTGTCTTTGAATCAGAATATATTGATAATTGTCTGATGTTCCATAGCTGTCATACAATATGCCCTGTACTGTCCATCAAGATGCTACATGATGAGATTATCAAAATTGGGAAAGTTTACTCACCAACTTACATAATCTGCTTCCGAGAAGAATGACTTCACTTGTTCAAACTGGTTTCTTGTCTTTTTAATTTTTTATCAGAAGATAGACACTGATCTGAAAGGCGTCATATGTGTCCCATATGTTACATCAGATGGCTAGATGAAATTATCCAAAAAAAATTTATAAAAAAAAAAATGGCCTCCCCGCCAACTTCACATAATGGCCTTTGTGAAAATGACTACCCTCACCAAAAAAATGCCATTCTATACTAATTCACATATCTTGAAGGGCTGTGGGTGCTGGGAAATCGATTGAGAGATAGCTTTTATCTTAGCCTGCACCTGCTCTGCCCATTGAGGGCAACTAGATTTTCTTAAATAGGTTACGGATGGGACAATCTCAGGTTTTGTATTTATATGAATGAATGACATGCCTTCCATTGTTTCTTATAAGGATATGTATTTAATCTATCTCATACTTACTTAAGCTTGAAGCTTTGGAGTACCTTTCATCTCCCACAACCATTCTTGGAGACATAGATCAAGGGAGTATATCAGATATCGGGCATTCTGAGAATCTACATGGAATTCTGAATCCTTCTCCAAAAAATTCTTCGAATTGGCTATCAAGTAATGTAGCATTCCATCTGGAGTTCCATGCCAGATTGGATTTGGCAGTTCAATACTTATCAACATTGGTAAGAGAGCATCCAAGCTGGCCAGATACTGTTTTTTCATGTTCTGGAGCTATTTCACATGTAAACGAGTGTGGGAATCATGAACATGTAAAAGTTCTTGAAAGTTTCCGCAAGAAATTATACACAGCACTTCATCATTTGGAGCAGAAGTTTTCAGTGGCTCCTTTTCATCTGATCAGCATGGTACATTTGTAGGCTACGATATTAATATGTCTAATTAGTTTATCTTACATGCCATGATTCTATATTGTCCTGGAGTTGCCTTATATTTCCACTTGTCAATTCTACAGGTTTTGATCTCACTGTATGATCGTGGGCTATGGTTTATTGGATACGAAATATTACATGAATATGCTTCTCAAGATCAAGAGCTATATAAAAGCCAAATGGTTGATAGATTCCTATTGTATCCTCTTATGCATAAGCCACTTTTGAAGGCTACCAGAGAAACTTCTCTTTTATTTTCACGCGTTATTGCTGCCTGCAGTATAACTTGCTCTAAACTGAAGTCAGATTGTATTGAAAACAATGTGTCTGGTGATGGTAGATCTGCAAGCTCAAATGCTTGGGGGTATTACTTTCAAGGTCTTATACTGTCAATGCAGAGTTTAAGGAGTGCTTTGCAAATTATTTCTGTCTCCTCCACTGAAGATCTCATCATGAAACCCCTTACAGTCATTGGTTTAATCGAGTATTATATACAGTTTGCTTATGCGTGGCTTCAAAAAAACTCAAAAGTTCTCTTTCTATTGATGCAACCGCTTCTGATCACATTTACCAATGGGCATACACCTTATGATATAGATTTGATGGATCTGAAGAAAATCCTCCCCCAGATTGCAGAGTTGGTGGCCCAAAATTCTTTGATTGATAACATATGCACAGGCCTTCAGGTTTCTCAAGGTACAAATGTAGCTCATTTAATTCCAGAAGATGAAAGATGGCAAATCATAGGGGCTTGTTTATGGCAACACATATCCAGACTCATGAAACATAAGTTAAGTATGTTATCTTATAAACTTGATGAAGACTGTGTTTCTGGTGTACCCCATGGAAAGCATTTTTCATGGGTGCCTTGCTCTGAAAATTTGGGTCCTGATGACAACAGATTAGAAGAACTGATTGGGTTGGTCTCATTGACCTTGGTTAAGTTATTGAAGACCACACTTGCACACGTTTCTTCTTATCATGTGAAGCGGCTAGCATCACATCTGCAGCATAAGATGGATAATGGGTTGCATGTAATGACTCTTGTTTGGTTAGAAGAATCTAACCAGTCGCAGACCAGAGCCCTCAATCAGCATTTGAATCAGGACATGCTCAAATTGGAGACAATAGGTGAAAAACATGGATCTGACATATTATGGGATATCTGTGCAGATCCTAAAATAATATCTGAAAGTTTCGCCCAGGAAAAAATAAACTGGCCTCGCTCCCATGATCATAAACCGTCTGAAGGATGGAATAACATATATAGAGGCATCCCAACTGTAGATGAGACTGAGGAAACTCACAATCGTGAACTTACACCTAAGAGTACTTCTGCCAGTAGTGAAGCTGGGTTACCTTCTAGAAGTCTATTTCGCAGTGGCCACTCTTTCCTGAGTGCCTGGCAGAAAGATACAACCCTTACGAAGGAGGTCTCGCCTTTCCTGAACCCAATAGAAATATATAAGAGAAATGGGGAGCTATTAGAGGTAAGCGTTTAAATTTCTACTGAAGTTTTGCAGTTTTTAATATATCATATATTGAGCACTGCAATGGAAGGTCTTGATATTAAATTAGGGTTCTAGGTTCTGAAACAAAGGATTTTTAGAGCTTTATTGAGTTTTTGTTTTGTAATGAAATCCTCTATCTGGTTCAGGCATTGTGTCTCAACTCCGTTAATCAGAAACAAGCTGCACTTGCAAGCAACCGAAAGGTAAGTCCTGGACTTAAATTCCATCTGGTGAAAATTCCTTCAATTATTTTCGAATAGCCTCCCACCTTCTATATTCTTTTACTCTCAAGTGTTCAAATCTATTAGCATGTGGTGTACACTAGTGTAAGATATGTATCCTCCTATATTTAGGTCATGAAAAAAAATTTAAAAACAGTACATGCCTGGATGCATGCCAAATGCTACCATATTGTAAATGGTTCAAACTGCCTTTTTTTTTAAAGAAAAAAAAATCATGAATGTCATTGATTTTACACTTAGGCCTCCAGTAGGGGAGCACATGCACAGACTAATATATGTCAACTTCTTTCTGATTCAGGGCATACTATTTTTTAATTGGAAAGATGATATGCCTGACAGAGATCATTTAGACTATATCTGGTCAGAGGCTGATTGGCCACTGAATGGGTGGGCTGGTTCTGAATCAACCCCAGCTCCAACATATGTATCTCCTGGTGTTGGTCTAGGAATCAAAAAAGGAACACACCTTGGTTTGGGTGGAGCAACTGTTGGTGTGGGATCTTTGGCAAGACCAGTAAGAGACTTGACAAGTGGAGGAGCATTTGGGATTCAAGGTTATCCTGGAATGGGTGTGTCTGGTTTAGGTTGGGAGACTCGAGAGGACTTTGAGGAGGTTGTTGATCCACCACCTACTGTGGAGAATGCAAACACGAGGGTTTTTTCCAGTCACCCATCTAGACCTTTCTTCTTGGTTGGTTCTAGCAATACACACATTTACTTGTGGGAGGTACAAAGCTTTGACAGTGAAAATTATTGTAATATTTTTTTAATTTAATTAGTCTTTACATAATTTTAGTGCAGATATTTTAAATTGCATGATAGTATAGCATTGTTCTTGATTAGAGCCGAGTATACCAAGTGTTTTGGTTGGTTACAGTTGGCTCTTCAAAATGGCAGCCATGTATGTGATTTGTTTGCGAAGACATCCTAATCATATCAGGAAACACTTTATCTTTGAGCTCTTTACTTTGATTCATCTCTCAACGCATTGACAAACTTGTTTAGGATCAAAGAACTAATCATGACTTGAAAGAGAACTTGTAATATTCATGGGAACATTGTCGGTTATTTTCATTAACCTCTAATATATATTTGTCCTGCATGCATGTGTGAATTATTCATTCCTGCAATGCACCAAAAAGAATGCAGCGGTGTTGGAGTACAAACATAATAACTGCAGCAAACGTTCGCTTTGTAAATGTCTTGCTAATTGTCACTTTTTAGGGCATATAGCTGATGTGAACTTTTATAAATGCAGTTTGGCAAGGACAAAGCTACTGCAACTTATGGAGTTCTGCCTGCTGCAAATGTCCCTCCACCTTATGCTCTTGCATCAATATCGGCTTTGCAGTTTGATCACTGTGGACACAGATTTGCTACTGCTGCCTTAGATGGAACTGTATGCACATGGCAGCTGGAGGTGGGAGGTCGGAGTAATATTGGTCCTACAGAATCATCTCTATGCTTTAACAGTCATGCATCGTACGTGTTATATAACTTTTAAATTTTGAGACAAAGTTCCAATAATTTTCTTTTTCATCTTATCTTTGTTTGGGATTGAGGGAATGAGAGGAATTGTTTCAAGCTTTGTTTCAGTTCGGGCCTGTAGATAATATCTTTAATCCTCCAAGACAAAGTTACAGTAATTTTTGCTCCTTAGCCTTTACTCTATGATCATTAGTTCCTATTGTTCTACAGTTAGTTGCAAATGTAAACTTATACTGCTTGCTCAATTGTGGTCCATAACAGTATGAAGGGCCCATGTACGGAGTTTGACTGTTCTTGTTTGCTTAACGTTAAGTGCATCATTAGGCTTTGTAGAATTGTTTATCTTGATATTTGTAACGTTAAGTGCATTATTATTATTATTATTTTTAGTTAATTTTTTTTAAGGTTTTAAGTTGTCATAAATCAACTGTAATTTCATTTGCAGGGATGTTGCTTATGTTACTTCAAGTGGATCAATCCTTGCCGTGGCTGGATATAGCTCCAATAGTGTTAATGTGGTTATATGGGATACATTGGCTCCACCTACTACCTCACGAGCTTCCATTATTTGTCATGAAGGTCTCTCTCTCTTTCTTTCTCTGAGTTCTAGGAGATTTCTTTTTCAGCTTTTGTAACTGTTTGTACTCAGTATTGTTCTTGTATATATTGACCTTGTCCTTTTTGTGAAGGTGGGGCCCGCTCTCTTTCTGTGTTCGATAACGACATAGGAAGTGGATCTATTTCACCCCTTATTGTGACTGGTGGTAAAGGTGGTGATGTTGGACTTCATGACTTCCGGTATATTGCTACTGGAAGGAGTAAAAGGCACAGGCATACTGATAAAGGTGACCAAGCTGTCAAGACATCATCAAATATTGATCATCATCCTGGGGATGGTAACAAATTTGGGGAACAAAATCAGAATGGGATGCTATGGTATATACCAAAGGCTCACTCAGGTATAACGTGATGCAATATTAATTGTGTATTATTATTAATTCTCTGTCCAAATTATTAGTTATCTCATTAATCAATTAATCTGGGTGAAGGGAGTGTCACCAAGATATCCATAATCCCAAATACCAGTTTGTTCTTAACGGGAAGCAAAGATGGAGATGTTAAGCTTTGGGATGCCAAGAGAGCTAAGTTGGTATATCACTGGCCGAAATTGCATGAAAGGCACACGTTTTTGCAACCAAGCTCTCGAGGCTTTGGTGGAGTAGTTCAGGCAAGTCTTTTGTTGGTACAATAATGTTACTAACTTGCGAGTTCGACTTAAAAGTCTATATCTATTTGTTAAACATGCTAATGAATTCTGTTATTTTGGAAGCAGATATATCTGTTATCTAGGTGCATGCACTAAAGTAATATCACATTCACATTTTACAGGCTGCTGTCACAGATATAAAAGTTGTTTCACAAGGTTTTCTTACATGTGGTGGAGATGGAACTGTAAAGCTGGTTCACCTCAAAGACCACCAACATCAGACATGATTAAGTTGATCATGAGTTACATCTGAACTCATGCAATACCATTCAAGCATAGTACAACTGCAGAAAGCATTCCATTTTGTTTAACTGCTCAACAGGTGCAAGGTTGTAGGTAGTGAGAAATATATCCCACATTGCTCAATGCTTGCTGGTTATAGTCAACCCAGCGAACATTTCAGATTCATACTGCTTGTATCCAAAAAGATTCGAGCCTGGAGGCCCCCGAACCTTGTTACCTACTTTGAATAGCAAAAAAGGAGATGTCTCTTGCTTGAAGGTTTTTGCCAGGACGATACGATAGAAAGAATTGTGATCGAATGCTTGCTCGGATTGTTACCGTGATCTAACTGAAGAGTGAAAAATCTTAGCAATCAACTTTGTTGGAAGGCCGGCATGATTGACCCTCTGCGGTTAAGGGCTTAAGGACTTATTGAGATTGTGCTTTCTCTTTCTACTGCTCTCCTAGTTCCTGTGATAAGCTAAAGCACCAGGAAGAGTGTCCGAATTTCCTGTATAATTTTCATGTTCTCTTAGACACTAATTCTGACAGAGCGAAAATCACATCTTTTTACTTGTAAAATGTTGGGTTCTCTGAAACTACTTCATATCTTTTGTATATTAGTCCCTTCGTAATCTGGTGGCTTTGCTTTGCTCTCTAAGTTGAGCAGGTCCTGGGTTCGATTGGATTAGCACATATGTTCACAGACAAACCTGTATAGCGATTTTTTTTTAATATAATGAATTTTGGATTTCTTTTACAAGAAGTAGAGTGCATTCTTATTCCATCCGAAGCATTTGATTTTTCTTTTCCGAAGAAGAGTCGCAACTTTTCTGCTCCTCGTTTTTTTTATCTTAATCTCGTGGTTATGTCAAAAACTACGTAATCTTTTGAATGCTAAACGTTGTTTTGAACATCGGCACAAGATCGTTGATGTTCTGTAAAAAGTATCCTATTTCGACATTCAGATATGTAAAAACAGTCTTTGTTTGATCACTGATTCACCACACTTGTTTGGGAGATCGAACTTTTTACTCTCGTATTTTACTGCCATTCCAGCCCACAGAGAAAATAACAAAGAGAAGCGTGTGAAGGTGATAGCCAGTCTGTGGCCAAAGTGTGCAAGGCAAAGTCAGAACCTGTGAGCAGCTCCCAAAAGTGAAGACAACACAACCAAAACGCGTGGCACAGAAGCCTTATATGTGGCATATAAACACTGGGTTTAGGCATCGTGGTCTCTAATCTAATCCTTGTACGCAGCCTTTACTTTGTCCCAAGTCGACAAGGCTTCCATTTTCATTCACCTATTGGAAACCACCCCGACTTAAAATTTCCATCAATGAGAAACTTACATTTCATCCCTAACTTTAGTCTAAACAATGGGCACACACTGGAAGCCTACATTCAGGTAGCCATAAAAGTTCATCTCTTAGGTTCCTATCAGTTCTGCTAAGTTTTAAGAAGGATCTCCTACCTAAAGTGGTCCACTTCTTCTTCTTCTGTAATCATACGTTATCTTAAAGTATTTATCAACCGAAATGACGTGATAATGTTTCATTTTCTTAAAAATCCGATCTAACGTGAATTTTATTTTAATAAAATGTCTACACATAAAAAAGCTTAGATATAAATAAGAGCTGCCGAGAGATTGAAGAGCATAAAGTGATTAAAGTAAGATCAAGGTTCGAAAATACTTGTCGGAATTCTGATATATTTGCCAAAAAAAACTTTCTTCCCTTGCTCTAAACCCTAAAAAACAAAAAACAAAAATCAATCATACATGGAGTCTAATATAGATGCCAATTTTTGTTTGTTTGTAATTTGTATTTATCCTAGTGTGTTTATGAGTTTATCTATTTCATAGGAGAAGTCGGGGAACTCGGATCAGGGTCCCCGGGTCGGTCCGATTTGGACCTACCATTTTCTAACTATGCTCCGTGACCCCAATCCTATCTTTTATCCTACGTGGACCCATCATAACCCTCAGATTCCCTCCACTTACCACGTGGCACGAATCCACAAGCCAATAAATGCTACGAGCTGAGCTTTCGAAAGCCCAAATGATGAAACATGGAGCCCAACTGAAAAAGACACTACGGTGCATTCAAAACGGTGTCGCTTGCTTCTCTTAATTGTCGCTGGAAATTGGAGTCTTGGAGAGCAAGCGTGGCGTGGCTTTGCCAAACTGAAAACCGACAACCATAATAACTTAATAGGAATGATCACTGAAAAATCAAAAGCTTCTGTCTCTCTCTCTGACATGGGTCATCTTCTTCTTGCTTTGCTCTCAGATTCGTTGTGAGCCTTGGGTTTGAGAACTGTAACAGTTCGTTTTTGTGTTTATGCTTGCTTAATAATTGAGCTCATCGGATCCAGCAAGTACCCAATTCACCATCTTCTTCCACCTCAGGTCTGTTTCTCTGTTGAATTTGAGGGTGCTTGTGATTTTTGGGTGGTTTTCAAGTTGTGGTTTTGGGAATTTTGTTGGGTTTTCCTTGAGGTTTGTTCATCTGGGTTTGTTGAGTAATGATGATTTGAGTTCTGTTTAGACAAGTACACAGATGTGTTAGAATCTGTTCAGTCAGCTTAATCTTATCTTTCATGTTAATGAATATGAGTTTATGAGGGTTTGATTTTTGTTTTGGTTGATTGCAGTTTTTGCTTCTGTATTAGTTGTAATGTAATTTGTTGCTTAATTTTGGCAGGATTATATAACTATTACTTGGTGTTAGTTTTAAAGGTTATTACGGTCAAATAAGATCCCTTCAGCATTTGCATTTGGGTATCTTATGGAAAAAGTGTTTGATGAATGACATTTCAAGGAATAATCACTTTCTTTAATTATGTCTTATGGGTTGGTATTTGATGACTCAAGATTGTCTCAAGCACACGTTAGCTTATTTCCCATTTCCCATTAGTAAAGTGCCAAATTTCTGGTTTAAAAATCATTTCTCAGGCTTTTACCTAATGGTCAAGTCTTAATCCTCCAGTGGAAATAATGGTCCTCGGCATCTTTAACATGTATGGCTTATCTTTAGTCTTGCAGATATTATTGTTTATTGTTGTTCGATGAGCATGTTCTTGAATTTTCAATTTGTATCTGTTTTTACTGATATGGTTATGATTTCTTCATTCACTAGGTAAGTGACATGTTGCCTACCAGTGTTAATAGATACAGCATACTGGTGATTGGGTTTCTTAGTTCTTATTGAGTGTGTATCTCTTAACCTTGATTTATAAGAATGTGAATATTCTATGAAGTAGTTGTCAGTAGGAATGTTTGCATCAATCATGTTTGTGTACGAGTTGTAAGGAGATTTGGTGGTTTGATTGAAGATCCTTCTGAGGGATGAATTTGGCCCCAATGGAAGCGGCTGGATTGACCATGGTTGAAATTCCCTTACATTATATAGGAAGATTAACGAAATTAGATGCAGAGATTGTTTTGGACATATTTTGGCTTCCCATTGCATGGTTGCCATTGATACCATAGAGTGTTAATAACTCAGAGCTATATTGTCAAAGAAATAGTTAGAATTTTGTCATTTGAATCGAGTGAAATCAGTGAATTGTGAAGTTATCAAATATGTTTCAATTAGGATAAACAGTGTCAGAAGCATCCAAGGGATGTTAGAGTGCTTTGTTTTCAGCTTGATGAACTGCATCGTGTTGATTTGTCATCCTCTTGTTACACCCCCCCCCCCCCCCCCCCGTTTTGGCATTGAAAGAGTAGAATCCTCTGTAGGATTAAATTATTTAATTTCTTTCTTCTCTTTTCCTTTTCTTTTTTGTTAATACTATGTAACATATTCTCCTTTTTCAGAGTGAAATGAGCACAATGGGAAGGTGATGGCGGGAGCAGAAGCAAGGGCTGTGTGGCAGAGAACAGCTAATCGTTGTTTTGTCCAAGAAGATGCCAAAAGAGCTCCCAAATTAGCTTATTGCCAATCCTCATCTTCCACAACCAAGCAAGTGGATGCTGGGCCTGCAACTGCAGCAGAGGGATTAGGTCATCCTGCTGCTGGTTTCATGCCTCTTAATAGGAATCGTTCATATTCTAATCTACCCCCGGACACAAGATGGTGGCTGCAAATGCAACCTAGCTATGGCTACCAAAAGGATTTAACCTATGAACAGTTAAATGCATTGGAAGCTGACATGGAAACATTAAGAGCTGGGTTTGTAAAACCAACATCCAAAAGCCAACATAAAGGAGAATGTACTGATTCAGATAGTATGAAGACAGGTTATGAAGTCCAAAAGCAAGATGTAAAGGCCGAATATGGTGAGAACATGCAGGAACTTCCGTACAAGGACATGAGGGAAAAATATGAAAAAATGGGGATGGATACCTTTGATTGCCCAGTTTCAAAACAGCCCAAGGAGTTGTGTTGTGAACCAGAATATCATTGGATGGGAGGTGGGAGGACTGAACCATGGTGGCGGACAACTGATAGAGATGAACTGGCCTCCTTGGTTGCACAGAAGTCACTTGACCATATTGAGAACTGTGATCTTCCCCCACCTCAGAAACTGTATCATAAGAGACATCCATATGCTACTCATGTTGGGTTTTCTGACCGCGATGGAATATTGGGGACATCTTTAGACAGGAAGGCTCAAGCCAGTGGTCTTTCCAATATGACTACTCATGCACAGGGATATGCTGATCCTGGGATAACACACGAAAGAAATGGAGATGCAGCTTATGAAGAGCACTCTGAAAAATCATTCAGGTAGTTACTAGATTGATAATTTTCTTGAATTATCACATGTTAAATTTCTCGAATAGATCTTTATTTCCTGAAAGGTATTAAAATAAAAAATAAAAACTGAAAAAACTGAACACAATCAGTATTCCATATGTTAACATTATATGACTGTTTGTCTGTTTGTATATTCATATGTTACAATCTTATGTTAATGAAGCTTAGATAACTCTTTTGACTTTCATTTGTATGAAACAAGCATGATACTCAATCTCATATTTTGTTGCGACTTGCAATCTCAAAGAAGTTATATTACAATTCACAGGGATTTCATAGAGATGCAACAACTTTCTGAGGGTGACCCTACCAAAGCTCAGCTCATCGAAGCACTCTGCCATTCTCAAACTCGTGCAAGGGAAGCGGAGAAGGCAGCAAAGCAAGCTTATGCCGAGAAGGAGCATATTCTTAAGCTCTTCTTTAGACAAGCTTCTCAGCTGTTTGCCTATAAGCAGTGGTTCCAATTGCTGCAGCTGGAAACCCTTTATGTCCAGATTAAGAACAAGGACCAGGAAGGCTCTACTGTTCTCCCAGTGGTCCTTCCTTGGATGTCAATCAAAGGTCGGAAATCGCGCAAGAGCTGGCGTAAGGGTCCCAAGGGTAAACGAAGCAGGCGGGCTGACCCCGGACATGACATTACCAAGTATGCTGTTGCTTTTGCATTGGGGTTCAGTCTTGTTAGTGCTGGCTTGCTTCTGGGATGGACTGTGGGGTGGATGTTACCTTCTTTCTAGGCTTTTGAAGTAGTTCTGACCATTTTATGCTTCTTGTAATGATTGTTCAAATTGGAATGTATTGGTAAATGTCTTTCTTTGTGTATTCGGTAGATTTTTCTTAGTTTTTTTCTATGTAAATTTTGAGGTACTTCTTGTGCAAATGATGTGGTTACTGAAGAGATTGTGTAAATTCTGCTTGGGGTTCAACATTTGTGTCTTTAGTTTGTTGGTATGAGTTATGTGACCGTGTCTAAATGGACAAGAACACAAGTTAAGATATACGAAATTTGTTTATCAAACAATTACTTTCTTTTCTAAAGAAGATTCTATATGGAATTATGAATGCGTGTGTATGGACAATGACCAAAATATCGAGTATTGATCAAATATCGATGAAAATTTTACAGAAAATTTAGATAAAACTTGTCGAAGATGCAAGTAACTAGTTATGTGGGTCGGGTTCGGGTTGTAATCCAAGCCCATCATAGGCATATAGGACTCGGATCATTTTGCAAGTAGATTCTCTTTCATCTTTCCAGTTGAGCTGTTCATAGACGCAGACAAAAGAAGAGCTACTCTCTCACACACAGACACGAACAAAAAAGAGATGGGGGTGATGGAGAAGCTCAAGATGTTCGTAGTTCAAGAGCCTGTCGTTGCAGCTTCTTGCCTCATCGCCGGCGTTGGTACTCTCTCTCTCTCTCTCTAATTGAGCCCTCGAATTAAACCCTATTTGATTTGGGATTAGATTGATACGATTTAAATGGCAATACCTGAGGCACTTATATAGATTTCATGTGCATAGTTTACAAATTTTAGGGCTTTTGATTCTCAGATTAGACCCAGAAGATGAATAATGCCAATGTGTGATTTTTTTGAACGATTTAGTAATAAAGGTGTGATTTTTGACCTTTCCAGCTCTTCGAAGCAACATGGGTCTTGGTTTTGTTTTTGAATTGTAAACATATTGTAGTGCGATGTTAGAATATAGAAATCTGAGACTTGGATTCTTTTTGTTTCTGTTGTTCGATAGATTCGGCCTAGGAGAGTAACCGGATGCCTCTATGGCTGGAACAGCAAGCTATTTGAGCTCTAGGTTTTGCAAACACATTTGATAATCATACTGAGGTTTGAGAGATATACCCAAGAATGCAGAGGGTGGATACTTGGGAGTACAGAGAGTGAGAAAGACTGTGTGAGGGCCACTTACTTGGGAGACTGAGATAAACCCGAGAAAACAGTTTTTCGCTTTGAATTATTTCTTTTTAGCTCTCTTTGCACCAAGAGAGGGGTTTCTTAAGAAAACAGGAAGGTGACATGATCTATTGAATGGAACTCTGTAGAGGTTCTGAACCTCCCATCAGTGTCTCTTTCACACAAGTCATCTTGTTCTCTAGTTCTGCGCATGCAAATCCGGTCTCATAGGCAGACCCTCAGACAAATCTCCCTTGCTTTTTCCATGCCATTAAGATAAAAGAACGGAGTTTTTCTTCAGAAGAGTGCTTATTGTTTCAGAAAAACTTTTCCTTTTCAATTTTGGTACTTCGGTGTTTTAAGATTTTGGGTTTTCTTCCTACTGAATTTTGCAAGACATCTTGGTTTTGTTTTGTTTTTTTTCTTTTTGGAATTTCCTATAGTTTTCCTTTTGCACTTTCTTTTAGGGTCTGGGGTATTGATTTAAAGATGCCAGACGTTAGAACTCAAACTCAGGTCTTGACTCTTGATATGAAACGGACGAAGCAACCAAGCAAAGAACAGGATACAAGTTCCATGAAGAGAATTCGAATTATATACAATGATCCCTATGCCACTGATTGTTCCAGTGACGATGATGAGGAATATAATGGGAAGCAGAATCGATCGGCGCATAATAAACGCATTGTTTCAGAGATTATGGTTGGGGTTACTCCGTGTGAATCATCTGCAAAGACTTTATCCCATTGCAATACCTATGGGGGACGATTTGTTAATTTTACGGACTTCGATGACAGTAAGAAAACTCGAAAATCCTGTTCCCTGTATAAGGGAGTTCGGCATAGAAAATCAGGAAAATATGCAGCGGAGATTCGAGATCCGTTTCGAAAGGCTAGAATATGGCTTGGCACTTATACCACTGCAGAGGAGGCTGCTATTGCTTTTCAGAAAAAGAGGCTCGAGTTTGATAACGCGCGGTTACTGCAAAAGGCTAAGAGGGGCCACAAAAAGTTGCAATTATCAGATAAGGCCAAGGGTGAGTGTGAGAGATTTCGTTTAAAAGAGAAGATCAAGCACGAATGTCAAGACAATGATTTATCTGAGGAGAGTCGGAATTTATCAGTTGATGCTGCTATTGAAAGTGGTTCGTACGAGGAGACCAAAAGTGTGTTTTGTCATCCATCACCTTCATCTGTGCTCGAGATCTCTAGTGCAGCTGCACTTAATATTGGACTGAGAAAGTCAGATGAAGAGTCCAGGTTGGAAGTTCTCGGACAAGAAGGTCCTGTACAACCAGATTTTGAAGAAGAGCAATCCATTTTGAAGGTTCCTGAAAAGCCAACAATGTTACCACCAGAACAGTTGACACTGGGATTTGTGGATAATTACATGCTTGAGTGTTTGGATCAGTACTTAGATGGTATGACTGACATAGTTGATTGTCATGTGTGTGATGATGTAAATGGTGAGGCTATCAATCTTCCCTCTCTTGACTTTGATTGATTCGGATATTCCTTGTCGAAATCGACCAAATTCTTGTCCTACATTCTCCTCCACTTGAAAAGAACTCAACCTCGAGTTCCTCTTGAATTTAGGTCGGTTTATGGTGCTATGCTATGCTAGTTGTTTATCTTCAGTTGCTAGTCCCTCTTGTTGATGATCCAAGCAGGGATTGATTAAAACCTGATTATGGTGCCAGTAGGCTTTGTTGTTAGGAAGTACTAATAGTTGTATATTGATGTTCATTTGAGTAAAGTAAAAAAGCTCAGAAAGCTCATAAACGTTTGACTGGTCTTGAAGTTATTGTCAACTTTGGAAAGAGTTCTTGGGTTTTCTTTGTGCTTTTTGGGAGCCGTCCCAATTTCCAACTATCAGAGTGGTATATGTTAAGAGGAATTAACTATGTTTTGAACCTTGTTTGCTTACTAACCATATAACAGAAGTGACATTGCTAACAAAAATAGTACATTCTCAGCATAGAAGTATTCTGTAATAGTTTATAAGTGTGTCCTCTAGCATTTATATTAAGAGAATGTGAAAACTACATTCCACTTTGCATTAGGAGAGAGGTCAATTTTGATATCCCCTGGTGGGTTCCTAATGTAGTTGACGGTCTCTAAACAATTGTGGTTTGAAGGTAATTCCTGGTGAGTTCTGGATATCTTCATCTGACTCTTATTGTTCATTAAACTTTCAGGACTCTTCCTTCCAGCTGTGGTGAGGCCAATGTTAGATTCCTTTGAAGCTTCTAAGCAAGTCCCTCAGCCTGCATTAAGCGATGTGAGTGTTGAATAATGCATTTTTAATTTATATGTAATCCACCTATCTATGCGGCTATGCACTTTATCATTGGAGTACTTGAATCTATTATGTTGTTTCATTTTTGGTTCCTACCATGTGGGATTAGAACTCCATTTAAACGAGTGTGATGGGGAGTAAATTGTTACCGAGGGAAATGGAAAAGGCCTTATTTTCCTAATTGGCAATTCCCCAACGTAGAGAAAATAACTACTGAGCTGCTTTAAGGAACCAAGTTTCCAATGACTGGATTATAGATTGGTATAGTCCATGCTCATCATGCGCAGTTAGATTTGCTTCCTACAAAAGCCTATGGATTCTTTACCTTAAAATAGGTTGACATGGGTATATAATGTGCTCTTACAGCTAAGTTGAAAAGGATAGGAAAAGAAAGACGTAAAACTGTTGGATATCCTCATATCAACATGGTTTGGTTATGTGCTCTTTAACAGCCTTGAGCATCTTCGTTGAAAAGGATAGGAGCGTAGAACTATTGGATCCTCTCAACTTGCTCTCTCCCTCAAAATAGGTTTACATGATTTGATTATGGCTGTCACTGATGACTGAGCCAAGAGTCACAGGATAGGAGAAGAAAAATATACAACCATGGGGATTCCATTTGATGGGTGTTCGCTGAAAATCAGCACAAATTAGGATTGTTTATCAACTTATCTGTATGTTATCCACTTCTAGCTTTCTTTTCCTGCTTTCCTCGGTAAAGGGGAGGGAGTGGTGAATTTCACTTTGATCTGCTCCTCAGATAGAGGGCTAGATGTATCGGAATTTGCTGGAACTTAAATGAGCTACATCAGTAGTGGACCCAAGTATGTTTTAGTATATAATAGAATTTCTAGCCTAATTATTCCGAAACTTTCCAAACGACTTCAAATATTTCAAATGAAGTGGATTTCATTCCTTTTTTGTAGTGATAATAAGATTTCATGTCCTCACCACATATCAACATAATCTTCAATGTTTGTTTCTTGCACTCTTTCTCCATATATTAATACCTGGGCATGTTTTGCAGGTGGTAGCAGGTATGACAGGTAAAAAATAGGGGCCCTACGATTCATGTTACAAGAGACAAATTAAAGAACCCCACTTTTCTTTAATTTCCTTTTGCGTGAGCAATGTAATAAGCCTGACAATCTTGAATGGAGAAGCAATACTGCATCTTGAATTATCCTATTTTTTTGTAGGCATATGAATGGTTGTCTTTGCCATGTTAACTCCTAGTGACCTTCATCTGAATTCTGAAGCCTACTGAAGGAATTTTATTGTTGTTGATTTGAATATGCTAACCTATTATTTTGTCTCGATTAGTGTCTGCTGCCATCTCTTTTTGCTTCTTATATACTTGCGTCATTGGTTCATAGTCACTGGACATATTTGCAAGTCATTAGGGATGAACTCGATTCCGGTGACTTCCCCAATCCGATTAACATGTAAGCAGCAACGTACGCATGCCATTTCTGGCTAAATCACTACGATCAAAGAACAAACAACCATCATTTCAGCCTGGATGGTCAATACAGTACCTCTGTTTTGCCGGTGATTATTGTTCTCATTCGAGAGAGCAAGAACGATTCCAGTGAAAAGTCGCAAGTTGAAAGTTGTAACTAATGGAGAAGACAGTAAACGCTACATGCTACATTTTACACAAACACATTCATTTCAAGCCGACTAACTTTCATTTCAAATGTCCCAGTGGCGACTTACTGATTACAAAGTCCAACCACATTCAGGACCCGATCCGGCTTTGAGCCCGGTGTTGTTTTCATTTCACATAAAAACTATTACAGGACTGCAGCAGTTGACAGGTAATTCATACTATGGTGTCCAGAGACAAGTCTAAATCACAATCCCATCTTGCTTCGATTTCCTACTCTTCCATGGAACCACCTGCTTCAACCCTTGATAGATTGTTGCCTGCAAAAATGAAAGTTTTACATCACCTACACATAACTCAATATTACCCTGGTACTAAAGTCTAAAATCCTCAAAGAATTTTCTTGTACATTCTTGGACTAGTTTCTCAATGACATTACAAAGTCACAACCAACTAGATTTCATCAAATTTCATAATATAAGCTACAAAATAAGACAACTAGAACTAGAAACTAGAATTATGAGATAAATGAAAGATATATTTTACCCAGAAATGAGGCCTGGAATGAGAGAGAGTGGAAAAGCTCCTAGCCCTTCTATGCCTTGTGTTCTTCACCTTGAAGCTGCTACTCTCTCCCACACTGCCACCACCACCATCACTCTCTCCATCCACAGAAGATGGAAAGACATAATTAGCCCCACCAACCTCTCTTTTACCCTTCAAGACCCTCCTCCCCCATGAATCAAACCAACCTCTTTCTTTAACCCCACTCTTGCTCAAGACCAAAGCACCAAGCTGCCCTGATCTCTCATGATCAGGGCTAAAAGACCCATAACACTCCCTACCCACAATCCTAAAAGAAGAGGACTGAAACCTTGATCTACCCACATAAGGACCCTCCAACACTGTGGTGGGTGAGAGCAATTTGGTCTCAAGCAACAACCTTGGAGGCAGTTCCAAGCACTTTTGGGAAAAGTCAATTGGGTCTGGAATAGTTGCTAGGGCTGTGCAAGGCCTTGGCTTTCCTGGCTCTTCTTCCCATCTAAATGGTACTGAAACTGAGGTGTAGAATGGTGGGGTTACATACCCAGAAGGCTCATTTGACTGTATGTGTGAGATAGAGAATAAGGGTAGCTTTGGTGACTCTGGCTCTGCCTCAGATCCCATGCCTCTCTAAGTCTCTTTGTGGCTTCTCCTTGGTGAACTGCAGCATATAGGAGTTGGGTTTTGAGTGAAGAAGAGGAAGAAGAGAGAATGGAGAAGAAAAAGGGAAAGTGATCACCGAAAAAGGCAGCCCTTTTTGTCATATCTGGTAATTAATGGAGTGTAGTAATATTGAACTAGTCCATCTACCATTGGGGTGGTAAAAGCAACACAGCTTTATATATCCTATTGGAGAAAACAAGAAAATTACTTCACTGTGTATAGTATAGTCTTGGTTACTAAGCCAATCAGAAACCACAATGATGAGATATTTCTACCAATTGTCAAGCTCAAGTGGTAGCTATCTGATTGTTATTGTGGTCATGAGCATATCAGATTGTTATTGCAAAGCATAGGATGCCAACCTGTGATGGAGAATAAAACCCTTTTCAGCACTGAGCATGTCTTGGCCTGTAGCAGTCCATCAAGTCCCATCCAAAAAAAATCACTTACCAAAGACCAGACAATCCCATTCTATGAAGGCAACTGCACATACCAGCTGGATTTTGAAGGTCTGAAAAATCTGCATCCAAATTGGCCATAGATCTGATTAAGGATCATAGAAAAATTAAATCTTCTGCTGCATTGTGGAACATTGAGCTTTACTATTTCAAGAATAAAAAAATGGCAACAGTTATAACCAGAAAAGGAGTATGGGAACAGTTGGATCAACTCTGGTGAAATGAAAGTCAATAAAACTACATCACACAATCTAGTTGATATTGGAACACATTATTAGGCCTAGTAATGACTGATAGCTGAAGCAATACACAAGCACTATATGAGAAAATGACAAATTAGGGTAGTGGTATGAGTGTTCAAGAAAGCTTTGCTACTAATTGTCATGACTCATCACCCAGGTGCAAAAGTCAAGGGCAAAAAAAAGAGAAATCATCAAGTCATTTTCATAATTAATCAAAGAAAGAAATTTCTCAAAGCCCTTTTTTCTCTGTTGGGACTGGAGGCTGAGGGCTAATGTAAATCACTACCCTCAAAACACCTGGTTCACATGTTCTTAAGTACACTCTTTGACATGTTCCAAATGACAAGAACAAAAGAAAAATACTTTCTTAATAATATTTTAGCTTGGGTGAAAGAAACGAAATATTATGTAGGACATTATGTATCCTGAACCAGAAATCAGATCAGCCTAATCGATGTCGATATAATTTGTTAAACACTTGCTGAAGCCATAATCATTGCCTAATTTTAATAGGGATCGATGTCGATATAATTTGTTAAACACTTGCTGAAGCCATAATCATTGCCAAATTTTAATAGGGAGATATTAGAGATGACAATAATTAAAGCTTCATTATGAGTATTTATGACATCCCCCTCTAAACCAAAAAGTAGAAAGCAACAAAAACCAGAAAAAGAAACAACACTTTTTTCCAGTGGAAGAGAGTTGGTGATGGAAGTAACAGATCATGATTATGAAGCCCATTTTCAGATAAGAAGTGCTTAACCATGATACTGGAACTCTTCATTTTTCTAGCTTTTAGGTGAAGATCGTTCTACTTCTCCGTCAAAGTGCTTATTGGGCTAACCTCACGGCTCTAGGGCAAGTGTTAGAAATTGTGAAACCCAATCGTCACTTCTCCGATCTCCCATCGGAGAAGTGACGGTCTATCATGGAGTACATGAAATGATGTTTTTCCTTCGTTTCTACAAATTTTTTGAAATAAAATCTCACACATGTTAATCCTAAAAGTACTCAACTATGATAATATTGGTGCAACATAAGAAGACCTAAAGACATAGCCCTTGGTAAGGAGCAGGAATTATATATCTAAAGAACATCAAGATCAATATGACACCAGACTCGGAGGTTACAGACCATAGAAGTTCATACCAAAATGACAAGCGGGAAAACGGGGCAGTGAAAAGCCATACTTTGAGTGTTCATAAGTTTATGCTCCACAAAATGGTCCTTCAACTTATCTATATTGAGTGTAACTTAAAGAATAAAAAGAAATGAATAAAAAAGGGTTAATTTCATTTGACCTCCCTAACTTTTACAACAAAAATCATTTGTGACCCTACACTTTCAATTTCACCATGCGATTATGGCAAAAAACAGTGTGCTATAGTCCCACATTTTCGGTGATTTCCTTAAAATATTGCATATTTGAAATTCTCTATGCCGGTTTGCGCGTGTGTTAAAAAGTATCTTAGAGTCTCAATGAAACCCAAAGCAAGACCTGATAAGCACCGGAAGTGTTTCATTTTTAATTCGTCAAATTAAAATTAAGAAATAAAAAATTTAGGAAAACTTTTATCGAAAAACTGTTCGTCGCTACACGTTGTTCAAAATAATTATTTTTTTAATTAGAAATTGAACAAATAAACCTTGTCAAAGCCATTTTTTCTAGAAATTTTCCTGTGCCATAATCTCACCATTGGTAAATCTTGATTTTTAGAAGGTGTTCCAATTGACGGAACTAGAAAACCTAGACCATAATTTTTTTTTACGAATTTTCTTATATTCCAACTATGGAAAACCTTAAAAAAAAATCATGTCGAGATTTTTGCATTCCGTCAGCTTGAAAAGTGTTTAAAAATTATTATTTGATGGTGGAAAGATTTTGGTGAAAAAATAAGATCATGCGATTTTGGCCAAAAAACAGTGTGCTATAGTCCACAGTTTGGGTAATTTCCTAAAAAAATTGCATCTTTAAAATTCACTAAACCGGTTTGCGCGAATGTCCAAAGGAATTTTAGACTCTCAATGAAGCCCAACGCGAGACATAACAAGACCCGAAAGTACTTCTTTTTTATTTCGTCAAATTAAAATTAAGAAAAAAAAATTAGAAACACTTGTAGCGACGAAGAGTTCGTCGCTATAGGTTGTCCAAAATTAATATTTTTTTTATTATAATTTGAACAAATAAACCTTGGCAACACCCTTTTCTCTTCAAATTTCCCGTACCATAATCTCACCATTGGTAAAACTTAATTTTTAGAAAGTGTTCCAATTGACGGAACTAAAAAATCTAAACCATATTTTGTTTTACGAATTATCTTGTATTTCAACTTTGGAAATTTTTTTTTTAAAAAATCAGGTCGAGATTTTAGCGTTCCGTCAGTTTGAGAAGTGCTTAAAATCATGATTTATGGGTGTGAAGATTTTGGTGAGAAAATAAGATCATGTGATTTTGGCCAAAAAAATTGTGTGCTATACTCCACAGTTTTGGGTAATTTTCTTAAAAATTATATGTTTAAAAATCTCTAAGCCAGTTTGGACAAGGCACTAGAGGAATTTTAGAGTCTCAATGAAGCCTAACGCGAGACATGACAAGACCCGGAAGTGTTTCCTTTTTATTACGTCAAATTAAAATTAAGCAAAAAAATTAGGAACACTTGTAGCGACGATTTGTTCGTCGCTACAGGTTGTTCAAAATTAATATTTTTTAATTAGAATTTGAACAAATAAACTTTGTCAACACTATTTTTTCTTTAAATTTTTTTTATTAGAAAATAAAATCATGCAATTTTGGGCCAAAAAATCGTGTGCTATAGTACACAGTTTTCGGTCATTTCCTTAAAAAATTGTATCTTTGAAATTCTCTACGTCGGTTTGCGTGAGTGTTTAAAAATATTTTAGAGTCTTAATGAAGCCCAACGCTAGACCTGACAACTAACGGAATTGCTTCATTTTTATTTCGTCAAATTAAAGTTAAGATAAAAATTAGAAACACTTGTAGCGATGAACAGGTAGTCGCTACTGGTTGTTCAAAATAAATATTTTTTTAATTAAAAATTGAACAAATAAACTTTGTCAACACCATTCATCGCTACAGGTTTTTCAAAATAAATATTTTTTAATTAAAAATTGAACAAATAAACCTTGTCAACAATATTTTTTCTTGAAATTTTCTTATGTCATCATTTCACCAATGATAAATCTCGATTTTCAGAAGGTGTTACAGTTGACGGAACAAGAAAATGTAGACTTTTTCTTTTTTACGAATTTTCTTGTATTCTGACTTTGAAAAATCTTTTTAAAAAGTTCGGGTCGAGATTTTTGCATTTCGTTAATTTGAGAAGTGCTTAAAAATCATGATTTTTGGGTGGGAGGATTTTTGTGAAAAAATAAGATCATGTCATTTTGGCCAAAAAACTGTGTGCTATACTCCACAGTTTTGGGTGATTTCCTTAAAAAATTGCATCTTTCTTAGCCAGTTTGGTCAGGTGTCCAAATATATTTTAGAGTTTCAGTGAAGTCCATCGCGAGACATGGCAAGACCTGAAGTGCTTATTTTGTATTTCGACAAATTAAAATTAAAAAAAATAATTGGGAACACTTGTCGCGACAAATATTTCGTCGCTACAGATTGTTCAAAATAAGTATTTTTTTTAATTAGAATTTGAAAAAATAAACCTTAAAAACACCATTGTTTTCTCGAAATTTTCTTGTGCCATAATTTCATCATTGGTAAAGCTTGATTTTTAGAAAGTGTTCCAATTGACGGAACTAGAAACTCTAGACCCTATTTTTTTTTTTACGAATTATCTTGTATTCTGACTTTGGAAAATCTTAAAAAAAATCATGTCGAGATTTTAGCGTTCTGTCAATTTTAGAAGTACTTAAAAATCATGATTTGAGGGTGGGAAGATTTTGGTGAAAAAATAAGATCATGCGATTTTGGCCAAAAAACAGTGTGCTATAGTCCACAGTTTTGGGTAATTTCTTAAAAAAATTGCATCTTTAAAATTCACTAAACCGGTTTGGGCGAGTGTCCAAAGGAATTTTAGAGTCTCAATGAAGCCCAACGCGAGACATGACAAGACCCGAAAGTGTTTCTTTTTTATTTCGTCAAATTAAAATTAAGAAAAAAAAATTTAGAAACACTTTTAGCGACGAACAGTTCGTCGCTACAGGTTGTCCAAAATTAATATTTTTTTTAATTATAATTTGAACAAATAAACCTTGTCAACACCCTTTTCTCTTCAAATTTCCCGTACCATAATCTCACCATTGGTAAAAATTAATTTTTAGAAAGTGTTCCAATTGATGGAACTAAAAAATTTAGACCATATTTTGTTTTACGAATTATCCTGTGTTCCAATTGCTTCATTTTTATTTCGTCAAATTAAAGTTAAGATAAAAATTAGGAACAATTGTAGCGATGAACATGTAGTCGCTACTGGTTGTTCAAAATAAATATTTTTTAATTAGAAATTGAACAAATAAACTTTGTCAACACCATTCATCGCTACAGGTTGTTCAAAATAAATAATTTTTTAATTAAAAATTGAACAAATAAACATTGTCAACAATATGTTTTCTTGAAATTTTCTTATGTCATCATCTCACCAATGATAAGTCTCGATTTTTAGAATGTGTTACAGTTAACGGAACAAGAAAAAGTAGACTTTTTCTTTTTTACGAATTTTCATGTATTCCGACTTTGGAAAATCTTTTTAAAAAATTCTGGTCGAGATTTTTGCATTCCGTTAATTTGAGAAGTGTTTAAAAATTATGATTTTTGGGTGGGAAGATTTTGGTGAGAAAATAAGATCATGCCATTTTAGCCAAATAATTGTGTGCTATAGTCCACAGTTTTGGGTGATTTCCTTAAAAAATTGCATTTTTCTTGGCCAGTTTGGTCAGGTGTCCAAATATATTTTAGAGTTTTAATGAAGTACATCGCGAGACATGACAAGACCCTGAATTTTTTGTATTTCGACAAATTAAAATTATGAAAAATAATTAGGAACACTTGTGGCGACGAATATTTCGTCGCTACAGATTATTCAAAATAAGTATTTTTTTAATTAGAATTTGAAAAAATAAACCTTAAAAACACCATTTTTTTCTCGAAATTTTCTTGTGCCATAATCTCACCATTTGTAAAGCTTGATTTTTAGAAAGTGTTCCAATTGACGGAACTAGACACTCTAGACCCTTTTTTTTTTTTTACGAATTATCTTGTATTCCGACTTTGGAAAATCTTTAAAAAAAAATCGGGTCGAGATTTTAGCATTCCGTCAGTCGTAGAAGTACTTAAAAATTATGATTTGAGGGTGGGAAGATTTTGGTGAGAAATTAAGATCATGCGATTTTGGCCAAAAAATTGTGTGCTATAGTCCACAGTTTTGGTGATTTCCTTAACAAATTGCATCTTTGTAAATCTCTAAGCCGGTTTGCACGAGTCTCCAAAGGAATTTTAGAGTCTTAATGAAACCCAACGTGAGACATGACAAGACCCGGAAGTGTTTCTTTTTTATTTCGTCAAATTAAAATTAAGAAAAAAAATTAAGAACACTTGTAGCGACGAAAAATTCGTCGCTACAGGTTGTTCAAAATTAATATTTTTTTAATCAGAAGTTGAACAAATAAACCTTGTCAACACTATTTTTTCTTTAAATTTTTTTGTCCCATAATCTCACCATTGGTAAAACTGAATTTTTAGATGGTGTTCTAATGGCCGGAACTAGAAAATGTAGACCCTTTTTTTTTATGAATTTTCTTGTATTCTGACTTTGGAAAATCTAAAGAAAAAATATTGTGTCTAAATTTTTCCATTCTGTTAATTTAAGATGTTCTTAAAAATCAATATTTGACGGTGGAAAATTTTTGTGAGAAAATAAGATCATGCGATTTTGGCCAAAAAAATTGTGTGTTTAGTGAATTCCTTAAAAAATTTCATCTTTAAAATTCTCTAGGGCAGTTTACGAGTGTCCAATTGTATTTTAGAGTCTCAATGAATCCCTATGCAAGTCCTAATAAGTGCCAGAAGTGCTTCTTTTTTATTTCGTCAAATTAAAATTAAGAAAAAAATTTAGGAACACTTATAGCGATGAATTGTTCATCTCTACTGGTTGTTCAAAATAAACATTTTTTTAATTAGAATTTGAACAAATAAACCTTGCAAACCCCATTTTTTCTTGAAATTTTCCAGTGCCCTAATCTCATCTTTGATAAAGCTTGATTTTTAGAAGGTGTTCCAATTGACGGAAATAGAAAATCTAGACATTTTTTTACGAATTTTATTGTATTCTGACTTTGGAAAATCTTTAAAAAAAAATCTGGTCAAAATTTTAGCGTTCTGTTAGTTTGAGAAGTGCTTAAAAATCATGGTTTGAGGGTGGAAACATTTTGGTGAGAAAATAAGATTATACGATTTTGGCCAAAAAACTGTGTGCTATAGTCCACAGTTTTGAGTGATTTCCTTAAAAAATTACATCTTTGAAAATCTCTAAGCATGTTTGCAAGAGTGTCCAAATGTTTCTAGAGTCTCAAAAAACTATAGCCAACAAATTTATTGTAGCTACATGTGTTCAAAAAAAATTATTAACACCGTTATGGTGGAATCATTCATTGCTACATGTTTTTGAAAATAAAAAAAAATTAGGAAGAACACATTTAGCGACTAACTATTTGTCTCGACCGATGGTTCAAAAAAATTAGGAACACCTTTAGCGACAAACGAATCGGCGCTAAAGGTGGTTTTAAAAAATTAGTGACACTTTTACCGTCGAAATTTTCGTCGCTACAGGTTTTTTTAAAATACTAATTTTTTAATTTGAACAAATGTAAAAGAATGTAGTTATTAGGGCTCTTGGACTCTATGATTAAACAATGCAAAGGAACTTTGGTAACATATTATTTATCGAAATCGAGTTTTCACTTAGTTGGGTGAATGGTACGAATTGAAATTGAGGCCGGTAAAATTTATTTTTGTAACACATGATTTAATTACAAAATAACATCAAAGAAATTCTCGAGGCCAGTTTGCGCGAGTGTCTAAAAGTATTTAAGAGTGTCAATGAAACCCGACGCGAGACCTTACGAGCACCGGAAGTGTTTTTTTTTTTCATCAAATTAAAAAAAAATATAAAAAAATATAGGAACAACACCTTTTCCGACGAACAAAGCGTCGCTATAAGAGTACAGATTGTTCAAAATATATTTTTTAAATGTGAACAAAGGTAAAAGCATTTTGTTTTTAGGGCTCTTAGGCTCAATAAATTAAACAATGCAAAAGAAATTTGGCAATACATTGGCCATCAAAATCGAGTTTTTGCCTAATTCAGTGAATTGGTCATCGAAAATCGTGTGAAAATTTGTGCATGCGGCGAGACTCTTTGTTCCGTCAAAAGCTTCACAATGGTATATCATCATGTGCCCAATGCTCTTAGTTTAAGTGACGAGTGAGAGTAGAAAAATGGTTAAGACCATATATAGAAGAGGTAAATGATCGATATGATCCAACTTGAAAGTATACTAAATAGAAAATCAAGATACGATCCATTTGGCTTGCTAATCACGTAGTAAAGTTGGGCACCTTATCAATAGTAAAGTTAGGATTTTCTATTAAAAAGTTTCATCATCGAACTCAAAATCAATCGGCAAGAGAGTGAAGAGATCAAGACTCAACATTAATTTTTATAAACTCCTACACAAAGCTTGGCATTACCTTCTACATCAACGTACATCTTCTTATCGACAGCCGTCTAATATCCTCCACCCCGAACTGATGTCCACCAAATATACGATGGCGGATTGGCGGGAGGGCGTCCGTACCTCTCTGCCTAATTTCTTTGACTGTCTTTGTCCTTCGTGTTGTCGTCGGAATCAACCCCCTGGACATTCCGTTATTTTCTGAGCTGATGCAGCCGATGATCAGGCACAAGTCATTAGTAGGGAGGTCAGCCTCTTGGTTCCGTTCCCACTTGGAAATGCTGCATGCAACCCATTGGAGGAGGCTATAGGCTAGCTGCTTAATTGCTATAGACGGATGGAGAAGGAAGAAAAACGTAGATGAACAAGAACTAAATCAATGAGAAAGATAAAGAAAAGCAAAGACAATGGATGAGTGTTAGAAAATTGAAATAAGGGTACGTACCAGAGAGGATCAGGATGATATAATTAACCAATATATACATGCACGTACATACGACATTCAATTTTAGCCTTTGCTAGTTGTTAAGAAGCTTTAGTTAGCTAGAGGTTTAAGAAGCTTCTATTCTTTCTTTTTTGGCCTTTTGTCTTAATTTTATTTTCCAAATTAAGACAACAAAGTCAAAAATTACAAATACGCGTAAAGGCACGCTAAGATGATGATGTCACCTTGATCCGCGGGATACGAGTGGGAGCAATGCTTACCCAATCCAATTTTACAAGTCCCCGCTACAGAGTTCAACAATTAAAAAGATTGATGTAACTCCTCATAAACATGCATATCATACAATTTGTCCTCAATGTGGGATTCTAAATGCCAATTATCAATTAATATTTCATATACTCTCAAATTCTATTCAAAATTGTGTTGGTTCATTATCTGACTTTCAACTAGCAATTACTAAAACCTTGAATTCTCTATAAGATCCTAGCTATCAAAAATAATAAAAAAAATTTGACAAAAAGTGAGTGTGGGGTGAGGGCCTATACCCGACAGCACGCCGAGGTAAGATCATCTTGACTTGTGGGATGTTGGGCTCCCGCTCCCAACTCCCCAATCTCATCAATTTTGTGGTTTGCTACCCATCCTTGTCGGGTGGGGAGCCCTTCTAACCCAAAGAGCTTAAGGGCGTGCTTGGTATGACTTCACCGAAGTGAACAAACCAAGACAAACTCACCCCATCAAGCTAAGCTTCACCCACCTGTCAATCACTTTAATGCCCTGCTTAGTTACAAGTCTTCGCTACAAGACTCGGCAATAAAAAAGATTAATGTAATTCCTTATAAATATTTATATTATAGAATTGGTTTTCGATGTGGGATTCTAATTCCCAATTACCAAATTCTAGAAACTCTCAAATTCTATTCGAAATTGATTTAGTTCATTATCTTAATCCTATAACACACCGATTCGTGTTCCACTTTTACTATTCATACACTGAATGTAGTAGAATGACAAAGAACAAATTTGTTTCAACTGCCTGGGAAAAATATAGTAAAGTGCTTAGTGTTCTAAAGCATAATATAGCAAGCCAGAGTTGTCACACAATCTTTTCCTAATCCTTTCCCCTTCAATCAAGCTTACATCATAGGGTCTTCTACATTCATGACCCAGTTGCTCTTCTATTTTCAGAATAAGAATTCATGTGAAATTTTTAAAATAAAAGTTCGACAACATAATATTTTTCGATAGCAGACAATTGATATTTGTATAATAGTTTACCCTTAATTTCCCTTTCAACGAGCTTTGGATGAAAACAATAATGTTTAGTTCTAAATAAGCTAACCTGGTTTTGTTCCTCCATGTTTTCTGCAAGATTGACACCAAGTCATTATCAGTCCTATCTTTAAAATTTCTGGTTCCCACAAAGCAACAGATAATACAATATATTCAGTACATTCATGTACTCAGGCCAAACATAGGGGTCCTTGTCTAGACAATGGAATATGAAATAGGGGTCCAAAAGACTAAGATGATGTACTCAGTACATTCATGTACTCAGGCCAAACACTATATCAGCAAAGAAAAATTGAGCAAACAGGGCAATGTGTTCTTTCTCTGCTTCTTTTCTGTTGGTGTTTACACTAAAGCTTCGAGTATTTTTTTTTTTTTCTCTAGTTGTAACTAATCGAATTTACTTCGACTTGTTAGTCCTTGCCTTTTGATGTATTGCATTGAGTTTGAGCCAAAGTGGTTAGAGAAATATAGCAAAACACTAGGGAAAATGAATGAAAGCCATAGTTTATAATAACAATTGCACCCTTTTGTGTGTGTATAATTCTTTTCCCAGGAGGCCAAGATGATGGAGGCAATTTGTTCTTTTAGTCCAATACAAAATTCCTCAGTAACAAGATATTTCAATGTATAAGACATGCTCTGTCAAACATGGGCATGATTTCATATGGTTCCCTCCTTTCTCTGCCATTTCAGATTACATACATTTCCTCATTTGCCTTCTCCAAGTTCCATGAAAGACTCACAATGACCAGCATACAACATTTAACTAGGAAGATTATTGAATTTTCCTTTTCTTTTAAACAAATGAAAGATTTGGTGACTGATATGCATATGCTAAATGGCAGACAATAATTATGCTCCCAAATCTTCCATGTCATTGTCAAATAGATTGCAGAGCTTTTGTACACTTCTTTTTCCCACTTTTTCCAACTGGACTTCTTTTAGAACAAGTGATCTTGAAAACAACACTTGCCTCCATAATTTGGACAACTCAGAAAGCCAAAGATGCCAATTGTTCCCTCACTTCCTCTCTCTGCCTAATCCAGGTCTTGATTTACACATCATTCATACCAGCTTTGCCTACCTTTTTTCCTTTTTATGTTTTTCAGTACTTTTTCCCTAGCAAGTCTTGCATCTAAGCCTCCAACACATTGTGCATTGAAAAGCATGACACAACTTTCCACCCAATAGAGAAACAAAGGACTAAAAACCACAATTCAAGACATATAATATATATGTATCTTTACAGGCCTACTACTGATATTAACCACAACCGCACACTTGACAGGTTCGCATTCTAAAACTGATTAACTGGTTGCCCGCTTCTGGCATGAAAACGTCTAACCCAGATGCATGCTCCAAAAGTATGAGCAACCCGACTAAACAACTAGCTTAAATAAAAACCACAAGGAAAAAGGAAATGTACTTAGTTAACAGTCTCCTCACATACTAATGCTGAATTTTTCAGCTTGCCTTGTCTTAGCATCTGTGCGTGATCACTTGAATAGATAAATATCTTCTTCACCATCTTGCAAAAATCTCTGCAGAGGGAAAAAAATAAATTTAAATCCCAACAGTCATTTTTGATTGAAAATGTGTAAGTGCAGTAGATCAAATCTTAAGTGACTTACAGCCATTGATCATCGCCAAGAAGCATCATGTCATTTTCATCATCAGTAAAAACAACTGCCCATTTGTTCACTGGACGGAGTTCTCCTTTGATCTCAAACATTTTCTCAAGCTCATCAATTAGATCATCATACCCCTTCAACACAGCCAAGTCCACAGCGCGACCAACAGCAACCCCTTGCATATGCACCTTCTCAATAAATTAAAAGCTCATGAGATACAACTTTAGAATAGCAGAGTAAATCAAACAGAGCCAGCAGACTCTATGCACTTTACCTTAGTACGAGATCTCATTGAAACAGTGTATCCCTGCTTGCTTTGTGTCTCCATTGGTGGTACCTCTGATACAACTTGCTTCTGTTCCTTTGAGAACTTTGAAATAATCAGGTCCTGATCAAGCTCAGATGCAGCGGCCAGAATAGGTCCTTTGGCACCACAGCACACTGTTGAAAACATTGGCTCTCTCTCCCGGAGACGGGAAGTAATAGAGTTTGGCACATCATAACCAAACAACCTAAAACCTGAAGAAGACTCGGACTTTTTCGCTGTTTCCAGCCGGTCATGCACTGGGCTATTGCTTGGCTTTGAAGACAGAGGGGAGGGAAAGCTAGGCGGCATAGACCCCATAGTAACATTTTTGTTGCCCTCTTGTGAGTCTGCAAACAGGCTTAAAGAGACATTCACATTTGGAGAAGAAGACCAGATGCCCTCTGCACCGATCCTTGAGCTAGAGTAGCTGCTGCCGTTGCTCTCTTTCTGCCTCAGGGGCCAGACAGCCTGGCTACCAGAGCTTTGGACTTCAGCAACACCGCCCAATTGAGTTAACTCAGCAGACTGGTTTGACCCTTGATACCAGAAAGGTGAAGCAATTGAATTGGTGGTGATTTCTACATTCCAATTGGTGTATAAAAGTCAAGACACTCGCACCACCACAGATCCAAAATTTTCAAAAAGAAAACTCATTGCAAGCTTTACATACCAGATGAAGCAATTTCAACAGTTTTAGGCCTTTTGCTCTTTACTACTGGTTGAGCAAGATTTAACGGAACAGAAGCTACGAATGGCTCTATCTCCCAAGGAGAAACCCTCTCTGGCCTTGGTACTGTGGCATGTTCATCCCATTGAACCTGCAAGTATGAAAAATGAGTACATAATAGAGAACATGTTAATTAGTATTCCAATGAACAGCTCGATAACATATCTTAACCTTCAGAGATCGCCATTTAGATTCGGACCAGTGAGGAGATAAATCACCAACCCCTACTATCGTGCCAGTGAATCTGACCAATTAAATTCGGCAAAAAATTTCAATCAAGTTGAGTATATTAAAAAGGAAAGAAAAGAAAAAAAAAACCATTAATGACCAAAAGTTAATTACACACCTTCTTTCTGGTGAGTCTTCTCCCTCAAATCGCATTTTAAAGCGCATTCCAACTGAAAACTTATTGTTGATGGCTTCAAGATATTTGTTTAAGCCAACAATAAATTGGCTTGTCCTGAAAAAAAGAAAAAATGCCAAATTATAAATATTCTGGTTAATAGACAACTCTTAAACTAAAGACAAAATGGAGGCATCTGTCACCTGGGTTTGTAATAGACAACAAAGAGAGTTGAGGTCATGACGGCGTGAGAAGCAGTTGCAAGAACTCCAAGATGCATGCTCTGGCTAGATATCACAGATGAAGGCATGTGAGTCTGTTGACGAGCTAGACGCCGTACCCCAACCCGTAGTTCCCCATCACCACTCCTACAAACAGGTGCTTGTTAACAAAAACTAGTTTATAACAGGACACACACACCATAATCATAACTCTAAACCATCTTAAACACTTCAGACGCATATACCTTAAAAACACGAATGCATCACCAGCAACCAATCTTTTGGAAGTGACAAATGTGCTCCATCCTGTGGTAAGTAAATGCCTCCGTGGTTGACCTAACGTTCAAAATTAAAGTGAAACATAAGTCCAGAAATCAAAGGCAAATATATGATAGTTCCTAGTTTGAACATGCCTAATAATACTGGTTCTGCTTCTGGTTAATTTATTTCAGAATTTAACATAATTTGACTACTAGCATAAAAACCAATATCCACATTCAATCACAAAGAAATCTATTAATGGCACAAGGGATACCTCTAAAGATATGCTTAAATTTCCACTCATACCCATGAAGATCTTTGGCAACCAATTCCTGAGTTGGAGTTACTTGGTTCATGTCCTAATGAAATGAAAACCAGCAGTGAATATGAAAAAGAGAAAAATGAAAGACAAAGAGGGGATTGACCAGTAGCATACTAAAAACAAAAATGAGAGTAAATACCAAAGGAGGCAAGCAATCAGTAGCATGCTTTCGAAGAACTGAGAACCCTCCATGGGTGCTTGTATCAGAAGCTGTCAAAATCTTGCAAAACGAATAAGTAGCTGGCATGGGAGGCTCTGGTATGCACGGATCAGGACTTGTAGGTTCACTTTGCTGTAAATACCAGCCCGAAAGAAAAATGAGGGGAAAAAAGAAAGAACCTTTACAGACTATCCTCTTAGAGTTGGAAATGATATTAGTGTATTTGTCATATTCAAGACTTCCCTCACTTATTTAAACTCACTTTAACATTAGTTTCTGGAACCAAAACATTGGTCACAAACTATTCATGTTCATTTGTTCCTTTTTCTTAGCAACCAACAGAGCAAGTTGAAACTAAACAATAAATAAGACAAAAAAGAAAAATATGTTTCTTACATCTGATTCCGGGTGCAAAGTGATCTGAGCATAAACCTCATCGGTTTCTCTTTCTGCCTGTAAGTTAACCAAATTTGAAGTCCCTTCAACAATTTGCCAGATGAAACTAAAAACAGCTAAAATACATAGATTTAGACGGAAACTGCGATCTGAAACACAATACCAGTAATTGAATATTAACCACACGACAAAGAATCTTAGAAGGAATATTAAAGCGAGGGATTTGCGGATTCAGTTCGTGATTTGTTGATGCTTCCAGCTGCGAAAAAAAAAACCCAGCAATTTTCAGAACCCAGAAAAAGAATACAAATGCAAAAACACAAGAGAAACAAATTTTGATCCAGTACGAAACAATGTAAACACTCAAAAATAGAAGAGAGAATTTAAAGGATTGTACTTGTTCCATATGACCCTGAGGAAAGTAGAACACTCTCTCTCCAGGACTAGGCACATCCACCAGAGGTCCTGCACACAACTTCCATAGCTCTGTATATAGAGCACCTCCAAAACCTATCATACAAAATGCATACCACAAAGTTTAGAACCATATGTTCTCTGGGCCTAAACTAATGCTATACTCGGTTCATGAGAAAACCCAGAAAAGAAACAAGCTCAAAACCACAAAGCTGGAAACTTTATCATATTATGCAAGCAGAAATTTCAGAATCCTCTCTACCGAAACATAAAACAATTATTCAGGATTACAACTCAGTACCCAAAACCACAAAATGCAAATACTTTGAACATTTCCCACTTCTTCTCCTACCCAACTCTCTGCTCAACTTACCAAGCAAACCAACCTACCTGTATCCGCACGAGAAATCGATGACGAGTCACACTCACTGTTCGCCATTCAAAGAAGCAACGACGTCGTGCCGTACAAGACTAGAAATTTAGAATCCCAGACAAAAAATGCTTAGACAGCAGAGCCTCAGCCTCAGCCTCAGCCTCTCCCACGCACTATGGTATTACCATAATAGCCTACCCCATTTGCGACCAGCAAGACCCAGAAAGAGGAAAAAGGCTAAACAGACAGGACGGTTATGCAAGCAAGCCATTATTGCTAGTGCTTGTACTAGCTGAGTTTTTTTTTTTTTCTAATTTCGCTTTTTCTCTCTTTTTGGGGTTCTGTAACGACTGTGATTTTTAAGAGCCTGAGACTCTAATCTCTCTTTTTGAGTCTGTTTCAGTTACAAACCCGCTTTTTGCTTTGTCTTCTGGGCAAACCCAAAACCGCTTCTTTTGGCTTCTTTGTGTTAATGTCTTAATGAAGCTCTCTCAAACTCTGTGGCTTTCAGCAGAGAGTTTTGCTTGACCTCCAAATCCCCAAAATTGCTTCTTTCTTTTTGTTTTGGGTGCTATAACAAAATTGGGAGGAATGCTTAATTGGGTAGGAGTGGGATCTATCATAAGCCAAGTTGGGGTATTTTAATTTTCCTAATTCTCTTATTATTGAGTGGAATCTATAACCTAAAATATTACTGTAAAGATTAAAGGGTCATCCCACTTGAAAGAATTAGAACAATAATTAAATAAATAAGTGAAATAATTGTACTTGCTAGCATTTTCCTTCACAATTTATATAAGTTTAGTGGCTAGTCCTAGAGGCTGTAAGAGCATCTCCACCCGAGGTGCCAAACAAAATTGTCAAATTCAAATTTGACACCTGATGTGGCAATATGTCATTTTGACTCATGCAAGCTCCAACCGGAGTGTCAAATTGGAATATTATTTTAATACATTCAATTCTTTTTATATTGTTTTGGTGAGAGAAGGAAGAAAGAGATTGGAGTAAGAGACGGAAGAAAGAGAAAAAATGATAAAAAAATATTTGACACCTACCTTTTTGAGATGTCAAATTTGACATCACTAAGGAGAATATGTCAACCACGTGGCAATAGCACCTCGGTTGGAGATGAGAATTTTGGTCAAAAGTTACCGTTGCAACTCCACCTGGCATTTGGCACCTCGGTTGGAGTTGCTCTAAGAGTTTCTGCAGTAGGCACTAGGCTGGTAGGTGACTTATCATCATAATGAAGGTTTGGACCTTACAAATGATTTTTATACAAGAAAGGACTCAAATTATATTCAAACCTAGACCAATATTTATCAGCAAACCAAAAGAAAAACACTCTGCACCAATAATTGGGACCACCACACTGTTTGTGTGAGTTCTTGGGACAATGGGACACTCCAATGTTATTATCAGCAAGAGTGGAGAATCCTCACCCTTTGATAAAATAAAAAAATAAAATCAAAATCAAAAAAATCCATTGTGGACATTTTTTAGAAAAGAAAAACCCCTTGAAGTAATCATAACAACTTCACGAAACACAAAAATTGTGATTGTTTATAAAAAAATATAAACTTGCAAAATTAGAATAAAAACATGCAAGTTAAACAAGGAATTGGTTTGCAATAACATGAAAAAAAGAGAAGGATGGTGTTGAGGTTTTAATGAACTCATTAACATGAATAACAACTCCATTCTTTTAAGAAAATAAATGTTTGCTCGTGCAGTTTCATAACGAAAATGTCTTGAAATTCAACCCATTTTCATTTATTGATAGAGTTTTTTTCATCAGCAGCGTCTAAACTTTCACGCACCAGACATAAAGGTATCAAACTTTCAAAAGTGATCAATAAGGTGCTTGAACTTTCAAAAACACATTATCGGGATACCTCCGTCCATTTTTCGTTATTAATCCGTTAACTATGAGGGCATATCAATCATTTGATCTATTTTATTTGAAAATTACATACTTATCATTTTCTTTGTCATTTCAAAAGTAATCAATGAGATACCTAAACTTTCAAAAACACATCATCATCGAGATACCTCTGGCATGTCATGGCATGCTGAAACAAGTCAAATCTTGTCAACACCATTTTTAAAAAAAAAAATCCTGTGTCATAGTCTCAAAATTGGTAAACCCTGATTTTTAAAAAGTGTTCCAATTGACGGAGCTATAAAATCTCAACCTTTTTTTTACGAATTTTCTTGTATTCCAACTTTGGAAAATCATAAAAAAAATATATAAAAAAATCAACTCGAGATTTTTGTGTTCCGACAGTTCGAAAAGTGATTAAAATCATGATTTAAGGGTGAAAAAAATTTACTGAGAAAATAAAAACATATGATTTTGGCCAAAATACCGTGTGCTATAATCAACATTTTTGGGCGTGAAACAAAGGCTTATAATTTTTCTTTTCAAGAGAAAGTTTGTGCGAGTACAAAGGGAAAATTAATGTAATCTATACCCAGAAAAAAAATTCAGAATTTTTTAGGCACTGGAAGTTTTTTTTTTTTTTTTTTCAAAAGTCATAAAACTAAAAAAATCATTAAAAAAAAAGATCGAGATTTTTTAGTTTCATCACTTGGAATACCTTCTAAAAATCATGCTCTACAAATAGTAAGATTATTGAATAGGAAATTTGAATAAAAATGGGTTTTGACATGACTTGGCACTTTTGGACTTGTCGCGGGGTACCTTGGCAAGTTGGCATGCCTCTTTGTGAATTTTGTTGAGAAATTTTTCCTGCCATAATATCATCATTCATAAGGCATGATTTTTAAAAAATGTTTCAATTTACGGAACTTGAAAATTTAGAGAGGATTTGTTTTTTTATAAATTTTCTAGTTTTCTGACTTTAGAAAATCGTAAAAAAACAAAACGGGTCGATATTTTCGAGTTTCATCAATTGTATCACTTTTCTAAAAATTATGTTTTACCAATGTGGAGATTATGGCACGAGAAAACTTCAAAAAAAAATACATACTTAACATGGTTTGGCATACTTAGAGATGTCATGGTGGCACCTCTTGGCACGCTGAAACATGCCAAATATTATCAACACCATTTTTCTTGAAATTTACTGGTGTCATAATCTCACCAATGGTAAAACATAATTTTTAGAAGCTATTCCAATTGACGGAACTAGAAAATCTTGACCCTTTATTTTTTACGAATTTTCTTGTATTCTGACTTTGGAAAATCGTAAAAAAAAAAAATCAAATCGAGATTTTTGCGTTCCGTCAGTTCTAGAAGTGCTTAAAAATCAAGATTTGATGGTGAAAAAATTTTGGTGAGAAAATAAAAATATGCGATTTTGACCGAAAAAATGTGTGTTATAATTCACAGTTTTAGGTGAGAAACAAACGTTCAGAAATTTTTTTTTTCGGGAGAAATTTTTGTGCAAATGCAAGGGGAAGAATAGTGTAATTTATGCCCAGAAAAAAAAAATTCAAAATTTTTCAGGCACTGGAAGTATTTTATTTTTATTTTTTAAAGTCGAAAAACTGGGAAAACCATTAAAAATAAAAACATATTGAAATTTTTTTTTCCGTCACTTGGAATAGCTTCTAAAAATCATGTTTATGATGGGTGAGGCTCAGTCTTATTTTCCTTCTTTACGATGGAGGGAGTTGTGGTTTTGAGCTTGTCCAGAAAATTCTCTTTAGGTTTATTCTTACAGCCAAAAGGGCAGCCTCTAGCTTTCTTTAGTGGCTTACCAACATTAAGGTCAGATTTAATGTTCGTTTCAAAGAGTGATGATAGGTCCCATATGGCATGGCCTGCCAGTCAGAACTCAAGAGGGAGCCATAACCTAACAAGCTGAGTATACATTTTGTTATCTATATATAAAGAAAATACATGGGTTTAGTTAAATTTTCAAAAATTCAAGAAAGGCCTATGATCAACTTAGATGGACAAGTAATTCTTTCCATGTCAATCGTGTTTAAAGAGAAGCAAGTAGAAATTTAGCAGTTTTAGAACGCGCCTCACGCGCTAGGGTTTGGGGTTCTAAAAAACTTGGTTGTTGCTTGTCCGGCGGCTCTCCCTCGCCAATGACGGCGTCATGCTTTGGCGGCGTGTGGCGAGTGCTTTGGCGGCTGGACGGGCCTCATTTTCTTTTTTTCTCTTGGTGTGCTGGATTCGGAGTTGTTGCGTGAGTTTTGCCTCTCCCTAGTTTGCTTGGTTCTTCTCTCCAGTAGCGACCATGGTGGTTTTGGTGGCTAGCTCGAGGCGTTCTGTTATGGGTGGGCAGCTGGTGTTTCAGGGGTGGCTCCTTGCCTCTGCCAGGATCGCTCAATTCCCTGATCTGCAGCGAATTGCTTCGAGGTGGGGGCGGCAGTCTCTGGATGGGTTTGATCTTCTTCGACTGGATGGTGGTGAATGGCGGATTGCTATGGATTGGTTCAAGGATGTTGGATTACATCAATTTGGGAGGAGGTTGGGGATTCCAGTTTGGTGGAGTTTGCACAAGGGTGGTTTTGGGCAGTGGTTTGGCGTCGTCTGGAGATCGGTTTGGATTCTTAGAGGAGGGTGGTGGCTGGTGGCACTATGGGTGCATGGTATTCCGACATCATTATTTTGGGGGAGGGCGGGTGATCGTAACGGCTCTATGTTGGTTTTTATTAGGGTTTTATTTTTGGTGTTTATTTTTTGGCTAGATTTAATAAGTCCCTACTCATTTGAGCTAGGGTTGGGTCAAGTTGTAGGGCCATGGTTGTGGCGTCTTTTCTAAGGACTAGGTGTTCTATGGTCGGTGCCTTCTTGTTTTTAACGTAATGGTGAACTGTCCTTGCACGTGGTCTGGTTGTTTTTGGACACGGTGTCGAAGAGGGTGAAGTGGTTCGTCCTTAAGTTGGTGCCGAGGTTGTATCGTGACATTCAAAATTGGTTACTTAGATGTAGCCCGTTGGTATGGGCGTAAAATTTGGTTAGGGGTTGGGCCCATTTGACTCATGGATGTCATTCACAGTGACGGACCCGTAACTGTTGATCTTGATAGGAATGTGTGTAGTGGTGTTGAGGCCAGAACCGGTCATTCCATTGCGGTGTAATCTTTCTTTTATTAATAAAGTTTTCTTTTCTCACAAAAAAAAAAAAAACTTAGATGGACAAGTGATGCTTCCCTTTTTTTTGTTTTTTTGCAAGACACTTGCCTCTACTTCTATATTTTTTTTTAAGTGAAATTGCCAATAAGACTACAAAGGAGGATTTGATTCTTGCTTTGCATCTTTTCAAATCCTAAGCAAGTTTTTTTGACCCAAATCGTTTCCTTCCTCCATCCCGTACTAATAAGGAAAAAAAATTAAGGAAAAAGAGAACCCCTTTGACACTTTGAATTAGAACAAAGGCTAATTAGTTAGCATTGCCATGCCAAACACAATAACAAATTCTAATTATTTGGGAATCCATCCTTTAGAATATGAGTATTTTGATCAAAAGGCATATTCTAAGCTTAAAATAACAAAACGACTTTTGCCCGCCTCTTAAGGGTTCATTTAGATCTCAAGGACTAAGGTCTCGATTTATATACATATAATTACTCTAATTTAAAATACTAAACAAAGTTGAATTAACCTTATCGCATAATAATCTTATCTATCTCATCCGTAGATTCCATTTAGATTGGAGATTAGATCCCTCAAAATTGACAAAATAAAGTTGTAACATGGATCATTTGGTGACTAATGCTAAGCAAGATGGCTTCTTTTGACCTCACCTAAGCATCCCCTTTGCTTATATTTCTCACATTTTCTTTTGTATAAAGATTGGGTATCTTGGCAGAATCTTGTCAACTGTTCCCATTACTTTTTTTTTTTTTTGAGGGAAATAAAAGTAGATTAAAGATGAGATTCGTTGTACAGCGAGGGGGACGTAAAGCCGGAACCCCGCGTACGGTTACAAAAATCTTGGAAGAGCACATCTTCAATAATAGAAGGTGTCTCTCCAAGCCACAATTCATCTAAAGCCGAAAAACTAGCAAGATGCGCCAACCTAGTTGCAACACCATTTGCTTCACTAAAAATGTGACGAAACTCAAAGGACTTGAAAGCTTTCATGGAAACCTTACAATCCTCAACCACTTGGCCAAGCTCAGACCAATCCTCACAAACATTTTCCACAGCAGTAACCAGCTGCATACAAGTGCTTTCCATTATGATATCCAACCAGCCATGATTGATCGCCATAACCATGCCATAACCATTTGGGTTGAATAAATATAAGAAAAGATTTAAGGGTTATGCTAAAGTTATTTTTTTTTTGGGCATGAGAGTGAGAGAGAGAGAGAGAGAGAGAGAGAGAGAGAGAATTTGCCAAAAAAAAGAGAGAGAGAGAGAGAGAGAGAGAGAGAGGGGTGTGTGACCTCCCTCTGGGGGATGTGCCCTCCTTGTGTGACATTAATTATTGTGAAAATACATGATTGGTGGGACAATTGATTTTGAATGCAAACCCCATGTGGAGACCAACTCTGGTTGTGTTTCTTGGCTGCCCTAAACCTTAACACATTATGAGGCACTTGGGTACGTAGTCCTTAACTTCTTTTCATTTTTCTCCCACCTAGATTTTAGCATTATTTGGTGTAGGGTAACCCTACAGAATAATCAAGTAGTGAAACTATGTTTTGTTAATTAATTTTGGCGCCTCAATGAATTAAAGAGAGAAATAAGCATTTGAATCAAGTTAGAATTGATGTTAAAACATGTGAAGGTAATCATGAGCAACTGAACTATGGTGGAGTCCAATACCACAGAGAAAAGAAAAATAAGTAAAAGCTTAGTTTAAAATATATGACATCTTAACATTTTCAATTATCCTTTCCTATTATTTTCTTAAATTATGAAAAAAATTACTAAAAAAATATTTTAAGGTCATTTCTTAAATTATTGCTTCAACTATGTTCTAGTTGCACAAAGATGCATCATTAAATCCAATGACAAGATCCCGTTGCTGCTCAGGTTTATTATATGATGGAATTGTTATGCGGAAGCATCAACATGTCTCGCACACGTATCCAATATGTGGTAATCATCCAACTTAGTCACTAGGAAGGCAAATGAGTTTGAGGTTTTACCAAAGGTATTGGTATTAGTGTGTAATTCATTCCATATAATGCAATTGATGGCTTTTTACTTTTCTAATGTATAACTATTAAGGCTCTAATTTAAGTCACTTTTTTCAATAATCTTCATTTTACTGTGATTCGAGCTATTTTCAATTGTCATCTCACGACCCAGGTCGTTAACTCCACCTCGACTATAAGCCAACAATTCCAAATCCATCTTGTGAACCAAATTCAAACGTAATCTCCTCAACTTTTAAATTGATCGCAAGAGACACCAATCCTAAGCTTTACTTGGGCTATGATACCACTTGTTATGCGGAAGCATCAATGGATCTCACACTAATGTCTCCAACATACCAATATTAACTAATAGAAGTTCCACTACTCTAGAAGAATCAAATGCAAGGTCTTTGCGCACATATTGTTATTTTGGTCAGATCTCCAGCACTTCAATTGGGGGGGGCGGGGGGTTGGGTTGGGAGGTCTAAGAATTGTCTAACATTATGATTTAAAAAGAAGTGAATTGCTCTTCTTCTTTTTTTGGTTGAAGAAGTAAATTGCTCTTTGTTTCTTCATATTTTTGGCTTTTGTTTTCTCTTCTCCATTGGATATTTTGGCTTTTTGGGTTGTCCAGTGTTTTCTTTCTTTCCACCATGCAACATAAATACCTTGGAAGCTTTACAAATTACAACCTTTTTCATTGAAACACAAAGTGAGCCATACAGATATAGATGTCCAAGGATTGGTCAAATTAAGTAAAGTCACCACTACTTAGATCAACAGAAATGGGATTGGTCATTGAATGGCCTTTGGACCATCAATTCAGTGATGGTGGTAGGTCTAGGTTATTAGGGACCATTGGCCTTCCTTGGACCTTATGGTGGGGTACCCAAAAGACATGGCAATCTCAATTTTCTAGGTACCAATATTTGGGATTGGACAAGGCTTGTAGGTAGGAAACCTCCGTATACACTTAAAATGATACACTTAATGTCAACCATCCACTAATTAATCCTCCAAAAAGAATCCTGAAAATGTTTTAGTGGGTGTCAGTTGAGCAGTCCAGCAAAACTCACAGCATTGGCTAAACATAATTTTAATATCACTTAATACTTTTGTTTTTGTTTTTTTTTTCCTTTGGCCAGTCACTTTTGTTTAAACAAAGCTCAGGGACAGTCAGGGTTAACATCATTCTAATCCCTACATAAATGGGTATTGGGATGTACTTTGTGCTTGTGGAGGAAATTCATTAGCTGATTAAAAACCCAGTTATTATTTCATTTCAATAGGGAAAAAGAGGAAAAGAAACTCGCAGAAACCATTTTATGTTTACATTAGGGATTTGGTCTTTTGGTCCAATGAGTTCATTTTTGTTTTTTCCCAAAGGGTCACAAGCCATTGGGCTCAAACCTGGGCAGCACTCATGGAATGGAAGACTGGGTCTTCTCTGCCACTGAGATTGAGGTGCCTCTAATCCTCTATAGACCTTGATTGGTATAGACTATGAAGTATAAAACAACTCTCACATGTTTTCCATATCCATGGGGGGTATTTTCCTTTGTTTTCTCTTTTATGGATCCACTGTTCCTGGACCTGTTCTTGCTTTCTTGGATTTAATCAATTTTCAAATCTTATGCTGGCATATGCATGATGTCAATAAGGGTAAAAGTAAAACTCTCATCTAATTGATTAGCTCACAAGAAGGCTAATCATATGCAAGGGATGCACTTCATCTTGGTGAGTTGAACCTCACCAGCCCTATTCCATAAGGCAGATGGGTACCGATACTGGGGTGGGAGAAGACAATTACCTGGGATTTCAAGTCCTCCGTTTGGCACAGAAACAGGAAGGGACTTGAAAATTACCCGAGCCGTTGAAAGAAGAGTTTTACAAATCTCTTCCTCATGTTACACATCTACAGGCGTAACTCGAAAATCCCGGCAACGCAATTTTGGATTAGCGTTGCTTTCTTTGAAAATAGTGAACATTGCTACTTGCAGAATGAAACCTTTCACAAAAAAATATAACCCCACAAAAGTACGCAGTGCTCTACAAACCTCCAACTGTTATTTTCAGAAACAGTTTTATATCTGTTGTTTTATGCGAGACCAATAGCATTTGCAATCTTTCTAACAAGATTGCGTACCAGTTAAGGAACCACAGATTGCACAAAACTATTGTATGCTCCAGATGCAGTGCACTACTACAATAAGAACATGCATAGGAACCACAGTATCAAGTTTTATGATAGGCCCCTTGCATATATTTCATGAGTGCTCAAAGCATGCGTCCACTAAAAGCTTCCTTTCTTCAGAATAGACAAATCTTAAGTAAAGCTTCTAATTTTCTTCTCCCACTACATTAAAACTTCATACTGGGAAAGTGCACACCCAAAACGAAGTAATCCTTAAGCCCAAGTTAACAAAGTTATGTCAGCTTCAACCAAGGCAGAAAGATTACTTGATTTTGGTCTCTGCATAGATATGCTAAAGATGACAACCTTACTCACTTTAACCAACTGAGATGTCACTAACATTGAAATCATAACGATGCAATAATGTATACATGCAATAATACTGGACAAAAGCAAGTTTACATGACAACAACATATGCTGACAAAGGACAGGACTCGAAGAAATACTCATGATGATATAGAACCTCAACAGCAATATCCAATTAACCGCTGGGTGCTTGCTATGCATGGAAGATTGACTCCGAAAAGTGTAACAAAAAATCCCATATCATTTCTGCAGAACATCTTGAGAGTTGCAGAGATGAAGGTAATCTCATCTAGAACTGTTGACTACGAGACAGTAATGGTTGCTCACAAATGCATGCTGACCGCGACTCATTGAAAATTTAAATAAAATGCCCTCATCTTCATTGCCACATGAAGTCCTGGAAGTTTACACACGAAGATTAGATCATTTATTGAAGTGGTAGCAGCTATCAATTTAGATTTTACAGAAACATAAAAGAAATATAAAATAACTAATCTAAAGGGGGTCAAATTGTAGAAAAGAAGTGCATTAACCTAACAGGCTTAGAAGGTTAATGAAATTATCTCTGCACAGATTCACACAATAAAGTTTTCATACCGTACATGCAATTAACAAAAAGTTTTACATGCGCATGTCATAGCTAGGATTTATTTGAACTATATCCAAGGCAAACACTTGTGACATCATATATAATGCTAAACGTCAATAGATATTAAAATAAAGACATGTCTAGAGCTTAGAAAAAGGTTCAGCAGACTTCAGATGTTCCGGATACCTAGAGGACCAACTAGACAACCATTTGAACATATCTGTAAACTTTCAGTTTGACTAGGGGAGAGCCCTTGAATAACTAACCAACAAGGCCAAATACCAGCCACTACAAGACACCTCTAGTACAGTTAACAAACAAAGAAGATCCCGCTCCAAGAAATGCATCCAACTTTGCACATATTTCTACATGTATCTAAGATCTCCCATAATTAACCATGAATCCCTAGAATAGTTAACAGTAAACTCAACATCAAGGTTGTAGCTTCCTGAAAAAGAAAAGAAATCTCTTCAAACGCAATGCTGAAATGAACACAATACATTTGCGTACATTGAGAGATTAAGATGAAAATAAGAGCACTGTAGTTATTTGGCAGATCAAATTTTTATATTCAAAAGAAAGGGTATGTCCAACCAGAGCTCCGTCTCGTTCAGTTTCTCTAATGCAGGTACCAGACATGAACTTGAGCAAACAGATTTCTCCATAAATCCAATATTCTAGAAGACTATCTCTCTTTCTTTTGGCCGGTTTAGATTTAACTTTAGACTCGTTACTTTCAGATTTGAGAATTAGTTTCGTAGACCGAGTCTAGTAGTTTTTTCCTTCAAAAGCTTCTTTTCTTCTTTCCTCACTTTCTATTTTAATTCTGTAAGACTGATCAATTAGTCGCAATACCCAAACCTCCAACCAGTCCTAGTTCAACTGTAGATTTTTCTTTTCTTTTTTAATGTATCCCGAAATCGTGAAACTCAAATCAACTGTTCTCGAGTTACTGTTTATACTTCAATATAGCAACCCTGTTCTTTCTATTTCCAGGCCTTAATCTAGCACACAGCTCTACTGTGTTTCCATGTAAGTATATATATTCAAAAGTTATTGGTTATTACAGTACTAAACTTCTAACCTATAGCTGTTCCCAAGAATACTTTGTTTTGTTATCCAGTTCTAACCAGTAGTTTCTTAAGTGGCAATATTTGATACATGAATCAAATACTACTGCTCACAACACTTGCCTACAAGGAGGATGTGTTCCTGGACAGCTGGACATTCATACAATAGGCCATTTTATGATCCAATGCATGTATGTTATTAGCATACCAGTGACAATACATTACTAAGATATACACAATTACACATACCTTATGAATACACTTAACTGAGAAATATGAAATATAACTATCAATTTAGAAGAAAAAAAAATTATAATTGAAGAATAAATAGATATTTCTAACAAGGTAATAACAATGAAATAAAGGGATGGATCAAAATTTCTAAGAAGCAACTTTGGTTGCATATCAGAAAGAATGGGAGCAAATAACGACAAAGACAGGATACTGTTCGACAACTTCTTAAGCTAATCCAATATAAAAATCCAACCAAATTCTGAAATAAGGACATTCTTTATGATATTAAAATCATTGCTAAAGTATGCGCATGACCAGCTTCAATATTAGTGTTGAGATAATGAGAAACAAACCAACAAAGCAATACCATTCTATATCAGAACAGATATCAGACTCAGACTATACAACTGACTCAACTTTAAGCCTGATTGTGTTTCAAAAGTTTATTCTACATTTTATAGTCAAAATTTAAATCTCAACACAAATAATTCCAGATTGTAATCAAGACATGCTTCATACTTATCCATCAGAAATAACAGAAAATGGTGCATAGTCAAAAACGCGAAGAAAAAGTTTGCAGATGTATACTCACTCAAACAATTTGGCAGTTATAAGAGTTGCAGAGACGAAGTAGTTCTGCCTGATTGGTTGGTTCAACATATTGACTGATGATTTGTGGATATCTGCCGGGGGAAAGCGCAGAAAGCCTAGCCAACGACGTTACCAAAAATTCCTTTGCATCTCTTATATCTTTCAGCGGATCATCCTCACTCTTCCCAGCATTGTGCAGACGAACAAAAGTGGCAGAATAGCCAGCATTTTCTGCAATATCAGGCATTTCTGGATCCTCTTCAACCCTGTCCTGCTCAGTTCGTGAAAGAAGGGTTACAATGCTGTTTAGCATTTTCCCCCACTGCTCAACAGCTGCAGCATCCAGAAGCGATTGAGATTCACATAGAAGTCGGGTTGATGCAACTGCAGTCAACTTAGTCTCTATGACTCCTGTAATAAGCCTGAGATTAGATATCCAAAACTGCCCCAAGATCACCAGAAATAGGTTGGCCTGAATGCCATTCATTGAATCGACAAGGTTTGTAGAGCCATGTTTGACCAGAAAGAGTGACATAAAAATCAAGAGAGACTTGATAAACTTTCCTGTTTGCCTGCTTTGGAGCACTGTGAAAAGGGCACTCCAAATCTGACCAATGTAAGGTGCAATTACATTAAAATCAAGGCTCTCAACAACAGTATTTAGCACATAGAAACCCTGTTCATCAGTACTACGGGCTGAGAGAAGCTTATTGAATATCTCAAGGACCTGTCTCAACCTCCCCTCTTGGTTGAGCTCATGGGGTGCCTTCTGAAGGAATGCTTGAAGCAAACGCACAAGAGCAGGGACATTGGAAGCCTTTCTCCATGACTCGGGAGACAAAAGCATAGGAAAAACCTGCATGTAACTCTGTGGAATGGGTGGCCTATTCAACTCAACAAGTTGAGCCAGCAGCTGAAGAGCATAAGGATAGAACTCTTGCACATCTTCGACCAATATCTTCTGGATGCTTGGGAAAAGGTTTGTCTCAAAAATCGATATGAGAGAGGCATCCTTCCCACATGCCCGCTTCACAAGAACAGCCACTGACTCAAAAACATAGTGGTTAAATACTGGATTCTTGGGGTTTTCACAAGCTTTGTTGAGTATTAATGTCAACCCAGTAATACAAGGTCCAGCAATCTCACGAGATATGTCTGCAACCCCGAGAACTCGCATAATACACTTCATTACATATTGATTTTCCTCAGATTCTGGAAACTTCAAAGCCTCAAAGAGGTTGTTCATCAGTTGTAGCAGCACTGGAGAAATATCTACTGAAGTATATCTTGCTGTTCCACCCTCATCTTTTACCAGCAAAAGCTTCTCGATACAACTTGCAGCGTAAGAGTGAACAACATTTGATTCTGCACGAAGGAACCGAATCAAATCTGGAAAAAATTGTAATGTCATAGGCTTTGGTATATGATTCCGGAACATTGTGAAAAATTTCAATGCACCCGCCTTAAGCATTGGATATCCATTCACATTTTGACTCTGCAGTTCTGGAACAATTACTGACCCGAAGAAGCTCTGAACATCAACAAGATCAGTCGAAACAGAAGTACCACCAGCCTTCTTAGTAGCAAGTGATACAACCAAGTATATTGCGCAGTCCTTATCCTTCCAATTCACAGATGGGTTTGTGGCAAAAGAGCTTAGCAAATTCTGTATCTGTACAGAAACCAAATTGGTAACCTGTTGTTTATAGTTGGTAGCAATCCCTTTTAGAAGCTCACATGCAATCCTCCTCCTAGTATCGAGATCGCTACCTTCCATATCCCTTCTAATGAACTCAATATAGTTCATTTCAAACAGTTCCTCATCCTCATCCCTCAACCTCACATTAGGGATCACAATGCCCTGACAAATCTGGGGTATCACTCCGTCACCAGCAAACAGATTATGATGCACACTTGTGCTAACAGTAGTCAAAAACTTAATAGCTGTAACGGCTAGCTGATCACGGCTTGATGCCTGAGAGACACTCGTTAACAAATTCCACACAGCTAGAGCAAAACCATTCAAGTATGCTTGAAATTCCTCCTCATTCTTTTCCATATAAAGGTTAATATTCTCACAAACCGCCGCCCGCAACTCATCCACCAGCGCAAGCCCATCGGCACTGCTCTCAAGCGCTGGATAACTAGTGGCTAAATATTTTCTTTGCTCGTTCATCCACTCATTCATATGGTCCTCAAAAAACTCTGGTAATTCCTGAAAATTCAACGAGTAGAAAATCCTACAACACAATCTCTGAGACTCGAATAGCGGTTTGAGTGCCGCAGCGTCACCACCACCGGCATTGGCAGCAGATTCAATCAAATTCGCCGTTTTTAAGAAAATTTCCAAAAGGGGTGCGGCGAAATTGTCCAAACAGTATTTCAAATCAAGCAAAAGATCATTGGTCTTGTATTCGTACCGAAATTTCTTAAATATAGAATTAGCAGTGCCGAGAATACCGTTAATTGAAGCATAGTCGCCGGCCTGCGAAGCTTTCTGGAGGCTGGCGATGAGCTCCGGGAGCAAAGTCGGCCATAACCTGGGGAAATCGTGCTTGCCGATGAGGACTAGGGCTTCGCTGAGCTGGCCCTGGATTTTGGGCGTGGCGTTGAGCATGAGGGAAACGATTAGGGCTTTGATCTGCTCCTTCTCCGCGTCGATGATACTGGGCTCGTCCGAGTTGGGAGCGGGGGCCCATCGGGCCTTGAGGTGGTTCTTGAAGTTGACGGAGGCGGCCTGGCGGATCTGGTCGGCGACGTTGGGCTCGGCGACGAGGCGGAGGACGGCGAGGCCGTAATTGGGCTTTTGTGAGAAATCGGAGAGTATAGCCTCGGCTTGGCGGCGAGGCTCGGGGAGTGGAGAGAGAGTGTTGAAGAAGCAGTCTGAGAGAGTCTGTAGGTTTTGTGGGTTCCACTCCATCACGTCACCGAGAGAGGTACACTGTAGGGTTTTGTATTGAGGGGACCGTCGGACTAGGGTTTATGTGTTTTTTTATCAGACAGAAGAACTAGGGTTTTGAGAATTTGGGGATTGGACGTGTTTGTGTGAAATGAACTCAAAAGAAGCGTTTGGCGGGAGGAAGAGTGAAGAATTCCGGTGGATTTTAAAGGGTTTTAGGTCTGTGAACCCAACACCGGTGTAATGGGTCGGAATGATTTTGCACACCCCTTATCGAAACGGCATCGTATTAGGCCTCAGGCGGTTGCTTTACTATTGGGCCCTTATACAATTTAGGTTATTGGAATGTATTGGGCTGGAGAATATAGCCCACCCTATTGGGTCTATTTTGTTGGCTTTGGGCTCTGTTTAATACAGTCCACCCTATTGGGTCACGGGTGAGGGAGAAACCCTAGTACGACATATGACACCAGATCACAGGATGACAGATACAACCTTCTTTTTGAGAGTTCAATAATTTTGAGGTGACACGAAACACCGAATATCCCAAAATCAAATTCGTTAACATGTTTCTAGATCTTGTCGAAAACTAGACCTGTATTATTCCAGAGACCATATTTTGGTTTCTAAACAAAACTCAGATTACCGCCACTAGTCTTCTTGGTGTTGATATTGTGCTTATGTTTAAACTTCTTTTACATATCAAACCCTAGATTCAAAAGGTTTAACCCTAAAGGTAATTAAGGGTGCTTTAAGCAACAGCATTACATGAAGCTAGCCCAGAAGAGATATATAAATGACTCTATAGGCTTCAATCCACCCTAGCTAGCTAATAAGTACGAATTCATATACGTACTGAATCAGCAAACAACAGTACGCCGAACAATGAGACAGGTACAATACAACCATCGTTTTCTCTCTATACTAGCACAATCTGCTCAGCTGGATTCTGGGAACAAAATGGGGTCGTCTGATTCAATATCAGTTTGAGAACAGGTACAATTATATTAAAACTCTGACATAGACACCCCCTGAATTTCCCTCCACATATATCTTTGCTGGAAAATTTTTCTCACGTGTAAAACTTTGGTATAAAGATCAGCTGCTAGCTTCTTCTGTGGTGTGATCATCATGAGAGAGTACTATATACTACCTAACAAAGACATTAATTTAGTACTCACCCACTTGTTTTTTTTTGTCTAGCTTCTTTCATATACTTATTCATCCTCACAATAATGTTCCTGATCCTGGCCTTTCCTATTCCTGCTGCACAGGTTCTACCTATTATACACACAGTAAATTAATCGTCAATAGATTACTGTTTTTCGAAGAATGTATAGTTATAAAGTGATCGACTCCATGGCATTTTAAAAGCTTTACTGTCGGTAACTTTGAGTCCAAGGAAACTATGATATGACAGTCATTGCGGTTAAAAAAAAATTAACAAAAAAAAAAAAGATGGAACAAAGGGTGCATAAGTACTGAAGTAGCATATATATGGTGATTGATGACACATTGGATATTTATGATCGATAGGCTCCAGAAATTGCAGACAGCCTATATGTGTTTGGTGTTTCGATCTATTTTTTCGATCTTTCTTTTTCAAAGCAGATGTTTATGAATTAATGGTGCTTAATTTTCATCGATAATAATACTAGCTATCTCACTAGTCCCATCATCGACTTATATATCTCCCAACCCACACCATTGAAGAAATATATTGCACATGTTAAATCTCAAACCTCAACTTTATGTGACCAGTAGTCCCCATTAATTCTCACCATGTATTCGTTTGGGGATTGAATAGTTTCTGTTTTTTTTTCTTTTTTCTGGTTAAGTTTGTTTTTGGAAATTAACATGCATATTGCGTATAAGATTTGAGGGTTTCTCCACCTGTTGTTAATTGGCTTGGCATTGAATGTGTCTATATTTCCAGTATGGTATCAGACCACATGTACTGCATGCAGCAATGAAAATGCATGTCGAACCATCAGCTTGTGACTCTTGATCAGGCCGGCGGGGAGGCGGAGCTAGTGTCGGAATGCCGGCCTCCAGCTTTAACGTCGTCTTGGTATATGTTACGTACATAGGCCTCTCCACCACCGGATCAATTGTCGATTGATTTTGCTTGATATCGATCATAATCTATATTTCTGATTCTTCGAATTAGAGCTTTGATACTATGTCAGACAATCATAAGACTGAAAAACTTAAACCAAACTAAATTGATAACGATCGAAATGATCAATTAAGCTAATTCGATCACTTACTAAGCCAACTTCCTGATTAATTTTTTCCTTGCTGCATTTTAATCTCCATGTTTTTGTTTGCCTGGCACCTAGTGCCAACTTGATCGGTTTATAAATAATTGAAAGCTCCCAAAAGAAAGAAAGCGTCGTCCAAAATGGACACACGTACAGACAGATCAGAGTCTCAGACTTTGTTTTCTTTTTGGCAATACAAAATAAACTTGCACATATTGCGGCCATGACACTGATGATGATATTGAGGGCAATTGACAATTCCCACACATTTTTTTTTTTTGACAATGACAATTCCCACACATTAACATATAGAAAGAAATATATATATACAGTCTCATTCACGTATAGATATCTACATTGTATTAAAATGCAAACATCTTCATCTTGACGTGCAAACTAATGATCAGAACTGTTTATATTTTAAGTTATCATTCGAGGATCATTTTGATAAAAAAAAAATTCAAATTAAAAATTATTTAGCCATTTGATTACCACATTCATCGTTTCAACTTTATCTGACGGACTGTATTTGTCTGTAAACTATACAACGAACAGATGAGCATACAATCTTCAGTTCGGTTGATTTTTTGCAAGGTTAATTCTTCAAAATAAATCTAAACAATGAGCGATTCCGATGATTGAGTTATGTTGCAAATTGAAGAGGATGAGGATGTTCGCATTTTAATACAATGTGAACGTCCACACGTAAATGAGACTATATATATATATATATTTCTTTAACAAAAAAACATATATATATAATTACAAAAAACATATAATTACAAAAAGGTGATCCAGCAATGGACTCACGCACTCACATTTTCCGGTAAAATGGTTCTTGAAAAAATCAATTAATCTTTAGCTTCTTTTTACAGTGAAAAGCATATATATATAAAATCAGAAATTAAGTAAAGTTTAGAGAACTTTGTGCAACACATCAAACATGGAAATTGGAAAGGGATTGAGTTAGCTATAGAAAGCAAGCCATATATCGAAGCCCATCACTAGCAAATAATTAAGATGAATTTGTTCAAGTAATTACTTAAGATGAATTTGTTCAAGTAATTACTGATATATAATTACTTGACACACTTTGAAAAATGTCTCTGCTAAACCAATTTCACTGCTCATTATTTACCAATCTCACTGATATATAATTTGTACTTTTTTTTCTTTTATATATTTCACATGCATGCATAAAGTAGCTTTTTCTCTCTTGTCTTAATCTCTTATTGACCTACATATAAATCTACTTTATATTTCAAGTTGACACGTATTGTCATTTATAATTTGTCTCTAGGATTCTTAAATTAATTTCTTTACAATAATTTTTTTATTTTGGTCTGAATTCCTTACAAACTCCCTAGCCAATTTAAGCACGCACTCATCAGCTGTGTATATTGCAATTGTGGATATTTGATCCCTAGCTTGTTAATCTTTGCTAGCTTCTTTGACCACACAAAAAAATGTCTTTGATAGCTTAATTGAATCATTTAAGTATTAGGTCCAGAGTCAATTTTTTAGGGGGCCTACTTAATCATCCTCTATAGTCTATTCTTTTTCTGTGATATCGGTTGGGAATTTAAGAGTTCAATCACTTTCTTTTGTACTTGGGTTTAGAATAGAGTAAAATACATTTTATCCCCTCAAAATCATTAAAATATTATGAAAACTGTTTTAAGATTTGTTATGTGTACGTGGTAAGTTAAGCTCTCCGCCACTTTTTTTCATCCATTTTTATTCCGATAAAAGTATGTTCTAATTCCATTTTCACACCACCGTCGACATTGATAACAATATATAATTATATATATCTCTCTTTGCAACAAAACACATGCAATTTCTTAGAATCTCAAGCTCTCAAATGGCCTTGATCGACATTCCATTTTTTAAGTCAGGAAATTAACCCCAAAATATCTTTATAAAGAAAATGATCGAACATGGACTTAAATTGCAACATAGAACAAACTTTTTAGATGTAATTATAACATGCATGCATCTACTATGTCACTCCAGTAGATGAGGAATGATCGAAATGTAACTTCTTTTTTTGAGAATGATCGAAATGTAACTTTACTCTTATATTTAACTAGAAATATAATCCAATAAAAAATCTAAATTAAGTGACATAGTATAAGAACAAAAATCTAAAGCGACATCGAATAAGAACAAATTCAACACACACACTCACACCAAAAAAAAAATCAGATCGAATATGCATGGTCTGGATCCCTAGCTACTTGACATATATGCTCCAATAGCCATATAGCTAGGTGTTTCTTCAATTGCTTCAACAGCATCAATCAGCTAGAACTACAGGCCTAACTCAAGATGGAAGCATAACTATAAATAAATAACAAGAAATATTTGCACTAATTAAAAGTGGAAATAAATCATTTTCAGTGTTCTACTAAAATTAGTTAGCCTAGTTAACAGTCCCCATGCTGACTTATTACTATTTTGGCTGCAAACTACTGTGTGTGTATATATGCATGAATTGAACCAGTACATATATACTCTTACATGGCACAATATATAATTTAAGTAGCCATAGAAATATCTGGAGTGGACTTTGCCGGGGAAGTTCTACAATACTGGGATGTATATATGTCATACCTCCACTTACATATATAACAACAAAATGTGTTGTCATTGTGGTAACGAGAGTATTTTTTTGTATAATTTTTGTTCTATTAGAGGTAATTACTTCATCTATGACCTTGTTACAAGTTTGGAAATAATTTGTTGTAATTTTGGTTCAATTATATGTAAATAGTGTAAAACAAATGTAGTAATTTTGTTGTCAATTAATGTAGTAATTTTGGTTCAATTACATGTAATTTTTTGTTCAAAAAAATTGTAAATAAATGTATGACATACATCACCATACCACAGCTTACGTACCCTACTTTACAGATTAATTTGCAGACTTAATTAGCACAATATATATTGTCGCACCGTTCGAATGTTGTAACAAAATCGGACATTAGTTTACTTCTCCGGCCATAAATATAACGCACTCGATCAAGCTGCATTATATGATCGATTGTGATGCAGATCGATAATTAGGTTGATCGAAGTTTGAGATTTTATTGGAACCGATCGAGGATAGGAACTACTCAAGTCTCTTTTTAATTAATTAGCTGGATATATAATATAAACCCTGCAAGTAACAAATAAGCACAACAAACCCATCTACCTAAGTTGGTATGCATAATTTGGATCAAGCATATATTATATATATATATACCAACCACACATAACAACTAATTAATCATCTCATAGACATGCTTCTGCTTCTGACCATGTTAATGCTGCAGCATCGCCGGAAAACGTACTCCAACCACATGAGTTAGAATAGCACGTGCCGCTATTCATTAGCTCCGGCAACTCAATCTCACCCCAAAAATCATCCCCACCGTCCGATACATCATGATGATCCTGAAGATGAAGATCATTGCTTCTGTTATCCTTCTTTGTACTTGATGATGAATTCATTGTCTGTGCCGCTTTAGCTGCTGCCGCCTGAATATCCCTAGCCGTACACGTGGAGGGCCTTGGCAAGTGCTCCACCTCGTCGGGGAAGTTCAGCTGCGCTTTGCGGCCCTTCAGGCAGTACGCCGCCACGTCGTAGGCCTTGGCCGCCATCTCGGGCACCGGGAAGGACCCTAGCCAAATGCGTGACTTCTTGCGTGGCTCCCTGATTTCGGACACCCATTTGCCCCACCGCCGCTTCCTCACGCCCCGGTACACCGGGTGCCGGGTGCCGCTGCGTTGCGAGTCGGCTTGATTTTCATGGTTCTGGATGGTGGTGGCGGTGGCAGCGGTGGCAGCGGTGGTGGTGGTGGGAGTGCTCAGGTCATCTTCAGTGTATGGTGGTTGCTCCATGTACATTAAAAACAACCTTGGCAGGGAGCTAGCTAGGGTCATCAAATTTATAATATAATTTTGTCTAGGCCCTCTTTGGGGTCTTATAAGTTAGAGCAGCTTCATCATGAAGTTACTGGTATGCCCTTGCCTAAGACATTAATGGGATAGTTAATATGGTGCATGCACTGTGCTCCAAGTGATTCTGATAGAGAGATGGGGTTCTTCTACTTCTGAGGATACATATATAGCATCATTATTTGGATTTAATCTACTCAAATTTGACAATAGAAGTAAAATTTATACCAAGCAGGCAAGCAGGAAACCATCTTCAACCCTTTGGCATATGTCAGCATGACAGCATGCCCACCAAAGAAACCCTAGATTGTTTACTTGGAATATATTGGTCCAAAAATTGTAAAGATGAGGGGAACAAACTGTTTAGGCTTTAGTGTCAAATGGCCCCTCTGATTATTGGGTTTAGTGCCAAATGCCTTCCCTGATTAATTATTGGGGTTTAGTGTCATATGCCTTTCCTGATTAATTATTGGGGTTTAGTGTCAAATGCCTCCCCTGATTATTGGGGTTTGGTGTCAACTTAAGATATAGGCTATAATGAGGACTCTTATAATGAGGACCTGATGAGAACTTTTCGATTAATGGTTGTGATATTTATTTTTCGACTACATCTCGACAAATCAACCGTTCAATGTTAAGATATTCATGAGTATATCGCTTCTACAAATTTTCAACAAAATTTGAAATCGTTAAGGTATCGAACTAGACCAAATAAATGGACGAACCAAATCTGTCAATTTTGAACCATTCATATTCATAAATGGTAAATCACAATTATAGATGACTTAACGATTTCCGATTTTATTGAAAATTTGTAGAAGTGATCTACTCATAAATATCTAAATATTGAACGGTTGATTTGTCGAGATGTAATAAAAAAGTAGGTCTAATCGAAAAGTCTTCAGTCCTCACCAAATCCTCATTAGAGCATCTTCCGTCAAGTCAAAGTATTAATGAAGTTTTTACAAGCATTGATGAAAATTTGAATGAAATTTGACAAATAGAACATTGTAAAGTAAGCGAGTCTTATCCGCAATGTTTCCAACCATTTATCTCGAAGTTTGCTTGATCAGTGTGAGAATTGGGCATAAATTACGTTTTCAATGAGACTTTATTGTTAATTTTATTACTAACTATTGCATGCATACAATGAAAGGACTAACATCGATTTAAATGAAATCTTCAAAATTAGATGGTAAGAAGGTTATAGGCTATTATATATGATACAATACAAAAAACGAAACTAACCAAAAAATTTAGGAAGACATAGAACCCTAAATCCTAAAGTTAAAGATTCGACCGATCAATTGATCTCTTCCATTAAATAGCACTGCTTATTAACATGGTTTAATTTTAAATGCTATTATTGAAAAATTATTGTGCGAAACAATAGAGAATCTCTTAACCTATGATAAAAAAAAATTCGTTGAATTGAGTATGATTTTAAATATGACAAAATGTATTGTGCTAAATATCTTTCTAAACCTCATCAACGGACTGCGCGCCAAAACAATCATTGAATCATGCACATGAACAATATCGGCGTATCCGTGTAATTACACATATGTTGGTCCCAAAGAAATATGGTTGTGATTTCTACAACCACCACACATGGTGTTAGAGAACTTAAAACCAGCGAGCCAGTTCCTATCATTTATATCTGTAGTCTCCTACAAGGAGTGGTCGACGATGATCGCCATAAGGGCATCAAACAAAATGACCAACCTACCCTTTTCCGACTAAAACATCATTATCAAAATGCTCAAAATGCTAGCTAATACATATTGCTTTTGGCTCTTCTAGCAATAGCTAGCTCTTCTATCTTTCTGAGTTTTGGCCGGTTCACAAATCACATGGTGGATGATAAACACGGGATTCTGGCGATTTTTTTCTAGCTTTTGTCCCTTCTTTTCTTATGGGCCTTTTGGTTTGGGAGTTTTTGTGCATGATATGTTGGTGGGTTAATTTACCTTGGAGTGTGTTTGATATAGACAGAAGGCCATACATCAAGGTCGATATAATGAGAGTGATGCGATAACGAGACTGTTAAGGACCACAACTTCAAGAGTACAATGAACTTTCTAATCACTTGGATTACTTTGTTTATTCTATCATTATTATGATAATGAGACATGTTTTGTATTGTATGATAGAGAATAATTCAAACTTAAATCTCTATAATGTATAATGTGGGTGATATAGAAAACATTTTTCCTACACGTGCCTAGAGTTGAGATGCTATACAACTAACTAGTGCGCATTTACCTCTTTACTCAAACTAAAATGGGTGCTGCTTCAATGCTCGGGGCAAAGATGCTTGGGCAGACATGGGTTACATTTGCAGGGGGTGCAGTGGTGGGGTACACTCATCCAACGGTGGGAATCACCCGAACATGACATGTTCGGGTGATGGCAGAATTTCTCAAACTAAAATCTCTTAAGCTTCTTTTCATCTTAAGAAAGGCTTAATTGTTATGTACGTGGCACAAATTTGGGATGCTGAGACTGATGGAGACAAGAACAGCAGAGAGAGGGGGATGATCAAAAAGTGAGGGAGAAGTTAGACCATTTGTGCCAAATTTAAGGGTACATAATTTGACAGTTATGCCTTTTCAAAAAGTGAATGAAAAAAATGAAAATGTGGGAATGAATTTCGTAATTTGTAGTTTTATGTGTTTTGACGGGATAGTATTATAAAAATAAAAATAAATTAGTCAAGTTCCCAACCTAACCGAGTAGGAACGACCGACAACCTTACAAATGAATTCATTGATCGACCGGCAACCCCATGGTCGTTTGGCTACTTTTTCAATAATGTCTCACCGGTCAACAACCGGTAACACCGATCATCTTGCGACCTTATCTGGCTCCATATTTAAACTTAATCCTTAGTGAGATTTTAATTTTCATTGATCTTTTGTTTTTCCAGTAAGCATAAAAGTGAACAATGTAATTATGTTATCAAACATGTTTGTTGTTTTTAAAAATTAGAGTTAGTTTCATTTTACTTCCCTGACCTTTATTAGTCACATGTATCTTTGTACTTTTCCCAGGCAGGCTCTAAATATTCATATTCTTGACGGGTGACTACCAGGTAACAACTTATTGACAGACAAAGTCACTAACTAGTCCACTCGTACAATAGGATAGCATAACTAGCTCTCAACCCAAGCACGTATGAGTTTTAATTTGTATCCTAACAAAAATTATACCCTATCTAGTCATACGGTAAGGCCATCTCCAATGGGAAGGGGGGGGGGGGGGGTTAAAGGCTTGAAAATAGCAAAAAATATCCCTTGGCCATCTCCAATAGAGGGCTATGCCAAAACAAAAAAAAAAAAATTGAAGGGTTATATGGGTCAAGGGCTAGGCTTCATTTAGCACTTCTAGCAACCCATGAAACCCTTGGGGTGGGGCCCAGTGCATGTGAAATGACTGATGAAATATTGAAAGACTACAATTTGGCCCCCGACCGGTTGGAGACAGTTAAATTGGAAAATACTCTCATCCAAACTCATTTGGATGAGCCTCATCCATACTCATCCAATTTTTGTTCATTATACATTATATTTTCATAATCCAACCATTCATCCTTTAAATATACTCTAAAGATCATCTATGCAAAAATTTAATCAAATTGGAAATCGTTTGATCATCTAATTATATCATACAAAATGAACGGTTGTAATGAGAATGTTAACTTTTACCGAAACTGTCTATTTATTTGATATAATTGAATGATCAAACGATCTCCAATTTGATTAAATTTTTGCATAGATGATCTTTGGAGAGTAATTTAAAATATGAATGGTTGGATTATGAAATACGAAGTCAAATATACGCAAAATTGGATAGTTTGGACGGGCTCATCCAAACTCAGTTTGATGAGAATATTTTCCAGTTAAATTTGGCTCATATACTATTTGGATAAATAGTAAATTTTGGGGGATAAAATTTTAGTCTAGGTCAATTTTAGCCCCTCCTAATTAAAGATGGCCTAATGTACTTATGTACTAGCTATTTTACCCTCTATAGCCAGACCAATGATATTTATATTTATTTGCATACTTCCAATTAATATTCGTTGGGATCAAAGTAAAAGACAAATATATTAACCAACAATTGAGTAGCACGTACTGTGAATCTGTGATAGATAATCAAGCCTAAATTAATGAGAGTGATAAACGTGCATAATTCAAGTACTGTAGTTAGCACCTCGATCACTTCAAATTTGTAGGGGAAGAGATAAAGAGAGTATTCAGGACTACAGGAGACCACTCAAGTCTGTTTCAAAAAGAGATTAGAAAACGAAACAGTGCAGTACTTCTCTGGACTGCAACGAAGGAATCGAGAATCTTTTGAAAGAGAGAAAGAGATGCATCGATCCAGACACATGGACAGATCACAGATCGACCCTATATGGTCTGATTCAAAATTAATATTATTCCACATTTTGGAAACCCTGCCAATAAAACCTTGTCTTACAATGAAAAAGAATATATACAGAGACTACACTACCCGTACACATGCAATTATATATAGATTATAGAGACTACACGCAATGAGTAGTAGAGCAGAGTGATCGAGTTAAGAGGGATTGATTTTGTAAGAACCGAAAGGGATTGCATTCTCCAAACTTCAATGCATTCTAATACATAAACTGTCTTTTTATTAGGTATTTATTTAAGGATCATTTTAAAAAGAATCAAACGACACACTTATTTAATTATCACAACATAACTATATTTACAAACTATTATCAAACAACGATAAAATGATCATCATGAATCATGACACTTAAATAGGGTCTAGGATTGCTTTTGCCTTGATGATTCCCTAAATATTGAGCACACTCTATCCAAGCCTTTCCTAGCCTTGTTTTGGGTTATTTGGAGCGAAAGAAATGAAAAACTACGTTTAGTAAGGCAACTGCATGCAGTGACCATCCCAGTCGCTGTACGTAGACCTTTATTAGGGGAGTGATCGAAATCCCCGCCCCATTTTAGTAAGGGCCTTGCTTTCTAAATATTTTTTTCTTCCTTAGCATTAACTGAACTTCCAAATTGACATGCACCCGTTTCATCTTCAAACCACGACCAACGTACTGCTCCTCATAATTTGTTTTTTCTTTGTAATTTGTGTTCTTAATTTAATTCTATGTTTGTTCTTCTGCCTATGGTTAATGAATGGTTTTTCTTGTAAAAACAAAAAAACAAAAAAACGACGTCGGTGGGGATTTATCGGTGCGGCAATCATCGGTACGGTCGCGTCTGACGGTCTGGGTGGCCTTGACATGATGGGGAAATGATGATTTGAGCCTCCAGCAAACCCAAATCTCGAAGGGAAAGAAAATGATCCAGCTACATTCAATTTTCATCTTCTTTTTCATTGGGATTTCGGTTTGCTCAGGTTCAATGGAGTCGGAGAACTAGGCTTGGATTTTCTTTGGTCAGTGTAAGCAGAGAAGAGAGAAACATCGATCTGAGAGTCATTTTTATCTCTTTTTCATTGAGATTTGGCTTTGCTGAGCTTCAATGGAGATGGAGGATTGGAGCTTGATTAATTTTTGGTATGTGACTATAGGATGAAAGAGAAAGAAGAGATAATGACTAGACGAGTTGCAGATCACCAATGAATTATTGAGGGAAGGATTTGCATGAGGTGCCGAGCGCGCATCTGGAAAGCGTTTTCAACTCTTTGCCCATTGAATGTTCTTAATTTGTTTTTTTCATTGACAAGTAGCTATAGAAAGTTGAGGGTAGATATAGAATCATAGATCGAATTTTAACCAAATTAGAAAGATGAAAAAATATAAACAAAACAAGGGTTCTTGCCTAAACTTTCAAAGTTAATGTGGATGGTTTTTAGCCCACGTTTTATTTATTTCAATTCCAGGTTATTAATCGCACAGTCAATGGTAATGCACATCGTTAATACGATCGATGTATCTTTCTTGTTCAATTATCTGAGATATTTATCTTAGGAAAATACTTTTTGGTCTTAATTAAAGCCTATATTTTGAGGCCTTAATCATATGTGACAATCCATCTCATAATTTTTTGCCACATCATATTTTGGAATACTTGTTCTACCCTTTTAATTTTATTTACTCTTTTTGCAAAAATGTAAATATTTTTCAGATGAGCAGTAAAGTAAATTTGAGATAAAAAAGAAATTAATGAAAAAAAATATATATGCAGACTCTCCTCTTCCTCTTCTTTACTAAAACCATAACCCTAACCCTAATTCAATCATAATTGAAATAATTTGTGTATCAATTAATCATCTCACATCTATTCGATAAATTGACCACAAATCTTAATTTCTATGAAATTGCAGAATAAACACCAATACATGATATGAAAATATGATTTTCCAATTCGGATTTCCATGCAATCGGCAATTTTTTTTTTCTCAGTGAAATTCTATCAGCCAATTAAACAAGCAATGAATTCTTTCAAGATGCAATATCAAAGCATTCAATTCCCCGCACTATACCATACATCTTCATGTGAATTGGTCTCTCGAATGAATTTTTTCTTTTGTTTTTTTATCTATTTTTTTAAAAAAAATTAAGTCTTAACAAAAGCAATAAAATCCATCTACAAAAATAAAAAGGGTAAAATAGATTGTGTAAAATATGATGTAGCAAATATTGATGACACGTGTTACCACCTATGATTAAGGCCTTCAAATATAGACCTTAAATGAAACCCCCTAGCATTGCTCATTTATCTTATTGAAAATCGATGTAATTCTTTAAGGGTATGTTTTAGTATTATGCCACCCATTATACTTATGATTCTCACCAATAAATTTTCCTGAGTGCCGCATAAGAATTTAGACATTGTCATCATTGGATCATATTGTAGAGTGACCTAAACAATATATGTGATCCATTACTCTCTTGGAACAATTTTGGTGTCAAACCACTACACCAACCACCTTGAATAAAAATGTTGAATAAAAATGTTTTATGATGAGTATACTATACCCAGGGTGAGCATATATGGTATCTTCTTATAAAAATACTTTATCAAGTGCTTCAACATAACATGTACGTGTACTTTCTTGTAAGTTGTAACCCTTAAGCATGAATCAGCCCAGCCACATTTTTTTTTCTTTTCAAAAGAAGAATCAGCCCAGCTACAAGCCCGCAATGGACTAAGAAACTCTTTGGGCTCAAATGATGAGTTTTGACCCATTTCCCACTCCTCTTCTTGCTGTTATTATTATTCAAACAAACACTAGAACAAATTTTGGCTCATTTGGATTGTTTTTAACAATCTCCATGTAACCAATGTTATTTCTAGGGTTGTGTGTGGTTCTCTCACTACTCGAGATGTGGGTAGGGGAGATATCACAGCTTGTCACTCCCATGTTCTGTAATCTTTATGTTATTGAATAAAGGGTTTCTTCTACTAAAAAAAAAAGGAAACTCCAAAAATGAGCTTTGGTTTGAACCAGACATGAGACATCGCCATAAGTTTCACGACTCCATCGTAAATAACAACCATGAGCGCGTTAGGGCGTCCCGAAGATATATATGTTTTCATATTTTGTGAAAATTATTAAACTCTGTCGTTTTTGTCCTTGATCATAAATTCATAAAAATTGGAAACCAAACGCTCTACCTGGTTGGCTGGTTCATGCAAATTAATTATTAGCAAGACATAAAACCTAAAATTGAGTTAGAGCACGTTTACTAAACCGTAATGGGATTGAGAAGGAATGAGAGAGAGAAGGAATGAGAGACAGGAGGAATGGAAGAGAGGAGGAGTCATTCTCATTCATCTGTTTACTTGTTATCCGGAATCGGAAACAATCCTAGAATTGATTCTCATTCATGTGTTTACTAACATGTAGGAATCATAATCGTGATAAGGTTAATTACGAAAACACCCTTACGTATAACTTAGCAACGAAAAAAAAAATTGTGGGACCCACGCAATAAATCATATGGGTATTTATGGATTATCAATAAATCATAAAGTAATTTCGAAATGAAAAATTGATGCACCCATGATCAGGAATCAATACCATGTCCCACCACTGGAATGAAAATGGAGGATTGAATCCTGAAATTTTTGTAGGACCCACGCAACTCTCATTCCGCCTATGGTTAGTAAACGTCCATTTTTAACCGTAATGGGAATCACTCCCTATGGAGTCATTCACTCATTCCCATTACGGGTTAGTAAACGTGCCCTTATAGGTAGCTTATGTAGTTTTTGAAAGTAATTTTTTTTTTTAATTATTTGTGTTTTGATCATGTTATCCTTCATAATTAAAATAAATATATAATTATTTAATTTGTAAAGGGTGTGAAAGGAAAAAAATTGTTATCATTGACAATATAGATTCTTTTAATATATAGTATAGATAGTAGAGCATTTTAAAATGGAGCTATCTAGCTAGCTAAGTAGTTTTAGAACTTTAGATTCAGTAGGCGAAAATTCTGGTATACACCACAGTATATATGCACTTGACCCCCTTTTGAATATTTTAATAGTCAGTTTTCAATCTCAGCCGTACTTATGATCCAACCCTCCATTATGTCGTTAGTTATAGTTAACAGTCAACGTGAGTCATGGGAAGGGTTTAGCCTGTTCCCGGTTTCTGCTTTTGCTCCTCTCTCTCTCTCTCTCTCTCTCTCTCTCTCCTCTACACCTCTGTGAACTTCGACGCCGGTTTTCGACATCGGCACACCAATCACAAATCAATCGCAGACAATCAAGCAATCAAACTCAACTTAACCAGTTCACAGGCACACGGCACACCTGCAATCTACAACAAGAACAATCACAATCATCACAATCATCACAATCATAGCTGCCGCCACTGTCCATCGCCGGCGACCGAATCAGACCCACTCCAATGAGCTTTCACCAAGCCCAGGCTTCAGCACCTGCAACGCCCCTGCCGCTCACCCAAATCAAGCCCAGCTGCGCCGCTCCAGCAGAGACGCGGCAGAGCAGAGAGAGATGCGGCAGAGATGGGTGGGTCCGCAGCGGCGCTGGCTTCGAAGGACAAAGAGCACGGGCTCGGGTGTGGATTCCCAGAGAAGAGAGAGTGAGAGAGAGGGCTGGGTTTGACCGGAAAGAGAAGAGAGAGATGATAGCTGGCCGGAAAGGAGAGAAGAAGAAGAGAGAGACGAGAGGAAAAAGAAGAAGGGGGAGAGGAGCCCAGATCGATAAAAAAAAAAAGTAATAAAAAAGTAGGGGGAAGAATTTGGGCCAGATGTGTCTCTCATAAATCATCAATCATCAGCTTTTGTGTTTTTTTTTTGAACGATCATCAACTAAAACGTCATCACCCCTTTTTTTGGTTAATAAACTAACATAAACTTTTAACAGTCTAGATGCAATGGTTGAAGATCCAACGGATAGTATTGCGCCCTTTAGAAATTATTAGAATGACTTAATTTTAATTCTCTAAACTTTCGAAAAAATAATCAAATTTCCGCTGACTATAACTGCCTCATACGATCTCGAGATTACGCGTGTCAGGTGTTTATGAACTCGCAATGACGTTGTCTACATTAGTTTTCTTAAAAAAAAAACAAATCAAAAACAAAATTTGAGTAAACACTAATTGAAACTCATCGAGGTATTTCGGTCAAATTTGTTTTCAAACCATCATTAGTTCATATTTCACTTATAAAACACCTCACTCATTCCATAAGGATATCAATATTAATTACCCTTTTTATTTTTTAATTTGATATTTTTAAGAACAACTTAATTGTGACAAGTTGCTAAATTCAAACTTTTGAAGTGGGTATATGGATCTCGGTCATGGAAGAATGTGGACAGAAACAACTCGCAAATCAGAGTTGTGACAGAGCTATTACAATTTACAAGCATTTTAGTGAAGATGATATTTTCGTAAATGTTCATAAATATGGGTTTACCACCTTGACCTAGGCCGAAACGACAATAAAGGTGACTAATTTTTTTTCACATAATACATATTACTAAGCAAAAAATACAAGGGTAACGTCGAATCTACTATTTTTCATTTTTGATTTTGTGGATCGCACATGAGGTTAATATTGCGCCTTCTTAAAATTATTAAAATGACTTAATTTCAATTTTCTAAACTTCCGAAAAAATTATCAAACTTCATCTGACTATAAATGCCTCATACGATCTCGGAATTACGCGTGCCAGATGTCTATGAACTCACAATGATGTTGTCTACATTAATTTTCTTAAAAAAAATAATGAATCAAAAAATAAATTTTGAGTAAGCACTAATCAAAAACTCATCGAGGTATATCGGTCCAATTTATTTTCAAACCATTATCAGTTTATATTCATATATGAAATACCTTACTCATTCCATAATGATATCAAACAACTTGCAAATTGGAGTTGTAGCGGAGGTATTACAAGCAGTTTAGTAAATATGATATTTTGGTAAACGACCGTAAATAGAGATTGACCACCTTGACCTAAGCCGAAACGACGAGGAATGTGACTAATTTTTTCACATAGTACATATTACTACGCATAAAATACAAGGTTAACGTCGAATCTACCCATTTTCATTTTTGATTTTGCGGATTGCACAAAATGTCTATATGCCTACTGGTGTGGTATAACTTGTTTGTTAGTTATATAGAAAAGTATACATTTTAGAGCCAACTAGATGTTGAAAAAATAAATTGGACGATCCAACCGTTGATTGTGATCGTTGTGGGGCAAAATGCTTATGCTAAAAAAATTAACCGCTTTTGTCATCGTTTCGAGATCGATCTATCTAGTTAACCACAGTAACTTAAATACCCTCACACTAAAATGTTCGTAACCACTTCGGCACAACTATATTTGGCGAGCCGTTTGCTCTCACTCTCGTGGGGTCGAGCTATCAGCTATGTCTACCTACGTAAAAAAGATTGGACGGTTTGGGGTTTAAGAGTTTGGAGTTTAGGGTTTGGGGTTTAGAATTTAGGGTTTGGTGTTTAGGATTTAGGGGTTTGGAGATTAGGATTTGGGGTTTGTAGTTTAGGGTTTGAGGTTTAGGGTTTAGGCTAGGGGTTTGGGAAATTTATTTTAAGGTTATTAATTGTTTCACTATGGTTTGAGATTTGAGATACATGCTTAGAATTTAATAAAAAAATTATGTTAGTTTTCGAGATGATAAAAGGTGATGATTGATGAGAGACAAGTCTGGTCCACCTTGAGATGTTTCTACCAATTGTAAGACTGTCATGTGTTCTTGTCAACTTTGGTTAATTTTTTTTGTTTTATTGCACACTTGCACGAAAACGGAAACGCGTTTCCGTTTCAGGTACGAAACGAAACGGGAAAACGACAAATTTTAAAAATTATAGGAAACGATACAGTAAGGAAACGTAAATAAAATAATATATAATTAAATACAAATAATTAAAAAACCAAAAATCATAATTAATTCAAAAATATATTTGGTAAAGCTAATGATCAAACCCTTATCATTTAGAGCAATATTAAGTTGATTTTCCACTAAACCAATCCTCTTATTTGTTAACATTTTGTATAAAAGTTGTATTTATTTATTAATCCTACTCCAACCATTTTGGTTAATTAAATGATTCTTTTTCTTCTTTACCCATACCCACCGCACACTTCTTCTCTCTCTTTCCCTTTCTTTCTTTTTTCTCACCCACGTGCACCCACGTGCACTCTTCTCTTTCTCTCTCTCTCTCTCTCTCTCTCTCTCTCTCTCTCGCTTCTTCTTCTCCTTCCCTTCGTTTCTCTTCTTCTGCAACTTCTCTTCTCTCTTACAAAAAAAAAATTCTCAACTTCTCTTCTTTTCCGTCTGATCACGATCGGACAACACAACCACCAAAGTCAGAACCGACGCTCAGTGTTGAAGGACAATCGAAACATGAACAGTTGAATTGTTCTCCGATCGTCTATCTCGTTTTCCGGCCAAATCGACCGGCTAGACCCAGTGGGTTTTGATGCTCTCTTCACGGCGAACCCAGCGCCACCAACCTCCTCCATCAATTATTCTTTAGATTGGGAGGCTCTAGGATTTGAAATTCTAGTGAGGGAGAATAAAGTTTTTGTTTTTTGCTGGGTTGGTTTCGGTGAAGGAAGAAGAAGAGAGAATAAAAAATTTCAGGGAGTTAGTCCCTAGATACACGTGTCGATTTTGTATGAGTTGGGCGGCAAATTTACTACCGTTGGTAACGGGTGACCAACTAACGATTTGAATAATAGTAACGGGGCGCGTGTATTACAAGCTCCCACGTGAGGTTCGGTGCATATATACTTCGGTGTATAGAAGACACTCTCGTCAGTAGGTAGCTAGGGCCCAAGGAAGACGTGCTATACTTTAAGCAAGTTTAAATGGATTAATGGTAAAGTGGTAACACGATGATGCATGTTCTCCACGTGCACTATAAAAGAGGCACTGAAACTACCCACGTGCTTTGCACCTTCCACCTTCCCCGCCCTTTATGAGCTATGCCCATTGCCCGAGCCCTAAGCAATTTGACCATGACTCTTTTCCTTTTGATTTCATGTTCATGACGCGCCTCAATTTTACACATGATATCGGAGAAATCATTAACAACTGGCTACGTGGTGGCTGATTAGCTTGTCGGAGGAGACTTGGACTTTCCCCAAACCACACAGAAATCATTACAAAACTCAGACGCGCGCGAGTGAATGGCTGCTCGGCCCTCACCGGTGGTGGTCGGCTGTGATAGTGTGCGGTGCTTGACCTCTGACTAAGACGTATATACTACAGCCGGTGGGGACCACGAGGAGACCTACCAACGAGGGTTTCCTAGTTTCCTTACCCCATAGACTCTTCTGACCTTGCCCTAAATGCCCAATACCGTCCCGCTAGTTTATCACAAAACAAGGGTAGTGACGGGAATGTCCGTCCGAGAGCATTAAAAAGAAGATGTGACGCATTACCTCTCTGTCCACGTGGGTCCCTCCCATTTGTAGGCTTGTGCGGCACGTCAGTCACTGTTTTGTAAAAGGCCAAGGCATTTCTCACGTGTCCTTCAGCTTCAGATTAATATCAAACCGACGTGCTCACGTACAACATGCCCTAGTTTGCGTCTTAACCTAATCATCTCCGCCTCTGTATTTAACTCGCAAGTCGTAACCTACTCTCCGCCTCTGCTTTTGCATATCCTAGGGGCTAGCTACACTCGCTCCGCCTCTTTGAACCGGCACGAACCGCGCCGGAGTCATGAGAAACCGAAAACCATATATCGACCTAAGACATTGATACCGGCTGCGGATTCTTCCTCCACCCAACGCCGTTGATTTTGGCCACCCTATACCCCGACATCAATTCCAAACTCTTCCTCTCCAATGGGCCTACATATCCAATAATTCTATCATTTCTATCTTATCGTTCATCGTAAGAGTAGATTCAACATTTTATGACTTTTATTATGCAAATTCCGACCATATCATAGCATTTCTGACGAAACCCTATGGACATAAAGTGATGTTGTTCCTCTTCCCATGGGGTCCGTTTACATACAATAGCATATAGTAATTCAGTTTGGAATGAATGGGCTTCCATGAATCAACTATGATTATTAAAAAAGTTGTGAGTGTGAGGGAGTTCTATTGGGGTCTCGATTTTCCTGTTACTATAGTTGATTATAGTAGGGGTTGAGTGTAATATAATTTAGGAGCTTTAATGCGTACGCGCACTAAATAACCTCATATATGAAGTAAATCAAACGCATATATATATATGCACCAATTATTACAAAATCAACAAGTTTGGTCACTTTGGTGTAGTAGAAATTGATTTTTGTCATATATATATATGCACTAAAAACTCATTGTAGAATCACTCAGTTGGTTTGGGACTTAGGGAGGGTGCCAATGTACCCTCTCCTACCACATAATCCTAGTGGTGTTTTAGCCCACAAAAGTAAACAAGTTTCGCATAGTCATTGAGTCGACTGATTTTTGACTAATTTGCAATATCACCACAAATGAGTGCATTGGACATTGTTGGTTCACTAGTTTGATTAAGTGTTACTTGAGATTTGTTTTCATTTGTAGACTCGTTTTGAATAAACGAGCGAATATAGCATAGCAAGCGGTGCTTTTAATTTTGTTGTGTTTATCTGACCCTAACAAATTTGAGTTCAGACCTAAGAGTTAATGTATGTGCCCTCTTTTTGTATTAATATATAGTATCATCTGATTTCTCCTAAAATTAAAAACAAAAACAATTTCCATCATATATTATTTCCATATTTGGAAATGGGATTGTAAAAGATCAGCACTAATTGGTATACAAAATCTAAGTGGACTCGGCTCATAGATCTTGTTTGTCTATATATAGCTTTCAGGTCCTGAATCTTCGGCCCTCGCAGTCGCAGTCTTGCAACTTGCAACTAATCGACCATGTATGTTGTTCACTATTACCCACCCATTATATATGGAAACAACCACAAAACCCACCAATTCTTCAAGATAAGGAAAAACAAAATGACAAAAAACAATTACAATTTTGATGATCAAACACTGATGGTTTATTGTAAGTGTATGATATTAATCACTTGATCAGTTATTACAAGAGACTAGAAGTTGTTCATCATTGGTGTGGCAGAATAAGGTCAAGATGTAGGTGATCGATTACTCGAAGATATTTAATATTTTAGAGAGAAATCAATTCAATTTGATTGAGAAAAGAGAGATTTAATTTGAACTTGAAATCTTCTCCAACATTTCGTAGGATACATTACCACTCTATAAAAATCATCTTGATAGATAAATTGACCACCGAATTTACAATTTTTTTTTATAAATATTATCATTAATTCGCTAAAGGCCAAGTAAATGCTTTTCAATCTAAATATTTAAAAAATTGAATATTTTTTATGATAAGTGTCTCACTAATTTTTTATGATAATATTAGTCGCACTAGTTCCTGAATTATGATTAGGGTCACACCAAGTGAATGCAAGGCATGCCACAAAGAGCTGTGCTAGGTAAAATTAATGTAAGCAACTTTATTTAAGTCCCCATGTAAACATGGTGGAGGTAAGTTACAATTTTGGATTGAGTTATCAATTAACGTTAATTACTTAGACAGATAAAACGAGAAAGTTGTGTTGTACCTCACTCACCGTGTATGGTCTATATCGCATTATATACCAGAGTTTCTCGTCTAAGAAAACATAGTAGTACGTTAGCTGCTGGCTGCAAAACGGCTTGATATTATCAAAAACCACCTACATGCCAAATATGTTACACAAAAAAAAAATGCAAATCACGCGCTCTTACAGTCTTGTCGTTAGTAGAGTTTAGTTGGTAGGACCATCATGAGATGACCTGTAAATCTAGACATCAGCCAATCGAATCCTCTTCGACTCTAGACATCAGCCGGTCGAATTCTGAGTTCGACTCCACTAAGATTTGTGTTTGTGTATGTGTAAATTGACGCTCATAATAAAAAAAAAAATTATGTCAAGTGTCATAATCGGTGTAAGTTCTTTAATTTTTGCTATTTATGTGTAGATATTGCGGAAATTATAAATTTCGCAAAAATTTGCTGAAAATTTCGAGAAATTTTAGAAACTTTATGATGAAAATAGCATAACATATGAATTTCGTTTCGGTACTTCAATAGTACGGGAATTTTGACAATTATGAAAAAAATTTAATCCTTCTGTGCAGTGACCTTTGGTTTGGTCGAAGGGGTAAATTTAGAGGAGGAACGTATCGTCCGTACCAAAGACAAAAAACCATTGACACGGCCCCGGTTTCGAGATAACGTCACGTGCTCTTCACGGGCCTTATCACGCTCTCTTTGCGTAAGCTTTATCGGATTTCGATGATGTTGATGAATGACCAGATTTGGACACGTGGCACTAGGCTTACGTGTTAAGGGAACGTGGCGCTACTGTGATGGATTCTGCGTGCTTAGGGTGGTGATGTGATGGAGCCGCCCAAAACGCGTGAAGGAAATGCATGAATGAACATTGAGACTCTCGTGGGATAATCCAACTCACGCGATGTTAGCAGTACGTAATGGTTTTATGAGTATTCATATGTCTGCGTGTGTACCACGCTCCTTGTTAGCTGTATGGGAAAGCAATTGTGTCTTATTGGATTGTATCATCAGTCTCGTGCCAATTGGATTGTGCTTTCATTTTATTTTCTTTTTGTCTTCAAGAAGGAAGCCTCTTGTCTTCAAGAATACTAGAAACTGCCCACGCCCTATGGATGTGGAAGAGTGGGTAGTTACTGGTTGTGGAAGTGAGAAGTTAGATAGAGTTTAATTTTTTTTAAATTAATTATTTATTTGTGTTTTGACTCTTTTATCCCTAACGATTGAATTATATATATGATTATTTAATATTTGAGGGTTATTCTGGTAAAAAAATTCTGTTTTGATCAACAACGTGTGTTTTCATTATAATAGTATAGATATATTTATATATTTTTTTTGTTACGTATGTGTGGCAATATTTTTCTTAAAAAAAAAATATGAGAAAAAATAGTGTGGGAAGTTATTTAGAGAGAGTTGTGGCCTTGTGGGTTTATTTTCCTGTAACTGAATAGTTATCTTTTTGCAGATTTTTTTTGAAAAGTAGTAGGCAGTTTTTTTATTTTTAATTATTTTATTAATTATTTTATTTTTTACCTTTTTGTCTCTAACAGTTGATTTTTATCCAAAGTTATTTAATATTTGAGGGCTATTTTGGTACAAAAATTATGTTTTGATTGACAACGGAGGTTCTCTTAATAATTTACTAGAAACATCCACACACCCGATGAGTGTGAGAGTGGAGGTAGTTACCTAAAGAGTGGGTAGTTGTGCAAATTTTTTCTTTATTTTTAATTTTTTTTTTGTTATTTGTAGTTTGTCGTTTTTACCCTTTCTGATTAATTGATTTTCAAAGTATTATAATATATGAGGGGTATTAATGTAAACAAAATCTTTTATGATTGACAAAACCTCTTCTCTTAAATATAGTATAGATAATATTATATAGAGTAGCACCCTATAACTAACTTGTTAGCTTCATATTATGAAGCTAACCACACTTTAACTTTTAGATTCATCTAATGACTCTGATTATACTATAATTAATATCTAAATTAATATACCATATCCAACTCAAAACTATAAAATGTTAAAAAAAACAAACATTGACATAATACGAAAACGCTAAATCCTAAAACCCTAAACCCTAAACCCCAAACCCCAAACCCCAAACCCCAAACCCCAAACTAGGTGTTGTGGTTTAGGGTTTAGAGGTTAGAGTTTAGGGTTTTCGGTTTTGGTCTAATGTTTGTATTTTTCTTTTTTAACAATTTAATGGATTTTGAATTATATATAATTAATATTTTAAAGTAGATATTCATTTTGATATAATTTAAATCATTAGATGAATCTAATGGTGTAACATGTTTGGCATGTTTAGGGGTCGAAAAAAAACATGTTTGGCATGTAAGTTGTTTTTGATAATATTAAGCCGTTTTGCAACTAGTAGCCAACGTACTACTATATTTTCTTAGATGAGAAACTTTGGTATATAATGCGATATAGACCATAGACAGTGAGTGAGGTACAACACAATTTTCTCGTTTTATCTATCTAAGTAATTTTTATGTAATTTTCTTATGCTTTAAGTACTTCTCAAGTGATTTTCTTGAACTGAATTGTTTAATTAGTTTCTTAATTGAGAAAGTTTTGTTATATTATACTAAAAATATCTATGATGGATGTGAGAGTGGAGATAATTACATGAAGAATGTGGGTAGTAATTATGCAATTTTTTTTTCATTTGTAGTTTGACATTTTTACTCTTTCTGATTAATTGATTTTTAAAATATTTTTAAATATGAGGATATTTACCTAAAAAATCTATTACGATCGACAAACTCTATTTTTTTAAAATGCAGTATAGATAGCTAAACTTATGCCACTTACCATCAAAATAATTGATCACATGACATGTAAAGCCTTGATGTAACATTTGTTGATATTTCTATTATATTAAATCAAATCAGACACAAACTTTGTTTTAATACTATATATGCAACTATTTCTACGTAAGAAACATTATTCTTTGTTTAACTAATGAAAATGATTTTCTCAGAGAGAAAAAAAAAAAAAAAACCTAATCAAAATGAACCCACAATCAAACACCCTCCTTAGCTAAGAATCACTTTCAACTTTCATGTGCCTTCGATTCTACTCAATTAAAGTGGGCATTGAGGTGATTACTAATTGATTATACCTCCTAATTGCTACTTTAAATCTTCATCAAGCTTCTAACCTCAAACTAATCAAATTCTTTTGGGTATTTTGGGACTCGTTTAGCTTTTGACGTCGTCAATGAGATGCTCATCTTTGGTGGGATCCACACGGATCAAACCTCGTTTTACTTTCTTGATGGACCCCACCAATAACTATTCCGCACATGAACGAAGATAATTTAGTTGCACCGGAGGAAACAACCCGGTCATCATCTCTAGTCACTTTCATTTTGCCCACATTTTTCTTTTTTCCTAAAGAAATTCACCGGCAAGTATATGTATCACACTTAATCAGCATTAACTTACACGTTTTAGTTGAATCATTAGTCGTAATTGTAAAAAGGAAAGCACGAAACAAAATGTTAAATCGACGCTTGCACGTGTTGTCATATATAATTTCTATTGCTCTAATGCATGACCAACTGGTAATGATGAATGCTTAATCACTGTTACAAAATTACTTACATGTGTTGCCACATAGAATCTCAGTCATTTATCCACTCTCAACTATTAATGATAGACGCTTAATTGTAATTCTCGTTGAACTACACGTTTTAGTTGAATCAATGGGGACATGTGAAAAGGAAAGCCCTTAACAAAATGTTGAATCGACGCTTACACGTGTTTTCGCATATAATATCAGTCACAAGAAAATTCACTAATACTTGCAATTGTATTATTGTCATTAACTCTTAAAATTGGATTGATGACATTCTATGTACGTGACACCACTTGTACGAGTGTTTTTTCTGTTATCAACTGTTAAATTGACTCTTACACGTGTTGTCAGATATAATTTCTGTCATTCTAGTTCATACCAAACTATTAATAATATCTAGATGCTTGATCGTAAATCTTGCTAAACTACACGTTGTATTTGAATCACTTGAGACAACTGTTATAAATAAAGCACAAAACAAAATGTTAAATCGACGATTACTTGTGTTTTCACCCATCGTATATCTCTGTAATTCTAGTCTACACACCTAGCTATTATTGATAGATGCTCAGTCACCATTAACAAAATGTCAAGTTGATCCTTACACGTGTTTGTCACATAAAATCTCTGTCATTCTAATTCACGCTAAGCTATTATTGATAAATTCTAAGTCATTGTTACAAACTGTCAAATTGATCATTACACGTGCTTGGCACATAGAATCTATGTCATTCTAAAATATTAAATTGACGGTTACACGCGTTTTCACACATAATGTAATTCTACTCTATAAGCCTAGCTATTATTGATAGATGCTCAACCATTACAAAATATCAAGTTGATCCTTGCTCGAGTTTGTAACATAGAATCTATGTCATTCTAATTCACACTCAGCTATTATTCATAAATTCTTAGTCATCGTTACAAAATGTCAAATCGATCATTACACGTGCTTGGCACATAGAATATTTGTCATTCTAAAATATTAAATCGACGGTTACACGTATTTTCACACATAATTTTGATCATTTTAGTCTATATGCCCACCAATTATTAATAGACACTCAGTTCCGTTACAAAATGTCAAATTGATCATTACACGTGTTTGGCACATAGAATCTATGTCATTCTAATTCATGCCCAGTTATTATGCTTAGTTGCCGTTATAAAATGTCAAATTGACATTTCCACTTGTTTCTTACATATAATCTTTGTCTTTCTAATTCACCCACAACTATTAATGACAGACGCTTAATCACAAATCTCGTTAAACTACACATTATAGTTGAATTAGTGGTGACAAATGTGAAAAAAAAAGCATTTAACAAACCGTTAAATCGACGGATACACTGACACATAATCTCTGTCATTCTAGTCCACACACTGAACTATTATTTATAAACGGTTAATTGCCGTTACAAAATGTCAAATTGGCCCTTGCACATGTTTGTCGTGTAGAATCTTTGACATTCTAATCTACCCTTAAAGAAGCCTAATTAGAAAACTTATTATTTTTACACGTTTTAGTTAAATTAGTGGGGACAACAATAAAAAAGAAATGAACGAATCTAACTGCATTTTTTTAAAATTTTTTCTTTTAGATCGTATCAACATTATGGAAAACAAGTATCTTTTGACAATAAATGAGTCGATTTAACTTTGCTTTTGACATTATAACTTGCAAATCATTACATATTTGTGTAGAGTTCAAGTGTTACTAGGTAATAATGTTGATTATTTTCAAGAATTCCCATAATATTTTAAAATCCCAAAAGCAACCAAAACGAAATAACGGTCGCAGGTTTTTCATGTGGTACAGCAAGTTATTGCGTGCCTAATATGACATGAGAATCTGAAACTCCTTCTCCTAACACACCTCACTAAACTCGTGAGAAGCAGAGAATTGGTCTGACCAAGAAAAAGAAGATTAAAGCGTTACTAAATTTTTACCATTTTTCTATTTGAAAAACTTTGCTATAAAAACCCATGAAATAAGTGTTATTGAAAGCAAAACAGGCTCTCGCTCAGGTGCTTCACAATCTTTGCCGACTTTGTGTAGGAGAGGGAGAGCCACTTTAACCACGGTTAAAATCTAACCCCAAATAAAGCCTTGCCCTTAAAACCATGGTCCAATCCACTCGAGGATTTAGAGTCCATGCCAACAACGAACGAAACAAACAAACAAACAAACCCAGTTTCTCCCTAACCTCTCTAAGCTTTAAAGGCCAAAGCAAGCTTTCATTTTTAATGGCGTGCCTGCGCTTTTGAAATAACAGACTGTTTGTTTTTCCGGGAGAATTGAACTGAACTGTCACTTTCCCGGGAATGATTCCAGTATCAAAGACTGTTGCTTTGCTGCCTTATCCAGTCGTTTCCTCATGATCCCATTGCCGAAACTGGTGTGTATTGTTTTCTCCTAACGCTTTGTGCTCTCAGAATTTTATTTTGGTCTGGGATTTCTCTGTAACTTGGAAATTGTCGTGTTTTGAGATCTGAAATTTTGTTGAATGTATGAAGTTTTATTTTAGCTGTTGGGTAAACAAAGAAGGGATTTTTATGGTTTGGGAGAGTTTAGGTGGTATTTGGGGTTGAGATTTGATCTGGGTGTTGAAATTTCAGGCTTTTTATTTAGTGGGTGATTGAGTTTCATTCTTTCTAATTTTGTTTTTTTGGATTTCAGAGATGAAAATTGAGATGGGTTTAGGAGGTGGGGTTTGGAAGGATGAAGAGGCCATGGTTGCTGCAGTTTTAGGCACTCGAGCTTTTGATTACTTGATTTCGAGCTCGGTTTCTTCGAATGAGAATTCATGCATGGGCATAGGGACCGATGAGAGCTTGCACAACAAGCTTTCAGATCTCGTGGAGCGTCCGAACGCTTCGAATTTCAGCTGGAACTATGCGATTTTCTGGCAAATTTCAAGGTCCAATTCTGGGGATTGGGTTTTGTGTTGGGGTGATGGGTCTTGTAGAGAGCCCAAGGAAGGTGAAGAGTCTGAAGCTTCGAGAATTCTCAATCTCAGGCTAGAGGATGAGACCCAGCAGACGATGAGGAAGATAGTGCTCCAGAAGTTGCACACTTTGTTTGGGAGCTCAGATGAGTATAATGGTGCTCTTGGTTTGGACCGAGTCACTGATGCAGAGATGTTCTTGCTAGCATCTATGTATTTTTCGTTTCCAAGAGGAGAAGGCGGCCCGGGAAAGTGCTTGGCGTCTGGGAAGCATGTGTGGCTGTCGGACTTGTTGAAGTCGGGGTCGGATTATTGTGTTCGATCATTTCTTGCCAAGTCTGCTGGAATCCAGACCATTGTTTTAGTCCCAACAGATGTTGGTGTGGTTGAACTGGGTTCAGTAAGATGTATGCCTGAGAATTTGGAAATGTTTCATTCAATAAGGTTATTATTTTCGACACAGGCCTCACTCACAAGGGCTAAGCCAATGGCACCAGCCTTGCCAGTAATGAGCAAGAAGAGAGATGAGATTGTTGCACATCAACCTAATTTGGGCATTGTGGAGAGAGGAGGGGAAAGAGTTCCCAAGATTTTCGGCCAAGATTTGAACTCGGGGAACCCAGGGAGGCCTCGGTACCGGGAGAAACTTGCTGTTAGGAAGGTGGAGGAGAGGCCGTGGGATGCCTATTCAAACGGGAACAGGATTGCATTTTCTAGTGCTCAAAATGGAATTCATGGCTCGAGTTGGGGGCAAAGTCATGTTGTGAAGCAAGGGAATCCACCTGGGGTTTATGCTTCTCAAGGCCCTGTGAATAATTTGCAGGAGCTTGCCAATGGAGCCAGGGATGATTTTCGGCTTAGCCACTATCAACTGCAAAAGCAAGCGCCTATGCAAATTGACTTTTCCGGGGCTACGTCAAGGCCTTCCGTAGTTGCCCGACCCATTGTTGTTGAATCCGAGAATTCAGATGCTGAAGCTCCATGCAAGGAAGAGCTGCCAGGCACAGCTGACGAGAGGAGGCCGCGGAAACGGGGTAGGAAGCCAGCAAATGGAAGAGAAGAGCCCCTCAATCATGTTGAAGCAGAGAGGCAGCGTCGGGAGAAGCTGAACCAGCGCTTCTATGCTTTACGAGCTGTAGTGCCAAACATATCCAAGATGGACAAAGCATCCTTGTTGGGAGATGCCATTGATTACATCAATGAGCTTCATGCCAAGGTGAAGGTCATGGAATCTGAGAGGGAGGGCCTAGGAGGCACTTCAAGAGATACCTCAGCCGTGGTGGCTAACCCAAGTACGGAAAATCAGATCCGGGGTCCTCATGTTGACATTCAAGCTGTGCATGATGAGGTTATTGTAAAGGTGAGCTGCCCTTTGGATTCACACCCTGCATCAAGAGTCATCCAAACATTTCAAGAAGCCCAAATGAGTGTCGTTGAGTCGAAATTTACCGCAGCAAATGATACTGTGTTTCATACATTTGTTGTCAAGTCTCAAGGATCCGAGCAGTTGACCAAGGAGAAGTTGATTGCAGCATTTTCCCGGGAATCCAACTCCTTACAGTCATTGTCATCAGTTGGTTAGTACTGAGAATTGCAATTGACATAGTCCATAGGTATTATTGTAGTGAAGAGCCCATTTAAAAGTTTCTTCAGAGGTTTTGATATACAGCAGGGATCCTGAAAGGAATAGCATTGCTAGCTAGAAGTAGAAACATAACTACCTAAATGACCAAGTAGTGAGCAAATTTTCTGTGATTATTCTATAGCATACATATTTTGTCGTAAGTATTCTTGCAAGGGCGATTACCTTTCTAAGCTTAACCGACTCTAAAATTGTTGGTTAGCAAGAAGCTGATAGATTTGTTTCGTTTCACTTTTCCAATTGTTAGTTTTGCTAAACTTTTGTTCTTTGCTCTGCATATGCTTTTTTCCATCATTATCATCGACTCATCGTTACTCTTATTCTTATCATTCTATTATTTGTACTGGACTGGATATCAGTGTTATATGAATAAACTTGATGCTTCTTGTGTCCTCCAAGGGATCGAAGGAAGATGCTTCTTCTATCCCGTTTTCCTTTCTGAGTCGTAAATTTGTCCGAGGGGCTTAATGAGTCTGGCTTTCCTTTTGTTTTAAGTTTATCACCTTAGTTTTTATAGCTGAAGCTGTTTGATGAAATGCATCCAAACATTTATTGTATCTATTTACTGGTTCATTCTAAATCTTGGTTAATGGTGACGAATGGGTTGGCATCATCAGAAGCAAATTCTTCCAGTTTGGTGAGTTGGGTTTTCAACAAAAAGAAACATGTTTCCATATTTCAAATCAAATTTCCTTTATCAGTGCGACCAATATGAGGGAATAGACAAGTCAAATTCACTCGAGAATCGTTTTGTCACTCTGTGGGTCCTTGTGATCGAGACTCAAGGGGCAACAACATAAGCTGACTTTCGGTTACATCTCCTTGTTCAAAGCATATGGTAGCATATGTTCCACATTTCTGTTACTCAATTCCCAATTATGAGATGCAATAATATAAGAGGTCCTGTGCCTTGGACAAGAAGAATTGGGTCGCGTTTTACTCGTTGGTTCCCGCAATGTCAACTGATATTTCTTATGGGTTGTAGTTAGCCGTACTGTTAAAGGCGTAGGCCAATAGGGTATTGGTTGAAAAATTCTATAATTTCTTTTTGGTTGCTGTTGCAATGTTGAAAATGATTTGTCATTAAGGAAGAGGTACCAGCAACCTTATTCACCTTTTTGTTTTTTTTTTTCTGTCTTTTTTTCTTCATTATGGTCGAAACCGTTCAATTGAAGATCATCTTTTCAAAAAATCATCATTATTTAGTCATTTAACTATTTATCAAATAATTACCGACTGCAAAAAACAGATGTGCAAGCTTTTGCTAGACTGGTATATATTTCTGTCTTATGGGGAACATTCTTAAATTCAGTCTCTTTATCTTTTCCTCTTGTTTTAGCAACCAAGTGAGCTTTGCATAGATGCACATGAAAAAGGAGCAAGGAATAGATCCTGTTCTCAAATTCTAGGCCATCCCTTTTGATATTTTCTCCTTTCTATAAAGGAGTTGAGGTATCTCCAATCCTACCAGAAAAGAATTTGAGTAGAAAAAGCAAAAAATTAATTTACCCCATGGTTCCAGGAGTCCATCACATAGAAAACTAACAATGATCTGTGTAAAAGAATAAAGCAAAGTCATTAGGCTCTTGAATAAGAATACATTGAACAAACATTAAGGTGGTGTGGTCCAATCAGCAATGGTACCTTCATGTGTTTGACTCCTTCTCTACCAATGAAGCAGAGCACTAATGACAGAAATCATGTGCTGCATGTGTGCTCTTAAAAAGGCTAGGGACTATGAAAAGTTGGGCAACAAAGGAAAAATGTAAAAAAAAAAAAAGAAGAAGCCTAACAGCATCATTTAACTATGGTAATGACTATAATCTTAGGCCCTTGTGCTATCTTCATTTGTATGGGACTAGAAACTATTTTATCTTGTGTGGCTGAAGATTAGATGTAGCTTGCACCCCAAAACACACACATACCCAACCTTCCCTAAGTGCTTTAGTTATCTGCATAATCTAAGCTTTTCTGGTTTGGTATGGTTGCAAAATTCAAAAATGCAGAAACATGTGGCCAGATAAATGGAGGGCCTCCACAAGTTAGGCATTTTGCTTTATGCCCGATCACATCTTCTTGCAGTGTTTGGTCCATTTGGGAACTTCGTTCTCAGACTTTTCTTTGGTAATTTTGGTATTGAAAATTCCACAAAGCAATGCATGTTGTGTGGTGTTGGTGGTTTCAAGAGCTTTTAGAGGCAATTCATTGACATGTGGAAATTGTGGTGGTTTAGAGGCAATTCATCTTCTTGCAGTGTTTGGTCCATTTGGGAAAAACTCATGTTGTCATTTATTTGGGCTAAAAACCTCATATTTAGATTTTGAAATGGAACCTAGCTTCCCCCAATTCCATGATCTCTAGCCTGGATACAATTGTTGACCAGAGACCAGTATGGAGGAAAAACCATATTTCAGATTAATTGTCAAGTATGGATTGGAATTCAATAGTCAATACATGCTTACCATAAGTCCAGAAATCAATTGATTAAAAAGAAAATCTAATTAAAAAAGCAAAGGCTTCCAAGGGTGTCTGAGAAAGTGAAGAATTTGACTTATTTCATGCTCTTTTTTTAAAACCAATTCTTGTCTGAGGAAAAACCATATTACAGACTAATTCTCAAGTATGGCTTGGAATTCAATAGTCAATGCATGCTTACCATTATTCCACAAATCAATTGGTTGAAAAGAAAACTTACGTATAAAAGCAAGCAGGGCTTCCAAGGATTTCTGAGAAAGGGAAGAATTTGACTTATTTCATGGTACTACTACTACTTGACAAGCAAGTTTCAAACCTTTTGTCACCAACAATATTGGATATGATAGAAAATATGAGCCTAGCTTGCGTGTTGGAATTGATTCTACCCTTTGAAGAATAAAAATTATTATCATGAAGTTTCACACAGAAAATAATATTGAACATAGAAACTCCTGCATTTATTCCAAAGGAAAAGATCGAGTATATATGCCTTGGAGGTAACATTTGGTACCAACATAAACTTGAAAATAGTCTGCTTCAGATGGCCTATTTCACTATTTGCTTCCTCCATTATGAGCTAGCACTCTTCTGATATTAAGAAACAAAACACAGAAGTATAACCTTATAAACTTTGGAAACTTAACTTTTAGGCCTTAAAGGCTAACAAATAGAAAAGGCTGAAGACCTCAAGCCCAACTGCCCAAGGTCCAGCAAATCCATAAATACAAATCTCAGAAACTATTACATTAAAATTATTAAATTCAGGATCATAAGTTCATAACAAACTGTGACACTTGTGTTAAAAAAAAAAAAACTGAAAAACCCAAGAGCTGACCACCGATGTGGCAAGTTCAACCCGTATTCTAACGAGCACTCAAGGACAACACATAATCATGATGTATGTAAAGAAGCCTGAATTGGGTTGATGGTCGTAAACTTAATAGACGACATGTAGTAATCGTTTCCGGACCGACCTAGACGCTACAAACTTACAAAGCCCAGTCCGGTCCACATAAAAAGTATACCTAAAGGGGTCCAAGAATCCAAAAGAGGCTCAAGACGGCCAGACCCTAAACAATTATAGCGAAAAATCCTTTATTTTTGCTAATTACGTATTCGCAACCATTCCCTATAAAATAGAGTGCTCACAATTTGCACATGAATTGACACTCATCATTATTTCACCTGTTTTTGGCAACACATGATAGAGTGACAAATTTGCCTCTTTTGAACACTAAATTCTAGGGCCAATTACCCATAAGGTAAAAAAGCCATCTAATATTTTTATTCCTCATAAAGCCACCAAAATATTACAAATTTTAATATTTACAAAAATGCCACCGCATTTTTTTCTCATTATTTACAAAAATGTCACTGCCTACAAAAAATTACTGTATTGATCTTTGGCAATAGTTTTATTGTTCTTTGACAGTAGTTTTATTGTTCTTTGACAGTAGTTTTCTTGTCTCTAGTAGTAGTTTTTCATATCCAGTGAAATTTTCGTAAATAATGAAAATTAAAAACGCGGTGGTATTTTTGTAAATATTGGTGACTTTATGAGGGATAAAAATATTTGGTGGCTTAAAAAAGAACAAGGTCACCAAAGTGACTTTATCGGTAATTTTTTATAAATTCTACAACAAATTATCAAAAAGACCATTTTACGAGACTTTTTATTCCAAATATCACGCATATTTTTCTCTATAAAACCATTTTGGGCGAAAAGCTATTGACAAGCAAAAATATATATAGCTTTCCCTTTCGGTGAATCGAGAATTGGGGTTTTGATTTTGTTAGTGTTTGTGTTTGTGAAGGTGTGGTGAAATGCGGTAAAATTGGATCACAAGTAGATGAATCTTGCTCTGAATTAATATTTTTTTTTCGCATATTTCCTTTTATTATTCTTAAATGTATTAAACTATTTGACTTGGTCCGCGCGGCACAGATTTTTCTTTACAAAATCCTCCAAAGTGGACACTGTGCTTGGAACTCAACCCCAACTCCATAAAGCAAAGCCTTACCGTGAAATTGAGCACCTTTCAGTCATCTTCTTCTCGTTTATCTTTTCTGGTCTGGACAGTCATCATCTCCTCGGGAATGTCGAAACCAACCCACCAGGTTATATCTCTGCCCATTTTGTTTCTTTTTATTTACTATTTCTATCACTGCTTAATTTCATTCTTGAAGCTTCTTGTTACGCCACAAGTTCTTCTTATTGCCACCTTCAATTTAACTAGGAACGGAAGTAGATATTCTTGCTTGGAGTGCCCAGAATTTACATTGTTCTTTGTCTTTTGGACCCATATAGTAGAAAAGGCTTCAGGGTATGTTCAAGATTGTTATGAACTAGAAATGTGCGTAAATCTGATATTGGGATCCATGTAGTTGAAATCAAGGCTTAGTTAATGTATTTACTTAGACATCTAAAACCCAGTTAAGATTTGGGAGTGTTAACTAGAAATGGATATATATATTTTTTCATTATTATCATTTTAAAAAGTTGGATTTTTGGTGAGTACAAAAGTTGAGCCTGGTGTGAGAATGTGGCCTTGCAATGTGAGTTTCTCATATGTAAAGCACTTTCATTTGTAAATGTGTCTTACTGCTCCTTGAAATTGAGTTGTTATAGTTCATGCATTGAGTAATTGCTGCAAACTGTTACCATATGCTGAATCAACAACAACCAATATCTCATTTGCTGGTTTTAACAAATTCTTCAGAATAACCTAGAAATCAAGCGGCATGAAGATAATATTAAGTTTCTGCAGACTGAGATAAACCGCTTAAGTCAATCTATCCTTAAGTTGCAAGGTACCTTTTCTTTTTTCTTCCTCCACTTCCGAATTATCTATGCAAACCAGACTTACAAGTATGGTGCTTTCTGATCGATCTTAATGAACTACATTATTGTTAAAGTTATGTTCAATTGAATAGTTCCAGCTCCGCTAAGTGTTAAACTAGGAGGACATTATTGTGGTCTTCAAAGTTATACCGTTTCACCCTAGCGTGTCCTTGATGTGATACAACCAAATTTATACTGTGCTAACTTTGTTTCTAGTAAGTCTTGCACATCATCACTCAGGGAACGAAAATGGAACAACAGATGAAAATGGTGCTACTCGTGTGGAGGAGGAAGAAACAGAACAGATAATGCGGCATGAAAAATCTGCAGCTGGCTTATTGTGCAAGCTGAAACCATTGAAATCTCATCATGCAACTCAGGCTTTGAATTTGGCTCTGACTAAGGATGTGCTGGGTATTATTGGCGTTGTTGCCTCTCTTGGAAGAGTTGATGATGACAACCTTAGCAGGTTACATTCTTATCATCCGTTACTTTCTCTTGATATAGAGTGCTATTAAAGAGAGTTTTTGGCTGGATAAACAACATTTCCCGGATCTTTATTTTTGATTGGGTTGCTTTATTGATTTTCAACCCCACTTTTCATCGATCAGTTAGTTTTAGTATGTGGGGTCTTTCAAAAGCTAGGATAGTCATTGAGAATTCCTTTTAAGTACAGATGGAAAGACTACTATCTACAAAGTTGCCTGACGTGTTGCTTACTTTTACTTTGGATTAGGCTTCTCTCAGAGTACTTGGGATTAGAAACTATGCTAGCAATTGTATGCAGGACATATGAAGGTGTTAAGGTTCTAGAGAAGTATGATGGGGATGGCATGATAATCAGCAGTGCTGGTATACATGGACTAGGTTCTTCTATTGGGAACAGTATAAAAGGGCGCTTTCAGGTTATATGTCTCGAAGATTTGAGGCAAGAAACCCATCTACTGTTTTCTTTAAAGCTGCCATTGCTTATAAAATTTCTAACTGTTGTTTGTTTTCAGGCCATACGTTGGTCGGTTTGTAGCTGATAATCCACAAAGGAAGCTTGCTCTTCCTAAGCCCCAATTACCAAATGGGGAGTGTCCTCATGGCTTTCTTGATTATGCAGTGAACATGATCAATTTGGATAAAAGGAACTTACTTTCTCTCACTACTGGTGGGCATGGACTCAGAGAGACACTATTCTATAGCCTCTTTTCTCGCCTCCAAGTATATAAGACCAGGGTGGAGATGCTTCTTGCTATTCCGTGCATAAATGGTGGAGCCGTGTCTTTAGATGGTGGGATGATTAAAGAATGTGGTGTGTTTGCCCTAGGAAGCAGGTTGGGTTGGATTTAATAAAACTATGAAAAAAAAAATCTTATTTACTTCTAGGTACAATTTTCTTATCATGAAATTGTTATTTACTCTCAGGAAAGAAATAGATGTTAAATTTCTAGCAACCTCCGGAGAGTCTAGTCTGCCTGCAAACTACATTGAAACTGAGGATATGCTCAAGAAGCTTAAATTGGAGCGAACTCATGTTACTGAGGATATGCAAAGAGAACAAGAATTGTTGGACCTTGCCAAGATAAACTTAAGCGCGATTCTGTAACTTTGTCTTTTAAGCAGGTACTACGCTGAGGATCGAAAACTACAAACATTGATTTAGTCATGGATTTACCTCTATCTTTGCAAAGTTAATTAGAAATCTGTATCATTTGAGTGAAACTCAAATAATCAGATTCTAATTTCATTATGCTTCCCTGAACTTTTAACTTTTAAGTCAATATTTGGTAATCTCATTTCCTTTTGGCATCTATATCCATATTATTGTTTTGACAAGGGCATTGCTACCAAGGCCATGGACAGTTTTTACCCTGGATATTGTTTGTTACCAGGTTGAAATTTAGGATGCTCAGCATCCTTCATGTATTACACCACGATTGGTCTCATAAAGCTTTTATTCTTGAGATTCTATGAGCTGCTTCATTTTCATTCATTACAAACGAAATCGAATGTTGATAGGATCTTTTCTTGTCACGGCTATAACAGATGGATGCAGCCAAGATGGAGAAATCAGAAGATTGGATATAACAGCTTGCAGGCCAAGATGGAGATTTAAGAAGATTTGGGTTTCTGTTTTTTTTTTTTTTTTAAGTTTTTCATTATTGATTCGGTGTACCTTGTATGATGTCTAAATCAATAGAAAATGGGCAAAGTGATTGATTTTGTTCATCAGTTGTTTGTGGATTCTTTGGCATTAGCATGAAGAATAAAATCGTAACACAGCTCTTTGTACATTTTTTTGTTCGGATTGTTTTTGATGCTCCAGCTTTTACCTTTTAAGCATTTTCAACCCAATTAATAAAAAATTTCATCAGAAGTGTTACTTGTTAACCCTATTTGGCACTTTCATGTAGAAATTTACTACCTCAAAATTTGTCGCTTTCATTATTTGAGGTTTCATTAATTGCATCTCTATTCTTCTTCAAAAAAGCAGAAAACTTTTCAGCAAAAAAGAAAAAAGAAAACCAAGAATAATTTAAAAAAATAAAAAGAAAGATGATGAAATAAGAGCTTCTGTAGTTCGAACCGGGCTACTCTCAGGGTACTTGGGATTGGAAACCATGCCAGCAAAAGTATGCAGGACGTATGAAGATATTAAGTTTAGAAAGACAAGAAAAGGTGTTTGATTCTCAGATCACTTGGATTTAAAGAAAGAATGAAAGAATGGTTATGCATTACAACTGGAAAACCTTATGGTACAGAATTACAGATCAATTTCCAAACCCTGGTTACAAGAAAAACATATAAATGACCTTTATCCTAATGCAGACTTGACCTGTAAACATGTAAATATCATACACTGCACCATAAGGTTAAATAATGCTGTTAATAGATATGAGATGGTAGGCATATGTAAGTTAGCCATCCACAGTACCCTCAAGCATATTAACCTCCATAGGCATAGATCCATTTCCCTCATGACTCTCATAGTTAACGTCCTTGGCAAACTTCCTCTTATTATAACGACAGTTCTGAGAGATGTGCCCCTTCTTGCCACAAAATTGGCAAATAACTCTACCATCAATCTCCGGGTCCGACCTCTTCCATTGCATACTTCGTGGCTTCTGATCTCTCATCCTTGGTATAGGTTTCACTGGTAGATTGCCTGTAATAGGTACCCCCTGCTTCTCCCTGGTGCGTAAGTCTTCTTCAAACCTCAAACGATCCATCAGCATTGCAAAAGGTAAATGCTCCTCAGACATCAACTTAATGCACACATCCTTCCAAGATGGGGGGAGCTTGGAGATAATGGCACTGACATGAAATTTCTCCTCGACCCCCATTCCAGAAGCAACAATGGAATCGGCAATGTTATTGAATTCTTGAATTTGCTCCAAAACTGGTCTTCCTTCAAGCATCTGAAATTCAATATACTTTTTAACCAGAGATCTCTTTGTTCCAAATTGCTCATAAAGATGTATTAGCTTCAGATCTTCCCATAGTTCTTTAGCAGTCGTAGTTTTCCTTGAGTAAAGAGAAAACAGATCATCAGATAGAGCATTCAAGATGCTGCGACGGCACACAAAGTCATCATTCATCCATTTCTGTTCAGCAGCCGTTGCTTGAGCAATTTCTTCGGTACTTGCATCTGGGCCTAATGTAATGACTGGGCATGACACAAAGAGCACATATGCGATGTTCAATTGCTTTAACTGAAACTCCATCTGTTGTGCCCAAATAGGGTAGTTCTTCCCGTTAAAACGGCAAGTTTCAACGGAAAGAAGTTCGTGAGGAGCAGCACCATTCAGGGAATTAGAAATGTCTTCAGTTTGTCTAGCGTCTTCAGTTCGTTTACTATCTTCAATTCGTTTGCCATCTTCGATTTGTTTTCCACCTTCAATTCGTTTGCCATCTTCGATTCGTTTGCCACCTTCAGTTCGTTTGCCATCTTCAATTTGTTTGCTCCCTTCAGCTTGTTTACCATCGTCAATTTCTTTACCATCTTCAGTCCGATTTCTATCAAGTTGCGATCTACAATTATACAATTAGAAGTCAGTCAATCATTCCACTACTCGCTTTCCAGCTACAAAGCAGTTATCAAGGAAACGCCGACTTGCTCAAGATGAAGCACAATATGAACAGAACTCAAATAAGAGGAATTTAAGAGTCCAAGTCAGCACTGCATCAAACTGTCAATAATTCACTCTCACCTTAACTTTGATTCCATCTTTTTAATGGCTTCCTCTATTGCAGGGACACTCTTTTTGAAGGTTTTCCATTGTTCAGCTGGCAAGCTCATTCCTGACAACATAATATCAACATAAATCACTACCACAAAAGCATATAACGAAATAGGTAATTAATCCTACAAAAAGATGATAGTTGTAAGAATGTGTGTTGAGTACAGAAAGAGATAGTTACAAAGAGTAGGGGAAATGGATGCTAGCACAGAAAATAAGAATGTAGAGTGATCCTGAGTTGAAGCATAAAACAGATACGGTCACTGTTAACCAACCAGGACCAAAAGTGACTGTAAATGCAAATGACGAAAATGATTGGAAAATTACATTAGAACATCACATGTGATCAGGAAAAAAAAAATACATGAAACAGCTAGATAGTATGGGTTTGGTTTCATGGTCACCTCTGGCACTAGGAAGTTCCTTTCCACCTTTCTTATAGAATTCCCTAATTGAAACCAACGTTTTCCCTCTGAAATCGTGAATCACCACATTTCTCCTGTTCGATAGCTAACACAAAAAAGAAGAAAACTTTCCATCAGAAAATCCACAACACAGATTCAAACAAAATATGATCAAATGTTTTCCCTCTGAAACCAATAATATTCTGAATTTCTACAAATGAATATACTCCCATAAAAATCTCATTTTCAATTGGCAAGTTTTCCCTATGCATTATCGACCAAACAAACCTAGGGTTTTAAAACCCAAACAAATTTCATTCTTTATTATCATTTATTCCCAAAATCCCAAATAAGTCAAATAGTTTCATTAGGCTCACTTCACTAAACACTAGCATGAAATTAAAGCACCCAGTTATCAAAGAATTCAACTTCCCTTCGGTTTCTGATACTTTCAAAGTAACCAAACACTAATCAGCAAAAAGAATTAAGTAACGAAAGACAGAAATTAGGGTTCCACCTTGCAAATAACACGTTCTCCGTCCTCATTCGCCTCCTTCTTCACCCTCGTGTCCTGCTCTTCCCGAACGTCCGGCGGCTCCGACTCCGGCGCCGCCGCGGAAAGCAGGAAATTCTCGACCACGCCGCGGACGAAGCTCTTGCGGTCCATATCGGAGAGATCGATTCCGAGTCGCTCCGCGGCCGCGACTCGGACTTTGAACTCGGTCATCTCATCCAAGCTCGTCTTCCTCAGTATGTCCAGCACCGTTTCCTCGATTTTCCGTCGACTTTCCGAGTCCATTCTCTGACTAATTTTCCCGGAAAAATGTTTTTAAAAAAAAAAACTTTGATTTTTGAGATTTACTCGAACAGTTTGAACTCCGAGAGGTTTAGACCTTTCTGAATTCTTCGGTTCAAGACTATTTTACCTTGGGTTTTAGAATTATAGAGGGGCATTTTTGTCCTTGCAGAAGGAATGTTTTAAAATAACTTTGTAAATATCACAAAGTGGCGCGCGAAAAAAAAAGCATTTGCCGCGATTCGAACCAACGGTCGTTCAGTTTGTAGTTTAACCTGGTAACCAATAGATTAAGAACTCGTTTAGTGCTACAGAAAGTTTCTTAACAAAATAATGAAGTTGACAAATTTTTTTTTTTTTGAAGAAATGAGTAACATATAAAATAGCTAACCAATTATGCTAGAAGTAATAGCCGAGGGGTATAATTATTTTTGAAGAAGAAATGAGTATTCCATCAAATATGATGACAATCACTAATAATGGGTGAAAACGGCATGTGTGGTGCTTTATCAGTCCTATTGGCTCGCCCTGAATCTCTGATAACGTGGTGACACATAATGAGTGAAAAGATTTTATAGGGTGGGATTTACCCCTAAACAATTTGTTTGCTCAAGCGAGCACAAAAAATTTATCCTTGGATGTCTGCAAATTCATTTGGCATTACATATATAAATATATATACGTACAAACTTTAACTAGCTACATTGACTCTTGCAAGCTTGTCATGATCATTCTCTTATATATTCAACAAGGTAGGCAATTAAGTTCATATATGCACTTGTAATTTGATGTGGACTTGGCAAATAACAGTCTTGTGGGTACAAAGATCTTGGGTATGTACATTTTCTCTCTTGAAGCGCTATGGATTAACATGTTTTATCAGCTTGATTTGCAGTATGCCTTTTCCAGCTGGAACTTAATGATTGCAGGTTTTACTATAAAGAATCACTATAACTTTACCTAGCTTGCTCTAAGATGTTGGGTTGATTTTGCCTTGATCTTTTCGACTATAATAGTAAATCTTCGATTTCACCAAGCAAGTGCTCTTCGATCGTGTGGCGGTTTGAGCAATGAAAGATTGAGCAGAGCAGTATTATAATGCCCCAAAAGCTTGTGTTTTATGGAATGTCAAGCTGCATGGTTATGTTAAAAATGGGGAATTAAATAAATGCTGTTGGAAAGAAATATTTCCATGTTATATACTTATATATGATCTCCATTTGGGCAAGGCATATATTGATAGCTAGTCCTTGATGGATTGCATCTGCATTTTTCAAATTTTACATAACTATCTTATAATCCTTTAATTAGCATAACCAGCTTGCACCAAAAAATACCTTTCAAATAATTCCCATGGTACGTTTATCACCTACTTGTCTTCTCATAGTCGACACTATTCGTAAGTACATCGTAAATAAGAAACAACACGTACTATATAAACGAAGACTCTTTTTTTTCTTTGATTAAATAGAGAGGAAAAATTCGAACTTAAAACCTCTATCAATATTTTGTTGGATAAAAATGCCTTATTAGGACTCGACCAGATGTTAACCGGCATAAAAGGACATTTTTTTAATTGGCCGGCCCAAAGAGAAAAACCATTTTTTGGGATTGCAGAAACAGGGACGTCAGTCGGACAGAACATCACGTACGTCAACTTCAGGTATTATTTGAACTAACCAAGGCAATCTAATTAAAGTATTAAACGCAGATCCAAGGTGTAACAAGAACAGTAAATACAAAAGTGAGCATCTATATGGTGATGTTAACAAAAGTCCTCAGAAGGTTTTTCAGAATTTTCTTGCCGTCTAAACATAATCAGAGTTCCACGTTGATAATATATTTAATCATATACCTCCATTAATTTGTATATTACGCAACGGTATCTTCAAGAAACAGTTTATTCACTCTACACAGATCGAAGACGACAAATATGCATGCATGTCACAATTTGACATAATTAAAAAAGAAAAGAAAAAAAGTTGGAAGCACTTCATGATCGATATCATATCTCTCTCTCTATATATAGGCAACTTAATTAGGATCCCACAGTTCAAAACAAAGTAAGATCGAGAAGGGAATATGAAGAGCCAGATTTGTACTTCAGGTGTCTTTCTCTTGTTCTTGATAATATTTCTTGTTACAAATTTGTTGAGCGTTGAAGCACAAACCTGCAACCCTAGTGGCAAGATAAGGGGGATAAAGCCTCCAACAGGACATTGTAACAAAGGGGACGACTCTGACTGCTGCAAGAAAGGCAAGCTTTACCCCGTTTACAAGTGCTCGCCGCACGTGTCTAAGCGTACTAAGGCAACCCTGACGCTCAACAGTTTTCAGCAGGGAGGCGAGGGCGGCGGACCATCCGCATGTGACGGAAAGTACCACTCGGATAACACTCCCGTCGTGGCATTGTCGACCGGGTGGTTCAACAGTAGGAAAAGGTGTTTGGACTACATTATCATCCATGGTAATGGGAGGAGTGTGAAGGCCAAGGTTGTTGACGAGTGCGACTCCACGGTGGGATGTGATGCTGAACATGATTACCAGCCTCCATGTCCGAACAATATTGTTGATGCCTCTAAAGCTGTTTGGAAGGCCTTAAGGGTAAAACAAAGCGACTGGGGTGAAATGGAAATTACCTGGTCTGATGCCTGATTTCTCGGCTTGCATGGCCTCTCTCTAGCTATTGTAATATGAATTAGAGGGAAGAGGGTTTCATATATATATATATAGTGTTTGTTAGGTTCATGCCTAGCTAATAATGGTTACGTACCAATGTAAGGAGGCCTGTTGTATCATTAAAATTAATGATCTTCAAGAACGGTGGCTTCAATAAAGAAACTATGTTGGGGTGATGCTTAAATTATTAGGAGAATTATATTCATGGCCAAAGAATATTCATAAGTATATATCAATCAAAATGAACATAACCCCGAGTGAGACTTATCACACATTCACACCGGACAACCCACCACCCTAGCTAGCTTCCTTCGAAGGATATAAACCTTCTCTCTTAAAGCAAATGCATCGCAGGCCAGTGGCGATCACAACACTTGGCAAAAGAAGAAGGAAAAAAAAAGAGTAAAATTTTCAAATGGTACTTAAACTATCACGAAATACATTTTTGATACTCAAAAATATTTAGGGAGTTTGGTGGTACCTGAACTATTGCGTTGTTATCCATTTTGGTACCTCCGTCAATCTCTTTGTTAAAAACAGGGGTAAATATGTCAACCAAAATAAAAATAAATTTTTTTCCTTCTATAATTAATATTATTTTAATTTCATAAAATTGTAAACTTTTATTCTTTTCCATCACACTAAAAACTACTCAAGTTTTTTTTTTTGGTCTGAAAAACTACTCAAGTTTTCTTTTGAGATAGAATTATACTAAACGAAATTCCAATTTTTTAAAATTTTACAGTTGATTTACAATTTTTTTAAATTACACTAAATAAAATTAAAATCGTTTTATTTTAATTATAAATTTTAGTGAAAATAAAATCGTCTTTAACCTTTTTTTTTAAATATTAAAAAAAAAACTGAGAAAAGTTGGCAAAAACGAACTTAGAAAAGTTAGCAAAGAAAAAACTAAGAATAAATAATTTGACCAAAATGCCCCGGACAATAAGAACCACGGAAGGAATTTTAACAGAAAATTGGACGGAGGTACCAAAATGGCAAAATGGATAACAACGTAATAGTTCATGTACCACCAGATTCTCTAAACATTTGTGAATACCAAAAAGTGCATATTGCATGCAGTGGGCCCAAAATTGCACAACTAATCCTAAGGGTGGAGGTAGACTTAGGCTACCCTAGGATGTAGCTAGCCCGGGTAGGTTTTATGTGTAAAAAAAAAAAATTAGGTAAGCTTAGACTATTTTGTTCAAGTTAAACATTTCAGCCACCTATTATTTGTTATTTCAACTAGCCCTCTAAGTAGGCTAATTTTTTTATATTTTTTTTATCAAATAGTCTACAAATATTGGTCCACTTAAATATTTAATTGTCTTTGACAAAAAAAAGTTAATTAAGCTAGAAAAACAATAGCACAAAGAAGTTCATCAAAAGCGAATGGTACTTTTTTTTTTGGTCAAGAATGGTACTTAATTTAAAGAGAAACTACTCGCTACTCTGTTACGTAAAAACATACTTGAAAATTTTTAGCACACCCTATTCTAAAGCCATTCTAAATTTTTGGCTCCATCATTGACTAATCCTCTGCCATGTCTAGGGTGGACAACTGGACATGACTTGAATTTGCACTTATTTACTAGTCCATTGCTTTTATTGAAAAGAGAAAATTACAACTAAGTAATTGATTAAAATTAAGTGGGTGGAAACAATTTGAATTTGAGATTTTTTTTAAAAGAAAAAATGGCGATTTTTATTCTCATCTCATTCATCCCTAGCTAGATGCCAGTAAGATTTGAATATGTGACCTCTACAAACTACAATATTAGTTTTACCAATAACCAACAGATCACAGCTCACCGGTTTTAATTTGACATTAATTACTCGTCATTGTTTTTTCGAGAAAGAAATTAAAATTACAACTCATCATAACGATTTGAATTGGGCCTGAATTATATTCATTTATTTCTTTTATCGAAAGAGAAAATTACAACTAATTACCCATTTGTTTTGAGTTATTTACATTGGTGCCCTAAAGGCTCTGCTATATAAGGGTATGCAAGTTTAGGCAAATGATCATATCTTAGCACTAGTTGCACAATCTTAGAATTGGCTGAGTGGAAATGGGAGATAGGCCTCCCAAAGGCTAATGGAAATGGGTGGTTGGGAAAGATCCTTCTCTGTTCTGTTCATCTTCTTCATGAAAATTAAGAAGGTGAATATCGGTTTCTTTCCCATGCCACCCATTTCTATTGTCTTTGGGTGTCTCTCCTTCTTCCTCTCATGCTAGGTGCTTGATAATATAAGATGTTCCATAGATTAATCCTTTTTTGTTTGTTTGTTATAATCGCAATTTTTTTTCCGATCTGGGAGAGGAAGAGGTTTGAATTTGAGACGAAGAGAAATATCTTTTCGCCAATTAGGCCCTTGTTATCAATTTAAGGTCCTTGATTTTGATTCGATAAATGGTAATTATTTTCTCTTTGAGTCTATTAATTTCACAATTATGCTGCTAACGTTCTTTTTTTTGTTATACAATATTACAATGTAATTGGCATGCAGGGTGATTGATCTAGTACGTAGCAGATTGATCGACTGATTGTGACGTTCAATTCATCAGAGTCTGAGGAACCCTCCTTCAACTCAACAGCAGCAAGATCACCATATATATATATATATATATATATATATATATATATCCCTCTTCAAGTTCAGTTACAAGAGTAAAATCATCAAGTAGTTGGAAAAGACCAACTTTTTTTTTTTTTTTTTTGAAATTTGGATTCTGTATATATCAGGAATTTCAAGTACTCGATTCTATGGTGTGCCCTTTGGATCATCTAATACAATCTTATTTCGACAAAAAAAAAATCCTATTGTGTAGCTTGTCTTCGTCTCTATGATGTTCTTCGCAAAATAAACCTGTGAACAGTGCCACATCGTAATAATTGGTTTCATCAGAAAGAAAAATTACGACTCAATATTCTTTCAAACTTTCATAGTACGTGATACTTTGCCTTCGTCACCATTTGTGGACTGTGGACAATTCTTGAATGTCGATTAAACTAGTTGATTGAACTAGTGGATTGACCTGACAAGATGGCCATGTTTTAGTGCGTGGAACACTGGAACGAATCCATGCATTAGGTGGTAATGACTCGATTCGAGTTTTAATTATCATTAATTGGTTCTTTTACAAAAGGAAACAAAAGTTGCAATGTCATGCGAGGAATTTGTACCGTTTGTAAACTAGTACGTGGACCAACCTGATAAGGTGGCTAGAATTGCGTAATGATATGATTTGAGTTTTAATTACCATTTTTTCAAAAAGATTTTTAATTACCATTAAATATTGGTTCGATCTTTACAAAAGGAATCAAAAGTTGCAATTTTCATATTCTTAAAAAAAAAAACCATTAATGACTCGCTTTGAGTTTTAATAACCATTAATTGGTTCTTTGACAAAAAAAAAACAATTGAAAGTTGCAATTTTCATGTGAGAAATTTGTAACTAATGCATGCATATATTAGGTGGTAACGCACGAATTTTAAGTTTTAATTACCATTAAATATTTTTTTTTACAAAAGGAATCAAAAGTTTGCAATATTCATGTGAACAATTTGTAACCTGAAAGACTTGCCAAACTTTAATGTGAAAAATGTATGCATGTATTAGGTGGCGACGTCTTGAATTGAGTTTTAAATATATACCATTTATTGAATTTTTATAGAAGGAATTAAAAGTGTGCAACTTTCATGTGAGCAATTTGTAACGTTAATTGAACTAGTGGACCGATCTGACACGGTGACCAGACTATCATGCGTGGAGCGCATGAATGTCTTAGGTGCTAACGTCTCGAATTTGAATTATACGTTGTTGTATGTGTTAGTATTCGCATCGGAGCCAGAAAGACATCTCTCATTATAAATGGAACCTATAGTTTGGTCCGATGACAATATCTGTATGTATTTGCCACTCGCATATTTCTTAGAATTGGTTTGAGTTGAAATGGGAGATAGGCCTCCTAGAGGTCAATGGAAATGGGTTGCTGGGAGTGATCCTTATTCGTTCTCAACCATGCCACTCATTTCTATTGCTTCTAGATGTCTCTCCTTCTTCCTCTCATGTCAGCAGCTTGGGATTATATATAATGCGATAGTACCAAGTTTTTCACCTAATTGAAAGCCACTACAGGTTCATCTTCTTGGCAAGTATGCTTTTACTCTAACCTAAAAACTACAGTGCATGCATACAAAACCTACTTTTTAGAGCATAATTCAATCGATTTTTTTGAATTAATTGCATAAGGTATAGGGTACGTAAAGTACACCTACCTTTCTTTCACGACAAGAGTTCAACTTTCGTCCTCACTTTTTTCTTTCCTAGAACTTAATTAGTTAATAAAAAAGTGAATAACACGCTAATAACATTTTTAACCAATACCAATACCTATACATGCATGTAAAGAGCATGGTGTGATCTAAAATGTTGTTAAACAAGCTTCTTCCTTCCCTCGTTGATTCATTCTTTATATATGAATAAGCCTAAGCCTTCCCTTGTCAAAAGTATGCGTACCTTATCATCCTTGTACAGTTTTATACATGGATTTACAAGCCTCTCTTGTCACTTTTATTATTGCAGCCATCATTGCTAGAATCATATACCAAATAGTGAAAAGAAGATTTGGGCCAAAAACCGAAAATGTTCTTCCTCCCGGGCCGGCAAGATGGCCCGTGTTGGGAAACCTACTGCAGTTGGGCCCTCTACCCCACCGAGACTTGGCCACTTTATGCGACAAGTATGGGCCGCTGGTCTACCTACGACTTGGTAGCATTGATGCCATCACCACCAATGACCCCGATATCATACGCGAAATACTTGTCCGACAAGACGAGGTCTTTGCATCACGGCCGCGGACTCTTGCCGCGGTTCATTTGGCCTATGGTTGCGGTGATGTTGCACTTGCCCCATTGGGACCACAATGGAAGCGAATGAGGCGAATATGCATGGAGCACTTGCTAACAACGAAACGCCTCGAGTCTTTTGCCAAACACCGGGCCGATGAAGCCCAACACCTTGTGCGGGATATTTGGGCCACAACCCAGACGGGGAAGGCTGTGAACTTGAGAGAAGTGTTGGGTGGGTGGTCTATGAACAATGTGACTAGGATGTTGCTCGGAAAGCAATATTTTGGGGCCGGGACGGCCGGCCCACAAGAGGCGATGGAGTTCATGCACATAACCCATGAGTTGTTTAGGTTGTTGGGGTTGATATATTTAGGAGATTATTTGCCAATTTGGAGATGGGTGGATCCTTATGGGTGTGAGAAGAAAATGAGGGAAGTGGAGAAAAGGGTGGATGATTTTCATACCAAGATTCTTGAAGAACACAGGAGGGCAAGGGAGGACAAGAGAAAGCAAATTGGGAAAGAGGAAGATGGGGCAGAAATGGACTTTGTTGATGTTTTGTTGTCTTTGCCCGGTGAAGATGGGAAAGAACATATGGATGATGTGGAGATCAAAGCCCTAATTCAGGTAAAATTTTGCACAAGAAACGAATATTAATTTTCAATTTTCTCGAATTTTGCACAATTTATGATTTTAGTTGGCAATTCCTTGAATTATGCATTAATTAATTTATGAGTTTTAGGATATGATAGCTGCTGCCACAGACACTTCAGCTGTGACCAACGAATGGGCAATGGCCGAGGTGATTAAGCATCCACGTGTACTCCGTAAGATCCAAGAAGAGCTGGATTCCGTGGTGGGTCGTAATCGAATGGTCAACGAATCGGACCTCCCCCAACTGAACTACCTACGCTGCGTCGTACGCGAAACCTTCCGCATGCATCCGGCGGGACCGTTCCTCATCCCCCACGAGTCATTGCGCGCCACGTGGATCAACGGTTACTACATACCCGCGAAGACACGTGTCTTCATCAACACGCATGGGCTGGGGCGAAACACAAAGATATGGGACAACGTGGAGGAGTTTAGGCCGGAGCGGCATTCGGCCGCTGACGGGAGCCGAGTCGAGATTAGCCATGGAGCCGACTTCAAAATTCTTCCTTTCAGTGCTGGAAAGAGAAAGTGTCCCGGAGCGCCGCTCGGCGTGACTTTGGTTTTGATGGCTTTGGCTCGGCTTTTCCATTGTTTTGACTGGACACCAACGGAGGGTTTGAGGCCCCAAGATATCGATACCAAAGAGGTTTATGGAATGACAATGCCTAAGGTCCACCCCTTGATGGCTGTTGCTAGGCCTCGCTTGCCAAACCATATGTATCATTGATTAATTAAGACATAAACATGAAGTACTAATTACTCTTTAATTAACTTCCAGTCACTAAATTTCTAACAGATAACAATATTATTGTGCTTAATTTTACTAACGTACGTTGATTGTTGATACTGATGTTGACCGAGAACTGAATCCCTTAAAAACCGGAAGTTGATCGAATCGCGTACTGTTGGAGAGTTTAAGCCATGGAGATTAGTAGCTCATCATCTCCTAGGAATTCACAAACCCTAAAACCAAAGAATATTGATGGAGTTTCAGTAATGGAAAGTACTTCATATCTCCACCATGCCCCTACGACATTCGTTGGGTCTAGAGATGAAGATTATTTACCAATAAGAAGCTTTAGGGATGCCAAAAACATATGTTTTGCAGAGACCGCAAAGCTTTGGGCCATTGCAGGCCCTATTGCCTTTAACTTGTTGTGCTACTACAGTATTAACTCCGCCACAAGCGTCTTTGCTGGGCATATCGGAGACCTGGAGCTCTCTGCTGTTGCAATCTCTCTGTCTGTCATTACAACTTTCTCTTTTGGCTTCCTGGTAATTACGTACCTTCTACAACAATTCTTGGTTACACCAATTTATTAGTAGGATTTCTATCCGGTTTCATCCAAGCACGTACATATTTTTTTATTTTTTATATTTTATATACGCATCATATTGAGTACCACACTGCCATGCAAATAAGACCTCCAGTTTGTGCACTTTCTAGACTTTCTCCCTACGGCTTGCAAATTCATGATCGGAACCATCCAAATTTTAGTTCTCCCTTCAAGGTTGATCCTTACCAAAATCAGCCAAATCGAAAACCCTCAAGCCATTTGATTACCATTATTACCATATTACGTACTTTTATCAATTACCGTAACATAATGGAGAAATTAGGATAAAGCCCTTCCCACTTTTGATTTTTTAATTAAAATTCGGGTGTCTTTTTTTTCCTAGATTTAGTCCTTTGACCAAGAGCCAAGTAGATTTTTTTTCATTTTAGGTTCGATGAGTCATCTTGGCAAATTATACTATACCCAAAATGCTCATTAACTTAAATATCATAAGTTAAAAATTAAAATTAAACATTAAACACACATCGACTTTTTTTCATTTGGAAATAAAATTATTTCCTCCCTATAATTGAGTCTCGATTATATTTATAATCATTTTGTTTTAATTTTAACACTATGTTTCAGATTTATGTGATAGTAGTCATAGTACTATTTATTAGGATTTGTTTCCATCTCGATCTTCATAGTGTTTGTTTTCTGTATATATTGTATGTTCTTCGGTTCTTGCAATTCTTTGATTATCTTCTTCAATATTCAAGGTATGTTTCATAATTTTTTCTTTGGTATATTATTAATAGGTACATATTTCTTAGTTTGTTGTGGTATAGATATATATTGTCTTTGCTTATTTTGGTATAGATAATTGATGCATATTGATTTCAAATTATATACTTTTTCTCGTTACTTTTAGTATCATATCTTGTTAAATTTGAAACGATGCACTGTAGCATAAATATCTTGTTAAATTTGAAACGATGCACTGTAGTATCATATCTTGTTAATTTACCTACTTTTTTTATGAACAATTTACCTAATTTATGAACAATTTATCTACTTTTTTTTTATAATTTACCTACTCTTTCATGAATAATTTACCTAGTTTTTTTATGACTAATTTACATATTAATTTTTTTTATAATGTACGTACCTACTATTTTATGAACAATTTACCTACTTTTTTTTTATAATGAACAATTTACCTACTTTTTGAATCAAATATTTACCTATTCTTTTTATGAATAATTTACCTCTTTATGAAAAACTTAATCAGTAATATAGTTTTATACATTTTTTTAGTTACATATTTTATACATTAACAATTTTTAAACTTAGTAATTTACTTTTACTTTTTCGATTATTCTATCAATAACTAATTAGGGTAATGAAAATTTGAATAATAAAATTTATGATACGAATTTATTTTTATTTATTATAGATTAGTAATAACTAAAATTTGAATTCTAGGCTTAATTATAGGGATTTAAATTAAATGTTGATATTGTATTTAAATATTTCTGATTATGGCATAGTCTGTAAATAGTTGAAAAATTATGGCAATAAAATATTTTATGTGACATCTCATATTTAATATTGGATTAAATCTAATAACCAAAAAATCAATGGACTATATCTTAGAAAATAAAAGTGGAAAGGATGTTTATCTAAATATCCCTAAGATAATTAAGCAAACGGTTTTCGATTGGCTTAATTTTGGCAAATATAATCCTCGTAAACTCGTAGAGAAACCTAAAGAATGAATGGTTCCTTCATCATATTGAATTATATTGCATGATGGCTAGAAAGGAGGAGGTCGATCCGCATAAAATTTGTAACAATTATAAGCACTCAACACATGTTGTATATATGAAATTTCAGCATGGTATGGCAAGTGCACTTGAAACCCTATCTGGACAGGCATTTGGTGCGGGGCAAGTAGGCCTGCTAGGACTTTACTTGCAGCGCTCATGGATAATAATGATTATCGCGTGCTTCTGTTTACTACCGATTTACATATACGCAGCACCAGTCCTAAAGCTCCTTGGCCAAGACGAAGACATCGCAGATGTTGCCGGCAAATTCTCTATCCAAATCATTCCTCACATGTTTTCAATGGCCATCAACTTCCCAACCCAAAAGTTCTTGCAGGCACAGAGCAAGGTTTCATTTCTGTCACTGATAGGCTTTGCAACTCTCGTATTACACGTAGGACTCATGTGTGTCTTCCTCAAAGTTTTCGGGTGGGGAATGAGCGGTGCTGCTGCAGCGTTAAATGTGTCATCGTGGGGGATGACATTGGCTCAGGTGGTTTATATAGTTGGGTGGTGCAGAGATGGCTGGAAGGGATTGTCATGGTTAGCTTTCAAGGATTTATGGTCATTTGCAAAACTCTCTATTGCTTCAGCTATCATGCTTTGCCTAGAGATTTGGTATTTCATGACCATACTTATTATCACTGGCCACCTTGACAATGCTGTTATTGCTGTTGGCTCCCTTTCAATATGGTAATTAAAGGTCATATCTACGCAATAATTTCCTTGGAATATATAATTAGTTGTTTACCTAGTGAATGACTCATATGTTTCTTTTTGAATTCATTTGTGTTTGTCTGTTTCAGCATGAATGTGAATGGCTGGGAAGCTATATTTTTTCTTGGGATGAATGTAGCCATAAGGTGAGGAATGCATTTTCATTTGCTACCGATTCTTATTTTCTTGATCTCAACTCCTTAGAGTACATGATGATATATATATCTTATCCAATTTACCTCCTTGGCAGCGTTCGAGTCTCCAACGAGCTTGGATCAGCACATCCTAGAGCTGCAAAATACTCTGTCATCGTGGCCATCGTTGAGTCTCTCCTTCTTGGGATTCTTTTCGGGGCGGTTGTTTTGGCTGCAAAGGACCATTTCCCCATCATCTTTACCAAGAGCAAAGAGATGCAACAAGCCGTGTCTCGTTTAGCATTCCTCCTTAGTATTACAATGGTGATTAATAGTGTTCAGCACGTTATTTCAGGTAGTTCAATATATATATTTTTTTGGATCAGACAGTCTATCATAATATATATATATGTGTAGCAGACAATTAATGAACTAGGATCATATTCTCATAGAGATTAAGTAGATCATTATATATGGATGTGCGGTTCTTTCTTACAACACAAGTTATTACCTCTTGAACTTGGAAATAACAACACAATCTTTTTGCAGGTGTTGCTGTTGGAGGAGGGTGGCAAGCTTTGGTTGCTTACATAAACCTATTTTGTTATTATATTGTTGGGCTACCTATTGGGTTTCTTCTTGGTTACCGAACAAGTATGAGAGTGACGGTAAACTATCTGAAGCAAAATGCATGTACCTAACATGAACAATTAAACAGTTGATTAACAGTTGTAACTATATATAGTACTTACAAGAAGCCCGAAATTTTGGTTGTAGGGAATTTGGCTCGGTATGATATTTGGGACAGTCTTGCAGACATTCATCCTCTTGTACATCCTTTATAAAACCAACTGGATCAAGGAGGTAATTATTATTTGTATATAGTGCTAGTGTTCTTATTTTATTTTATCCTTAATCTGTAGGATTTTTCTTTGGTAAATAATTCCAAAACTAAGATCTGTTGAACAAATGATCAAAATTGAAATCGCAGGTAGAGCAAGCCACAGAAAGAATGGAACAATGGACGACTGAAGAAGAACTAGTAGAAATTGATCAGAAAAAATGGAACAGACAAGAAGGTGGATCTCAAACTATATAAATATCTTGCTACGCACCTAGCTGGAGCTAGTTGCTAAACTCTTGCTAGATAAATTTCATAGATAAATATTCAGTTCTTGGCGCAGTTCTTTATAATAGTCGTCACTTTATTCGAGTAATCAGATCGATAGATAGAGCTAGCTAGCTTAAAGTATAGTCATCATATATTCATGAAAGACGCATACAGACAGCCATCATTCTTTCATTTGTAATGAGTTCAGTAGCCTTTGATTGAGAAATTAATTCTCTACTTGCTTCTGGTTGTACGTAGCATAATGCTCGGGCACGCCTGTAGTACTTGTAGAGTACATAAGCACATTTAATTATTTTTTGGGTGCATTTCTGACCTTATTCTAAATTGATGAAGGATAAATATTCCTAAGAATTCACCCCTTGTAATTAACACATTTTTACATAAAATTTTCACAATAAAAAATAAAAACATACTCGAGTAAATCAAAAGTAAATACTCTTTACTACTAACTAGAGTCTCATAATCCCACCTGATTTCTATCAAGGAAACAATGCATAATCATTTCGATTAAATCTTAAGGGTGTGTTTGAATTAGATCTGTCAATGGGCCGGATTTTGATCCGGATCCGCTCCGGATCCGTTGTTATTTGACGGATTTGGATTGAAAATTTGATCCGTTGATCCGTTAATGGTCTGGATCCGTTAACCCGTTTATTTAACGGATTGGATACAGATTTAGATTGATCCGGTCCGTATTTATAATAATATAATATTATTTTATAAAATATAACATAATAAATATATACATATTATTTTATTTTATAAAATAAAAAAAATATATATATATATTATATAATATAAGTAATTCAACATGTGACTTGATCATTTTGTTTCAATGTTTTATCAAAGTTTTATCGGGTATTATGATAAAAATTTAATATTTTTATTTAAAATTTAATAATACTTGATAATAAATGGATCCGGATCGTGGACTGGGTATCCGTTAATCCGCCGGATATGGATTTGGATCGGTTTATCAGTGATCTGTCGGGTTAACGAATCGGATCAGGTTGAAAATTTGTTGTTGCTACAAGGATCCGGATTTAGGTCGATCCGCTTCAAACCCGGTCCATTGACAGGTTTAGTTTGAATGAAGGAAAAAAATAGAATTTAAATGAAAATGAGGATTTCATAATTTTTAGATATCAATTACCTCGTTTGGCATTCTCAAGTTTTCAACTTGGAAATTGTAAAAAAAAATAAAGAAATTGATTGTCCAAACTTCTGATTTCAATTTCCACCAAAACATGTGTCATTTTGAATTTTTTTTGCATAACTTTGTTTTTATTTCTTTATTGATTTCCAAAACAAGATTTTTTTTTCATTTTAATATTTTTATTTGTTTTAAACTTTCTTAATTTATTACGCATTTCAAATACTATATGAATACAACCAAATAATGAAAATTGTAATTAATAAAATTTTAATTGATGTAGTTGGACTGTTGGAGATTCCATTGGTGTAAAATTTCTAAAAAAAAATTATAACTGTCTCATTCAATTATCTCAGAAATCATAAGCAGTATTAAAGGAATCATTATTATTATTCTAAAACAAACTCAGATTTTTTTTTGAGAAGACTAAAACAAACTCAATTGACTGGTAATTAGCATGAAGTCAATCAGTCAATTTTGTTCAAAAAAAGAAAAAAAAAAGCATGGAGTCAATCCATTAAACCATGGGCGAGTGTAGGACAGCTCAGCGCCTAAACCACGGGGGAGTCACGCGCACGCACGCACTTGCCTTACGTCACCATAGCGCGAAACCACGAAACGTCACCGCATCGCTTAATTACGTAATTACGTAGTGTAAAAACGAATCGCTCTCTCTCTCTCTCCAACTCATGCTCTTCAATCCCTCTTGCAAATTCCTACCACTACCCGTCCAATCGCAGTCCTCGAATTCCGATTCAGTCTGGTCCCACCATGGAATCGCCGCCGCACGAACTCCGGTGCAAGCGCAGCGCCGGTCCGAAGTCGCGGCAAAGCGAGACGGTGCAGCTCAAGAGCAACCGGGATAAGAAAATCAAGAGAGACAGTGAAGTGCCGGAGGATCGCCGGTGCAATCGCAAGGCCGGCGCGTGGCAGTGCGGCGAGACGGCGGTGTTTGGGAAGCCGATGTGTCAACATCACTTGGCGCAGAACAAGAATTACCTAGAGAAGAAGAAAACTACGAGAGACGGAGGAGGACACAGCGATTGCGGCGAAGAAGACAGAGATTCTGATGTGTGTGGACGGAAAATTAACGCCGACGGATCGGATAATAAGAATAAGAGGAGGAGGAGGAGCTCGAGTGAGTCTGAGTCTGAGCCGGAGCACAGGTCGAAGAATCGGATTGAGAAAGGGAAGGTGAAAGGTCGTGGTGGTAGCAAAAGCTTAGCTAAATCTGCAGATTCCGGTAATGTTATGAAGAATAGTAAATTAAAAGAGGGAAAGTCCATGGTCTCCATGGAAAAGGTGAGAAATTGATTCATGTTTTGTGCTCAGATGGTTGGTAAAGTTCTGTGTGTAATGAGGCCTTTACATTTGCAGGTTAAGTCTAACAAAATCAAGGAGCGTGTGAGTTTGATGTGTCACCAGTGTCAGCGGAACGATAAGAGTGGTGTTGTACACTGTTCTAAGTGTAAAGCAAAGCGGTTTTGTTATGAGTGCATTGAAAGATGGTAAGTAATGGTTGCAAGTTTGAATTAGAGTCGGTCAATTGTGTATTGCATTTGCAGATAGTGCTAAATTATTATGCTGTAATTGCAAATGCCTTGTCATTTGTTGAACTACTGGTTTCAATTGATAGGTACCCTGGGCAGACAAGAGAGGATTTTGAGAATGCATGCCCATTTTGTTGTGGCAACTGCAACTGTAAAGCTTGCTTGCGCGAGTTTTTGGTTAAAGTGGGTTCTCTTTTCGTCTGACTCTCTGCATTGTCATCTGAAACTATAAAGTTTCTGGCTTTCTGTCCTTAATTTTTTTTTCCGGCTCCTAATGGTGTTATTGATTTGGCAGCCTTGCCGAGAACTTGAGCCCAGTGCTAAGTTACAGCGACTGCGTTACTTGTTATATAAAGCTTTGCCTGTTCTGAGGCATATTCATACTGAGCAGAGCTCTGAACTGGAGATTGAAGCCAAAATCAGAGGTTACTTATTATGATATTCTAGTAAATGTAGATCTTACTTTCTCTTCCTGGTACTGTTTTGTAATTCATTTCATGCTTTTTCTTTGTTGGCAGGTGTACAATTAACTGAAATGGACATAAAGAGAACTTTAATACACCAAAGTGAGCGTATGTACTGGTATGTTTAGGCTACTTCATGGTTGAACCGAGACATAGAATTTTTGTAGCAACAGTTATCAATTATCCAATCTAGACCATGTAGCTCATACAAACTAAAAAAATGGAAAAAAAAAAAATAGGTAATGTACTTTCTCTAGAGTCTAGACCATGTAGGAGTTTTGGAATCATGACTAGGTTTCTATTTAGCACATACTAATCTCATACCCTTTTATTAATTAATGCGGTATTTATGTCATGTTTATCCAGCAGCATTTATATCATGCTCATTTCTGTAGAAGCATATATCTTTTGTTATGTATTATATATAGAATCATCATTACTGTAATCATGACCATAGATATTTTCATATATGACAGTGACAATTGCTATACGTCTATTGTGGATTTCCACAGAAGCTGTCCCAACCCCGATTGTTCCTATGACTTGTGTCTTACTTGTTGCAAAGAGCTAAGGGATGGTTGTCAACCTGGAGGTAGTGAAGGAGAAACATCTCACCAGCAAGCTGTAGATAGAGCTCATAAACAAGTGAAAAGACATTGCTGGGAGAGTCAAATTGCCTCTTCTTCTGATGATTCTAAAGTGGATCCGTCCATTTCTTTTCCTAATTGGAGAGCTGATTCTGATCACAGCATTCCATGTCCTCCAAAAGAGCGTGGAGGTTGTGGCAATGCGAAGCTGGAATTGAGGCGCAAATTCAAAGCTAATTGGGTTATGAAGCTGCTAAAAAATGCAGAGGATGTCACTACTGATTTCAAGTTGCAAGAAGTTGATTTTTCTCAAGGATGTTCCTGGTGCCGACCAAATGATTCCGAGGAAAGCAACAATATGCAGCCTGAAAGGAGGCAAGCAGCTTTCAGGAAAAACAGTCATGATAACATCTTATACTGTCCAAATGCTATTGAGATTGCAGATGATGAGATTGAGCATTTTCAGAGGCACTGGATGAAGGGGGAACCTGTGATCGTCAGAAATGTTCTTGACAAGACATCTGGTCTGAGTTGGGAACCTATGGTTATGTGGAGGGCTTTTAGAGAAACTGGTGCTAATGTAAAGTTCAAAGAGGAGACGAGAAGTGTGAAGGCCATAGATTGCTTGGATTGGTGTGAGGTGATCTTTATAAACCTAGCTAATTAAGCATATATAATTGATTTTTTTTAGAAACAAAATATCTGCTTCTGCTACTATAGTGCTTGACATCTCACTGTTTTGTAGGTTGAGATTAATATTCACCAATTTTTCACGGGCTACTTAGCGGGTCGCATGCATAATAGTAAGTGGCCAGAGATGTTGAAGTTAAAGGACTGGCCCTCATCAACTTTATTCGAGGAACGCTTGCCAAGACACTGTGCTGAATTTATTGCAGCACTACCCTACAGTGACTATACTGATCCCAAACATTCAAAAGCTGGTATTCTCAATCTTGCTACAAGACTTCCTGAGCAGTCGCTGAAACCTGATATGGGACCAAAAACATACATTGCTTATGGATTCTCTGAAGAGCTTGGTCGAGGTGATTCAGTGACAAAGCTGCACTGCGATATGTCTGATGCGGTAATGTTTTCTCACAACAATGTCGTCCATTATTTCTGTCAATGCTTGCTTAAGCTTTGGAAAGTTCGGCGTGACCATGTTACTACCATTTTTATCTTTTTATTGTTATGTGCAACTTAGTGATCTTGTTCTCCAAATATGGTTTTACATTTTCTGGTCTTACCATGTACAAAGTGGTTTAATTACAGGAGCATCTTATTAGTGGATAAAAATTACATCTAGTGCCCTCACATGGCTCCGTCATGGAAGTTGTAAAGATATCAACCTTGGACATTTAGCATTCCTTCTATCTTAAAACTATATCATCTTAAAACTATATTTACTTTCGTTATCTCCTCCCTCCACCCTGGTTCCAGATACAAGGGATATAATGAACTTCCTTTCATCTCTTAGCCTAAAAATCTAGCATATCAAGGGCCTTTCACCTAAAAATGTGTAATGGAGTTCATCACAACACTAAACTAGTAGTTATAAAATCTTTTTGTTTTCTACTTTTAAAGGCCTGTATTGTTCAATTAATGATTTGATAATTTAATCATTCTTTATAAATATCCCTTGTGAAAATGTTGGTGATTGTTTTGTGCTACAATTTGTAGGACATTTCTTCCTTCAGAGTTTCAATTTGTTGGGCTTCTAAGGAAACTAACTCATGTTTCCCATGTTGCACACCTCTTTGGATGCTTACAAATAATATATTTGTATTTTATTAGAAAACAAATTATCATGTTGTTATTCTTGAGCAACCTTTTAAGAAATATTGTGGTTGCTATTTCCATTCTCATCAATAGAGGTATGGTTCTTTTACAAGGTAATTAAGCCAACATGTCAGACTTTCCATGTCTGTATCCTCAAATCATAGTTTTTCTGGAATTGTTGTTGGCTAAAGTCTGACGTTAGCTCCATTTATCTAGCTATGTGCTATCATGGTAATATTCTATGGTGTTGCATGTTCTTACATGGCCTGATTAATGGCTGGAAGAAGTGGTGCAAAGAATTTGGAAACATTGAATTCTTTTCCATCTCTCCTGCCTCAGCATTTACACTTATGCCAAACTACACTATACATGCTAACTTATGAGTTCTTCTATCTTGGTGAAACTTGGTGGTGGGATTAGCTAGTAGTTTTGACTTGGTTTGCTCAATACAATTTCTAATTATACTTTCAAATTTCCTTTTCTGCTGATATGGTCCAACGTTTCTCTCCACCGCTGCTTTTTAATGTGATCTAATTCTACTCATACCTTATGCATAGTTGTTTACAAACAGTTTCCAACAGTTAATTTGATTTGAGGGTAGGTAAATGTTCTAACACACACAACAAGAGTGAAGATTGCCTCTTGGCAGCACAATACCATTAAGGATTTGAAGAGAAAGCCTGAAGATGAAGACCTGATCAAGGGCAGAGTTCGAGGAAAATTGTTGAAGAGAACTCGCAACGTCCTGATCAAGGGTGCTGATTCTTCTGAATGTACTAAAAGCGGTAGGATTGTGGAGAATGACCATCCAATGTCAACACTGCCGGATGGGAAGGGAAACAAACTGGACAGAGCACAATCATGTAGGACTTCACCTTTGTCAGTTTCTGTTGATCCAGGCATTGTTGGATCTGACGAAACAGAGTTTGTTCCGGAACCTGCTACTACTGAACTAAATAAAATAAAGGTTGCGAGTGTTGATGATCATAGGAATGATGTGATACAATCCACCTCACCTCTTGCAAATGGAGTTGAAGCAGAGCAAGAGCGTGTTCAATGTTCCAGCGACGCGATGATTGGGAGGCTTGATGGGAAAGATGCTTCAAGGGATATGGGTGCAAGTGAGTCAAACCCGCAGGAAGCAAAGGATTCTTTCAAAAGTAATGACAAGTTGGACGTTGTCCATGGTGGCGCTGTTTGGGACATCTTTCGTATCCAGGACACTCCCAAGTTAATAAAGTACCTGGAGAAGCACAAAAAAGAATTTCGCCACATTAATAATCATCCTGTAGATTCTGTAAGTGCAATGATGCTTTTTGTCAACTTTACTGTATGTACATTGTATAAACGAGTTCAATGACTACATTGTATAAACGAGTTCAATGACATGTATTGTGCATGTTGTCTTAGGTTGTTCATCCTATTCATGATCAGACTCTTTACTTGAATGAGAGACATAAGAAACAACTAAAGGAGGAGTTCGGTAAGAAACTTATCTTGTTTTTACCTCGTTAATCTTGATAAGTTGCAATTTTCTGCTGCAATACAGTTAGTGTGTAATTTTATATGCAGATGTGGAGCCTTGGACATTTGAGCAGCATATTGGTGAGGCAGTTTTTATTCCAGCAGGATGTCCTCATCAAGTGAGAAATAGACAAGTAATATACATCTGATCAAGTTATTTTAAAATATTTGTGGCTTTCTTCTAGACTTCAGGATATGATTAAATTCATGTTTGGTGCTTAGGAAAACTTGTTTAGTTTGGGATCTGTTTGCTGCCATTATAATGTCCTTTTTATGTTAGTCTCTGATTTCAAGGTATTTTTTTTGTTCTTCCTCTTTTGATGTTATTTTCATTTCATTCCTTTCAGTCTTGTATTAAGGTTGCACTCGATTTTGTATCTCCTGAGAATCTTGAACAATGTCTGCGATTAACTGAAGAGTTCCGTTTACTCCCAAAAAACCACAGAGCCAAGGAAGACAAATTAGAGGTATCTTAATTTATTTTGATGTCTTTCAGTATGCAACACACATTAGTTTCTTACATCTCAGATTATCTATTTTGGTTATTGTAGTAGAACTCTAGAATACTGTTAGTTTTAAGGAGGCTGCCAATTGCAATTGACTGCCTGTCTCCTCTTTACTACTATTTCATGAGGATTGAGATTTGAGGACAGAATCAAATTTTGGGGATTTTTTTTTCATAATTATGTAATTAAATTATCAGCAAAGTTCTGGTATGGATTTGACTAGATTTTTAGTCCATTTAGTTGACAGTGCAAATTGTCCAGCGGAATCTCCAACTCATAGAAGATTTATAGTACACAATGGTAGGCAGCAGTGCATTGCACAAATGCACCTTAACTACAATATAGGATGGAAAGTTATGAATTTGATTCTAGGTTCATGACTGCATTCTCTACCTCGCTGGATCTATTGGTTTATCATTCTTTATTTTCTTGTTTTTAACAGGTGAAGAAGATGACACTTTATGCTGTAAGTTCAGCACTGAGAGAAGCCAAAAGTTTGATGCCAGGGCTTGGGTAAGATTCATTTTCTTTGATTTATCTTTGTTTCTAAGATCTTCTAATAAAAAAAAAAAAAAAAACACAGCAGGATGCCCAGATTTGAGCAGTGGGTCGGTGCATTTCTGGGTATCAAAAGAAAAACAAAGCAGAGAAATTTTAATTGCAGTATAAAATCTACCTCGTGAAATGATTTGTGGTGGTCAGCATGTGAGCTGACAGGACCATCTGTTAATTCAACTATATATCTTTTGGTTAGGAAAGTTTATACTCAAGACCTACCCATGTTTCATCCTGTCTTCTACCACCAACCGAGCGAAGACTCTTGGCTTAATTACATGCTTCAGATATATATAGTAGGCCCGTTCTTAGAAAGAACACTCTCAAATTTGAAATTTGCAGACTTCCACCATCTCCGATCACTATGCAATTTAACTCAATGATCGGAGTTGATCATTCTTTAGGTTCTTATGCAAGAATTATCGCTGGATAAAAGGAAACAGTCAAATTCATCATCGTTTGGTCATCTAAACTTTGTAAACAAATTCAGTCTGTCGGATAAAATTTGAATGCAGATGATGATAATCAAATGCATAAACGGTTTCCGATTTGGCTTTATTTTTTTCACTATTCATGTGGGCATTTTCTTTAGAACGGCCCTCCGTATATATGCTCATGGTTTGCTTTAAGGTTTGAATTAGATGATGGCGGCAAGTACTATTTCTTCATCATTGTTAGGTTCTATTAAGAGTTGGAATGCAAACCATTCGTGATATTATCCCATCTATAAGTATGAGGAAGTTGAAGATTCCAGGTTCAGGGCAATGGTAGGGAGCGATGAAATATCGGATGGGGCACGTTGAAGAATAGAGTCCCCCATCCTATACAAGATCTTGGCCTCTTCACCTATCTCCAATGGGATGCTTCATTTTCTTTCAAAGTATTAGAGTTAGCTATTCCTTCCAATCACTTTCGGGGCTCAATAACAATCCCATATTGGAGATTTACGTGTTGGGATTGATTTATTGGGCACTTTCGAGATTGCATGCATGACTGGATCAATTCCCAACGCTAAGAATCATGGTGGAATCAGGTTGCACGTGCACCCGATTTTCGGTTGAACATGAGTGGGGGTGTTGGAGATTAGAGTTCCCATACCTGACCTGCATGGGGAAAGATTTCGCAAGATATATAAGATCTTGGGCCTCTCCACTTATCGCCAATTGGTTTTGAGCTGGATGCGTAGCTTTCTACAAGTCTTACCACATCAGCATGATGACATTCTAGATTTTTCTATACGAGACTTCTGCACCGTTTGAACACCTCCATCAAAATAAAGCACGCCAGAGGCTAGACATGATAGTTTAACCATCTCTACTTCGGAAGTTTTCTAAAGTGAACTCTCTATTCTATGCCTCAAAAGACAAGAATCCCTACATATTCGTATGGTGTGTGGATCGAGTTGTGTCACTCATGCACTAGTTATTTCTTCTTCTTTATGTAAGGACCAAGCATTCCTTTTTTGCTGTATATTTTGTGCAGCCACACCCGTTGAGAAGGAGAAAATATTAGCTGTTCATAATCCTGTGACCCAATCTCATAATACCCTTTGAGATTTGCCATGGAGAAACTGTTGGCATGATATACATTCGTGGTTCATTAGGTAACACCTCAAGTTCTTGGAGTTTAAGTGGTTGTTGAATATGATATCAAAGAAATGGTTACCAGCAGTTTTGCGTTGAAGTCTCCATCCTTACCCCCCTTATTTTTAATCAAGGGGTATGATGGAGTTTGTACCTATTTGTTTTTCTATGTCAGTTCAAGCGTAAGATGGAGCTGCACATTAGGAAGTGTGTTGACTTGGTATATGCTCTTTGCTTATTGCCTAGGAGTTTAAGCTTTTGCACTTGGTGGTTTGTAGTAACCAAACCATTGTTTGGTTGTGCCATGGAAGAGTTTCAGGGGCATGGTGGTTGTTCATTGTGTCTATTTGAGTGCATCTGGAGGGAGTTGCAGCATTGTGAGTCTTCATACAACTGATGGAGCAGTCGTGTAGACAACCTTGGCTTGACAGAAGCCACAACACAACCGCCACGCGCAATGTCTGGTGTTTGTGATATGCGTCTATTGAAGTGTATCTTCGGGGAGTTGCAGCTATGTGCAGGCTTCATAGACAATGTTGGAGCTGCTGCGTAAGAAGTAAGAACCTTGGTTGAGAAGGAGGAAGCCACATCCTGTTGACAACTACACCAAAGACAAGGTCGACTTGTGCCTTGTGTCTATTCAAATGCATCTTGGAGGAGTTGCAGCTATGTTGAGACTTCATACACAACTGTTTGAGCTGCCATGTAAACATGCTTGGTTGTGAAAGAAGCCACAACACAACCATCACACTCGATGTGTGGTGTTGTTGCCGCACATTTACTGAATTGTATCTTGGAGTAGTTGCAGCTATGTGCAGGCTTCATAGACAACGTAGGAGCTGCTGTGTAATCGAACTTGATTGTGAAGGAGGAACCCACAACAATCTGTTGACAACTCCAAAGACAAGGTGGAGTTGTTGATCAAGTGTATTGATTTCGTACAAGGTAACATCCTAACCTATTAGCTTTGACTTTCTAAAATATTTCTTCACTAGGAACTATTATTTTCTGGAGCAAAAAATAAAAAGAGTCTTCATGATTTAATGTCAATTTGCACAAAAGTTGATCCAGATTCGCTTGTGCGCTCCGAGCTGAGAACTTTGTTGATGCTAAGAAAAACTCGTGTTATTCTCACTCGTAGTTTGTTATTGTACTCTTTTTGGGAATGTTTTTATGGTTAAATTCCAATTTGATCGTGCTTAAAATTTGATCATCTACTTTTGAATGTTCATAATTTCAAAACTAATGTCATTGATATCGGGGTAATTACACTTTGTACCCCGTTGTTGGAAAGTCTGAAATTCATTCTCAAAGGTACAATAGATTACTTTTTCCCCAATTGTAGAAGATGAGTAGACCAACTCTCTACAGTGGTGGACTACTTTCATAGTGGTAGAGTACTTTGAGCTTGTCCACCTTTGGATGAAGCTAGTCTGCAAATATAAAGAGTTAATGTACATATGGAAACCCATTAGCTAGGAAAAACCAGTTTCAAGGAGTCTCTCTATTTTTGTTTAGCTTTATGGCTAAACTTAAAATTATAATTTTAAATACACTTAAAATTTCTTTCTTAGAGTAACTCTAACAGTTTCTCTAAAACTCTATTATAAACTTAAAAGTTAAAATTCTTATAATTTTTATACCGTATCTCCAAGAGCTTCCTTATTATATTCTCTATAATTTATTAGTTACAATTAAATATGGTACTATTTTTTATTTGAAAATGTATTTAAATAATTTATAGTGCAAATGAATATAATTTGAAGATAGAGAATAGAGAAGAGCATTAAAGATTTAAAGAAGATGTTTCTCTATAATGTTAGAGTTTGCTGTAAATATAGGGGAATTGTATTCTCCCTACTCAATATCTCTAATAAGGATAGGTATAGGGAAGCTATTGGAGCAAATGCTCATTTCTTTTCTAAACTAGAGAAAAAAAAATTATAGGGATGTTGTTGGAGGTGCTCTTAAGTAGAGATTATCGCTGAGGTGTATTTTAAAATTGGCTAGTTTGGAGAAGTTAAAATAGAGAAGTTTGCTAGAGTTGCTCCAAGTCGCATTTTGTTGGAGTAGTTTGGTTGTTTACAAAAACTAATCTCCTTGGAACACTCACTTTGGGTTAAAATGTTGCTTTTTTGTTGTTTTGATTATGAAATTGGGACTTAAACAACATGGTTAACATGAAAAACGCCCTATGCTAGGAGTTTATGAGGGTGCAAATTGTAATTATCAATTTGTTCCTTTACCACCCGCTTGGATATTTCAATTTGGTAGGAACTAATTCACATCTTTAAATTTGTTCTTGTTTTGCTTTTTTCTTTTTCCCAATAAATTTTGCATCTTGGACTAACGAATGGTGTTGCTTCTTGTAGAACATCGAACGCAAAGAAAGATGAAGAGTAGGAGCAAAAGCACATCTACATTCTATGCCCTCTCTTGGATCGCATACTTAATAACATAAGTTTATGTATTTACTAAGGGTGACAATATTGGAGGTGTCTGCCAACTATACTTGGAAGGTTAAATTTCTTGGATGTAGATTGTTCCATTTTCCTGCGTAGAGATTATTTTATGAAATAAGTTTTGCATCCGGAAGTTGGACTTTTAAATGAATATTGAAGGTTATTATTATTTTTTTCCAGCAAACCATCATTATCTACTTCGTCAAATGAATTAGAGTAATCAAGTATATGACAGAAGAAAAAATAATAAATAGACGAAATTAAAATTGTGGTTTGTCTTCCTCTCTAACTTTTGGGATGATCCACCATACGAAATTTTTTGAAAAGTTGTTGAAGTCGTGTGATCACACTTGCCCCCCAATGCCGTTCTCTGGTTAGTTAATCTTCTCCAAGACATCCTGAGATTCATGATCTGAAAGTTGTGATGACGAAATACTTCATCGGAGAGTCTTCAGTACACGGAGTTAACATTTGGGCGGGAGATACTCTTCTCTTGTTTTTTTAAGGCCACGTTATACGTCATTTCTTTATACTATTTTGGCAAATCGCTGCTTTGACTCACTCGGTACGTGCTTACTCACACAGCTCACCCAATCTTGCATGGCTAAATTCTTGTATAAATACTTCCGATTCTTCTTTTGCTAACGAGTAATTACTACAGAATCTGCTGCTTAAATTATGTTTCCTGATGAGCCAAATTTATGCCTTTTATTGTGCTTCTTCGCAATGGCCATAACCTGTTCGGTAAAATGCCTGACTGAGAATTGGGTTATATCATTTATGCATCTCACTCACTCATTCATTCATATTTGGGTTAGATTGTGGTGGTCATGTTTCTTCGGCGAATGGCGGTATCATTTTCTCACTCAAGAAGGTGTCTTAGCAGTAACAGCAGCCATGATCTTGCGAAAGCTATTGCTGAGCTTAACAAGGTAAAGTCGTGTCTTGTGCTGCATTCAGAAGTTGATTGATTGTTATTTTTGGCTGCTAGGACTCATTTGAATACTGGGTTATGAAAGAGGACTTGACCTTATAAGAGAATGAAACGAAAGGAAACCTGTCTGATCAATTTCTGTGCTCAAAACATATATTAGCATAACTCCATTGATAGAAGTTATGTACCTCATATTAGCAAAACTTCAATTCGGGCTCAATTGTTTGTCTCAAACTATTTCAAAGTTGTTTATCTCCATGTACGCAGTACCTAATGTGGAAAACTTCTCTCCAAGAAAACTCATTAAGGCATGTTGTGACTTACTTTGATATGCTAATCATACTCCTGGTTTCAGGAAATGGAATCAGTATTTGGTGAACCTCCAGCAGATAGTGGACTTGCCAGTTCTGCAAGAGATGATGTTATGGCTCAAGAAACCAAGTTAGCATCTCAAGAAAAAGGTGAAGATACACTTGGCCTAACCCACATTGGCAGTACAGGGGAGGCTCAAATGGTGGATGTTTCTCCCAAACAAAGTAGCAAGAGAACTGCTGTTTCTAGTTGCAAGGTACTTCTTGGCAAGCAAGTGTTTGATTTGGTCTTAGCCAACCAGATGGCCAAGGGAGATGTCCTTAGTGTGGCCAAAATTGCTGGAATAAACGGAGCAAAGCACACAAGCAGTCTCATCCCGCTCTGCCACAACATACCCCTGACCCATGTCCGCGTTGATCTGACACTAAATCCCGAGGATTTCAGTGTGGATATTGAAGCGGAAGCGAGTTCAACTGGGAAAACTGGGGTTGAAATGGAAGCAATGACAGCAGTGAGTGTTGCCGGCCTAACGGTCTATGATATGTGCAAAGCTGCTTCGAAATCTATACAGATCACAGATATAAGACTAGAGAGTAAAACTGGTGGGAAGAGTGGAGACTGGTCCAGGGAGGAGTAAGTATTGGTGTCCAATATAGTGCAAGATGCTGCCATTGTCTGCAGGTAAGTGCTTTAGTGCCCATTTGCAAATCACATTGTAATGATGAAATAGATATGAATTGGATACATCATTTCAGAAACTTGTGACCAACTAATATGATCCTAAATGGCTTGTGTTTTTCTTTTTTTCTTTTGTGGGTGGTGAGTAACCAAGCCCTCCTCGCAATATCATATTTCATATACATCCTATGATTCCAATCAAGATTGAGTAAACTCATTGTGGGATTAGCTTTAAGAAAAAAAAAAAAAGAAGTAGCAGCATATTGGGTTAACTTGGGTGTTACAAAGCTGATCTCATTGGGTTATGCAGATCTATCTTTTTTGCCTAACATTGACGTCTATAATGCTTTATTGAGTCTCTGCCAAGCTTTATTGCTCTTTCCAGTTGATGATTCCTCTTTTTCCACTGCTCTTCTTGTCCTTCTTTGCTTTAGTGCTCGCCCCACGCGGTTTATGAAGTAGGCTTCAATTAAAATAAGGGAGTAAGGTAAATGCTCATATCACCGCTTGCCGTGGTCCTGAACTCTAAAAGCCTAACTCAACTTTGTCTGGGGTTTTCATGTTTGTCCTTTATTCCTTTACTTTTCTTTCACATTGTTTATTTTGGAGTTCATTTTCTTAAATGACAATGCATCTGCTATAACTAATTAACTGGCTTAGAGTTGAAAGCATTTTCCTGATATGGGTAGATAGTTGTGTATTATGTTTTTTTTTTTACATTTTGATTAGAGGTTAGAAAAGTTGGTGAGTGAGCATTAAGTAGAACTAATGGAGCTGATACAAGAAGCATTAGAATACAAGTCTTTGTGGTTAAAAATTTATATATGCCGTTGAGGAAGTATAATCATTGTGAATTATTGAGGCATTTTGGTGTAGTTTCTGTATCAACCTATTGATTTCTCTTTGTAGCTATAATTAATTTGTGGTATTGTGGTACCTACATCTATCAGCTAGTGAATGATCCAAAACTGCCTCTATCTAGAGAAGGAACAGATACACATTACTCGCCACTTGCTAGTGCTACAATAGTTCTTAGCCTTGTCGATATTATAAGTGAATCGAATCGATGTTCGACCACAAATATGACTCTGATTTAAGCCTCTTTTTTTAAAGAACAGTGAACTGAGTGTACAGTAAAATTCCATTAGTTGGTAAAGAAGATAAGGATAGAATAGATAGGAGGCAATCTACTATGGTATATGAAAATTACAAGGAAGATGTGATTGCAGAGACACAGAGTCACGGGGGAAACAACCCCATTGTTACTACTTGCAAGAAGCATGGACTACATGAATATCATAAGATTCACCTCAAATTCTATGTCTTTCTTTTTATAATTGATGACAATGACTACATGGGAATTTCATGTTTTGCCTAAAGTAAAAAAAAAAACCTAGGTATATAGAATGAAGTAATGTATGAGTGAATATGGGTCAGCTGAATTGTTAGAAATGATTAAATGGTGCATCATGAGACTCATGACCAACCACATTAAATCTTGCCGGGATTGCTGGAATTTGGTCATGAATAAATACTCCGGCATGGAACTTTGTTTATACATTTCCTTCTTCTATTAATGTACACACATGATGATTTTGATCATTACATGATTTTTTTTATATTTTTATTAACGTTTTAGTATCAGAGACAAGAGATTCAAACTTCGAATATTTTGTGTAAGGAGAAACGCGTTAATTATAACCACTAGAGCTAGAATCCCCCACCATAATAAATTGGGTTTAGCTAATGTGAAATTCAATTGATTTTAGAATATAGGTACAGTCAAAGTAGGTAAATGAGCAAGAACATTATTTTTATCACAGTTGAAAAATGAGTCCACCATATATTTTTTTCACATACAAAATTGTTAGAAATAAAGTTAAAAAATATACAATTTCGATCATAAAACTACATCATTGAATAGCGGGAAGAAGACACCCTCAATATATTATTTTTTAGGACAATGAAAAAGGATATTTTCTCCTCAGAATGACTCCTCACCCTATAAACATGCAGTACTAAGATATTTTGAAGGATTTGAAGCATCAAGTTAATCATTTTGGTGAGACTACTTAATGTACTGTTAATATCATCTGATTTCAAGTTTTCAACCCTTTTAATGTTTTTCTCCCCCTTTCTTTTACTAATCAGGTTGCTATTTATTTCCCATGAAAGACAATAAACCAATAGAAAAGTTCAAATTTTCCATTTTAATACATACCCTTCAATTTATTCCTGCACTTCTAAGTAAACAAATTGAACTAATAAAATAAAATTGAACAGATCTTACTAATATAGTAGATTACTTGAGTACAAGTGCATGCTATTATCAACCTTTTATATACTTTGTGCACAAGATTGCAATACATTATCTGTCAATAGGTCTTTAAGTAAGACTATGAACAAATATTCCTAGGGTATATTTGTAACATCAACTATGGTCCTAATGGTCAATTCACATGATATATAATTATTTCAGCACCAATTCAATAGTGGTCTCCTCTTTTAAGGCAAAATTTGGTGATTTGCCGGCCCAACCTCCCAAGTAATTAATATAAACCCAACTTTCACCAACACAACCAATCTAATTTTAGATATCTGTCAACTATACTCTGTTTTTTTTTCTTCTCCCAAGTTAACACAAGCAATCTAACTTTAGATATATGTTTTTTCTGTTATAAGGGCATTTGTTACATCTAAACTACAATGCATGCATCTTATTTCTGTAGAATTAGTATATGCAACGATAACGAAAAATTCTACAATATTCAAAGCACTAATGCTCAGACATGTCAATAATAATCTGGACCGTTGGATATGTAAATCTTCATCTTACCCCTTATAAGTGAAGTCTTAAAAAAATTCAGAATACTAGTACCCAAAACACTTTTCCCGACATTTTTACGTCAACATTTCTTTTTCTAATTACAAAAATGCAGTGAAAAAACATGAATTAAATTTGCGTCATATATCTCGTAGATAACATAATAAACCTGACATGTCACCCCCCACCAAAACAACTGCTGCTCACTTCACTCTCAGAACCGCCTTTTTCAGAATCCACACTCACTCTTTCAGACTGTCACTCCATTTATTTATTTATTTAAACTCACATTCACTCTTCTTCACACCTCAAAAATATGGAAGAGATGAAGAAAACCCTCTTCTTTTCCCTCACCGCCATTCTCTTTATCTCCCTCTCCGCCGCCCTCGACCACCACACCCTCCTCATCAACCCCCTCCCTTCCCCGCCCACTCTCTCATGGCCCGAATCCGTCTCCGAAACCTCCGAACCCGACCCGGACACCACCACTCTCTCCCTCCAACTCCACCACATGGACGCCTTGTCCTCCAACAAAACCCCCTCCCAACTCTTCCACCTCCGCCTCCAGCGCGACGCTCTCCGCTTCAACACTCTCACCTCCCTCGCCGCCGCCGCCGCCGTGACCCGGAACAGAACCCGACCCGGCCGCTCGCCCGCCGCGGGCTTCAGCAGCTCCGTCGTCTCGGGACTCGCGCAGGGCAGCGGCGAGTACTTCACGCGCCTCGGCGTCGGCACGCCCCCCAAGTACGTCTACATGGTTCTCGACACCGGAAGCGACGTCGTCTGGCTCCAGTGCGCTCCCTGCAAGAGATGCTACTCCGAGACCGACCCGGTTTTCGACCCGCGTAAATCTCGCTCGTTCGCCGGGATCTCCTGTGGGTCGCCCTTGTGTCGGAAACTCGACTCCCCCGGATGCAATTCCAAGAAGGCGTGCCTCTACCAAGTCTCCTACGGCGACGGCTCCTTCACTTTCGGAGAGTTCTCCACCGAAACGCTGACGTTTCGGGGCACCAAAGTGGGAGGCGTGGCGCTCGGATGCGGCCACGACAACGAGGGCTTGTTCGTAGGTGCAGCCGGATTGTTGGGACTCGGCCGAGGGAAGTTATCATTTCCGTCCCAGGCCGGTTCCCGGTTCAACAGAAAATTCTCCTACTGTTTGGTCGACCGGTCCGCTTCCTCCAAACCGTCCTCCGTGGTTTTCGGTGACTCGGCCGTTTCTCGGACCGCCCGGTTCACGCCGCTGGTCGCCAACCCAAAGCTCGACACATTTTACTACATCGAACTTCTCGGTATCAGCATCGGTGGGACGCGTGTCCCGGGAATCACGGCCTCCTTGTTTAAACTTGACCCGGCTGGAAACGGAGGAGTCATAATCGATTCGGGCACTTCCGTAACCCGGTTGACCCGATCCGCTTACAACGCCCTCCGCGACGCTTTCCGGGCCGGAACCACAAGCTTGAAGCGGGCGCCCGAATTCTCTCTGTTCGACACTTGCTTTGACTTCTCCGGTAAGACAGAGGTGAAGGTTCCAACAGTGGTGCTACATTTCCGAGGCGCCGACGTTTCGCTGCCGGCAACGAACTACTTGATCCCAGTGGATAGTAGCGGCACCTTCTGCTTCGCTTTCGCGGGTACGATGGGCGGGTTGTCCATAATTGGAAATATCCAGCAGCAAGGCTTCCGGGTCGTCTATGACCTGGCGGGCTCGCGGGTCGGGTTTGCTCCACGTGGGTGCGCTTAAGTTTTGGTAGTTGGTGTTGTAATGGGAAACAGGAAAGCCTCTTTCCTTGACTTGTTAGTTGTCTTCTATTTTCTTTTTACTTTTTTTATTTTTAGATAAAAATCAAAATGGAGAACAGAAAAATCTTTCTTGCATTACGGTAACGGTCCGATGAAAGAGTAGTAGGATTGTATTGTTTACAAGTTTTAGTAATTTACAACTTGCAAGGTTCACGTGTTTGTTTTGTTTTGTTACTTCAATTGATATTATAATGTGCTCTAACCCGTAGCGGGGCGTGTTAGTTTGATATACATTGTTGTCGTTTCTGCAATTGTTTAAGTGATCTCTCCTCTTGCACTAAAAATTCTCTAACGGGTAACGGGCCTCTCGTAATCATTGATCACGTGACGGGCTCGTGAAGGAATGTGGCGGGAGGCCGGAGGGGACCGGAATGGGCATATACAAATAGCAAGGAAGGGGACACACTAGGGTTTGGATATTTATTTTTGGGAAAATGAGTGAGGATATGTGACAAAATTAAACAGACCACCACTTTACCCCGTCACCTCGCAATCAGGTTTGAGATTTGGAGTCAAATAAGCAGCACATGGAGCATGTTCTGGGAGACGAAATATGGTGTCATTTTCTTAATGATGCGATAAGTTTCCAACTTCCAATATACAATCACGTACGTACGTTCGGTTTTGTCTCTATTGCGGCCTGAAAAAGTGAGGAAATTTGTCAAATTAAGTTGGTGGTAGGTTTGTTAGGAAAGTGCAAAGCAACTCTATCTTCCCCTTTAAGATATGACTCCAGCTAGCTGTAAAAATTAAAGGTTAAAGTTGTTTGAACACCAGGATTAAAGGTTGAAATTATGAGGGAAGGTAGAACATTGCAACATGGGTTGTCACCACTTTGTTTATAAGACAATGACACTACCCATCATGTAGCAATTCTTGTTTGATATATTTTCTTTCTAAAAATGGGTTGGTTTTGATGCCTCACTACCTAGTGGTGGCAAATTGGGTCATGGGCTACTCTAAGAGTCTAAGTCACGGCAATGATAAACGCATGCGGTGGTGGATCTATATAAATCGGCAACGATCATCGATCGATTATAAGCGCATGCGGTGGTGGAACAAGAGTTTTCCTTATATATACTAGAAATGATAACACACCCTAAAGTGAGTAGTTTTTTTTTTAAAAGTAGTGAAGCAGTTTATTTATTATAAATTCTTTTATTAATTATTTTGTTTTTGACCTTTTTGTCCCTAATAGTTGACATTTTATACAAAGTTATTTAATTTTTTAAAGTTATTAAAGTAATAAAATTCGGTTATGGTTGACAAATGCTCTTCTCTTAAATATAGTATAGATATATAGGAGACCGGCCAGATGATAATTAGTCTCATGAAACCCCCTAATATACTGGTTCTGTGACATTGTTTATTGAAGAAACTAACGTGGAAGGGAAAGAAGGAAGGAATTGAACCTACATTCTTATATCCTGTGTCCCCAAGCAAGGTCCTCCATGTGCAAAGAAGAAGAGCATATATGATCCCATCTTATGAGTCAACCAAGTAGGCTACTGCAGGTCTGCAGCCAAGTAACCGTTCATACTCACTCACACTAATCGATTTTGGGAGGTATTAAATGGCAAAAGCTCACCACAATAAGTTGAGCTCCTTCAAACCCGGCAAATCAGCTGGTAGCTAGTGGACCTTGCAGCAGAACTTGTGGCTGCATTAGCTTACAGATCCGTATGATGGGCTCCCATGCCCACACTAATCTTTTTTGTTCTCTGGCCTGAGCTCCTGTTCTTGGGGTCTCCTTATATGGCTTGTTTGCTTTGCCTTTTTCTCTTTCCCTTGTTTGCTTTGTAAGCTTGTTTCTCGCCAACAAAAAAAAACATTACCCAATTTTACAACCACATTTCCAGTCCTTTATTATTTGTCTTAATAGCCATATTTGATCTTACCTGCATCACCTCCTAAATCGATCAATACCCAGTGATGGAAGATGGAAGAGGGTACGTACGTAAGTAGCTTTAATTTGGGTAGTTCACAACGGTAGAGGTTGTTAATTTTGGTAGCTTAGTGCAATTTTCCAACTCTAGCTATCTGGTAAAAAAAACTAGATGGACAATATTTATTTACGTACGTACTAGATTACTTATCAATGTGTTAGCTAGGACGGGTTGTGCGGGTTAGAAGGCAACCCGAACTTAACCCGCAGTTAGCATTATTATTTATTAATCTGTGAACCATATGTTACATAAGTCTTGAACTATTGATACTTGACTGGGATGGAAAAACAAGCAATATAAGTAAAGACTAGTTGCCCAGTAGATTTCTCTCCAAGGTGCTGGTTTTGTTGGCGAAGATAGAGGCTTGCATTCCTCTAACATATATATTTAGTACACAACGACGAAGAACTTCATGTTAGGATTACCATTAAGGCATGTGGCCCTATCAAAGAAATAGTATGTCCCAGGAACTGGGAAGATTAATTCGTCATGGCCACTATGATAAAAACCGAAGTTATGATCGATAGAACATGCTTCAAACAGTTCAGGACTGCCGGCTACAACAACGTCGTATAGACCTGGATCATATATGAATTCTGAAAAAAAATAAAAATGCCACGATTTAAATTGTTATTCATAATCACAGAAACAATTAAATATCTATAAAGAACAAGCTAGGTAATGGTGTAATTAAAGAAGAACAATAACAATGATAATTTAAACCCTTAAGCATGCAACCACTAAACTCGAGAAACTTAAACGTTTAAATATTTAACACATCAACAATATAATGTATCAAACTGACAATCTTAGTTGATCGATCTTGTATGAAATAGATTGAAATCAATCTCCATATATATAACAAGCAACGAAAAATATAGTCAAGTAGCATCAATATCATCGGAGACAGTAATTCAATCTCGATGACTCGATCCGTACCCAAAAGGTCATAAAATCTTCATTTCAATTTCATCATATGTGCTCTTAAACTCTTTATTTTGGTCAATCATAACTAGCCAACTGTTAACTTGTCCGTTATTTTTTTTGTTTGTCGTTTGAGGGCTATGTTATCAAAATGGTGGGGGCCATAAGAGTTACGTAAGCAATTGGAGAGTGCAAAGTTAAAATCTTGTTATGCAAAGACACACATATATGATCGATATATAAAACTAAAACAGCTAGCATGGGCACGATTTTGGATGTAAATGTTAGGGAAGTAAATAAAATTGACTCTAAAGAATATGCAAAAACCTATATGCGGTGTGAAGATTCAAATGGTTTTTGGAGAGCAATTAATTAAGAAAATAACTAAGGATATTTGTTTTTTGAAAAAAGAAGAAGAAATGATCATGAATATTGCAGCAAACTGATTGATAAGTACGTACTACTGACCTAGACCATCTCCTCGAACGAAAGTGATGGCATCAGCCCAAGCCTGGTAATCAAAATCAGGATCCATCCAGGCAACGTCACCTCCCACGCCAGCTACATCTGCCAACACTATTATGCTTGCTGGGAAAACCATCAAGGCAATGATCACCATTACAGCAAAACCAGCAGCACTAATATTGTTGTATCGTGCCATTCTAATCTTAATTTGACGTCGCCTATATATGATTAATTAGCACAAAGGCATTTTTATTTATAGCTTTTTCTTGGCCGAAGGCATATATATAAGTACTGTAGGTTAAAGTATATATATATATATACCATAGGAGGTCTGACCTGGGAATTCATTTATGCATGCATGGCCGGCAATTGGGGGGTGCGGCTGGCCAATGAGATGGTTCATCTTCATAATTGGCCGGATTAATTGGGATATGGGGATGTGCACTATGCATGATCGTATCTCCAACTGGTTTGGATATATTCCTTCTGCTATTTTGCCGAAACTAATATGGAATAGAAAATTTAGCTAGGGAGGTTCAGATTAATTTAGAAACTAATTTGGGATTATTCACAACAATCATGTTGATTTCAAACTTGCAATATACGACCACCTAGATGATAATTAGTCTCATGAAACCCTTTATATTTTGGTTTTGTGATCAATATTATTTACCGAAGAAAAGTGGAAGAGAAAGAGAGGAAGGAACCATAGTCTTGAACTATAGTGATACAAGCAAAGACAAGTTGCTCAGTACATTTCTCTCCAAGGTGCTGGTTTTGTATGTGAAATAGAGGCATGCATTCATTTGTCATATAATCATATTTAGTTCACAACCACGAAGAACCTCAGCTCATGGCAGTAACCAGTACGGCGATAACCAACAATAATTATAATAGCCTCAATTAGCTCCATTAATCAGCTTTTTCTTTGAGGCATTTCAACAAGCATACTTTTTTTTTTTAAGAGCAATACTTGGGTTCACCCCCTGGGTGAACCTGCTCGTTCACCCCCCTCCCCATTTAACATAGTTGCACTACATAATTTCATAATCCAACCGTTCATATCATAACCTATCCTTCATAGATCACCTCTGCAAAAAATCAATCGAATCGGAGATCTTTTGGTCACTCTAATTATTGAAACAAATGAACGGTTCTGACAATAATTACTACTATTATGATGAACCGTCTATTTATTTCATACGAATGAGTGACCAAAAGATCTCTGATTCGATTGATTTTTTGCAGAGGTGATCTATGAAAGATAAGTTATGATATGAACGGTTGGATTATGAAATTATGAAGTGCAACTATATTAAGTGGGGAGGGGGGTGAACGAGCAGGTTCACCCAGGGGGGTGAACCTGAAAATTTTCCTTTTTTTAAATTGACCTAGCTACTAAAGTTTTCAATTAATGGGACATGCATAAATTGTCATAAAAAATAAAGAGGGGGCATGCATAAGAATGTTTTATTTTAGATTGGACATCATAATGTTAAGTCACTAAATAGATGTATCATCGTGCATTCGTGATTACCGACTATAAATATATTGGGTTTGACACACGTATACGAACGTCAATGAACGGTTGACGATTGTTTACAAGTATGAACGATTTAAATAATCGTATATTCGTAATTAATAATGCTATGTGAAGTACATTTAAATCATATAATGTGACAATTGAAGTTGCAGCGGTTAAACAATTTTATTTCCGAGTTTCATTATTCAACTGTGAACCATATGGTACATAAGCCTTGAACTATTGATACTTAATTGACTGGGATCGATTGAACAACTAAAGACTAGTTGCCCAGTAGATTTCTCAGTTCACAATCACGTAGAACTTCATGTTACGCTTACATGCTTCACCATCAAAGAAATAGTATGTCCCAGAAACAGACATGATTAATTCGTCATAGCCACTAGTAAAAACACCCAAGTTGTTCTCGGCAGAACATTTTGCAAACAGTTCAGCATTGCCTGCTACAATAACGTCGTACAATGCTGTATTGTAAGTGAAATCTGAAAAAAAAAAAAACACGATTTAAATTGTCATTCATAAATTGCAGAAACAAATATCTATAAAACAACAAGGTATTAATGTAATTAAAGAAGAAAGTGCAAAAATATTAATAATTCAAACTCAAGCTACGTTGAGCAACCACTAAACTTCAGAAGCTTAAACGTTCAAAAATTGAAAACATTGACAATTATTTTTTTTATTTTCTAAATTTATTTTTTAAAACCGAAAAATTGTTTCGCAAAACGATACCAAACGCACGCGCCCATGTCAGTTATTATAAAAAGAAAATAAATGATGATGCATGAATATTGCAGCAAACTGATTGACATAGTAGCGTACGTTAATTAACAAGTACTACTGACCTAGACTATCTCCTGGAACGAAAGTGAGAGCATCAGCCCAAGCCTGGTAATCAAAAGGAGGATCTGTCATTTTAGGGTCCTGCCATGTAAAGTCACCTCCCACACCAACTTCATCTGCTAACACTATTATTATGCTTGCTGGGAAAACCAGCAAGGCAGCAATCACCATTACAGCACTAATATTATTGTATCCTACTGCCATTCTATTCTTAATTTCACGTCGATCGCGTATACAAAGCTAGGCATATTTATTTATAGGTTTTTCTTGGCCGAAGGCATGTATATATATATATATATATATATATATTTATATTATATATACCATTGGAGGTCCGAGCTAGATAGGAATAATTCATTCATTCTTTTGAATATTACAAGGTTACGTACGTGATTAATTATGCAATAAACAATCTTAGCTATACATTAATTAATTAAGACATGCCTTCAAACCCTAAACTTTGAACACCTATGCATGCATGGCCGGCCGAAGGCATATATATATTCATCTTCATATATAATTGGATTAATTAGTATGGGGATGTGCACTATGCATGATCGTATCTCCACTGGCTTGGACATATTCATTAATTCCTTCTCCTCTTTTGCCGAAACTAATTTGGAATAGAAAATTTAGCTTAGCCAGGGAGCGAGGTTCAGATTAATTTAATTAGAAACTAATTTGGGATTATTCACAACATTAATGATGTTGATTATTACGTTCGATCGGCTTAATTTGTTCTTCATTGTGGCCTGAAAAAAATAGTGAAAATTAATTTGTCAAATTAATAAGTTGGTGGGGGGTCTCTTAATTTGGGATTATATATTCACAACATTAATGATGTTGATCAAATCAACAGTACGTACTCACCTAGACCATCTCCTGGAACGAAGGTGATGGCATCAACCCAAGCCAGGTAATCAAAATGAGGATCGATCCAAGTAGTGTCACCTCCCAGACAAGCTACATCTTGCCAACACGTACTATTATGCTTGTTGCCGACACTCACTGTCGCACAAATTCTAAATTTCTCCCTTAACCAAAAATGCAAAGATTTTGAGTTGTCGCCACTAGTTGTCTCGTATTGTATTTTACTAATTCTCAAAAACGACAAAATGATCTGGTCGTCGCATTTTCAATATGTGTCGCAACTCGCAAGTGATTCCTAACACATCATAGTTTTGAATCCTTTATATTTATAACAATTACTACTGTGCAAGGCTTCGTTTACGTTGCATATCATAGTTTGTGAGGTTTGCACGTTTGTATCCGAGGTGGTTGGTGTAGTGGTTTGACACTAAAGTTGTCTCAAGAGAGATATTGGGTTTGACTCCCTTTGGATACCTGGGTAGAATGGGGTGGGGGTGTGTGTGCAGGAAAAAAAAAAAAAAAGGTTTGCACGTTTGTATCAACAATTAGCAGCTCCCTTTCAAGTTAAGCAGTGGACTTGTAAAATGGGCCGATGAGGCTCTCAACATTACAGGCCCAACCCGTTTATTTGATTTCGCGTCACCCTTATCTTCAGACTGTGACAATTTACCCCCAATTCAGCGCGAAGATTCACATAAACACAGACTATATATGATCCTCCCACAATTTTGAAAACTCAAAAATCGCTGATGTTAAAATAGAAAAAAAAAATGGAGGAAGAAGATGGAGGAGGGAAGGTTAGGGTTTTAATAGAGAAGGCGACGGAATCAATCGAACCAGAGGTTGACCCGCGCCTCCTCAAGGCCATCAAGTCGGTGGTCCGCCGCTCCGATTCGGAGCTCCGACTCGCCGCCCATCTTCTCATGGATCTTATGAAGCGCGACCACTCTCAGGTCCTTTCATCTTCACAATCTCTCTCCCTTCGTATAAGTTTAGTTTTTTATGTCATGAATATCCATCTCTTTCTCTTCATTTGGATTTATCTGCAACTGAATTTTCGCTAGGGTTTATTAGCTTAACGAGTAAAATTAAATTTATACGGAAATGAAGATAATACCTTAGTGCTGAGATTGTTGGTAATCTTTGTGTTCGGTGCTAAAATTGTAGATATTGACTTATGGGATAATTCTTTTTTGCTAAATTATAAATATTGCAGGTGCGGTATTTGACGCTGCTTATAATCGATGAGCTTTTTATGCGGTCAAAGCTTTTTAGAGCCCTTGTTGTTGAGAATTTGGATCAGTTATTGACGTTGAGCGTTGGGTTTAGAAGGAATTTGCCACTGCCAGCTCCAGCAAATGTTGCGGCTACTCTGCGTTCGAAGGCGATTGAGTTTTTGGAGAAGTGGAATGCTTCTTATGGCGTTCATTACAGGCAGATTAGATTAGGCTTTGATTACCTTAAAAACACCCTCAAGTTTCAGTTCCCGAATCTGCAGGCAAATGCGGCTCGGATTCAGCAGGAGAGAAGGGAACGGGAGAGGAAGTCGAAAGAGATATTACTTACCAAATTTCAGAGTTTGGAAAAGAGTTTTACATTGATAAAGGAAGAGATACAGTCAACAGTTGATGAGATTGGGGAGTGTTTAGAAATTGTTCGTACTAAAGAGGAGCAATTCGTTCCTTTAGATGATGAAGATTTTGAAGAGATTCATTCTTATGAGCTAAGGCAGTTGCGCTTGCAGACATTGGAAGAAGCAGATAAAATTCATGAGAATACTGAAAACAAAGTTGTTTTCGACGTACTCAGGGAGCTTTACAAGCTTTTGCTAACGAAGCATTTGGTTGCGGTCCAAGAATGGATATCTGTTCTTGTAAGGGTTGAACTGAATGATAACAGGTCCAAAGATTCCTATTTGAAGGAGTTTATTGATATCCGGAATCATATTCAATCAGTGAAGAAAAAATGTGAAGAATCAGGTTGCACTCTTCTAAACACTGCAAATCATGATGAAGAAGATTTTTGGGAGGAAAGCAATGTCCGATCAGTTGAGAGTGGGAGCTCTAGTCTTCCCAGTAATAATATTGAAGATCTTGCTGGGACATCCACATCCACTGAGGTACAAGAGAGAATTCCTAAAGCACATGGTAAAGGGACAAATGGCAAAAAAACTCGCAGCCGTGAAGGTGGTGTAGCCAAGTTAGATCCTTTGAAGAGTAAGCTTTTGGCTGAAGCTCCAGAGGTGAACTGGGGATCTTATTTGGATAACTGGGGTTCAAAGAGGGATGTATTGGCTAACCACCGGGGGTTAGAGCTTGAAAGTCATTGGGGTAGAGTGGATCAGGATGCAGTTATCCCGGCAGAAAAGATTGCTGAGTTAAATCTTCAGGCTACTGTGTACAAAGAAAAGCAAGTTGAAATTCAACCATGCCGAGCTCCTTTAAGTAGCGGAAAACTGTGTCAGAGAAAAGATTTGAGAGTTTGCCCATTTCATGGACCTATTATACCCAGAGATGATGAGGGAAACCCTCTCAATCAGAATCCTTCAATAGATGAGACAACTCTGGATACAAGCACCAATTTAGTAGAGCAGTTGGCGAAACAAGCCGTGAAAAATGTTCGTGAGAAAGATAAAGAGTTAGCAAGGAAGAGAGAAATTGATAAACAGGCACTGAAGCGTGCAAAGCTTGCGAAAGTACGAGAGCACAATGATTCGGTTTTACGTGATGCTGCTTTAGCTTCGACTTCTAGATCTGCAGCTATCGGAGAAGATTTGGAGGCAACTAGTAGCGCGAACCCAGCATCCAGAAACAAAAAGAAAACTCTTGCAGCCATGCTGAAGAAGAAAGAAACCCCGAAAGATAGATTAACTGAGAGGCTTTTAAATACACGAGCGAGTGCTGCCACGGTAAGGCAGCTTACGTTGGGGGCCGATACAAATTACAGAGAAGCCTTCCCGAATCAGTGGTAACTTCTGTTACTCGAGGTTACCCTTGTGTCTATACTGTTCAATTTGTTTGTTTATTTTGTAACTGTCATCTTGTTTCATTTTTATAGCAATTAGGGTCTTCTCGCAGATTCTGTAATATATGTTAAATTTTCCTACTTGAATTCTTTCGAAAAGTATGCAAATAATGGAAGTTGAAAAAATAAGAAGTTGGAGTTTGAATTGCTGATTCTCAGTCTCTTTACCATTTTTGTGTGAGCTTTGTTCTGCAAACTTTGGCTTGTAGGTTTCTTAGGCTATTGTATCATAGATGGTAACAGCAGTATGTTTAGTCTGCCTTGGTTTGTTTATAAGTCTATGCTATTGTTCAGACAAGAATCATTTCATAACCGAAGAGAATATGCTGAATGGCTGAACTATAGGTTTCAAGTTTCAACCACTTTTAGGATTCCTACTTATGGCAGAAAATGACGAATTAAAGATGTTAGATTGTTGGTAACGTTGAACCCAAGTCATCTTTTATGCCATTCCAAGAACATTATCATCTTCTTAATTATGATGAACATCATGTATTATGACATATTAGTGTATTACATCAACTAGAAGCAAAGATTACATTCTCTTAGAGCCAGGGTGAAGTAAGGTTAACATTATGAGCAAAAGATAATCATTAGTCCACATTTTATCTTATGTCGTCGTACTTTAAATCAAAATTGTCAATTCGTTTGAATGTGCGATTTAGATATGCAGTCTAACAATGTAACATCGTTTGAATGTGCAGTCTAACAATGTAACATGCTCGATATCTAGTGAGAGTTCATTTCTTCGATAAATGACATGATCAACTACTCATAATTTGATTCGATAACTTCGTGGATAAGATAAAGGCTTAAGCATGTTTATTAGTTATGAAACTATGAACTTTCAAGTCACCTTTGCAGCACCAAGTTGATTTTATACTTCTGTAATAATGTAAACCTGCTAAGCATGAGTGCCATCTCGACCAACAAACATGAGTGCCATAAAAAATTCCCACAAAGCTGTGTATGTCTGTGTGTGTCCCCGTGGAAGATACGTTGGATTTCCTAATTAAAAAGTGTTTAATCTTAAAATACAGATGACCTACTTGTTTAAAGGCATAATGAATATGACCCAATTGTTTTCTTTTTCATTTGGCCAATTATGACCTAATTGTTTGAAGATGAGAAAACGAATACCCACAGTTTCGACAGTCCAATTTCTAGTGGTATGTTTGGGATTATACATTTGTTATCGGTTGAATTTGAAAGTCATCAACAAGTCCTCATTGTTTGGTACTCATTAGAAAAAATCTCTCGTTTACACAAAAGGGTTCTACATGTATTTTTACCATATATAACAACGTAGAGGCAACTCATACTAATAGTTCAATAACTACATCAGTTACTGTAACAACAGCTAAAAGGCCCAGAACGTTATTAAAATTCACTTTAATTAATAATAGGGTCCTCTTCTTTTAAAGTTTTAACCATTCAAATTTGCTTCATAAAAATCGAAATTAGTTGGGAAAGGTGAAAAGCCTCATAACTGAATCCTTTAATATTTAATAACCACTTAAAACCTGTAACAACAAAAACTTAAGCACTTGAAACCCGTCTGATCTTAATCACACGGCCCACATTAGTTGGCAGGTGACCCATCTCTTTCTCTTTCTCTCGTGTTAAAAACCATCGAACAAAAAGCAGTGTCCTTTTCTTTCTTCTCCTTCCTCAGTATACAAATTGTAATCGAAATTTTCCCTCTTTTTCCTTCCAATTGGCTTTTACGATTTCTTATTGAAGAACCCAGAACCCAAAGATTCGATCTTTTTCTGTATAGTGAACAATCGTATAGTATGCATTTTCCCCAAGTTTGAATTTTTTTTTTGTTGGGTTCGTTTCGAATTTTGTTTCCCCTGTATGAAAATGGAATCAGAAAGCATGGAGATTGTTCCACCGTCGGATTTGATGGATGAAGATGAGATCCATGGCCGTCCTCGGCAGTTATATACAGTTCCAAAGCCTCACAACAATAGCAATAACAATCCAGGCACCACCAGTGTTCATGAACTTCTTGAATGCCCAGTTTGCACAAATTCAATGTACCCTCCAATTCATCAGGTCTGCGCTTTTCTGGGTTTTGTTTATTGGGTTCATTTTCCTTTCTGCCATTTGGGTTATTTTGCCTGTCTTGGTTTGTTCAATTTGCTTGTGACGATACATATTTGACTGGTTGGTGAAGATTAGTTTTGTGGGTTTTAATTCTGTGGATGATTATGCTTGTGGGCTTAGGTTGGTAGGTTGATTGAATTGAATAGTGAGGGAATTTCTTTATGGAAAATGGGTGGAATAGAGTGTAGAAAATTGTGTTAGTTGCTGAAGTTTGCTAAAAAGTTGCATTGATCCTTGTTATTAGAATTCATAATTTGGTTAGCCAGACAATACTGTCAATTATATGCTGGAATATGGTCATCTGGTGTGATTCTATTCTGTAGTTAAGTGATTATCATCAAAGATTTTGAATATTTACTTCAATTTGAAGTGTGTTTCTAGAGTTCCTAGTAAGAGGAAACTTTAGTGTGTTTCTGGAGTCCCTAGTAAGAGGAAACTTTAGTGTGTTTCTGGAGTCCCTAGTAAGAGGAAACTTTAGTGTGTTTCTGGAGTCCCTAGTAAGAGGATTCAGAGTACAAAATCTTTGATGATAATCGCTTAACTACAGAGTCCCTAGTGTGTTCATTCAATTTTTTTTGTTGGTGTTGAGAAATGTGGGATTGATGACTATGTTGTTGAGGCTCTTATTGATCACTTGGTTTGGAAAGGTTCTAGCAACAATAGGAGTTTTGGAATTCCCTGGAGAGCCTGTAAAGTGAAGCAGGTGACCGTGGTGACACTTCCAAATTGTTGGATATTCTCTGAAAAGCTCTTGTGTTTGAAATTAGGTGCATCGAGTATATATATATTTTTATAAATCCTGTTGTTGCTGCTAAAAATAATTAGTTGTTTGCTTGAATTTGTGGAATGCTTTTCATTTATTTGGAGTAGAGGGGAGGTGTAAACTCTCTCTCATGCAGTGTTACAACTCTGCTGTATAGATTGAAATAACTTACTTTTGAAGGCGCAATGGATAAGATGCATTTCATACTAAGTGTTGTGATATATATTCAGAAATGTGAGTTTATGAGTTCTGGATGTAGCTTCCTTTATTTTGGATGAGCAGTGCTTCCCCTACTCTGGCAAATGTGGTTCTTGACCTTTCATCTTGTTTCATTATTTTTTGAATCGAGAGATACGATGAATCACTACCCTTACATTTATTGTTGATGGCAAGCAAGGGGGATTATTTAAGTATACTAATACTATGTAGCTGCTTGTGAAATTGTTATAAGATTGATGGAGCCTTATGGCATTCAAATCTGAAAATTTTGTTTCTGCAGTGCCGCAATGGACATACCCTTTGTTCCACCTGTAAAACAAGGGTCCATAATCGGTGCCCAACTTGTAGACAGGAGCTTGGTGACATAAGGTGTCTAGCTCTGGAGAAGGTAGCTGAATCACTTGAACTGCCTTGCAAGTATTGCTCTCTTGGGTGCCCAGAGATATTCCCCTATTATAGTAAACTCAAACATGAGGCTGTCTGTAACTTCAGACCATACAACTGTCCTTATGCTGGATCAGACTGCTCTGTTGTTGGGGATATTCCATTCCTTGTTGCTCATCTACGGGATGACCACAAGGTGGACATGCATTCTGGATGTACTTTTAACCATCGTTATGTTAAGTCTAATCCCCGTGAAGTTGAAAATGCTACATGGATGTTAACTGTAAGTATTTATGTATTTCCAAGAGCGCGCGTGTGTGTGTGTGTGTTTGAACTTTTGTTGTGAATGAAATAGTGATAAGGTAATGCTTATTTGGTTACTAAAATAATGAACATGAGCTGGTAATTCTATGGTAAGGATTTGATCCATTATTACGGAGAGGTTGCATCGATCAAGAAATTCTGAGTTTTCAATATGTAATTGCATTGTTAACCATTTAAATAGTAAAACTTTAGCTGATTTGTGCAAATTTCCCCATTAAGATGGGAATATAGGACTCATGGGACCCTTGATAATATTTAAGACTAGAATAATCATGATGATAAAGAGAACTCAAGAATTATGGTTTGATTTATAAGATAGAGAAGTAATTGTCTTATTTTTCATCCTTGCTAGGTTTTCCACTGTTTTGGTCAGTACTTCTGTCTCCATTTTGAAGCCTTCCAGCTTGGTATGGCTCCTGTTTACATGGCATTTCTCCGTTTCATGGGGGATGAAACAGAAGCTCGGAACTACACCTACAGCCTCGAAGTTGGAGGAAATGGCCGAAAGATCATATGGGAAGGTAACCCAAGAAGCATAAGGGATAGCCACAAGAAGGTTAGAGACAGCCATGATGGCCTCATAATACAGCGCAACATGGCGCTTTTCTTCTCTGGTGGGGATAGGAAAGAGCTGAAGCTGCGAGTTACAGGACGTATATGGAAAGAACAGCAGAACCCAGAAGGCGGTACCTGCATTATACCTCTCTGTAGTTAGGTTTGTCGAATATCTCTTTCACTCATATGTGTGCTAAAACATTATCTTAATGTTATTAGTGAATGTAGATGCTAAAGAATTCTTTCCTTATTTATTAAGTTTCAATGCTGGAGCCTTCACTATCCAAATGTAGTATATTAAGCTTCCAGTTTCCTCTTAGCTGAAATACCATTTTTTGTCCTTATTTACACTGTTATTAGCATCAGCTTAACAACTCAATGGTTTTCTATAGTTTATGAGGGCCAATTTAATCTCCTCTATGATATGATTATCAAAACAAAGCTACAAATTACTTAGTGGTCTTAGGTTTAAGGCTTTACAAAGCTTAAAGCTTTGTGAAGGTAGAAATAAGGTAACTTGTGGTCTTAAATTAATACTCTTTATAGGAGTCTTAAAAGAATAGGTACTTAGTTGACGACTATAAATTACTTGGTGGTAACTTAACGTGGTGACACTTCCAAATTGTTGGATGTTCTTTTAGGATAGCTTATCTCTGAAAAGGTAACTTGTAGTCTTAAACTAATACTCTGTATAGGAGTCTTAAAAGAATAACTTCTAGTCTTACACCAAGTACATATTATTATCAAATCGATATTATTGCAGAATGCAGCATATAAATCCCAACAGGAAATGGGTCTCTGCTTGTATCTGAGTTGTGTTTTATATCTACTTTTCTGGTATACTATACAGTTTAATTGCAAATCTTAATCATACAAACATTTGTAACACATGACTTAAATTATAAGTCAAGAAATGCCATAATAGAGTACGGAATTGAGACAACGATTATCTAGTACAGTAAACATTCAACAGACATAAGATGAATTGAAAATTACAATGTACGTTGGGCATCAAATGCGAAGAGACATATGCTAGTAGAATGCTAAACATTCAGGAACATGGATGCCATCTAGTCAACATTTTCATAAAGTTTAGCATCCAAGCGTGGGGTGAGAAGGACCTCCAGTGGGGTGTTCTTCATGTTGGTTAAACCTGAACTCTCACCCATATCAACTGGTTCATCAGATGGAGTTGTAATTTCAAATCCTTGTAGCAAATGAGCCAGTGTAAGTTGAGTAACTTGAAGTGCAAGAGAGATTCCTGGACATATTCGTCTACCACTTCCAAATGGTATCAATTCAAAACTCTGGCCCCTAACATCAAGATTCTTGTGAGTTGTAAGAAACCTTTCTGGTTGGAATAGACTAGGGTTGAGCCAGACATTTGGATCCCGCTGAATCTTTGAAATATTGATAAGAAGACGCGTGCCTGTGCGTATACGATAGTCACCTATTGTGCAGTCTTCTCTGGATTCATGTGGTACCCCGAGAGGTGCAGCAGGGTATAGACGCAAAGTTTCCTTGATAATGGCTTGGAGATAGACTAGGTTCTGCACATCTGATTCATGCACTTGCCTTTCCTTAGTGACATGGTTGTCTAACTCAAGCTGAGCCTTCTTCAGGACTTCAGGATTGTTGAGTAATAAAGAAAGAGCCCATGTTAATGTCACTGTTGTTGTATCTACACCCCCTAAAAGAACAGCCTGCAGAGGACATACTCACATGTGCATGATTTTCATACATGTAATAAAGACCAAGTAGAAAGTGCGCTTTTGCTGGAAGTGTTTTTGTTAGAAGCACAAATAAATTGTTAAAATTCAAGCGCTTCCTGTAATTGCACATAGAAGCACTGAAAATTTGCCTATCCAGAAGGCAACATCAGGTGCTTTTATAGACAAGAAATTATGCTCTTTTACTTGTTTCTGATAAACACACTTGCAACAGGTACCTATATATTTATGAAATTTAGTGGGAAGAGAAAGGTTCGTAGGCATATATATGTACCAGGCATGTAGATTTGTTGATTGTATCAGCAGTAATTGAACCAGCAAACTCTTCTGTATGATCATCTTCGAGTACAGAAAGCATCATATCCATGAAGTCATGCTCACTCTTTAGATGTTGCCCACAATTAGTACTTCTCTTTTGCTTATGCTCTTCCAACCATTTCTGAACCGCACCGTCGAGTTCCTTAGCCGTCTTCTTCATTGCCTTCTCATATCCTCCAAGATCCAACCACCTAAGAAACGGAACTGCATCCGAGATTACAAATTCACCACCCAATTTGAAAAACTGTCTCACCGCATTTCGATGTCTTTCATTCTCTCTCTTCTCGTCAGCCGTGGTAGCCCCAAGAAATCGCTTCCCAACAACCATCCTGAACATGACCTTCAAGGTTAAGTCTCCGAACCACTTCTTCATATCCACCAACACCTTGTCCGAGACACCTCTGTTTTGCTCCCACATATCAAATATATATGTGTTTTGTAGAGGCCTTCACCTCCGATTCACGGATGTGCTTGAGCAACTCCAACTTGTGGTTCGAGAGGATGTGCAGCGTGGCTATCTTTCGCACTTGGCGCCAGTAAGTCCGTAAGGGCTAACTCCGAACATGGCATAGGTGTAGCCCATAATCTCTAGGCCTAAAGCTTTCGAGCGGTTGGCGAAAGCTTTATCATTAGTGGAGAGACTCTCTTTAGCCATTTCCCAATTGCTTACAACAAGAGCTCGGTGCACTCCAAGCTTGATAGTGAAGAGCGATCCGTACTTGTCAGCCATGTTGCCTAGGGTTATGTGGGGCGGTTGTAGCCCTCCTAAGAGGGGAAGGTGGCCAAGTATTGGCCATGCACCGGCCGCTTCTGGGGGTCCTCCATTCTTTGCTGTGTTTTTCTGCAAGTATTTTGATATCCATACAAAAGAGAGAAGAAATAACAAAAATGCTAGTTGGCGAAGAAATGGAATATGGAAGAAGAAACTCCATGGGAATAGAAACGTACCAATACCAGTGTATGTGTTCGTATCGAGATTGTGCTTTGCTTCATATATATTTCTTACACCGACACATGCACATAATTATTATAGATTATTGGTACGTACCAGTCTAAATCAAGACGTGACTAGTAACTACTCTAGATTCCTTGTGTTCAGAGTTCAGACTACAGCTTCCACAATCGTCTAAAAATTTCATTTTCGCTTTACCAAGAGGTAACTAGCTAGATTGCTTGTGGTTCTTCATTAGTTTTTAAAGTTCTTACATGGAAAACAGTTTAGCTCTATTAACTAGTAGTGCATGTTCAGATGTGATGCATGTTGCATAGGATTTCTTTTTTCCTTTTTAAATATTGAATATTAGCACACCCAGTTGTTGCTTGATATGTAGTTAATATTAAAAACTTAGAGTTGATAGTTTATGGTATTGTATTGTTAGGGTTGTCAATAGATCCGGTCGTATCGGTTTATGTCCTTTTTTTTTTTAGAAGAAGAAGAAACACTTTATTTTTGAGTAAATAGAAGAAACACTTTATTCAATCAAACAAAAACATGGGAATGATCGGTTCATGTCCTTTTGGATTCGAGTTATGTCAAGAAATTAAAATGTTTCGTGATATACCGCCAAAATTGAAAATTGAAAACAGTTAGCCTCGCTTGCATGTACATGGTTATGGGCACAATGTGGACTTGGTTAAGGGTACGAGCATGAAAATGACATAGATTAGGACACGTAGTGCTTGCCCTTCACCCTAAACTGATGCACAAGAGTATTGGTATGAGCACATGAATTTGTATTGGTTTGGCCACAAGAATTGGCGATGGCAAGAGCTTGGCCACTAGAATGAGTGAGGACAAGAGTTGAGCCACTACAATGGGCTGAACCATAAAATATTCATTATAAGGAAAAAAAAATTACGAAAACTAAGAATAATGTAATCTATAATCAGAAAAAAATTCGAATTTTTTGGCATGAGAAGTATTTTTTTATTTTTATTTTCCAATGTCGGAAAATGGGAATAATCGTAAAAAATAAACTGATAGAGATTTTTGAGTTCTGTCACTTGGAACTGCTTCTAAATTTTATTTTATTTTATCAATGGTGAGATTATGTCATGAGACAATTTGGAAAAAAATAGATCTTGGCATAGTTTGGCACGTATGGACGTGTCGGGGGGCACCTTGGCATGCTTCCTTGTGAACTGCAGTTTTTTTTTTCAATTTTTTTTGTGCCCTAATCTAAACATTCATAGAGCATGATTTTTAGAGCGTTTTTCAATTGACGGAACTCGAAAATCTAGAGCCGATTTTTTATATTAATTTTTTAGTTTTTCGAATTTGAAAAATAGTAAAAAAAAAAACTGATAGAGATTTTTTTGTTTCCGTCAATTTGAGAAGTGCCTAAAAATCATTATTTGAAAGTGGAAAGATTTTGGTAAGAACATGTGATTTTGGCAGAAAAAATTGTGTGCTGTAGTCCACAGTTTGAGGTGAGAAACTAAGGTCTATGAAATTTTTTTTTTTGATAAAACGTTTTTGGGTTGGTCTGCACAGTGTTAGAACTTCCTTCTTGGGTGACACTGTGTGTTCATTATTTGAAAGTGGAAAGATTTTGGTAAAAATATGTGATTTTGGCAAAAAAATCGTGTGCTATAGTCCACAGTTTTTGGTGAGAAACCAAGGTCTAGGATTTGTTTTTTTGATAAAACATTTTTGGGTTGGTCTGCACAGTGTTAGAACTTCGTTCTTGGGTGACACCGTGTGTTTGGACAGCCAAAATTGAAAATTGAAAACAGTTAGCCTTGGTTGCATGTACATGGCTATAGGCACAGCGTGGACTTGGTTAAGAGTACGAACATGAAAATGACACATATTAGGACACTGAGTGCTTGTCCATAACCCTAAACTAATGTACAAAAGCTTTGGTATGGGCACAAGAATTTGCATTGGTTTGGCCACAAGAATGAGCGAAGGCAAGGGCTTAGTTACTAGAATTAGCGAGGGCAAGGATTGAGGCACTACAATGGGCTGAACCATAAAATATTCATTATAAGGTAAAAAAATTGTGAATGTTTTTTACAAAAACTAAGAATAATGTAATCTATGGTCAGAAAAAATTTCAGAATATTTTGGTCAAGAGAAGCATTTTTTTTCCCAATATCGAAAAACGGGAATAATCGTAAAAAATAAACAGATCGAGATTTTTGAATTCCATCACTTGTTTTATCAATGGTGAAATTACGTTATTGGACAATTTGAATAAAAATGGGTCTTGAACTCTTGATATGGTTTGGCACGTATGGAAGTGTTGGGGGGCACCTTGGCATGCTTCCTTGTGAACTACAGTTTTTTTTTTTTTGAAATTTTCCTGTGCCATAGTGTAACCATTCGTAGATTTTTAGAAAGTTTTCCAATTGACGGAACTCGAAAATTTCGAGCGAATTTTTTTTATTAATTTCCTAGTTTTCCGACTTTGAAAAATCATAAAAAAAAAACTAATAGAGATTTTTTCGTTCCGTCAGTTTGAGAAGTACTTAAAAATCATTATTTGAAAATGGAAAGATTTTGGTAAGAAAATAAGAATATGCAATTTTTGCCAAAAAATCGTGTGCTATAGTCCACAGTTTTTTGTAAGAAACCAAGGTCTAGGATTTTTTTTTTGAGAAAAAGTTTTTGGTTATTTTGCACGGTGTTAGAACATCATTCTTGAGTGACACCGTATGTTTGGACCACAAAAATTAAAAATTTGAAACAGTTAGCCTCGTTTGCATGGACATGGTTATGGGCACATCATGTACTTGGTTAAGAGTACAAGCATGAAAATGGCATTGATTGGGATACAGAGTACTTGTCCATAACTCTAAATTGGTGGATAAGAGCATTGTATGGGTACATGAATTTGCATTGGCTTGACCACAAGAATGGGCGAGGGGGGCCACTAGAATGAGTGACGGTAAGAGTTGAGCCACTTTTATGGGCTGAATCATAAAATATTCATTATAAGGTAAAAAAATATTGATTTTTTTAAAGAAAACTAAGAATAATGTAATCTATGATCAGAAAAAATTTCAGAATTTTTTGGGCACGAGAAGTGTTTTATTATTATTTTTCAATGTCAGAAAAAAGGAATAATCGTAAAAAATAAACGGATCGAGATTTTTGGGTTCCCTCACTTGGAATAGTTTCTAAAAATCATGTTTTATTAATGATGAGATTATGTAATGGGACAATTTGAACAAAAATGGGTCTTGGTATGGTTCCGCACGTATGGACGTGTCTGGAGGGGGGGGGACCTTGTCATGCTTCTTTGTGAACCGTAGTTTTTTTTTTTTTAAATTTCTATGCCATAATCTAACCATTTGTAGAGCATGATTTAAGAGAAGGTTTTTCAATTGATGGAATTCGAAAATTTCGAGCAGATTTTTTTTTTATGAATTTTCTAATTTTTCGATTTTGGAAAATCGTAAAAAAAAACGGTTAGAGATTCGTTCCTTCAGTTTGAAAAGTGCTTAAAAATTATTATTTGAAAGTAGAAAGATTTTGGTAAGAAAATAAGAACATGCAATTTTGGCCAAAAAATTGTGTGATATAGTAAATAGTTCTCGAACCATTTAAGTGCCCGTTGCATAGGAAGCACTGATAATTGTACATAGAACCATTCGACGGGCACCTTGGCATAATCTAATTAATCTAGATTCCTTGTGTTTAGTGTTTAGACTAAAACTTCCACAATTGTCTAAAAATTTCATTTTCGCTTTACCTAACTAGCTAGTAGTGGTAGCCCACTTTGGACCATCATTTTTGTAACCAAAAAACTAGTAGTGCATGTTCAGATGTGATACATGTTGAATAGGATTTTTTTTTTCCTTTTTAATATTGAATATTAGCACACCCCGTAGTTGATGATGGAATTATTGCTTGATATATAGTTAATATTAAAAATTTAGAGTTGATAGTTTATGGTATAGTATTGTTAGGGTTGTCAATGGACCGGGTCGTGTTGGTTCGTGTCCTTTTGAATTCGAGTTATGTCAAGAAATTAAATTGTGTCGTCATATACAACCGTAATTCCGACCCGACCAGCATAAGCAATGAACCCATTTAGTAAACAAATCAACTTGATTGATTCAACTTATTTCTCGTTACATAACTGGAAGCAATTTTAAAATATAACCAATTACATAACTTCACAAGAATCATCAGTTTATCACTATAACTGTTATATAAATACAAGAAGCAGAGAAAGACTATATGACCATGTAAATACTTCCTTTTTGAAAAGAAAAAAAAATCATATAAACATTTAAAATTTATATTGAATTAATGTAACAGGTTGTGTATGAAGCTTATCCAACAAACCTCGCTTTTTAATAAAATAAATGGGTTGAGCGGTACGTCATTTATAGTGCTAGAGTCTATTGATCTGTTTATTAACCGTGCAGATTTTGAACACTATAAAGTCATTTTGAAATTGATAGAGTGAGAGTTTTATGTTTAGACTGAGCCATGCATATCTTATCTCAATTATCTTATATCTTACCGATCGAATACGTAATGCATCAATTATCTTTAGCTTTGGATTACAGAGCTTATATTAAAAGTCAAAATCTTGCCACAACAAGAAATACAGCAAGAGTGTATTTGTGTTAGAATAGCATCATGCTCCATCTTATTTGCCATGCATGAACAGGATACAAGAGTCAAAATAAGAAATTAAATGTTCAAATCTCTTGAAAATTCTAAACTACAATGTTCTATAGAACCAATCTTTTTTTGGTATCGAATTTTTTTATTTTTTTACAGATAAAACCGTTAGATTGGGTTAACGAGTATAAAAGTATACCTGATTGATTTACAAGAAAATAGAACTTTATATTCAAACAAGGCAGCATGCACCACCAAGGCACCAATCCATAGCTTGGGAAGGAATCAAATTAACTAGTTTCCTAGTCTTCATGGCAAAATGTGTGGACAGATTTCTATTGGATTCTTCTGCTTTTTGTGAGTATATCATGCATGTACACATCTCACTTGCCCAAAAGGATTAGATAGAGACACGATATGACAACCAATTGAAATTCTCCCTTGTGTATAACGTGTTGAATACTAAGATATGAACTTATGAAGCTGTAACTCACCCTTGCGCACACGTTTTGCACATGTGGAAATGCATTTTGACATTTTCAATCTTCTTTTGTTATTCATATCTCTGCAAAGTGCAGACAGATGAGATACCATGTGATCATGAATTTTGCGGCAAGATTTATCTCACCAAACTGAGATTTTTTTTTAAACGGCAATTATCTCACCAAACTAAGAAGTTAAAAAAAAAAAAAAACTAAGAAGTTTCATCAACGTGAGCATGCAATCAAGTACATATAACATAAATTAAAGTAATGAAATCCGATCGATAAATGAGTTCGTGTTACCCTAATCACTATGCGATGTACAGACACTACAGGACCAAAGCCTCAGGAAGACCGAGTGGATCCCTAGCCCGCCATGAAAACAAAGTAGATTAATTATCGCTAAAATTAATGGTCCTAAAATCCTCTCTCTTTTCTTTTGTAATTTCATTAAATACCCAAAGGAAAACCATGAGAATATATAATTTTATTAATGCATTAGTAATAGAATTTACCCCAAAACAAACAACTATTTGTATGATCGAACTCTTCATGCATGCATGTATTAGATCGATCTAATTTGATCTCTTAGATTTTCAAGTCGAAACTCATAACGAAATTCAAATTATTATAATAACAAACAAGCAGAGTACATATATGTATATGTACTTGGTTCAACATTGACATATGAATACAGATAGATCGAAGATAGCTAGCTAGCTAGTACGAGATAGAAGAGCATCATGCTCCATCTTCCTTGCCATGGATTGCAGACAAGAGTCAAGGCAAGATATGAAATCTCCATATATCCATCCCTCAATCGGATCACAAACAAACGACCACTCGATCTTGCACCCGCAGCATCTTTGATCGTTATTCCCATCCAAATCCAAATCCAATACCTGCATGGTTGCAACATATGACTTGAGCCCCCAGCTGTTGTCAAGGACCTCGTAGCTCAAACACCGTCGGATCGGATCAATCATCAGTAGCTTCTCTTTGGCCGAGAACTTGATCATGTCTGACGTCTGATCATCTTCATCGGTATCATCACCACTGTGCCCGCAGTAGCGGATCAAGCCAGGTTCGCCGGGCACTCCCTCCACTCGATAACTCGTTTCGAGGGTTTGGAACCACTTGTGTATGTTGCAGAAATCTGCCAAGAGAGGCCAAACTTCTGCTGCTGCTGGGCCTTTCAGCTCTGCTGAGGTTTTGCCTTCCCATTTTGGTAGCTGTGTTTTCTTTTCCATGACTGAAAAAAATCATCACTACTCTTCAAATCTTCATGCACATACATATATAGCTGCAAAAATAATTGATATACGTCAATTATTACTGCTCACGTACGTGGGTGGCTGATTGTGATGGGAGTGTAATGCGCCGTAGATTGTAATGCGCCGTAGATTGATCCCACACGTGATAAACATGGCGCGCAGAAATTAATTATTATTGATTATTTCTTTTTTGTTCTTGCCAGTTGGTTTGATATATTTCAAAGGCATGCCTTTAGAAGTGTCAAATTTGTCTATGCTATAGTACCATACATGTCGACCAAGAGGAGAATTTGATTAATTTCTGAATTTTGCACCATATCTCTCAAGATGGTAAATTTAAATTTCATATCTATATATGATGTTTTAAAATGGTATTTCTTTGGTGTTTGTCTATGATATGTTATTGTATCTCTTATCGTCTCTAGTTTTGTTTGGTGAGACTCTCCCTTTCATTCATTGTTTCTTTATGTAATGAAGACCGTTTAGATCTTTTTCAATTTCGCTTTTGTTAACTTGTTTCATAATTTGGTTGCTTAAATAAGGGGATTTTTGGTTTGGTCCCACTACCATGTACTCTATCTTTTTTTTTCTTTAGTGGAGCTGCTTGGAAATAGCACGAATTAATTGTTTTCATGGGTTTTTAAAATTTCGCTTCGCACTCGGTCTAAAAAATTTAGAATGTTCCCAAAAAACATGTGCTATAGTAAGGAATTTCTTCTCGGAAATTGATGTGCTTCAAAACATTTTTTTTTCCAACTTGGTGGCTAGAGTTCATTTAGGATTTCTAAGGAGGGAATTTTGTGAGGAAATGACTTTAATTTCTTTATTCACTCAAATATTCCAAAAAAAAAATGAGATGCACTTGTAGCGACACATTTTTCGTTGGCAAAAGGTTTTCCATCAATTTTTTTTTAAACTTGTTTATATTTTGGAAAAGATGGATTACTATTTACCTTTGGGTCTTAGAAATAGCACAGATTGTTTTCATGAGTTCATAAAATTTCGCTTCGCGCACACTCGGTCTAAGAAATTTAGAATATTTTCAAAAAATGTCTACTATATAGTAAGAGATTTATTCTCAGAAATTCTAGTGCCTCAAAACATACTTTCTTTATTGGCAACTTGGTTGCTAGAGTTCATTTAGGATTTCCTAGGAGGGGATTTTGTGGGGGAATAACTTTAATTTCTTTATTCACTCAACTATCCAAAAAATAAAATAAAATTGGAGATGTACTTGTAGCGACGAATAATTCGTCGGCACAAGGTTTTCCATATATTTTTTAAAAAATTTGTTGTTATTTTAGAAAAAAATGGATTACTAAGACCCAAGTTTGTTGATAAAAAAAATGAAAAGAAATTTGTTTGTATCTTAAAATTTGGGTCTACTTGTAACTTAAATTAGTTACAAGGTAAAATTCAATACCTTTGGGTCTTAGAAATAGCATGGGTTGTTTTCATGGGATCATAACATTTCGGTTCACACTCAGTCTAAGAAAATTTAAAATATTTTCAAAAAATGTGTGCTATAGTAAGAGATTTCTTCTCGGAAATTGATGTGCTTCAAAACATTTTTTTTTTGCCAACTTGGTGCTACTGTGTTAGAGTTCATTTAGGATTTCCGATGAGGTGATTTTTTAGATGGAAGAATGACTTAATTTCTTTATTCACTCAAATATTAAAAAAAAATTGGAGATGAACTTGTAGCAAGTTAGCAACGTATTATTCGTCGGCAAAAGGTTTCCCATCAATTTTTTTTTTAATTTGTTTATATTTTGGAAAAAATGGATTACTATATACCATTGGGTCTTCGAAATAGCACGAGTTTTTTTTCATAGGCTCATAAAATTTCGCTTCGTATTCAATCTAAGAATTTAGAATATTTCCAAAAAACGTATGCCATAGTAAGAGATTTTTTCTTGAAAATTGTAGTGCTTCAAAACATACTTTTTTTTTTTGCCAACTTGGTGGCTAGAGTTCATTTAAGATTTCTTAATTAGGTAGCAAGCTGTTGCCTTCTACCTCTTGTTCTGTTAAAAAAAATGTATTTATCAAGATGGTAAATATATAAATTTCATATCTAAATATGGTGAAGCAACTTGACACGAGATTGTATATATGGTATTAATTTGCTTTCTGATTAGAATTTCACATTTGGATTTTGCAAGAGTAAAGTTGAACACTTCGGATTAGCTACTAGGTTTCTTTACACATTAGGATTAACTCTTTGCTGTCATGGACGGGGAAATTGATTTGCATATTGGTGATTCGATCTACTTGTTTTGGTTGGGTTGATTTATATTGTGGAAGAAATTCAAGTTTTGTTAATTTTTTTTTGGGCAACAAGTTTTGTTAATTAGTTATTAGATAACGTAAGTCAATTCGGGCATCTTTGAGATTGTTTCTGAAAAACATAAAAACGATTTTACCAAATTTGAAAAGCTCTTTTATACGCTTGACAAGTGTTTCTCATAACCACTTTTAAGTGCTTTTAAAACTCACCTAAGACAAATTTTTTTTTTCAAATTTTTTTATATTTATAATTAATTTTTTCAATTAATTCAAAAATATTTTTGAGTTTTCGAAAAACAATGTCAAGCAGACCCTTATAAGCCGCATGAATACAACCATGTAGCACATGTTATTGCTTGTTATGCCTTGTAAGCCGATGACATGTATTGAAAATGATCTACTTGTAACTAATTCTTGTTATTAATGAAATATCCAACCCAAGTTTGTTGATAAAAAAATGAAAAGAAAGAAACAATCTCACTCCTTTTGTTCTCCAAATTGTGTAACTAATGCAAGTTTGAACTTTGAAGAATCTATAAACCTAGTAGAAATGAATTTATAAAACAGTTTTTTTTTTTGAATTAAAAAAATTATAAATTAATTTGTGTAAAACGCGTTAATACCGTTTGTTTTGCGACATCGCGTTTTATGTAAAACGCGATTTATCTGGACAATGTTTGCTCTTCTCAATAAACGACATGTAAATATTATAGACAACAATACACTTAAACCTCTCCAAAGTCTCCGCAAAGCTCTCTATCTTCATCCATGGAGCTTCTTCTGTATTCTTCAACCCCAACCAACCCCAACATTCTCTCTCTCACTTCACCTTTCCCTACCAGATTTCCCAATAAGTCTTGGAACAAGAAAAGCCCATTTAGATACAAAACACCCAACTTCCAGCTCCACAAAAACCCATCATTTTCAATCTCTTTGCTTTCATGTAATAGCACAAAGTTTCAAGCTTTCGCACACTTTGGTCGACCCACGAGCCGCAGAAACTCGCTGAGGAAGAAGCTCGTTGAAGACCAAAAGGTGAACCAGAATTCTATTCCTTTAAATCCAAGTTCTGATTTTCAGTCTCTCAATAGTAATTTTGATGATTCTGAGAGTCTGTTAGAGAAATTGAACTATGATTATGATAATGCGAAAGAGAGTGAATTTAGTAATGGGGATGGTGAGGACAGTGTAGCTGAAGTGAGTAATGTAAAAGAATCAAATCCAAAACGTTTTGGTGAATCTGTTTTGTTGAGAAAATTAGAGAATTGGATTGAACAGTATAAGAGAGATACTGAGTACTGGGGCATTGGTTCTGGTCAGATTTTTACAATTTATCAAGGTTCTGAGGGTAATGTGGAAAGGGTTTTGGTTAATGAAGATGAAATCTTGAGAAGAAGCCGAATTGAGCGGCGAGGATTAGAGGGATCACCAGAGGTGAACTTGAAAATTTTGCAGGCAGAGAGTTTAGCTAGAGAGATGGAGAGTGGGGCAAGTGTGATTCCAAGGAATAGTTCGGTAGCCAAGTTTGTTGTTAAGGGTGAGGAATCTGGTTTTATGAAGACAATCCAGGGTTTTACTCTTCAACCGGACTTCTTGCCGAAGCTATCTAGAGTTGGGAGAATGATGGTGTATGTTTTGGTTGCGTTGTGGGCATTGAAGAAGTTGTTCACTTCTGGAAATAAAGAAGAACAATACACGGAATTGGAGAAGGAAATGATGAGGAGAAAGATAAGATCGAGAAAGGAGAACGAGGTGCTAGAAAAGGGAAGCCTGGAAGTGGAAGTTGTTGAAAAATCTTCAGAACTTCCGCTGGTTTCTTTCGAAAAGCCTAATCTAGATAAGAAAGAACTTATGAACACTATTGTGAGCGCAAAGTCGTCAAATGTTAAGCTGGCTTTAGAAGATTCTTCAGGTTCCATGACTGGTAAGTCATCGGATTTTGATCTTAAAGTTCAGGAAATCAGAAATATGGCCAGGAAAGCACGTGAAATTGAGCATATGGAACATTCTTCGATTGGTATGGATGAAAAAGAAACTCAGCCAGTGAATGATGAGTTTTCTGATGAAATCAAAGTGGTTGAACAGCATAGAGAAGAGGGGGCGAATACTCTAACTAACCTTTTGAATGGAGATTGCAGACAAGCTGAGGGTAGTGGTAAGACTGCAGCTCTCAATAAGTTGGATTGTGTAGAGGATGGGGATAGTCAAACTTCTAGTACTTTATATGTAGAAGTTTCTGGTGATATGCAAAGCACTAAACAGGAGACAAATAGTGAAGAGAATTTAGACTTAGCAGATGATGCTCCTCAAGTAAGGGCCAAGAATAGTTCTGTTCAAGTAAAACCAAGGGTCATAAGGTCAGTGAAAGAAGCTAGGGAGTATCTTTCTAAGAAACGTGAAAATAATGTTGAGCGCCAGATTGGACCTGTTCTAGGAAGTGATGATGCTCTTTCAAGGATACAAAGAGATACAAATGAGAACCAGGTAGGGGATGTAGCTAACAATGTATTTACAGATGCGATTCTAGATGGAACATCAGATTCTCCACCTGCTAAAAATGCTTCTGAAGCTTGTAGTCCGAAGGATAAGAAATTTGATGAGATAACGATTGATAAACCTGAAGAAAGTGATGAAGGAGACATCATTGATGATGTTCAAAAGCGAGAAGCTTCTTTAGATCACGAAGGTAATGGTAGCATTCCAATGACAGAACCATTTGAAAAACATGAGAATTGGATAGAGGAAAATTTTGGTGAATTTGACCCCATAGTTAAGAAGATTGGAGTTGGTTTTAGAGATAATTACATGGTTTCAAGAAAAAAAGAAGATCAAGAATCAAGTTCCAGTATAGCAGAGCTTGGATCTAATGAGGATGATGACAGTGAACTAGAATGGATGAAAGATGACAGTCTTAGGGAAATTGTTTTGCTAGTCCAAGAAAATGAGCTGGGAGGGCGGGATCCGTTTCATATGATGGATGCTGAAGATAAGGTTGCATTCTTCAAGGGTCTTGAGAAGAAAGTTGAAAAAGAGAATGAAAAGCTGTCGGAACTGCACGGGTGGCTCCACTCAAACATTGAAAATCTCGATTATGGGGCAGGTAATTAACCTGTTTTGGGCACTTATCTATTGATCTACTTATCAGCATTGAGGAGCATATAGGTGTTTCTATTTTTATTGTTTCTACTTTAACGAATACAAAAAAGTTGATTTAATTCTATAGAATTAGCAATATGCTGAAATTAGTAAATATTTTTACCACCAGTTCAATAATCTCCCGTACGTCTGTTCTGATGGTAGTTTTCTCATACCTTTGTAATTGTTAGCTAGACTGGTTCCTTAAATAACTAGATACCAGTGCTGCCTGTTAGGCCAGTTATGAGCTAACATACTCTTGCTCCTTGGACAAGGAAAGTAGAGGTGCGGTAGCTGTGAGGTTTAAATTTTACCAAGCAATGAGACATATAATTTCTTTAAATGCATACATGGCAGTTCAGATTTCTAAGTGCCGGTACTGATAGAAAATTTTGTTTTCATTGTAGATGGTATCAGCATATATGACCCACCTGAAAAAATTATACCACGCTGGAAAGGTCCCCCTTTAGAAAAGAGTCCTGAGTTCTTAAATTATTTCGAAGAACAGCGGAAGGCAATTTTTTCTGAAAATTCTGGGATTTCATATCCCGTGAAGAAAGATGAGAACCTTCTTGAGAAGTCAATAGAACCCCAATCCATTGAGAATATTCCAAATTCCTTATCAGCCAATGACCCAAAGAAGAAGAATAAAACAGATTCCAAGACGGTTATAGAAGGCAGTGATGGTTCTGTTAGAGCTGGCAAAAAGTCAGGGAAGGAGTTTTGGCAACACACCAAGAAATGGTCTCAGGGATTTGTGGAATCCTACAATGCAGAGACTGACCCAGAAATTAAAACCACTATGAAGGACTTGGGGAAGGATTTGGATCGGTGGATCACTGAAAAAGAAATACAGGAAGCTGCTGATTTTATGACCAACATGCCTGAAAAAAGTAAGGAGTTCATGGAAAAGAAACTTAGCAAGCTTAAGAGAGAGATGGAATTGTTTGGACCACAAGCTGTAGTGAGCAAATACCGTGAATATGCAGAAGTGAGGGAAGAAGATTATTTGTGGTGGTTAGATCTTCCTTATGTGCTGGTAAGCCAGATATACATTTTGAGATTTCTGCTATGTTAGCTTGATTCCATTGTTAGCTCATTTCCTGATACTTTAAATTTTTGGTGGCTACTGGTTTTCTAGCATGGTATATAAAATTCTAGGAGGTCCAGTTCACTTTCATCATCGAATAATCTAACTAACCACTTGATCTGAAGTATTGTATAGATATTTCCCAGATTATACAGAAAATACTCAGTAAATGGTTTGTTCTCTCTTTGTTTTCCAGTGCATTGAGTTGTACACAGATGTTAATGAAGAACAAAGAATAGGATTTTATTCATTGGAGATGGCTGCAGATCTTGAATTGGACCCAAAGCCGTATCATATGATTGGTTTTGAGGACACTAATGACTGCAAAAACCTTTGTTACATCATCCAAGCTCAAATGGAAATGCTTGGGAATGGCCACGCCTTTGTTGTTCCCCAGCCACCTAAGGTAAGGAATTAGTTTGTTTTAATGCTGACTTTAATTTTTCCAAGTACATCATCTCGCAATTGCCTTTGTTGCAAATTTCCATGCAATTTATGATCTTAGCAAATTGTCATTTGTAAGTTTTCCCTATACGTCAAGAAATTCAAGATATGATGCTCTTTGACTTTAATATGTTTTTCAGTCACAAATTAAATCACTTTTCTGAGAGCAGGGTCAATTGTTCCTTTCTATCCTATTTATGTAGATGATGGGAATAAGATTTCCTCCTGATTATTTTTTGTCCAACTTTTCTTTATCTGTTGAGGTGAGCGACCTAATTATAATTGTCCACTTAACCCTCTCTCCAGGATGTTTTTAGAGATGCCAAGGCAAATGGCTTTGGTGTTACTGTAATTAGGAAAGGGGAGCTTCAACTCCACGTGGATCAAACTTTGGAAGAAGTGGAGGAACAGATCACTGAGATTGGGAGCAAAATATACCATGACAAAATTATGCAGGAGCGCTCTATGGATGTAAGCTCATTGATGAAGGGTGTTTTTGGTTTCAGCGGTAAACCTATTAGGAGGTAATATCTTAGTTGTTTCAAATTAATACTTATTTACATGGCATGCAGCCTACAAAGTGGTGACATTTTGTACATCTTGGTTGTGTTGATTACAGAAAAAGACCGAAAAAGATGAAGGATGTAACTGGTTTCAGTGGCAACCCCCGTAAGAGGTAGTTTCTTTATTATAGTGAAGTACTTTCCGTGCATTACTTACCTGCTATTGCAAACAAAGAGCATTGTATTCTGTTTCCGAAGTAGGCAAATTTTTATGTCTTTGTCTTGATTGCAGAAAAAGATCAAAGCAGATGCTGAAGAAGCCTAAACAGAAAGAAAGGTGATTTTGATTATACATACTCCAAGAGATAACAATAATCAGCATTCTGAGACATCCCTACTGTGGCTGCACATATGCCGGACCAAATTTGTTCAAGCAATCAAAGTTACTATGACTTGGTGCAAGTCATTTATGCGACGCTGGTTCTTATATAGTGGGTGCTTGAAGTTGCACCTGTTGTGTTCTATAAAGTGTATATCTTGGACTCTGGAAAGCTGCTGCAGCGTGGTGCCTAATTCATTTGCATTGTGGATCTCACCCAAGCCTGTAGATGAATTACAGTTCAGCTAGCTCTTGATTCCCTGATTGTGTAGCTGTTCAAGATTTCAGTCGTGGTGTACCATAGCACGATCCGGCTTTCTTGTTCATAGTCACTTCTACCTTGAGCCAGCATAATTTAACCACCTACAAGTCCTGTGCAGAAAGGCTCAGTATGGGAGCTGGGAAAGGGTACTACCTTGCCGTACTTTAGATATTTAATTCAATATATTACTTAATTTGTGAATAATATCTAAGCTTATTATTTAGATATTGTTAGCTTTTCTCCTTATCCTAAAATCTTTGTAGCTTTTCTCTGCCTCCTTTTGGGGTTTCAGTGAAATATGCTTCCGACCAACGAAGGAAGAATTATATCCCGACTGTTACTGTATTTTGCCCTTGTATTATTGTAATTCTAGTTCATCCAACTTGCCACGAGAAATGTAAGCTAATCTCTAGCATGAAAATTCAATAAATAGAATTCATACCATTAACAAGTCAAGGCAAACAGTCTTCCTTCCTTCACTGGTTATGACTTTTGAGGAAAGGAAAAGAATTGCACGCTTTCTGCCCAAGGTTTCACTAAAACAAAATAATGTGAAGTCAACATATAAACCACAGGATGTTATGGCCACCCTGATATAAGAGTATTGGTCAGATTTTCAAATCAAGTGACAGAGAGGAAAAGAGAATTTTTTTTTAACTTGTATTCCAATTTTGAAAAATCATAAAAAAAAAATCAGGTCGAAATTTTGGTGTTCCGTCAGTTTGAGAAATGCTTAAAAATCATGATTTGATGGTGGGAAGATTTTTGTGAGAAAATAAAAACATGCGATTTTGACCAAAAAATCGTGTGCTATAGTCCATAATTTTGGGTGAAAAACCAAGGTCTTAGAGAAAAGGGTAATTTTTGTAGACGAAGTGGTGAAGTATTGTGCTAGGGAGGAAGGTAAGACGCACTATGGTGGCGGAGGGTTGGAAGAGGTTGAGAGAAAAAAGGCGTTGAAATAGTTTATGTAATGTGATTCATCCAAGCTTGGAGACAAAAATGAGGGATCTTATTCGGTCAAAGTTTGAAGATTTGATTTCTGAATCAAGATTGATGAACTGGGGACTTCAATAGGACCAAGTGGAATTACCGGAGCCAATGGTTTATGGTTGGTTTGGCATCTTTAATATTTGCAAGTAAATGATGGTTGAGCCATGTAAGTCGTACTGATCCATTTTTGCCTAATGTACTCATTTTTTGCTGGACTCGTCTTTCCAGCACTGAATTTGCCAACACCTTAGGCTGAGAAGAATGGTGAAGACTGGAAGACTGTTTCACCACTCGTGCCCAATTTCAATGAAAAAACTAATTGAACAGTTCAAAACTGAAGTTGCATGTAAACAATGCATTGCATTTCCTAGAATGGAAAGCGACATACATCTATCAAAATACTTGCCGTGGGGTTTTGCAGCTCTAGCTTTACTGAGCACCCACTGCCAGTTCAAACCTAAAATGTATATGTAATAGTTAAAAAGATAAAGTATCACAAACCTAACAAATCAAACTCGTCATCAATAGAAACACTAAAGTGCTATTACAAAGCATTAGAATTTAACACGATATGAATCTATGACCTGAACTTGTCAATCAAAAGAGAATCAAGTCTTGTATGAACAAACGAGAAGGAATTCTTCAAGGTGCATGAGCCAAATGGAGATATACTGAAACATGCACATGAATCACATGATAAACTGTATATACCTATCCACATGATTCAGCATTCCCATCAAGAAGGTGATCCAGCAATCTCATCAAGACGACGATCCATAATTTCGGATACAGTCTCAAGAAAAGCATCTTCACTTGAGTCAGGGAGCACAGAATCATTTGCTTCTTCTACTATCTCCTCGATCACAGATTCCTTATTCAAGGTTTTTCTGCTCATTATGCTTCCTATGTCAAAAGGAGTGAGCCCTCTCTCTACGCCCTTCTTCAGCAGCATGGTTGAAATGCGAAGTGTGCGAGCACATTTTGGCGGCATCTCCCATCCATGGAACTTCAAAAGGGCAATATCCTCCTCAGCATCCAGTGAATTTATGTAATCAATGACCTCATCAGCATATGGTTTGCGTGCTTGTGGCCAATAGAGCCAGTCGAATGTAACATCTTCAAACTGCAGTAACAGCAAATACATGATCAGAAGACCGAAGAACATACAGGTTTACAGGATGTTGAAATAATAATCAAAAGAAGAATATCAACTTTTAAGTATGATAGTATATTGGGTGAAAAGAAAAAACATGCTTCCCATCATGTATTATCTAAACTAATCGTAGACCTAGAGCATAGTCAAGAAATCATTGATGCAGGACAAATATCGGTATACCAGGACCTTTTGGACAGAAGGGAAAACCCTAAACCCTAAAAGACATGACAGGACCATATCATGACAATGAAAGGATGATTGTATATGCAAAATAAACAGATGCACAACAAATGAAACAAATTGAAGTGAGAGTTAAGCCAAAAAGAAGTGAGTTTAGTACATACGTTTTCGGGCAAGCAGTAACCATGGTCAATGGGGATCAGCAGAGTCTGGCCACCTTCTTTGCTCAGCAAAATATTTCCGGCATGTCTATCCGCATTGGCCAATCTTATGTCCAAAACGGAAATCTTATGCACTTCCTCAATTGGGAATGCCCCAGGGCCCATGTCCTCACAACTTCCATTATTCTCCATGAACTTCTGTAAGGAACCGATTTTGACCAATACATCTCCAGGGTTGTTGAATCCTCTATGAAAGCACTTCACTATGAATGTTGGTGGAACTCCAGCAAAGCCCTTCCCATCACCATACAACATACGACGCCCACCCTTTGGATGATCCAAAAGGTAAGCTGCAACCTCTCTGAAAGCCCCTTCTCCAACTCTTGTCCCCTTTTTCAATCCTTCCCCATCTAATGACAATGGAAGCCCTCTTGGATTGTTCACAGCCATAGGCTCCTCATCAATTGGCTTAAAAACAGACACGTACTTTTCCCCTGATGAGTCCAACATAAGGTATGCTCCTCCTGTACCCTCCATTGACCTGATTGGGTGATTCCCACTGTCGAGTCCTTCAAATGTTTCATCAACCATATCCCAGATCACAGATGGCAATTCAATCTTGGGGTTAACAATGACAGGCTCCAACACAAAGTCTCTATCAAGAGGCTTTCTTGGCACAATCACCTCATCAACTTTGTAACCTCTACTAAACTCTTGCTCCCCAGCATTGTATTGCTGCTTCACATTCTCTCCATCAATTTCAATTTTCCCATCATCCAAATGTGATGCCACAATAGACAATTCATAGTTCTTCTCAACAGGTCTAGCACGAAGTTTTGCAGACTTCCGAACCAACAAATGTAAGACACCATCATTCTGTTTACATATGTCATCAATAAGTTTCTGATCCTCAAGTGGCTTTCCGTCTAACACAACTTCCTGCTCCTCTAGATCAACAAACTCTTTACTGTTCTTTGCGATCTTTTGCTTTACATACCCAACATCTTTACCACGTTCCACTTGGAATGTAAACTCTTTCCCACAAGTAGTTTGAACATTGATCTCCTGAAGATCAGACAGCCTAAGAACCAAATGCATCACATTCCCATCCGACACTCCATATTCCCGGAGTATAGAATTGCTCCGAGCCAGTTCCCTACCTCCACACACTAGCTTCTGATTCTTCACAACAAACCCTTTGTAGGTCTGGATCCTAAGCTTCACTGACTCAATGGAATCCGATTCCAAAACACTCATGGGAGTAGTCGATCCCGAAACAGACAGATATATCAAAATGGATTCATTCGACGACATGCATGACAGTGCAGGACAGTTATTAGCAGTGAGCAACGACTCACAGTGAACCGGAGTAAGAGCGGCGACACCGGCGGACGACATATTGTTCTCAAATTACAAGATTCCAACAAATTCACAAGCTTTTCAAACCAATTCAAAAACTACCAAACCCTAACTAAAATTCACAAAATTTACAAGAACGCAGCCATGTTCAAAGCAAATTGACCACCTAGATTCAGACACCCAGATGATCAATTCCAAACCCCAGATTCGAATTTACAATCTGCACACCAAAAGAACCAAACTTGAAACCCCCTTCCCCCGATCAAAAGGGAACAACGCACCCGATCGAAACCCTAGAGATACATCTCCTCGTGCCCAGTAATCAAATTGCAAGCGAAAAAACCAATACCAGAGAAACAGGGACGAGGATTCTTACCCAGAAGGGAGAATCCACAGCTCAATTGCGCTTTGGTGTCAGCAGCGACTAGGGTTTGTGATCGCGAACAATTGGGGATTTTTGAGATGGAGTAGGGAGGAGGATGAAGAAAGACGCGTGGAGCCGCTTGAGATGTTTATGCTATTTCTGACTCTGACTTTGACGAAGTGATTTATTTATATATATATATATTTATGTGCGGTAAGAACATTCCAAGAAGGAGCTGACAGTTGGAGTCCTGACCAAGCCAAAAGCCTGGTAAGGATAGGAGACAAAACTCAGACTTACGTGTATGGACCAATAAGGGGCTGCCACGAGTACATGGATTAGTGCCCAAGGTTATTCCTACCTTGACTAAAATTACCGTTTCTAAAAAGGATTAGGTTAATTTCCTCTTTAACCAAGTAAAAAGGATTATGGTCTGTAACCAAAAAAAAAAAAAGGATTATGGTCAACTGTTAAATAGTATCACATTGAAGAGGCCGGAAAACTTACCGTTTCAAATTTTTTATTTTTCTTTTCAGAAAACTTGTAAATATATTTTTACTAATTTATTATCTTTTTACCATTCCAATAATCCAATCAGTTTTGGTCTTTTTTTTTTTGAAGGAAAAGAAAGATTATTTATTGATAATATTGTGCATCGAGGAGCTAGGGCAACGAGCCTAATCTCCGAGAACAATTACATAGGTCCTCAAAGAGCACATCTTCAATAATGGAGGGCGTCTCATCAAACCAAAGTTCGTCAATAGAAGAGCTACTAGCAAGGTGAGCCAAACGGTGGGCTACACCATTTGTTTCACTAGGAAAACATGTATCTTTTGCAGTACTTGATGCTCCGAGTACAATTAAGGACATCCCTGGTTCTCAACCTCCTAACAAATGAGTGAATTTCAACAAAAATTCTAACAAAGAAAGACCACTTCATGATTCTCCATATTCTTTATATTCCATGCAGAGAACACTTATGGCTTTATCTCTAGTACTTTTAGACTACAATTGTGATACTTCTGCTTTAGTGTTCAGCACAAAACTGGGAAATGCTAGAGATATGTCCCTGAGGAAAGCACATCCCAATCGAAAATGTTAATTCCGAGAAATTCATTAGGCAAAACTTCTCCTAATGAATGTACTGAATCTTAATTCTAACTTGCATGATTCGATCTTCTTGTTTTTTTTTAGAAGTTTTGCATAATGAATTTCTCGGAATTACGATTAGGCAAAACATACGATTTGCGAAAAGAAATTACGGTTTCCAAATGCCAGATAAGGTTTACACAAAGTAGGCTTAGGAGATTGGGACATACATCAAGTGTGGAAGAGTCATGTTTTTCAGTAAAGAAGGATTTTTCAACATAGAGGGATCATGAGGTTGTTAGTGTGCATATCATTCAAAGAAAACCCAGGAAGCTATATATCATTAATTATATCCATTCAGAAATTTCTACACTCTTCATGCTTCTTATATTCAGAAAATATAAACTATAGGGCTACTGAATGCAGTCATGAAATCAAATGTACGTTAGATCAAACAAGACCAGAATATGAGGTCCTGATCGATTTACAATATTGTAGCTGTTATATGAGTGCCTTAAGTTTGAGATAGATTTTTGCATAGAAACTTGTTATCACAAATAAACAGACCATCAGAATGGCTTACATTACATTTCTAGTTATGAGGTTTTGACAGAGCCGAGTGAACAAATTTAACTATCAAAATCAAGAATATCTTATGGGACGATCAATTAGCACAATATATAGCCTACTTTGTGATTGTTCCAGAAGAAATGAAACAAAAGATACGGTAGAGCTAGGAGCCTAGGACAGTTACTGTATGAGGTCTACCCGGAAAATCAAGAATTTATATGCCCAGCATCTGTTAACTCAATGAACAACCAGGAGCAAAAAGTAATGGACTTACCTCCTCACGCTCGATGTAACCAGCTAGCTAGTGTGCCTCAAATCATATAATTTAAAAGCATCTGCCATAAACATAAACCCATTTTAGTATCTACATCAGTAAAGGTACAGTGCCATTTGGAAATATAGAAACTTCAAACAGTAATCATGACCAATATAGGATTTACAATCATGAGTCTAGTTCTTACATGTCCTTTTGACTGCATCGATCAGGATTTTTTGGGTGGAAAACACACAATGTTTGAACAAATTCTCCAAATTCGATATGTCCATTGTTATCGACATTGAAAAGATCGAATATCTGCCATGGCAGAACATAGAGAAAGTTTAGGAAAATGAAATTCCTAATGAAACTATACCAATTTTTCAGTATATCGCTCCTTGCTCTATGTGGGATGTTATCCAATATGTGGCTGCAGACATCGAAATCACAGCTTATACATCTTAGTCTATGCAACGTACATTACTGTATATGACCTCTTGCTAAGGGTAGCAAGATGCATTTAAAAATTCACTTCAACCTGAACGTACATCTAGTATTTCAATCTATTTACATGAAAAAGTAAAACCAGCTAGGCAGTGATCTTATATAAGAAAGTTGAAAAGACCACGTACCCTGTCGAAAAAGATCAGGTTCTGCGCGCTTACTGCTGTTTTGAAAAAATGCAAGCTGGAGCTCTTCCTAGTAATCAAACAAACCAAAAATTAGTTTAGCAATCAAGTAATACATAATTCATATGATGATATATATTCTATAGACAGATAGACTGCAAAGTAAAATTAGATAGCTAGTGATCATTTCAACAAAAATTAGCTTTGTGGACTGTTTTAATTACCAAGGACCATCCGCCATCCAAATCGGACCTTGAAGCGCTTGAGAGGCAATGTGGGAGCATTGCTTTGAATAAAAACAAGACAACGATTGTGTGAGTTTCCTTTCCTTTGACAAGGTGGAACTTCCTGTTCTACCTAGGAGACTTTTGTTACGTAGAGCTTCCACTCGAAACGGTACCCTTTTGATAAGAACAAGAGGTCGTTTACAAAATTTCAAGTATTATATATCTTTCGACTAAAAGCATACTTAATTTATAGTTTAAAGAAGTTACTTGTTTGTTTTAATTTTTAAAGAAACATTGGCCATCTGAAAAGTCAAATTAAAAAAAGAAGTAAAAAAAAATCTCAATTCTTGCATACATCATTGTTACATCGACAATTACGAGGTGTACTTCGATCTGTGTCATTGTTTGACTACTAAGTGCAAAAGTTTTTTATGGTAACAATGGCTACAAAGGTAACCTAGCTTGTCTCCAAATCACACCTATCCCGTTGCTTGAGTCCAAAACTTGCATATGTTTAATAGAATGAAAAGCTACTACAAACTACTTGATAAGGCACGTGGATAAACAATATATATATATTCAAATATTGTAAACTTCTGGTTTGTAAGAGATGACATAAGTTTTACCTAGATCAAAATCCGAATTTTGTCCAAAAAAAAAACAAAAGAATCAAAATCCGAATGAAACAGAATGAGTGATTGAGTCTTGAAAAATCAAGAATCGGAGAGAATTCGAAGGAATTAATGTAGGAGAAAAGGAAATGAGTAATTCCTGAAAAATTAAGAATTAATACAATTTTGCTATCTTTCCTATACTATTCAATTTTCTCACCTCAAGAAGGCTAGGTCTCTGTTACAGGAACTGACAAAGACGAAACTGAAGCCCATAAAAATTAAGAAAATGAATCAAAATTAACTAAGTGTTTAAGTAAAAAGTGCAATCAACCACAAGACAGAAAGTAAAGAAGAGAGCAAATAGCATAGGAATAGAGAGTATCTTTATTAATGAATAGGTGCCTCTATATATAGAGATACACAAGGGTACAATCCATATCCCAATGGGACTTCTATTCAATAAGTAATCCTTATGCTATACTACCTAATCTAATCCTAGGTTGACAAGGCACACACAAAGTAGGTTTCCTTCAACACTCCCCCTTGTGGCGTCAACACTAGGTGGTGCTCCTCACGTTGTCTCATTAAAAACCTTGCCAAGTAACAAAAACCCAGTGGGATAAAAATAACCTTGGTCGAAGGGAAAAAGAGTACAACACACCCTTCACATTTGGAAACTTTGCATGGACACTAGACTCCCCCTCAAGTCTGTGTCTCCCCCTGATTTCCACAATCATGGGAGGTTAGATAACTTAAGCAAATCAATGCTTTTCACATGCTTCTCAAATGTGGAATTAGGCAGTGACTTAGTAAATAAGTCAGCCACATTGTCCTCAGAACGGACTTGATTCACTTTAATCTTAAGGAACTTCTGCTATTGCTGATTACAAAAGAACTTAGGCGATATATGCTTGGTGTTGTCGGCTATGATGAAACCTTGCTTCATCTGCTCAATGCAGGCAGCATTATCCTCATAAATGGATGTAGGTTCATCAGTGGTTGACCTCAAACCACATGTACTTCTTATATGTGTATCAATGGACCTTAACCATATACACTCATGAATTGCTTCATGGAGAACAATAATCTCAACATGGTTCAAAGAAGTAGCGACAAGAGTCTGCTTAGTAGACCTCCAAGATATCGCGGTGTTACCCATGGTAAAGACATAACCAGTTTGGAAACAACCTTTATATGGGTCAGAGAGATACCCAACATCAGCAAAACCCACCAAAACATCACAAGGATTTTCGGAATAATGGGCAGCAGCTCTCGTGCGATCGATCGTGACATTCTGCGATCGATCGCTCGATGGCAGAAGCTCGGTACGATCGATCGTGGCATATCCTGCGATCGATCGCCCGATGGCAGTAGGCACGGGTTCCTCACCCATTTTGCCATATTTTCATGCCTCTCTGTAGGGAAAGAACAAGCCCATATCAATCGTACCCTTCAAGTAACGAAAGATAGTCTTTATGCCATTCCAATGGCGTTGCGTGGGCGCAAAGCTAAATCTAGCTAACAAGTTAACAACAAAGGAGATATCGGGTCTTGTACACTGTGCCAAGTACAATAATGCGCTATTGCACTTAGGTACGGTACCTCAGCCTCTAAAACGTCTTCACCATCATCCCTTGAGTGAAACGGATCCTTCTTGGATCTAGACTGTGACCAATCATGGGAGTGCTAACAGGATGGACTTTATCCATATTAAATCGCCTGAGCATCCTTTCCCAAGATCTTTCATCTCAAACACGGATTTCAAGTATTCATTGGCACTTGCAAATCCGGAACTTGTTTTCACGCAGGGGCATAATTTATTGTTCACATACCCTCTTCTAATCAAGTAGTCACTTAGACGGGTATACCACATCCGTCCGGATTGTTTCAATCCATATAGTGAACGTTGCAACCTTATTGCAAACGTGCTCTGTGGTCTAGAGCCACTTGACTTGGGTAAATGAAGCCCATCCGGGACCTTCATATAAATCTCCATATCTAGATCCCCATAGAGATATGTTATGACCACATTCATAAGCTGCATGTTCAGTTTTTCGGAAACTACCACTGACAAGGTAGCAGAACGTTATGACGTCCTTTACGAGAGAGTATGACTCATCGTAGTCGATTCCAGGGCGTTGTGAGAAGCCTTGCGCCACAAGGCGAGCTTTATATCTCGTTCTCTCACTACGCTCTCTAACAAAGACCTATTTATATCAACAGGTTTTATTCCAGAAGGTATTGGCACAACTAGCCCTAATACCGTTCTCTTTGTTAGTGAGTCCAACTCAACCTGGATCACATATTTCCATTTAGGCCAATAAGCTTCTACGTTGGCATTCATCAACGGAGCGAGGTTCAATATCATCATTCTCAATGAACTCTTGTGCACAAGCATATGCAAACACATCATCAATTGTGATGGAGTTTATATCCCACGTCTCATGTACACTAGTGTAATAATCGAGATCTCTAGGTTTCCACGGATAGGTCTTAGCGACAGGGCGTCCCCCGAAGATGTCTTTTGGACATAACCATAATCCGGAACGTTTTCATGGACGGATTTTGAGTATCAATGATGAGAGGGTTATTTGGTGCCATCGCAGCCCGTTTCCTAGGGCGCGAATCCCTCGAACCTGGTGGCCTCCAACGCTTCCTCAGCGGAGCCACGGCCTAAGCCACATCACCACCATTACTGGCAGTGGCGCCACCAGCTGTCCCTCCCATAGGGTTAGCTGCAATAGCGACTTTGAGTCCAAGTCCTTGTTCAGGCACTTGCATCCTTGCAGGCATGTTTGCAGCTGGTATATATGATCTAGTCACTAAGATCTAAGAAAGCGTCAGGAAGAGAATCTCTGACTTTCTAAAGATCTATAATTCTACGCACTTTCTGCAGTAGGGGGATCGTTATGAGACAGAGTGGGGACAGGCCACGACAATTCCAGTCGTTCCTGTTGAACGTTTACGTTCTTATCTCCCCCTAACGACGGGAAGTCTGTCTCATCGAAGTGACAAATAGATCGCCTGTCAAGGGTTCTACATAGCGGATTTTGGTTGGAGACTCAAATCCAACATAAATACTCATTCGTCTCTGAGGACCCATATAAATACGCTGTGGCGGCGTAATAGGCACATAAACAACACACCCAAATATGCGTAAGTACGATATGCTTGACTCGTACCCAGTCACTAGCTGTAACGCAGACAAAGATTGGGTGGTGATGGGCCTCAGACGAATAAGCAAAGCTGCATGCAATACTGCGCGCCCCCAGGCAGAGAGAGAAAGGTTGGTGCGCATTACCAACGTCCTCGTGACCATTTGTATTCTATTAATGGCAATTTCTGCAAGACCATTCTGGGTATGCACATGTGAGACTAGATGCCCAACATCTATCCCATGCAGTAGTCATCGAAAGTCTTCGATGTAAACTCCCTAGCATTATCAAGCCTGATAAGTGAAAAGGGATGATCCGGGTAGTGAGCCGGCAGGCGAATCATTTGTGCTAGGAGTTTAGCATAAGCAGCATAACGAATGGACAACATCATAACATGTGACCAGCATGTCGATGCATCAACCAACACCATAAACTACATAAATGGCCCGCTTGGTGGTTGAATATGTCCACAGATATCCACTTGGATTCTCTGTAAGAATGGGAGAAGTACTTTAGAATCCTTTGCATAGGACGATCTTAGTCCTTATTTCCTTTAGGAATACGCTTTGCATAATGAGCGTTTGGCTTTGGAAGCTTCAGAAGCATAGGAGGAATTGTCCACATCCGAGAGAGAGGATTTTGTTCTATGCGATCGATCGCAAGGGGGGTGCGATCGATCGCCCGTGCTCTCGGGTTCCTGTAACAATGCAGGATGGGACATGCGATCGATCGCAGGGGATGTGCGATCGATCGCCCGGGCTCTCTGGTTCCAGAAAACGTACAGGAAGGAACCTACGATCGATCGCAGGGGGATGCGATCGATCGCCCGAGCTCTCGGGTTTGTTAACGACGCAGCCTGGAAGGTTGCGATCGATCGCAGATATCATGCGATCGATCGTATGGCGTCGGACAGTGGCAAATTTGCTCTTTCTCATAACTGTCTCATCTCCTTGAATCGCTCTTCGATTCATGCTTCAATTAGCTCGAAAGAATGGATGTCCGTGTGAGGTTTTCAATACACGGATCATCATATCACGACCAGGGTGTCACAACCTGTCGTGCCAAAGCCAATATGTGTCTGAATCCAAGAGGTCATCCCTAATGACATTGTTTGATTCAATAGCTCGAATAGTGGTAACGTATAACCCACTAGAGAGACACATAAGCTTCTCTAAGACGCGCTTTCTACCGCAGTCATTAGAGGTAATGCAAAGGGATTCTTTTCCATTCTCATCATGCATCTTAGCATGGAAACCATTGGCTCTTATATCTTTAAAGCTCAACAGAGTTCTATTTCCTCTTGGAGCGTAGAGAGCATTTGTGACATCTATTAAGGTGCTATCAGGCAAGAGGAATTGGGCATATCCTCTTCCTTGCACAAGATTCGATGGTCCTGCCATCGTAGTCACAGAGGAATGTGTAGGCATCATGCCTATGACGCAATATGACATGCGTGGTTCTGCTATTTGCGAGACTTTCAAGTTCTCCAGAACTCATTCCTAAAAGCTCATCATTAAAATCGAGGCTACGAAAACAACTCAGATTTTATTAAAGATATTAGCCAAGGCTTTACACTCAAAGTTCCATCTTGATCTTAAATCAAAACTAAATCCAATGTCTTGGCAAACATGCCATATATCATCAACTTGGAAAACATAAAGACTTGAGCAAAATCAGCTTCCAAAGTCTTTAACCCTTAAACTCGACGTCTTGATCATTGCAGTTACATCTTCATATGTATTGCAAACTATGGCCCATAGATCAGACGCTCCATATCATTAATAGACATCATGAAGAGGATTCTCCATTGATTGAGGTATACAGGCTCAGTACTCACGGTCCCTAGGACGGTGGCAGATTACCTTGGCCGGTGGCGGTGCTGCCATAACTAGTGGCGCAACAACGCTGACCAGCGGTGACCGGCGGTGTCCCTCTTATAGAGATGGCGGTCTTCTCTCACTCTTTTGCGGCCCTATGCTCGCATGATCGCTTATTCTTATGGCGATTACCTTCATAAGCAAATAGATTCTATGGACCAAAATGTCCGGGATCGTCCCTAGATTTAGGGTTTTGCTCGTGGCTTCCTCCCATAGGGGCGCCATCATCGTCATGCCTTTCCTCAAGGCAGAGATGGGGAAGGTGGTGAGAGATTCCTCAATCAATTGTTCATCTGTGATGATTATCCACAGAGATGCATCAAGTCTTTGATGCGGAGAATTTCCGAATTATGTCCCATGACTTCTTCAAAGTCAGAGAAGCGGAAATTAGTCCATTATGCTTCTAAATTCGGAATGATGAATGTTACCATTACATTCATGAAGCGCTTCTAGCGCTAACCTCTTTCATGAACTCAAACTGGAGTGCCATATCCATATGGCGATTCATCAGGAAAAAATAACCTGGCATTGTACATCTCAGTTTGAGGGTCTAGAGCGGTTTCTTCAAAACAACGCTCATGGATTCGAGCTAGAAGCTCTTGTGCGAATAGGTACATTAGGATATCATGAGCCCATCTCAGAATCTAATGTCCGCAGAATCCAATGGAGTAAAATCGAGTTATTCATGTTCGATATCCAAAATATGGAGAACAAGAATATGGTACCTATAGCGACGATCCGTTCGTCAGCATAAGATAGGTTACCAATAGCGACGATCCGTTCGTCGGAAAAGGGTATGTTTTGGAATTGATATTCACACAAAACAATAGAGGGTTTCTGAGCAATATTTGCTCCCAAGAAACGTTTCCAAGGATTTTGGATTTAGGCGAAACTTTGGTGTCGTATGGTCATAACCTTAAACCTTTTCGGTAGCTCTACTCAGATATAACCAGGTAAGTTATAAGAGATGTCGGTGGAGCAAGCTCTCTTAATACCACTTATCTCAAACTCCTTACCTAGAGATCATACCTAAGCAGGTGAGCCTAGTTGGGAATAAGTCATAAACCATAGGTCGTTTCTTCTCTACGGATTCCTCATCCGGAGGTAAATCATTCAATGAACTCCTCGTTCAAGGTCTCTTCTCTCTACGGATTTCTCATCCGGATTATTAGCTCGAACCCCCACAGTTCGGCTCTTGAGGTCATCACCAATAGCATGATGACATTAGAGGTGCTCATGACTTACACATACCGCAAGCGATATGAAGCTCGATCACTCCCCTAATGCTTCTCATAGTTTGGCGAGTCTCGTATATTATCCCACGTTATAAGAAAGGTGGGAGGTAGAAGAAGGGAGGTTGCAAGTCCCCGGAGAAAAAGAAGGTTGAATTAAATTCAGAAAGCAGCAACGTTTATAAAAGCTTACTTGGATTCTTTTCTCGGATTATCTTGAGTACCTCTTCTTCGAAGTTATATATCAGGAGATCCAACGGTCGGAATTGGCTGAATTTTTAACTGGGAGTATTAGACTCACGGAGGAAGCTCTCGTCCAAATTTCAGCTTAATCCAACGGTGGAGAAGGGAGAAAATTGCTATCGAAGTTGACTGTTCTGTGCAGGCAGATTCTTGAACTAGAGGGGATTGCACGGAGGTACTATTCACGGGTATTGTTCACGCGCACTGTTCACGACTACTGTTCATCCGGCACATCCTAGGGTTTTGAGGTTCTAGGGTTTTGGCGCTAGCAGGATGCTATGCTCAAGAGTTTTGGTTTTTGATTCAGGGTTAGAGGTTCGTGCTGATAACGTGTTTAAGTAAAAAGTGCAATCAACCACAAGACAGAAAGTAAAGAAGAGAGCAAATAGCATAGGAATAGAGAGTATCTTTATTAATGAATAGGTGCCTCTATATATAGAGATACACAAGGGTACAATCCATATCCCAATGGGACTTCTATTCAATAAGTAATCCTTATGCTATACTACCTAATCTAATCCTAGGTTGACAAGGCACACACAAAGTAGGTTTCATTCAACACTAAGAACCAAGTTTATTACTTGCATAAAATACATAAATCAAGCTCAGCAAAACCCAGATTTCATTACTAAACATTACACGTACATACAATTACTTTAACTGTGTAGCTAGACATCAGTAACGTTAACAAATCAATTACCATACTAGAAGAAGTGAAGAACGATTAACAAATTAAGGGGTCTAACAATTAAAGTATCTCTCATACTAGCTACAAGAACACAATAGGAAAGGGCCTAGTTGGACCACAAGAAAGTTCCCATAGCAAACTTCCTCTTCTGCTCAACATCTCCGGTGACTTGTAGCCCATACTCTTTAAGCAGACATTCAAGCTTCCACTCCGGCATGATCTCATAGTCGGATTTTTTGTACCTTGGATAGTGCAGAGGCATCTGAAAATACCCACCACATCGCTCTCTCTTGTGCTGGCCATTATTCGCTTCTTGTGGCCTAGACGACACCGCTTCCATGCCGCCTCCGCTCATACTGATTTTCGATCTAAAGCCTTTTGTGCTCTACTTCTCTCTGGTTATTAGGGTAACTCTACACAAGTACAAATTAAATATGGTTTGAGGAGGTATTTATAGAGACTGTGAAAGAGCCAAGTAGAGGAAGGAACGTTGTGCTGAGCTTTGTCCAGGTTGTATAATTGAGGAAAAAAAAACTTGCCAATTTTAATAAGAAATAGTGAAAAGTCTTGAGCAAAACAAGAAAGGAATAGTGAAACTTGGTCGAGCTTTGTCCAGGTTGTACAACATTTAATACAATGTTAATGACGTACCAATTTCAACTAGAAATAGTGAAAGTCTTTGGCAAAAAGAAAGGAATGGTGGAAGTTCCACTTGGTATATTCGATTTTGTTAGTTGGGAGAACACTCTAGAATTCTTGGAGGTTAAGTTTTACCTTTTGATTTCTGACCAGAAAAAAGTTTTATGCAACCCACACGCATATTGAAGTTGATCGAACTACGCCCATATTGAATAATTATAGACCATCGATCTGATTGAATTTTTGGTTGAATTAGTTTATGAATATTGACTACTAATCTAACGGGTCTCGTTGCATTTAACATGGATTTGAAGTTTTGAACAACATAATAAACATTTAGTGTGCAAATTAAGATCGAGCATCTCCAACAAGTTCCCTATAATTTGGTTTTTCTCTAGTTTAGGGAAAAATGAGTATTTTTTTGCTCCAACAGTTTTCCTATACCTATCCCTATTTTAGAGATAGTGAGTAGAGAGAGAATAAAAATCCCTATATTTACAGCAAACTCTAAAATTATAGGGAAACATCTTCTTTGAATATTTAATGTTCTTCTCTCTTCTCTCTCTTCAAATTAAATTCATTTGTACCATAAATTATTTGAATATATTTTTAAATAAAAAATATTATCATATTCAATTATAAATAATAAATTATAGAGAATATGATAAGGAAGTTGTTGGAGATATGGTAGAAAAATTATAGGAATTTAAACTTTTGAGTCTCTATAATAGAGATTTTTTGGAGAAACTGTTGGAGATGCCCTAACAATATAATCAAGCTTCCACTCCGGCATGGTCTCATAGTAGTGATAGTACAGAACTCTAAACCCTTAATAAAACCGATTACCAAATTGATTAGGAATATTGTACATTCCCACAAGAACAAGCTATTCTTAATTTATTTTTTCTTTCCTGTAATTTACCTCAGGTTATTTATATTGGACAGCAAGTCAGTGAATGAATTATAATTTAATACCTTAACAAATTCAACACGTTGCCCTCAACAAATGGACCGGATCAATGATTCGGTGTTGTCCACCACACTGCTGAACCTAATTTAAAGTTGCCCATTAAGATTCTTCTGCTTTAGTGTTCAGCGCTAAAGCTGGGAAATGCTATAGATATGTCCCTAGCTGAGGAAAGCACATCCAAATCGAAAATGTTAAAAGGGGTTTACTATTCAAAACTTCTCCAAAAAACAAGAAGAATGTAGTGAATGAATCTTAATTCTAATACATGCATGCTTGCTTGCTTTGTGAAAAGAAATTACGATTTCCAAAATCCAAATGCCAGATAAGGTTTACACAGAGTAGGCTAGCTTATGATGGAAGAAATTAAGTGCCATCACCGAGAACACAAAGGATGGAAGTGCTCATCGAATAGCTATGCAATCATTTCGGAACCCATGCCTTGTACGTTCAAAATCATTTCAACAATATCATCTGAAAGAATCAGATCTGATTCGCTCAAAAGAGCCAGCATCATCTCCTTCAACTTGTTTTAACATAGAGGGATCATATGAGGTTGTTCTTGTTAGTGTGCATATCATTCAAAGAAAAACCAGGAAGGATATATATATATATATATATATATATATATCCATTCAGAAATTTCTACACTCTTCATGCTTCTTAAGAAAGTTGAAAAGACCACGTACGTACCCTGTTGAAAAAGAGGTTCTGCTTACTGCTGTTTTGAAAAAGTGCAAGCTGGAGTTCTTCCTAGTTCCTAGTAATTAATCAAACAAACCTATTCGTTCAAAAAAAAAAAAAAAAAAAAAAAAAAAAATCAAACAAACCTAAAATTAATTAGTACAGCAATCAATAAGTAATTAATACATAATACATAATTCATATGATGATACATTCATATATATATATATATATATATATATATATATATACATATTCTATAGACTGCAAAGTAAATGCGGCATTCTATACATACTCTATATATCTATAGATAGTAAATAATCTGATTGTTAACTCTATCTACATCATTGTTACATCGACAATATCGAGGTGTACTTCTGCGTCATTATTTGACTACGTACTAAGTGCAAAAGTTTTTTATAAACGGTTCAGATTATAAAATTAGACTGACGAATGTATGCAAATAAAAGAGAATTCGGATACACATGTCCGACCTGATATAGACCTAAGTTTTTTTTCCAAAGTTTTTGATGCTAACAATGGCTACAAGGTACCCTTGTCTCCAAATCACACCTATACCATTGCTTGAGTCCAAAACTTGCATATGTTTAATAGAATGAAAAGCTACTACAACTTGATAAGGCACATCGATAAACGATACATTAATTAAAATATTGTAAACTTCTTATTTGTAAATAGATGACATAATTTTTACGTACCTAGAAAACCGATAAAATAATAGAAGAGAATGAGTGAGTCTTGAAAAATCAAATCAGAGAGAAGGAATGGGGGAGAAAAAGAAAGAGATGTTTAGATAAACATCCTTTATTGTTCAAAAAAAAGATAAACATCATTTGCCACTTTTACTTTATAAGGTATGATTTATTGACTTTTGAATTATAAAGGTTAATTTATAATAATGATTACTTTATAATAAGTCTTATATTATTAGTGATCAGTCCATGACTCAAGGTTTTCGTTTTTTCGTTCTTTTTTCTAAGAGTTTTTCGTTTTTAGACATAAGACTAATTTTATTGTAAACTAAAATATTGTAAATTTCTTATTTGTAAATAGATGACATAATTTTTACGTACCTAGAAAACCAAATAAAATGATAGAAGAGAAGGAATGAGGGCCGGGAGAAAAAGAAAGGGATATTTAGATAAACATCCTTTATTGTTCAAAAAAAAGATAAACATCCTTTGCCACTTTTATTTTATAAGGTATGATCCATTGACTTTTGAATTTATAATGATTAATTTATATAAGTCTTATATCATTAGTGATCAATCCATGACTCAAGGTTTTTGTTTTTCTAGTGACATGGAAGAGTGAAAATTATTCAACAAGTTTATAACTATAACTAAACTTTTCATTTGATAATGTTTTTGAAAACAAATTTTCAAAATTGGAGAAAACTTCCTTATTATAGCATATGATTTTCTTGAAAAATAGTATCTTTGAAATTTTCAATATCGATTTGGAATTTGGAATGTTTACTAGCATCCCACATTGGAAATTTGTGAGGAAAAGATGGTCTCACATACTTACAAAAGAGATCATTCTCTCACTTAGAAAAAATATTGCACTTTAAAGAGGTCTACCTTTATTGTAATCCTCTATTGAGATTAAGTAAAAAACTTTTGGGAATGTTTTCCTAGCATCCCATATTGGAGTTTTGAGAGGAAGAGAGGGTCTCCCATACTTATAAAAGGGATCATTCTCTCACTTAAAAAAAATATATCTTATGAGGTCCACATTTTATGTAATCTTCTATTGAGACTAAGTAAAAAAAATTTGAGAATGTTTATTGTTGCCCAATAAACTTTTGCCTAGATTTTTTTTTAAGAGTTTAAAAAAGAAAACCGCACCGAAAATAACCGAACCAAACAACTGTTATTTCGTGTATGAAAATGAAAAAACCGAACCGAACCAAACCGAACCGAACCAAACCGAATCGAAAGTTCTAGTTCGGTTATTGGTTCGGTTTTGGGGTAAAACCGAACTCACTCATACGGTGAAGAGAGAGAGAGAGAGAGTTTAAATAGAAAGAGTGAGCTCAAACCAAATATAAAGGATGCGGATGCTTGGATCCACGTCAGCAAATGAATTAAAATTAGGCATGTTCAAGATTAATGGCGTCATTTTCTCACCTCTTTCCGATTTTTTTTTTTTGGTTTAAGTGACCTCTTTCCGAAAATTTCACCATCAACAAACAATTTCACTGGGTCTTTCCATGATTATTAATTGAGCCATAGGAAAGGAAAGCATGGATCTGAAATCCAGGATTCTATCGTACATTTTTATCAATCATTTTGTCTTTCTTGTAAAAGTTGTTGATTAGTAAATAGAGTTCGTTGCATCCCAAATGGTAGAATGATATATCACCACCATCAACTTGCGACGATGATTCACGTCCTTTCAAATTTAAGAAACCAAGCGGCTTTGTATATATGCTTATTCTGTATGACTCTTACCACTTTGGTGATCCTCAATTTCAAGGAAATTCATAAATGCCATACTGGTCTATATTGCAAATTCATATATGCTTTTCATCTATATTCAATTTGGTCTCAGAGCCACAAAAAGTGTTTGGGTTTTGTTTCATGCCTAGGCTGCTTTGTGTATGCATTTCCTATATCAGCTGCAAACTGGCAAGGAACAAAATAAGAGTTCTATCAATTTTTTCATTCAAACTCGATCTTACAGTAGAATCTCTAGCCATGTCAATGCTGAAATGGTGTGTGTGTGTGTGTCAACACAATGTGACCAAAATCAACTGCAACGTCATGTGAGTTCGTTCAAGCAGCAACCAAGCTACTCTGGCAACAAACACACGCGACCACAATGCCGAGAACAGCTCCAGCAAGAACCTGGGAGGGGGTGTGACCAAGGAGTTCCTTGAGCTTCTTTTGGCTGATAGGATGCCCTTGAAATAAGTACTCCACAACTATATTCAACACCTGTGTCAAAGCAGTCACTAGTATCTATAAGAAATTCAAAATTCAACACTAGTAAATCACACAGAGAGACAAAGAACTGCTGCTATGTGTATCGCAGAGAAGCAAAGCACAAAAAAGAAAAGTGGAGAATGCAACTAAAACCCAGTAGAACTACATGAGATTATGAGGAATACAAAGGATTGATGCCAGCATGCATAAATATTAAGAAATTAAAATATATCACAATTACAACTTGAGATGAGAAGGAAAATCAATAGAGAAGACAGCAATGCAGTTAGAGTGTCCTCTCGATTATAAAAACTCTGGAATTAATATCACCTTGAATTCTCTTTGCTATGTTCAAGTCCATCAACACTCCCAAATAAAACCCCAATTCTATATTTTCTGACCTTCTAAAATGTGCAGAAAAGCACGATGAGTGCACAGGTCAGAAGAAAACTACTTAAAATAACTGAAATTGTGACTATCACAGAGAAGACCCTGTAACCTTGCATGCACGGCATTAAGAAAAAAGCAAAAAATAAAAGAAGGAGAAGACGATTAAAGATTCAAATGAAAAGATGAATTAACACATTGTATAGCCACCACACTAGTGTAATATCATTAGCTTCAAACGCCAATAAATTGGATCTAGGTGATTCCCATCCCATCCAACAAATGATCAACCACAAGGCTTTAATCAATTGATTTTGAACCTTCAAATACGAAAATCACAGTCCTTGTGATAGTATCCCCACCTTCCAGTTTTTCAATGATCTCTTATGTAGTTGTTTTTCATCAATTTCATACTACTTACCCCATCCACTGCACATACATCTCATACTCTTACATAGAATTGCAGTCTACGGATATTGCAGGACACTAGAGAATACATAAGACCCATAAGTCGTTCCAACAACAATCTGCCAAGAAAAAGCAAGCACAACACCTCATTGAACATCAATTGAAGAAGAAATTCCAAAGCAGGGTCTGCCCTGACACTAAAAATCATAGACATCCATACAAATCCCAACCCCACCTCTAACACTGTCACCCAAAGTATAAATCTTCTGACTACTGAAATAGGCATTTTAGACCCCCAATACTGCACCCACATGAATCACACAGACAAGCACCTACTTTTCACAGCCAAGTGACTAAAATGAAATAGATAAAACGCCGCAAATAATGAGAACAAATTGCTTCTTACCTCAGCATGCATACCAGCATGTCGACGAACCCCAATAGCATCATACATAACAATGAGGCTAAACCCCAAACAAACCGGAAACAGCGAGTCTGCAACACCATGACAAAGCGCCACAGAGGTCGTCAGAGCCGTACACAAGGCCGAGTGAGACGAAGGCATTCCTCCAGAAGCATACAATATCCTCAAATCCCATTTCCTCTCCACAAAGAAATTCAACACCACCTTTATCGACTGCGCCATAAACCAAGCCAACAAGCCCGAAACAAAGGTCGGATTCGCAGCCAATTGAACCACAAAAGGACTAATCTTGACCTTGGCATTTGTGGTCACACTTAACAAAGCTAATCCAATCCCGCTATTCTGTAAAAAATCGTTGCTTTTTTGGTGTACAAGCCTCCCTGAGTCTGTATAAGCTTGTACAAAAGAAGCCCATTTCTGGATCCGCGAAGAAGCTAAAACCCTGATGCTTTGGAGGACCGGGACCAAAACCCAGATAGGGTTTAAGGGAAATTTGCGAAATCCCCAAACGGGGTTTGGCCCTTTTGGGTAGTTGGGACTAGAATTAGGCCTATGAGAGAAAGTGATTGAAGATGCTCGGAGTTTCTTGAAATGAGAGAATCTGAAGAAGGAGAAATTTGCTGCGGTGGTGTGAAAGGGCTTGGATTGTGGGTTTAAGGTGCTGAGAATGAAGGAGTTGAATGAGTGTTTGGTTGCAATGGAGTCCATGAGAGGCTTTGAGTTTCGGTCAGCATTTCAGAGAGACGAAACAGAGAGCATTATTGGTGGTGGCTCAGTGGAAATGGAGAGGAGTGTTTGGTGTTTTGTGAGGGAGCTGTATTTATATGCGATCCGAATTTGTGGCGGAGATAAAACCCTTTGAAGTTATTTTAACGGATTTGACATCGGACAACGAATTAAGCAAGGACCTTATCAAAAAAAAAACGAATTAAGCAAGGAATATGCTAGAGACTCCGAGTACGTTTTCTACATCTTTTGGATTCTTTAGGGAAATTGATATGCGCATTTTCCCACACTTCTTCGTCCACTAACATAATAATAGTAGGTTCTAAAATAAATTATTTTTTCGTTGGTTAAGCATATTGTTTTTTTTTTATAGTAATTATCAAGAAGTGCAAGGGATTCAAACACAGAATCTCGATCTCCGCAAAGATGTAATACTCTTTGCGGGATTGAAATTGTAGAGTCTATAATTGTTGATTAAGAGTATTCATGCAACTAAGGTCTGTGAGTTGTCTGTGCCTCAATTTTTCCATTTAGATATCAGTTGTTTTGAGATTAATATAATCATGATATGAAAGTCGTGATATAAAAGTGGAACTTGTTACACTCTCAATCTTGTGGGTATATTTCACATTAAGGTATGCTTTGACTAACTCTCTAGTTCGAACCAAGGAAATTTCGAAGAAATTTCTGGCAAATTTTCGCGAAATTCATAACTTTTGTAATATCTACACATAAATAGCATAAATCAAAGAAATTTTACCGAAATTTCACACCCGACAAAAAATTATACTTTACATAGACCATAGTTGAAGTGTTAGTGAGGTTTTGATTCTTCCGAAATTTCATTTGAACCTGTTTGGTTTTGTATTTAAATATTGGTATCAAAATGAAAAATGAAACCGTCCCATTCCGCTTTGGTTCGGTATGAAACAAGTACAGTTTTGGTTTTGCGGTTTCAAATTCCCACCCCTAGTGTTTCTAATCATTTTTCATCCCAAAATGTCGTATGTTTCATACAATGAAATATCATATTGGGTTATTCCCACAATATCTAATGTATGGATTGTATGTAGGAAGACATCAACAAACATACAATACCCATGTGATTAAGTACCACAATCGATATCAAAATTCTTATCCCTGAGAACAATATTCTATGTTATGAGTTGCCAAACCTTGTCAACATAATTTTTCTTGAAAATTTTCTGTGTTATAATCTCACCATTGGTAAATCTTAAATTTTAGAAGATACTTCAATTGACGGAACTAGAAAATCTCGACCCTTTTATTTTTTACGAATTTTCCTGTATTCTGACTTTGAAAAATCGTAAAAAAATATTGGGTCCAAATTTTTGCGCTCTGTCAGTTTGAGAAATGCTTAAAATTTATGATTTAAGGATAGAAAGATTTTGGTGAGAAATAAGAACATGCAATTTTTGCCCAAAAACCGTGTGCTATAGTCCACAGTTTTGGGTAAGAAACTAAAGTTTAAGATTTTTTTTTTTTTAGTGAAAGTTTTGGAGTTGGTCTCCACTGTGTTAGAAAATCGTTCTTAGGTGACACCGTGTGGTTGAACTGCCAAAATTGGACACAGTTAGCCTTGCTTGCATGAACATAGTTAAGGGTACGAGCATGAAAATGACACAGATTAAGACAAGGAGTATGTCACGCCCCGATTTTCAAATCAATTAATAAGGCATTTTGCCCTTAATTACAATCAATTCGGAAACGTGACTACATGGAATATCAAATACAAATATGCACTAGAATTTTTTTCTTTTTAATTCAAGTACACAACACCAACTCCATGCCCAACATTGTAATTTCAAACTCAATACAAGAGTCGAATATTACATACCAAATATTTATATAATAAATTGATACATCAAAATATTACATAAATAAATCTTCAGAGTGCGAAGCATAAAATAGCGGAAGTCTTATAACCCAACAAAATATATGCAGCCTTGCATTACTCCTGGTTATCCTAACCTGCAGGTATAACCCCTACACCGTGGAATAGTGTACCGGGTTATATCAACAAACCCGGTCAGCTTACGAAGCTGGTATGAGTTAACTCAGTTTTACTCACCCTAAACCGTTTAACAAAATATACATATATAGTTTGTTTTAAACAAATATATGTAACTTATACTTTTCAAAAACAATTCAAATCCCGAAAATTCATATTATAAAATATACTGAACCTACGCGCCCCATATCACGTATTTTAACCCCACACGTCCCATAAACGTGTATGTTAATCCCAGGGTAATTCAGAATATTAAACAATATAAACTTTCCCCAAAATCATTTCCCAAAATTATGATTCTTTCTTTTTAAGAATCGTAAATCATAATAATAATTACTTCAATTTTTAAAGAAGTAAAAACTTCAAAATACAATTCAATAATTCTCCAAGAATTGTAATTCAATAAATCAATGCTTCAATTATTTAAGAAGCAAATTCATATCATACTCACACAAAACCACAATCAACTTCAAATGATTAAAAGCGAGAATACCATTTTTCTTCTCCTTTTAATACATCAAGATAAAGCGAGAATACCATTTTTCTTCTCCTTTATTACATAAAGTATTCATCTTTGTTTTCAATGAATACATGGCTACACAGTCTAGAACTCTAACCTTCACCTTCTGGCTACACAGTCTAAAGCTCTAACCTTCATCATTGGCTACACAGTCTAGAGCTCTAACCTTCACCCATTGGCTACACAGTCTAAAGCTCTAACCTTCACCCATTGGCTACAAAAACATTCGAGTAGGCAAACACAATATCATAATTTTTGAAATATTGTTTCCCACAAAATCCACCAATTAAAACAATAAAATGAATACTTTCAAATATTGTTTTAACACAAAATCACACATGCTGATATATCAAATTAAAACTGTATTTAATTTATATATCGCAAAATCATTTAAATAAATATAATTATTTATTTTCGCAAACAACACCATATGAATTAATATTCATATATAAAATATCGTGAGATTCACTCACCTCTAATTCCTGCTGCGTCTTCAAATAGTAACCAGGAATCGACAAGCACGAGCTACACTTCTCGTAAACACCTATGATTATGCAATATCCAATTAGCATAATACATTTCCAAAATAATCCAAATGTTCCTCAAATGTCTCCTACGACATCGGAACATTTAATCGAGACCATTTGACCAAAAGTCAACCATCGGTCAACGTGGGTCCCACGTCTACTATTCATCAACGGGTCCCACACAAAATTCGAAACTTCCAAAATCCAACAGCATGCTTATTTCTAGCATCCTAACATCATATCCAAAATTGGTGATGATCCAACGGTCGGATCATCACGGATCTAACGATCCATAACTATCGCTTAATTGATCATTGATCAAACGACCGAATTCCACAAAAGTGTAAACACGAAAGTTGTTCGTATCGACGAACCAAGCCAAACGGAGCAAAGAACTGCTCCTGGACCGGCCGGACGCGCCGCCGACGCGCCGCCACCGACGGTGGCCAGCCGCCGGACAAAAGTTGTCTGATTGCTATGAAATTTTAACAGCATGTTCTACACATTACCACAAACAACTTTCATAACTACCACAAGGGCCAAATCAAAGTAAAAAGTCTCGAATTTACCTCGATAGTTCCAAAACCCTAGGATTTCAAATCCAAAATTCTCCTTCGTCCGAACTCCGATTGAGGCATATTTTATGTTGCTGGAAAGCCCCTGGCAAGGGCTACAAAGCCCAGTAGGTAAGGTGGCTCGATTTGGCCGGAAACTTGCCCAGAAACTGATGAACAGTTCGGCAGCGTTTTTCTCCTTTTTCTTTTCTTGATTTCTCTTTCTATACTGAAAATCAATGAATGAAACTAGTATAGAATCGAAGAGGATGAAGAGACAAAGAGATTGGGACAAGTCTCACACAAATTGGTGGCCGGAGGAGGGAGAAATCACCGGAGGAAGTTTCTGGTACTGTTCACGGCGTGAACAGTACATTTCTGGGATAAATTCTGATTTTCGGGTGAACAGTAAATCCCAACATTCTATTTATAGAAATTCGTCAAACTTCCGACGGCCATAACTTTTTCATACGAACTCCGTTTTTGGTGAACCAAATTCCTACGAACTCGATTCGACGAGGTCTACAACTTTCATGAAGGAAGTTTTCCCAAATTCTCAACGGATGAAAAGTTACCTTAATTAACCTTGTGTAACTTATAATTACCGCCGTAATTATCGTTTTACGACGAAAACCTCTAAAAATACAATTTCACACCATTTCACTTCAAATTTCACGACATATTTTATAAAAATAATAGTGAAATTTTCGGGGTATTACAGAGTACTTGCTCTTAACTCTAAACTGATGGTCTGATGGATAAGAGCATTGGAATGGGCACATGCATTTTCATTGGCTTGGCCACAAGAATGAGCGAGGAAAAGAGCTTGTCCACTAAAATGAGCGAGGGCAAGCGCTCAGCCACTACAATGAGTTGGGCCATAAAATATTCATTATAAGGTAAAAAGTTGTAATTTTTTTGTGCGAACACAAAAAATAATGTAATCAATGAGCACAAAAAAATTTCAGAATTTTTATGTTAGTGGAAGTATTTTTTTTATTTCGAAAGTCCAAAAAGGGGGGAAATCGTTAAAAAGTAAAAACAAATAGATCGAGATTTTTTTGTTCCGTCACTTGAAACAATTTCTAAAAATCATGTTTTATCAATAGTGAGATTATGACAGGGGACAATTTGAATAAAAATGAGTTTTAGCATGGTTTTACACGTTTGAAGGTGCTATGGCATGTCGAAACATGTCAAACCATGTACACAATTTTTTCTTGAAATTTTTCTATGCCATAATCTCATCATTGATAAATCTATTTTTAGAAGGTGTTCTAATTGACGGAACTAGAAAATCTTGACCATTTTATTTTTTACGAATTTTCTTGTATTCCGATTTGGAAAATCGTAAAAAGAAATCGGGTTGAGATTTTTGCATTCTGTCAGTTTGAGAAGTGCTTAAAAATCATGATTTGTGGCTAGAAAGATTTTGATGAGAAAATAAGAATATGTAATTTTTTCCAAAAAATCGTGTGCTATAATCCATAGTTTTGGGTGAGAAACCAAGGTCTTAGAATTTTTTTTTTTTAGAAAAAGTTTTGGAGTTGGTCTCAACAATATTATCAATTTACTGCATATTTATAATTATATATAGATCAAACATTAATTTAGTAACCTACATAATAATAGAATTACTCATCAATATTAAATATTATAATTCTATTATAAATGTATAATGTTAGAGAGGTTACATTGTAACTAGGTTTCTTTTTAACCGAAATTTTCATCGAAATCAAAATTTGTTGGTTCGATATTGAGAAACAAACACAAATTTTAGTGCTTAAGAGCATTTATTTTCATATTCAAAATTTCAAGTTCGAATCTGCTATACTATCTTATCATGAAATAGATCACAACCCTCATTAAAAGTAATATGAAAGGGCACATCATCTCAACAAAGAGTACTTTTTTTTTTGGTTACATCAACAAAGAGTACTTTCCAATTATAGTGTCAAATTAAAATCACTCTAAGATTGGACAAAATAAAAATGTTAAACCCCGGGTTAACCCGACCCGAAGGATTAGAGCCAAGTAGCCAACGTTGGGCCGGGTCAATTATCCACAGAGTTTATGAAGTTTTCAAACTGAAACTTTACCAAGTTTTCGCACCAAACTGAAACTCCGTCGCTTCCTTCGCCAACCTCCCAAAATTCTGTTATTTCTCTCTCTCTCTCTCTCTCTCTCTCTCTCTCTCACCTCCCGAGCGATTCTTAGAACCGACTCAACTCACCGATCCGACTCGTTCGATGGAGAATCTGATATCGCTGGTAAACAAAATACAGAGAGCATGCACAGCCCTCGGCGATCATGGCGAAGAGAGTGCAATGCCCACTCTTTGGGACTCCTTGCCTGTCATCGCCGTCGTCGGAGGCCAGGTTTGATCTCCGATTCTCCATCACCGTCTTAATCTCAATCTCAGTCGCACATTTTCCTTATTCAATTTTGATACTTGATTTTGTAATCGCCGAGTTCTTTTGCTTTCGTAGAGCTCCGGTAAGTCATCGGTGTTGGAGAGCATTGTCGGCAAAGACTTTCTACCTCGCGGCTCTGGTAATCATTTCAGGCTCAAAAAAGGACGTCGATTTCTGTTTTAATTTTCAGTTCTCTCGCGGATTTCATTGATTTTTGATTGCGGCATTGAATCGAACACATTGCGTGCAGGAATTGTTACCCGGCGTCCTCTCGTGTTACAGCTGCATAAGATTGACGAGGGAAGAGAATACGCCGAGTTTATGCACCTCCCACGGAAGAGGTTCACGGATTTTGGTACATTTCTCCTTCTTCCAAATACAAATGGTTTCAGTCTTACAGTTTGGGTTTACTTGTAGATATTAATCTTGTTTTTTTTTTTTTTTTGTAGCTGCTGTTAGACAGGAGATATCTGATGAGACTGACAGAGAAACCGGCCGGTCCAAGGCAATTTCTAGTGTGCCAATCCATCTTAGTATCTTCTCCCCCAATGGTGAGATGGAATTGTCACTCAAATGTGCATCATTTGCATGTAGGATTGTGCTGACTCGAATAATTTAATTTGATCTTGATTAATCAGGCATCTGGTATCAAATGTTTGTCTAATTGGTTTCAATCATTACGGATCTAGATGCTTTGTTTTAGGGTTTTTGATACACTATATATTCATATGGTAAGTTCACAATGCTGTTGTTTTATCTGTTTTTATTCATCCTTATGACTTGCTTGCACTTGGCAGTTGTGAACTTGACACTGGTAGATCTTCCTGGACTCACAAAGGTAGCTGTTGGTGAGTTACATTCCTGAATCATTTCAGCGAGAGCTAGCATCATATAAACTCCCTTGGTACCTTACAGGACTTAAGCTGACATTGTGTTAATTTGGTGGTCTTGTAGAGGGTCAGCCAGAAAGCATAGTACATGACATTGAGAACATGGTTAGGGCCTACATTGAGAAGGTAATCGGAGCAAATGGTTGAGAATATCTACGAGCAACTAGGTTATGAGACTTGCTTAATGATGAATGGTTTTGATTGGGATTCTTATGTGATTTTGTGTGAGGTTTGTGTTTCAGATGTATGATAAACATGCTTAATGGGATAGATGGAGATAAAAAGAAGTTAGACCAAAAGTATAATATGAACAACAGAGAAATTCTATGTGTTAAGGCAACTGACTGTTGATAGATTTTTATAGTACAGTGTAATATAAGCAAATGTCTGGCTTCCCACTTATATTCAAGTGATTGTTTGTCTCTTATCATATGGCTTCTCTTGCAGCCCAACAGTATTATTCTGGCTATTTCCCCTGCCAACCAAGATCTTGCTACATCTGATGCAATTAAGATCTCTCGTGAAGTAGATCCTAAAGGTAAGATTATGAACAATTTTCTAACGAACCATATCCCGCATATATGGTAGCTAAAAGGACATGGTGGGTGGAGTAATATACCTCCTCAGTTTAACAGATTTAAAATAATAATAATAATAATAATAATAGGGAGCAGGAAAGGAAATTGAAAAGTTGTAAACCGGAAGGGTAAAAAATATCGAGGAAGAAAAAGGTAATCTCCAGCAGTGAGGTGAAAGCAAGCAGAACTGTGCATAATTGAAGATTGTAGTAGCGGTTTCTAATGGTTAAAATTATTTGCTAGGGCTGGGAATAATTCTTAAAACAGTTGTTTGCATGAAGAAGTATTCATTTGAAAGGTGATTACTAGCTACTGTAAAAGTCTCATATCTGAGTTCTGGTGTTTCTCATTTTTGTTGGTTTTATCTGTATTTCCTACTACATGTGTCTTTAAATTTGTAAAAAGGAAAGTCAAAGAGTGAATTCTAATCTAACAACTTGTGGACATAACGGGAATTGGGACAGCAAAGCAGGGCATTGTGTATAACACGGTTTCATTTTATCTCACTAGAACGGAAAAACCTTACACACTTGTGTTCAAATGGTAGCGTGTATGTTATTTGAGAGTTGCAGATTGCTCTTATTAGGACTAGTCTTCCTTTTGATTTTTAGTTGTTTGTATTCCAAATTCTCAGGGGAGAGGACATTCGGAGTTCTGACAAAGATTGATCTTATGGATCAGGGAACAAATGCAGTTGATGTAAGTTTGCTTCGGTGATTTTCTTTTAGCTTAACTTTCACTTCCAGAAAGACTTGTGATTTTAAATACAAATTCATACTCAAAAGAGGAAAAAATTATTAAAAAAAAAGAGAGAGAAAACCTATTTGCTTTTAAAGGATGTGGAATCAAGTAATTTACCTAATTGGGTGGCACTTTTTTGTTTCATTTTGAAAGTGTTCTAGGTATATGAGGCATTTTGTTATGAGTCAATTACATCATAGGTATTATCGGATGATCAATGATGCATGCTGTTTTCTCTCTTTTTGAAGTTTTCATTTCTCGGTTTGGTTTCACTGTTGTGCAACTTGTTAGATAGGTCAAAGTTGTTGGTAGCTTTACCCCCTTCACCCTTGGTGTTAGCTTTATGTTATCGGGTTCAATTGATCTTATGTCTTATGTTGTGCATTTGCAAGTTGTGCATTGCTTGCAAATGATACAGTTTAGGTACTTTAGATGAACTTGAAACTTGAGTAAATTTTCATTGTCAACTACAAGCTGCCTTTGGGATGACATTGCAGTTAGACGCAGAAACTTTTTTTCATTATCTGTTTTATAATCAAAATTCTCCTTACAGTATCATTTTGGCTGCCCTCTTTGGAGTTTCTCATTTCCCATGGATCTTTTGACTTTATTTTTTAGATGGATCTTTTGACTTTATTTTTTAGATTTTGGAAGGAAGATCATATAAGCTACAGTTCCCTTGGATTGGTGTTGTCAATCGCTCCCAAGCTGATATAAACAAGAGTGTTGATATGATTGCTGCTAGGCGCAGGGAGCGTGAATATTTTGCTAATAGCCCTGAGTACAAGCATCTTACGAGCAAGATGGGATCTGAGCATTTAGGAAGGGTGCTTTCTAAGGTATCTAGGTTTGTTCTCCTTAGTGCATTACTTTTGTTGGCAACGGTGCTGACTTTTCTTTTTTTGCTTCACCAAAAGATTCTTACGTGGCACTAAATATGTTCAAATTTTCAGCATTTGGAAGTTGTCATCAAATCCCGAATTCCAGGCCTTCAGTCTCTTATCAGCAAAACTATTGGTGAACTAGAAGCAGAACTAAGCCGACTTGGGAAGCCCATTGCTGCTGATACTGGTGTAAGATTGCACATAGCGCCTTTTATCTCATCCTTTTCCTTTTTCCCTGCTAATTGATGTATACATAAAACACTTTCAGAGAATTGTTGCTGTTAGATGTATTCGTTGTATTGTCAATTTGATCATTTCTTTCACATGCAGGGAAAATTGTATGTAATAATGGAAATCTCTCGTACCTTCGATCAGATATTCAAAGAACATCTTGATGGCGTGTATGTATTCTTCTATAGTGAAATTGATTGAAATTTTCTTTTCATCTTATGTTGATTTCTTTATTTAACCTGGGGTTTATGATAACATTCTATGTCTCCAGGCGCTCTGGTGGTGATAAAATTTACGGTGTGTTTGACAATCAATTTCCAGCTGCTTTGAAGAGATTGCAATTTGACAAAAATCTTTCAATGGAAAACATTCGAAAGCTAATTATTGAAGCAGATGGATATCAACCTCATTTAATTGCTCCTGAACAAGGATACCGTCGCCTTATTGAATTTTCATTGACATGCATCAAAGGTCCTGCAGAGGCGGCTGTTGATGCAGTATGCTTCATAGATTCACCTGTGATCTCCTAGGCATTTCAACCGGGGGAATGATTTTCCCCATATTTAAAACCATTTCAAAGCTGTGAATGACTTTTTGCTATGTGCCGAAATATTTTTAACCTGAGGCAATACTGCAGCATGTGATGTACCCTTCCGTGAACTGTTCTTTCTGAAATAATATGTGATGTTGACTTTTGTATTTGCATTCTGTACAATCCTTTTTTCTAAATCTTTCACTGTTACTGCTGCTGCTGGGATATTGTTGTTATGTCATAAAATGCATTCTGTGTCTGTGTTTCAAATCATTTTGCTTGATATGCTTTCCTCGTGATTTCAGGTTCATGCCATATTGAAGGAGCTGGCTCAGAAGTCTATCAGTGAGACTGTGGTATGTCCCTGAAAATTGTCATTTTTCTACGGCTATTATTAGTTATTCCTTATATCCTAAATTTGTTTAGTCTCTTATTTTTAATGGGATGTAGCTCCTATGGTATGTAGGAACTAAAGCAGTATCCCACTTTAAGAGTGGAAGTTGGGAATGCAGCTTTTGAGTCGCTGGAAAGGATGAAAGAAGAAAGCAAGAGAGCAACTCTGCAGCTAGTTGATATGGAGTGTGGTTACCTTACAGTTGAATTTTTCCGCAAGCTTCCTCAGGATATTGAAAAGGGGGGAAATCCAACACACTCACTTTTTGACAGATATAATGATTCATACCTCCGGCGGGTTGGTAAGTAGCTAGAACTTGAAGACCTGTTAAACCACCTCAATTATCTCCTTAATGTCATCTCCTTAACCACCCTTATACACTGATCTAAATTCTACCTGTATTATTAGAACCACCGCTTAAGAAGAACTAGGAGATACAATTTGAGCTACTTCATTCACTTTGTCTTGTCTTTGTCTCTTGAAACAAACAGGAAGCAATGTGTTAAACTATGTGAATATGGTGTGCTCAAGTTTAAGGATTGCTATTCCAAAATCCATTGTCTACTGTCAAGTACGAGAGGCCAAACGCAGCTTACTCGATCACTTTTTTGCTGAGCTGGGTTCAAAGGAGGTGAGTTGAATACATCAAAAGAGAAAAAAGAAGGTAGCTGCTGAGTTGAACTACGCTAATTTACATGTACTTTGATAACTATTTTGCAGACAAGACAGTTGTCTAAGATGTTGGATGAGGATCCGGCAGTCATGCAGCGTCGAACCAACCTTGCGAAGAGGCTAGAGTTGTACAGAAGTGCTCAAGCTGAGATTGATGCAGTTGCTTGGTCTAAGTAGTAAGTTGGGGTGGCAATTAAGTATTGATTTCTCAATTCCTTAGGATGGAGTTAGAATTTAGTAATAGAGTAGCAGTGACTCTTTTGATTCATCATTTACCAATTCTTCCTGCATTACCATTACGAAAGAAAGAGGTTTAGTGGGTTAGCTTTTTTGTCAAGGCATCCTGAGCTAGCAAACTTCTATTATCACCGTTAAAGATGATCAGCTTGATCTGTTTGGATCTACTATTTGGTTTTTTCCCATTTCCACATTCATCTTTAGGGCACCCCATTTTATTGGGTGGTTTGAAGTTTAGAATCAAATGAAGTCCAAGTCTTTCAATTTTGAAATGAATAAAAGGTGGGGAAAGCATTTGAAATAGAAACAAAACTTCATTTGATACAACTAGCCCAGAGTTTTAAATGGAATGAATTTTTGTTTTCGTATTTTATCAAAATGCAAGATTGGCAGATTTATTAATTGAAGTTACATCTGATTGGAGTATAGCGGTAAGCCAATTTGGCTCCAACCCCATCTGTATGTGCTGTAGTTGAAAGCAAACCGAGCAAATAAGCTCTCGTATTACAATATCTAGAAAATGACAGATCCCCTTATTCCTTTATGAATTGATGATTCAACTAGTCCAGCAGTCCAGGGAAGATTGGGAAAACATTCATATACCTCTATCGCGTCTACTGCAATATGCAATATAATACCAATTTTGGTCATGTGTCATTTTAAATCGAAAAACGATCAAGAAAGCCGACCTTCTGTGTTTTGGCAAACATTCTAGTAATTCGATTTTGGGAGAGACTACTTACATTCAGCAATTACTGGTATGTTCCAATTGTCCATTCAATATCTCATTCTAATCATAACCTAAACTCTAAACCCTAAAGTCAAAACCCTAAACCCTAAACACTAAAGTCAATACCATAAACCCTAAAGTCAATACCCTAAACTCTAAACCCTAAACCCTAAAGTCAAAACCTTAACCCTAAACACTAAACCATACCTTAAACCCTAAATCAAGGACGGGGACGGGGACGGGGACGGGGACGGGGACGGGGACGGGGACGGGAACCCTAAACCCTAAACCCTAAACCCTAAACCCTAAACCCTAAACCCTAAACCCTAAACCCTAAACCCTAAACCCTAAACTTTAAACACTAAACCTAAACCCTAAACCCTAAACCCTAAACCCTAAACTTTAAACCCTAAACCTAAACCCTAAACCCTAAACCCTAAACTTTAAACACTGAACCTAAACCCTAAAGTCAATACCCTAGACCCTAAACCCCTAAACCCTAAAGTCAAAATCATAAACCCTAAAGTCAATACCCTAAACCCTAAAGTCAATACCTAAACCCTATATCATAAACCGTAAACCCTAAAGTCAATACCTAAACCCTATATCATAAACCCTAAACCCAAAAGTCAATACCCTAAACCCTAAATCATAACCTAAACTTTAAACCCTAAACCCTAAACCTTAAAGTCAAAACCCTAAACCCTAAAGTAAAAACCCTAAACCCAAAAATCAATACCCTAAACCCTAAACACTAAAGTCAATACCCTAAACCCTATACTCTAAACCCTAAACCCTAAAGTCAAAACCCTAAACCCTAAAATCAATACCCTAAACCCTAAAGTCAATACCCTAAACCCTAAAGTCAATACCCTAAACCCTAAAATCAATATCCTAAGCCCTAAAGTCAATACCCTAAACCCTAAACCAAACCTTAAACACTAAATGCAACCCTAAACCCTAAAGTCAATACCTTAAACCCTAAATGTTATTACTGTTCCACTTTTGGGTCGTTCCTACCTGCACTTGGAAACCAATCCGGTTGGCTTCGTTTCACCTATGGATTGAATGAGGACTATTACTCTCCTTATTCGACTAGCCATGCTCTTCATAGTACTAGTTTTTTCACTGTACAAAGTGAATAGAAGTTCGTAAATCAACTATTATAAAGTTGAGACAAAAAGCGGTTACACCAATGAGGGTGAATCCATAAATGTAATGGATTTATAAGAACCTTTTTTTGGATATAAGCGGTTATCTCCAATCTAAGAAATAAAATCTTTCTTTTATGGCTATTATACTCAGAAGTTTTATAATGCACCCGATGCATAAGTGCTTTAGGTTATGTGATATGATATTAACCATAGATGTAATTTGAAGGATCAAAATTTATGACATGTTACCTGGACAGTAATCAATAATCGCTATTATATATTAAATGAAAATTTTCATTTATAGTGATGGTGAAAAAGAAAAGATGAAAAATATAAACTAACTACAATCTGTGAGAGATTGAACTTACATTTTCATGCGCCTACACAATCAATCCGTAAAATAAACTATGGTTAAGCTAAATTGTATAAGTATTCCAAACGAGAGAAAAAAAGACACTTGAACTCGATAAACTCATAAGTTCGTTTTCTGGGTATATGTTTGGAACGCCATTGATCCTTTGAAAAAATACAAAGAATAATCATCTGGCACAACTTGAAAAATTACCTGAGGCTACAATTGTGAATGAGCGTGGAGTTTAGTTTGATGGTTCCATAATGACATAGAGCAAAAAATGTGAAAAAAGAGGAAAGCAGAGAACGTGAAGGTAGATATAAGAATCAACGTCTCTAGATTTAAGAATTATTAACAAATACTAAATTTTAATTAGAGAAGGAGAGTGGAGGAAGAATGATCTTTGAGCTTAACCATAGTTAAGCAATAGACATCATATATTAATAATATTTTAATTTATTTCTTAAACAATTATTAATTTATTTATCTAATATTTTTTGGCGTAACTTGTTAACTGTTTATCTCTATTTTTTCTGATTTTAAATTTAAATAGAGGTCATGTGCAAGGAACACTACAACATAATGTATGGGTGCACCCGAAGCACTAAAGCCGTTCTCCTATTATACTAAAGTCAACTCTTTGTAAAATGTAAACAATTGATTATTGGTGAAGAAATATCCAACATGGATGCATTATGTACATCAATTGACATCTTTGCATACATATGGCATGGAGGAATTTCGATCACATTTTTAGGTTTTTTTTTGTCATTATTGATCACAAATATTGTGGTGTAGACCAAAAATGAAAATAAAGTTGTTGTACACTCCACTAGAAACTTTCAAACTAGCTATGTATAGTACAATTGAGCACATATCATCCACATGCAAATCGGTAGCAATGAAAAACTATGATTTGTGATATTTAAAAATGGAACTTGAATGAAATATTTCTAGTAGCAATGTATGTTGATAAAATTGTCTATTCTTGTGGGAAAAATGAATGTCATTAAACTTCTACAAATATCGTACTGTTTAAGACTATGTATGCATGAAGATACAACACACAACAATTTTCTGAAAAATCTGAAATGAAATAGTCTACTACTGCAATCTTTGTAACTCCTACACTACCTTCACCCAAGGACTGAAAAATTGATTTTATCGCCGGCAATAATTTCGTTATTCAAGGATAACGATATTAATTGCACATACCACACAAATATAGTTTGAAATTCCGGAAATATCGCGATATGTTTGCATGTTTCGCGCGACAAAAATCAGCTTTAATTCAACAACGCAAGGATTCAAACCTTGTTCGCTAGCAAACACTTCCATTATCTTAATCAATATGTATTGGGTTTTGTTTATTGTAGTACCTTAAAATATATTTATACCTTTCTTATGGAATGATGTAAAACAATTTAAATCTTCAATTACTAGTAATTACTAATTAACGATTTTTAAAATCTACCAAGACATACATCTAATTTCCTAACAACTTTCAAATATTTGGATAAGAGTAACAAGCCTCCCATTAGATTAGAGCCATTGAAAAAAGGAAAAAAAAATAGTGATGCATTAAATCAAATTTCAATAACTGTTGATGACGGCATACACTAATTCACTCTAAATTACTCTACGTACAACTTACTTTGAAATGCACTTTGTTCAACATTTTCTTTTGAAGTATAATAGATAATTTGTCAAATTAACATCTCATAAAATTTCATTTAAAATTTCTATGTTTTTCTCCTAATTTTCATAGTTTCTTTCGAACATTTATCGATATCGATATTTCCGTCGAAATTTCTATTTTTCGGACAGTCAATATTTCCTCGAAATCCCAAATTTTAGTCTTTGCCTTCACCTCCTCTAGTGCTAGGACAGTGCACAAAGATACAACACACAACTATGTTCTGAAAAATCTGATATGAAAGTAGCATTTTTGAAGAATTTCCTCTAAATTTGCGAAAAAAAATCCTCTAAAAGAAAATGAACGGCAACACGTAGGCGCGGGAACTTCTTTCCATTTTAGTAAAATAATCCAAGACTCTCAGATACAGAGTGGGAGAGTCGGAGTGAGTTCGAAAGTCACATGCTCACAGCAGCAAAAATGGCGCCTAAGATTTCATTCAAGAATCTGAGTGGAAAACAACTTCAGGTTCTCTCAGAAACTCTTCTTATCTTTTTTTTTATCCAGATTTTTGTCGATTTTGTCAGTAATTGTTGCTTTGTGCGATACACCTAGGTTATGAAGAACTAGTTCCTCAATTCAGAGGACCACAGTTCAAGTTCGATGGTGCTCCTGTGGAATGGATTTCTCTGAAGCAGATTTCAAAAAGCATGTGAGTGCTGCTTATTTGTTTGAGAGAGGATTCAAAGATGGTAGTCTCATGAAACGTCTCAAATGTGGAGATACTTGGAACCATCCTGTGTGATTCCCAAAGTAAGGACCAACTAAGGATTTTTAAATGAACGAATGTTGAAAATTTAAAGCATTTATCCAACCGTTCATTTGAAAGTCTTTATTTGGTCTTTATTGTAAAGTCTTCACTAAAGAAAGCCCCGTTCTTTATACCTATCTTATTAGTTGCAAAATTCTATATGTTATTCAATTGAAGTAGAGAACTCTTAACTTTTTTTTAGATAACTAGACATAAAGTGACATATTATGTTGTTAAACCGAGTATATGTGAGGGACAAGCATCCATACGCGCATATGTGTGGGCTGTCCATAGCATTGTTGGTCCCAACGAGAAAATCGAGGCTAGAACCTTCTAGAAGTGAGTTATAACTTAACTTATGGTTCCGGCCAAGCAAAAAAGGAGTTTGACTGAGGTTTTAAACATAAAGTTTCCCTTTTTGGGAAAATTAGCTGAGTTAGTTATATAACACACAGTTTCATCAACGCGTCATGAATGAGCTACAATCATACAAAACGGTGCTCACTCCTTATTTGGTTAACAAAAAAAAGCCAAAGAAAGAAAGAAATGAGAACTCTATATATACCACCAGTAGAACATTAACAATAAACCAGGACTACACTTTACTGTTCTTATTATTCTTGTCCTGAACCCAATAACAACAAAGCGTTCTAATTCCCTCCCCTTGATTGTTTGCACCCCAAGTTTCTTTTACATCTTCGATTATTAGTGTCAGGTTTAGAATTTGGAACAGTTTATATTCATATGATCATGGGGGCTATGAGGATGGAATGCTCTGTAGCATCTGCAGCAAAAGCTTATTTTGACACAATCAAACTGGTACACTTCATCTTTCTTCTTTGTCTTGTGTTTCCTCAATTTAATCGTGTTAGAATGAATTGTTTATGTTCCTCTCTCTCATTTCTTTTTTTCTTTGATATTGAATTGGCTGGAGAATCTCTAGTGAGAACCTTATAATAAGGACTCCGTGAAAACTTTCAAATCAACGGTGGGATAAGTGTTTTAAAGTTTATTTAAAATATTATTTTTTAAACATACTAGTTATCCAACCATTGATTTGAAAATCCTCATGAAGTCATTATTATAAAGTCCTCACTAGAGATTGGCCTCGATTTTTGAGATTTTATAAATAAAAAAATTTGTGTTAGAATGATGGACTAAATTCTTGTTACTACCTTGTATTTTAGAGGTCTAATCAGTTTAGTTCCTGAACTTTTAATTTCATTAGTTCAGTCTCTGTACTTTAATTCTCATCAAATAGGTTCATTTATGACACATAAAAATGACATGTGTCGACCCATAATATGCGACACGTGTCCTAAATATACATATTTGATGAGAATGAAGAGTGCAGAGATTGAACTGATGAAATTAAGTTTAGGGACTGAACTAATTAAACCTCTAAAGTAGAGGGTAGTAACAAGAATTTCATCCTAGAATGAAATACATGATTGATTTAAGTGGTCATTTGGGTTTGTTAATTCAAAGTTTTTGATAATAGGTGCATAGAATTGTATGCACCCTTTGCATGATGAATATCTTAGAATGCCTTTTTTGGACATGTTAATTATGTTGCCACAACTTAATCCAGATCATACACTCGAGGAAGAATTTACTTGAAAATTATCTGAATTGACGATCTAGCAACATATCACGCTAAAAGTCGAACAGGACGACACTTTCATGTATAACTAGAATATTTTTCATGTGCATTTGGAGCTTAATGAACAATATTATAAGATCATTGTTCATATTTGCTAACTCCAATTTCATATAGCTTCAGTGCAATGATCGTAGAAGACAATGTGACTCGTTGAAGTTAACACAAGAGCTAGGGAGCAATGAATTTGTGTCAGCCTTGGCAGCAGGCATGAAAGCCAAGCTCTTAGTGGAGGTGACATCAAGTGTTTCCCCATCAACAATTGCCTTAGCAGCTGCTGCAAAACACACCGGAGGCAGATTGGTTTGCATTCTTCCGGAGCCAGTTCTAGCTGAATCAAAGAAAGTGATCAAAGACTCGGGCCTAAAAGACTTGGTAGAGTTCAAGACCGGTGACCCTTTTGAGCTATTGACAAATTACAAGAACATTGATTTCTCTCTGGTTGATTGCAAGAATGATGAGTACACAGGGTTGCTGAAGTTGGTGGATGTTAATCCGAGAAAATCAGTGGTTGTGGCTACTAACTTGCTTGGGGAAAGAAAAGGATTCGGAGAATATGTGAAGGGAGTGAAGGAGGAGAGGGTTGTCGTGAGGTCTATGAAGCATCCCATTGGGAAAGGTATGGAGGTCGCCATGATTGGAAAGGAAGATTGGGGCAGTGGAAGAGTTTCGGATGGAGCAGAAAAAAGGGGTGGTTTCAAGAAGAGGAATGGTAATAAGAGCAAATGGCTTGTCAAGGTTGATGAGAAGAGTGGTGAGGAACATATCTTTAGGATTCCTGACTAAATCACTTCCATGTTTTGTTTTGGTGTCAATGTTCAATTTTTAAGTTTGTTCATGCACTTACCATTGTTCCGAAAAAATTAAGCGGGTATGATATGGAGGCAATGACAAGCATTTGAACTCAGTATCTCTTTATCTGACACCATGACAAAGTTTATCGATTGGTTTTCCGCTGATCACCAAAACATAGGCTGTTAGAATGTGGATATTCTAGCAGCAACCGAGCAAGGAGGGGAAATGATTGGTAATGGTTTCGTCTGATTACTGTAATCCACACACATGTTGTGAGAGGAAGGTTACATTTTTACCGAGCAGAATGGGATGAATTAGGAAGCCTATTCAATTGAAATGCTGAAATCTTCAGACCGCAATGCAGCCTTCATGTTTGTTGCTTCAATCTGCTGATTCTTTGCAACCAAACTTTGCTTGAACTTCGCCTTGCCTGGCTTGGGAAAAATTTAACTTGTATCAAGTCTCTAACTCTGTGTATTGCTTAGAAACTCATCAATAATCATTGTGTATGAACTGTAAAAAAATGTTTATGGGACTAATTAATCTGGCTGCTACACTTCAACTACCTTTCATTTTTCTATAAGAGTCTATGTTGTTCTCCTTTCTTTTTCTTTTGGGTCATACTATGGTGTTTTCATTTCAAGTGCAGTGTCAGCTCATAGTAAAGTTGTTTAATTCTAGAGCTACAAGATTGCTATTACTCTAATTTAAAGGGGTTAGAAGGTTACATTTCCTTGTCCAATCAATTTGCTCTTAATTCTTTTTTCCTTCTGTTTGAGCTAAGCTCTTAAATTACAAGACTTCATCATGTTATCTTGTTACACACAACAAGTCAACCTCAAAGCTTCATCACTCATCCATCTATCATTACATGGCCCTCAAATTATTCTTTTTTATTCGTTGTCATTGAACTTATTGAAATTTTATCAAGTTTTGCAATATGATGATGTCTCTCCTAAATCCTAATAATATAAAAGAATTGATTGAAAAAAGTTCGTCCATTGTTGGGGGGTTAGTTTGCAAGAACTGGCGGGAAATTAGCAACCTCTAGGCACAAACCCCACCACCACCTGTCCACCTACCATATCCCAATTTTACTTCAAACCCAAGAGAATACAACCTCTCAACCTCCTGAATATGCCTTCTCTTTCACAACCCACTTTGTTCATGATCTTTGCCACCTCTTTGTTCTGAGCCTAAGATCTCATTTCAACACTTCAGGTCTTTGATATGGCGAATTCGGGGACTTGGATTTTGGTTTTGTGGTTATGTGTTCTTATCCTTTTCTTGGAGGCCAAGGTTTTTGTTTTGGGTGGTGAGGATAGTAATGTCCTGGGTGTTGATAGTGTAGGTGGGTCTGGTGGAGTATCAGAGCTTTGTGATAATGATCTGGCTAGTTTCATGCCACCACCATATGGTAATTCATCTGATATAGTCTGCAAGCCTATTTGGAACACTTTTGTTTTGAGGGTAAGTCTTTTTTTTTCAATTCTACGAACTTCAGTTCTTCATTTTTTCTGTTATGTTTAATTAATTGATCCTTAATTGATAAATCAATTTTTTGTTGCAGTACACCCAAACTGAAGATCATGTAATGAACATTATATTGTCTGCTGTATACACCACTGGGTGGGTAGGAATGGGATTTTCGAGAGATGGATTGATGGTTGGTTCAAGTGCCATAGTGGGATGGGTTAATAGAAAAGGCCAAGCAAGAATTAAGCAATACTATTTGCAAGGTTCAAAGGCTTCACAAGTCGTACCAAACAAAGGTGAATTGCCACTTACTGGCATTCCTGCTACTGTTGTGCTTCATGGCCCTAGAATTTACTTGGCATTTCAGTTGAAATTTCAAACTCATCTTGCTCGGCAACCACTGATCTTGGCCATCGGAAGCGGCTACCCCAAGCACAACAACCACTTAACAAAACACACCGATAAAACCACCATCAAGTTCGACTTCTCTGCAGGTTTTGTTCAACTCCTTCTAGGCTATTTGTGCTCTCTGGACACTCATACTTGAGAATGTAGCTAGAATTATACATCAGGAGTACTACTTCTACGCATTGCATAATAAGATCTCCGGGCTCTTCACTCATTGACAATGGGTTCTGGGTTGGAAGCTCTAATTCTAACATGTTATCATTCATTCACACATGCTCCATAGCACCCTTTATTGATTCATGTGCATATCTCGACGTGTGGTCTCTCGTAATGGAGCATGTCGGAAATCTAAAATCCTGCATTGGGAATTCTAAAGTCTAGCATATTACCATATACATGCAATTCTGGCCTCTCCAACCATTACCAATTAGGTCTAATTCTATCTACTCGATCAGACATCCAAATGCATTCTTGCACTGCTTATAACGCTTGATATACATTGTTGGTTTGTTCTCTAAGGGTACAAGTTTTACAGGTTCTGCATCTGAGGCACCCAATGATTTTGGGCAGATGAAGAAGAACCATGGAATATTGGCTATATTTGGATGGGGTCTAATCCTTCCTTTGGGGGCAATTGTCCCAAGATACTTCAAGCACAAGGACCCTTTGTGGTACTATCTCCATTCAATTATTCAGTTTGTGGGATTTATCATTGGGCTAGCAGCAGTGGTACTTGGACAACAACTCTATACTAAAATAGAAGCCAATTTCCAAACACATAGAGCAATTGGAATCTTTGTTCTTGTGCTTAGTATCCTTCAGGTTTGTCCCTCACACTTTAAATCCACTTCAAATATAGTTGTTACTGTTATTCCTTGACCACTAAGCTAATGAATTTGAGTTTGTGGTACCTTCGGATTTTCAGATATTGGCATTTTTTCTAAGACCGAACACGGATGCCAAGATTCGAAAGTACTGGAATTGGTACCACCACTGGTTTGGAAGGTTTGCAGTCTTCTTTGCAGCTGTGAACATAGTTATTGGGTTCCAAATTGGAGGAGCAGGAAATGAATGGAAGATTAGCTATGGATTTCTTCTCGGCGTGATTCTCATTGCAGTCATTGTTTTAGAAGCTTTGGCAAGGATGAGGAGGACAGAAAAGGATACCATGCCTCCAAACTTCCAAATGAATTCGGTTCAGCAGGCAACATATATTGATTCCTCTACGAAATAGGTGGAGTAATGATTTCAGACTTGGCAAACCAAGTTCAATAGTACAAGATATGAAAGACACCAAACGATACTAGTTTGCAATTCAACTTTTCTGGCATGACAGCTGATCCTACTTTGTATAGAGTTGATTGGGTAGCTTAATTTGTGTTGTTGTTGGCCATAAATGGCATGTATTGAGCTTTTTATTTTATAATTTTGACTCCCAAGTTTCCATAAATGGGAATCCATAGAATGCACTATGTGATTCAGTAAAGAGGCAAGTTATAAATGTACAATATACAAAGTGAAGAACAGTGAATGGTTTTACAAGAATCACAACATCATTGTAAGTGCAAAACAATAATGATTTACTGAACTAAAGTTAATACTCGATTAAAATGAGAGAAGGAAAGGTTACAAAGAATAATTTAGTCATATACAATTGATCCAAATTAAAAATCAAAATCCCATTTATTGTAACCAAAATAACTGATATCAGTTTTATGCGCGCTGTGGTTCGAATATCCAGAATAACAAAATTTTCTTACTATGTGATGTACCAAAATTTTCACCCCATGAATCTTCCCATGGAAGTTCCAACAAAAGTAAGCTTCCTACTGAAAACCTGCACATCAATAGTTACATTTGATCAGGATTACCTACCCTGCCAAAAAAAAATTACTAAAAACAATACGACGAGAACAAGGTGTAATCAGAGCACTAACCTGAAGTCTTTTACGTGAACCATGTGTAAGTAGAATATGACTAGGCTGTAAATGTAAGAGCCAAACAAGATCAAGTGAATCATGTGCCTTCTGCATTTACTGAAAAAGAAGAAGATTTTCATCCAACCTTTTTCTCAAAAATCCTGCTACACCCGCTTGGTAACAAAAACAAATTGGGTTTACGTAGCAGTAGCTGTGCAATTTTCACTTGATGAAAAGTTGATGGATTTGGAAGCTTCATTCCCTCTGACTACTCTGTTATATATGACTTTGAAGGACTGTGAGCCATATGGTCGACTGAGCAAACTTACTGGCATTCTCAGAGTCTGCTTACGGTTTCTTCTGCCCCTTATCAAAATGCTGAAGGTTTTCTCACCATCAGTTGTCCTTTCAGTGCTACTTCCAACTTTTCCCTTTGGGCTGTCACATGGTTCATTCTGAGCATTTTCAACCCCACAAAGACTTGGACCATCTTCCTGTACACTTTCAATTGGATTACTTATTGCCTCTGACGTTAGAATGTCCGCTTCTTTCTTAGCTTCCCCCACATTATCAATGTCCACTGGCAGAACTGGAACAGAATCATCACTCTGAAGTTTTGTTTCCAAGGGAGGGGGATCAGAAATTGGCTCAACAACAGGTGCTGGGGCAGAGAATTCCATTGGATGGCAGCCATGCCAAACTGTTGTAGGTACAAACTCAGATACATTAGGGTTCACATTGCACTGCCATGTGAAATGATTCGGATGAAACGCGCTAGTGACAGGAAAGGTACTGGTTCGTACAACTTGGGGTTGACTGTAAGGAGGAGGGAACATAAATGGCAATGGCTGTATGATGTTCGGGGTAGCAGGAGGAGAAGGGTATGGATGATGAGGAGAGGAGCACATGGGATTAACCGTGGGTAAGACAGTAGCAGCCCCTGGGTGAATATTCATGTTTACTGGCCAAGGTGCAATAGTTGGGACAGAACCCGCACCAGAAGGTATAGCAATGTTCATGGGAACCGGAGCAGCACGAATGGATGGTGCGGGGTTGAATGGTGCTGCTGATGCAGATAACTTCTTATTGGGCAGTCCCCGAGTATCAACTGAACTAGCAACCGAGGATGCCTCCAAATCATCTACTCCTTGCAAAGTGGAGTTGGAATCATGCAATTCACAAGTGCCAGATGGGTTGTTCTCACAGAGTCCCTCCTTGGCAGAATCGATAGATTTTGGCAGTCCATCCATTAATAAGTTATCCGCTACCGCCTCTTCAATCTTAACAGCACTGGATCCAAGTTCATCCATGGTCCCGAATACCAGTGAAGTGTTATCTTCCTTTGCTTCAGTTGAATTAATACCTTCTTTCTTCTCAACAAGTCCAGTTTGCTCTCGCAAGGCTTCTGTTGTAACCAATACAGAATCCTTCTTTTCTTCAAGTATAGTTTCAACCACAGTTATCTTTGGTTTGGAATCTCCTTTGACTTCAATTTTTTCCTCTTCTTGTATTTGAATACCGTGTTCGTGGTTATCTGGAGTGTCATTCTGAGGGAAAACAGTTTGCATTTTAGCAATACTACCTGGTGGAGCCAATGCTACTTCCTTGTATGAAAGAGATTTTCCAAGACTGACTATAGAACTTTTTACTGGACCAATGCCATGTGGTGAAACATTTGGACTGACTTCTGAGGAACTCAAACTTTCTGCTGCAACAACTTTGGTAGACAAAGGCATAGACTTGACTCTGTATGCTACAGCTTTTACTATTCTCCGTCCAAATTTAGTACCTTGGGAGGGATTTGCTATGTGATTTTCTGTATAACTTCCGTGAGATGTTGGCCTTTTCTTTAAAAGGTAATACCTACTGTTTTGGTTAGTATTCTTCACTGAAGGGTATTCCATGTCAGTATCTACATATTTCTTCTGGTAACTATAGACCTTCCCAATAGCTGCCCGCCGCTGCTTTACACGCCGCCCATATGAACCTGCTGATCTAGGCCTTTGAACTGGTTGCCAGTCATCTTCCCCTTCAACATGTGTTTCAGAAGAAATCATGTTTGAATTTTCCTCAGGAATCTCTTCTACAACATGCTGGGGTTCAACTGACGCAGGGATGTTTTCTTGGATGGGATCTGTTCTTTCTCTTGGTTCAAGTGTATGTGTCTCTTCGTCTGAAATCTCTTTTGTGGTTTCTTTTGAAGAGTCGTCAGAACTTGCTGAACTGATAATTTGATAGGATTTTTCCTTCAACTGCACAGTAAATTGAAATAGTTTAACAAGGTGCATAACAAGAAAACTGAGTTGGGAAAAAAAAAAAATCTTCTAGCGTGTATCTCTGTCTCTGAACACCTATGAACAAGAAAAGTACGTGTCCCTCTGTGGAGGAAAATTCCACCTTTATTACGTAAACAGACAAGTCATTTCACCCCAAAATAAAACAAAGGGCAAGTTGTCTTTTTTCTGAAACTAAGATTAAGTCCATGTATGCTAACAAATATTTAAAATTTTCCAATGCAGAATGAGGTAGTTTCCATAATGTTCTCGAGACCAAAAGAGAAGTTTCCATAATGCTCACAATTGGACTATTGACCGTCTTCCTTTCCTAATCTGACAGGCTGTCTATTTTAGCTTGCCATCAATTATTAAAGGCTTATGCTAAGCCAGGTTTTATTATCCATTTTGAGAAACACTTCTATCAGTTTCATAGTAACCATTACGTGATGGTGTCTGGATCCAATTTGCAGATTTCATCTTCTATTGGTCATATTGGTAATAACAAACTGATTTAAGTGTATCCCAGATTTCATTTGCATCAAGGATGTTATAAACTTGGCAAACAAACCAAACATGAAAATGGCCAGGGCTCCAACGTACCTTTGTTATGTAGCTTTTCCTCTTCATTGCCGCATCTCTCCCTTTAGCATCATGAGTGGGGTTAATGTAGTCAAGCAAATCCGATACACTGCCAATTTTGTGAAAACAAAAAAGTATTAGGAAAGATATCTATTCATAAGAAACAAATTTCATGCAACATATGCTCAGATTTTAGCAGATTACAAAAGCACATGAGCATGATGATGGTGAGTGGTGAGAATGCAAGCTTTATTAAATAAAAGTCCATTTTGTGATCCATTATTAGATTCAATCCATGTATTTGTCTCGTCAATCAACAATTTAGGTGCATGGATAGTTGATGATTCCAATGGTGTGTTTAAGAATAAAACCAGAACAGTAGAAAATAGATTATGTCAAACTTGAGTGATTAAACGAAGTTCCATTATATCAGTTCTAGCTAACAAACCTTAAGTGGCCTTTGCTGGCTATAGATGCATCTGGTTTTCGAGTCCCATTTCTTGCAGCTTCTTGCTGTTCAAAAGCCTTGGACTCAAAGTACTCAAGCCAGGCAGCAGCATCCTGCAACATATGCTCAAAAGTTTTAGAATGTTTAAGTTCAAAAAAAAAAAGAGAAAGAGACTTTAATCAGGATAAGAAAGCGAAGCTTTTCTCTTTTGACACTTTATAGTTGGGATGCCCAAATGTCTCAAAAAGAAAAGGCAAAGATCAACCATTGGAGAAGATAAGACTTGAAGAAAAATAAATAAATTAAAAATTAAAAAAACCTATGACTAGATGAGAGAGATACTTGTGTACGTAGGTCATCTGGTCCAAGCTTTGCTCGCAGAATTTGCAACGTTGTCTGCTCATGTTGAACGCTTAAAGGGTATGCTTCCATCAGTGAGAGTGCAATTGCAATAGCGTGGTAACTAGCCGCTGTCTGGAGAGATTTAACATTATATGGTTAATTATCAAATAAATAAGAAAAAAAAGTTAATTATATAAAATAAATAATTTGGTAGTACATCTGTAAGAACATATGGCATAATGTTTCACAGGTGGTTTACTTGTTACAACTTAAGTCCTCATATTTTGCAGTAACTGCCTAGTTATCTAGCATCTGACCTCTAATATTCTGATAATTAAAAGACTTATCCAATGAAATATGGTTATAGTTAGAAGTAGTGACTTTACTACCACCTAAGCGAAAACTCCTAACAATCAAGTTGTTCACCACTACTTTAACCGGCATGGAAATGCAATGGGGAATAAAGGAAAAGAAAAAGCAAAATCAAAATTCCTATTTCTATTTACAACTGAGATATTCATTTGAAACAACCTTCTAGCCCGTATATAAAAACCTTTTCATATTTCCTATTCCCATCCACAAAGCAAAACAACCAAGACTCCAGGTAAACCCGATTATACAATGTTACGACTAGTCCTATTCAGATAGTCCATCTGGGCATCAAGTAGAAGCTTTAAGAACATATCACTGATAATCTGAATAAAATTCTAGCTTCAGCCTAAAGTATATATTAAAAAATAAATAAAAAGAACAAATAAACAAACAAAACAAAACCTGAATATGGTCTGGGCCGAGCAACTTTTGATTGCACTTCAAAGCCTTGTGTAGATATCTGAGGGCAACGTGTACATTTCCCAGGCCTTCCTCCATCATAGCCACATTGATGTATGTTGCAGCAGTGTTTGGATGAGATGGTCCACATGTGAGATGCAAGAGATACAGAGCACGTTTTACATACCTGAATCAGGAGAAATTGTAAACTTTTACTCGTGGGAAAAGTAAATCAGAAGCACATAATAAACATGCTCTGCACTATGCAGATATGAGTCTTATGACTACTTTTTCTCTCCCTGTTATGTTTTTCTTTGTATAATGGAGATACTTTCATAATCAATGAGAAAGGCAAGACAAAACTGGTTAACACCAAATACCCAGTTGAACAGTTCCATATGTTTAAAGAATCATGATGGCAAAATCTAGTCAAATAGCCATGAAGGAATTTTAGGGTCCAAACAGATTAACCATACTTAACATGTGTGTCATCTAGACATGCCATACAAAAATAGCCAAAAAAAAAACACAAACAAAGAGAGTAAAACAAAACCATGAGCTTGAACCAATAAGGTCGTGACTTATTGAAAGCAACCCATTGGAAGTCAGAACAAAAGATTCCCCAAACCATATATGTTTTGAGACATTCCATACAAAGAGAAAACTTTAAACAAGCAAAAAAACCATACTTAAGAGCCAGCTCCGTATGTTGAAGTCTGTAGTAGAACACAGCAAGATCCCCATAACTCTTCATGGTGTCTGGATGGTCAAGCCCTAATTCTCTCTCATTGATATCCAGGGCCTTTTGCTGATAAATTGTTGCCTGTGATTTTAACAAATAGTTTATCATCTTGGCATGAATCATTAGTAAAAGAAAGGGAAACATGATGTGTTTTTCATATTAGGAGCACCAGTTGTTCCTATAAGCCTTTAAAGATAAAAATATGAAAGGTAAATCATATGTTTCCAATCCCCTAATTGTTGGTTAAGGCTCAGCTCAATCGAGTAAAGACAGAGGTTGAAGCAGAAAAGTAACAGCGGTGACAGACACGTCCCAGGAACACCAAAACAAAAGGGATAGCAACAGACCTGATTAAAATCTCCAGTGTGATATAGAACTACAGCAAGGAGGCTGTAAGCTCCTGCTGTCATCCGATGGTATGGACCACAAACTGCTACCAGCTTTGCAAGAGCCTGCAAATGCCAAAAAAGTTTAGTTGGTAACCAACTATAATACTAATAAACGAATAAAGTAAAAACTGTTTAAGCAACACAAACCTTAGTGCCATATGCAACTGCATCTTCAAGTTTTCCCTTATCTAAAGCTGTTTTTGATGATTCTAGTAGTTGCCTACCATCTGCCGAAGAGCATGCAGCTTGCTGGAAGAAACAGAAAACACATTTATATTACAAAAGATGCACACACTCAAAACTGAAACTCGAATAGAAAAGGACAAATTCTTCTAATATTTAATGTCCAGTCATCACCTTATGTACTGGGACTAAGCTGACAATATCAGAACCTTGAAATGGATTTGGAGACTCCATGTCAAAATCCCGTGGAACCATCTCAATGCCCACCTAAAATCAGGAAAGAGAGAACAAAATGTCAGTGTTCTTATTCAGTACATATGCAAAACTTTTGTTATTAATTACACGATAAATAATATATTTAAGTACAACTATCCCGAAATTAAATAAGACATTAATTTTATTTATATTTGTATGACCTAACCCTCATATGCAATGATACTTAGAAATCACTGCATTGAAAAGAAAAAGTAAGACAGGAAGGAGAATGCTAAATGAAAATTCATGATTGGAAGTATGAGCCTTAAAGATTTACAGAGTGAATTTCCAAGACATTATTAATGTATGCAGGCCATCTCTAATGTTATATACCTTATGACACAGTCCACGTAGAATTGCAAATCTCCTCACATCATTGTAGTTGAAGCTGCTAACATCCCATCCATATCTCTTTCGCAAGAATACATTCAGCCATCTCCACACAAGGGAATGCACATTGCAAGACTTATTAAATTCTTCATTTTCTGGAGCCCCCAGCATAAGATTCAATGCAGCAGCAATCGAGACAGCCATTTTCTCAGTGTTATTAACAGCAGCAATCACTGCCTGAAGTATGTGCTTAAAAGCTCGCACTATCATTTCATGAATGCAAAGGGACTGCACATGCGATAGCTTCTCCGACAGCTTGACCTATAAAGAAAACAAAAATCCAATATCAAAACCATTTAAGCAGCATTCTACATATCATCTAAACATATTCAAATTTTCAGATAATATTTTGGATGTGAGAGGTAGTGCAAGTTAATGGCTTCTATAAGTGAAACGAGTAGATTAAAAATTTGATAATTTAATTCTTAAAAACATTAGAAGCTTGTAAACATTGTCCAAAAGGCACAAATGCATAATAAAAGGGGTACTGAACTAGATCCAGATCTTGCAGAAACTAACATTCTCTTCGCTTTTCTTTTCTTTTATTACATATATCAAAGCAATATAAATTAAAAACCTCCTTAAAATGGGATATTATAAGAATTAGGTTTCGAAGCTCAAAAGGAATGGACTATATCCAACAAGTTTAAGGACACGAGAAGAAGTTACTTAGTTATATAAACTCTAAGACATGTACTAAAATATGAAAACCATAAGTTAGAAAAAAACTTACAACTTGCCCCAGAGAACGCATCCGAAGACCTCTAGTATGCATGAAATCAGTTAAAGTTCGACCATCAACTGGTGAAAGTTCCAATGAACCAAAATCTGCTACCTGCATTTTACGATAAATTCTAGAAACATGAATCTCCATAATAATACTTCCGTACAGAGAGAGAAGAAATATTAAGCAAATAATATATTACCAGTTTTGGAAGAGCAACTTCAGAGTAATACTTCTGAGACAAGTCGATCAGTTCTTGCAGAGACTGTCAAGCACAAGGAACATTAGTTTGCATGTATGGTACAAACAAGAAAAAGTTATAAAAAATAAATAAATAAAATGTCGTACAGCCTCTAGTGATACCTACAATGTATTACCTTGCAATGAAGTCCAGTTTCTGATTCTTTTAGTCGAGCAAAGGCTGCATCAGACAGCATCTCTGTCAGCACAAGCTCATTTTCTTTAGCACTGGTTTCAACCTTTGATTCCACCGGAGATACAGCATTTTCAACTTCCCCCACAATACTATCTGCATGAGACTTTGAGCTATCAGATTGCACTTTGATATTGGCTCCATCTGATTTCTTCTTCGTGTTCTTAAGGGATCTAAGAGGTGTCCCAAGTCCTTCGACCTTCATCTCATTCTTAGCCTTCTCACCCAATGGTTTCTTATCTTTGTCTGTATTTTTTTGGTCTTGCAAGTGTTGTATCCAGCAAGCTCCTAGTTCCCATCTCACAAAATTATCAGAATCTAGCTCCTCTTTCTCAAGCTTAGCAAGACTTTCTTCTAACAGACTCTCAACAAAAGCGCAGGAAGCAGAAAGCTCTTCATGTTCCAGACCTTGCCCATGTGATGCCAGTTTGTTCTGCTCTGAAGGTGTTGTCGTGTGAAGTAGTAATCTCAAACTACAAGGATCAAGGCACTAGTTAGGCTCATATAACAAAACACACCATGACAGATGGTTGATAGCTTTACATAATACTTGTTCGCACATTAATGAGTACCTGTTGATATTAAGGGCATTGGCACCACCTTCAGGTTGATCAAGGAGGTCAATGCTTTGGGATGGAGAACTGACTTTCTTAGTTTCTTTCCCCTCAACTTTGACAACTGCAATGTAACCACAATATCGGACATTGACAACACCTAGAGTGGTGACATCCTGCACGCATATGTTAATCAAGAAATTAACCAAGTTTTAAAAAAGGAACCTCATACTGTAGAGAAAATTATTCTAGACAATAACTCACATGGGCAGCGGTGTTCTCATCAGCAGTGATCCCTTTAAGAAGGTTTCGTTGTGCTAGATTCTTTATATCCACTCCAGTTGCCTGAATTCCATCAATTTTAGTATCTACCTTACAGCTCGCATTGTTAACATCCTTCGTTACTGTCACATTCAAGTCCCCTGCTCTCTCAGTATAAAGAACCTCACTGTTTCCAGCTGAACATGTCAAATCTGGCTTTGCCATCACATTCTGCACAGCTTTAATGGCTCTAAAAATGGAAACGTCGACAAATAGGCTGTGAAGAAGAAATGCCTTCCTATCTCGGACCTGCCTCTCCTCCGCTGTCTTGCAAGGCATAGATGCAATATACCAAAACTCATTAGCCCAAGGAATCAGATCGAATTGCCCATCTCTTCCTAGACCCCCTCCATTTCCTCCCCAAGCTTCATCCTCCACAGGGAGAGCAGGGAATCCTGAAGGTGACTGCCCTGCAACGGGTGGTACAAGCCATGTGTTTGCTCGAAATCCGTAAGGAAGATTCCCAAACTACAAAGATCAAAGAAAACTAATCAATTACCAAATACACAAGTAACACCACAACACAAACTGACACAAGTAAGCACAATGATACTGTACCTTATTCCGTTCCGAAAATGCTTTGAGGAGATCATCATAAGCCTAAAACACGAGCAAATAAAAATGCACATAATCAATACACAATTGCAAAGCTGAACTGGGTGTAGAACTGTAGATACACAAACATTTCGCATTGAACATCATGAAGCTTAATCAGGCGAACTAACATTGTCAAAGGCTCTACTAAGCTGCCGCAACAAATCGACAAGGTTGTGACACAGAATCCTCTGCTTCCCTACACTGTAGAACCCCTTTCTGCAAGCTTCAACAAGAACCACCTTCCCATTGCAAAGCTTCACCTGACCATTTCCAGAAAATAACATAGCGTTTCAATGTTCAAAGTTCACATCCAGAAATTAAAGCTAAAAATCGTATCTTTGTGTGAGTCACTGTGTAAACGAAGGTCTTACTTCAAGAGAATACAGGTGATCTTCGGCCGATATCTCATCGACTTGTCGCCTCGTCACCCTTCTTATAACTGCAACATTCATAGCATTTGCACTCAATTCAAGTAAAATTACAATACTATCCCTCAAATACATACATACATAGTCTGTGAAGAGAAAGTGAGTGAGAGAGAGAGGCGTACATTGCAGAGGGGGAGTGAGGTGAGCGAGAGAGAAGAAGTCGTAGAAAGAACCAAGCTTGAGGCAAGAGTGGCTCTGCTCGGCGTCTGAGTCCACCGCCACGTCTCGCTTATCGGTTCCTGGAGAGCCTGGAGACTTGGTCGTGGCGGCGGCTGCGGCGGATTTCTTGGCGCTCTTATCCTTCGCACCCGGCGCAATTTTACCAGAGCCAATGCCGGAAGCGTCGGGCTTGAGACTTTGGTCCTTCGCCGGCGCCGAAGACGGTGACGCTCCAAAGCTCGTAGTGCAGGCCACGATGTCCAGCACGCGGCGAACGTGCGCCGTGGCGCGCTCTTCATCGTAGTCCTCTGAGTAAAGAAACAGCGCTTCCACAGTGAGAAATGATTTAAGAAGGAAGAAGAAGAAAGAAGGTACGGTGCCGTTTTGGCTCAGTTGAACTTAATGGCGATAAAACGACGTCGCTTCTCTTAGACTATTAACTATTACCTTCGACCAACGTTATGACGCATGGCTTCAGTGCGGAGATGTCCACCGTATCCTTTAAACGTTTCCCTCTTACCTGCAATGAACGACAATAATTTTATGATCGTATGACTTTTTGTTTTGGTCGGGGAAATTTCAAAACGTGACGTTTATGCTCTTTCCTTGTTTCTGCTAAAGTGTATTTTTTTTTTTTAGAAAAGTTTCTGCTAAAGCGTTGAGCCACATGTCAAGATGAATACTAAAACAGCCAAAAAATTGAGATGAGCAGGATTATTTGATTTGGCGACAAGATATTGGTCAGATGGTTCGCTAAACGAATCATATGCTGACACGTATATATGTTTGGCAGAGCAGCGAGAATATTTTTGTATGGATAATTCTTGAGTTCACCTAGGAAGTGAACCCTACATATTCACCCTCATTGCAATTAACGCATTTTCAATTTAAATTTTAATGATCCAACCGTTCATGTATTATAACATAATATAAAGATCACTTCTGAAAAAAAAATCAATCAATTTGGAGACTTTTTTGTAACTCATTCATATGAAATAAATAAACGGTTCATAATAATAATAATAATTATTGTTAGAACCATTCATTTGTTTCACAAAATTGAATGGTTAAACAATCTCCGATTTGATTAATTTTTTGCAGAGATGATTTATAAATAATAATTTAAAATATGAACGATTAAATTATGAAATTACAGTGTGAAAATATGTTAATCACAATAGGGGTGAATATGAAGGTGAACCCAAGAATTATCCTTTTTGTATGAGGTGGATATGACCATTCAAGTGGTCAGGCTACCTCACCCGATACTTTTCCAGTAATGAGATGTCTTGTACAACATGTCATTTGCTCCAATCAAATCTTAGACATTACAACTTCACCTTTCTTGAATGAAAATTGAAATTGTGAAAATAATAATAATAATAATAATGACAATGTGGGAACTACCTCATGGGATAGTGAAAAATTGGTGATGTTACAAGTTTCCGTATTCACTGATAATAGCTGGCGAACGTCGATGATTCTGTCCGTCGATATTCCCTGCTAAAAATTCTAGAATTATTCCGCTTATACGCTTAAAATTTCTCAACAAAAGAGACATGAGACATGGTAATTAATATGGTAAATTAATATAGTCTAATTCATAGAATACATAAACTTTTGTCCTACAGAATCTGAATCTCACAGTTAAGTTGCTTATGAAAATTTGCCATAGCAAATAACAACAAGGTCGACAACAATGAAAGCACATTGCAGGTAGTGCTTGCTAGAGGCTTCTATCATGGAAGTTTGACACTACATGCCATCTTTGTGCATAAAATAAATCACACACTTCTATCAAAAAAAAAACAATAAAACATGAGCAAAAGAAATTGCCCATGTGAAAGAAAAGGAATAAAACAAAGAGTAGTATAAGCAACTATGGATTAATTATAATCAAGTTTTGACAAATCTAGAAGAATTTGTTATTATAAAGTATAAACTAGCTAATTAATTAGTTATTAATTACCTTTAAAACAACACTGCTTTCATCTGGAAGGTTCACAGTGATGTCCATCACGACAGGAAGAACTGCAAAGTGATTAAAATATATATAACAACAGAATCAGTCTAATTAATTTCTTTAGATTAAAAAACCAAAACTTGGTGTTAAATTATCATTTTGAAGAGAAACTAATTGATACCCTTTTCTTCCTTCTTCTTCTTCTCTCCACCTTTGCCCTTTCCACGACTGTTTCTGGGTGCCATTTTCAGCTTTCTTCTTTCTTGAGTATGAAATGAGCTTAAGCTTGAAGATGCTTAATTACACCTCCAAATAGCTATCTGAAAATGTTTTACTATAATCAATCATTATTAGTAATAATACAGAGCCCAAGGAGAAAGATAAGGTTTTGAGAGCATAAGCCATATCGAAAAAGTGCTTCTACTTTAAGCAGCAGTTCAATAGGATAAAACCCAATACCCACCACAAACTAGTAATCCATATCCTCAAAAACAATAAAAAAAAAAACATTGAAGAGGCTACGGAGCCTGAGAAAATGGAAACAGAATATATATATTCATTACAAGACTTGATTTGGAGCTATAGTAATGATTACCCAAGTGTTTGAAAACTGTTCCAAGAGAGAGAGCAAGTCTTTAATGCACTATATCAATGACTTGATTCACTTGAAGATGAAAAGAACAGAGCTATAAATATGTCTCAGCTACTGAGCTGCACCAACCATATAGAAAGCCATAGATATGAGATGAAGGAAGGGTCTCTAGGTTTCTATGCGTTGTGTGAGCTTCAGAGAGTTTGGATAATGGGGAAGGCAATATAACAATGAAGAGGAAGAAGGGAAAAAATATAAGAAGAGGGGGGAGGAGATATAGAGAGATGAGTATGATAAGGAAGGAAGGGTTGAGATTTAACAGTCAGAAGCACACATTTGGCCTTTTATGCTAGTTTTCTCTGGCTTTTACAGACCATTTTTCTTTGGAGAGTGGATGCAATATTTTTTAGTTTATTTTCTTCTAAATTCCATGAATTTTAATGAGAATATAAATTGGTTTTAATAATAGTAAAGAAGGGTTTGCAAACTTTTTGGCTGCTTCTGCTTGCACTATGGTATTATGGTATGAAAGTTTGTGGGGCCCCAGTGACTCCAGTTGGAGAGGGATTATATACTAGGTGAATACTAGTAATCAGAGAAATCAGTTAACTTTGGGTAATAGAAATGCTTCACAGAGTCTGTTAATTTAACCTTTGGAGTCTGGAAATTGATCATATGCATTTTCTGGGTTGACTTTTCTCAGTCAACAGCAGAACCCAGAAGCACTAAATCAGCTATGTACCATCCTCAACTCTTCTTCTCTGGTATCTCTGAGACCCCAAAAACCCAAAATTTCATCTTTCTGGAACAGTGTGTGTTTTCTGCTATGAAAATGAAAAAGGTGATACTGTGATAGTATATTTATGGTCGAGTCATTTTATGGTTGAGATTTGAGAAGAAGGAAAAGTATATTTATGGTCGAGTCCTCCTACACAGATCCCACACACCAACTAGAGTCCAAAAGATGGTGCATATATCAAAGTTTCTAAGAATTTCTAACCAGGATGCACTCAGATTTAGTACCTTTTGTTAACGTTGGAAGGACCAAACTAGTGAAGTTTAGGTCTTTGTTATTGGCAATAGTCAAAATAATCTCTAGGGATTTAACATTTATACATTTCAGGCCAGTAAATAGGGGGCAATCTAGCTTCATTATTCATGTGAACTTATAAGAGCATGTACATCTATAAAACCTAAAAATTAAAGTATAAACTAAAATTTAAGCTCCCAAATTGACATTATTCATCAATTTAGACTTCCCATTAATTTTGTGTTTACAGTCATGAAGTTTAAAGCCAAGATTTTGTGTTTTCAGCCATGTTTATAGCCGTTTAAATGTTCTTAGTTTTAACAAAGGTACTTGTTTATGGTTGATAACAATTTGCACAAACTTGCCCCCACCTTTAGCCTAGCCTAGAGCCATGTTTAATTTAGCCTCTTCAAAAAAACTAGTAGTTAGCCTAGTCTAAACTCACCCCACTGGAACTGACTTTTGGTAATTTTAGCCTATATTTTAGTTTAGACTAGTCTAAACTCACCTCACTGCATATGCTCTAAAGTCTAAAAGCTAGTCTAAACTAAAATTTAAGCTCTTAAATTAACATTATTCATCAATTTAGACCTCTTATTAATTTTGTTTTAAAATAATTATAACACAATTCATATGAAACAAACCAAGTTGATAACAACTTGCACATACCTGACCCCACCTTTAGTCCGGCTTGAAGCCCTGTTCAATTTAGACTCTTCAAGAAACCGGCTTGTAGTTAGCCTAGTCTAAACTTACTTCAGTAGAGCTGATTTTGGGTAATTTAGGCCTATATTTTAGTTTAGACCATCTTAATTAGACCCCGCTGCATATACACTTAGGCGGACAAAATGGCACTGATACGCTGACAACCGCACTGAAATGTACCGTCAGTTTTGGTTTGATTAGCTTATCAATTTGCTTACTTAAAACAAGCGATCATAACCAAAAATTAGGGATTATTTTCAACAAATTTATGGCGAATGACCATGCAAATTAGGGATTTGGCAGACATATTTGTGTAGATAATTGAAGAGATTTGTGAAGAAGGCTATGGAGCTTGGTTCGGCAGTCGGTTGCGGCCAAATACCCGACCTACCGGAATCGAGTCTAGCCAACTTAGCTATGCTCCATTCAAGTATAACATTTCATCAAACATGTGTCGCCTTTACTCCTCAAAGGAAAAATGAAGAATAAAATATATTGACCCCATCAGTTCACTTCGCTCCCATCCCATGTTCCTTTTCCACTAATCTTGGACCTCAATCGATCGAAGTTTGAAAATTAATCTATGTCATTAGTTGAAACTAAAATGAGCCAAATGAATCTTATATCACTCTTTGAAGCATATGTTTTTCACATGTTCATATAAAAACAAACTAAATTAGCAAATTCAATCTATATTTTGAGAGTCTATAGCAATATGCAGATCTAGATTTGTACGAATATATAATTAGTCGTGTAGCATGTGGATAGATAAACCACCACTCCACCAGCATTCATAATCCCTGAGAATGATGTTTTGGTATATTCTTGAATCTTGACTAGACATTTGAATTTTCTGGGCTCCTTGTAAGCTTGGAGGAGATTGGGATCGTGAAATTATGCTTTCACATGGGTAGTCGACGGAGATGGATAGGTCAACCGTGTCACGTGACATATCTGACCAATTAATCAGAACTCATCATTTTAAAATTTCATAAACGTACAAATTGTCCTGCTATGATGGTCAAAATATAAAAATACCCCTCCCACCTCACTTGCTATCGTTTGATTCATAAGTAAGACGTATCACATGACACAACTGCCCCACAAAAAACTCTCCCCTCGCCCCATCTATGTTTAATTTTATAAAAGAATTGTTTACACAAAACTTACAACAAAACTTGCAAGAAAATAAGTGACTTATTGACAAATGGTTTCTGCAGATAAAACAAATATGTTGGTGACCCACTGACCCACGCTAATGAAAAACAATTGTTGTGTACACGTGTTAGACGTTGCATTGCCTGACACGCTTCGCCAGCTCCCTATTTTTCTTCAATTTGAAATTTGTTTTCATTGTTTATATGGTTCTTAATTTTCCAGAAAAATTTGATATTATCATGAAAATTTGGAAACTATTTAGTATTTACATGCTACTTTCTTTCACACCTGTAGATCACTTTCCTTAAGATTTGACCTCTCCCAATCAAAGTACATACGTTATACTTGCATGATCAAACCAGAACTCTGGAAAATAATGTTTATAACGTTTTTGGGTCAAAAAGTAACTCAACTTGATATATTTAAAGTATATATATATATATATATCAAGTTTTAGCCTACGACTTAAGTCGAGTCTTATGATTCAAAACCTAGTTCAGAATGGTCGACCCTCGAAGTCAAAATAGTGTAGGATTGCGTAAAAATTAGGTTGTCATTTTCTAGTGTCAGCCTAGCAAATTTTTAAGGCCTGTTTTCTTCTCCCTTATTGATTTTTTGCAAAAAAAAAAAATTATCTATGTACATTTAAAAAAAAGATAGAAGAATTCGAACTTTAAACCTTTAACATCGTGGATGAAAAACACATCAATGACTTTCTCTATTGCCTTAAACATAAATGTATATATCATTATCTATATGTTGCTTTAGTGGAAAGAAAGAAGCAAACAGAATTTACTAGAATGCTTTAATCTTGTTAATTATGTTTTCAATGTTTATTTTTTTTTTTTGAACGAAATGTTTTCAATGTTTCAACTTAAGTGGAAATGATGATGCATGCAGGTATGTAACAGCAACTAACTATAGAAAGGAAAAGGAAATTTGGACATTAGGTCAACTAGTGGCCACTACTGAACAGAGGTTTTAGGGTTTAGCCACTCTCCCTTGGCCACTTAAACACAATGAGTGGGGCGGTATTAGATTGTGTATGCACTAATTTTATAAAATTGGAAAAAGGTCACACGGTTTAGAGCTTTAGATTATAGTATAAGCTCTTTTTTCTTTCTAAGAATTAAAGAATATGTTTATAGGTGGGCAATAAGTGCATGGGGTCTCAAATTTGTAGGAATGCAGAATGAAGATTAGTCAAAACAAGCCAATGAGATAAAGGAAATTTTGATGGGAAAGCCAATGAAGTGTCCCAATCGGCAGCTTTTAACTTTTAAGTCAACCAGGGAGTCAAGGAAGCTAAAACGTGGGAGTGGCATTTCACGATCCTGATTGGAACCAAACACACTCATTCATCTAATCGTTAGAAGAAACATTGAACCTCGAGTGATTTTGTGTCGCTTGAAGCTGGTAATGCAAAGAAACATTGCATGAAAAATATCAAGTGCCATGCTTATCATTTCAGTTTCAATCCACTTGTTGAGCTTTTACTCAACAAGACAAAAGAAAAACCTCACAAAAATGGGTTCATTTATTTTAGGGTTTTTATCACATATAGTACCTGAACTATTTCTCAATTATATACTTGGTACTTGAACTTTAATTTTTGTCACAAGTAGTACCCAAAATTTTAATTTTTGTCACAAGTAGTACCCAAAGTTTTTGATTTCATCTCTTTTGGTACCTAAGGTCGATTTTTGTGATATTATATGCGCGTGTTAAAAAAAAATTAAAATGGAAAACTTTGGGTACTACTTGTGACAAAAATTGAAAACTTTGGGTACTACTTGTGACAAAAATTGAAGTTTAGGTACCATTTAGGATAAACTCGAAGAGTTCGAGTACTGGTTGTGATCAAAAGTGAAGTTCATGTACTATGTATATAATTGAGGTAAAGTTCATGTACCATTTATGATAAAAATCATTTATCTTATAGATAAAAAGGTTCAGCATTTGTTGTTGGTTCAAAAAGCTCACTAGGTACCGGTGGCATCTAGGAACGGGGTGTGGTGTATAAAAATCGTTGTTTCTTAAAAAATAAATAAAAAATAGCTCACTAAGCCAACTTCTCTGTCGGTTCTCGTACTCGAAATGTTTCAGTTGAAACAAAATAGAAAGACAATCTCCGAAAAAAAATACAGAATATGCAAAATTGCCCAAACCAAATATTAGTATATGACCCAAATTCAGTTTTTTTTTTGTTCGATGAAGAAAAAGAAAATTACAAGGAGAAACCTCTAATACAGCCAATGACTAAAGAATCAAAAAGAAGAGCGGCCTTTGCGCAAGAAGACACTGATGCCAGGTGCTCGAAGAAGTTGAATGACCATATATGAGCCAAATTCAGTTTTCTTTGCAGCATATGTCTCCATAAAAATTATTAATGTAATGCAATTACTAGCTTTACTAGTCAAACTCCCATAGTACGCCTCCATCTTCTCTAACTTTCTTGTTTATCCACATCTCGACCAGCATCCCTGCACCAATTCCACCAGCAATACATGCTCCAGAAAAGGCAGTGTTATAGAGCAGGGATCTACGAGGAAGAAAATAGCATTCTGGAATCTGCCTGATCTTCTTGGGGAGTCGCTTCTTTATACCCGGTTTATCACCGGGGTTCTTCTGCATATCACTACCAACAGCTTTCCAATCTACCCCTTTCAACGGGTCTTTTGGTTCTTCGGTGCCCATGACTGTAGGTAGTCCACTTTAGAGCCCAACTCTGAAGTTACACACTTGAAAATGAAATCTTTACAACAAAGCAATGAACCGAGTTTGATTAAAAAATGATTGAAGATTTCTATTTTGGTCATACAAAATGATTGAAGATTGCTTGAGGCGTTTGGTGGTTACAAAAGCCTCTGATGGAGTTTAATTAAAGAGAATAAAAAATGTACCAGGAGACAGGTAACACAGTGTAAGCAAAGAGTACACACAGTGCTGTTGAATACTGGCATTTAGTAATCTATGCTTCGGAAACTTGAATATCCCCAACCAATTCACAGGGAGTTCACCATAAGAAGCAACCGACAAAGTTAACAGTGCCTCTAAGAACTAACAAGTTTATCTCCTTAGGTACTAGAGCATTACACTCTAGGTATAAGTGAATATTAGTTCACACACACAATGAAGATGGTTGGAAGCAAATAAACCACCAAGTCACTCATTCACAAACACACCAACACAAAATGGAGAGAAAATAGCTATTGTAAGACATGCTTTAGCACAAATGCAAACGAGTTAAAACTGGAAAGAGTGGGTATTATCTGTGCAGGGCGACACAAATAAAACAGAGACATACATACACGCAGTCTTGCTCTTCAAACTGGAATTTTTTTGAAGAGAGACATACATAACACACTAGTATCATTAAAAGCAAACAACCTAGTGACCAAAACCACACAAACTTAGCAACCTATCACATTAAAAACGTGCAACGTCAATTGCAATAGGATCGTAGGACACAACATGTATTAAAAAGAATTTTGTTAAGTAAACAATATAAACTTCTTTAGGAACCAAAAAGCCAACTATCTATGTAAACCCAAAAAATAAAAACCAACTATCTATAAGGAACATAGTTACCTCATATAGTTCTGGGATGAAATTTGCCAGTTCTTCCTTTCTTGTGAAAATTCTCAGCGAACTTTGACAATAAAGCAAGAACTGGAAATCTCATTCCCCTTCTCAATGTAAGGGGCTACCAAATTACATGTATTCGGAGATGAAGATTCAAATTGAGTGAGTTAACAAACTAAACAACTAACATCCATTCGAATGTAGCTCATAACTCATTAGTAGTATGCTTCTAGGTTACTAGCATTCTCCTCCTCAACAACACGTTTTCCTCACTCCCCAATCCAGTTTTACCTAGAATCAGAAAACAACTACGCATAACCTATAGAAGCAACCAATTAATAAAATCAAATGGGTCCTACCTCGTACCATATAATTGGGAAAAAATATGGGTTCTAAAGCATTTTTCATTACTTTTAGATAGCTCAAACAGTTTCTTCAACAAAAATGACAATGGCAAGCTAATGTATATCATATCATGGAGATGGATCAGCACAAAGATTTTTGATCAATGCAAGAACTGTGATGATTAGCTACACAACAATGTTGGGAGCAGTCTAGATTGTCATTCAATATTAGAATGCAACCCACGCCTTTTCATACGACCCATTTCACTGAGGCTTAGGTTTAACTAAACCCCAGCGTGTTTGATTTGGAAGAGGTTGCGACAGTCGCAATGCAAAAGCTTTAACAAGGACTAGGGCCCTCTTCAAATTTGCCAAACACAAGTTCCTGCTCAAACCTTTTACTATTTCAACATCATATCCATCACAATCATGAAAGTTAAATTGATGCTTACAACATAATTTTGGGGAAAGCTTTTGAATTTGCGATGAGGGCAGGGGCGGAACCAGGATGAAAATCCTGGCTGGGCTAATCTTCCAAGTAATTTGGATCACGTTCAAGAGCATTTGTATTACCTTGTGGATCATACTCAGTGCTTTGGGTCTGAGAGTAGTCTAATGGAGACTCAGAGGGCTGTTGCTCGGCAAGAATTGGAGTGCTTATTGAAGCTTGAGAACTTCCACTTGAAGATGCTGACTGAGGATTAGTTCTTTGAAACCAACTACTAATATATTTGGTTCTTTTGCTACTCTGTTGATCAGACATTTATTCTATCACCTAGGATTAATATATACTTGATTAGACTCAATCATGAATGCAACAAAGTAAGGGAAAACAACAATCAAAATATCCAATGAACCGAACGCATTAAACAACTCATTTGCCAGCAATTCAACAAGACAACAACCCATTATAAAAGTTATAATCAACAAAGCATGATTCATGAAAGCAAACTAACAAAGTAAGGGAAAAGAATAAAAGAAATACTAACCTGTTCTTAATTGAATTTCAGCAATCAGCAGTAGGCACTAGCTAAAGCTGCTAAACCCCCAAATTGAACCGAAATTCAGCCCTAGGCAGTACTGCAGTAGCTACAACATCCAAATTGAACCAAAATACCGAATCATTAAACCAATTAGGCAATTACACACAAAATCTAAAAGACTAAAACCCTAAAATAATCCCCAAATTGAATCATAACCAAAACTAAAATTTACTTACGAGATTGAAGAGCATGAGACTATGCAGAGAGAGTGATTAGAGAGTTAGAGACCATCTCCATCAGATCAAAATTGCAAGAGGCCAAGAGCTGAAGACTTGAAGAGCATAGACTCATAGAGCCATAGAGATTAGAGATTTAGAGAAGACTGGATGTGGGAACTCGGGATCGCTTCATCGCTAGAGAGTAGAGAGTTTTGCTGTTTTGGAAATGGAAATGGAAACGGAAAAGGAAAACGGCGTCGTATACATGTATATATACTCTTTTTTCTTTTTTTTTGTAAACCATATATACTGGATTTTTTTTTTTTCCGAAATCTGGGTAGGGCTTAAGCCCCCCCCCCCCCCAACCAGTGGCACAGTTCCGCCACTCATGAGGGAAATGGAATACCTGGATAAAGTTGAGAGCTTGAAGATGAAAAGAGGCCAGAAGAGTTTGCGACAGTAGTAGTAGTTAAATAGGGCAGGTCCCTGCTCAAAACGACTTCGTTTTATTCTGCTTGACCTAGGTTGATCTTGAAGCCCAACCCGAAAACAAAAAGAAAAAAAGTACGGCCCAAGATACCGGCCATCAAAATAATAATAATAATAGAGCATGCACATCTTTACCAACGAACTATTCGTCGTTATAGGTCATATACCATTTTGATTATTTTTTTTTTTCATTTAAATGCTATTTTCCCTTAAGAAAGTAAATAATAGTGTGCACTTATTGAAGTGATTGGTTGACTCGGTGTTTAAATTCTCGATAAATTCCGAGGTCCCAAAAGTTTTGATGAATAATGTGTATTACAAAATATAAAATTTTACTAGATCACACGAACCATGCCATAAACGGGTCCTCCTTGATTCAAAACCAATAGGGTCGATTGACAAATGAAATATGAATTCCTTTGAAAAAACACATAAGAAATAAATAAAAAAATGAATGGAGCATGAACATTTTCCAATGACATGATAAAAGTCATGCCCTAACCATTTTGTTTTATTAGTTTTCAAAAAAAAATATTTAGTTTTATTTTTTTATTTTTTCTTTCATTTAATTTCTATTTCTGCATATTAAAGTAGATAATAGTGTGCACATAATGACGCGATTGGTTGTATCAGTGTTAAAATTCTAAATAAATTATGAGGTCCCAGTAGTTTTGACTTTAAAAAATAATGTGTACTACAACAACAAAAAAACTTTACATGGGATCACACAACCCATACCACTCAATTCTTGAATCCCTCTTTGTTCCTATAACTCATTGAAGAGCCCAAGATGGTCGAATGAGCAGCTGTAAATGAAATTAGTTTGATAAAACTCACAAAAAATGAACGAAAAAAAATTAAGACGTAGAGCGCACATTTACCTACGAACATTAATTTCATCGCTATAGGCCACGCCCAATTTTGTTTTAATTTTTTATGTTTTATTTTACTTAATTTCTATTGTCGCTTATGAAATAATAGTGTTTCACTTATTTCTTCCTATAGCTCATTGAGGAGCCTGAAATGGTCAGCTGACAACTAGAAATAGAACTTATTTGATAAAACTCACAAGAAATGAAGATTTTTTTTTTTGAATGGAGAGCACACTTGTAGCAACAACATGTTTGTCGCTACAAGCCATGCCCAATTTGTTTTTTTTTTCTTTTATTTAATTTCTATTTTCGCTTATGAAAGTAAATAATAGTGTTCACTTACTTATTCCTAAAGCTCATTAAGGAGCCCGAAATGATCGACCGACAATTGGAAGTAGAATTCGTTTGATATATGAAACTCAAAAAAAAAAAAAAAAAGAGAAATCACCTGTAGCGACGAACCGGTCATCGCTACAGGCCATGCCTATTTTGTTTTATTTCTTTTATTTAATTTTTATTTCCGCTTATGAAAGTGAATAATAGTGTTCACAATTCACTTATTTCTTCCTAGAGCTCATTGATATGCCCGAAATGGTCGACCGTCAGACGAAAATAGAATTTATTTGATAAAACACACAAGAAATAAAAAAAAAATGGAGAGAGCACTTGTAGCAAAGTTTGTTGCTACAAGCCATGCCCATTTTTTTTTCTTTTATGAAATTTTTATTTCCTTTTATGAAAGTAAATAATAGTGTTCACTTACTTCTTCCTACAACTCATTGAGAAATCTGAAATGGTTGACTTCATTAGATTAAAACTGACAATAAATCTCACAACAATTAAAATGGTTCGTCGCTACAGGCCATGCCCATTTTGTATTACTTCTTTCTTTTATTTAATTTCTATTTTCGCTTATGAATAATAGTGTTCACTTACTTCTTCCTTTAGTTCATTGAGGAGCCCAAAATGGTTGATCGGCACCAGAAAATAGAATTTGTTTGATAGAACTCACAAGAAATGAAATGAAAATAAAATAAAATGGAGAGCACATTTTTTTATTTTATTTAATTTCTATTTCCGCCTATTTGTTTAATAATAGTATTCACTTCTTTGTGGAGCTCATTGAGGAGCCCGAACTAGTCGTCCGGTAGTCGGAATTCCATAAATAGAATTCGTTTGATAAAAGGCAAAAGAAATGAAAAAATAAAATAAAATGGAGAAAGCACTTGTGGCGACGAACTATTCGTCGCTACATGGCATGCTCATTTTGTTTTATTTATTTTTATTTAATTTCTATTTACGCTTGGGAAAGTAAATAATATTGTTCACTAACTTCTTCCTACAACTCATTAAAGAGCCTAAAATGGTCGACAGGTGGCTAGAAATAAAATTCGTTTAATAAAATTCACAAGAAATGAAAAAAAAATAATTAAAATGGAGAGAGCACTGGTAGCGACGAATAGTTCGTCGCTACAAGACATGCCCAATTTTGTTTATTTATTTTTATTTAATTTCTATTTCCGCTCATGAAAGTAAATAATTTTGTTTACAATTTTTTCCTATAGCTTATTGAGATGCCCGAAATGGTCAACCAACAGCTGGAAATAGAATTTGTTTGATAAAATTCACAAAAAATAAAAATAGAGATAACACCTATAGCGACGAACAATTCGTCATTATAGGGTATTCCCAATTTGTTTTATTTTTTTATTTTATTTAATTTATATTTTCGCTTATGAAAGTAAAGGAGGCTGAAGAGTTTCTTTGTTGAATACTCTATACTCCTGCGCACAACCTCAGGCCTAGAAAAATCCCGATGAAATGAAATCTTTTCTGATTTTCAAACCTCAAATTTGTGAAACAATTGAAGCGGCCAGTTTCATGATCCTGATCGGAACCAAACACACTCATTCTTCTAGTGAGTTTTTTTTTTATTACATTTGAGGGGGATCAAACCTAATTCTGACATAATCTACTTCTAACTCAATTCCGACCCACCCACCCACCCCACTTGGGCTAACCGGCTAACTCCAAGGGCTTCTTCTAATGAGTTATATATATATATATATATATTATTCCGCCTGTGGCCCAGATAAAGTTACATTGTTTTCTATTTTACACAACTCAGATCAACTCAAAGTTGTTAATTAGCAAATCTGAGAGTACTTAAACTTATGAACACAACATGCAGTGTCCTCTACTTTTCCAGAACTTAAAACACAATCCTCATTAGATTTTGTTCCTCAAAATATTGGCCCCGTATATAGTGTTTATCGCTACACACTGCTCTGTGCCAAATGTAGTAGTAGTACCCTTCAACTTGTACTGGTACCACAGTAATCACCACTGCATTGTTGTCTGACAATTAACACATACAACTTCTTTCTTCTCTGGCCTCTCTAGTACACTTAGAGATAGAACAGCTGAACAGGAATGCCATAAGCTCTATAGTCCCTTATCAGATGATTAGTATGAACACAAGATTCTCTTGCACAACCTGATTTCAGTACTGCCAGAAACTGATCGATTTGACTTGGCATTTTCTTTGTTGAATGCTCTATACTCCCGCGCTTAACCTCTGGGATGGAAAAACCCTGATAAAATATGCCCCATTTTTCCTCTATAACTCCAAAGCAACCTTGCATATCCCCATTATGCTTATACTGGCAGTTGGGCTATGCTTATATATAGCTTCGGAAACTTGAACAGCCCCAACCAAAAAATTCAGATGGAAATCACCATTAAGAAGCAACCAACAAAGTTATTAATGTCTCTAGGAAGTAGGAACTTAGAAGACCGACTTCATTGTGAATGTACCGAGAGTGCAATGCTCTAGTACTTAAGGGGACCGCCTTCTTAATTAGTTCCGACTTCCTAGAAGCACAAGAGCATTGCACTCTCGGTACATTTACAATGAAGATGGTTGGATCGAAGCAAATTACGCGCCAACTCAATCACTCTTTCACAAACACAAAATGGATAGAAACTATGTTTCGTAAGACATGCATATATGCTTTAGCAGATGATGCAGGAGTAGTACGTATCTGGATGCAGAAAACGACTTAAACAGAATTTTGCTTGCAGTAGAAACACACACATATATACATACACACAGTTTTTCGCTTCAAGCCGGAAAAAGGAGCAATAAACTTTTGAGGGGGAATTGCAGTCTTGATAAAAGTAGAGAAGTTTCACATGCATATACAGGCCGTGAGGCCGGTACGAATAAATAATGTCTAAGCACATCAGAAAAGAAGATAAACATGCAAAAGAAGCTATCAACACAAGGCAAAAAGTAATGCCAAGCATCATTTACCTCTCTCACAGATACAAATTGCTACCATATATCCATAGAGTGTAATAGTGTATAGTTAAAACCAAGGTTTTAAAAAGCTTAAGGCGTAGTCGAGGCGTTTTCGGCTTTGTGAGGCTTATTTTGAAAAGGCGTAAGCCTTATGCGAAAAAGGCGTAAGCCTTTTGTAATAAAATTTTTATAATACAAAATTGTATTTCATTAATAATAGTTAAGCTAATTCATCAAACCATCCAAGTTTTAAAAGAATTTTAAGTTTAAACAATCAAACTCAAACAACTACAATGATGAACAAACATAAAAATGAAAAAGTACTTCATTCTTTCACATCTTCCTCATCATCAAGTAGCAAATCACCATCCAAACTATCATCATCATCATCACTAGCAACATTTTCAGCTTCAAACAAGGGATTGGTATCATCATATGGATTGGGATGTTCATCCTCCTCATCATCAACAAGTGTTCTTAGGGACTTGTATTTTCTTCCTCCTATACCCCGTTTCGTCCCCATGTTTTTTTTTGTTAACAAGCCTCATCCGCACCTTGGCTTAAAATGCTTAAAAGGCTTAAGCTTTTTAAGCCTTTTTTAAGCCTCTAACATGAGGCGAGTTTTACTCAAGGCTGTTGTGCATTTGACGATAGACTATGCATTAAGCGAGCCTTGAGACTAGCTTTTTAAAACCTTGGTTAAAACACTAGCATCATCAAAAGCCATTACCAAGTGACCAAAACAAAAACTTAGCAACCCGGCCATCACATAAGTAAAATGCAATGCCTACTGAGATGGGATCATAGGACGCATAAAATAAGTTAAATGCCTATGTATATGATCTAGAAGAGGTTGAGCTCCGATGCAAAACAAGGACCAGGGCACACCTTGATTTAAAACCTTTTATTTTCATGCAACTTTCTCCTCAAACCTTTTACTATTTCAACATATCATCATTTCTATCTCTCGAGCAAAGAAATTCATGGTCACTTACCTTGCATTAGGATTTAATACCAATGAAACTAAAACACTAAAAACATGTTTATTTAATCTCAATCTTCCATATGAAATTCAAGAGTAAGTGAATTCTTGGCGACTTCTAGGTAACCAAGAGACCATTTGAGTCCATCACACGATGGTGGATCTAGTGCACTTTTTTTTTCCGAATGTAGCATTTGTTAGGAAATCCTCACAAGGAAAGAAGCAGAAGCAGAGAAGAGTTTGGGATAGTGTCATGGTGGTACATAAGAGCATATGCACCCTTGTATCAATTCGGGTGTCAAAGGCTAAAAAATTGACAAAAGTTGAATGCAACAATTGGAATTGGTTGGACCAATTCATGGAGCCCACCTGCCTAGACCAATTGAGTGGCCAATTCTTGGCAACCATTTTGATCATGTTAATTACTGGCTCCCATCTACATGCTTCCACATGCTCTCTCTATCTCTTCAACAACTATTTAATTCGAGCCGTTTATTTCAAATTTTTAAAGATTTGATGGTTGTAATTTTAATTAATGTTTATTTTCATTCATAAATAGTGTATTAACAACATAATTATCTTTAATTGCTGCTTTGACAAACCGAATGTAATTGCAAAAAAAGATGAATAGTAGATTGATATAGTCTAAAAAAATTGACAATTGCCTTCCAAAATAGGTACATATATATGCTCTAAGGCGGCTCCAGAACCGACGTCATGTCCAAGTTTCTCTCATACTGTTTTTTATGTCTGAATTTAGGAAAATTCTTCAGTCAACCATCACTGCAGTCCGCCAGCAGCGTGAGAGACACGCGCCCATCGACCCACTGGATTCGACCCGAATTATTCTCCGCAGTTAGGCTTGACGGGTGGCCGGACCACCGCCGTTCAACGCATCTCATCCTCGCGAGCCGACCCACGCTCTTCTTTCTTCCAGTCGACCACCAAAACGGCCGGATCGCCACTCGATCTAGCAGAGGTTCCGACCCGAATCGCCCAGCCGACGATCTTCTAGCACCGGTCACGTCGAGCCACCATACCACCTGGGTTTTGAAACCCGTCTCCCACTGGTTATAGTGCCACCAGTCTCTCCTTTCTATTCAACCGGACGACACCGGAATTTCGATTTGAAATTTCGGCGACGGAGAACTTTCTAGACGATTTCCGGCCAAACCAATCTGAATCGAGCTTCATGACAGGAATACGAGTTAATCCTTGTGTTGTAACGAACATTTTGGCATAGGTTTGACGGCGGAAATCGATCCGATTGCCTGAGCACGTAGCTGGTGGACGTCCACCGACGTGGACAGAAGACTCTCTCAAAAACTACTTCCTGCTTTCTCTGTTTTGTGTGAAAAATCAAGGCTCCACCCAAACCGTTGATCAACCAACAACTCGCATCGTGTTGACCACAACACTGGTCCGCGCGATTGTACAATCATCAACGATTCCCTAGATCTTCTGTACGAAAATCGTCGCTACATCCCCCGATTTCTGAAGAAGAAGAAGAAGATTCTGATGTTTTAGCAATGGAAAACAGAGAAGGAATTGAAAAGTTGATAGGGTTGAAACGTGATAGAAATTCTTTGCTACCGGAAAGAAGGAAGGAATATGGAGCTGGGTTTAGTTTTGGTGGCAAACCCAATTGTGCAAAGAAGAAAGAAATATATAAGCCACAGGACTTTGCTTTGGGTGATATTGTTTGGGCTAAGTGTGGGAGGAGCTGCCTAGTTTGGCCGGCCGTGGTTATCGACCCCATATTGCAAGCTCCAGAAGCAGTTTTGAGCAGCCGTATTTCTAATTCTCTGTGTGTGATGTTCTTTGGGTTCTCAAAGGATGGAACGCAAAGGGTAAATATTTTACTATTGAAATTCTATGTTTATTTTTGTGGGTACGATAGATTTGTTTACAGTGTGTGATTTAAATGAACAGGATTATGGATGGGTGAAGCAGGGAATGATATACCCGTTTAAGCAGTTCCTTGAGAGGTATGTAGTTAATTAATCTTGAGAGATATTTTGCTTGTTTGTTCTTTAATGATAAAATCTTTGAACATTCCAGAGTTTTTGCTTCTTCAGATTTAGAGGACTGACCCTGTTGTACAAGAGTAAACCAAGCGAGCTTCAGATGGCAATAGAGGAGGCGGTGTTGGCAGAAAATGGTTTTATTTACACAGCTGGTAAAACTACTAATTCAGAGGCAAATCCCCCTGAAATCCAAGATCAGGCGTATTACGCTCAGAATCAGGCAAGTTTTTTCTGGGAATCTTTTCTTCTCTCACCATTATTTCTCTTTAAGGAGAAGTGCTCTCGATTTAAGATCTAAGAACTCGTCTGTTTCAATTCCTGGTTTTTTCTTTTTGTTTAAGCCCGAATTAAAGACCTGTTTTGAGAATGCTATATCGTAACCTTGAAAGAATACGTTTTGGCAATCTTATGAGAACTTTAAAGGATTACCACAATAAAACAGTAGAATGAATGAAAAAGACGGATTTTTATAGCAAGAACCCAAACAACTCTCCTTAAGTTCTAGTTAGTTTTTGTGATTTAGTTGGATTACTTTTCTTGCAGAGATTTTAATTCTTAGCGCAGTTTTAGTTTTAGGTTTCTGCAATTTTTTCTTTTGTGTAAACTTTGTTTCCATGTTATGTGGATTATACTCTATTGCTACTATTGTAGCAAAGTCTGGTTGTCTCTGGAATGGCAGATCATCCAATGAATTTACTGTGCAGGATGCATTTCAGGAGGTCACAAGACCTTGTGATTGCTGTGGTTTGATCACTCCATGTAAATCTATGAAAAAAATGAAGGGCTCAGATTCTGAAGTCCAAGTTTTATGTAAACATTGTGCCAAGGTTCAAAATTGCCTTATGTTGTTTATCTATTAATTTTGTAGTTGAACTTTTTAAAACATATTTGTAGGTTTCTAATGCTGCTTACTTTCATTTTATGTAGTTGAAAAAATCAAAACAATATTGTGGCATATGTAAGAAGATATGGCACCATTCAGATGGCGGGGATTGGGTGAGTTATCTGCAATCTTTTTTTCTGTGATCAATCTGATCATCATCATCATTATTATGACTATAATTTTGTCGTTGAATGATTTGGGAATTTGTGTTTCAATTATCCGTTAGGTATGCTGTGATGGCTGTAATGTTTGGGTGCATGCCGAGTGTGACAAAATTTCCAGTCAATTTTTCAAGGTATGCCCTCCAAGCTTAATTTGAAGATATGCTTCTTTTTCTCCTATGTTTCTTTTACCTAATTTTGTTAAGTAGTGAAACATTACTGAAGTGCCTGTTGTTCAGGACCTGGAGCACATTGATTACTATTGTCCTGATTGCAAGAAAAAGTTCGAGTGTGAATCGTCAGATGTGGTACAGTGTCAGCAAAAAGCCAGGCATGTTAGAAACTTTTTGTTTTGTGCATTTCATTTGGGTGCTACTGAGTTTGTGTATTTATAAATGTTCTTTTGATTTTTCACTAAGTTACTGACTGATGTGGCAACTTTTCAAACAGTTCTGTTGTAAACGGGCGGAAATCTTTGAGTGAGGTGACTGTGGTTTGTAATGGCATGGAAGGAACATATGTTCCAAACCTTCATATGTAAGCCCTTATCTTCTGTAAATGGAAGAGTTACTTTGAAATTAATTTCTCTATGCATTAAATCATTTGGTCTTGCTTGGTATTTTTTCTTCCTAAATTAAGTCGATCAATTTCAACTATAGTGTGGTCACTTCTAAAAATTTGCAAGCTGCTTTGCATTATTTTATGTTGCAGGGTTGTTTGTCAGTGTGGATCATGTGGTGAATCAAGGATGCAGAGCCGTGGTGAGTCAAAGATGCGGAGCCTTAGTAAATGGGAAAGGCACATAGGTTGTAAAGCTAAAAAATGGAAGGATAGTGTGAAAGTGAAGGCCACAATGCTACCACTGGAACAATGGGTTTGTACAATATCTTGTATTTTGAAAAGTTTACTAGATTCTCAAGATTCCTCTATAGTTAATCTTATCTCTGAGAAGAAGTCGATGGCTCATTTTCATTCTGGTTGAAAAATATTTAACTTTCTTGTAACCTTGGTTGTGCATCATATCGATTCTAGACAGTTTCTTACTAACCTTGAATATATTTCAGATTGCAGAGTATAATGAACATGGTGTACAGCCTCTCAAATTAGATAAGCAGCGATTACTTGGTTACTTGCAAGGTGAAATACATGCCTAATTCTTTACATGTTGGCTGATCTAATTGTGTGTGTGTGTGTGTGGTGCGGTGGGGCATGAGCCTTGTTCTTATGTGGCAATGAGGTGTTTCGTTGATAATTTTGTATAGTGAGAGACTCAGTTGTTCTTTGTTGCAACAGAGAAGTATGAGCCAGATAATGCAAAGTGGACAAGTGAAAGATGTGCAATTTGTAGATGGGTTGAAGATTGGGAGGATAACAAAATGATTATATGCAACAGGTGCCTGTCTCCATTTTTTGTTGGATCTGTGTGCCAAGTTTTATATTTTAGATAATTGATTTAGTCTTGTTTCTGATGCAAGATTAAAAATTTTATTTAATTCTTGTTTCTTTGTCCAGGTGTCAAATAGCTGTGCACCAAGAATGCTATGGTGCGAAAGATGTCCAGGATTTTACTTCATGGGTTTGTAGAGCATGTGAAACACCTGATGTCATTAGAGAGTGTTGTCTTTGTCCTGTAAAAGGTATTTTGCCTCTATTGTCTTGAGTAGATCTTAGTTATTCCATCTTGATTTTTTGTATGCTTACTTTATGGGGTTTTCATGATACTACTGTAAATTGGTTTTATTATTTATGTTTGACCGCAAAATTAGTTTTTGCTATTTCAAAGTTTATTTTTATTCACACATGACTATTATTTTTCATGCAAGCGATGATTTCAAGTGTTACTAATGCTTTACTATCTATATTTCCTTCATCCTCATTTGGAAGCTTAAGCGGAAATTCTCTTTCCTTTTTCATATCATCAATAGTCATGCATATGTTTGAAGAGTCCTAATGGTGCTCGCTGAGTTTTGTTCCTTATAAAGAAAACCTGAATTATGTACCTAGAGCATGAAATGTGAACCACAATGCTATCTTAAATATTCAGTAAAGTTACTGTTTTCTCTTTTTTATTTGCTGATATGAAATTGGTTTCTTCAGGAGGTGCTTTGAAGCCTACTGATGTTGACACCTTGTGGGTTCATGTCTCCTGTGCTTGGTTTCGTCCTGAAGTAGGTTTCTTGAATCCTGAGAAGATGGAACCTGCTGTTGGAATCCTTCGAATTCCACCCACTACTTTTTTGAAGGTAAATCGATGCTCTGGGTGATAATTTCTGACACTTCATTAACTGTTCTTTCTTTATTGATAACCAAAAGGGGGTGATGTTATGCTGGGATTATTTTTTGGTTCCTCCACTAATGGACTTGTAGCAATTTTTTTATTCCTTGTTCATTATTTGCTTATTTGGAGATGGTATGGACTTGCAATCTCTGTAATTTAATTCACCTTATCTTTTGGAACAGCGTTGTGTAATTTGTATGCAGACTCATGGTTCCTGCACCACATGTTGCAAATGTGCCACGCATTTTCATGCAACCTGTGCATCAAGAGCAGGCTACAGCATGGAGGTAAGATATCATTGGTGATTTACTTTGTGAACGCACTTTCCACCGTCAGTCAGAAACTACAATTTATGTATTAGTCCTTTAAGTAGATCATCTCGACTGACATATACATTTTCCTTTTATTACATTAATCTTGTCCTAATTTTCTCTTCTTTGATTGTTTGCACTTATGTTTTAATTGTTAGGAATAATTCATGAACATGTTAGCGATTTTGATTATATTGCATCTTGAACTTTCAGTTGCACTGTTTAAAGAAGAAAGGGAAAGAAGTAACAACGAAGTTGATATATTGTGCCGTGCACAGGTTAGGACTGTATATATCATATATGATCTCTATTGCTATTGGTCTTCCCAGTGGGAGCTGATATTTTTTGGTTACAATTTCTTGTATCTCATATTTGTTGATTTATATGTTGTTAACCTTTATTTGAATGCAGGACCCCAAATCCAGATGCTGCTGTAGTTGTTCATACTCCTTCGGGGGTTTTCGCTTCAAAACCAGAGGGGGTGCTTTAGGGGTTCAAGGGTGGAATACCTGGATAAATTTGAGAGCTTGAAGATGGGAAACACAGGTAGCAGAGGCGAGGAGTGCGACAGTGGTAGTTGTTAAATAGGGCGGGTCCGTGCTCAAAACGACTTCGTTTTATTCTGCTTGACCAAGGTTGATCTTGAAGCCCAACCCGAAAAGAAAGAAACCGAAGCAACTGTGGTGCTCGTCAAATGCGGGATTGACAAGTGACAAGCTTAAAGGTTTGAAAAAATTACTAGGACCTTAGAATTTAGGGCCAATTAGACATAAGGTCATTTTGGGTGGCCTTATTTTTCAAAAGGCCACCTAATATTTTTTACTGAAATAAGGCCACAGTAGCTTTAGTGTTCTTGGACAGTAACTTTATTGTACTTGGACAGTAGCTTTATTGTTCGTGGACAGTAGTTTTATTGTTCGTGGACAGTAGCGTTATTGTTCTTGGACAGTAGCTTTATTGGTCTTCGACAGTAGCTTTATTGGTTTTTTCGTATCCAGTATTGGACAGTAGCTTTATTGTTCGTGGACAGTAGCTTTATTGTTCTTGGACAGTAGTTTTAGTGTTCTTTAACAGTAGCTTTAGTGTTCTTTGCTTTACTGTGATGTTACAGTAGCTTTATTGTGCTTCGACAGTAGCTTTAGTGGTCTTCGACAATAGCTTTATTGGTCTTCGACAGTAGCTTTATTGATTTTTTCGTATCCAGTGATATTTTTGTAAATAATAGCAAAAAAAATGCGGTGGCATTTTTGTAAATATTGCGGTGGCATTTTTGTAAATATTAGTGGCCTTATTTCAGAAAAAAATGTTTGGTGGCTTTTTGAATAATAAGGCCACTTTGAGTGGCCTTATGGCTAATTTTTTATAGAATTTATCGAGAATTTGAACAATTCAATTCTCCACATCCAATTCTGTTTCTAAAGCTCATGTAGTAGTCCAAGAAGGTCAGCCATTAGCATGAAATGAAATTCGTTTGATAATACTAACAAGAATTCCACCAAAAAGCAATAATAATAATTGAGCATGCAACATTTACCAACGAACTATTCATTGCTACAAGTCATGTCTCATCTTGATTTTTTTTTTTCATTTAAATGTTATTTTCACTTAAGAAATTAAATAATAGTATGCACTTATTGAAGTGATTGGTTGACTCGGTGTTCAAATTTTAAATAAATTCTGAGGTCCCAATAGTTTTGATAAATAATGTGTATTACAAAATATAAAATTTTCACCGGATCACATGAACCATGTCATAAACGGGTCCTACTCGATTCAAGACCAATAGGGTCAATTGACAGACGGAATATGAATTCATTTGAAAAAACACATAAGAAATAAAAAAAATGAATGGAGCATGAACCTTTTCCAATGACATGATAAAAGTCACGCCCTAGCCATTTTGTTTTATTTTTTTATTTTTTCTTTCATTTAATTTCTAGTTCTGCTTATTAGAGTAAATAATAGTGTGCACATAATGACGCGATTGGTTGTATTAGTATTAAAATTCTAAATAAATTCCAAGGTCTTAGTAGTTTTGACTTTTAATAAATAATGTGTACTACAACAAAAAAATTTTACGTGGGATCACACAACCCATACCACTCAATTCTTGAATCCCTCTTTGTTCCTAGAACTCATGGAGGAGCCTAAGAGGGTCGAACAAGCAGCTAGTAAATGGAATTTGTTTGATAAAACTCACAAAAAAATGAAGGAAAAAAAATTAAAACGTAAGCGCACCTTTACCGACGAACATTAATTTTGTCGCTATAGGCCACGCCCAATTTTGTTTTAATTTTTTATGTTTTATTTCACTTAATTTCTATTTTCGCTTATAAAAGTAAATAATAGTGTTCACTTATTTCTTCCTATAGCTTATTGAGGAGCCTGAAATGGTTGGCTGACAACTGAAAATAGAACTCACACGAAATGAAGAAATTTTTATTTTAATGGAGAGCGCACTTGTAGCAACGACATGTTCGTCGCTATAGGGCTACAGGCCATGCCCGGTTTGTTTTATTTTTTATTTTATTTAATTTCTATTTCTGCTTATGAAAGTAAATAATAGAATTCACTTATTTCTTCCTAGAGCTTATTGAGATGCTCAAAATGGTCAACTAGCAGCTGAAAATAGAATTTGTTTGATAAAATAAAAAAAAAATGAAAATAGAGAGAGCTGAAGAGTTTTGTTTTATTTAATTTCTATTTTCGCTTATGAAAGTAAAGGAGGCTGAAGAGTTTTTTTGTTGAATACTCGAATGCTCTATACTCTCGCGCGCAACCTTAGGGCTGGAAAAACCCTGATAAAATGAAATATTTTCTAATTTTCAAACCTCAAATTTGTGAAACAATTGAAACGGTCGATTTCATGATCCTGGTCGGAACCAAACACACTCATTCTTCTAGTAAGTTTTTTTTGTTTTTGTTACATTTGAGGGGGATCGAACCTAGCTCTGACATAATTTAGTCCTAACTCAATTCCGAACCACCCCACCCCACCCCACCCGGGCTAACCAGCTTACCCCAAGGGCTTCTTCTATGAGTTTTTTGAACCAAATACAAATGCTTAACCTTCTTTTTCTAAAAGCTGAATTTTAAAACTGAAATGGTTTAACATGGCACTGATTTTCACAAAACCAACCACAGAATCCTCAAATGACATCTAATTAAACTGAGATTTGACACTCTACTTTAGCAAAGAAGCCATCATCCTCTTGCAATTCTCTCAAACATGCATGAAACAAAAATGACCCCTGCATGTATAAAGTTCGTCTCGATAAAGTTCAGACACTCTTTGTTTCATTACCAACTTCACAACTCTTCAACTGAATCCCATGACTCGCAGAGAACCCAGATATATATTACTAAGTCCACATTTTCAATGCTTTTGGGCAATGCATTTCCATTTTCACAAAACTAAGTAAACACATGCATTGCCATCATCTCCTACACTACATAAAACACTAAAAAAAATTCTGTCTTGTCCTTCCAACAAGTAAAGCAATACAACATATATATCTCGGTTCATGCAATGTTAATATATAGAACATTCTGCCTGCGGCCCAGATAAAGTTACATTGTTTTCTATTTTACACAACTTGATCAGATCAACTCAAAGTTGTTAGCAACTCTGAGAGTACTTAAACTTACGAACACAACAGTGTCCTCTACTTTTCCAGAACTTAACACACAATCGTCATAGATTAATTGTGTTCTTCAAAATATTGGTCTCGTATAGTGTTTATCGCTACACGCTGCTCCGTGCCAAATGTAGTACCCTTCAATGCACAGGTACCACAGCAATCACCACTGCATTGTTGTCTGACAATTAACCCATATTTATTTCTTTTTTGGCCTCTCTAGTACACTTTAAAGATAGAACAGGATTGCCATAAGCTCTATAGTCCCCTTGTCAGATGATTAGTATGAACACAAGATTCTCTTGCACAACCTGATTTCAGTACTGCCAGAAACTGATCTGACTTGGCATTTTCTTTGTTGAATGCTCTATACTCCCGCGCGCAACCTCAGGCTAGCTAGGGCTGGAAAAACCCTGATAAAATATGCCTGATTTTTCCTCCATAACTCCAAAGCAACCTTGCATAACCCCATTATGCTTCAAGAAAGACTCGCGTCTGGCGGTTCACTATTGTGAAGTTCGATCCACCCCAGGAAGCAGCTTGGCTGAAGGAGAACAAGATGATATATAAGAAATGGAGACTGTTAACGGGCAAAATCTCAGTAATTTTATGATGCATGTCCCTTCATGAAATGAATCTTAAAAATCAAGGGATCAAATATAATTAGTGTGAGGCCTAACATCTCACAAGATAGAGCCTCAAATCAATCTAACAAGATCAAACAAAAATGCACAAAAAACACCTCAGTATATGTGATACCAGTACCTTGAATTTGACCAATGAAATACTAATATATGCATGACACAAAACTCACTTTCCATCTGACCAAACAAGTCAATTTTCCAGCAAGAAAATTGAAGATAAAATTAGACTTGAGCCAATAGGTAATAGCACAATACGGAAAACCTTTCAACGGAGTTGATTAAAGAGACTGGGATGTGTAGCAGGAAAGAGGTAACATAGTGTAAGCAAAAAGTATACACGGTGTTGCTTAATACTGGCAGTTGGGCTACGCTTATAGCTTTGGAAACTTGAACAGCCCCAGCCTCAAAGTTGTTAATTAGCAAATCTGAGAGTACTTAAACTTATGAGCACAACATGCAGTGTCCTCTACGTACTTTTCCAGAACTTAAAACACAATCCTCATAGATTTTGTTCCTCAGAATATTGGCCCCGTATATAGTGTTTATCGCTACACACTGCTCTGTGCCAAATGTAGTAGTAGTACCCTTCAACTTGTACTGGTACCACAGTAATCACCACTGCATTGTTGTCTGACAATTAACACATACAACTTCTTTCTTCTCTGGCCTCTCTAGTACACTTAGAGATAGAACAGCTGAACAGGAATGCCAAAAGCTCTATAGTCCCTTATCAGATGATTAGTATGAACACAAGATTCTCTTGCACAACCTGATTTCAGTACTGCCAGAAACTGATCGATTTGACTTGGCATTTTCTTTGTTGAATGCTCTATACTCCCGCGCTTAACCTCTGGGATGGAAAAACCCTGATAAAATATGCCCCATTTTTCCTCTATAACTCCAAAGCAACCTTGCATATCCCCATTATGCTTATACTGGCAGTTGGGCTATGCTTATATATAGCTTCGGAAACTTGAACAGCCCCAACCAAAAAATTCAGATGGAAATCACCATTAAGAAGCAACCAACAAAGTTATTAATGTCTCTAGGAAGTAGGAACTTAGGAGACTGACTTCATTGTGAATGTACCGAGAGTGCAATGCTCTAGTACTTAAGGAGACCGCCTTCTTAGTTCCGACTTCCTAGAAGTACTAGAGCATTGCACTCTCGGTACATTTACAATGAAGATGGTTAGAAGCAAATTACGCGCCAACTCAATATATCACTCTTTCACAAACACAAAATGGATAGAATATTAGAAACTATGTTTCGTAAGACATGCATATATGCTTTAGCAGATGATGCAGGAGTAGTATATGGATGCAGAAAACGACTTAAACAGAATCTTGCTTGCAGTAGAAACACACACATATATACATACACACAGTTTTTCGATTCAAGCCGGAAAAAGGAGCAATAAACTTTTCAGGGCGAATTGCAGAGTCTTGATAAAAGTAGCTAGAGAAGTTTCACATGCATATACAGGCCGATATGAATAAATAATGTCTAAGTACATCAGAAAAGAAGATAAACAAAAGAAGCTATCAACACAAGGCAAAAAGTAATGCCAATTAAGCATTATTTACCTCTCACAGATACAAATTGCTACCATCCATAGAGTATATAGTTAAAACACTAGCATCATCAAAAGCCATTACCAAGTGACCAAAACAAAAACTTAGCAACCCGGCAATGACATAATTAAGTAAAATCCAATGCCTACTGAGATATATGAGATCATAGGACACATAAAATAAGTTAAACGCCAATGTATTTGATCTAGAAGAGGTTGAGCTCCGATGCAAAACAAGGACTAGGACACACCTCGATTTAACACCTTTTATTTTCATGCAACTTTCCGCTCAAATCTTTTACTATTTCAACATATCAATATTTCTATCTCACGAGCAAAAAAATTCATGGTCACTTACCTTGCATTAGGATTTAATACCAATGAAATTAAAACTCTAAAAACATGTTTATTTAATCACAATCTTCCATATGAAATTCAAGAGTGAGTGAATTCTGGCGACTTCTAGGTAACCAAGAGACCATTTTAGTCCATCACACGATGGTGGATCTAGGGGAACAAATTTGCTGCCCACCCACTGTTGGGGTGGGCATTTGACCGTCCAGTGTAAATATGCCACATGTCCAAAACTAAACCTTGGTTAGTTTTTTTTTTTTTCTTTCTTTCTTCTTCAACCTGCAGCCCTCTCTCTCTCTCTCCAAAATCTGGGTTCCAAAAACCAAAAGGCCTTGCCTTTGTTCGGGGAGTGGAGGTCCCAAAGGATTGGGAACGGTTGTGCTTCGGATGGGTGGCGGCGATGGGGGTTGATTCGGGAGTTGTTGATGGTGATTGTGGGGGATGCGTTTCTGGTCTTGGGTTCGACCGAATGGGGTGGTCGACTGATCATCCTGATGTCGCCGTCGTTTACTGTGGCTCGGAGGAAGAGAGAGAGAGTGGGGGAGAGAGGAGAGAGATACTGGGCAGAGAAGAGAGAGATAGAGAGAGGGACTGGCGGAGAGAGGAGAGAGAGACTAAATTTTTTTTCTATTAACTATAGTTAGGAGATGGGGCAGCTGTCAAATTTTTAGAAGGTGGGCATTGGTTAGGGTGGGCGGCAAATTTGCTCCCGTGGATCTAGTGCACTTTTTTCTTTTTCTTTTTTTTTTGAATGTAGCATTTGTTAGGAAATCCTCAAAAGGAAAGAAGGAGAAGCAGAAGTAGAGAAGGGTTTGGGATAGTGTCATGGTGGTAGTTTGGGATGGTGGTACATAAGAGCATATGCACCCGTGTATCAATTCATAAATAGTGTATTGGCAATATAATTGTCTTTTTTTTTTGTTATAGGCAATATAATTGTCTTTAATTGCTGCATTGACATACTGAATGTAATTGCTAAAAAAGATAAATAGTGGATTGAGATAGTCTAAAAATTGACAATTGCCTTCCAAAATAGGTACATATGCTCTAAGGCGGCTCCTGAATCGACATGTCCAAGTTTCTCTCTCACTGTTTTTTTTTTTTATGTCTGAATTTACTACTTCCTGCTTTCTCTGTTTTGTGTGATCAATCAAGGCTCCACCCAAACCGTTGATCAACCAACAACTTGCATCGTGTTGACCACAACGATTGTACAAGCATCAACGATTCCCTAGATCTTCTGTACGAAAATCGTCGCTACATCCCCGATTTCTGAAGAAGAAGAAGAAGATTCTGATGTTTTAGCAATGGAAAACAGAGAAGGAATTGAAAAGTTGATAGGGTTGAAACGTGATAGAAATTCTTTGCTACCGGAAAGAAGGAAGGAATATGGAGCTGGGTTTAGTTTTGGTGGCCAACCCAATTGTGCAAAGAAGAAAGAAATATATAAGCCACAGGACTTTGCTTTGGGTGATATTGTTTGGGCCAAGTGTGGGAGGAGATGCCTAGTTTGGCCGGCCGTGGTTATCGACCCCATATTGCAAGCTCCAGAAGCAGTTTTGAGCTGCCGTATTTCTAATTCTCTGTGTGTGATGTTCTTTGGGTTCTCAAAGGATGCAACGCAAAGGGTAAATATTTTACTATTGAAATTCTATGTTTATTTTTGTGGGTACGATAGATTTGTTTACAGTGTGTGATTTAAATGAACAGGATTATGGATGGGTGAAGCAGGGAATGATATACCCGTTTAAGCAGTTCCTTGAGAGGTATGTAGTTAATTAATCTTGAGAGATATTTTGCTTGTTTGTTCTTTAATGATAAAATCTTTGAACATTCCAGAGTTTTTGCTTCTTCAGATTTAGAGGACTGACCCTGTTGTACAAGAGTAAACCAAGCGAGCTTCAGATGGCAATAGAGGAGGCGGTGTTGGCAGAAAATGGTTTTATTTACACAGCTGGTAAAACTACTAATTCAGAGGCAAATCCCCCTGAAATCCAAGAGGTTACAGATTTTTATAAAGATCAGCCGTATTACGCTCAGAATCAGGCAAGTTTTTTCTGGGAATCTTTTCTTCTCTCACCATTATTTCTCTTTAAGGAGAAGTGCTCTCGATTTAAGATCTAAGAACTCGTCTGTTTCAATTCCTGGTTTTTTCTTTTTGTTTAAGCCCGAATTAAAGACCTGTTTTGAGAATGCTAGATCATAACCTTGAAAGAATACGTTTTGGCAATCTTATGAGAACTTTAAAGGATTACCACAATAAAACAGTAGAATGAATGACAAAGACGGATTTTTATAGCAAGAACCCAAACAACTCTCCTTAAGTTCTTGTTAGTTTTTGTGATTTAGTTGGATTACTTTTCTTGCAGAGATTTTAATTCTTAGCGCAGTTTTAGTTTTAGGTTTCTGCAATTTTTTCTTTTGTGTAAACTTTGTTTCCATGTTATGTGGATTATACTCTATTGCTACTATTGTAGCAAAGTCTGGTTGTCTCTGGAATGGCAGATCATCCAATGAATTTACTGTGCAGGATGCATTTCAGGAGGTCACAAGACCTTGTGATTGCTGTGGTTTGATCACTCCATGTAAATCTATGAAAAAAATGAAGGGCTCAGATTCTGAAGTCCAAGTTTTATGTAAACATTGTGCCAAGGTTCAAAATTGCCTTATGTTGTTTATCTATTAATTTTGTAGTTGAACTTTTTAAAACATATTTGTAGGTTTCTAATGCTGCTTACTTTCATTTTATGTAGTTGAAAAAATCAAAACAATATTGTGGCATATGTAAGAAGATATGGCACCATTCAGATGGCGGGGATTGGGTGAGTTATCTGCAATCTTTTTTTCTGTGATCAATCTGATCATCATCATCATTATTATGACTATAATTTTGTCGTTGAATGATTTGGGAATTTGTGTTTCAATTATCCGTTAGGTATGCTGTGATGGCTGTAATGTTTGGGTGCATGCCGAGTGTGACAAAATTTCCAGTCAATTTTTCAAGGTATGCCCTCCAAGCTTAATTTGAAGATATGCTTCCTTTTCTCCTATGTTTCTTTTACCTAATTTTGTTAAGTAGTGAAACATTACTGAAGTGCCTGTTGTTCAGGACCTGGAGCACATTGATTACTATTGTCCTGATTGCAAGAAAAAGTTCAAGTGTGAATCGTCAGATGTGGTACAGTGTCAGCAAAAAGCCAGGCATGTTAGAAACTTTTTGTTTTGTGCATTTCATTTGGGTGTTACTGAGTTTGTGTATTTATAAATGTTCTTTTGATTTGTCATTAAGTTACTGACTGATGTGGCAACTTTTCAAACAGTTCTGTTGTAAACGGGTGGAAATCTTTGAGTGAGGTGACTGTGGTTTGTAATGGCATGGAAGGAACATATGTTCCAAACCTTCATATGTAAGCCCTTATCTTCCGTAAATGGAAGAGTTACATTGAAATTAATTTCTCTATGCATTAAATCATTTGGTCTTGCTTGGTATTTTTTCTTCCTAAATTAAGTCGATCAATTCCAACTATAGTGTGGTCATTTTTAAAGAATTTGCTAGCTGCTTCTGATTATTTTATGTTGCAGGGTTGTTTGTCAGTGTGGATTGTGTGGTGAGTCAAAGATGCGGAGCCTTGGTGAATGGGAAAGGCACGCAGGTTGTAAAGCTAAAAATTGGAAGCAGTGTATGAAAGTGAAGGTCTTTTCAAAAAAAAGTATGAAAGTGATGCTACCACTGGAACAATGGGTTTGTACAATATCTTGTATTTTGAAAAGTTTACTAGATTCTCAAGATTCCTCTATAGTTAATCTTATCTCTGAGAAGAAGTCGATGGCTCATTTTCATTCTGGTTGAAAAATATTTAACTTTCTTGTAACCTTAGTTGTGCATCATATCGATTCTAGACAGTTTCTTACTAACCTTGAATATATTTCAGATTGCAGAGTATAATGAACATGGTGTACAGCCTCTCAAATTAGATAAGCAGCGATTACTTGGTTCCTTGCAAGGTGAAATACATGCCTAATTCTTTACATGTTGTTGGCTGATCTAACTGTCTGTGTGTGTGTGTGGTGCGGAGGGGGATGAGCCTTGTGCTTATGTGGCAATGAGGTGTTTCGTTGATAATTTTGTATAGTGAGAGACTCAGTTGTTCTTTGTTGCAACAGAGAAGTATGAGCCAGTTAATGCAAAGTGGACAAGTGAAAGATGTGCAATTTGTAGATGGGTTGAAGATTGGGAGGATAACAAAATGATTATATGCAACAGGTGCCTGTCTCCATTTTTTGTTGGATCTGTGTGCCAAGTTTTATATTTTAGATAATTGATTTAGTCTTGTTTCTGATGCAAGATTAAAAGTTTTATTTAATTCTTGTTTCTTTGTCCAGGTGTCAAATAGCTGTGCACCAAGAATGCTATGGTGCGAAAGATGTCCAGGATTTTACTTCATGGGTTTGTAGAGCATGTGAAACACCTGATGTCATTAGAGAGTGTTGTCTTTGTCCTGTAAAAGGTATTTTGCCTCTATTGTCTTGAGTAGATCTTAGTTATTCCATCTTGATTTTTTGTATGCTTACTTTATGGGGTTTTCATGATACTAGTGTAAATTGGTTTTATTATTTATGTTTGACCGCAAAATTAGTTTTTGCTATTTCAAAGTTTCTTTTTATTCACACGACTATTATTTTTCATGCAAGCGATGATTTCAAGTGTTACTAATGCTTTACTATCTATATTTCCTTCATCCTCATTTGGAAGCTTAAGCGGAAATTCTCTTTCCTTTTTCATATCATCAATAGTCATGCATATGTTTGAAGAGTCCTAATGGTGCTCGCTGAGTTTTGTTCCTTATAAAGAAAACCTGAATTATGTACCTAGAGCATGAAATGTGAACCACAATGCTATCTTAAATATTCAGTAAAGTTACTGTTTTCTCTTTTTTATTTGCTGATATGAAATTGGTTTCTTCAGGAGGTGCTTTGAAGCCTACTGATGTTGACACCTTGTGGGTTCATGTCTCCTGTGCTTGGTTTCGTCCTGAAGTAGGTTTCTTGAATCCTGAGAAGATGGAACCTGCTGTTGGAATCCTTCAAATTCCACCCACTACTTTTTTGAAGGTAAATCAATGCTCTCGGTGATAATTTCTGACACTTGATTAACTGTTTTTTAACTGCTTAGGAAATGGACTTGTAGCAATTTTTTATTCCTTGTTCATTATTTGCTTATTTGGTGATGGTATGGACTTGCAACCTCTGTAATTTAATTCACCTTATCTTTTGGAACAGCGTTGTGTAATTTGTATGCAGACTCATGGTTCCTGCACCACATGTTGCAAATGTGCCACGCATTTTCATGCAACCTGTGCATCAAGAGCGGGCTACAGCATGGAGGTAAGATATCATTGGTGATTTACTTTGTGAACGCACTTTCCACCGTCAGTCAGAAACTACAATTTATGTATTAGTCCTTTAAGTAGATCATCTCGACTGACATATACATTTTCCTTTTATTACATTAATCTTGTCCTAATTTTCTCTTCTTGTTTGATTGTTTGCACTTATGTTTTAATTGTTAGGAATAATTCATGAACATGTTGGCGATTTTGATTATATTGCATCTTGAACTTTCAGTTGCACTGTTTAAAGAAGAAAGGGAAACAAGTAACAAAGAAGGTGATATATTGTGCCGTGCACAGGTTAGGACTGTTTATATCATATATGATATCTATTGCTATTGGTCTTCCCAGTGGGAGCTGATAATTTTTTTGGTTACAATTTCTTGTAGTTCATATTTGTTGATTTATATGTTGTTGACCTTTATTTGAATGCAGTACCCCAAATCCAGATGCTGTTGTAGTTGTTCGTACTCCTTCGGGGTATTCGCTTCAAAATCGGAGGGGGTGCTTTAGGGGTTCAAGGGTGGAATACCTGGATAAAGTTGAGAGCTTGAAGATGGGAAACACAGGTAGCAGAGGCGAGGAGTGCGACAGTGGTAGTTGTTAAATAGGGCGGGTTCGTGCTCAAAACGACTTCGTTTTATTCTGCTTGACCAAGGTTGATCTTGAAGCCCAACCCGAAAAGAAAAAGAAAAAAAGTACGGCCCAAGATACCGCCCATCAAAATTTCGAAACCGAAGCAACTGTGGTGCTCGTCAAATGCGGGATTGACAAGTGAAGCTTAAGGGTTTGTAATACACATTATTTATCAAAACTATTGGGACCTCATAATTTATCGAGAATTTGAACACTGAGTCAACCAATCACTTCAATAAGTGCATACTATTAGTTACTTTCTTAAGTGAAAATAGCATTTAAATGAAAAAAAAAAATCAAAATGAGGCATGACTTGTAACGATAAATAGTTCGTTGGTAAATGTTGCATGCTCAATTATTATTATTATTGTTTTTTGGTGGAATTCTTGTTAGTATTATCAAACGAATTCCATTTCATGCTATTGGCTGACCTTCTTGGACTACTAAATGAGCTTTGGAAACAAAATTGGATGTGGAGAATTGAATTGTTCAAATTCTCGATAAATTCTAAGGTCCTAGTAATTAAATATAAATTTTTTACCGGATCATATGAACCATGCTATAAACGGGTCCTACTCGATTCAAGACCAATAGGGTCAATTGACAGACGGAATATGAATTCTTTTGAAAAAACACATAAGAAATAAAAAAAATGAAGGGAAAAAATCACCTTTAGTCCCTGAACTTTGACCCATTCGACACTTTCGTCCCTGAGTTTTGAAATATATCACTTTAGTCTCTGAACTTTGAAAAAAACTATCACTTTCGTCATTGACCAAAATTTTCACCGAATAAACCTCCGATTCCGGCCAATTCGAACGACAACACATACCGGGCTTTGAAGCCCTCCTTGAGGCGAGTTCAATGCCACCAACCCCGCCTCAAACCGTCGCCGGACGGCGGAGAATTTTATAATTAAAGTTTCGGCCACCACAGGCTTTCGGGCTAAATTCGAGCCATTTTAGGCCAAATCGAGCTTAGCCCCAGTTATAAAAGTTACTCATCTCATCCGTACGAACATTTTGGCATAGGTTTTGCACCATTTTTTTTCCGGTCAGGGACGAAAGTGATGGTCGGTGTTGAAGTTCAGGGACGAAAGTGATATATTTCAAAGTTCAGGGACGAAAGTGTCGAACGAGTCAAAGTTGAGGGACTAAAAGTGATTTTTTCCCAAAAATGAATGGAGCATGAACCTTTTCCAATGACATGATAAAAGTCACGCCCTAACCATTTTTGTTTTATTTTTTTTTCTTTCATTTAATTTCTATTTCTGCTTATTAAAGTAAATAATAGTGTGCACATAATGACACGATTGGTTGTAGTAGTGTTAAAATTCTAAATAAATTCCAAGGTCTCAATAGTTTTGACTTTTAATAAATAATGTGTACTACAACAAAAGAATTTTACATGGGATCACACACACCCATACCACTCAATTCTTGAATCCCTCTTTGTTTCTAGAACTCATGGAGGAGCCTAAGAGGGTCGAACAAGCAACTAGTAAATGAAATTTGTTTGATAAAACTCACAAAAAATGAAGGGAAAAAAATTAAAACGTAAGCGCACCTTTACCGACGAACATTAACTTTGTCGCTATAGGCCATGCCCAATTTTGTTTTAATTTTTTATGTTTTATTTCACTTAATTTCTATTTTCGCTTATAAAAGTAAATAATAATGTTCACTTATTTCTTCCTATAGCTTATTGAGGAGCCTGAAATGGTTGGCTGACAACTGGAAATAGAACTCACAAGAAATGAATAAATTTTTATTTTAATGGAGAGCGCACTTGTAGCAACGACATGTTCGTCGCTATAGGGCTACAGGCCATGCCCGGTTTGTTTTATTTTTTCTTTTATTTAATTTCTATTTCTGCTTATGAAAGTAAATAATAGAATTCACTTATTTCTTCCTAGAGCTTATTGAGATGCTCGAAATGGTCAACCAATAGCTGAAAATAGAATTTGTTTGATAAAATTAAAAAAAATGAAAATAGAGAGAGTTGAAGAGTTTTGTTTTGTTTTTTCTTTTATTTAATTTCTATTTTCGCTTATGAAAGTAAAGGAGGTTGAAGAGTTTTTTTGTTGAATACTCGAATGCTCTATACTCTCGTGCGCAACCTCAGGGATGGAAAAACCCTGATAAAATGAAATCTTTTCTAATTTTCAAACCTCAAATTTGTGAAACACACTTATTCTTCTAGTGAGTTTTTGTTTTTGTTTTTGTTACATTTGAGGGGGATCGAACCTAGCTCTGACATAGTATAGTCCTAACTCAATTCCGAACCACCCCACCCCACCCCACCCCACCCTATGCACTTGGGCTAACCGGCTTACCCCAAGGGCTTCTTCTATGAGTTTTTTGAACCAAATACAAATGCTTAACCTTCTTTTTCTAAAAGCTGAATTTTAAAACTGAAATGGTTTAACATGGCACTTATTTTCACAATACCAACCACAGAATCCTCAAATGACATCTAATTAAACTGAGATTTGACACTCTACTTTAGCAAAGAAGCCATCATCCTCTTGCAATTCTCTCAAACATGCATGAAACAAAAATGAAATACAATATATATATCTCGGTTCATGCAATGTTAATATATAGAACATTCTGCCTGTGGCCCAGATAAAGTTACATTGTTTTCTATTTTACACAACTTGATCAGATCAACTCAAAGTTGTTAGCAACTCTGAGAGTACTTAAACTTACGAACACAACAGTGTCCTCTACTTTTCCAGAACTTAACACACAATCGTCATAGATTAATTGTGTTCTTCAAAATATTGGTCTCGTATAGTGTTTATCGCCACACGCTGCTCCGTGCCAAATGTAGTACCCTTCAATGCACAGGTACCACAGCAATCACCACTGCATTGTTTTCTGACAATTAACACATATTTCTTTATTTTTTGCCCTCTCTTACTAGTACACTTAAAGATAGAACAGGAATGCCATAATTAAGCTCTATAGTCCCTTGTCAGATGATTAGTATGAATACAAGATTCTCTGGCACAACCTGATTTCAGTACTGCCAGAAACTGATCTGACTTGGCATTTTCTTTGTTGAATGCTCTATACTCCCGCGCGCAACCTCAGGCTAGGGCTGGAAAAACCATGATAAAATATGCCTGATTTTTCCTCCATAACTCCAAAGCAACCTTGCATAACCCCATTATGCTTCAAGAAAGACTCGCGTCTGGCGGTTCACTATTGTGAAGTTCGATCCACCCAAGGAAGCAGCTTGGCTGAAGGAGAACGTACAAGATGATATATAAGAAATGGAGACTGTTAACGGACAAAATCTCAGTAATTTTATGATGCATGTGTCCCTTCATGAAATGAATCTTAAAAATCAAGGGATCAAATATAATTAATGTGAGGCCTAACATCTCACAAGATAGAGCCTCAAATCAATCTAACAAGATCAAACAAAAATGCACAAAAAACACCTCAGTATATGTGATACCAGTACCTTGAATTTGACCAATGAAATACTAATATATGCATGACACAAAACTCACTTTCCATCTGACCAAACAAGTCAATTTTCCAGCAAAAAATTGAAGATCGATAAAATTAGACTTGAGCCAATAGGTAATAGCACAATACGGAAAACCTTTCAACGGAGTTGATTAAAGAGACTGGGATGTGTAGCAGGAAAGAGGTAACATAGTGTAAGCAAAAATTAAGTATACACGGTGTTGCTTAATACTGGCAGTTGGGCTACGCTTATAGCTTTGGAAACTTGAACAGCCCCAACCAAAAAATTCAGATGGAATTCACCATTAAGAAGCAACCAACAAAGTTATTAATGTCTCTAGGAAGTAGGAATTAACTAAGAAGACCGACTTCATTGTGAATGTGCCGGAAGTGCAATGCTCTAGTACTTAAGGAGATCGACTTCTTAGTTCCGACTTCCTAGAAGTACTAGAGCATTGCGCTCTCGGTACATTCACAATGAAGATGGTTGGAAGCAAATAACACGCCAACTCAATCACTCTTTCACAAACACAAAATGGATAGAAACTACGTTTCGTAAGACATGCATATATGCTTTAGCAGATGATGCAGGAGTAGTATCTGGATGCAGAAAACGACTTAAACATGCAGAATCTTGCTTGTAGTAGAAATACACACATATATACATAGACACAGTTTTTCGCTTCAAGCCGGAAAAAAGGAGCAATAAATTAACTTTTCAGGGGGAATTGCAGAGTCTTGATAAAAGTAGAGAAGTTTCACATGCATATACAAGCCGGTACGAATAAATAATGTCTAAGTACATCGGAAAAGAAGATAAACAAAAGAAGCTATCAACACAAGGCAAAAAATAATGCCAAGCATCATTTAGCTCTCACAGATACAAATTGCTACCATCCATAGAGTATATAGTTAAAACACTAGCATCATCAAAAGCCATTATTACCAAGTGACCAAAACAAAAACTTAGCAACCCGGCCATCACATAATTCAGTAAAATCCAATGCCTACTGAGATATATGGGATCATAGGACACATAATTAAAATAAGTTAAACGCCAATGTATTTGATCTAGAAGAGGTTGCGCTCTGATGCAAAACAAGTACTATGACACACCTCGATTTAAAACCTTTTATTTTCATGCAACTTTCTGCTCAATCCTTTTACTATTTCAACATATCATCATTTCTATCTCACGAGCAAAGAAATTCATGGTCACTTACCTTGCATTAGGATTTAATACCAATGAAATTAAAACACTAAAAACATGTTTATTTAATCTCAATCTTACATATTAAATTCAAGAGTGATTGACCTTGAATTCTTGGCGACTTAGTCACTAGGTGATTGAGAGAACATTTTAGTCCATCACACGATAGTAAATCAAGTGCACTTCAAGAAGCTTTGGAAAATGGCTTCAAGAAGGTCCAAGTGACTCCAAAGTTTTGATTAATTGTCTCAATGGCTTACTCAGGGCCGGCCTTGAGATATTCGAGGCCTGAGGCGAATTGAAATTTTAAGGCCTAATTTTTTCTATATAACTGTATACATTTATTTTTGGTATAAAAAATTTGGTCATTAAATAGAGAAATGCATAATTATTCAATTAATCAGAGTAATTTGTGTAGAGTATGAAAAAATTTAAGACATCTTTGAAATCGTGAAAATTAATACTTAAGTTGAATTTTTAAATCTCTTCATTAATTTTTTTTGACAATAAAACTCACAAATTCAATCAAATTAATTAAGATTTAAAAACGAGTATAAGACTCTTTTTTATTAGCAAAATAGTTTTTTATATATATTTATTTTTTTCTTAAGAAAAACCCTACAAGAATTTAAAAATTTGAGGGCCTGTTAGCTTGGGGGCCCTAGGCGCAGGCCTAGTCTGCCTTGCCCCAGGCCGGCACTGCTCTTACTCTACTCTTTGACGTCTCAAGAAGATTGTGGAAGACATCAATTGGCTCTCATCCTATTTTGAAGAAATCTCTTTCACTCACATTCTACGCGAAGTTAACTTCACTGCTGATAGCTTGGCAAAGTTCGGTTACACCTTAAGTTTCAGTCAAATTTGGAATCGTTGTTGTCTGCCTCTCCCGGCTCTTAATGGTTTTAACTTTGATATTTTTAGTTCGGAATGCCTTAAGGGCTTGGCTTCTCCTTGTAGTTTGTTTTAGTCTTTTTCGTATAAAAGATCAAGTGTTTTTTTTTTTTTTTTTTTTTTAATATAGCATTTGTTTGGGATAGTGGTAAATACTAAATAAGGCTCCTGAACCGGGTCGGTTCGGGTCATGTCCAAGTTTCGCTCACACTGGTTTTTATGTCTGAATTGACACACTTCCTGCTTTCTCTTTTTTGTGTAATAAAACAAGGCTCCACCCAAACCGTTGATCAACCAACAACTCGCATCGTGTGGACCACAACACTGGTCCGCGCGATTGTACAATCATCAACGATTCCCTGGATCTTCTGTACGAAAAGTACCACAAAGTCAAATAGTCAACATCGATGATAGATCCCAGTCATCCCACCTTTAGATTCTTGTAGTCCAAGTCTAAGCCATCATGCACTAGGTAGCACAGAAACTCCATACTACCTTCCAATTTTTTTTTCTTTTGGTTCAGTTCGCGCTTTCAACGACACGAAAATTTCCCAATCTCCCTCCTTCCCAAATTTTGGAGGCAAATGGCCACGTGGCCCCAAATGGAAATTAATTTTTAAATATGTAGGAAGTTAAAAATAATAATATTTTACATTAACTTTTAAATAAAAATATAATCTGGGAGATTCGTTGTTGTAGATTTTGGATTTGGGCAAAATAGAACGCTCTCTCTGTGTGACAAACACAGCTCAGGGTTTTCTATCTGAGATTTTTCTGGGAATTTTTTTGATTTTCCTGAGGAGATTCGTTGCCGATTTCTTATTAAACACCGACTCTGAGGTCGAAATCCCGAGTTCGTTTTCGGAATCTTATTATTTGTTATCGGCCGAAGGGAAAGTTACGAAGCCGTTGCGGAATTTGAATCGGCGTTCTGGTTTCGTTGCATCGATTAGGGTTTCGCATCCGAATTTGGGGCTTTACGGTCACTTCGGGGGCATATATTGTGTCTCCGACGACGGTTACTGATTTCGGAAGCGTTTTGAATTCGATTGAGGAGGTTTTGTTTGGAGGTTCGGTTTGGGGTTCAATGTGAAATTAGGGTTTGGGTTCTTAATTGCGAGTTCGTCAGATTGAAAGGTTGGAATATGATAATCAAACGGCGGTCGAGATTCGAAATGCCGAATTTGAAACGTTGCAAGCTCGAAGAGGCCGAAGCTAAAGCCTATGCGTATTCTGCGAATCCGAAGAAGCGGAAAACAAATGGGTATTACTCAGTTGGCAATGGCGAGGTCGAAGACTTCAGCAGCGGCTCAGGTTCTTCGGGTTACGAGGAGGTCGCTACCAGTGAGGTCGAGTCGAATTTGCAGCGGTTGACTAATCGACGAGCAATGAATCAGAGCTCTGAGAAGTTTCGGAGGTCATCTCGAGGACGCCCGCAAAAGCCTTCTTCGAGGTTTAACGATTCAGTTGATTTATATAACAAAAGACAAGCTAAAATTGTCGATACATTCACGATTTCTGAAGAAGAAGAAGAAGATTCTGATGTTTTAGCAATGGAAAACAGAGAAGGAATTGAAAAGTTGGGTTTTGTTAAAAAGCGTCCGGAGGACATCTATGGGTTCAAGAATTCGAAGAAATTTTGTGGGAAAGAAGAGCAAGAAGAAGTGGATTATTATGACGATATTGGTTATAGACAGTATATGGGTTTGAGCAAGTCCATAGGGTCGAAACGTGATAGAAATTCTTTGCCACCGGAAAGAAGGGAGGAATATGGAGCTGGGTTTAGTTTTGGTGGCAAACCCAATTGCGCAAAGAAGAAAGAAATATATAAGCCACAGGACTTTGCTTTGGGTGATATTGTTTGGGCTAAGTGTGGGAGGAGCTACCCAGTTTGGCCGGCCGTGGTTATCGACCCCATATTGCAAGCACCAGAAGCAGTTTTGAGCTGCTGTATTTCTAATGCTCTGTGTGTGATGTTCTTTGGGTTCTCAAAGAATGGAACGCAAAGGGTAAATATTTTACTATTGAAATTCTGTGTTTATTTTTGTGGGTACGATAGATTTGTTTACAGTGTGTGATTTAAATGAACAGGATTATGGGTGGGTGAAGCAGGGAATGATATACCCGTTTAAGCAGTTCCTTGAGAGGTATGTAGTTAATTAATCCTGAGAGATATTTTGCTTGTTTGTTCTTTAATGATAAAATCTTTGAACATTCCAGAGTTTTTGCTTCTTCAGATTTAGAGGACAGACACAGTTGTACAGGAGTAAACCAAGCGAGCTTCAGATGGCAATAGAGGAGGCGGTGTTGGCAGAAAATGGTTTTATTTACACAGCTGGTAAAACTACTAATTCAGAGGCAAATCCCCCTGAAATCCAAGAGGCTACAGATTTTTATCAAGATCAGGCGTATTACGCTCAGAATCAGGCAAGTTTTTTCTGGGAATCTTTTCTTCTCTCACCATTATTTCTCTTTGAGGAATATAATCTGAACTTCTATTTTTTGTTTTGAAGTCGGACACATTATTCAACTTATTCCCCGAAGAAACTTAGTAGTACTTGTCTGTCTTTTTAGGTGAAGTTCTCTCGATCTATGATCTAAGAACTCTTCTGTTTCAATTCCTGGTTTTTTCTTTTTGTTTAAGCCCGAATTAAAGACCTGTTTTGAGAATGCTATATCATAACCTTGAAAGAATCCGTTTTGGCAATCTTATGAGAACTTAAAAGGATTACCACAATAAAACAGTAGAATGAATGACAAAGACGGATTTTTATAGCAAGAACTCAAACAACTCTCCTTAAGTTCTTGTTAGTTTTTGTGATTTAGTTGGATTACTTTTCTTACAGAGATTTTAATTCTTAGCGCAGTTTTAGGTTTCTGCAATTTTTTCTTTTGTGTAAACTTTGTTTCCATGTTATGTGGATTATACTCTTTTGCTACTATTGTAGCAAAGTCTGGTTGTCTCTGGAATGACAGATCATCCAATGAATTTACTGTTCAGGAAGCATTTCAGAAGGACACAAGACCTTGTGATTGCTGTGGTTTGATCACTCCATGTAAATCTATGAAAAAAATGAAGGGCTTAGATTCTGGAATCCAAGTTTTATGTAAACATTGTGCCAAGGTTCAAAATTGCCTTAAGTTGTTTATCTATTAATTTTGTAATTGAACTTTCTAAAACATATTTGTAGGTTTCTAATGCTGCTTACTTTCATTTTATGTAGTTGAAAAAATCAAAACAATATTGTGGCATATGTAAGAAGATATGGCACCATTCAGATGGCGGGGATTGGGTGAGTTATCTGCAATCTTTTTTTCTGTGATCAATCTGATCATCATCATCATTATCACTATAATTTTGTGGTTGAATGATTTGGGAATTTGTGTTTCAATTATCCGTTAGGTATGCTGTGATGGCTGTAATGTTTGGGTGCATGCCGAGTGTGACAAAATTTCCAGTAAATTTTTCAAGGTATGCTCTCCAAGCTTAATTTGAAGATATGCTTCCTTTTCTCCTATGTTTCTTTTACCTAATTTTGTTAAGTAGTGAAACATTACTGAAGTGCCTGTTGTTCAGGACCTGGAGCACATTGATTACTATTGTCCTGATTGCAAGAAAAAGTACAAGTGTGAATCGTCAGATGTGGTACAGTGTCAGCAAAAAGCCAGGCATGTTAGAAACTTTTTGTTTTGTGCATTTCATTTGGGTGCTACTGAGTTTGTGTATTTGTAAATGTTCTTTTGATTTTTCATTAAGTTACTGACTGATGTGGCAACTTTTCGAACAGTTCTGTTGTAAACGGGCGGAAATCTTTGAGTGAGGTGACTGTGGTTTGTAATGGCATGGAAGGAACATATGTTCTAAACCTTCATATGTAAGCCCTTATCTTCTGTAAATGGAAGAGTTACATTGAAATTAATTCCTCTATGCATTAAATCATTTGGTCTTGCTTGGTATTTTTTCTTCCTAAATTAAGTCGATCAATTTCAACTATAGTGTGGTCATTTTTAAAGAATTTGCAAGCTGCTTCTGATTATTTTATGTTGCAGGGTTGTTTGTCAGTGTGGATCGTGTGGTGAGTCAAAGATGCAGAGCCTTGGTGAATGGGAAAGGCACACAGGTTGTAGAGCTAAAAAATGGAAGCATAGTGTGAAAGTGAAGGCCACAATGCTACCACTGGAACAATGGGTTTGTACAATATCTTGTATTTTGAAAAGTTTACTAGATTCTCAAGATTCCTCTATCGTTAATCTTATCTCTGAGAAGAAGTCGATGGCTCATTTTCATTCTGGTTGAAAAAGATTTAACTTTCTTGTAACCTTGGTTGTGCATCATATCGATTCTAGACAGTTTCTTACTAACCTTGAATATATTTCAGATTGCAGAGTATAATGAACATGGTGTACAGCCTCTCAAATTAGATAAGCAGCGATTACTTGGTTCCTTGCAAGGTGAAATACATGCCTAATTCTTTACATGTTGTTGGCTGATCTAATTATCTGTGTGTGTGTGTGTGGTGCGGAGGGGGATGAGCATTGTGCTTATGTGGCAATGAGGTGTTTCGTTGATAATTTTGTATAGTGAGAGACTCAGTTGTTCTTTGTTGCAACAGAGAAGTATGAGCCAGTTAATGCAAAGTGGACAAGTGAAAGATGTGCAATTTGTAGATGGGTTGAAGATTGGGAGGATAACAAAATGATTATATGCAACAGGTGCCTGTCTCCATTTTTTGTTGGATCTGTGTGCCAAGTTTTATATTTTAGATAATTGATTTAGTCTTGTTTCTGATGCAAGATTAAAAGTTTTATTTAATTCTTTGTCCAGGTGTCAAATAGCTGTGCACCAAGAATGCTATGGTGCGAAAGATGTCCAGGATTTTACTTCATGGGTTTGTAGAGCATGTGAAACACCTGATGTCATTAGAGAGTGTTGTCTTTGTCCTGTAAAAGGTATTTTGCCTCTATTGTCTTGAGTAGATCTTAGTTATACCATCTTGATTTTTTGTATGCTTACTTTATGTGATTTTCATGATACTACTGTAAATGGGTTTTATTATTTATGTTTGACCGCAAAATTAGTTTTTGCCATTTCAAAGTTTCTTTTTATTCACACATGACTATTATTTTTCATGCAAGCGGTGATTTCAGGTGTTACTAATGCTTTACTCTCTATATTTCCTTCATCCTCATTTGGAAGCTTAAGCGGAAATTCTCTTTCCTTTTTCGTATCTTCAATAGTCATGCATATGTTTGAAGAGTCCTAATGGTGCTCGCTGAGTTTTGTTCCTTATAAAGAAAACCTGAATTATGTACCTAGAGCATGAAATGTGAACCACAATGCTATCTTAAATATTCGGTAAAGTTACTGTTTTCTCTTTTTTATTTGCTGATATGAAATTGGTTTCTTCAGGAGGTGCTTTGAAGCCTACTGATGTTGACACCTTGTGGGTTCATGTCTCTTGTGCTTGGTTTCGTCCTGAAGTAGCTTTCTTGAATCATGAGAAGATGGAACCTGCTGTTGGAATCCTTCGAATTCCACCCACTACTTTTTTGAAGGTAAATCAATGCTCGGGGTGATAATTTCTGACACTTCATTAACCGTTTTTTCTTTATTGATAACTAAAAGGGGGTGATGTTATGCTGGGATTTTTTTTTGGTTCCTCCACTGCTTAGGAAATGGACTTGTAGCAATTTTTTATTCCTTGTTCATTATTTGCTTATTTGATAATGGTATGGACTTGCAACCTCTGTAATTTAATTCACCTTATCTTTTGGAACAGCGTTGTGTAATTTGTATGCAGACTCATGGTTCCTGCACCACATGTTGCAAATGTGCCACGCATTTTCATGCAACCTGTGCATCAAAAGCGGGCTACAGCATGGAGGTAAGTTATCATTGGTGATTTACTTTGTGAACGCACTTTCCACCGTCGGTCAGAAACTACAATTTATGTATTAGTCCTTTAAGTAGATCATCTCAACTGACATATGCATTTTCCTTTTATAACATTAATCTTGTCCTAATTTTCTCTTGTTGTTTGACATATGCACTTATGTTTTAATTGTTAGGAATAATTCATGAACATGATGGCGATTTTGATTATATTGCATCTTGAACTTTCAGTTGCACTGTCTAGAGAAGAATGGGAAACAAGTAACAACGAAGTTGATATATTGTGCCGTGCACAGGTTAGGACTGTATATATCATATATGATATCTATTGCTATTGGTCTTCCCAGTGGGAGCTGATATTTTTTTTTTGTTACAATTTCTTGTAGCTCATATTTGTTGATTTGTACGTTGTTAACCTTTATTTGAATGCAGGACCCCAAATCCAGATGCTGTTGTAGTTGTTCATACTCCTTCGGGTGTTTTCGCTGCCAGAAGCTTGCTTCAAAACCAGAGGGGGTGTTTTAGGGGTTCAAGGGTGGTCTCATCAAAGAGGACTGAAGTCGCTGAACTTCCAGAACCTTCCATCTCAGAGTCTTACGAGTTAGAACCACTCTCTGCAGCAAGATGCCGTGCTATTAAAAGATCAAATTTTAAGGTAACTTATGTTAGTACACTATGCCTATCTGTCATATTTCCTCTGGAATTTCCTTTAAGAAGTTTACTTCTTCCTTTATTGTTTCTGACTTGAGTACTTAATTGTATCTTTTATGTTTCATTATTCTCTACCAGAGAAGTGAGCGGCTACCAATATTCCATCGACCAAGGGGACCAACACATCATTCATTTGACGCAGTAAATAGCTTGAGCACATTTAAAGTAATACTCTTGTCCTTGTTGATATTTCTCGACTGAAAGTGTTGAAAATTTTTGGTATAGACAGTATATATATATATATATATATATATATATATATATAAATAGATATTTATAATATGACTTTTTGTTTTTGGTTCGTGGGTTTGATGGACTAATTATATCTGTTGCCTTTTATTAGGAAGTAGAAGATTCTAAAATTTTTTCTTCCTTCAAGGATCGACTGTACCATTTGCAGGCAAGTCATATCTCTTCATAAGCTGTAGTTGCTTGCTTGATAGACTTTGACAATTTGTTACCTTTTTGTGTGCGGAAGTAATTAACATTTGTTTCTTTTTATTTCAGAAAACTGAAAATCACCGGGTTTGTTTTGGTAAATCTGGAATACATGGTTGGGGTCTATTTGCACGTAGGAATATTCAAGAAGGAGAAATGGTACTCATTTGTTACTTAATACTGTAGTTGATGAATGAGCTTGTAATTTCAAATATGTAAATGTATGCAACTGACTTCATATAGATTTATTTCTTCTATGTTGGCCACTTAGAGATTATATTACTTACAGAAGCTATCACAAAATTTCTCGTCATGTGATTGATACAATTCTGTGCTTACGAGTGAATTCCTTAATGCATTTTAAAGTCTTTTTTGGTGAATAACTTCAAGCCATTGTCTTTCAGTTGATTTTTGGCAACCAAAATGTTCTGTTTCGTATAATTTTTTTTAATGCTAAATACACTTGTTTCTAGGTTGTCGAGTATCGTGGCGAGCGGGTAAGGCGGAGCATTGCAGATCTGAGGGAAGCGCGGTACAGGCTAGAAGGCAAAGATTGCTATGTAAGTCAATTTTTAGTAATACTCTTTTGTTTCCATGTATGCCAGTGTTCATTGTCTTGGTAGTAGCTTATAAATATATGTTAGCGAACAACCCCTTGGAATCAAGAATACTTAACATGCCAATTACATGGGGAAGAAATTGTTGGGCTGCTCTAAAATTTCGCATGATCGGTTTCTTACATTGTACTTTTATCAATTGTTTTGAAATTTGTTATAAGCTTGGCACAAAAATGAAGATAGAAACAAAAGAACATGCCTGTAGATGAGGATTTATCCATCAAATTAATGATGCTTTAAAAGTTTATGGGAATATTCATGTGCCAAATCAAATTGACTTCGAACCATTAGGAATAGTGTGCCTTATTTAAGCACCTTTCTATTACACACCTTGAGGATTGCTAGTGCTGAGTTAGACAGCTTGTTATTGATTTTTCCAGGCTGAAGCCCCCTCTCCCTTGCTCTTCAATTAAGTGTCATTGGAATTTGATTTTAAAGTGTATGAACTACTTTTTTGTTGCAGCTTTTCAAGATCAGCGAGGAAGTAGTAATTGATGCTACATATAGGGGAAATATAGCACGGTTGATTAACCATTCGGTGAGTTCTATTGGTTAACTTTTTGGTTGATCATGGGTTGGCTTAATCGTTACTTCAAGTTGACGATCAAGAGTGTTGATTTGCTGTTATAGAATCCCTTGAAGTTTTGAAAACTCAAGTTGGTTGGTTGTACCATAAATGAATTTTTGGAGTTCTGAATTACATATCATGATGCTAAAATTTTGTTGCATGTGCTGCAGTGCATGCCCAATTGCTATTCAAGGATCATGAGTGTGGGTGAGGAGAACCGAATAGTACTCATTGCTAAGACTAATGTTTCGGCCGGTGAAGAACTAACGTAAGTTTTCTAGTCCTTTCTTTAAATTTGCATCGTCGACTTTAAGACTGTCGCAGATTTGGTTGAGAAAGGTGACAATTTTCTCCTTAATCTTTGTTTAACAGGTACGATTACTTGTTTGAGCCGGATGAACATGATGAGCTGAAAGTTCCCTGCCTATGTAAAGCTCCCAGTTGTAGGAAATTTTTGTGTTAGTTCACAGTTCATACATTTTTTGATGCTCCCAATTCATCTCTGCACAGAGCTCTGACCCATCTCCTAACCATTGAGGAAACCCTTTCCCCTCCTCTTCAGAAAAGAAAGGAAACCTTTAGCTTGTAATTCTTTTCAATTTTTGTACTGCAATTCGTGTTGTAACTATATGATCAGAATAAATGTAATATCACCTAGCTATTTGGCTGGGGGTCTTTTTGCTTTTGTATTTCTGCGAGTAAAAGAAATTGACAGATTATTTTATAATCTCCATAGTGTAATTGTAATTGTTGCCAAGCAATTTGATCTACTAATTTCTATATATATTTATATACCACCCAAATGTTGGATCCATCGGGCTCTCTGATATCTGTGATTTCTAAACACCCAAAAGTTTGTTCTTTGGCATCCAAGTGTTAATCACAGTTCTTGGCAATTCCACCATTCAAAATGGCTTTCAAAGATCCTAAAATTTGCTTGAAGAGTCATTTATAAATCTAAAAATTAAGAAAAGATTAACAAAAAAGCAAAAATGGGGATTTTTCTAATAGAGGTTCGGATTGGTTTTCCTTAGAGATGGAAAATTCGCCCGGTTTTGTCAATTTGCAAATTCTTCCTCAGTCATTTTTGAGTTTAATTTTTTATAGTGTTAATTTTTAAAATTGTTAAAGGTTTTCTTGGAATATTATACAGAAAAATAATAATAATAATAAAGGGGAGGTCTTGTGTATGAAACTTTTATGGGCCTCAAAGAACCGTCTGAACCGGCCCAAAAAATTGATTTAGTTTTCGGTAACAATATTTTAAGTTAGTTATGTTTTTGAATGTGAGCGTGGCGCGCTTATAAATAGCGAAGCCTTGGAGCTTTGAGAAGCGTGATCGATTTAGTTTTTCTGTTTTTGAATAGAGAGAGAGAGTGAGAGAGAACGAATCAGATACGCAGTGAGAGAGAGAGAGAAAATGCCGAAGCGAAAGCAGCGAACCGGAGCTGTTCAGCCACAGCCTCTGAAGACGCAAAAACGTATGCGAAGAGCCAAGCCGATATGCTCTTGCAGCTCTCCTCGATTCATTTCTGGTCCTGCCTTTTGCTGGTTCGCTCTTTCTCTCTCTCTCTTTGAATTTGAATTCGAATTTTGAAAATCAGTTCCAGTAGATTTGAATTGCGTGTGGATTTGTGTCTATGCGTGTGTGCGTGAATTTGATTGTAAACGATGACTTCTGCTTTGATTTGAATTTTTCCGTGCGAATTTTGCTTCAGTGAATTTGAGCTTGTATCTGGATGTTTTTGTGAATGTGTTTGAGAAATGAAGGTATTCAGATCATCTGATTGAATTTTCCTTATTTCGTTCGAAATTTGAAGCCGAATCATGCGTTGCGCGTGAAATTATTTCTTCGAACTTGATCTGGATTTTGATCTTGTATCTCTGTGTGGATGTTGTTTCTGTGGATCTAAGCTAGTACATTCTTGTAATGGAGAAATGAATCAGTTCAAATGTAAATCGGAGCTATGATTTGAATTTTCTTTAGTTCGTTCGAAATTTGAAGCTTAAATCATGTGCTGCGTGTGAACTTCTCTCTTCGAACTTAAATCTTAATTTTCATATTTCTATTTTTCTGTTGATTTTGAAAATGATTGATACTAATTCAAATCCTCTGTACTGTTTGGTTACCGAGAAAACTAATTATTTTTCCTTCTAATTTCTAGAGTTCGTAAAGAATTTAGTGATATCGAATCTGAATTTGAATTTGATTTTCCTGACTTTATCTTCCGGCGAATCAATTAGTTGAGCCTAAATCTAGTAAAAAGCTCATTCCGTCAGTATTGTTTGGTTGCCGAGAAAATTTAAATAGAAAAAAGAAAATTAAAGAGATTAATTCAGCAGTAACCAAACAGAGCGTAACTAATTCTCTATTTGTTGAACTTCAACAGTTACGAGCAGGACGTTTGGACGGAGATCGCAAAGTTTCTAGACGGAAAGTCACTGGTGATGCTCGCGGCGACATGTCGTTGGTTCCACGCGCTGGTTATGGACGGGAGCATATGGAAGTACTTGTGCCTGCGTGATCTTCAGGTCCCTGCTCCTCGCCACGCGGCATTTGATTGGAAGAAGCTCTACATTTCATCTTTCAGTAAGGATCACAGCCTTCTGATCTCCTTGACGGGTGACGTGTCAATTTAAATAACCGTATGATCAAGTGTGCGTGATTGCTAATGCTTTTGGGTGGTTTTGCAGATGGGAGTCACTCTTACATGTTCCGCCAGCAGGAGAAACATATTGGTGAGTGTCCCTTAGGTTTACCCATTTTTTGGTGACTTTTATGCTGAGAAAAGGTTATAAGCTGTTGTATATGCTTAGAAAAGGTTTACCCATTTTGTTATTTCTGACTTTTAAGTTTCAAGCAAATCAGTGATTAATGAAATTTATGGATGTGTAAAACTTTTTTTTTTTTTAGGAAGGTTAACTGTGTAAAATTAATTTCACTTTTCCAATGGTTAATGTATCTAATTGAATTGGCAGAGGCCCAACATAGAAGTAGACTAATGGCTTCTTCCCTGTTGTGCCTATGTGTTTGAATGAATCAGACTGGATGCGTATTGGTGCATTTTTCCTTGAATCTTCTTCAGCACTCCTAACAGAAAGGCTGAGCACCCCACTCAAATTCCCAAAGGAAGAGAGCATTCAGAAAATGTTGGAGTCCTGTGGCAGTTGTGTGTTGAACAATGTCAAACCTGGGATATGGATTGCAGGTAACTTCAACTGGACACAAACCATCCTGGCATTTTCCTTTTGGACTATTCAAGATTTTGGTGTTATATGTGAACGATTTGATCACTTCAATTAACTTCTATTTTGAACTGAAATGATTTTCCACAGATCTCCAGCTTGTTCGATGCCCCGTCTGTGAGCTCAATACTTGTGATGGTAAGGAGAAAGAAACACCTCTCACTACTTAATTTACGGTGTTTGATAGCTGAGATTATAAGCTGTTGTATATGCTTGAAGAATCACAACTCACAATGTGCATTCCCTTAAAAGGCCTCTGTAACTCATCTACCTATTCACCAATGAAAGTTTAATCATGCTTCATTTTTTCCTTCAAAAGCAATGTGCTGATACACATTATCACTCTTCACCAATGCACTGTCTTCTCTGCTGTTAATTAAGAACCAAACTACTGAAATGATAACAAGAAGGCCAACTTGGTCTGTGTATGTTTCATTATTATATGTCATTGACAACAAAACTGAGAAAGCTTGCAAATATCCACAGGAACAATGCAGACATTGGATGCAAGGCATATTGAACTGTTCTTGAGTGAGGGGTACCAGGATGGTAGCTGGGAATATGAACTTATTGGAATTCAGGATGTCAAAAAGCATGTTGAGGGTGCTTCTGGGGCTATTTTCGATGTCAAACACCTCAATGACAATTCAACTTCAGGTAAATTCAGAAGCTATCTGCACTATTTCTCCAACAATGAAAATTAACCAACTTTGATTTTCTACTTAACCCCAGAAACCTACTGAGGAAAAAAAATATGTCTGATTAGTCTTAATAAGGAGTTCTTTCTCAAGTTTCTACTTTTACTAAAGTAAAATACCCATCAACTATCTTTCGAACATGTCAGTGAATGAGGTAAAAAACTGAAAACAACTTCTTAGTAATTGAAATGTCTCCTTTGCCTTGCTCCCATGTCTATTAGTACTATTACTTTAACCCATGACATAAATTACATGTGGTTGATGAACATAGTAACATACCAGCTGATCTGGTCTAATTTCCAAATGACATTGCAGCAGTCTTCAACCTCAAGTCATGGGTCGGTAAATCGAATGACTGGCAACCAAAGGCTGTGATCACAATGCATGCAGTTGCAGTCAACACAAATTTACAGAAAAATGAAGGTACAAAACCAAGAAGCAATTAAACTCTATAATTCATATTTTCTCAAGCTTTCATTCACATATATGTATAAACGAAAATAAAGCTCACTATCATATACAACTGTTATCGTTATAGGTGATCATATTCTACTGGATTGCATTGCCTGTAGCCATTAGTTGACTTTCCGTAGATACTAGTCGAACTCTCAGCTTCTTACGAAGACTGGCTGATAAAATTAGTTATTTCTAATTTCTATGTTTTTCGCCTACTTTGTTTCCAGGCCTGCAAGTCAAATACCATGTGATGAGAGCTGGAGCTGGAGGAGAAGTTGTATCTATTCGAATCTCGCAGCAGCTTCTGTAGAGTCCCACTAGTCCCACTGATCTTAGCCGAATGGCAACTTAGATGCCTTTAGATAATCTGATAGACAGAATTATTTCAAAAAAAAAAAAAAAGAGTAGAAAGCTATAACCCTTATGGGGTGCATTAAGTCAGTTACTAGTTTTACTATTGCTCCCTTCAAAGGGGATAACAATATTACAGACTCGAGACTGTTTGGTCTTCCCAGTGGAAATCATAAATACATGAGTTGCTGCTGCGCATAGTTATATCATACATGTCTACATGAAAGAATGCATGCATAAAGCACATGTTTCTAAGGTACGGATGAAATTGATAAATAGTGCAGATTCTAACAGTTCTTATCTGTAGCTAGATAGATGATGAAAGATGAATACCTCAAAAACAAACTGGGAATGAATATGCCCTCAAAGAATTTCCCTATTTTATTATGCATTTCCTATTGTAGTTGAACAAGCCCTTTGAATATAAGTAAAGTTTAGTTGTATATCTCGGAAAATTCTACAATACCCAAAGCACTAGTGCTCAGGTATGTTAGCAATAATCTAGATGGTTGGATCTGTCAATCTTCATCTTGCCCCTTATAAGTGATGTCTTAAAAAAATCCAGAGCACTAGTACCCAAAGCACTCCGTTCCCGTATATCTCACCTATAAGAGTAAATTTCTGACCAATTTAATCTATGAGAGTATGAAGTAGTCTCTGACTTTCTTGAAATAAACAAGTGCAACCAATACCACATATATATAACATTCTAATTGGGTAAAGCTTACAAAGCAAATTATCATGATAAGTAATGATCCCCATTCATTAGTGTTTGCTCTATGTGGGCTATAGCAAGCATTACACCACAAACTTTTGACTTTTACAATTTTTCAATAGTTTAAGGGTATGAACATGTCATCTCATACAAACAAACTACACACACATATATATATATATACCACTATAGACCTTACCATTTTGGTTTCAGATACTCTGAAAGAAAATGGACATCTCAGATATCCTCTTCCTCCTTCTCTTCCTATCTCCTCATTTCTATGCATTAGAATTAGAGGATTGTCCAGCCTCCATGTGTGGCAATAACACCTCTGTTCCTATCCGATTCCCTTTCGGGCTACGAGGCTATCAACCCGAAAACTGTTCTTATCCAGGTTTTGACCTTACCTGCAGTACGCAGAGCACAGCAGTCCTAAAACTTCCAAACTCTGGAGAATTTTTTGTCCGAGCAATCGATTATGTCACACAAGAGATTCAACTCTATGATCCTAGTAATTGCCTTCCCAAAAGGTTTCTAACCCTCAATCTTTCGGGCTCTCCTTTCGTTGCTGCTTTTCATCAGAACTACACCTTCCTCAGCTGCCCTTCTTCATTCACAATGTCCAAGTTCACTCCCATTGAATGCCTCAGTAACTCCACAACCTCAGTCCTGGCTACTCCTTCCACCAGCCTCGCGAATTCAATGTCGGCAGAGTGCAAGACTATCGCTACATTGGCAGTTCCGGTCTCTGGGATAGTTCAGACTGAGAATGGATTCTCAACCAACTTTGATTCAGATCTTAGTTTGATATGGTATGAGCCTGGTTGTACTCCTTGTGAAGGGCAGGGTGGCATTTGTGGTTTTGTCAGCAACACTAGCCAAGCACTTGGTTGCTTCGACAACTCTACAGGTACCTTTTGTTTTTCTGATCATCATTTTCAGTCTTCTGATTCACATACTTGCCCACCCGCAATTTTACATCGAATTGATGCGGTAGTGTTTCATTTGTTCATATCTGAGTCGGTCAACCTTCGTCGTGTCACCTACCACATCAGTTTCTGACCAAACATTTTGAGAATTGATGTTATGTAGACTATGTCAAGATAAAATGACAGTTTCTTCACAGATCAAAACCCTAAAAATTATAGCATACATCATACATGACATATGATTCTTGTGGCTGCTCTGGTTCAATGTTAGACTTTGTAGAAGACATCTTATAGAATACGGTATTGTTATAGTATTTGGTATTTGCATTAGATTAATTATCAGTAGCATTGTATATACTTTACAATGTCAACTGTATGCAATTCATTCTCCCTTATGATACGGCACACGCTTTGGCGCTTTGCCTCTTATCCAATTAAAAAGAATTCCACTTGCATTTCTTGCTGGGGGAGGAACCAAAAGTCAAAATTCAATAGTTACTCCCTTGTCAATCTTTTTCAGTTTTTTTTTTCTTTTCTAAATTGATGGGCTTTCCTACAATTATTATATCTCCCATAAAATAAAATAAAAAATTTCTCTTGAATTTTTCATCACACCAGCACTGAATGATACAGTAGTTTCCTACCTTGAATTCCATGCCCTTTGCCTTTACTTATAAGCCATGGACTCTTCCCAACTCTCCATCTCTTCTCTACATGCTGTTTCTCATTTTACAGTAATTGGATTTATGTGCACCAGTAAGTGGACTGTGATCCTAAAAATCTGCAGAACAAGTGCTTGTTTCCAGCACTAATGGCTTCAAATTCCAGGCAGATCAAACGACGGTTTCCAAGTTTTCAGGATCATTTGCGTCTCCATTGCAGTACCGGCCCTCACAATGGCAATTGGGATAGCTTGCTTTGCTTGCATCAAGGACAGGAGTCCTGGCACTGCACAGCGGAACTCGACTGCAGTTGCAGCTGCACCCGAACAAGAACCCACCATAGTAATGATGGGTCTGGATCAGACCACCATCGAATCGTATCAAAAGCTAGTTCTTGGTGACAGCCGGCGGCTTCCAGGACCCAACGACACAACTTGCGCTATATGCTTATCGGAGTATCTAACCAAAGACACAGTGAGATGCATCCCAGAGTGTAAACACTGCTTCCATGCTGATTGTGTAGATGAGTGGCTCCGATTGAATAGTTCGTGTCCAGTATGTCGAAACTCTCCCTCCCCAGCTCATGCCGACTCAAATGGGGTCTGATGTCTTTCATTTTCTTATTCAACGTAGTTATTCCCTCTTTACTGTATATAATGGTTTTGTGGGTCTATATTTAATTTTTAGAAGAACGTTTCCTCACTTAAATATGCGGTTTTGTGGGTTTATGGGTTTAAATTGAGGCTTCGGCTTAGCCGCGTAGGCTTATAAATATGTCCACATTATTCATTTTCAATATTCCAGGAGCATAAATATTGAAAAAAAAAAAAATCCTCAAGATACTGCTGATGACAGATCCAGTATAAATGTGTACACATTAAAGTACAAAAATGAAAATTGCATCATATTAATGCTCCGGTCAAAGGCTCAAACATTATCCACCAAAACATACATAGATATTAGGCAGTCAACAACTGCGAAAAGATTCAAATATACACAGTTACACACTTCAGCACTATTCATACATTGAAGGAGAAACTTGCTCTATGAAGTAAAAGGTTAAATGAAGCCCATCACATACTCATTTCTTTGCCAGCAGCTTCTTCGGAATCTTCTCTATAGGGGTAGATTTTAGCATAAAAAGCCTGGCAGCACGCTCTTGCAGAGTACCTCCACATTTTAACCCACGAGCTTGCAGTTCAGACTTCAACTTTTCCAGGCCAAGAACCTACCACAATAAGGACCAAAATGATGTCAAATGCTTATTCATGATTTTAAGTGAAAGCCACGTTAACAATATAAGCACTGATGCAAGCTGTGATGACAAAAGCTATAAGACAGGTATATAAAAAGTAACTAGGATTTAATTTTGCTTTCAGCTAAAGAGATAATCTGATTCATGTTCACAAGGTGGAGTATTAACTTAATTCAAATAAGGTAGGTACCGCAAATAGCCTAAATCACCCTAGAAATGGCTGCATGATAAATTATAATTTCCACAAGCATACCTCCATTTCTGCTGCTGAATTGAACTCGTCAAAATTCAGTGGCTTCTCAATCACTGCAGTGTTTCCATTAGCAACTGTTTCTTCCTGAACAACAGGATTGGACTCTGAAGAACCATTGGCTTCAGATACAATCGATGTACTTTCAACTCCTTGCCCATCACCTGAATTAGAATTCTTCTGGGGTTGGCTAACTACATCTTCCACATTTCCCATCAAAGTTCCATTGCAATCCATCTTTTCATCTTGCATTGCTTCAACTCCCACAACAGCATCGGGAGCTGAACAAGGAATACTTGTACTTGTAGTTATCTTCTCATCCTGAATCACTGGTTCAACCATGTCATTCTTCTCGGTATGAATAGATTCTTGAACAGTATGAACAACGAGTTCCTTCTCTTCCTCAGAGCCACTCTCACATGAGCCTCTACCTGAGATCTCACCATCCTGTTTCCTACCAGTCACTGAATCCACACTGCCATCAGCTTCCTTATTCGAATCTGAGCTATTCCCATTATTTGATACAGTTGATTTATCCTTCTCCTCCTCATTATCACTGTCATCTTCCTCTGTATCACTGTCATTTTTGCCCATCCTGACAAAAAAAAAAAACTCAGATATCAATACCCCCGAAATTAATTCACAGAACGTTCGGGGTTGCCAGAATGTTGAAGAAATCAAACGAATGTAATATTTCTACAACAAAGGTTTTCAGTGAACCTTCTGGCTTAACCAACCTAAGTTTGAACTTTCTTGCTGAACCTAATGGTTCCATTTGTTTCCTTTCTACCTTTATATTCCTGATCAATATCACAAATCAAAGGAAACTGAAAAAGCAAAGAACTTGGCTTTACCCAACCATATGTCTAGAACACAAAAGCAAGCCACCCAGAGTTCTAAACGTTAATCATCATATAACTTACCAACTTTAACCTATAATGAACTAGTTGAAAGTTAAAATTTCTAAAACCCCACAAAAACCTTACCAAATTTTCATCCTTTTGGACTTGGGCTCAGCCTTCTTCACCAAACCCTTTCGCTTCCCACTCACGGCCTCCTTAACCGAATCCAAAACCTCCGAAACGCAGCGTGCCGACTCCTCCCTATACTTTTTCACATACTTCTCAGTCGCAGCGTCCCCAGTTCCCTTCTTGCCCTTCTTCGCCAGATTCTTCAAAAACTCCTCGCCCTTCTTTTCCATCTTCCTCTGTTCTTCCCCAGCCCTCCACTCCTGAAGCTTATTCTCCGCATTCACATGGCGCAACCTCCGACCACTCATGTCACGACACGCGTCGAAATTGCTAGTCTTCTTCTGGCCGGCCTTGGTCGCCGCGCCACGCAGAAGCGACCCGAATCCACCTTTTCCTCCGACGAGCCTGAGCAGCAGGTGGACGGTTGGAAAGTACGGCGCGTCGGAGGAACATGAAATTACGGAATCGTCCCCGAGCTGGCGCGTCCCGGTGAGGAGACGCTGGTGGTGGAGGGGTATGTTCGTGATTTCCAAAAGACGGTGCTTGATGGAAGTGGTCGAGACATTGGGGGTTGTGAATTTTAGGTTAACGGTTTTGCCTTCCAAAAGGTTCACGAAGAGATTGTATGTGCTCGGCTTCGTGATCGTGTCCTCCATTAATGAAGATTGAAGAACTTGCTAGGGTTGAAAGGGAGAGGAGAACCAGATTCGATTTGGGGGTTTGGATTTTACAATCGGGCAAAGTCTCTACCTGCGGTTTATATGGTTCTGGGTTTATATAGTAACCCGATCTGGATTAACTTCCGGGTCGAATCTTTCTCTCGGTACAATTACGTTTTCATCCCTATGTTATCTCTTTAGTCTAAGAGCGAGCAAAACATCTAATCATGTTGTATGAAGTTCGTTTTGTGTAAATACTCATAGTATCCGACCGGATAATGACTCATTAAGATAATAGATTATGTTAGACGAGAACGCGTCCTATTAATTTTGCGTTACCGAACAGTTTACACTCGCTGTGAAAAATGAAAATAATCGACCTCAACTACATTCTGACTGTATTTTTTCAATATTTTCACGAGGAGAGAATGAAACATTGATTCTAATTTTTTTTCTCGTCGTGTTAGAGGCTGTTTAGCGCAACCAAAGGTGATTGGCGGCAAATATGTGGTGTTGGCGGAAGTGGGGCGGCTCGGCCGGATATTAGCGGCGTCGAGCAGTCGGTTGAGGTGAGTGGTGTGAGGGTAAATATGTCATTTAATGTAAAGGTGAATTGACAAATAAATTAAAGAGGGAGGAAGAAGTAAATTTCTAAAAAAAAGGCTCACAATCAAACAAACAAACCCGACTGTTGTTTATCAAACAAAGAACAAAAACAAACCTTGGTGAGCTTGAGCCCAGAAACAAACTCTCTGGTCCTTGACGAAATAGATAAAAAGAAGAAAACTTTGTCTCTAATAAGAACTCAACAGCCTTCCGCTCAAAGCAGAACAGACCCAATTCAAATAATTCACAAGCAATTTATGGGTGAAAAGGGTCGGAGCTTTCCGGTGGATCCGAGTCTGCCCAGATGGGTCTGCCAGAATTGCCGTCACTCCCTTTGCATCGTTGGCGCCGATTCCTATGCCGACAAGTTCTTCAACGATTTCTCTCGTTCTGGTTAGTTATTGCATCGAATTTTTGAATCCCATTTGGTTTTTGGAAGTTTCTGAATATTGGTGGACATTCAAATGGTTTTGGAGTCGAGCTGGGAAATTTCAGAATAATTTCCTTATAAATGAGTTAAACTATTGATATTTCGAATCATTAATTTTGATTTCGGCTGAAAAAACAACAGAAAAACCATAGTTTTGCAGTATTTGAAGTTATACCAGCCATAAAGTCTTAATCTTTTGATCGAACAATTGAGCTACATAGTTCTTATTGCTAGCTCACATGTTATAACAGAGACCCTTTTTGTGAAGAGCTAAGTAGTATTTCATTGATTAAGTTTGCAACCCTTTTAACTGTGGAGCCTTTACTAGAATGAGAGCTGGGTTGGAACTTGGACTCAATCTAAATAGGAAAAATTTTCGACTATAATGGTAGAATGATACCAAATAAAGGATATTCTCGAGTTGGCTATTCTCAGATGACATTTGAGTTTGTGGGTTTATGTGTAAATGTGTAATTAAGGACAGTGACTGTCGAGAGGTGAAAGCTAGCAACTACTTAAATATGATTAATGCTCAAGGAAGTATCTGTTTCGTCTTACTCAGTCAGTTTGGTGCACATGCAGGCATGCAGGGCTCTTCGATGCACGGGGCAAACAGTGTGTTAGCGTCGAAGATGGACAATTCATTTGTTGTGTTACCAAAGCAAAGACCTCAGGCACAAGGAGTCCCTCCTCGTCCCCGTGGTGGAGCAGGCAATGCAAGCCAGACTGGGAAGGCAATGGACGAGTCCTTCGTGGTTGTTTATAAATCTGAGTCCTCAGTGGATGGTGGTGGGCCCCAATCACCGTCACCTGATGGAGGACCAAACGGTCCTTTACAACCTAACAATTCTGGGTTTCACTCGACTATAACTCTCCTGAAGCGGGCATTTGAAATTGCCACCACACAAACACAAGTATGTATTACAATGCAAAAGATCTTAAGTGATTTAATAGTCTCCATTGATATTCTACCACAATGGTGGTGCCACAAATTGTTTTTGAGGAGTAAGGAATAATATGTATGTTTCTGGTAATATTTCCAGGTCGAGCAACCTTTATGCCTTGAATGCATGAGGGTATTGTCTGATAAACTTGACAAGGAGGTGGAAGATGTGAATAGAGACATCAAAGCATACGAATCCTGTCTTAAACGCTTGGAGGGCGAGACAAGGGATGTTCTTAGTGAGGCCGATTTTCTCAAGGAAAAACTAAAGGTTCTTACTTGGCAAATGTCATTTATGCATAAATTACTCTCTGTGTCCTGTTAATCTACCTAGCATTGCAGTGGTTGTTTATATCACTTTTGATAAATTCCATCTTTGGATAGTGGAAAATCTTTATACAATCTTCCTTTATTCAGGGGTGTGGGAAATGTAGAGGTTGCATGACCAGCGTCATGCACTGTTGCATCTGAGCTCTCATACTCATCCAGTGTTTTGTTTTGTTTTGTATTTTATTTTATTTTTTCATTTTTAAATTGGCCGGAAACTAAGAATCTCTCATCTGTCTTGATTACCCTCATTTTGCAGGACGTATTTATGTTATGTAGTTTAAAACTCATTTTATTTTATCAAGCTGATAAGTTATTTTGGATGGATAGTTACATCTCACGGATGGGAGATCTACTTTGCCATACAATTTGGTCCAAAAATTGCATGAATATTTAGGACAATAAGATGGCATTTTCTTAGGTTGTCAAACTGTATACATTCTTTGGAACTTTTCATATTTCTCATTGTGCATTGTATTACTGAAGGGTTTCCAAATCTAAGGTCAGGTTGCTAGCATGCATGCGATCAGGCAGTAACTTACCTATATCGAAACTCTTTCTAGAAATTTCAAAATTTGTTACTGAGTATCAGCTTATTTAGTATTGTTATTTTTTATTTTTTATGTTCAAATTGAGGACTAGATGCTCATCTGATACTCTCTGAATTCCCTTTTAGATTGAGGAAGAAGAAAGAAAACTTGAAGCAGCAATTGCAGAAATGGAGAAACAAAATGCAGAAGTAAATGCTGAACTGAAGGAACTTGAGTTAAAATCTGGCAGATTTAAGGAACTAGAGGAGCGGTAAATTTCATTTCATAATGCTGTTTGTTGAAGTATCCTGATAAAATGTCAAGTTTCTGTTTCAAGTTTCTGCTCTTATGCTCACCTTTATATGTAAACCTTGGAAAGACTTGGTTAGTGATTTTGCTTGAACTTACTTGTAACAGGTACTGGCACGAGTTCAATACTTTCCAGTTTCAATTAATTTCAAATCAGGTGTGTTGGTAATATTTTTCTCTATTGTTGTGTGCTTTTCTAGCAGTTGCAGTTTGGTCTCCTAGAAAGTACAATTATCCTATATATCTGTTTGTATATTTTTGTTGATTATGTCAGATTGTTGTTTAGGCAAAGTTTAAAAATGGTCTCAAAAGTTTCTCTGACGTAGAAATATTGTCTAATAATAATCTTCCTAATGTCGTTTTCCTAGATTGGTTTGTCACGTATGTACTTTGTCATCCTCATAAAGAAGAGTGGTGTGCGTTGTTTTCTTCGATATGTAAATTGTGATTGTAGAATGACCAAGAGAGTGATGCTCTGCAAACGTTTAACTTTGATGTGGCACCCCTAGCCAGATATCCTTCACGAGTTTCTATGGATGTACCTCTACTTAATTTTTTCTTGGAACAAAGTTTAAGGAAGTTGGAAGAAAACATTGTTAAATATTCTTTTGGTGCCTTGTTGGTGTACACCTTTGGTGTCTAAATAATTTTTTTTGGTTTGACAGGAAGAGAGAGATGCAATTTTGGCGAAGATAGAAGTTTCGCAGGCACACTTAGAGTTGTTGAAACGAACTAATGTGCTCAATGATGCCTTTCCTATCTGGCATGATGGAGAATTTGGAACCATTAACAATTTTCGACTAGGACGACTTCCCAAAATTCCGGTTAGAGTGCAAAGCATGCATTTTCCTTCTCCTTGAGAATTTCATACGACCAGTTAATTTAGTTTTTCCTTATACCATTGAGGGAAGGTTAAAAGGCTCTTATATTGATGTTTACTATTTTTGAACAACTAGGTTGAATGGGATGAGATAAATGCCGCCTGGGGTCAAGCCTGCCTTCTTCTCCATACGATGTGTCAATATTTCCGGCCAAAATTTCAGTATCCTTTTCATAACGCACAACAAATTTGGTTTTTTAGCTGTTGTGATATTAACTTGTTGGTCATACTGTATTGAAATAACCTTAATTCATTACCTTCTAGATATCGAATAAAGATACTCCCTATGGGCAGCTACCCTCGGATTATGGACAGCAACAACAATAATTATGAACTGTAAGTATAGACCATGCCTATAATCATTTTTTTTCCAGTATTTAATTGGATTTTTCTTATGTAATTTCCTGATGGTAAATTTATATATAGTAGAGCCCCCTAGTTTAGCAGTACATGGTGCATGAAGTGGAGATTACAGTTTGCTTTTTAATTGGTTCATACACATGTTCAGTGGCTTGGTTAGGCGATTATAAGTTCGTAACTAATGTTTATATCTCTTTCTTGTGTACAAATGGAAGTAAGATCTCAGGAAGTGCCTGAATTGGTATTTAGATTCTGGTTTGCTGTTTAGTTTCTAATATTGTTTTTCTACATTCTGTTGGATGTTTTAATTGATTCAAGTATTTTTTAGGTTTGGTCCCGTGAACTTGTTTTGGAGCACTCGTTATGACAAAGCAATGACACTGTTCTTGACATGCCTCAAGGACTTTGCTGAGTTTGCAAATTCCAAGGACCAAGAAAACAATATACCACCTGAAAAATGTTTTAAATTGCCTTACAAGTAAGTTTTGCAGTCTATCTAGTATGTTATATCATTTTCTAAACATCTGCAGTCTTTCCTTGGTATCCTTTTTCGTAAATGATAGTTGTACTATCTTTGCATATATGAACATCGTTTATCTGTTTTCCCCCTTCAATTGTTAAAAGCACATGAGAATATGCAGCATAGGCATACTTCAGTAGTTTGGCAAGTTTTCTTCTGCAAGGTTACGTCCATGCTTAGTGTCATGTATAATTGTTAATTTCTATAGGGAAAGTAGAATTTCTTCATGATAGTCTCTCTCTATATACCTTTTAATTTCATGGACTTTTCCTTTTGCAGAATTGAGAATGACAAAGTGGAAAACTATTCTATCACTCAGAGCTTCAATAAGCAGGAGAATTGGACTAAAGCTCTCAAGTACACCCTCTGCAATTTGAAATGGGCTCTCTATTGGTTCGTTGGAAATACAAATTTCCAGCCTCTTTCTGCAATCGTGTCTTCACATTCTGAAGTTCCAGGTGTGGGCTCTTTGTACACAAGACGTGGTACCGACTCCAAGTTGGAGTTCCGAAACTCATCAAACGCATGATATAGATATTGAATCCGCAGCTTGTAACATGTATATAGAAACACATAGATTAGTCTTGTGCAGTTAACATCATTATTTATATTGTATTGTAATACTCTACGGAAATAGTCAAAGTATTGAAGCAAAAAATTTGCTGTTTTCTTGTGCAATTACTCTGTCTTTGTTTGGACTTTAATTTGGTGCTTTACTGTCAAGCAAAAGATCACCTGTAATGTTCAAGATTGTAATCCATTCATTGTGACATAATACCCTTGGTTTTCATTTCAAGGAGATTCTATGATAGTTGCCTGAAGCCAAATACGACTTGGCCATGAAAAGTGTCATTTTCTGTGATCAAGCATATGGGATACGACAGTCTGAATTATTTGCTCACACGAAAAGGATTTGATTCCTTTCCTCATGAATTTTGTGTCGATGTTTGTTTATACATGAAACTTGGTCGTTTTAAAGTTCCTTTTTTCCTTTTTTTTTTTTTTTTAAACTATCCTATTCTTAAAAAGGAAAATAACTTGAGCAGTATGAGTACAAAATGGATACAGGGATTCAAATTTTTTGTTCTTGGGTTTTTCTAGCTTGCTTTTACTCAACTTTTAATTCTAGAAGAATTATATGAGCAAAAAGAATGGTAGATTAATAACACTTTTGGATGTACGTGAGATGAAACGTGAATCCATGAATTTGTAATACACGATTAGGTGGGAAATGGACTCTTTTCAAGTTACTCACGTAATCAAAACATGAGAGAAGTCCCACCATGGAAATAGGAACTGATCACTTGCAATGAAACTAGCATGACAGCAGCTAGAGATCACTCACTGAAACACTTGCACTTGAGCATCTATATATACTCCCTTGCAGTCTCTCTAGTATTACAATTCGAACTCGAGGATTTTCATCCAACACTTGCTTCCAAGTTCCAACTGATCACCTTTTAGCATCGCATCCATGGCTCGCCTAATCGCATTCTTAGCCATTCTCTTCTTTGTTTCGACTGCACATTCTGCGCCTTCATGCCCCGCCGTGACCCAGCAGCTAGCCCCATGTCTCACTTTTGTGAAGGGTGGGATTGAAGGGCCATCTCAGGCTTGTTGCAATGGTGTCAAGGACCTGAGTAACAACGTCCATTCCACCCGAGACAGGCAAGACGTATGCCTGTGCCTCAAGCAAGCCTTGTCCAAGATTGGAAGTTATGAGCCATCTAATCTCCCTCTTGTTCCCAAGAAATGTGGCCTCAAGATCGACCTTCCTCCTATCGATAAGAACACTGACTGCTCCAAGTAATTAAAACACACACTCGAAATCTCTTATCAAATAATTAAAACATCAACTGTCACATTATGGGGTCAAGTTAATGTCATTCTTTAGCATTATTTGCACACATTGGAGATTTGGAGGTACTAACCTCTTTAGTATTTTGCTATGCAGGAGTGCTCTTGGTTATTGAAGCTGGATTCCTATAGCAAAAGGGTTATCCCCAATGCAAGGAGTATGAAATAAATAACTTGTACCCACACAATGTACTATTCAGCCAATATTAATGAATGCTACCAGTTGTTTATGAGAACAGTGTAGTAATTGAAATTACTTATATCTATATCTCCTGTTTTATGTGACAATTTATGTGCTTGTAAATTTTTATCTACCAATGAATGGCCCAACCGCCCAAACAAAGAAATTAATTAAGTTTTAACTAAAACATTACAAAACACCTAATTCACTAGAATTGTTGAAGATACAGTATATAATATATTTTACTGGGCGGTAAATAATGTGGTAAAAGTTTGTACGACATTGCGTTTAAAACTAAATCCTGCCAGGGCTTTACTACTACTGCGTTGGAGATTTATGAAAAATGAAGCAGTGTTGCTCCGAGTCCTGATGGAGTTTCAGTCTCTTGCGTCCAGGAGAGAACAGAACTGAGAGAAGAAGAGTCATAAAGGTATATACTTTCTCTTGCTGCCTGCTTGATTTTTCTTTGGCTGCTGAGAAAACATAGTAGTACGACGCAAAATCTAGACCTTTTATGTTTATTAGTCACTGCTTGGATTTGTTTTCGACTTTCATGTAAACCCAGTTAAGCCCCAATTGCTTGATGCTCTGGTTCATAATTTTGGGCACTCTGAATTGGGTTATATTCATTGGGGGCTTAGTTAGTCATTCTTTATATGCAAGCTTTAACTTAGCTCAACCCGCAAAAGCCTTAATCCCAAGTTATGAAACATTTCTATGGAATCTATGAAAATGCTTTGTGAGAGGCTCTTTTGGGTTGATTAAGAAAAGGGAGAAAGATTACGAATTTTGTTTCCCACTATATTTCAGTATTGAAGAATGAAGACCCGAGAACAATAGTAACTTAGGATTGTAATATTTCTTTTCTCCTTGTAATATTTTCTGTAAACCAAGTGGGTTATGAATGTAAAGCCTCAAAAGTAGCAGGCAATGGTATGATTCCTATGATTATGTTGTTTTGCCTTTTGTTGTTCTGTGTTGCACTTGTAATGCCTGTTTATAATGTAAACATATCTACTTCTTTCAGCAGAACTTAGCCACCCAAAATGGCGTGTAGACGTTCTGTCTCCACAACAGCGACCATTGTCACCAGACGATTCCACCCTTCATTTAGTCACATTCTTCATGATAACAATGAGGACACTAAATCACATTCACCGAGTTCAAGTTCTCAACCCAACATCAAGAGTATTATGCCAAGTGGGTCTTACAACTCGACCGTTGGATTTTGTTTTGGTTCTCAAAGAAGATGGAGGACAGGCTCATCATTGGCCTGGCAAATGGGCCTTGGTTCCTTTCATTGTAGGCATATGTCAACCACAATTGGTGATGGGTCCGATAAGATTGATGACTTTGGTTATATTGCGGAGGTTATTACAGATAAGACGGTGGAAGTAGTAACCTCCCAAGGTCCTGTTGTAAGTGAAGTGGCTGCTGCTGCAGCAGATTCTTTCTTCCCTGTTGCTGCCCTGCAATACTTGATCGATTACGTTCATTCTTTTACCGGATTGAATTGGTAACTAATTGATTTTAGAGAGATCTCTTGTTCTCTATGATGTTTATTTTCTGTTTGTGATGCTTTGAATAAATTTTTGAGTGTTTTTTATAGTCCATACTGAGACATTTTATGTGGTTGTGATGTTTTGCAATCTGATACCTGAATATTGATTTGTTGGATGAACTGTGTTTCTATGTGCATATAGTACCTTTTCTCAAAAAAAAAAATGTGCATATAGTACCTATTTTATTTCAGTGAAAAATATTTTTATTATATGGCAGATATGTTCTAGGTTAATGGTTTTCAGACTCATTCAGTAGGGATTTGTTTATTTGTTGGTGTGGCATTTATGCATTCACTTGGCAAGTTGGCCAATTCTAGGAAAGGTTGTATCTGAGGGAAGATGTGAAATCACGATATTGAAAATTCAGTAGACTAAATAAATGATGAAACTAAGCCACCAAGATGAAATCCACAGTGTTTTGGAGGAAGGTTAATATAAATAACCATTCTTTACGTTCAGTTGAATTTTTTGCTCAAATCAAGGCAAGTGAAAATTAAGAGACTTGGAGACAAGATAAATAGTGAAATAATTATGAAATGCTGGTTAAAAAAAGGTACAAAATTTATGTCACTAATTTAATTTACAGCTATGTTTTAATTATTTCTGTTCGAGAAGAACTCTGTATTTTCAAATGTATGCCATGCATATTTGAAGAACTTTGCAATTGTCAAAGGCATCAATGGTTTGTGATATTTGGCTTGTCTGGAAATGAGAGACCACTTACTCTCTTTTTTTTTGAGCGAGCTCCTGCGGAATCCCAAAGGCTTCTTAGGCCCAAGGACTAATCTGCAGTTGGGAGAGACCACTTACTCTTGTTTCTCCTCAAAAGTAATTAATTGTTTTTCCAGGTGGGCATCAATAGCTTTAACAACTATTTTGATTCGAGGGGCTACAATTCCTCTTCTTATTGATCAACTCAGGGCCACTACAAAGCTCAATGTAAGTTGTTCGTTCCCTTATGGTCAATGGATTTCTGTCTCTGTGTGTTTGTGCATGTGGGAATCTTTTGTGGAAAACTAGAATTACATCGACGAAGTTCCTGGATTCTTGAGTTCAGAAAAGGTTGTCATTAATACCCCAGAAGGATTTCTTGAATTTACCCACTTGGTTTAATGACCATAACTATAATAACTAGTTCTTGTCCCTGATTTACCCACATGATTTAATTTACCCACTCTCTCCCCTGCCTTTTTCCTTACCTAATTCTCAATCTTTTTGACTATGTGAAGAAAACATCAGTACATTTTCATTGCAATGTTGACATGATGCATGTTTTCATGAGTTAGTTTAGAAGAACAGAACATTTTATACGTACCTCACCAAAATCTTAATTTTTATTTCATATTGCAGTTGATGAGGCCTCGTTTAGAGGAGTTGAAACAGGAGATGCAAAATATGGTATGAATCATCTTTTTTCTTTTTCATTTTCTCATGTAAAGGGAGGGGGAATCATCTTTTTTCTTTTTCATTTTCTCATGTAAAGGGAGGGGGAATGAGCAAACAATGTGGGAGCATGTTAATCTATATGATGACACTCATCAAAATCCATCATAGCATGTTTGCTTCTTTTAGCGGATTGCCATTATTGTCGATTTCATAGTCAAGTTTAATTGTCTCAGATGATATAGTACATGTCATACAGTTTGCAGAAAGCTTCATTTTCAGGGTTTGAAACTTTGAACACATTTTATTTGTTAGGAAGCAGATCCAGAGGTTTTAAGAGAAGGTCAGAAACGAATGATGGCATTGTTCCATGAGTAAGTATTTTTCAGTCTCATAAAATCACTTGTGATGGTCAACAAGTTTTTACGTTTATAGCTGCTTGCTTGTCAGCTATACATTAAATTTCTTAGCTATCATTTTTTATTCACAAATAAATGTTATGAACTTATTTCAACTTTGAGTTTAGATACATATTTCTTAGCTATAGTTCATTCTATTTCCTATTTGATTATATTTGTTTCTCATGCAGCCATCTTGTGTGTGTGTCTAGGCAGTTAACTATGAAACTGCATGAATTTCTGCAGATACGGAGTCACTCCATTTTCTCAATTGAAAGGATTATTCATTCAAGGTCCTATTTTCATCAGCTTCTTCCTAGCTGTAAGATATGATCCCCTCAAATTTATAGCATCCGTTTTACATTGTTCCATTTAATATTTAATATTTTATTTTTCTTGACTTTGTGAATTTCAACTTGTGCAACTCTTATAATTGTAGATTAGAAACATGGCTGAGAAAGTTCCGTCTTTTCAAAGTGGTGGAGCTCTCTGGTTTACTGATCTCACAACTCCAGATAGCATGCTCATCCTTCCAATTCTGACAGCAATGACATTCTGGATCACGGTTGAGGTTGTTATTTTTTTGTTTGTTGATTGATTTATCTTGCAAGTATGGTATATTGGTATTTAATTTGTGTTTGGCATACGGTGAAGTAAGCATACAATTGATTTTGAGTCAATCTGAACCGCTTATAATCTTTGCTCCTACTATTTCTTTTGGGTCCATAGTCATATCACACGTGTTTACCCTGTTGTGTCTTATTTCTATAATGCTTTCTGAAGAGTGCACAATTATGTGATATCCACTGTTTCCTCCTCAGTGCAACATGCAGGAAGGTCTGGAAGGAAATCCTGTTGCCAAAACTATGAAAACCTATTCCAGAATCCTCGCTGTCATTGCAATTCCTGTTATGATGAGTTTCCCCAAGGTAAGTGAATTTTCTGAATTTAATGTGCATGGGGGGAATAGGGTATGTTCTGAACTGCAGAATCCTTTATTTCACTGTTTGAAACCTCTTCAGGCACTGTTCTGTTACTGGCTCACCTCCAACGTCTTCTCCCTTGCTTATGGATTAGGTGAGTTCTCCTGAAAATTAGGGGCTTTGATTGGTATTTCATTTTTTGAAGCCACACTTTGGATTGAAGCAAGGGATTTGTTTGCATTAATGAGATGCTCAAATGTGATTTGCGTACTCTTTGAACATTCATGGTTTTCTTGGATGCACATTGCCTGACCCTTAGCATTTCACCAAACGGTGATACCTTGGGGATTTTTTTTTTGTGTCAAGTAAAAAACTTTTTACTGAAGGAAAGCTACTAAAGTACACAAGCCATACACACCTTGCTTGGGGAATGTTAGAAAAATTGTAACATGTTAGATGAACCATTTCCATTTTAACAAAACCTGATGGTTCTTTCAGCTCCGGTATTTGTTTGAGCGTATCTTTTTGTCCTACATTTCAAGCTGACAGACTATATTGTCTTCCTGCAGCAATTAGGCGTCCGGAGGTGAAGAGTTTGCTTAATCTTCCTGAAATTCCTGAGCCACCTCCTACTGCATCACAGCCTCCATTCTCTTTGTTTCAAGCAGTTAAACAAGACACTACCATTGAATCCGAACCTTCATTACCCACAGATCCAGCGAAGGTTTCTGACAGAAGCATATCATCATCTTCAATTCTCAAGCAGAGACTCAGAAGTCTAGAAAAGCATGTCAAGGGGAAAAAGAAACAAAATTAGTGAAAGAAGTCAAAGAACTACCTGAACCAAGTCCATGGTGCACGTACCCTCACTTTGTGAAGCAAAGGATTTGGCGTCGGCACAATTAGGATGTGCTAATCATATAGTTTCAGTGTTTTTTCAACTAAAAAATTACTATAAATTAGGACTAGACAGCGAATAAATCAGTTTACAGTGGATTAATTCCCTTTTGAGAACAACTTCGTAGGTAGTCAATTATGATCAGTTTTATCTGTATTGACATCAAACTTGGTTTTCTGTACCTCTTTTCAAATACAAAGGTGCATAAACCTAAAACCTTAGAGAAAAGTTTGTCGTTTTGGTTTAGGAAAGATGCCATAAAGTAAACTAGATTTTCAGCTCACGATTAGAGTGGATCTAACATGATTGTCATAATATATACAATTACTTTTCGTGTGAATTACTTAGTGTAGTAGCTGAATAATACCAAAAAGAAAAGCTTATTGAGCATCTGGATCACTGGATGGGGTATATTCTGCCTTTTGTTTCATATTAAAAAATGGAATACTATCCGGATGTCATATCAAATATGAAGGTTGTATACACATTGACCCTCAATGGATCAAAAGGGAACAAAAAATAGTGAAGTTAGATACGTAGAAGTGTAGAACCCTCAACAGATCACATAGTTACTAAGATATTATACACAGAGACCTCTAAGTTGTATCTAGAAGCAAAACTGAGATAATAATCACACTCCTGCAGTAAAATCAGGCTCAGTGGGCTTCTGAGGCAGCAGTGGTAGCAATGCCGGTAAGGGTCTAGTGTCGCGCACACCCTTCTGTCGCAAGGCTCGTAGTGCATTGGCTGCAAACCTTGATGCATATACGGTGGCAACAAGGCTTGGTGAGGTTCCAGCATCTCTTGCAAAAGCATCATGCAGTTTGTCTTCTGCTTCATGTAATGACTTCTCAAGCTTTCTCTTGCAGAACCGGCGCCAAGCTGCTTGTATGAAACAGGCTGCCCATGTCCTCCACTGCATGGAGTAGAACCTGAAAGTAGACATTTAGGCTATCATTATTACAAACTCAAGATCAAAGCCGTCAAGAAGAATGGTATTTTCAGTCCCTATATCTATTACTGCTTTGCTTCTATATATTATCAGGTTTTAGCTTTTATCATTAGAAGTACTCTACTTTAAGAATGACAGATGACAACAAAGAATAAAGGAAGATTCTTTTGCTTAAAAATCAAAGGAAGGTGATCGCAGGTCATATCACTCTTTTATCTGGACATTCTTGTTTTTGTTTCTTTAAAATCCAAGAGGCAAATGCAAAACCATGGTTTAGAGCCTTGCCTGAAAGTATGTTGGACCTGCCTGCTGTGCAGGCGCCGAAACTGGTTGGCAACGAACCTCAGATCATCAGCCATGAGAGCAAAGGCTTCAACCTCAGTTCTAGCTTCCACTGTTCTAGTTGAGATAGGGAGATTGGAAGAGGATTTTGGATCCAACGCCCATGTAAGAAGCTCTTCTCCACAGAAGTCACCGGCCTTAAGATCAGCGCAGTTAAAGAAGCCAGTTCTTCCACCGTTAGTAGTCATAGTTGCTAAATTTCCACGCATGATAAAGAGCATCTCATCAACTGGGTCACCCTCTCGGATGACGAAGGTATTGTCTGTGAAAAGAACTGGCTTGAGATGATCACACAGGGCATCCCTCAGCCGGTCATCCATTTGCGCGAACATTGGCACCTAAGGAAAATCAAAGTGATGAAAAATTGAAACTATATACCTGGTAATACTAGGAGAAATAAAGTTGAAGAAATTTTTAGTGGAAACACTCACTCGCTTAACAAGACTCAAGCAAAGATGGCGCTTTATGTCCTTCCTCAGGTCTTTTGGAAGGTTACGAACTAGAGTCTCTTCCTCAACACCTCTTGTTTCTTGCCATTTATACTGGTCATAGCGTCTAATCCTTTCCTTCAATTTCTCCGGGAGCATTCGGTGGGACATCCATTGTTCTGCATCTCTCCTTTTCACTCTCATTTCTTCAACTCTCACGGTTGTTGACTGCAGATATTTCTATAACATCACAAGAAACGAGCTTTAAGCATTTTCACTCTCAGTCCAGAATTAAGCAAAAATCAAAGAATAATGCAGTTACAGCATAAGTTGTCAACAAAATCACTGAGAATCAAGAATTACCTGCATATTGCCAATGAGCAATGAAAATAGCACCAACCCGAGGATAGAAATGAAAACTGCATAGACTATCTCCCACACAAAAGTGCTTGTTTTAAGGTTTTGACCTAGAGAACTGCAAAGTGGCTCCAAGTTAAACCTCGGTATGAAACCAAGAAAGCTTAACCACTAAACTTAAGAATTTGAAGCGATGACAAGCGAGATAAATCAGCAACATGTTAACTGATTTATAAATTATAACTAGAGTTAGAGGATTCTAATTACAAACCTAAGGCTGCGCAGACCCCACCAGAAGCAGTAGAAGAACTTCACCGGAAAATCTCTTGTCTCCATCACACCAGATTCCAGAGCATCGGTAAATATTCCAAAGTTGAACACAGATGAATTTTTAATATCATCGGGGTTAGTAAAAGGGCAGGACGTTTTTAACATGTCAACAATTGTCTTGTTAACACCGTTAACTTTAGGGTGAGCAACACAGTACAGGTTTTGAATGCACTGTTCATCACTTCTACAATGATCATGCCAGCACCTATACTCTCGTTCTATAGAGAACAAGTACCAAAAGGCTCCAACTACCTGGTATATAGCATTTACTGTCAGATTAATAACCCAACATTTCATGGATAGCATTGAGGATTCAAAAGCTATCAAATCAAATTAACTTACGTGGCTGGCTAGCATGTAGAGCAAAAGATTGAAAGCAGCTGCAGCCCATGCTTTTTCAGTCAGGAAGCCAGAAGTTCTTGTAACTTCTTTGTATAGCGGATAGATCCGGATAAGTCTTGGCACATATTGGCAAACAATCACAAACTTCAACAAGTTCTTTGCGGACAATGGAACTGGATTACCTTTTAGTGTAGGGATTACAATGAAAACTACAGCCTGAACAAATTAAGAGAACAAAATTATATGACCAATTTGTAAACCAAGTATTTCGGATATTAAACAAAGAAATCATGCAGTTTTACCTGTGGCAGAGGAAGAATAGCTAGAACATCTATGATGAAATATGAAGACAAGTATCTTTTTGCAATGGCAACAGGATCATCATTTAGCTCACCCCTTCCGAACACTCGAGAAGATGGGGCAATAAACCCAGTGCGGAACTGAAAGATGATATGAAGTATATGAAAGACATCGGTGATTGAACGAAGAACACAAGCAATGATCTGCAGTCTTTTGTCCAAACCAAGGCATTTATTCTCGCCATCAACCACTGCTGTATAAAGAAACAATGGGTCCAATGACACAGCTATAACACAAGACACCACGAATATCTTATTCCAATACTGAAGAAACTGTCCCTGAGGATCCAGAATGTGACTCCGAGGTCCTGACTCCTTTGCAGGCCGGTTACCTACAGAAGTGGGACTTAATGGTTTCTTCAAGCTTCTAAACCTATCAGAACCCCTCTCAAATCCTCTCCGAATGCTACTCAATACTTTATTCACAGATGGTCTACCTCTTCTTGGATTTCGTCCATCATCAGTCGAAAATTCCCTCTCAGAACTTAGAGATCTGTCTGAATACCAATCTTCAAACCTGGATAAAACATTGAACATAGCAAGCAGCATAAACCAAGTGTCAGCAAGTAGCTAGATAAGTAATCATTAGCTGTACTGCCAGAATCAAATTTCTCAGTGGACTGTACGTTTAGTAAGTGAGAGTAAAATGATTCTAACAAATCCAGTGCTGTATTCAACATAAGTAGCTGGAAGCAAACTAACTAACCTTACAAACTTAGGTCCTTTAGGATTCATGTCAGGATCTTCTGATAGGCTTTAATTATGTACTTGTTCAGAGAGCTAAAACCCAGGCCCTGCAAGATTCCAACTTGAATATTGAAATTTGCCTAGATAGAAACACAACACACGCACTGTAGCCTAATAAGAACTGCATTTTCTGGTACAGTTATCAATCTCTAATACAAGAGTGATAAGCTTGATCGTAAAGTAACAATCTTGCAATGAAAGAATCAATTACAAAGTCCATTTTCTTCTTGACCCAAGTCAATCCTTCCACATATAACACGTTTATATTAACATGCATGATCAAATTCTACTTTTAACTTCTCCATCAATAAGGGTCAAAAAAGTGAATCAGCAATTTACCCCATGATAATCTAAGAATAAACTCAACGGAAAGTGGATATTATATTATTATACAGTAAAAGATCATGCATATTTAAAACATAAATGGACATCTAGCTATTATTTTAGTATACAAAAGTTGACTGAATCAAAGGTGGGAAGCTACCAGAACCAACAAACTAAGAATGAATGAACCTAGCAATCCAAAATAAGCAACAAATGAGTCCCAACTAACACCAAACTCCAACCTCATTCATTCACAAAATGAAAGATAACCCAGAAAGCTTGTATGCATAAACATTCAGAAAACAGAAAAAGCACATCACCCCATATGTTACCTTTGCATGAAAACCCAAGTCAACAAAAAGCAAGGCTCTCTGATTTCTTCTCCAAGTTCCAACCTTTAAGCAATTACAAGTACATGGAAGTTGCAGATAAAAAGTACTAATTGGGCTTGAAAGTTGAAGATCGAGGATGAGAAATTTCGTTTTCTAAGCAAAGGGCAAAGAGAAATTTCGTGGGGAAGACTGGAAGAGAGTGAGTCCGAAATGGAAGTTATATAGGTGAGTTTCAAAGGGAATATATATAGAGGGAAAAAGGGTAGAGAGACAGAGTCCACGCATTAGAAAAGTCAGTCAGCCCCAGCCTCCATCAGGTTGCCTCCAAGAAACTCATGCTAGGACTATTTTCCATGATCAATTAATATATTTTTTTCTGTAACTTGTGGCTTTGTGGGGTTACATTTTAGGACCCATATATTTACTATCAGGTGGGACAATCTGACTCAGATATTTTTGTAACAGTAGTCTGATTATGGAAAAGGAATTATTTAGTCTGGGTTATCAAACATTTTGCTTTCTTATAGTAAGCCAAAATGTGTCATCTTGAATAAATTAATTACTTACCCATCTCAGATTAAAAAAAAAAAAGTTTAGTTGCTCTAAGATTTTGTTTCTACCATTTCATTACCGAACACGAAATTCTTTAAATACTAGCAAATCAGCAAACAAACGATGCGAGTACAGCTTGTTTTTATATATAATGAAATTCTTCTTGACCAAATGATATCACACATTTACTAACTAACTAGCCTTTCGATCTTGCCTTCTCAGTCATTTTATCTATGAAACCCTTATGCAACTACAAATTGTATAAGCTCTTGTAACTAACTTTCCCATTTTAACAAATAGTAAGCATTCCCTTGATGAAGTAAACTTATTGGCCTTTATCCATTGATCATCATTTTGCTTTTATGACATTAGCCTCAAACAGCAGTAGAAAAAGACCTCCCACCAATAAGATCATCGAGCTTTGTCAAGAACGACAAATGAAATTTTGGGTTATTCTCATACAACTTCATCAATCAAGGGACCACGAAGTACCTCAATAATTTCACATAAAATCCATTGCAATTTGCTAGTCTACCTCAAGTGTCTCCTTTTAAACGCAAACTATGCACACCCCATCAACGTCGTACGACTCCGATGCCTTTAGATAAAACCCTCCCATCGTTAATATCGTGTTTGCCGAATCAAATAGCACTGAACCACGCTACATTGTTATGGTTACGTCTCTTTATATGATGTGCGTTGTATAGACACATGTGATTTCGGTTTTGTCGTTTTGATAAAATTGTATCTTCTATTATCTTCAACAATACAATACAATGTAACGATCAATACAAACTATAGTGCCATAGTGGCTCTTAATATGGTGATGCTCCAATCTATAAAAAAAAAAAAAATTATTCTCCAATCCGTTGTTCTCAAAAAGAAAATAGAAAAGGATTCTTTTACTAGAAGGATTTTGCTTAATCAGAAAGTACGTACGGTAGGGATTCAGTGCTAATTAGGTGAAATGTCTTCTCATGGGAACTTGATTTAATTAATTAATATCCAAAGACAGAGTCTTTGTACATTAGTCAATGAACAATTGAGGACGCTAGTTGGTTAAACAACAACTAGGCTTTTTTTTTTTTTTGAAGGGGACAATTAGGCTTTTATATCGAGGAAAAAGAACAAGTCCAGATATGAATAATGTAATGAAATATGAAATTAGGACCAGGACCATAATGTAATGAATTTATTACAATTAGAGTCGTAAGGAAAGAGTGTTGAAAAACGAGGAACATTTTTTTGGTATTTGTTTCAATCTTCTAGATTCATAAATTGAAAATTTTGGCAAAGTTGGTGCAAGTTTATGAAGGGTAGCCGAAACCAGTTGAGGTTTTTTTTTGGGGGTCTAATTGTAAAGAAAGTGACATGGAATTGGGATTAATGAAAGGATCCACAAACCATGAATACAAATGGGTGAGATTCCTGTAACTTACAATCCAAGCAACTGTTATGGTGAAAAAGCTGAGATTATAAATCAACCTGTTACTTGGTATGTCAGATAAATGTTGGGAAATAAGACCATAAAAGCAAAGAGAGAACTTGGGAAAAGGCAGATGATTATGCTCAAAATAGCATTAATCATGCCAATTATCCAAATACATGACAACAAACTGAATTATGTCCTCAACTTTCTCCGATAATTAAGTTTTTGGAAAGAAAATTACAAATACTAGTCTACTATAAGGAATTTCCTATCTGTATGCTAATACAGATCAGACTAGCTAACTGAAAAATGTTGAAATCTGCTGATAACAGAACCATGAAGTGTCTTCTAGTAAGTAGATGACAAAACTCTAATCGAGTGGAATTCCCTCCCAACTGATTGGAAAGTGTAACGGGACTTTCCCCACCTTTATCTAGGGTTTCTCCTCATCTGATTGAGAGCAATGTGGCTCAGGGACAGAGTCAACAAAGAATTCCTCTACTGGAGCAAGGTAAATTGATTAGTGAGTGATAACCAAAGATATACCATGCATGGTTCAAATTATAACAAGGGAAATTAATGGAACAATCTTAGGCATGTTTGAACCTCCAACCAAATCTTACAAAACAGTAAAAACCAATAAAAATAGGCAATTCCCATTACCTATATCCTCTTGCTCGGGAGAGTCGAGTAATATTTCAGAATCAGAAGGCAGAAAGGGGGAGCCAGGATAGTTTCCTAAGGCTCCTAAATCTGCAAAGAATACAGGCAGACATTAAAGAAAGCATGAGTTATATGCATTATGCAACAGCAGCTCTATTTGTTGGTTCATGCTTGGATCTAACTATATTTGGGCATGCATGAGAAGCCTTTCAAACAGCTTTAGAAGTACCAAAAGTTTCACTGCCATAACAACAGCAGTTTTACGAGACTAGTACATAATCCAAAAGCTAGAAGAAAAAGGAAATATTCAAATTTTTGCTTCGATGATTAAGAAAAATTAATAAAAAAAAGCTTGTACAAATCTCTGTAAATTAAGCATGCATGTTTCCTCCAATTTGTTGGAGATAAATTGAGTGTGTCAAGATGGATAGTGTCAAACTTTCAACAGTTTGTACTGTTTTTTCCCTGGACTCACAGCTTGCATTAATGTACTTGAATACAGCTCAACTATATGTATTTGATACTTAAGCTGTTCAACGCTTTCTAAAGGTAGTTCACAAGCTTTGTGACCGTTATAAGTGATTCAAATCCACTTACCTCCTAAGTTGGACAAATCTGCTGTAAGATCTGATAGGCTGAAAGTCCACTGGATCTGGTCCAGTGATCTGCCACCCCCACCATCAGGTCCAAGCTGCAATCCATTACTTGCCACATCAGATGTAAATGTTGTATCAAGTGCCGATGTGTCTACTCCCATTCCTGATATTTCCGACGCAGTGAAGGGGAAATGACCACTGGATGCAACTGATGTAGGACTTACAGGAATCTCTGACATGGATGACATGGTGCTGTTTTGTGGAATCACAGGAACCACATCAGCACTACTGCAGTCCATCACCATACTTCAAAAAGGAGAAAAACAGTTTCCATTAGCAAAACTTATATTGAACGTAACCCGATATAGGTGCAGATTAGAAGCCACCATCATCCAATACACATGTTTGAAACCAGTATATTTACTATTATAATGGGAATGGGGGATCCAGAGGAACAAAACACTCTTCTTTTTCTTTTTCTTTTTCTTTTTTTCCGATAACAAATTAACTGGCATGTTAACAGTAATCAAACAGAGAATGAGGCAAAAAGGACAAATTCTCACTCATTCCCAGAATTCATCCGAATTGGATGGAAGTTGCTTGGTGCGGGGACACCATTAACTACATGACAGTTAGATATTCCCATGGAATCAAGATGGGGTTGACCTGCTGCTGGCATTGGAGGTTGCTGAAGGACAGGGTATCCCATAGGTAAGTTGTTAACTGCACTGCAAACAAGTGGCAGTGAATACAAATGGAAACCATCATATAAAATTAAAACTATATTACATATTACTGCATACTCTCATCATGGAACTTTCAAAAGTAAAATTCTGTAGTTTAATCATTATCAAGCATCACATTTTATCCCCTAAGGTCAAACAAGAGTTCACCCGAAGTTTTAAAGAAGGATGCGTAGTTCTGTTACCATTAAGTAACCCAATTACTATCCTCGTGCATCCACCAAAGGAGAAACGGGGATAAGGTAGAGCTACTACTATCGAAATAGGATTGCTTCATGCTCTTACACCACCATGTTGATGTAGCTGAAAACTTACCAGGCATGGGATGAATCCCGTTCTGTATAGGTGCCAAAGGAACCTTTGGATGCATGGGATGATACTTTGAGAGATGACAGTGATGTTCCAGTAAATGATTAAACAGGATGATTTGTTTCTTCAATTTTAGCCTTATGTAATAGGCCCTGAAAAAGTCGGCATTTTCTTCTTCCAACTTCTGCCATACTGAAACAAAAAATAAAATAAAATAAATGCCAGATCAGTTTAAGGTGCATATTTTACGATAAAAAGAAAAGGATAAACATGTAGCCTCTTAAGACTAATAATTAATTCATCAAATCCTCATTATAGGAGAAAATGTCATGTATGGCTGCAGTACACTTATAATCTAAACTGCCCAGTTCCACATCATTTCAGTAGTGCATCCTATGCCAAAAAATAAAACATGAATAAATTTTATTGTTACAGCTAATGGAAAACACATACACAGGGATCATGATTTTTGTAATCAACCAATTCATGGCAAAAAAACATTACATATGTAATCAGAGTAGTCACCGTAAAAATAATTAAAAATTATAATCTGAAGTTACCTACCCAAAGTGGTAAACCCAGGATCTATTCTTGCGCGTGTCAAGAGAGTCTTGACTACTTCATCTCTATTCATATATAATTGTAAACACCGCTCTATTAGATTCTGAACCTACAAACATTCATTTTGCAGAACATACAATCACAGAGATAAGAAATGGATTAGTCTAACTCTTTCACGAACACTATTCACATAAGAGAAACATAATAGAATAAAAAAAGTGGAAAAGAAAAGAAATGGTTGCAAGAATAAGTTGAATTGGTATCCTTACAAGTTCGATATCTTGGCGTGATACTTTCTTATTGTCGTTGCCTGAAGATGATATGGAAGCTGAATCAGTTCCAGGAGCCTCATTTGTTTGGTTTTTCACTTGGTCACCTTGTGAATCATGTATAACTTGGTTTGATGATTGTATTTCTTGCCCACTCTGTGGATCCCAAAATAGGAGTATTGATTTTAGTGAAAAGCGGTATGCGCACACAACAAGCTAGATATCACACCCAACAATGTTAAGAATTGTAAAGTGGCACCTGTAAGGTCTTCATTTCAGCTGAATGCAGGTGGACCACATCTCTTTAGTATGACTCTGGTATTCCCCAAGCTAAGGCTGTGTTCGCTGACAGTAAATACATTTGCACAAATAAATAACAATGATGACTTATGGCAGTTTTACCTGGAATGGGAAATCAATTTAAGAAAATTAGTAAGCTTAACCACTTAAATACTTGAGTCAATAAAGTCATGAACAATTCACAGCAAAAGCATAAATCTAACATTAAATTTAAACAGGCAGAAGCAAGATCTCAGTAAAATAAGATCTATTCCAAACTGGAAGCATTCAGATTATTAAATGAATACAAATATCATATCTTTTGCATTTGAAACACGCGTCCGATGTTTTGCTCCGATGGGCTCAGTGCAAATCAATAACAGCAAAAAATGGTAAACTGTAATGTGTTTTATCTACTATATTGGTCTGGACTCTGGAAAAATTGGCCAGCATGAGCTTTGCACATACAAAACAACCACATTCGACAAATCAGAGAGAAACAAGCATACAAATCAACCAAGTTCCATAAAAGGTTGAAATCTATGCTACATATAATAGATACTTCTTTTCTCAGTTTTCAACACAATGCATTAGAAACGCAAATTTTAGAATATACAATGAAGATTATAACAGCTTCATTAGCAATGGTTTCCTACCTAAATACACTCATTTCTCATAATTGCTATATGTTTTACCACACTCCTAGATGCTTAACTAGCTCCATGTCTTCGATAGCACTAACAACAGCGCAAATAAATAGATGCATTTCCAACACAACAATATTCCGAAATTTCTTGGAGTTCGTAGGTTCTAGAGCAACGGAAAGATAATCTAAAATTCACTCGGAAGTTTCTTTCCCTGCCATACTAAACAAACAAACAAAACCAGCTATGTTACCACAAAATGCCAAGTGCTTAATATTATGTGAGAATTGCCTTAGCGGCTTAGCCTCTTAATAACAGAGAAACTCCACAGAATAAATCTTACCACACAAAAAAAAAGTCCAGGCTTATATATCTCAGGCAAACAAAGAATTAAAGAAACACAAATAAAACCAATCAGATCTCAGTCAAGTCCATAAATTTGCTACTTTACACATTACACACAAGCCTAACCATTAAAATAAACAAACTGAATCAGTCTATTAACCAATAAACAGCTTCAGAAAGAACCAATTTTTAAACATATGAGAGAGAGAGAGTATCAAGGAATTTAAAAAGTTAGTAGAAAAGATAAAAAAAAGGTGAAGATCTAGCATATAGTATATTACCTCACTAACCCAGAATCTGAATCTCCAAGAACACAGAACAAACACACTTTATTTCGACGAATTAAGAAACCCAGTTCCTCTTTCAAGCTGAAGAGTCGACAGACTATCAAACAGGGACCAGTCTCTACCAGAAAGAAAAAGCTTCAATAATTGCAAAGAAAGTAAGAAACTTGGGAGCTTCAATCACAATTACAGGACCCACTTTTAGTTCAGGGATTGCTCAAGAGGCTCTTCTTCCATTTTAGGCTTGAAAGAAAGTAACTTTGGAGGCCCTGAAATGATATTTACAGCGAAAGACAGAGGAAGAAGAAAATGGCTGAAAGGGCGCTATGACATTATTGGAGGAAGCAGCGAAGAAGTGAAGGGTTGGAGAGAAAAATAAAAATCTTCACCGTATTGGCGTTTTATACAATTTGGACTTTCTATTTTCATAAATAATTTCCAGGAAAATGAATTATGCGTGAAAGCGAAAGTTTCTTGAAAGGGAAATTTTTTATTTTTTCAGAAAATTAAAATATTGAAATTACGGGTTATAGGGCGCTTGTCACGCACTGGTAATAAGTGTACGGAATTAAATGTTGACACGTAATGGGCACTAGTCACGAGGCCTCTGTGATGCAGGCACTTGTCATGATTCACGAGAGCAGTCCCGATTTGTGTACAACATTTTTCATTTTTTATATAATTTTTTTATAACCAAAGAGTCCGGCGTGTACATATACAATGTAATCTAAGCCATCCAAAAGTTAAAAAAAAATGCTAACTTATATTTCTGACCCAGTTTAGACATGTCAGATTGCATTGTGTATGTACACACTGTGTACGGAAGAATTTTCCACAAAACATTTTTTTTAGTACACAGCACATACATACACGATATAATATAAGCAGTCCAAATCGAATAAGAAAAATGGGTTAATATTTTTTTCTAACCTTTGGACGGTTGACAGATTGTCGTGTAGCTATACGCCGCGTACTGAAAACTCTTCGTCTTTTGGCGTGGACTCGGTTCGGTGGGTCGGCAGTTCAGCCATAACGAACTAACGACCCGAGCTCTTCGGTTTTTATAAACGTGAATTATTATTGAGCTTACATGCCTTAAACCACAAGTTGTGTGTAGTGCGGTACAGTTTCGGTGTTCAATGGAACCATAAACAAACATAGAAGGAGATCGAAGAAGAAGAAAATTCTGAACTTATATTTGAATGTGAGATGATGGATTTGTACTATAATTGATGATTTTAGGTTTTTCATGGCACCACTTTGGATTTGATTTTTCAGATTTGATGCTGAAATTTCAATTATGATGACGGCGATGTCTTGGTGCGGGATGAAACTCCAAAAGACGTGGACAATAATGCAAGAGGGATAGGTGCCTAGAGAAGAAGAAGACGATGGTGTAGTGGGGTGGGAAATGGATTACTATTGAGCTAGCAAACCTAATTAACCAAAGTCCAAACCTTGGACTCGAGACTTTAAGCCATCGATCCAAACTTAGGGCTCCATATGCAATCTTAGGGTTCAAACCCCATTTAATGACTTTGATCTCGAACTGAAAAATCAAATTTCATACCATGAGCCTTGAACGTAGGTGGGGGACCTTAATTAGATCGATTTTGGATTTATACTAGAACAATGGTTCAACACAATGGACCGGATTTGGAGCGAATCCACTTGAATTGGAATTCGTTTAATAACAAAAAATTTCATCCCGACCTACTCTGATAATCCGGCAGATTATTAATAGCCACACCCAAATCGGTATTTGGCGGGTAACGAGTTAATGGATATCTGCTCCACTAGTCCAACGCGTTTATTAAATCAAGTATTATTAAATAATTTAGAAAAGAATATTAAGGATGCCCATTGATTAGAGTTCTAGATTTAGGCTCATTGATTAGGTCACTTGTGTGGTTTGTACTGTTTCTTCTTAGGATGCTCATATTAAGCATTGTAATCCTCATTCGATTAATAAAGTTTATGCTTTTCTATAAAAAAATTAGAAAAGAATATTATTTTTTTTGTCAAAATTTTCAATAAAAGATTATTGGATAATTTAGTAAGAAATATTAATTTGTTGGTATAATGAATGATAATTATTATCTATTAGTGGCCAAACTTTTGTTATTATTCTTTTTCAAGCCGACACAAAGGAAGTGAAAAGTCCCAATACAAAAATAATTATATATAATATTTTATTATTATAAAGACGGATCGGATCAACTTAAATCCGCATTTGATCCATTAACATATAGTATCATTTGTTTCATTATCACATACAAGCATTACATTCGATTCTCTACTTTCTTGTTTCTTGTTTGTCTTCCCGAGTAAAACATTAAATGGAAGCTATAAATCCCACATAACCGAATTGAGTCCCAAAACGATAATAAAAGGAGAGCTAAATTTCTAGGCAAATGCTGTCCAAGATCCAAAATTCAAGTTGTATTGTTGTTGTTTGTTTAGCTCATATATTCTGACCTAGAGTAGCAATATATATCATGATGCAAACTTTAGCATATTATTTTCATATTGCACTGGGCCCACTAGAATCATCATTGTGGTCCAAAACCAATGGAAAAATCTCATATCCCATTATCAATCTGATTCTTTGTCATTTTTAACTAGATGTTGAAGATATTATTGTTCTATTGGGGGGATAGCTTAGGACCACATTGCAGAATCTCAATGCTGGAGTGAAATGAAGGCAAAATTATGATTTTTTTTCAGAAGAAGAAGAAGAAGAAGAAGAAGTTGATTTTGCATCTGCAGATTTGATGCTTGGTCGAAATTCAAAACCTACGATTTTAGTTTGGTTACTTTTACATATTGTCTAGGCATTTGCAAAGACCCATGTCTGCCTCTTTTCACTTTTTCAAACCTCACCTTGTTCACGACTTCAAGTCACAATTGAATTCGGAGATCCTCGGTCCGAAACGATTGGTGCCTGGTGTGAGAATGTGGAGTGTTATCCCATATTGGAAACTAGGAACATGGCAAATGTATTTATAAAGATTTGGGTTCACGTGTATGACTTGAAAATTTGTCACACGTGCGGGAGTGTGTGAGAATGTAGAGTGTTATCCCACATTGGAAAATAGGAACATGATAAATGTGTTTATAAGGATTTGGGTCTCTCCAACAATTGTCAATTGGTTTTGGTTGTGATGCCCAGATTACTTCATCACCTGGTAACTATTTCGATTTGGGTTCTTCTCTACACTCGGGACACGTAGTGGTCCACATGTTCTAGTAGTTGGAGGAGGACATGATCGGCCGACGGTGTTGCGGTGGCCGACAAGAGGGTGTCTTCGGTTGCCAGCCGACAATGTCTCTTTTTTTCCGAGTAAGTTGTTTTAGGGTTTGACTAAATTTTATTTTAAAAAATGAGAAAAACAAAATAAATGGGGCTCTGTTAGGGTGATGAGGATCCCCATACCCGACCTAGCCACTAAACGGGGTTTTCTAAACTCCATGTCCCCGCCCCCGCCCCTACATAGTAAAACGGGGAAAACGGGACGTCCATGCCCCATTATAGCTATCTTGTTATATGAAGCATGTCCCTTGGGGCCTACCCATCCTTTGTCACACTCATCAAATATGTAAGAATTTTGAGTGCACCTTAGTAAAAACTCAAACTATATTTTGAAATATCATCCACAATCATTTGGTCTAGTGACATAAATATATTTTTCTGTAAGTGAGAGGTCATAAGTTTGACTCAGGAGTGATGAATTGATGTATACTAAGAAACACTTTGAACTATGAAATTGTAATTTTACTTTAAAAGTGAATTATAATTTTACTCAAAGAGTAAAAATTCAAACATCAACCAAGTGACTTGGAATTATAGTTTTGGAACTTGCAAATCATATTTGCTTTGATAAAACTCGAATCTTTGTCTTGTCTCAAGTTATGATCAGTCTAGTCTCAAGAAAGAAAGCAACAATGATAGGATACCTAATGTCACAAAAAACCAACATTTATATATGGCCGACCACCTAATAGCAACTCCATTTACCTACCAATTTTAGGCCATAAAAATTGCAGCTAATTAACACCTTATGTCTAATCTCTCATTCTTTCCACCAACTAATCAATTATTAGATTTGTTTTATTCGCTAATCACTACGGATAATTTAGGTTTACAATCGAACTGTATACAAATAAATAAGACAGTGTCACATCATTTTTGTTTTTTTTTTCTTTATGTGAATTGTATTATATATTAAAGAAAAGTCACAAGAGTTCACCACTACTTCAAATTCCTTCTATATACATCTTCTCTTCCATTCTGTCAATGGTCTCCATCTCACTATCCTCTAGTTTTTCTTCCTTAATCCTTATCCTCAATGAAAGATATAACCCAAAATGTTTTCACATAAGTCTCATGTTATTAATTGTTGCATTATGTGTCATATCTACTATTGTTGTTTGTTCAAGGTTAAAATCAGCACTATTCCGAAAGTATTGAACACTATTCATTTATAGCAACACCGCTACTTCTGGCCACACCACACATTCGTGGTCACCCGGCCGCCTCTTGCGGCGTCATCCACCCTCGGCAATGCAGATTTGATGGGAGGCATGAACCAATGAACTCCCGTAGTCCCGTGTGCCCATGACACCCTTTGCGACGAAGCTAAGGTATGAAACTCAAATTTTGTTGATAAAGGAAAATGTGAGAGGAAGGGAGGAAGAGAGAGGAGGTGGGCGTGGTTGGGGCCTGGGGGTAGAAGTGGGTGGTGCCGTGGTGGAGTTGTTGAAGATTTGAGAGTTCCACATCAAAAAGTGACGAAAAACTATGTAAGTATATGATTTACTCCTAACTGTATCGATGTCTTTTGAATAAAGCCTTACAACTAATTAAGTTAAGGGACAATATTAGTGTTGTGCCAATTAGTAGTGGACCACATAGACCACACTTGTTGATGTGAACGATTTAAGGGGATCAAAATTGCTTCCTTAAGCTGGATTTTTAGAAAAAATGTGCTAGCTTTAACGATTCAAATTAGTTTTAGATGATTTGTTCTTTATTCAACGCCTAATCGAACGATATCTCGATGCATTCAAAATGAAAACCGAACACAACGTGGTATAATTGTCCGAATATAACCTCCATTGTTTGTTCAGACGCAATTTTAACAAAATGGGGAGACAGGTATCACAAACTTTGTGAATGATTGCGTCAAGATAAGCAGATAAGCCTAAAAAATGGTCTGGCTTCATTAATACTGAGAAAACCTTGATCTGTTTCCAGGCTGATAACAATAATGAAGTCATTAAGGACATTATCAAGACGTCTAAATCCAATTTCTTAGTATGCAACAACTTAGAAATCTCTTTGATGAAAGGGTTTTGGTTTGTACGTAGTTTGTATTTTGTACTCATATCAATTAGCATTAGGGGCCCAAATGTTTTTTTTTCGAAATTATTGGAGGGAAGGACCACTGCATATCATCTTCATCCTGTCGATCATCATCAACCTTTCTTCTTCACAATTTGGTGACCTTTGTCTTTGCTCATGGCAATGTTTTTCCCCAACCCACTTGTCTCGGTCCAAAGAAGGAAGCATGGTAGATGATTGTTAGTTTGTCACCCATGTTCTTGTGAGGTTTGCTCTTATTAGAAAATACTCATGTCCGACCTAGGTTGGACCTCTGTGTTCAAACTCTCTCTTATTGACATGCATTCAGAATAAATGTAATTCCATAATTTGAACTGTTGATATTGTAAAACAATTTTTATAGATCAATTCTGTAAAAAATATTCAAATTAGGAGATCGTTAACTCATCCAATTATATCAAACAAATGTACGGTTTTGGTAAAAGTTTACCTTCTCATGATGAACCGTCCATTTGTTTGATGTAATTGCATAATAAACGATATCTGTTTACTTTGATTTTTAGCATAATTGATCTATAAAGATTGTTTTACAAGATCAACGGTTCAAATCATGAAATTACACTTCCGAATATATGTCAATAAGAGAGAGTTTGGACACAGAGGTCCAACTTGGGTCGAACAAGAGTATTTTCCACTCTTACTTGAGTGATTGTGAACCATTGATTGCATGAATCTAACGGTTGTTAACCAATATTAATTGGCGAGACGGGCTAGTATAACACTATTTATGGTGTATGTGTTTGGAAATATAGTTCGTTTTAAATTTAGGGTTTATTTTCTTATTACAATTAAATATGTGACGATACTTTTTTTTTTTGGTTGGAATATGTGACAATACTTTAAGTGAAAAATCTTTTTTATTTCTCCATCCTCAATGGCAAGTCTTCAGCCACAAAATTCAAACTGAGGTGGTGATTCTTTGGGTTGGGCCGGTCTAATTTGGGCAAAATTATGAATAAAGCTGGCCCAACAACCCAACGGGTCAACCCAAAAAAACCGTAGTTGGCGGGATAAGAAAAATGCTGGTGCTGGAGCTTAAACCCTATCCTCCTATAAAGACCAACACTTCCACCTCTCAAAACTCTTAAACCCTAAATCCCCATTTTGGGGACTTCCATTCCACCCCAGAACCTCCATGAAAACGACGTCATTTTCGTCTACTATTATGCCCGTTAAGCTCTTACCACAACTCCGCCTCCTCAACAACCCTTCTCTCCCAGTAACCCGTTTCCTCTCCATGAAATTCGGACCCTCCATTTCTGCTCCACGAGCCGTACCCGCTTTCTCCCGGGTCTTCCCATTGCGGCTCAGGTACCTAGCTTTGGGGTCCCGCCGTTCGCTGCACAGCGAGCGCACATTCTCGACTCGCGCCTTCCGGACCCCCAGAACCGGGTCGGGCTCCGAGTTTTCGCGCGGGTACGAGAGAAAGGCGGTTGGGGGCTCCAAGAGCCTGGTTGACGACGAGGCTGAGCTTAGTGACTGGGTCAGCGACTTGAGGACTGACCCGTCCCGCGGTGGTCGCGAAGTCGAATCTGACGGTCGTAGAGGTAGGGTTAGAGATAGGGGTAGTGAGAGAGAGTCGTATCCGGTGAAGCGGAGCAGAAGAGATAGTGGCTCGGACGAGTTTGGTGAGTCGAGAAGTCGAGGAGGATTTCGGTCTCCGACTCAGTCTTTTCCGAGAAATTCACGGATGAGTAAGCGGGATGACGATGATAGAGAAGGTAGGTCATTTCCACCGAGAAACAATCGTGGGAATTCGAGTTCAAATGACCAGTTTGGTGAGTCGAATCGGCGAAGATTCCCGAGCTCAAATCCATCCGCATTTACGAGAAATCCACGCATGGATAGGCGATTTGATAACAAATTTGGGGATAATGGTGTCAAGGAAGATGAGTTTCCCCGCAGGAACAATCGTGGGAACTCAAATCCCAATTTCAGTGCGAATTCGAATTCGAATTCTTTGACCAGGAAGAGAGGTGGGAGAGAGATTGATTCGGGTCTCGGACGAAATCAAGGCGGTGAGGGTTTGAGGAAAGGTGGGAGAGATTCAATTAAAGAAATGCGTGTGATAGATGATAGTGATGAGGAGGAGGAGAATGAGTTTGGTGTTGGTATTGGGGATTTGCTTACTGAGGAAGATAGTGATACTGCTGCTTCTGATGAGGATGATGGGTATGAAGTATTGAAGGAAAAGAGTACAGCTTCATTGTTTGGTTCTGATAAGGAAGTAGTGAGTGAAAAGGTTGTGCCGAAAAGTTCATCTGGAGACTCTGACTCTTATTTGAGTGAGACACGGTAGGTTTAGACCAACATTTTGTATGATGGATTCCTTCAAGTTGCTTGCTTTCTTGCTTAACTTTTCTGCAATGCTTGCAGATTTGATCAATGTTCGGTCTCGCCACTTTCCTTGAAGGGAATCAAGGATGCGGGATATGAGAACATGACTGTGGTACAAGAGGCTACTCTTCCTGTCATACTCAAAGGTTTGCTCTTTACGAAACTATGAATGACCTTTAGAATAAGGGGTGTCATCTTATTTTGAATAGTGGATTTCAAGAGGACTAGTTTCAGAAACAACAATCATCAATGAGATAAAGTGATCTGTGTACCATTAAGAATGTCTGCTTGTTTCCTTTGTTAGATTTGATTAATATGCCTTGTGTGTCCATATTATGACAGTGCTTTTTCTAATTAATTTTGATTTGTAGGCAAGGATGTTCTAGCCAAGGCCAAAACCGGGACTGGAAAAACTGTTGCGTTCTTGGTATGACACCTTATTTATGTCTCTGGGTGAATAAATTTTCAAATCTATAAAAGAAGATGAAGTACTTGTGTTGAATTCCATGCTACTTTAAATATATTCATCATATGGAAGTTGCATTATCAATTTATGTAGTTACAGGGAATTTTTCATCCTACTTAATGGTGATGTTCTTTGTTTCAGCTTCCATCAATTGAAGTTGTTGTTAATTCACCTCCTATTGGCCGTGATCATAAGCGACCTCCAATTTTTGTCCTTGTAATATGCCCAACTCGAGAGCTGGCAAGTCAAGCTGCAGCAGAAGCCAATAAATTGTTGAAGTATCATCCTTCTATTGGTGTTCAAGTTGTGATAGGAGGTACAAGACTTGCTCTAGAACAGAAACGCATGCAAGCAAACCCTTGCCAGGTAACATCTCTATCATTTCTGGAGGACTTTATCATTTGGATTTCCTGTTTCATTCACTTCACCAGCCAAACATCAACTGAGCTAAACATTAATTAGACATTGATGAAGCACTAGAATTCATGGGATAGGTTAGGACTTAGGACTGTAACCAAGTTGATCGGCTTTTTTAAGTTGAATTAAGGTTGAAGTGAGAGTGAAGGATCGAATTAAGGTAGTAGTTCCATATTCTGACAAAAAAAGTAGTAGTTCCATCTACTTGGATCATCATTATTGTTATGTTCTCTTACTGAATGCCTGCCAATCTGATACTGGCTCTTTGCTATATGTATACCATAATAAGGATGCAATTAAGGACAAATTTGAAAACTATAATTAAACTGATATGTCACATTTAAAACTTGCAGATTCTTGTCGCTACACCGGGAAGGCTCAAAGATCACATTGAGAATACCGCAGGTTTCGCAACTAGGCTGATGGGTGTCAAAGTCCTTATACTTGATGAAGCTGATCATTTACTGGATATGGGATTCCGTAAAGACATTGAAAAGATTATATCAGCTGTTCCAAAACAGCGACAGACACTTCTGTTCTCTGCCACAGTTCCAGAAGAGGTTTCTTTCACAACTTATGTTTTTGGTAATGTTTTCTTTGGAAAAAAAAATATATATATATAAATATTCATAAATTATATATGACATCCTATCTTTCCCTGATTGTAGGTCCGTCAAATCTGTCATATTGCTTTGAAAAGAGATCATGAATATATCAATACGGTTCAGGAAGGCAGTGAAGAGACACATGCACAGGTAGGCTCTTATATGACACAAATGTATATCTATATGTAATTATGTATATAACATATATAATATATCATAACTAATTACAATAATTTGATGATTGATATGTATTGTTGATATTTCTATTCTACAAATGTGGATGATTTCAGGTCAGACAGACACATTTGGTTGCTCCATTGGACAAGCACTTTTCCTTTGTATATAGTCTTCTTAAAGAGCACATTGCAGACGATCTCGACTATAAGGTATGCATTGTAGTACCACAAACCCTAAGCTGTTGACTTTGTGCACCTAAACTTTTGGTTGAACACTTGTGGATGTTTTCTTTAGTATCATTTCAAACTACCATGTAGAATCAATCAGCAGTATATTGGATTTTGTTTGGATATCATTGATGTGAACAGTTTCAGTTCATCATCGCCATTATTCCAGTCTTCATCTAAAATATGGGATCTTCATTTTTGCATAGGTTCTCGTATTCTGCACTACTGCAATGGTCACACGACTGGTCGCAGACCTTCTTGGTGAGCTGAACTTGAATGTGAGAGAGATCCACTCTAGAAAGCCACAGAGTTATAGAACCAGGGTTTCTGATGAATTTCGGAAATCAAAGGGTCTTATCCTTGTGACTTCTGATGTATCTGCACGTGGGGTTGATTATCCAGATGTTACTCTAGTTATACAGGTATAAAAGGTCAATTATCAGTGAATGTTGACTTGACATCATGGTCCTTTGCCATTGTTTTGAGCATGCAATATTTAGGACTGCAGTTTGGCTCTTGCTTGTTAGAAGCATGCTTGTGAGTCATTGAAAGAGTGAATTTATATGTATGGGCTTTTTTCGTTGTGAATGTCTAACCTTGTTCGTTTGCATTCCATAAATATGGTTTTAATTTGCAATGCAAGTTGTCTTCTTTAGTTGAACAGGACTGAACTAATTTCAATAAAGATTATTGCCATGTTCATGCTTTATAATTAATTTCAATACATATATATATTTTTTGCAACTTTAGCTGTCTTAAATTCTGAGCCTAATTCTCCTTATCTACCTCCCCTGTTTTGTTGCATTCACAGGTGGGCATTCCAGCTGATAGACAACAGTATATACATCGACTTGGTAGAACTGGCCGTAAAGGCAAAGAAGGGCAAGGAATATTGTTACTGGCTCCTTGGGAGGAATTCTTCTTATCCACTATTAAAGATTTGCCGATGACCAAGGCTCCTGTACCTTTAGTTGATCCAGATACGACGAAAAAGGTGGGTTTCTCTCCCCCTCCCTCTCTTTCCGGGTCTCTTTTTCCCATCTTCCTTGATTCCTTGAAGCATATGGTTCTGAGTTGTACAAAAATATTGACACTATCTTAACAGGTGGAACGAGCTCTATCCCAAGTGGACATGAAGAACAAAGAAGCAGCATACCAAGCGTGGCTTGGGTATTACAATTCAAATAAGAAAATTGGGCGTGATAAGCATAGGCTTGTGGAGCTTGCTAATGAGTTTAGCCGAAGCATGGGGCTGGACAACCCTCCAGCCATCGCCAAGCTTGTTCTTGGTAAGATGGGTCTTAAGAATGTACCCGGATTACGGTCCAAATAAGATTATAGCAGCATATTTGGCAGTTGGTGAGATCCTCTTTTTTTTTTTTTTTTTTATTGAGAACGGAACACGATTTGTAACTTGTTGGAAACTTGCCATATTATCACATAGAAGAGATTTCTGGTCTTGTTGAATCCCTTGGTTATTTCCCTGCTTTTGTGTTTCTAGCTTTTGCGTTACTTTTCCTGGCTTCTGCTTGCTTTCTTTGCCTGCTTGAAGCTGTTGACCCTTAGTTATTACTTATTAGGGTTGTTATTAGTTTTTTATTTTTCGGTTTTTTTTTTTGTTATTTCAGTTCAACAAGTTGATTCACTTTTGCTCGTTTTCTTTTCAAGAGTTTGTGGTTCTTTGTAAATTGGACGAGTGTATGGTTTATACACCCTCTACCTTGATTTGCTCAAGATACTCACCTTGCTCCTACAGTCAGGTGAGTATTAAAAATATGATTATTACAAATATGATGTCAACTAGAGGTTAATGAACATTATTTGTTAAATTAATTTGCTCGACACAAGTAAGCAAGACCAAGAATCTCTCTGATTTGTAATCTATACTTCTTTGGTATATGTAGCCAATACTTCATGTATATAATGGTTAGTAGTCCAATCTAATATATAATAGATCGTTTATTCATGCAATTGTATCAAACAAATGAACGGTTCGTCATGAAAATATTAATTTTTATCAAAATCGTACATTTATTTGATATAATTAGATGAATTAACGATCTCTTAATTTGAATATATTTTGTAGAATTGATCTATAAATGTTGTTTTATAAGATCAACGGTTTGAATTATGGAATTACACTTCCAAATGTATGTCAATAAGAAAGAGTTCGGACACAGATGTCCAACCTCGGTTGGACAAGAGTATTGTTCTATACACAATAGTCTAAAAAGAAAAAAATTTATATTTTTTTATCAAATCAAAGAAATTTTAATAATCGTTGAATGCGTTATACGGTTGAGATTTAAGCCCATCAATGCTTAGTCAATTCCAATTAGGAAACCCTAATGAAAGCTTGCTCCCCAAGCAACAATTTAATGATGTTTAATATTCCTTACGGATCTGGATTTCCTTTTTTTTCGTGGAGAACAAGAAAACCTATATATAAAAGAAACACAAGCATCAGATAATCACTGAGATCGAAGAAGAAGAAAATAAGATGCCGAAGAACAAAGGAAAGGGAGGAAAGAACCGCAAGAGGGGAAAGAACGAAGCCGACGACGAGAAGCGCGAGCTGGTCTTCAAAGAGGACGGTCAGGATTACGCGCAGGTCACACGCATGTTAGGCAACGGCCGATTGGAAGCCAAGTGTAGCGACGGCGTGCTGCGCCTCTGCCACATCTGCGGCAAGTTGCATAAGAAGGTCTGGATTGCCGCCGGCGATATCGTCCTCGTCGGGCTAAGGGACTACCAGGATGGCAAGGCTGATGTCATCCACAAGTACATGCCCGACGAGGCTCGACTGCTCAAGGCCTACGGCGAGTTGTCTGACAGTTTCAGACCGAATGAGGGCGGTGGGAACAACGATGATGACGACGACATCCGTGTCGATAGTTACTTTGGGTTTGAGGAAGTTGATATTGATAAAGTTTGAGTTTAGCCCTAATGGCATGGGGCTTGTTCTTATGTAATGTACGTACGTACGGTTGACATTTATTGAGTTTGAGTAAAGGGTTATGGTTTTCGATTTTGTTTGATGGGTTATAGTGGATTATCAATTCTATGATTTTGAGCTGTGTTTAAGTTCCATTTGGCCACTAATGATCCAATTTAGAAGTTTGTTACCTTTTTCTATGCACTAGGAATAGGGTTTATAGCTGGGTTCAAATTACCTATCGTGAGCTTTGGTGGAAGTACATATACAGATTTCATGCTGCAGCAATCCATCACTACAATCAGAATATGCGAACCTGGTTAACATCTTCCTTTGACATTTTTCAAATAAAGAACAAATTCTATTTCATACAAATGAATGCAAATGACTCTTTTGCGAGTTCAGAAAAAACAAAGGGGATAAAATAAAATCAAGGGACCCGATTTTTATCTATGGTGATGTTATTGCTACACTGTTAAATCTTAAACAAAGAGTACATAAAAGAGAACTGGTACACATCCTGAATGAAAAACCTAATAATCTGTGTGGAAGACTCAAGGTAGCACAGTAAAATCCTAGATTCTGAACCTTGAGCAAGTTTCTAATTTAGTAGAGTTACAAGTCCTAACCCTAAATTGGAATGTATGTTGCCGAGTCCTGCTTTCCCCTTCACCATCGCGGCATCATCACCATCACCATCACCCCCATTTACCACCAATATTGTATTCTTGAAATGGCACCATCATCCCCATTTACCACCAATATTGTATTCTTGAAATGGAGCAAGTGATTGACCAAAAGGAAAATGGAGCAAACTACTTCCTGGATACGATATTGTACATCAAAGCTCCAAGCAGGCTTACTGGATATTAAGAAATCATAGAATGGATCAATGGAATGTCAACTCGTCCTTTTCAAGAATGCGGTGGTGAGAACAAGAACGCTTGGTAATGGGCGGGTAACTCAATGTAGTTTCTTCCATCATCATTACCTCCCTGATCTGGAAATGCTAGGGGCACAAAATCCTCATTTTTCATCCTGATAAATCCTTGGGGCCACTGAATCAAACTCCCCTGATAAGATAATTGAAAGCATCACAAGACAATCCCAATGAAGTAAAAGAGTGAAAATAACTAGAAAAAGTCTGAATATAATCTTCCATGATTTGGCCATGACACTGCCATTGAACCCAGACGCCATGCCTTCCCCTCCCTCAGAAAAGGAACAAAAACAAAAGAATCCCAAACCAACTACCTTTGGATGTGTGGCGACGAAGGCTGATCAGGTGAAGATCGTTGAGTAGAGCCACCATGAAATCTTTGTTCCTCGAATACCCCACCCATCCGGCTCCCCTCATTTAACTGTGAAACTTCATTCAAACCTGAGAAACCCACTGGTCCAAGAGAACCAAACTCCAGCTGTTCTGCAGGGGGTGGCCCATAGCCAGCATTATGATCATAAGGATATAGCATGACAAGAGAGGGCATGGTTGGTCCATTTGATGACACCCCACTGGGATTCATGCCTGGTAGAGAATACATGCCATATGCCACATTAGTGGAACCACTCTGCGTAGTGCTTGAGCGGATAGGACCATTTTGAGATTGATATGAAGGGAATGAGTCATGTCTATGTGTGTTCCATGGCCTTTCAGCACGGCTCTCACTAGCTGCCAAACGGTCTACTCTTGAATTTGGCTTCTCGGCTTGGCTGCGATTATGGTTACGCCCAGAAGCTCGTGACTTTGAATTGGCATTCCAATTCCCTTCTCTATCACCATGGTGGTCATTTCTGTCATAATTGTAACTCCCCCTTCTTGCACTTGAAGTATGCCGGTCCCTTACAGAAACCTTCTACAGTAATTTAAAGGAAAAAATTAGAGATAAACAAAAATTACAGCAGGATCTAAGTTATCACCTAAAGCTACACTAAAGTTTTTGGTTTTGGTAAAAATCAAGAGCAAGCAAAATAAAATTATGGCAAATCTTTTCTTCATCAAGTTTCAACCAAAGCGTAACTTTTCATATACCACACTAGTCCAGGTGCAACATACTTGAATAAACAAAGAAAAGGACCCTGCATTTAAATCAAAACAATCCCCCTCCAACAAAAATAATAATAATAATAATAATAATAATAAAGAAAAAGAAAGAAGAAACTTGAAAAAGAAAATCCAAGATAATAAGCCAAAGGAACATGTATTATCTTACAGGATTTGGCAGGTAGGTCCCTGTCCCACTCCGGTATCTTGGAATCTCATCGACATAGCGTTGATACACACTAGCAGGTCTGTTAGAAACAGACTGGAGAGGTGCAGCAACAGGAACAATACGAGGCCCATAATTCATAAGTTGAGTGACGAGATTCATGTTAGCTGAAACAGGTCTCCCAGGACCATCCCAAGGAAATCGCCCTTGCAAGTATACAGGGGGCACCATAAGGGGTGAAGGATAAACCATGGGTGGAGAATGCCGAGGATTTTGGCACAATCGTCCATACTGCAAATTCTGATAATGGCTGACAAAGTCGCTGTGAAGGATGTCAGATTTGAACTCAGAATGCTCAATAAGAGGCCTTCCCACGAAGTTAGAAGTTCTTAACTCGGGTTGATCAGTTCCTTCAGATGAATCAAAATTCTGACTAGAATCACTCTCAGGTCCATCTTCCCTACTGAATTGGCTTGTTACATCTGATGTTCCTGCCTCTGTTGGGAAATTGTAATATGGAAGCATTGTAACGAATGGAACTGGAGGTCCCGTAGGATAAAATGCATAGGTAGGACCAGAATCATTTGTAGCTCTCTGTCGTGAGCCAGGACCTAAGAGCACTGGAAAAGGCATCAGCGAATCTGATCCACTTGTTTGAGATGGTTCAAAACCAGGTATTTGATGTCTTGGAACATGCAAGGAAGCAACCGGTTGAGATACTGTGCTTCTTTCTACCATTTCAGCACCTAAAGTTGTTGGTGGATTCCAATCTTTGTTTTCATCATCTGCCTGAGTAGAAGAATGTTCAGACACACTCTTACCTTTCCCATATGTGGCAGATGGAGCTGCTGAAACAGCAGTTTTTCTACCCCGTTTTTCCCTTGTTGACTTTGACACTTTTGCTGATGATCCTTCCCAAGAACTCTCAGAGGAGGTCTTGCTTCTTGCAGAACTAGTATAAGTGGCAGACAAGGACCTAGAACTCACTCGGTCATCAAAGTATACCTCATTTCCTCGGTTATCTTGATACTGAAAATCATCAACATGATCTTCCCTCATTGGATCTCGGCTTTCTTTAGGCGACTTTTGTTGAACTCGCACAGAACTTACAGAGGCGCCTATCCGAGATGAAGGATGGGAGTTATAACCAGCTGAGGTTGACTGTTGCCTATCATCAGCCTCAAGCATTTCCAAACCTCCATTATCGTGATCAAATCCAGTAGTAGATCCCCTCTCCTGGTTGTGCCAGAAGTCATGATCAGTTTCACCTGAGTTCATTTCCACAGAACTAAAATTTTCATTACCAGGTTCCACTGACTCTTCAGGATTTGAGGTCAACCCCATGCCAGGGAAATAATGAGTTAATGGTGATGGAACAACACCTTGGGGAAATTGCATATTTGTTCCCCAAGGACTCTCCATCAAGGAGAAATTTGTGGGAAACATACCACTCATATTTCTATGAGAATATCCCATCGAAGCAAGAACGGAAGGTGGGATAGGAAATGGTAAGTGACCAGAAGCCAAATTCAGCGGAAGATGAACCTGTCCATTGAAACCATGAGCTGCAGAAGATGCCATCAAGTTAACAAGATCTTGCTCCTCCTGGTGCATCCCTTGTGTCCCCGAAATAGACGGAAAATCGTCAGCAATAGCATTCAAACCTGACTCATCCTGGTAGCTATTATTTGAATCAACCACAATATTAAGGCTTTGATGGGATGAAATATGGCTAGCAGATGAAGGATCATCAGCTGAAGATCTAATTCTGTGGCTTCCCAAAGTATCAGCCTCGAGGTTCTTCCTCCTGCTATTATCCAACCTTGTTGAATAAGTTTGGCTTTTCCCACTCTCTGGGGCCCTACTCCGCCTACCTTGAGAGGGAACTTCACTATATGTATCAGTAAGCTCAGGACTAGAGCGTGTCCTTGCAAAAAGAAACCTCCCGTGAAGGTCATTCACCAAGCTATCGGGTTTTCTCTGGCCTTTATCCACATGTCCACCCAGGTCGGGATTGATTTCCTTTCTAATCTGATCAGGGGCCCTCACAATGTTCGTGTTCCCATGACTCTTTTGGCTTTGACCATCAGTTTCGCTAGACAAATCACTGTTCCGTGATGTGCTTTCTAAAGGATAACTACCATGCTGAGAGGAAACACTAAGTGAACCATGCTTTCCCTCACCTAGAGTATCTCGACCAGAGGAACTTTCATTTTTTTGGCTGCTTGAATTGTTCCTGCGATTCTCAGACCCATGTAAGTGGTCTGCATTTGAAAGTCTCAAGCGCCTTAAATCATTACGTGGTGCATCAGGTCGATGACCACTTCCATGTCTATCCCAAGTGTTAAGAAAAAATTGATTTACTTCGAAACACAGATCCTCCTTTGCACAATCAAGCAACCTGGCCAGCCTTTTAGCCCCAAATGCAAATGCACTGCGTATCCTAAAGAAGTTACCTGGAAAATGCATACACAGAGTACAATGTATCAACACCAACAATATGAACACAATTTATACCTTACAAGAATGAGTAAATGACCAATAGATAGGCAATAATTTGGGCACAGTTGTACCTTACAACAATATTAACACATTGAGCAACATACATTAAGCAATGACCAATCAAGCTTACATGTATACGCAAGTGTTAATACTTGGGTATCCCTTAAAATTGTCCCCATTTTCTTATATATAACAATCTGCAAAGGTTAATTTGAGTGTAGTCATTTCCATATACAAATAGGATATCATCCAACAGATTTCACCACTGCTATTTTAAGTAGAACAGTCTTTTTTCTCCCCATAGGTTGTTTCTCACACTGGCAGTCAGGTAATGCAAGTACCTCCAATAACTAAATAATGTACTTTCCACACCAAACCAAAGGCGAAATTGGCCAGAAACAAAAAATAAACGACAATTGAAGGCAAATGTTTTACAAGCACAGATTCAAAAGCATATAGTTTCCAAATATGTACCTTTACTAACACTACGTCCAAGGTTGTTGTTGATTCTCAAAGGATCAATAACATTAAAATGTTTGGAAACAAAAGCTTGGCCCTGATTTTCTTGACCACCAGGGAAAACAGCATACACTGTGCTACAGGCATCTAGAAACAATTTGCTCAGTAGTAACTCTCCACCATCTTTTCGAGGAGGTTCCGCTGCACCATAAACAATAACAAATTAAGCTGGAAAACGTAAAAACAAACAAAATTGGGTAATTCACGGTGAAAATTTTAAATAAGAATTGCAAGCGAATTATCAATACCAGTTACATCTGGAAGTGAACTAATGGGCACAGGACCCCATAGGCTAACACAAAAGTTCTCCCAGTCAAACTTACTAAAGAACTCTAGAAAACGATACAAGACCTGCATGGCAAAGAAAACCATTCAGAACCATCCACAAAGAATAAAACCAATATAATATGCAAAGGTAATGATAGCCACCTCAAGTGGTCCAGCAAAGGAGTTGTTGAAAACATGAAATATATATAAAACCAATGTTTCCAAAGCGTAGGTTGAGATAAGTCCATGGTGAGCGCCCAGTATTCGGCTCTCATAATAACACCAGGCCTTTATCAGTATAATACTACGCTTGAACAAATGATTTTGATTTATGAGATGATCAACCTGCAGACGCAAACAAGACAATTAGTTAAGGAATAGAAGTATCTAACAAGGTTTTCATTTTCACATCCACCATTCACCTCCTCAAGGAAACAAAGGGTGCACAAGCCCCCAAGCTGATTAAATGATATGTCTACAACAATGTTTTCCACAAGGCACTTGATTATCTTTACCTGTGGATATAAAAAGAGAAGTATTAATGCTCAATGTAATCCAACAGAGTACAAATACAGTACTAAAGATGAACAGGCCCAAAATAACATCGAAAATATGGAATAAAAAACAAATAATTATATAAAAAAAATGTAGATGCTACTAGGAGGAACCTACTTCTGCCTGAATATACTGAACCTCTTTGACGCGAAATTCAGCATTCTCATTCTTCTCCTCATTCTCCAGCATATCGCGAACCTGATGGGCCCATGAGTCTTTCAAACTTTGAGTCTTGCTGAAGGCTGTTAGGTCTATATCTCCATCGGGCAAATAAGTCTTGAGGGGCACAGACCCAAAAGTGAACACCTGCACACAATCATAAACATTTCACTAATTATAATAAATGCGGGGACGAATATTAAACAGGAAAAATATGAACCTGTGCATCAAGTTAACAAGCAATTTTTGTCTTAAAAAAGCAAAACCAAAAAACAAAACAAAAACTGACAAGCAATTTTTCATAGCAAATCATGAAGTCCAACTTCGCCACCATGAAAAACATGATGAGACAAACCAATCATAGAACCCATTAGTTTAATTCTAAGAAAGAAAGGAAAGGGGAAAGTCAAGGACAAATCAGGTAAGGGATACACAAGAGGAAAAACCAGAGGCAGCACTAAGGAAGAGTTTGATTCATAGAGATGCAGTAGGGATTTAAACAAGTTAGAAACAGGACTCATTATACCGACCAAGCCTGTAGGTAGGCGAATGTAGTTCCTCATGATCCGGCCTAATCAACCTTTCTTTTCCATTCAGATGTTTCTATGAATCATAGCTTAGTATTTCTTCTTCTTTTTTCCTCACAGGGCCTACGGTTAAAAACCACACTGACATGTCAAGATCCAACTTCAAATTGTTTCCCAGTGATGCAACCACTACCTCCTGTCGAAAAAGGCATATTCTCTTCTTGAAGGAGAAGAGAATATAAAGAGAAGGGTGTTCATCGATAGAGGAAGCTCTCTCTTATCATCTTGTGCTATGCCATTTTCCAAAAGTCAAGTCTCAGAATTCCTATAAGGATATACACATCTCTCTGATTATTGGGTCCCCTCTTAGTTCTCATTGGCTCCAGCTACTAGACTTATGCTTTCACCCTTATGCTTGCAAAGAAATTACAATGAAATCTTTCATATTTGTCTGTGGTATCAAATACATAAATAATACTACCTAAGGTTAAGTAACACTTACTCTGCAAAGAAGACAACTCTATAATGCATTTTCCACCATATATAGCTAAATGAGCATTCTACAAGAACAATAATAACAATGTGTAAAACATTTATACGAATGTCAAACCTGGCAGGGGAAGCACTTCATGATGAGGCGCTGCACATAATCGGCAACAGCATTTCTGCGCTCTTCTGAGGGTGGATTGGGCTGAATGCAGGCAATGAGCTCTGCAGTTCTCTCCTCCGCCTTGGACCATCGTTCCGAGTTGAGCACTCGCATCACGGAGGCAGCTTCATTGGGCAATAGGCCATTCGGCAATAGCCCACTTGGTGGCTGTGCCCACACCTCATGTTCGCCCATGCAAGCTTGACTTTTCCCTTACTTCCACACCTCTTCTTCCTTGCACACCAAAAATCCGAAACGCACTCCAACAAACAAAGCTGTACTTTTCCCCGATCCCAAAACCCAAAACAACTACAACAAGCTGCTCAAGGTAAACCCTTCTCCCTAAAATAAAATAAGGAAACTTCGGCTTCAACGAAGTTGCAGTATGGTACTTTGCTACAAATATAGCAAATATATTTGGGTATTTCAGGAAAGTATGGCAAAAATTGAATCTGCCCAATAGGTAAAATTAAGAAAGAAATGAAAAATCTATACCAGATTATAAATACAATAAAAATCGAATCCACAATCTGAACAGGACGAAACCCTAGAAAATGGAAGGAGAAAAACTCAGGTGATTGGGAGATTGATGAGAAATAGGGATGGGTTATGTGAACCCTAAAGGAAACAGTGCAATCCCAATAATAGGGAAGTGTCCACGAATCAGGATAATGAGGCGATATTAAGCGGGCTGAGGCAGAAGAAGAAGGACCAAAAAAGAAATGTGGGCAGGGAGGTAGGCAATAGATTGAAAGGGGGCTTCAGACTTGATCAAAATTAGGTTTTTCTTTAAAACAAACACATAGAATTTGGATTGGAGGAGGTTGTCAGGTATTTTTTTTTGCTGAAAGAGGAGGTTGTCAGGTTGGGGTGCATTGGTGAGGGGTTTTTCAAATGGGAAATTTATTGAAGAAGAAAAAGAGAGATTGAGAAAGACCAAAAAAAAAAAGTGCTGTTAAATAATTGGGAAATTAATAATAACTAGCCTTTTTGCACACGCATTGCGCGTGCGATAAACTTTTTCGTTTAGTTTTTTCAAATTTTCTTCCGTTTTATTATATTATTTTTAAAAATATTTTTGCATAACGGGTATGAGGCTAGTATCCGTGCGATGCACATGTTATTTGTGAAAAAAATAAAAAATGTGAACGTTTTCATTCACCCACTTCTTCATTTTTTTCTTTTTGTATTTATGTTTTTTGTTTTATTTTTTTTACCATAATAACCATTTTAAATGATTATCATGAGGAATTTTTTTATTCTGAAGGGTATTTGTGGCAATCAAAAACTTGGTGAAGCCTTTGACACCAAACTACTTCTGGAGATCGTGTGCGCGTTTTTTTGGTTCTGTCGATATCTATTTATATTTTTATATTTGTTTTGGAAGTATTTTACATAACTAACCCTTTATGATATTTTTCATTTAAGTCAAATTGTCTTTGACATGGGCATTTTAAGGAGTTTTATTTTTGGTGTTTTGGAAATATTTTACATAACTAACCCTTCATGATATTTTCAAATTTGTCTTTCACATGGGCATTTTAGGGAGTGTTATTTTTGGTGAATATTTTTATATTTGTTTTGGAAGTATTTGACATAACTAACCATTCCTCATATTTTCCATTTAAGTCAAATTGTCTTTTTTGACATAGACATTTTAGGAAGTTTAAATTGGTGAGTATTTTAATATTTGTTTTGGAAGTATTTTTTCATAACTAATTAACCCTTTCTCATATTTTCTATTTAATTCAAATTGTATTTTTTGACATGTGCATTTTAGGGAGTTGAAAAAATTGGTAATTGTTAACATGGGCATTTTAGGGATTGTCAAAAATTGGTGAAGCCTCCTATATTGGCAGCACATCCCTCCCTTTATAGTATAGAGGGTTATACAATGAACTGGGCCAGCAGCCTGGGATTAGGGCAAGGCCTCAAAAATTGAACTTACCCAAAATTTCATTACTTTTTATCCAAAATAAGTTTCATCACTATATGTCATTATGTTGTATCCAAAGTAATTTCCAACTTTCTATGTTTGCCCTCATCCTTTTTTAAACAAATTTAAAGATTTATAAATTATAGGAACCTAACAAATAATACAAAACAAAGACGAACAACTCCATAAATTACAGACCTTTAAATCCTCTATCGATCACCACCGTGAAAGCCCTTACTGGAGTAGTCATGTTTTTATATAAAAAGAGCGGACATACACACTTTAAAAAAAAAAAATTGATGATCAAAACCACTCATTTTATTGGTCTTAAAATATGATTCCTGCAAATTAGTTAAATCATAAACTATTTTGCCGTTAGATTACAAGTTTTATCATTTTAGTTATATCTGACGATCGATATGTATATATTTGTAATGTTTTCCGTTTTGGATGATCAAACGGTTTCAAACATGGCTAAAATTTTTCATATGTAATTATAAACGATGAATCAAAAATATGAACGGTTCCGATTTTAGAAATATATTGTGGAGTTGTCGAAATAACGATGTCCATACTTATATATATATATATGGGTCCGGATCATGGGACACATATTTTGACACATATGTTTACTCCTCTCAGATCTAACGGTTCTTATCAGATCTAACGGTGTTCTGATTAGTTTTGGCAAACTGTTAGATCTGATAAGAACCGTTAGATCTGGAGAGGAGTAAACATATGTGTCAAAATATGTGTCCCATGATCCGGAGGCTATATATATATATGTGGATAAGTTTTGGTAACTCAAACAAACCTTTGTGTTATAAAAGTTTCCTTATTCGCATAACCCGAAGTAAATTTTAGACATGATCATTGATCGAGATTCGAGACTTCCTTGTTTGCCCAAAAAAAAATCCTTGGAGGTTTATATTGCTACTCATATGGGCTTATTGAATTCATGGACTCGGCATGTGTTAATTAGTCGTTTAGAGTTGGGACTTTGTCTTCCGGTAGATTTAGGGTTTTATATATAAATTAACACAAGTCCGTATAAGCTAAACAGGATTAAGAAGCAACTCCAACTTTTTGAACTATTCGAAGTTTGAGCTTTGTTTGTCTATCGAGATCGTTATCTATCTTGTATACACTACTCATAGTTTTCTTCCTGAAGCCATTAATAATTAATGGAGCAAAACATTCGAAAGCGAGGGCGGGTTGAGCCAACTCAAAGAAAAGCCCCAAAGAAGAGCCAAACAGGAGGCGGTCATGGGCCTCATCAGAGGGATTCTGCTTACATTAGTCCTTCTGTGAGAATAGATTATCAGCCAGACATTTGTACGGATTTCAAAAGGGCTGGTTTTTGTGGGCATGGAGAAAGTTGCAAGTATTCACATGATCGTGGGGACTACAAGTCTGGTGCGCAGTTGGAAAAGGAATGGAACGAAGCAAGGAAGAAAAGATTAGCTTTCGACGAGTGTCATGATTTGGAGCAAACTGAAGAAGAAGAAGAAGTTGATGATGGTCATGCATGTTCAATTTGCAGGAAACCTTTTGTTGATCATGTTATGACTAAATGCAACCACCACTTCTGTGCACAACGCTCACTAGATGTAAGTCCCGTTCACATTTTATGTTATAGGTTTTACAAAACAAAGATCATAGCTAGCTTTTCAAGTATTTTTTTTTTCTAACCTTATCTGCGTTTTTCATTCACAGCATCATGAAAAGAAGAAGAAGTGCTTCGTGTGCCACAAGCCGACTCATGGTAAATTCGATCCGCCGCTTGTGATAGGCAAAAGAAGGGCTGCTAAGGGTAAATAAAAGCTCCTTCATTTACTTATTAATCTCTTTGCCTTGAAGTGGATTCTTTTTGCTCTCCTTTGGCAAATTGTCGAAGAGAAAGCTCAATGGGTATTACTATTCGTTAATTGTTAATATAATTAAGTTACCTTTCAGCTTTCTTTTAGTGGTGGTTCTGAATTCTGGAACAATGTTTTTGCTCATTCTTACTGATATATAACAAAAATGAATAAGAGATTAGAGAAGAGAAGTGGCCAGGAACTATTATTTTTCCTCCCCTTTGGCCAAGTGTTAAAGAGATCGAAATTAAAGTTCGATTTTGACCGTGTATTACTGGTGTTTGTTAATATAAGTCCATTTTTAGCTTTCATTATTGGTGGTAGTGTCTGAATTCTGAAACAATGTTTGTGCTTATTCTATTCTCTTTCAGATAAATTAAAAAGAACAATAAGAAGAGAAAAAAATATATAATATATATATGTGTGTGTATATTTATCCTTATGTTGCTTACACTTACACTTGGTTAGTTGGTAAGAGAATCGATCTGTATGATGTTCACTAGGAAGCTAGAACTTGGCCTTGGAATCTTTAAAAAAGTTGCATCATCATGAGGTGAAAGAATATGCACACCTTTACAATAAGAAATTGTTGGAGTAATATATTGTTCATTCTGTTACATTCGGGAAGTTGCCTTTGAGCCTTGTGCTAGTTGTGTTGAAGATTTTACATTTTATTCTCTGTTATTAGTCAATGATATATGGCAACACAGATACAGAGATGGTCAAAGGGTAAGAGATGTACATTGAACAGAGAGAACAAACTAATCCTCTACTCAACTTCTTATGAACATACTCGATCTAAATGCATGTACAGAACCCCCCAACAATTGGTCTCAAACTCCCGTCAGAATTTCGTTCGTAACCAATCTGCCGCTCTCCAGATTGTTTTCATGGTTCCATGTGTGTGGAGATGGTGAAGTAAGTAGCGGCCACAATATATTCCGTTGTTTCCTCGCTTTCCGAACAACCATCCTCGTGTGTTGCCTAAGGACGCCATTCACAGCCTTTAGATAGTTGCTTGAGTCATGGTCCCGTAGGATTGTACCTTCTGAACCATAAGCTGTAGGATCACTTAGGGTTTCTAGGGGATGCGGGGAATTCAAGAAGGTCCTAATGACGCTTGAAGAGAACCCATGTTGAGTCTTGTCCAAAGCATAGAGGGCACTCCCCACAGGGAGCAGAGGGTGTGGAGGAGATGAGTTTTCATCAGGTTGCAGAATGAATAGTTTACCCATAGGAGAGTACAATATTTTCTGCATAGAAACACAGACATTACAAGAAGCTAATAAGAAAACTTGTCCATACTTGGAATTCAGTAAATGAGTTGATCATATCAAAATCTAGTGACATATAACAAGAGTTTAATGCCAAAAGATTTATGAACTTATCAGTGATACTTACGTTTTTTATTAGACAAGGGTGTGATCGAAATGAACCACTTAAGCGCTTGAGGAGCGTAGCCACGTGGTTAGGGTAGTTGCAGGAGAAGGCTCTTGGGACAATATCTCTATGCATCACCACACAATGGATTTGGCTGTCATCCACACCCAGGTCGTCGAGTATTTTCTGGCCTCCGCAGAACACAAATGGTGAGCCAAATGTCACAACTGGCCGAAGAGTGGAGGGATTGACAAACTTCCTGGTCAGTAACATCAAGTGGACTAGAAGAGAAAGGCTTCCTCCAAGTGAATGACCAGTGAACTGAAGCTTTGCACGCTCCCCATATCTATCCAAGTGCTCGATTATTTGTGGCATGAATTGCTCATACATTCCCTTTGCTGCTTCGTAGATTCCTCTATGAACAAGTACATCTGTTCCCTGTACAAGGATATGATCGGTTTGTTAGTGAATTCTCATTTTCTTCGGAGCCTACAGGGAGTTCTGTATCTTAAGCTTACCTCAAATTTTGTGGGTTCAAAGAAGAGGTTTGCCTGCCAGGAAGAAAGGGAGTCGGAACCCTGCAAGTCAAGAACAATTTGTTTAGTTATAATAATTTCATCACGTACAACATCCCTTAATTTGTTTCGGAAATCAGAAAGACTGATACACTAAACTACATGCTTAATTATCAGATACCGATCTAGATTCTAGTGGAAGTTAAGGAGCAAGAAGTTACCTGAATCACAAAGCAGCGAGTATATGTACTGGTGTCGTCACAAACAAACCATTCACAAGGTGCGGAGTGGGGTGACCGAAGGTCTTTCGCAGTTTCTTGTTTTTCCTTTTCCCCTGCCGCAACCATTACTGTCATTGTTGATGCTGTTAAGGAAACAGCTACCTCCGATTTATAACTTCGGGGTGAGCTCCCTCCTTCCTCTCGTTGTTGTTGGTCTCCATTTCTGCATGAATTCTCCACATCAACACCATCCTTGTCACGCGAACGGACATAAGATGCGGCTGAGGCAGCAATTTCATAAGCTACAGATGGATCGACTGAACACTTCTGCTCGGAGTCTGCAGCTGTCTCTGAACTGGATTCTTCGGCAGGCACACGAGTCGAGTCCTGATCAAGTTTTTCTTTGAGTTCCTCTGCCTCTGCCTTCTTTTGTAACGAAGATGTTACAAACTGTAGGCCGTAATATTTCTTTAAATCATCGGCCTGCACATGCATTAGTAGTATGGATTTACTTCTCTCATGATTGAAATATTCAACTTTTGTTTGGCTGAAATTTTAATCTTAGTGTTACGATTCATGAACTATGCTAGACAAAGACGTCATACCTTGATCAGTGGTATCACATATGCCAGGTTGCTCAAGAAGGCTAGCTGAGAAAATTGCTTGGTATCAGACCACGGTACCTTGACCAGAAACTTTTCGAAAAACTCTGGAGTTATCTCTGTATCATCTTCATCTGAACTATAATCCACTGAACAACCACCCTCACGACATTCACACTCTCCATCTTCACCTTCGTGACGAACGCTGTCTTCGTCCCCAACCTCTTTTTGTTGCCTATTTCTCCATTTACTTCTGATCTCCACAAGCCTCTCAACCCAATTGGCTCTCTTTATCTCCTGCCCTTCCCCTTCGCCACTCTCCCCGCCGGAGTTCTCCATTTCCATTTCCTTCTCGGCCATGCTCATATGCTTACTCGTGTCTGCATCGAACAAGAATGATCTAACCGAGTTTGGGAGAATGGAACTCGAAAACTGAAAGGGGAAAAACCCCATGGACCGGCTGTTCTTTAGTTTTGGTTGCGCTGATGCAGCATGAATAGGCTTGATGAGGTAGCAAAGATGGTTATCCGAAACAGACCTCCGCATACTTGCACGGTTGTAAAGGTCTTTGCTGGATTGTGACCGGCGAAGACCACTTTGCTCTTTGAAGACGTCTATAGTTCTCGTGGCCACGGAAGCCGGAGAGCTAGGTATAGACAATGAAGTGCATGCCATGGTACGTTGTAACAGTGCAAGTGAACAATACCAGCAACGCTCTTGGGAGACAAGCTTCAACTTTTCCAATGGGTATTATTACTTGCCCTAAAAGATAATGATCAAACTTGGTCAGTGAACAATGCCCAACTCTAATGGGGAATCAGATTGGCTAATTGGCCAAGTTCTTGAAATTTTACTAGCCTATGGTAATGGACTTATATAATCACACTCTAATCAACTACCTGCTCCTTGTTTACAACGGAAACATTTGGAAACTACCCTTTTGCGCACAAGACCATAAACTAGTGCCCTATGATGAGCTATGGTTAGTGGGGTTTAAAGTCATTTAACATGCTAATTAATTAGACAAAACATCGCTATGATTTTGGACAAATCAATACATAGTAATATTCGAGAACATAATGAATCCATCACCAATATATAGATAGTTATATGCTTTGCACTACGATTTTATCGTAAATCCAATGTAGCGTACGCACTTTAAACTTTACAGTTTGACCAATAATAAGGTTACAAAGGCATATTTGCTAAGAAATGACTTTGGACAATATTGTCGAGAAATTCCATGTAACTTTATGCCTAAAACAAGCTTTCATTTTGAGCAAATAGATACCCTCTGCAATGTATGTATTTTTCTTTTTTTCGATAAATGTAACACACTTCAATCAAGGACCTTTCATTTTTGTACAATTACTCCAACCCTAGGGGAAGGAGCTAGTTAGGGTTGATTTTTGTTTTAAGATGTTACAAGCCTACTTAATTTTGTGTAAGGAATGCTTCTATAAGCTTTTTGAGATGTTTTTATTATAATTTAGTGCTTAATTAGACAGGCGAGGTAGTTAATTATCATTATTTTCCTTAAGTGAGGTGTTATTTGTTTAGGGTAGGCTTGCTTAAATGCAAGCTCAAAATTGTTTGTAATGAGTGGTATTTGATTAACTGGGGATCGACCTGAGAAACTAGATTACCGATTTCTTATTACATTCATGTATGACTCTACCCTTCGAATTTTGATTCACGTTGAAATCAAACTTTTCTTCAAGAAAAAAATAATAATTAGTAGACTGTAGCCTACATAGTATTTATTGTAAATAAATTATGATAATTACTAATTATTAAAAAATACATGGAATTGAAATAATTCGGTGCACCTAAAAATTTCATTCATAGTATTTGATTGCATCTAGTATAGATAGTTGTTGCATGCAATCATTAGGTAAAAAATTAACTTAATTCCTTTAAATTCTTCCATATCCAAATTCTTCAACATGAAGCAAGCATCATAAATCTCATATGTGGGGATAAAATTAGTTGTTTGTACTTGGAATCAATACGGTTTGGTACTTAGGTAGTTTGGTTGTTAGTTTCAATATTCAATAGTTTAATTACCTTAATTGGCTCACCCCATCGACAAGAATCTCTAACCAACCTTAGTAGTATCCGCCCTTCCTATCTATTTGTATAGGAATTGCACTTTAACTTGTTTTTCTAATATTGTTTTGTTTATCCTTTCCAACCCAACAAACCTATGATCGTTGTGATCTGCTTGAAAATTCTAGACATACTTCTTTCTACTACATCCTTTCTAGTAATTATCGTGATTAAGTAGTTGTTTAACGGAACTTATAGCCGACACCATTACTTTAAGAAGTTCATAAGACTCAAAACTCTTGGAGACAAGCTCTTATCACATTTTTTGTCTCCAACTTTGGTTACTAGATGATGTGACCGATTACATAACAGTATTTCAAGAGTGTCAAATGTGCGAAATCTGAACTCCAAAATAAGTTCTTATAGCTAGCAAAGAAAAACCAAAAACACCCCACATAGGCGTCGAGTCTAAATGTGGGGGTAGCTAAGGAGTGCTAACTTATTCTCTGTCTATCAAATTTTGTGGTTCGACTTAATTTATTGCCCTGATGATTAAATAATTTTCGAAAGTGTTTTAGTGTATGAGGGCTATATATGTCAATTACTTCAATAACGAACAACAAATTTTTTTTTCTTAAATAATGGTGTAGAAAAGTTTAACATAATTCCATCTTAATTATGAGTTTAACATACACATCCTAAATTTCAATATTCTCCCATCAAACCTCCACCCCCAATGATAATAAACAAAGTGATTCTTCTCTAATCAATATACTAAATGATTATTCAAAGATCTAAAACTACATATCATTTAGCGAATCTCTGTTTACTGTATTATGTTCTCTTTTTTGGTGAGCATGCAACAAACTAGCTTGGCATGGGAAAAATATTCCGGTGCTGTTTTTTTTTTTGTTCAAAGCTCTTTTGAAATTAATTCTGGTTCGTCTGAAGTACCAAAAACGAAACCAATTAATAAAAGGAATAACACAAAAAGGGCTCCCAATTTTTTCTTCTCCTATATATAAAACCACTTTCTGAAACTACAAGGAACCAAGCCAATGCATCATCATCATGCTATAACAAAATTTAGAATAACCCAAAAAATAATCAAATGTCAAGAGGGTACCTCAAAACTTCTCCACCGATGAGCGTGAAGGCTTGTCTTCCACAGCATCACATTGTCAAGGCCGGAGATCATAAACTGACGCAGGTGGGTATATATATGATGGCCGGAGCTCCGATGATGGAGGATGTTCCGGTTGAAAGTGCCTGAGATGATCGCTGAGAATGTGGTATAATGAATACAAACTGAACTTGGATGCGATTCAGAATATTTTGATGTTGATCGATCTTGATGGTTTCAGAACCCTCTTATTTTCTCGTGTTTTCTTAATTTGTTTCTGGGAGTAAGATCTGGCTTTTACTATAATTGGAGGAATTCTGGTTTTTAATATATAAGGAGGTTACAGAAACAGCCATGAAGAATCTGTTCACGTGGACCTAAGGAGTTGCCACCTCCGAACAAATTATTTATGGTCCAAAATGCCCTCATGATTCCTTTGGGGTTACCCTTAATCCACCATTAGTTGTAAGTACAATGCTACAACTCAATCTAGCTAGCAAATTCCTTACCATTGATTAGTTGTAAAAAGAATAGGTAGGCCGGAGACAACCTGTAAATTCAATTAAAATCTTAGGTCGAAATAGTGTGCTTAACAGACTTAGGGCGGCATTACCTAAAATTCTAAAAAGTGTGGTTAATATACATATAAAAATTAGATTTGAAGCTTTCCGGCTGCTTGATAAGCATGCAAATGAATTATAAGGTGTTTTTTTTTTCCACTTTACTTTGATAGAAAAAAGTCGTTTTAGTATTGCCTATATTTTGATTATTTTCGTTGATGGTAAGAGATTTTCTTTCAATAAATACAAAATGTCGCAAGATAATTGGCACATATTAATGATCGATATCGATGGATATGATAATTTACGTAATACGGTGCGGATCGAACAATAAACATGTGATTCATAATTTAATTAATATAATATATAGGATAAATTGATACTAATTTCATCCATTGTTGGAGAGAAGAATTATTTTATATATAGATGATTAGATGCAACCTTCATTTGCCCTAATTAATCAGGGTTGTTTTTGTCAGACCAAAGAATTCAAAAGGCTACAACTTCATGGGATGGAGCACCAATATTCAGTAAACTTGTAAAGCTTACAAACAAGTTTTGTCCCGACGTTCATAAATCGTAACTGACTGTTAAAGCCCAGTGTATTTTTCACGGCCAGATGTGCGGTTGCATGCAGCACCAGACCACAGTAGCTTACACATTTCCTTCACCAGCTAGCTGGTTACACACTGCAACCTCCTGTTTCCCTCCAATTCCAGCGGCGCGGCCTGACGTGGCACTCCGGATTCCTCGAGCTCGTTTGTCCATTGCGCCGTGCGGCCACGTCTCGCTTAACAGAGCCCGTGTCAGCGCCGAAACCACCGGCGGTTCTGGATGCGTCTGTAATTCTCTGTAGGTTTTTGGCCGGTACGTTGTATTTGGCGGGCCTTTATATAATTGGATTAAAGTGATAATTGAATGAAGAAAAACTCCAAAAAATGCTATATATTTGAGTCACGTTTGGGCTTTGATTTCTACAAGACATAAAAGGCTTTTCAAACTTGGGCCACACTTGTGTGAACCCTACTTTTTTTTCTTTTTTTTTGAGTTAGCTGATGGCGCGCTATGTTGCGGTGGAGCTTCAAGGTCTCTCGGTGTGTTTAGGGCTTCCCGGGTTGCTCTTGCGTGCTTCTCCGGCACACATTACCAATCCCTTTGGTTGGTCGACCGGAAATCCCCCAGTTTTTTCTTCTTTTTTGAGTAGATGGTTGCAAGACGTTATATATGTGTCTCTAGTTCACTTTTTTACTTAATCAGTTCAAGGATCTACCTTTTGTTTTGCTAAGAGGCATCACAGTATGAGCTGGTGAAATTATTTAGGTAGTAGCTGTTACCCCAATGAGTGGGACATTGTGTTTAATTTCTCTTTTATGAATGATATAATTAATCGTCTTCCACTAAGAAAACAATGAATTTGTGCGATCCATCGGCAAACTACATGAATCATGAAAACTTGAATTTTGCATTAATGGGGACTAGAACTTAGGATTTTTTTTTGGTCATGTATATGAAACATTTCTTAAAATTCTTAACTGAAATGACACTTTCGGTGGTTAAAAATATAAAAGGTTATTCTCTCAGTCTTGTGAAATGTCCAAAGGCCTCTGCCTTTTCATTCATTAGCTAGATCAAAGGGAGCGAGGGAAAAGCTAGCTTTGGTTTTACGAAATTAAAGAGTTGCTGGTGGAGGAAAACCTCCTATGGTCCTTTTGTATGCCCAATTCCCAAACTATCATCTTATGCTAACGAGACTCCAAAAGCATTATCGATTGTGTTAATGATAAGTTCAACACCTCTTGGAGACCTAAGAACATCATTGCTGACATAAAGTGTTTTCTCAAAGCTTTGAAGAACAGAAGATTGAAGTCTTGATCATGCATGTCTTAGGAGAATCAGCTGCTTGGCCGGCCAATATTAGCCGTTCAATCAATGAGAATCGATCAAACGTGGATTTGATGTCTCTCACTTGTTGCTCTCAATGCTTTCAATTTTAACGTGTTTAGTTTGGGTTGACCTAAAGACTTTTCCGTTTAGTTGTTCTTGTCTTTTTTGGTATCACAAAAAAAAAATTTACTACCATTTTCGTATTATCCATTTTATTATTGACTTGTGATAAGTTTGTGAATATATGCATGTATTTGTGTTTCTGCTAAGGAATGAGTTAAGGTTCCGTACGTTTGGTGCCTATGACTATATTTAATGTTTATTGAAGAAAAAAGCTTCCAATTGATTGATATATGAAACTTATCCACTCCGATGCAAGAAAAATGTTCGGATTAGTAGTGACTAGTGAGCCATGCATACTGATCTAGGGTGGACCTTTTACACCGGAACACCGGTTTATTGTGCCACGTACTATTCTTACACCGGTTTACTATGACCGAAACTAGACCGAACCGACCCAACTGGCAATATTATCCACCTTAATATTATTTGCTATACTTTAACGATCACTTTGATTTGTGATCTATAGCTACTTTAACTTTTGCAATATATATATAACGTCAACCTCAAACAGTTCAAAACCTTCACGGGTACTGTGGAAACTAACAAACAAAGATCGATCAAATTGGCAGATGCCTTTGGTTCAATCTGAGATTCCAGATGCATATTCTCCATTACTTTCTATATATGCTATTCTAATTAATTACGTAATATTGGAAACGAGCTCAAACCTTATCCACCCAAATTTCTATGCAAACTTAGCCAAAAGTAACGATCGAGGACCGACGACTGTACTCTCTCAAAATATATCCCATCAAAACATACTCCTTTGAAGTTTGAAAATCTCATAATTAAGCTTCGTACCCGAAAGTGAAAAGCTTAATTCTAGGTAAACAATTTAATTAAGAAACAGTGTATGCAAATTAATAATGAAAAAAGGCAAAGTCCTCATCTTCCAGAAATCATGGGATTCTAGGGTTTGTAGCTAGGGATCGATGGATGAGACCCAACCCTAAAGTGACACGTTGCCCTCTCATGCATGCCTTGATGGTTACGTTCTTCTTTGGAGTTATGTAAACTCCAGTGAAGTTAGTACCAGAAGTGGTCCAGACTTCCAGAAAATTATTGGGTAAGTTTAGTTTGTATGCTAGCTTCATGAATCTTATCGTTACTTTCGATCTTTTATTCTACAACATTCATTTATGTCCTAGCTAGCTTGTTCATTTGCTATTGCCTCTTTTTTCTTGGAGTTCTTATTATTTGGTCCATATATTACCAAAACACAATGGTATATTAATTGGATGAAATTCTATGAATATGTAATTAATTACCAATTAAGTTTCTACTCAAGGTGAGAAATGCTTTTCCAATTTGAATGAACATTAATTTCTCCAAGATTACAATTTCATGATTGTGTTTTTAGTTAAGGTTCTTTATAATAGTTGTCATGCTTACGTACGTGCGGTTAACATAGCGTGAGGCTAACATAGCGTGCGGCTAACAATTTGGGATCGAACGTTCTAGAGTATTGACTAACTAGTTATTACTATAGTGATATTTTTCTTCACAATGTTAATTAAATGAATCCTAAATATGAATCTTTAATTTCTTGAAAATTGAAAAAAAAAAGTTTAGGGTTTTAGAAATACTAAAGCCAACCTGAAAAAGAGTTTGCATTTTTATGAATTTTTTGGATTAGTTTAGGTTTAGTTTTGCATACTAGAACGAGATTTCTTTTGTTTTAGGTTGTGATTTGTAGTCTGATTTTAGCTTTATCCACTTCATTATATAAAAAAATTTCAAAAAACTTATTTGTGGTGCATGCAGGAGATGACTATAGTTTAAACTAGCAGCTAGCTGTTCAATCCTTTTCATGAAAAAGCGAGGTTGAGATTGAAATGCTTACAAAAGTGATTTCTACCTTGGTCTGTATGTATGTATATATATATATATATATATATATATATATATATATATATGCAAGGCAGCAAGGGTACTGAGCTATACTTTAACAATGATCCAATGAACTTGAAGCAGATTGAATTTTGGAACTTGGACAATGGCAAGCAAGAAAACTCCAAAGTAATAATCTTGTCCCTTGAAAATCTTGGATATATTGAAAATCTTGGATATATATGTTGTCAAATCATATTGCACCAAGTACCCCCATATATTGTAGTTGTATTTTCACCTATTCACCACAGTACTATCATCAGTGACCGTCTTTTCATGCCCACAAAGCTAGGAATTAATTTAGATGTTGCTGCATTATGCACGAGTGACTTTGATACATAATATGATTAGACATCTCTTACAAGGAAAATTCCATACCTACTGTTCTAACCCCCTAAATCCTAAACTAACACTATTTTCAAGAATCAAAAGTGCCGTCCGAATCGATTCACCTTAAACTATCCCGGAGTCAATGGTGCTTTAATTTCGAGTAATACGTGATTGAGCCTTAGACAATTTCAAATAATTGGAGAGACCGAAATGAACACCTATAAACCACATTAAAGCTACCATTAAGATCGACATCACACGTCATATTATATATTGTGTCCTCAACTTGCCAAATTCTAGCATTATGAGCCTTCCAATCACCCTTGCCAACGGACCAAACTCGGAGCTCATCAAATGCAATGAAATGGAATATTGTTGATAAAAGGACAATTTAATCATTTATTAAGAAAAAAATATAAGAAGAAAAATTACCCTATATATGAAAATAATCAAAAGCTTATCTCATATCAGGACCCCATGCACTTGACTTGCTAAAACTTTCACACTAACATATCTTAAATATTTGCTACAAATTGCTATAAATTATCATCATCACCTTTTTCCTTTTCGTAATTAAGTACGTATCTTCATCACTTTTTGATATTGTACGTAAAATCGCTAGCTTTCTTGAAGAAACAAAGAGAAAATTTAAGAAATGCAGAAATGGTCGAATACGAGTGACTTAATTAGTACTCGTGCTGTGACAACGACCTCAGAAAGAAAGCAGTGTTTTATTGGACCCATCTTAATCTAATCCTAAAGTCAAATTAATGCCTATTTCCCTTTGTGTTTGTTGAAATTATTTTGGTCCTAATTTTGTATGTAGGATTCATTGTACATTGTATGTGGAACTGTGGATATATAGTCATGTGTCACCGGTTCTTACATGGATAAGCATACAACACATGATGACTTTACCTCTTTTTTCTTTTCTGTGCGTAGACCGTAAACTCTAAATCTTATCGTCAATCGAAAAATACAACATTTTGTTACCGAACTGCTCTCATGAAAAGTAATTACAACTATACATTCTTCAAGTAGGGTTTTCCTGAAAGTGTATTTGTTCGAGGAGGACATTCAAGAGTTGTTAGGTTTTTCTTCAGTAATTTTTTTATTTAGTTTCTATATAATGAAGTTATTGCCTCCTTTATATTTAGCTAAAGACATCCTATGAGATCGGATATTATTTCTGTCTGATAGTGCATCTGGCGCAAACTTTTGAAAAATATTGGGTTAAAAATCCTATACCGGTATACCCCCATTAGCCTCTTGAAAATGTATAAATTTGATACTTGATTGTTAAAATTTAGTTGATACTTTAGAATTTACATATACCATTAAAAGGGTATATTATAATTTAAATAATTTTTTTTTCAGCAACAACCAACAGTGTCACGGTTTGGCACCAGCCAGAATGATACCTAATAATTAAAAAGAGTCAATGTAGTATCTAAACTCGAAAAATTCTACAATGCCCAAAACACTAGTGCTCATGGATGTCAGTAATAATCTGGATCGTTGAATCAGTATTCAAGACGTTCCCAGTTGCAGTTGGACTAGAAGATGTGGTTTGTATGAATGAATGAGATGAGAGAAGAACTTAGAAAGTGAGCAGAAAAAAACATCACAAGATTTATAAAATATAAGAAAATGACAAAAGGTTTGTTTCTTGTTGCCAAAGTGACTCGGCTTTCTTGTTTTAATTGATTTTTCACATGGCAAGTGTGATGGAGAAAGCAAGCAAGCATTACCTAAAGAAGGGGGCTTTAAAAAGAGAAGCAAAACCATAGTAGCTACTGGAAATAGTCGCACGTATGGGAAGATAAGGAGCAATGCATTTGGCTCTGTTTAGTGTTCCAAAGGAAGAAGAAGAAGAAGATGGGAAAGGTTTCAGAAAACCTTTCTGTATATATTCATTGTATTCTATTTATAGGTAAAACCTTATCCTATACATTCATGTACAAAGGATAAGCCAAACAATGGGGATCCCATGACTTGAGGGGTTGAATGACTCTTAAGTGAAATTATCTTATCCCTACTAGCTAGTTGATATTATCTTGTTAGTACTAATTAATTAGTCTTATAATACCAAACTAATAACCATGTTTTTGGGCATGGAACAATGTGATCCATCAAATTTGCAATTGCTTCCTTTGTAATCCATCAAAGGAGCTCATTGTTTTGTAAGGAAGGTTTTACTTTTACCTTCATGATATTAAAATACTAAGAAAAATGATCAATGAAACAGTTGAGTCATGCTAGCAACTAAGGCAAAGCAGCCACTAGCATCATTCATCCCCATTTCCCAACCCCACTTCACAAATTTTGACTTTAAAAATCATCCACTTACTGAGTAGCAAATACAAACAAAAGCCAGCAGTACACATACCCACTAGGCCTAAAAGAACAGCACCCAAAAAAAGAAAAGCACCCACTTAGCCCACCAACCCAACCAATGGTAAAGAGTGGACCGTGACCACAAACACCATCACCACCATGTAACCATAGCCCAAATATTCATTTCCCAAGTATTTAATCAACATAAAACAGTAGAGGATAAACTGGAAAATGAATAAAACAATTGTTTTTTTTTTTACAACTAAATAAACCAATTGTTTAATGGAAGGTTTGGGCATTAAAAAATTGCATTGTCGGTGGAGAGTGGACTCTCCCCTCACAGAGTTTTGATAACCCGCGAAGCTAAGCTAAGCTAAAGCTTGTACCTTTTTTTACACCAAGGCCTTGGCCTCTCATCTCTCTCTCTTTCTGCAACGAATAAATAAACAAGGTTACAAACAAAAATAAAGGAAAAGGCTTTTTCACTCTATCTCTGTCCGTCTCTGGAAGCCTCTATCGGCTCTGATATCCTCATTTGTGGGCAAAGAAACAGTCTTTATTCAGAGACTGTGAGTTTTTCAATCAGATTATCAGAATGAACTGCGGTGGTGGTGATTCAATGGAGGCCCAGTACATACGGAGGCACCACAGGCACGAACCTAGAGAGAACCAGTGCACTTCGGCTCTGGTCAGGCACGTCAAAGCCCCTGTGCATCTCGTAAGTCTCTCTCTCTGATTCGTCTGATCGAGTTTTGGGTTTTCTTTGGTTTGTTTTGGGTGGTGCTGATTTGTTTGACTTCTGTTGAAGATAGGATTTTTGGTGGGGTTGACTTTTGTTGGGTTTTGGAGATCTGGGTGATTGGAGCTGGTTTTGGATTCTTTGTTATGGTTTTGTTTCTGGGTTTTCTCTGTTGTAGCTCAATTGGGACTGATATGGGTTGAGAAGCAGGTGATTAGCTTTTGGGGACTTTTAAAGATTGGATTTTGAAGAGTTTGTATTTGAGTTGGTGTTTAGATTCAACTGGGTTTGGTTTGCATGTGATTTGGAGGCTTAAAGCTTTTGGAGGATTGAATACGGAATTTAATTGTGCTTGAAATCTTCTACTCTTTCATTTTGCTCTAGTTTATCCATTTGTTTGCTGAAAGTGAAAGGTTATTTTGCCATTAATTCCTTAAATAGCGGCTTCTATGAAAAGTGAAACAAGTTAGTTCAATATCATTTCTTGCACCTTCTCAGTATCCAAACAAATTGTTACTGTTTTAGCATAGACTAGTACAAATTTAACAATTGGCTTTGAATTTGTTGTTGAGTGGTGTGATCAAATTTGTTTCTTTTATCAGGTATGGTCATTGGTGAGGAGATTTGATCAACCCCAGAAGTACAAGCCCTTTGTTAGCAGGTGCATCATGAAGGGGGACCTTGGCATTGGGAGCCTTAGAGAAGTTAATGTTAAATCTGGGCTTCCAGCAACAACCAGCACTGAGAGACTGGAGCTTCTCGATGACGATGAGCACATTCTTGGCATCAGGATTGTTGGTGGTGATCATAGGCTCAGGGTAAGTAGTCTTCTTGTCTCTTTTGCTTACTTATGTGGTGTTCCTTTTATTAATTTTGTTGTATAAAGAGGAAGTACAGTCGTCTGTGGGGTAACTGTGCAAGAGGAAGTACAGTTTAGAAGCACTTCTAAGTTAGCTGCAATCTGCTTGCAGTCTAATGTGGTTGTTTATGTATGCACAACTCTACTCATATTTATGGTACACAGTCTGTGCAACTGATTTGTGGTCACGCCATGCAGAAATAACTGGTGGCATTGCCATGGATGGCTATGATAGTTTCTAGGTCAGATAAACTAAAACCTATAGTGTACACATGGCAGTACTGAAGTGAAAAAACAAGAATATTTAGGATAGATTACTTTTTTTGTTGCTATGCAAAAGTAGGAACAATAATTTCTTGAATTGCTTGCTAAGATTTCGATGTTTTCTTTTGGATATATCCATTTGCCAAATTGCGGCAATCTTGTCTTTGGTCCCGACAACTTGACCATCGTGGGCTAGTATAGACTATGAACTTTAAGCTTTGTCTACCTGTAACCAAAGTGTCATCTTGCTGCTAAGCTCATGGAAATTTATTCTACCTTTCAATGCTTGGAAAAGTAAACTTGAATCTATATAGGATACTAGGACAACTGCTTGTAGGTGACAGCCAGGAATTCAGACTTCAATTGGGCCATGTATATGGCTAGGTCCCATTCATTTACCTCACATGTTTAATATGCATGGGATGATGTATACAAGTGATTTGTGGCCCAAAAATGGGCAGGTACCTGCAAATGTTGTTCGTTGGTGACTGGCCTGAGCAATATTCTGAATGTGTCTGGGAAATATAATCTGAAAACATGTAACAAAGAAAAAGTGAAAAAAAAAAATTCTGCTTCAGTATACCCCGTTATATTTAGATGGTTTATGTAATATGTATTTAGATGGTTTATGCAAATACTGAATTAATTTTCTCTTTCCCCCATTATATTTGAAAAAAAAAAAATCACTCCTGTATTATTATGTAGTAGAAGAATTCCTTTCCAGCCTCATTTATATGATCTTGAAACTTGCAGAATTACTCTTCAATTATTACCGTCCATCCTGAGGTTTTAGATGGGAGACCAGGGACACTAGTTATTGAATCCTTTGTGGTGGATGTGCCGGATGGAAATACCAAGGATGAGACATGCTACTTTGTTGAGGCCCTGATCAGGTGCAACCTCAAGTCTTTGGCTGATGTCTCAGAGAGGATGGCTGTCCAGGACCGAACAGAACCTATCAATCATTAGTGGATTTGGGGGACGAAACAGGAGTCCGATGACTATAGTTATACCAGTTGTCGTTTTTGTCTCAGATGCTGTGTAGAGTTAGTAAGAGCTGTCCTTCCATTCACAGAAGTTTTGGGAACATTGCTGGTTTTTGCATTTCTGACCGATGAAGATCCGTCTCTCTTTCAACTGCTCTTGTACTCTGAAAGTAATGCTTGTGGTTCCTCGTACTTGTGTTTGAAGGATGGACTTTGTAGGTTTTTATAAGCTCTCCATGATTGGAAAGGGAAAGTTAATGTGAATTTTACTTTTCATGGTGGTTTTGTGCATGGTGGTACAAATGTTAGTATGACTCTGATCTGTAAATATTTGTCTTGGAAAACAGATGGTATCTATGGACTGGGGTTTTCATCTTGTAGGGCAGGAAGGATATTTGGGGGAAGAACCACTGCTGCTTTGTTGTTTGTTTTGTATATACTTATGTATTTGTATTCGTAATAAATTATTGTAATTGCTTTTCTTCTGTTTTTTTCACTTATTGGATTACATGTTGAAGTTTCAATAAAATCACATTCTTTTCTTTTCATTGTTGTGGAGGTCTTCAATAAAATACACCGCACAAATTTATGAAACATGGAAACCATACAATATCTACTAGTTCATGATGTGAATGACCCAAACTTAATAACTTGTATAAATTAGGGGGCTTCATTCATAGTTTAATCTCGGTCTCTATATTTGTTAGCCATAGGTATGCTCCATGTGTTTTAACAACAATGTTTGAACTTTTTTTTTTTCATTTTCCAACAATGTTTGAACTTCACAACAAGCTGAATTCTTGTTGATAGGTTAGTGCATCTTAGCATAAATGGAGACAATCAGTTTGGGTCAAACTCTCATCTTGATCTAATCTATGTCCTTACCAGCAGTCATTGCAGGTGCACTTTCCTTCCCGGAAATGGTGAAACCGAGTACCATCCTTGAGGAATATCTCGCATTTTTGCACCAATGATATGTATTTTGCTGCAGTATGGCAATCAGAACAGACCCTTGTGTTGTTAACCACCCTGATAGGCTCTCCATTTTTCATCTTCATCAGTCCATAGGTGATGGCCAGTTTCTCAGTGTGACTCAGCAGCACCTTCTTCTTCTCTACAGCATCAATGTTCTGATGTACACAGCTAATATCAGGCTCATAGCCTAATTTCTTCATTTCGGAAACTAAATGATACAATTGAAAATATATCTCTCCCAAGTCTGGATGAGGTTTCCCTTCTGCACAGAACATATGGATTTTCTGATCAATTTGTGTCCAGCTCCACACAGGACTATGTCTCACCCCTACTTTCCTCATCAAATCTTTAAGACGTTCCACATCCGCCCATCTGTTTGACATTGAATATAAGTTCGACATCAAGACATAATTGGCTGGATTATGAGGTTCCAACTCAAAAAGATGCTTTGCTGCAGTCTCTGCAAACTCCAAGTTCTTATGGATTACGCAGGAAGCAAGAAAAGCACCCCATATAGTGGCGTCCGGCTTTAATGGCATTGTTTGAATAAAATCCCAAGCTTCATCAAGATAACCAGCTCTTCCAAGAATATCTACCATGCAAGAGAAATGCTCAATTGTTGGACCTATGTTGTAATCTGTGCGCATACTATCGTACAATTTCCATCCTTCATCGACTAAACCAGAGTTTTTGCAACCAGAGAGCAAAGCTGTGAAGGTTATAGCATCTGGCTGCAGACCAGCTCCGCGCATTTCATTGAAAAGAGAAATAGCCTCTTTTGCAGAGCCATAAATGGCAAATCCCAAAATCATGCAATTCCAAGAAGCTAATGTCTTGTTTTTAATCTTCCTAAAAACCTCATAGGCACTTCTGAAATTGCCTGCCTTGCTGTACATGTCGATAAGTGCTGTGGCTACAAATACATCCTCAACAAAACCTTTCCGTATGCTGAGACAGTGTATCTCTTCACCCTTGCGCAACAAAGATAGTCCTGCACAAGCTTTAAGTAGGCTGGATATGGTGGCAAAGTTAGCCCTGATACCTTCTTCTTGCATTCGGACAAAATACTTGAGGGAGTCTGCGTGATTCTCATTTTGTGAACAGCCTGATATAAGAGCAGTCCATGAAACCACATTAGGGGTTAACCCTGAACTTTTCATCCGATGAATTGCTGCTAAAGCTTCCTTATGACGACCCTTCATTGCATACCCTGAAACCAAACCATTCCATGTCACCAAGTCAGGTTTGATTCCTTCTTGAACCATACTGTTTAATAGCCGTTCAGCATCTTCAAAAAGACCCTTGAAGGAATACCCTGATATCAAGGAATTCCAAGCAAAAATGTTTTTGTTCTTCGTATTATGAAAGACAAGTTTAGCAAAGGATAAACAATTATTCTTCACATACATGTCTACTAACGAAGTTCCTACATATACATCATAGTCAAGCCCATTTCTAATCACAAAACCATGAATTTCTTTCCCATGTTTCAAGCAACATAATTCTGTAACTGTTTGAAGAACACTAGTAATGGAGCTTGAATTTGGCTTGAACCCAGCATCCTGCATTCTCTTCAAAATGGCCAGGACTGCGTCGTATGATCCATGAAGAGAATGGCCTGACAAAAGGCAATTCCAAGTCACAATGTCTGGCTTGACATGGGACGATTCCATTTTATTATAAAGAATCCAAGCATCATTCAAGCCTCCAAGTGCAGCATAAGAAGAGATAATCGAGTTCCATGACGATAAGTCATGATCATTCATTGAATCAAAAACTGCTTTAGCTAATTCTAGTTTGCCATTTCTGGAGTACATTGTAATAAGGGAATTGCATATTGACAAATTTGATTCCAATTTCCATCTTAAAACATACCCATGAATTTGCTTTCCTTCATCGAGAGCTCTCACTTTTCCACAAGCTTGCAGTGCATTGACAATTGCAGTACTGCTGGGTTTAGCAAATGACAATTGCATATTTCTGAACACTTCTAGAGCCTTCACGCATCTCCCATTCTTCAAGTTGAGCTTGATGACCTCATCCCACAACACATCTTCTTTGTTGGGCATTTCATCAAATAACTGGTTGGCACTTTCTATGCCCCAACAAGTCCCATAAAAATTTATCAATGCACAGTTCAAATACACATCCCAATCAAATCCCCTTTTGATTAAATTAGCATGAATTTCCAACCCATGCCACAAATCCTTCAAACTCCCACAAAGTTTCAAAACTAGACCAAGAACTCTGCTATCAAACACCACTCCCCCATTATGAAACTCACAAAAGAACATAAGAATTTCTTCTGGGTCATTCCCAAATCTTCTGAACTCTTCTAGAAAAGAGCTCCATGAAAGATAATTATGTGCAGAGCCCACAAAGAAAGCCATTGCAGCCGACCTAGAATCACCAAACTCCAAGTAATAAGTGACCAAAGTTTTTCCCTTGGTATCCATTTTGTTCCTGGTAGACATTTTTATCATCTGGGCATGGATTGCTTTCACTGAATTCAAAGTCTTGAGCTCACCCAAGTCATCCACGCTTGAAAAAAGTCTAGGCAAAGATGGTGACTTGGAGCTTAGTGAGTTTTGAAGGAGAGGTGGGTTAAGGCGGTGAAATGGAGCTAGTTTGGCCATGGAGGTTTGATAGTTAAACCAAGAAAGCCAAGTAGTTTGGCTGAGCAAAAATGACAGTGAAGAGAAAATTGGAGGGCTTTCATTTGGAGTTTACTATTGGAACTTTGGATATTATTTTGGATAGGGTTCATCCTCTTACATAATTCTTCTGTTGAGCCGGTACGGTCAGACCGGGCTCAGCCGGTGCTGTGTTGTGTGAGCCATTTTGCCTCCAATTTTTAACTGTTTTAAGTGGCAAACAGTTTGATTGGCTGTGAGTTTGATACTTTATTTGCTATTTTTTTAATTATTATTTATTTGCTATCAATGAGTCAGATTTGGTGCTGTTATTGTCTTTGTTAGGTAGTTATAGAGTAAAATTTTCAAATGGTACCCAAACTATTACGAAATGCACTTTTTGGTACCCACAAATGTTTAGGTAGTCTAGTGATACCCAAACTATATCTCCGTTAGCCTCATTAGTACCTCCGTCCAATTTTCCGTTAAAAAAAAAAATCATCAAGGATCAGACAAAAAACATTCACTAGACTCTTGATGACTTTTTTTTTTAACGGAAAATTGGACGGATGTACTAATGAGGCTAACGGAAATATAGTTTGGATATCACTAAACTTCCTAAGCATTTGTGGGTACCAAAAAGTGCATTTCGTAATAGTTTGGGTACCATTTGAGAATTTTACTCTATAACTACCCAACAAAGACAATAACAGCACCAAATCTGACTCATTGATAGCAAATAAATAATAATTAAAAAAATAGCAAATAAAGTATCAAACTCACAGCCAATCAAACTGTTTGCCACTTAAAACAGTTAAAAATTGGAGGCAAAATGGCTCACACAACACAGCACCGGCTGAGCCCGGTCTGACCGTACCGGCTCAACAGAAGAATTATGTAAGAGGATGAACCCTATCCAAAATAATATCCAAAGTTCCAATAGTAAACTCCAAATGAAAGCCCTCCAATTTTCTCTTCACTGTCATTTTTGCTCAGCCAAACTACTTGGCTTTCTTGGTTTAACTATCAAACCTCCATGGCCAAACTAGCTCCATTTCACCGCCTTAACCCACCTCTCCTTCAAAACTCACTAAGCTCCAAGTCACCATCTTCCTAGACTTTTTTCAAGCGTGGATGACTTGGGTGAGCTCAAGACTTTGAATTCAGTGAAAGCAATCCATGCCCAGATGATAAAAATGTCTACCAGGAACAAAATGGATACCAAGTATCATCAGACTCCCTAAGCATTTGTGGGTATCAAAAAGTGCATTTCGTGATATTTTGGGTACCATTTAAGGATTTTACTTGGTAGTTATATTTATGCTTATAGTTGTAGTTTTTTCATCTTAGTTTATATAGAAAATTAGAAACGCAAAGACATAAGAGAAAAAGAAATTCATTTTTTTCTTATTTTTTATTTGATATTACAATTTTATTTTTCCAGGTTTTGTGAACCTTCAACATTTTTTAAATAGTGGTCCACATTTTTTCTTCTTCTTATTTTTAAGTTGATAACACAATTTTATTAGTAAGAACCAAGGTTTTGTGGACCTTCAACTTTTTTTTTAGTGAAAAGACAATTTTATTAATAAAAATTAAATGGGAAGAACAATGTTAACGTTTGTACAAGAGCTCTCGCCGGCAAAGATACGAAATAACTAACAAAAATAAAACATCTAAAACTTCCAATAGCTAAGGAGAAAAACATTCCACCTAGATCACCAAATAAAAACACCACCGCAATTCACGAAAAAGGCAACTCGCATATGGGGAATTCGCATGAACTAAAACGATAAGACCTGGGAGAATGAACCTAGCTTCCACTTTCAATATAGAAGTTCCTCCTCCCATTTTTAACATTTATTTCATAAAGCCAGAATTAATTAGATAATCATAATCTGTAAATTCAAAATGTAAATGGAGAAATTAATTCCAATATATATATGGGGTATTAATTAATGAGTCACGTCTAAAAGAAACCATAATCATCACAATAAATAAAACCCTAGCCTTGCTCATCTATCAGAAAGATGAAGCTTGTGTGTGCTAAAAAATTATCGACTATCAGCCTTTAGATTTATACATCTTAAGCAGAAACCAGACCAGTAAGCAGCTTGTGATGCTATATATATATCTGTACTTTTGTATTGCACAGGCCTATATTTATATATACACATATCATGGCTGGTGCCTCATATCCAGATTGGGGGGAATTCATGGAGTTGCAGAATTCGATTATCTGATAGCTTCGTTTCACTGTTGAAGAAAGCGTGTCATCAATGATACAAAATGTGGTGCATGATCAGCAGAGAACCTCTTGTATTCTGATCATATGATGCAACACATGCATATGAACCATAAGATCTTTAACTCTGAGCTTTGATGATTGATCGAGAACATGTACAAAACAAAATAAAAATTTACAAAGTGATATAATATATCCTTCATCGATCAATCCTGAAAGGCAGTGACTAGCTAGCCAGTGCAAAAAGTTCAGTAAGTGGGAATGCAAAGCTTAACTACAAGTATCAATTAAATTAAAGCAAATAATTAAGCACTGCTATTTGCTATATATAAATATATATTAAACGTAACATTAATGTTTACTTTGTTTAGAACTGGGAAAAAAAAGCATGACAGCAGATGCAGATCTGCAGTACTCTATCTCCCTTATCTAGAGATCAAGGCACGCCTTGTCCATACCCCCCCAGTGACCTCCGGCTCCATCATCTCACTTAGTGTATGGTGTTGCCCACACACCATAAGAGGTGGCAAAGTCGGAAGCCCTTGAGGGGGAGGGAAAAGCCAATGCCTTGAAGGTTCAACTTCATCTTCATGCCCTAAGAGAGCTCTCTAAATTCTTGCTGTCATTCCTCAATGTGAGCTAAGCACATATTTATAGGCTTATACATATGTCTACACGTGTGCACAATGGTATGTATGCGCCGGTTATATATATACTCTCACGAAATGTTTACATATATGGAGGCTAGGATCCATTATATTGTGAGAGAGATATTATATATAACGTACCGACATATCTATTAATTAATACTGAGAGAATTGTAGCTAGGTAGGAATGTGACGTCTGTGGCACTTGATATGAGTGGAACAACAAGATATTCCTCTTGATTTTCCCATGAGCTAGGGTCTCTAAAACCCATGTGGACAAAAAAACAATTGGAGCCTCTGTATAATTGAAGATCGAATAAAGCAGTGTATGTACGTATGAGCTAGCTAGCTAGCTAGGCATAGTAGTGCAAGAGTTGAAATCTGTAAATCGATCAGAAAGGTTCTTTAATCCAATCCCCATCAGTTGACCATTTATCACACAATTAGCTAGATTCATATCTCATTATCTTGATCAAAATCTTGTGGAATTCTGAGAATATATCCAGCCTAAGAGTCTAAGACTAATCGATAATGATCGGTCCGAGTTTCATATACTATAACGCAAGTCTTTGACATTAATTCTTGAAGAAGAACATATACTCTTATAATAACTTTATCTTTTTACATATATATATAATGTGTAGGTCACACAACTAGGTAGCTCCTACCCAACACCAAAGGATGTTTTAGAAACTGCACGATGTGCCGCATCCTACCTCTTCACTTGAAGGTTGCATTAAACCAATTAATAGATTTAGTTATTAATTAGAAAGTGGAAGAATGATTAGTGGAGAGGTTTAGACAAGAATAAAGAACTAATTAATATTTGTACTCCCACATTATTACATCTCATTGTTCCATTCGGGTTGTATTTTATGATCATGACCAATACCTACTTAGATTACTTCAACTATATGTATGGAATCTATTCATATGAGAACAAGTGATCGAGTGTCATGGCTCATGGGTAGAATCGAACAAGTTATAAGTGTCATCACTCGTGGGTAGAACCGTAGGAGTAATAATATATGTAACTAGCTATAGATTACTTAGATTATCCTTTTGTTTCTTTTGAATTGTACTTTACTATAAACCCTAAACTACTTAGATTACTTCACCTTGTATATATGCATTCATCTGGCCTTAGAGCTTAGAGATCGAAGATCGAGGAGCCTAGGCGGCTAGGCCACTAAAAGATGATGTCGGAGCCAGAAATATATGATAGGTGACACATATTTTTTTCGGAAAATATATATCAAGAAAATTGAAACGCCACTAATAAGCTTGATACATGAGTAGCATAAAATGCCTTGATTATGTGTAAGTGAAGCTTCAATTGGACTTATGGTTGTATTTGTACTAAATAAGTACGTGTGGCTTTTATATGGTTTTTTATTAAAGTTCTCCGTTGGTGTGCAAGTTCCCCTAAGTGAAATATTTAAAAATTAATGTGGAACTTGAAAATTAATTAACTCTCAAAATCAACTAATAATAAGCTCATCACTTATTGAGGACATGCAGCTCTAATAAACAAAAGAATTTTTAGGGGATAGTACATAGCCGTAGTACGTACTGCAGCTAAAGTAACCTAGATTATAGAAAAGCTAGAAGACGATAGATTCATATGTAGCTAGAATTTCACATTAGTGTAGCATAGTTTTCCTTGGTTTCTAAGAACTCTAGCTAATTAAGCATTGAAGGGGTGGTCACAACAACACTGAAATTTGGGAAGCATCTTCCGAATCTATAGTGTTTTACAAAGCACGCTCTTTTGCTCTTATTATTGACACTAAGTCAGTAATGTTATTATTATTTATACCACTAAAGTTCTCGATCATGTAGTCAAATTACGTTTAAATATCTGTTCAGATTTGCTCTAATAATTAACAATGGAATTGATTTCTTTTTTGCTAAAAGCAAACGAGTAAAGTTCTCATATAATGGAAGTGTTGTTAAAATATGTACTTGAAATTATGTTAGAAATGGAGATTGATTTCTTTAGTGGTGAAAACACCATATCCATTTCAGTCTTTATATTTTATGAGAGTATTTTTGTACGAAACTTTACCAAACGTCTCACACTGCTTTTTGTTATTGCATCAATTTTAACAAGGACACGGTTTACCAAATGTTTAGCTGAATTTTTCGACAGCTAATTATTCTCACAACTGAGTTTTTTTTCCAACCAATTAGTATTTTTACAATAATACCAAACTAAGCCATAGCAAGAGCTCGAGGATCAGCAGGTGTTGTGATAATTAAGTCGCTTTGTTTACGTGTTCTTGTTTGATAACAAGGGATTCTTTGAAAGATTTCTATTTGTTTCACATTAGTTTCACCGAAGATTATGGACTTATAATCATAAAGGAGGACATCGATCCAAAACAAATCTATGAATTAAGTTCACATGCATTCAGATAAAGCCTAGCCTTCCTCCTAAGATAACTAAAAGATCGATGGGCATGCATGTCGTAGGGGAACACTAATTATGTACTTTTTGATGGTTGCTTAATGATACGAAAAGAAATATTAATTCTCAGTCAAGAACTTGGTGAACTAATTCCAAGCTAGCTAGCAATCAGAGTACGTCTATAATATATATGAAGCATGCACGAATCTATTTTTATTTAATTGTTAGCTGATTTCTTTCTCCTTCTCCTAGATGATTTCTTTTTGTTAGCTGATTGATGACAAGCTTCAACCCCAGTGTCTATATATCCTCAATGCTGTCAAATGCTCTCCAACAGTAGTCGTCTCCTGATCATCAACAACTTAATTTGTCCTCGCTAGCTATTATTTATTGCATCACAATTACTACAACTAGCTAGCTTTCTTGTTCTCGATCGCTGCTGCTGCAGCTGCTCCATCTCTTCTTCTCTAGGTTCAAAATCCTCGCATTCCGGCGCGAAGCTAAATTCTATTCAGAATCTAGTTAATTCACTACTCCCGGCCAGGTTAGGTTTCTGATCGAAACTGAAACTGAAACTGCGATGCGACAATATATCTCTAGTACGTCTTAATACACCGACCAGCTGCAACTTCTCTAGGTTCAAAATTCAGCCGAAACAAACAGCGTAACCAGTTATGCACTCGTTATAAGCTTTCCTAACATGGACTGGAAGAGGAGGAATTAAGAGAATCCCAAGAATCAGTTTTGGGATTATTGTTGTTGTTGTTATCCATTGAAATGGAAACGGCAAGCTGTAATGTAATGTTCTTGGCTAAAATATAACTAGCTAGTACGTACCAAAATATGCACTCTCACGCCTTCAAGGGCTGCTAGCCTTGCTACTACCAATGGGTGCTATATGTGGACATTGTGGGTCAAGCACAAATCCAGAGAGTAGTTTCGGAATTGGATTATTTAACACAACCCTAATTCACACTCCACTTGTTGGCATTTTGGGTCTTTCATTTACTGTTTTGTCATTTATATATGAACTTTATTTTTTTAGCACTTTTTATCTAAGCTTGTGATTTTTTTTTTTTAACTAATTGAATTTCAGATGAGTTCGTGGCCATGCATGTTCAGGGAGAGATATGCCATTGTGGAGTTTGCTCATATATATGATAATTGAGATAAAAACTCTACATCTTAAAAAGTAAAGACTTCGGCATTTGAGAATTATTTTACATTTAAATATTAACTTTCGATAATTTTTAGAGAGATCGAAGATCAAGAGACAAGACGAGTATATTTAAAGCCGAATTTAAATTTAGAAATCGAGCTGAGCCAAATTTAAATTTAGATAAAAATAATCAAATATGAGTCGAGCTCGAGCTCCATAAAAAAAATAAAAAATATAAGGCCCTTTGACACTTCTGTGTGATTTCACTGATATGTGATATATGGTGTTCTGACTCGGCCAAATGGCGAAGAAAAGAGACCACCGAGTGGCGTCGAGTTCCGATCGCCGCAAAGACCGAGTCGAATCGTCACACCAACTCGCCGACTCAGCCTCGTCGTCAAATCGAAAGCTCATAATCACCTTCGTCCTCTTCTTCATCGTATCTTCAGCAATCTCCGTACTCGTGTACCGCCTCAATTATGCTCCGATCACAGACCTTACGGACTCCTACGTGTACCGGCGAGGCCTGGTTAAGCCTGACGTGAACTACCAAGAGATCCTCACTGCAAGTACCTTACTGATTACTTAGCTAACGAACTTATTAGTGTTCTGTATTTAGTCTGTTTGATTGCTGAGAATATGTGGGAAAAGTAAGATGATTTCAAGCTGTGTTATAGTACAATTAGCTCTTATTAATCAGGAAATGCACAAAGCTTTGTTTACAGAAAACTTGATAATTGATTACTGTGTTTTTTGTATCACTGTGAAATTGATTTTAGAATGTTGTTCTCAAAATGTATTTCAGGAAAATGGACACGTCTCAGAAAATAAGACTGGCAGGCACTATACTTATCCTGTATTAGCTTACATTACTCCATGGTATGTCTTATGCCTATGGGATTCTGTTCTTTTCTTTTCGAAACTCGGGTATTATTTTGCTCTCCAATATATTATTGGGAACCAAATAGGAAATGCATTTTCTTTTCCGGGGTAAATAGGTGTAAATAGGTAAATGATTTCTATTGTTGGAACAGAAATGTCAAGGTGGAGTTCAATGTTTGTTATATTGTGAATGGGAAACATGAGTGAAAATGAATTTAACATTTCAAACGTGAGAGAAAAAGGATTTGGAATTGCAAACTTTAAAATTGATAAATTCGTTTGGTTCCATACAACACTTTGAATCAGGTTAAGAATTTAGTAGGGTTTGAACTGGTCCATTAGTATAGCTACGATATTGTACTCTTATATTGTTTTGCAAAGCATTTTGGTTATGAAAGATTGATTTTCTATGACAACCTAGGCATATGGTTGGTACAGCTGTGTTGGTCATGATAGATATCTTTGCATAACTGAACTTGAAGTGTGTGAATTCCTTTTCACATATGAAATTGTGCAGGAATTCTAAGGGCTATGAATTGGCCAAAAGGTTTAACTCCAAATTTACACATTTATCTCCTATCTGGTATGATCTGAGGAGGTACGCTTCCAGTTTTCTTCATTTGATGAAGTGATATGAGTAGTTGGTCTTTTCCCTAACCTATATCAATAAATATTATATTCCTTCCGTTTCATTACCAGTCAAGGGACCAGCTTAATTCTGGAAGGCAGGCATAATGCTGATATGGGGTGGATCTCAGACCTTAGAATGGCAGGAGATGCTTGGGTATGGATATCAAACCCCCCACCCCCAGATATCTAATGACATATTGACTTTCATGTGCTGTAAGAAAAGAATAAAAATCAGACATTTGCTCCTTATCTGCTTTATGGAGAAGCTGTAGCTTCAAGTTTTGAAAAATTGATTCGGTGAGGCATGTAATAAACTAGGAGAGAGATTGTTAACTACAAAAAAATTTAAATTTGTCGATAAGTTCTTGACATATAACCTGTGCTTTTCTATGCAGTTGACGTACACATTAAATCTAGATGGGCTCTCATTGATAATATACCTTTCTAATGTGTAGGTATTGCCTAGAGTTGTTCTGGAAGCTTTTCCAGCAGAGCTGCTTACAAAGAAAAAGCAGAGGAGTAAAGCTATCAATCTTATAGTAAGCGAGTGCAAGTAAGCCTTCCGTCTACATTATAATTGGCGTCTGAGTGCATTGGACACCTACTATCTATTTATTTGTGCAGCTTGTAGTCTGTACCAATGTTTAGGTCAGTTTCTTTGTATTTAACAAAAGGGTTTTGTGGGGGCCTTCTTTCTGTTTAGGGAAATGGGGTATGATGGAATTGTGCTGGAATCTTGGTCAAGGTGGGCAGCTTACAATATTTTGCATGATCCAAAGATGCGGACTTTGGTAAAGTACCGATTTTGCTCTTTATGTCTTACTAGTTTTAATTCCTTCAGTTAATCAACCAAGTGAAACCATATATCTCTTCTTGCTCTTTCAAATATGTGAGATCTATGGAATCTTTATTGTTCTGAAAGCGTAGGCATTACAGTTTATAAAAGATCTTGGTGATGCACTGCATGCTGTGGCTTTAGAGAGGAAGGATAAGAAACGTTTGCAGTTGGTCTATGTTATAGGTCCACCACACTCAGAGAAGCTCCAAGTGCACGATTTTGGACCTAAAGATCTTCGGAGCTTGAGTGATGCTGTGGATGGATTCTCACTTATGACATATGACTTCTCAGGGCCTCATAATCCAGGTCCCAATGCACCTCTGAAGTGGATTGATTCCACCCTCCAGCTGCTCCTTGGTACCAATAAAAACAGTGCTCTGGCCAGCAAGATACTTCTTGGCATCAATTTCTATGGAAATGATTTCATCCTCTCGGGAGGTATTCTATTTCTCGATCTCTTCGCAACATTTTTCTTGTTGATGGTTTTGGAGAATATCTTATTTCACATATCATTTCTTAGTGGTACTTCGGTTTATGAATGGGGTCCTCTTAACTGTTGCTGAAAATGAAAATGCAGGTCCTGGAGGTGGTGCTATCACTGGAAGAGATTACCTCTCCTTGTTGGAGAAGCACAAGCCTGCATTTCAATGGGAAAAGAACAGCGCAGAACATCTATTCTTTTACTCTGATGACAAACATAACAATCACGCTGTGTTCTATCCATCATTAATGTCACTTTCCATGCGGCTAGAGGAAGCTCGTAAATGGGGGTGTGGCATCTCGATATGGGAGATTGGGCAAGGTCTGGATTACTTTTACGATCTTCTGTAATACAGTCCTCCTTTGATCTTCTACTTGTAACATATTTTGATAACTTTTAGTTCACCTATTTCTGCCATAGGATAACAAAGTTTAGTTAATTAGATGCGAGTCTGTGACAGTAGTTTGAAGAATTCTTAGGAGATCTATAGTAGGACTAGGGCCTTTCAATAGTTTGGACTTCTAATCCAAAACACTCACCTCAGTTTGTGTAATGAGCGCCATACTTTTATGAGGAGATCTCTCAATGTTTCCAGAAAAAGAATACAAATATGGGGAGGTAGATTCATTGATAATGTCCTTTCAAGGTTGGTTGATATTTTTTGTAATCTTGAAGGAGTTTCTTATTCTTTTCCTTTCTCAAACTAACTGTGAGATTGAAGAATTTCTTCATCTTTTTTTTTTTTTTTCATGAGAGGATTCCTTGTGGCGCCATTTTTTGTTTGGGTGATAATTTTACAGAGCTTTGAACCCAAATATGATTAAGTACTAAGGTGAATCTAATACTTGGTTTTAAGGCTTCGTACTCTCGGGAAACCTCTTGGCTAGTACCAGCGAGTATCGTTGTACTGCAGTGCAGCATGTACTGTATTAACCATTAAGCTCTCACTTCTGCCCACTTTTTGTCTCCACCACACAAAACATGGACGAGGCCAAGTCATTGTGCTTGCAATCAACAACATAATTTATCAACAAACTTCTCAATCCTTACCACCACGTGTCATGCGTTTAATGGCCAAACTTCTCATCTTGCATGACACATCAGCACCACCCTCCCACCCAAAGTCCAAAAAGACCAGCCAAGTTGTACCCACTGAAGAAGCTAAGGCTTGTAGAGCCTTGTATAATCCTAGAAAGAAGCAAAAATTCTGCATAAACCCTCCATCTTTCTCATGGTGGTTAAGGCTTTTCCATCAGTTTTTTGAGACCCCCAGAAAGTCTTTCTCTGTGTGTGTTCAAGTAGAATTATGCTATGGAGGCCCTCAATGCAGCAAGCTTGACCCCTGTATCAGTTCTTAGTGATAGAAAAAAAGAACCCAGAAAATTCCCATCACTGCCCACAATTTCCTTACCCAAATTCTCAAACTCCACAAGGTTTAGCACCACCCTACAAGCTTCACAAGAGGGTTCATCTAGGAGCTTCCATGGTGGTCTATTGCTTTTATCTTCTGTTTTCAATGCTGGGTTTGCCAAGGCTTTAACATATGAAGAGGCATTGGGGCAGACAGTGACTGGAGACTTGGATTCAAGTGCGGCTCTTGACAATGTTATTAGCTTTGTTACTGAGAACCCTGCAATTGTAGCTGGTGGGTTTGCCATCTTGGCTGTTCCTTTGGTTTTGTCACAGGTTCTAAAGAAGCCTAAGCCATGGGGTGTTGATTCTGCTAAGAATGCTTATGCAAAATTGGGTGAAGATGCCAATGCTCTGCTGGTTGATATAAGAGCACCAGTGGAGATAAGGCAAGTCGGTAGTCCAGATATCCGAGGTCTGGGGAAGAAGACAGTGACAATTGTTTATAAAGGGGAAGATAAGCCGGGCTTCTTAAAGAAGCTTTCTTTGAAGTTCAAGGAACCAGAGAATACCACATTGTTCATCCTGGATAAGTAAGTTTTTTTTCACCCAATTCTATTGTTTTAACATTCCTCATTGGCTCATTGTTTATGTATCATGTCTTTCAACAACTGCTGAAATTATTTAAAAGCTAAAAGAGAGTTTCAATAGAAAGTAAAGTTCCTCTTGTTCGACTTTCAAAGTGGTTCAGACTTGAGAGCTCGTGTATCAAATGCCTGGTATTGAGATGCCTAAGTCTGTACATGTAGCAATCGAATTATGTAGGGATGATATATTTGCACGGCAAAAGAAAATTTCAATTCATATAAACACCTCTTTTGGAGAAAAACTATTAACATGGAGTAGAAAATTCATACAATACAAGTCGGTTTACTAAAGATCTTGGTTTTCGTACAATTTTAAAGAAATTGTCATATGCTGTCGCAACAATGTCAACCTTGGTTGCCGGTCCTGTGAAGATTCCAAACCCCTTCTGATAAGCAATGCTTCCAATGTGTAGATATGAGAGTGAAAGCAAGCTGAATTGGATGACATTATATAGCGAATGCACAATATGGAAAAAGAACTTCTCGTTGACATTCCATTTTTAGTTCTATAATAAGCTGGATAGTGTTCTTTTTTTTTACTTCATTTTCCACATGGTTTGTGATCTTGTGACAAATCTGCTAATTTTGCTAAATATCTGATGGAAGCCAGGTTTGATGGGAACTCCGAAATGGTTGCAGAGTTGGTCACTGTAAATGGTTTCAAAGCTGCTTATGCCATAAGAGATGGTGCAGAAGGACCCCGAGGATGGGTGGTCTCTCCCATTTTCCTTCCACTGTTACTCTTTATTTCTATACAAGTCTTATCTAATTGTAGTACTTGACATGGATTATCGTTTTGCAGAGTAGCGGCCTTCCTTGGATACCACCATCAAAATCACTGAGTCTTGCTTTTGGCAATTTAGCGGATACTATTAGTGGTGCTGTTGGAGTAATTCTCTTGACTTTCATGGGTTGATTACTATATTTTCAAATATAATGCACAATTGAAAATTTATTACCAAGTCTTGAGATCGGAAATTTAGCATATGCTATTAGTTAGGTGGTTGGAGTAATCGACAGGACTTGCATTGGTTGGTTACTATATTTTCAATTGAACTATGTTATATTGCTTGCAAGTCTATTATCTAATTGAACTATGCGGTGCATACCACTCCTAGCTTATAGTTCAATCGAAATGGGATAAGAGAGCCAGTGTCAAGTAAAATGGGTTGAGACGAGCATAATTATTGGTTTTTCAGTGACTGGTTCCTTTGTTTATGACACTGTTTGAAAGAATATTTGTTGTCTTTTCATGCTTTTAGCAGGATTGTTAAAAAGCTATGTTGTCAATTATGTGCAGGAGGGCTCAGGTGCCTTGCCTGTTTCCCTTGGGATAGCTGCAGCAACCGGTCTGGGTTTATTTGCTTTTACTGAGGTAGGGTGGATACGTCTATTGCATATTGATTTTTCTTTACTTTTTCGTTAAATTTTCTTTTTGCTGTGACATGGATTTGTGTGATAAGATGTTTCAAGCTGAGAGTTGCACTCTATCTTTCTAGCTAGAAACAATCCTTCAAGTTTTGGGCTCAGCTGCACTAGTACAGTTTGCAAGCAAGAAACTCCTTTTTGCTGAGGTAAGTCTGCATTCTTTTCTATTTATACTTTCAAGAAGTTACTTCATGGAAAGATTTCTGCGGCTGATAAGTTCATCCCTCTGAAATAACTCATATCTCTATCCATATCTAATTCCTTGCCATCGCTCTGTTGCTTTTTTCCCTTTAGTTGTTTGTGTATCAGCAATCTGTAGTCTTTGATATTTAATTATTCTTGTAAAGGTGAACCTCATCACAACTCCTTTATCATCCATTCTTTGATAGAATTCAAAACTTCTTCATCAGTCAAAACCTTGAAATTTACTCCAATTTGAAAACTAAGGAATAAGGACCAACATTTAAACTTCATTTCACCTAAATTGCTTTCTCTGACAGGATCGGAAAGAAACTCTACAACAAGTTGATAAGTTCTTGACCACTAAGGTTGCCCCAAAGGAGCTTTTGGATGACATAAAGGTATTAGGTTACAAATGTGTTTTTAGCATTTTGAACTGATTCTCAACTTGACCACATAACATCCGAGTAAATTTCTTTTCATTTTGACAATTATCATACGCTAAATACCATTATTTTTGGTTCATGATTACTATATCTGTCCTTGCGACTGCCTTGAATTTCAGGAAATCGGGATAGCTCTTCTTCCTGTACCTGTGACTAGCAAGGCTCTTCCTGCACCTGCAGATGCAAGCCCAGAGCCTAAAGTAGAAGCAGCTGCAGAAGCTGCCCCTGAGATAAATTCCGTTCCCAAAGCAGAAGTTAAAGAAGAATCACTTCCTCGGCTTTCAAAATCACTTTCTCCGTTCCCCTATGTAATTCCTCACTTTGCTTGCTGTTCAAATTTCTCGTATTTGGCTTCATCAATTCTCATGATTGATTATTTTGTGGACAAATCGAACAAGCCTTGCATTGATTCGTGCTTTTTCTCATTGCAGTATCCGGATTTCAAGCCTCCAACATCTCCGCGCCCATCCCAACCCTAGAGAACTAAATGTATTATATCTCAGTGTCTTTCTACAACAGCAAGCAGTTTGTCCAGATTCTTCGAAGCTATACTATAAGTTCTGCAACTTATGCTCCTGTTACCGTGTTACACGAAACTTTCAAGGCTACATTTTCTCTGAAGATGACACTGTCATGAGTTGAATTGCAAATAATTTTCTTTAAGTAGCACTTTTGTTTTCTTTCACTGCTTAATACCCTATTTGTAATCAAAAGATCTTTTGTAGATGTGTATGATGTATTAGCTATGTTTGAATTCACTATAAATATTCCTTAGTGTTCTGGGAATGGACAAGGACAAGTGATTTTGCTTGCTAACCAAGTAGCTATTAGGATTGAGAAACAAAGTGATAGAGGTAACAATTACTTACCTCAATTCAAGTTAAAACAACTAGAAAACTATTTTACCCCACCACTTTCAAAATCTTACACCACCAATGTTCTTAATTGTTACTGGCCCTAAATTTTATGAGCATGAAAAAATTTGTGCATTCCAATTTTGAATTTTAACTGATGAGCATTAAATTTTATCCCCAACAACCATTCCATTTTCAGCTCAAATTACCATACCTCTTTTATCTACATGACTTTCTGTCTTGAAGTCTTGAATAACAAAAGGCTTCCAACGGTAACACACATCCCCACGTCAGGCCCACGTACTGTTGGGAGTTAATTTGTCTCCACCTGCAATTTTTACCGTTCCCAAACAATGGTTAGGAACGACGTCGTTTGATTTAGGACGAGCCGCGAAAAGCAAATTACAATCGAGCGGGAATTTAAATTCTAATTTTAAATTTTCGGGGTATTTTAAATTCCGAAAAAAAAAAGAAAGGCGAAAACTATTTTTTCTGTGCCGGATCGGAGAAATGGTCTGAATTCCGAAGAAATATAAAAGCTCAAAATCCAAAATGAAAAAACTGACTAATTCTTAAAACAAAACGAAAAATCAGTAGCGCTCTCTCTTTCCCTCTCTTTCTGACTCTCTCTCTCTCTCACACACACTTGTTTCTCTTGCTTGATTCATCAATGGCGAGGGTCAAGCACACAGCTACCAGGAAAGACAGGAGGAAATCCGTTCGGCCACAACCAGGTCTCTCTCTCTGTGCTTAAATTTGTATCTGTTTGCGTTGAGGATTTTGGTTTTTGCTCTGTGATAAACCCTAATAAATTTCCCTCTCTCTTGATCTGCAGAAGGAGGCTCGCCGGCGGCGTCACCTGCAGCGCAACCGGTACTCACTTTCTCTCTCGTACTTCATTTCTCGTTAGTAATTTAGAATTTTTTTTTGTCCGTGCTTGTTTACTTCAAAAATGTGGGAAAGAGGAGTGTGAGGACGGGAATTGGGGAAAATTGAGGAGTGCGTCAAGCAAAGTTGACCGCTAGTCAAAATTTGAGAATTGTAGTGTTGATTTTGGGTCTATTTTTTGATTTCATTCCCCAATGTTCGAATATTAAACCAGTAGGTGACCTAATTCCTAGCTTGGGGATAGAGTTTGACAGTCTGAGTTCAAAACCCCAGTAGTTGACTAAGTATGTGAGGGGGGAGTGTTAGAGTATAAATCTATAGTTACTCAATATCCTAATGGTTTATGATTTTGGAAATAGTGTAGAGTTGTAGACCAACAAAACTTATCCTTATCTGCAATCTGTGAAGAAAATGCAATATGTTAAATTTTGACATTCTGAATTTCTTTTGCTTTTTTTTTTTGTTTTTGGGTTTCTAATACATTGAAGAGATCTTCTGGGAGGCCGAGGAGAGGTCCAACAAGTAAGTATGTTTTCATTACTTATATTTCTGTTACTACATTTGTTTGATGCTGATGGTGGTGGTGGATGGTAATGGAACTAAGTTGATTTTGAATGATTGTTGTGTTTACATCTGTAGGTCCAGGATCACAGAGGCAGGAGACACCTGGGAGGAATGCCACAACAGGTAAATAGATATCTGTTCCTTTCTTTCATTTGTTTCAAGTTGATACTGGTGGTGGTACTGGAAATAAGTTGATTTTGACTGATTATTGTTGCTACATGTATAGGTCCGGAAGCACCGAGACAGAGGAAGAAGAGACGTAGCAGGCCAGGTTCAGTAGCTCTTCGAGAGATTCGTCACTTCCAGAAGACGGTGAGGCTGGTTATCCCAGCTGCACCCTTCATCAGAACTGTAAGTTCACTAGCTCACCTATTGATGCATATAAACACTTGCATCCATACATGGAAGTGCTTGTGTGCAAAGATGTGTGTGCCACACCCAGGAAGATGTTAAAGATGGAAAAGAAATGTCGGGTAGTGTTAGTGATAGGAATTAAATGCTGCACCAGCTGAATTTTCTTTTCACGCAATCAGAGTTTTTATATGTTTTGTTGCCATGGAAATCAGTTTTGTTGGCATTCTTCTTATGATGTTCTTTTGGTTGTCATTAGTCTGCATACCAGTGGACCTTTGCATCTTTGCAATCTACTATAAAATAGGCTATGTTTATGATTCCAGCATTGTTAGACTAAACAATGTATGCTGGTGAACTTACCACTAACTAGGATTTGTTTATGAGGCTAGGATTTGGTTAGACTGTTATCTATCTAATTCTCTGCACTAATTATACTAGTGAGTTTGATCACTCAATGCCAACAATTTTTTCATTCATTGCAGGTAAGAGAGATCACTGAAAATTTGTCTCACGATGTTACGCGTTGGACTCCTGAAGCTTTAGAATGTATACAAGAGGTGAATAATTATTTTTCTCCTATTTAATGGCTAGTGACTGTGGTTGAATGTCTACTTGCGTGTAACAGAATAGCCATGCCATGCTAGTTTTCTTCCCCTGTACTCTTCAACTCCCTTTGTTAGATGTCTACTTTCTACTTTCAGTAAATCTTCCTAGTCTAAGTGTGTGGATGAATGATGCTATGCCATATCTACCAGTGTCTATGAAATAAATCACACACTTTCTGAACTGCACATTCCATTTTTTAGGTTATTTTATGCTTTTATCACACGATAAAATTGCTGTGCCAACCCAAGATTATATAGTTTCTTGTTACAGCCCTTCAATGCTGCATTATCAAATCCACTAAATAAGTAAAGCCTATCAAGCGTACTGCTTGGGTTTGGTTGCAGGAACACTCCTTTCACTATCTGCTTGGGTTTCCTATAATGCTTAATTGCAGTATCCATTCTGTCAAGATTTCATCTCCTCACTTAATCTACACTCAAACAACTCTAACACTTTAGATAGAAGGAGAAGAAGCTTCAAAGAAAAAGAGATATCTAGAAATGAGCAAATGGTAGGCTTAATGAAATGCTATTCAGCAGCCCCCTTTTACGTTAAACACGTTCCGAGTTTCTGTGAAATAAGGCTCGAGCCTTTTTCACCAGAATATTACAAGTGCATTTCTCTGTCAGAAAGGGCTTGAGCCCTTTTGAGCAGAAACTTACAACTCCCTGGAACAACACAAGCCACACATTGCTTGGTTGATTCTCAGCCCTACAAACATAGAGCAATAGTGGAGAACTTAACTATTAGTGCCATTAACTTTAACACATTCGAGTACTTACCATAAATTTTTAGTCATGCCTATTGCTATATTATTATTTTTTTGTCTTGTAGGCAGCAGAGGATTATCTAGTTCATTTGTTTGAAGATTCAATGCTCTGTTCAATTCATGCAAAGCGTGTTACTCTTAGTAAGTAATACTGGACGTTTAATATTTGCTTAATAATTTTTAACTTTCCTAATGCTATGTTATACTTGAGTTGTGGCCGATGCTTGTAGCGATATATGACCTAAACTATGAAATTTCTGTTCTCTCAAAGGCCTAAGATCCATGCCTACTTTTAATTGACCTGAAATACTCTTTGTTGAGCAAAGAAGTGTTTTATCTGTAAGAAGATGAGGAATACGACATTGTCATTTATCCGAAATATGTCACAACTTTCTTCATTTGGCATACTGTGACCACTTATCTACATTGAAGTTTCAGTGAGTTGACCACTGTATTGTAATAGACATGTTTCATTGTTTTTGTTTCGTCAGTGAGGAAGGATTTTGAGCTGGCTCGTCGTCTTGGAGGGTTAGGGAGGCGGTGGTGAGAGGATCATAAGCAATGCTGTAATCACTGATCATCACAATTAGAATCAACTTACATTTGTTCTGACAGTAGCAGTATGTTGTACTTGATGGTAGGACTATATGTTGTAAAGAACGGCTGGAATCATCTATATGCTGGTCTGGATCTTTATGTCGGATTTAAACAATAGTATGTTTTGCTGGTCATTGTCTCAGAGAGTAACTTATGAAGCTCAACTGACATAATTGGGCAAAGGGATGCTCGAAGATTTAATCCTCTATGGAAATCTTTGGATTTATGTTGCATTTTTGGGTACGAGGGAAATCATTCTTTACCAATCTGCCAAGGCTGCGCAGAATGAACTGGAGGAACGATTAAAAGGAAGAGGGTATAGTAGTAGTGCAGAGGCTCTTCTTTTTCTTTTTCATTTTATCTGACTGTCTATTTATTGGCATTTTCATTCTTGTTTTCTGTTTTCATTGTTAGTTATTCTTCATAATATTTTCCCATCTCTCATATTTCTTCTTTTTTAAATGCTATCAGGCTTTCCTTTGTTTTACTAGGGGATGCTGTAATAGTTAATTTCTTTGGTGGTTATTAGGTGTATTATTCCAACTATAACTACTATGTATTTTGTTAAGATGGTATAATTCACGTTCAAATCAAACTATATGTTAGTTGGTAATCCCATGCCTGCCAAACTCCCGGGAGAAGCTCGAACGACTTTTAACAAAAAAAGTACCTATAGACTTGTAACTTCAGGAGAAGGGTGTGCCTCCTCACAAAATTGAGGCATGCATTTTGTTAAAGATTATATGATTCTCGTCTCGTTCAAATTCATTCTAATGATATGGTTGGACGGTCAATTGACACAAATTTAATATTTAATTATGACTCGACTCGAACTTGGCACAAATTTAGTATTTGATCTAAATACGATGTGCTCATGTAATTAATATATGTTTTATTTATAGCAATTTTATATATACATATATTCAAGCAAGTTTGCCTCATTAGCATATGAAATAATACATCGAATTCGGAATGAGAGCTATATCTTCAACTAAAGCCAACCATAAATGATAAATCCTCCTCCGATCAAGACACGGCTTGTACCGACTGATAGGCATAGTGAAGGACAAATTGCGATCACGGGCACAGCCTTGGCTCTCTTCGATTCTTTACGATTTCGTATTTGACTGATCTGTGTAAAATTCTCCAAGGTAAGCACGCTTATACTTTGCTTGTGATCTGTGCAAGAGTTAAAAATATTTTCACTGCCGGGTTTTATTTGATGATCGTAGTGTGGTAACTTTTGGTTATATCCAAAAGTTTTAGGCTGCTTTGTTTGTTTTCTTTTGCGATGCAATTTTACGTCTCTAAGGTTTGTTATTGCTTAGGGTTTTTCCTTTGGTTGTTTGTTGACTGCAGATTGTAAATAAGAATCGGACCTAAGCATTTAGGGTTTAGGGCTTTTGCATTGAGAGTGAAACTTTGTTAATTTGCAAATTCATTGATGGCGGCTTAACCTAGCAAAGCATCAATTCTGAATTCTTGTTTTGCAAGAAACTTATTTGTTTCGTTGTAGTTTTATTACAAATTGACAAGGTTACATAAATTTCTTAATTCTTGTTCTCCAGATGTAATTTAATTGTAATAATAGACTTAATAGTTATTGTTCTACAGATGCAGATCTTTGTGAAGACGATCACAGGGAAGACCATTACCCTTGAGGTGGAAAGCTCCGATACTATAGAGGATGTGAAGGCAAGGATTCAAGACCAAAAGATGCTAATCTTTGAGGATAAGCAGCTTAAGGATCGCAAGACTTTGGCAGATTATGATATCCGAAATGATTCGACGTTGCATCTCCTCTTGGGAATGCTGATTTTCGTTACAACTCAGACCGGGAAGAGACTCCGTCTTGCGGTTGAGAGCTCTGATACAGTTTACATGATCAAGGAGAGAATCCTAAATGTGTTGGGAATCCAAACAGAAGTGCAGAGGTTGATCTTTGCTGGGAAGCAACTAGAGGATTCGCGTACTCTAGCCGATTGTAGCATCCAGAATGAGTCTACCCTAGACCTTGTGCTCCGTCCTCGTTCTCCTAGGAGAATGCAGATTTTTGTTCAAACTTTCACAGCTACTAAGATCATCACTCTCGACGTTGAAAGTTTTGATACTATTGAAACTGTCAAGGCTAAAATCCAAGATAAAAAAGGCATCCCTAAACAAGAGCAGAGGCTCTTCTTTGCTGGGAAGCCTCTGAAGAACTCGCGCACTCTAGATGATTATAACATCTCAACGGAAAGTACCTTGTTTCTTTAGCTTCGTCTCTGTTGATTTTGAGGACTATTTCCGACCTACATTTTGTTGGTATTTGAATGTGTTATATAATATTGATAAGGGAAGGAGCTAGCAAAAACTATATGGTGAGCTAAAATTCCAATGTTGCATTGTTTATACATATGGGGAAATTTCCAATAAGTATAATTTTTCGGAAAAATATTCCAACAAGTTTAGATAATTTCTGAATTTTCCAATATATGCTCATGTTAATAATCTTGTAGTTGGTGTGGTGGTCGATGACTCGATGGTCAGCATACTTACGGTGCACCAAGATCCTTAGTTCAAGTTATTGTAAAGTAATTGGAATGAGAATGAGTTTATAACTTTATATTACTTACAGTCTGGATTAACCTGAAAGCCCGAGAAATTGAATTGAGAAGATGTAATGTTTGAAGTGAAAGGCCAAAAGAGTAAAAGAAGCATGTGTTGATTGATGAATTTAATTTAGTTAGGCCTGGGAAAATAATTAAGTAGGGATTGTACTTCTCTAGGGTGAAATACTCAAAACTCAGTTAGAGCTCGGTGGATCGAGCAAGATAATTAAGTAAGAATTGTGCCTTCTTAGCGTGAAGACTCTAAACCCAATCGGGAATCAGCTTGTATATATATGGAGTGTCTTTAGTGACCTTAACTTGAGGAGAAATCCACTTTGTACGGGGTGTTTTTCGTTGCCTTAATCCAAGGGTATAGTATCTTAATTCGTTTTTTTTTTTTGCTACATAGTGAATTAACAAACTTTCTATTTTTAGTCTGATTGACTTTTGACATTTCTCGGTGGTTGGTCTTGTATGCCATTCTATTTGTGAATGATACGAAATATCTCTATCCTGAGAGAGATTCGCCTATGGTACATAAATGTATTGGTTCATGTAGATTAACTACCTACAGTTGTTGACTAGCCTCAAGTTTGTCTACGAATGCATGGAGCTAGTCTATGACATTGACAGATCTATCCAAGGGCTGGTTGGGCTCAAGCCCAGCCCAAAATTTTGAAAAAAAATAAAACCTATATATTGGAAAAAAGAACAGAAATTACAAAGTACAAAGTAGAAACTAGAAAGACGTCGTTTAGGGTAATGCATCTGCACTTGAAGCTAGCGGACTAGCGAAGGAGTCGGCGTCTTCGTTCTTCCTTTCTTCTTCAAATTTTCAGGCCAATCTCCGCATATCTTCTTCGTTTTCATTTTGCCCTCTTCTGGAGTTCTAGTACTGTAAGTATCTATATGAACAATTGTTCAATGGCATTCAAATTGGAGATTAATTTAGTGGAGCATAATTAGGGCTGCTTTATTTGTATTATTACTGTAAAATTTATTGGCCTTCTGGGTTTGTGGCTTTACCTTTTTTTTGTTCTTCTTAGGTTTCTTTCTTTAACCTTTAGTTCATTAAACGGGGGCATATGTTCATTGAACCAGGGACTCTTTTTAATCGTTTTTAATGTTTTGGCTTTAGGATAAACAAAATCAGGAATCAGTTGATGACTTGACGTTGAATTAGCTTATTCGAATATTCATTGCTCCATTCTCTATTGCAAGTATTAATGCTGAAAACCTGAAAAGTTTCATGCTTTAGGGACTTGTAGGGTTAGTTTTTTGTTTTCTAAATGCTGTATTGCATTGCACGTCTATTTGGTGTTTTATTGTCTTTTTCTTTTTTTGGTAGTTTAATTTTTGTATAGATGTGTATTTGAGGGGTGTATCATTCTTTGAAATTAATAAAATTCTCTCCCATCATCGTGAGGTTAATTTTTTTTATTTGTTCTATTATTTTTTTATCAAGAAGGTTTAGCCCACCCAGGTTTTCATTCCTGGATCCGCCACTGGGTCACTGGCCGGTATGCAGATTTTTGTTGAGACGTCGAGTGGCAAGACTATAAGTCTTGAGGTGGAGAGCTCTGATACTATACACCATGTAAAATCCAGGATTCAAGATGAGAAACTGCTACTCTTTCGCGGGGAACAGCTCAAGGATGGCATGACTTTGGCGGATTCTCATATCCTGGAGAAATCGACTCTGCGTCTTGTTTTTGGAATGCAGATTTTTGTTAATGGTCAGAATGGGGAGAGACTAATCACTCTCGAGGTTGAGAGTTCAGATACAATCCACCATATCAAGACGCAAATCCAAAAGAGAATAGGTGTCCTGCCAAATAAGCAGAGGCTTATCTTTGCTGGGAAGCAACTGAAGGATGGGAGGACTCTGGCTGATTGTTGCATCCAGAATGAGTCCAACCTCGACCTTATGCTTCGAGGAATGCATATTTTTGTCAAAACTCTCACTGGGAAGATATTCTCTCTTGAGGTTGAGAGTTCTGATACAATTGACATTGTGAAGGCTATGATTCAAAATCATGAGGGGATTCCATCTCACCAACAGAGGCTCATATTTGATCGAAGGCAGTTGATGGACTGTAGCACCTTGTTTGATTGTAACATCCAGAACGAGTCCACCTTGCATCTTGTTCTCATTTTGCGAGGTGGTATAGCAGATTTTTGTAAATGTTAATTATTGGCTCCACTTGCATTGTGGAAGAGTCTGTGCAGATAATTAATTAGCCTCACTGGGAACGTGCCAACATATGTGGAGGAGTAGGTGAAGAGATTAGATTAATCTCTTGGACTGATTCATCTGAAGTCAAAAGCAACAGAATAGAAAAAGAAAAGAATGTTTTCTTTTTGGCTAAAGCTTCCCACGTGCTTGACTTTGGGTGTACATTGTCTGAAGCATAATTGCTTTGGTGTTGATATAATTAATGCATGATTGAGGTATAGTGTGAGCTACATGCACTTGCTATATATATTCCTTTGGTGCTGCATGGATCAGATAGAAGGGGAGAGACGTGAGAGAAAACAAAAGCTATGCAAGAGTTGTTTTCTGTATAGCAAAGAGAGATAGTTGCTAGACCTTTGTTCTTGTATTTGTTTTCTCTAGTTTGGTACTAGAGTTTGTTCTCAAGCTCTAGTTGTATTTCTCCAATTTGATCATAGTGGAATATTTTGCCGGCTCCGAAAGTGGACGTAGCTCAATCACACTGATTGAGTGAACCACTATAAATTTTGTGTTATTTGTTTGTGATTGTTTTTCTCATTTACCCATTTAGCTCATATCAATATTGTGTTTGTTACGCTTCCGCACAACAAACTGGTATCAAAGCTTTGGTTCTGACTTTGGAATTGAATTTATTGATTTAAGTCAATGGGTGACAAGGAAGACAAGGAGAAGAAAAGTTCGAGTTCGGGTTCGTCATCAACTACTCGGCCATCAATCGGTAATGCCAAATTTGAAGTTGAAAAATTTAATGGTACTAACAATTTTGGCATGTGGCAGTGTGAGATGATGGATGTCTTGTGTCAACAAGAATTGGATATAGCTCTTGATGACAAACCTGAAGATATGGAAGATGCGGAGTGGGCGAAGATTAACAGGTGGGCTTGTGGTTCCATCAGATTGTGCCTTGCCAAAGATCAGAAATTCTTTGTCATGAAAGAAACTTCGGCAAAAGACTTGTGGAAGAAATTGGAGGATCAATATATGTTCAAGAGTCCTGAAAATCGGCTTCACCTAAAAAGGAGGCTCTTCCGATTTCAGTTTCGACAAGGTATTTCTATGTCTGAACACATCAGTGATTTCAATAAGATACTTGCAGATTTGACTAATTTAGAAGTGAAAATTAGTGATGAGGATAAAGCTTTATGTTTGCTAAATTCTCTTCCTGACGAGTATGAGCATTTGATCACAACCTTGTTGTATGGAAAAACTGTTGTGAAATTTGATGATGTGTCTAATGCTTTGTTGAATAATGAGTGCCGGAAAAAGGACAAGCAATTTAATGCAGGGCCAAGTGAAGCACTTGTAGTAAGGGGCAGAACTTATGAGAAGAAGCCTGGTGGAAAACGAGGTAAATCTCGTTCCAAGTCAAGAGGAAAATTTCCTGCAAAAGATGAGTGTGCCTTTTGTCGCCAGAAAGGGCATTGGAAGAAAGATTGTCCAAAGCTGAAGACTCGGGACAAGGGTCCTGAAGTGAACATTGCAAAAGATGATGATGATTTTGGTTTCGCTCTAAACTGTTCATCGGCCTTTGAGGATTTTGAAGCAGATGAGATTGAATTTGCCTTGGCTAGTTCATCTGAAACTGGCTGTTCTGAGAAGTGGATCATGGACTCAGGATGTTCTCATCATATGTGTCCCAACAGGGAGTGGTTCTCTACTTTCAAGGAATTGAACGGTGGAGTAGTGTTGATGGGAGATAACAGTCCTTGCAGAACACAAGGGATAGGCACAATTCTTCTCAGGATGCATGATGGAGCAGTCAGGGAGCTAACAAATGTTCGGTATGTTCCTAACTTAAAGAAAAATCTTATTTCTTTGGGTACTTTAGAATCAAAGGGATATACAATTACTCTAAAAAATGGAGTTGCTAAAGTTGTCTCTGGTTCACTTGTGGTGATGAGAGGTGAAAGATTTAGAAACTTATATTTTATGCAAGGAAGTATAGTGACAGGTGAAACTGCAGTATCTGAGACTATGGAAGATGCAGACACCACAAAATTATGGCACATGCGTCTCGGACATGCTGGTGAGAAAGCACTGCAGGGATTAGTGAAGCAAGGCTTGTTGAAAGGTGCAAAGACGGGCAAGTTGGAATTTTGTGAACACTGTGTTTTGGGAAAGCAGACTAGAGTGAAGTTTGGCACCGCAGTTCATCAGACTAAAGGTACTCTAGATTATGTTCACACCGATGTATGGGGACCTACCAAAACTGCATCTTTGGGAGGTAAACATTATTTTGTCTCTTTTATTGATGACTTCTCTAGAAGAATATGGGTGTACACCATGAAGCATAAAGATGAAGTCCTAGATATATTTGTGAAGTGGAAGAAAATGATTGAGACTCAGACCGGTCGAAGAATTAAGAGGCTCAGGTCAGACAATGGTGGTGAATACAAGTCTGATCCATTCTTGAAGTTATGTCAAGATGAGGGTATTGTGAGACACTTCACAGTTAGAGAGACACCGCAACAAAATGGGGTGGCAGAACGCATGAATCGGACTTTGCTGGAGAAAGTTCGGTGTATGTTGTCTAATGCTGGATTAGGCAAAGAGTTTTGGGCTGAGGCAGTTACATATGCGGGCCATCTCATCAACAGGTTGCCTACTGCTGCAAATGAAGGCAAAACGCCTATGGAGGTATGGTCTGGAAAACCTGCTACTGATTATCATTACTTACATATTTTTGGTTGTCCTGCTTATTTTCATGTCAGGGAAAGCAAGCTTGATCCAAGGGCCAAGAAAGCTGTTTTCTTGGGATTCAATGATGGTGTAAAAGGATACAGGCTATGGTGTCCAGATGTGAGAAAAGTTGTGGTAAGCAGAGACGTGACATTTGATGAGGTTGTTATGGTTGATCAGAATAAGCAGAAAGATTCCCAAGTGCAGACCATAGAGAGTTTGAAGAAGGTGGAGCGCAAGGAAAATATTGATGAAGCTCCAGTTGATCCAGAGAGTCCTACTGTTGATTCAGATGATTCAAATACAGAGGATGTGATTGTTGAAGAAGAGGCTCCAACCCAAGAGCCTACACAACAAGATGGACCTATTGCAACAACAAAGGGAAAAAGGAAAGCTCCAAAGCCAGCATGGTTAAGTGATATGGTGACTTATGCACTTCCAGTGACTGAAGAAGAAATTCCTTCTACCTATGAAGAAGCTGTCATACATGCAGATAGCGTAGAATGGAGAAAAGCTATGGATGAGGAGATGAAGTCTCTTCATAAGAACAAGACGTGGGAGCTGGTTCCATTACCACATGGAAAGAAAGCAATTGGTTGCAAATGGGTGTTTGCTAAAAAGGAAGGATCTCGATACAAGGCTAGAATGGTAGCAAAAGGCTATGCTCAGAAAGAAGGAATCGATTACAATGAGGTATTTTCTCCAGTTGTAAAGCATTCTTCTATTCGTATTTTGCTAGCTTTGGTTGCACAGTTTGATCTTGAGTTAGCGCAGCTTGATGTCAAAACTGCATTTTTACATGGTGAATTAAAAGAAGAGATCTATATGACTCAGCCAGAAGGTTTTAAAATTGCTGGTAAGGAAAAATGGGTTTGTAAATTGCATAAATCGTTGTATGGCTTGAAACAGTCTCCAAGACAGTGGTACAAGCGGTTTGATAGATTTATGTTTAGTCAGAATTACACTAGGAGTCTTTATGATCCTTGTGTTTATTTTCGCAAGCTACATGATGGGAACTTTATATATTTGCTCTTATATGTTGATGATATGCTTATAGCATCTAAGAGTAAAACAGAGATTGAAAAATTAAAATCACAATTGAGCTGTGATTTTGAAATGAAAGACTTGGGAGAAGCCAAGAAGATTTTAGGCATGGAAATTGAAAGAGATCGTTCAAAAGGCAAGATTTGTTTGTCTCAGAAACAATATCTGAAGAAGGTACTACATCGGTTTGGTATGAATGATGGCACTAAACCTGTAAGTACACCTCTTGCCTCTCATTTCAAGCTTAAATCTACTATGTCTCCTAGCACAGATGATGAGTTCAATTATATGGCTAAAGTTCCTTATGCTAGTGCTGTTGGTAGCTTGATGTATTGTATGGTGTGTACTAGACCTGACATTTCACAGGCTTTAAGTGTGGTGAGCAGATATATGCATAACCCAGGTAAAAGTCATTGGCAAGCAGTGAAATGGATTCTACGGTATATTCTTGGTACTGTGGATGTTGGATTGGTTTTTCAGCGGGATATGACGAGTCAGTGTGCTGTCGGATATGTGGATTCTGATTACGCAGGTGATTTGGATAAGTGTCGGTCTACAACAGCTTATGTGTTTACTCTTGCTAGTGGGCCGGTGAGTTGGAAGTCGAATCTGCAATCTACAATTGCGTTGTCGACTACAGAGGCTGAATACATGGCAGTAACAGAAGGTGCAAAAGAAGCAGTTTGGCTTCGTGGTTTGCTTGAGGATCTGGGAATAATTCAAGATTATGTGGATGTCTACTGTGACAGTCAGAGTGCTATTCATTTAGCAGAGAACCAGGTTACTCATGCTCGTACTAAGCACATCAAGGTGAAATTTCACAAGATTCGTCAAATGGTGGAGGATGGTGATATTCATCTTCGGAAAATTGGAACTGAAGACAACCCTGCTGATATGTTGACTAAGCCAGTTCCATTGAGCAAGTTCAGGCATTGCTTGAACTTGATTGGTGTTCGTAGCATTTGAATTCCCTACGGGGATGTCGGAGCGGCAATTGGTTTATGGTATTCTACTTTGGAGAATTTCGCAAGTGAAGCCAAGGTGGAGTTTGTTAATTATTGGCTCCACTTGCATTGTGGAAGAGTCTGTGCAGATAATTAATTAGCCTCACTGGGAACGTGCCAACATATGTGGAGGAGTAGGTGAAGAGATTAGATTAATCTCTTGGACTGATTCATCTGAAGTCAAAAGCAACAGAATAGAAAAAGAAAAGAATGTTTTCTTTTTGGCTAAAGCTTCCCACGTGCTTGACTTTGGGTGTACATTGTCTGAAGCATAATTGCTTTGGTGTTGATATAATTAATGCATGATTGAGGTATAGTGTGAGCTACATGCACTTGCTATATATATTCCTTTGGTGCTGCATGGATCAGATAGAAGGGGAGAGACGTGAGAGAAAACAAAAGCTATGCAAGAGTTGTTTTCTGTATAGCAAAGAGAGATAGTTGCTAGACCTTTGTTCTTGTATTTGTTTTCTCTAGTTTGGTACTAGAGTTTGTTCTCAAGCTCTAGTTGTATTTCTCCAATTTGATCATAGTGGAATATTTTGCCGGCTCCGAAAGTGGACGTAGCTCAATCACACTGATTGAGTGAACCACTATAAATTTTGTGTTATTTGTTTGTGATTGTTTTTCTCATTTACCCATTTAGCTCATATCAATATTGTGTTTGTTACGCTTCCGCACAACAGTAAAGACATACACCTGCCAGACCATGAGTAGTCTTGATCGAGGTAGAGCGCTCTGATACTATTTCTGATATATATGAAGGCCAGCATTCAGGACCAGAATGAAGCTGCTTATCTTTGCAGGAATGCAACTTAAGGATGGCTCTTGTTTTCGGAATGCAGATTTTTGTTAAGACTCAGATCATTGTTGAGGTTGATAGTTCTGATACAATCTACACATTATAATTGTTGCATTTTCTGTTCCTTGTTAATTGTTAAGTTACTAGGATCCAGAGTGTCAAGCTTAATTTTATCCATTAAGCCCCCATTTAGTTCCAATTTATCTTGGTAGCCTTAATTCTGTGTTTGATATCATAGTTATGCTGGAAGTTTGATGAGAACTTTGATAAGTGGTCAAATCTAAGTGGGTTGTGGTAAAATCTATTTTTTTTCGTAATATTCTTGGTCTACATTTCTGTTTGCTTGTTTTTTGGTCCGATTGTTTATGCTAGTTGTGTGATCTGATAGTTGGATCTACTCACATACATGTTGATTATTTCTAAATTGAATCAAAGTTTGCATTACAGAGTGAGTCACCATGTTTCTAATCAGCAATTTTTGCACTTGGCTTTGTCACGTCTTATATGCTTCAAAGTCTCCAAAAGGAGACATCGTCACCATTTTTTTTTTCATCTTTTGATACAAATGCCATCTAATTATTCGGTTAATTAGTATTTCTAAAGAACTAATTGTCTGGAGATGTTTGTTTGTGCATTCCTGTGCGTGACTTTGGCCGATTATACCATGGATAATATTCATAATATGTCTGGTGATTAAAAAAAAAAAAGGTTCTGATTAGGGCAGAGCCTACCAACGATACTTTAGAACATTGACACTCCTCAAACTTCAACAATTAGATTTGATCGACATGTATAAAAGCACAACCGATTGACGGTTGAATTGACAAGATATGGAAAATGATGAAATTCCAAAGCATTATAGAACATCATGCATGTCACAAGCTCCACCTTGAAACTTTTCAAAAGTATAACATAAATATGCATTAGTTTTGTTTTGACTAGGATTGGTGATAAAGTATAACATAAATTTTCTTCTCTATTTTAGACTTGTAATACATGACTTTGATTTTTGGTTTTCTTCATCTCTGTTAGTGCAATTATTGGGCTTGTGGGTTCTTTATATTTTTCTGCACTAGTCATTGGGATTGTGAATTGGTAAAAACAAACTAAAAGATTCTCGAAAATTCCAGAAACAGATTAAATCCAGACTTTTGGTACACATATAGACCAACTTATATCTTTGCTGGAAAGGAAAGAATATCTAACATCCAGATCGAAGAATGTACCCTGCACATTGTGCTTCGTCTCCGCGCGAGAAGCTGATGTTTAACAGTGGGTCAAGTCTGTAATTTCATCGTACTGCTACTACATCTCTTAGTTTAAAACTTTACATAGACCTTGTGATTTAGGGTTGGAATATAAACTAGACTGTCATATTGGTTAAACGAAGACCTATTATGATTGATTTAATTTGATGTCAGGGTATTTTAATTTGTTCTTATTGCTTTATGGTGCTGGTAGTAATGATACATAGTTATAATCATTGATTTATGGTTTTTGAGTAAACCCTAAATCATGTAAATGGTTTTCAATGACCATGCCATCTGATTTTTTTTTTCTGTTTATGACCCTCTGAATTTCAAGACGCACAAGACAAATTTTGTGATTCTTTCTTCATAGTAAAACAGGATTGTTGTGAACACTAAGAAACCACAATGTAACCATTTGGGCACGCCTGTTATAGAGGACCAAACTACCTAGATAACTAATTAACCAGATTTGGTTATTGAAACTGAACCAATAAGAATGCATGCATATATACTAAGCTAGCAGCTAAAAGCTCAATTTTAGCCTTTTAAGTGCCGGTGAGTTGTGGCATGTCGGTTTTTTGTAAAACCAATATCGTGGAAGTCATGGATTCAAATCTCACTGGAATATAGAAATGGATGGGGTGTGCTTTAAAAAAAAAAAGAATGTACAGTTGAAACAGCAGGAAGCTTTTCCCTTAATCTGAAGATCGAATAACTGGCTTTCGCTTTCGTGTGAAAATATAAAAGTTGAAACAGCAGGAAGCTTTTCTATTGTGGACCTCAATCTGGAAATTGTCATTGATTAATAATTAGTGTTGCATATATGCGTGTCCACATCTACTTAATAATTGTGGACGTCGTGTTAATGTTTCTTGATCCATCCCTATCACATATGCATGTCCATCCTAAATCGATTTGGATCGATTTTGTTTCTTCGATCCATCATAATTTGTCCATCCCTAGATATTATATATATATGCGTCTCTAATTGATGTCGGCAGAGCTAGCTAATTTTCCAAAGGCAGTAAGGTCATATGATTAATTATGAGCCTGCTAGAATAAGCCAGTGATGATTGTTATAGGATTTCGACCATTTTGGCTACTACTTCACTCAACTCATTTGGCATGTTACTTTTTCCAACTCAAGTAAATATGGTATCAATCGATTAAACATTGTAATAATTTCCCATAATTTTTTTGTAATGGGATTTGAAATCCAATCAAGTTGGAAGGCTCAATTTACACCATTTACTTGACAATTTCCAGATTGAGGTCCACGAGTATATACCGCCATTTATTTCACGATAATGACTATTAATTAGAATCAAAAGGGTACGTACATTATCACTTTCCAAATAGGTCTAGGGTCATTTGGCCCCATCTCTTTAATTTACTTTGTTGCTTATTTATGTACTTTTTTTTTTTGTAAAGGGGTGGGCAACCCATCAGGACGGGGTGCCCATAGTATTATTATTAAAATTTCGATTGCGCCTCGAGAGGGACATATTGCTTAAATCTCGAAAACAATTACACATATCCTCATAGAGAACATCCTGAATAATTGCAGGTGTCTCATCTAACCACAACTCATCAAAGGTAGAAGAACAAGCAAGGGAAGCTAACCTATGAGGTACTCGATTTGCTTCTCGGTATATATGTCGAATTTGGACTGAATGGAACTCAGTTGCATACTCTCGACAATCATCAACAATCCTCCCAACGTCGGAGAGATCCGCTGAATCTTGCAGTAATGTTGTCACAAGCACAACATGCACAATCACTCTCAATCTCCACCTCCGACCACCCTTGGTAAATGGCTATAAGTAACCCTACCCTACAAGCCTCGGCTTCCATTTGAAGCGCTGAACCTACATAGAGAAAGTAACGAGCCAAAGCAGCAACGCATTCACCAAACTCATTCCGTGCAATAACACCATTCTCACCTCGATCTATACGCCCCATCAACATTATTTATGGCATGTACTTATATGTTTGTTAAGATTTCCACCATTTTTGGCTACAAACGTGTTTTGCATGTTATGTACGTTATGTTGTTCAGACAGATATAATCTCATCTCACTAGCTAGCTAGTTATATACGTTGGCGAGAGGAAGAGATCCAGGGTTCAGATTTATATATGAGTAAGACCTGATCGGAATCTAAAAGTTAGAAGGGTACACATAATCGCTTTTGCACGTAGCAGGAAGATAAATAGTTGCGTTTCACGTCAATACTCTCTTCTGCGTTGATACACGTACGTACGTGCGATTCCATTTTTGGAGGAAACTAAAGGGTGACCTAGCATTAGGTGATCGAGTGGTACCAGGATCATTGGGGGAGTTTCACTGCAAATTTTTAAGGTCGTTGCATTTGTGGTTCTTCTGCACAGTCGTGTCAATATATTGTTGAGTAGCTAGAGTTGATCCGATCCAAAAACAAGAAAACAAGAAAAAACTGTTCCAAAAGATTATGTAATTCGAAATGGTCCAACGTACTGCTCTTTATGCTCTTCGATCTGTCATGGTGAACAATGGTACTGAAGGGGGAATACTGTACTACTGCTGTAACTGTAAATTGTTTTGGCTATATATATATTATGGGAGAAAGATTCAACTTGCAATTGTTACTCAACTCTCTCCTATCATATAAAAGTGCCAATGAGTTGAGCCAATTGAATTTGCTGATCATCAACATAGTACTCATAACATTTACTTTACAGCAAATTAAACAGTCATAACAGTTGGTCAATTGATCGTGTTACTCATCATGAACTAGTGGTTTAGGTGCAAGCTGATTTTGATTCTTTCGATTGGTACGTACATGTTTTTTTTTTTAATGGGATCATTTGAATGGACTACTAGTTTCTGCAACAGGGTTTTAAAGCTGAACCAACTAAGATGAAGGAAGCAGCAGCATGCAGCAAACTCTTAGGTGAGAACTGAGAAGAATAGTTAGATTTCACTTTCACTTTGAATTGTTCTAGTTGTGTGTGTGTATATATATAATTAATTAAGCAGCTTTCATGTGGACCTGCATGTGGTTCGCTTATCGTCTTGTGCTGTCAAAATCTCTTCTCAATCCAAACCATGGTTCCCTATGTAATTGCTTAATTCATCATTTCATTGTAATGGGGTACGCGTACGTTGATGTTTCTGCTTCCATACATACCTTACTGGTAGGCCTGGTTTGCATGCAAGTGGTGGTGATATAAGAATATATATATATATATGTATGATCCAATATCATGTTCATCTGGGTAGTTCTTGATCTTGATTTTCCATGGTGGAAACTGGAACCAACCGATTGTGTATAGATAAGATCCTTAATGAAAAGCGGTCCCATCGCATCCTTTTCAATTTTGCCGTCCTAGTGTTGGTTGAAATGGGTCAAACAACTTTTCTATAATTATGGGAGTGCGTACTCCAGCCAAGAAAGTATTGTAATGGGATGAATTTAAGAATTTTATCAGTAGTACATTTCACCACTATTTTGAAACCTATGACAATTACTCCAATGGATATAGAGAGTCTCACTCAAATAGTTAGCTGTCTTTACTTTGACGCCTGCTTATATATTTCTATTTTTTTTTCCAGGGAAATTATCCATAAGGTTGTTTTTTTCAGAAATTTTTATCATTTGGTTTTGACAGATTTTTTGTTTCGTAATCAGTCCTTTTACTGTGAGTCAATAAATCATCGTACTAATTTTTTTTATTATGGGTCATTAAATCATTTCGTACTTGAAAATGTCGAAATTTTTTTTTGTTACATTGGAGGGGATAGAACCCCTAACTTAGCCTAATCCTAACTCGATTCCTCACCCTCCCTCACCACTTGGGCTAACCCCAAGGACTCGAAAATCTAAAATTTACTGTAGATTAGTAAATATTTTATTATGGGTCAGTAAATTATTTTATTGTAGGTCAATAAAAAAAGGGAAAAAAATAAAAATCTAATTGCCAAAAGTAAAATTAAATAGATAAATTAATAATGTCAAAGTACATCAGATATAAATACATCGGATAGCCAAGAATGACCATCCTCGACCCAAACACTGAATACAGAAAACAAAAATGCATTTTTAGCTAAATTATGCGTTGCCTGTTTACATTCACGAGGTACAAATGTACAAATAACTGAACTGAAGAAATGAAATAACGACTTCACTTCTTCTAATAGAGCTCCTTCCACAGAAAAATCAACATCTGAATCGTAGAGCAATTGAATAATACCTTAAGAATCCATCTCCAAAACAACCTTATCAAAACCTCCATGAAGGGCTAGTTGCAAACCCATAGAAGCTGCATATAATTCAGTTGCCTTTGAACTAAAATTGCCAATCAAACCTTTCGAACCTGCCAACATCATAGCACCTGATTCATTGCGCAATAGTGCCCCTAAACCACGAATTCCAGAATTTAAACACACTGCACCATCCACATTGATCTTAATGTAAAAAAAAAAAAAAAGGTTTTTCCCAATGATGAGGAATATCAGAAGGTGGTTTTAATGAGGATTGCACATGTGGAATTGATCTGAACTCATCCCGCCATTTAAAGAAATAGCTAGAAGACAAGTTGCAGGAAAATATTTATTATTGAAAACAAATTCATTCCTCCCAAACCAAATACTGCGACAAATAAATTAAAGTCACAAGAAAATCTAATTAAAAATAAAATCTCCAAAATTGCCCTTGTGCGGTAAGGACCCTTTTTTTCCCTCTCTTTTTGAAAGATGTAAGTAATGCTTACATAGTTACATATACATTTTGGTCAAGTAACCAATGAGTTTGTTATGTTGTTAGCATCTATGTGCAGCACGGTAAAGCCCGAAACATAAGACACTTTTTTTTGTCTTTATTGTTGTGTGGAAGGGCATGACTATCGACCCAAATAATTGAATAGTCCATGTTGTTGTCGACCCAATAATTGAATAGTCCCAACCATAAAAATGATCACACACACACAAGAGTGACAAGACAATGATCGTCCTCACACATGAATTATCAAATTCATTTGACATTTATAATTACATTTTAAAATGTTCTAGTTCGATCATCTAACTAACTTATGAAACATGATCAATGTTGGTTAGTCTAACATGATCAATGTTATAGTTGTACGTCAAGCAATTATTACATTTTCTCACATATAGATATATTGTTTGTGTGTTATACATCTTGTGAACTATGGCTGTGGAGAAAAATAATGAGAAAGATTTGTCTTTTAGAATCCAAACGGGTAAATTTCCTGCGTTCTTTCTTCCAAGTCGATATAAAAACACCTATACGTACATGTGTATATATATATATATATATATATATATATATCATATCATCATCACGAATCACAAATTACAGGCCAGTATATAGAAGTACGTGACAAAGATTCGTAGAAACAGAGCATCTATATATCTAAATCATTTCAATACTGTGATCTCCCATATCTTCTTCTTCATCATCCACCATTCTGCTGTGCCCCATAAGCAAAGTTAGATACTCAAAGTACTACGTCGTATCGAATACTGGGGAACCCGAAATAAGTCTGAGAGGCCATCAAGTATTCACAAAGAATAACCTTGCCTAACAAGTAAAATCCATCAGGGGCAATCAAAGTCATCCAGATTGCATCAGGTCCACCACCTCTAAATCCCTTAACGCAAGCTTGGAAGCCAAACGGGCCGTTATAAGATCAACAAATCGACATATATAAGAGCTAGAGTATGCGAAGGTGTTAAAGAATAAACTGTAACCCTAGCTGAGAGAGAGAGAGAGAGAGAGAGAGAGAGAGAAGACGCTAGGAGGAGAAAAACCATATATATTATTGCTCCCTTTTGTTTGATTGCATAAGCTTTATAAATAAGAAAATACATCACTTTTGGGAAGTAATTCATCTTGCATCTCCACAAAATGGTCAAATTTGTTCAATGCTATTAATGGACTCCCAAAGATAGACTAACCAACAATTATGCTCCCAATCTTGGTCTCATCTTATGTCCACTTGTGCTTGGCAGTTCTAGCATTCTCATATTTGCTACTTTCAATTTCTAATTTGTTTCTGAACTCTTCGATTTAAATATATATATATATATATATATATATATATATATATATATATATTTGAAATTAAGATGAAAATTCATGTTGGTGTCGGCTAGGCACCATTAGATATGTGGCCAAAGATCTGATCTCTAAACAAGGACATGAAATTGTGGAAAGCAGCCTACTTCAAGCTAAGTCATGTAATTTCAGAAGGCACACACATAGAGTAATATTAATTTAGAATTTGTAAAAGCTGCCAAATGTGAATTATAGTGAGCTCTTTTTGAGGCAAACTACAAAGGTATTTGAATCCATCTTCTTGTTCTCACAAAGATCCAGAATAAAATCAAAATAATAGGACATGATGTTAAAGTTAATTTGGCTTTTTTCTCCTCTATATTTAACCTTTCTAATTGTCCTACCAAACATTCATCCATGCAAGAATCTTGTCTAGGCTAACCTATAAAAGCTGTTTGGACTAAATCATGAATAGTCTACATCCCTAATAATAACCATAAAGTCACGAACAAACCTTATTAGGGTTTTTCACTTTTTATCAAAGTCCTTAACAAATTTCAACTTTTAATTAGGTAAAATACTTTAGCTTTGGATAATGGATATCCTTCTGATTTTTCTCTTGGACTTATATGACTAAGCCTTTCGAATCAAATCGCGTTAAGTACATCCATTTTTTCATTTAAAAAAAAAAGTACATCCATTTTCTACGATTAATGCTTTGGAATTGATACAAAGAGAACAAACAAGAAAAGAATTCATCTCCTTATAACGTTTCGTTTTCATGATTCATACTCTTATTTTATCCAAACCCACTTTTGCTTGACCCCATACCTGTGTCGTCAAGTGGACAATGGTGGCTAGAAATTGAAAACGTGATTGATACAATCATATAAAGCAAAACAACTTTTAAACCAGATGTAGGTACTTCAATTTTATTGGATAGAGAATTTTTGGAAAAGATAAAGTAAAACAACTTTTAAACCAGATGTAGGTACTTCAATTTTATTGGATAAAGAATTTGGAGTTTTGATTTCAGCCGTCAAATCAGATCATTTAAACAGTTCTGACTGTTGAGTTAAAAAATACTCACAATTTCAAACACGTATCACCAGAGGAGGACCCACCAGCCAACCACATAACAGGACCGATGGCTCCGAACAGAAAACTCTAGACCACACTCAGTCGAAAACGAAAGTGGAGAAAATCCTATTTACCATGAAAAGGTAGGGAGAAACTCGAAAAGAGGACCACAAGAATGTCTAGGTATTCAACAATGAAAATTAGATTGAAATATAGGCGCCACATCTAAAGAGGAAAGAGTGTTAAGAAAGAGGTCATAACCATTTTTTATGTACTACCTTAAGAAAGGGACCACATGCACTCGGGTCTGCCGAAAATAAATGGCACTGGACTCAGTTTGGCACTTGGGATAGGTCTAAACTGAGTTTGACCCTCAATTTTTCTATCATTGAAGATGCAAAGTGCCCATTTGAGATCTAAATATACGTATAACTCCAACCATTAGAAATGCTCTAAGACCACTTAGAAACTAAAAAAAAAAAAACTACAATTTATCAACAGAGGAGGACCCACCAGCCAACCACATAACTGGACCGATGGTCCAGAACAGAAAAGTCTAGACCCTACTCGGTTGAAAGCGAAAGTGGAGAAAAACCTATTAACCATGCAAAGGTGGGGAGAAATTCGAAAAGAGGACCACAAGAAGGCCTAGGTATTCAACAATGAAAATTAGATTGAAAATATAGCTGCCACATCTAAAGAGGAAAGAGTGATAAGAAACAGGCCAGAGCTATTTTTTATGTACTACCTTAAGAAAGGGCCCACATGAACTTGGGCCCGCTGAAAATAAATGGCATTGGACTCAGTTTGGCACTTGGAATATGTCTAAACTGAGTTTGACCCTCAATTTTTTCATCATTGAAGAAGCAAAGTACCAATTTGAGACCTAAATATAGATATATTTCCAACCATTAGAGATACTATAAGACCACTTAGAAACTCAAAAAAAAAAAAATACCCACAATTTCAAACACCCACCACCAGAGGTGGTCCCTCTAGCCAACCACATAACATGACCGATGGTTCCGAACAAAAAACTCTAGACCACACTCCGTCGAAACCGATAGTGGAGAAAAACCTATTAACCATGCAATTGTGGGGAAAAACTCGAAAAGAGGACCACAAGAAGTCCTAGGTATTCAACAATGAAAATTAAATTGAAAATATAGGTACCGCATCTAAAGAGGAAAAACTGTTAAGAAAGAGGCCATAGCCATTTTTTATGTACTACCTTAGGAAAAGGCCCACATGCACTTGAGCCCGCCAAAAATATATGGCACTGGACTCAGTTTTGATCTCAGTTTGCCACTTGGAATAAGTCTAAACTGAGTTTGACCCTCAATTTTTCCATCATTGGAGATGAAAAGTGTCAATTTGAGACCTAAATATAGGTATATCTCCAACCATTAGAGATGTTATAAGACCACTTAGAAACTAAAAAAAAAGTACCCATAATTTCAAACACCCATCATCGGAGGTGGTCCCACCAGCCAACCACATAACATGACTGATGGTCCCTAACAGAAAACTATAGACCACACTCGGTCGAAAGCGAAAGTGGAGAAAAACCTATTAACCATGCAATTGTGGGGAGAAACTCGAAAAGAGGACCATAAGAAGTCTTAGGTGTAGGCGCATAAAAAATCACATCCGGACCCGGTGTCATAGCACACAGGATACAGTTCCAAGGCCTAGCGAACATGACGCCTGAATCTCACGAAGGGATAGTGGACCCTGCTTCCTAGCTTGGAAGAAGATGGAATACCACCTTACTAGGCCGGAAGCGGTGGTTACCACTCGAAACTGGGTGCCGAAACCTCTATTGAATTCCAAGAGCATACAAAAACCCTATTCAACTAGGATTCTCCTATGATTTCTGTCCCAATTCATAATCCTAAGGGCTTGTGGTAACCGACATCTTCAGTTAGTCCTTGTAAGATAAGGAATCCTTGTGAATCCTTACTTACTAAAGAATCACATGACAAATCCTAAAATGATTCACTTTCCCAATTCGACTTGGGTTAGGATTCACTTTCCCAATTCGACTTGGATTAGGATTCTCTTAGCTGATTCCTTGTGAAAAACCTCTTCTTCAATCTCTTATATAAAGAGAGCTAATCCCTCTCCTCCGGTATTCATTCTTCTCGTCTACAATCAGCTCACAGTTTGAATTGTTTACTAACTTAATTGTCGGAGGATCTTATCCGGTGCCACACCAGGTAAGGCTTAGTTTTGCACGTATCTTCCTTGCAGGAAGCTCTTGTGCAGTTCAGTCTCTCCCCTATCGGTGTTCTACTTGAGAGAATCTAGCCACCCGAAGCTCGTGACTCTCAAGGCTTTGTGATTGCGGAACATTTTAGCCACTTTCCGGAATCAGAAGATTTCTGCTCTCACACTAGGTATTCAAAAATGAAAATTAGATTGAAAATATATGTGTCGCATCTAAAAAGGAAAGAATGTTAAGAAAGAGGCAAGAACCATTTTTATGTACTACCTTAAGAAAAGGCCCACATGCATTTGGGCCTGCTGAAAATAAATGGTACTGGACTTAGTTTTGATCTCATTTTGGCACTTGAGATAGGTCTAAACTGAGTTTGACCCTCACTTTTTCCATCATTAGAGATGCAAAGTGGCAATTTTAAACCTAAATATAGGTATAGCTCCAACCATTAGAAATGCTCTAAGACCACTTAGAAACTAAAAAAAAAAAAAACTACAATTTCAAACCCCTATCAACAGAGGAGGACCCACCAGCTAACCACATAACATGATCGATGGTCCCGAACAGAAAACTCTAGACCCTACTCGGTCGAAAGCGAAAGTGGAGAAAAACCTATTAACCATGCAATTGTGGGGAGAAACTCAAAAAGAGTACCACAAGAAGGCCTAGCTATTCAACAATGAAAATTAGATTGAAAATATTGGCGCCACATCTGTGACGCCCCAAATTGCACCTCTTCAATTTGAGCACGAAACAGTGCCGCGAGCCTTTAAAAATACAAGCTAAATTACTAACTTATACTTTAAAGAAACGCAAGGCATTTAAGTGAATAGTTCTCAGAACGCAAATGCGGAAACAAATTTAATTTGAATAGAGGTGAAACAATTGGAAATCGTAAAACGATTTAAATCCAATTTATCAAATTAAATAACCGGATCGGAATATGAATTCATGAATGAGTTTCACATTATTGACCATGAACAAGATAAATGGTCAATGAGTTCCAAAATAAATAAAATGATACAACGATAACAAAAATGAATAGATAATTCCGGAACCTGATATTCGATAAACGAATATCCGATGATAACAATTTTGCACACCCAGCGCTAACCACTGTTGTCCCGTTCCCAGTGCACAGTACCTGCATCCAAAACTATTGTAGGGGTGAGCTTTCGTCCTCGCTGCTCAGTAGGGGAATTCACCCCGGCTAGATTTAAAAATCATAAAATATATATTTCATTGGCCAACCAGTATGTAAAACATATCAAGGAAAATAATAAATCATTTCTCATTAATACCATGAGAAAATAGTTAAATAAGTACCCGGGTAAAATATCAAACCTGATGACCGATCAATCTAGCCAACTACATCCTTACCGAAGATTAAAATCTTCAACAAACCGTAAGGTGTAGCAAGAGTGTCCATTCATGCCATACCGCCTAGATCTAGTGCCACACCTCAAAGGATGTCAGACACTATTCCGTCCGTACAGCCCCTCCGGAGGTTTAGGGGATCGAAACCCAAGGAAGTCGCTATGCTCCACTCACTCTCAGGTCATCATATAAATCAAATATAATTAAAACACACATGGCGTATGAATTACCAAATCATAGCCATGCAAATCTTATTTCATATATATATACGAGAAAACACTAACCGAGAGAGTCCCAAGTTTTTATTTTTATCCCTACCTGGATTCTCGGAGCTTGTTCTCGTTTATCACATCAGGCCAACATCACCACCACCACAGTTTACGTCTCGGGTCAACTGGAGTTCCTAGTTCGACAATAACAATATTCGAGTGTTAATATGAGATACTCAATTTAACAACACTCGACAACTTAATCAAAATCCATTTGATTAACCATTTCCGATTTACGGAAATCATTTCTCATCGGGTGTCATTTCCATAATTACTATGGACACCCCGTAGGTATCCTTCACACCTTAACACAATTTGAATCAACAATTTGATCCAAATTCTATAATCCTGCACTTCAAGTATTCAGGAATCAATATGTTTTCTAAAACATCAAGCAAGGTTAGAAAAACCACAAAGGCAACCTGAACCGCCACCACTCACGGTGGTTCACGGTGGCAGGACAATTCCAAAATACCAAATCTTCCAATACTCAACCAAAATGAATTCCAAGTATACCAACATGTAGAACTCAATGAGTTGAGCAAGAATGATACCTTACTCGAAGGAATCCGTCGCCGGAGTCGCCGGAAAATCAAGAAACTCGCCGGAAAAGAAAAGAAACTTCTTTTCTTCGATTCTCCCTCTACAGTTGATGAATCAACGAGCCGTGAGCACAGACAAGCTCGCCTTGTCGAGAGGAAGCTAAAGACACCGGTCTTGTGCGCCGTCGTGGCCGGAATCGGAAAGTGCCATTGAAGCTGCCGGAGCTTCTCTCCGCCGTTTCTTTCTCCACCGGCGTCGGCTGGACTTGCGACGACCGCCGTTGGTCTCGCCGTGTCGGGGCGAACAAAACGGGACCGGTCCGGCGCCGTGAAACGGCCGGACGTGGAAGATGGTGATCGGTGCAGACGGTGCAGGGGAGAGGAAAAGCACGGGATGGTTCTGGGCTTTCCCAAACCGATCCATGTTTATAATTTAAATCCAATGGCCCAGATCAAATCACTATTTGATCAACGGCTGAGATTAAACCGACTCAATTTCTTTAATTTCCAAACTTCTGAAAATTAAAACAAATAGCTCGGGTATCCGAAAAATACCCCGAAAATTCCCACGTACTCGTCGTGACGTGTACTTCATTCTCGAGTCTTCAAGTCGAAGTGACGACAAAGAGGAAATATCTGAAAAATTCCCGAAGCTCTTTAATAATTATCGAGATTAGGAATTTAATCTCGATTAATATCCAAATTAATCCTTTAATTTTCCGGGTCTCACAACATCTAAAGAGGAAAGAGTGTTAAGGAAGAGGCCAAAACCATTTTTTATGTACTACCTTAAGAAATGGACCACATGCACTTGTGCCTGTTGAAAATAAATGGCACTTGACTTAGTTTTGATCTTAGTTTGTCACTTAGGATAGGTCTAAACTGAGTTTGACCCTCAATTTTTCCATCATTGGAGATGCAGAGTGCCAATTTGAGACCTAAATATAGGTATAGCTCCAATCAATAGAGATGCTCTAAGACCACTTAGAAACTCAAAAAAAAAAAAGGTACTCACAATTTCAAACACCCATCAGAATAGGAGGACCCACCAACCAAACACATAACAGGACCGATGGTCCCGAACAGAAAACTCTAGACCACGCTCAGTCGAAAGTAAAAGTGGAGAAAAACCTATTCGAACAGAAAACTCTAAACCACGCTCACTTTTGGAGATGCAAGTGCCAATTTGAAACCTATATATAGGTATAGCTCCAACCATTAGAGATGCTCTAAGATCACTTAGAAACTAAAAAAAAAAAGTACCCACAATTTCAAACACCCGTCACCAGAGGAGGACCCACCAGCCAACAACATAACATGACCGATGGTCCCGAACAGAAAACTCTAGACCACGCTCAGTCAAAAGCGAAAGTGGCGAAAAACCTATTAACCATGCAAAGGTGGGGAGAAACTCGAAAAGAGGACCACAAGAAGGCTTGAGTATTCCACAATGAAAATTAGATCGAAAATATAGGCGCCAGATTTAAAGAGGAAAGAGGCTAGAGCCATTTTTTATGTACTACCTTAAAAAGAGATAAAAATATAAAATGTAATTTTCTGAGTACAATAATACTAGTTACCCAAAAACAGAAGAAAAAAATCCCTTGGGGTTAGCCCAAGTAGTGAGGGAGGATTAGGAATTAGGTTAAGACTAGAGTAGGTTAGGTATTTGATTTCCTCCAATATAACAAAAAGATACTAATATAAATTAAATAAAATGTTGTAACTATAAATGTTTCTGATTAAAAAGAGCAATTGCTCGATGGAGTTCTCTCCAGGCCAACGCCATGAAGCTCAATGTGGACGCTGCATATGACAAGAACAAAGGTAGAACTGGATTTGGAGCAATTATAAGGAATGATCGAAGTGCCTTTCTGAAAGCTTCAATGGTGGTCCTCCCAAGTCAGTTATCAATATTTGCAACAGAAGCTGGAGCGGTCCTTACTGGATTACGATATTGCTTGAAGGATGGTCTTAAAATGATTGAGGTGGAGAGTGATGCGCTCAATGTTATCAGGGAAATTGAAGCAAATAGTTGAGAATTCAATCCTGAAGGTCCCAACTATTTGACTAGATCAATTCAATTGTAGCTCAGGTTGAGGTTAATAGTTGGAAAAACATTCCTAGGAATAGCAATTCAGTGGCTCATGCCTCAGCTAGAGCTGCAATCTCTGGTAAAGGAATGGTTTGCTGGAAAAATTTGGGTCCTCCTTGGTTGGAAAAATTGATTCTTGATGATAACTCTTGTTGACGTAGGGGTGTGGTATTTCTAAATAAAGCCACATTGTCCCATGATTCTTTTGATCAATATTAATGAAATCCTCTATTTGATAAAAAAAAAGAAAAAGTTTCAACTATAAAGTAGCCCAACAACCCCTGCGTTTTTGCATTGGATAACTGTTTGGAAACAAATTCACCATCAAAATGCCACTTGTAAAGACATTGGATATGACAGAATGACATTGTTTTGGTTTGGACCCAGAAAAATATAGAATAATAATTGAGAAGTGGTTTTGATTAAAACTTCTTGGTTTGTGCTTAGGGAATTTGCATGTCAAAGACTAGCTTGTAGAGACTTGTAGCAGTCTTCTTCTACCTGATGGGTATTTATGTCTCTGTCAACATGGCAGGTCTCACAACTCCTTACTCCTGGTCCTTAAAAATCAATTAACTAGCTAATCGAAACTAACATCCAACTAAGTACTAATTAATGATATCCCTAGTACTACCTGGAGCAGAAACATCCCACTATTTAATTCCTTTAATTGTGATTTATATTCCAATTATTTGGGCACTCAACACAACTTCTTGGCTTGGGAGTACGCCACCTCAGCATGGACAAGTGGAACGCCACCTCCAGAAGACAATTTTGCCCCTGAAGAAAGCCAAGTTTGTGGTATGATGAAGGGTATTGTTGTCTTTTGAAGGAGAGCCGTGAGTGGCTTCAACAACCCTTTGACCTTGTAAGCGATTTTTACGTGGACTAAGAGAGACAACTACAAGTCAACATGATTTTATTTTGTTTGTTTGGTAGGACCTGCCATTCCATATTTCTTCTCCATTTCTTTGCTTTCTTTCTCAAGCGGTTCAAGCTAGCTAGCTCTTTTCTCGATGAACATTTAAAACTCATCCTGTTTTTATTTTCTCTTGGGAAACTATTTAAAACCCAATTCTTGCTTCTTAATCTTATATCCCTCAAAAAATTCTACTTGGGTTCCTCTCCTCTTATCTCCCTGTGTTTCATTCTCAAATTTAAAAAAGACCAAAGTGCTTCTGGGAAAAGCAGCTATGGACGTCAAACGCCGCAGAAAACAAGCCAAGACTAGCAGTAGCTCTTACTCTGAAGGCAAGAACTCTTTCTCACTCAAATCAACTTCTGGGTTCTTCTTCCTTTTGCTCAACCTTTAATCGGTTCTTCTTCTTTTTGCTTAAACTTTAATGGGTTCTTCTTATTTTTGCTTGATCTTTAATGGGTTTTTCTCTTTTTTTTCTTCATCTTTAATGGGTTTTTCTTCATTTCTTTCTTTTGTACTTTCTGGGACAGGTACTATAACTGTCCAAATTTACTGTCTTTGAGTCTTTTTCTTCTTGATTTTTCTCCATATAAATGATATAATAATTTGGCACCCCATGCTGCATCATTGCTGGTCCATTTGGCTTTCACTTTTGGGTTCATGATCAATATTATTATTATTATTGTTATGATCTATATATCTATGTAATTCTTCTCTGTCTCTCTGTGTTTGCATGTATTATATATTAATATGGCAGAGGTAAGCAGCATTGAGTGGGAGTTCATAAACATGTCGGAACAAGAAGAAGATCTTATATGTAGAATGTACAAGCTCGTCGGAGACAGGTAATAAAACTTATCAATGTCAAATTAAGTTTTTTACTTCTGAGTAACTAGTACCCTTTTCAGCCCTTGTATATATATTTCTGGTTCAAAAGAAGGAGCTCGAGGTTTCCTTTACCCTTTTTAGAAAAATTATGTTTTAAGCTAGGGATCGATAAGAAAATTGAAATGTTGTCCTACTCTCTTAGTACTAGCGTGTTCTGATGATACATGAGTCACGTGTGACTCATCGTTTTGGTAGCTTCATTTATGTGCCACTATTGCTAGCTAGCCTTACCTATCTTATTGTGATACTGTTTGCTAGGTGGTGGCAACGTTTTTCTGTTTAGCACTACTACACTCTCTAAATTTGTATACGAAGTTTCGTTCATTATTTAAAATAATATAGCATTATTATTTCGTTATTAAAGATAAAATTAGTGTGCCCTTCTTGATCTTTTCATTTTCAAGCCAAAAGACATCCACCACAACCACCTAATTGTCATTATTATAAGTACTGTCAAAGTTACTGTTTCCATTTTTTTAAACATAGATGTGAATATGTCAACCTGATTTGGGCACACATCTTTGTGCAAGAATGACATTTTATTTTTGTGATTATTTTGGGACTGTAAGTGCAATATAAGCAGCTTATGAAAACAGTGCATTTTGGGCTTAATTGATTAGTGCATTAAACTATATGAAGTAATCAGTTAAATTTGAGAAAATGGTTGCTAATTGAAATGTGTATAGCTCAGGTGGGGACTTATAGCCGGGAGGCTTCCGGGCCGGAAAGCAGAAGAAATAGAGAGATTCTGGTTAATGAGACATGGAGAAGTATTTGCAAGTAGAAGAAGAACAGAGCAGGAGAAGTACAAGCAGCAACCCCATCAGCTTCATAATAGTCATAATAAGAATAAGTCTACTAATAATAGTAAGAGATACAATTCCTGATCATGATCCTGATCAATCCTCATCATTGGTTTCCCTTCTGAGTAGTAGTAAGCAGTAGGACTTAGACTTAGCTAAAAGGAATTTAGTTTTAAATTTATGTATTTTTTCTTCTTTTCCTTTCCTTTTTGACCACCACCTACTATGTGTGTTCACAAGGTAAGGTGGTTGTAACTTACCTATTTGGTTAATTTATTCAGACTTATTACCTCTCTTATTTTTCTGTGTCTGTCTCTCCCTCTCTCTGACACACTAACCCACATGACACAAACACAAGCAAAGACAACATTGGAGAATGATTCAAAGTAAAGATTTTGAAGTTAGATCCCCCAATGTACTTGACATTTATGGTTTTGGCCAATATTGCTTGTCTCCTTTCCTTTTGAGAACAGTTGATTGGTCTCTATCCTGCATCTCTTCCCAGCTTGAAATTAATTGGCTTCATATATAAATCATTCTTGCAGTGAACTATTCCAACCACCCTCTTCCCCACAAGCCAAAACATCCGTTCAAAATCCATATGATCACCCTATCTTTTGATCAAACAGTAGATAATTAAGCTTAAAAAGAACCAAGATCAGTTCTAAGTTTAATTATATCATTCTAACCTAATTCAAATTAGTTAGCTAGTCACAACTCACAAAATTAGCTTTACGGTAAACATGATGACGAGGCAAGATCTTACAAAATTACCAAACATATACGAGCATGAAGATCTGCGATTAACACATGCACACGCGCTCTATTAGCGACCATTAATTATATAATAAAATATTAACGTAGAATCTCATCCATCAATATCCCAAAATTAATATCACATACTCTTTAGAATTTTTTTTTGAATTCAGAGAGAGACAATTAGGCGCTCATTCGAAGTACGATTTGTTATTAAAGCTTCGAATGATGAACAAGCTAGGGAAATGGTAGTACAAGCAATATTTACTGTACATGTTGCATGGGGGTCCTCCTTATCTTCAGGTAATTGGCTTTTCTGGTGATCTATAGCGCCATGTGAACCGAGAGGTTAGGTGAACCAGGTACATGACGAGCAAAGCAAGGACATGTATATATAACTCCATTATATATGGATTAGCTGATCGATAGGCTTGCCAGGAGTCCAGGACTATCCACCCAGTCGTCCAAAAAGCAAAGCTAGTGATCATGCACTTTGGGATCTCAAGACACTGAGACACTGTCCACCCTTTGCCTTTCTGACCACTCACCATGCACAACCCCCTATATTTGACAATGAAAACACCATCCCAGATCACCATGCATGCTCTTACTGTCCTACTCTTTTCTGGAAATCCAGTGAGGATTGATTGTCCTACTCTAAATTGGACCGATCAAAAGTATGGGTTACGATAAGACGTTCTTGTTTAGTTGTTTTCTGGTAGTCGATTTGAGTGGTCATTGAACTAAACAAGTATTGAATCATTGCACTAAACGCGGTACTGAAAATTATGGTTTGTGTGACCTCGGAAGAATTTAAACACCAATTGCACCAATCTTCTTGACTTGGAAGTGCTCGTTATTGTTTACTAATGAGAATTAAATGAGAACAAAAGTAAAATAAATAAAATAAAATGGAGAATGACCTATTGCGACGCACTTATCGTCGGTAAAGATTCATGCTCCATTTATTTTTCTTCTTAATTTCATCAAATTAACAAATTTCATTTTTGTATGTTGATCAACACTCTTGAACTCCTAAATGAGCTTTAGGAATAAAATAGAACATCTAAAAACATGTAATGACATGGTTTGTGTGATTCGACGAAAAGTTCAATTGCTATAGCACACATTACTCAACAAAAGTGTGACCTCGGAATTTAAACAACAATACCACCAATCGCGTCAATCTTCTTGACCCAGAAGTGCTTATAATTTTTTACTTTTTAAAGCAGAAATGTAAATGAAATTAAATCAAAGAAAAAATAAACTAAATAGGGCATGACCTATCACGACGAACAGGTCATCGGAAGAGGTCCATGCTCCATTCAATTTTTTTTCTTCTTAATTTCATCTGGATGTTGGTCTACTCTCTTGGGCTTTTGAATGAGCTTTAACAACAAAATAGGATGTCAAAAACATATTATCGCATGGTTTATGTAATCCAACAAAAAGTTCATTTGCTATAGCACACATTACTCATCAATAGTATGACCTCAAAATTTGTCGACAATTTAAACACCATTACAACCAATTGTGCCAATATTTTAGACCTAGAAGTGCTTGTTATTGTTTACTTTTTTGAGTGGAAATGGAAATTAATTGAGAGAAAAATACATTAAAATAGGGCATGATCTAACTCGACGAGTTATTCGTCGGGAAAGGTGCATGCTCCATTCATTTTATTTTTTTTATTTTTCTTTTTAAATTCATAAAACTATTTCCATTTTTAAATGTCTGTCAACCCTCTTGAGCTACTAAATGAGACTTAAGAACAAAATAGGACGTCGAAAAGCATGGTTTGTGTGATCTAACAAATAGAAGTAGCCTTAGAGTGAATAGATGAGCTAATCGGATTTTGATACTTCATAAAACTAATTCCATTTTTCTGTAATCGTTCTTAATCAAATGTATTAGAGTGCTTCTATTCATACTTAAATACTTTTAAAATTGGTATTTAGACATTTTCTTTCAATTTTTCACATAAAACTTTCAATTTTGGCCTTTTTGACCTAAAAAATAAAGTTAGAAAACTAAAAAGATACTGCAATTTTTTTGTTCTGATTTTTGTAAGCATCAAAGGAAAAACTTATTAGCTCACTCTAGGCAGCACAAGCATAAGCCCAAGCCCAAGCCCAAGCCCAAGCCCGATTATTAATGCTCGTATACTTGTCTCGAACATTGCAAGAGGGGAACTCTCCTATGGTGAGCCAATGACTGTCGAGTCAACAAGACACGCTCTTTGTGATCTGGACCCTAGGATTTGATGAAGAGAAACATATACGTCTGATTGCAGGTGACGATGATCTATGAGCATGGGCCTAGCTTATTACTGATCCACCCTATTACCGATCAGAAGGTGCAAATTTACAGCTCTCTGCAAGAGCAATACAGCTTTGCTTCAAATAGAAGGTGCAAAAGAAATGTTTCAACACTGATACAATCTACCACTCTGGATTAAAAAGTGCAACGAAAAGATGTGTGATGTTCCATTCCATTATTTATAAACTAGTAAAACTCAGACTAAGCCACTCTTTCCAACAGATAGTGGCGTGGCCAAAAATCTTGTTAAGCTTGTTAAGAGAGGTCAAATTTATGTCGCTATGAATTAGTCCAAAACAGTTGAAAGAAAAAGTTATTAGCCCAAAAATTTCTTTTGCATTGTATATGTAGGAAAAAAAAACTTTATAGCAAAAGGATCAAAAAAATATAGTCAAAGACAGAAGATGATCGACTTTTCTTTTAAGAATGTAGAGTGAGGAAGCTTCAGAAGAGGCATTGAGTTTTTTTTTTTTGGTGAAATCCTCGACGACAACGTGAGGAAATTTATTTAAAAGACAAAAAAAGTACACCAAAGGAGAGGGGATTAAGAACAAGCTCTGAATCCACTTCCAACCAAATGTGCTTCCAATCTCTAACCCAAGCTAATTCAATAGCCTGGATCACAGCCATAACTTCAGCGGCAACTGAACTTGGAATGTCTAAATTAGCACAAAAAACACCAAAAACCTTGCCTCTATAGTCCCGAAAAACTCCACCATAACTGGCTTTATCGGAACCACTTTTCCATGCCCCATCAGTATTTACTTTGATACACCCCATAGAGAGGAGGATGCATTGACTTCAATTATTCTTGGAGCGCTACGCGGTCTACACTGAGCACCAATTTTCTTCAAAACAACAAGCGAGGTATTATTCATACAACAAGTAGCTAGTTTACTTGAAGAAATAATATATATGGCCAGTGATAAAAGAACATGCACGTTCAGCAACCATCTTAAAGCCATCATTCTTGGTTTTATTCCTTGAACTCCAAATAAACCATAAAACTGAAACAAAGCATGCTGACCATAGTTCTCTTAATTGTGGACTACGACGTGAGCATAGACCAAGTTGCAACAGATCAAGAACTGATCCGGGAAAACCATTAAGAGGCAATGAGTTAAAAGACATGATAGATTTTTTAATTTTAGAAGATCCTAATGGAGCTCTCTTTATGCTTGATTCTTATGAATCAACTTAGAATACACACGTGGAGACCAAATTCGGTATTGAAATTTTTTATTTTTTAGAGGAGATTGTCAATTGGGACAAAAATTCTTTACTATAGCACACGAAATTCGGAGCAGATGATACTATTTAATTTTTCGTCAATTCAACAGTATGGGTGCGCCTAAGATTGAAATTAAAGATCCGAGGAATCAAACACAATTTGTGAAAAAAAATATTTAAAGCTCTTCGAAGGGCTTTATAATCTCAAGAAATTAAACCTCACGAGGATCCGAAGTAAGTAATTTTTGTATTCTATTAAATAAAAATTACCAAAAATGAAAAAAAAATTAAAGAAATATGAAGACCAAGTTTTACCGACGAATATGTAGTCGGCACAAGTGTTCCAAAATATTTTTTTTATTTGAGGTGTAAAAAAAAATAGAAGACTTTAATTACCTACCACTAGGGTACCTTCTTGGCTTCTAGAGCTCCTAGCCAAGTTTGGGAACTTCGTTTCACATTCAAGGATGGATGGAACTGTGGAAGTAGGTTTGAAAGAATTCCAATTAATCAAATTATAGATGAAAAATTGTTTGTTATAGCACACACAATTTGTGAAAAAAAAAAATTTAAGGCTCTTCAAAGGGTTTTATAATCTCAAGAAATTAATTAAACCTCACGAGGATCCGAGGTAAGTAATTTTTGTATTCCATTAAATAAAAATTACCAAAAATGAAAACAAAATTAAAGAAATATGAAGACCAACTTTTACCGACGAATATGTTGTCGGCACAAATGTTCCAAAATATTTTTTTATTAGAGGTGTAAAAAAAAAATAGAAGACTTTAATTACCTACCACAAGGGTACCTTCTTGGCTTCTAGAGCTCCTAGCCAAGTTCGGGAACTTCGTTTCATATTCAAGGATCGATGGAACTGTGGAAGTAGGCTTGAAAGAATTCCAATTATTCAAATTATAGATGAAAAATTGTTTGTTAGAGCTCACACACTTTGTGAAAGAAAAAAAATTGAAGGCTCTTCGAAGGGTTTTATAATCTCAAGAAATTAAACCTCACGAGGATCCGAGGTAAATGATTTTTGTATTCCATTAAATAAAAATTACCAAAAATGAAAAAAAATTAAAGTAATATGAAGACCAACTTTTACCGACAAATATGTCGTCGGCACAAGTGTTCCAAAATTTTTTTTTTTATTTGAGGTGTACAAAAAAATAGATGACTTTAATTACCTACCACTAGGGTACCTTCTTGGCTTCTAGAGCTCCTAGCCAAGTTCGGGAACTTCGTTTCATATTCAAGGATCGATGGAACTATGGAAGTAGGTTTGAAAAAATTCCAATTAATCAAATTATAGATGAAAAATTGTTTGTTATAGTACACACAATTTGTGAAAGAAAAAAATTCAAGGCTCTTCGAAGGGTTTTATAATCTCAAGAAATTAAACCTCACGAGGATGCTTGGTAAGTAATTTTTGTATTCCATTAAATAAAAATTACCAAAAATGAAAAAAAAATTAAAGAAATATGAAGATCAATTTTTACCGACGAATATGTCGTCGGCACAAGTGTTCTAAAATATTTTCTTTTATTTGAGGTGTTAAAAAAAAATAGAAGACTTTATTTACCTACCACTAGGGTACCTTCTTGGCTTCTAGAGCTCCTAGCCAAGTTCGGGAACTTCGTTTCATATTCAAGGATCGATGGAACTGTGGAAGTAAGTTTGAAAGAATTCCAATTTCAAATTATAATTGAAAAATTGTTTCTTATAGCACACACAATTTGTGAAAAAAAAAAATTGAAGGCTCTTCGAAGGGTTTTATAATCTCAAGAAATTAAACCTCACGAGGAACCGAGGTAAGTGATTCTTGTATTCCATTAAATAAAAATTACCAAAAATGAAAAAAAATTAAAGAAATATGAAGACCAACTTTTACCGACGAATATGTCGTTGGCACAAGTGTTCCAAAATATTTTTTTTTATTTGAGGTGTAAAAAAAAATAGAAGACTTTATTTACCTACCACTAGGGTACCTTCTTGGCTTCTAGAGCTCCTAGCCAAGTTCGAGAACTTCGTTTCATATTCAAGGATTGATGGAACTGTGGAAGTAGGTTTGAAAGAATTCCAATTAATCAAATTATAGATGAAAAATTGTTTGTTATAGCACACACAATTTGTGAAAAAAAAAATTTTAAGACTCTTCAAAGGGTTTTATAATCTCAAGAAATTAATTAAACCTCACGAGGATCCGAGGTAAGTAATTTTTGTATTCCATTAAATAAAAATTACCAAAAATGAAAAAAAAATTAAAGAAATATGAAGACCAACTTTTACCGACGAATATGTTGTCGGCACAAATGTTCCAAAATATTTTTTTATTAGAGGTGTAAAAAAAAAATAGAAGACTTTAATTACCTACCACAAGGGTACCTTCTTGGCTTCTAGAGCTCCTAGCCAAGTTCGGGAACTTCGTTTCATATTCGAGGATCGATGGAACTGTGGAAGTAGGCTTGAAAGAATTCCAATTATTCAAATTATAGATGAAAAATTGTTTGTTATAGCTCACACACTTTGTGAAAGAAAAAAAATTGAAGGCTCTTCGAAGGGTTTTATAATCTCAAGAAATTAAACCTCACGAGGATCCGAGGTAAATAATTTTTGTATTCCATTAAATAAAAATTACCAAAAATGAAAAAAAAATTAAGGAAATATGAAGACCAACTTTTACCGACGAATATGTCGTCGGCACAAGTGTTCCAAAATATTTTTTTTTATTTGAGGTGTAAAAAAAAATAGATGCCTTTAATTACCTACCACTAGGGTACCTTCTTGGCTTCTAGAGCTCCTAGCCAAGTTCGGGAACTTCGTTTCATATTCAAGGATCGATGGAACTATGGAAGTAGGTTTGAAAAAATTCCAATTAATCAAATTTTAGATGAAAAATTGTTTGTTATAGTACACACAATTTGTGAAAGAAAAAAATTCAAGGCTCTTCGAAGTGTTTTATAATCTCAAGAAATTAAACCTCACCAGGATGCTTGGTAAGTAATTTTTGTATTCCATTAAATAAAAATTACCAAACATGAAAAAAAAATTAAAGAAATATGAAGATCAACTTTTACCAACGAATATGTCGTCGGCACAAGTGTTCCAAAATATTTTTTTTTATTTGAGGTGTTAAAAAAAATAGAAGACTTTATTTACCTACCACTAGGGTACCTTCTTGGCTTCTAGAGCTCCTAGCCAAGTTCGGGAACTTCGTTTCATATTCAAGGATCGATGGAACTGTGGAAGTAAGTTTGAAAGAATTCCAATTTCAAATTATAATTGAAAAATTGTTTCTTATAGCACACACAATTTGTGAAAAAAAAAATTGAAGGCTCTTCGAAGGGTTTTATAATCTCAAGAAATTAAACCTCACGAGGATCCGAGGTAAGTGATTCTTGTATTCCATTAAATAAAAATTACCAAAAATGAAAAAAAATTAAAGAAATATGAAGACCAACTTTTACCGACGAATATGTCGTCGGCACAAGTGTTCCAAAATATTAGTTTTTATTTGAGGTGTAAAAAAAAATAGAAGACTTTATTTACCTACCACTAGGGTACCTTCTTGGCTTCTAGAGCTCCTAGCCAAGTTCGGAAACTTCGTTTCATATTCAAGGATCGATGGAACTGTGGAAGTAAGTTTGAAAGAATTCCAATTTTTCAAATTATAATTGAAAAATTGTTTCTTATAGCACACACAATTTGTGAAAAAAAAAAATTGAAGGCTCTTCGAAGGGTTTTATAATCTCAAGAAATTAAACCTCACGAGGATCCGAGGTAAGTGATTCTTGTATTCCATTAAATAAAAATTACCAAAAATGAAAAAAAATTAAAGAAATATGAAGACCAACTTTTACCGACGAATATGTCGTCGGCACAAGTGTTCCAAAATTTTTTTTTTTATTTGAGGTGTAAAAAAAAATAGAAGACTTTATTTACCTACCACTAGGGTACCTTCTTGGCTTCTAGAGCTCCTAGCCAAGTTCGAGAACTTCGTTTCATATTCAAGGATTGATGGAACTGTGGAAGTAGGTTTGAAAGAATTCCAATTAATCAAATTATAGATGAAAAATTGTTTGTTATAGCACACACAATTTGTGAAAAAAAAAAATTTAAGGCTCTTCAAAGGGTTTTATAAACACAAGAAATTAATTAAACCTCACGAGGATCCGAGGTAAGTAATTTTTGTATTCCATTAAATAAAAATTACCAAAAATGAAAAAAAAATTAAAGAAATATGAAGACCAACTTTTACCGACGAATATGTTGTCGGCACAAATGTTCCAAAATATTTTTTTATTAGAGGTGTAAAAAAAAAATAGAAGACTTTAATTACCTACCACAAGGGTACCTTCTTGGCTTCTAGAGCTCCTAGCCAAGTTCGGGAACTTCGTTTCATATTCGAGGATCGATGGAACTGTGGAAGTAGGCTTGAAAGAATTCCAATTATTCAAATTATAGATGAAAAATTGTTTGTTATAGCTCACACACTTTGTGAAAGAAAAAAAATTGAAGGCTCTTCGAAGGGTTTTATAATCTCAAGAAATTAAACCTCACGAGGATCCGAGGTAAATAATTTTTGTATTCCATTAAATAAAAATTACCAAAAATGAAAAAAAATTAAAGAAATATGAAGACCAACTTTTACCGACGAATATGTCGTCGGCACAAGTGTTCCAAAATATTTTTTTTTATTTGAGGTGTAAAAAAAAATAGATGACTTTAATTACCTACCACTAGGGTACCTTCTTGGCTTCTAGAGCTCCTAGCCAAGTTCGGGAACTTCGTTTCATATTCAAGGATCGATGGAACTATGGAAGTAGGTTTGAAAAAATTCCAATTAATCAAATTATAGATGAAAAATTGTTTGTTATAGTACACACAATTTGTGAAAGAAAAAAATTCAAGGCTCTTCGAAGTGTTTTATAATCTCAAGAAATTAAACCTCACCAGGATGCTTGGTAAGTAATTTTTGTATTCCATTAAATAAAAATTACCAAACATGAAAAAAAAATTAAAGAAATATGAAAATCAACTTTTACCGACGAATATGTCGTCGGCACAAGTGTTCCAAAATATTTTTTTTTATTTGAGGTGTTAAAAAAAAATAGAAGACTTTATTTACCTACCACTAGGGTACCTTCTTGGCTTCTAGAGCTCCTAGCCAAGTTCGGGAACTTCGTTTCATATTCAAGGATCGATGGAACTGTGGAAGTAAGTTTGAAAGAATTCCAATTTCAAATTATAATTGAAAAATTGTTTCTTATAGCACACACAATTTGTGAAAAAAAAAATTGAAGGCTCTTCGAAGGTTTTTATAATCTCAAGAAATTAAACCTCACGAGGATCCGAGGTAAGTGATTCTTGTATTCCATTAAATAAAAATTACCAAAAATGAAAAAAAATTAAAGAAATATGAAGACCAACTTTTACCGACGAATATGTCGTCGGCACAAGTGTTCCAAAATATTATTTTTTATTTGAGGTGTAAAAAAAAATAGAAGACTTTATTTACCTACCACTAGGGTACCTTCTTGGCTTCTAGAGCTCCTAGCCAAGTTCGGGAACTTTGTTTCATATTCAAGGATTGATGGAACTGTGGAAGTAGGTTTGAAAGAATTCCAATTAATCAAATTATAGATGAAAAATTGTTTGTTATAGCACACACAATTTGTGAAAAAAAAAATTCAAGGCTCTTCGAAGGGTTTTATAATCTCAAGAAATTAAACCTCACGAGGATCCTTGGTAAGTAATTTTTGTATTCCATTAAATAAAAATTACCAAAAATGAAAAAAAAAATTAAAGAAATATGAAGTTCAACTTTTACCGACGAATATGTCGTCGGCACAAGTGTTCCAAAATATTTTTTTTTATTTGAGGTGTAAAAAAAAAAAATAGAAGACTTTATTTACCTACCACTAGGGTACCTTCTTGGCTTCTAGAGCTCCTAGCCAAGTTCGGAAACTTCGTTTCATATTCAAGGATCGATGGAACTGTGGAAGTAAGTTTGAAAGAATTCCAATTTTTCAAATTATAATTGAAAAATTGTTTCTTATAGCACACACAATTTGTGAAAAAAAAAAATTGAAGGCTCTTCGAAGGGTTTTATAATCTCAAGAAATTAAACCTCACGAGGATCCGAGGTAAGTGATTCTTGTATTCCATTAAATAAAAATTACCAAAAATGAAAAAAAATTAAAGAAATATGAAGACCAACTTTTACCGACGAATATGTCGTCGGCACAAGTGTTCCAATTTTTTTTTTATTTGAGGTGTAAAAAAAATAGAAGACTTTATTTACCTACCACTAGGGTACCTTCTTGGCTTCTAGAGCTCCTAGCCAAGTTCGGGAACTTCGTTTCATATTCAAGGATCGATGGAACTGTGGAAGTAGGTTTGAAAGAATTCCAATTAATCAAATTATAGATGAAAATTGTTTGTTATAGCACACACAATTTGTGAAAAAAAAGAAAGAATTGAAGGCTCTTCGAAGGGTTTTATAATCTCAAGAAATTAAACCTCACGAGGATCCGAGGTAAGTGATTTTTGTATTCCATTAAATAAAAATTACCAAACATGAAAAAAAAATTAAAGAAATATGAAGATCAACTTTTACCGACGAATATGTCTTCGGCACAAGTGTTCCAAAATATTTTTTTTTATTTGAGGTTGTAAAAAAAAATAGAAGACTTTATTTACCTACCACTAGGGTACCTTCTTGGCTTCTAGAGCTCCTAGCCAAGTTCGGGAACTTCGTTTCATATTCAAGGATCGATGGAACTGTGGAAGTAAGTTTGAAAGAATTCCAATTTCAAATTATAATTGAAAAATTGTTTCTTATAGCACACACAATTTGTGAAAAAAAAAATTGAAGGCTCTTCGAAGGTTTTTATAATCTCAAGAAATTAAACCTCACGAGGATCCGAGGTAAGTGATTCTTGTATTCCATTAAATAAAAATTACCAAAAATGAAAAAAAATTAAAGAAATATGAAGACCAACTTTTACCGACGAATATGTCGTCGGCACAAGTGTTCCAAAATATTATTTTTTATTTGAGGTGTAAAAAAAAATAGAAGACTTTATTTACCTACCACTAGGGTACCTTCTTGGCTTCTAGAGCTCCTAGCCAAGTTCGGGAACTTCGTTTCATATTCAAGGATTGATGGAACTGTGGAAGTAGGTTTGAAAGAATTCCAATTAATTAAATTATAGATGAAAAATTGTTTGTTATAGCACACACAATTTGTGAAAAAAAAAATTCAAGGCTCTTCGAAGGGTTTTATAATCTCAAGAAATTAAACCTCACGAGGATCCTTGGTAAGTAATTTTTGTATTCCATTAAATAAAAATTACCAAAAATGAAAAAAAAAAATTAAAGAAATATGAAGTTCAACTTTTACCGACGAATATGTCGTCGGCACAAGTGTTCCAAAATATTTTTTTTTATTTGAGGTGTAAAAAAAAAAAATAGAAGACTTTATTTACCTACCACTAGGGTACCTTCTTGGCTTCTAGAGCTCCTAGCCAAGTTCGGAAACTTCGTTTCATATTCAAGGATCGATGGAACTGTGGAAGTAAGTTTGAAAGAATTCCAATTTTTCAAATTATAATTGAAAAATTGTTTCTTATAGCACACACAATTTGTGAAAAAAAAAAATTGAAGGCTCTTCGAAGGGTTTTATAATCTCAAGAAATTAAACCTCACGAGGATCCGAGGTAAGTGATTCTTGTATTCCATTAAATAAAAATTACCAAAAATGAAAAAAAATTAAAGAAATATGAAGACCAACTTTTACCGACGAATATGTCGTCGGCACAAGTGTTCCAATTTTTTTTTTATTTGAGGTGTAAAAAAAATAGAAGACTTTATTTACCTACCACTAGGGTACCTTCTTGGCTTCTAGAGCTCCTAGCCAAGTTCGGGAACTTCGTTTCATATTCAAGGATCGATGGAACTGTGGAAGTAGGTTTGAAAGAATTCCAATTAATCAAATTATAGATGAAAATTGTTTGTTATAGCACACACAATTTGTGAAAAAAAAGAAAGAATTGAAGGCTCTTCGAAGGGTTTTATAATCTCAAGAAATTAAACCTCACGAGGATCCGAGGTAAGTGATTTTTGTATTCCATTAAATAAAAATTACCAAACATGAAAAAAAAATTAAAGAAATATGATGATCAACTTTTACCGACGAATATGTCTTCGGCACAAGTGTTCCAAAATATTTTTTTTTATTTGAGGTTGTAAAAAAAAATAGAAGACTTTATTTACCTACCACTAGGGTACCTTCTTGGCTTCTAGAGCTCCTAGCCAAGTTTTTAGAGTTGTGGTTACTCTTGCCTTTAGGGTTTCAAAATATCTAATTTTAGTCCCATAATTAGTAAAACCATTCAATCTTGATCCAGCAGTTAACTTCCGTCCAACTCTATCATGTGCACATCACGTGATGAGTATAATTGTCTTTTTTCGTGAGAAAATTAAAATTTGTCTCTATTAATTCCTTCCTAGGAATTGGAAACTCACACAAATCTAAATGCTGCAACAAATGGGGATTATTCAATTAGCATATCTCAACTCTCATTTGAGTAAATATAGAGTGCACTTTAATTTGTTTTGTCGTTTTTTTTCTGGCTCTATATATGGTCATCTTCAGCAATAATTGTGTTAGCGGTTTTTACAGTCATCAATTATCTTGACCAGTATCTTTTGGAGATTCCGAGATTATAACATGAGTCGTTAGGCCGTCTATCAGATTTGTCTCCTCTATCAATTCTTCCCGCTGCTATATCTTACCTTTGCTTAAATTTTCAAAAACTTAGTTTTTCGAAATATTTGGAGTTCCTCAGACCATTTCGCAAGATATATAGCAGTGGAAAGAATGACGTTCATGGTGCTACCAATATGGAAAATGACATATTTATCTATCACATGATGTATATATATATCGTTTATTGATGAAGTTGGACGGAAGTGAAATGTTGGACCAAGATTGACTGGTTTTACAAACTACGGGACTAAAATTAGACATTTTTTTTTCTCCTTCAAAAACTTTAAACCCCACCCTTCCTTTACGCTTTGTAAAGAATGACCCAGGACTTTCAACTTGATTCTTTCCAAGTTGATCGATCAATGTGCTTAGATTCAGTCTTATCCTATTCTTGCGGTCATGCATGCACCAATTTAATTAGTCTGATGTAGTAGCTAGTTCATGTGGCTGCCAGCAGGGTGTTAGGATTTAGGAAACCCTAAACACTCTCTCTCTCTCTCTCTCTCTCTCTCTCTCTCCCAAAACAGATATATATATATAATCACGGACTTAATAACGGTTTTGAAGATTCAAATCTCATCTTAATCAAAGATTAGATTACTTAATGTGAACCCTTGAATACTGTATTACTCTGACCACGCCGAGTCCCGGCCTGAAACCGAGTGGGGAAAAACGATTTTCCACAGGGGCGCAGAATTAATCTATGTCTGTTTCACATCTAAAAATAATCATTATGTACTCTTACCCTTTTGCAGCAATTCAATATCCCAACTAGCAAGACAACAACCCCTACCCTATAAGACAAAAAAATATTAGAGCACGAACCGAGAAAAAGGAAGAACAAACCCCACACGGTTTGCATCTAGAACTATATACAGGGAGCTAGAGAGGGGAGCTTGGGACCAAAGAAACGCCTATATGATTTTGATTCACTCGAGCTAACTTTCTACGCAATAACTTGGCAGGTTCATGGAAATTTATGTTGATATAGCTCAGTTATATATTGGAGGCACTTTGATATTGACAGGAACGGAAAGCTTTGAAAATTCTGCCATAGATGTATATAGGGTTCATAATTAAAGTACTTGATATGATGGACATGCTGATTTGTAAATTCAAAGTATATAGACATGCAGCTTTGAAAATTGGATGTTTTATTGGCCTTCAAATGGAATGTTGATTATTCTCAATCAAAAAAAATGGAATGTTGATTATGTCACTACCATTCGAAAGCAATGAAAAGTTGCAAGGACTTCATTTCAAAATGGTTAATTAGATTCAATTCTTAAATAACACTTATCATCATAATTAACAGTAACTTTAATATATATACACATTGGCATAATTTTGGTTTTTTTTTTTGGAGTCTCGTAGTTATTTAATTTAGACAGTATCAAAGCTCTTAGTTTACAAAATAATTCGAATTTGAAACCTCTAATCATTATTTCCCACTACTTAGTTGAATCGGAAGATCTTAAGTGGAGTAATACTGACCTTTGTATATAGGGTTGCATATGTGTGAATTATTGCAACCTGGCTGTAATTGACAATAATTTTTTTTGTTACAATAATTGACAATTTAATCATTTAATGCAATGCAACCGGTTTCAATAAATTAAGGTTAGACAATGAATCCAATGCATTTGGGCACTAACTTGTCCTTGTTTATTAAATTTTTTTTTTTAGAAAGGTAGAATCATTCATTAAAGTCAGAGTGAGGCATACATCAATTTTTAGAACTCAGCTATTATACCCTGCTAGATGCTAAAAAAAAAGATAAGCAAAACTCATTAAGTCTAGCAAACTCGATTCAAACATCGAGCCTAAAAAAATAAAAACTTCTACTCATCTAGAAAGGGAAACACAACTACAAAAATTGCATAAGCACTCAATTGTGATACAACTTTGCAATTGTCTTCTAAGTGATTCGAAACTTGTTTATTCTTGGCACTAACTTGTCTTTATTTAAAGAGTTTTGCTGAACTGTCAAATTATTATGCATTGGATTTCATTTGAACGGCTCAGATGAAAAGTCAAGAATAAACAAGGACAAGTTCGTGCTAAGGAGAGGATCCTTAGACTATTGAGAATATATACAGTTGTATAGAAGTTTCGTGCGATATTTAACATATCTATACCCCGCCATGTGTTGATACTATTGAGCATGTATACGTGTCTATATCTATATGCAAGTAATAAAGGCTTTAAAAATTGTCCCAACATGAAGGCTTTAAAAAGGAAAAGGCGTGTTGTGTTAACATGCATTTTCTACCCTACCACATTTACTATCATATAGCCTTTACCACATATCTAATCTTAGCCGTGTAAGGAGGTCTAGATTAATCCTATACCTTTTATACCTTGGGAAAACGGGTTTAGGCTTTTAGCCGGCATGCATATCATAAAAGCATATGCAGTAGGGTGAGTTTAGACTAAACTAATTGCAAACTAATTTCTTGAATTAAATATGGCTCTAAGCTAGGCTAAAGGTGCAGTCAGGTTTGTGCAAGTTATTATTAGCCATAAACAAGAACCTTTGTTAAAACCAAGAACAATTGACCAGCTAGAAACATGAGTAGAAACACAAAATTAATTAAAGGTATAAATTGATGAATAATGTCAATTTGGGAGCTTAAATTTTAGTTTAGACTTTATTTTTTAGGATTTATGGATGTACATGCTCTAATTAGAAAATGAGTACAAAATAATGTCCAAGAGAAAAAAGAAAGTCCAAAATTGTGAGAGTTTTAATAATGGGAGATATAACTCAAAATGTTTTGAGTTACAAGCCATTCTTGTATTTTCGTATTTGAAAAATGATATATGCAAGAGAGCTTCAATTTTGCGTGATGCGGTGCTTGGCTTTTCAAGGCCTTTTTGGGGGCTTGCTCTTGATTATGTGTCGAAACTCTCGCTGCCCCAGTCGCAAACGAGCTTGTGGTGTCAAGGGTTTCTAAAGACCTTAATTTGGGTTCCTGACCATTTTCTGATAGGTGGAACGACACATAAAGCTCTGGGCTATGAGTTTAGAGTATTTTTTTACTGTCGATTTCAGGGCCTGTCTTTTTTGTACTGGTTGCGTTAATGAGCAGTTGAAGTTATTCATGTGATGTCTCTTATTATCATGCCCCCAAAAAAGTGCGATATCATTTGTGATCCTCAGTGTTAATGTATTATCGTCTTCCATCTTTTAAAAAAAAAAATGTATTGTCGTCTTCTCATCAAAGAGAAAAAAAGTAGTACACATTTATCTAGAATTTATGGCTAGGCGCCACATGTACAAGTATAATAGGATCGGCATGTCCCTAAATAGTAAACACTGACCGGAGATAAGGATTTTAAATAGTAAACACTGCACAAGATTAATAAAATATTTTCAAAACTGAAATCAGCCAAGGATCTGAGCACATCACACTCAGATAGTGATTGGTGTGAATAAAGATGAGGTGTGAATTCGATTTTTTTAATAAACGTTTGTTATTTTAATATTTGCATTGAATTATTAATTTTTTTTTAGTTACGAATTATTTTAAGTAAGGAATAAAATTATTTTCTTCTCCAAAAAAAAAAAGATGAGGTTGATGGAATGAATCACCCCGCCTTGGAGAAGACAGCTCCAAATTGAAGAACAGATAATATATAATATAGAGATTATTACATGAACTAGTATTATTATATTTGATTAAGAAGTTTAATATAATTAAGCATAACAATAATATTATCTTTATCAAGTGGGGATTAATTTGTGTGTGCGTGTTCGTGCTTCACGTGGCTTTATCTATCATTATCAACGTAAGCAAAGCTTTTCAAATTACGCCATCCCTACGTCCGCAACGTGTGAAAAGGAAAAGTAGTGTTGTGCTAGCTTTTTTTGGGGTGGTGAGAGAGGAGAAACTAGAAAAAAGTTTTCTCTTTTGACAATTTCTAATGTTGTATTGGTATATTCTTATACTTTTGATTTAACCGTAAAACGTGAAGTATGTGATGCAACGTTGTATGGTAGAATTTTTTCGTTTTTGTACTTTAATCAGAAATACTCGTTATAGTTTTTCTTTATCTTATCTTCTCATCAGATAAGGTGTTTTATTGACAGAAACTGTTGGATTTTTAAAACACCCGCGAGGAGTATCATCCATGCAGAGAAAATCATTTAGTCTTTTAGTGCATTGTCATGATCATTGTAATGTTAAATGTTTGTTCTTCTATTTATTTGATAACATTTGGACATTATAGCGTTTACAAAACTAGAAGTCAGAAGGGCAAGGCTGCAAAAGAGAAGAGTAATATCTATGAAGCTGTATTGGCGGTGAAAAGGGAAAAAAAGAAAGTAGTTAGAAATGTTCTATAGTGCTCTAGAGTATTGAAACTTCGGAAATTTGAGCCGTTTGATTAGTTCAATATGTATGACAAATTGGAGTTTATAAAGTGCATACTTTATAGAATTTCAATACTCTCCGGAATTATAAACTTGATGGGCAGTGTAGACTTACGTCTCCAAAATTTCAATATTCTGAAATTATATAGAACTTTTTAGTTTTTATTATTTATAAAAGTCCCGTAAGAAAATGGAAGAGTTATTATAAAGTCATTAAACAAGCAACCCCTCAAGGATAAGACCAGGAATCTTCAAGCTTTCTTCCGCGTTGTTGCTCACTAGCCACTTACCAGTTTGGTTTGAGAGAGAGATTTGTGATTCCATGGGATTATTTTGTTGGAATTGAAATGGTCAGCAATTGGACTTTTCTCATACTTTTCTTTGCTTTCAATTCTCTAGTCTACACTACCCAACAAGTTCATAATCACCAGAAAACTAGTCCATATTAGAAATTAAAGAAAAACTATTTGGTTTTCTTCAGTCAAATTTGTCTCTTTTCCTTCTCTTTTCTCACCCCTTAAATATCCCCTCCTCTTCCTTCCTCACACTTTCACCAAGGAATTGATGCCCTCATCCTTTTCTCTTCATACATTCTCCATCATTATAACCATCTGTTTCCCTCTCTTACTCTTTAAGCAAAACAAAGTAACAAACCCATCAATCTCAATTGAAGTTTTGGTGTTGCTGAGTACAACCCACCTTCACATTCACCTACTCTCTCTTGTTTCGATCACATACCCTTCTGCTCAATACTAGCAAATTTCCCAATTCTAGTTTAGTTATATATTTGGTTCATATTTCTGAATGGAGAAGAGGAAGAGTACCATGGGTAATTGGGACCAAAAGGCTCTAACAAGTGAGTTAACCCAAGGGAAGGAGGTGGCAGAGCAGCTCAAGAACCATCTTCACCACTCTTCATCATCCCAAGAAGAAAGAGAATTCTTGATTTCTAAGTTACTATCTTCATATGAAAAGGCACTCTCTGTGCTCACAAGGGATGGTGGTTCTGAAGGAGAGTCCAAGCAAATCCAAGGCAGCATGCTGGATTCACCTTGTTCATTTGGGAATAGTAGTAGTCCATTGAGTGAGATCTCTGATCAAGATTGCAAGAACAAGAATGTCTTCAAGAAAAGGTGCTTAATTTTGGAGTTGTTTTGCTAAATGGGTACTCTTTAATTATCTAAATTAATTATGGTTGAAATTGATCTGATTCTGATTGTTTTGGGTTTGTGTTTTGCAGGAAAACAATGCCCAAGAGGACTGAACAAGTGAAGGTTTGCTCTGGAACAGGGCAAGATGGGTCTCTTGATGATGGCTATAGTTGGAGAAAATATGGCCAAAAGGATATCCTTGGTGCTAATCATCCAAGGTGAGAACTTTAATCTTTCAAAAGCCATATTTTTCATGTTATAATTATTAATTAGATAAAACAAAAGCATGATATTTGGCTAAGTGGTTTGAATCTTTGAAGATCCACCACCCAGTCCCTATTGGAAAATACCTTTTGCTTCTGTTTTAATCATTGGTCTCTTATCAGTTATAAGCACTAGAAATTCTAGAATACCCAACTGTATTTTAACTATTTTTTATTTATTTATTTTTGTTTCTCTTTCAATTCACAATTGGCATGATGAAGACAAAATAATACTTGAACTTATCCCAATTTTCCAAAGGTGACTATCTATAAAGCCCTTGCTTCCATGGATTCACCAATCAGTGCAATGCACTGACTCAGTTGCACTACTATGAATGAGGTTCTGACTTGTCAAAATTTATGTGAATTTACTTATTTTCAGTTTTTCACTACAATAGGTCAGTGTGTGCTCTTGGCTGATGGGCTTGACATTCAATTCTTATTTACATTTAGTACCTTTTAGCATTCAATTTCTGGGTCCTCATGAAGAAGAAAAGTAGAAAACACAATAAATACAAAAACTATACAAGGACCACAAAATAGTGGTTTTTGTTGAATTAGGATAAACTTGGACTATATTGATGTTGAAATACACCCTACCTAACCTTCTCTATTGATTCCTTCGGCGTCTTTAAAGAACAAGTCCAAAGAGAAGCAGGCCTAGCCCTATATCTCTATGTCAATGATCTTGGTCTGGATTGTACAAACTAGTACAGAAATTTCACTTTCAATTTTTTCATGCCCTCCAATATCTAACAACAGGTTTTAAATTTGTATTGCAGAGGCTACTATAGATGCACACATCGAAATACACAAGGTTGTCCAGCCACAAAGCAAGTTCAAAAATCAGATGCAGACTCAACAATCTTTGTGGTAACCTATACAGGAGTACATACTTGTCACCTAGTCTCTCAGTCAAAAGGAAAGCAGAATGTTTCTCTTAAACAAGAAGCAGGAACACCAAGACAATCACCAGAGAAATCGTTCAGTTTCGGGCTTAGAGTTAAAACTGAGGACTTGGACACTAGGGAGGAGGGAAATGAGATATTTCAACCATTTTCATTCCCTTCTACCCCAATCGAATCCGAAAACAATGTGGTGGGAGACCTTGTTTTCTCGGCAATGGAGAACGATTTAATGGGTTGTAGCTATGCTCCAACATTTGGGTCTCCAGCAACATTTGAAACAGATTACTTTGCTGCAGTGTCACCATGCCACTTTGGACTAGTAGGCAATGATGTGCAGACTTCAGAATCTGATCTCACTCATGAGATAATATCAGCCCCAACTTCAGTGACCAACTCACCAATTGGGGATTTTGGTTTCTCACTTGATGATTTGGATTTTTACCAATTTGAAAACAACCCAGAATGTACTTTTCCTTAGCCTTAATTCCCCTCACCCGCGAAGAGAAAAAGAAAAAACAGTTTTAACAAAGTGAGATTTCCCCTGCCTAGCTAGGTAGTTAAATTTTTAGAAGTAATGTGTAAGATGTACTATTTCTAGGTGTGTCTTTACCTTTCCTTTACTTCCAAGTCTCGATGATTTAGAAATTCTTTGGTCCAAGAGGACTTGAAGTGTTAATATATTGTAAGAAATAAAATGTTCTATAATCTAGTTAACATGTTTATGTTCATCCTGAAATTAGTGGTCGGTATTGGTGCACCTTGAAAAAATAAGACAATTTATAACATTTTACCAAGCATAAATGGTAAGTTTCCAAAAACATAGACCATACATGACTTTATAAGAGGCAAGCAAGCTAAGCCATCCTTTGAATGCTTGAATCCGTTATTGGCTCGCAGCAACCTCACCCAACTTCTGTGCGCACTTTAGACTCCCATCCAATATCATCTTGGCATCAAATTTATACTCAAATCCAATTTCCTCTAGCTTGGTGGAACCCAAAGAAATCTCTCTTCCTAAATCCTCCACAAACCTGAAACCAGAAATTGAAAGATAGAATACTCTGTTAGCTATTATTCATGGAGGCCAAATCTAGTGAAACATATAGTAATGCTACAAGGATCACATGCTTAAGATCACAGTAGCTAATTTGCCAAAAAAAAGAAGAAGATCACAGTAGCTAACTACATAATTGTGACAGTTGATGTGTTAATTAACGATTAGTCATGATAATTGATGTAATAAGTATACAATATTGGCGATATTATGGAATCATCTAATGAAAGGTCCTCGAAAAATGTAGTCCCTTTTCGTACATTTGCTAGGATCCATCATATAACTCTTTTTACAATTTTACTTATTAAGTTTATTTCGAGTGATACTTGAGGAAAGGGGGATTAGAAACAGGGTCTTTAGTGTGGGGTTATTGCTTTTAACTACAAGAGATACATATACATAGCTAGGTATAACTCTGACAAATGTAATAGAATGTACGTATGATAACTTACTCTTCAGCTATGTTGATATATGGGTAACATCTTTTCCAGTGAGAAGCTATTTCTGCGGATGACAAATATGCATTAGCACATAGAAATCTGCCAGTGATTGATGGTTTCTCCATGCATAAAATGTGTGCCTCACAGACATCTTCAATGTGCACAATTGGAACTTTACCCAACAATTCCTCCAAAAATCTGAGAGTTTGATACCACCCCTCATTGTTTGTGACTTGTGAAATGAGCACTCCCATGCTTAAACTTGCAGTCATAGTAGGGAGAAGGGTGTCCCCTCCCACAACGCCACAAGCAATGCTGACTACTTCAAGCTCAAGATCACCCTTCTCATTGTGCCTCAGCACTTCTTTCTCCGAAAGGGTCTTTGAGTGTGTATACCCCTACAATACAATGATACATGTCACTAAACTTATGTGTATACGCCTTCTCATTGTGCATCAGTTTACATATATAGTGAACAAAGAATAAACTTATTAGGGGTTTTGAGTGTGTAAATGCCTACAATACCTAAATGTTACTAAACGAAACACAGTCACATTATACTCACAAGTCACAACCCAGTTGTCGAGTCAAACAAATAAATGTAAGGTGTTAACAGAAATGAAAATTTTAATTGAGGATTTGCAGTTCTAGTGGTTAAGAGCATTCACTCTACACTGGAGGTCCGGAGTTCAAATCCTCCTTTCAGAATACCACACCTATCTATAAATTGTCTAAACTGATGCTTACCATCAATGCCTCATTGGCATGAGAAAATGAAAGATTGAAGGGAGTCCAACAAGACTCGTCCATCAATGGTTTGAAGCCATTTCCAGAGTCGTTTATTGGTGATGCAGCCACCACAGAGGCTGTGTAAATGAGTCGCTTTACGGTGCCTGATTTGATGCAAGACTCCACTATGCTCATCAGCCCAGAAACTGCTGCTTCAGTAGTGTCCTTGAACTATTTCAAAAGAGGAATGAGGGAACCTTCATTTAGAATCAAACTGTTTAAGAACTTCACCAATTAATTGCTGAAAGAGGATCAACCATCTATCTAACTTCCAACAATGTATTTCCCTTCGCAATTTCTCCCCTAGCAATAAATCTTTTCGCAATTTACCAAGCAAATGATGTGTCATTACATATGTCACAATCGAGATCAATAGAGTTTTGAGTGATTTTCTATTTGAACAAATGAAACACTGTCACAAAGCTCAATAAACAAATTTAGTGAGTGTAGCAGTGCTGTTCTTTTAGACGATTCTCAGACTTAATTCCAAGATTTTCCTATTGTGTCCTTCCCTTTTTTCTTTTTCTTTTTCAGTGCATGGAGAAGAAAATGAAGAAATTTAGATCAAACCTGAATATGTTTGGGATCATGCTGCAAAGGGGTAGCCATGTGAAAAATATATTTGCACCCTTGAATTGCTGGCTCAAACTGAATCGGATTATATATATCGGCTTCGAACAATCTTAATCTGTTGTGTGCATGATTAGGAACAAGACCCTTAAGAAGTCCAACTTTAGAGGGATCACCTGCACCAAGAGAAACTTTAAAATTAATTAATAGCAGAATTGGATGAAAATAAGAGGAAGCAAGAGAAGGAGAGAACTAGAGAGAACCCAGATTTCTTAGTGTTGCATGGACAGTATACCCTTTCTCTAACAACCTCTTCACAAGCCAAGAACCAAGGTAGCTTGAGCCTCCTGTAACACAAACCCTGGTGTTTTCCATCTTGCAGATTTGATCGAGTTCAAAGTTCTTCTGGCACAACTAGATATATGAGGAGATTTTTTGGCATCGGTTTTCTTGTTTCCTGTTTTGGCATATCATTGCTTTTGATGGAGCAATTCTGGAATGTACCAGAAGTGAGTTGCACCTTCTGACGTGGCAATAGGTAAGCCATTCATTTTATATTGGCAATGACTAACGGTCATTAACAGTTGACTGACGTCTGAAATACACCGAGACAAAATTCCATTTTTGCCCTCCCGCTATCCCGTGTACTCAGAAGCTCCCAAGTTTTTTCTCTCTCTTGTTCTTCCGCTCCTTTCGTTTTTCTTCCGCCTCTTAGAATCAGCATTCCATTATCTTTGAGAAACTATGTGACTTTTTTTGAAGAAAATTAATGGGTTTTTAACTTTTTAAAGAAATTCATTCAATTCCAGTGAAAGCTTTTCTCAATCTGTTCTGGTTGCATGCTTCAGAGACTTGATTTCTCTTTATTAAATAATACAGACAATTAATGATGATTAAAACAGCTTCCCAACTATTGAATCTTGCTCTTTGACCACACCTCATATCAAATCCATGCATGACCGTCAAGTATTTTAATTTCTTGATAGAAACAGCTTCGGCCGTGGCCTCTGATCAAGTAGCTTCGGACGACTGGGTAGAAAATTAATTAATTTCTTTGATTTTAATTGTAGAATTTTCATCTGGGTATAGCTAGCTGTACTGATCTGATTTGATCAAGAAATCTGATTCTAACTGATGAGCAGAGGAAGATGGAGACGAGTTTGAGAGAGAGATGATATGATATGATTTGTTGCAGCTAGCAATAATGATTTGAGAGAGAGATTGAAATCAAAATTGATGGGGATTGAAATAAGTATGAGAGAGGAAGCTAGATACCGTTTTGGTCTTTTGGAGAGACGACTTTGACTTACCTTAACTCTGTTGCTGATGCCGTCCAGGGTACACATCACCCCTGGTACATTCCAGCCGCTCCCCTTTTGATGAGTCACTCAAGTCCCAACTCCTAATAAAAAATTATTTTCCAACATTAATACTAGAAATATCGACACACTCAATGAGTGTGGAAGAGAAGGGAGTTACCTAATGAAAGTTGGTGGGTTTTTTTTTCTTTTTTTTTTTTTCTGATAATAAAAGTGGTTAAAAGCAATTAGTTTTTTTTTCCTGCTATTTTATTGTTGGAAAAAACTCTTGTCCGACCTAAGTTGGATTTCTGTGTTCAAACTCTCTCTTATTGGCATACATTGGAAGTATAATTTCATGATTTTAACCGTTGATCTTGTAAAACAATATTTATATATTAATTTTGCAAAAAATCAAAATAAACAGAGATCGTTTATTCATGCAATTGCATCAAACAAATGAACGGTTCGTCATGAGAATGTAAGCTTTTACCAAAACTGTACATTTGTTTGATATAATTGGATGTGTTAACGATCTCCTAATTTGAACATTTTTTGCATAATTGATCTATAAACATTTCTTTACAAGATCAACTGTTCAAATTATGGAATTACACTGCCAAATGTATGCCAATAAGAAAGAGTTTGGACATAGAGATTCAACTTGGGTCAGATAAGAGTATTTTCTTTTATTGTTTGATGTTTTTATCCTTTTTGATTTATTTATTTTTTTAAGTATTTTAATATATGAGTGACATTTACGTAAAAAAATTCGGTTATGATTGACAACTCCTCTTCTCTTAAATATAGTATAGATGTTTGTGGGCAGATTCGTGATTTAGTGCAAGGGTGGAGCTACTCATAAGTTAACCTAGACTGTAGAGAGTAACGTCAATTGTGACTGAACATCAATTATTGACGGATTGAATCTCGTTGAAGACAATAATTTGAAGTTTGAATGTGAACTCAAATTGAAATTTGAAATTCAAATCTAACAATATGAAGAAACTCATAAGTTGTTATTAGAGGGCACCCCAATTTCTTGCACACCTGATGCAATTATCTAATATCATATGGGTATCATACTTGTATACAAAACCTTTCTCACTAAGCTTTGTAGAACCCCAGCCAATTTCCCTCTTTGGTCCATCCAAATACCTGAAACCCAATTCCAGAAAATCCTATTAAAAGTAGAAATTGATTCGGGTTTTTAGCTTTCCAACATTTCACTAAAACTGAAAGATTAGGTACTTACTCTTGCTTCATTTGAAATTCAGGGTAGTTTTCTTGATAGTAACTAGAAATTTAGGCAGATGAAACATAAGAACTTGTGCACAAGAATCTACCATTGATTGAAGGACTCTCCATGCAGAAGATAGGGGCATCACAAATATCATCAATGTGGACTTATTGCAATTTTCCCAACTAATTCCTCTAAAAACCTCAGTGAGTTGTACTCATTTTCACTGTTTGTAAGCTGAGAAATAAAAACAGCTACACTTGTGGGTGTGCATGGTAGAAGTGATCGAATTCCCTCCCACAAGTCCCCTGGCCAAGCTCACAACCTCAAGTACGTCCACTATTTTTGTTGTTATTTCCATAGCTCAACATCTCTTTCTCTGCATTTATACCATGAGAAAATCATTGGAACAAATGGAAGATGCAGAGGAGTCCAACATGTTTCATCCATGGAGTCTTTGAAACCGCTCCCGTCATCTTTCAAAGGAGATGGAGCAAGCACAGAAGCGGTGTATATCAGCCTCCAAACTGTTCCTGATTTAAGAGAAGACTCTGCAATGCTCTTTGCCCCGGCTATAGCAGCTTCGGTTGTGCGTTTGTACTGCAATTGCATAGTGGAAAGGCTTACCTTGGACACATCGATCATCTGTAAAATATTTCCCAAATAAATTGGTTTTATAAGAGACAAAGCTAGAAACACCCAGACAAAAACTTAGAAAGATAGAAATAGGAAATGGAAATATACCCAAGGTTCTGAGTGTAGCATGGACAGTGCCTTTCTCTAAAAGCTTCTTGACAAGCCAAGAACCAATGTAGCCTTCACCTCCTGTAACACATACCTTGCAGCCATTACTACTCTTCCCCATCAATCTATTACTCCATGTTAAATAATAAAATCCCCCAAAAATCTAAGTTAATGTCTTGCATGTAAAAGGACAGACGCTAGAAGAGTTCTGACTAGGCAATAAGAAACAAACAAACAAGTGAAAAACCGTGAAGTGCAACATGAATCACAAGCATGCATTGATCCCTACAGAATTGGCTTATTATCTAACTTATCTAACTCAACTCAAACCATGAAGCTGCAAAGCTTTCAATTTTCATGACATTTGGACTCTGAAAACACATTAACCCCCTTGACTTGACTACAAGATTTACACCTTTTCTTGCACTGGACAGATCACTGCCCTAAACTCCAAGCAGCGTTCTTGGTCATCACAGACATTTTGATTAAACAGCAGCGATGTTGTGCATTCATGGTCTGTCTCTTTTTCATATAAGAAGTTTACTCTATGTGATTCTTATTTTCCAATCAAGTACGTATCACATTTTAGATCTTGTCTAATGGTTCTCCTTAGCATTAAGTTTTACCTTTTTTGGCCTCAATTTTGCCTTTGGTGAATTGCTGATTTGTTTTATTGCATTTGATGAGCATAGAAATGCCCTTATTGTAAGGGCAGAGAAAGATAGGTTTGGTCAATATGTCTTATCGGTTTCTTGCTCTTACAAATGGATTGTTTAGTGCAAAAAACACTATTAGGGTCGAGTTGTAATCGCAGCTTTATCTGTAATTAATTTGCTTTTCACCATCGAAAACAATTCACTACCAAGTTTATTAGCCATCAGTGCATCATCGAAGATGTTGATGTGCAAATGATGCAGTGCAGGGAATAGAAGACAAGACAACATAGAAGTAGAGAACATGTGCACTTCAATTATTCTATCCCAATTTGGAAGTTTGATTGAAAAACTTATCAGTAGGTTTTTTTAGGCCTTTACAAGAATTTTAATATGTGACAACAGTTAACCATCTACATCATGTAAAGATTCAGTTTTGGAGAGCACAGAGAATTTGTCAATGAATAAATTAAGTATTGCTAGGCTGAACATCGATTATTGGCCAATTTCTTCACAAATTGCATATATAGTATGATCACAAACATATTCAGATTGATTTTCATTTAAGACAACAATTTGAAGTTGGAATGTGACCTCAGATTGCATTTTGAAATTCAACTGTAAACTATTTTATAAAAGCTCGTAAGTTTTAAGGCAGAATAAGTTGTTCTTAGAGGCCACCCCATTTTCTTGCACACCTTATGCAATCATCTAATATCATCTTGGAATCATATTTGAACACAAATCCCTCCTCACTAAGCTTTGTAGACCTCCAGCCAATTTCTCTCTTTGGTAAATCCAAATACCTGAAACCCAATTCCAGAAAATCCCATCATACTCGATCGAAACTTAATTCGGGCTTTTAGCTTTGCAACATATTACTAAAATTGAAAGATTAGGTACTTACTCTTGCTTCACTTCAAATTCTGGGTAATGTTGCTGATAGTAACTAGCAATTTGAGCAGATGAAACATAGGAGCTTGTGCATAGGAATCTACCATTGATTGAAGGACTCTCCATGCAGAAGATATGGGCATCACAAACATCATCAATGTGGACTATTGGAATTTTTCCAAGCAATTCCTCTAAGAACCTCAGAGAATTGTATTCATTTGCACTATTTGTAAGCTGAGAAACAAAACAAGCTACAGTTATGGGTGTGAATGGTAGTAGTGAATTCCCTCCCACAAGGCCACAGGCCAAGCTCACAACCTCAAGTTCACTTTTTTTGTTGGAGTTCCCATAGCTCAAGATCTCTTTCTCTGCCAGTGTCTTTGAATCTACATAGTCCTGCAATAATAGGAGTTTAGTACCATCTAATTTCGCTTATTGGGTCATTAAGGCCCCTAATTTTCACTTTGGACTAACATATTTGAAAAGTATAAGCTAAAAACAAAAGGAGTCCATAACTTGGATACCTTGATGAAATCAGTAGAGCAAGCAAATGGGAGATCAAGAGGAGTCCAACATGTTTCATCCATGGAATCTTTGAAACCACTACCATCTTCTTTAAGGGGAGATGCAGCAACCACGGAAGCTGTGTAGATTAGCCTCCTAACTGTTCCTGATCTATGACAAGCCTCGGCAATGCTCGTAGCTCCAGCAATAGCAGCTTCGGTCGTGTTCTTGTACTGCTTTTGTCATACACACAGATGTATCCATTATAATTAAGGATATATAATGACGGTATAGCATGTTACATTGTGACAGTTTGACATATTATGTTGTCAAACGTCTCTCATCGCACATGTTATATGAGATAATCTAGCATGCTAATAAGCCCGTTAATCTGGACAATTGATTAAATTGAGAGTTTGGCAACATAATATGATAGATCTCCAAATTATCGGATCAATGTTAACATGTCTAAGCAAAACTGTAAAAGCGAGTACTATATGAAAGGTCAATTACCTGGGAGTCTGGGGTGTGTAGTAAGGGAGTTGCTACATGGAAAACAAACTCACATCCTTCAATTGCTTGGCCAAACTTAACTGGATTGTAGAAGTCAGCTTCAAACAGCACCAGTCTATCATCAGAATCAGGAAGGCTCTTTAGAAGGCTCACCTTGGACACATCATCTGTAAAATATTTCAGAAATAAATTGTTTTAATGAGACACAAAGCTAGAAACACCACAGACAATAGCTATACACAGAGAGGAAATATATAAGTACCCAAGTTTCTGAGTGTTGCATGGACAGTGTACCCTTTCTCTAAAAGCTTCTTGATAAGCAAAGAACCAATATAGCCTGCACCTCCTGTAACACAAACCTTGCAGCCATTACTCTTCCCCATAAAAAATCTCTGAGATTTAAGCTTCTATAGTCTTTTTTTGAGAGCTTCTTCTCATTCTGCATCAAAACTACTCCATGTTTTATAACAAAAGAAAAGGCCCCCCAAATCAAATCTGATACACATTCACCCATTTTAATAAATAATGTCATCCACTTCAGAAAAGACTTCTACACAGCTGCAAGGGGCGGCCGTGATATTGCAATAAACAAACAGAAGTGAGCAAAAGTTGATGACGGGCATTCATGGCTAATATCGATCACAAGCGTGGTTCGTGGGATTTTATTTTGACCAAGTTTTATATTAATGCCTGAAAGTTGACAAATACAGACAGAGTTGGCCGACTGATCAACTAAGACAGTGAAGCTTGAAAACAAGGTTTTCCATGAGATTGGAACTTTCCAAAAATATATAACACACTAATCCTTGACTCCACATCAAGGTTTTACACCTTTTCTTGCAGAAAAATATATATCGTATTGTTGCCGAAAATGTTACTCGACCATTATATATGATAAATAACAGTACGTAGATGCAGACTAGCCCTGACTCGGTAAAAGACCAAACAATGGAGTAGTTTATATACAAGATATACTATAATTTAAACCTTTCCAACCCTTTTAATTTCCCTAGGGATAAGGTTCAGTAAACGGTCAATTTTGGGGTTGAGTATTCTACTGCTCGGTCAAATTTTTCCGCAAAGATATTGTGATATATGAATGGTGAAGAGCCAATTAAACACCAAGACTAGGTCACAAATAATACATATATATACGGCTTTCTGGTTTTGATATGAGGTTACAGATAGATTAATTCAAAGATATGAGGTTACACAAAGCCGTTACATGTGTCTTTGAATTGTACAATAATGCTGTTTTTAGGGTCGTCTGATAATGCCCACAAATTGTTGTCGTTAATGTAACATCATTAGGTAATAATAATACATAATTAAGATAGATTAATTTGTTTTCTGGTTAATTTGTTTCCTTTCGCATGCAGCAGCAGCCAGCACTAGGTCACAAATAATACATATATATACGGCTTTTGCATGCTTGCATCATTCACGACTTAATTTGGAGATAATCTAAATAAATCTAATTAAGGGGTTAAGTCCAACAATTAATACCTGTAAATCTGTAATATACCAAACAGTGGCGTAGCTAGAAATCATCTCTAGGAAGGTCGAACTTAATTAACTAATAGATTAAATAAAAAAATAACTATTATATTAATAATACAAAATTATAAATAAAAAAATTGTACAATTATAGTTCGACACGTTGAGAAATTACCTCCCATCGATCTTAATTAAAATTTCGCTAACCGAGTGATTTACAAAAAAAAATTTGAAGAACTGTGTGGTAGCATTCCTTATTATAATATGAAAATTGAAAGACCATTAAACTATGTTAAATAAATTTTTGGGAATTGATAAGTACAAAAATAAATTAGTATTAATTTAGTTGAGCGTATTAATAGAGGAATAAACCTTAAATGAAATTATGGGTGATTGCGCGTATTAATAAAGTAAGAAAACCTTACAAGAATATGTATCAATTGGATTTAAGCGTATTAATAGTATTTATTTTCTTTCCATTCAGACTTAATTACAACTTTATATTATAATCTGCTCTTTTCTGCTCTTTTTTTATTAGGGACTCTCTCCACATAAATAATCCCCCCCCCCTCTGGAGGGTAAGCCGAGGAGACTAATCTCTTTTCGCGAAACGGGTTGCCGCTGGTCATTGGTGCTTAATAGTTGCACGAACCCAAAGACCCCTCAAACCTGCCCAAGCTGGGTTTCGAACCCCTGACCTCCTATTACCAAGATGCAGGAACAGTTCTCCCCCAACTTGGATGATACAAGTTTGCCAATTTGACCACACCAAGTGGTTACTCTTTTCTGCTCTTTGCGCCTTAGAGTTTTTTTGCTTTTAGTAATCTTAATCCTTTATTAACTGTATCTGTGACATCCCAAACAATTTGATGTGCAATTGTCGTACCACGATCTGTGCTTTAGGCGACCTTCGTTCGTTGGTTATTTGGGTGATGTGATTGATAGAGTTCTAGGGTTTTTTTTTTTTTTAGTTTTTTTAGTTTGCCATTTTTTTTGTAGTCGCTTTGGTTAAAGTGTACACAACCAAGTCTTTAATGGATATTAATTACTTACTAGGGTTAACATCCCACTTAGGCCATATGTGGCTTAGATTGCTTAGGGAGCTTTGTCTCTAGTGTATGTATTACTTTGACATTGACCTAGTACGATCGTATGATGGAAATCAATGAATTTATTTATTTCCCTAACAAAAAAACTTTATATTAGAATCTTGATAATTAACACTAATTACGAATTTGTTCAAAAAATTGAGAACGGCAAGCTAGCCTCACTTGCACCTGCTACTCTTCTTCTCCATGTTTCTCACTGAAAGACATAACCGGGTCTGTAGAATCTGCTACTCTTCTGGTTTTAAATAATGAGGTAACATGCCTATGCAAACGAGGCTAACCGTGACCAGTTTTGGTGGTCCAACCACGAGATGTCTTTCAAAAAAAAAAACCACGAGATGTCATCTAAGAACAATGTTCTAACATCGTGGAGACCAATCCAAAAACTCTAAAAAAGAAATTCCGAATCCTTGGTTTTTCACTAAAAACTGTGGATTAAAATTAGCACACAGTTTTTTGGCCAAAAACTCATGTTCTTATTTTATCACCAAAATCTTTCCATCCTCAAATTATGATTTTTAGAAACTGTTTCAGTTAACGAAACTCGAAAACCTTGCCCCGTTTATTTTTTATAATTTTCTAAAGTCAGAAAACTAAAACAATCGTTAAAAAATCCGCTAAATATTTTCGAGTTCCATCAATTAGAACACCTTTTAAAAATTATATTTTACCAATAATTAGATAATGATACAAACAAATTTCAAGTTCCACAGCATGAATTTGTATGAAACTATATTCATCCATGTCATGAGTCATGACCATCAAAAGAAAATATCGCAGTGCACCTGGAGATCGATATAAAGGAAAAACAAAGATGGAAAGAGAACAGGATAATGCACTATCCAATTGGGATGGGCATAATAACAATTCTTTATTACTAATCCTCCCAATCTATAAAGCCAAAAAGGCAAAGTAATCATTCTCAACTTTTGACCCTCCCAAAAGCTCAATCATAATGGCATTTATTAATTATCAACCAGTTCAATCTATAAGGTGGTGTGTATAAATCTTCTAGATGAAATCGTGGAATTGGTTTGGTATGAGTCTCCTCCGAGCTACTGAAGTGAACGTACCGTTATTTTCTCTTTGACGGCTCCTCCTCAATAATGAATAGCTAACTCATTTCCATTTGCTACACAACTACTTTCACTTTGATGGGGCATCTCGAACGATGGAGAAACACAAGAGTCGTTGTCATATTTCCTCAAGGAAAAGGTAATCCGAAAGAGTACCGAACATACATGGATGACTGATAATCGTTAATTTGTGGACAATTGAAAACGATTGATAGAATGAAAGTTTCATGAATTCGAAAGATTATAAGTTTCACACTTATGTGTAAACTGCATACTTTTGAACAACCCTCGTACCAAAAGTATACCTAAACATGCCGCAATTCTCATTTACTTGAGTTTGAACTTTGAGATGTCACTTTTTTCATGATCAAAATGTTCTTGTGTACTCACCTTACTATGTGAAAAAGATTGGTTACTATTTTCTTTCTTTTTCAGTTCTTCAAGGTTCTCGAAGATAGTATGCATGTTTTATTTCATTTTCTATTTAAGGTGTTCAAAGTCAAGCTTGACCTATAAATTAATAACCAGCTCTAGTCCATTGGCCACAAACCATGCTTGCCTATATTCAAAGAACATGTTGTAGTTATATACAAAAACTTCTATCAGTTTCGGAGCATGACTTACAATTAAAATTCATAAGCATTATAATTGAATAAACTGTAACGCGTCTATGAACAGAACACATTAGTTTTAATTACCAAGTTTTTGTGCATGTTCATATCGTATTAAAAAATTGCTTAACATTGTTATTAAAACCAAAAAAAAAATCAAAATTGCTTAACATTTTAAAGTTCATATACTTATCCTGTTGCCACTAAAACTCCATTATTTTCCTCTTAATTGTCCACTTAATTAAAATAGCATTAACTGGTAACTGAATTTTCCTAAAATGCATCAATGCCAACCTCCACTGCTCCACCAAACATCATCTCAACTAGGTGCCCATGACTTTATGGTGTGATGTAACCAATTTCTTGAGTTGGGTCCCCTCTCCTTTGCCTCATTAGAAACGGCATGGTGCTCTGTCTGTACCAATATCGTGGCTGCACCCATCTCACCAACTTCAATATATATTACACACACACACACACAAAAAAAAAATACCCAGAAACATATACAAAGAAAGTGGTTCTTGTTAAAAAAAAAAGTGGTTCTTGTCTATGCACCATATCTAACAGTCAACCAACAAAGTATTATACTATCATGTAGCTTTAGACCATATTACAAACAAAGGCAAAAGGTAAAAGAAAGTAGCTAAATGGGAGAATATATGAAGACTCAATTGTAATTACAAGCTACGGTTTTCCACTTTGTGACCACATCCGACAATGCCTTTGTGGAAGCCCCTTCATCGCTCAGAGACTTTGTTGCGGCATCTTTTAGGTCCTTCATTCGGTTTCTAAGTCGCTTGCCTTCCTCGCCTTCCATTAGACCCTTAACCACCACGGCGACTTCCTCCCTCTCCACCATACCGTTCTCCCTAGCTTTTGGCCTTAGAGCCACTTTTATGTCTTGGGTAAACATTAAGGCGTTCATTTTCTGTTCGGCATACAGCGGCCAGACCACAAGGGGCACACCGTTCACGACACTCTCTAGAGCCGAGTTCCAACCGCAGTGGGTGAGGAACCCGCCGGTCGATTCGTGTCCCAGGATTTGGGCTTGTGGTGCCCAGTTCGGCACCACGAGTCCCCTCCCTCTTGTTCTGTCCAAAAACCCTTTTGGCAGAAAAGCTAGAGGGTCATCTTGACTATGTACACTGAAATAAGTGGCATTGGCAGCTTTGTCACTAGGGCTCCTCACCACCCAAAGAAATCTTTGCTCACTCGTTTCCAACCCCAGAGCCAATTCATTGATCTGATCATAGGAGAGGGTCCCACCACTCCCAAAGGAGACAAATAGAACTGACCCACGTGGCTGCTCATCCAACCACCTCAAACACTTGGAATTGTAGGAGCCATCGTCAGCAACAACCTTGAAGTCCACCTTCACAAGCGGTCCAACCGGGTAAACCAGCGGCTTGCCCGGTTCTCTCTCTTGCAAAGCCTTAATAGCGCCAGGCTCCAACTCCATGAAGCTATTTACCATTATGCCCTCGGCCAATCTGTAACGCTTGGCATGGTGAAGCACCCATTTGTAGGCTTCGTCCTTGCGGTTCTGAACCGGGTCGAGCAGCTCCTTCCCGTGAATCGGTATACATCCCGGAATCGTCACCGGCTCCGTGAGCTCCCTGTACTCGCACGACACCGTTTCGTCCAGCTTGGGCAAGTAAAGGAAGAGCGACAAGGCCATGGCCGTGGAGGGAAAGAAAATGTAGGGCGAGAGGTTGAACTCTTTTGCCACGTCGAAAGCGTCGGTGCCGAAAAGATCCACGACCAACCCGACCAGCTTCTTACCCGAACCGCCGCGCTCAATTAAGGACCCGAAAGCGTCCCTGAGAGAAGGGAGGGAACGAGTGACGGTGAGAGAAATGAGGGTCTCGATTTGGGAGCCCGGGGGGAGATCATCGAAGTTGACGGGCGGGAGGAACACGTGGTCGATTGCGGTTGGGAGGGCGTCGAGGACGGACTTCTGGGCTTTTGTGGGCGGCCCGTCGCAGGGGACTATGAAGGTGACGGTGAAGTTGTGGAGGTGGACGAGTCGCTTGGCCAACTCGGCGAGTGGGATGAGGTGGCCCATTCCCGGACTCGGGAGAATAGCTATGTGAGGTGTCTGTACTTGTGCCATGATCAAGCTTAATTTTTTGTGTGTGAATCAGTGAATGGCAAATGTAACCGCTGCTGGTGCTTTATATAGACGGTGAGGTACAGCTACTGTTTGGGGTTAGGGGAGGTTAATTAATTAATTATACCTTAATCTTTTTTGATTTAATGATTAATCGGGATTTGGGTGGGTGTGCTTTTTGGTTTGTAGCGTTGGGAATTTGGAGTTGTATATGAGGATGATTCGTATGCTTTGGAATATGAGGATGATCTGTGAAGGGTTGAAAAAGAAGAGTGGGAGGAGGGTGTACGGCAATTTCTAGAGGCCATGCAATAAACACACGTGTGAGAGTGGGTGATGTCATTTCAAACGTAATGCTTATGTTATCAACTCTCGTTGACATCTCCTACTCAACAATTTGTTGTACGTCTACCAATGTACCGTAACCTAGTACGTGACAATGATTTAGGATTTTTGTTCAGTAATTTTTTTTAGAGGCCACTTAAACGTTGAGACTCGACTCTAAATTCACGCTCTTACAATTGTATGCCTAAATTATAAATGTACATTAACAGCATGTCAAATAACATCATAAGCGGTGGTGTATTTGCTTTGTTTGTTTGTCCATAGTACAAGTTCTAAGCCAACAACGGCTTTTTTTTTTATGGTATAACAAAACCCTAAACTCTACGTACATGAACACTCCATCACTCCCATGCCAAAAGCATTAGCTTCAAGCTTTTCGAGAATAGAAGGAGCTATAGATTGAAATTTGATTTTCATGTGACATAACACATAATGAGTATGATTAATATATTAAATACATACCACAAAAAGAACTACTGAAAAAGCAAAACAGTTTTTAGTTTATTTCACAAAATTATTTCGAGAGTAATTCTATTCCTATTTAAATCTCTTGACTGGTCGATCAGCCTCTCCTCTTTCGAGTGAGGATGTCTAGTTTTAGTTTATTGCTTCATGTCGTTGTTGATGTATGACGTCATTATCGATGTATGCCCTATGAGTGTTGTACTTTATGCAATTTATTGAATGAAATTATTCACCTTGATAAAATAAAATAAAAATTATTTCGAGAGTGGTTAATTTTATCAATCTTATGAGCAAACTCATAATCCTTTTTATTCATTTTTTTCTGACCAAACTCGTAATTAATGAGGGGTACGTGTGATCTACAGGTCTTGGATAAGAATTTACAACGCAACTCACGAGGGTAGTGAAATTATTCAGTGATCGAGGCTAATAATTCAATTATCTTTAAATTAATTACTATTGGACCAGTTTTCCCCTCATTTCTATTTTTTCTTAAAATGAATCAAAATTTCTTGACTGTTTTGTTGGAAGTAGACATTGAAAATAGTCCTTAAAGCAGGAAAACTTCATATTTTTCACAAGAAAATGAGAGTATTTAGTAATGGACCACACCAAATTAATGTTAAATTAATATTACAGTTTTAATTATTGACTATTCCACACCATTTTTTCCAAGCAGATGTTACTCAAACTCTTCTAGATATATATTTTCCTTGGAAGGTTCGAGCTAGCCAATATCGAATAACTTTTATGTACGTACGTATATATGTACGTGTGAGAGTCGTCAATTTAGAATCAACCTTAGCTTCATTTATTTTCCTTAATTAGATATTTTGTGTCGTGCTTTACGTACATGGTGATATCATAAAGCTTCATAAATTTATACTACATCTGTCTAATTAAGAATCATATTTTTAAACCCTCCTGGAAACAAATCCGCACCTAATCTTTATTTATACATATACATGCATGCATATAAATTGATGTATCCATTTCATAACATTTGAACCAAGACAATGCCACTTTAAGGTTAGCCCAAGTAATTACCAAAACGAGTAAAAATATAGGTTAGAATTTAATAAGAATAGATAATAAGGATTTTAAAAAATAATAAATAATAAATTATCATATATAAATCCTTACTTAACATCTTTTGTCGGAAAAGAAATCCTAGACTAACAGCAGTCACCCAAAAATAAAAACTATTATCTTTCTCCTGGCTTCCCGTCCCTGCGTTGTCGGACGGGTCGCCTTTCTAAGTTTCTTCTCCTTTCCTTTCGTTGTTCTATCTTCAAAGTTTTCCTTTTCAGGGTTTTTCTTTTTTGAAGGTGCTCTCTATCCTTTTATGACAATGTTGTTGATTGTCTTTGACGAAGTTTTTGGGATCCTAACGTTAGATTCTTGGAGATAGGATGCAGGCTGTGGCGGCATAACTACTTTCTTTTCTAATTTTGTTAGAGTTTCATTTTTTATTGGTTAGTTCAAATAAGTTTATACTCTATTTAGGGTTTTAGAATTTGTTTTTCTGATGCTTTTCTAGTGTTGATTGGGTCTTAGTTTGTGTCCTGATTGTGATCTGATTGCAATGCTATGGTACATATTGTTCCCGGGGACTAACTGATTTATCATCGGTGTGTTATTTTTGTCAATGTACTAGTGAGCAGGTCTTGCACGTGGTTTGAGACTTTTGGAACATGGTGTGGAAGATGGTGTTTTTCTTCTTGATGTCGACTATGAGGATTTATCATGATTTTTTCATAATTGTTTGTTCTATACTTCCATGTAGTGTGAAAATGAAGAATTATTGCGATGGGAGTTTAAACCTAACATCTTTGATTCATAGTGTCTGTAATCTCTGATTCTCTTAGAGTTTTGATTCTTATTGATATATGATTTTTGATTGATTGAAATAAAATTTATATCATTCTAAAAAAAAAACACATGGGAACATAGCATGTGGTATCTTATTAATATTTGATTATATATATATATATGTTTAAACACTACGAGCTAACTCATCACTTGGTCCAAACAGATTTTGGTCCATTCACTTGCTTTAATGAAAAGGATGTGCAAAATAATTGAGTCGGATTTGTCTTCTTCTTTTTTTCCTTTTCCTTTTTTGGTGACTTTTGATTTTCTTTTCAATCATGTTTCAATGCAAGTAACCAATTGTTCATGATCTAACTAGAAATTAAATCATTTGAATGTATAACAGATTCATCCCTTAATTAATTCCCAAATGTCATGTATATTGTCCTCGTTGTTAGCCATGAAAAAGCCATCGGTGTTTTCAAAACAAAAATACCTTTTCACGAATATTCGAGTGAAACCCTAAAATTAATTAATATCATCTTCTATATATTCTATTGCATTGTGGGGCTTAATCCATGAATAATGCTAATAGACCAATATATATATATATATATAATATAATTTACAGCACCATCCAAAGCATTATTCATAAGGCCTAGAAAGCATCTACATTCATGGTTTTAAGCTTGAGTATATATGAATTCTTAATTAATTAAGTAGGAGATTATATATCGACTATCGAGCATTAATCTCCATTGTTACTGATGAGTTAATTAGCTTACCTCGATGTCAATCCTCCAATGCTCCGATCATCCTTGTGCCCTTCTGTAACTTCATTACCTCATCGGAAGTTTCTCCGCGATCTTTGCAAGCACAATGTTTGTCAGTGGGTACTTTTTTTTCGGTTCGAAATTTTGTTCTATTGAATTTCTCCAAGCAAAATTTTAATAAGGTCACCTCGTGTCTTTTCACCCAGCTCGTTTTACAGAGATGAGATTATGGATGATGAAACAATGACGCTACTAAAATACTAAGAAATAATATTGTTGTTGGGTCTGAACTAACAACAAGTTCCAAATTTGATGGTAATTACACCATAAATAATTAATTAAGTCTCAGTTGGAGGAATAGTTCTAGCTAGATACGTTGCAGAACTCCATGCATATTTGAACTATTCAAACCTGCTGGAAATAATGTAAAGCAGTGATGACACTATGATGATGAGAACATGACGCTAAAGGTAGTAGTTGCCCTTTGGATCCATTTTGGAGGCTCATCCAGAAATGTTGATGATTGTGATAATGATATCGATGATATCATTATTAGAAGATTATTAGACGTGGGGTTGTTATCTACTTAATTATTCATTATGCTCTAATTGACGCTTAATTCTATATTAAGTTTGAATAGCTAGCTGTGTGAAAGTTCATAGATAGGTGTCAATTACGTACTCGTCAAGTTTTCTTCTGTTTATGGAATTAATAATCTCGCACTTATCTCCCCATCTAAACAATATCTAATCGTCATTTAATCTTAATTTCTCATTATTAGTTAAAAGAGAACCATCCATTTACTTTAGTGGAACACTGTCTGCGCACGCGATTGGAAACTGCAGGATGCTAGTGACCCATTTCATACTTTATCTAACGGTTCAAATCATTTAGTTGCATGTATAAATTTTCTTTTCCAATTAAAGGAGGATTTATACTCTAGATGGAACAAAGAAAGTTGAAGGTCAAAAAGGTTAAGAAGAGTTGGAATAATTTCTCTATAAAAGGGAGCACGTATTTCACACGGAAAACATATTGCAAACGTCAAAGGAGTCAAAGAATGGTATTTCACGTGTTCATCTTCGTTTATTTCTCCATCCATAAATTTCTATATTTTTGTCTTATAACTTTTACAACGTTTTCTTCCAACTCTTCTAGCTAAACTTTTTGCGACGGTCATGAGGTGTTCTTAGCATATGACTTTTTTATGTTTTTGGTTGAATGATTATTAATTGATTAATTTATGAATTTGATGTTGAATTTTTAAATCACCGGCCATGCAAATTATTGCTTGTTTCAAAATTCTATTTCTTGATCACAAAATGCTAAAAGTGATTTCCATATATAACATAAGAATCACATAAAATTCATAGATCTATGTTTTATGTGATTCTTATGTTTTCCTTGTGCTAAGTGGTCCCTAAGCAGATGTTATGTTTAAGCCTTTTAGGGATACATTGAATTCTATGCCGTGCCATATATTTGATTAGAGGGTAATAAGAGATTGAAACTTATGACCACTATCAAGATTTTGTTGAAAATAGTTGAAGAAAAGTGTGCTAGACTATATGCTAGTTGCTATCTTAGGTTACAATTGATTGCAGCTAGCTTACCTAAAATTAAAGCTACATTAGTATAAAATCAGACATATCTATACTATTATTTAAGAGAAAATGTGTTAATCAAAACTGAAAATTTTGACAAAAAGGACCTTAAAAAATTAAAAAACTTTGAAACTCATTTAATCATGAAGAACAATTATGACAAATCACAAATTGAATTTTTATTAAATAAATAAAAAAAATTACCCACCACCCACTTTTTACTCCAACTTTTTATTCCATGCAATAACTGTTTTTCACAACACATGCATAACATGTGAGAGATGGCTAGTATATATCACAATAACTAAAATTTTTCCATGTTCAAAAACCACTATTAGATCAGCGAACTGAAGCTACAAATTAACATCTTTGGAATAATATATATATTGGCCAGCATACAAGAGTCTTTGTTTTTTTTGGGAAGTATAGGAGTCTAGAATATAGTCAACATTTCCCCGAGTAAAACATAGAGAAAAACAACAGGAAAAATGACCATAACCCCTATTTTATTTTTTATTTTTAAAAAAAGGCTTGAATAGGTAAGGTAGAAATCCATCCTATCTTAATATAGTAAAAAATAAAAATACAATACAAATGAGGGAAGCAAACCAAAACCTTCCAAAATAACATGAAACTAACGAAAACGAAATTTTAACCCACCCATATGGAGGTGGAATCCAATTAACACTAATTACATTTATGCATCTTCAACTTCATCACCAACTCCGACAATGCCTTTGTGGAAGAACCCTCTTTACTCAATGCCTTATTAGCAGCTTCCTTCCATCCATTCATTTTCACTCGAACCCTAAACCCTTCTTCTCCTTCCATTAGTTCCTTCACAACTCTACCAATCTCCTCACATCCAACTATGCCATTTTCATTCGCTTTCGGTCTCAAAGCTACCTTCAAACCCTCGCACAACACATTTGCATTCATCTTTTGCTCTGCATACAAAGGCCAAGCAATGAGAGGCACACCATTCACAATGCTCTCAAGGATTGAATTCCATCCACAGTGACTCAAAAACCCACCTATTGAACCATGGCCAAGGACCTCACTTTGTGGCGCCCATGATGGCACCAAGAGACCTTGACCTAATTTGGTCCTCTCCACAAACCCCTTTGGTAAAAACCCTAAAGGATCTGTTCGGCTTTGGACGCTGAAAAACGATGCATCAGAAGCTTTGTTATCTGGACTTTTTACAACCCACAAAAATTTAGTTCCACTCATTTCAAGCCCTAATGCTAGTTCATTAAGCTGTTCAACTGAGAGAGTTCCACCACTCCCAAATGACACAAACAAAACAGACCCCCTTGGTTGTTCATCCAACCATTTCAAACACTCAAGGCCACCAGACCCATTATAGGGACTGGTCTGTATTAGCGGCCCAATTGAATAAAGTGGTGGCCCACAAAGCCCAATATCATCCTTCAAAGTTTTTGTAGCATCTGGCTCCAATTCCATGAAGCTATTCACTATAATACCCTCAGCTAAATCAACCCTTTTGCCATATTGAAGAAACCATTTGTATGCTTCACTCTTTCTGTCTTGAAATGACTCTGGAAAATCAGCTCCAGAAATTGGAATGCACCACCCTGGTAACTTCACAGGTTCAGTTAAATCTCTGTATTCACAAGAAACCATTTTGTCAAGCTTAGGCATATAAAGCAACAAAATCAAGCCCATGGCCATGGAGGACCAGAACAAATATGATGGGACATTGAACTCCTTGGCAATATCAAATGCATCGGTCCCAAATATATCAACCACCAATGCAACTAGATTGGAATTTGCAGCCAAGGACACGAAAATGTCGCGAATTGCGGAAAGAGAGCGAGTGACAGAAAGGGTTATTTTGGTTGCAGTTTGGGTTTCTTGTGGGAGGTCATGGAAATCAATAGGAGGGAGAAAGAAATAGTTTATGGATTTTGGGAGGGTTTGGAGAAGGGTATTTTGGGGTTTTGGTGGAGGTCCAACAGCGGGAATAATGAAAGTGATGGTGAAGTTGTGGTGGTGGACTAGAAGCTTGGCAAGCTCTACAAGTGGGATAAGGTGACCCATGCCTGGACTAGGAACCATAACTATGTGGGGTGGTGGTGTTGCTTTGTGCTTGTTTTCCATTGTAGCAGACTCGCAGCTTATGAAAATGGTTGTGAAGAAATTAAGATGGGGGAGTTGAAATTAGAAGTGTTTATGTAGTACTCTGTGAAGTAACTAGAGAACTTGTAGCATGCAATTTCTGGAATTACAATGACTCATAGCTATTAGGCCGCCAACAAAGCAGAGATATATGCTCAAGGATTCCAGAAACATTGATGATTTTGACGTGCATGTACTGCTATTGGTGGAGTCTAGAGGTTGCTGAAGGTCCCAGATAAGACTTTCATTTCTAGGCGGCCGGTTTGGCGGTTTATGGGTGGAGAAGTACAGTTTTAGATCAGTCTAGAGCCGGCTCAAGGTTATGGTTGATACTTGATACATAAATTTGGGTTCGGCCTACAATACATTATTGTACCGAAATATTAAGTAGACTAGTTTAATACAGAGGTAGAGCTTGTTTGTGATTGCTTTTCAGAGATCTAAAATCACTTTTGAATTAATTGAAAAAATTAATTATAAATATAAAAAAAATTGAAAAAAAATAAAATGTATCTTGGGTGAGTTTTAGAAGTACTTGAAAGTGATTTTGACAAATGCTTCTTCGTAAAAAAACACTTTTATCAAATTTGTAAAGCGTTTTTAGGCTTTTCAAAAGTAATCTCAAATAGGCCCGTAGACTAAGCCAAGCTAGTCTCCAATGCATGAAGCTAGTTTACCTCTATATCAAATTAGTCTACATAATGTATGGGTAAATTAATGTATCGTAAAACTTTCTAATAAATTAATAATTAGTCTACATATGTATCAAATTAGACTAATTTTAGAGCTTAATTTTAGTCTAATTTTAGACTAATTAATTAGTCTACATATGTAAACTTTCAAACTACCCTAGCTTGATTTTATTTTTCATATGTGCATGATAATTTTAGAGCATATGAAGCTAGCATAGTTACGAAAAAACTCTTTTTACCTTATGGGCTTGGCTTGTAGAAAGCCCAATATGAGCCCAAAACACGCCCAATACCAATTCTAAAATTAACAAAAAGCCGAAACGCACCAGAAATCAGAGACTCAGCGAGAGAGAAAGGAAGAAGAAGAAGATGATATACAGGAAATGGAGTCTGTTAACTGGGCCTGTAGCTGTACTGGGAGGCGTAGTAGCTACTGTGGTCGTCGCCCACTTCGTCTTTGTTGGTAACGTAAGTTTCCCCTTGATTTATTTATATCCTCGATTCCTATTGATTTAGCAATTTTCAACCAAATTAAGCTTTACGATTATGATTGATATGTCTGGATTTGTGTACGTAGAGGAAAGAGTTCTAGGGTTTCCACGTTTTAATTTCTTAATACAAGTTTTAGGAATCAGGACGCTCGCTTTGTGTATTCATTTTACTTGATGAGATTGGCCATTAGGAAATAGTTGGTGCTGAGATCAATTCAGTACCGGCCACAGAATTGAATTGGGTTCTGGGTTACAATCTGTTAATGGCGACTGTGTCTTATGGTGGACCTTAAGCATTAGATTCTGGGATATAAGGTCTGGAAGTATAGGTAGAGAAATACAAGAGAAAGTGGATTGCTTTTTAGATGTCACGCTTTCGGACAACTTGTCTGCAGTGTTCAAGATTGGTTTAAACTCCAACTCCGGCGAGATGTTCTTTGTGGATTTGTGAAATTTAGGTGTGGAGCAGCAGCCTTGGGTTTTTTGTGTTGGTGGTAGGAGGAAAGTGGTTACTGGTACAAAGGAAGGTGTTGGGTGCAAGATTGAAAGCCATGGAAGCTGAAGCCGAGTTTTTTGTATTAAGGGAGGGGATTTAGAGTTGTTGTCGGAGGTAGTGGTAGGCTCGAAGAAGAGCAGTGAAGGTGGTGCAGATGACGTGCACTTTAGGAAGAATGAGAGCATATGGGAGGTTCCAGGATAGCCAACTTGATTTGTGGAGGCAACAAGATGTTAGTGAGCAGGAAGGACCAGCAATATGTTGAGGTTCGACAGAATTGAGCTAGAGCTTTTTAATGCTAAGAGGCTTAGTTGGAATTGGTAGATGGGAATGATGTCATTGATATTGTTGAGAAAATCAGTTTTTTTTTTAATTGACAAGTTGAGGACATTTCTTTCTGTATTGTTACAATTGCACCCTGGGAATTTGACATGTTGGGTCTGTAGAGATATTTGGTGATATTGTCTGATTCTGTTTTGGGTAACATTTGAGTATTGAGATGATTCCGTTTTCGGGTCTGTAAATCTGTAATGATTGGTTCTAAGGTTTTCATTATCAAATGTCTATGTCTGAATCTCTTTCTGTCATTGTAGAGGAAAGTATTCTAGGGTTTCATTGTTTCACTTTCTTAATTCAAGTTTTTAGACTCTAGCTTTGTGTATCCTTATTTCCCTCAATTTGAGCATTCATCTGGTTGGGTTTAGTATGTGAAGTTGTGTACAAAGTTAGACTTAGATTGCCCAATTGAAGGCCTAGGCTTATTGTAATTAACCCATTTGCTGTTCATACAGTTCTGAGTATAAGATTTAGGGGATGTATGTAACAGCTTCCATTTGCTTAGAACGGAAAAGTTTCTGGGAAAGCTGGGTTATGTTGGAAATTTCTGAATTTGGTTAGAGAAACTTTGCAACTTACATTTGTTAAATTATTGCGCAGGATCGATTTCTTAAGCCGGACCCAAGGAAGGCAGAAGCAGCCACTTCAAGAAATTAAGATGAGGAAGGTGAAGAGTTGCATTTTAATGTGACCTAATCTTTTTTGTTTCTGTCTATCTCCGTTGAACATGTTGAGGAAACTTGTGGTGGTGTTGCAGTTTCAGACATTACTTGTTATTTAATAATCCAGAATTGCAATTTGGGTACTGATTTAAGGTTGTGAAGTCAGTTTCATGAATATGGATTCTGTGTTGCATTGACAGGGCTTGATTTCAAGCTAAGAAATGACCAAATTCCTTTGCGTTTGTTATTTCACATTTTACTGCAAGCACATTAGGTAAAATAAATCAACGCATACTGCAGAACTGTAAGTAACAAATGCTTTGACAGAGCTAGAATCTGTATTTTTGAACTTATATACAGATTTGCTGCATTTTAAACGTTTGGTTTTTCTCTGTGCCTTGTTCTTTGTAAAAATAAAGGCAATGTCATCAAGTATGGTCATAGCTAAATATAAATCTTGGTTTTCTGCATGTATTTTGCGTGTACATTTTCAACTTCAATTTCTTAGCCCTCTTCATAGAACACAATCATCCTCTGCCAATCTGAATAACAAAACTTAATTCCGGCCAAGAATTTCAACAGCTGAAGATTAATCCCAGGTTAAAAGTAATGGTTTGATCATTGATATTTTTCGCCATTGATCAACAATTCCATTACCAAATCATTCCAAGAGTCTATTGGCCCAGGCAAGCACCAATGTAGGCAGTCATTCTGAACTTTGGCATTTTGGTCCTTTGCAAATGGCTGGAACTGCCTGTAAGGACCTGGGTGCCCATCAGGTCTCAACAATGAAAGGTGTGTTGTGTCCAATAGCCTTAAACTCACTCCCTCTTCAGCGCCTTTGGCTGAAGCCTTCTCGAATTCTTCCAACTCAATATTACGCATTATGGTGTCTACATCATTCGTATCAACCTCACCTTCTTTGAATGGCACTGTTCTATTGCAATACCCTCCACTAAACCACTCTCCATTCTCAAAGTGGTCGGGCGTGGTGGTTCTCAAGAATACAAATGCTTTATGATCCGAACCCTTGATGAAACTGAAAACAAGGCGGAGAGCACTGCGATAGGCGTGTTCAAATCCTAGCTCGGTTAAGTTCTTTCCAGGGCAGTAATGGCAGCCACTGACTGTGTTGTTCTCATGGTAAATCGCAGTTTTAAGGAACCATTTCCCACCGGAAATGACCACATAGTCCAAGCTGTTGTATTGATCGGTCCATGTCTTGTCGAGCTTGTCAAGATAAAGCTGGATTTCTGAAGTGGAAACTCCGTTCATGTCTTCGAAAATAGCTGCTTCGACGAGGAAAGGAGTCCATATAACCGATAGTGTGAAGTTGTGAGAAGGGAAGTGCCATCGTTTAGACCTGTATTCTTTGTCATGGTATACCTCAACAGCTTGTTCCACCTGTGGGACATAACCACTGGAATTTGATTAACCTCTCATTTTGGACCAGAAAATTCCAACAACAGAGAATATATGTAATGCTACAAAACAAGGCATAAATAGAACGCATAGGTCCTTCTGTATATACAGATACTGACTTAGGGTCCTTATTTAGAGCCAATTCATAAACATATCACCTCTAAAGATGAGGTCCTTAGTTAGCCAAAAAGAAAAAAGAAAAAAGATGAGGTCCTGAATTCAAATTCTCCACCTCTAAATGATCAACACACAAAAAAGTACATAACACTGCTTAGGTAGGAAGTAACAATCTATGCTATTTTTTTGCTACCTATGGAAGCAATGCAATAATCAACAATCGTTAATGTCCCACAAACAAGGTTGAGGTTGAAACTAACTACAATTATGATCCCACATATGGTAGCTAAACCACTAGAGAAAAAGACCCTATAACCAATTGAAAAGAAGTGGACAAAATGAGTAAAAGCGCAGCTGTAGTCCACAACTAACCTCAGCATTTCTGGTTGGATTCCGAAGTAGGATTACTAATCATTCATAGATCAAGAATTAAGACAGAGACTTGCCACAGAAGCAATTTAAAGTTTGAATGTTTCTTCGCCAAGAGAAGAGGATTATATGCAGTAATTAAAGTTAGTAGGACCCTGTACCCCCATGAGTAGTACACATAAACCAACTAATGTTCACGCAAACTCAATCCAAAATAGAAAATGTGGCTAAAATTTCAACAACCGAAAGTTAAACTGACACACTAAACATAAGCAAAAGTTGTTCTTGAAATGGTTTAAAATGTACCTGAGAGAGAATGCAAAGCAATGACTGAACATGGTTACGAGATATCGAATCGCCGATGAATGCCCATGATTTGTTTCTCATTAGAGCAAGAAACCTATGTGCATTGAACTTGGGTAGGTCACAGTCTCTTGGATTCCACCTCCAGTAAGAGTAGGCCGAATCACGGCGACCATTCTTCATACAATTTTGGTGAGACTCAATCACATGGCAAGTTTCATTAGTATATCTTGGCCCGGATGGGTCTGCTACCCATTCTCCAGTGAAAATGTCACACTTTACTGCAAGTCATTAGGTAAAATGAATCAATAACGGCAAAGTATTTTTTTTTTAAACTACATACAGTGCTCAACTTTAAGTATCAAATGTTTCTCAGAGCTAGAAATTTGTTTAGTGAACTTAAACTTAACCAATTACTTGGTGAATTGATGATCTAGTTGGACTACAAGGTGAGAAACATTAAATTTATTCCACAGAAAAACAAAATAACCAAAGAAACATCAATGAAAATCAATTCGGTTTCTTTTTTTCATTGGATTTTTTTTTTCAATCAACAATTATGTAATTCAAATTTCATTAAAAATGGGAAAATAGATTACTAAACTCTAGTAGGGAAGTGAGATGAGAAAGTTGGGTATATCCTCAAAAGTTGAAGAATTTCATACTCAAGCATTCAAGCATGAATGCTATGAGAAAGAGATTAATAAAAATTGAAAAGGAAAACTTCTCAAGCCTATAACTATAACATGCATCCTAGTCCCCAGAAAAAGAATGAAACACCATCATAAAATTTCCCTGATTTTCATATTAACATTCATGCATGGATCAATCAAAACCAAGAAAAGAAATTTGCTTACCATTCTCGGATTTTTGGGTGGTGTTATTTGCAGGAGAATCAAGAGGAGGAGGACTAGGCGTTTGAACTGGAAAAGAAGAAACAGGGGACTCTGTTTCCTCTGTTTCAATTGGAGGTGGCAGTGGCTCTACTACTGAGATTAATCTAATCGAATCGGAAAACAAGAGTCGAAAAGCCAAACCCACTAAGAAAAAAGACACAGCTAACTTCACAAAGACATGGTTATGTTTGTGGAACGATGATGATAATGAAAATGGGTTTGATGATTCAAACCTCATTTCCTTCACCATTTGGTGTCGGAGAGAGGCCAAGAAAAGCTCCGACGGAGAGAGAGAGAGAATAGAAGGTGTTGAAGTGTTCAAATGAGAAACTGGTTTTTCGCAACCAACCAAAACCAAACGGTGTTTTTAGCATGAAAAAAAAAATTGCAGAAGCTCTTTCTTTTTATTTTTGAGGTGGCTGATGTTTAATACAGAGACGTGTTGTCTGTACACTGGCGTGAGTGAAAAGAGTGTTCTCAGCTTTTGGGATGTGTAACAAGCCTTTGTGTGGTTAATGAAATGCAATTCTCGCTTTCAGTTTGTCATTTTATCACCACTCGCTCATTATATGTGTATCGAAATAATAAATTTTGAAATATTTATGACAAACAGAAAATAAGAGGTCATGAGTAACCGTAAGTAAGAGGTCATGAGTTCAATCTCGTAGTCATCTGTATAATAAAAAAAGAATTTGGGTAGTTTAGTTTTTTCTAAGAGGTGGTAGGAATGTGCTTGGCTAATAGAAAAAGAAGAAGAAATGAGGATATTTGAGAAGAAAAGGTGGTTGACATGTGTAACATCTGCACTATAGAAAACAGCAAAGCATGAGAATAAGTATCATTCTATTAGATTGTAAAACCTAATGCACATGCTCCACTTTCTTCAGTAGTCAGTCCTCACAACTTTGATCTGAATTTTCATCAGCAAGTAGTGGTTAGATCATTAGATTTTATCTCAAAACAGCTGGCATTATATTTGTTTTTGGGAATGAATGAGACATATTAATATATGGACCAGCTAGCTTAATTTACACAAGGTCCCAAAACCTACAATTTGTGCATTTTTTTTTCAAAGTTTAGGCTCTTTGTCCCCTTCAATATAAATGGGCAAAAATAAATTAGTGAGTCCAATTTAAAATTTGTGCCAGAAATATATTTGTATATTGATCTGATTAAGACAGTCAAATTTTCTGGAAGGATGATTGGTCTCTTGTGCATTGATATGTGGTAGTTGGAAAATTCATTACAGAACAATATCTATTTTGTTTTTAGATTAAACAATAATTTCGAGGTTGGACATTCCATGGATGTAATGACACCTCGTGATGCTAAGTTTATTAGAATACTTAACTTAATTCATGTTTATTTCATTTCACAAACCCAGATTAGAAGCAAAAAGTCTGTCTTTTATGAGGTTTTATTTTTCTTAGTAACTGGATCTAAATAGAATAGCATACATCTTTTTTGAAAAAAATAGCAATATCTTTGGAAAATGCAGGGCATGAAGGTTTATAGGGGGGACCAAATGAGAAAGTGAAAGCTTTAAAGAGCTTTCATTTCACAATCACATTTTGTCAATTTCTATGAACTGGCTTTAACCCATTTTATCATCTGCAGACTGCAATGCAAGACTGAACCAGCTTTCTTCTCTTCCCTTTTTTGTTCTCTTGCCATACTACAATAAAACAGCACATACCAGGCAAATCCACACAAGATCGGGGCAAAATAGGAATGAAAGTTGTTGCACCAAAACTGCAACTTGGAGCACTTCTACTAATATAGTTTAGGAAGTGTAAACCAGCATTTGAACAAGAAGAATTTTCAACCTCATCTAATAATAGAAAGAACCGAAAAACCAAACCATATACAGGAAAAATTGCAAGTCAGCTCGAAGAAAAACCTACTTGATCTATATAACACAATCACAATCATTTTGATGTGCAGCACATAACTAGCCTACTTCAAAGAAATACATAAGATTCGAGACAAAACTAGCCTACTGACCATTCTAGACAGCTTATCATTCAATTTTTGGTTTCTGCAATATTGTGCAGAACCTGCTCTTACTTTTCTTCTGCTTTTTGATGATTTTACTTTCCAGCTCAGGATGGAAACTTGGCATTCTACGCCAATTAGTGATTTCTAAAGTTGATTATGCAGGTACTTTTGGAGGCTTCATGCCAAATCCTCGTTTCACCTTCTGAACTCTGTTCATATGTCAAAGTAAGCAACATTAGCTGGAGTGTTAAAACTTAGAAGCACTAGACAAGTAAATACTGCATGGATGAAATTTTCATGACAATCCAAACCACAAATTCAGGATATTCCTCCAGTAGTTGCTAGAGGTGACATGAAAGAAGAGTGTGACTAAAACATGGAATAGCAACAAGTAAAACTCTAAAAAGATGTAAACTCCCAAACCCCTGGGCATAAACTTCCTAGATTTATTTATGCCCAAATTATTCAACATGTTTTCATTTCTACCACTAAACAAAACAAATTTTTCATCATAAAGACGTTATAATGATTTTGAATGTGTCAGTGATTATAATAACATTTTACTATCTCAAGTAAATGACTAGGAAGCCATCACATAATAATTTTGTGCTTACGTTGGGGCAAGCTTGCCAAGGCTATCAAGCTCTTCACCGGTGTCCTCATCTAGGACTCTCCCCGAGATCTCAATGATGTAAGATCTATCTCTGGCAGTGGGAAGTCCTCTACTGGCCAGCAAATCCAAATCTTTTTCATGGAGCTCTCTTCCATTTACAAAAATACCAGTATTTCCACCAGAACAGTTCTCAGGCATGGGATAATTGAATTCTTCAATAAATGGCTGCACAATAAAAGAATTATTCATCAATATTATGAGCAGGTAACAACAATAACTAATAGCTTATGGACTAATAGTAGTGTGGAATCAGCTTTTCTTACAGGAACTATGCCCTGACCAGGCCCACCCATGATACCCCAGAATCCAGCTCGGAAATCATACCTGTTTGGGCAATTGAAGGAAAACCAAGACATAAGTACCAATGGGGTGAGAAAATAAAGTACAGGTTTTTGTGACAAGCACGGTAACATAATGTTATCCTTGAACAATGGTTCTATGTATGTGCTCGTGGAGATAGATTTACATTATAACAGCATAAGACCCAGATCAGAAACAACCACTGATATCCAATAAACACAATATTATCTGGTAGAGTTTCAGTAATGAAATTTGAGAACAAGACTTCTTTTAATCATGATGTTAAACATTTTTGTTTATAGATAAAATGGGACACATTTTCAGAAAACCATAATTGATTTCAACTGTTACTGGAAATGCTACTTCTACTTTATCAGTGCACCATGATAAGTCCAATTAGTTACTAAGTTTTTAGGGTTTAGTTTTTCCAAAAACATAAGCTATTAGGATGTAGGCACAATTATTTCATACTCTAAGAAAGCATTGATCTACAGCATGCTTAGAAATGCACAATTTGTAAGGGAGTGTACACTTACCAATATTGTCCAGGATGGACTGTTCCAGCAATCTTTTCAGCCTTCTTCACCACACGGTCTGGTATGAGGTGCCCATTAACTGAAACATTGCTTCTCCCATGCTCATTTGTCTGATTTGATTTGGAAAAATCTCTAAAGCTCTTCTTAATGAAGTTCGCAATAAATGAATCACTCCCTTTGTTGACTCTCAGCTGATCCTCCTCTTTGCTTGCATCCCACGAATCTTGGGAAACCCCAGTATTAGAGTACTCATTGAATGATACCTCCATTTCAGTGGCCAATGATGTATCTTTCAAGGAATTTTGTCTCGACGTAATCTTATTTGGCTTCACCTTCTCTTGATCTGAGCGACTACTTCGGTTTCCCTTCCCAAGGCGGTTTACCACATGGTTATTACCCGAGTAATCAAAATGATCCTGCAGAGGTGAACCAGGAGGTGGCGGCGAAAAAGTGGCTTTGATAGGCTGCTGAACAGAATTTGTGACATCTCTTGGAGCAATTGGAACTTCTGGATTGCAGTCATCCTCAGAGGTACTCGGAGATGAAGAAAGAAAGCTTTGCATCTCATGAGGCTTGACTGCTGTTGAACTTGGGACTGGAAATGGTAACACAGGCTCTCTATCTATTGACTGAAAATCAAAACCAGAATTATCATAATCTTCAGAAGAGAAATGAGCATAGATCCGGGAAACATGGCCATGAGAATGTGATGAACCGTCTCTGACCACCTCATTCATGCTATTATAAATGTCTGAAGGATCTTGTTTCATTTCAGCATGATGAGAAAGAACAAGTTTCCCATTAGAAACTGCATATTCGACTACAGTAGAACAAGCACCACATCGTATTTTCTGTTGACCCTTTTCCATAAGCAATACTTTCTTGGGCAGCTGCAGAATTTCAAAGCAATTATTACATGTTACGAATGGAGCACCACCAGAAAATGGCCGACATCGCCGACCAACACTGGCTAGCTCCGTCCTCGGAGGACGGGAATGAGCAAAACTACCCATGTAGGAGTTGAGGTCACTTGGCCATCTTTTATGGGGTTGTGGAACTTGAAAGGGTGGCGGAACTGCAGTCCTATGTTTGTAGTGATCATTAGGACCAATCAACCCAGGGTTTTCAGGATGGACCAACATGGGATTGCTTGGGAAATCAGGGAACCTTTTATTTTGAAAAGCAGTGGGTGGAACTGGCGCTGAAGCCCGCCTGTGTTTTTCATAGCAATAGAAACAAGGGCAAGAAGGTTGGTGAAACATTGCATTATGTGGAGGCAGCTCATATGCATCAGGATTATTTTCAGCATACTGTCCAGAGAAGTATGGATGGGATGGTGGTTGTTGGTATTGCCTAGGAAATGGATGTGGAGCTCCACCGAGCATTTGGGATCCATAAGGATCCCCATAACCCGGGAAATTGTTGGAGTTTTGCATGGAAGGAGTGAAACTCGGCATAGCAGCTTCATGGCCATTGGTATAGGGGAAAAGCTCAGGATAATGATTAAAATGAGGGTGTCCTGAAACATGTTTATCAGGTCCAAAGTACTGCATAGAAGCCCTACTTGGTCCTGATGAAGCACCAGGATATGAAGTGCCAGAACCACCATAAGGATCTGGAGGAACCATTCTCCCATCAAGAGGAGCTTTCTCTTTCGACTTATCAACCAGATCACAAGAACGGCTAAGTTGATCCCTCAACTCATCCAGCTTCCTCAGAAGCTCAGCTCGGTCTTGTTCAAGGGACAGAACTCTTGTTGCCCCATCTTGGTCATCAGTTTTCCTCAATGCTTCCCCATTCCTATGAGAAGAACCCAAATGGTAATTTGATGGACCCTCATCAGGATAATTTGAAGTTGAAGACCTCACACCTTCCACATCAGTTCTTGGATTTCTTCGAAACCCCTCTTTTGCACCATTCTCCTCAGCTTGCCAGGCTGCCATCCATGCTGCTCTTCGGCTCAAGCTTGCGGAACCAAATTGGGAATTTAAATCTCCATGTTCTCTTCCCATTGCATTTCTTACTGCATTTCCCTGTTCCTCTTTTTTCATGCTCATATCAAGGCCATTATCTACAGCCCAGCTATTAGTTGCATCTGTGGTTGGATTCCTACATATCTCAGCATTTTTAACATCTTCCTTCTCTAAATCCTTTTGATCACAAACCAAAGAGCCATCACTCGACTTAACATCTGTATCAGAAACATCACTTAAAACAATTACTCCTTTATCATCTGAATTATCCAATTTAGCAAAAACTCCTGCCACCGTTTCTTCGTCTGACTTCTCTGACAAAGTATCCCCATCTTGCCTTTTCTTTTTCGCTGTAAATGAAAGAAACCCAAAATTCGATCCTCAATTCTAAAAAAAAAGACCAAAACATAGCAGAGTTCTTTTAAGAATAAACAAAAATTTGCTTTATTTTGGTTGCAGAAAACACTACAGGAAATGGAATGATATTGAGTTAGGAACCTTACAAGTTGCTTCTTTTTCAGCTTTAAAAAACTCAACCCCACAAATCCAAATGATTGTTAACTTTTGTGTTGGTGTGTGTTTTTGAGGCTATACCATACCAAATTTCAAGACCCAAAACCCTGATCTCATTTGGGTTCCTAACTCTCTCATAAATCAAACAGAAATTTCTACAAGAATCACAACTATCATGATCATAAAGACTTGAAATTGAACTCCCCCACTTTGGTATAGCTAAGAGTTTGAACATGAATCATGTGACCCAAAATACAACAAACCCATCTTTGTCTCAATTTTCTCACCAACCAACCAATCCCTACATTATGTACAAAACAGGAAGCAAAAATTTGATGTAAAAAAGAAAAAAAAGTAAGCATACCTCTCAGAACAGCACCACAACCACCACACTGATACACAGAGTAATCAGCTAGCTCAGGAAGAAGATTCTCACATTTTGGGCACCGAACCAACCTTACTTTTCCACCTGAGTCCCCCATTGCTCATAACCAAAGCTACCCAACAAAACCCAGAAAACCAAAACAAACAAAAACGCACTGTTTACAGTCAATGTTTGGTAGTAGAGAAAACCCAAATGAAAAGAAAAGAAAAGCTGAAAATAAAAGAGGGTTGGTGTTGGTCTAAGTTGAGCTGGGTCTGGGTTTTAAGGAGCTGCGAGAATACTAAAAGCTGGAATTTTTTTTTCGAGTCAGTGAAAGACAGGAAGTCTCTTTTTCTTTCTATTTTTCTTTTTCAGCTTTCTGAGGAATGAAGCAGGTAAAGTGAGGAAGGTTTTGTGGGGACAAATTAGTATTGCTCGGAAAACCATGGAAGGAATTTGAAGAAGCCCAGAATTTATGTAACTGGGCTTTGAGAAAATTCTCCACTCGAGCACATTTTGTGTTCTGAGAAAATCTGCATTTTTTTTTTATGCTCTGGTTCGAGTGTTTTGTGTTTTTTCTCAGAAATTTAATGTGAAACAGACAGTGCAAAGTTTGAGTCTTGAAAAAGAAAGAGGGGGTTCAGGAATCGCAGGGCCCGTTTTCCAACGTCCTACGCCGTTTTGGGTGTAAAGGAATGCCGTTTCGCCCAAGTGGGGTGTAGCTTCGTGGGAATCGCCGATTGTCTGTGCCCGAAGAAAGTAAATCGGCGACTTTTTGCTTGGACTACGACTAGTCTCTAATGTGACCCTTCCTGGTTTGATTTTCACTATTTGCACTCCTAACTTTACTCGTTCAAACAGTGGGAAGCAACAAAAATTGGTTGGTTGCATTATAGACCAACTCGATAGGGGGGGTCTTATGGGTTCGATCATTGTATTCGGCTCGTTTTTAGCTCGTTCGAGATATTAAAAGATTGGCTTGTAAGCAATGAAATTAAATCCACACAAATTATAATGCTCGTATTACAAAAACATGCTAAACTTTAACTTTAGCATACTAAATTAGTAAGGTTCATAAATGGTTATTCGTATATTGTACTATGATAAGTAAAATGGTATGGACTAAATCTATCGACAAATTTAATGAACTGACTTATAATTGGCAATGGTGTAATGCCTTTTCATTTCTCATGAAATATCAAAAGTCGAAGAAATATATAATATTCCTCGAAAACAACACATGCTCCAAAATATAAAAGATTTTTCGCAATGTTCAATAACAAAACCAAATCCCATATGGTTCGATAAAACTTGAGTCTTAGAAACTTGACTCTAATCGACTTGTTTTTGACTCATAGGAACTCGGCTTGTAAAAGAAACAAGTCAAATTATACTTGAACTAAATATCTTATAACCGAGTTAAACTTGAACATTGTCACATTATGCTTGAGTCCGCTCATCTCACGAACTGCTAAAAATTGGCTTATATTACTGAGTAGCCACTCCGTCATCAAAGTCATTGTTGCTCGACACAACTCAATTCAATTTCGGATCCGGCTCATATTTATTCGACTTCTTACAAAATAAATTTAATTTTCAACTTACAAAGACTACGTACTAGTAAAGCTTGGGTTCTACACTAGTCACTCTCTTCCTCTTTATCTTTTCCTTTTTTGCTTTAACTTTATTCGGTGATATTCGGTTCTCTTTAAATTTCTTCTTTGGGTTGTTTTTTTTTTTTATACATGGCTTTGGTTGGTGGCGACCCGTGAGAGAAAAGCACTGTTTTGGCCGATGTGAAAGTGAGAAGAAGAAAATTGCAATAGTCTGACCAGTCTTAATCGGATTCTTCTCTACCCCACGATGGGTCCTCACCACAGCTGAACCCGACCCTACTCCTGGGGCTTTGTCCAATCAGTACTTGTTATTGGCATGCACATCTCTTTCACTGCCAGGTTTTGACTTTTGGGCAAAGATTGAACCCAAATGATGGAGAAGACGAAGTGATGACTGTGCTTGTGGTAAATTGGTAATGAATGGTGCTTTGCAGTCAGACTTTATGTTTGGATGTTTCTACCATGTGAACTGGGCGTAGGGCCGGACACGTCGGTAGAACCGCAGAGTTTCGACTGAACCATCCACCGAACTATAGCCTTCAGTTTCATGGACCGTAATCGAAACCGAAGCGTCGGTCAACCTACTACGACGAGCTAGGTTGCACCATCGCCGACTCGACTCTGAACCAGTCGACCATGGTGCGGTGAAAATATGTTGAAATTGCATTGTCTTGAGGATAGTACAACCATGGCGCTAAAAATTGCGCCGTCCAGATTTACCTAGATCGACCTTGGTTTTAGCAATTACGTTGCTAGTGTTGGAGGCGAAACCCTAAATTGAAGTTGATCCTCGATTTTATGTTGCATCACAACCCGAACAAAGGGACCTAATATTAATATAAAGTTGCTACTTGCTGGGTCATGCTAACATGTATTAGAATTTAGAAGCCATGGTACTGGTATTATTGGTGTTTGAACAATTTATGAGAGGGTTCAATTTTTTAAAACAGGTTGGTTTGATAACTTGTAGGTTAAGGTATGAGACAGGTAAGAGCTCTTTGCTTTAAACTTTAAAGAGACAGGTAGGTCTCTTTTGCACAATACTCCTTATTTGAGTTATGGAGTGGGATAGCACTATGTACAATGGCAAGCTAATAATTTGTTTTTGTAAGATAAGTAATTTTTGAGATATTTAATCGAATAATTTTTAATTATCGCTTTATTTTTTAATTATTATTTTTAAAAATATGCCGTAGTTGATTCTGGTCCTTTAACATGCACGCTTTTTGATGTAGAGAAGACAAAATAAATTGATATTAAAGCTCGAAAAACATAACTCAAGTTCGACTTAAGGATGACAAGTTGTTATTAACCCAAGTCGATTGAATAGAGATTAAAACTTATAAAACTTGAGATATAGAAGAGTATAAGACTTGATTTTAGAGGAATTAAGAATTCGAATACAAATATAATCATTGGGTTACACTTATAATTGTAAGTGGAAGGTTTTAGTTCGATTTTAGGTCAACAAATTGTTTGTATAATCATTAGAACTTACGAGTTGCTTTGGAGATTGTTTCTTATTTTGTGTTGCTATACATTAATTAGGAGCTAAACAAGGATTAGTAGTGACAACCAAGTATCTCAAGTCATTTGCTATGATTAAGAAAAACCAAAAGATAGACACATGTTGCGGCAAACATGCTTAGTTTAGACGCAAATCCTCTTCCATTATTTGCTTGAAATTATAAACCATATTGATTACAGTACGTAAGAAATTAAGCAGAACCATCTCTCTTCTTGTAACACAAGTTTCAGGCCCTCATGAGTATTAATTAACAAATAAAATTCAGATTGCTTCCTACCTCTTCTTTTTAAGATGTTGCTGGGTAATTAATACCCTTAATCCCTTTCCTTCTAATAACAAATTGCTTAGTTGACTCGTTAGCCACAAAGCGTGGAATTACATCATCGATCTTGAACAAAAATGAAGGAAACAATGACTCATTATTTGTGATGATCGAGCCAAAAAACCCGAGTTCTAGAGGGAAATCTAGCCTCCGTTGAACGAAAACTTCTTAAACAAATATCTTTTACAACTGGATAATATTACTAGTCAGATTAGTGGAATATCTAGATGCTGCTTTGACATTCTGTTTTTGTAATTGAAAACCAAATGTTTGCTTGCGAAGGAAGGCAAATGAGATGCAATAGCTTCAGCTAGAGCAAATCTAGAACAGTTGTATATAGTTGGTGTCACAGATATATATATATATATATATATATATATATATATATATATATATATATATATATATAATATGATCCTCAGTCAACTCAGTAGGTTGTGGAATCCTTAAAACATAGAATGGATGGTAAGCATGACTAATCACCTTGAATTGAAATATGAAATGGTTGGTTGGCAACTGGGTGTTTGAAATAATACTAGAACAACTTGACTGTTTCAAAGGTCAGAAGTTCATGAAGGGTGAAACGGTGAAACCCAAACCCAGTATCTCAACCTAATTAGTAATTCTCAAAATTGGATGGGATTTAAGAATGTCTATTTTGTTAGGTGGGAGGTTGTACTTAGTAAATGTTGAGCTATAAGATTTGCTGGTTTCTGATTTCCTAGATTCACCAACCAAACCCATAGTATAAGGGGATGGGCTGGTTTGAGATCTCTATAATATAGAACCTCAGCCCATCAAAGGAGAAGAGACCAAATTGATCAAAAACCGAATACCGACCCAAACCTTGATCCGCAATTTCGATGAACCGAATTCAATCCGTAGAGGCAATTTGTCACCGATCTTGGTTCCAGAACTTACCTAACTAATATGGTTGGTTCCGTTTTTTATTTGGGTCCAAATCCGAACCAAACCGACTTATATCCGCTCATAAAATATACTAGAAATATCTACACACCTGATGGGTGTGGGAGTGAAGGTAGTTATCTGAAAAATGTGGGGTAGTTATTTTTGCAGATGTTGACAAATCAGTTTTTCTTTAGAAATAGTGGGGTAGTTATTTCTATAGAGGTTGCAAGTTATCTTGGTGTAGTTTTTTTATTTTTTATTTTGTGAATTGTCTTGATTGTCCCTATTAATTAATTATATTTCAAAGTTTTTTAATATTTGAATGCTATATCTGTAAAAAAAATTAGTTATGGTGAGCAAGCCCTTTTCTCTTAAATATAGTATAGATAGTAAGATCTACCGCATATAATGTGATCTCATAATTTAAATTGTTCATTTATAGTTATTTTTCAGGTATCATTCTTGCCAATCCAACTGAACCGGCAATCATTTCAATATTTTGTAAAAAAATGTTGTGTTCGTCTAGTTTCTTCTTCTTCTTCTTTTGAATATTCGTGTAGTTCGTTACACACAATTATATCATTAAACAATTTTCGATTTAATCATTATAATGCGATGTAAGTATGTAACCCACTAATTAAAAGTTGCCCCTAAGACTAGTGAGTGCTTCCAGATTGGACAATCACCCGACAACTGCAAAAAAAATTCCAACAAGTTGTGGCAGCCCTATTAGGTGATGTGAGCTCATTCATCATTCAATAGAAAACCTAAGGTGATGGTGATGCTGCACTATATTCTTTGCTAATCCAATCCAATTTCGTTGACCCTCTTATGTTTTAGGCCAATAAGATAGTTGGTCTGCTCCCAACTAATTCTAGACTGTAGTAGTTTAGTCCCTTATAGTGCATGATGAAGACAGCCCACTTCCTCTCAACCCCACCACTAAAGAAATTAAGAGGGAATAAGAAAAATTGCAAACCCCAATCAGCTTGAAGAATGCACAGCTAAAATAAAAAAAGATTTTCAGAAAGATTATAAGTCTGAAGTATGAGATGTGTGAAGTGCATTTGAACAGACAAGGAAATATATATGATTTGGAAAATAATAATGGGATCCAATGCATATATTTCATTCAAATTGGTTCAGAAATACATTTGTGCCTTTATTCTATCTTCATTATCAACATTGCAAATATAGAAAGTACTATATAGCTAGAATGAGCGAAAATGAAGAAGAATGTATACGCTGAACTTGATATCACCTGCATTCTTTTTTTCTCCAGAGGCCAAACTTACTGTAAAAGCCAGAAAACCCAGTAGTACTCTTCATTATTTTCTTGTTCTTGTCTTTCCTTCCTCCAGACAAACCCTTCCTCTTCCACATCTTCTTGATCCCCACGATTTCGCTCAAACTTCCCACCATGGAATTGCTAGAAGACCCTTTACCCTCCTTTGCAGTAGCAGTAGTACTCGAGGAGGTTGTGGTCTCCGATGAGGATGAGGAATGAGAGAACTTGGCTATGAACCGCCTCGATGATCCCCCGAGAGATGGCAGTGCCATCAGATGACGTTCGATCAGATGACTAAGCGAGGCCAGCTCGTACGAGTCATACAAGGGGCTGCCACAATCCCATATAGCCAATGCTGCTTCTTCCTCTTTGCCTTTCAATGTTTGCTGCATTTGGATTTGAAATGAAGATGACTAACTGGTACCGAAATGAATGTGTTGTTTCAACAGATGAACTTATGAGAAACGTTTCTGATTTGAGATGACAAGTGACAATCATGCATATTATGTATAGGTTGGCATACCACACCATTCATGTTTTTGGTGGATGCACCACCCTAGCTGCTTGATTAGGACAAATATTATATCTCTGGAATGATTAGAGTGCCCCCTAATAGGAAAATTATTTTCCTTTTTTGATGAATATTGTGGGAAAATTATAGACGTACATGATTGTCTTCCAGAAGAAACATGCATGACAGATCCGACTCATTACTTAAATTGGCTTAGGATCAGATTTGTGTATAGGGAGTATCTAATTAGCATATATAAACATTGATGCGTGAACTTTGTTTGTATCTGACCAAGGAACACCGAAAGTTCTTTCTTAATTAATTAGCTATGGATGGATTAATCACACTGCTTAAGACAATTCTGCAGTCTGGGATACTAAGAATGTGTGAAGTTTTGACAGCAATTGACAAAAAGAAAGGAACAAAAGAATAGAAGTGTTTCTTCTTCTTCTTCTTCGATCCAGCTTCTTCTCTTCTTGGTTTAGCTAGATTACTATAAGATCTTAGTTTTCATTGGTAGTATATACTTATAGAGACTTATAATAAGTCATGCATAGGCATAATCACTCTTTCATTTTGCCACAAATTGTCAATGTCTACATCGATCTATGAATTCCTTTGGTAAACAAGTGATGTACATAGTTTGTCATAAGAATTCATAGATGAACATGATTATTCTAAGCAAGCTAGCTGGAGATGATTAGTGAAATGTTTCATAAGCATCTATATATGGGTGGTGGCATAGGTCTTACTGAGTTTGAAAATGAGAAAATTAATCTCAACAAATTAAGTCGTTTTAGGTTACATACTCCATAAAAAAAGTTCTAGGGGGCATAGTTATATCAACTAGTAATATTTGAGGAATCTAATCGTAGATTGTTTAGGTCTATTGAACCAAAGAATATAGTTTTATCTAATTATTGTCCATTTAGGATAATGTTATTTGTATTTTGAAATTTTGACTCTACATAAATATTTTTATACACAAACAATTTATGTGAAATGTCAAAAGCTAAATAAGAATTTCGATGAGTGTCATTATCTACTCTCCCTTTTATTTAGATGCTCAAAGGACTGCTGGTGGTGGTGGTGGCCGGACTGATGGTGGGGGCATAGTTTTGTGGATGAGGATGGTTTGGTTTTCAACCGATGGGAGTTTGTGGCTTGGTGGAGTTGGGGAGTTGCTTGTTTTCCCACGGTGGATGGCAATGCAGGCGCCGATGTGGGATATTGATCGAAGGCGGCTAGGGTTTTGGAGTCTCTCTACGTTATCCTTGATCACTGTTTTGGCTCTTGTGATTTAGATCGGGTCATTATCATGATAATATAGCCTGATGCAGCCACACACTTTTTTTTATTTTTAGAAGAAACAAAAGAACTTTCATTAATCGCTGAATACTACATAATTTGAATGACCAGTTGTGGAATTAATGCCACGACACACATTTCAATTTCTATGATCCATAGTTATGAGTCCGTCACAAACAATAACATCTATGAACCGAATGGGTCCAACCCCTAACCAAATATTACGCTCAAACCTGCATGCTGACGCACTTTATGAATCACATACCAAGGTTGTATCACTTAGTCAAATTCAAGTACTTTATTTTTACATATACCGATGCCTTTGCACTGCCCATTCAAATATGAGATGAAATTAATTGTCCATGATCTGATGTTTCGGATTTTATATTTACTAGAAGCGTCGCAAGAGGTCATACGTCTTAAACTCATTTTACTATATATAATTAGTTCTAGAATCAGTACTTGGGTACTATGTATAATCGTTTACTATGTATAATCATTTAGAAAGTGAAAAATAAAAAATCTCTTATTCATATGACATATATGATGAGAAATTTATTAGTTTATGGAGGAAACTTGGAATGCATTGTCATCACCAACTTAAATTAGGGTTGTTCTTTGTCTGTTGTGAAGAGAGTGATCTAGATTCATGTGATCCTGTTTCACCATGCCCACTGAACAAAATGGGAATGTGGTCCTGTGGCATATATTGGAATGGCCAATACCGACATTACATGTGAATTGTCAAAATCTTCTCTCTCTTATTGAGGTGACTTGTATTTATTAGCACGGACCAATGAAAATGATGTACTACATTTAGATTAATTAATCATCATTAGCCAATTATAGGAACGAATTAGTCAAAATGAACTTCATTTAGATTAATTAATCATCATTAGCAATTATAGGAACGAATTAGTCAAATCCAACACAACTTGAGACTTCATACTATTTAAGTTGAGATATAACACAACCTATTTACTCGAAAGTCGACCGAAAGAAAGAGATAAAAAGCTAGTGCCTTAAGAAGCTAAAACATATTGGATTCATATGGAAAATCAACCAACAACGTCTGATTTATACGGACTTAATTATTATAAGCAGTACTAGTGAAGCTCCTGGCGACATTGCCACATAAGATTTGCAAAACCTTGCTGTTGTTAACCCCTATGCATCTTGGGGTCTTGAACTGGCTAACAGCAGATCCTTGTAATAGGTAATGGTTGAGAACCTTTTGGAAGGTTCCCTTCCGAAGAATTTGGAGCTCGAGTGGACCGATGCCATTGACTTTCCTCGAGCTCATGTAACCTGCATCCATAAAAGACTTGTCCAAACAGTTGCAGCATTCACTGAGAACCTCTTGGGATGCTTCACCACTCAGTTCCCAGAAGATGACATAATGACCAGGGTCTGTGGACAAGTCTACATGGCTTGAGAAATCAACAACTTCTAATTTTTCCGCAGCTAAAAGCTTGGCTGCTTCTTCAACAGATATCTGCAAATCTTTCTCGGTGTTCTTGTCGATGTTGATGTTGAGCAGAAGATTGCTGCGGCAGAGGAATTTGAGCTCGGGTGTCGAGTTATGGAACCCCATCACCTTCACTACATCTCCTAGTCTATACCGGTACAAACCTGCAAACAAAGTTGATGAGGAAATTAATCTTTTACATATTTCTTTGCGAGGCTTAAATTTTTCGATGATACATATTCTCCTAGCCTATTTAAGAAAGCAATTACTCTTAAAACTCAAAACTACAGAAAACCAATTATTAATTAACCAAATGCGACAACTTGCAGATTCAAGATTCTATTACTACCAAGTACCAACTACAATACAAAATCTACCTCCTTCCTCAGCATTTTTAAAACTCGATCCAATCACAGAAATTGTCTTTATATCCTTTGACGTTCAAAGCAATGAATCTGTCACAAGTTTTCGAGAATTCTGATGTGTATTAATACATGGGGGGCATCAAAAGATGCCAACCACATCAACAAGGATTAGATAATCTTAGAGGGTATCTATCTTACTAATAGAACAATCAACTATATAATAATGGGTTTTCACTATTTTTTTTCCTGTAGATTATTCTGTCACTAAATAGTAAATACAATAATGGATGCATGTGGTTCTAGCTTCCAAGCCAGCTGGGTTGGTCATGCCCACTAGTGAAAAGATTCAGAACCTCATTTTGGGACAACACTACACCAAAAACAGAAGCAATAATTGAAAAGAACAAGAGAGCAGAGTGGGGCACAAGGTTAGAAGAAATTGTCCATAATTTTAAGGTCACTGGTCAACATCAAAGCAAAACTTGGGACTCTAGAATCCCATTAAATGGGAAATCAATCTAAATTTCAGATATATATGACTTTTAAATCGATCTGCATACTGTGCACTCCTAGGAAGCAATCCTCAAATCTCTATTAGTTTTTTTTCTCAAGGGTATTTTTCACCACTAGATTTGGTAAGTATGCTATACTGAACAGTGTGGTAAAACAAAAATATAATTATGCATAGTTTAGATCAAGAAAGTACCTGCAAAATTTGTGACAACAACCTCATACTCTTCACCAAGTTTCACTTCGGTAAGACCCACTGGCTTGAATTCAATGCTATCCCTCACAGGGATGAATTCAAAGTAGCCAATATTAGGGAGCACAACATAAGTGGTCAATTCAGTTGGTACTTTTGGGTTGACATTTGCTGCAATCCAACCTTCAGAAGAACCATAATCAGCACTCAACAAAGGCAAGTCCCCTGCATAGTGTCTCAGTTTCTTCACATAAGGCTCCATTGACCCAGTCATGACACCATAAATGTACTTGACATTGGGGAAAAGGGCCGGTATCAGTCCATACCAGTTGCTCAATCCTGAACATTTTCTGTAAACCGAATCAGCCAATTCCGGGTTTGGATTGAGCAATTTCGACATGGCTGCACGGATTGATGGGACTGTGATTCGGCTGCTGAGGACCCCATCTCGAATGTCAGTACATAGTTCCTCCCACAATAGCTCAAAGGTTCTGAAGGCTAGGACTATGCTGTGAGCAAATGTTGAGATTACCGACTGAACTTCATTACTGAATATCAGTCCACATAAGAGATGGCAATATAGGGATTGGTGGAACTCAGGACCAAATATTACTTCTTCAGGGCTGCAGCATTGGGACTGCATTTTCTTCATTGTGTCATTGAACTTCGAACAACGGTAAACATTGGTGGTGGCGGTTCCAGCTGCCAACCCGCCTTTAGTTTGGAACTGCTTGCTTCCATAGATGAACTGTAAGGCCTTCCCACTCTCAATAGGAAACTCCCTGAAACATTCTTTAGATCATCAGAAAATGGTAGAGGAGGAAACCTAAAAATGGGAAAGTGCTAAACAACATTGAAAAGCTTCTACAGGCAATCATTTAATTCAAGACCACATTCGAAAGTGTTAAACCAAATTCACTTTTGACTTCATGGGTCTTGCTACAAGTATTATAAACATCCCTAGTGCATTACCGATTTGGAATTCCGGGTATTGCAGTTGCTAATAACTATAAGCAACTATAAGAGAAGATTTTTGTTAGTACCTGTTTCTGAAGGCAAAAGAAGTTTGATATATCTGCATAGTATTTTCCATCAGTTCTTCATTGAAAGGTACAAACTTTGGCCTTCCTTGAGTAGTACCAGAACTGCAGATTGTACAAAACATCTCAGGAACCGAAAACTTCTCCAACATAAACTCAAAACTCAGTTCAATTGATAAAGCAATAAAAGAAAGGAATCCATAATTACCTCAAGGAGATTGTTGTGACTGGTTTTCCAGTGAGAATGGGAGAGGAATCACCATCCGCAATTCTCTGAATATAAGGGTCCAAATCCTTGTGAGTAACAAGAGGAACAGAAGCCTTGAAACTCTCTGGGTCAGTTCTTCCATCGAGTCCCAAATTCTGCAAGTACTCCGCGGATCCGTTTTGTTCCAGAATCTTCTTGAGGGTCTCTCTCTGAACCCTCTCCGCATCGCTTGTCATTGCTTCAAATTCCTCAATGACTTTCTCCATGTTGAACTCTCCAAACTTCTCCAACATCTTCACTGCTTGAAGAACAAAACACCAGAAATGGGATGATTAGAGGGAAAGAGGCCCCCTTTTATAGATGCTCAAAAGATTAATGAAAAGGCATGTAATTAAATCCCATTCGACCACCCTTTTTAATTTCTACCCAACCATAAATCTGGCAAAAACGAAAAGACAAGAATCTCAAAAGTCTGAAACTTACAGATACTTAAATTCAACAATAACAACAAAGAAAATATCTGCTCTCTCAATCTAATCAATTCCTTTAAGATTCTAACACCACCCATTCTCACTCAGCAAAAGAGAAAAAGGGAGAAAACCCAGGCTGGCAATAAGAAAGTGACAAATAGCTACATGTCAATCAAAATAAAAAATGACTGAGATGCTCAAGCACAATGTAACAAACAGTTTGGACATTCATAACAGCTAAGAGCGACAACAATTGGTTGCAGATTAGCAGTTTGATTTGGATGACTAATCAAAACCCAAAAGATCAAAAAAGCAAAAGAATCCAAAAATTCAATGGTCATCTCTTTACTTTTAATCAGGTTTTCTCAGCAATCAAACAGAGCTCAAATGAGGATTCCAGAAAAAGTTGAAGTCATTCATTAAGCTACTTAACTGAAGAAAAATCAAAAGAAGCTAGACTACTTTACTGAAGAAAATGAAAGAAAACCAACTAAGCTATGCCATAGCAAAGAAGATAAGGTCAAATTTTCCAAAAGTAAGTTGAAAGTAAAATTCACACTAATTTCCTATCAAACCAGTCGTCTCCAATTACGAATCAGAAGACGAAGCTTCAAAGCTTTGATCTTACACTGACGGCAGTCAACTTAGTCAACTCTCCAGAATTTTCCAGGAACGACATAAAATTCTCAGGAAAAAAGAAGCTTCATAGGATTGGAAGTGGTTCAATAAGATAATCAAAGAAATGAACCAAAGCTGCAGGTAAAAGGGTCTGTAAATCATGCAATTCTTACTCCAAACACCAAGTTAGCTGTACCCAATTGGGATTCGAAATTCAAATGGTGAAATGAAAGCAATAATAAACAAAGCCAGTTACATAAAAAAAATCGACACCGTGTGGAAAACGAGGTTCAAAACTCAAAAGTTGTCTTCCTCGTCCACAAGGATAAAAAAAATAACATGAAAATTTCCAAATCAGAAAACAGAAATGACTTTTCAGAAAAGAAAGACTTTAGAAATCGAAAAACAAAACCAACAGCCAGAGAGAGAAACCAAGACAGAAGCAGACTCGTAAAGCTTGTAACTTGTAAGACAAAGCTGAATTGCTCAATTAAAAAGTAAAGTGGACGAAGATTGAACTCTTTTTGGTAAATGAAACTCTCAAAACCCTGTTGAATTCCGAGTCAGAAGAAACAGTACCTGAAATCGAAGTCTGTGCGAGGCAGAGGAAAAACAGAGTACTCTGTTTTCAGAGAAAAAGAAGCAAGAATTACAATCAGGGATCAAAAGCACAGTAACAAAACGTTAGGGAATCACCAAATTCTATGGCTTTCAATCTTTTGTTTTGCTGTCAAAGGCTCAAAAGTACACAATATATAGTTTAGAGAGAGAAGGAAGGAGAAGATGAAGAAGAAGGATAGTATTAAAAAATAAAAATGTGGTTTGTTTTTTCAGCTTTTGGGAGTTGGGACAAAATGGCAAATTGTTAAGCTCTGTTTGGCTAAAGTCTTAGAGGGGTGGGAGACTGGGAGTGAGCGAAGATTCCTTTAAGAGGTCGAAATATATATAGAAAAAAAAAAAACCTTACCCCATGGCCCATCATCGTGCACAGTTTGCTTGATTTTTTGGAATTTTTCAAATGACGGTTGCGCAATTCAGTTTTTTTTTTCATGATTTTATATTTATGTCTAAAATAACGTTGGTCTGAATTAGGACGTAATATTGAACTTTAGCATGGATTTTTTACAATGAATTTTTTTTTTTATCAAATTGATGCTTGTATCTAGGTTAAAGTCGATAGTTATTAAAACATTTTCAAAATCTCGTCGGCATTGTTGACACGGGATGTGGTCGGGAGGTTTGTGGTTTTTCAGATCTCGTCGACTTCGTTGAGTTTGCTAGTTGGATTGATTTGTGAGATGTAATTGTTGGTAGGCTTAGATTTTTTATTTTCAATCGCTTTGAATAAATTGTGCAACACCAATTTTTTCTTCTTGAAATCATATTTACAATAACCACATATTTAGACCATGTTGACGAACCACATATTATATAGTTAATTATTTAGTTGACCAAATATTGTTAATTATTTAATTATGTGGTTATTGTAAATACGATTTCAAGAAGAAGAAAAATGTGGTTCGTAAACTATAAGCTTCGTCAACATGGTTTGTCACCAATTTCCTATCAAACCAGTCGTCCACATATTATTAATTTAGACGAATCAGTAAACTATAAGCTTTAGCTTACTCATATTATATAGTTAGTTGTTACTCATTAATTACCACATTATGTGGTTAACTAATAGAGTTTTTTACCATACTAAATCCTAATCCAGAGTTCCAGACGTACCAAAAATGTATAGGTGTATGCAATAGAAACCACAAAACATTTGAATATAAGCATATATGGTAAAAAACCTATAACCAATATCATAAGAAATGTAGTCACATTTCTATTTTAATTCAAATTCTTTGAGTGGTTATGTTTACTGGAAACATGCGAATACAAACATGTTTGGTAGAATTTTTATAACCAATATCATAAGGAATGTAATTCACATTTCTCTTTTAATATAAATTTTTTGAACAATTACATGCACATGAATCTTTTATTTTAAATTTGTTTAACGGTTACATACACCGAAAACATGTGAATGTACGGTAGAAAATTTATAACCAATATCATAAGTGGTCAACATTTTTTTTTTATTTGGATTATTTGAACGGTTATATACACCAAAAAACAAATAAATACAAACATGTATGGTGAAATTTTAATGGCCAATATCATGAGAAAATGTAGTCCGCATTGCATTTTTAATTCAATATCTTTGTGTGACATATCATCTACCACATCATCAAACCTTTTTTATGAGTCATTGTTTTAGAATTGCAAGAATATGAGTTTAGGGTTAGCTTTCGAATTTTGGCGAATCCTTTCTAGTTTAGAATATATTGCAAAAGAATGGCCGGGGTTAGGGTTTACTTCTCAAATTTTGCGAAGAACCCCCCAAATCCTAAGCACCGAATGATGATAACTAGGGAATGGAAGATGTTACTATTCTCCTTTGCATACTAAAAAGTTTTAAATTGATTTGAAATGAAAGATTAATTCTATTTTATAAGTAGTGATCGATTATTGGGAAAATGGAGATACAAACTGAAGTATTGAATGCAAGGTTAACGATATTCAATTGCATAATGCAAGAATAACGCACTTCCTTAAAAGAAAAACAGTGTAGGGTACTAGGGTTCATACTATATAAAATCACGAGTAACTCTTTTAAGTTTTAATTCTTAAGGGCATAGAATAACTCTTCAAGTGAGGTGTCTATGAAGTGTTATCGAAGGTTCTTAGAATTATTCATTATCAGTAGCCTATGAAAAAAAGTGATTTGTGTGGTTAGAGTTAAGCTCTTTTGGCTCATGACATCTGTAACTGCTTTAGGGTTGGGTCTTACATATCTATGTATGTTTTCCAATTGATTAAATGAATATTCTATCTTTCTCTCAAAAGAATAACTCTTCAAGTGGTCAAATTTTCTACACACAAATTTTTTAAATAAGCGAAAAATACTCGTACATAATTATAGGAAGGAAAATCCTTTGTACCTAGCTAGATACACCCCAATTTCATCTCTCCCATATTCCTTTTCACTCAAATTATTTCTCAACCCAATCCCGTCAATTAAAGACTAATAATCAAAGTAAGTATCCTACATTCCTCTCTCCCATCGTATTTTTTCTTCTTCCTCTTTGTACTTTTCATCACAATGTTGTGCGTATGATGGTTCTAGTTAAAACTAAATGACAAAAAAAGAACCATAACATTTTGTTTTATTTCTTGTTGACTCTCACTAAGTTTTGAAAATTATTCTAAAATCCTTCATACTCTTATTCTTCATATGTAGACAATTAAGCATCTAATCCTATAGTATTATTGTGTACGTTTGCATTTAATTTCTTCTCTAAATCATTTTGTTTTATAAGTGTTCATATTCAACAGTATTACTAATTTCTTCTCTTTCATAATTTCTTTCTTAATTCCACTGCTAATTATTATTTTACAGAGAAGCTTATAATCCCGTGTTCTATACGGGAAGTCCTATAAGTTTTTCATACTCGCATACAACAAACTGAAAATTTGACCGAAGCCTATGCCTATCACTCTTGCATGATATAAACATGTTGACATTGTCAACCTCAATGTGTAATGGGATAATTATAAATCCCAACTCAAATGGCACATAGCTGCAACTTGCTATCTAAGAAATTATATGTTACTCGTTGCGTGATGGTGATCGATATCTTTGGCCAGCGAGTTGTGACATGTTGGTTATTGGTGAAACCACACTGTGGATGTCACATGTTCGAATCTCACTTGCATATAGAAATGGGTGGGGTGGGAATAAAAATTATCGTTTCTCTTAAAAAAAAATCTTGGGATATCCTAAACTGTAGCCCGGGTAGGTTTTATATAAAAAATAAAATGAAAAAAAAAAACATCTTAAATCAAGTTAATTAAGAAAAATACAGCACAAAAAAGTTCATAAAAAATGAATGGTACTTCGTTTAGGGAGAGACTACACACTACTTTGTTATTGTACGAATGTAGACGCAACCGAGAAAAAAATTAATTATTGCTTGAAAGTTTTTATCTCTATATATTCTAAATCTCCGCCAATTGTCTATCGTAGTGTGTTATGAGTAACATAACTAATAAAATATCTAATTAGGTTGTTATGTTACTAATTGGGTTTTAGTACTATAGCTTGTGCAAACCTTTGTAGCTGCATGTAGGTTATATATAGCTCTGCCTCGCTTATATGTTTGTTTCTTTTTCCTTTTTTAAGTTCTATACTAGGTTGCACCCGTTAGATTGTTATATATATCAACTGATTATGTGTTTATGTGGATAAGTTGGGATTTAATACAAATATGGTAGGGACAATTAGGTTTAAACATTCCATAAAATATCAGTGGTTCAATATTTGGTATCTAATTAATGGAAAATTCTAGTAAACAGACATGTATACTATGCAGCTCCGGTATTAACCGTTGGATTATCATACTATTGAGATCCGGTCAATGGCATAGTACCATCCAATGGCTATGCATAGTGATGTATAGCATGTAGTACTGCACATTAGACAAACCGCTAATTAATATGCATCTATGGTGTTCACGTTAATTTGTACCAACGAACCCTTAAATATTAGTTAATTAAAATTAGCAATGACATTTAAAAATGATTGAAACTAATAATGAATGACCAGAGAATAAACAACTTTCATAAAAATTAATTAATGATACTGAAATAGTTAGAATCGAGAAACAATGCAATGCACAATGCATTGACTATGATTATATATAGAAGACAATGCATGAGGCATGACAAGCTTGCATCAACTAATTGTTGGTTGAGAGGGTGCATGTGATCACCTTCTTATGTATGGAGATCGAACACTGTGAATGATATTAACTTAAATTTGAAACCTTATTATAATCAAGAAGCTAGCTAGGATATTTTGGAAGGGAAAGGAAATATGAAATTAATAAAAATAAATGTTACTGCCGCTAGTAGGGCAACAGAGACAACCTAACTAATCGTGTTGACATATTTGTAGGGAAAATTGACAGTAAGGGGTTTTTTTTTTAAGAATATCTTTGGGTTAAATAGGAATGTATATACACATAATGATCCACGAGGCACGACAAAAAGACATCATTACCTAAGCAACTTTACCTATCTAGTATTTATAAGCACAACAATAGAAAGTACAATCTCTGAAGGAGGGAAAAAATTAATTAAACCTCAAAGCTTATTATTTGTGACACTTCTACTTCTATGTTGCTGAAAACGACAAATTAATTAGAATCCGGTATGAAAAATGTATGAGAAATATTAACATATTATAGTCTACTCTTAAAATTAACAGATAAGAACTGAAATTTATGTTTACTAACTTTTTTCCTGCATTTTTGTCAGCTGTAAACAGTGGCGGAGCCACTAAGGGACGGGCTGGGGCACCTGCCCCACCCCTCCCCTCCCCCGAATTTCTGCCAAATTATATAATTGATATTTATTTTAATTTTTTTCTCTTTTAATCAAATCTTGTAATTTTCATAAATTTTTAGTTTCCTATTGAATATTTTTTCCCTATTGGTCAAGAACCCATAATAATTTAATATAGATTTAATAATTGAAAAAAATCAAAAACAGAAAATTAGGAGCACAAACACCATGAGTCCAACAACTCCAATCCGAGTAAGATTAATTTTTAGTTTGTCAACCTAATTTTCAAGTTTTTAACTAGTTTTTAATTTTCAATATGAATTTTGTTTTTTGCATGGGTCATGTTTTTATTTTGAATTTTTTTTATCACCAAGTACTTATTGTGCCCCCTGTTATGAATTCCTGACTCCGCCTCTGACTGTAAATCATATTATATAGTATATACAACCCAAAAGAAAGAAAAAATCACACCTATTCCACTTGGAATATTAGCATTCACCAAGGGTGGCCATTCCACTAATTTGATATGTCATCTGACTCAGCTTGATAAATATAATTAGCGACTGTCTAGTAATTAACGACTTGCCACTATTTCTCCATACAACAAAATAAATAAACAAAGAGTCTTGCCATTAATTACTTCACAATATTAATTTTACAAGCAAAGAGTCAAATTTGTTCAATTAAAAAACCAACTTGACGCTGCTTGGTTTTCTAGAAAAGTAATTAACGACTTGCGTGCACATACATTTTGTGTGTAAATTAGGTTTCAGAATAGGATATGATAATTTTGCAATTTATTTGCACACTTCCAAAAGTGGTCAAGAGAGTGTTCGTGGGCACCACAATTTCTTCGGTGACCTATCTTTTACACACCTATCCAAGATTTTGCTCAACCAGCCAAACCTGCACCACCATACACCCAACTCACGGTACCACGAAGATCACCGGAGATCAACAAAAAGGAATGACCCGCCGTCCACACCACCAAGGGCCCCGAGATTGAGAAAAATGATATAGTACAATTATCTAATGTAGCGTTGGCGCTCGAAAAACCATAGCATTGATCGCGCGGAAAAAAAAACGTAACATCACAATTTGGAAGAACTAACTAAATCATTCAATTCAAAACAAAGTTGGTAACTTAATTTTAACGATGCATTAGCTAGTTTAAAATAAAAAGAATTTTTAATTTTTTTAATTTTATTTATTTATTTATTTATTATTTATTATTTATGCTGCCCAACAATTAAGAGAGTGATTGATTTGTAGAGGGTGTAGTGGTCATTGTCCTTGATGGAAAGGCAAAGTCATTGTCCCTTACTTATATGGAGTATTTGGACACACAAATTCAAAGAAGTATAATTGTTTATGACGCCATGTCTATTTTTGTCCACTACAGCACTACCAAATTTGGTTCTTTTTTTTGGAGGGGGGCCATATATAGGTGCATAGTTGCATTGCGTGGTGTGCGTTATGAGTTGTCAGTTGTAATTGTCTACTCAACTACTCATCAAGAAGAATGAGTACAGTGATGGCACTAAAAAGTTATTCGCAGACTAATTGGTTTTGAGTTTAATTTTCCTCGTATACTTGAGGTATGAAGCTATTGAGTTTAAATTATTGTCGTGCCTTAATGGTAAGTTTTTTTTTTGCAAAAAAAAAGTGTTTAAGCCTGGATATTTATATCCAAGAAGGCAATAATCGCTTGTCTACATAATTTTTTCATTCTTGCCGTGTGCTTTGGTAATACAGTGATGGGATCGACCGCTATGTTTGTATGTTTATGTTATATCCGTATATCCCTACACTCAAAAATCCGTGATTAGTTCAAATCTCATTTTTCAATATTGTTTGAGAGCAACACATACAAATTACCAAAAATAACACGAAAACACAATGACACTTTTGTACATATCCGTACAAAGTTTTAAATATAAACAAAATTAATAAAAGTATACTTTTTTAGAAAATTTAATAATGATAATATTGACAAACAAAACTCTAGATAGAAGATTATCAATAATGTAATATTATGATCTTCATATTTCTGTTAAAACTATATAGGGAACCGATGATCAATCACTTTTATCTGCCCATGCAAAGCCATCAAAATTCCAATTTAATATTTCTTATCAAAAAAAATATTTCTGTTAAAACTATATAGGGAACCGATGATCAATCACTTTTATCTGCCCATGCAAAGCCATCAAAATTCCAATTTAATATCTTTAAACAAGAGAGATCAATCAGAGTTACCTGAAAAGTGATAGCTTAACTCATGAAGGAAATTCAATTAACAATGTGATGGATAAGGAACATAGTGTAAATTATGTACTCTACCCAGCTCACTGGCTGCCACTTTCTGCAATCAATATCAACTTTATAGATATATATATTGTGCTATCAACTTTGTAGATATATATACTGTGCTATTTGCTATCCCTCTCAGCTGAAAAGAAAACCCCATTGATTGTGTGCCCTAGTCTCTTCTATACAGTGGACATCGATGTCACCAATTTAACACAGTAACTGTCTTCGTGGCTATAATATTGAATCTTACATTTCAAACGAAGAGTGTTCATAGCGTGTAGTTACACAACCTTCTGTCAGTCCTTCAAATGTTAGCAAAAAAATGCTAACTCATTTTTTTGATCCGATTTGGACGGCTCATATTGCATCATGTATGTACACGCCGTATACTGAAAAAAATTTCCACTTCAAAACTCTAAAGCAAGTCAAATAAGCAGAAAGTTCGAAAACCTAAAGGCATATCGATTGCAAATGTTAGCAAAAGAAACTCATATATATGTGTATATATATAGTTCAATGGTAAAAGTTGAATGAGGGTAATATATGTAGTGAACTTAGACGTCGACTTTGATAACATGATGAAAAATAAGCAATCTAAATTCAGGGACTAGAGGAAGAGGATGAAGAAATTCAGAGAGAATCTGAGTAATTTTTTATTGTATTTTTATAATTCTCAAAAGCTTAAACTGAGATTACAATCAAAGAGGTATTTATGGTAGACTAAGATAAATAGACGCTAACAAACTGACAGTCGGGAAATGCACAGTTGGAAATACAGATTGTTGATTTGGCTGCTGACATAGAACCTTACTTACTTAAATCTGATCCGTAACTTGAACAAAAACAGCCGAGTTTATGATTATTGTCAGCTACCAAGATTACCTTAATTTATTACTAACTTGGTAGCTTGAACCAATTTGGTCTTCTCCCAGAGTTGAGTGCCATGATCATGATCCAAGTCAGTAATAGTATCTGTCATAAAATTTACTTTCTGGAGGACATGCGTGAACATGATCTGAGCATAGTGGCCGGCCAATGTGTTTCCCACTTTCAATACTAGTTCACTTCTTCGATGGGTTTATATTTCTACATATTTATCTGTAGATTTATATGAGACTCTCTCTCTCTCTCTATTTAATACTTTGCTCTATACAAGCATGTGTAATAATTCAGAGACCTAATTAAGTACTTTAGGTCTTCTCACCATATAAAAGTCTTAAAAGAAACTATAAAGACTTCCAACAACTTGTCTCGATATTAAAATATAGAGCAAATTACCCAAAACTACAAAAGCAGGAAACTTGTATCCATGCGGTACAAATTCACTATGCAATAGTTCTTAAATACCAACCTTACCCTCCTTTAAAAAAAAAAAAAAAAAAAAAAAAAAAAAAAAAAAAAAAAAAAACCCCTTTAAACTGGCGGAGCGTTGTGGGCCCATATCTTTGAATTTGTTTGTTCTAACAATTGCAGCTAAGATCTATCCTCTACACTCGAAGGTAAACAGTTATATTTTCTCATAAAATTGCTTATTACTGCACTATTTCTTCTCATTTAAGAGAAAGTTTAGATTTAAAAAGAGAGTTTATAGCTAACGCCTATAAAAGAATTGAAAGCTTACAGTTCCTGATAGATCATATCAGAACTAATAATATTAGCAGAGCTAAAGAAAGGAGGATAGTCCTTGAAAAAGAAATTCTAGTAGAAAAAGATCTCATAAGAAATCTTCTGAGTGAGAAAAAAGAGATAGAATCTCGCCTGAGTAGACTTTTAGTCTAGATGAACAATCTTCCTCCTCTACTAACTAGAGAGAATTTATTATCATACTGCAAAGATTCTGCAGAAGAAATAAAAAGAGAAAGATCTAAGTTAAAAGATCTTAGGTGGCTCCTAGATAATACCAGCTCTCTATCACCGAATTTCCTATCAATATTAGCAAGAGTAAGAAATACTCAAGAAAGGCTTTTAGAAGCCAAAGAATCTTTGGCAGTTTATCAAGAACAACTTGATATTCTGAGCATTGGTTAGATCCGCAGTCCAACTGGTATCAGAGCTTGTTTAGCTCAAAGATTTTCCAAGATGGGAACAGTATCTGAACAAATAATAGAGAAACTGGAATCTCTATTAAAAAGACTAGATGAAAGTCATCAAGAATCCTTAGAAGAAATCTCTAAATGTAACACAAGTTTAGAGAATGTTCAAAAAATAATCGACCAATTAATAAAATTGGAAGAAAAACTCGATTATATTAAAACTCTTCCAGAAAAGGAAGAAGAAAAGTTAGTAACAATACTAACAAAAAATAAAGAGAAACAGATTCTCTTTCCAAAAATAACAGAACAGTCTGTTAAAACAAATAATAGGTTTAAACCATTAGAAAAACCTATACAACATGCTAAATTTAGCATGCCAGATATAGAACAGTCAACAGGACTGACTAATATATCAAAAGTTCAAAAGAGAACTAAAGAAATTATCAGAGATACTAAAATGTTAAGTATCTTCAAAAAGAAAAAAGAAGTTCAGCTAGTAAATGCTGAAGAATTTGAATTCAACGAAATCGAGAGCAGAGTAAAAAACTCTTCGATACCAAAATTTGAATTCAGACAAATATATAAAAGAGGAAATTTTGAATTATTGGATAGCCATCAATTCAAAATGCTAGAATTCACAACTCCAGCAAATACAGGAGAAACATATCTCCTAATGATAACACCAAGCGAAGTTGCTAGAGCAAAAGAGAAAAAATATGAATTTATGCACATTGGAGCAGTCCAAGTAGGCATAAAATTATTAGCCAGAGAAGGCATAAATTGTTCGGTTCTATGTGTCCTACAAGACAATAGATTAGGAGACTTTCAGAAAAGTCTTCTAGGAACACTTGAAGCGTCTCTATGCAATCAAGTTGCATACTTCAACTGTTTCCCAAATTTCTCTACAAGTCTAAAAGATGCAGTACAATCCTTAAGATTAAGGGTGAAAACAGATGGTATTACCATGAAAGAAAACATGCAAGAACTTGCAATAGTATACAGAGTATACTACAAGTTGATGAGTTCAACAGTTGAGCCCAAAACTAAGATATCAAACATCCCTGGTCTCACTACTGGTTTCATTACCAATCCAAAAAACTGCTCAGAGCAGATAAAGAAAGTTACTTGGGATGAAGTAACATTTCCAATAGAATGGAAACTCTCTGGTCCAAAATTACAGCCAGAAAATACAAGAGCAAAGTCTTATCAAGACAGAAAGACTGGAAACATCAGTCTTAGATTCGAGGGTCACAGAAAAAGTGACGTGAATATTGAAGAAGTAAACAGAGGAATTAAAAACCTCAACCTGCAAGGTCTAAGAAGAAGTAATACTGTTAGAGAAGGTTCCTCTACCAGTACAAAAAATTACTTAGATGAACAAGAAGAGTTCGAATTAGAACTACATAGACCTGCAAAAATGCTAAGGTCAGAAAAGCTTTACGAGCTTTATGAAGAAGCAGAAACATGCGAAAACCTAGAAAGGTTAGAACAACTTCTCATAGAAATAGAAAATTTCAAGATAAGCAAAAAAGAGCGAAAAATCCAACCTTTCCAGAATATGGAAACAGGAGAAAGCTCAGGAACAAAAACAAATATCATCAAGGATGATGACTGGATAAGACTTCCAAAAAAGGAAGCCCCTACGGGTAAAAAAGGAGAAAGAAACTCCGAAAGGTATATACCAGTAAATGATATACCAAGAGTCCCTATTACAAACCATGGAACATGGTTAGCTTTAGAGAAAGCTCTAGATAAAAGAAAAACTATAGATCAATGGGTAGAAAGTCTCTTTTTAATGGGAGCCTTAACACTAGGAAAACTAGAACCCCCAGACATGCAGATTGTCTATGAAGCAACCCTTACGGGAATAGCCAAAAAATTCTACCTCACGTTTAAAGAAACCGAAAGAGGAAAAAATTGGCTAGAACAAATAGCATCTTCAAAAAATCCATATGATTTTGCTATTCCTTTCTATGAACAATTCTGTGGCAGTGTAACGAGCCATGATGAAAGAAGCAAAAGAATTGCTAGAATAAATATTGAAAAATTGTCCATATGTGACATAGGATATTTTGAAGAATACTTAAATGAATTCCAACAGTACTACTGTACTATTGGAGAACTAGATGATCAAAATCTAGTTAATCTACTTCATAGGAAGTTACCAGCCCCTTGGAATATTGCCGTAGCAGAAAGCATGGCTGAACGTCCTCTAGAAAGATTTACAGTTGGAGGAGTTGCAGAAAGAATACAAGAACTGTTAAGAAAGCAGTGTGTAGAAAATAATAAATCCAAGATGGCTAGAAAGCAACTGAAAGAAAATGAGAATTTTTGCTATAAAATTCTCGATACTCCTACAAATTGGGGATGTCATAACATAAGAGATCCTCATAAGAAGAAGAAAAGAAAAGATAAAATCTTTTCAAAAAGGTTTGAGAAAAACCAGAACAAAAATTGGAAGTTTAAGAAAAGCTCCAATTTTAGAAAAAATAGATTCAACAAGAAGAAAAGATTCTTCAAAAAGAAATCTCCGTCTCAAGAAAAACCTGAAAAGAAAAAATGCAGATGTTGGCTCTGCAAGGCAGAAGGGCATTATGCCAATGAATGTCCCGAAAAAAACAAAAGAACTTCAAAAGCCCTGCTATTCGAAGAATACGAGGACATCATAAAAGAAGCTAATATCAAAGGATACGAAGTAGCTTATTCTGAAGATGAAGACAGTCTATCTATCTACTCAGCCTATGAAGAAGAAGATAGCTCTTCAGAATCTGATACAGAATCAGAAGAAGAATACCAAAGAGAAGTATATGTTCTCAAGGTAAAAAATTGGGAAGAAAATACTGCAGAAGAATTAATGTCTTCTTACTGTATTATGCCTGGTTCGTTTCTCTGTGACTATTGCCAATGTCATGAAACTAATGGCCTCCCAATGTTCTGTGAAAGCACAGGCTTCACATATCACAAAGAATGCTTCATAGCTGAAGCTCGAAGAAAGACAAAAAATGGTTCAATCAGCCAATTAGTTGAACAAGAATACGAAGAATACTTCGAAAAACTGGCAGAAAGAAATGAGTTATATGCCAGAGATATGGAAAGAGCTAAGTTTGCTAATAACAAAGAAGACTTTGAAAACTTAGTCCATCCAAACTGTATAATACAACCAGCCTCAAAGGAAGAAACAGTCGAAAAGATCGACGAAGAAATAGAAATGGAAGAAATCCCGTGTCCTACAGAGGGATGCAAACCTTTGACTGATGAAGAGTCACAGTCAATAGAAATTCAACAATCAAAGATAATCTCTACCAGTAGATTCAGCAACTACATAGAGATCGGATTAAAGTTTCCTGATTATAGAAAATACCATCTACATGCCTTTGTAGATAGTGGATCAGGATTCACTATAGCAAAAAGATTTGCTATTCCAGAAGAACTCTGGACTGAAGATAAAAATAAAACTGCTACTGGAATACAAATGGATGGAAGCAGATTTTCCATGAAAAGAGTAGCAAAAGATGTAAAGATCACCATAGGTGGTGGAAACTTTACAATCAAAACCATATGGCAAGCAGAAGGCCAAGGTTCTGATATACTACTAGGAAATGATTTCCTATTACAGCAGACAATAATACAAAAAGAAGCAGTTATGGGCTTCGAGAAAGGTGATAAAACCTTCTGGACAGAAAGACTCAAACAAGCAAGAAGCGTTGTTGGTCCAAACTTCACCTTACAATATCAGAAGTTGCAGCAAAATCGTGGTGAATATAAACCAAGATTTGAAACTGTGTTGCAATATAAAAAGCAAGAAGAATTGCTTATAGAAGATTCTTCAGAAGAAGAAAAAGAAGATAGTGAAGAAGAAAGCTTCATTCATGAACACAACATCAAACACCTTCAAAACAAAATAGAAAAACAGAAGGTGCTCACTCTAGAAGAGATAAAGAAAATGTTAAAGCAAAACATTGATACAAATCCTCAGAAGTTCTGGGAAAAAGACCCAGTAGTCTGTGAATTGAAATTACATGATATGAATGCCATATGTCATGTAAAAGCCATTCCTCAGTACAAGGAAGAAGATCAAAAAGAGTTCAGAAAAGACATTGCTGATCTCTTAGAAAAGAAATTAATTAGACCTTCCACAAGTCCTCATCATGCTCCTGCATTCTATGTCAGAAACCATGCAGAAGAAGTTAGAGGGAAAGCAAGAATGGTTATTGACTACAGAGATGTCAATAAGAAAACCGTAAAAGACGGTTATCAAATTGCTCAAGCACGAGTATTGATAAACCAGCTCAAAGGAGCAAAGGTCTTTTCTAAGTTTGATGCCAAATCAGGTTTTTGGCAAGTCAAGATGCATTCTGAAAGCATCCCGATAACAGCCTTCGGAACACCACAGGGTCATTACGAATGGTTAGTCATGTCGTTTGGATTAAAACAAGCTCCATCAATCTTTCAAAGAAAGATGGACAATATCTTTAAGCATGTAGCAGAATTCTGTGTTGTCTACATAGATGACATATTAGTTTTCTCTAAGAACAGAGAAGAACACATGAAGCATCTTCATGAAGTGGTTAAGCTGATAGTTCAGCATGGAATTATATTAGGAGAAAAGAAAATTTTCTTTATCCTAGATGAGGTTGACTTCCTCGGAATCAATATAAAAAATGGAGAGATAAAGCTCCAACCCCATATCCTTGAAAAGGTTTGGAAGTTCCCAAACAGAATCCCTGACGCTAAAAGTCTACAGAGATTTTTAGGAGTCATAAACTATGGGAGAGATTTCATTCCCAAAATCTCGGGACTAACAGCAATGTTATCTCCTAAGACGAGTTCTAAGAGAACTTGGAAGTTCACAGAAGATGATGAAAAAATAGTAAAACAGATAAAAGATCTGTGTAAAAATTTACCCCCTTTACAACAACCTGAAGAGAATGACGAAATCATTCTACAAACTGATGCTAGTGACAATTACTGGTCGGGAATAGTTTTAGCTAAAACCCCAGGCACTAACATCGAAAAGATTTGCAAATTTTGCAGCGGTAAATTCAACCCTGCAGAGCAGAATTATCCCACAGGGGAAAAAGAAATTTTAGCAGTCAAGAAAACTATTTTGAATGCTCCCGCATTTTTAGGGAAAACCTTTACGGTTAGAACTGATTGTGCTAGAGTTAAAAACTTCAAAAATTTTAAACTTGATAAAGCTGCTGATAGAGGTAGATTAGCTAACTGGCAATTATTTTTGAATCAATATGATTATAATGTTGAATTAATTGCAGGTAGCAAAAATTATCTCCCTGACGCCCTCACAAGAGAAATGGCGATGTTAAGAAGAACTGATAAAGGCAAAGGCCGAATGAATGATGAAGATTCATCAATGAAAGATGTCCTTGAGACATATACCAAGGTTCCAAAAGAAACCTTCACAACTGATCAGTCCCAGGGGAAAGGACTGGCTAGCCCGTCTCAAACGGTAGGCGGTAAAGGCATATCAAACCCGTTGATGGCTGCTGCTTTGCCCAAAAGCAGACATGTTCCAACTGGAACAACGGTAGTCCATGGCTATCAACTTTTAACCTTTGACAAAGATGTCTACAGAACTGGAAGACGCCTAACTGCAGAACAGAAGGTCTTACTCGACAACCTCCTGTACAATTTTCAAGAAAAGAACTCCAGACAAATGTTCTCTACTCTGTTCGCCTTAACAGAAGAACTCCATGATGGAGGAAAGAATGTTCAGAAGGAACAAAAGTTAGAAATGGTGATTTCACCAGAAAGTGCAAGGGTTCCTCTAAAGGCCCTGACAGAACCTGAGTGGTTCGAATTCCACAATGTTCTAGGAGCAGCTGGAGATGAAGGTTTACCAGGTACTCTGTTCCCTGTATCGGGTCCTTTCTTTGGTAGATATGTGGTGAATGTTCAAGCTGATCATCACCAAAATCATAAGCTTTGGCTTATTGAAAATGGTTTTGTCCATAATCTATGGACTAAAACGAATGATGACCTAAGAGGTCTCCCTGCAATCATAGTCAATACAATCAAGAACATCAGGCCAGATGGTTGCATTCTGAGAATCAAATTTATCTCAACTCCACCAGAGTGGATCAACAAGAGAGATGGCTCTATTGAATATATAGCGCCATATCATTATGTGAGACTAATCAATGGTCCTACAGTGGACGATAAACCAGCAGTAGCAGGTTTTAATGGAAAACCAAATCAAAGCATTCCGTGGATCAAGGCAATGACTATTGATTTCATAAAGAAACTAATCCCTCAAGATAGAGAGGCGAATCTCTTAGCTAGTGGTGAAAAAATTATTATCACCAGCTATGATCATCCTCCACCAACAGCATGTGACTGCTTCTCTTCATTAGTAAGAGATGAGGTGGATTGCACTAAAGCCACTTACACCTGGCTAGAGAATCTAGCTAAAGAAAATCCCTACAAAATTCACCCAGACTCAGATCTGGAAGATTTCCATGTCGAAGACTACGACAAAGGAGCAGCAAGTGGAACAGGGTCCCCAGGGTCCCCCATCTATCCCTTTAATGATGAAGCGCTAACCAACGTTGAAAATATGATGGAAGGCTGAAAGCGCACCAAACCTTATCAAGAAGGAATCTGGCTTTTTCTGCCGACACCAGACAGGTAGCATCATCAGCAGGAAACTCCACCAAGAATAGCATAATTAAAGGGTCCGCATGAGCTGGATCTTATCTTTTAATTTTGAGTTTTGAATTCCGTTTTGAATTCCGCTCCCTATATAAGGAGTCTTTCTTTCAGTTTGTAAGGCATCGAAAATCAGAACTATCATTGAGATATCTGAGAGTAGAAAGCCAAGAGTGTGAGTCGAAGCTCCCTGGTTCAGCTTCAGTCTTTTATTTCTCAAGTAAGTTTGTATTTAGTTATGAGTAGCTAAACAGCTTATAGCTGTTTACCCAAGAGTGAGGCTCTGGGTTTTATCTGTAATCATGTTTGAATAAAGAAATTCTAGTTTGTGCCCAGAATAAACCGTCGCAAAAATATTTCTTATTCTACTTTTACCTTTTATGTTTTAACAAAGCTCTCTTTTCCAGATTTGATGTTAAACTCCTCATTATCATGCTTTGTTTTTAATCCTAAACCCTAAGAGGCAGCAGTGATTCCGCCCTGGAAGTAACCGCAGTAGGTGAAATTGGTGCATGTTGAAGGCTAGCTTCTGAAAGTTTGTTATTAAATCATTATTGCATGATACTGTTTAGAATAGTGTCAGTTTGGATTAAGTTGAAGTTGTTTATAACAAGTAGTCCTTTTAGGACTTTTCCCTATACTAGTTTTGCTACTGGGAATTGATAAGTTGGTCTTGTAGGTATTGGTAAATAGCCCTAAAATATATTCATAATATCTTAAGAATGACCAAATGCGAGTTCATTTCCATCTTCCAAACCCTAATTCATCGCAAATATGACAGGTACGTGATCATTAACCAAAAAATATAACTTACTAGCCTTTACTTACAATTAAATTTATTAAAGTCGTATGACATATCAATTTAGTGACAGATCGATCAGGACCCATCACCGGCCGTATCTTAAAAAAAAAAAACAATTAGAAAAAGACTTCACCATTATATTTATTTTCAAGTCAGAAAAATAGGTACGCACCCTCCTACTTCCAATGAGGTGCATCCAGAGCCGGCCCTTGGGCAAGGCGAGCAAGGCTTGCGCCTATGGCCCCCAGTCTCTACTGGCCTCAAAATTCAACCTAATTTGCCCCAATATTTTTTACATATTTATCCATTCCAAAAAAAGTTTGCGTAGTGCAATTCTCTTCCTTCTTTTAATATGTCAAAACACAAAACAAGAAGCTCAATCTCTCAAGCAACAAGTTCACCAACTCTGTTCTGCTTTCTAGCAAGCATATCAAGGTTTGTGATCTTAAAAATGAATATGTTGGCTCATAGATTAAATATTTGTTTGGAATATTGGTTTTTTTTTTCTGAGGCCTTAAGTTTTTACTTGGCCTTGAGCCCCCAAATTCTCAGGGCCGGCCCTGGGTGCATCAATGTGAAAGGAACAGTGACTCAGTGAGGCTGTTTCAGCCGTATTAATTTCAGTCGTGGAGAAACTTTATGGTCTGTGACATTTGGATCATTGTAGTTCACTCCTTTCTGATCGATCATCTTCGACAGAGACCCATAACAAAATCTCAGTACATTTGATAGCGTTTTTGTTGGTATATATGAACACATCAATATCTATATGACTATATATATGTATATATACTCACGTGAAAAGCATGCATTGCATGTGTTTTGAAAAGACACTGAACTTCAGTGCCGACTACTAATAATGGTGGCAACTCTCAGATGGAACCCAGGACGGCTGGACAGAGATGGCCGGTCTTGGCTTAACCCTAAAACCCGATATATGAGACTTTGGTTTCAGCCAGTAATATTTTCCCCTGCACAAAATGCAAGTTTTCGTGGAAAACATGGTGTACGTCGACGTAGCAATAAAGCTTTTGAAAGTGTTTTCTATATGGGCTTACCTGTGTGTAGTCAAGTTAGAAGCCAATAACAATGTTTGTGGATAACAACTTAACAAGTTCTTTCTGGTAATCAAGCTTGCAGCTTTCGTGATCGAATATTTGACATCCCACCGAGAATAACGAAAAGTAATACGTAGGAATGTAGGATGTGGTTCATATATGGTTTAGATATAATATCAATTTAGTAAGCGAAGTTTTATTGGTGAGTTTTGGAAAGTGGGATGAGTGTTTTGTTTTGTGCACGTAACTGGTGCATTTTATGATTATCTCCAAAACAAAACACTAGTGGGATGAGAGCTCATGTTATTGACTTGAGTGTGCGTGGACACGTGCGTGTGGTAGGGTCACTTAATTATCAGGGGTACTTTTGTCCTTTCCCTTAATTAGGGCAAATTGTGTTCGGTTTCGAGCACAAATTCCTTCGTTTAATCTAAACTCCAGCCTAGGAGCACCTCCATTACTCCATATCATAGGTCGTCTGCAACGGGAATGGACTAAATAAAAAAAAATGTCACTAGGAGAGAAGTAAAAAATAGACGACTATATTATCCTTAGGTAAAACCGACAAGATGATCAACTTAAGAGAGAAGTAATTTGATCCCCACATAAAGAGGCACCATTTACTAATGTTAATGATCAAGCACCATATATAGACCCTTGGCCTTCCTATGACTAAGGCAGTCAATGTGAGTCTTTGGTTTAGGTTTGAAAATTGTTTCGATCTGGGTGCCCGGGTCCCAAAGTTTAAAACTAAATTCACCAAGGTCCTAGACCCGGACCCAGTAATAGCATTCCTAAAAGCCCAACCTAAGCATAAACTACTCAGGCCCCCTAATCCAAAGAAAACCCTAGGCCATGTCTAACAACCAGCAATCGCGGTCATCTGTAAAGCACCAGTTGTTGCCGCTATCAAGTATAGCACCTCCAGCTACGACAGTGAAGTCACCAATCGAAAAGATGAGTCTTGCAACAGTCACCACCAAACACAGCCACAAGAGTACACATAGCAAAATCAAAGGTCACGACCCCTTTTAGGCCGTAAGACAGGAGAACCCATGTCCTGCCCTTCCTACGAGCAATCTGGAGAAGACCATGATCCATACACAGATGTTGAGCGCCACAAGATGCCCACAAACCTAGACCGACAAAACTTAGGGTTAGGATTCGCGGTCGGTGATTGAAGAAGAACCAAACATGACATGCTCGAAAAGTAACACTGTGTTGAAGGAGACTTCGTCATAGACCTCAAGGTGTTGCGTACAAAACACTGATATGAAATCTCGTTGTCATGATAGGTACTGCGAACAAAGCCCTAAAAAAGCTTGTTGTCTTTGGTTGAGAGAGAGCTCTCATCTCTGTTTTCATTAAATCATAAGTTTGATTGATTCTGCTTGATTTATTTATATTTTTAATTAATTGACATTTTCCTCCTAATCACGATTCCATATTTTAATCACCCACTAGTACATTAGGTTAATCTTAATTAAGTTTTATATCAATTCACACTGTAGTGATGTGGTTTGAAATCCACAAAAGTAAATATAATCGATCCCCACCAATAATTTTCCATGGGAAAGTTTTCTCTTTAATTAGCAGCTGCTTGTCTCAAGAACGTACTAGAACTGCCGACACAAACATTTGTTTAAGTTATATATATATATATATATATATATAAATCATGTTTAGTTCAGTGCTTTGATCATTTCTTCTCATCTAATTTTTGGCTTACTATGTATCACAACTTTGTTTTTAATGAAAAGGATTTTTAGAATTAATGACTTATAAATACCACCACATGCAAAAAAAATTGTCTCTCTTGGCTCCAGTCTTAAGTTTCTTTTAACTCTAAGAAGAACTTGTTATATATGGTCTTGTCTTTCTTGGCTCTATCATGTTTATGTTCCTTGCTCCTAATCATTGAACCCAGAATGGGGATGCAACTCGTAGGTTGTTGTTAGGCACAAGACCAATTACAAGTTAATATGACATTATCATTCTGAAAGTAGGTCATATGATATTAAAAAATAATATACAAAGTAGACTTGTGCTCACGATTGCACCTTAATTCTAAAACCCTATTATATTATATTTTTCTTAATTTTATTAGGTTAAAGTTTAGCACATGACCTTTTTATTCCACCCCATTTCACTGGTAAATTATTATATTCTTTAAAAGTTTAAAGTTAGGTAAGTCAAGTGTTAGAACAATCAAAATATGTGTCACAGCTTGATTTACATAGTAAGATATTATATGTTTTGATTAGTTGTTCATAATCTACACAGTAAGATATTATCTGTTTTGATTACTTGTCCGTGATCTACATAGTAAGATATTATCTGTTTTGATTACTCGTTCGTAATTTTATTTTATTATCTCTAGACTCTAGTACCCGAATCACGTTTTATCATGGAAATGTGTGTGCACATATGTTTCATGCAATTACTCTCTTTTACGTTCTCTTTGACCTTCTCGATTGAAATCAATTAAACCTATTTTTTTGACTTGTTTTTTGGCTTTTGAGCTTATACCAATTAATGTACAAATAGACAAAATTTTACAAATAGTCACTCAACTATGACTATTTCGACACTTTTGTCGCTATGTTTTCAAAAACATCACTTTAGTCACTCAAAGCGAAAAATGTATTGAAGTCGAGTGACCAAAATAAAAAACAATATTGAAATTGGGTGACCAAAGTGAAAGACGGTATTGAAGTTGAGTAACTAAAGTGAAAGACGATATTGAAGTTGAGTAACCAAAGTGATGTTTTCAAAAGTATAGTGACCAAAGTGTGAAAATTGTCATAGTTGAGTGACCATTTTTAAATTTTTTTCATACAAATAACATATAAATTAAATACTTCACCATTCCTCACCCGACGATCGTAAGTGCATCAGGTAGTTTGTCAGTGTCTCGCACACATCCTTACATGTTACTACAATCCATCTCCTTTGGAGTACTGACATCCTTGTTGCCACACCCAGACCGAACACGGGTTCTGAGACCCAGGGCCGGCCCTTTGGCAAGACAGACAAGACCTGGGTCTATGACCCCCAACCCAATTGGCCTAAAAAAAATTTATATTATCCGGTCCAAATAAAAAATAAATAAAAAAATCTATGAGTATTATTTTAATCAACATGCGCAACCAACTTGCTAGTTTCTTGAGATCTCTTTTATTCTTTTTGGTTTTTGAGAAAGTGTCTCATTGTCTCTCTTTGCGACTTTGCCCAAAACTAGATAGCCCCAAAAGAAAAAAAAAATTGCAGTCTCTTTATTCTCTCTTTTACGACCTAGAGGTAATTTTATATTTTTATTGCTATATGTCTAAATTATGGATTAATTTATTTATTTCCTGAATTTGGTTGTTGGATACTTGGATTTTGAGTTCAAACATGGTACTGTAGTAGTATCTATTCAGCTATTCTATTGCTAATTTGCTATATGTGAATTACATATATGTTTGGGATATTTTTTTTTTTCGAGCAGTCAAGCCCGAGAATTTACTTTGCCTTGACCCCGAATTCTCAGGGCCGGCCCTGCTGAGACTAGCTTGAAATGTGGTTGTTACAATTTATCAGCGATCACGAGTTAGCTTGTTCGATGTAGGAAAAAGTGATTATTTGAAAAAGTGAAGGGGAACTTTCTCAATGCCTGAGAGCAATGGTAGGATGAGAAGTAGCAGAGGAGAAAGTGAAGGCACAAGGTAACCTCATGTTTCCAAAAGACCTTACTCGTCTGATTGTTTTTACGAGTTTATTGTAAAAAACTGTTTCTGGCTTGTTTTAAACGAAAATTTTAAAAGAAAAAACTTGCATATCCACTGGTTAATAACCTTTAAGGTTAGCTAAATATATATTGAGGATAATTCATAATTGTCTACAAGGTATGTGAGTGAATGTAAGCTGTTGATTTATATATATTTCATTGAAGATGTGAAATCGAACCTCTTCTAAATAGCTTTTTGGTCTTGGTCTCATTTTAATTAAATTAAGTCTAAGTTCAAATGACCATGATTGTTCTCTTGGCCTCGCAAATGATGACCTTGAAATGGACTATTCTTCCTCCACATGAAAGTTAATTTTTCCTTGTACACCTACATTAATTGTGTGATTTTTGCTTAACTAACTTACTATTAATTCCACTTCTGCTTAACTAATTGACTATTAATTCCACTTTTGCTGAACTAACTTACTATTAATTCCACTTTTGCTTAACTAACTTACTATTAATTCCACTTGTTTTGAGATTGACAATAAGCAAGAATAAAAGCTTAGTCCTCGGATAATAGTATTGCAAATTAATGTTGATTTTGACCGAGCTAGTATAAGCCTGCATGTACCAGCTGCACTGATCTGGACCTTTCTGGTACATTTAACATGACCAATGTAACAGTCTAATTAGAGATTTCTATTGTGGTTAGGTCAAATCAATAATAAACTTAGAAAAAGACATTTCTGTCAACTATTGGATATGTAAATCTTTTTCGTTTTCTCAACAATCTTAATCATCGAATAGACTCGTTAAATTTAGTCGTTAGACGAGAGGTCATTAATGAATAAGCAAGTAGTTTTTGACATTTTTGCTCAACTTAGTCTTTAGATGAGAGATCATTAATGAATAAGCAAGTAGTTTTTGACATTTTTGCTCAACTTAGTTGTCAGATGAAATATCATTAATTAATGAATAATCAAGTAGTTTTGACATTTTTACTCAACTTAGTCGTCAGATGAAAAATCATTAATTAATGAATAAACACGTAGTTTTTGACAATTTTTTTTACTATCATTGGCATCATTGAATCATTGAAATATGTATGGTTTGATTACTTTGAACCCTATGATAATAGACTACCAAAAGAAGACGTACGGAACATGGCTATGGTATATCTCTGAATTGTTCTTTCTGTTATGGTTCGATTACTTTGAAGTTTGAACCCAATATATTCTACTTTGACCATAAAAAAAATGTATATTTATCTACTTGGAAACCGACAGTTTCACTCGGAAGAGCTGTTTTACTGTGTGCATCCTCTCTGGGTCGCACGTACAAGTTTATCATGTGTAGTTGTTCGGAAGCACTATGTTTGGCAACGGTGCAGTAGTTTTGATGTACTAGTTTTTGGTAAAAAAATTGTAGGTACTAAAAAATCTCATTCGCAATAGTTCAAGTACAATTTAAGATTTTTACCCGGATATATTTGTGAATTAACAGAACAAAAACTAGTGGCGTACAAAACAAATTTATGGGTATGCATAGTACCTGTCTCTATGATAAGTCTCATATATATTTAGGGGATAATTATAACTTTCGTCCCTGAACTATGACTCGTTCGACACTTTCGTCCCTGAAGTTTGAAATATATCACTTTCGTCCCTGAACTTTAACACCAACTATCACTTTCGTCCCTGACCGGAACAAAATTGTGCAAAACCTATGCCAAAATGTTCGCAAGGATGAGAGGAGTAACTTTTATAACTTGGGCTAAGCTCAATTCGGCCTAGAATGACTCGAATTTAGCCCGAAAGTCAATGGTGGCCGAAACTTTAATTGTAAAATTCTCCGCCATCCGACGACGGTTTGAGGCGAGGTTGGTGGCGTTGAACTCGCCTCAAGGAGGGCTTCAAAGCCCAGTGGGTGTTGTCCTTCGATTTGGCCTGAATCAAGGGTTTATTCGGTGAAAACCCTCGGCAGGGACGAAAGTGATAGTGATTTTCAAACTTCAGGGACGAAAGTGATATATTTCAAACTTCAGGGACGAAAGTGTCGAACGGGTCATAGTTCAGGGACTAAAGGTGATTTTTTCCCTATATTTAGCTTAGAAACTATGAAAGAGGAATTCATGGCAGTCATATACATATATATATATATATATATAGTATATATAATTCAGTCATTTTTATATATAATTGAAACTTAAAATTAAGTACTACAAATTTTTCAGATTATGCTGTCGGATCGATAATATATAATAGTACGGATTCTGTGTTCTAAAGTCCACCACTGCGGGGCCGATCGATATATCATCCTCCAAAGAAAACAGAAGAGTATGATTTTTGAACCATTTTCCATGCCAACAACCTCATCATATATTGTTTGTTTGGTCCAGATCAAGGTTCTATGAATCGAATGATTGAGCTCGTCCTTTGTATACAAGACAAACCCTAGCTACAATGAATGCTGATGATGATGCATGCTGGGAGAGCTAAACAGAGCAGGAGTGAGAGATGGATGCTGTATAACGAAGGTAGACCTAGAGGTTTGGATATTTGCAAGTAATTCAACTTTGATTGGCCCTCTAGGTACGTTTGAATATGAAACATATTCCAACCCAACGTATACGGCAGTATCCTAATATCTATATCCTTCATTTCCAGTCGAAAAACGGGAGATGGCCTGGAAAATGAGAGGGAAGAAAATCAACTCTCGATATGAATATGAGCCAAAGTCGATTTATCAATGATTAAGTTGACAAGAATGTGCGACAACTGAGTCGATTATGAATGACATAAAAAGTGAGAAGTTATTACGTTATACTATAAATTTTCGCACATGTTATGCATGCATGTGATGAAGAAAGTTATTTAATTTTTACAAATAAACTCGTAACAATTGTTTCTGATGGGGGAAGAGTTTCTAGTGAAGACCTTATAATAAAGATTTGGTGAAGACTTTCAAATCAACGGTTGGATGTGTAGTATATTTTAAAGTTTATTTGAAATATTATTTTATAAACATATTACTTATTCAACCGTTGATTTGAAAATCATTACCAAGTTCTTATTATAAAGTCTTCACTAGAGACTCTCCCTCTGATGGAGTATTGATATTAACGGTTCGGCAGTAGTGCTATTTTGGTCGGAACCGATACCGAATCGAGTTGAATGGTATCGAAATTTATAAATCGAAGCCGTCATAGATCGGTTTTATGATATGAAGTTTCCTTTTGGGCCCAATCATAAAAATGAGAATCAGGCCTTTATGATTTCTGACCCAACCCAGCCGAATCGAGAGAATATGAGTTTAAACACGGATCGCCACAGGCACGTGTAACTAACTCTCACGTAAGATGACGTTAGATGGGGCCCAGTCGCATCCCGCCAATGATGGCTTCTGTTCTCAACGTCGTCAGAGTCTAGATGTTAGGTTTCCGTTAGGGACAAAAGGTCTGCTCTGCTACGTGTGCAGTGTGCTACAATCTGGTGCCGTCAATCTTACAGATGCCCTATCTCTATCTGACACCTTTCCATTTATCCATTTTCGTAAATTCACTAACGGAATCCTTGTCCAAATAATCTGGTGTTGCTTAGACCAGCATACATCCATTTACTCTCCCTTATGTATTAATTTTTGTCCAAGTGATTATGTTTAACATGGGTTTATGCTCAGATTTGACATTAAGAACTATAGGAAAATTATCGATTAGTAATTAATAATATCGGGGATTTTCAGTATTAGCTGGAAATTGATGAATTTCATTGACCTTTCTGGGTGTCTAAAATCTAAATACTACTTGGTTGGAAAAATAAATCTAAATAATTAGCCGAAAGTATCAAATTTATATTTATTTAGTCTAGGCGATTAAGTATTGAATGAGTCCATAAGCTTACTCTTTTTGTAAAGGATGTGTGATAAGATATTTATTCCTCCGCGCAATTCATAATAAGGACATGAGAGAGGCTAAAATAATTATTCTACGGATCGACTGTTTCAAATAAATAATAATAAAAATAACTAAGCAAACAAAATAATTAGCATCAATTAGCTTTACTTCCTCTTTTGATCCACCACTATGTGTACTTTAAGCATTGTGCAAGTTAGTAATAGTGTTGAAGCTACCCCTTCATTCATAGCAAGTGTTCAACTTATGAAATACAAATAAATTTTCACGAAGTAGACAGTAAGAACTATGTATTTTGTGATTATTTTTTAAGTACCAGTAAAACATTATAAGGGAGAGATAGCCTATTAAAAAGTTTAAAGATTGATATATTTAATCTCCAATGGGTTTCCTATTTGAGTGTTTTAGACAAAATTTAGGGCGAAGCTTAAAAAAAACGCTCCAACCATCCTCCTTGCTACACCTAAAATAAAGAAATTGCTAGGAGCTCATAAATATGAGAAGAGAGAACATGACTCATAGTCGCTCATAGTGCATTAATTAAACAAATTCTCTATTTAAAATTATAAATATTTTGTTTTATGATTTGTTTGCCAATAAATTTGTCATAACTATGAAATTAAAATATTATATTTAAAAGAAAATAATAAATTGTGATTACGTAAAGTTTTGAGCATAGTTGGAGTAAAATTTTTGCTGCTCCCAAAAAATAACTCTTAGTTTAACTTTTAACTATTTTTTTTCAACAAATTTGATGAAAACAAATAAGAATCACCATTGAAGATGCTCTTACCATTTAACTTAATTATTACATTTTATTTTTTTTCGTGATCGATACTCATTCCGACATAAGCAAACACTATAGTTAGATGAAAAGAGACATGAAAATTGATTTCTCAAACACTCCACTCCACAAACTAAAAGGGAAGCCCCGCACAAATTCCATGATATAGATTTTTTTTTTGGATAATTTGGAATTTTAGAAAGAAAAATGAATGAATAAATGACAAAAATGATTGGATTACATTTCAGTTGGAGTAATTGGACCAAACCTTCTGATTTTATTAAAAGACGAAAGAGGACAACCTCATCTATTTTCCAGTGGTCCATGCACCACCCAAACCCCGTCGCACCTACCACGTGTCAGCCCGTCACTACTACCAGTCTTCTCTCTCACTAATAAATAATTATAAAATAAACAAACGCCGTCACATATGACATTCGTGGTTGGTTTAGCAAAATCGCTACACTTTCAGCTCCCCACAAGCCGTCACCACTCACACTCAGAGCTAAAAAGAGAGAGATGCAGAGGCTCGCCTTCCCATAAAACGACATCGTTCGCAGAGCTGAGAAAACCGTGCCTATCGATTGGCGCCGCCGAAGCTCGGATCAGGTGCTCCGACGACCACCTAGGGTTCCGGCGAGTACAGTAACCTCATTCGTTTTCTATTTGATCTGTCGACATGGCTTCGGAGGATGTGAAACCGAGCGAATCGGCGGTCTCCACAATCGTCAATCTGGCCGGGGAGGCTAAGCTGGCTAGGGAGGGCGTCGTCAAGGCTCCCAGCCTCGCCTTTCTCAGTGTCTGCAAGTCTCTCGTAGCTGGCGGAGTCGCTGGTGGAGTGTGAGTTCTCGTTTTCTCTGAGCTTTCCTCTCTTTGTTTCCATGGAAATGAAGCTCCTTGAAATAAGATTTCCCGCAAAATTTTGTTTAATGAACAATTGATTGTGGTTAGGTGGGGGAAAAAGATGTAATGACTATTTATGTTTCTGCAAATTAATATTTTCAATGTTATTGAAAGGAATCAAAATAGAAAGATTGAATCGTTTTGAGTTTTGTTGTTGGCGAAGATTAGAATATTGTAATCCGAAATAGTGTGAAACAGACGGAGTCAATAACATTTGATTGGCTATTGAAAAAGAACGAGGAGAAGAAATTAAACTAAAGCATTGGCTGCATTGCGAAACTTTTGTTCCATGTCTTCAAGAAGTACATTAATTATTTCTGAGCGTCTATATTATGAAGTAATTGATTGGTCAGGGGTTGTTCTAAAGTCTCTCATTTCTTATTGTCATGCTATATATGAAACTTGAAGTTTATGCTGAGTCCATTAGATTGTAGAAAGTCGAAAGAAACTGCTGTCCTGGGATTGCTCATTGATATTAGCAGTATAAAATTATGCATGATTTATCTCTTTCTCCAGCTCTGAAATCTTTCAGTATCCATGCAGGTCTCGTACAGCTGTTGCCCCATTGGAACGAATGAAAATATTACTCCAGGTTCATATTTTTATTGATTGTGAACAATGTCTTTCAGTTATTTAAGTATGCTGCAATATTTACACACCAACACAAAAAGATATACCATATTCCTGATATATCATAACTTGTTCAGGTCCAAAATCCCCATAACATAAAATACAGTGGAACATTACAAGGCCTGACATATATCTGGAGGACTGAGGGTTTCCGTGGACTGTTTAAAGGAAATGGTACCAATTGTGCTAGGATTGTCCCCAACTCAGCTGTCAAATTCTTCAGTTACGAGCAAGCGTCTAAGTATGTTTGTACCAAGAATCAATGTCACATTCTTTTCTTGGTTTCCAGTATTTTCTTAAAGTCTCTTGTTGGTTTTTTGCTCATCCATCTTGTATTATTTCTCAACCTTGAAAATATTGTTCTACTTCTGAATGCATCGTATTGCCTTGTGCCTTAGTATATTATACTATACCTCCTATTGCCTTCTAATGCTCCTCTTTTATCTTTTTGATAGAGGAATATTGTGGATGTATCGGGATAAAACTGGCAATGGTATGTCCATCCCTACCATTATTCACTTTCCTTTCCTCTGAGGTGTATAGTTAGTGATTGACGGGATTATTCTGGGGATTTCACATTCCCTTAAGGCATTTAATTCACTAACATTTTGACTCAATTTAAGTTGGTGGATAATTCTAAGTAAAATGTCTGGTACAAGTCTTGTCAACATCTACATAATCACGTTATAAACAGAGAAAAAAACTATATAACTAATATGACATCATTGGAGAGAAATGACATGATATTTATTGTTTCTTGGGAATCAGAGAAGATACAAGGTGGAAGTCAATTGGTTAACCAGGTTATCTAAATCTCTTTCTCTGTTTGTTTCCTGCAGAAGATGCTCAGCTCACTCCTCTTCTACGACTTGGAGCTGGAGCATGTGCTGGAATTATTGCTATGTCTGCGACTTACCCAATGGACATGGTACGAGGAAGGATCACTGTACAGGTACTTATTTTAGTCCATGCCTCCTTTTGCTTTGAAGAATCATTATTTTCAAGACAATTATATTTTCCACTTCTTTCAGTCATCGATTGAAACTGCAAGAGAATGATTACTTCCATAAAATGACTCGGAAAATAATATTACAAGTGTTTACCTGAGAAAATGTCTTGGATACGTGCTCCGGATGTATTTATATTTTGTTCATCTTCTTTTGCAGACAGAGATGTCTCCCTACCAGTACCGGGGAATGTTCCATGCTCTATCAACTGTGCTCCGGGAGGAGGGTCCGCGTGCTTTGTACAAGGGCTGGCTTCCTTCCGTAATTGGAGTTGTAAGTTTCTTTTGTTGATAAATCTATTTTCACTTATTTGTTACTATCACCCTTTCTATTTAAGAGGTCCAAGTAAGAAGAGAAGAGTTTGTTTAGCAGTAGGTTTCATTCGTGGAACCTATCTAGCGTAGCGTAGCCCTTTTGATCCTGTGTTTTTTGTTTCTCTAGGTTGGTTTGAAAGTTTTGTATGGAAAATTTGTCACCCGTTTCTGGATTATAATTCTCTTGGCAATTTGTGTCTATGCATGCCACATTGAGAAATATGTGACCTGATATCCTTCATTTTTGCCTGTAGGTTCCGTATGTTGGTCTCAACTTTGCTGTGTATGAATCCCTAAAGGATTGGTTAATTAAAAGTAGACCATTCGGACTTGTTCAAGATACAGATTTGAGCGTAACAACACGATTGGCATGTGGCGCTGCTGCTGGAACTGTTGGGCAAACTGTTGCGTACCCACTTGATGTCATCCGTCGAAGAATGCAGATGGTGGGTTGGAGTAATGCTGCTTCTGTTGTCGCTGGTGAGGGGAGAAGCAAGGCCCCACTTGAATATACTGGCATGGTTGATGCATTTAGAAAAACTGTTCGACACGAGGGCTTTGGCGCATTGTACAAGGGTTTGGTTCCCAATTCTGTTAAGGTCAGTTTAAATCTTCTATCTCATGATATGTATTTAGATGATGTAGGTTGAAGCCATGACTTTAGGTCTACAGGTTCTGTATCCAGGAACAAGGTTTGTAAGCCTTGGTAAAGGAGGTAAACTGTGAACATGTGATGTGAAACATGGAGTTCCATAGTATCTTAGGCTCACCAGTGGCATGATTGTGGGAAATCAGATTATTATAAGATGTCTCACTAGTATTAATAATAAAAGATGTTTGAACATGAATCCTGGGGGGCATAGGTACTAGATGCTTAGATGGGTGCTGAATCCTTTGACGTGAACTATGAACACGATCTTAAACTGTTATAAAATGGTACATTATAGCTCGAAGCGTAGAACCTAACTTTGTTTTTTATTCTATGGCATTGGTCGTTGGTTTCTGTGTGGGACCATTATTTTGAACTTGGCCCAGAGAAACTCTTTCATAGTTTCATCAATCAACCTGTGGTTTAAACATTCAGAATGATAACTATATTTGCACAAAAAAAGAAAAAAGCATGTTGGGACTGCTTTCAGCATGTGTTGCCTCAGGTTCTCTATGCTTGGTGTGTGCACGTTTGCCATTTTGATTTTGGTAAACGTGTTCATAAAAGTAAAGATATATACATTCATGGACGAGCTCTTTATCACTAAAAACACATGCCTTTGCCTGAAATAACGTAGTTTCATCTGCTGCAATCTTTCAGGTTGTCCCATCCATTGCAATTGCATTTGTGACATATGAGATGGTGAAGGACATTTTAGGAGTTGAGATCAGGATATCCGACTGAAATTGTGGGAGCTCCATGATATTTATCTGTGAGAGTGCTATTTTTGTAGGCCAGGAGATAGGGGTCTGGTAAACTAGGGGTAACTTCTTCTCTAACTTTTCAAGTTAGAAGCGTGTCTGAGCCTGTGTTCATAAATTGCTTTCCCTTGTTTCCTTCCTGTATTTCCTTATGAACATGATGTAGGTTTGGGCTTCTCATTTATAAGCTGTGGCAATAAGTGTTTTGACAATGCAACACATGCATTTGTATGCCTTCCATAAGTGATAAGAAAGCATTTTTACGTGCTGTGACATTTTACTGAATGGACTACTCTCTTTCTCTACTCTTCCCATCCCTCTCCCTCCCTCATTTCTCTTGCGTAGATGGATTTACCATTCAACTTTTGATAGATAGCTTGATATTGGAGATGGAACATGAGCTATCTTTTCCTACAGACATCAAAATAATTGAAAATTGGAAAAACATGATCTCAAATGATCGAAGGGACAAATGACATGCACTAGAGAATGTTTTAGTTTCTTTGTAATCCAATTTGCAAATCTCACTAACTGTGATTAGTAGTTATTGAGACGCTCCATGTAATTTTACTTTTCTTGGGGGTGAGAATTGGTCTAGCTGTTCTAATTGAAACAGATTTCTTATTTTCAGACATTATACCAATTTTGTTTTTGGGATGCTAAAGCTTTCTAGTCTTCTAGGTATGTTGACACCCTAAACTTGCTGCTATAAACTCAATACATCTGCATAATGGATCTGTTGCATGATAAGTAGAACAAAAATCATTATAGTATTTGTGTTTGCTTTCTTTGATTTATTATCAGTAATACAGAGAAAGGAGGAAAATTGTATATTAAAGCGTAGAGAAATTTGAAAATTTTGTACAACATCTTTCACAATCCTGCAACCTGTTTCCTCCTTTAATGACATTGTTCTTCACATTCTTCGACCGTGCCTGGACATCACACGAGTGCAATTCTATCAAATTTCTGATAAAAAAGAACATAATTTTGTTTGGTTGATTGTATGAAATAGTTCATAGAGGTGCTAGCGTCCTGAATCTATCCAATATCTGTTGAGATACTCACCTCGAATCCCTTACTGTTGTGTTAAACCTTTGAGTTGTTCGTCGCCGAACTGGATTGGCCTCGTCCATCTCCCGTCTGCTGTTTTGTAGTCTCTTGATAGCTTTAGCTCCATTTTTATGTCTTTCTTGTTCATTCTTTGCAAGATTTAAGCCTTCTTCTGAATTTGGAGAGGAAAATAATGAAAGAAACACAATGAGGAGGTTCAACTCAGGTGTAGACTCTGTGTTTGGCAATTCAGATGGGGTATGTTTTTCATTCTGCCTCTCTTCCTTGTCTTCCCGCACCTGATCAACTTCGTTGTCCGGAACTCGAGAAGGTTCTGCCATTTTACTAATGCAAACCTTTATGTGTTCTGCAATGGAAGATTGGAATCAGAAGCGAGAGAATTAGTACATACTTGCAGACTTGTGCAGGTTTTTGCAGAAAGGACGGGAAATAGAGTCCAAATTAGTCAGTCTCTTCTCAAGAGTCCTGGGATTCTTCCTTTATATAAGGGCATTGATAGGAACGAAGACAGAGATAGAAACTATGTCCATTTCAAAGATTATGAAAGACACTTAAATTTAAAAAAAAATATTAACATAAGTAATCTTTTATCAGAAACTCAGAATAAGAAAGGAGATTGATCACTCACCAAATGATATCGCCAACTGAACCAGAAAGGACTAGTCTTTGTTCATAAACACGCCTGAATTGATGAACAATTCCGGTCATAGATGCCTGATATTCTACCGCAGCAGTTTACCTTGTGTCTATTTTCAGCTTAAGGTGGGCTTATAATGAATAACATCGACTTGCAACATGAAGGAACAGATTGTATACGGTAATTAGTCACAATTAGAACTGACCAAAAAGAAAAATGTCCCAAATAGATGGTCAAATTAAGGCTTTCCGTTAATCCAGGTCCAAGTGACATTTTTATCTGGGTAAGAATAGTGGGGGTTGAGCCAGAAAAGTTTCAGTCGATGGCCAAAAATAAATTTTACTAAAATTGTATAGACTAAAATTTGGTAAAAGATTTAATTAGTACAAAATTATTCACGAAAGTAAACTTTCAGAATTTGGTAATAGCAAAGATTAAGAGGTGACCATGAAGATAAAACAATCTCTATAATCCATGACCAAAACTCATAATTATATAACTCAATGAGTTTGGTCTAGTGGAAGCATGATAGACTGCAAGTGGGGTGAACGCTGCAGTGATACTCCAGGTAATAGGAGGTCGCTAGTTCGAACCCCAGCTTGTGAAAAACATCCCTTGAAGAGGGGTCATACCTCAATTGCTCCTGGCTCCGAATTAGTAGCCCACTTTGGACCACCATTTTTGTAACAAAAAAACTCATAATTATATCTACCTTACTCATAGTTTTAGTGCATAGTAACAGATTAATGATAATAATTTTACAGATAAATGTTTTGGTCGTGCTTCAAACCGTTAATGGAATGAGCCGCACAACATGAGACTCAAGAAATCAAACAGTTTGCAAACTCTTCAAGCACTGCTCATTTCGGAGAAGAACATGAGTGAGCCCTAGGCAAATATCAACCAGAGACCATCCCTAGCACCAGCACAGCCACCCACCGGAGACCAATGGCTGCCCAACTTTGAGCTTTTGGCATTAGAGAACTTCGGGCAGTGCTTACGTCATAATTGACGTGCGACCAAGCTCGTTATAGGCCACTCGTTCCCTGATTACGTGGTTCACTCACATCTCCAACAAAGTCATTCTAATACTCATGCAATACAACACACTACCCCCAGAGTTGTTCTGAATTACATCATATGCCCCGGACGAGAAAGCTGTCGCTTCTCGTTCACTTATTAGGTAGGAGATATTTCTCACCAAACTCGTTATGGTTTGTGGTTTGAGCGATTATAGTTAGCACAATTCATTCTTACATTTTGTGTACAAATTGCATGTAAGATGAAATAAACCCCCCACAAACCCAATTTTATCCAAGTAATATGATTTACGAGAATTCTCCTTTTTGAATATAAAAAGACACAATCAGAAACTATTACAAACTATAACTGAAAGCCCCTTGGACAACATGAGCTAAAGCGATCAAAATTGAAATCTGTAAGTGCACTGAATGGAAGACCATTGAGCCAAATTTCACTCTGATTCAAACCGTGATCAATATTGGTCATAGCATCTGTTGTGAAATTAGTCTGGCAGAAATTATGCTTGAAGAAAAGAAAGGAGAATTGTAGTTTTCATTATTTCAGTCAATAATGAGTTTCGAGTCACCTTCAACTTGCACTCTTTTAAAATTTTGGTCTAGAGCTTTCAGGACACCTTCTCGAATAGCTTGACCTTCACCGACCGAAACAGTGGCAAACACCAACACTTCTAGCGCCGGCTAAGAGGCGGCGACTGAATATTAGAGCATTCATTCTTCTTAAATAATGATCTTAAAAATAGTAAGAACAAAAAAAATTCTTTAAAAATAAAAGATATCAGTGGCACAATCAGTAATACACTTAAAACAGGAGCCTATATCCGTAAAAGCATAATCACAGAAAAAAAAAATCCTAGAAAATAATTCTTCGTGTATACTAGTATTTTGCCCAGAGAAAAATATCGTGGTTGCACTTTTTGCCACATACCTGCAAGCAAAGCCACTCAAAATTCCAAAACCAAACCGAAAAATATACATAAAGCTTAATAATTGCTATTAAAATGAAAGCTAAGAACTTTTCTAGATAGAGGGTGACCAACGAAATTGGAAAAAAACGTTAAGGGAATTTAGACATTGAATAGAAACTTATTCTTTGTCACCGTTTCAGTTTTTAGAGAGAAGTTACTAGATATTTCAGCCAAGTTTTTTCATGGGCTCTCTGTTCTGAGCATGCTTGCCATGCTTTACACTGTCTGGTGCTTGATTCAATGGTAAATACTTGTTCTTTCTTGTTTGAATTTGATTAAGATTATTGGGTCTTGGTGCTTGGTGCTTTTTTGCACATTGAGTTCAGATTTAGTGGGCACTGATATATGGATTTGTTGCTTTTCTGATGATTGGATTCTGTGTGGTGATGTTTAGATTGTTGAGAATGATGCATTTCTGTGATACACTTGCAAGGAATTGATGGTGTTAAACACCAAAGAAGGGATGATGTTGGATAACTTGTTTGTTTCTTCTTTCATTTTTAGTTAGAAATTATATAAAAATGTGAACTTTTGTGCTTATGTATGTGTTTGTTTATTTGAGAAGTTTAGTTTTTGTAATGTAAAGCATATTTTCTCATGTTGGCAAAGTTCGTTTGTCGCTCTATTTTTTGTTCAAGTAGGCTATTACGGTAGCACATTATGTATTTGACTTGATGGGTTTGTCTAGATTGTATCTTGCGGTATAATATACCTAAAGAGAAATGTAGGTTCATGTTCAGTTTCTGTTTATCTAAAAGATGAGTTGTTTGAGGCTGAAGTTATTCTTGCATTCATGCTGAGTTTGATATCTTGAGATTCAACTAGTTTACCAGGCATTGGATGAATTCATCTATCTTCTTTGTCACTGATTCTTTTTATTTGACACGTGTAGGCCATTTTGCCACAAATTATTCATATTGATTGAATGAAGTGCAATTGGATGTTTTAGAGTTTCATAGATAGAATGGCTGCAAACGTAGTGAGGATTGGAGAACTTAAGCAAAAGGATTGTGATCTCAAACAGGAGGGGAAAAAATTGTTGGGATTACCAGCGATGCACACATTGGCAAGGAGTAATTGTAGTACTACGATGGAGGACAAGGACTTGAGTAAACGTGTAACCTCCTCATCTGAATATAAGCCACCCTGTAAGAGTCCTCGTTCCGTAACTGACATGGCGCCTGTGGTGGAAGAGTTAACATTAATAAACCTTAGGAAACCAAATTCAGTTGATTATAGTCGTCAGATAGCAAGTGGGTTTGGAAGTAAAGATTCACATGGTGATTCTACATCCCAAGATAATGATCAGATGTTGTTGAGAGCTAGAACTGAGCTTACAGAAATGCATTCTGGCATGCGGAGTTTGAAGCCTTCTTCAAGCAATCCCTCTGAGCAAGTCCAAGAGAACATGTCAGCATATGTAAGGGCTAGGAACAGCAAGATCATCTCAAGCAATATGCTAAGTATTGCCAAAAAACAGCTGAAGACCCAATCTACTAATAGCCATTCTCAATCTCTTGTGAAGGAAACATGGAAGGGAAAGGGAATCAGTAAAATTCCAGTTATGGACCAGAAGGTATCTTGCGTTACACGGTTGAAATCAGTTGTCAGCAATGGTCAGCTTTCTTCACTTGTCCTTGATAGGTCTCGGCCAGAATCTTTCAGTAGTGGGATCTGCTTGAGGGCGTGGCTTGAACCTGGGCGCCACAAAGTAGATATAGTTGAAAGACTGATTATATTTAGGCGGATTGTGGAGTTGGTGGATTTCGCACACTGCCAAGGTGTTGCCTTGCAAGAATTGCGACCATCATGCTTCATTTTATTGCCATCAAATGTGATTAGATATACTGGTGCATCAGCCATCAGACAATCAAATAGTATTACGAACCGAGATTTGATTAAGAAGAGGCTATTAGAGCATGGGGCCTGTGCTGAACGTAGTTTAGGTGAAAAACGGCGAAAACTGAGTGACAAAGAATTTTGCATAGATCCACAAGATTCTGGGTATGGTGAACTACAGTTTCAAAAACACGGCTATCAAAATGCAGTGCTTTTAGCACAACAACAAACCATTTCTGCAACTCTTCAGTTGGAAGAGAAGTGGTATACCGGTCCAGAGGATCTCCATGAGATGGGTTGCACATTCTCATCAAATATCTATGGCCTCGGCGTTCTTCTTTTTGAGGTGAGGAGATATGCTGAACAGTTTCCACGAGTTCTTATTATTGGGAACTTGATTTTATCAACTTGTGCTTCTGCACAGAGGATTTATTTAACATAATTCAGGACTTGTTGTTCAGAAGTGAAACTGTAATTAAACTTCTGAAAATAGAATCAATACAATATGTTGGGCTGAGGGAGCTAAGATGATCTGAGCTTAATATATTATATACCCTTGGATTTGTTCAAGAAACTTAAAAGCTTAATTTATTGTTTACTTTTATGAAGCTCGATCAATTTTTATTGGACTGATAGTATAATGACAATAGGCTCGAGGAATTCTTCACTCTATCTTTTGCTTCTGCTATATTGCATTTGAGCTTAGCAATAAGGAACATTAATAATTGAGTAGCTTGGAAACCCTATTCAAGGGTATTTCAGAATATATATACTTTTGTTTTGACTTGTGTGGCCTGTTTATGTCAGTTGTTGTGCTGCTCTGAATCTTGGGAGGTGCATTCTGCAGTGATGTTGGATTTGCACCATCGAATCCTACCACCAAAATTCCTTTCACAAAGTCCAAAGGAAGCTGCCTTTTGCTTTTGGCTTCTCCATCCTGAACCTCTGTCTCGTCCAACAACTAGGTCTCACTATCTGCATTGTTTCTTTCATTTCTTTTATTTACTGTGTTGTACTATATTTATGATAAATCAAGGCATTGGTAATTTGGGACAATATATTTGTAATTGAAGCATTTACAGTTCCTAAGCTACCTTCCTTTTTCTAGATACCCTATCCAAATCCAACTTCAAATAAATCATTTTCTTAGCCAATTTAAATATGCTTAAATGGGCACATTTTGAAGTTTGTATTTTCTGGTGTCCAACAGAGAAATTTTGCAGTCTGAACTGATAGGTGGACACCAAGAAGTGTATCATTGTGATGATTTCTCAAATTTTGATGATGATCTTGATGCAGAATCAGAGTTACGTAGTTTTCTTCTCTCATTAAAAGACAGGAAACAAGGGCATGCCTGTAAGTTGATAGAAGATATAAGATGCTTAGAAGAAGATATAAGCAAGATTACGAGGAGGCACTTATCAGGGGCATCCTCAGATCTTTCCTGGGCACACAAGGAGTTTTCTAGTAAAAGAGAACAGGGATTATGTCTGGGAGACCCTGTAAGCTCAGATGTTTCTTCTAGATTATTTTCAGCGTCAGATATGAATGAGACACATCTGATGAAAAGTATCAGTCAGCTAAACGATGCCTACTTCTCCGCAAGATCCCAAATGCGGGTGATGGAAACTGGTCCTGCAGCAGGTTCCAATAAGGATGTGTTAAACAATCGAGACAATCATGTGCGATGTGATACTCGAGATTTAAGCATCAATAAGAAATCAGGTGATCCCCTTGGAGCCTTTTTTGACGGTCTGTCCAAGTTTGCTTGCCAAAGAAAGTTTAAAGAATGTGGGACGCTAAGGAATGCAGATCTTCTCAACTCTTCCAATGCAATCTGCTCTTTAAGCTTCGACCGTGATGAGGACTATATTGCTACAGCTGGAGTATCAAAGAAAATCAAGATTTTTGATTTTGGTGCCCTTGTAGACGACTCTTTAGATATCCATTACCCTTCAGTTGAGATGTCAAACAAATCTAGGCTGAGCTCTGTCTGCTGGAGCAACTACTTTAAGAGCTATCTGGCGTCAACAGATTATGAAGGCGTGGTAAAGGTGTGTTTCTTACAATTAAAATATTTCTACCTAATAGCATGTATACAAGTACATACATTCACACATACATGCATAATTGTGCATGCCTGGTAAATCTATTTCTTTACCAATGATATTACCATCTGACGTCTGGATTTCAGATATGGGATGTAAACGCTGGTCAAGGAGTTTGTCAGTATAAAGAGCACGAAAGGAGAGCTTGGTCTGTTGATTTTTCTCAAGCTGACCCAACAAAGTTTGCTAGTGGAAGTGATGACTTTTCTGTGAGACTGTGGAACGTTAAAGAGGTATGCTCTCGTGTATGATTTTAAAAAAGACCTTATCATGATACTTGTATATGCATAAACTTGAGTTATGATTTCAGGACGTTATTTTTTCAAAAAAAATTTCAAGCTACAAGATTGAGAAGTAATATTGAATACTATATGTGCAGGAAAATTCAATAAACACGATCTGGAACCCTGCTAACGTCTGTTTTGTTCAATTTTCCACTTACTCTTCTCATCTCTTGGTTCTTGGATGTGCTGATTACAAGATCTACGGCTATGATCTTCGGAATACTAGAATCCCTTGGTGCACTTTACCTGGTCATGAAAAAGCTGTTAGCTATGTCAGATTTGTAGATAAAGAAACTCTTGTTTCCGCTTCCACTGACAACACTCTGAAGCTTTGGGATCTTAACAAATCTAGTTCAACTGGGTTGTCCTCCAATGCCTGCAGCTTAACTTTTAGTGGTCATACTAATGAGAAGGTTGCCTACTTTACTCTTTAATATGACCTTTTAAGCATTTTTTTTATTTTTTAAATTTCAGCCTTTGATATTCTAACTCTGTGTGTCCTGGTTGCTCAGAATTTTGTGGGTTTATCTGTTTTTGATGGATACATAGCATGCGGTTCAGAAACTAACGAGGTACAGATCTGTTTTTGGTAGCAGGGTTTTGGGTTTCATGTTCCCCCTTTCTACGTGTTTCTTTTCTTCTTCTTTTTTCATTTCAATAAAATTTCGTTCTGCTAAAATAAAAAGGTACAAATTTGTTTATTCTTAAGTTTTACCTTCGTTATTGTTATTATTATTATTATTTTTCCCACAATGGGATGGTTTTTCTTTTGGAGCCTATATGGTTGTTGCCTATAACCATGCCATGTTGTAGCAGAATGACTGAATGAGCATGAGTGGGTGTACTTTTCAAAATTTCCAAAGCTTTGTTCAATCTCATCCTCCAAGCGTTCCACAATTCCCTTTTTTTTTATATTGAAATATAAACCAATCCATGATTACGACCTTATTGACAATCTCTGCATCTTTGTGGGTGTTTGTTTTTGTTTTTTCCTTTTCAGGTTTATAGTTATTACAGAAGTCTACCCATTCCAATGACTTCTCACAAATTTGGATCTATTGATCCTGTCTCTAGAAGTGAGGTTGGTGATAGTGGACAGTATGTCTCAACTGTCTGTTGGAGAAGAAAGTCTAACATACTTGCTGCTGCCAACTCAAGTGGAACTTTGAAATTATTGCAGATGGTGTGAGTAAAAGCTTGCCTTCCCTAGATCATTAAACGAATGTTGTGTGCCGAAGTTTTGCCTATTTTGTCCTCTTGGAATGAAATTTTGAATGGGAAGCATAAACTAGTCATGTTGAAGACTACAATGTCAGCAGAAGTTTAACAGTGCCAGCTGCATGTCCTGTGTGCACAGAGTGGATTCACAGAGGAAAGAAATCAATTAATTTGCTATTGAGGCGGTTAAACGTCGTGCAGGGAATCAATTCACCTGCTGATGCTGATAACTGGAAAAAAAATGCATTCTTGGTTCGATAGCTAATTCCAAAAGTGATTTTTTATGTTTACTTTTTTTACCTTAGAGCAGAGCTGAATGGAAGTGGAATTCCGATCAGATTGGAGGGCTTGAGTGGCTAGATAGGTGTATATTCACTAAAAGATTCCTGTGATTTGTTCCCAGAGCTTTTTTTGGCCAAGTCATATAGATCCTGTACAAGCAAAGAATCGTTTATGAACAGATGGTATAGGAATCTAAATGTTTGGAACTCTATACTTGGAGAGAAGTTAAAGACTTCACTGCGCTTGCTCCTCAGAACTTTATATCTATGGCTAAGAAATCAAGGTTCTAGTGATTTAAGAGAAGTTTATGCATGGCTTTATTCTGATTGCTTCTTGGAACTGTAAATCTGTAATTGTGTCATCGGCATGCAGTCATCTACAGTTTCTTGAGCGAGGTATGTTTTACTAGAGTGGCAGTTGTGATGCTGCTGGGATTGTTATGCACTTATGCCTCACAACAACTGAATTCTAAATTGAGCTGTAACTATTCTCAGTGTTTTGGAAATATATATATATATATACAGAAAACCACAGGATGTAAATTCCTAGTTCATCATTTGACGCATAAAGTTTTTCCATTTCTGAAATGCTTTGCATTTTCTGATAATGTCAGTATTACAAGATTGATGGGATCCGTTGATGATGACTCGTATATAAAATAATAGTATATTTTCCTTCGATCTGTATTCTTCTTTTGCCCTTGGACGGAGATTGTCTCGTCTTGCCTTCAAGTTTGTTTTTAATTCTTGTCAGCGATCTTCCCTGTTGAAGTTTGGTCTGCATTCAGCTCAATGGAGGCTCTCATGACCTGCCTCTCTACAAACCTTAAAGATATCATAAAGTCTATAAATCTTAAGCTCTTTATGATGCAACCTTGCAAGTGTCTAACAGACTCTTTTAGTCTGCTCTGAGTTTCTGCCCATGAAATGGTCTTGTGATTGCTGCTCTTCGCTTCTGGACCGTAAGAAACCATCTTGTTCTTCCTCCATCTTTCTCTCCTGGTATTGAATTCCTCTTCTACGTTTATGTTTCTGTTGACCAAGATTCTGTCCTTCAAACATTTTAAACTGGGGTTCTCGAGCACAATTTACTATTGGTAAACATGCATGTATTCACAATTTTCATGAAAACGATCAATGCTGCCTTCCATCTTGAAATGTGCTTCCTCTTAATTTTTGATTGAGCAATCCACAGATTAAGGTCTAACAGAGCTCAGAATCTAGATAGCTTGTTGATACACTGTATGACATATCAAGGTCTAACAGAGCTCAGAATCTGAGACATGCCCGGATTTGGTTCTCCGTATTCTTGGACTCATCGCCATTTCTGAACTCGTTGATGTCCTCCGTATTCTTGGACTCATCATTAGCTGGTTTTCTGAACCCATTCTCATGCTAATACTACGATAAGGGGTCGTTCCCTGTGGAGGTCTAGCAGACCGTCCTCTTGGTGTTCCTGCGTAACCAGCAAAGCCAGAAGATGTTAGTGAACGGGTGCACTCACCAAGTTGCCATTTAATTAATTTTGTGAACTAGATGTAGGTGTTGAATTTGTGCTAGTAATAATTTGTCTAACTGTTTCTCAGAGAATTATCAAGCATAAATGAGTTATGTGATTCTGACAAAAAAGAAAGAAAAAAAGATAGATATGTTTATTAAGGCAACCTGGTATTCTATTGGCTTTGACATCTGAAGATTTCTTCAACAATGGAAGTTTCTTGTTCATACTATCAGGTGAAACTAAACGCTTCCCTTCAGGTATTGATGGGAATGGATCATCTGGTGGCGTCACAAAACCATCCCCGCAGATTGAAGCTCCATCGCTTGATTCTGAAGTGTCTTTTAAGCTTGTATTTCTGTCTCTCTCCCCAATCCTATAAACAAACATCTGAAATGGGATTTGTGATAAAGGTAATTGAACAGTGCTCCCCCAAGAAGGGAACTTCCTCAGAACCCCTGACTCGATGTCACAGTAATCTACTAGAGGCATTGGTGCGTCTAGCTGGCTGTTATACTCAGGATTCATGGCAAGGAACCTTTTAACATAACGAAGAATCCTACAGATGGAAGAGAAGCTTGGCCGTTGATTTGGATCTGCATGCCAACATTTCTTTGTGAGGTTGGTGACATATCTCAGAGAATAGAAGGGGAACAGTGGCCTCTCGCCTGCCCTTATGTTTCTGCTCATCTTGTCCCCTTGAAGATGACTATCTTCAAAAGGCACTTTCCCTGTCAGAAGCTCAAAGCAAACCATCCCAAAGCTATACACATCAGACTTTTCTGTGAACTTTTTCTCACTATTTTCGCTATGCTCTTGCTCTTCCAGAACTTCCGGAGAGTACCAGATAACAGGTGGGCTTCCATTCTGATTTGAAGGGTTTTTCTGGGTGGAGTTTTTAACAGAAGTCAGGCCGAAACCTGAAACCTTGGCGTGCAAGTAACCTTCTGTGGATACCCCTCTTGCTTTAACCAGTATGTTACAAGGATTCAATTCTCCGTGGTAGATTTCCTTTGAGTGGAGATATTCCATTCCTCTTGCAATTTGAAGCATCAGATCAACAGCAACAGGAAGAGTAAATGGAATTTGCTTCCTCGGGCCACAGATCTCCTTGATGTAGCTGCCAAGGTCTCTACTCATAAGTTCCATAATGAGGAAACACTCTTTCTTTTCCTCATCTGTAAACCCGCATAGACAGTGAACAATGTTGGGGTGGGAAAGCGATAACAAGGAAGAGATCTCTGGCAGCAAGGGTTCAATTTCCCCATAGAACTGTCTCGAGGCAAAGCTTTCCCCCAACCATAAGATCTCTTTGTACTGACTTCCACCGCCTAGTCTTCGCCTCACTTGGTACTCCTTAGATCCCACCAAGATTGAACTAGGCAAGAGCTTCCCATTCCAAGGCTCTGGCCCATCTAAGCTTTTAAGAAGGAGATCAGTGAGGCGTCGTTCGTACTTTGTTGAACCTGAGCTCAGTTTTTTCTCTCTGATTTTATTGAGAAGAGTCCATCTATCTTCTTTCCATACCGTCTCAAACCTATTGCAGAAATCTTGAGTAATCAGGTACTGCTTCCCAAATCTCCATTGGAAAAGCTTCCAATCTCTATATGCTTCTTTGTACTTTTCGGCATACACACTTTTCCTCCTTTGCATCTCATTCAGATCCAACCCTGACACTTCTCCTGAAATTTCAATCGCTTCAATGACAATTGGGATGCTGGAAAGCAAGTTATGGATGTGAAACTCAACGCAATTGGAGTTCTGATAGAGAGTAATGGCTTTCGCCCACCAGTCCTTGTTGTCCAAGCACTGTCTAATGTAGGCTTCTCCTTCTTTGAATATCCTGTGGAGCTCTCTCAATGGCTGCTCAAGAACCCTCCATTTAGTGTGTTTCTCTTCAAATCTCAGATTATGTTGCATCTCCTCAGCTATTAAGTCATATGCTGAGCTGAAGATGTCGAGCAGCAAAAGGCATTGCCGCTTATTCATTTGGATATTGTCTCGGAACACCATCAAGGACTTTACACTTCCTAAAGCCTCCCCGAGCCTTCGGAATTGCTCCATTTTCAGAACCCAAATGCAAAGATCTGAAAATGGGATACCACAACTGAATTGGACGCAGCATAAGAAATCCTGCAGCAGAATTACTGCAGGAAAACAAAGAATGAAAGAAAACAATGACAAAAAGGAGCTATATGACCCGAAAAGTGAGCTTCTTGAGGAACAGAAATGTGAATGAAGACCTTGGAGGATGAGGAGAAGTTGGTATCACTCAAATTCTTTGGAATCTTGTGGTGACAAAGAAGAATCAAATATACAAATCTCAATTTTCTGAGAAACTAATGCAAGGGATGCAAAAATCTAAAAGAGGGTATCCCAACTAATGTAGTTTTCCAGCCAACTTAATCCAACAGGTTTAGAGTACCCAGCAATCCAGGTATTACTCAAAAAGGAAAACAAAAATAAACAGTACTCTGGAGCAGAAAACTAGAGCCAGCAGATCAGTAACAAAACGATGTGATTTTTGGTGAAGATTTTATTTTTTCTTGGTTACGTTTTTGGTTTTTGGTTAGAAAATTTTGATTTTGGGAATGTATGACCCAATACTAGCGAAGCCAACATGTGTTGGTTGATGATACTCTACTTTCTTTGTGTGGGCGGTTCTTCGTCCAAGTGTTCCCGCCAGCTTTGATGTCTCTCCTCCCTCTCAAAATAGAAAAAGGGTCCAATCAACCGTTTTAACAGAATTTTAATGCTGTTTACGCGCCCTTTTACGATGCGACGTCGTTTTCACAAGTCTTTTTCCCCAATATATCTTCAATAAGTAAATTTCTCCATTATCTGTTAAATTCTTTTTTCTAATTAGTCTGGAAATGACCAAGGGTCAAGATCATCTTTGGTTCTGCGATTTGGTCAGATTTTAATTTTGCCCTTTTTAGTTGTTTTTTTTATTTTTTTATAAAAAGTAGCATCACATTATTTAATTAAAGTTTAAGGTCAGAATAGTACATACATGATACATCAAACGTAAACCATGTTATCTAGTATCTCAGATAGACTCTAGTACTCTTGATAAATCCTACTTATTACAATACAAATTGAAGCTTGCTTTTGAGCAAGTGAAGCCAATAAACTACTCGAAAAATCGTAAATTACCACACAATTGTGTTACAAGAACAACGGGAACAACAAATACTTTGTTTTGTTTTTTTTTCGATGAAGAAAATAAAATTACACAACAAAGTCCTTGGCGCAGCCGTGATATTTGTATGGTTGTAGAAGGGTATTGAACAAATTCTTAGCAGAAAAAAGAAAAGAAAAGAAATTTAGACCAAGCCGTTTCTCTAATCTCATGGAGACATGAACATTGGTTCTTAGAAGAAAATTGCATGAGAAACTTACCAGTTTTGTAGAACTGGATCATCCAATTGGTACCACATAGTAAATATCTACGTACAATAATTGTTTGTACACAGTAAAGAATCGAATCGATCGAAGCGAGTCTTCTGTAATTAGATAGGTTGAGGCAGACATATTTGAGTGATCAAATGTACAATTTGGGTGCTTGCATGGCCTTATTCAGTTCTTTATACCGAACAGTATGGGATGGTCTTTTTTTGGCAAGGACCAACATAATGAGTTTATAAGTGGGTGCGCCAAGTTTGAATTTCAAATCTACGGTCCCTATTTGCCGAGATGGGGTGTGTTGTCCCCTAGTCCACTTGTATATAAACGCATCCCTTTCTTCTTCGATTCTCACCCTTCCTTCCTCAATCCATCTTCTGCTTAATTTACTAGTTTGCTCTGACACTCTCTTCCCTGAATGGACACCACTACTGAAACCGGATCCGACGACCAAATGTATGTGACTGGAATGGCTGGTGTTGGAAAGAAGATAAAATTTTTGTTCTGTGTCTTTCAGGACAGCTCGGTGCCTTGGGTATGTGTTGCTCTTCAATCTTTATCATTATTTCATTATTTTTAGTGTTCTTTTGTGTTTAGATGTAGGGCTTGGAATCATTAGTAGATATGTAATTCTCTCTATTTTCCTTGAAATGAAAGATTATGGTTTATATAAAATTGCTGTTTTGCACTTTTGGATGTTGTGCTGTTTCCAATTGGATTTTGGAGAGCCCAATTGTTTGCCCTTATGCTGTTTGATGAAATGTCCTTGAAAATCATGTCTCGCATATTTGCTTGATTCTTTATTAATTTTTCGCAGCAATTTTGGCACAAGCCTCAATACATCTCTCGACCTGTGGGAATATTGTCTTGCAATTTTCATTTATGGAATAGGCTTGGTACTATTTACTTATCTTATTGGAAATATACAGGTTGGTAATGAACTTGTTATTATTATTTTTTGTTTTTTTTTTTTTGCTAAACAATGGTAATGAACTTAGTTCCCTATATTAATAAACTGAATTTGTGTTGTGAAACAGCAATCCATGCAATCAGAGAAGAAAAAGAAAGCGGTGAGAGATAAGGTTCAAAAGAAAGAGCGAGATCTACTAGAATGGATGGAAAGACCGTCGTCTCTCTAAAGAGTTGAAAAAACAAATCAGGAAAAACATAAAACAAAAATTGGAAGAAGACAATAATGCTGATATGGAAAATCTGTACTGTCTTCCAGAATCTCTAAAGCATGAGCTCTGCATGAGAATGCTAGAGAAAGTATGTTTCCATAAGAAAATTTTCAACGATTAGTCTTCTTCTGATATATCTCAAGCCAGTGATCTACAGAGAGAACAAATTCGTTTTTCGGGTTGGAGAACCACTTGATAGCATGCTTTTCATTGTGGAAGGCACTGTGATTATCAACACCACTAGTAGTACTACGGATTCTCCATCAATGATCCACGAGGTCCTTGAGGACGATGGTGTTTATGGAGGTGAACAACTTATGAGTTGGGTATCAACACCCAACGACACACTCGCCTCCTTAAAAAACCTTCCTTTCTCAACCGAAAACGTGAAATGTCATACCAAAGTCGAAGGTTTTGTCCTCAAGGCCAAAGACTAGAGAACTGTGTTGCAGGAGTCAAACAATTCTGGTAATTAAAGATCAGGTGGAGGAGGTGGAGCGTTCTCACTCCGGGGGAAGTAGGGAACACAACTGATCTGTCGCACAGCCGGGAGACTAATTATGGAAGACAGTACAGATTTTCCATATTAGCATTATTGTCTTCTTCCAATTTGTGTTTTATGTTTGCCGTGATTTGTTTCCTCAACTCTTTAGAGAGACTGTGTCTTTCCATTCATTCTAGTAGATCTCGCTCTTTCTTTTGAATCTTATCTCTCACCTCTTTCTTTTCCTCCGCCGATTGCATGGATTGCTGTTTCACAACACAAATTCAGTTTATTAATATTGGAAACTAAGTTCATTACCATTGTTTAGCAAAACAAAAAACAAAAAATAATAATAATAACAAGTTCATTACCAACCTGCATATTTCCAATAAGATAAGCAAATAGTGGGCGGTGAGTACTCCAATCGAGAGAATCAGGTAACTGAAACCTGCATTCCCAAGCTGGGTGCAACTGCTTTACAAGGACAAAACCAGTCAGCTAGCAGCGAGCTTCGATCGTCTTATTAATTACATATAACTTGTGTTGTCTTTTAATGTTTGTTTTTGAAATTAATAATCAGCTGATCGATTCACATCAGCAATACTTGTATGTAATTAATTTCAGCATAAATTATAAAATAAAGACCTAGCTACTGCATCTTCTCCAATTACGTACAGTAGCTCCTTCTGGTTGAATGCATGTGCAACTACCAAATCACTGATTAGTCGTCCTAATTAATCAAGTTCTACAAACGAAGGCGCTAATGTCCGTGTGTTTTAGGCTTTTACCAACTGACCTAAACAGTGAAAACCTCTAGATTCAGGTATAAGATGACCCTGGACAGCCCGAAGAGGGATGTTTAAGCAGCGCACACCGAAGACAAACCCGGCCCTACGGCCCTACCAACTTTGATTTTCGGTCAAACGGTTCGATTTTCATTGATTTTTGTGGTTTTTGATCTAGGGGCACAAGTCTCTCATTTTAAAGTGGAGATTCGAGTTTGACTCACAGACGATTAGTTGGTGTATAATTTTCGATTGTTGTATGATAGTAAAAAAAAGTAAATGTGACAGCAACACAGTTAACTGTTTAGGTCAGTTAACTGTCAGATGCTGAAACGATAATCATTATTAAAGATGAGAAAATTTTAAGGGTTGTTCTATAATGTTTCAGAGTATTAAAATTTTAGAATCAGGAGTCGTTGGATTAGTTCATTTTGCAAGGCACATAGTAAACAATTAACAATTTCTAATCTAACAGCTCCCAGTTTCAGAGTACGTATCAATATTCTTAAGCACTATAGAACTTTCGACATTTTAAATGTCCAGTGAACCAAATGTAATCTAAAACCTTAGGATTACTAATAGACAATCACAAGCATATAAACACATACATATATATAGGCATGCTTTGAACTAAGTATAAAGAACATACCTGAAGCAGTGAAGGAATCAAACGCCATGGATGCAAGCTTAGGTCTTCTGCAATCTCTCTAGTTTCAAGCAAACTCTTTATGGGGCAAGTAATTGAATGTCTTGTGTATAGAGAGTGCAGGGACCTAGGCTATATATAGAGAAAGTGTCTTAAGAACCTTCCCATAAAAGTTTCCTAAACACTTAAGGTATATTCTCTATTAAACATGTATCAATGTACTTGCTTGATTTACAAACATGTTAAGCTCCTATTAAGGTAAGGAATAGATACAAGTTCCTTACATACTCAGGATTAGATCCTTAAGCAATCTCCGACTAAATCATGCTTGAGTAATTATGTGTGATTAATTGCTTAATGAGTAAGCGTGGTCCAATTCTTACACCAAAAACCACAATAATAATGAGCCCCCAATTAAACTTTAGACCAAATAAAACAAATTAAAAGACAAGTCTCAATCACCACAATGTGTTAGTAAAGTCCAGTAATCAATTTTTATTACTTATAAGTTATAACTATCTCTTCTTGTATAACAAAATATTACATCCTTAATTACGATCTGATTTCTGCAGGTTTTTTTTTTTTCATAATTTCATTTTGTGAGAACTTTAGCTCAACTAAATTTTGAAAACTAGCTCTGACACTGACAAATCCTAACTGTAAATTGTCAATATTAAGATATTGTTTTATTTTTTATTTGGAGGAAAAATAAATTAATTAAACCAAAACACCATTAATTTGCCTGTTTACATAAATAATTGAAACGCTAGAATAAATCATACCTGATCCTCCACAGGAGAATCAGTAACGAATATTATGAAAAATATATATAGAGAGAGAGAGATAGTTATTCTTATCGAGTCTTGGAAGGTACTAGAATATTAGTGATAAATGTCATACCAAATTATATGACAAGTCAAAAATAATTCATATATAGTGATCACGTTCAAATTGTATTCGCCATGCATGATTTGAAAACCTTACTTAGATTGTGGTGACTGGACCGGGGGGAGTCTCTCTCTCAACTGCAAACTTGCAATGACTGCAAGAAAAATAATTAAATTTATCTAAACATAAATCATTAACCAAAAAACCTAAATTAATTTAAAATAGACAAAAAAAAACTAATTGACACACACGTCAATATGTGTTAAAAAGTTAGTCTAGAGGGTTTTTTTTTTTGGACAAAACCCAACTTATTTTATGCAAGTGGTCACTCCAAATAAAATATGTGATGGCCCAATCACACACTTCCACGTGGAAAAAGGTGTACAACTCAGCAGTCCATCACGTTTAGCTTGAAACGTTAAACCTCTGTATCCGTTAACATTAAAAACAATAATTAATATACAGGAGAGTGGTCCCTCATCGACCTTTGTCTCCTCGATGTTAGTTTTGGGTTTATATCAGACGAGAATTGATCAAAAAAGAAATATCAGACGAGAAAAAAATCAACAACCCTTCCCCATTCTTCGTTGTTCTTCTTGCCTTTACTGTTACGTGCCTGAGTTTGAGATCGAGTAATTGGTCGATTTTCTGGAAATATTGGACTTAATGGATTGCTTTTGTTCTTACATCTACCTATTTTGGATAATGGAAGAACAAGATATGAAAGAGTTAATTGGTTTGCTTCGAGGGAAAACCATCCTCCATGAGAGTTCCAACAGGATTATACTTCAAACTTAAATATATTAACACAACATTCTGATATAAATACAATACAAGAGTAACCGTAGAAACAGGGGCGGAACTAGGATTTTAGGATTGGGGGGGCCAAATAAATTTTTTTTTCCTCTACGGAGCAAATATAAAATTGTATTGTATGAAATACATAATAGAAGAAAAGATAAATGATATTATGCTCACTAAATTAGAAATTTGATAGAGAAAAAATGAAACAAACATTTCAAATTTGATATTATGTACATAATATAACACAAAAGGAAAGAATTAAAGAATTATCTATTATTAAAATTTGAACAAAAACGTTTGTTTGTTAATTACTTAATTTTTTTGGTTACAAATAGGCTATTTTTTGTTACTTAATTTTGGGAGGGGGGGGGGTCCATTAATGAAGTTGAGCAACAAATAGGCTACAATTAAGGTAAATAATTAAGGTTAATTAGATTGTTTAGGAAACTAAGGGGGGGGTCTGGACCCTCCCAGACCTGAGTTTAGTTCCGCCACTGCGTAGAAATAGAAAATTGCAAACTAGAAAATAGGAAACTGCTCTTAACTGCCTCTAACATGATAAGCACAATGAAACTACCCACTTGACACTAACTGACGTTATCAAATATGAACGTAACAATACCCCCCTCTAAATTAACCCTTGTCCTCAAGGGTTGTATCCTTGTCAAGGCCGCTGGTTCCTCCAGTAGCTTCTTCATTCACCTCAGGCCAACATCCTTCAATGAGAAAAAGTTTCTTGCACCGATGACTAGGTCCAAATTTTTCATCACAATTATAACATAAGCCTTTTTCTCTTCTTTCTTTAAGCTCTTCGGGCAACAACTTCTTGATGATTCTAGACGAACATGAAGATTGAGTCTCCGTTGTTGTTTTGGCTTCTGCATGTTCCAAGTTGAGTTGAGAAAGATGCTTGGCTTCGTAAAGACGGGCTAAGCCAACTGCTGCTGACAAATTATTAGGATGAGAGGCCTGGACATCCACTCGAATACTATCTTTGAGGCCGCTAACAAAGCAACCCACTTGTTGTGGAGGTGCCATTCTTCCAGAACGGCGCAAAAGCCGCTCGAATTGGCTTTGGTACTCACGAACTGAGCGCGTTTGCTGCAATTTTGTAAGATCACCAAAAAAATCTTCAAATATTGTTGGACCATACCTCGCATGTAGGCCATCTTTAAGCATGTCCCAAGTAGTCAGACGCTCTTCTTCCTTCATCAATTGGTACCATAATTGTGCCTCCCCTTCTAAGTGATAAGCGGCCAAAGAAGCCTGCTCCTCCACAGGGGTGTTTTGGAACTCAAAGAACTGCTCAACCCGGCAAATCCAACTAGTTGGATCATCGCTGCCATCAAAGCGAGGAAAATCTAACTTAGAAATCTTAGGCAATGAGGAGTTAACCGTACCACCTTGTCCATTGCCACGACCTCTTCTATTTCGATTGACAGAGCCGTCCCCCGTCTCACGTGTTTGAGACGCCACCAGCTCAAAACGGGTATTCATGGCAGCAAACATCTCTTGCATCTCCTTTAGGATACGCTCTTGACCAGAAGTGAGAGATCCGACTTGAGACTCGAGACGGCTAAGACGTTGATCAGCCATAGTCGGCTCTGATACCAAGATGTTACGTGCCTGAGTTTGAGATCGAGTAATTGGTCGATTTTTTGGAAATATTGGACTTAATGGATTGCTTTTGTTCTTACTGTTAAATGTTAATGCTCTGTTCTAGAAGAAGAGTTGTTGTGTGTGAATGCATGCTAAACATGTGTGTGGCTGCTGCATTAATTAATGTGTGGCTGCTAGATTAATTAATCATGCTTAGTCTAATTAAGCATGCAGCCGTAGTGTATGACTACTTTAGTTAGGCATACATGCATTTATGTAATAAACAACAAAGTGAGTTAGGCATGCAATTATGCATGCACGGTGTGTAAGTCCTATATATATGTATCAATGAAAGAGCTCTAAGCAGCTCAGAGCAAGACAATCAATCAATACAAACAAAAGTAGTTTGTTGAGCCATTTCCTCCCAAATATCAAAAGAGTTCAGTAGCTACTCTTACTACTGTCCTCATCATCTTTCATTCATTAATTAAGTGTGAGAGAGGGAGAGAGTCAGAGAGCATAATTGTCTCTGTACTCCAACATCTGGTATCAGAGCTTCTCTGATCAAAGTGAAGCTGGGTGTTGTGATTTCTGAAGAGAAGAGAATTTCACAGTGAAACTCTTCGTCAGAAAAGAAGAAAAAAAAAAAAGGTGGCGGAAGAATCAACCATGGCGAGTACAAGCTCAAGTGGTGATCTTCGAACTCCAATATTTGTTGGAGAAAATTTCGATTTCTGGAGAATTAAGATGAGGACAATCCTCAAGTCTTATGATCTCTGGAACCTAGTCGAAGAAGGATTTACAATTCCAGAAAACATGGCGGCCTTGACAGAAGCTCAGAAGACGGAGCTGAAGTCAAACATGAAGAAAGATGCCAAAGCTCTTGCAATAATCCAAGGAGCTGTCTCGGAGGAAATCTTCCCCAGAATCTCAAATGAGGAGACATCAAAAGCTGCATGGGATGTTCTTGATGAAGAATACAGAGGTACCACAGAGGTTAGAGCTGTAAAACTTCAATCTTTACGACGAGATTTTGAGTATACAAGAATGAAGGAAGGTGAGTCACTTGAAGATTATCTCACAAGGCTTACCGATATTGTGAACCAAATGAAAGCCTATGGAGAAACTTTGTCTGATAAGAGAGTAGTTCAAAAAATTCTTATTAGCTTATCAGAAAAGTTTGATTCCATAGTGTCTGTCATTGATATGACTCAAAATTTGGAAACCTTAGGGGTTCAAAAAGTCATCGGTTCTCTTAAAGCCTACGATCAAAGATTGAGCAAACGGGCAGAAAATGCAATAGAGAGTGCATTTCCATCACTTAGCCTCAGTTCAAAAAATCCTCAGCAGTCCAGTTATAGCCAAGCCAGAAGCAATTTGCCTAAAAAAAATTGGAAAGGCAAAAACAAGAAGTGGGAAAAGAAGAGCAGTAGCAGCAATGAAGAAAAAGGCGGCTCAAGTACCATGGTGAAATGCAAAACTTGCGACAAGTTTCATGTTGGTGTCTGTTGGTTCAAAGGGAAACCAAAATGTTACAACTGTAACAATTTTGGGCATGTACAAAAAGATTGTACTGTGCAGAAGCAGCATCAAGCAAACTTCACCGAAGAGCAAGACGATGGAGGCAACATGTTCTTTACTTGTCAAGCAGCAACTATACCAAAAAATGAAAATATTTGGTTTGTTGATAGCGGCTGCAGCAATCACATGACAGCAAACAAGTCCATTCTCTGCGACATTGACAACTTAGTGTGCACAAGAGTGAAGATGGGCAATGGAGATTTGGTACAAGCAAAAGGAAGAGGAACACTCGTTGTTGAAACAAAGAAAGGCAGAAGATTCATCAGGGAGGTACTGTTGGTTCCGGAATTGGACCAAAACCTTCTTAGTGTTGGGCAACTTCAAGAAAATGGTTACCCGGTACTTTTTGATGATGATGTTTGCACAATCTATGAAAAGAAAAATAAAAATCAGATTGTGGCAACCATCAAAATGGAGAGAAACAGAAGCTTTCCTATCTCCTTCAAATATCCAAGCAAAGTAGCCTTGAAGGTGGATGTGCTAGACGACTCTTGGCTATGGCATAGGAGGTTTGGGCATCTAAACTTTCAAAGTTTGAAGCACCTGCAACAACACAATATGGTGCATGGCCTACCAACAATTCAAGAAGCCAAAGAAGTATGTGAAGGGTGTGCCATTGGAAAACATCATCGGGAGTCATTTCCTAAAGGGAAAGCATGGAGAGCATCTACACCATTGGAGCTGGTTCATACTGATGTGTGTGGTCCGATGAAGACAAAAACTCATGGTGGCAACAGGTATTTCATCACTTTCATCGATGATTTTTCAAGAATGACTTGGGTATATTTCTTGAGACAAAAATCAGAAGTGTTCACAATCTTCAAAAAATTCCAAATGATGGTCGAAAGACAAAGTGGGCATCTTATCAAAGTCTTGAGAAGTGATAGAGGAGGAGAATACAACTCGAAGGAGTTTGAAAAATTTTGTGAAGACATTGGGCTTCAAAGGCAACTCACAGTGGCCTACACTCCACAACAAAATGGAGTAGCAGAAAGGAAGAACAGAACAATAGTCGAAATGGCTAAGTCTATGCTGCACGAGAAGGGGATGACACATGATTTTTGGGGTGAAGCAGTATACACTGCTGTTTATCTCATGAATCGATGTCCTACCAAGGCGGTTGAAGACAAAACACCATTCGAAGCATGGAGTGGCAGAAAACCATCTGTCAATCATCTCAAGGTGTTTGGTTCTGTTTGTTATGCTTATGTTCCAAAGGAGACAAGGCAGAAACTTGATGACTCAAGTGAAAAGTGCATTTTTGTGGGATATAGCTCACATACCAAGGGCTATAGACTCTACAATTTGAAGAAAAAGAAGGTGATAATCTGTAGAGATGTTATCTTCAATGAAAAAGCCTCTTGGGATTGGAAGCAAAATGCGGTCCAAGGTCCTAGCATTGAAGTGCATGAAGAGGAAGAAGAAAACAAAGAAAATGAAGAAGAAGTTGTTGGAGGAACTCCACAACAAGTTACTCCGATTGGCAGTCCACAATCACAGTCATCCGGATCGTCATCACCAAGTTCAACTCCAATAAGATTGAGGAGTTTGAATGATGTTTATGCAAGCTGCAATTTCTGTGTCACCGAACCAGAAAACTTCGAAGAGGCAGTGCAAGATGAAGCTTGGAAGAAAGCTATGGTGGAAGAGATCAATGTGATTGAGAAGAACAACACATGGGAGCTAGTGGACAGACCAAGTGATAAAGAAGTCATTGGAGTGAAGTGGATTTACAAAACAAAGTTAAATCCAGATGGTTCCGTTCAAAGGAACAAAGCAAGGCTGGTTGCAAAAGGGTATGCTCAACAACCCGGAATTGATTACAATGAAACATTTGCACCGGTTGCTAGGCTTGATACAATAAGGAGTGTGATCTCCTTAGCCGCTCAAAAAGGTTGGTTTTTATACCAGCTTGATGTGAAATCTGCATTCCTTAATGGAGTCCTAAAGGAGGAGGTCTATGTTGATCAACCGGAGGGTTTTGTTACCAAGGGAGAAGAGATGAAGGTGTACAAACTGAAGAAAGCACTTTATGGCTTAAAACAAGCACCTAGAGCGTGGTATGGGGAGATTGACTCTTACTTCATTGGAAAGGGCTTTCAAAGAAGCCACAATGAGCCTAATCTCTACATCAAAACTGAAGGTAAATCTGACATCCTCATTGTTTCATTATATGTCGATGATTTAGTTTTTACTGGAAGTAGTGAGAGTTTGATAAAAAAATTCAAGGAAGAGATGATGAAAAAATATGAAATGAGTGATTTGGGGCTGTTGCATTATTTTCTTGGAATTGAGATTTGTCAAAATGAAGATGGCATATTTATATCTCAAAAGAAATATGCAAAGACTATCCTGAAAAAGTTTGGGATGGGAGGATGCAAATCTGTTCCTACACCATTGGTGGTCAATGAAAAGCTTCAAAATGAAGATGGAAGCAAATAAGTGGATGCGTCAATTTATCGAAGCTTAGTTGGAAGCTTGTTATATTTGACTGCAACAAGACCGGATATTATGTACGCTGCAAGTTTATTGTCAAGATTCATGCACAAGCCTACTCAAATTCAATTTGGGACAGCGAAGAGGGTACTAAGGTACATTCAAGGTTCAATTGATTTTGGTATTATGTTTGAAAGAAATGTGGTGCCAAAATTATTTGGATTTTGCGATAGTGATTGGGGAGGCAGTGTTGATGATTCAAAGAGTACATCTGGCTATGCTTTCACTCTTGGAACAGGTATATTCTCATGGCAGTCCAAGAAACAAAAGACGGTAGCATTATCTACTGCAGAAGCTGAGTATGTTTCAGCATCATTGGCAACCTCTCAAGCAATATGGCTGAGAAGTATCATGGAAGATTTTGGTGAGAAGCAAGGAGAACCTACTCCAATTCTTTGTGATAATAAGTCTGCAATTGCGATGGCTAAAAATCCGGTGTTTCACAACCGAACAAAGCACATAGCTCGCAAACATCACTTCATCAGAGATGCTGTTGAAGACAATCAAATTGATGTAGTTTATTGCAAGACTGAAGAACAAATTGCTGATATTTTCACCAAGGCGTTGCCAAGAGACAAGTTCGAGTATTTCAGAGGATTACTCGGAGTCAAGAAACAAAGCATTAAGGGGGAGTGTTAAATGTTAATGCTCTGTTCTAGAAGAAGAGTTGTTGTGTGTGAATGCATGCTAAACATGTGTGTGGCTGCTGCATTAATTAATGTGTGGCTGCTAGATTAATTAATCATGCTTAGTCTAATTAAGCATGCAGCCGTAGTGTATGACTACTTTAGTTAGGCATACATGCATTTATGTAATAAACAACAAAGTGAGTTAGGCATGCAATTATGCATGCACGGTGTGTAAGTCCTATATATATGTATCAATGAAAGAGCTCTAAGCAGCTCAGAGCAAGACAATCAATCAATACAAACAAAAGTAGTTTGTTGAGCCATTTCCTCCCAAATATCAAAAGAGTTCAGTAGCTACTCTTACTACTGTCCTCATCATCTTTCATTCATTAATTAAGTGTGAGAGAGGGAGAGAGTCAGAGAGCATAATTGTCTCTGTACTCCAACACTTACGTCTACCTATTTTGGATAATGGAAGAACAAGATATGAAAGAGTTAATTGGTTTGCTTCGAGGGAAAACCATCCTCCATGAGAGTTCCAACAGGATTATACTTCAAACTTAAATATATTAACACAACATTCTGATATAAATACAATACAAGAGTAACCGTAGAAATAGAAAACTGCAAACTAGAAAATAGGAAACTGCTCTTAACTGCCTCTAACATGATAAGCACAATGAAACTACCAATGAAACTACCCACTTGACACTAACTGACGTTATCAAATATGAACGTAACATTTACCTTCAACTCAATCGATCTTGAAAGCCCTTAATTACAAAACCTCCAATTATATCTTCAATTTTCAATTCGATTTGATTTTGTTACCGGCCATTTCTTGATTTGATCTTCTTCGTTTGTAATGGAACAATCTGGGTTAGGATCATTAGCTGCACAGGAGGTTGTTGCTGATGGTGATGACTCGTAGCTGAAACAAGTGCACAGAGAAATATTTTTATTTTTTTCCATTGTTTGACTGCTGCTTCTTTCAGCTTCTAGTAACCAAAACTGATAGAGGAGGCCATGGAGATTCTCTCCTACAGTCCTAGATGTGAAACTGAAAACAGAGACCCATTCCCATTAAAAACTAATTAATCACAAACACTTGGTGGGCATGAATCAACGAATCTGGGTCGAGTTTACTGCTGTTCTTGCTGGTTCTGATATATACTTTGTGAGAATTACTGCTCCAAACTCCCCTTTTTTCGAATCTTCAATGCTCAAAGATTTGGCCATTCTTTCTCTGATTGAGAGCTCCAATCCCTTGAAATTTTTTATCTTTTCCCTCATTTTGTTGCTCAATTCTCGATTCTTGATCCGAAATGGACTTACTTTCCGATGTGGGTCTCTCAATTTCTCTGCAATTTTCTCTGTTTTGGGTGTTTTCTTTTGTTTTTTTGGTTACATCTGTTTTGGGGATTTTCGGGGCCAATGCTCTGATTTTGATTGTTAGAATTTGCAATGCTTGTTGGTATCTCTCAACTCAGTATCATGAAATGCAATTATAAATTTATAATGCATTTATCACACTGCAACAATGAATTTTACAATCACCTGAAGACTCCATTTCCTCTCTCTCAAATTTTTTTTTCTGGTCTGACATAAACCCAAAAGTTTTGTGGAGAAGGTGGAGAAGAGAGGAAGAAGAGGGCCAAAACTGACATCCACGACCAAAAAACCCAAAAGTTTTGGCAGCAGGTGCTATCTATATTCTATTATTCTTCTATATGTAGGAGACAAAGGTTGATGAGGGACCACTCTTCGGTCTATTAATTATTGTTTTTAATGTTAACGGATAGAGGTTTAAGGGAGCGGATTTGCTCACCAGCAACGTTTACTGGTGATACCACCATTTATCAAGGAGCTGACACCTGTACTCAAACATTACCATGAGTAAACTATGGTTAACATAATTAACATGACAGACACAAAATATTCTCCTAACCCTTTTGTTTATTTTAATTATACCTTTATGGGAATCATCTCCCCATTAATTCTCTCTCTCTCATCCACAGCTCTCTCTTTCTCCTTTCTTCTTTCTTCCTCCCCCAAATTAATCTCTCTCAGCTCAGTATATGTTCAAAATTTTGGCCCGACGCCATAATTTTTTTGAGGTCTGGAACCCAGCAAACCTCATAAAAACCTGCAAAAACAGTCATTAATTAAGCAAATTACTACATGACCATTGACCAATTGGATCAAAGATTCAATTGATCCAAACCCATTTCCTATTTTCCTTGCACCGAGTTCCAGAATGCTAAACCAATTGGGCAATTGACTAGGATTCCTACTAGTCAATATTAATTCACATCATGCATCACTGCATGAAACAAAACGATTTCAAGCTTTCATTTTTCAACATTTTCTTTTTACTTGAGCAAGCATTAAGTGATAAAACTGAACAAATAGTTTGCAAATTCCCTCCGCCCTCCTGAATCCGCCACTGGATGGGAGTACGGCGGCTGTGAGCTACCAAACTGAGAGAGAATTGGAGAGCAAGAGATTAATTTGGGGGAGGAAGAAAGAAGAAAGGAGAAAAAGAGAGCTGTGGATGGGAGAGAGAGAATTAATGGGGAGATGATTCCCAGAAAGGTATAATTAAAATAAACAAAAGGGTTAGGGGAATATTTTGTCTGTCATGTTAACTATGTTAACCATAGTTTACTTATGGTAATGTTTGAGTACAGGTGTCAGCTCCTTGATAAATGGTGGTATCACCGGTAAACGTTGTTGGTGAGCAAATCCGCTCCCGAGGTTTAACGTCTCAAGCTAAACGTGATAGACTGCTGAGTTGTACACTTTTTCCACGTGGAAGTGTTTGATTGGGCCGTCACATATTTTATTTGGAGTGATCGTATCATGGAAAAATTTCTCAGCAATAACCAATAAGGTCTCTAAAATTATCTTCTAACTGAATTATTAACTAAATCATTGAGATTGTGACACATGGCCATCAATATTTTTGATAAAACTTGATAAGGAAGTAAGGTTGACTTTTGCCAATGCATTTACTGATCTCAACAGAACCAACCCAGCCCAATTTATATAGGAGCGTGATTTTCGTACATCACAATCATGAGAGATATGCCATAAATAACAAGATTCACTACGAGCTTTGACATACACTAAAAGTTCTCATACAACATGAACGAAAGAGTTGTTTTCAAATTTCAAATTATTTCAGACGTTCATCTCTCGTTGCGAACTCCATTAAGACGTATATTAGATAAAGCAATACGTTATTTAACTTGAAATGAAGGTCTTGTAAAAACTTTGAAGTTTTTTTTTCCTATTTTTTCATCATCTCCCTTGAAGTTGGAAAAGTTCTAAACACTATTAGCTAGTGGGTTGCACGTTTTTGCTTTTAAATCATGTATTCTTATTCTAAAGAGATAGAATTTTTGTTTGCGTATGAAATCATAAAAAAATATGTCTATGAGCTTTGCTTGTGCAATTAAAAAATAATATATTCTTAGTACACTTTTGCTTTGTGTGTGATTGAAGATTATATATCTGAAAGGAGTAGCTAGTATTATAAATATGATAGTACGTTGAATGTGCCTTCCACTGCTTCAATATCATCCACTACGCACAGGCGCACAGCCAGCACCAGTTCGATCATTTCATGCATGCACGCTTCTTTCGGGCATTGTATCCAACATAAGAAAGCCATAAATTCTGATGGATTCAAGAGACCTGGAGGATGTCCCCATTCAACAACATGATGAACCAAGGTTAATAAGTTTCTATGAATCTAGTTATTATTTTTATTTTATTTTCATATTTTGGGTTGTATATATGGACCTAATCTTTTCTTTTTTTTCCGATTTCAAAAAGTGTTGAAGCGCCAGATGGAGAAAAAAATCGAACAACGAAGAATTGTGTAAGTGAGGCACAGAGATGGTTCAAAAAAAAAAAAAGTGAGGCACAGTGGATAGTAAACACAGTACATAAAGAGATGTCATTTGCAGTTATCGCTGCATCTGTGATTGCAGTCTTGATGGATCCTTTCTTCTTTTACATTGCACTTGTGGATAAAAACAATAAGTGCTTTCGAACTGAGACATGGTTGCAGAATGTAGCTCTTATTTCGAGATCAGTCGCAGATATTCTTTTCTTGATGGATATGATCTTTCACATTCGTAAAGTGATAGCTGATAAGTGGTCATTGGACTCATGGGTCTTCATTACCGTCGACTTCTTCGCTATCCTTCCCATACCACAAGTAAGCTAGAGAAATTAAACTCTCTTTTTTTTTGGACAATAGAAATTAAACTCTTATATAATATATATATATATATATATATATATATATATATATATATATGTTTACAGAGTAATGCATGCATGTTCACCTGGTCAGTAGTAATTGATTATGGAATTTTATTTTTGCTCAATACCAAGAGTGGCAAATAAAACAAGTCCAATTTAATATTATCTTTTTTCACCCTTGGATCAACCCAACGCCAGTTGAGAAAAGATTTTTATGATCAGTCAATGACCAGGTGAACACCACTATATGTTTATAATAATATAAATTGTTTTCTACAATGGTAGATGAAGTCGTAAGTTTAAATCTCTCATTCTCTAAAATTAAAATATAGTATAATTTTTCTAATATTTTAAAAGCAACTTGTTGGAGTTTACTTTTTGTTAGTTTAAGAAAAAATTAACATTATTTTGTTCCAACAGCTTTTTCACAACCATGCGCAATTGTGTAATGTGCTTGACCAGTTGTGATTAATAGATAGACTCTAACCTGACCATTACTATTTATTTTGTGCAGCTGCTAGTAGTAATTTTCTTTACAAGGGCACGTCGTTTTGGATTTTCGGGAAATAGAACAAGTCTGAATGTCTTGCTTCTTGTTCAATATCTACCAAGGACGTACATACTACTCCGATTGTCAAACAAACTTAGAAATATTAATTGTCCAGTGTGGTTAATAAGTGCATTCTACTTTGCAACGTGCATCCTTGCGAGCCACGTAAGTTTCATTGATTTCTTTTATCATATATAATTAACTTGAACTGTATGTTTCCGGAATGGAAAAAACTCTAGTCCAACTCATGTTAGACTTCTGTGTCTAAACTCTTTTTTATTGGCATGCATTCGGAAATGTAATTTCATGATTTGAAATGTTGATCTTGTAAAACAATTTCTATAGATCAATTCTGCAAAAAATCAAAGTAAATAAAGATCGTTTATTCATGCAATTGCATCAAACAAATAGACGATTTGTCATGAGAATGTTAGCTTTTACCAAAACCGTACATTTGTTTGATATAATTGGATGAGTTAGCGATCTCCTAATTTGAATATTTGTTGCAAAATTGATTTATAAAGACGGTTCAAATCATGAAATTACACTTTCGAATGTATGCCAATAAGAGAGAGTTCGGACACAGAGATCCAACTTGGGTTGGACAAGAGTATTTTTCTTCCGGAATTACTAATTCCTATATGCTTGATTTTAAGTTATTCCAAAAAGTTCTTAATTAATTCTATCAACCATGACATATATGCTTAATAAATTTTCTTGGTAATTTTGTTGAGTTTTTCAATTTTAGGTAATTGGAGCCTTTTGGTACTTCACCGCTATGCAAAGACTATTAACGTGCTGGTACCAGGCCTCCTGCAGTTGTTCCAATGGCGAATGTCGCAATATTTATTGCGATGGCGACCGTCTTGGTTATTCTATTGGCACGCTGACAATGATCAACAAAACTTGCTCTCTAGATGATGGAGCGCCATTTGCCTATGGAATGTTTCATGATGCCCTTAAATCTGGCTACATGGAACGTACAATTTCCGGAGGAAAGCTATCTTACTTCATGTGGTGGGGACTTAAAAATCTGAGGTTCGGCTGAGCTCTCTCTCTATATATATGCATGTAGGGGGATGATCAATGCTAGATAGGTTTTTTAGCGGCAGTGTAGCTTTGCAAAATTTTGGTTCCCACCCCACTTGAAAAATTTTACAATACGCATGCGTACACAAAAACCTCATAAATGACTTATATCTATACTATTATTAAGAGAAGAGGGTTTGCTCACCATAACCGAATTTTTTTACTGATATAGGCTTCAAATATTAAAAAACTTTGAAATATAATCAATTAATAGGGACAATCAAGTCAATTCATAAAATAGAAAATAGAAATAAAAAATAAATAAATAAACTGCAAAGTGATAACTTCCTACAGCAGAAATAACTACTCACTAATTTATTTATTTTTAAAAAAAAAACTGATTTACCCACTATTTCTCAACAAAAAACTGATTCACACACTATTTCTTAAAAAAGAAAACTAATTTGCACATAATATGCATGCGTACATAAAGCTAGTATATATAATATGCATGCGTACACACACGTATACACAACAATTAGAATATGTATGTCTAGCATATTTGCTAGCTTGATTCTTTGTTAATTATTTTTTTCGCAGCACTAATGGCACAGACCTCCAAACATCTACCTACCTGTGGGAGAATTGTTTCGCAATTCTCGTTGCTATATTAGGCATGGTACTATTTGCTTATCTTATTGGACATATGCAGGTTAGTAATGAGCCTCTATATTAATTATTTATTTAAGCAATATACAAGAATAGGGAAAAGTTTTAAATATCAAAGAATAAACAAAATTTTCCTTGAAACTTCATCTCATCGATATCTAAGCAATTATGCAATATATAATACAAAACATCAGTATATACTAGTTGTTGCGTAGAAAAAAAAAATACTTGAAAAGTAAAACCCCTAATGAAATATTCAAAATCTGAATTAAAAACATTTGTGATCTCTCTCAAATATTTATGTAAATTTGTATCCCAAATGACACGCCAATTGTAAGTCATTGTTTTTAACTTAATAATTCCAAAATATTTTCAATTATGGGCATGTGGTAGTCCGGTAGACCCCTAGTCATTTGAAATTCATGTTTAATATAAAATATTTTAGATCCATAACGCTACTAAACCTACTATTCATCATTTCGCACTGTACTGAAAACTTGATGAAAGACCTACATCTTTTATCATTCGAGCAATTTGATGATCACACACTTTATGGGTGTGGAAATATGTGGTTAGTAGTTACCAGTTTATATATAGTTTTTGAGAGTGTTTTTTGTGAAATTATATTTATTTGTGTTTTAACTTTTCTATCCTTGAGTATTAAAATAATATATATAATGATTTAATCTTTAGAGGATATTAAAGTAATAAAAATTTGGTTATGTTTGACGACATAAGTTATCTTAATAATAATATGGATTTTAGCGAAATTTTTAATGATATTTGATATTTTTTTCAACACTTAAAACCTTTGCCTAGGGCTACAGTTGGCGAGCAGTTGCCCCCACTAGAACAATTTCGTTTTATAAATTAGGGAGGGGCAAAGCAACGAATTAATGTTGTAGAGGATAAAAATTGAATTTGTGTTGTGAAACAGCAATGCCTGCAATCGGCGACTGCAAAGCAAGAGGTGAGTGATAAGGTTCGAAAGAAAGAGCGAGATCTACAAGAGTGGATACAGAGGAATTTCCCTGAAAAGATGCCAAAAATCTGGCCAGATATAAAACAAAAATTGGAAAAGGACAATGATGCTAATATGGAACTTCTGTACTGTCTTCCAAAACATCTACGGAACGATCTCCGCAAGAAAATGCTAAAGAAAGTACGTATGTTGTTCATAAGGAAATTGTCAACGCTTAATCTTCTTCTTAATTATATATGATCAGTTAATTAACGTGAGCTAAGTGATATATGTATCTAGGTACTGGGACCTGAACGGTTCAAAAAGATGACACTTGTTGAAAAGACGGATAAAGCATGGGTGGAAAATAATATTTACAGATATCTGAAGCCAGTGATCTACACCCAGAAAGAATTCATTTTCCGGGTTGGAGAACCACTTGATAGCATGATCTATATTATGGATGGCACTGTGATTATCTACACCACTAGAAGTTCTCCGGGTTCTCCATCAACGATCCACAAGGTACTTAAGGGCGACGTTGTTTATGGAGGTGAGCAACTTATCGATTGGGATGCATCAACAGTTCCCAACCACACGCTCGAGCACTCCTTAATGAACCTTCCTATCTCAACCGAAAATGTGAGATGTCATACGAAAGTAGAAGGCTTTGTTCTCATGGCCGAAGACTTGAAAACTGTGTTACACAAGTTGGAAGAAGATCAGGAGAAGAGGGAACGTTCTCAAAATATTGGAGGAACGTTTTGTTGCACAACAGCTTGATATATTGGGTGGTGCGGACTTCGTCTCATTTATATATTTATTTATTTATTTATTTTTTATCTCCACTTCATTCATGCCCATATGTCATTGAGACTTGAACTCATGACCTCTATGGTGTTGGTTTTACAAATAAACAAACAGACCACAACTCGCTCACTTTGTCTCATTTAATTACATGTGTGTTGATTTTTAATTTTGTTTTTGAAATTAATAATTTGATTCAAATAAGTAATACTTATATTTAATTTCAGCATAAATTTGTCAATTATGGAGGTTTGACAAATTAATCAGAAATACCGTTTATGTCTTTCTCAGTTTCGTTATCGTTAATTCAAAGCAAAAATTTCTTGATTTGGTTGCTTAATTAGAGAGGTTAATTTTGGTTTGGTCCCCCACCCTTGTACTTTTTTCTTTTTTTTTCAATGGGTACATTTTAAGCTTAAGGGTTGTTCTCTAATGCTTTAGAGTACTAAAACTTTAGAACCGAGAGCCGTTGAATTAATTCATTGTGTAGGGCACATCGCAAAGACTAATCTAACAGCTCTCAGCTTTGAAGTTTCAATATTCCTATTTTAAGGGAGTTGCATGTACCCAGGATCTCTCCTGAGACAGCTATGTATGGTGCCAAATCACTCCACCAAACCACATTGGATGAGTTTCAATATTCTAAAGCACTATAAAACTTTCGATATTTTAAATAGTGAACCAAAAACCAGAATAATTATGAGCCACCAATTGAACTTAATTTAGATCAAATAAAACAAAACAAAAAGTCTCAGTCGATCACCACATAATCAATGTGTTAGTAAATATATGGGTCCAGTAATCTATTTTTATTACTTATAACTATCTCTTCCTCTACATACAAAATATTACATCTTTGTGCTCTGATTTCTGTCAAGTTTTTTATTTCATTTTTCATAATTTCATTTTTTAGAACTTTAGCTCACCTGAATTTTGAAACCTGCTAGCTCTGACAGTACTTACAAATCCTAACTGTTAATTGTCAATATTAAGATATTGTTTATTTTTCATTTTGAGGAAATTAAAATAAGTTAATTCATCCAAAACACCATTAATTTGCCTGTTTACATAAATAAGTAAGTGAAACACGTACTAGAACAAATCATACCTTACATGCATCGTCCACAGGAGAATCAGTAACGAATAGTATGAACAATACAGAGAGAGAAATCAATCAAGATGGGTTATCCTATGGAGTCTTAATTGCAAGAATATTAGTGAAAACGTACTATTCATCAAAATTTCATACCAAATGATATGATCGACAGGACAAAAATAATTCATAGTGATCGAGTTCAAATTGTATTCACCATGCATGATTTGAAAACCATACCGTACATAGATTGTGGTGACTGGACTTGAGGAGTCTCATCCAGCTAGTCTTATCGACCTCCACCTACCGACATAAATGGTGTGAGGGTCAAGCTAGGCACCATCTGTGGCCTCTATTTCTTGCTAGCTTCTAACATCTTCTTCTTCATGAACATGAATGGCTTCTTTATGAGCAATATGTTGATACTTGATTGAGGTGTTGGGACAATCATACATTGTATAGTGTTTATATCTATGTATTGAAAGCTCTCCGACTCAATATATGGTGAGATTGCTAGCCACTTAGCCAGGTCTCATACTCCACATAGTGATTGTGTGGACAATATCTAATGAAAACGCATATTAATGGTTGCATTGAGTATGCTTAGGCTACGGGTGATGAGTCATTGCCATCAACTTCAATAGCACCTGGTTTTAGTGAATTATTGAGAGGTAAGGTTAATTAGCAAAACATCTTTTTACTTCAGCACTTTCTAGCTATACCCGAGAGTTAAATGTCAAAAGGAAAATTATGACACGGTTATTAATTTTGAAATAGACATAAAAGAAATATAAAAAATTATTGATAAGGTCACTTTTGGTGATCTTGTTTTTTTTTAAGCCACCAAATATTTTTTTCTCTCATAAAGCCACCAATATTTACAAAAATGCCACCGCGTCAATATTTACAAAAATGCCACCGCACTTTTAATTTTCATTATTTACGAAAATGCCACTGGATACAAAAACTACTACTAGAGACAAGAAATCTACTGTCAAAGAATAATAAAGATACTGTCAAAGAACAATAAAGCTACTGTCAAAGAACAATAAAGCTACTGGCGAGTAACAATAAATATACTTTCAAAGAACAATAAAGCTACTGTCGAAGAACAATAAAGCTACTGTCGAAGAACAATAAAGCTACTGTCGAATAACAATAAAGCTACTGTCGAAGAACAATAAAGCTACTGTCAAAGAACAATAAAGCTCAGTGCGAGGAACAAGAAATGTACTCCCAAAGAATAATAAAGCTACTGTCGAAGAACGAGAAAACTACTGTCGAAGAACAATAAAGCTACTGTATAAGAACAATAAAGCTATTGTCGAAGAACAGTAAAGCTACTGTCGAAGAACAATAAAGCTACTGGCGGTGACATTTTTGTAAATATTAAAATTTGTAATATTTTGGTGGCTTTATGAGAAATAAAAATATTAGGTGGCTTTTTGAAGAATATAGGTTATGTAAATGACATTATCTATAATTGGCTCAAAGAAATAATGTTTTGATTTTGGGAGTTATTTTCGTTTTAAAAGATTTTGTGTTTGTAACATTTCGAGAAAAAAAGTATATACGAATGATCTATACTAAAATTAACAATCATTCTTGATTTTTCGAGAATCACATCTTCTTTTCTAGACTCTTTTGATACCGATTCTTGAGTTTTAAAGTACTCCTATCTCCTCGATCTTCTTCGACTCCTTCTCTTCTCGATTCCTAATTTTTCAAGAATAATTCTTTTTCTTGTTTGATCTTCTTATTCTGATTTCATTTACGTAGACATATCTTCTTCTTTTTTTGGCCAAGACGTAAACATATCTTTACATGTAATAGATTTTAATTGGATTTGGTACATAATGATGGATCTGGAGGGCCCAACTCCGTGAGAAACAAAGAGAAAAGTGGTTGGGAAGGGAATTATTTAGGTTGGTTTGGTGGGAGGGTACGTAGAAAATCATAATACGTATACCACCATAATAACCTTTGGGCGGTTCAGTTGGGAAAGTTATTATACCACAAAAACAATTACTTGATCAAAGGGTCAAAGCTTGCTGTCCAAGATTTCTAGAATGCTCAAACTAATCATTTCGGAAACTTAAACACATTATTTTACAACCTGGCCAAAGCTCAGCACAGTATATATTCAATTACTTGATCTGGTAGGCTTTCACAATCTCTATAAATACCTCCCTAAACCCCCATATACTTTACTTGTAGAGAGAGAGAGAGAAGCAAAGGCTTTAGAGATAAGTATGAGCGGAGGCGGCATGGAATCGGTGTCGTCTAGGCATCAACAGAATGGTCCGCACAGCAGCGAGAGATGTGGGTATTTTCAGATGCCTCTGCACTATCCCAGGTACACGAAATCGGACTACGAGACCATGCCGGAGTGGAGGCTTGACTGTTTGCTCAAAGAGTATGGGCTGCCGATCACCGGAGACGTTGAGCAGAAGAGGAAGTTTGCTATGGGAGCCTTCTTGTGGCCTTATTAAACTTAATTATTTCTTAATTGCATCGATCTATGAGAGATATATAATGTTAATTATCTATGCTAGTTTTTTTTTTCCTTGGTATATATACCGATATATATATATATCTAGCTAGTTATATGTGTATTACTGGTTGTTGATGCTTGCTTTTGTGATATATATATGTTTGGTGGTGTATGAATTTATAAAACTCTACTAATTTGGTACATCATCTTCTTCCTTTTGAACGATAGAAATCGAATTGCGAAGAAAAAAAGGCTCCATGAGAAGCTCGAGTTAAAACAAGGAAGTAGTTTTTTCCAGCACAAAGTATATGCCCTTATGATCCCCTCTGAATTAATAATTAATTAGGGGTGTTGATTAACTCCAAATTCCTTTTTAATAATTGATTTTGCTTTCTAAAAGCAAAAAAAGCTAATGCATGTACTAGTTACTGTCAAAGCATCAATTTTGATGATTCACCTAATTTTCAAGTGGCACGTAGCAGTACCTGACTCACATTTGAGGATAAATTGGTGGATTGAGAATTCGAGATCAGTGTTTAGGCTTAAACATACAACAACAAAAGAAAAAAATGAAGAACGTTTGAGAGAGAAGAGAGTGGTTCGAACAAATTACAACTTAAAAGTGACCTGCCATAGACTAATTTGCACTTACAAAGTGAGTTATATGTGCCATCCGTTGCCATTAATTGTCGAAGGAAAATGACACTTTTTAGAAGAATTTTGAACAAAAATTAATAATGGAAGTAAATTAACTAGCATTTTTTTTTTTTTTTGAACGAAAATTAACTAGCATTTAGTCTAGTGGCAAATTATTGACGTTTAGTTAAGTAACTCTTTGAGAATAATTATTAACACTAGCTCAATATGACTAATGTAGTTCAAGAAAGTAAGCAATCACAACCACAATTATTGAGGAATTACGTAATACAATAGTTGAGGGATGAAAAGTGTGACATCATTAAAAAAATTTCGCATAAAACCTATTGGGACGTCAAAGTCTTGAGCGAAGGAAAGACTAAGCCACAAATGAGCCTTCCGATCCCACAAGTTAGTATTAATTAATGCACTTTACTGCCTTGTTGAGACACATGCAATATCTTGCTCACTCTAGGAACATATTGACATGTAACACATCAATTCATTGTTGAAGTAACCTTTTAATCTTGACAAAACCTTCACAAGGAGCCAACCAACCATTTTGGATTTGAAGCTTGGGACACTGAGACGAGCAATTAGCTAGCCTTGAAAAAACCCTCACATAATGACACAGCCTGCTCATAACGTAGGACTTGGAAGAAGACTGCCATGCACGACATCAATTAATATATATTCCTACCCATCCAAATCTTCGAAGCAAGTTCCATTAGATAAGGTCAAGTGATCAATAGATAAATGTTCAAATGCAAGTTCTAGAAGTACCACCCAAAGACAAAACACTTGGTAATACTACGACAAAAGACAAAATAACAAAATAATACTAGTCTAGCTAGTATTAAGATTAATTGAGTTTTTTTTTTCGCAATAATAATATATTAAATGTTGTACAACCTAGACAAAGCTCAGCACACTATTAATTCCTTCTTCTACAATACCCGTCTTTCCAAATCACTACAAGTACCTCACCTCCCCAACCAAAATTTATATTCTTAGAGTTAACCCTAATAAGAAACAGACCGAGAGAGAACCAAAGCCTTAGATATATGAGTGGAGGCGGCATGGAATCGGTGTCGTCTAGGCCGCAAGAACCAAGTAATGGACAGCACAAGAGAGACCGATGTGAGTATTTTCAGATGCCTTTGCACTATCCAAGGTACAAGAAATCCGACTACGAGACCATGCCGGAGTGGAAGCTTGACTGCTTGCTTAAATCGTATGGGCTACCAATCACTGGAGATGTTGAAGAGAGGAGGAAGTCAGCCATTGGAAACTTCTTGTGGCCGGCCTAACTAGCTAGGCCTTGTTAATTTGTTACGTGTTCTTCGAAACGATCCTGTTAATTATGCTAGTTTAGTCGTTTTTACCTAGCATGGTCTAGTTAGTTAATCAATGTTCATATATGGGCTTTATGATGATCTATTATTGTTCTGTTTGGTGATGTACGAAACTCATTTCTTCTTCTCTTCTTGACTTTAATTTGGTGATGATCATTTTTTTGTTTTCAAGGACTCTGTTTTGGTATGCAAAACTAACAAGAAATACTGAAAGAAAAAAAAGAAAAAACCTACTCTCCAGTATGTTATAAAAATACGTACGAGCACCCGACTCACTTTTGAGGGCAAATTAATTGTGAGGTATATATATAGGTTCAAATTAACACACACAAAGAGGTTCTTGAGTCAGAGTAAGAGAGAGAAGTGATTCGACCAAGATACTACTTAAAATGATCTAAATTGGGGAACATTTCCCTCATTTGATGTGAATATGTTATTTTTGAAAGAGATGGTAAATTTTGATCTAAATAAAGGAGTTAATTTTTTAAATTCATTCGTAAAAGGTAAATCGGCTTACTTTAACAAATTTGTTGAAATTATATGAAATTTGGTCAAAGGCATTTCAGGTAAGTTATAATGTGCAGGGCTGACTCATCAGTCCAAAAATGGAAAATAGCTTAGTTGACAACTAGTCAAATGATTGAAATCATGAAAAGAAATTGACTCGAATTTTAATTGAAAACTTAAATGTGACAGAGAGTTTATTCTAATTTGTTCTATTTTAAACTGTTTTTTTTTTAAAGAGAAGCCTCTATAGATTTTATTGATAATCAAATAGCTAGAACCAGAAGTACATACAGTAAGTTCAGTAACTATGGAATGGGTACCAGAGTTACACCCACCAAAACTCTACAGTACAAGTAATTTTTTTTTTTTTTGAAAGGAGAATAAGTTCTATATGTGTAACCAGAAGAAGAAATGTCTTAAAACTCACTCCTTGCTCATACAACCTCTAGAGTGTACGTTCTCCCAACAAAAGGAAAACGGGGGTTGTAACAAAAACAAAAAACAAAAGGAAAACGGGGGTTTCCCTGGCCTGTTCCTTTCTTTTCGCTTAAAACTTTCACTATATATGGTGGTTAATTATTGGTAAGTTTTCTTTCTAATTTATATTGTAATTAAATGCTGTTGACAATCTGTAGAAAGCTCAGCAAAGTCCTTCCACTAAATTCCTAACTGAAATTGGTTTGTTTTCTGATTCTATTGCATTAAAAATTGTACAACCTGGACAAAGCTCAGCACACTATTCCTTCCTCTATACTCTATACTAGCTGGCTGGTTTTCATGTACAAACCCTATAAGTACCTCCTCAAACCAAATTTCATACTTGTAGATCGAGTGAGCCCTAGCTAGTAAGAAGAAGAGAGAAAACCCTAGAAAATCTTAGATCAATTAACGATCAAAAATATGTGTGAAGGCAGGATGGAATCGATGCCCATGGCCTCTATGCCACAAGATCTGAATGGACAACACAAGAGAGAGCGACGCGAGTATTTTCAGATGCCTCTGCACTATCCAAGGTACAAGAAATCCGACTATGAGACCATGCCGGAGTGGAAGCTTGATTGTTTGCTTAAAGAGTATGGGCTACCAGTCACTGCAGATGTTGAAGAGAAGAGGAAGTCTGCCATGGGAAACTTCTTGTGGCCTAACTAGGCCTTGTTAATTAAGAAGACAAGTCGATCTGCTAATTAATAACTAGGCTTTGTTAATTAAGAAGCTAGAGAGGGCGACTTCTTTAATCACTGCATGTGTATCGGTTCTATCGATCTATTATTGTTATATATGTTTGGTGCATGATGCATTAAAATCGTTTCTTCTAATTCTTGGCTTCAATTTGTTGATGGTAAATTTCATGGTTTTCAATGAACTCAGCTTCGGTAAGCACATGCAACTAACAAGAAAAGGGAAACAATCTACTACTGGGGTTCAGGGCAAAAAATGATTTGGTAGCAGATTAACCCCAAAAATATAATGCCACTTTGCCCTAGAAAAAAAATTATATATATATAAATCAATTCCCTAGACCGTTTTCTACTGATCCCTTTATCATTTCAGTATAAAAGTAGAACCTATGATCACCAAACTTACTTCTAAGAACAAATTAGTGATGTTAGGTATAAAGTAATTAATTGGAGAAAGAAAAGAGGAGTGTCAATAAATCACCATTCTTGAAAAACATGTTATTTGATAACTTACTAAACCACATGGCCGGTGTTGATCTTTTTCATCGGAATTTGAGAATTTTATGACTGAGTTGGGTGCCAATGAGGAGCCTCATCAAAACGTTGCCCGGTTGAAAGTTAAAGTACGGGTATTATATACTATTATTTTCTAGGTTAGTTGGGTCGAATTTTCTTAAAAAAAAAAATAATAATAATATCTTTCTCGAAAATTAAAAGTAAAAATCCAATGTCGAATCAATAACTATGTTTGTATTGGTAAACAAGCTTTTCTAATCCAAATTGGTAACTATGTGTATTGCTAACTTAGAAGCCTAGGTGTTATGGCAGGTAGCCTGCTACGATGATGTTGAAGGTTTTAAGGACTGGTAATGCTGGAGGAGCCTCATCGTCTCAACATGTTGTGATCGAGTTGTGTCGACGTCAAGTTGATTGTAGTCAAGGCATTAATGGTGGTGGTAAGGGTGGTAGCGGCGACGATTTCGTTGATATAGAAACCCTAATGGGCTTTGTTTTCACTCTTAGGCTTGGGCTTGAGTCTCAGTTTCTAGGCTTGATTTTGGAACAAGGGAGTTAAGGAAGGAGAATCAACATTCCGCAGAAAGGAGAAGAAGTCCTTTGGGCCTAAAAACCCAAGGATTGGTTTTTTTTTTTTGAGCAAGACGTCGACAATTGGATTGTTTATTATGTTGATATATTGTTTCCTACTTCAACCAGGTTTTCACAATCCCTATAAATACCTCAAACAAAATTTAGTTTATAATTTCAGAGAGAGTTACCCCAAGTCCCTAAGCAGAAAAATATATGGAACGCCCAATCCACCTTATGAAATTCGTTTCTGAGAAAGAGTTGGACGAAGCCAAGAAAAGAAGGGGTGTACGAGTTGAGGATGGCACTGCCCAGATGGACAAACCCCTTTACGAGATTCTGAAACAAAACAAGGACAAGAAGGATGCAGAGTTCAACGAACGCTTCAAGCACAGACCACCCAAAGCTTTGGACAATGACGAGACCGATTTCCTTGATAGCATGCAGAGGTCGAGAAAGGAATACGAACGGCGAATAGCGGATGAGGAAGCCCAACAGCTTCTGAGTTTCAAGGCAGCCATGGCAGCCAAGGCCAACGTCGTACATGAGCTGAAGGAAGCACCTCCTACTTGTTTTCCTCTAGGAGTCCAGGAACAGAAATCTGCAGCTGGGAAGAAGAAGAATCTACTAACTCCTCGTTCATTAGCTATGATTATTAAAGAGAAGGAGCCACAAGCAAAGAAAGCTAAAATTGAAGAAGCTAATAACAACACAGTGAAAAGCCCTTATGTTGATAGTACAGATGAAAGCAGTATAGGGGTAGTGAAGACTCCTAATGATGATGATACTGATAAGTCCAGTAGTGTTAAGATGGGTCTTGTTTCATATAGTGACGATGATAGTGAAGATGACTAGAACGAAGCTCACAATATTTCAAGTACTCCACAGAGTCTAAGAGCTCCAAAGACAAAATTATTTTACAATTGTTCAAATCTAAAAAAAATAATAATTAAATACCTTGTAGCAACGAACCGTTCGTCGCTACAAGTGTTCCTAAATTTTTTATTTTAATTTTAGTTTGAGAATTAAAAAGAAGCACTTCTGGTGCTCGTGAAGTCTCACGTTGGGTTTCATTGAGACTCTAAACTACTCATAGAAACCCTTCCAAACCGATGATGAGAATTTGAAAAATGTCATTTTTCAAGAAAATCATTAGCTATAAATAAGGAAGTTTTCCTCAATTTCGCACCATTCACCAAAACTAAGCGGAAAGCGAAATTCGAGAGACAATATGTTGCCAAAGATCGTTTGCATTGTTTACTCATAGAGTCCAAGAGCCCCAAAATGAAAATTCTTTAACATTTGTTCAATAGATATATTAATTTTAAACACCCTATAGCGACGAACCGGTCGTCGCTAAAAGTGTTCTTAATATATATTTTAATTTTAATTTGATGAAATACAAAAGACACATTTTCAGTGCTCGTGAAGTTTCTCATTGTGTTTCATTGAGACTGCAAACTATTTTTGAAAATCCGTCGAAACCGATACTGTGAATTTCAAAGATCCAAATTTTCAAGAAAATCATGTGCTATAATAAGAAAATTTTCTTCAATTTCGCATAATTCACTCAAACTAAGCGAAAACTCGAATTTGAGGGACAATATGTTGCCAAAGATCATTTGCATTTCTTAATCAGAGTCTAAGAGCTCCAAAGACAAAATTATTTTACAATTGTTCAAATTTAAAAAAAATAATAATTAAATACCTTGTAGCAACGAACCGTTCGTCGCTACAAGTGTTCCTAAATTTTTTATTTTAATTTTAATTTGAGAATTAAAAAGAAGCACTTCTGGTGCTCGTGAAGTCTCACGTTGGGTTTCATTGAGACTCTAAACTACTCATAGAAACCCTTCCAAACCGATGATGAGAATTTGAAAAATGTCATTTTTCAAGAAAATCATTAGCTATAAATAAGGAAGTTTTCCTCAATTTCGCACCATTCACCAAAACTAAGCGGAAAGCGAAATTCGAGAGACAATATGTTGCCAAAGATCGTTTGCATTGTTTACTCATAGAGTCCAAGAGCCCCAAAATCAAAATTCTTTCACATTTGTTCAATAGATATATTAATTTTAAACACCCTATAGCGACGAACCGGTCGTCGCTAAAAGTGTTCTTAATATATATTTTAATTTTAATTTGATGAAATACAAAAGACACATTTTCAGTGCTCGTGAAGTTTCTCATTGTGTTTCATTGAGACTGCAAACTATTTTTGAAAATCCGTCGAAACCGATACTGTGAATTTCAAAGATCCAAATTTTCAAGAAAATCATGTGCTATAATAAGAAAATTTTCTTCAATTTCGCATAATTCACTCAAACTAAGCGAAAACTCGAATTTGAGGGACAATATGTTGCCAAAGATCATTTGCATTTCTTAATCAGAGTCTAAGAGCTCCAAAGACAAAATTATTTTACAATTGTTCAAATTTAAAAAAAATAATAATTAAATACCTTGTAGCGACGAACCGTTTGTCGTACAAGTGTTCCTAAATTTTTTATTTTAATTTTAATTTGAGAATTAAAAAGAAGCACTTCTGGTGCTCGTGAAGTCTCACGTTGGGTTTCATTGAGACTCTAAACTACTCATAGAAACCCTTCCAAACCGATGATGAGAATTTGAAAAATGTCATTTTTCAAGAAAATCATTAGCTATAAATAAGGAAGTTTTCCTCAATTTCGCACCATTCACCAAAACTAAGCGGAAAGCGAAATTCGAGAGACAATATGTTGCCAAAGATCGTTTGCATTGTTTACTCATAGAGTCCAAGAGCCCCAAAATCAAAATTCTTTCACATTTGTTCAATAGATATATTAATTTTAAACACCCTATAGCGACGAACCGGTCGTCGCTAAAAGTTTTCTTAATATATATGTTAATTTTAATTTGATGAAATACAAAAGACACATTTTCAGTGCTCGTGAAGTTTCGCATTGTGTTTCATTGAGACTGCAAACTATTTTTGAAAATCCGTCGAAACCGATACTGTGAATTTCAAAGATCCAAATTTTCAAGAAAATCATGTCCTATAATAAGAAAATTTTCTTCAATTTCGCATAATTCACTCAAACTAAGCGAAAACTCGAATTTGAGGGACAATATGTTGCCAAAGATCATTTGCATTTCTTAATTAGAGTCTAAGAGCTCCAAAGACAAAATTATTTTACAATTGTTCAAATTAAAAAATAAATAAATACCTTGTAGCGACGAACCGTTCGTCGCTACAAGTGTTCCTAATTTTTTTATTTTATTTTTAATTTGAGAAGTAAAAAGAAGCACTTCCGGTGCTCGTGAAGTCTCACGTTGGGTTTCATTGAGACTCTAAACTACTCATAGAAACCCTTCCAAACCGATGATGAGAATTTGAAAAATGTCATTTTTCAAGAAAATCATTAGCTATAAATAAGGAAGTTTTCCTCAATTTCGCACCATTCACCAAAACTAAGCGGAAAGCGAAATTCGAGAGACAATATGTTGCCAAAGATCGTTTGCATTGTTTACTCATAGAGTCCAAGAGCCCCAAAATCAAAATTCTTTCACATTTGTTCAATAGATATATTAATTTTAAACACCCTGTAGCAACGAACCAGTCGTCGCTAAAAGTGTTCTTATTATATATTTTAATTTTAATTTGATGAAATACAAAAGACACATTTTCAGTGCTCGTGAAGTTTCGCATTGTGTTTCATTGAGACTGCAAACTACTTTTGAAAATCCGTCGAAACTGATACTGTGAATTTCAACGATCCAAATTTTCAAGAAAATCATGTGCTATAATAAGAAAATTTTCTTCAATTTCGCATAATTCACTCAAACTAAGCGAAAACTCGAATTTGAGGGACAATAAGTTGCCAAAGATCATTTGCATTTCTTAATCAGAGTCTAAGAGCTCCAAAGACAAAATTATTTTACAATTGTTCAAATTAAAAAAAAATAAATACCTTGTAGCGACGAACCGTTCGTCGCTACAAGTGTTCCTAATTTTTTAATTTTATTTTTAATTTGAGAAGTAAAAAGAAGCACTTCCGGTGCTCGTGAAGTCTCACGTTGGGTTTCATTGAGACTCTAAACTACTCATAGAAACCCTTCCAAACCGATGATGAGAATTTGAAAAATGTCATTTTTCAAGAAAATCATTAGCTATAAATAAGGAAGTTTTCCTCAATTTCGCACCATTGACCAAAACTAAGCAAAAAGCGAAATTCGAGAGACAATATGTTGCCAAAGATCGTTTGCATTGTTTACTCATAGAGTCCAAGAGCCCCAAAAATAAAATTATTTTACATTTGTTCAATAGATATATTAATTTTAAACACCCTATAACGACGAACCAGTCGTCGCTAAAAGTGTTCCTAATATATATTTTAATTTTAATTTGATGAAATTAATACAAAAGAAACATTTTCAGTGCTCGTGAAGTTTCGCGTTGTGTTTCATTGAGACCGTAAACTAATTTTTGAAAATTTGTCGAAAGTGATATTGTGAATTTCAAAGATCCAATTTTTCAAGAAAATTATGTGCTATATTAAAGAAATTTTCTTCAATTTCGCATAATTCACTCAAACTAAGCGAAAACTCGAATTTGAGGGACAATATGTTGCCAAAGATCATTTGCATTTTTTAATCAGAGTCTAAGAGCCCCAAAGACAAAATCATTTTACAATTGTTCAAATTTCCAAAAAAGAAATTTAATTCCTTGTAGCAACGAACCATTCGTCGCTACAAGTGTTCCTAATTTTTTTATTTTATTTTTAATTTGAGAAATAAAAAGAAGCACTTCCGGTGCTCGTGAAGTCTCGAGTTGGGTTTCATTGAGACTCTAAACTACTTATAGAAACCCTTCCAAACCGATGATGAGAATTTGAAAAATGCAATTTTTCAAGAAAATCATGTGCTATAAATAAGGAAGTTTTCCTCAATTTTGCACCATTCACCAAAACTAAGCAAAAACCGAAATTCAAGAGGCAATATATTGCCAAAAATCGTTAGCATTGTTTAATCATAAAGTCCAAGAGCCCCAAAAATAAAATTCTTTTACATTTGTTATATATATATATATATATATATGTATATATTAATTTTAAACACCCTATAGCGACGAACCATTCGTCGCTACAAGTGTTCCTACTATATTTTTTTATTTTAATTTTATGAAATACAAAAGAAGCATTTTCAGTGCTCGTGAAGTTTCGCGTTGTGTTTCATTGAAACTGTAAACTACTTTTGAAAATCCATCCAAACCGATAATGTGAATTTCAAAAATACTATTTTTCAAGAAAATCATGTGCTATAATAAGGAAATTTTCTTCAATTTCGCATAATTCACCCAAACTAAGCGAAAACCCGAATTCGAGGGACAATATATTGCCAAAGATCATTTGCATTTTTTAATCAGAGTTTAAGAGCCCCAAAGACAAAATCGTTTTACAATTGTCAAATTATATATATATATATATATATTTTAAACACCCTATAGCGACGAATGGTTCGTCGCTATAGGTGTTACTAATTTTTTATTTATTTCAATTTGATGAAATTAAAAAAAATCACTTCCGGTGTTCGTGAAATCTCACCTTAAATTTCATTGAAACTCTAAAAAATACTTTTGGAAACTCGTCCAAACCGATATTGAGAATTTTAAAGTTACCATTATTTAAGAAAATCATGTGTTATAATTAGGAACTTTTCCTCAATTTAGCAAAATTCACTCAAATTAAGCGAAAACCCAAATTTGATGGACAATATGTTGTTAAAGATCGTTTGCATTGTTTAATCATAGAGTCTAAGAGCTTAAAAAATAAAATCTTTTTACATTTGTTCCTAATATATTTTAAACACGGTTTGTCGCTAGAAGTGTTCCTAATATATTTATATATATTTATTTTGATTTGACAAAAAAAAAAAACTTTCGGTGCTCATGAAGTCTCGCATTGTGTTTCATTGAGACTCTAAACTACTTTTGAAAACCCATCCAAACTGATAATGTGAATTTCAAATATATTATTTTTCAAGAAAATCATGTGCTATGATGTTTCTAATATTTTATATTTTAATTTGATTTTTTTTATTCAGGCATCAATTCACACACACACACACACGTATCCTAAGGTAGTCGAACTCAAAATCTATCTTAGAATAACTTTGGAGCCAAACCACTGCACCAACTACCATAGTTTTTTTTTTTTTTCTTTAAGAGGATCAAATGATTTCACTCCTACCCCATGATGACTCGAACCCATGACCTGAATCTTAGGTAGTGAGTGCTCTAACCACTGAGCTAACACCACTTCGTCACCAACTACCATAGTTTTTTATTTTAATTTGATGAAATAAAAAAGAAATACTTTCGATTCTCGTGAAGATGGTGAAGTCTCGCGTTAGGTTTCATTGAGAGTCTAAAATATTTTTTTTTATGGCAAAAGGAGAGTCTACAATACTTTTTGAAGCCCGTCAAAACCGATATTGAGAATTTCAAAGGTACAAATTTCCTAATAATCACGTGTTATAATAAGAAAATTTTCCTCAATTTCGCACAATTCATCCAAACTAAGCAAAAAACCCGAATTCGATTGACGAGATTATTTTTGGTCATGACTGTAAAATTACTTTTACTCTAAATTGTTTTACCATGACGAGTTTTTGAGGTCGTTGAATTACCAATTACTGAAAAATTGGACTTTAAATTCGCATCGAACCGGCAAACGAGTTTCAACTTTCAAGTCTGAACTAGTGAAAGAGTGAAAGAAAGATAAAACCCTAGGTCGGAGAAAGTGCGGGAAAAAAATGCCGAGAGAGATCATCACATTGCAGGTCGGACAATGCGGGAACCAGATCGGCATGGAGTTCTGGAAGCAGCTCTGCCTCGAGCATGGAATCAGCAAAGACGGCATTCTCGAAGACTTTGCCACTCAGGTCCCTCACTCACTTCTCACTTCTTTGCCTCTGCTTAATTCATTCACTTTTCGTAGTGGAAATGAAATTTACAGTTGAGGAAATGAAATTGAGCTTAGTATGTTTCTGGGTTTGTTTGGTTTGCTAAGAAAATTACGATGGAGCGAATTTGTAACTGTCCAAAACTTAGCTGAGTTTGTGTTTGTTGCTCGATCAGTGGGTAAATTTGTTTTCTGGTACCATATAGTGAAATTTTACTGTTAAAATCTCAATGGCCAAATGATAATTCAATAATTTCCCTACTTGAAATGTTTCCCTTGTACTTAAGTGTACCGTGATTGAGCTCTTTGCGATGGATAATTAGATGATGAATGTACATGTCCTGAGTCTCCTGACAAACATAGATTAAGAATTAATAGGACACTGATGGTCGACATTTGGTTTGGTAGCATGGAAAGAAATGAGATATCTTATTCGGAATATCAATGAAGAGCTGTGAATTGCTTATGTGAATTGTGACAGTGGGTCATTATGAAGTAGAATTTATGGCAACTTTATCTAGTGCTGGTTAAAACAAGTTGTTGAAATTAGGTATTTTGAGTCCTTCTTTGAGATACTGATTATCTTTTCAAATTGAAATGCTGCAGGGAGGTGACCGCAAAGATGTGTTTTTCTACCAAGCTGATGATCAGCACTACATACCACGAGCTTTGCTGATCGACCTGGAGCCCAGAGTAATTAATGGTATTCAAAACAGCGAATATCGAAATCTCTATAATCATGAAAACATCTTTGTTGCAGATCATGGAGGTGGTGCAGGAAATAATTGGGCCAGTGGATACGATCAGGTTTGTTTCTTGTTCTACTGTTGTGAGGTGTTTTGAGTCAATCACTGTGGATACTTACCAGTTTCTTTCATACTAATTTTATGATATCAAAACTCTTTGCTTAGCTGACATGTAAGTGGACCTGAAATTGTTGTAAATTGTGATCAGGGAAAAGGTGTTGAAGAGGCCATAATGGACATGATTGATAGAGAAGCAGATGGTAGTGATAGTCTTGAAGGATTTGTTCTTTGCCATTCAATTGCGGGAGGAACAGGCTCAGGTTTTATTTGCTTCTCTTCAGTCTTTACCATTCTCCCCCTTTCATAACCTAATAAAACATTTGCTCAAAGTACTTCCTTTTTACAACAATGATGGATCGTTTAAATCAAATATATCATTTCATTATTGTACCCATTTCAAATAAGATTTAATTTAAGCTTGGGCTATACAAAACCACTTTTTTTTTTTGTTTCAAGTGTGCTGAATCCTATATGGGATTAGTTACTCCCTCAGTTCTCCAAAGACTTGTGGACAAGATTTTGCTTTGATGACTGTGGTGTGCTTTTTAGTATAACATCAGTTTACTTCTTCATGACTGCTTACTTTATAGTGCTTTATAATGTACTCACAGATCACAATCTAAAATGCAGGTATGGGTTCCTATCTGTTGGAGACTTTGAATGATCGATACAGCAAAAAACTGGTTCAGACATACAGTGTATTTCCTAACCAGATGGAAACAAGTGATGTGGTGGTCCAGCCATATAACTCACTTCTGACGCTTAAGCGACTAACTCTAAATGCTGATTGCGTTGTCGTCCTTGATAACACTGCATTGAATAGAATCGCTGTTGAGCGCCTTCATCTCACAAATCCCACCTTTGCTCAAACAAATTCTTTGGTTTCTACCGTAATGTCTGCCAGCACAACCACGCTGAGATATCCAGGGTACATGAACAATGACTTGGTTGGTCTTCTTGCATCTTTGATTCCAACACCAAGATGCCATTTTCTAATGACAGGATATACACCCCTCACAGTCGAGCGCCAGGTAAGACTCAGTTGTGCATGTTAGTCTTTAATCTTATATCATTCAACTATTCAAGTACACAGATCATCTGTGTCCAGGTGTGTGGTCTAGCATTTGTCTAATTAGAGTGTAAATAGGTTGAGAGAAATGTGCAAGATCATTTGGACATCTCATATTTTTTCAAAGTAGCAATTAGCTGCTGATGCAAATATATTTCCTATTGGCAGGCTAATGTGATTCGTAAAACCACTGTACTTGATGTTATGAGAAGACTTCTGCAGGTAAGCAGCGTTGCTTTCCTTTTCTTTTCCATTGAGCAGAATGAAGCAATTCTGACATTGATTTCCTGTTGCAGACAAAAAATATCATGGTTTCCTCATATGCTCGAACAAAAGAAGCTAGTCAAGCAAAGTATATATCGATATTAAACATCATTCAAGGAGAAGTGGACCCTACTCAGGTTGTAATAATAACAATAGTAATAGTGTAATATGCATGGTAATCCTACACTTCTGCAAACAACCAAAATTTATGTTTGGTACAAAAATCTTCATTACTCATTCATGATTTTCCATCAAAAGTTGAAATGTTTTGTTGTGGAATGAAGTTGATTGTCGTAGATGGCTGCAAGTGTATGCAGATTCTCTAAACGTGGTAGCAATTTTTAGAATTGTTTGTGGAAATATGAACTAGAGTTTCCCACTTACCTTAGAATGTTAAGCACTTAAGTTTCTATTCTACTATTTTGTATATGCTTTAGAAGGTTTATTTACTCCTCGTATTCTTTAATCAGGTTCATGAAAGTTTGCAGAGGATACGTGAAAGAAAGCTTGTTAACTTTATTGAGTGGGGCCCTGCAAGCATTCAGGTGCTTTTGCACTCCAAGTATTGTGTGTATATATGAGTTCATTTTACTTCTTTTGGCACTATCTGGATGTTTGATCTTGTACTTTCTGCTTGTTTGTGCAGGTTGCTTTGTCTAGAAAATCTCCATATGTGCAAACTGCCCATAGGGTAAGGCTATATTCTTATCTTAGATTTTCTCCGTTTTTCAAACTTTTGTGTTTATAATCAAGTCTGGAAAGTCCCCAATGCAAACTCGTTTTCTGTTAAAAAAAACTTCCATATATTTACCCTCAAAGTCAATTTGAGTGACAATTTTTGATTTGGAATTTTATGTTTTTATTTGAAGTAGTGGTCTAGGTTTTAACAAGATGAGAAATTATAATGAAATATCTGTGTTGTATCATTTTTAGGTCAGTGGTCTCATGCTAGCCAGCCATACTAGTATTCGCCACCTTTTCAGCAAGTGTTTGAGCCAGTATTCGTTGTTAAGAAAGAAGCAAGCTTTTCTTGACAACTACCGGAAGTTCCCAATGTTTGCTGTAAGTTACTGCCTGCACAACTGTCAGTATTATTTCAGACTTAATTTGTCATTTTCTTGATGCTGCCACTAAGATTCTTATATGTTCATTTGTGTTGTTAACTTGTAATTGTAGAATGCTTGGTGAGATTTTTTCAACTTAAATACTTAACCTGCTCAGTAGATATGCAATATGTATAGATACAGATAGTACTGTCGAACTTGGTAGCATTATGATTCTTGGATTTTTATTTATAACTTTTAACAGTAGAATGCTTGATGAGAAGTTGCTGGCTTAATGAGTACAAATTAATCTGCTTCAGTAGATATGCCATGTTTATATTCCATACAGTTAGTACAGTTGAACTTGGTGATGGATAAGAAAAACATTTCCATGTGTGACAATTTGTGGAATGCATGTGGGGCCCCATATAACGATGCCATAAACATGACAGGAGAATGACCTTTCGGAATTTGATGAATCAAGAGACATACTTGAGAGTTTGGTGGATGAATATAAGGCCTGTGAGTCCCCAGATTATATCAAATGGGGAATGGAGGTAACTACCATACTTGCCTATCTTTACCTCTCTTTACTTTCTTTTTTGGTTTGGACAGCCTCTCTTTTTTAGTTTTAATATAACCGGTTAATGTATATTCCAGGATCCAGACCACATTCTTACAGGAGAAGGCAGTGCAGCAGGAACAGTGGACCCAAAATTGGCAGTATGAACAATTCAGTTAAGCTACATGTAAGATGTAATCCATTCTCTTCTGTAGTTATTCTGATTAATGTGTTCTGGGATAGTTATATATCAGATGTGTCCTCTATTCACATCATTGTCTTTCCCTTTCTGTCAAGACCAACTAAGTGCAGAATCTTTAATGGCGCTCTTAAACTATTTGGTGATTTCACAGGATTGGTAAACACATATTGCTATCTAATTGCTGGTGCCAAAAGTACATTTGGAGGGAGCATTGTATAGTATTTATTGCAATTTTTCATTTTAAGTATTTCCTAACCGAATAGTTCATAATGTAATATTATTTTCTGGGTGTTTCATTTTGTTTATTGTTTTGGCTTTCCATTTTCAATCCCTAGAGAATACAGAATCTCACTGTATGATGATAATTACCACCCTCCCCATGTGATAGACCTACACCCCATGTGGTAGACCCTGTTTGTTTTTGGTCTGTTGGGTCCATTGGAGGCTAGTAGGCTTGTTTTCAGTACAGCTTTTTGGTGTTTGGCATGCGCGTGTTCCATGGTGTCTTGCCCATGTTTGGTTCATAATTTTGTTCTTCACTGATTGCGACTGGTTTTCAATTTTGAATTTTTAAACGATGCAGATAACTGAAGCACCAGCTTTAGGGTTTGGTGTGTCCCCATTTGTAACAGGCATTATTCATTTCAAATGTTAGAGCATATGCTGAGTTTTTTGTACTGTAGAAAAACCCCGGAATATGCCGTACTCCGGTCTCTTGGGATCGTTTGGTTATGGTTTAGTGAAACTGTTGAGACTCGAGACAACAATTCGCCAATGCCGAACGCATAGAGGAAACAAATTTACAATCTTTTTGTTTGGGTCCAACAATTTCACAAGCTGCATTGTTGTCAAAAAGGCCGACTGCCAGCTTAAAACGCATTCAATAATTCCTAAAGCAATTGTTTACTCAATTTGTGCACAATTACTAATCATATCCTGATTATCCTATACAACTGTCCCTGTACATTAATTCTTTTGTTGTGCAATGACCTTTTTCTTCCTCAACAATACGTATCCTTGTCATGACAATTGTCAATGCCAGAGTCTCAAGGCATTAGAATTTTGCACATTCCAACTGTGACATTGAAATTCCATTCTTTGCTTGGATCCCCAGCAAAGCAAACACCAGCAAAGATTGTGTTGAGATTATTGTCTAATTTAACCCATGATGTAAGTGTCAAATTTTGAGGGTAACCAAATCCAAAATTGCCATCTTTTTACTGTATTCAAAACCGAAATTCAAATCCTTTCTGGGATAATATCCGGAGCCAACCCGAATTCAAACTTCAAAATGGACCCAGGGATTCAGTAGTATCCGTTAATTTCGTTGTAACGGAACGGAAGTGGGCCCCGCCCCAGATTGTAGAATCCGAGACAGAAAACGCTTTGCACACAACTTGGGCTGCGAAGGACAGTCTGTCACCCACATGGACCACGTCAGCCAAGAAAAAGAAGAAGGGAAAAAGTGGGTCCCCCATTGGCAAAAATTGTTTACAGAGTAATTAATTAATAAAATAATTTATTCCCATACCATACAGGGAGGCGTGCCTTATTCCTCTCTTTCTTCTGGCTCTTCCTCACCAGTCACTACTCACCACCAAACCAACCCCCCTTATATACCCAAAGCTCTCTCCTCTCCCACACAACCAACACCCTCACATTCTCTCTCTCTCTCTGAATTGGGTTTCCTCTATTTCTCATTCTAAGATGGCAGCTTGCTTCGGTTTTTCTAAAGCCATTTTCCGAGTTCTGCCAGTGTTGGCACTCCTCTTCTTCGCATCTGCCTCAGCTGCTGCTTCTGCCTCTGCTCCTGCTCCTGCTCCTGCCAGTGATGGTAATTGACTCTAGATCTGAACCCCATTTACCATTTTGTTGGTTCACTTATTTTCTGGGTTTTCATTTGGTTTTTGGATTTGCAGGGACTTCAATAGATCAAGGGATTGCATATGTGCTCATGCTGGTGGCTTTGGTGCTCACATACCTCATTCATCCTTTGGATGCATCATCCTACAATTTCTTTTGAGTTTGATTCTTTTTTTATTAGGTTTTAGAAATGGGGCTGGGGGATTTTGTTTGTACAAGAATGGAAAAATGAAGAGAAACAAAAAAAATGGTGGTGGGTTTATTTTTGTTCCTTTATTTATGATTTATTTGAGAACTATGCTTGTGGATATATGATTTTAGAGAAGAAATTCATGAATGGCAGTATTCTAAATGTTGGGTATTCTAGTTTGGCATATCTAGTGGTGTGATGGGTGTTCTTAGTTTTGCTTCCTTCATCCTTGACTCCAGAGATGAATCAAATGACAGCCAACTTAAGCTCATTCTTTTTCCATAGTGATATCTAATTAAACCAATCGATCTCCTTTTTCTTAATTTGTAACGTAAAAGTTGTATTCTAAATGTTGGGGTATCAAACTACCATCTGGGTATCAAACTAACTCACCAATCAAACCACAACTCACCAATCAAAGCCATAAAGTTTCATAAACCAAGAGCTAAACTATTGGTTGAAGATTTAGACGAGGTCTCCAAAGACTGGTAGCATCTCCCTGTAAACAGTGAAGACTATAAAGTAGTCTTCATAACACAAGAATAGAGGAAGCTCGAAAGTTGAAACATGGTCATAGTCGGCCTTGAGGTTTTGGAGGTTGTGTGCGAAACACAAAATGAGACATTACTTTCTCATTCTCATGTGAAAATGTTAAAAGGGTAGAAAGCGTCTCTGTGTTTATACATTAATTAAGAAGTAGGAACTCTTTTTAGCTCAAAGACAAAAAGAAAAAACATGCGGATATACTTTCATTGTGCGATATACTTAATTTTAGAATTTTTTTTTAACTCAATAACTCAAAGACAAAATGAAATAAGAGAACTTACTTTGATGAATACAAAAGAATGAAAAACACACTAGAGTTTTATTGCTATATGAAGATATGTTACAAAAGATGAAAAGAAGCAGGAGGATGCAAAGAGAGAGCAGAGGAAAACCATAATAGAAGCACCGAGTCTACATGCTCTGTCGTGCTTCTGCATGCAAACTTAATTCCTATATATATCAAACTTACAATCTCAAATTAGCCCGAAAAATGCTGATGGAGAGAAATGATGAATAATGGGAGAAAAGTAAGATGACAAAAGAGAAAAGAGAAAAGAGAAAAATCGTATATGCTATGTCGTGCTTCTGCATGCAAACTTACTTCCTATATATAGTAAACTTACAATCTCAAATTGGCCCAAAAAATGTTGATGGAGAGAAATGATGAATAATGGGAGAAAAGGAAGAGTGGTATCGTATAAGAATAATTGTGGATGGGAATGTTTTAAGTGTTTTGGGCATTAGTGCTTCAAATTTTTTTTAAGACCTCACTTATAAAGGGCAAGATGAAAATTTACAGATTTAACGATCCAGATTATCGCTGACATGAGTAATAAATAGTAATTACAAGTATATCGATATATATTAAAAGAAAGGAAACTATTTGGGCTCCCCTAAATTGACGCTTTCTTTTTCTCATAACCTTCGAGCCCAACATGTTTTATTTAGCCCAAAAGAAGACCACCCTTTTTCGACTCCTATTAAAACCGCATCGGCAACCACTACCCCCCTATTCTCGGCCTCTCCTATTCTTCCACAGCGAAACCTCCTAAGAAAAAAAAAAAAAAATCCCCAAATCGATTTGAGAGACTGAACCATGGAGCCTCATCAAGACTCGGACGGCTACGATGGATGCGATGCAGCCAGAAGAAGAGGACCACGAATACGAACCGGTTTGGCTTCGGAGCGGCTCGAACCGATTCGTAATCGTGGTCCTCCTCAATCTCCTTCTTCTTGCGGTGTGGGCTTGGCGGCGATAACCCTAGGCGACTATGATCGATGCGATGCGGCTAGGTCTACGAATACGAACCGGTTTGACGTCGAACCGGTTCGTAATCGTGGCCTTATCCTTGCGTATTGGGCTGGGCGGCGTGATGCGTGTTAACCCTAGGTAATTTCGGACCCTCTGGTCGTATAAATAGGGGTATTTGGCTCATAGTCTAACCGCAACATAGAAGTTATAGAGAAATTGCGAAATTGAGAGCGAGAGAGCGATATTAGGGTTTGTTTCTTTATCGAGATCATGCCGATTCACAGTGAAGAATTCGGAGAAGACGACCAGAGCTATTTCCAAGAGGATCGAAGAGGACGAGGGTCCAATTCGAAGCGGAGGCGATCGAATTCTGACGAGATCGATGTCCAAAAGAGAAGAGGACGAGGGTCAAATTCAAAGCGGAGGAAATCGGAATCTAAATCTATTGGAGAGGAGGAGGAGGAGGATAGCGAAAGCAGCGGTGGTGGTGGAAGACGATTTGCGTCGAAGTTTGTTGATGATGAGGCCATCGAGGATGAAGACGAGGAGGAGGAGGAAGTCGATGAGGGCGAGTTGGATGGATTTATTGTTGATGAACCCAATGATGAACTTGATGAACCCAATGATGAACATGATCATCATGATGGTGGTGGTGGTGGGAGAAGGATGGCTTTTGTGCAGGAAGAAGAGGAGGAGGATATCGATGAGTTCGAAAAAAGGGTTGTGGCCAGATTCAGGGCTGTTCATATGGAAGACTATGATGATGAGACAGAGGTTGGACAGCAAGCTCTTATACCATGTGTTAAAGACCCAAAATTGTGGTTGGTGAAATGTGCCATTGGTAGAGAGAGAGAGGTAGCAGCTTGTCTGATGCAGAAGTATATTGATAAACCTGGAGAACTGCAAATTTTCTCTGCTGTTGCTGTTGATCACTTGGAAAACTACATATATGTTGAAGCTTACAAAGAAGCCCATGTGAGGGAAGCTTGTAAAGGTCTGCGCTTTGTAATCCCTCAGAAAATAATGCTTGTTCCTATCAAAGAGATGAGTAATGTGCTTTCTGGGGAAAGCAAGACCACCCTTTCAAAGGGTAGTTGGGTGAGAATTAAGAAGTCCAAAGAATATGGAGGAGACCTTGCCAGGGTTGTGCAGGTGAATAATAAGACGATGAAAGTTAGAGTGAAATTACTTCCAAGGATTGATTTACAAGCTTTTGGGAAACAGCTGGGGGGTGAAGAAGCTGCGAAGAAGACGAAGTTTGTTCCTCCTCCTGTTCCTCCTGAACTTCTTATGAACCTAGCTAGACGGTTGGGTTGGCCAGTAATCTCTAAACGAGATCGGGAGATAGGTGATTATACTATGATTGATGGCGTAAGTGGGATGTTTAAAGATGGTTTCTTACTTAAATGGTTTTCTAGAAAATCAGTTAGTTCTGATAACGTTGCTCCCACTTTGCAAGAACTTGAAAATTTCCAGGAAATCGATGGAGATCATGTCTTTCCAAACAGAAAGAAAGGTGAAAAATTTGTGAAGGGTGATGCAGTTGTAGTTAGGGAGGGAGATCTGATAAACTTGGTGGGACGGGTTCACAAAGTTGAGGAAGAGACGGTTCATATCAGACCCGAAATGGAAGGCCTCCCAGAAACTGTTGCCATCCATCAGAAAGCGCTTCAGAAATGCTTTAAAGAAGGGCAGCATGTGAAGGTTGTAAGTGGTAGTCAACAAGGAGCAACTGGCATGGTTGTTAAGGTTGATCAGCAGAATCGGTTGATCACCATTTTATCTGATGCAACAAAGGAAGCTATCTGCGTGTTTTCTGATCATGCTGTGGAGAGTCCTGAGGTGAATAATGGTGATAGAATGGGCGACTCCCACTGCTCAAGGTTTGACCATCACAAAACTCCTAGTCGAATACCTCGGTTCTCCCAAGGTGGAAGAGAGCATGATGGGCGGGATGGTTTTGGAAAAGGGAGCAGAGTAAAATTCCGGCTAGGTCCCTATAAGGGCTGCCGGGGGCGTGTTGTGGAAGTTAAAGGATCAAATGTAAGGGTTGAACTTGAATCCCAGATGAAGACTGTTGTTGTTGATCGTCAGCATTGTATTTCAGACTCTGGTAATGTGGCTGCTGCTGTTACAACACCATATCGCTCCGGTTGTGAGACCCCAATGCCTTACATGAGGACTCCCATGAGAGATCCCGGAGCAACGTCAATGCCTTACATGATGACTCCCATGAGAGATCCCGGAGCAACCCCAATGCCTTATATGATGACTCCCATGAGAGATCCCCGAGCAACACCGATACATGGTGGCATGAGGACTCCTCCTTTATATTAGTGCTTCATTCAACTTTTGCTTTGTCAAATGATGGTTGTCTGGTGAACAAAGTTTCTTCTGTTTCATTAGTCTTTCTGTATTCGTTCAGTTGTATTGTACTATTAGTTTATTTCAAGAAATAAATGAACGAATAAAATTGCTTTTTGCAACATGATTAAGCTCAACAAAGCCGCTCTCTATTTTGTTTTTGTGTGGATTGCTCATATATACTGCAAGTAGTTATTTTATTTTCATTCATACGTACATTTCTGTGAAAATATGATATTCTGATTGTTGGAAAATGTATCATACCAGTGTGAAGTGTTGTTATTCGAGTTATATTGTAATACTAGAAACAGCAGGGGAGAATGGCTTTATATTCCAAATTAATTGCAGCTGCATTTGTCTTACGAGCTTTGTTATTCAAAAATGGTTACATTAATGAGATTCTGGGTTTGGCTTTGATCTAGTGTTATGTTAAGTGCTTTATTGTGAGAAGACTTCTGCTGTAATTTAGATATCTGGTGTCAAATTTTCAAATTAGTCTGGCATCTTCTTATTGCAAGAAATAATGAATGAAGCAAGAAATAATGAATGAAATAAGTCTTTTTTTTTGTTTTTTAACAGTAGACAGCATTTTGGCACTATTTGATTGAGAAATTCAAAGCTGTGGAAATTTCTACAATTATAAAAACATTTCAGATCATGAAAACATCTTTGTTTCAGATCATGGAGGTGGTGTTGAAAATATTGGGCCAGTGGAAACCATCAAGTTTGTTTCTTGACTCTATTGTAGGCAGGTGTTTAGAGACAATATCTGTAGCTAATTGCCAGTTTCTTGCATTGTGAGTTTATGATATTAAAGGATTTATGCTTAGCTTGTAAATAAGTGGACTAAAATGGACACCGCTAATAGAAAGCTAGATGACAGTGATTTCTTGAAGGAGATACTAAATTTGGTGAGTGGTAGATGACATGTCCTGATTTGAATTACCAACAAGCATTGTTTTTGAAGTGTGATTCATCAGCAGTAGTGTGCTTTGTAGTACAACACAAGTGAACTTCTACATGACTGCTTTACTTTGTAGCTCTTATCGGTGTAATCACCTTTGAGAAGCAGCTAGGGTTTTTATCTGTTGGAGACTTTCAAATAATCGATACATGCAGCAAAAACCAGATGAAAGAATCAGTTTTGACGCTTGAGCGACTAACGCTTAATGCTGATTGTGAATTTGTGTCCTTCATCTCACACACCCCACCCTTGCTCGATCATACAAATTCTTAGTTTCTACTGTAATGGATCTGCCGGCATAACCACTTTTAGACGTCCAGGGTACATGGGCACGATTTGGTTGGGCCCTAGATGCAGCAACTGCAACACATGCACAGAAAAAGAACCCTAGGTCCAAGCCCATTAGGGAAGAAACCCTAGCAGCCTTTGAAACCATATATATAAGAACTAAGAAGGCGTAGCTTATTTCTCTGATCACATAACAACTCGTGGCCTTAATTATTATGATGGTGTTTGAGCCCAGACGGGCAATAGTATCTCAGATCCAGACTCGATCAACAGATCAATGGGAGAGTCTTCCTGGGGACGTTGTGTGTTTGATTCTTGATAAGTTGTTGGAACCGATCGACCATGTTAGCTTCGGTGTTGTTTGCAAGGAATGGTGTCGTCTGGCAAAAGACTACAATCATTCAACTCAGCGGTGGCGTAAGGGTAACATATGTCCCATGCTTCTAATCCCCAGAAGAAGGTGGAACAAAGGACGAAGGTCGAAGAAGGGACAAAGAAAGCACAAAGGAGTAATGTACAGCCTTTCGCAAGGAAAAATCTACAGCCATATCCAGAGTATTCACTTCCCAAAAATGCCTAAAAAAGATGGCACTACTTTTAGATACTATCATGGTTGTGGCCATGGTTGGTTGGCCATAATAGATTCGGTCATTGTGAATCATAGACCGATCATAATTCTGACTCTCTTCAACCCTTTCACAAAAGTAGAATTGGCATCTCTTCCTCCTTTGAAAGACTGCGGAACTAGGCTGAAGGTTATTTTGTCCGATGATCCGACTTTGAATCCAGACAATTATATAATTATCGTTATGTTTTTGAACAGTTATAACCAGGTGGATTTCATTAAAGGCGGACAAAATTGGCGCCGCATTACATGCAACCCAAGAAATGGTCGATATCGTCTGCGTACGTTTAGTGATGTTATATTCTACAAAGGCCGAGTCTACTTAGTTGAGCATTATAAGGGAACGGTTGAGTGTTTCGATTTTAATGGCGAGCAACAAGTATACAAGCAAACTAAGAAAGCTCTTCAGGCATTCAAAACATCTTATTCTGATAGAGCATATCTAGTTGAATCAACTAAGGGAGACCTATTGTATGTTCGAAGATATTCAGCGGATGATGGAGAAACCCAGGAGTTTAGGGTTTATATGTTGGTGTTCAACGGATCCACTGTGGAGCATGTTGAGGTATACAACATTGGCGATGAGGCTTTGTTTGTTGGGGACAATCAATCGGTATCTGTTTTGGCTTCAAGCTCTTTAGGGTGTCAACCAAACTGCATTTACTTCACAGATGACTTTCTGAATTTTCGTAGAAGAAAATGTGTATATGATGGAGGCACAAAATGTGACATGGGTATCTTTAATTTAGTGGAGGGATCCATTACACAACATTACCCGAGATATCCTTTTGCCGAGCAAGTACATGTACCACCACCTTTGTGGATTAAACCACAGTTTAAAGGACTCTGCTAATTAAGCTACCTACGTAGCCTTCCTTCAATTAAGTTTTTGCTCTTCTAACATATTTCGGGAAGGTAATCAAGTTGTCGACGCCTTGGCAAATTTTGGTATTACTTCTACGGGCTTGGTTTGGTGGGACTCGGCTCCTCCTTTCATCCTTGAACATCGTGATAGTGACCGCTTAGGTCTTTCTAAATTTCGTTTTTGTTAGTTTCATGTTTAGTTATCATGTTCTTTTGGGAGGTTTGGTTTGTTCCCCCTCCTTTGTACTTTAATTTTTTTTTAATACATTAGGATTGGAATGATCTTTTCCTTACCTATCCAAGGCAAAGCATGGCAGCCGATTCAAGCGACAGCAATCACAATTTCCCAACCTAGCTTGTAATTTCGAATGCTATAGCTGCACCGTATATCTACCAATCGAACACGTAAATGAAGAGGTAAAGAAGTCCAATGTGGACCATTAGGGCTATGAATCAGATCCAAGCGAGAATAATGACCTTGCTTTCCGCCTGAAGGAACTTTTGTCAGTGAGAATAGCTGAGGGATCACATACACGGTGAATGTTCCGGCTAGTGCACTTCCCATACGGTTTGAACAATCCTTCCCATACTCATCTGACACAGCGGGCATACAAGCTTTTGGCCGAGTGGCTTATTCCGGACATAGCAGCCAAACTGATCGAGTAGTTGAACAGAGCATACTACGCACTAAGATCTATGAATAAATAGTACGTTAATTGTTAGTGAAAGTTGTAGTGCTCGACTTAAATTAATCTATCTAGTCCTCCATCAAAGACATGTTGTTACTTCTGAATCCTACTTTGTGTAGGAATCAAAAGGTAAAATATAAGTTTCTACTTAACTGATTGTTTATGTTTCAGTTGCTCACAGGTTCCACACCTGAGAGACACTAAAACGAGCAACACGTCCAAGAAGAATCAGTTCTATCTTTAAGGTTAAGTTGAAGATATATGCTTTTGTTTCTAGATGATGAACATGCTCAAGAGTTTTGAAATACAAAAATGCCCGTCATGCTATTTGAACAAAGCATGGACTTATTCATTTTCTTTTTCAAGAGTCATGACTAGGGCATGAAGATACTAGACTTGTTCGTTTCTGTCTCATCGAGCAAAGCAGTTTGCAATTACCTTTTTTCAGTGTTTTGTTTTTGTTTTTTTTGTGTGAAATTAGTAGCTCCTTCGTCAATGATATGAGAAAAATAGTGTAAGAAACAGAAATAGCTGCAAAAATCTCCATTCAAACAACAGGTATTGACTTAAACTCGAACCTTAATGAAAGTAAAGTTCAAAAAGAACAGACATGGATTTCCAGCAAGAACTTCTCTTGCAACAGAGAAAACAATTGTATTGCAGCATTGCAATATCAGACTTGAGAGTTTCCTTTTTAATCCTGAAATCTTTTATTCTCCAAAAATTTCTGTGATCTTCTGTGGCTCTGCAGCCTTTCTTTACCGTATTGGCTTTCATTGATTGGAAGAAAATCACATAATTAGTGATTTCTTCACCACTTCTAAGATGTAAGGTGTCTGACAAAATAGCTTTGTACAAGGAAACAAGAGTCCCAAAATCCACCCAAGTTAGAGCAAGATCAACGAATGTGTGCGTAGCGTTTAGTCACTCAGTCAACTGTCTGTAATGTAAAGCATATTTGACAACTTCATAAAAAGAGACCACGATCCCAACTGAAGGGCCAGCTCGACCAACACGAGGACCAACTCCCATAAACAGCCCCTTCATTCCTCCATCCCTGTTCCAAACAAGAGGTTTGAGGCCATGGTTGGTTGAAAACAAACAGCATTTGAACATAATCCAACATATGAGTATGAACTGATATCATGTGATTCATGCCCTAACTTGAACTCGTCTCACATACCTCCAAATCTCAAGCAAAGTTTGTTTTGTTGTCATCTTCAATGCCCTTGCAGGATCATTCTGCAAAAAGAAAAGTGTTAAAGAACAAACAGGTGAAGTTTTTACTTTTCTTTTCTTTGGTGCTCTGATGAATGTGGGTAAATTTGTAGCATCTAGTCTTTAGATTCTTGCATTATTTCTTTTGGTACTGTGATTATGGAGGAGAAAGAATTGAGGGCAAATCTTATTTTGGAGAAATAACCTCTATCTGCCTTCGGGTTTTTGCCACATCTAGTGGACATGTAGCAGCAGCTGCAAGGCTTCCTGCAATAAATCCGGCAGAAAAATTTGCCCCAAGGACAGTGGCTGCACTAGGTTCATCACCTACCAGACCTAGAATTCTGCGCCTTATCTGCAAGAAGGGGCAAAAGCAGAAGCCACATCAAGTTATATACACCTTCTGGTACAAGGCAAAAAAGGAAACTACAAGGTAGCTCAAGGTAAATTACTGGCTCAAGGGTTGACCAACAGATTGCAGAAAAAGGAACATCACGAGCAAGTTGAGCTCCAAGGCCAGTCCACAAGAAGCGAAAGTTTTGTACTGTCACAAAAGATAAAAATTTGTCATGACCAAAATATATTATCTGAAAGGAAACTTTAGATTTAGTACAATAAAAAAAGGTATCCATCAAACTGTGTTGCATCATTAGTTCAAAGCCAGCAGCAAATCCAATTGTTGTAGAATGGGAAAGTAGAGAACCGAATCAAACTATAAGAACAAAGTTAGGAGTTTCTTACTGTTCTGGAGGGGGTTTGTGCTCTTGACAGGGTTGATGACCCCAGTCAGCGTCCCCCAAACTCCTGGAAGCTTCACACCAGCATGGGTTTGCTTGAATGCCTACATTTAAAGAAGGGAACAGTGTGAAAACAATGAAGAAAGAGGCTATCTTCCGCTTAGAAGATAAGAAGTAAATACATGAAGGGCAACTCCAAGATTTGGAAAATAGTTATGTTTTACCTAAAATATAATGCTAACAGAAATTGACTAAGAAATAACTAGATCGAAACAACCTCAAAGCAGTCAATAGTCATTTATTGTTTGATGTTTATTTATTGGTCCAGAATTATCTTTCAAAACGATAATATCATAGGTCGCAGATCCACATTCATATGAACTAAGATGCTACGAATGAGGATAGTCTTATACAACCTAGTTACCACATAAATTAAAAAATCTAACAGAATCATACAAAACCAACCCAAGTTCTTTTTTTTAGGTCGGAAAAACCAACCCAAGTGTAGAATAAAGTAGGATATCAATCCACAAGTGTAGATACCTGCATGCGTGTCCTTGCCAGTTCAATAGGGTAACAAGAGACACAAGCTAATGATCGTGCTAATGACCCTGCAACTAATGGGACATATGGTGTTATATTCGGTGCATTCTGAGTTGTGAACTCTTCCATCGAATTGCGGAAAATGTCATAACATGGCATGTAGATTCCCACCTGATTGAACAATAAAAACCAATAACTACCAGCAACATATTCCACAACAAAATGCATACTAATTTGCGTCACCACAAAACAAGGAATCAATTGCAGGGAGTAATCATTAATGTGAAAGAGGAAATCCTTGGTAAGAGAGAGACTTACAGTTGGTATGGCCAATGTTAAGCTTGCATTAGTTCCTCTCCAGAGTCTCCAAAATCCTTCCTGCACCAATTTATTCCTGTGAAACCCCTCTAATATTAAAAGATTTGCCTACAAACTCAAATGTAATGACCTAAATAAACAGGTAGTTCCATTATTGAGATGCAACACAGCACACAGACAAGGCATTGATCGAGGAGTGTCTCAAAAACATGAATTTTTTCTGAGTGTCATGCATATACTATCAACGGTCAAGAAATCACAAATTTCCTTGAGCCATACGTTCTGTGCCGAGCTTATGAAATAGTCGAATAATAATCACTCTGACAGTCTGACGTGATGTCTACCATCAGGCATATTTAACACGCTATCTAAGGCTTCATACACAATTTCAGACTATTGTGAAATTAAGGAGAGAAAGGAGAGAGAAAGAAAAAGATTATATATCGTTTCCGTGGTATAAAATGTTAATGAAACCTATGTCTGCTTTGATATATGACAAACAGATCATTAAGGTTGAAAGCTTTATCATAGAATATGACGTGACTACTCTCTTGGATTGCAAAAGTTGCTGTTTAAGGATAGACACTTGAATTGTAAACACGAGGAAGCGGCCATCTAACACATAATGGGACTTAAGTGACTGCTTCCTGGGACAAGAATTACTACATATAAATAAGTTTAGGTCTACACACCTGACGTATGACTTTCAACAATACATCCAGTGTTCCTTTATACTGGTTACATTCTGGTGGGCAGACAGTCTTCGATCCAAGTATCGACGGTGTGCGTGCCATAGAGGATCTCATATCTGGAAGCATCTAGAGTCAATAGAAAAGCCAAAAAATAAGCTGCATTAGTACAATGAAGCATCCAACATGAAAGAAGCTAATCATGATTATTGTAAAAACATTCAATGTCTAAGTAAACATTGATCCTTGTGTTGCAAACGAATTAAGAATAAAATCAATGAAACGCAATGCACTGAAGTATAAAAAAACAGCTGCTGTTTACATACCGTGTTTGTTGTTTCCATACAAGGCGTAGCACATAGCCCCTGGTAAGGAACTCCTGCAGCCTGCGCTTGCAATCTTGTCTGAAAGTAATGCAATGCAAAATGCATAAACACCAATTAATGTCCATAACAAAAACCTCAAAATTAGATAACTTTTTTAGAGAACCTTAAAAAGACATTAACTTTTCAGGCAGGCACCAACAAGTTTTAAAAGGGTAACTTTCAAAATAACAAGAACACCCTTTTATTAATTCACATAGATGATCTTCTCAATGGGTTTCTTAAGAAGAATATAGAACTCAATCACAGCATAGAGAAAATAGGAAATTTATTACAGAAGATGAAGAAATGAACAAATGGGCATCACCCAAATAGTCCCAAAAGTTATAAGAACCCAAAAGGGAAATGAATTTGCAAAAACCAACCTTGGCAACATCGAGAGGGTTTACGAGAATCGCAGAGACAAAAGCGGCAGCAGCAGCAGACAAAGCCCTCTCTCCAAAACTCAAATTGGCATCAGGAATGGGCACAGATTGGTTCTGCTGATTCTTCTTCTTCTGTTGTTGTTGTTGTTGTTGTTCTCTGAAAATCGTATCGACGTTTCCTTCAAAATCAACTCTGCTCGCTGCTGTGCTCCTCATCCATGAAGGCAGGCCGGGCCTTGAAGCCACCATTGGTTTCCTTCAAAAATTGTTACTTTGTTTGCAAAAAGCATGAGACTTAGAGGCAATTGTAGTTTGGGGATTGTGGGGTTTTGCTGGTTTAAGAGATTGACAAGGAAACAGAGCCGGTTATGGTATAAAATGAGACGAGGTGTTGGTCCTCATTATTTTGGTTTGGTTTCTAAAATTGAATATTCTGGGAAAAGAGTGCGTCATTGCGTATGTGTACGTTACTAGGATTCGTGGCGTGGAATTGAGGGCGCCAAACAATTGGAGCTCCTCTCAGCTGTCGATGTGGATGACTATGAATCCATCATCAATCATCTTCACTGTCTTCTTTGTTTTTTTTTTTCCGGCAACTATGCTTGACTTGGTTCATAGATTTAAATTGGGCCGAAACTGAGCCCAATACTTGTAGGGGTGGGCATTTCTCGTAGAAACAATTCTGCGGCTTCTGCCGACCAACCCAACTTGGTTTTTCTCAAAAAGAAAAAGCTCTATTGATACTTACCAATCAAGGGTTACAAATAGTGACCTCATCGGTCCTTCTTTGGATAGTAAAATTATAAAAGGGACTTATCAAGAAACAATGGAGTTCATGCGCTTATATAAGTCATGGAACTATTGAATAGTTGAATGTACCACAATATGCATATAAAAGTAGAAAGTCCAACTATCAAATTCTGAAGAAGTCTAAAACAGAAGAACTTTCTGAATATTGTATATTATATGGTTCATGCTACATTAACAACTAGTATATATGTTTAATTCTAAAAAAAAAATATGTATGAAAGATAAAAAAATTCAGTTTAGAAACAATGAATGAAAATCAAATTCAAATAAGAATCAGCCTCTAGCACAAAAGACATCTAGAGGGCACTTTGAGATGGTCAATACACTCGTACTCCTTTTTCCTGCTTCTCTTGAAACAACAAATGGAATCATTTTTCTTGAGCTGGTGCATATAAATTGCCTGATATGATAAGCTGCCATTACAGACATAGCTAGTTTCACTGCAATGCCAACTTTCTTTTGCCACTTCCATGGGATGATGAGTAACTTTCTTATGCAATTAGTGATGAGGAACCTTCTGTTGTGATAAGCACCAGAAGGTTCAGCATTTTTCTTCAATCTCTCGCTCAAATCCCAATCGAAAGGCACACCATTTTCGTCTCCGAAACATGCATTCAGTTCTGTCACCACATCAAGTGCCCTTCCTTTATATTCTGTCACATTTGCTAATAGATTCAGTCTGCTTTCTTCCAAACTGGTGAATGCTCCGTTCCAATCCATCATCTGCCTAGAATCTAATCTCTGCACATTTAAGTGTGACATTATATGATCCGAAATTCAGAACTTCTTTATCAATTGTTAATTAGATTTGCATCACAATATTTTACCATGAATTGGGTTCCAATTCCCTAAAACTTCTGAATAAGCCAATGCATTACATCTACATGAATTTGTATTCCTAAGTTTTTTCGTAAAATCCAGTCCTACTAAATCAAATCATCAAGCTTGGTTATCAGAAAGAAAACTATCCTCTGCACTTATCCCTAAATAAATGTTCTACCTATCTTTGGGTTTCATGCAAGAAAAAAAAATCATCAACCTTGGTTATCAGAAATAATATTACTAGAAATAGAATTCTTAGAACTCATAGTTTCCTGAGAAGTTAATTAATCTGGGACTATGCAAGACTACTAGCAGATCCATATAGGACTATCCATATTTTTTATGAACAAATCCTGACATTCACTGTGTTAAAAATGTTATAGAAATGTTAAGAATTCATAGTATTCTGAGAATTTGGGCAATGAGGGAATGTGCAAGACTACTAGCAGATCCAAATTGGGCAATCCATAAAAGTAGAAGCAAAGAAAAAGAAGACAAAATAATGTAGAGGAGCAACTTTACCTCTAAGAACATGACCATGTTCTCAACTTCCTTCAATGAGTTTCTAATGGCCATCAGTCTATTCCTCTCCTCAAATGGGGCCTCTGCAGCAATATCACAGTAACAACCACCATGTTCTGAACAGAAATTACAGAACCTGCTGCTACTGTTTGTGTCTCCAATTTCATTGCTGATGAGCCTACCATATGCAAAACCCATCAATCAAAACCCACTAGTATTCTTGTTGTTTTCAGTGTTTCCGTTTTATTTTTCTTTACACACTCCTATTCAGATCTTCTCAGCTTTTCTTTTCTCTTTGCTTGTGGTTGGGAGCTTGGAACCATGTGGAGTATGATGAAGGTAGGCCTCTCCAGGTACTTTTATAGAGTTGGCATTTGGTGTTTCCACTTCCCACACAATGATTTTGGTCACTTTTTCTTTAATTCTTCTTTCCAGTGTGTTTATTATTCTTTCTTTAAGAGGAAGATTTGTACACAAACAGAGTGGCTTTGCTGTTCATGCTCCCACACTCTCTCACGTACTCTCATCACATGGAGTCATCAAAATCACACCAGAAAAATAAAATGTAACTAATACTCATTGAATCTCTACACCTAATAACTAATTAACTGCGCAGTAGGATTTTTCTTTCAGTTGATGATAGTCAACCACAGCATAATTAATGGGTCTCCCTCAGATAGTCAGATGCACTATGTATATAATTGGAACAAAGTCAACTACAACACAAGTCAATTGCATTTGAACTTGGTCAACTTAGTTACACACCATTGATCATGCATGTTGTTGTGTACGTTGCGTCACCATTAACAACGGGTGGAGTTAAAAGTTACACAGAGATTTTGATTTTTGTTCAGATTTCGCAACATAACGTACTAGACTGTTTACTAAGAATTTTTTCTTCCCCGAGCTCTTGGGCAACATTCCTTCAAAATCGGTTTTGTATGGGCAATTTATAATCAATGGACTCCTATCAAATAGTACACAATGGAATAGAGTCCAGAAAAGATGCGAAAGAAGTATTATGTATGGGGATCATGTTGAGTTTAATTTTAAATGATGCTAATGTTAGAAAACTAGAACATCCTGAGCTAGTGTATGAGCTATTGGACAGGGTTGATGAGCACAGTTCATCAATATTTTGGACCATAAAGTTTCGCAAAGTGAAAAAAAAAGTTATAAAATTAAGAAAAGGTCATCAATGGCTTCAAGCACCCAAAGATCTCATGCAAATCTCAATCTTTGTTCTTCTTGTGGTAGGTTAGAAGACCCTACATGTTCTGATATTCAAAATGCTCAATGATAATTGGATAACATTTCATATGACCTCTCACCTTTCACTGCAAATGATAGCTTTTTTTTCTTGAGCTCACTCTCCCATGATGCTTCAGATTTTGTGTCCCACTCGTAACTTAAAAGATGAATATTTCAAGTGAGCATGGCTCTCTGGGTTCAGTCTCCCAATGTTAATCACATGAACTTTTGGGGTCAAAAAGAGATTAGCCTACCTTGTATTTTAGGGTATTTGGAATAAAAATCTTGTTTTTCTTGATTCCTTTTCTTCACTTTGATTAAATTTTGTCCTTCTTTCATACAAAATGTCTTGTCAAATTAACCAAACGAGTTTTTTTCTTTGTGTGATTAAAATCAATACTTGAACAAGAACTATTTGAAAAGAAAACATTGGTTAGTTAAGGAAAGAGGACTATAATCTTCAGAAAGTTGCTTATAACCTTTTCAAATGCACAAGTTTGAATCACAGAAGACATCTTGATTTGCTCAAATGCTAAAGATAATTCATACAAAGCAAAACCACAAAGCACATGATTCCAAAGCTTGATAAGCCCTGAATCATAGAAGATGATCTCTTCTGAGTTCTGATCTATCAATGCTCAAGATCCATTAAAGCATAGAACCACAAAGCATATGATTCAAAGCTCTGTTCTCTTGGGTGGTTTTAAATTCAAATTTCCCAACCACACTATAAAATCTTCAACAGTACAGCTATGGTCGGTCTTGAATTCCAAGAAGAAGAAAAAAGTGTCAAGCAATTCAACTGGCTAGAATAAGGACCACAACCACATAGTCTACTGGGAATGGCTGTGAAATGATGACAAAGAAGATCAGATTTGATCTGTCATTGTACCCCCATTGAAATTGATATCACGGAGCTTGAAGCTCCCTATTAAATGAACTGCCATGGCTCTGCTTCAGTGTATTGCTTTTTAGGGACTCTGTCACCTTTGCTTCGTATGGCAGCAGGGACTAGGGACCAGCCCAGAACCCGACACAACTTCAACATTTTGGAGGCTGCATCACTTATTCCTGTTTGACTTTGACCATCATTCTTTAAATATTTCAATTTTTTTTTTTGGATAGAGAATAATTGAGTACATTGAAAACCATTAGGAATTGTGTCATCCTTTCTCTGACTTGAGGCCCAAGTAACTCCTTAAAAATAAATACATAATAAAGACTTTGGCCCCCAAGTTTTGCTTATTTAATTAAAGTACCAAATGTCTGATTTTTTGGACAAAAAGAGTACAAGAGGGACCCAATTATTATTTACTTGGACCCAGTTTTCTAGATTTGAGTCCGACAGAGCTTTGCAAGTTGCAACCGGGTCTCGTAACCATTCACTTTTTAACCAGTTACCAACAGTAAAAGCATTGGCGAAGCCTTTTGTGTGAAATTTGACCAGCCGGAGATTCAAGAAGCATGCCGGGATTTGACCTGAAAAGCAAGGTGATAATGTGTATGGGATTTCCCGGAAAAAGAGAGGAGGCCTAGTGATGTATGACCACCCTACAATGTCACCCTTTCCAACGTGTGTAAACTGTATAGAAACTTGTGTGTGGTTTCTAGATTTTGGGGTATGGCAAAGGTTAACATCACTGATTCACTGTTACACAGAGACCCCCATATGGGTCAATGACACAATGCTAACGTGGTACTAATGTTTCATCTCAAATCACTCAAAAATCACTTTCAGCTAGCTATGACAAGAAAGGTGACTAAATTGTGGGAATGGGATTGGTAAAGAAAAATTTAGTACCCACAAGGTGGATTGAGATTGGCAACTCAGACAAAGAGCAAAAACAGCTAACAATTTGGTGGTTTCGAAATTTTAGAGTGTTCCGGTAAATAAAAGAGGGACACGAAACGAATTGTAAACTCAAATGTCTTGAGATCAAATTCTTACGAACACAAAAACATTCAAGCATAATCGAAATCCTTGAGGACAGATTGTAATATGAAAAATATCCAAGAAACTATGATCAAACGCAAATGGAGTATGATAACTGTAATTTGAGCAGAATATTTAGACTACCTACCTAACAGATTTCATGAAAGAGTCAAAATATCCAACAAACTAGGATCGCGCAAACTGATACTCATTCCTAAATTGTTCAAAAACAAATTTACAGAGTTGATGAATAATAAAGATTAATTATAGCATATACTAACATGGACTGCTAGTCATCTGTGTCAAAACTCAGAAACCACCACATTGATCTTGAAAGAAATCCTCCACATTCCATTTACATGACCTGAAATCCCCAACCAAATCCAGCGAAATATCGGACAGCATTGTTTCCGGTACCAAGTTCATTTCCTCCAAAAGTATCGGCTCGGCAGCACCGAAAAATATCGGCTCCGTGGGAGTGTGAGGCTCAAAGTAACAGTCTTTGATGAAATGGGTATCGGACAAAACGCAACCCTGCTCCGAAATGGGTCTCCACTCGTTGTCACTACCACTGAGAACAGAGGTGGGGGAGCGAATACTCTGACACTCTTTCCCAGAATCATATTCATCCATAACTATAGTTTCATGGATTGAACCGGAGTTGTTGGAAGAAGAATCGCGATCCTCCGAGATGTTGATGTCGGCGATTTTACGAGGAGGAGTGATGATATTGGTGAGAGCGTTATGTCCCCTTAACTGAATGGCGGCCCTGTCGTAAACCAAAGCTGCCTCCTCCGCCGTCTGGAACGTTCCGAGCCAGACCCGGGTCCGGCGAACCGGGTCGCGAATCTCGGCGGCCCATTTGCCCCACGGCCGCTGCCGTACGCCCCGAAATTTCCTCCCCTCCGGTAAAGGCTGTGGCTTTGTCTTGTGATTTTTGGCCAGCAACAACGTTAAAGCCTCGGACTCCTCCTCGATTCTCACCTCGTTAATCAGCCTCCTCGTCAGTCTGTGTTGTTGTTGTTGATTCCAGCTGTTCTGGTCTTGTTCCTCGTCGCTTGATGTGTCCGTTGCGTCCTCGTCTGTGACAGAAATCCGGATGATTTTCGGGAGTCCGACGTTGGATTTTGGGAAATGCTTGACGAGCTTGTTGGTGACGGTTCTCTTCTCTGTGTACTTGGTTGGGTAATTTGAATCCATGGATGCAAAAAAGAGAAAATCTTTTAAGGAATTTGAAGGAGAAGGTGAGTTACTACATGAAGAAGAACTGAAACTGACGACGGAGAATTAAGAAAAACTAAAAGCCAGGAATAAATAAAGGAGATTTTGAATGAGAGAGAACAGAGAGAGTGAGGAGTCAAAATGAGAAGAATCGCTGTTTTATAGGAGGATCTCAGCCCCCAACATTTTCGTTTCTTTTCAGTTAATCTAACAAGTAAATATCCAAAAAAAAAAAGAAGCACTGTTTTTTTTTAAAATAAAACTTCAAATAATATTAATTCCTTCCTTATACACACAACACACACCATATGTACACTTTTTTTTTACGAGGACCTTATGCAATTTCATAAGTTTGGTTATAAAATTGTATCATTTATTAGAAATGATTTTTCTGTTCTTAGAAAAATAAAAATATTAATTAAACCGATATAGCAACTCAATAAATTATCTTTTGCTTGGCAACCAAGCATCCAACTCTTCCTCTATCCTTACGTTGTACAAATCAAGTCAACCTTAAACGATTTTTTCATTTTCATACTACCGAAATCCAAATATAGATTTATCCGCCACAAGAAAATAGAATAGTGAATAAATAGGGGCTCTTGCTATTGCTTGGTCTCCAAGTAGATATTTTCAGTTCCCGAAACGACAATGTCATTTCCTAGTTAGTTAATTATACAATCCATGCCATCATTGCATTATTTGATGAAAATATGTAATTGAAAATGAAATTTCATTTTCTCTGTCACTCTCAAACAAAATTAATGGTAATCAAGACCAGCTTTAATGCTGACAATTTAAAATAAAGAAAGTAATTAATAAATAGGGATCAATTTTCAGTATTGGCCAAAAAAAGGAAATGGTTACAAAAAAACTGCCTAGACTTTTCTTCTTTCTCTCATTTGTTGCCGTCACTAACTTCCTCTTGAGAAAAATGTTGCTGTCACTGCTCAATCCCTATCCTACCAATTTCTTTCATATATGTTCCCATTGATTTGAACATGGTGTTTTTCCTTGGGGGGGTTTTCTTAGTTAGATTCATAGAATCAAACCTACCCATGAAATAGTAGGATCTTTTTTCCTCTTCTGTGAAAAGCAGAAAATGGACAAGGAAAATATTATGTTTTACTTGGCAGAAAAGTGGGTTTGTTTTTTTGCAGGCAAACCACCAATATCTGGCTTGTCTCTCATCCATTCAAATTTCAGAAAATAAAAATCTCCTAGAGATAATAATTAAATATACTTGATTGTACAGAATGCGTACAGAATGGACCATTGAAACTTGGAGAGCAAGTATGAAGCGGTGGGTTTTACTGCCAGTTATTGGCCCAAAGGAATCCCAAGTTAATAGTACAACTCTTATCGCTACAACTGTAAAATTCGGTGGTGATGATGCAGAAAGTCAGGAAATTTATGGCTACAGATTGAAGAAGAACAATTTGACAGCAAGGAAACTTTTTCACCAAGGAAATACTAGAAAGCAAAGATAAGGCTATGAATGCTCACTACTCAGTATGGACAATTCTTTTTTCTTTTTTTTTGGCTAATCAGTATGGACAATTCTTAAATTACAATAAATACTTTTAGTTGGACTTGCACGAGTCAGTCACACTACTTAATCAAACATTTGGTCTGGCCTTTTCCTCATTTGGAGGGTTGAGCCAGATATAAACGATGTCCTTCTCTGTGACCATAGACTCGTCCAGTCAACATCTCCAATAATACACATAGCCCAGATCATATAAGCAACTGCTTAAACTTCAACAAGATGAGAAACCCTCAATATGATGAAAATACTGCAGTCTAGTTCACTAGAGTAGGGTACACATCACATAAGAGTGCATAAACTTCTAGTTTTACATATAGACAATACATTGAACATTAACAACTTCTGAGCTTTCGTAGTTGCAAGATAAGTATCCATTTAACCACCTAGCACATTGTCATGATTTATGAGGGCACAAGCAAATCTATTCCTCAATGTCTATTACAATAGCACACACCAGGCTTCTTTTATACAAAACAAGGGATACGATGTTGGTGTCTTACATGATGACGTTGCCGCACAACATACTAACCCATAGCATACTTCTGGGTCCAGCTCCTAGCGGTTGTCTCGTACTTTGACCGGTCTGTCTTGTACATGTGAGCAATTTCCGGCACCAGGGGATCGTCCGGGTTGGGGTCCGTCAACAGGGAACAAATAGATAGCAACACCTGAAATAGGAAACAAGAACCTTTCCCACCCACTTAAAACCGGCAGATACAAATGAGTGAAAAGGGTGTAAAGCAACTATGCATTAACAAATGACTGCCATCCCCAGTGGCATACGTCCTTGATGGAAATCCAGATGACGATCTAATTATAAAATTTTCTCAATAACCCAAACCTAATTTCCAAATGATGCTTCACCAAGTATATAAATGAGACACTAACATCTGGACTTCAGCATGGAAAATATGCAGTTATCTGTGGGATCTTCACAGTAATCACAATACCCTGTCCATGTTTATCTTGGACTAGGGAAATTGGAAACCTATTCCATATTAAATCATAACAATCACTAAGAGATCAGAACCTTGGATATGGTCAGAGCAGGGCTCCACTGCTCTTTCAAAATGTCAAGGCAGATACTTCCATTGCTGTTGATATTTGGATGAAAGACCTTAGTCCTAAAGGCAACCTGCAATACAATTTGGTGACAGTTAATGAATGTCATTTTAGTAGCTTCTAGACTGTTAAGCCAAAGCATTTGTAACAAATAAATACATGATATATCATTGAAATTTCGATGCAAAGAGTCAATTAGATTTTAAAGTCATCAAGATTTTTAACGGACTGTAAAATTGGTCCAATATCCTAAAGGCCAACCAAAATCGACCTTATTTCTTCGGGACATGATCAGCCAAGCCCGAAGTTGTACAGAGTTGGACTCAATAATACACAAGGTGGTGGGTAGGTCTACGCTAAGGTTTCCTGACTTGGTCCAAGACCAGAGCCAATATGCCTGACTTGAGGCTCTGCCTATGTCTTGGCCCTATATATTTAAAAATCAGAAGTGTTGTTGTTGCCTATGTAGACAGAAAAAAGTGTGTTTCAGTCAAAAGTTCATACATTATTAAATTTAGTGGTATGACCTGAAACAATGACCAACATTTTACTCTTTTACTGACCTCTTTGTACAAAAATGAGATTTTCTAGATCAAATATATCGAAGTCCTTTGCCTCCTTGAATATATGAGAAACAATGAGCAAGCAAAGACTCCCTCCCCGATGAAAACATCACCACCTGATCCAATGGTTGGGCCAAAGGTCTCTGTACCTATGTCACTGACCTCTGCCGTCATCTATCTAAATCTCTCCTATACAGCAGGTATGGTCTCAATAGGTATGCAGCCTAACTTATTAATATTCTTAATACTACTAAGTTATAGATTTCTTCATATGTAAAGTTTCATAGAGGTAAGTTGTGATTTGGGATTCACTCCAACATTGGACAAAATTCTTAAAAACGTAAGATAATACTATCTCAAAAAGTACAGCAAAGGTCAACCATTTTAATTATAAGTTTGAAAATTGAAACAAAAATCCCAGTTTTTTCCAAAAAGTTGGCAGAATGACATAAGTTATCCTCTTCCCTGGAATGATAAAAATATCAACAATATTTCTCTGATGCCATACCTTAGGTGGTTTAAACGGATAATCAGGAGGGAAATGAATGGTAACTAGAAAGACACCCCCTGCGTAAGGACTATCAGGAGGGCCCATTATCGTTGCTTGCCAATGAAACATGTCTTCAGCAACAGGCCCTGTCATCAAAGTCAAATAGTGAACCTCAAAATAGTTTCACATTATAAGATAATCGCTTCTTACTAGAATATAAGACTAACTATAAAACTTTCATGTAAATGCATGCTTTATTCAGTAACACAAAACCAAAACAGCTCTAATGTTTTGATCTTAAATGAATTTGAGGAAAATGGTTTTCTTTGGAAGTACTTCCTTAGCTTAGTTGATTTTAGAAAATAAAAGAAAAGTTCTAAAAGTTGTATTCTGGTTAGGCTCCAACTCAATTTAAGGGTTGGAAAAGCAGTTACACACATAGCTTCACTAAACTCCAAACAAGTAAATAATGTAGAATCCTATTGCCGTCAATTATGATCAACCATGATATTTTACACTGTACGATGCAATTTCCTGCACATAATCAAAGCGATTCTCATTATTCACAAAATTATCGACATACTTTAACTCAATCTCCGTTAGCACATTACAACACCAAAGAATTATGCAAGTCCTCAACTTTTTTCTTTTAATGAATAGACAAGGTTCCAAGTCTCTTATTCAAAAAAAAAAATTGCAGTATGAGAGACGAGTACAAAATGCCTCCAAAACCAGTAAATTCAACAATCCTATATTTCACATTCACGGCTCAAACAGAGAAATTCCAATCCATGACAAAATCAAAGATTTTATGACGACAAGTTTACGAAACCGAACGAATATTCACAGATCGAGCTTCGTAAGATGAAAATGGAAAGCAATCGCTAAAGAGTAAGAGCTAAAATCAATAAGAGCATGCAAATCTGAAGAAGGAGGAGACTGTACCTGCGCTGCATGAGGTTGGGGGATCCTTCTGGAGATCTTTGAGCTCCTTCAAGATCCGCTTGGACGCCATGGATGAAGCTCTCGTAGATCGTCACGGATCTAAAAGGAGGAAGAGTTTCAGAGAGAACCAAGGCACTTAGAAGATGAGAAGAAATGACAAAACGCATATAATATACGCGTTTCACAGAGAGAGAGAGAGATTCCAAGAGGTTCTGCCTTTATGTGAATCTGATTCGGTAACCCGGAGATTGATTCTTGACCGTTCGTTGGAATGACTTTCCTCTAATAGTGGAGTCTGTACGGCTGTGATTGCATTTGGATACCCCAATTGGGTTATTCTGTAGGGCCCACTGATTACATACCGGGAAAGTATTTGACCACTTGACTACTTCGAGTGGGGAGCATCTTCAGCTATAGCTAGATCATGATTGTAATTTATTTACTTGGAATAAAAATCAGAATGAATCGAAATTCTCATTCCGATTGAATCATTTCTAATACATACCTCCTTTGGTAATTAAACTCCAGATATTCAGGAGATATTCAGGAATTGATTTCTTTTTTTTAGTCACTTTTTCATGAGACCCACAACCATTCTGATTCATATGCATGTTAGTAAACCCAAGAGAATTCAGAAATTAAAATCAATTCATTTATTCTCATATCTATTCCAAGTAAGTAAACATGTCATTATTATTTTTGTTTAGCTATTTAGCCGTTGGATTTCAAGAAATAAATTTATTTTTTTTTCGGGTTTGAAATACTTCAATTAAAACCCCAGAAAAGAGAAAACACGATTCAACAGAAACAAATACATGAAAAATGGCACCCGGTACACACATTAGGCAAAATAAGTAACGCTACTAGAAAAAAAATAACTAGTGAGGGAAAGGAAGACCATCGATCACTAGTCAAAACAGAAACTAAAGAGATTGAAGGTTCATTGACCCAAGCTTTAGCGCACAACTTTGATCTGGCCAAGAAACAGAGTTGAGAAGACGTATGTAACTCAGAGAGAAATGGGTAAATCCTAGGCAACAATCATCTCTTGAGAATCACTCTCAATAACAACATCAGTCATATTTAATTGGCAGGCTAGGCCAACTTAATGCCATCAATCATAACAGAATTTGCCTTAAACAAGTTGAGACCAGTTGGCAATTAGGAGTTAGTTACAGCCCTCCATTTATATGAAATATATGCTTGATTCTAGGCAAAGTATCAATGCCCCAATTAATTAAATGATGTTCCAGACTTTCTTATTCACCAGATTGGAACAAAAGGAATTTGGAGCAGTAGTAATAGGATTATATAAATGATGAACTGACCCGATTTCTCAGTACCAGTGAAGGCCTGAAGGGTCACCAATGTGAATGGCTTTGATGGAATCCGCTTCGGTTGTTTTGGGAATGAAGGGCTCAATATGCATCATCAATCTTCCAATAATTTGTATCCTCATCAATATATGATCTCATGAACAGTGAGTAGTGGTGCTTTTTGGCTCCAAATTCTAACGCTTCTATAATCTAGCAAACACTTTTAATTAATTATGCTTAATCTGACTAACAACCACTTCAAAAAACAGCAGCTAAGTGAAATTAAGAAAAAATTTACTCCACAAAACATCACTGATACACAATGCAGATGTTATATCACTGTCTTTGCTTCTTTTCCTTTACCAGCTAGGCAGCCACTCTTTGCAGTAATCTATCAGTAATCTCCCACTTTACCAAATGATTAAGAAGATGGTTCACCTTATTTTTACAAAAAGGGCAAGAAGAAAAAAATGTTACACCTTATTTATACGAATGTAACCTATTATTGATCATTCATGCATATTCTTTTCTTTACAATATGTACAAATGACAAATTTTCTGGAATACAAAGACGGACACCTTATGTACAAGAATCTTTTATTTATAATGAAAGAAAAAAAAATGAAAATGAAATATAATTTATCCAAGTCCAACCAATTAATCACCATAAATAAAAATAATAAAAACCTCCAACCCCCTTTTGAAACTGATTTTCCCATGCATACTGCATCAGGAGGATCCAAAGCTTAGAGACATGTCATAACCCACCTTCCAATTCTTTTCTGTAAGCAAAGACTATATGTATATTGTAAAGGCTCATTATAAATATTAGAGGATAGATTAGCAGGAAATCCAGTCTTTACTCTTTTGGGTACAAATTAATGTCTGCTTGATAATGGCAGCACCCAGCTGACCAAGTACTCTCTTCTACTACCACCATTCACATATATGTGAGGACTGAGGACCTTATCAGCGGAAGTTGATCCTGCAATCAAATAAACAAACTCAGAAATCAAGCTTTTGACGTACACATTAACTCGATCTCAAGATAAGAATAGAAAAGGCAACAAAATAATATCATTTGATGAACAAATTTGACGCTGCTTGATGGACAGTAGTAACTTATAACTCGAAGTGTACATAACGTACGTACCATTTGTAGGCATTGATGTTACACTTGGGCATGCTACCAGCATGAATCTCCTTCATGGTGACACCCCCACACAAGACATCGATATCCATCGTCCCTATCCTCCATCCCTTGACAGCATAACCCAATCTGGTCTTTGTTTCCACCCCAACCCTAAGCACTTTGCTCACATACTGACTCCTCAGCTTCTTCGCCACCGCGTTGTTCAGCTGCCGGTTCTTCACCACCAAATCGAACTTAACACTCGTCGTGTTCCCTTTTTTCTGAGTAAACCCTCTCAGCTCTTTCAACCCCAGCGCCACTCCGACGTCGTTCGGGTCTCCCACGCTGACGTGCGCCTGCAGCGCGGAGTAGTATATGTCCAATCTACTGTTGGGGTTTTTCACCTCCATATCGGGAACTGTCCACGCGTCCAGGTAAGTCCCCCCGGGTTTCACGGTGGTGTTGAAGAGCGGGATCTGGAACGACCGCAAGTAAACCAGCGGGAGTCTCGGGTCGAAAAGGAGGAAGAATATTCCGGTGCCGAACGCGACGACGATCACGAGTACTAGAATGAAAATGCACAACACCCAGCAGAAGACGCGGCAGCAGCTGCTGCACCGCCGCGCCTTCGGCTGGGGATGAAATGAAGGCGGGAGGGGGGCCGGTTTTCTGGGAGGCTGTCCGGGTACCGGTCTACTCGGCTGCGCCGGGTCTCTGTAACCCGGCGGCCTTTGGAGCACCGGTTTTGCGGGTGGCTGGGCCATTTAGGCCGCAGACTTTCCGGGTTCCTCTGTTCTGGGTTTGCAGAAAACAGAGACCAAATTAGAAAACTTGATCACATGAATGCATGGGGAGGAATGATTACTCTGTTTTCGGCCATTTTAGATAAAATGTGTATCGAATCCCAGGATTTAAACAATTGGGTTTTTGAAAATCAAACACATTTGAATCGGTGAAATGAAATATGATCGGAGGAGAATTAAGGAAAAGAAAATGTGAATTGTGGGTTTGGAGGAGTGGAGAGGAAAGGAAAGAAATTACTGTGTGAGATGAATGGAGAAGAAAGGAATGGAAGAATTCAGTTTCAGGAAATCGGATCAGGAGGACAAGGTCGTTCTATTTATGAAAGAGATAATAATGAGAAAGAGAGAGAGAGGTTAGGGGTAAACAGTAAGTTAGCTTGATTGCCAAAAAAAAAAACAGTAAGTTAGCTTTGGCTTTGGCGCGAGATTCATGCGCGCCATTTTAGATGCTGACATGGCGCCAAGGTTTCCTAACAATATTTCATTACAAGTTTGGTGAAGAAGGTTCAAGCGTGACTGCGTGAGTGTTCCCTTAATTTTTTCATATATATTCTAGGTATGAGATAAAAAAAACATAAGGGTAAAAGTCAACAAGGATTGGTTCAGTTGGTAAGGACGTGTTGTTGATTGAGCCACAATCTCAATTCGATCTCCGCTGTCAGCGATCCTTTGTTTGGTGAGCGATCTGTAAATTCCTCTGTAAATTCTGGTACAAAAGGTCTAGAGTATGCTCTGACCCTAGGTGTGGGGGTAGCCTCTCCCTCCCCTAAATTTTTTTGCACAAAAAAAAAACATTAGGGCAAAGGGTACGCATTGCAATTTTTCTTTTTTAGCATGTAATGACACCAAATAACGATATATGACACGCTTAACTTGAATTTGTTTTAATTTTCTTTTACGAAAAAAAAAATTGAGCTTTTGTATGCACTATATATGTAGAAGCTTGAACTTCTTAGCCACTAGTCTACAAGTTTAGCTAGGTACCAACATGCATGTGCAGCAAACAATGTGACCCGGCCAGGGGTCTCACAATGTCGATCTAAAATCTAAGCAATGATTGAGGTTTAGGGTTTAGGGTTCTGAGTACGTATGTTCACATTATTAGAACTATGAAGATGATATAATATGCATATGTTGTTTTTTAATGTGATGAATCATTTACCGGTTAAATGAATAAAAGAAAAACTGATGAAACACACTATACATAATACAATTGCAGATGAAGCACAATGCATTGAGATTTTTCCATGTTAACAGAAGTTAAAACGAGGTGGCTCCGTCCAAGCGCAAGTTGGATTCTTGGTCCGCGTTGGATTGGGGCCTTGCTGCCGTTATTCGTTAGTTCGTTACCGTGTCTTTTTCACCGACGGCGACCGGCCTCCACCTTATGGCTGGCACACACCCGTCAAGTTTAAATTACCTTAATACCCCTGCTCCATTAGTCCATTGATAATAGAAGTACGTACGTACGTACTATAAATATAGTCACACTAGTGTATGCTATATGTGTAAACATTCATGGGTATACAAAACATTCAAATTTACATAATACGTATAAATTTACGCTACGAGTGTACTTGTCTGATATATATATATACTTCAATAAAGTCCTTTATTTTTGTTGGTCATGAACTTCAATAAGGTCTCTTAATATTTTTTCTACACACAAAGATACTGTTAATAATAAAATTCTTCAAAACAAATTAGCTTGCATGTTTCTTCATTTCGCCTCAAGAGTTAGTTTTTTTGAATATATCGTAGTGACATGAGTATGTCTCTTACTATCTCTAGATGTTGTTAAGTTTTATACCTTTATGAGTGGTTAATGAGTGGAAAATTTGTATTACTACTACACATTTGCCTAAGAACAAATTCTACATATATACACACACGAATGTCACGTCGGCTAGCCACATTCAATCTGTCTTGTATGCAGCATCAGAAATTAAAGCGTCTCAAAATAACAAGAAAGTATTCAAGTTTAAAATTAAGGCCTAATTTTGCAAGTGAATCATTTCAATACGTAGTTTGTTTCTCTCTAGTATGACACTATATTAACCCTAGTCCTTCTGCGAGAAAGATCTCATAGTTCTGAATAGATAAAACAAACCATGATAACCAAGCTCATTCATGGGGATGAGATTAATAGCAGTGGCAGAGTCCATTTCTATCTCAACCTTCTTCTGCATTTGATTGTGAAGCCTCAATGGACCAAGAATTAAGATTGTGATATATAAAGGTGCCCAACTCCTTTCGGTGCTAACCTTTAACTTTATTTGACTATTTGAGAAGCAATGTCAATGTCAACAACAACAAATGTCAAAGAATAGACTTCATCAAATGGAGCAAAATACCTACACTTATAAATTTTTCTCTTCTAATTCAGCAATAATCTTTCCATAGTTTCATCTCTAATATTGGAAACCCAAACTCCTCTTTTGCTCTGTTAGGCTTTGCCAAATTCTGAAATGCACAAAAACCTCAAACCATTAATTCCTCAAACCACAAGGTATGTTAACTGATGAGTAAAGACACCATCATCACCTTACCGTCCAAATACCTTAGCCGGGCGAGGGCTTTTTCACAAGCCCTTGCTGTGATGCCTTGGGCCTCCTAAGAGGTAGGGTTTTTTTATGAGATTTATAAGGATAATTGTTGGGGTGAACCTGCATATTCACCCCTATTGTAATTAACGTATTTTTACTTTATAATTTCATAATCCAACCGTTCATATTTTAAATTATCATTTGTAGATCATTTCTGCAAAAAAAACAATCGAATCGGAGATTGTTCAAACATTCATTTTTATGAAACAAATTAACGATTCTGACAACAATTACTACTATTATGATGAACCGTCTATATATTTCATATGAATAAGTGACCAAAAGGTCTCCAAATTGATTGATTTTTTGCAGAAGTGATCTTTATATTATTTTATAATATATGAACGGTTGAATCATTAAAAGTTAAATTGAAAATGTGTTAACTGAGAGAGAGGTGGATACGCAGGGGGTGAACCCAAGAATTATCCGATTTGTAATTAGACTCCGACACTAAAACAAATGAAATAACGTTTTATAAAAGAAGAAAATAACACGCGTTAGGATTCTTTGTCCTATCAAAAACTTTGAAATGGCATATTACGTGACCGAAGAGGACATGAGAGTCGAAACTTATAACCAATCGAAGTTTTTACCAAATTGATAGGTGTAGTGGGGCGACCAAAGATCAAACTTTTAGTCTTCCTAACTTTTTGCTCAGACGTCCTTCATTGGCCTATAATATATCATTTTGAAGTTTGTGACGTGACGAACAAGACCAACACGTTACCTTGTTACCACCAAATGTTATAAATTTGCAAGACTAGTGCACGTGTGATAACTTGATACTTAATTCAATTGTTGCTTACATTGCTCTTCAAGCTTTTTAATTTTTTGATTATAGAAAAAATTGTGGCAATTACATATTGCGTCAGGCTATTCGGCTCATTGAATGCTTCGAAATTGTATACTATATGTCAAAATGAAATAACGCTTTTTGAGTTTGGTATTTTGACCCAGTTTAGAGGGGAAAAAAATCATACAATCGGATTAAGTCTAGTTTTATTGCGAGGTTGCTAATGACAACGTCTTAATTGAACTCGAAATAACTTCATGATTTTTTAAGCACCGGAAGCCTTTTTTTTATTTTATTTCATTATTCTCCATCATTAAATTTAAATTCAAGAACAATTAAGAAAAAAATTAATTAAATGGGACATGAATTTCAAATTAACAGCCCACAATAAACATAGGAGGACTATAGGAGGCACAAACTTTATTATAATTTTATAGTCTCATACAACTCTCACTCTCACATTCAAGATGGTAGTCAAGGTACTAGCTAGCAAAGAAAAATGAAATGGCTCTGAGTCATCAGTCTCACATCACATTCAAGATGGTCGGCATGGTACTTGCTAGCAAAGAAAAATGAAATGGCTCCGAGTCCAGTGAGTCATCAATTTAGAATTAAAAATGAATCGTCTCAATCTCGAAATTCCTCCATGTACTATCTCCACGTCCTAGATCTTTGCAACACCAAACAGAAGAACAAAGACCGTCTTTTCCTCCTTATCATCATCACACATGTACACAAGTACATTTCCTCATTTTATGCACCTCTTCTCATGCTTCCACGGTCTTGCCCCTTTCACCTTTCGTTTTATATTCTCTCTTTTTCTTTTACTACTTTTGGGTTCCTTCAAGCATTAGATTAATAGATTCAATACACTGAACATGTACTCTGTTTTGGTGCTCTCTCAAGGTCTTGAATGGGGCACATTGTAAGTTTGAGTCCTTTGGTTTAATTGAGATGTACTTAAAGATGCCTAAGCCCCAAAGTTTCTACCTTTTAATGGGTTTTATTAGCACTTGGACTTTTACGGTAATTAGAGAAATTACAGGTACAGTTGTTGGTAAAATTGAACTCTTTTTTCTTCTTTCCTTTGATGGGTTTTTGAATATGTTACAGTTGAGAATTGGGTTCTATTCTTTGGATAATTACGTCTAAGTTTTGGCAAAGTACTATAGAAGTTGGCAAATACAAGACAAACACCTGAGGACTTCTTTTATGTTTTTATGAATTTTAGGTGGGTGTTGGGTTTTTCCTGTGCAGCTGCCAAATTTCACCTTTTGGGTTTCTGGATTTCAAGGCATTTTCACATGCATTAGCATTTTGGGTTTATCTAGAAATTGGTTTTCCAGATCTGAGAGATGGTGGTAGATAGAGATTTGGAAGCTTAAATTGGTTATTGGGTTTTTTTTTCTTTTCTTTTAGTTCACAAGACTGCAGCTTTATCACAATCAAGTGTTTGGTTACTTTTTAGATCTCTTACTGTCTCAGTGTGAAATTCATCACTACTTTCGTTTTAGAGAGGTTTTAGGTAGTAAAGTTAAGAGTCTTGAAGAGGTAGAGTAGAGTTGTGTGTGATTTTTCAAAATGGGGAATTCATCAGCATTCTGGGATTGTAAGGCAGCAATTGAGATTACAAAGGACTTGAATGGGGTCGGACAAGTCGTTCTTCGGAACCCACAAGGGGCTTCAGCACAGGTGAAAATCTCTTCCTTTTCTCCTTTGAATTGGTTCTTTTTGAAGCATTGAATACAGAATATCCTTAAAATTGTTAATTGGATTTAATAATATTTTTTCTGGATAATACAGGTTAGCTTGCATGGAGGACAGGTCACATCATGGAGGAATGAGCATGGAGAAGAACTCCTATTCACTAGTAGTAAGGTAAAATTTTAAAATTCTGACAAGATTTTTGTTTTGTTTTCAGTTTTGTGGCTGTCATAATTAAAGAAAAAAAAAACATCTTTTTCGAGCTTCTATTAATGTGTAATCCTTTATTAAAGTAATTCGAGTATTTGAGATGAGTCTGCCTTTATGTTTAAGAGTTTATTGTTAATGGAGATCGTCGGATAGAACTTCTGCTTGTCTAATTGTTCAGATAAGTAATCACAAAATATGTATAGTTGCAGCTTTCAGGCGCTATAGACTTTTCCGGGTCAAACTAGAATTTTCAGTTCTCCAGTTGGGGTGTACTATGTGTACTATAACCGACTTCATATGACTATGTTGGCAAATAGGCTATGTGCAATGTAGTCTGATCAAGATTCAAAACCGGGTTGACCTAACACTCTGTTGTGGAAGTTTTCAATATGTGCTAGTTGATAGTTGATGAATGATGTTGTAATTAGATTTCTGCTGGTGCAGATTTTCATTTGCATTGCTGTTTATGGTAAGCCATACCCTCAAACAAGAATTTTATTTTTCTGCCACTGTCACAGTAGCTTTAGAGGGTGATATTTGGCACAATGTGATCATAGTTATGATAATAGTTGAAAACTTATCTTACTTCCTAGAGGAATAGATAATAAGATTCTTTTTTAATGTGTGTTTGATTAATCATAGGCAATCTTCAAGCCCTTAAAAGCAATGCGAGGAGGAATTCCCATTTGTTTCCCACAGGTATGGTTAATTATTCTCACATTTTTTTCCCCTATTTTACGAAAAAGTAAAAACATCCAATTTACTGATGCTTTTTACTTTATGTTTTTGAAGTTTGGGAATTGTGGATCTTTAGAACTGCATGGTTTTGCAAGAAACAAGGTCTGGGCAATTGATGATAATCCTCCACGGCTTCACCCAAATGATTCCCACGGAAAATCCTTCATTGATCTATTACTTAAACCATCCGAAGACGACCTGAAGTGCTGGCCCCATAGGTATGAGCTTGGATGCTGATTCCTCAGATAAAACTACATGTATGCTGTCTCATTAAAGAATGCACACTTAACTCATTGTTTCTGTTGATTGTAGTTTGTATGATTGATTCTAATTGCAACAGTCAAAAAGACAATTTACAGATATTTGAGGTATCGCCAAGTCTTGAAATATTGGTTTCTAATATAGAAATCTCTTGAAATCATAATACAGTGTTAATCTTAAAAAGAACCTGTAACTTCATTGGAACATGTGTATTCTGAAGAGATCCTAGTGTCTCTGCTCCCTTGGTGAGATATTGTAAGGACAGCTCAAAGGATGGTCTGCTACTCTGCTGGGCTACTTTTTTCGTATGTTTTCACGTACATTTATATGGGGTCCCCTACGGTGCATCCATTGATGAAGACCAACTCCGTATAATGGTAGACCAAATCCATGTCGTCAGTCTACCATTGGTCTACCATTGCATGGAGCTGATCGACATTTATGTATCGATGGGTGAACGGCACTGTATAATTTCCTCATATAATATGCTTCAAATGACGGTATGCTGCACAAAAACCTAGATCATAATCTTTTACCTATTCCCTTCTTTTTCAGTTTTGAGTTTCGCCTTAGGGTGTCTCTTGCAATAAATGGAGATCTGACCCTGATATCACGAGTTAGGAATGTCAATGGCAAGCTGTTTAGTTTCTCTTTCGCCTACCACACTTATTTTATGGTTTCTGACATAAGGTATGAAGCACTTTTGGTTGAATTAGCGATTGATCTGCCTTGTTAATTGCGCAAGTGCATCCAATTATAGACATTTAATTTAATGAATATGAATTCTGTACATAGTGAGGTGAGGATAGAAGGGCTGGAGACATGTGACTACTTAGACAACCTTTGTCAAAGAGAACGTTTCACAGAGCAAGGAGATGCCATAACTTTCGAATCTGAGGTAAGTTCTGTTTTGTTTACTTATGTGAAATGGTTTTTAGTTATATAGCAAGGAAACCCAAGATTGGGTTATGGGTGCAAAAGCCCATGATATTCTTGGGTAGAAGTGTAGAGAATGAAAACGTTTGCTGAATATCTCAAGATGTGAAGCTTATCAATTATCTATACTCCATTCCTTATCTTACACATAGTACAGTTATTTCTAAACCTTTTGAGTTAAAGTACTGGTGATTCAGAAAAAAATACAAGGTGACAACAAGTCCTTAGTTAGTTTCTGAACACTGTTTGGCACTAATTATGGCAGTGAAGATCATATGCTATTCCACTCTCCCAGAACAGCTTTATGTTTGAAAAAAAGAGAGAGAAAGGATTAGATTGTATGGTGATTGTTAACATACATTTGTTCTCCTGGCAGGTTGATCGACTTTATCTAAGTTCACGCAAAGTAATTGCAGTTCTTGATCATGAAAAGAAGCAGACATATGTAATAAGAAAGGAAGGACTACCAGATGTTGGTAAGCTCGGATATGTTAACCTTTTGATTATGTTTTGAGTTGGTTAAATTTATGGAAAGTGAAGTTTTTATAGTTGTTTTGCCAACTAGTAACATTTAAAGAAATTGACTATTGAGCTTTACAGACATTTGTTTATTTCTTCTGTGCAAAAGGGATAAGCTTAGGCTAAAAGTACTTATATATGTACTTGATCATAATGATGACTAGATGCACAAATGTTTGATGCCCTTCAACATGTATGATGTTTGATTGTATATTTTGCTCTTTTTAAGCATTTATATTTCCCCATTTTCAGGTGTTTGGAATCCATGGGAGAAGAAATCAAAATCCATGGTTGATTTCGGTGACGAGGAGTACAAGCAGATGCTTTGTGTGGATGCTGCGGCAATTGAGAAACCCATCACCTTGAAGCCTGGAGAGGAATGGACAGGGAGGTTGCAGCTCTCGGTTGTGCCTTCGAGTTTCTGTAGTGAGAACCTGGATCTTGAGAACGGAGGTTTTTGAAGAATAGTACAGAACTTCTAGGGTAAAAAGTGCTTTAGTTAATGTTCCACTTAGGCTACCAGGTGAAATTTTAGAATGGTCCTGTTGTTTGGAATGTTCCACTTATACTAGTTTTAAACACTTTGAACTAGGATAAGAAACCTTGTAATGAAACACTGGAGACCTCCTCCGTCCATCTTTTAAGTTCTTTCTGCGAGGATGGGAGTTTATTATGTTGAAGTGTGGTGCAACCATTTGCTGTAAAAAAAAAATTTATTAAAAAAAAATTGGGAAGCCACTCTATCAGAGCCAGGTTTCGATCCTGGGACCTGTGGGTTATGGGCCCACCACGCTTCCGCTGCGCCACTCTGATTGTTTACTATGTGTGGGGAAGTTATAATATTTGTACTATTAACGTATCTTTGAGGCAATAGAACCAAACGTACACTATCAAATTTTGTTTAAAATAGTAATAGGCTAGGCCAGGCTAGCCTTGCACAGTGGAGAACTAGCTACATTAATCACAGTTAATATAGGAAAGGAATATGGCATCATCTTCGTTCATAAACAATTAAGAAAATTTGAAGGAACTGTAATGAATGGAAAGAGGAATGGAGAAATAGCTCACCTTGCTTTGAGATGGTTACTTGTCACCAAAACAAAACAACTGTAAAGAAATGTCGTCTTAATTTTGTTGCTGTCCTTCAAAGCAAGACACGAGTAGTTGAACTTGGTGGTAGCAAACATTCCTCAAACTCAAAAGTGCTAGCTCTATGCCTCTATCACGTACACAGAGTTTCAGCCATGAAGAAAGTTAGTAGCTCTTACTTGCATTTATTACGACTCTTTCGTCACGCGTAGTATTATAATCCAAGATTCTTCTTGCTCCGATCCTGTATATAATAGCCTAAACCCAATGATTGGTGAAGGAGTTTCAGCCATGAAGATTAGTAACTCATCCTCTTCTGAAGCTTTACCTCACCAACAAAGCCAAAACCCAGTGAATAATGATGGAGTTTCAGATCACATGAACACTAGTTGCTCATCCTCTTCTGGACCTTCTCCTAACAAAGAAAGCCAAATCCCAGTGAGTAATGATGGAGTTCCAGCCATGGAAACTGCACCAGCCGATGTTCACAATACGTACCCTACTGCACCAACCGGCTCCGGTGGAGATTATGAAGCAATAAAAAGCTTTGGAGATGCCAAGAAGATATGCATTTTGGAGACCAGAAAGCTTTGGGTGATTGCAGGCCCAATTATCTTTAACATGTTGTGCAACTATGGTATTAACTCATTCACAAACATCTTTGCTGGTCATATTGGAAATGTGGAGCTCTCTGCTATTGCAATCTCCCTGTCTGTCATCGGAAATTTATCTTTCGGCTTCCTGGTATGTAATACAAGATACTGCCATTTCATATTATAAAACATTATTGGTATCATTTTGTAACAAGATTTAGCATTTTTAGTCTGATTTTTATTGAAAAACCTAAATTTCTGGCTTCAATTAGGAACAAATAGGACTTTAGTGACATTAAACATATGGTAACGACATTTTCATGGAGTTTTATTTTATTTTTTATTTTTCAATCTTGGGGAAGGGGGTTCGAACTTGGGATCTCATCCACCGTAGAGAGAGATAGCATTGGTCACCAACACCTTTTGCAATTATTTTTCTGTCACAACTTTAATCACAGTAATACTAAACAGTTGCGAGGTGAACAATTTAATATACAATTGCACCATATGCAGTACTACATTTTAATGGTTTATACCTAATGAAGCAATATGAAAATTGCAGCTCGGTATGGCAAGTGCACTTGAAACACTATGTGGGCAGGCATTTGGTGCTGGGCAAATAGGCATGCTAGGAGTTTACTTGCAACGCTCATGGATAATTCTAATTGTCACCTGCTTCTGTTTACTACCACTCTACATATACTCGGGGCCGGCCCTAAAGCTTTTAGGGCAAGAAGACGACGTTGCAGACCTTGCCGGGAAGTTCTCAATCCAAACCATCCCTCAGCTGTTTTCTCTTGCCATCAATTTCCCAACCCAAAAGTTCTTGCAGGCGCAGAGCAAGGTACGAGTACTAGCATGCATTGGTATTGCAACACTCCTAGTACACATAGGACTCCTAAGTATCTTCATCAAAGTGTTGGGGTGGGGAACGAACGGCGCTGCTGCTGCCTACAATCTCTCAGCCTGGGCTTTGACATTGGCTCAGGTGGTATATGTAGTTGGTTGGTGCAGAGATGGCTGGAAGGGATTGTCATTGTTAGCTTTCAAGGAATTATGGGCCTTTTCGAAACTCTCTATTGCTTCAGCTGTAATGCTTTGCCTAGAGATTTGGTATTTCATGACCATAATTGTTCTCACTGGACACCTTGAGAATCCTGTTATTGCTGTTGGTTCCCTTTCAATATGGTAAGGTCCCCATTTCAATGTCTTCCTTAGCTTAATTGTCCACCTAATGTGGCTGCAGTTTGATTTGATTTTATTTGTGTTTTTCTCTTTCAGCATGAATGTGAATGGGTGGGAAGGTGTATTTTTCATTGGGGTCAATGCAGCTATAAGGTAAAGAACTTTTGCTACCAATTCCTAGTACATATGTAAATCATCTACAACGTACTTACTTCATTGGCAGCGTTCGAGTCTCCAATGAGCTTGGATCAGCACGTCCTAGAGCTGCAAAGTACTCTGTCATTGTCACCATCGTTGAGTCTCTCCTCATTGGGATTTTTTTCGGGGCGATTATCCTGGCTGCTAAGGACCATTTTGCCATCATCTTTACTAGCAGCAAAGAGCTGCAACAAGCCGTTTCTCGTTTAGCAATCCTTCTTAGTGTTACAATGGTGCTTAATAGTGTTCAGCCGGTTATATCAGGTAACAAAATTTCTCTGAATATTCACGTGCGTTTCTATTGACACTCCGGTAACATAACATGTAGATCGAGATCAGTCCTTGATCAAACTTGGAATAACAACGTACAAAATTTTTTCGAAGGTGTTGCTGTTGGAGGAGGGTGGCAAGCTTTGGTGGCTTACATAAACTTGTTCTGTTATTATGTTGTTGGCTTACCACTTGGGTTTCTTCTTGGTTATCGAACGGGTTTGAGAGTGGAGGTAGATTATCATTTCTCAATTCTCATTACTCATCACTAACTACTGAAGCAACCTTGCTTACATGAACAGACAAGTGTTACTATAATTATAGTACTTATATGACTCCTGAATTTTTGGTTGTAGGGAATTTGGCTTGGTATGATATTTGGGACATTCTTGCAAACACTGATCCTCTCGTGCATAGTTTATAAAACCAACTGGAACAAGGAGGTAATTACATACGATTCTACTATTTTTTATATACTTTTCTCTGACTCATACGATCCAAAAAACCAATCCGACTTCATCTTTAATTGTAATGTCTTAAAATTCCAAGATCCTCGTTTGTGGTCAATTGTAGCAGATTACTGATTGAAATTTAATTGCAGGTAGAACAAGCCTCAATAAGAATGGAACAATGGACTGGAGAAGAACTAGTAGTAATGCCTCGTTAGAAAGTATCTGAGAATCAAATGATGTTGCACTCTTTCATGTACGAATAAGATGAACAGTTTTTCTTTATGTATTTTACAGAATGAAATACATGTTATTTAACATTGATCATAGGATGTTAATTGCATATATGAAGCCCGTCTTTGAAAAGTAGTGAAAATTCATAGACCGTTAGAGAACAAATTGGCATAACTCCCACAGCAGTAGTTAGGGCAGTAATAAAAAGCTAGCAAAGTGCAATAATAATAGTAATTATAAGTTAATAACTAATAAGCGTAAACCGTAAGCTAGCCATCATTGATGAGAACAAAGATCAGGGAGATTGGTGGCAATCAATCCATTGCTTAGCTTCTTGAGGATCCAAGTCAAAAATGGAAAGCTCCTCCAGTACTTGCCACACTTTCAAGACCACTAAACAATCAAGGAAAGAGTTTGTTTAGAGGTCCTGACTATGATGCCCGCTGTGACAGCGGGTAATTCATAAAAAAAAATTCAAGGAGTCATTGCAAAGGTTAGCTATTTATTATAGAATTTTCTTATTCATTAATTTCAAAAGGCAGAAAGTCTCTTGCTAGCCATCATTCGTTTTCTTATAGTTATTAAATCACCAAGTATAACGTATATATGGACTCTAATGTGACTCGAAACTGTAAACCAAATTTCACCTCACAGTCTTTAAATTAATAGCATTAATATGTAGGACTACATTTAGTAGCTAAAAAAACTGTAGACATAAATGCATTTACAGTCCATTAATAATATGTCAAGTGTTGCATTACTCTTGTATTTATAGAAAGAGATGCAAAGTTTGAGAGTAAAATTGATGGATGGTTAGGGTTATTGAGCAATGCAAGGTTTTTCCACCCCCAGGCTCAGTTCCTACCACCTCTCTCCCTCTCACTTTCTTCGACATTGTATTCCTCTTCTGCGGTCCGGTTGAGTTCATTTACTTCTATGAATTTCCTCACCCTCTTCACCACTTCATCAAAACCACCCTCCCCAAACTCAAACACTCTCTTTCCCTCACTCTCCAACACTTCTTTCCCTTGGCCTCAAATCTCATGTGCCCTCCACCACCCTCCAAACCCTTTTTTCATTACTCCGAGTCTCACCACACCTCACTCCCCTTGACCATTGCCGAGTCCTCAAGCAACTTCAACCGCCTCACATCCCACCGCGTAAACAATGTAGCACAATCCCACTTCCTTATTCCGCCATTGCCACCCGCACGCGTGTCACAGGATGGCAGGCGTGCGGTCACACCTGTGGCATTGCAGATCACCATGTTCCCAAACACGGGAATCTGCATTGGCATCAATTTTCTTCATGCATTGATTGATGGGAGTGCATTACATCATTTCATGAAGTCATGGGCCTCTGTCTGTAGATCACAAGATGTCAAGACTTTGTCTCTCCCATCCCATAACAGAGTCCTGATCAAAGACCCATGTAGCCTTGAGAACAAGTTCTTAGCAGCATGGAGAAGTTGGATCCCTATCCCATGGGAACTTCATATGAACCCATTCCACCCCTCCCTAACTGGAAAAGTCAGAACCACATTTGTGTTGAGCAGACCAAAAATTGACGGATTGAAACACTGGTTCTCTAGCTTATTCCACTATTCTAAGCCATCCCATATGTCATCGTTTGTGGTTATATGCGCTTTGACATGGGTTTGTTTAGTTAAAGCAGAGGAGATGAGTGATGATGAAATGCAATGCTGCATCAATTACTCGGCAGATTGCCGAAACCGGCTTGAATATCCGAGATCATATTTTGGCAACTGTTTATCAATACGTTCTACGCGAGTGAACAAGAGTGAGCTTGTTGGGGAAAATGGGTTGGTTGTGGCAGTGGAGGCTATAGGAAGCAATGTGAAGGAATTGGAGAGTGGGGTTTTGGGAGGGGCAGAGGATTGGACTTCAGATTGGGTCAAGGGTACTACTAGTCCTCCAATGCATTCAACTTTGCTTGCTGGGTCACCAAGATTTGATTTTTATAATGTCATTGATTTTGGCTGGGGGAGACCTAAAAAGAGTGAGGTCATAAACGTCGATTTTGACTTTCCTAGGTTTATTTACTTGAGCAATAGTAGAGAAGAAGAAGGTGGGGTTGAGATTGTCTTGGCATTTGAAAAGGCAAAAATGGAGTCCTTCAGTTCCATATTTGAACAAGCTTTGAAACTCCCTCGATCGCATTTGTGAAGCAAATACACAACTATTGTGGTCTGTTTTACCACAATATGTTAGCAACACAACTATAGTTCCATATTTAGTTTAATTATTCAAAACTATATGTTAGCAACACAAAAGCAACTAATAGAATACATACAACAGATTCCAGAGTCATCACATCAGTGTAAAAGGGTTAAGAGTTTACACAACACCAAACACCAAACAATAAGGGTTTTTTCTACTCTGAACAAATCTCTAGACCTCTTCAATGTACATCACATTCAGCGGCCATCCCGGCACCTCTGAATTGTATTCTCTTTTTAAGATATAAAGGCCATTAGGCATCAGTCTTGAGATAACTAACCACAAAGTAAAAATAAATAAAATTAGAGCCTCGGTTTTTGGCTTTCACCCTGATACCAATCCTGTTCAGCTGTCACACTCTCCTGCTTATTGTTAGCAGTAATTTTGGGCTTGTAATATGCCAAAACTACATAGATTAAGGGGGCCTGCACAAATACAGGTCCATTAATTAGCCAGCAGCAATAGCATCAGCCCTGGGACTCGCATCCAGGAGCTGATGCAGCTTCGCCCCAGCGTTTTTCTCATACATGCCACCCTCTTCCTCAACATCCCTAGCTATGGAACCAGAGTTATTGACTCTGGACAGTAGGTTCTCTGTACTAATAGCTTGGACCTTGCTGTCATCAATATTCATGATAATCTCTTCCATTCGTCCTACGCGTGCTTTTTTCAGTTTCTCCTGATATGTTGCAACAGCAAAGAGATTAGCACAAGACATTGAATTTCAACAATATGCAAAGGAAAAAGCTAATTCCAGAATAGCATGTGGATGTACCATGAGTGAAGCATTTTCTACCCTCAATCTATCAGAACTTTCCGTCAATCGATTTATTTCAGATTTAAGTGACACATTATCAGCATTTAAGGCCTCGACCTTTTGTGCAAGTTCATCAGTCTCAGCCTGGACAGAAGAATCTAAAGCATTAGCTTGATATATCTCAACTAATGAACATTTTCTACAATGTTGACAGCTTTCATACCTGCTTCCTCAACCTGGATCTTCTAGCAGATTCCCGATTAGACTGTTTCCTCCTCTCCCGTTTCAGCTCCCTTTCATTCTGACAATCATAATACATTCCATGAAGCAAATCCCGGACGAAATACATAAGAACCAAAGGCACATTTAACATATACATACAAACATGTTTGACCATACCTGTAACCAGGTTTCTGGAGGAAAAACTGCACAGGGCTGTTGAACACTAGTAGTGCTTGTCAAGTTCAAGTTAGGCGAATTATTGAGTTCCAACACAGTGGTCATTCCAGGAGAAACTGCTGGTCCAACCAATTTGCCTGGGACACTAACAGCAGCAACAGTTGCCCTCAATGCCTTATCAGAAGCCACATTTACCTCCTTAGCAGAAGCTGAACTGGCCTGCATTTCCGGTTTCTCATCTCCAGCTGTTGCCACAAATATTGAGTAACATACATCAAAACAAAATCTTAGACAAACAACTAAAGTCTCCATTAAAACTAGTCAAGGCATCAAATTAGAAGATCCTTCATTCAAGTCCCTAGTCCCTACAGCTATAACCTCTCAATTTATGATCAAGTTCACTTGGTAGTATTCGACTATATAACAATAATTGGCCCACATCCTAGGAGTTTAAGGTCTTGGAAATGATAGTAAACCACAAAATTATCAATCTCCATTCAACATCCTATACATGAATTAACAGAGGTAAATTTTCCATGTAAACGGTAAGAGAATAACATTTGCAGTGAATAGATGAAAGCATCCACCAACCAACATGATTGAACATATTTGTAAATTCTCTGACCATTGAACTTTGAACAGTAAACTACAAGAAGATGCCTTGTGAGCTTTTCATGGTAGACAGTTTGAACTTTGAACATTTTGTCATTTCCAAATCAATCTGTTCTGAGCAGCTCAAAGTTTTAAACATTGTCTATAGTTGTTTTTTTGTCAAAAGGTGGCAAACTATGAACAGTTTGTAATTTCCAAATCTATTATGAGCAGCTCAAAGGTTCTGTTTTTAAACGTTGATAACATTGCAGTATATATTAGGGGTAAAAACTTTAGGTCTCTAATAATAGCAAGATCTATTAAATTTGACCAACAAGCGGTGTGTGTGGGAACCATCTATGAATTGGCCAAAGAAAAAGTGGGATGATAAATAGCTTTTCATAACAAAAGTGATTGTGGGCCAACTCTACTAAATAGAAAAGGCGATTGCAGGCCAGATTTACTGTTCAGTAAGATGTAACACATGGTGAAGAACAGAGTCGTACCAGAGGCGGGTGTTCCCTCACGACTTCTTTTTCTTCTGGTTTGATTTGCCTGGACATAAAATGTGCAGATATTGCAATTGAACTTCACTATTAAACATCATTACAAGGATTCAAATCAAATGACATTATACAAAGTACAGCAGATACATCCTACAAGCAAAGGATGAAGTCCTCACCCCAGAAGTATTCCCATCACTGCTAGAACCTTCAGTTGCAAAACTGTAAAAGTGGTCATGGAATTCCAAAAATTAGCCCAGATACAGTAAATTTACAAGACAGAACCAAGAGAATTCTAGTCAAATAGAGAGTCCCAGATTGATCCACTAGGAGTTTAGGAGGTATAGCCCAATCTAAAAGAAGGAAGAAAGAGATAAAATTGTTTACAAACCTCTTGTTGAGACTCTGATCAGCTCCACCTTCAGCATTCTCAGCATTACCATTGCCTATTGACATTTCAAGCGCATCAAATCCTTTTAACTTTTTCACTAACCCTCGATCTTTATTACCAGATGACTTTGTAGGTGTTTCCATACTCGAAGGATTTGCAACCTGCATTATTGCACCATAATAAACTCACATTAGATGATGGATGAGCATACAACTAAAACAACGGTGAAACCACGAGCTGGAACTTACAGCAGGTGATAATGGAACCCCTTGACCATGTGAACCCTATAACAGCCAAAACCACCATGTGAGAAATTAGAGTTTTGTAACCGTCTGAGTTCATCACAGGGGGAAAAAAATTGGGGCGGGGGGAGGGAAGATACAGAGTGGAAAATAAGGGAAGGGTATGAATAATTGATTGAGAGCTATAGTTGGCATACAGGACTAAGAAAGCTCATTCATTTTGTTTGTTTAAGCATGGGAAATCATCAGAGAGCCGGCCACCCAGTACATGTAAAATAATATTTACATCAAATATTTACATTAACAACACTAAAAGAGGGTGATGCAAATATACTCAAGCCTCCGCTTTCAAAGTGTATAGCCTATCAACTCAAATTGTGGACACTGGCACTCGAAATATTGAAATATCTAACTATTAACTCTCCACGGCAAAGCAATCAGTATTATTGATTGAAAATATAGGATCTTCACTGAATATTATAAGAATTTGAACTTACAAAAGGAACTGCTGGATGTGCAAAAACACTTCCGTGAGAGTATATTGCTGCATAAGGTGTCCCATAGGGTGACATCATAGTCTGAAAGAGTTAACAGTTCAACAATTTATCACACAGTATACTGAAATAATTCCAGAATGCATTAGTAAATTGCAAAGTAAATTTGGATGTATTTAACTGCACCTAGCATGAGTCAGTACCTGTGGTGGGCCCCATATATACGGGTGGGGAGCATGGCCAGAAGTCGCTGGTGAGTTGTAATATGGGGGCATAGGAACTCTGGGACCATAATATGCCTGAAGGTATAACCATTAACATGAATCAGTTTATGTGAAGAGCACCAATATGAATCCGCTAAAGTTTGAGAAAAACTGGAAAATATATTGGTAACCTGCATGGCTGCCCAATCAGGATAGACATGAATATTAGTTTGATTGGTATGATTTTTGGGATCCTGCCAATGCAAAAGATCATGAAATACTTGGACACAAACTCCAACAGTGAATCACCAAGAATGACAAAACGACACATCTACTATTCTACAGACTTTTGGCCTCAGTACCTCTCTAAAAATCAAGACATTATACCTCTAATATGCAAAATATACTTGTTCATGTAATATCTGACATTTTAGTTTCAGTAAAAAAAAAAAATATATATATATATATATATAGATATATCTCAGCTTACTGCTGTCAGAGGTGAAGATGGTTTTTCAGACTTAACAGATTTCCCTTCATCATCATTACCCATGGATAAACACAGTGTAAAGTTTTGAGCTTCTTTGATTAGAGAATCACTCCTTTGTTCTGGGACATTGGCTGTCCAAACTCCACTCTGCATCAATAGTAGCATTGTCAGGCAGTAATTGACAACATGAAAAGTTTCAATGCTGATAAATTGCAGAACTAAATGGGAAGCGATTATCCATCGCACCACTGATATTAAAACATCACAAAGTCATTCCAAATAGCTAACGTAGAGCCAACAGTAAGGCTCAAAGCTACAAAAATGTTTAACTTAGTAGTAGGCTACCTATAAGTGAGGTAGATGTTCCAGATAAGAGCGATTTCGAAATTTGGCTTAATCAGCTGACAAAACCAGGCTATAAAAAGAGATGAACATCTGCTTTAACAAACTATATTGGTATGAAATAATTAGTATATGCATCAGTTTTAACTCTCATGTAAAAGTTAAAGAAACCTTTCCATTGGAGAGACTTAACAGGAGCCAAAACTAAGATGCTCTTTTCAAAAAGATTAAAACTTTACTGAGATTTGGAACAACATAAGTACAGGGAACAATGGAAATGATAAAAACCTGTGATTCTTACCTTTTTTTTTTGGTGGATCAAGAGATTAATTGAAGTGATTCACAAGTTCACAGTTGAAGAGGAACTTAAGACTTTATATATTTTACTAGATTTTAGAGTAGCATAGCTGTTTATAGGAATGTTCATCAATTTCTAATAATCAAGGAAAAGAACAATTTAACCTATACAACTATATCAATAGCTTTCTTAATTTCTCTTGACATTCTTCAAAGGATGAATTATATATGTTCACAAATCTCTTTCACCACCAACAAAAACTTCAAAACCAAAGGGATCTAATTAACTAAAAGTCTAAAATTAAAAGGGGTAAGAACGTATTTCCACCAACACGCGTGATAAGAAGATAACGATAGATGGGATCACCAAATCTATCACAACTCATAATTCTGAAGATCTAAATCACAGAAGTACCCCTAAAGCAACCTTAACAACACTTTTTTTTTTTTTTGGAAATCACTAAATATTGTAAATTTTGCTCTAATTGGTTTTGATCAGCTCTAATCTTAACACTAATCAGAAAATCAATACCAATTCAATCGATCAAATCTCACATTCAACCAAAAACAAATAGAAATCATCGAGATCAAGTTCTGCTTCCACTCTAATTCTGTTTGGTTGCTGAGAAAACCAAGAAATTGGAAACTTTGAACACTTAAGTTACTTTAATACTCATCACAAGCTCCTGAATACAATTTCCTTCATCCCCTGCATTTTTCTCATCAACCAAACAGAGCCTAAAGTATAATTCGAAACCGGAACTCCAAATTGAACGTACCTTGAAGTCGGAAATCCAAATCTCCACCTCCTCACGTCCAAAATCCAAAACCAGTAACGAGAGAAACTACAAAATCCGTTATGAATTAGCTTCAACGGTCTTCAATGGCGGCAAGCCGTAGCTTCACATCTTCTGCATTTTCAATCGCGAAAAAGAAAAAAGCTTCAATCGCAGAGGTTTTTAGAGAGAGAAGGGTGAGGATGGAGGAGAAGAACAAGAGGAGGAAGAAGAAGAAGAGCGCCAAGGCAACGGCCACGTCACGAAACACGTGTCGTATCTCCAGGAGGTACACCGTATAATACGAGGGGTGAAGCGAAACGAGGTGCTGTATGGTTGTTGAGGTGGCCCATCGATTTTCGCGGTGTCCAATTTTATTTATTCCATCGTCATTTTCGCCGTACACGTGTTGGACATTCAGTCGATCTACGCGTCACAGGTGGAGGTACCGTCACTCCACGTGACATATGTGACGGTGTCATGTGATTGGTCCATTGAATATTTTATGTTTTATGTATTGAATATTTTATTCCTCCACTAACTATTTAATTAATATTTTATATACATTGACCAATCAAAGTAGCTCGTCACATATGCCACGTGGAGTGACGGGCTCACTTAAAAATTTTTCGGTTCCAACCCATCCCACTCGTCATGTGGATGACGTGGTCCTTCTCATTCAATTAATTAATTAACTGGAAAAATAAATAAATTATTACGTGGTCCTTTGGAATCCACGACGGGCCAAATGGGGTCTTGAGCCACGCATGAAGATACAGAATATTCAAATACTAAAAGTCTAACTATTTATTTTAACTGGTCTCATATCCGTGCGATGCACGTATTATTTGTTTTTACTATAATAAATTTTTTAAATAATTATCATGAGAAATTTCTTTTATTCTGAAGGGTATTTGTGGCAATCAAAAAATTGGTGAACCTTTGACATCAAGGCTTTACGCCTCCATTTATAATAGTGGATATTAATTACTATAAACAATACACACTCGATGGGTGTAGCCGTGTAGGCAGTTAATTGAAATAATTATGGAGTAATGGGTAATTGAAGAATATTATTTATTTTTATTATTTTTGTTTTTACATTATTCATCCTAACTGCTAATTGTTTTATAAAAAAAATTAATGGGTATTTTGGTACATTTTGTCTGTTTTGATTAACAAAAGGAGTTTTTTTAAATAACAGTATATATTTTTATTTTCTTATTTTTGTGTTTTTTTTTTACGGTTTTTAGTTTTTTACTTAGCTTAATATCTTTCCAAAAGCCATGACGTGAAGATTTATGCTATGTGGCATGTCTCGTGTAGAAATTAGCATTTTATAATCTAAAACGTAGCAATTTTTGTCCAAAATTATTTAATCTAATGAAATTCATTATTTATAAATAAAATGCGTTGAATTCGAAGTTGCAATCCTATAACTTTAGCTTAAGTGTAATTAGCTGTCAATTAATTAGTTAACTGAGTTTAACACGTGTGGTTTCAGATTTTTGTTTAGGTCTTGTAGGAGAAATTTTTCCAAGAGCCGGTCAAACCACCTCAAATATGTGACCGGCCAATTATTTCATGACACGTGGAGACCAATAGAAAAGATAACTGAATGTCGACTGATCCGTTAAGCACAGTACTGATGTTTATATTTTATTAATTTTTTCCTCTCTTTTCTCTCACCCACGTGCAACTCCTCTCTTATTTTTTTTTTCTTTTTTTCTTCTTCTTCCTCTTCTCTTTCTTCTGCTCTTCGTCTGCAATTCTTCTTCTCTTTTCTTATCAAAAAGAAATTCTCCTCCTATTTCTTCCCTCTCATAGTCCCATGTCACCAAAAAACTCTTCTTCTTCCACTCAACAATCTTTGCTCTCTTCTTTCTCCGTTCTTCCCTAAAACCAAAAATCTAAAATCTTTCCCAACCACCAGCCATCAATTCCATCAAGGAGACTACCAAACTGTTCATGATCGATTTCTCGGCGTCGTGGTGCGGGCCCTGCAGGTACATAGAGCCGGCCATCCACGCCATGTTCACCGACGTTGACTTGCGATGGTCGACCGGCTAGACCCAGTGGGTTTTGAAGCTCTCTTGATGGAGAATTCAGCGCCACCAATATCCTCCATCGATTCTTCCTATATTGGAAGACTCATATTTGAAACTCTAGGGAGAAAGAGAAGAAGAGTTGCAGACGAAGAGCAGAAGAAAGAGAAGAAGAAGAAGAAGAAGAAGAAAAACAAAAAAATAAAGAAGAGAGGAGTTGCACGTGGGTGAGAGAAAAGAGAGGGAAAAACTAATAAAATATAAAACATCATGCTTAACGGAGCAGTCAAGTTTCAGTTATCTTTTCAATTGATTTCCACATGTCATGAAACAATTGGCCGGTCACATATTTGATGTGGTTTGACCGGCTCTTGGAAAAATTTCTCGGTCTTGTAGGCTTGAATAACTTCAATGTAATCACTAAAGAAAAAAAAAATCAGCAAAGAATAAACTACCTGATTTGCCACTGGCCACATATGTTTTCAACCGATTCTATCCATCTTTAGAGGGTTATTGATGTCATTTCATTTTGATAGTGGAATTTGGAAGTGAAAGTTGAAACACTCCTGACGCGGATGGGCACTCGTTGTCTACATGATGAGGTCTGTTTTTGACTGTAATAGTGTAATCTCATCCAATCACCAATCTCCATCTTCAACAGTTTAAGCGCACCATCGCCCACGTGTACGCCCACGCCTCATCCCTAGCCACCTTAAAAAAGAATACACCATATCTTACTCGAATCTCGTTTCGGTCCCACCATTGACGTCGAGACAAACAGACCTGCGGTGCTGATTGGTTTGATCTGACGGCCGGGAGTCTGTCACGACACCTAAGAAAGAGAATGGTTGTGGCCCCTACCGCTAACGTGTGCCACGCAGAATTGCCTGTTGGACTACGCAAAATATCAAGTTGCCGCCCGACGTCCACGTGTAGCTACGTGCAGCTTAATGCTCAGCTAAACCTAATCACTAATTAATTATCTCAACCCAGAAAAACGAAGCACGGTAAAAAGTAATGTCACGTTATTATTGTGGTTAAATATGAAAGGAGGGGAACATGACACCATGTGATTGGATCCTTTGGTGGAGGGGTGTGACGTGGTAGTATCTTAATCTAAAATTATTTTCTTAATGTTAATGGCATCTTTACCGACAACGTGACGTGTCTCTCGGACACATGCCACACTTCAGTGGTCCCCGGTTGACGTGGAGTGAAAGCAAATTTTAAGATAATGTAATTTTATTTTTTATAATTTTTTGGTGTTGTTATTAACCAAGAGTGTTCACATGAGGAACTACATTTAAGGGACTGTGAGAGACACGTGAATCTGATGTTCACATGAGGAACTACGTTTAAGGGACTGTGAGGGACACGTAAATCTGACGTCAGATTCACATGTTCCTCACAGTCCTTTAAACATAGTTCATCATGTGAGCAGGACTATGTTATTAACACACATCAAATTGTTAATAACACACATTTTGTTTGTCTTTGTTATACTAATTGTCCATAATATCCTAAATTCATTATTGTATTGAGAGTATTATAGACCATTTATACAATAAAGACAAACAAAAGGTGTATTATTAACAATTTGATGTGTGTTAATAATAATTTCCTTTTTTTTTTGTCAATACATTATCCGTTGCCTAGTACGTACTATTTGGTCTACTAGCATAAGTTTATCTTGAGTAACTAGGAAGTCCGGAGTGAGTTTGAGACAAGGAAGAGTAGTCGTTATGTATTCTAAACTGTTTATGTGATAAAAAAATATACAGTCTACTTTGTTGAATAAAGATAGAATGTCAATGAATTAGATTGTGATCTAAGAGAATCTCAATCTTTTCTATTTTGAGATCTATGATTTTCAACACAATTCCATAACAAGATATGAAATTTGCAAGAAATAAGACTAATTGAACACACACTATTAAAGTGATCTTCACTGCCTTATAGTGATCATACGTATTGTGAAGCGATGTCAAAATTAATATTCTCATCCTAAATTGCGATTGTCCAATAAGTACGCCATGGCCGGTTTAAGATGGAGAAGTGAATGACATGGAAAACCATTTAGCTTGTTACGCTTATGATGAGGATTTTTCTCTTTTAGGTACCCACTACCCAATATAAGGCAAATTTAACACACCTCATCTACTTGTTTAGAAAACACTCCAAGACCCTCCCCATCTGAATTTCGAACCATTACACCTAGCTAGACTTAGGGAGTGGAAAAAGCCAAATTAGACATTGTCTTCCTACTTAAATTTCTATATGGTTTGATAATTTTTTTAGAGTGGAAAAGAGAGGAAAAAATCAATACAAAATTGATGATTAATATGACTTTCACAAACTCTAGGTTACATCGATCAGCTAAGCTTAATTTCCTATGCGTGGTTTTGCTTGATTCTTTCTTTATTTTAATGATTTTTATGAATTCAACGATAAATGAACAAAAAGTGATCGATAATATTACGGTATGACATCAAACTCTAATTTGACTGCATAGCAATAGATTATGATGAAACATGCAAAAACAAACAAAGTACCTTCACAAAGTTCGTTTCGGTACGTGAAGCAGAAATCTAAGGAAAATGAAAAAAAAAAATAAGGCAGGTAAAATGGGAAGTTTCAAAACATATAATTACATTAACAGTTCGACCACAAAAAATTTATTCCAAATTGTATACATCAAACATTAGTGTAATAGTTGATGTCATATTGCCATTCGTATATGTCATTATGTCAATTATTGTACGTCATGGATATATATGGATGACCGACACATATAATGCTAAATTAATTCTCATGCGTTTGACCTTGTGCAATCATGTGGTTCTCCTTTCATGCATAAAGCTCGTGTTTTACACACTACTGAGTATCAGATCCCGGCCACTGAGATTTGCAAAATGGGAGGGTGTTCAACGAAAGCTCTTGTCCTCCAGAAGCTTTTACTTGTATGGACGATAATGGTGGCAACTTTGAGTTGTTCAAGTCATTCTAAATGTGAGTTTGAGGCAATTTTCAACTTCGGCGACTCGAATTCAGATACCGGCGGGTTTGGGCAGCATTTCCGGCACAGTCCAGACCCTTTGGCATGACCTATTTCAAGAAACCGACAGGTCGGGCTACTGATGGGAGGCTCATTGTTGATTTCGTCGGTAATTATATACTCAATAATATATGCATGCATATATATAATTTTTTTTTCTTCGTATTAAATTATATATTCATACATTAATTGAGTTCGTCTATTTGATAAGCAATTTTATCACTTGCTTGATCATATCAGATTCCTAATTAATCCTCTAGGATAAGGGAGGCCCTACTTTCACAGGTGATTACTGAGTAGGGTTGTTTTATTAGGCTACCATATACCACAAGACAAATACTCCAAGGTGGATAAATTTTGGAGTAGTCGTTGTCTAGCTTGTCTTTTACAATATCAGAGAGATATGGATATATAACATACATAGATTAGGCAATAGTAATTAAATTATCATAGACCTCTAAGCTGGATCATAGTTTGCATTAATTTATTATGAGATTTTAGGGAGAAATTTTAGTGATTATATATTTATATAGGTATGTCGATCATCCGGAAACATTTGTGTTTGTGTCGTATTGATAAATTTGTGTGAGGTTCAATGTGTTTTGATGATCTATGAGAATGTGTCTAGTGCCGGAGGCCGGACCTATTTCCAGTAGATACTAAACCCTAAATCTTATTACGACGTTAACAAAAAGATCTCAAAGGGTAGAAACTAATTTTGTGCTAGCTGGTGAGCTTGAATGCTTCAAAATAAAAAAAAACAAAGCAAAATCTAACATGAAAGTAAATGGTATTGAAAACTTGCAGCTCAAGCTCTAGGATTGCCATTCCTGAGTCCATATCTGCAGTCGATTGGATCCGATTATAAACATGGAGCAAACTTTGCGACATTGGCATCAACCGTGCTTTTGCCAAACACTTCCTTGTTTGTTACCGGAATCAGTCCATTCTCTCTAGCTATCCAGCTCAACCAAATGAAGGCATTCAAGACCCAAGTTGAAGAATTTCATCGCTCATCGGATAAACAAGGTGAACTATATGTACTATATGAGTCTATATATAGTCGGATATGGAAAAGTTACCCTTGATTTTTTAAAGCACTAATGGCTTGCTTGTTGTTTTGCTTAGAACCCAAGAAACTTCCTTCCCCGGATGTTTTTGGGAAATCACTTTACACGTTCTATATTGGCCAAAACGATTTCACTTCGAATTTAGCAGCCATTGGTGTAGGTGGAGTGAAGCAATATCTCCCTCAAGTGGTCTCTCAAATTGCTGGTACCATCAAGGTGAGACGTGAGTGAGTACTTACAATCTTTCATACCCTAGTTAATTACACGTACCTTACGTACATTGCTATTCAAAATTTTTAGGAGCTATATGCTTTAGGAGGGCGTGCATTTCTGGTACTTAATCTAGCACCAGTGGGTTGTTATCCCTCATTTCTGTTAGGGCTTCCCCGTTCTGAACTCGATGCGTTTGGATGCTCGATTTCTTACAACAATGCAGTACAAGACTACAACAACATGCTGAAGGAGACACTTGCGCAAACTAGAGGCTCTCTCCCTAATGCTTCTCTGATATATGTGGACACCTCATCTGTTTTACTAGAGCTCTTTAGACACCCCACAATTCATGGTACAAGCTTCAACCAAGGACTCATCTCTTAGTGTTGGACTAAATTTACTGAGAAAGGGCATGTTATATATATGCTTGATGTTCTAAAATTATGTTTGATTTATTTTGAATCAGGGCTCAAATATGGTACCAAATCATGTTGTGGGCATGGAGGTGGTGCCTACAATTATGACCGTCAAGTTTATTGTGGAAATACAAAGGTGATCAATGGGAGCACTGTGACTGCAACAGCTTGTGGTGATCCATACAACTATGTAAGTTGGGATGGAATCCATGCCACTGAAGCTGCAAACAAGCTTCTTACATGGGCTATTCTCAATGGCTCTTATTTCGACCCTCCTTTTCCTCTTCACCAACTTTGTGACCTCTACCCTATAGATTGATCATTGTTGGTTTAGATAAACGAAACTTGTTGGTTTAGATGCAACAAAATTTCATTCTTCACTTATATAATCGTAACTTCGTTTCGGAATATTGAGAAAAGGTCATCATCAATTTTAGATAAATTTGGAAGATTAGGCGATATCAATTTCTAGTGGGGAAAAAACCCCACCCGATTCCTATCCAAATGGGGCTAGTTCCTCAAAGAACCCACCACCTGTACCTCTTCAATTCATAATCTGCAATAATTAGCACATTCCTCAAAGAAATAATGAAGTTATATTTCTAGGCCTTGTTTTGATTCAGAACGTAGCATATCTACACTTCGAAAGATCTTATCATCTAGAACTATTTGGTCTTCTTTGTGGCGATGCATATCATTTACATTTAGATGTGCGAGCAAGATTCATATACTCATCTAAAAGCTTTTTGATTGAGGATGGTTGGAATCTCTTTCCAGTCACATTTGAGGCGATTACCTTGAAGAAATCTGAGTTCAGGACAATGTAGTAACTTGTCTATATTATTCTTTATTCTCAAATACGAAAATGATCAATTGTTGGCCTCAATTAAGGCCTAAAATATGAAGCCTTAATTTGATGTGGCATTTCCAGGTTTAGTGCTAATGTGAACGTACTAATTTTTACAGCCTTACAAATATGAAGAGGTAAAATGAAATTATATTTGTAGGCCCTGTTTGATTCAGACAGATCACCTGGTAGTACCACCTGAGGCAGTGATGCCACCACCATATTGGCTGTGCATTATAATTTAAGTACAATATTTTTATCACCAGTCTAAACTTCATAAATTTAAAGTAATTTTACTAATACAAATTGGGATGCAAAAGGAAAAATACAGTTGAAAAAAAACTAAAAAACAAAAATAAGTCAAGGAGCATATTCTTGTTCAAGGTATGGTTGAGTTCTAGTCATTGATGCAGAAGGCATTTTACTTCTCCCAACCCAGAATGTATTGAAGGCCACATCTTTTTCAGACTGCTTTTCCATAGCTCTAATTTGCCTCCTCCTCACTAACTTGTACATGACTATCATTACCAAACCTAGTAAAACCAACCCAAAAATTCCAGCTACAAGTCCTAATTTCCACCTCTCTTTCTTCTTTGGTGTTGGCATTGGCGTTGGTGTTGGTGTTGGTGTTTCTGGAGATGGAACAACAAGAGAAAAATGCCCTTCACCATGTGTTAGACACTCATTTGCCTCAGTCATGTTCTTGATCTCAAAGCTCCCACCAGCACCAAATTCAATACACTTTGGTGTAAAATTTTGCCATGCGTGTTCATCAATATGAGGAAATCGGATGGCAATTGGGTCACCCTGAGTGCTGAAATTGAGCTTTTGAGTTCCTATTGCACTTGTATTTGAATCATAAGCCAGGAAGCCAACAACAGGAGCAACCAATGTGTAATTGGACACTTGATAGTAAACTGAAGACCAATTGCCTAAATTCTCATACACTATAGCTAGCCTTTTCACATATGGCATTGGTAAAACCCTTGGTGGTATATAGAATGAACTGAAATTTACTCCTCTACTCCAAAACTTTGCACTAAGGATCCTAGCAAATGAAACTTCCATACCGGAGAAATTAGCCGGCAGAGAAAGATTGTACAAGATGCCTGTATGAGGGTTCCTTACACTTGCATTTGCATAATCATGAAAAAAGGTACTCAAGGACTCAGAATCATAGCCATATGAGGCTTGAACAAATGATGTTAATGATAGAGAAAAGATAAGCCAGATAACATTGTACCAGCTTTTGAGGAACTCCATCAATCAGTACCACATTGAAAGTCTGGTTATGTAGTGCCTTTCTTATCAGATTCTTGAATTGCAGTCACATATAGCCATCTGTATATTGCCACACCCACTAAAGCTGTTCCTATTAATATACAAACTTCCCACAATTCAAAAACAAAAGAATGTAATCAAACCCACAAACTGGAAACACAATAAACAATCATATGATGTCAAGAAGGCACAAGGATTGTAAGATATGGCCTAGCCTAGCTAGATTCAGCAGGTAAACCAAAATCACATCAAGAAATAAAATGTCCTTCAAAAAGACATGATCAGCCTAACTCTGAATTCTTCATAATCTTATCCGTCCGTCGCGATCTTCTTGGAATTTCCTAGGCAATAGAGGGTACTGGGATGTATTGGAGAGGTTGAGGAAAATGTGGCAATGGAAAATGGGATTTGGAAGAGATCTGTTTGTATTCTATGAATATGGAAAGACATGCTACAGTGGCACCAAATGAGAAGGGGTCTCATTGAGTTGTTAAAGATGTTATTTCATTATTGCTATTTTTAATTTTGTTTTGATTCCTATTTAGTGGGTGAGGGAAAGAGGAGTGACAGAAGGTGCCAACAAGGCCTTGGAGGGGTTGTAAGTTCCAAAGGAGAAGACAGAACCTCTTAAGTATAAAATTAAGGACTATTTTTAGGCAAGTGATTTGGAAGCCACTAGGGCACTAGGCTCAAAGAAAATAACAACATAAAAGCAAAAATGGAAGGCCCATAAATGATCCGTAGGGTATAAATTTTGTGCTTCTGTAAAAAGAGTTTAAATTAGCCGATTTTATAGTTCATAATACATATGCATCGTATACTTTAACGGATTTTAAAATTTTTCTTTAAAAAAAAAAAAAATAAAGAACCTCACACTAGCTTGTTTTGTTTATTCTTACCTCAGTGGCTCAGTTTTTTTAAATTATATCGTCAAATAGTTTTTTCAATCTCGCACTCATTGTATCACATTCTCTGCACATCTTGTCCTTGTTTAATCTTTACTCAAGCATTTTAACAAACATCTTGCTTCCACACTCAAATATTGTCAAAACGCATAGAACGTATTCATACTTCAATGGCTACACATAAATTTGGATGACACGATTACCTTCTCCGATTGCATAGTTTTCTTTTCTCTTTCTCTTCCCATTTTTTTGTATGATAAAGTTTGATCGTTATCTATATACATCATAGAACCTGCCCCTTAACAAATACCAACCCTTGCTTAAGAAAATTATTATTTCCCATCATTTGACTATATATAAAGGGAACATAAATGTGATCGTCATTAGTTTGTTAATAGGTCAATAATCACTATGTGGTCCTATCAAAAACGAATCAATAAGTGGGCGGCTTTTGATTAGAATATGAGGTGGTGCGGCTATTATTGAATGTCGTATTACCCGGTAAACAATACAATCTCAGACCAGTAGTTTTTAGCTGGCCGGAGGACTCAATTGGGTTGATTTTAGTGGAGTTGAGAAATAATAGAAGGAAAACTACACATGATGGAGTTCATTATACAAAGCAACTTTTTGAGCATCTCAATATTCTTGGATCAATCTTCTAACTCTGAAATAACATTCATTATCGAAGAACTTTTATTTGGACATAAGTCTTCGACACATTTTTTTAAATCAAAATGCATTTTACGTACAGGATATACAAATATTATTCACTCAAGGAAACTCAATTTCAAATCAAAAGCACTAATCCAAACAGACTTACTATATTTCTAAAGAGAATTCTTTGAATGATACACGTACGTAAGAATTTTATACATGTTACCGAGGCCTGAGGTGATGCCTATGAAGTCATCACCTCAAGATTAAAAGAGAGTGGTTTCATCAATAGTGCTTCATGTGTATTCTATGTGCGGCCAAAATTAAACTGTCGATATTATTAAAAATTGATTAGCAATCAAGATTAAAAGAGTATCAATGCTCCGGAACACTAAAAAATGTACTTAATAGCGTTCCAAACGGAGAGAAAAATGTAAGAGATGATTTTGCTTTGGGCAAGGAAGAGAGACCTCATACGTGGATTTCCAGATAGAGAGTCCACCAATGAAAAAGCCTTATTCTTCCACGTGTCGAACTCTCCAATGAGGCTCTCTGAGTAGTACAACAGGATAATCCGATAACGAACAAATCCAGACCCAACACTTCGACTGTAATCAACACAGAAATCAAAGCAGCTGAGGATACGACTCTCTCTCACCAAGTCTACTCAATCTCATGGCAGCCACAGCCTCATCCATGGCGGCCACTGCCGTGTTCGTACCACGTGTCCCCTCCACAACCACTCGCTGCTCCGCCTTGCCTTACCTCCCACCTCGCATCTCCTCCTCCCCATCTTGCTTTGCCATTAAAGCGTCCTCAGGTACGCTCATTTTTCAGCTTGCGTGCTTGTTTTTTGAGCGTTTTATCTTGTTGGGTTTTGTGGGTTCTTCTTCAATTTTGTGCTGGTGAGCTTTTTATCTTGTCTCTGTTTGGTTGCTGAGAAAAATGTGTGAGAGGGGGAAATGGTTTGGGATTTGAATTTGTTTAAGAATTCAGTTGGTGAGTCTCAATGAGCTTATTAGCTTGTTCAAGTTAACTGTGTAATTCACATTTAGGAGTAGGTGGGTCTTAATATTGCTTCTGGTTCTTAAAGCACAGGTTTTGAACCTTTCTGGTAGTTTTTTTTGAAGTAAGGTATTAATTACTTGACTGAGATAAACATAAATGTCTGATTAAGTGGAATCTTGTAGATGTTCTTTAATGGACAGAAAATGAAGGGATGCAGGAGTTACAAAGAGAGATGTTTGTTCCTGAATTTGAGTTGATTAAGTTCAGTACTTTATAATGCGCCTGCAAAATTCCATCTTTAGCTTCAGGTCGAAATTTTTTGACGCCTATGTATATGTCTTAGCACTTTGTAATTGTAGGCTTGTAGCTGATATGGTGCATTGCAAGAGGATGAACTAAAGACCCTTTTTTTTTTCCCTTCTTTCGCATAAAAAAGCGCCAACCAGAGTGTTCATATTTTGGAGTGGGGATAGTGCTAGAGAATCCAAGTTGAGTTGATGTATGCTGTGTTTCTTTGATGTTGTCGAGATAGGTGGGACTTAAGTGCCCTGTATTTTTGAAAAAGCAACAGTCGGCAAATGGACCTAGAGTTTCGTTGCATCAATTTTATATATTGCTCATTGTTTGTCGCAACTCTGGAGCAGATGCATTTAATAAAAGACTTGCATCTGAAGATGATGATTACAATATTTGGAGTGTAATCAAACTTTACTAGTCCCAATTCTTTGGTTCATTTTGGTTGTTTCTACAGTTCCTAACTTTAGCTCATTAGCCTGACTGTTTAATTGTTTTCACTATTTATTGGACAGTTTGGAGTTGAGTTCTTCTTTTTCTATTTGTTTCTCAAATGATTTGAAACTATAAGCTTAAGTATGTATATTTATGTTTCAAAGAGTCCCGGAGGCGTTCCCTTCAGATCAGAGCATCATCTTCGGAAGAGACATCCACTTCTGTCGACACTGGTGAACTAATATCAGACTTGAAGGAGAAGGTAAGAAATAAACTGTCTAAAAACTTAATATCTTATAGCAAGAAACTTGTTGGTTTCCTTTGTATTGAATCTTTTTTATTTTCTTAGTTTCTGCTGCTTACAGCTTTTTTACCACTTTTCTTAAGCGAGTGAAACCTATAGTTGGTTTAAAAGTGATAAACTTTATGTTCTCCTCATCAGTGGGATGCAGTTGAAAACAAGTCAACAGTACTTTTATATGGAGGTGGGGCGATTGTCGCCGTGTGGCTGTCTTCAATAATTGTTGGTGCCGTCAATTCAGTGCCACTGGTAACTGATTTCTTTAAAAGCACATAGCTTTAGATTTTTCATTTTGATTCGATCACAAATGATGAATGCCTTTACACGTTGATTTGATTTGGCACAATGGATTTTCTCCATGTGTGTTTTTCGTGCTCTAAATCAATCTAAACAACTCTGAATTACTTCTCTGCTGTCCTCAGCTTCCAAAGGTCCTGGAGTTGGTAGGGCTAGGATATACGGGATGGTTTGTCTACCGTTACCTACTCTTCAAGGCAAGTTTAAAACTCTCAAATTAAAGTTGAATGTCATTATTTTCTACAAGGATGAGGCATTGCTCATGATTTTAACAACTATAAGAACTAGCTACTGCACATGAATTGGTATGTAGACCACATAATTCTAACAAGTGCAAATTCTATTTCTATTATCAGTCTAGCAGAAAAGAACTAGCTACAGACATTGAGGCATTGAAGAAGAAGATCGCTGGAACCGAATAGATCCTATGATTGGTTGGCAAAGGTCAAGCTTATTTATCTTGGCCATCATTTCATTTTGGTTCTCTCCACTGTAAGAGGCATTTGTATCGTGTAATGTAAAATAGGTGTTCTTTAATGATTGTTTGTTAGTCCTGTACTCTCCATACTTCATCTTTGAAATAAGATTTGGCAATTTTATGTCAACTGGATACGTTGGAAGTGGTACTTGCTCTTTTAATTAGATATTTCAACTGATTTCAAAGCTGAAGGTCCATTAACACAACCGAATTTCATCCTGCTTTTAAAGTTTGTGGCTCTTCCTGTACTCATTAAAGACGGCGAGATGGTAACACGGGAGCAAGGATCCATATAGATTTAGATAGAGTTTGAAAAAGAAATTACAGAAATTCATATCTCAGTGTTCTTAAGGCATCTCCAAGATAAGAAGCATTATAATTAAGGATAGAAAAATATTAACGACCTGACCGATCACAACAACGAAAAAGAGTAAAAAACTTTTATGAAGAATCTAACCTCAACCAGCTTCTCACCATCTGAAAAAGTTGCTTCTCCTAAAAAAAAAAAAGAGTTCCTTCTGAACTGTACTGTCTTTTTCTCTGATAAAATTACATTATGTTAAGTCTTGTATTCAATAGCTACTAATTAATTAATTAATTATTGTGCAAACTGCTGGGATGAATAACCAGAGATTCATTTAGTTAACGATTATTGAAGGACGTTGGAAGACGTTGTACATTCGTTTAATAAGACTCGTACTGAGGCCTATCAGACCGCGGTGGTCTTTTATAAAGTTGTGCCAAACCCGTCCGGCCCGAACAAACCTGCAAAGCTCAAGCCCGAGTCCAATAACAATCTGTACGAGTGAACGGTGCAGATTCAAAGAGCTCAAAACACACGCCACGCATGCTCACATGTCAAAAACCCTAACCCTCTCGCGCATTCGAAATTATATAAATACAGAGCATCGCTGCTAACCAAGACCATCATTCGCAATTTTCCACCGCTCTTCCATAAACCCTACCTCTTTAGGGTTTTTCAGAGCACAACCTCCTTCACTTTTCTCTTCCATACCCGATCCTACTACACTTCCAGATGGGCAAATCAAGTACCTTCCAGATGGGCAAATCAAGTTCCTGGATGAAGAGGCTCAATTGATTGTGAATTATGACGGTTAATGAATTGTGACTGTATGATTTTTTATGGACATGCAGCTGCTATGACTTCTTGGCCTACTTTTCGGCAAGTGTTCCATTCCACTCTTGATCACTGGAAGAGCCAAGTTTGGAATGAGAATGCTTGGAAGTTTGGATCATATGGGGAAGTTTGGATCACATGAGAAACTTCCCCATGTGATCCAAACTTCTAAGCATTCTCATTCCAAACTTGGCTCTTCCATTGGTCAATAGTGGAATGGAACACATGCCGGAAAGTAGGCCAAGAAGTCATAGCAACTGCATGTCCATCAAAAATCATACAGTCACAATTCATTAACAGTCACAATTCACAATCAATTACTACACATTATCACAGTTGACCATGGAGCCTGTTCACAGATTTAGTAGCATATCAATTTACCATACAAAAAACACAGCATTAAATATATGGCAGCATTATCATGACAGATTTAGTAGCATTATCAATTAATCATCACAGTTTCAGTAGCATTATCAATTTATCATCACATATTCATGACATTATCATCATTATTCATTAACAGTCACATAAGGAATTGCAACTGAAAGCATCAAAATAACATGCTCTTAATCCCCAAAACTAAATTCTCATGAACCCAATCAAATCTTCACCAAAGAAGAATGTCATACTGTGGACTTATGAAGTATGGAGTCGGAACAATCATTAAGGAAAAGCAAAACAGATTATTATGTCAATGTATAAGATTTACAGTTTAGAACATTACCGTCACATCACAGTTCATCCTTAACATTATCATTGACATAAAAAAAGCTCGATTCTTTAAACCCCATAAAGAAAAGCCTAAAGTCCTAAACATTGAGAATCTTAGTCATCTCTAATCAGAGAAAGAACCCCCAAATATCTACCCAAATAACCAAATTTCAGCCTCATGCAGGTAAAGTAAATCTCACGAATTATCATAATCCAAAACAAAATTAAACAAAAACTAGAGCTTACCCAATCAAAATCCATACTTGAACACAAATCGTTCCCAAACGAACACAATTACCATATATTCATACACAAGCAAACATATATCCACAAAATTCTGAGAAATTATACAATAGGGCGAAAGGGATAGAACTTCGAAGTACCTAGAGCAAGGACGGAAAAATCGAAATTTTCGGAGAAATTTCGCCGAAAATTTCGTTTTTTTGGAGTCACGATATTAATTCTCGGATCCTAAATATCGGTCGAAACAATCGAAATATCCCGATATTTCGCGATATATTGGATATTTCGCGATATTTTCCGATATATATGCGTGTACGCCAGCGTCGATCGGCGACCAACAGCGGAATAGAGAAGAGAAAGAGAGAGGCTGGGGAGAGGAGAGATTAGGGATCGAAGAGAGAGGAGACTGGGGAGACAGAGAGATCGGGGAAGAGAAGAGAGGATCGATGAGAGATAGGAGAGAGATCGGGGAAGAGAAGAGAGGGATCGGGTAGGGGAAGAGAAGAGAGGGATCGGGTAAGAGAAGAGAGGGCCGGATCGGAGAAGAGAGGGATCGGGTGAGAGAGACTGAGATTGGAGAAGAGTGAGAGAGAGAGACTTGGTCGATGAGAAAGGGGGAGACTGAGAGTCTTTTTTTTTTTGGCAATCCATCTATAGTTATCTATCTCATAAATACGTTTTTTTTGGCATGAAGCCATATAATTTAAGCTATTTCAAAAAAAAACACTATGATTTTCAATTCTTTTTGTATTCTTTTTTTTTTTTAAATAAGAGTTTTATTTTCAGTTATTAATTTGTTATATACAATCTTTTGCTCATATTTATATACACAAATAAAAAACGTATTTATGAGAATCTCACAATCATATAACTACTTTCAAGATTCAATAATTATTAAATTTACCAAAAGAGTTAGGCGGCCTAAGTTCTAGTGAGAAACTTAAATATCTTTTCGTGTAAAGAAAAGAAAAAAGAATACCTCCTTAAGCAAAAAGGTTTTCCACTTAGAGCTCTACACAAAGAGATGATAAAAACAGTAAAAATATTAAACATTTAGGTCCTCCATGTGGTTATAACCTACTCATGTAATTCACTATGCAATGTATGTCAAATTTCAAGAACTGATAGCAACTCAGCGTATACTAATTCATCTTACATTAGTACAACCCATTATGTAATAATGTTTTTTCAACATTTTCTTTTAAAATAGAGTAGATAATTAATCAAATAAACATCTCCTAAAGTTTCATTTAAAATTTTCATGTTTTTTCCTAAATTTCCTTCATTTCTCTCTAACATTTACCGATATTGATATTTCCTCGATATTTCCGTCGAAATTTCTAATTTTTTGACCGTCGAAATTTCCTCGAAACTCGATATTTTTGTCATTGACCTAGAGGGAGGTACGTTGATAAATGCGGCGGAGGGAGAGTATGAGGATTTGCAGGTGGGTAGGGTGTGATAGTGATGTTATACAGCCATATAGGTGCCCTTTATGGGCCTTTCTTTTGGACTTTCTTTTTATTTTTTTAATGTAGCTGGCATAGGGCTTTGGCTTGGGAGAATGAAGAAAAATTTGATTGGGGTTATAAGCTCAGACTAGTTAAGTTTTTTTTTTTTTTATCCATGGGAGATGGGCCGGTCAGGAACCAGCACCCACCTAAGAACACATGTAATTTGGGCCGAAGCCCCAGACGAATATCCTCAGGGATGCAACTTAACTAGTCTGGCATTAAGGCTTGGCCCCGCAATACCCCGGTAATGGGTGAGCGGGAAAAAAAAAAAAAACAAAAAACAAAAAAAAGTTGCATCCCTGAGGGTATCAACTATCAACTATTTATCTCGATTTTCTTATGAGATCATTTTAACTGGACCTCATTTATTTATAACCAACCACCATAGTTGGTGTCTCAAATACTCCACCTTACACAAAACAACCGAGTCTTCATCTTGGTCAAGGCCACCATCAATACCCTCATTCAGTACAACAAATGCACGCGGCACGCCACTACCGTCCTGGTATTCTCTGCCAACGAGGGTTATGTCTCCAGCGGTGATGCTTGCCGACTTCTTGTGCCTATTGCCGGATGTGCCATTTGTGCTTGGCTGAGACCATCACAAAGAATTAAACCCTTGTGGACTTGTGTAATAGTATTAAACAACTGTAGGATAGTTTGCTTTGGCTACTTTTGAATTAGTAATAGAAATCACTAGCGGAAGGGTTAAACATTCCAAGTTCCAAGCCTGTTTGAATGCTTTGAATACACAGTGGCAATAACAGATTATCACCGGAATGAGAAACAAATACTTGTAATCATATATTTAAGCCTCCCACGGAGAGTCATTCTGTTCAGTTATTACAGAGCCTTCTCCAAGTTAGAAGGAAGAGGCTGGTACAAGCAAAGACAAGAAGCAACCAAAACCAAAATGGTCAGGAGTACTCATCGGAATAGAAAATCAAACTACTTCAACTCAACAATCCTGGTGGAGAAGTCAGTGCCTGATAGTAAGCTCCGCTCTAAGATGGAGTACACCATTGATGAAGTAAGGACTATCATCGGCCATGAAGTTGGTCCATGCTATGGCAAATAAGTTTCTGTAGCCAACTGCCTTTCCCCCGGTAAATGTATAGTTGCCTTTGTATTTGCTAATAAATTCCTCCGTTGGCTTTGATCTCGCTGCAAATTCGTAGTCCACTGCAAAACTCACTGACCCCTTCTCCTGCATCCCCAAAAACAGCCCAAAACAATGGAAAGAACTCTGCTGGTCCATGTTGCAATGCGCAGAGAGGAAGAACCCTTGTCCGCCCAAGTGGAATGCCTGAGAATACACCCGTCCAGATGGGAATAAATTTGCACACTCCTCGCGCTTCAGGTCCAGGTACACCACACACTGCTGCCTGGGAAGGTCAAATTCCACCACCTTAACTGGGCGATACTTGTATGCCCGTTCCACAAAGCGTCGATTCATGGTAGCAGACTCCTCTGCTGCCAGGATTCGCTGCCGATGTGGGGCCTCAGCCTTGAAGAAGAGAGCCTCAAGCACAAGTTTGGATGCAGCTTCGTGGTCAAAATCATTACAGGTTAAGACTTTCTTTAGCTTTCGACAAGTCATGTATGGAAAGCGAATGTAGCGTGCAAGTCGAGCACCCAAGATTTCTCTCCGTTCCTCCAGTTTTGGGTAGTGAGTCCTGGACCATTTCAAGACAAAGTCATAAACAGCATCCTCTGATGCCACTTGGAGGTCATCACTGGATACAATTGCCTCGATTCCAGCTAGGGGTAAGGCCATCACCTCTTCTATAAACCTGGTCAGAAGAATCATACATTAAAAACCCAAAATCGCAAAAACAATGTTCTTTTACTGGAAGCAAACAACTTCAATAGAAAAGAATAATAGTAATTAAGAATACCCTTTGGAACATCATGATGAACTACACGAAAACTTACTTGCTTATGTCCTTATAACGAGCAGCAAGGTACTGCTTTGCTGCGTCAGTCAATGCCTGGACTGCTTCAGCCATTAGTACACTGGAAGGAAGCTCTAGATAAAGCAAAGCAGACTCAGGTGTCATGGGGATATTCCGCAACAGCCGGCTGCAATGTCTCATGCACGAAGCAACCTCAAACTTGTCAGCAGCCATGAGCACATCCAGCAAACCAGGAGCTGTGGTGGTGTTTAAGGTACTACTGTACATAAAATTAAGGAGCTCCATCAGGGCGGCTTCTTCTGCACTCATGAAAATAAGTAGTACAATGTAAGACATTTTCGTTTGAAACAAATTATAAATTAATATTTAGACAATCAAAGCACTATAAGTACTAAATATTTAAGACACCAATAAGCTGATGATATTTGTTCTTACCTGAGGCATTGATTCGCAAGGTCACATGTCGCTGTTCAGATTCCCTCATCCCATTTGAAAAGAGCTGCAAAATAATACGATAGAAGGAGAAATAAGTAATACATCCACTGAGAATAAGTTGATAACAAGCAGAGTAACAGGAACAAACAGCTAGAGACTATTTACCTTATAGAAAAATGGACTCTTGGCTGCCAAAATTGGAGAACTAATGTGTAATGTTTTAATTCTCACAACTGTAGAACAATCCATTCCCCAGTCTGAGTCAATGCTGTTTGCACCCTCATCCCCTACAAGAACACGAGTTCACGTTTGAAACAGTTTCATTTCATAGGAATTACAACGAAGAGCACTTAAATACTCTTAATTTTACTGACAGCAAGAGATACAAAGTTATTTCATACAGTACCACCTAAGCAGAACAAATACTGTTCAAGCAGGATATATATATATATATACACACATGAGAGATATTGTTGAAGTAAGATCCTTTATCCCATGTTTTATCACCAACTTGATATAAGATACATTTCAGTACCTGAAGGTGATTCTTCAACCATTGCAACTGCTTCTTCATCTTGATTTTCACAGCCTTCGCAATCATCCATATCAGGCTGATTGTCATTCAAGATTTGCTCCTCGGGGCATTCAGAGAGATCCAAAACTGAAAACAAGATCTAAAACATTAACCAACAGCCATAAACTCACATCATGCATAAACAAAATGCACGAAATGGCGAAAACAGAAACATGCATGTGATTGAACAGTACCCTACCCTATTAACATAATCACCAATACCAAACAACCAAAGCAAAAACAAACCAACTGAGAACACATAAGTAAAATTAATAGATGCTTCCATATAAATGAATTGCAAATTAGAAATCAAAATCCCATACTTCACGGTTTCTATGGTTTTCAATAGTTCAAGGTCAAACCAAGCAAGTCTCGTGTTGGCTCCATAAAGTCAAACGCTTTGATTTCTTATGAGGCATACAACAAAAGGAGTAGCACCAATTCTATATGAAATTCCCTTCTTCCATTTTCACAATTTCTCGGCACCCAAACAAACAAAAAGAGAGATGAAATGGACACGAACCAGTACTATCCTAGAGTAATCAAAGTATCCAATTGGTTGCATTTGAAACTGATTAAAAGGGAGTAAAAGCTCTGCAGAAGTTTCCCACCAGTTTAATTGCAATTATTAGGCCATAATCAATATCTCCAAACATCATTTCCGTTCCTTATTAATACACACCAAAAGTTGAAAAAATCTTCAATTCCCGAGCTTTCCGAGCTAAACACACAAGACGAAACCCTAAAACGTCCATACTATGTCAAATTGAAAGAGAAATTCGAGAAATTGAAGGAGAAATTCTAGAAATTGAAAGAGGATGCATACTGTTATCCTTTTTGAAATCTTCCCTCCTCCGCTTGCGGTGGCGAGCCCAATCGGCGATACTGGTACAGGCCTCGGAATCGGGCCTGGACTCGGGCGTGTCCCCCATGATCTCGATCCGGAGCAGGCGGTCGGAGAAGTTACTGTCGTTGAAAGCGAAGGCGAAATCGGCGTCCGTTGACGGCGTGACGGTGCGCGGGAAGTCGGAGTCCATGACCGTACTTCTCGGGTCGAAGAGATCCGTATTATTCAAATCCTTCATAATGCGAAAACCAAACACAACCCCACAGGAAGGTGAAGACGACACAGAGGTTGAGGTCTGGGTAATGATGATGGGTCGGAGCTGAAAAAGAAGAAGAAGATATGGAGGAGGAGGAGAGGGTCAGAAAGTCATATCATCATCATCATCAACATAATAACTGAAGCGGCAGAAGAAGAAGACCCTCTCTTCTCACCCTTTTGTGTGTGTGAGCTTCTTTGGTTTTTGTTTGTTACTGCTACTCAATTTTCTCTATTTTTAGGGTTGTTGCATCTGACTTGGATTTTTAAACAATAATATTTGGTTTTTATATCTTTTCAAAAAATTAGTTTTATTTTTTATTTTTTTAGGAAATTACTATTTTTTTTTTGGACAATTAGTTTGTTGATGATGAAAGATTACACATGTAAATATGTAATTCAGAGTTGTGTGTGACAGGTCAATTGAGGTGGGCAATTCATATTGAGTGATGACCCATATGACATAGTCACATAGGGATTGTGATATTGTTGGTGCATCTCTCTATTTAGACTTTTCTAGATCAAGAAAATATGGAGCATCTTAATCTTAAAAATTTATGGTCGGCAAATTTATAATAAAATATGTTTAGTTCTAGTGATCTGGATGGTTTCAATTTTTGGATTTTGGGCGAATAAAAATCTACATGTCAAGTAACAATTCATCAGATACATGCACCATTGACATACTTATTAATATATAGTAATAGTTACAATGTATAGTAATTTTTTATTCCGTAAAACATTTCTTTTGCCATGGAGGAGAATGAATTTGAATTGTAAGCTATTCAACTGAAAAAGAAGAGAAATTTCATCAAACCGCAAGCTAGTTGTTATTAATCAAGTCGAAAAACGTATGACACGGTTGAAACATTGACCAGATTCTCCTTAATTATTTTTCCCTTTTATATAGGAGGATATCAAAAACGTTTTTTTGTTACTAAAGGATTTGATTTAATTCTTATTTGTTTGCTGATGAACTGTAGTTACTATAATAAGGGTTTTCTAGAGGTAAGAAAGTAAAAAGATGATACAGATTTATCTAAAAGGAAGATCCGTTAAGTTAGTTAAATCACCCTGTGTCTTTGTCAATTACACGTACGTAGCACCTTTTGTAGAAGGAATGTTGTGTACGTGTGATAAGTAAATTACTGTAATGAGGTTACCAATTTCTAAACGATTTACCAATTACTAAAACTGGTTTCTATTTCCACCCAAGAAAACTAAAAAAAGGGTAATGAAAATGACTAGACAAGACGTAGTCGTCTTTCCAGCATTGCAAGAAAGAATTGGATCATCAAATAAGGTTCAGAAACCCAGTCTTGTTCATATAAAACGTGGAGTGTTTGAAGGGTTCAAGGGAGCTAGCCTTCCTGAAATTGCAAATGGAGAGTTTAAAATGAAGTAGGGCCAAAAAAAGAATCAATTAAGATAATGATGTGTTTGCATTATCACATCTTGTATATTAGTTTAAGGGTCTAATCCTTATTCCTCAAACTTAATTAACAATGCAATTTGGGCGGCCGGAACCGGTCGTTACACTCACTACTACAAAAACCCCTTTTAGGGACTATAATTTTAGGGACAAATATGAGTTTTGTCCCTCATGTTGTGATATAAAATTTTTCCTCTAACAACTTCTATGTTGATACAATTTTTTGTCCCCTCATAGAATATAGGGACTGTTGTGAGTCCCTGTCTTTTAACTGAGAAGTTTTGGAAATTTTTCTTATTTACATTTACAATAATGGGGACAATTGTATGTTGCTTTATTATTTTCTTAATTTAAATTTAATAACTTGTATGTTTTATTATGATTTTTCTCTCCAAAGGCACATATGTGCGTTGCATGCAAAAAAATAATAGAGACAGATGTGCGTCTACATTAATGCTTAGGGACCCCACATAAAATATACAAACAAAGGACGGGAGGCTAGACCTTCATTGGGGATGAATAGCTGACCAACAAAAAAAAAACTCCAGTTCTGCCCTCTCTCTTCCCAAATCGTTCTCCTCTCTCTCTCTCTCTTCCCAAATCTTCCGCGACTTCATCGACGGCGTCTTCCGTCCTTGAGCATGCCACGCATCACCGCTGGGACGACCTCCGCCACGTCTTCAATAGCACTCCCGTACCTGAAACTCCACCTCTACCACTTCGACTGCAACTTGTGAAGGGCAAGATCTCATACTCGAATCAAAGGGTGCTAAACCATCCCATCAACTACGAGCTAATCTATCTCGCGGTGATTTAAGGTTTGTAATCCATGTTCCAGATTTTTTTTTCTTTTTTTATTCAAGGGCCTATATTAGTTCTTTGGGTGATCTGTTTGTTCTCCTTTTAATAAGCTGCTGGTGTTTGTATAATTTTTAACTTCAGCTGAAATTTGTTTAAAGCAAAATTTAAACAAGGGCTTTTTTGATCTTCATGGTGATTATTGTCTGGATAGTTTAGTTTGGTGCATTTAGGTTTTGAGCTCAAACATGGCTAATTTCCAAATCATTGCTTATGAAGAGACCAATGCTGTGACCAAGGCTCCTCTCATGGAATGTAATGTGGATTTATTTAACTCTACTATTATAATCCCAGAGCAACCACTAAATTTGAACTTTTATGTATGGAATCAAGTTACCTACATCTCTTTGCAAGTAGAAGTCTGATTTATTGAATATTGTATCAAATTTGTTCGGAGGTATGAGTTTCATCTTTAAAGCATCATCATTTGTTCCCCCTGCAGATAAACAAGTGCACATGGCAAGCAAAGGAAATAGAGGAAATTTCCGCAAAAATGAGGTAGTCTGGAAAACTCGTTCACAATTTTACTTGCACTCACTACTAGAATAAGTGGATTTAGTGAGTATACTTTTAAGGACTGATTTGGTTTGAGTCCCTTTAGTTCCACACTTGCAGTTACTGTGGATTTCAATTAAGGGTGGATACTCAAATATATAGGTAGGGTGAAATTCTGCAAGGATCAAGTGAACCATCTACAAGCCTTAAAAGGTATTTCGTGCCTTGTGGTTAGTATTCATTATGAAATTTCTGTGCAAGTAGATTGTGACTGCTTTTGTGACATAATTCATTCAAATAGGTATATTGATACCAGTAACTGTGAGAAAGTTAGATGCTCAACTATGTAATCATCTATCATTAACAACCTTATTTGTAGTCTGTGTATTCATGTAGTTACTTTAGTGAGTGAAAATTAAAACTGTATCAAATCTGCAGTGATTAGTTATGGTAGACTTGATTCCATCAAGCATAGTTATTCTATTTCCACGTAGGGATATGTTTCTATTGAGTCATATTCAAGTAAGAGTTAGTTGGCATCAAGCAAATCACCATATTGTTTCTTGCTCACTAATTGAATAAGGATATCATAAATTGCGATGGAGTTAAGAGGATGTGTCTTGTTCGTGTTATTTGACAGGTATCAGTTCAAACTTTGAAGAAGAGAAGAGAAGGAAAGGCTATTCACTCGATACGAGCAACTGTGTAAGCAACATAACTTCCCTTACTGTTTATACCGTATAGTGAAATATATTTACCGTAATGTTGTGAGGGGCTGGTATTAGGAAAGAGAGAAGGGAGTATGATATCAGAGCATGAGAAAGCTTGCACTGATAAAATTTCCAAGTTAGAAGAGTCTCTGAAAAAGAAGAAGCTGGTATTGTCTCTCTCAGACTCTATCTGTATATCTGTGTGTGATTTGTGTAAACATGTCTTGAATGCACATCTTCTGTTTTCCAACTCAGGACAACAAAACTTTCAGCATTTTGAGGAAAACTCTCGGTTCATTTCTGGACAATGATGTTTCAGACAAGGACGTCCCACTTGATGATTGAAATATGTGAGACCTACATTGTACTCATACGATGGTGGAGTAGTTTTGGGTTACCTTATTTACATTTTGCAGGTGACACTCCTCTTGAATGTAATTAGTAGCTAATACAACAGCTGGTTACTGGTGTCATGCATAAAGTATATCCTTACTTTTCATTTACATTCCATGTGTGCTCTTCCTTTATAATATTGTTCTAATGTCCCCCTAAAGTATGTCCAAACTTTTACAGACCCCAGGTTTTGTGTTCATAATTTCTTATTGTTCCTTTGAGATTGTGTGTTTAACCTGAATAAGAATTAATAGATATTTGACATCAGTTTGGGCAAATTGTGACATAGGTTTACAATGGGTTACTTTTTGTAGGTTGGAAGGGAAATTCAACAACCATCAGTGAGTGTCTAACTCCCTAATTTTAATGTTCCAGATTGTTGACATTTGTATGATTACTTAGCATAATCCATCAGTGGTTTCTTCATCTATGTATGATTCAAGTTTAAAACTATGAACTTTGAAAACTCATTGATGTCAAGACCTTTATTTTTTGTGGTTTTTCCAAGCCTTACTCTTTATTTTTTATGTTATTTGATGACAGAGAAGCAGCCAACGTGATGTTTGGATGATCAAGTTGAGTTGAGGAAGCAGCTAACAAGCAGCTAGCGGTTACAGAAAATATTTTGTAAATATTGATGGCTGATTTTGAATTTTAAAAAAATACTTGGCTTATTTTTGGGGACACTCATCTGTCCCCAATGACAATTGATGACTGTTCTCCTTTGGGACTATTACGAATAGTGTTTCTCAACTAACAAAACTAAAGGGGATGAATTGGGGTGTCCCTAAGATTGTACTTGGAAGGACAATATTTGGTATGTCAATAATAAAATGGAAAATTGAAAAATTAGAGGGATGGATGTTAGTTATTGTCCCATTAGATCAATGGAAACTCCTATAGAGGATACCTTTGTCTAAATTGTGGCTGCAAGAGTCCCTATTGACAATGGACACAAATAATAGTCCCCTTTGTAGTGTAAGGGGACTATTAATCAAAAGAAGCTAATCAAGGTTTTTCTAGTAGTGACTTATAGCTTCTTCCAGGTCTAAGTCTACCGAGTCCGGCTGAAATGTATATTGTCCTGGACTACTTCCCAGATGGAACTATAATCCAAGAGAGTGCTCCATCGTAGAAGACTTGAATATATGCATGCAAGGATTCTCTTCCCCTTTTTCCCTTTGATTGTGGAAGAAGATACCGACTTGTCACTTGTGTCCCGGGTTTGGGGCACTCTGCCACTTACAAGTCAATATATATGCTATAGGCCTATAGCTAGCTAACCTAGTTTGTTAGGTGGTGATGATATATAAATATATAATACCTAAATCCATATAAAACTCCGAATCTGACCCCGTATTCATATCCGATATAAATGAATTTTCATTTTTCATCGCATTAATTCTACTCCGATTGGAGCCTTTGTCAGTTTGTCGCTATCAAACCACCTCGAAACCTAAATTTGTGTATGTACATGGCACTTAGCGTGATTGCGAACGAGGAATGAAACATGTTCGGATGCCAATTGTCATTGCGTTAGGCACTTGCTGATCAACATGCTAGTTTGTAAAGGGACATTGCCTACTCGTACAAGCCCTTAATGAAACTCACGCTAGCTTATCTAGATACCGGATTTTTATTCAATCGGAATATAATGTTGGAAGGGTAAAAACCCAAAATGGTATCTGAACTATTGTGTCATTACCCAAAATTGTACCTCTGTAGTTAAGTATGATCCAATTAGGTACCATTTTGGGTAATGGCGCAATAGTTTAGGTACCATTTTGGGTAATGGTGCAATTTGTATGTACCATTTTGAGTTACGGAGGTACCATTTTGGGTAATGACGCAATAGTTTAGGTATTATTTTGGGTAAAAAAAATTTGTAGGTACAAAAAAATATCTTTCGCAATAATTCATGTACCATTTTGAGTTTTTACTCATGTTGGAAACATGTAATGCTATTATCAACACAACCTCAGCCACAACTTAGCGACTGGTTAGGTTTTTCGTGTTGTTCGATGAGCTACAACCTACCTCAAGCCTACTAGTGGATTGAATTTGTCTCTAATATTTTTCTATAGACTTTCTATCCGCGAAAATTCTACGATGTTTGGGAGCATTGAAACTACCCACTTTTGGACCGTTGGATAGGGTGGAGTCGTTCCTAATTTCTAAACCCAAAAACCCAACCCTGAAAAGCAGCCGTTGAATCGGGAGAGTTTTGGTACTATGGAGTACTGTAGACAACCCCCTCTATCCGTCAACTCATTCCACCCACTCCTAGAAAAGATTTTCCTTCAATTCGTATTGAAATGTTCTTCATCTAGAACGGAGTGGAAAGCGAGTGTCATCATCCTCATTCGAATTGATGATTATGCTTACTAAAAACACTTTGGAAATGAGAGTCATTCTCTTTTAAAATGATCCTTGTGGTTACACTAAATAAAAAAATCACACTCCTAACTATTTAGGTACGCTTTAAAGAATCACAAAAACACCTTTGTACCAATTAATATCGATTCCTCTTACAAAAATTACTCATTCAGTCCTTCTTTCTCCGACACTCAATCTTAATTTCAGAAGCCACTTCTCAATTCTTGATTACTTTGACACTACAAATACATCAACCAGAATAAGCTTGACTACTACTATTACATATATCATTGCTGGCGGTATGCGTTTATTAGTATTTACTATTTAGTAGTTTTGGGAGTGGGAGCAGAGCTAGAGAATCAGAATCGACAGAACTAAAGAATCAAACCGATCGAATTAGAAATTTGGAACCCTTGGCCGCAAATAAATATATCGATCTGTGTTTCTTACATTTGTTATGTTAAAATAAAATGTTGTGCTACTGCTACTTGGCATGGAAGTATCTCAACAGTAAAATTGACTTGCACTCTAAATTTGGTATAAATTATTAATTTACACTCCGTTAATATTAACATTTTTCATCTAAACCTTTAATGGCATGGATACTAAACCCACTTCTTGTTGATATGGATTTTAAAGCGGATGGACAAAGAATTTTTTTTGTTTATAGAGATTTTTTATACTAAGTTCAGAGGTGTTTTGACGTACAATTCTGAATTGAAATATCTAAATTTAAAAGTTAGGTATTACAACAAACTCAATTTTTTATCGCTTTGAACTTTGAAGGTTCATCAGATTCGTTAGGAATGTTGCCATCAACAAATTTCCTCCAAACATTTGTTGATATATACCTAATTGAATTTTCAAATGACTAAATGTAATTGGAAGAGGACCACCACTTTAAGATAATAATGTAGTTGACAAAAAAAAAAAGATAATAATGTAGAAAAAATGTGTACCGTAGAGAAATTTTTTCAACGGAACGGTCAAATAATAAAATGAGTAGCACTCATGCACTCAACACTTGCTAGATAGGTACAAGAACAGCCGCGTAGTATCAGATCGATAAAAAAACCGTAGAATGAGTACTAGATCTATGTACATAATTCGTATTTTCACAATCAAAGTTGCAGCTAGTGTTCGTCTCTGAAAATTAAACGGCGTTATAAGCTTGATTCTCAGAAATGGTAAATGTAGAAACACCCTTTGGATCTGCGTGCATGCCTCTTAAAGTAAATTTTTCAGGTCATTCCAACATCAATTAGTTTCTGATCTATCCTGCAACTGTGAAAACTTACAAAAACACATCGCACAATATATCACAGGTTAGGTAGATATTGACAAATTTAAATTTAAGTGAAGCAAAAAAACCCAGAATAGCAAAACTCAGACACAGAATCCAGATCTAAATAATATACATATCAAGAGAGAGAGAGAGAGAGAGAGAGAGAGAGGGTCAATTATAATGAGAGCTCCCTTCAATCCAATCAAGGAAAGGAGAAAGAAACCACAGCTCCTAGGTCATGCAAACCCTTAAGCTGCGCACTAGGGTTTCTCTATCCTGCGCAACCCAGAGGTATCCATGAATTAGGAGCAGTGTACACCATCTCTACTCCTGCATTTGAATCAAAGGGAGCTCTCATACATATATATCTCTATACCCCAAATGACGTAAATAAAAAAGACTGCCTAAAAAATTAAAAGATGGAAAGAAGAAACTGGGCTAGGTTTATGCCCAGATGTGGATGAGCAATGGTTCTGAAGGGGACGTTTAAATAGGGGTGGGAGTAAAGGGTAAAAAAAAAAAAGAAACCCTAGTAGGTGAGGAAGGACAAATGAGGTGGATTGGGAAATAAATACAGAGATCAATGAGGACTGTGAAGGAAATCTGTGGATTAGATTTTGCTCATAAAAATTTCTGACAAAAGTGGGAAGCATGGGTTGGTTTTGGAAAGAGAGAACGATAATGGTAGACAACTTGCGAAAATTCTTGCACACACCAAAGTGCATATGCACTTAGGTGATTTTAACCGTTGGATCGGCCAACTCTTCATCCAACCACACATACCCCCTGCATGCACACCGTTGGATCGCCCACCCCTGCATGACAACCGTTGGATCGCTCCGGTGCATATGCACTTTGGTGTGTGCAAGACTCTCTCGACAACTTGACAAGGTAGCTAGGGCATCTTTCTTTTTTTATTTCTCTCTTTTTGATAAAGGGTGAAAAAATGAGACAGTTTTCTGGAAAGGCTGGATTTTTTGGTACTCCTTTTAGATTTGTCTGGATCATGCAGGGCCGTGTAAAATCATGGGGTAATAAACAAAAATAAATAAAAGCTAACGGAATAATAATTAAAGGTAAACCCCATCGTAACGAATTAATCTCATGAATAAACGGTTCAGATGTAAACAGTTTTGGTAGAAATCATAAAAGCATCAGTACGTTAATTTGGTAAGATTGTCATTGTAATAGTTATTGTTGATTTGAAATTTGGGATGTAATCTCTACTCTCCAAGTCTTTATTGAGGACAACTTTTCATCATTGAGCCAGAAGTAAAGTCCGAGAAATTAACACGGGTGCTGCTTCAGTTCAGAAATAACACCTCTCAAAATTATGAAGGCTCAGATACCCGGCCAAGATTATCCTAGCCAATTTGAACACCAATATCAGTATACCTGTTCATACAGTATAAAAATAGGAGGGGTAAACACGTATTAATATAATTCCACAAGAAATGGGGTGAGTTCGATTCCACCATCCCCACATTTCTCCAACTCGGTGCCCCCCTCTCTTTCTCTAAGCCAAAGGCCTCCTTGTAACAAAAACAGAAGTCCTTAAGAATACTACATTATTATGTGGTTCCATACTTCTTGGTTAGCTAGTACTATTTAGGTATTCAATCAACCTGACAGCAAGGAAGCAATTTCACTTAATTAGGTGGTCAATCAATGCATGGGCCATTGCTAGCTAGGGTCATACCCATGTTCTAGTTTGTTCTCCAAAAAAACAAAAAAGATGCATGATGTATGTTTGGTCTGTACAAGATGTTGATTTGTTACTTGTTACAAACCTATAGTACGTAATGTTTGATGATTAACACAATGACTCATGTATAATGTTTGTTTGGAGTAGTGATTGTGATTTATATCCTTAGTCCAAAGATTGCAAAGCAAAATCACACCAAGTCAAGTTACGTATAATTCATGAAAGATAAACAACAAGAAAAGTGACACAAGACTACATACATTTAATCTCTCTAGCTAATCTCAATAGAACTTCTAATATTTAAATCGCAATGCTAACAATCTCCACGAATTGGATCAAAAAATTTGGAAAAAGACTTCCACCTCGTATAAAGCTTCATTAGGTCTTCTTTACAGGGACGGAGCTAGAATTTTGAAATGCACTAGACTAAATTTTCCTTATGAACTTTTCTTAAAAAAAAAAATCGACAATGCTTGTTTTTTTCAATGAGGAATATGGTAGTAGAAAATATAATACCAATGATATTATCAACTTTTTTATAGCACGAGTATGATACAATTAAGACAAACATAAAGAGATTTTCGTTTAATTGTTGGGAATGGTGAAATAAATTATGAAAAAATTAATATATTTTTTTACGAAAGGGGAAACTTAATTAACATTAATAACGCCAAGAGCGATTATACTACAACGGGGACGTAATGCGTTGACCCCAAGTACGATTACATGTATCCTCAAACAGAACATCATCAATGATAGAGGAAATTTCATCTAACCAAAGCTCATCGCCCACAGAAAAACTAGCAAAGTTTCCTTTTTGTATAGAATTGGCTGGGCTATTTACTGAAAAATTATTGGCCAAGATAATCTATACATGTATTACTATGATTGGCTGGGGAATATTGCCTAGGCTACAACCCATCTAGCCGTTAACTATAATCCGTCATTGAATTCTTTAGTTCCTTTTTAGTCTTCAAACGCACTACAAAGTTCTTTTCGACGTTCAATCACTATAGCGCTCAAGTTAGCCAAGTTTGAAATACACTCAAACTTGACTATTAGAACACACCATGTGCTACACACACGTATGTGTTCCAAGTCGAAAGTGATACGAGCAACTCCTCTAGAACTCTAGAAGTCATCCATCGATCTCATTAATTCCCACAGTAAAGGATAGAGTACCCTTCAGTTTTTGCGGCATATACACACTCTAGTGCATCATCTGCATGCCCCTTCCTTTTGTTGCTCTTGATGCTGCTTCCAATTGGAATATATACTCCAACCAAGAGGCTATGCATGACATGTAAATGACATACGAGCTCTATCTGCAAAATTTGACGGATTGGTTTAACATACATGACTGATATTTTATTTTAATCAATCCCTTTCCAACCACGGTACCTTACTATTGGATGTTTTGTTTTTCGGTTATCACTCGTACATTAGAATCATATATAGCTAAGTGGCTGGATGTCTATCTTCATGATCAGGAGGCTCTGCCGTCTTGATTGGCAGACTTTTCTAAAGAACAAGTTTGATTGGTGAATTTCTTATATTATTTTTTTTTGAGAAATTAAATGAATTTCTTATACTTAAATCAGCGACTTGTCAAAAAAGAAAATATGCTATGCAAGTGGAGTAGGTGCACGAATAGATATTTTCTGCGGCCAGGACGATAAGATCGATCATGGTCATACTTAAATCGGCGGAACAAAATTGGATCATCACAGATTAAAGAAAAATAAACTATATGTTAATTTAATTCATGATGAAACTATTGGAGAATAGAATTCCACGTCCAAAAATCTAACTTTCTTTAATAACGTATACGATCTTCATCTCTCCACCTATTGTCGATTGAAATATAAATTATTTTATTCTAAAAAAAACAAAAAAAGTGCTCGAGTTCGTGAGAAATTTATATGTGGAAACAGATGGTTATCTCACTAAACTCCTCTCAAGTCCGCCCTCCTATTTTTCGGTTATCTTCTTGTAACGAAAATGTAATCAAAGATATCAACGAGTAAGATTCTTTGGAAACTAGTTTCAAATTATTGGCTAAGAAAACATTTTGCTAATTTTAAGAAGGAAAATACTCTCATCCAAATGAGTTTGGATGAGCCGGTCCAAACTATCCATTTTTGCGTATATTCGGCTTCATATTTTCATAATCCAACCATTCATCTTTTAAATCATCCTCTAAAGATCATTTATACAAAAATTTAATCAAATTGGAGATTGTTTGATCATCCAATTATATCAAACAAATATACGGTTTCGGTGAAAGTTAACATTCTCATTACAACCGTTCATTTGTTTGATATAGTTGGATGATCAAATGATCTCCAATTTGATTAAATTTTTGCATAGATGATTTTTAGAGTGTGATTTAAAAGATGAATGGTTGGATTATGAAAATATAATATGTAATGAGCAAAAATTGGATGAATTTGTAATGAGTAAAAATTTGATGCTTTGGAAACTAGTTTCAAATTATTTCACTTATCGCGAGTTTATAATTAAGTGTCTCTTTCGGTTGTCTAATTGATCAATGTCATTGTTTTCTTTCTTGCTGTGAATATGTGGCACATTTTTGAAATCTCCCTATGCCCTAAAGACACATATTTACGTTTTGCTTCGATATATATGATGCGGTTTTTTATGAAATGAGCTAATACATAATAATTAATTTTCCCCTAATATGTACGTACGTTCAATTTAAAGAAAGAAAAAATGTACATCGATCGTCAGGAAATTAAAGTATTCAAATAAGAAAAATCCCGTAAAATTCAGTATCACTTCCCAGCAGCTAGCTTTCACGTTCAAATAATACATACAATCTCAAAAGTCAAAACCAGCTGCTATAACTGCCATCTATGGCATTCTTCATTCAGTTCCATACACAGCGGGAACAAGCTTCGATCAGTTCCATGTTTCGGCTTCCCTAACCAGAGAAAACCAAATCGATCATATACCATAAACAATGTTACTGAATCTCATGCATGCATTGATACATGGAAAAAAAAAGGGAAAAAAAAAATCTGAACATAGAGTTAAGGAAGACCATTGGGAGCTCTCTTCACCACAATCCAAAAGATCAAGGTAGCCTTCGTCTCCTACCTCATGCATGCAAACCCTTAGAATGCCCCCATACCCCTAGCTATCATGCGCACTCAAGGGTATTCATGAAATAGCAGCCGTGGTCTACCATCACATCCTTTTAGCGTTGCAGTGAAGAAGATCGAGCTCCAACTGGACCCGAGCTCATACCCTAATTAAACCTACCATCACCTACTTTCAGAGTTGGCTATGAGAGAATAGGCAGACTCTGGGGTGGTTTATATAGGCTAAGATTTGGGTTGAGATGATATCCAGGTCTTAATTTGCTCTCTAAAGACGTCACATTAAAGAAAGTATCCAATTCTGACAGATTTTCTTGTCCAAGAATTAAAAGTACAGAAAGGGAAATAAGGAAATTAATTGGTGTTGATACACTACGGTACGGTGCTTCTTAAAAAGTGAGAGGCCAAGAAAAGGAAACTAATTAAATCCAATAAAATGGAATTTGGATCGATGGTTACCGTGAACATGATGGCCATGAGGCTCAAGTCAAGGAGGAGCCTCATCTGTAGCTAGCTAGCATCTCAACAATTTAACTCTACAGTTTAAAGCAAATCTGGCCGAAGAATGTGCCACAAAAAATCGAAATTGAATAACAAATATATGTAGAGAGCAATTGGAGATTTGGAGTCAAAGAAGTGGGTTGGAGTGGCCACCGATCATCGCCGGAAGAGATGGAGGTACGTTGCAACAAGCCTGAAACGGAAATGAGTTTTTTTTTCTTCCTAATTTCTTCTTTTTTTATGATTTTTATTCAATTTTCATTTAAGGGCAAAATGAGATTTCTGTTGTAATAATTCAAGTGTATGGTTAATTGAGCAAATTTTAGGGTGGCAATAACTGCATATGCACCAACGTAAAATTATCCAAGCATGTATACAATTTTGAGAAGGTATGTGTTACCAAAAGCCTTTGGGGCAAGCTAAAGTGGTGAGGGAGAATAAGAAATTGGGTTAGGATTAAGTTATGCTACGAGTTCGATTTCCTCCATTGTAACCAAAAGAATTTAGAAATAAAAAAATGTGTTATTATTTCTGCATCAATTCAGCAGGGGAGATGAAGAATATTAGAAGATATGTTTTGAAGCTAGCTTACAATCAATAATGTCCTCCAACCGAAAAACAAGAATACATATTGGAAATCAATTTTAATGTACAGATTGAATACAAAATATCCCGCTTCATTGTGAGGACTGTCTAGTTAAACGATGATTGAAGAAATAATCTAGGCATTCAACCAAAAACAAACTGACAATGGGCGGAGAAATAATCCAAACTATTATAAATTCTTTTGTAAGGTCTCAATTTTTTCAATATGAGACACGCACTCCACATTGCCACAAAATATGCTTAGGGTTTAGGAATCGATCTTGAACAATTGACTATCAATCACTTTCGGGCGTTTGGTCTTCAATTCAACATTATTCTGCCGCTATCACATCTGCGGAGTCAGATTCTCTAAGTGCTTCATGATGAGGTGCATAGCTGATTTCTGTATTCTAATTAACCAAGCAACTGAGTATGCCGTTAATTAGTAGAAAAGAAAAGAAAATATATATATATATATATAATTAAAAAAAAGGCAAGGAATATTAGTTTGCCATTAAACCTTCAAGTCTCAAGATTACCAACATGCCTTGGTTATGGTTAGGTAAAGCTATCTCATCCCATTCAACGTTAACAAAACTGAGAGAAAATATAAACTTAAACACAAATATAAAACAACCTTTACAGAGATTATATTACTACTATCATTTGGAGCTCCCTTCACTCCAATACCAAAAAGATCAAGGCAACCTCGTCTCCTACCTCATGCAAACCCTTAATATGTGCACATCCATTGTTATTGTGCACACTTACAGGTATTCATGAACTAGCAGCCGTGGTAAACCATCACCTCCTTTCAAGATTGAAGTGAAGAAGAGCTCCAAAATGAAGCCATAGACTCGTATACATTTCTTCACTCAAACAAAAAAAAAAGAGAGAGGAAGGAAATGGTATCTATGCATAAAACATAGAAAGCAAGCAAAATTTGGTATGAGAATAAGCAGGACTCGGGGGTGTTTATATAGGGGGCTAGGACTTCATTACTGGGGTTTTGATGGAATAAGGGACATTAATTTAAAACGATTTAGTATTAAGAAAGAATCTGGGAATGAGATTTTCTTGTCAAGGGATTGGTGAAACTTTGGATTAGTAGCTATAATTAGGAGAGCAATTATATCACTTAATTGGTGCGTTTTGAGCATCTTTCATTTTGAAATGGTTATTATTGGTTGTCTTAGTATACAATCATATATAACTAAGTGGGTGTCTATCTTTACGATGAGTTAAACTTTCTAAGTGTGTGCTTATGCATTATCAAAAAAAAAAGTGTGTGCTTATGTGGATTGACCGTCTGATTGCTGGGCTTCCTTCTTTCTTCTTAAGAATATAAAGACTCTTAATTAAAGAGAATATATATAAAGTGTAGTTGGTCACACAATTACATATTTTAGGTTTGGACGGTGTTGAAAATTAAATAATTCTTAGGTTCATTCATAGGATAAATTTTGATTTCTCACTCTAGTAATTAACGAATCCTCACTTTATATTTTCAATCATAACCGTTTGTTTTATGATTCACCTTTCAAAGATCAATGCCACAAATAGCAAATTGTAATATTGTGTGTATTGATCAAAGTTACACATAAATGAATTAAAAAAGAAACTACAAGTGGTCCGACCTTAATTGATATCCACAATTATAGTTAAAACTAAAATTCGAGTAAAAACATAAATTTTGAATACAAATTTGGACTTTATTGCTAATGCTAGTGGTGACGAGTTGTGATTGATGAGAGAGTTTTTTATGTGACCGTCACGCGATGTCAAATATGTGACTTTTCAATAAAAACTTGTTAAGTGAAATTTTTTTAACACCTCAACATTGGGTAAACCCTAAACCCTACCCTAAAACCCTAAGGATCTGTGTCTAATGCCGAGGTGTTAAAAAAAATTTCACTTGATAGATTTTTATTGGGAAGTTACATATATGACATAGCATGACAGTCACATCTAAAAATTTCTCATAATGATATTGGAGATTGAGGTGGTTATGAGCTTCACTAGGTACTGAGCTGGGGTCATTACCCCAACAGAATCGATCTTATGATTTTTTTTAGCACAATATATTAATTAATTTTTACCTATTTTGCATCACATGCATGATCAAACCTCTTTTTGTGAAAAGCCAATTCCTCATTAGGCTTCGGATGCCTAGTGTAGTTTCTAAATATCGAGTCTATAGGTCTTCCGAAAGTATTTTAAGAGTCTTAAAGACCTTACTTTTCTACAAAATTAGGTTTCGCTCAATGTCAAGATTTGACTGGTAATTAATTAAATATGATCGAGAAGATAGAATGGTAAAAATCTGCATGGTATTCCATTGCTAGTAAACTTAGTGTAGCTTGGTCCTATCTAAAATCGATTGTGGGAGAGTATTGTGCTTTATAAAACAAAATTTAGAGTTTTTTTTTTGGTTGTGAGAGCAAGAGGGGCTAGCTTTTGAAATGAAATGCATGGGAAGGGAAGAGAGATCGAGGTCGATCAGATGAACTTTTATATGCACTCTTGAAGTTGATTATGAATCCCACATTGCATCCCTTTATTAATTAAAATGATAGTCCATACATTTATGCAAGCCCTTATTGTAAGGATCATCTGGTAATTAACCTCGATCGATCTCAAATCAATAATCACTTTCATGCCTCATTTGAACTTAAAACAATTCCTATTACTGTCATGATACAAGGGTTAATACTAATACACTCCTGACTCCTTAATTACATCAAGGCAGTACTCCCAGCTTTAACTTCAAAACTCATGTAGTACTGCACCATATCCGAGTCTGAGCCTCGCAGCTTCATGCACGAAGTGGCTTTGCTGTGTTCTAACTAACCAAGAGCTCACAGTTAAGTAACAATATATATTAGTGGAAAATAAAACAAATACATACAGAAATTGAGGATATATATGGTAGTCGAAGTAGTTACAGATTTAGGGAACCGTATCGATCAATTTGATCACAGCAGTATTTAATTTGTTTTTGTAAGTTTTGTTCTTTTGTAATTCGTCAACTTAATATTTTGATCACAATTAATGGGACGCCTTCGGAACCCTAGCTAGGAATTTGGAAGTCGGGGAATGAAGACCATTTGGAGCTCCCTTCACTCCAATACCAAAAAGATCAAGGTAACCTCGTCTCCTACCTCATGCAAACCCTTAGAATGCGCACACTCATTGGTATCGTGCGCACCCCCAGAGGTATTCATGAACTAGCAGCCGTGGTCAACCATCACCTCCTTTCAGACATGGAGTGAAGAGGAGCTCCATTTGGACCCAAAACCTAATATCCTAAGTAACACTCAAATAGGCATATATATAACGAGTACCAGAATATGAATATGTGTGGAAGAAGCAAATTGCTGTGAGAATAAGAAGAGTGGAGAGGTTCTTATATAGGCTAGCCAGGCTATGACGAGCTTGGGGTTTGATGAAATCAGAGCCATTAAGATATAATATTAATGAAAGAATCTGATAATGGGATTTTTCTTTCCAAGAATTGGTGAAACGTTGCATTGCTATTGCTGATTGAGCATCTTTAATTCCCTTTATTATATATGTGTACCTTTATTATCAGAGGCTCTCAAATTTGAAGGTCCCATACAAATTTGAAGTGCTTTAATTATGTCGCGTCTCGTTCATTGGTAGATATTTTAAAATCAATATAATATTACTTCGCTCATAAAATATTTATATGAGATATACGAAGAATGCTAGTAATCTTAATTTCATTTTAGTATAAGATGAAAGAGCTTCTCGGCTTTTTATTTTTTATATTTTGAAATTTATATGGGGCATACGAGGAATACTAGTAATCTTTCATTTCAGTACAAGATGAAAGAGCTTCTCGGTTTTTTGTTAAATGTCAATATTACTATCACGTTTCTTGAAGAATGAAGAATGAAGAATCAGTTCTATATATATGACTATATTAACTGTTGTTTCAACGACATCACTTTTCACAACATTTATTGAGAAATAAATACGGTAGGTGATGCATTTGCTAAGTTAGGCCATATCTAGCTATATTCCTCTACTGTATTTGGTTTTTTAATATTTTCCGAGATTGGTTTCTCAATATTTTGTATTTGCTAAAATAATGTAACCGGATATCACAAAATAATTTATTTCTTAATGATCTATATATGAAAAAGAAGTACAAGGTATTCATATAACATGAGCCAAACAACTAAACAATATCATTAAGTTTTACTGAAATGGCCTATGTCAATCTGAATGGGATATATAGTTGGTGGTGCTGCTGCAGTTTTAAGAGATGGAAATGAGAATTTTGTGAATGTAAAAGCCCTTTTCCTTAATTGGTTTCTTTTCTCTCAAGCACACTAAAATATTAGCTATCTCGTTGAAACCAAGTTAGCTTTAGATGTTTTTTTTTTTAGAGGAAACAAATGAACTTTATTAATCACCTAAAGGAAGAACAATATTGGAATGACCGTCTGTGGAGATAAATCCACTACACACATTCCTACTACTAGAACCGGTCACGGGAAACTCATCATCGATGATTTGCATGAGCCAAGAAGGCTCAACTCCTAACCAACTAAAACGCCCAACATTACGAGCTACATAACAGGCAAATGCACTGTATTTAATAACTTCACTTGTATAGAGGCTCAAGTAAAACGCCCAACATTACGAGCTACATAGTGGCTCAAGTAATATTTTAGTTACTTCACTTGTATTTCATGTCATAATCTTTGAGCAAATATTGATGGTAAATTCCGCATCAAATATTAGACTTTGCCTTGCAACTATAATTTCTCGAGTCTTTTGTTATTGCCGATTTACTTTAGTCGGATGCTATAACTTCTATCATAAGCATCTCTTAATCATTGAGAAAGAAAAATATGTTGCTTCATGCTTCGATCCATCGAAACAAATTAAGTTTATTCCTATGTAGTTGCTTTTCCATAGTGGTCCACTACACTTGATATAAGAAAAACTTATATACTTTGTTAAGCTTGGCTTTGAACATCATCCCGCACAATTAGTGTTCTTTATATGCGTAATTTGCTTACTGGATAATGAAAAAGAAATACTTAATTTGATCAATAATCACTAACTTTTAACAGACAAAACATAGTAGGCAACATAATCATAAGCCACAATCGATTTAACTTGGGTATTGTTGGCAATTTAATCCAGTGATTTGTGAGAAGAATCTATGCTGACAGGTAAGTAGTCCAGTCACACTCACCAGTCACCACCAAGTACCAGAAAATTTTGGGTTATATTTAATAACTTGAACACTAATTTTGAATCTTATTTGCCATTTGTATATGGTGGGCAGTGGGACATTTCCCTTTGTGAATGGCCATCTTATAATTTTTTTAATGAACTGTTTATTTCTCTTAACAACTTTAGAAACAGTTCTGAATGTTTGATACTTCAATGAACTTAATTGGAAATGGGATGGCTGATGTTATCAGCAACTCATCAGAATCTTATATTGCTTTTGGGTTTTAAATATTATAGAGATGAGTACAATTCGGTGGATTAAAGTATAGTTCTTTAGCTATATATATGGTCAAAAGCAATTCAGCAAACCTAAATTTTTTCATTTGAAGAGATTAGAAAATTAAATGTCACTGATCGTGCTACAATTGTCTCCTTGTTACCATCTAGAAAGTTAGTAGTAGCTTTCATGGCTATCGCATTGTGAATGAGGACCTGTACACTGATACATGCAGCAAGGAACAGTATAGCATTAGGCTTCACTCATTCGAATATCTAGGGCTGAAAAACAAAACCCTTTTGAAAGAACCATTTTTTTAGAGGTTTCTTTGATTACTTGTTATCAATATGAACGATGTAAATACAAACAATTCTCATGTACAAGTGTAACTCTAAAATTACTAGGGAAAACATAATTGTTCTGCATTTTGTTTACTAGACATTGAACTAGAAACTGAATTTTACAAGGATCCAGACATCCAGCCAAAGATCAGCTGTTCTCGATGAGAATCTTGCTATAAGCAGATCTACAGGTCCCATCAAACTAGAAAGGCCCTTTAGAACTTCTGGAGCGCAAGTTCTTTGCTTCCAACCTTGCTTCAAGTAATTTTGCCATCAAGGTATTTTCGTTGAGGTCTGGGGGCCAATCCAAAGAAGACTCAGATTTTCCAAAATCTGGGGCTGTTAAATTAGACTTCCATTTCTGAACTGGACTAGCATTACCTGTAAACACAGATTGGATACTAGATTTCACCCTGCAGTTACTCTCAGGATGAGTGGATTTTAATCCATGTGCCCCCACCCTTTTGCTATGTATTTCGTGTAGACCTTCTCTGATAGTATCAGAGCATGCAGATCCATCAAGATTCTCGATTAAAGCTGGATTGTCTTCTCCCAGTTCACCATCTTCCCTCTCTGCAGCCAGGGTCCTATTTCCATTACAGGACATGGATCTCGCCATATGTTCTTTAAACTGCCCTTGCAAACCAGACAAGATATTGCCCTTGATGTGCTCCTGTGCCTTTTTCTTCATGGAATTCGATTTCTCTATTCCACCATATTGTCCTTCTGCATCATTATTATTCCGTTGTCTAGAGCTTCGTGTGATTTGTTTTCCATTGGCACTCCTGACTGCTTCTAAGCAGTGTGAATCACTATCAGTAGAATCTTCAGCGGCATTACCTGGTGCACTTACAGCCTCATTCAAAGGAAAGGACTCTAATGAATGTCGGCGTAAGCAGTTTTCCTTCAGCTGCTTTTGGGATAACCCAATATTTATCTTTGAGTCAACAGATCGTTTAGCTTGAAGAAAGGTCTCTATATCAAAACCTAACTTGTCCACAATTGAATTCTTTTCTCCAAGATCATTCTGAGCTTCAGCTATCTTCATTTGCATGCGTTCATCAAGCCATGCTTCAGATATATGGAGAATTAATCTTTCAGAACTGGCCAAACCACTCTGATCCTTCTCAGGATTGTGCTTCAGAGATCGCACCTCTTGCTCATACTCTCTTATTCCCTTGGAAAACTCATCGCACAAGTTTTCCAAAAGGATACGTGCTTTGCTCTCCCGTTCAAGCTCTCTCAAAGCATTAGAGAAAGCAGATTTCACTTCAGAAAGCTCTCGAGCTAGCTTGCGATGCAGGCTCTCTGAATGCTTTCTCAACTTCCTTTCACCTTCTAGCTCATCCCTGACCAACTGGACAGCAGCTTTGAGTCGACTTTGGTCTTGATTCTTCCAAACAAGTTTATTTTCTGAAACTTGCTTCATCAAGTCATCCATTTCTTGTCTATCCCATTGCTTCTCATGCACCAACTCTTTAATTATAGCCTGAGAATGATCTAGTTCCATTTTCAGTGCTTTTACCAATGATATATTGGATGCATGTTGTTCTTCAAGACTCCAGATACGATTAAGTATTTTAAGTAATTCTGTGGATGTTTTAAGGCCAGAACTTGAATCACCCATCCTTCCCTTATATGGTGCCACCTACGAAGATCAAAGGGTATCTGAGATTTCAATCCACCAAACAGCAGATAATGGGTAAATTAGCAATAAGCTTTTCAATTGTATTAAGATGACATCATTTATAATCTTATACTTCAATATTCTGTCTTGAATATCTGTAGTCATAATGTCATAATATCTATATTTTTTATTCAAAACATTCCTATAGAGTAATCTACACTTCCATGAATTTGTTTAGTACATAATTACATTCTAACTACAGCTCTGTATATGTATAATAGTTATCTACTTATCCATTCATTATCTTAAGGGGATGCAGTAAGATGCACCATTAGAGTTGCATTTTTGGCGAACACTCACGGACTATACAAGGAATAAACCCTCCTGAATTTTGACTACATTCGAGGACTTGGAAGGAAACTCAGCCATCAATCCTCATTGTTACTTCTTATAGTTATTATATTACTGAATTATAATATTCAGTGAGCTCATATTATATCACCTTTCTATTTATATATAAACGAACAAAGAGACATAATTACACACCTCCATTGAGCTACCACAACTGGCAGGAGATAGGGGATGGAGAGCAAAACCATTGCTCTCAACTGCTTGATGGTGCTGTATCAGTGATGTTGATCCAGGCTTCCTCAAATTGCTTGCAGTTGATGGCTGGAATGAAACAAAGGGAAATAATCAGTAACTAAATAAATACACACAACAACACATCCGCCAGCTTGAAGTTGCTAAATTTAAGAGCAGCGAAAATCATAGCACAACCCTCACGTCCTACACAAATCCTACTCATTCTTCCAAACATTACAACTTTCCCGTATTGTTAATGCTGCTTCATCGTCCCATCAAGATATATATTATAAGCTAAACACATTAACCTTGTTAAACTCAACAAAGCAACCACCAAAGTTTTGCTTCTGAAAAAAGAAAACTAAATCTAGTTGCACTAAGAAGAACACATTTAAATTCCTCTTCCAAATACATGGTATTATCATGATAAACCCAGGAAAAGAAACATACAACCGACAATTGCTGAAAGTGCTGAAGAAACAATGGATACAGAACTTGTCATGACACAATAAGGAAGCCTCTCACTTTGTTAACATAACAACAAAAATCTACACAATCAAAAGTAAACTAAAAGTAGTGAAAGTAATTTAGGGAATTAACTAAAATTAAATTACAATGAATGTAGTAACTGACTGGCAGTATATAGCAAGCAATCCTAAAGAAGCAAAACTTTGAAAACACATGCCATTTCTATATCAGGGTTCAGAACAATTATCACAAAACAAGTATAGTCGAACAAAAGCCAAAGACTTTGAATCTGACAAAGGCATAACTAAACAAACCCCAAATAAAGAAAAACACCCACAAAGTCAGTACAAATTAGGTAGACCTGATCATGATGGTGGCTAGTAGGAGTGTCAAGCTCAGCCCCATTGCTGCTTCTGTGCTTGTGGCGAAGTCTAGCAGCTGCTTTGCTCATTTGGGCAAATGGGTACTGGTAAGACTCAATTTCCCAGAGGCTGGCACAGAGATTTCTGGCAGAGATTGATGTGGTTGTGGTTCGAAGGTCGAGAAATTCTGAGTTGGGTTTGTTGCTGTGATGCTCAGAATACAAATCGAGCCTCCAAATGGGCGGTGGCGTACTACAAAGCCCTCTTCTTTTCCCTACTAATACCCCGCGTTTCAACTTTTTCACCTTCAATCCTTGCTTTTTTCTTTCACTTTCCGCACCCTTTTCTTTTCTTTCCATCTCTCTCTGTTTAAAATTCAATTCAATCTGTAGGTGCTACTCTCCCTCAAACTCAAAACCCATGTTTTTGTTCCTTCATTTTCTTGAAAAAGCTAGAGTCTTTGGGGTCTCTCAGCTCTGTCCTACATTTTTTGTGAATCTCTCTATTTTCTATGTGAGATTTTATGTTTTTTGTTTCTTTGTCCCCCCACCTATTTACAGTTTTACACTAGGTTTTGCCACCTCAGTGATTCCTACAGTCGACAGTTTTTGCTTTTTTCTTACCTTCTTTTTTGGCTGGTGCATGTAAAACAGGATTTGATGCCTTTTTCCTTTAAATTTAGCCATGGCAAGAGTTCTTCTAAATCTGATAGTGAAGAGCAATGTATATTAAGAAGGAAATGAGGGTACATAGCCAGTTTGAGACAAACTCTCGATTTAGAAGTTAAAAATTGATTAGTATGGGAAAGCTTACGAGTATGGTCTTCTTCTTTTTTCAAAAGTGTTACCAACTAGATGAGCACTGCCCTAATATAATCATAAATTAACAACTGTTTTGTGTAATTCTAGGTTTACCATGTATTTTCTTTTATTTGAATACCATATAACATTGCAAGAGCTTTTTTTTGTATGTCTGGAAATCAGAGCTTGCTCAGTTACAGCTTACAACAAAAGAGACATGCAGATGAGGACTGGACTGAGATGGAAGAACTAAAACCATATCCTTTCTTTCGGAAAGTTTTATGCTGTCAAATAATCACAGAATCTTAAACTTAGCAAACTACCACTTTATGCATATGACATTTTTGTGGACCCAAATCTGAAGCTAAAATCAAAGGCTAGAAAGGCTACAATGATATGCTAGTCCCATGTTTAAATTTTCACTTTTCACTTTTCACTCACATGGTAAGATAAAATGATAGACAATCTTGATTCATAGACAGTGAAATGACAAGATATGCTTTCAATACAATGGCCCTCTTCTTGCTTTCATGGTCATGCCACTCATGCATCCTTCCAGTAGCTAATTAAGAGTCTAAGACTAGCTGGTTTGATTTTGTTCACAAACAAATCTATTATAATAATGAGTGAATTTATCTCACGGGTAACTTTGAGCTAATCAACCATGCGGATTATGGGTTGGTGTGTGTAACCCAAGTGTTGGAGCTATCGTTTTTTGGTCTCTATGTTGCATGATATTGTTTATCACTCAAGCATCATGAGTCCATTTGAATGAGTTTCATCTCAAAAAACTTTGTTCTGTCCCACAAAATATATTTATGTTGTTGTATTTATTCCGCACAATTCTTTAAAACGTATGACCTAGCCTATTGTTTATTGTTTTGATCCATTATAAACAATTGATGATAGGATTTTGAAGTGTTTATGATGAGGTTTTTTAAAAAAAAAAAAAAAAAATCTTGGAAGAGAGAGATTTATACTAAAGACCTCATCCACACTTGTGAAGAGAAATATTATTTGATCAACTTAGTCTCAACATGATATGAAATCTACGTATTTAAGCCACTCAAAACATTGTTAGCCAAAAAAAAACCACTCAAAACACTTCCAATGATATCATTGGATGCTTGTTGCCCACAACGTTGCAAGGACAAAACGTAATGTTGTGCCATGTAGCACATTATTCTAATAACATAATCACAATCAACACCGAGGACAATTCAGAGTGAAGGTGGTCAATCATAGGGTCAACTTGGTTGTTTAAGCTCTTAATCATTCTGGCAATATCTCATTGGAAGCTTGTTGTCCACAATATTTGAATCTGTTGCTGGGCAGATCCACAGTGTTGAAGCCAAAACTTAGCAGAATTGGTCCACCAGGACCAGTTAGAACAAGACCACAATTTGTGGTCCTCAGCCTATCATCCATCATTGTATAACATAGCTAGGTTTATCTTTTTCTTTTTGCCATGTAGTTGTTTCTCTGCTTTTTGTCTGCAGTTGGCAATAAGTAATATTTGTCATCCCAGATGTGGTCTGCTTTAGGATTTCTGGTTTTCTTTTCTTTATATCCAGTTTCAAAAAGATCAATGTAGAGTTAGTTTCCCAGTTAACTTGGGAATTGATCCAACTGCAGTCATTGGGGAGAGTTTAATCCAGCAAGTTTGAGATTTTGCTACCACCCATTGTGGATGGGGAGCCCTACTAATTAACCCGAGGTTTTAGGAGCGTTCTTAGAACTACATTTCCAAAATGAACAAACTAAGATCACCCCAGCGAAATAACTAGTTCTCATTCGTACAACCAACACTGTAATGTTAGCTAGTCACAAAACGTACCATGCTGCAAGACTAGGTGGAAATGCAGCGAGTTTCCAGCATTGAATACAAGGCATGTTCTTCTCCTTTGCATCAACAGCTAGCTTGCTATATGAATTTCATGAAAGAATGAAGGACCACATAAATCATAATTGGACCACTTGTGTGGTATAGTTTTTGACAGAAAACATGGTCCAAGGGCTTTTTTTTTATGAACATCTAGAACACCCCATTTTTGTTATCCAAGATGGGAAATGATTAGGGCCTCTAGCATAGTAACATGGTGCTTTCATTCCATGCATGTCTTTGTGAATTGTGCCTTTGCCATTCTATTGAGCTACTTTTCTTTTAGGGGTATCCGTGTTAGCTACCCAGTTTACAAGATAAATATTGTGAATTATGAGATAAAGAAGAGTGCCCAGATATCAGATAAAGCAAAGTAGTAGTCCCAGTTTTTGTTTCTTTATAAATATTACCATCTCAATTCAATTGAGTATGCATCAAGCTGCATTACAAATATTCTGATACTGAGACGGCTTCATCTTGATCCAACTTCTCTTAAGAGTCACCTAGCGCAAATCTTTGACTATCTTGTGGAACCCCTTTGATAAAATTAACGATAAATCAAAAAAAGATTAATGCAACCCTTTTACCGACGAATGGTACACCCCATTTTTTTTTTTTACATTTAATTTTTATTTCCACTTACATTTTCGTAGGCAAAAAGATTCATAATCTTCAGCAATCAGCACCATCAAGAATTAAATTACAAGGGAACTAATATTGAAAAGCAGTATGAATCCCCATCATAGAGACAAGTTATGCTGTTATGAACTACTCAAGAAGTTGGATACAAGCGTTTGTCCCATGCATATGGTTATTTAGAGTTCTGTTCCCATGTAAATCAAACACCTCATGTATATAACTATAAATATATTCATAAAAGACCCATGGAAATCGACCATTCTGTTTTACCGTACTTCAGAACTCTACAATGAAACAACATTACATGAAGATTTCCATGAGAGTTTATGATCATGGTGAAATTTACAGCAGTCTAGTACGTATATGAACTCTTAAAATCTATCTTGATTTCTTTTCTTTACAAATGTTACAGTTACTTCTCAATCGTAGTAATGCATCTAGCTCTATATGTTAGAGTCTGATAAGGAGATAGCTTCACACGATAGTAAGAGTTCTTGGTCTTAATCCTCCTCACTAAGTTGTCTAAAAGGGTCACCTAACACAAATCTTCGACTCTGCTGAGGCTGAGACCCTGTCAATGACATATTTAGAGTTCGAATAAAAAGCATTCTTAATGGCGTGTCTATAATAGAAACTCTTCATAGCCACACAGTTAAATGCATGTGAAGACAATAACTAATGCGAACCAATATTAAGTTTAAAATAATGTAGGCTCCCCAAATTTATTCACCAAGTGATGTGTGTGATACATGTGAGTACCAAATAATAGAAACTCTTGTGAAAATAAATGAGGACCATAGCAGGTCCAAAAATGAATAAATGAAATACTGTCATGCCATTAGATGAACTTGGTGAACAAATTTGGTAAATGTAGCAGTTGTAATCCGCTAATAGAAGCAATTACAGATTATATCTACTAGGCAGAGAAGAACATACCGGTCATCAGGAAACTCGTCCAACTCTTCAGGTAGAAAAACTTGGCTGACAAACTCTTGAAAGCGAGAAGAATAAGCTTTGGGGTTCACAGTGTTGATGGACTTTGAGTCATATTTGATGGACTTGCAAGCATGCTCAAGGCGTTTTCTCATATTGTAATTCTGACAAATATCTACTATTCCAAAGAATAAAAGAACATTGAAGCATTCCTGTGCTGAATGTGCTCTGGAGTCTCTGGATCTATATGATCTAGAACTTCCCATTTCATTTCTGAGGGCCCGGACAGCACGTGCTGGCATGCTTGCACCAAATCTAAAACCAGGCCTGCAGTAGAAGAATAATGAGCTAATGATAATCAGTTTTTTGTTAAACATCTATTGATGTAATTATATTTTGTTTTTGTACTAAATCTGTCTATGAATTTGTTATTACAAGTCTCTTCATTGTTCCTATAAAATATGTAGATCGTAGGTTTTTCTCTCTGGAACTGTTACACTCAGTACTGATTATCAGCAAAGCCATCCCAAACTCAGCATGGGTTGTCATGTCTCAATGTGACAAGTAAGGGCAGATCAGCAACTGAGTTAGGAAAAAAAATATAATTCATTTATGCCAACTTCAAATTTCCTAACAATGTATTTCATTTATATCATGGAGGCACCCAGCCATATTTCACGAAAAGTAATTTCTAAGTGCCTTCTTGAGGAAAGAGACAATACAGACAATATACCTTTCAAGTAGGTCGCAAATATCGGCAAGAGTTAACTCTGAGCTGTCACTTCCTTCTGAAGTATCGTCCATTCTCTCTTTATCAGTCCTTCTGGAAGTTCTTTTATCAACTGACACGACCAAGAAAACAGATGTGAGTGTTTAAATATATTTCCTAGTATAACTGGGAAGACCTTCGAGAGATAAGTTCATCTGATTGTTCAATTTCCAAATACAAACAGAAAACCAGAGAGAGAGAGAGAAAGAGAGAGAGATGGTTGCATATGGAAATTCGAAACAGCATGAAATGTAAACATTCTACAGTATGGAATTTAGCTCTTAAGGCCACAACGGGCAATATCACAAGGAAGAAAGGAAAAGACATACAAAAGAAGTGCACTAATTGAATTAAATGAAAATTTTAACAGGTGGACACGTTCGAACGAATTGTAAGACACAAATACCTGATTTATTAACAATATAACATATATCTAGCAGTAGATTATTGTTCAATGTTATGCACCATATATTCGAAAGAGTCAAATCAACAAGGAGGATTTTTATGTGTTCAAGTGTTCAACTGATAAAGTCCGCGGTTCTTTCCTAACAATATATTTGACACAACAAGAACAGGAAGAGAAAAATCCATCACGGTTCTTTAAAAAATTTGGTACTATTTTTCTTCACAAAAGATTAAATGTATGGCTACCGTAATTTCCTATATCTGCATATAGTTTTGTGCTACAAAAGACTATGCATTGTATGAAAATTAACGCTCAGGAAGTGAAAGAAGGACCCTTGAGAACCACCTTCATGTGGAGATTCTACTTGTACAGCAAGCAACAAACTATAATCCATGATGCCTTCAGCTTCCAAAAACTCACAGTCAAACTTGATTTGCCTATAAAAGGAAAACACAAAAGAAGCTAATAAGGAAAGAAAAAGGGTTCGTATATAAGGAACAAAAAGCATCAATACATCTTTTCAAATATTGTCTTCTGAGATGAAAGTGCAATTTTTTACAAGATGATAAGCTATTCAATCAAATTTCTGTAGAAGATACCACTGATGAAATCCATCAAGTCAATCATGTATACGTGATTACTTAGAAACAGTACTAAATGATGAAATGCATTTCCATATTTTTACCAAGTGAATTCACTCTTCAAACAAACGTTTTGTCCATTACAAATTACCTGGGCAAGAAACGTTGTGTGATCTACCTCTAAATAACAATGGCAGTCCGCAGTATGTGTTAAAAACTTAAAATAAAATAAAAATAATAATTAAAAAAAACATTATAAATGAGATTTTGGAGCACCTGCAGTGCATAACAGAGAGGCAAAGTATCATAATTCAGAGATCTCTCGACATCCTAGGTAAAATGGAGTAGAAAAAAAAACTATTTCTTTTTTATCTACTACTGAGAGGTTACGATGGCAATATCATCTCAATAATTAAAAACAACGATACAAATAGACAATTACTGGAGAAGCTGCAGTACATAACAGAAAAGGCAAAGTTCCTTATTCCGAAGATCACCAGAGATCCAATAGGCAATAGATAGACAGCTTATTATGCAATGTTTAATAATATTATTAGGAACTTTATACTAGGAATATAAAGTAAATGTAAGTTCAAAGCCTCCTTCAACTTCTACTTTAAGTAATTCATTACCTTCAGGAGTTCAGGTAAAATAAATAATCAAAGAGATATCAATCCAACTCTCAAATCCAGCAATTTATTCATCAACATTCAACAATTTCAAACTGTATTCAAGTCTTTTGATAAGTTTCCTTACCGGCAGAAGTTTTGAGAAATGATAAATAGTGTAAGGAACTTACGCCAAGAGCCGAGCTCGAACCAATGGATCCAGGTAAAAGCACAAATCAAAATCCAGATCCTTATGTAAGGGTCTCTCCTGGACTATGACTTTGTTTTCTGCTCGGCCTATTGAAGTACCTTTGAGATCATAGCACTCATAGATGCAAATTTCTGATGGGAATACGCTTCCAAAAACAGCAAAGTAAACCTGCTCATTGAAAGTAACTTGAAAATGTCAATGCTAATATGTCTATGGAGGTAGACATTTTCAGAGTATAGCTCCTTCAGAACACCCATATAATCAAGCTAGAATACCTGACATGATACCTCCACCCTTCTAGGCTACCTCACATGCTATAAAATCCCTTCATTGGATTAACAATGATAAACCCAAGACCAGAATAGGCACTAATCACATGCAATTTTCCATATGTATTGGTTACTTGTATAATCTGTTCGCTATATTAATCTACTTATATTGCATTTACAAGAAAACTTCAATTTTGAGATACTGAGAAGATCATACCTTAATACCTCCTGCTGGCCTGACAACATGAAGTCCATACAGTTTGACTAATAGTGAGGCCCCATACTTCATAAGATGGCGGTAGTAGTTGGGAAGCATCTCTAGGTATATCTATATGAAAAGTTACACAGAAAATTTCTTAGAATACTGATCAAGATATAGAAGCAAGCGAAAATTTCTGTGTTCATCAACTTTAGATTAGAACTTCAAAATTCATTATTAAATCTCTTAGAAGACAAAAATATTGGACAGTGTATGAGCGCAGGTTGCATTCAATGAAACAACAAGAAAAAATGGGAGGAGAAAAAAAAGTAGGGAGTGAGAACCCTTTCAGAAATAAAGTAGCAGAAATAATTTCTCAACATACAAAATTCATTTGTACAAAAAGCACATTTGTATCCATAAATATTACGGATAGTAACCTTTCATCCATTAAAGAGTAAAATGTCACTAGAGATTCATTTATTACCTTCATCTCAGATTTGCGCAGGGTTGTGAAAACAAACCGTTTGTCGTTGGACAATATAAACACCCTACCATATTTTCCTGGAAACGAAACCTCCCTTAGAGTCTCATCTCCACATATTGACAACTGGTAATCGGCATATTCAATACTGTCAAGCTCCAGTATTCGTCTGTAAACAATCTGCTCGTTACGGCTTTTGCACAATTGAAAGGTAGCAACACACAGGAATATGTATTTATACATACATGAAAATATTAAAATTATTATAACTGTATATGATCATAAGCACTGGCCTTAAAAGATTGGCTTTTGTTTCAATTAGTTATTTGATGTGCATCTCTATGGACCCAACAACTATCAAATTTTAACCCAAAATGACTTTTCATACCCTGTCTGGTTTAACTATTTTATTTGATCATTTCTTTGTCCAATGGGCCAGAACTAAGTAAAGCTATTCTCAAGGCTTTAACTTAGCAGCATTCAAGGTTGGGTTCATAACTATATCCACCCTAGTTTTGCATTTGAGTAACTTCCCTAAGCTTCAATTTATTAAAATAGCATCACTCTTCCATATTCTTAAGCAGAAGTACACTAAATCACTTGCACAAAATGACAACGATACTTAACACATGAAATCTAATTTGACATAGAAATACATTTGAAAGAAATTAAGCAGAAACCTGAAAACTGCAGGACTATAATCTTTCCATTCAAAATCCGTTGTGAAATAAGGAAGCTGCATAAAATCATGTCTAGAATATTTGATGCAGTTACTTTTAGTAGCTCTAAAGTCAGCTGGTGAAAGCTCCTCCTTCAGAACCTCCATTAATTGCCCTGCAAAATGTCTATAATGGATTAGCATTTCAAAGTAGACAGTGCAACGCTTTGAGTTTGTTACTTGTTAGCCACAAGTTACACATGTTACAACAACACTCAGCCACACATGACACAAGGGTTCCCCTAATATGTTGCTCTTTCACATAAAATTCACTACAGTAAACAACATATATTTCATACATTACGCTTCTGCAATGAACATGATATGTTTTGGTTTCGTATAGATGTATATCAAAACAATTAACATACGATATGAGGGTTATCAGGCTCTTAAAGAATCTCTATTTCTGTTGGTCCACAAAGACTAATCAACATCCTAACCTTTCAATTCAATTGTTAACCATGCAGAAACAAATTTAGCTGCAACTTGCTCATTCCTAGCTACTCTTATCACAAAAAATCGTGTCAAATGATCAAGCAGCTGAGTTGCCCCCTCCTATTTCTTTTTGACTTTTTCGAAAACCTCCTATATCATAAATCACTTTCTTAATCTCCTTGTCATCTTGTAAAACCCTTATCCAGTTCCTCTTTTACACATTAATTGAAACAAAAAGCCTTTCTTTATTCAAACAAATCAACCCAAATTCATTGAAAGAAAAAGAAGAAAAATCCAAACTTGATGCTAAATCCCGAATGGGCCTCCCTGTTTCTGACATTATCTAACCAACCACCACCAATTAACCAAACATCAAAATCCAAAAGCACCCTTTGGCTTCAATACCTCACACACAAATACCCAGAAGAAAAAGACAAGAAATTTGAGAAAATGAAAGAAAACCCATCAAAAGGAACATCGATTCTGCAACATACCTGCAACAATTATTTGCTTTTTTCTTCCTTCTTCTTCTTCTAGCTTTATTGCTTCTGCATCATCATCATCTCAGTTTCAAGAATTGAGCTTTGGTTATTGTCATGGTTATTATGAGGAACAGACAGACAGAGAGGATTGGCCATCGTACTGTGAATACTGAAACCAATTGCATCTTCTACCCGCGAGCCTAAGATCTTTCTTAACTGAAATGCCGTTTTTGGACGCCAAGTTAGTTTCGCGTCTGGTAATAGAACCTATCCTCCAACGGTCCAATTTTTAATTTGACCATATTGCCCTCGCTTTTGACATGTTCAGAATACTCATTGGATGTCTATTATAGTCAAATCACAGTCCTTGTGGTTTAATTGTTGGCCAAGTTTGTTAATCGATTTCCAAAATCGTAACACACTTTAGGTTTAGAAAGAAGAGTATTCATCCCTACGATTGCGGTGCAAGTTGATGCGGAGTATTTATCAAGAATTTAAGTTTTGGCATTATATATATAGATGAACGAACGAAAATGGAGTTACTTTCATTTGCCCCATCTTAGTAATGTGTCTTTTACATTGTTGCTTGTCTTTTGAAAAGTCTTAATTGCATCTTCAAATCTTAAAAAATAGTAATGTGTTTAGCGTATGTGATTTGAGACTATTTTTGTTGGCATGCTGATTTTAATGCTTGGATGAGTAAGTGACATATAGGTGATGATTATTTGCTCTTTTGTAAAAATAGTCATGTGACAATACTCAAATTGGAGTATAGTGTTTGTTTTATTACTTTTTTTTTTTTCAAAGTTTGTTTTATTACTTTGAAAATGAAATCGAAACTTTTTAGACAATAAGGTGCAATGTAAAAATCGCTCAATAATTAAAAAGTGCTAAATATAATTAGCCAAAATTAATTGTTGAGTTCATCCATACAACCATCCAATCATGGAGCCAGCCTTCATCTAAATGAGAATCTTTGATTAATTGCTCCCTTACACTACCCAACAAAAAAAAAAGGCAAAGAAAATGTTTACTAGAGTAGGGAAGATTCAAGCCAACAAAAAATATGGGAAAACAATCTCATATATGTGCATAGACACCTGCTCAGAACATGAGAATTCTTTGAATTGTTTTTCTCAGATAGGAAAATTGAGCTTGTTTTATCAGAGCAAATATTTTTGGCAAGTAAAGCAAATAGAAAGTTAGTACATTACATAAGATGTCACCAATTCTCTGGGTCTTATGGCTTATTGATTGTAATGATCTCATTGGGTTTTTTTATCTTAATGTTTAAGAAACTGTCATCAATTCTATAGGAACAAATCTCCATCATTCAAGGAACTATACATTGTCTATTTCAAAAGAGAGAAAATCAAACATGTGATATACTATATAGCCATGAAGATTGTAGACGTCTTGAGAAGTATGAATTGTTTTCTTACTAGAGATATTCAAGCTATCGAATTCCAAATCTCAAATTCAAGATTCACCTTAAACCATAAATCTTAAAAAGCTTAAGCCATTAGAATAAGTTGAGACGTTTATAATATTTGGGAGTGGACACAAGCCTCTAGGCCACAAGGCAATGTCCATTTGGAAAAGCAGCATCACCACCAATTTCATACATAACATAATCTTCCCTCGTCACATCTCCACCAAGTAAAATCCACCTTCCTTAAAGCAAAGTGTGGATCTTCGTCACTTCTCAACCAACCCACACAAGGCAAGCTGGCAAAGTTGATACTCCACTTTCAAATGCCACATAAAATTCTTAAATCATTTCATGTGCCAAACATGTGAGCAAGGAAAATGGTACTAAAGCTTAAAAGTTGAGTCATTGGCTCATGCCAGAATGATAGAAACACAAGCACATAGTTTTAATTTGATAATAGATAGGAACTCAGGATTGGATATTTCCAATACAAAGAATAATATACCCATATGACCATGAATGAGCAGTTTTATCTGCAGGTACATTATGTTATGTATACAGCTTTCAGAACACAGATGGGGTCGAAAATGACACTAACAGGGAAGAAAAGCAAAATAAAGGCGAAAACAAAGGAAAATCTCAGACAAAATGGTCTATACCACCACCCGATCAATGACCGATCCACAGGGAAACATATCAGGGATTTAATTCAAGCCGAGGTTCAAAACAAAAACCAGTAAAGAGCTGGAGAGGGAATCTCTTTGTTACCGGGCACTTCTGTGACCATCTCCAATGTTTCAGGTGCATGTCGAACACAAGAAGAGCTGGAGCTCCATAGCTCTGGATGTATATGAGATCATCTATGCCACTGCTGGCAAAAACATCATCGAATTCTCCAAACCCTTGGAAATACTTGTGAGGCATACGGGCAATCTCTTGCCACCCTTTCCCATTTAGAATCCAGATACCAATCCCCTTAATTATGTCAGGGCGATCTGCTTTACCGATTCCTCCAACCATAACCAGCTTCTCCTTCAAGTTCATCAGACGGCCACATGTAAGAGCGCAAGGTACAGGAATAAAACTCCGGATCAACTGCCCATGAGAAGAACGAGCAGAGAGATTGTATGAGAGTAGGCCATGACGATTCTCTGGTGCCCCACCCCCAGTTGAGTAAATCAAGAAGTACAATACCCCATCACAGATTACACTCTCATCCCCACCTCTCCATCCTGTCAGCACTTCTGTCACAGGGGACAGCCACATTGTTGTTTGCGATCCATAAATATGAACAGAAACATCCCACTGGACAAAATTTCCAGGGACTTGCTTAGATTTCACCATTGTGATAGTATAACTATCTGGATTCCTGTTAGCTGAAATTGCAAGTGCACTGTAATCAGAAAATCTCAAGCCAGGAGGCTCCTCAAGCTTCCTGCATATTTTGGTAAGAGGGTTGCAGACGTATAACTCACTTCTACTATCATTGTCCATAAAGCAAACCAAACCGCATGAGGAAGCAATGAACCAATTTGATGTCTGAATGCAGGGGAGCTCAATGCCATACCACTTTCTAAGTACAGGATCATATGCATAACCAATTGGTTCATTGCAGCTTGTAAACATAAAGTACCAAGGTTTTTGCGGTGGCATGGGTGAATTGGTTGATATAAATTTTTTTGAACTAACAATGCCATTCCACCTCTTGCACACAGACTGTGCTCTGAAAATGCTTGCAATTGGTAGATATGCTATTATCCGTTCCAACAGTTCATCAGGAAGAAAAGATTCAACTGACACTACAGTAACTTCTTGATTCCCTTCATCACTCAGCTCTGCGAATGATTCATACTCCCCAATCTCTCTTGGCCTGTCATCGAGGTAATGGCTAAACCATGATGTTTCTCCCGCCATGATCAAGTGGAGTAAACAGAAAAAACCTGATCATAAGAAGAATACACAAAATCATGTTACATCGCCACACGAGATGATCGTGAGATAAGATTCACCTCAGAATATTTCAAATATGGGACCTGTGGTTAAACCAATTCAAGTCAGAACCTGACATCATATCAGAATTGAGGCCGGATGTCAGATATAATAAGTCTGTTGTCAAATTAATCACCTTTGAAATAATTACATATGTATAGACTAGCATAAGAGAAAACAATCATGGTTCATAATCATCAGAAGCCTATAAGCAGGAATCAACATGCAGATCTCAGATTTAAGCCTGCCAATGAGTAGTTACATGCCAAAAAAAAATAACAAAACAAAATTCTGGCAAACGCATTAAAATCAAACCAACTTCCAAGATTCTTATTCCTTATTCCCCTGACAAAGATTCATATCAGAATGCAGCATAAATTTTTTTTGTCTTGGACTGTCAGAAATTAAATTTCATTTCAGAAAGAGAAAAATCCAGACAACTAACCGATTGCATATCAGAATGCATGCAATGATGCAACCCCAGAAGGAAAATGATATCAAATCAAAATGCATACCCAGAAAGTGATAGTATGAGAAATATGAATACTTCCCAAATGACCGATACTTATTACACAATTACATAATCCACATCCAAGTACCTAGTGAAGAAAATATAAATCAAGATGAATAAAATCGAATGAATCACAGTCATTGACAAAGAGAATACCAAAATGATAAAAGAGGAAACTTTTCTTTACCAGATTTCTTACTGCAATATAGACTATTAAAATAAAAACACCTTCTGGTTTTTCAAAGAGAAAAGCTTTTCTGGACATCAAAAATCTATCAGTGATTTGTGACTTGAACTAACAAATAATGTTAGATGAAGAGCAATTGGTTCATGAATACCTATCAATCAAACATCATAACCCCCACAAATCCAGAAACCAAACCAAATCCACACCTAACATTGATGAGACAAACAAATCAACCAAATTCACACAAGAAGCAAAAGCAGGAAAAAGAACTTCCGTAAACGAAACCCACCATTCCATCAAGAAAATTACCTCTGTTTGAGGCCTCTTCCACCGTCAAAGGCCAAATGGGTCTGCTTAGATTTGTTCAGAGACTCCAAAGAAATGAGCTTTCATAGACAACATAGTTGATACGAGATGGGCTATGCTCAAAGGCACAAGCTTTCATTCAAATGGTTGGTCAGAAATGGGTTGCTCTAGATTTGGCTGATAACCCATAAGCCTCAGTAACCCAATTTTAAAGAGAGATTTAGAGGAAGTGAGAGAGAGAGAGAAAACTGTTCCCGTTTCTTTTTCGATGCAACAAAAACGACAGGCAGGTAGTGAAGTAAGAAGGCGTTTCCTTCTCCTATAGGGGTCTGTGTTTGTGTGTGAGAGAGGGAGAGAGAGGCGCGTGAAGGCGCGTGGAGATAGAGCTGTGCTTTTGTGCATACAATACAGAGTGAGCTCGAGACATGGGTCTGTGGTTTTTATTGAGGTATTTGATGGTTTTGAAGAAGGAGAAGGGGATTTTGGCCACAACTGCTCAGTCACAAACACAACCAAAAAGGAAAAGTATAATGCTGTCTTCCTCACCCCTTATATTTCTTTACCCTTTAATTTTTTTTCCTTTATTTGTTGTTTTTCTCTACATAATTTCCTATTGCAATTTGCAGTTTTGCACCCTTATTTTTCCACCCACTTTTTTTTTTTTTTTTTTCACTTTGATTGCAATGTTGCTCTTTTGTGAAGTAGGCATATACTTTTTCTAGTTTTCTACCATAAAAATTGGCATATACTTTACCAACTATAACAAGGCAGCCCATAATACCAAACCACATGGGGTAACCTTCTTTTCCTTTTCCCATGTTGTTTTAAAACAGTAAAAGACTAAAAGAGGTGATGGGGCTTAGAGCTTTTTGGGTGGTTAGAGGCACAATGGCCCTTCTTTACCTAACTAAAATCTCATGCTTCATGCTTCTATTTTCAAATCATATTGAATCTTTGATGACAAAGTTTTAGTAAGGTGTGACAATTCAAAAATATTCCTTTTATTTACCTTTAAGGGTGAAACTTTATTAATGACCGAAAAGATTACAACACATTGGAATTGAAAAGATCTCGTAATTTTAGTAAATCTTTAATAATTAAAATTCAATAATTATTTGGAATTAGTTTCCTTAATTAGTAGGTTACGATAATTAAAACCAATTCCAAATAATTATTGAATTTTAATTATTAAAGATTTACTAAAATTACGAGATCTAATTAACATGAAGGGTTAATTAAAATATTTTCTAATTATCATAAGGATTCACGAAATGTATAGCAACATTTATTAGGGAGGCCATAAAGCTTAATTATATCAGTTTATAAAGTCATTAACCCTTAATTAGAGCACTAATTAGTAATTACATATGAGGAATTATAGGGGCCCCAAGCTGGCCTACTACTAGGCCTTGTTTGGTTCACAGAAATGAAAGAAAATTAAATCAATTCTTTTCCTTTTCAATAGGCATGAGAAATCTAAATTCTCTTTAAATTTTCTTTCAAGTGTTTGACAACAATGAAAAAATAGTCAGAATATTTTGTAATAAATGCAGGAAAGTGGGAGGGAAAATGAATCCCTTGGGATATGAACCATTTTCCCCCTATTTTCCTTTCCTTCAGGAAAATGTTTCATTTCCTTTCCTTCAGGAAAATGTTTCATTTCCCTTGGCACCCCAAACACAATAAATGTTTAAGTTTCCTTTCCTTTCACTTCCAAATGGCCTAAAATCCGTGAACCAAACGAGGCCCTAGTGACTTTGCCACAGGAGCCGCTAGTAACAACATAATTCCAAATAATTATTGAATTTTAATAATTAAAGATTTATTAAAATTACGAGATCTGATAAACAGGAAGTGTTAATTAAAAATATTTTTCTAATTATCATAAGGATTCACGAAATGTATAGCAACATTTATTAGGGAGGCCATAAAGCTTAATTATATCAGTTTATAAAGTCATTAACCCTTAATTAGAGCATTAATTACATATGAGGAGAAATTATAGTGGTCTACTACTAGTTGTGAACCACTACTTATTTTCTCAATATTGTTGTGTCTCTTTTACGAAGTCGACGTTTTTCTTTTTACATTTTTTTATTTTCTTGTAGAACCCATAAAATTTTTCCAATAAATGAAACATAAATACGAATTTAATTAAATAATAATAATAATAATAATAATAAACGAAGAAGAAGAAGCAGAAAGTCATACAAACAACTGAGGCATATATTAGAATGCCAATTAAATTTGCACATTGCAAAAGGGTCTTTGACAAACATGATGTAAAGTGTCTAAAAAAAGTCGAGATGCAAAATTTTATAGTTTCTAGCAACTGAAATTTAACTCTAAATAAGCAAAAGAGAGATCAAGAAAGAAACTGCCAGAAGAAAAAACAAGTAGAGAGAATAGAACATGCTATGGGATATACGATCCCAAAGTTCATTTCTATAAACTAATAATAATTATTGGAATGGAATATTTCTAGTGCAGTTTCTGCTTAATACCAACAAAAATTGCTGAAATTATATAACTGTAAAATAACCAGCTACACTAAATAAATGCTTAATTGCAAAGTGCGTGGAGCCTCATCAACTTTTCTTCAAGCCAGAGGAAAGGTTAATTATATTTAAAAAAAATAAAAGAAAAATAAATTGTCTCAATGGGAAAACCAAAGATCAGAGAGCTGGATTATATTTATTGACCTTTGGTATAACAGAGTTTTGATTTTGTGCTAATTTAAGAAGGAAATGAAACAAATTGTAGTGGCTGCACCACTATATATATATATAGAGAAAGAGAGCAACCTCTTTCTGGTAAAAACCACTTTGTGCACATTAAGTCAGGCATCACTTGTAATAGTTTATTGACAATCTTTGCAAAACAATATAGTATATAATGTACGTGTGTGTCTTGTTATGTATAGGTTTTGAAAACGAAAAGCGACCAAATACATTTGAAATTTTCAGACATGGATTGAAAAGAGAGATCTACAACCAACAAATCAATGAAAGTGATGTTTAAGAACTAAGCATGGTACATCTAATTTTTTTTTTCAAGTTAGAATAATGAAATTAGGTCAGATTAGCCCTTTTTTCAATCAAATTTGTTGAAATATTCATCTAACCTCATCCTTTTGTTGATGCTTGCACTATTAAAACCGTGATTCTTGAAATTAACTCGTATGACTTACTATTAAGACTGGCCTTTTTTGAATCAAAAATCAACGAACCATATGAACTGAATTGACCCATAAAAAATTTAATCATAAGTTAACCAAACCTGTTGACAAGTTGTTGAAACTGAACTAAACATATGCTTGTAATGTAGTTCGTTGATTAATTGAAATTTATAATCTTTATTATAAACTAGCAAAAATCAAACCAAACCACTAGAATTAACTTTAATTGAAATTTATATTTTTGAATTAAATTTAATTGAAATTCTTATTGTTTTTAGTTTATATCATATGCTCTCAAACACAAATGATGGTCACTTACTGTAACTCAAATTTAATTTGTAGATGTGTTAATTTCTCATTGCTACTTATAATTTTTTTTATGGTTTTTATCATGAACAATATCTGACATTTGGACTGCTCATCACTTTGATACTTAACATACGAAAACTATCACATTAGTACCAGATCTTTCAAACCCGACCCAATTTTGGTACATGCCGTCAATAACTTCGTCAATATCTCATTTTTCTATGGGCAGGTGAATTGACGCCGTCATTGGCGGTGGGTACCAAACTTGAGTCGGATTTCAAATGTCATGTACTAATGTGATAATTTTAGTTACTCGGGTACCAAAGTGATACAGTCAAAATGTTATGTACTGCTAATGATAAAAGCCCTTATTTTTATCCCCATATGTTAGGGATATTTGAACCCATGGCACGATATTGGTTTTATAAATAACCAATGAGCCACATCTCACCGGCCTAATGCTATTTATAATTTCTTTGAATTTTAACTTAACTTTAAGTTGTAGTTTTATCTGCTTGTTTATTTCTATTTTTTTTCCTGTATGGGGCTGATGAGTTTAAATTATAGAATGGGTTGTAATTTATTCTCAATATATTTCCCTTGACCTTTTGGATTTCAATGAATGTTATTTGATTCACACTAAAATGATGGATATTGACTTTATCTATAAAGTAAAATTCTCAAATGGTACTTGAACTATCATGAAATGTACTTTTTAGTACCTAAAAATGTTTAGAGAGTCTAGTGATGCCTGAACTATTGCGCAATTACCCATTTTGGTACATCCGTCAATTTCTCCGTTAAAAATAAGGGTAAATATGTCAACCAAAATAAAAATACATTTTTTTCTTCTATAATTAATATTATTTTAATTTCATAAAATTGTAAACTTTTATTCTTCTCCATCACACTAAAAATAACTCTCATTTTCTTTTGAGATAGAATTACACTAAATGAAATTACAAATTTTTTTAATTTTACAGTTTATTTACAATTTATTGTAAAATTGTACTGAAAATAAAATCGTTGTTAACCATTTTTTTAGAATTCTTTTAAAAAAGATTTTAAAAAATTGAGAAAAGTTGGCCCAAAAAAACTAAGAATGAACTATTTGACCAAAATGCCCTTGACAATAAAGACCACATATGCGCTACGTAAGCAATTTTAACATAAAATTGGACAGTACCAAAATGAGTAATGGCTTAATGGTTCAGGTACCACTAGACTTCTAAACATTTGTGGGTACCAAAAAATACATTTCGTGATAGTTGAGGACTGTAGGTATCATTTGAAGATTTTAGCGTTATCTATACTATACTTAAGAGAAGAGGAATTGTCAATCAAAACTGAATTTTTTAATAAAACAAATAATCTTGAAATATTAAAAAACTTTGGATTCTAGTTTAATCATTAAGAACAATTGTGACAAATTACAAAATAGTTTTTAATAAAATAAATAAATAAATAAAAATTAACCCACAACTCATTATTTCTCTCCATTTTTTTCTCCGGCAATAATTGTTTCATCACATGCATATCATGTAGGAGATTGCTAGTTTGGTGATTGCCAGAAGTGGTGAGCGTTTTCAGTGGTTCGAAGTTGGGTCTCCTTGGCTCATGCAGGTTGTGAAAACGATCTTCTTGAAACCAATTTTTGTTCTAGGGATGTGCATAGGGCTTCTATCACTCAAGATGTGGGTGAAGAAGATTCTACAACTGGTCACTCCTATGTTTTGTAGTTCTTGGTTATAAATAAAAGTTTCCTATTCTCCAAAAGAAAGAAAGGAGATTGCTAGTTTGGATAATACTAAGCATGTAGACATACAACTTAAGAAGTAAAAAAAATGGTTAGAAATAAGGGTCAATTTGTTAAACTTGAGCGGGTTGAAAATAACCAAAACCCAACCGAACGGACACTGAAATATTGGCTAACCGCCATGTCGTTTCTCGAAATCTCTAGCCGACTTTAACTTAAAAAAATAGAAAACTAATGTCATTAATACGGTGAAGCACAAGCATCAACTCCTTAGCAAGAAGGCAATTCATGTTTGTAATAACATCATCTTCTTCAAAACTTTATGGAATACGAAAGATTGAGTATCTCGTCGAGTACAAAATATGTTAAGTTGCATAATCTTACAAAACTTGCTTAGTTGTAAATTTTATACTTTCACTTAAAAATTAAGGATTCGTGATCAAGACAATACTCATCTTATAAGTTCTTCTTAGAAAGGATTCCTGTAAAATTTTAGTCAAATCGAAAACTATTTAGTCATTTGATTACAAGCTTTTTCCAGTTCAGCTTTATTCGACAATATATATTTGTCTATAATGTTTCACCATTTTAAATGACTGTATGTAATATTTCATTATTTTGGATGACCAAACAGTTTCTAACACGGATGAAATTTTGCATTATCATAGAGGCATAAAAAAGATGAACGGTTCAAATTATTAAAATTTATTATGCGGTTGTCGAAATTTTTGTGCCGACATCCTATATATATACACTTAAATTTGGCTCAATTAGCATATTGAAATGGGGAGTTGACTTGAATTTGGCCTGCAGCTTTCCAATTGAGCATGACCTTCAACATACACCCCTACATTATGATAGGAAAAGGTAGTGGAGCAAGTAGTCGAGCCAAATTGGCAAAAGGACAACACACAAGGTTGAATGTCCAAAAGAGAATTATTACAAACTCACGAGTCTTGCAAATTTGGTGATAACTATGAGTGGAGAGAGTAACGTTTTCTGAAACCAAAGTACACACAAGTGCTCATAGTCTAGTACAAAATTGTGGGTGGGAAATGCAATGTGGGAAATGTGCTTGTGATTGTTCTTGGCATTGCAATTAGTGGTTGCATTCTTGCATCTTTGTGGGGTCTTGAAAATCCATGAGTGTGGATTCCAGGCTTTCAATGAAACAAGACTTGCTTGGTGAGATAGAACTTTTCCTATTTGAGGCACAAAGAAGAAGAAACTGAATTGTTTTTTGAATGAAGTGGTCATTTATCTTCTTCACCAAGCATAATAATTTGAATGATGGGACAAAGCTCACTTTGGAAAAGGAGACCAAACTGATTTAACAGAACATTGGGGTAAATTAAGCTGTGGACCTTTATAATGCCGGTCCTTTTTTTTGATAAGTCAAGGAAAGGTGAAAGAGAAATAGGTCTCCACTCTCCAAAATGTACATATTATTTAGCAATAATTTAACAGCCTTTAATTTTAAACTAAAGCAATACATTTAGGATTTAATTAACAATCATCAAGAGCATCTTGATTATTTCATTACTGAATTATTGAAAGTTTGGGTGTTAATCATGTCTTCACTCTTCTAGGTTGTAGCGGATTTAGTTAGTAAGAGTTATTTATATAAGTTATCAAAGAATCAACGAAATGATTAAAGTATTGAAATAATTTTTCACGTATCATTATAATGATAGTATTTCAAATTTCTACTATTTTCGTTCATTCAGTTAGAAATTCTCATATAAGAAATGTGTAACCATATTCAAAATAACTAAATAAGAGGTTATACATGCTAATTTTAAAAGTTCATGGGGTTATATGCAATCATAGATCGATGTAATATTCATCCATAGATATTTTATTTTTTTAATCTTTTCATCAATTATTTGTAGTTGAATGTCTTGTTGGGAATGAAGTGTTCTTTAAAAAAAGAAGTCTTTATTTTGGATTTATTAAGCTTTGGTTGTCTTTTTTTTTTCATTACAAAAATGCCCCTAAAACTACGCAACAAATAGAGAAAAAGAATATATTATCTCAAATATAAATTTTTATGTGGAGTGCGAACAACAGCAATTGCATACGCCACAAAGTTCATCTAGCTCTCTCGAAATATGCTTAAAAGTGACAATGTCGGATGCTAATGTGGGAATATTTGGAACGAAAAAAAGCTTAATGCGCCAATGACTTTGAATGGCAACATCGATACTCTAAACTAGAAATTTCTAAATTTTCTAGACCTTTCTTACAAATAAATAAAAAAAGATAAAAGAAAAATATTCAGTCCCCCGCCTAATTCAAACGATACACTTGGGACCGTTGGTTTTAGATGATGGATCCATTACACGCCATTGATCCTAGCTGTTTACTCTTTTCTCCATTTAAAGCAAAAAAAAAAAAAAAAAAACAGGTTTTAGGGCAAGAAATCCATCGCCTTGGATTTGTGCAGAGCAGTACGTACGTCATTAACACAGTCGAACACACCAACAACAAATCGCTTTAAAGGTCTCTGGTCGTAGTTAATATCATCGTCTAGCTTTTAGTCGGCACGCGATCCGGTGACTGTGATCAGAGACAGCCGGATGTAAAGCACCTGCATCGGTAAGGTGATCGAACCCGTACGTCCCTATCAAATCGCTAGCTCTTCAATTTTGATGCGTCTGATTGATTGGGTTTGGCGCGACTTTTGGGGGATCCATCCATCTATCTTTTGCTTGCTTAGCTTGATTTGATTTGATTTTCAATCAATCATGACTACTGTAGCTGCTCTTAGCTGGCCAATGTGCAGCCGTGCAGGCTACTACTACTACTCTACAGTGTACGTAATCACCACCTCTCTCTCTCTCTCTCTCCCCATTGCAGAGTACGTAGAGTACTGAATTGCTGCGTCTGCTGCGCTGATTTGCGTCTGTTTTGCCACTCGTGCCTCTATCTTGGTTAAGCTACTCTCTGGTTGAGTTTATGTATCGCAGCTACTCGCTCTGTTCGTTTGACACGTACGTGGACCGAAACCTTTCTTGGCAAAAATTTTAAACATTTTTTTATTTATCATATGAGATTAGACGTACTACCATTCTACCTAATCCTGATTTTCGGTCCGTCCTTGTTTCCGATTTCAATAGAAAAGACTTTCGGAATTGATTTTTATTTTTGCTTTTGACTATGTCGTTTCGGAACTTTGGAAACTTGTTATGATTTGAAAAATTCGAGAACTTTATCATTTTTTAAATTATCGGACTCATAATTCATTATTTCAGCGTTCACACGTGACCCAAACTTATCCAGTGGTTTGTTTGGTCTGAACTCTAAACCTATTGCTCACTTGACTTTACAAAATCTAAACAATATTTTAAAAGAAGACATTTGAAGTTTACCGAGTGCACTCTTTTAACTATTTATGTGGAAGTGGAGTGCCAAAGCGTATTTCGATTCTCATTCTATTACAATTTAGAAAAATAAAAAACGATCATTGGTAGCCAGCGGCCTTCTCTCTCGCCGGCGACCCTTGTCTTGACAGCAGCTCCCTTGCCTTCACGATACAATGGACCTGTCAGCAACGTCTTCTCCCTCTGCTTCTCTTCTTTCATTCTGTTCTATCTCTGATTGCTAGATGCAGGCAAGCATGGACTTAGAAGTCATGAAAGAGGGTGGTGAACAAGAACCCTAAATAGAATTTAGGGTTGATTTTAGACTACTAATCCTACATTATTTTGGCCTATAACATAAACTTGGGCTCAACTAAGGGGTTGGGAAGCCCAAAAACAAAAGAATTTGATGCTAAGAAGTAACATATAAAAAGAGTACTATTGCTACAACCAACAGTGTTATTGACCTCTATTCTACAGTATACAAGCTTTTGATCACACAAGTGAGTTTCATCAGAGGCTGGCCTTGGGAATTTGGGGCTTGAGGAAAGTTCATAAAAATGGAACCCTTTATACATTTGGGGCCAAGGAAGTTATTAACTTTTCCATTAGTTTCTGCTATGAACACTTTCATACTTGCAATATATTAGTCAATTCAAAAAATTCTATTGTAAGTATGTTATATATGCTTAGGAGCACTTCAATTTAAGAAATTACTTAAGATATCGAGAAGGATACACGTAAATGTTTCAATTTAATGATTTACCCAAAATGATACATGCACGAGTTAATCTCAAGTTGAGGGCTTGCCCGAGAGTGAAAATTTGGGGTCCGAGAAGGATGGCGTCCTCTTTATCTACCCCAAGGGCTGGTCATTCTAAGAGATGGAGTCATTAGTAATGTGATTATGTGTACTACAACATAATTTGATCTGTAAATAGAATGCATTATAGAGAATTATCCTTCTCATACAGACAAAATGAATGTTGAAGGTGCTGGTAAGCGCGCAATTCCAGTCACTATGCACATTGCATCCTAACATTAACCTGATTGGTAACGGTAAAATACCAAATTACACTACAGGTAAAAAAAAAATCAAACTTAAAAAATGTGGTATACAATTTGGGATTTTTGAATACTATCTCTCTATTTGGAGCTGGACCATTCTCCAGTGCCTGCCTGATTCTCTGACCCTACCAACTAGAGATTTGAGAGTCATGAAGAAACTAAAGCCTGGTTAAAAAAAATATGCTCTCCACCAGCAAACAATTTTACCCAAAATGCACACTCATCAGAACCAATCCCCATTTTCACCCCTAGCTCCCTTTTTTTACAATTTACCTTTTCACCTTTCAGCGTTCTTATCCAACGGTAACTGGACCTTCCTCTGCGTCGTCAGCAAGCAGCACAAGAAGCGAGTGCCGTCCGATGGGACAGCTGTCCTCAGAGCCTTGGTTCCGACCGCCAAATCCCTCACCCCGTTCACTTCCTTCAGAGCCCTCTTCTCCGCCGCCGGAGAAGGAGACGTCGATTTAACCGAGTCGCCGCAGTCCGAGTTCTCCACCGACTCGGCGCAAGAATTCTCCACCGACTCGCTGCCGGAGTAATTTTCCTTGGACCTAGTCATGCTGTCCCGGCGGTGACGGCGCCGGAAGCTCTCTCCCTTCCCCATCAGGTCGCGGTATCCGATGGCAGAGATCTCGTCCAGCTCCTTGGACCACTCGGACTCGTAATTCACCATCGCGCCGACGTTCAAGACGCCGTGGAATCTTCCAGAAGGCCTCCGAATCTGGAGCGCAGTGAACGACGGCACCTTGGACTCCGGGTCAAGAAAATTGCTGAGGATCAATCGGACGGTGCCGACGAGGTGGTCGCGGATGTAACCGACGGTGTAGATCTCAATCGTGATTCCGGAGGTCTCCCTGGCGAGGAATTCGGACGAGACCTTGAAGAGGAAGCGGTCGTTCCAAGTCGGGTTCTCGCCTCCGATTTTGTCGACCTGGGTCCGAATCTTGTGGTCCGAGTCGACCCAGGCGACTGCGTACGTTTTCATCCGCCGTAACTTCCCGGAGGGAACCTTGAGCCCCTGAGCTGAGATCAGGTTGATCTCCAGCACGTGCATTTTCTCGACTCTTCCTGCTCTCATCATGGTTTCAGGCAAGAAGCGAAGGAACTAACTCCGACTCGATCAAGAAGACGAACGGTCTTGATTTCGATGAGTGTGAAGGCAGTCGGCGCAAGACATTCCGGTGAAGAAACCGAGAGAGAGGAGAGAGAGAGAGCGCGGGGGTTCTGCAAGAAACAGAGTGGTTCCCGGCTCCCTATTTGTGTGGGAGAAAGTCCAGGTCGGATTTAGTGGAGTGAATTCTATGGTCACGCTTTGGTAAAAGTAAAGCCAGTAGATTTCATTGACATTACTAACCGTTTTGTTTCATATTAAGTAACCCCCTCAAAAATAACAGGCTGGCAGCTTCGAGTTAGTGAAGACAAATTTGTCTGGATGCTTCCATGAAATATATATTTCTTCTATTTCATTTTTTAAGTCAATAAATATGACTTTTTTTTTCAAAATTATTCAAGAAATATTCATGGAGCAACAACCTTCTCCACAACATAATTCGGTGGTTCTTGATGACTTGTGTGACTTTCCTAGAGTGCGTAGGAAATGTAATAGTCTAGGAATAAGTTTTTTAGTCATCTATCCAAAAAAAAATTATTCAAGAAATATATTTTAACTAATTAAGTAATTATAGAAAAATAAATTTTAATTTTTTATGTGTGTAAATTTGTAAGGTCATCACCACATAGAGCAGAAATATTGAGGATACCAAAATTGGCAAATTCAGATACCAAATTTTGTAGAAAATTAACCGGATATAAAACAATATTGGAAAAATATTATATAATTTTTTTTTTGTTACAAAATATATTATATTAAGTATCAAATACTCATAGGAAAAAATAAATTTTAGAGAATATTATGAAAATTTTAGACTATGGTCGTACACTCGTAGGACATGTGGAGGGGAAAGCCTCTAGTTTGGTGTCAGGGATAAAAAGTAGAGGAATTTGTGATGGAAATGAAGAACAAGCTCTCAAGGACTTGGTTCCTGGTCTAGCTAGGAAGCATTTTGTTTTTACTCGCAAGTCTTCTTATTTTTGTCAATCAAATTCTTATTGCATTGTTTTTGTACGACATATAATTGCATTGTGAAATTATAACGCTATACAGATTCGATGAAAACGTACTTTATTAAGCTAGGAAATTCAAACAGATACAAAGGTTCCACCCACACTAGAGATACAAGGCGACTCACTCAAACTCACATCACAACAGTACATCTTAGCTACAAGAAAGCTTCAAAATCAAGTAACCTTTTCACACTCTTTCTAGTGATCATTTGGCGCTTTGACACAAGACCCAGATGTTGCAGCTCTGCACCTTCTTGTCCTCAGTTTCTTCTTCTTGGCCAACTTTTTCTCCAAATTTGTCACTTTACTAGTGAGGTCAGATATAACTTGTAACTGGTCTTTTCCTGCTGCCATTAACTTCTGCATCATGTCCCTTAGTTTCTCATTCTCTTCGACTAGCTTTCTAGCACTTTCGTCTCCCACGACACTAATTCCATCAATGGAGGACACCTCAGTTGCAATTGGTGATGCAGGCAATGCCTCACTCTTCTTGAGGACGACATTCTCTTTGGCAGTTTCAGTAACGTCTGACTGTTCATTCTTGCTTTCTTCGCTTTCAGCTTTGCTCTCTTGCATCTCTGTATCGTCTTTTATGATCATTGCTTGCAGGTCTTCATATTCTTCTGTGCTTTTCTCAACTGGCACTTCATCCTCATTAGGCTTCTCACCATTGGCCAATACAGAGAAGCAAGTATCGTCGCCATCAATCATGTCTGAAGGCCCATTTTCTTGCACCACCTCATGAGTTATTGTCTCAACTGGTAAGCTCAATGCTTCGTTTTGGTGCTGGTGCTCGACTTCTGGATCAAGTACTGTATCTACTGGGAGTTCCTCTTCAACATCACGTCCCACCTTTACCAACTTCTCCATTGTTTCCTCCTGTTGTTGCAGCAACATAGCCTCTTGACTTTCTTCTTCTCCACTTTTTGAGACATCGTTCTCCTTCGCTATTTGGACTTCTTCATTCTTCTTCAATTCAGAAACTGCACCACTGTCTTCATCAGTTGTGCCTAGTGGCAATGCTGCCAGCTCATGCATCTCCGCTTCTTTCTCAGTCACATTATCAGTGGCGATTGGAGAAGTTATATCCGGTGACATCGTCAATTCCACTTCTCCACCTTGTTTCAATTCATCCTTGCTCATTTCTAATGGTTCATCCTTTTCAGGCTCTGGAGCGGCAGGCTCATTATCAACTGCTACTTGAGGCAACTCTTCTAATGACTCTGGAGTTATAGTGAGAATATCCGAAGAAGTTGGAACCACACTATGGTCTGTCTTGTCTTCTACGGGAGCTGGGACTTCACCACACTGCTCAAGATCAGTAGCACCATTAGCCATTTCTGCATCCGCCACCACTGCCTGTCCAGCATTAAGCTGTCCATCAACGTCGTTATCTTTCAATTCCATTGTAAGTCCGGAATCAAGATCTTTAGAATTTGGACCACTGGCCACAGGTAGTTCATGCTGTACATTCTCAGATGCTGTGTCCAGCTCTTTATGGTCAGAGAGTTCGAGTACCTCGACCTCCACACCAGGCAGAGAATCCACAGTGTGAATCACCTGCCCCTGGCAAGGCTCTGTGGCAGCATGACTGCTTTCACCGACACCAGCAGGCAATTCTTCACCAAGTCTTGCCCCTCCTTCTTCTCGCTGCTCTACCGTGCAGACATTGCTGTTGCCATTGGCACCGAGCTCTTCCACAGTTTTAACAGCGGACTCCTCTTGGGACTTGGTCATTAGATCATCAAGCTTTTCTTGCAGAAGTACAAGCTCCCTTGCCAAGGATCTTCTTATGTCTCTGAGACTTGGGAGCAAACCCTATTGAATAGCAACTAGTAGATGAGCATAATATTTAAACAAAACCCCTAATATGGAATTGTTTCTTCATTCCCTATACTAATAGGTATGCACATTCAGAAGAATAATTAAAAGTACCATGCAAAATAATTTAACTATGAACTAGGAATACTTTTCAATTGCTTCTGAACAAGCTTTATATAATTTGAAATTTTGAATGAGCAAGTGTGTGCATAAGGGCTATTCACATGCATGACAGATTTTAAATCTTGGTTCCAAATACCCAGGTTAAACAAACTTAGTTGCATCTAAAAGATCCAGACATACTAGAAATCTAGACATTAAGTAAATAAGCCAAGCACATACCTGAATGGTGTCCAATCTTAGAAGAAGTCTCATGATGGTTTCCCCAATTACCATTCTTTGCTTATCATCTTTCTTGAGATCAGAGATCTCCAAAGATGTGATCTGATTCTGAATATCAGAAACCTGCTCACGTATCTCAGCTATTTGCTTCAATTTCTTCAATGGTTCCCACCTCCTAACCATGAACCCACGGTAGGCAGATTGAATAAGCACAGCAGCTGCTACATCTGATAATCTCTTTCTCTCAAACTCCGTGACTGATTTAGCTGACCTGGAAGTATCCTTTGTCTCTTCCACATTCTGAGCTATTTTATCTCCTATCTTTCCTGTTTCTTGATCCTTGTTTTGACTGATTCCCTTATCCACCACCTCAATAACTTTTTCTTTCTCGGATGGCTCCACCTCCTTTCCATTGCTGTTCTCTCTCAAGTCACACGAAGCAGAGTTTATGGCAGTGTCGGTTGAAGTCTCTTTCAGAACTTTTTTAGCACCAGGAGGACTAGGAGACCTCGATCTCCCACTACCACTTTTCTTACTTGGCAAAGGATCAACTCTCAGACAAACAGGAGGTAGCCTAGATGACTTTTTCGGGGACAAGGACTGGCTTCTAACAGTGTTATCAGAAGGTTTGTCAGCTAATTTGTCATCCCCATGTTTCACATGGACCTCTCTTCCTCTTCTCTTAGTGTCTTCAGAGTTGTCCTTATGTAGATCCATATGCTTCACAGGTAAGAATTTCTGATTAGCATCTTTTTCCTTTCCCTCTAGAACACCCAGCCCAGCAGATTTCTCTCCATTTACTCTAGTCTCATTGTCACCACTACCAGCATGCTTCTGTGGAACAAACCTTGGATTAGCATCAACCTTCCTATTGTCCTCATTCTCCTCCTTTCCAACATCCTTCTGCTTATTTTCATAAGGCAACCAGAAGAATGGGAATGGGAATTGCTTCTCTTGTTCTTCAGTCTGCTGATCCCAAGATGCATCTATGTCCTTGTCCTTCTTTCCAACTCCGTCATGCTTATTATCATAAGACGGCATCCAAAAAATTGGAAATGGGAATTCCCTCTTTCTGTTCTCACCGCGTTGATACTGAACCCGCTCCCCATTTCCACCTTGCATCAAAGACCCAATGTTGTCTATGTCAAAAGGAAACAAACCATGCTTCTGATCTCCTTCCCGAAATTTCAAACTCTCAGGAGGCTTTGGAGTCTTCTTTTCCTCTACAATCTCCGGACCAAAGAGTTTCCTTTGCTCTCCACCATTCATGTATCCTGGCGGAATCCAAACAATTGGATGAGGGTAATTTATCATCTGATCCGGGACCAAAGAGCCATTCGCCTTCTTTTCAACCACATCCGGTGATCCTTGTTCTTCGATCTTCACACCCTCATTTACATTCTGGTGGCAGTGATGATTAGGACACCCACAGCAGTGATAACTTTCCGGCATTTTCTTGTCATAATCGTATTTAGGAAGCTCCATAGAGTAATGAGGAGGCGGAACATAATGAACAGAGTAGGCTTCATGATATGGAGCAGGAGAACCACCAACAAAGTGTATTGGTGATGGCATTGGAGTATGAGGGTAGGAGGGTCTGAAACCATTATAACCAGGAGCATTACTATGGCTACAGCAAGAACAGATGGGTACGGGGTTCAGGTAGCCATAGTTGCCACCATAAGGGCAAGGCATAAATGCCATAGATGGGTTTGGTTCAAAAGGCGGATAATGTTACTGAGGGAAAGAGAAGGTCTGGTTTCTTTGCTGGGGGTGTGAATCCATGTATCTGTACATTGGCATCATTTTTTCACTAGCTTTTTCTACACAAACAGAATCAGAGAAAAAATCTTGACAACACCAAAAGTTCCTGTCAAACCACAAATCCAAAAGCTGTAAGGGAAGAGAAAATGTTCAGACTCCAATTTGAAAACTTTAGCAGAAATGGAAACAATGAGCATCAATTAGTTGAAGTTGATCAATTTTTCCAAGGCAACTACTTTGCATTAGACGATACAAAATCAAACATATATAAACGGTCTGACATAAACATTTGTAAAGCAAAATCACAACCTTCAAATAACGAGCAGCAAACGCAAATTACAATCAAATTAATTAGTTCATAACACTATATATAAGAAGCCCAATTTCTCTCAATTCAAAGCCCAATTACAAACTTTTAACATAATAAATCAAGAGGAAGACGAAGAACTTACAGTTTAATTAAACAGCCGAACGGTTCCACAATCCAAATGACTCGGTTATCAGGGGCGATCGAATCGGTCCACAAACCCAAAAGGAAGAAACGGATGCTTGTTTTCGGTCTCTTTTTGGCTTCGCTTTCTGAGATCACTGTCTATTATTGTGTGAAGAGAGGAGGTTTCAGGTTCCATTTATATACGAATGGAAAGTACACGAAAAATCTAGCTTCCGACACTTCGAGAAGTTTCCCGCGTCTCCTAATCATGAAATTTCTGGAGCTGTCTAGCCACGTGTACGGCTGTTATTTTGCTTTAGCCAACTTGGGCTATTGACCCAATAGTATAGGCCCATGATTGTTTTTGTCACTGTTATTTTTATTTAACCTCGGCGGTTCGAGGGACGATTAAATCTGTTTGTGTTTTAGATCATCATTCAAAAATCATCTTTGCAACCAAAAGAAAAATTTTACTCAATCAGAGAGGCTTTCGTTAATTTATCAACGAAATTGACGGTTTTAATGATAATATTCTCATATCGAACTATTGTTTGATACAGTAATAGTTGCAGCATGTCCGATTGACATGGAGTCTAGCAAACCATGTTCATGACATTGTCAAGTGGAAGTGAAATTGAAAAAGGAACATACCTCAACAATGTTGGCCACCAAGTAAGTAGGGCAACTACTTAATGGTCATATATATGTCTTTGATTCCGCTCCAAGTTTAATCTTTGTTAAACAAACAAAACATTCAAACAAAATCACATAAAATTTGGCCAAAATCCGATCAAATTGTGCGAACATATAAACTAGAAATGGAAGCAGCAATTGTAACTTAGAGATTAAATGACAGGAAATTAAGCGCAAGTGAATTGGGTTGTGCCCTAGCTAATTGTACATAGCTATTGATTCTTGAAATATGATGAGACGCTGTTTTGGGGGTATCATCTCTTCCACCTTTTTGATAATGTAGCAGAGCACCTTTTTGAGGTGGGCATTTTTATCAAGCAGTCTTAGCACTGTCAAGATGAAGAATGAAGAATTGATTTCATTCAGTATTGATTGATCAACTAATTGTTGTGAGAATACAAGTATAAATATACAAAGACTAGACAACTTTTCCTTAAAACATGGAAACTACTTTTCCCTAAAATATAGCTTTCCCTAAAACATGCAATCCAGGTCTTGGGGATTTACTGCCTGAATGACCCACAAAACATTAACACTCCCCCTCAAGTTGGAGCATACATATCACGAATGTCCAACTTGCCTAGTGCGTCATGAAAGGCTTTGCTTGAAACTGCCTTGGTCAATATATCTGCCAGTTGTTCTTCAGTTGGAACAAACGGGAAGGAAATCAACTTTGCTTCCAACTTCTCTTTAATGAAGTGCCGATCTACCTCAACATGTTTAGTGCGATCATGTTGCACTGGATTATGAGATATGTCAATAGCTGCTTTATTGTCACAGTAAAGATTCATCGCCTGTTTGGGTTTAAAACCCAAGTCACATAGTAAATTCTGCAGCCACAACAATTCACAGACTCCATGAGCCATACCTCTATATTCTGCCTCTGCACTGGAACGAGCTACCACCTTCTGTTTCTTGCTTCTCCAAGTAACGAGATTTCCACCAACAAAAGTGAAGTAGCCAGAGGTAGACTTTCTGTCATTAATACAACCAGCCCAATCTGCATCCGTGTAACCACTTACTTCAAGGTGATTATGCTTTGAGAACATCAATCCCTTGCCTGGTGCAGACTTTAAATACCTCAAAATCCGTAGAACAGCATCCATATGACATTCACTTGGGTTATGCATAAATTGACTCACAACACTAACAGCATATGCAACATCTGGTCTAGTGTGTGACAAATAAATCAAGCGTCCTACTAACCTTTGATATCTGGACTGATTAGTTGGAATCTGATCGGGATATTCAGCTAAGCGATGATTTTGCTCCATTGGGGTGTTGATGGGCTTACAGTCTAACATGCCAGTTTCTGTCAGCAAGTCTAGCACATACTTTCTTTGACACATGAATATACCATCTCTCCCCCTGGCTACCTCAATCCCCAAGAAGTATTTAAGATTGCCAAGGTCTTTCATCTCAAATTCTGACGCCAATTGTTGTTGCAGTCTATCAATTTCTTCCAAGTCATCTCCAGTAATTACCATATCATCCACATATATTATCAACACTGTAACTCTGCCATTTCGATGCTTAAAGAACAATGTATGATCAGAATTACTCTGCTTGTATCCAAACTGGCGCATAGACTGTGTGAACCTTCCAAACCAGGCACGTGGTGACTGCTTCAAACCATACAAAGACTTTTTTAATTTGCACACTACATCTGATGATGAGTTAGTTCCATATCCTGGTGGAAGATCCATATAGACTTCTTCAGAGAGATTACCATGGAGAAAGGCATTTTTGACATCGAATTGTTTAAGAGGCCAATCCAGGTTAGCTGCCAGTGACAGTAGGACTCTGATAGTGTTCATCTTGGCTACAGGTGCAAATGTCTCATCATAGTCAATGCCGTATGTCTGAGTAAATCCTTTAGCTACCAATCGTGCCTTGTATCTGCTCACTGAACCATCTGCATTGTGTTTTACTGTAAAGATCCATCGGCAACCAACCGTCTTCTTCACACGAGGAGGAGGAACAAGTTCCCATGTATCATTCTTCTGTAATGCCTCCATCTCTTCTTCCATGGCTTTTGACCACTTCGGATCTCTTAGAGCATCCTGCACTTTATTAGGCACAGATACAGTAGATATTTGATTCACAAATGATTCATATGACTTAGAAAGCCTATGGGTTGACATAAAATTGGCAACAGGGTACTTAGTTTTAGCATGAACAGTGGGTTCATACCTTTTTGAAGGTTGACCTCGAGTTGACCGATTTGGTAAAGTATATTTAGTAGGTTCAGATTCAGGACTTACCTCAAGAAGATCCTCAACACCTGGGAAATCATGTTCGGGGGGTAAAGCTGTTGTTGAAGAAGGGAGAGGCACTTCAGTTTCATTTTGAATCACACTATCTTCATTTTCACTTTCGACAGCTTCAGGTGTCACATTTCCCGACCGGTCGACCATTTCCTGACCGGTCGAACCACTTTCTGACCCTTCGGAATCAATGGATCCGTTCGGACGGATTAGTGTCGTCTGATCGCCTGGGAGTTCCTCGACGATTCCGTCCGAATGAATTATTGCCGTCTGATCGCCTAGGACTTCTTCCTCTACATTTTCATCAACTTCTGTATTCTCAACAACTTGTTCCTCCCTTGCACTCCCATCAACTGGGAATTGATCACCACTGACACCCATCTCTTCAAAGAACCCATTCTCCCCCTGAAGAGGAGTGTCATTGGGGACAAAATAGCATGTGTCTTCATAAAATGTAACATCCATAGTAACAAAAATTTTTTGAGTGGGAGGATGATAACACTTGTACCCCTTTTGATGAGTACCATAGCCAACAAACACACACTTAAGAGCACGGGCATCTAACTTAGTACGCTGATTTTTAGGAATGTGAACAAAGGCAACACAACCAAACACCCTAGCAGGTAAGTTATGAAATGAGGGAATAGAGACATGAGTAGAGAGGACCTCAAAAGGAATATGACCATTGAGAACACTAGAGGGAAGACGATTGATGAGATGGGAAGCTGTCCGTACAGCTTCCCCCCAAAGATATTTGGGCATATGAGCACTAAAGAGAAGGGAGCGAGCTATGTCAAGGAGATGTCGGTTCTTTCGTTCAGACACTCCATTTTGTTCAGGTGTTTGTGGACAAGTAGTTTGGTGAATAATCCCATGTATTTGAAAAAACTCTTGAAACTCATGATTGACATATTCCCCCCCATTGTCAGACCGAAGAACCCGAATGACTCCATTGAATTGTGTTTGGATGAGGGTTCGAAAAACTTGAAAAGCACTAAACACAGCGGATTTAGATTTGAGTAACACAACCCAAGAGAGTCGAGTGCAGTCATCAATAAAAGAAACAAAGTAATGCATACCAGTGAGTGTGGGAACTTTAGAGGGTCCCCACACATCAGAATGAATTAAATCAAAAGGAATGGCAGATTTAGAAATGCTAGGAGGATAGCTCACACGATGGCTTTTCGCCAGAACACAAGTTTCACAACGAAAATCAGTGACATTCATGCCAATAAATAAGGAAGGCATGGATTTTTTCATATCATGAAAAGATCGATGCCCTAAACGACGGTGCCATAACCAAATCTCACTCACTTGATTAGAACTCGAAGTCAAAGCAGTGGTGGTACGCTTTCTCGGATTCTCCCCCGCATACATCTGATCAAGACGAAACAGCCTCCCCCTCAGGTACCCCCGACCGATGATTTCTTTGGTGAGAAGATCCTGAAAGAGAATATACATGGGAAAGAAAGTGACAGAGCATTTGGATTGAGTATTTAGTTGTGGCACAGAGATGAGATGATGTGATAATGCAGGAACATATAAGACATTGTGTAACTCAAGAGATGGAGTAACACGAATTGAACCAGTTCCTAAGACCGGAAAAGATTCACCATTAGCATTAGTGACACTAGACACAACTGGAGTAGATAAGCTGTGAAAGTAAGACTTATCATAAGTCATATGATCAGAAGCACCGGAATCAATAATCCATGTATCATCACTAATAAAGCTAGAGACTTGTAAAGCCATACCGATCTTACCCCAATTACTGCGAGCAACTAATGCAGTATTTTTACCAGCAGATATGAGGTTGTCAAAGTAGCCAGATGGGTAGCCAATTAGTCGATAGCAAGTTGCCTTGGTGTTTGAGCCCAAAATAACATTTCGGCCTGGGTCAGTCATTGGTTGGCGGAATGGCGGATTAGAGATAAAGGCCCAAGCCCATTTTTTCATTAATCGCGAGACCAAGGCAGATTTCACGATGCTGGTTTCGCAAACCGTTGGATTAAAGCTAGGCTTTTCTGAGCCTTTGGATCAAGTGGTTAATTAATAAAATACTAAAGGGTTCTGTTAGGATCTTGATATGCGGAAGCTTTACGAATTTGGGAGGATTTATTGCGAAAAGCCTTTGCATGGCTTCAGGAGCCAAATAATTCAGTCTCAATCTTGGGTCATGCGGTAACAAACACAGGTTTTAAGCGACTAAAAACGGAAAGCAATCATCATTAGAGACCGGATTAATTAAAGAAAAGGGCTAAGATTAGCCTATTACGGTACTTTCCGACTCTGTTTTATAACCAAGGTTATTTTAATAGCTATTGGGTATTAAAATAAACATAAAGTTTTCCATCAATTATTGTCTTTGCATAGTATTTCTTCTAATCATCATTTGATATGGACATGAAAAGTTTGCAACTTGGCCAAAATGAAGAAAACATTTAATAAGCTGGAATGGCTAGATGATTGGGTTCGCAAGCATCAGATCAAATAGAGGCCTATCATATTATATTTCCTATTCAAAAGGGCATGACTTTCAATGGCTGGACAACATTTTCCACAATTATGGAAACAGAACTAAAAGCCAAAACTAGCTTGCTTCATGATCAGGTCGCTAAGTTTTTCTTTTTGTCCCCATCACTTTCGAAAGAGGAAAGTAGTTTTAGATTTGGTTTCTTGGTTGAAATCTCGGCAATTAGCAAGAAAGAAAAGGCTGAAAGAAAGCCTAATGGTTGCTACTAAAAGGAATTTCTCTATATACTGAAATAAAGGGAAGGGACCTACTGAGGTCCAACAGCTTTGGCATTACAGCCAATGATATGGAAGAAAGCAATCCCATATATTCATCTCGCAAGTCATTAGATTAAAGATGAACACTTCTCAACCATCAGATAAAAGGGCCAGCAATTAAGCAAATACAAATATGGCTCGACTGAAGAATGAGTCAGTTAAATGTCCCTGTTATCTAAAAGACTGATAGTGCATAAGTCTACATAATTCAAAGATTCAAGTAACAAAACCTTGAATCAAATTCATTACAGGACTATCAAAGGCTATTAAATATAAGCCTAAATTGGACTGACCCCATTAATAATGATTTTGGCCTAGTGAATCAAATAAACTATTACAAAGAATTGTTTTAGGCCAGTATTCTCATTTCGCAAAATAAGCCAAGAGTGATTCAATAATCAAATACGGACCATATAATGGTTAGAATAGTCTATCAAGTAAGGTTACAAGGATTCATGATAATATTATAATCCTAAAGACTATTGTTTACTTCATGTTCAAGTAGCTTCAGAGCCTATATAAAGAAGGCTTCGCATACATTTCAAAGGACATATACATCAACGAAACACCACACTACTCTCAACGAGTATCTTAACCTCCGGGTTATCTCGGCAATTGCAAGGACGCATCAGCGGCTGCAATTCCACCATGGCAAATGCAAGAGCGCATTAGCGGATGCATTTCCATACCCTGCTAAACTGCAAGGACGCAATAGCGGCTGCAGCATTGCAACCCACAAGTCGATTCCTCTAGTGCAAGCTCTGCTGGGGATCTCGTTCTCGGTATCGATTTGGTAAAACTTGAAAAAGCTTTACAAAAGAAGTCCTTGAATCATCAAGGCATGTACAAGAACCTCCACGGAGATATCCCTCTCCGAGTCACAATCTCCTCGTAAGGAAGTCAAGACGGAAGCGCAACGGCAACAACAACAACAACAACATCTCGCACTCCTAGTGCTGGCACGCCCGCAAACTGCACACATCATTCACAAGGCCAAAAGGGACGGTTTGATTCCGCGTCAAACATTTTGGCACGCCCAGTGGGACAGCTAAGCTTTTTGTTTAGTTTTTCTATTGCGCTGGAGGAAAGGCCGCCTAAATTCAAAGGTGTGCTCCGAGAAAATCCTTACGAAAGAAAGTTTTCTTATTGTTTGAAACACAAGGTTCAAGGACATAACCCGGCTCAGTGCCGTGGTCTGTCCCAACAACAGCTTTACGAAAAGTTTCCAGAACTACGTGAAGCCATGTCTGACGAGGTGAAAACGTCAGAAGGAGATTCCTCTCCAGATCAACAGGTGCTCGAAGCCTTGATGAAGCGCTTCGAAGAGCAAAACAAGATCCATGTCCAGAAAACTCTGGAGAAATATGCTGCAGAGCTGAACAAAGCTGTCACGCAGCAGGTGGAAGACCAGTTAGTCAAAATAAAGGCTACAATGGATACGATGAAGAATGAAAGAGATACGTTCTTCAGGATAAGGGAGAAAAGGCATGAGGTTTCCAAACTCGAGCCTGTGACACCCTCTTTTCCGCCTTCAAATTTCCTGCTTGGGGGAATGGGTACCTCTGATCTGCAGAATGAACTTGAGCAAATACGCCTGGGAGATGACTCTGCTCGTATTAATCCAAGGCGTAGTCAGAGGACCTCAAACAAAGGCCTCAACGTTAGCGACGGTAGAAGGCCTAGTGCTACTAGACGCTTTTATGTTGGAGGTTCTTCCCGAGCAAAGAGAGGTTCTTCAAAGTCACCTGCTACTGATGACGGTTCTGATGGAGATATATCTGAACCGAATGATCTCCCAAAAACTTTCATCCCTAGAGTGGAGGGGAACAATGTTCAAGGCAATATCACCAATCATGGTACACTTGCCTTCACTGAGGAACAGCTAACTTCCCTCATTCGTAGAGCGGTGCGAAGCCATGCTGGAGAGCAATATGGCTATAATTTTCCTTTCGCAAAGGAAGTGGCTGAGGTGAACTATCCTAAAGGTCATAAGACGATAAACTTCACGTCATTCTCTGGGGAAGACATAAGGGAGAATGCTGCTGTCCACATAGCTCGATTTATCACTCAATGTGGAGATCTTGGCAAATTCAATGTCTATAAGCTCAAGCTGTTTGGCAGCTCTCTGACCGGAGCAGCTTTTGGATGGTATTCCAGACTCAAACCTGCCAGTGTCTCTAGTTGGGATGAAATGGAAAGGATTTTCCGAGAACAGTTTGGAAAAATCGAGGCAGAGGTCGGCATTTCTGAATTATCTAGTCTGAGTCAACAGGTTGGAGAATCAGCTTTGACCTTTCTTCAGAGGTTTAAGCTCCAACAGGCTAGGGCTAATTTTGTCCTACCAGAAAGGGAGGCTGTAAACTTGGCCATCAAGGGCCTTACTATTAAGCTCAGGAAGAAATGCTTCGGAATCCCTTTTGATTCTATGGGAGACCTCATCCGGGAAGCAGCAGGATATGAGTTACTTTTGAAAGAAGAGAGTCTCATGAAGCATGCGTCTAAAGGGACTTATGTTCATAATAAGGCCAGAAATGTTAATGCTATCGAGATGATCAATGCTCATTCAAAAGAGTATGATGAATCTTCTGATGATGCTGAAGGAGATGTTTCTGCTGTGGAGCTGATTCATAGAAAGCCTGCGAAATCAAAAGTGCTAAGGCTCATGAGGGAGCCTATGAAGATTAAGTCCCTAGCATTTGCGAAGCCTGAATTTGAAACTTATACTTACAATGCTACAAAGGCTGCAGAAATATTGGACGACTTCATAGCTGCCGGATTGGTCAAAACTGATTATGGTGCTATCCCTAAAGCAGAGCAGCTCAAAGGGAAGAAATTCTGCAAATTCCATAACCTATGGAATCATAACACTTCTGAATGTGTGAAGCTGAAGGACCAAATCCAGATATGGTTGAATTCTGGAAGAATTGAGGTTGAAACACCTGCAAGGGCTGCCACATTGGTAGATACAGATCCTTTTCCATCTCCTGAGGTTAACATGGTTGAAGTGCAATGGCCAAAAACAAGCCAAAGAAGGCGAGATTCTCGTCAAGAGGCCGACAAGCCAGCAAAAACAGGGCTAGAGAAAGCAAAAGCCTCTACAGTGATTCTTTGCCATAGATGCAAGGAAGAGTGTGGTCTTGAATCTGACCAAGGAGACAAGAAGTACAAAGACAAGGGCAAGAGTGCATGGAATGCTCAACCAACAGCAAGAGACTTTCAGCCTCACAGTCCAAAGGCTAAGGTGGCACACCTTGAGGTTGGTCAGTCTTCCAACAGGCTTTTGCGAGATTCAAATCTTCTCGCAATAATGAAAAGTGCTTCAGCTTTCATGAAAGAGCCTCTCAAGGAAGATCATGTGGAAGGAAGCTTTGCGAAACCAAGGTTTACTAAACACAATGATAGAAGAGTTTTTGAGAATCGTGCTGGAGGAAGGATTATGGTCAATCAAACCAGGCCATTTACAGGTAAAACTTCCAGAACCTTCGTTCCAAGTTCGACCATGAAAACCAATCAATGGTACACACATAAAAAGGGTCAAACCACTCCTCTGTCTGCTTCGCAAAAAAGAAGGATTGAAAGGCAGTATGGTCAAGCTAGAAGGGCCATCAAAGCTGTTGAGTTAGGTTTGGTGAACCCAGACCGGATGATAAAAACTCCTGAACAGTTGGAAGCTGATATGCAGAGGTTATCAGCAAGGTACCATGGAGTTGCGAAACAACAAAGCAGGCATCTTTCTTCACTGCCAGTCAAGCCTGCTCCAGAAAGGCAATTTTGGAAGCCTAAAAGTGAAGTACCTTTCGTAAACCAGATTGCAGGAGACAGCATTACACATGAGAAACTGAGAAGCAGGCCCAATCAGGGAATATGCATGGTCGAATCCTTAACTCCTGTAATGGAAGATGAGCCAGTTCAGAGGGAACAAGATCTAGAGGTGGTTCACAACGGCAAATCTTTAATGGTCAAAATGGTATCTTTTCCAGAGCCAGTGTACACCATGCCATTACCAAAGATTGAGAATTTCGCAGAGTCATCTCCAAGCCAAGGGGTTCCAAACATGGCAGTTCCCGTTGATAACAATGATGGAGAGGGCTATGGCGATAGCGAAGGAATTTTAGACTTTGGAGGAGAGCCCGTGATCAACGATGAAGATGACGCCATGTCAGGAGCTGATTGTTCCATGGTATACATTCTACCAGCCAAATATGCTTTGACCTTTGAAGGTCAATCATCCCATTGCAACTCTTCAGAAGTAATGGACTTGGGGGGCAAGCAAGCGGAAAATCTGGCACCCTTTGCGAAACCTGAAGAAGGTAATGATGCAGTTCAAATACCTGACACACTCATGACAGAGTATATGTGCTTCGCAAAGCCAACACAGACTATGGCTAATCAGCTCAGGCCATTATACATTACCGCACATTTACAAGGGGTCCCTCTCAACAAAATCCTGTTTGATAATGGCTCAGCAATCAATGTTTTGCCATCAAAGGCTTTGCAGATTCTCAAAATCAGCAAGGAAATGATCCAACCTACCAGCCTTACTGTCAAAAACTTTGCAGGGTCTATAACTAAGACTCATGGACTACTTTTCCTCCAGTTGACAGTCGGATCAAAGAGCATGACCTTGGCTTTTTTCGTCGTAGATTGCATTTCGCAATACAGCGCTTTGCTTGGGAGAGACTGGATTCATAGAAGTCTTTGTGTGCCTTCATCCTTACATCAGCAACTGGTTATGTGGAATGAGGAATTGAATAAAGCAGAAGTCATTTCCGCTGATCCAAGGCCTTACTCAGTATCTGCTAATGCAGCAGATGCCAATTATTACTTCTCAGACCTTGCACCATTAGGAGTGAATGGTATTGATCAGAACGGCCGACCTACAGGGGTTACGGCCTATGAGCTTACACGATGGGGATTGGCTCAGGCAAATGCAGATATGCAGAGGCCATTCATCGTGATCTCGGAACATCATGTCAATGATGTGTGACCTCAACCAGGAAGAAACTAAGGCCCTTGATTCTTTGTTGAACCGACTAACGACATTCAGAGAGGAACAAGAGGCCTATGCTAAGGTAGGGACAGCAGAATGCATAGATGAAATGCAAGAAATGTCCGAAGAGGAGCAAGAGATTCAGCTTGCCCCAGCTGCATTGGATGATACACCTCCTAAGGTTCGAGACCCCTTGAACAAAATCAATTTAGGGTCTCCTGATAATCCAATGTTTGTTTCAATCAGTTCTTACTTGGAGCCTGAGGAAAAAGAAAGGCTCATTACACTGCTTCAACAGTACAAGGATTGTTTCGCAGAAAAGTATGAAGACATGCCGGGTCTTTCCAATACTTTGGTGGAACACAGACTGCCGATCAAAGACGGATTCAAGCCTTTTTCGCAAGCTCCTCGAAGAATAAGGGCAGATACCCAAATCCTTGTAAAAGAAGAAATTGAAAAAATGCACAAGTCTGGAGTCATTAGAGTGGCCAAGTATAATGAATGGCTTTCCAATGTAGTACCAGTAAAGAAGAAAAATGGAAAAATCCGGGTCTGTGTTGATTACAGAAATCTTAATTTGGCTACACCAAAAGACCAATATCCAATGCCTATGGCTGACATGTTAATAGATGCCGTAGCTGGTCATGAGGTCATGTCTTTCATGGATGGCACGGCTGGATATCACCAGATTCCAGTTGCGGAAGAGGACAGACATAAGACAGCCTTTAGATGTCAGGGTTTTGCTGGAATTTTTGAGTATGTCGTAATGCCATTCGGACTCAAAAATGCTGGTGCAACATATCAACGTGCCATGAACCTTATTTTTCATGATCTAATTGGAAAAATTGTGGAGGTTTATATCGATGATATTGTGGTCAAATCTAAGAAGAAAACTGATCATGTAGACCATCTGAGGAAAGTTTTTGCAAAAATGAGACATCACAGCCTGAAAATGAACCCTGCGAAATGTGCTTTTGGGGTCAAGGCAGGTGATTTCCTTGGGTTTTTGGTGCATGAAAGAGGTATTGAAGTTACTGGAGATAAGGCGAAATCTGTCCTAGATGCATCACCGCCTGCTAATAAAAAGGAACTTCAAAGACTTCTTGGAAAAATTAATTTCCTGCGCAGGTTTATTTCTAATTCTGCTGGGAAAATTCAACCTTTTTCATCTCTGCTCAAACTCAAAGATCAGGAGCAGTTTGTTTGGGAAACAAAGCACCAAGAGGCATTTGATAAGATCAAAGCCTATCTCACTAGTACACCTGTGTTAGTGCCACCACGTGTTGGTATGCCTTTGAAACTTTACATATCTGCAACTGATTTGTCTGTTGGAAGTTTATTAGCCCAAGATGATGAGAAAGGTGTGGAACATGCTATCTATTACCTCAGTCGTACTCTGAATGATTGCGAGACAAGGTATTCAAATATGGAAAAGCTATGCCTTGCGTTGTATTTTTCAGCTGCAAAACTAAGGCATTATATGCTACCTTTTACCACATGCATTATTGCACAGACTGACTTGGTAAAATATATGTTATCACGGCCCTTGTTACGAGGCCGGATTGGAAAATGGATACTAGCCTTATCTGAATTTTCTCTTCAGTATATTCCTGCGAAAGCAGTAAAAGGGCAAGCCATTGCTGATTTCCTTGCTCACCATCCAAGTTTGGAGGTCTGTAACTTCAAGGATTTAGAAATTGGGGCTGTTGCTTTAACACCCTGGAAACTGTATTTTGATGGATCACGCACGGAAACGGCATCAGGGGCAGGGATTGCTTTGCAAAGTCCGAAGGGAACTAGATTCTCGTATTCTTTTCAGCTAGATTTCGAATGCACGAACAATCAAGCTGAGTATGAAGCCCTCATTATTGGCTTAGAGATCCTGTTGGAAATGGACATACGAGATGTTGATATTCTAGGAGATTCTCTTCTAGTAGTCAACCAAGTACTTAGCATGTTCAAATGTGCTAGTCCTTTATTAGCACCATATCTTTTCGCAACATGGAATTTATTATCTCATTTTCACAATGTTTCTATTGAACATATTCCTAGAAAGGAGAACTTTGCTGCTAATGAGTTGGCTCAGATTGCTTCCGGAATTGGCCTTGCAGATGGGATACAGGAACGAATCCTTAAAGTTGAAAAACGTTCTTTACCGTCTGTCCAAGTTCGAGGATGGCCATTGGAGGTCGTTCACGTATCTATAGCCAGGAATCCTATTGATAAGGATTGGAGATGGCCATTGAAAAGATACCTACAGGATCCCAATCAGCCTACGGACAGAAAAATAAGGTTTCAGGCCCTCAACTTCTTCCTCAAAAATAAGGAATTGCGTCGCCGGGGTGAGGAAGGTGTCGATTTCAAGTGTGTTTATGGCAGGGAGGCTAAACGAGTCATGCGAGAGGCTCATGCTGGTATCTGTGGATCACATCAAGCCGGGCCAAAGATGAGATGGCTTTTGCGAAGGCATGGCTATTTCTGGCCAACGATACTCAAAGATTGTATCTCTTTCGCAAAAGGTTGCCGAGAGTGTCAAGAACACGGCCCAATTCAACATATTCCTAACATGCCATTGCAGCCAATAATCAAGCCTTGGCCATTTCGAGGATGGGCTATGGACTTTATTGGAATGATTCATCCTGTTTCTTCTGAACAACACAATTTTATTATTGTTGCCACCGATTTCTTTACGAAATGGGTAGAAGCCAAACCTTTAAAGAATATCACTTCAGATAAGGTTATTAAATTCATTTATCATAATCTGGTATGTAGGTTTGGGATTCCTGAGTGCATTGTTACAGACAGAGGAACATCTTTTATGTCTGCAGAAGTCGTAGAAAAGATGGAGGATTTGGGGATTAAATTACTTCATTCTACTCCTTACTATGCTCAATCCAATGGCCAGGCCGAGGCCAGTAATAAGATCATTATAAGCATTCTTCGCAAGATGCTAGAAAGCAATAAAAGGAACTGGCATGAAGAGTTATATAATACTCTTTGGGCTTACAGGACTTCTAAAAGGTCCCCCACGGGGACTACTCCTTATGCTTTGGTCTTTGGACATGATGCCATTTTGCCTTTGGAAATCAATGTTCACTCGCTTCGGGTACAAGAGCAACATCAACTGATAGGTGAAGATTATGTTCAAGCCATGTGGCAGGAACATGAGGCTTTGGATGAGACCAGACTAGAGGCTCTTAACAACATTATCATGGAAAAACAGAAAATTTCCAGAGCCTATGATAAGCGCACTAGAGGGAAAACATACAAAGAAGGAGATTTGGTTTGGAAAACAATATTGCCCATATGGGAAAAGACTACCGGATATGGCAAATGGTCTCCAAAATGGGAAGGACCTTATGTTATCCACAGGATATTGCCCAAAGGAGCGTATCACCTCAAATATACCAATGGCATTATTCACAAAAATCCGATCAATGGGAAATATTTGAAAAAGTATTTTCCAAGTGTTTGGGAATTTGAGAAAAAGCCAGAACCTCAAGCCAAGCCTGCACCTGCACCCGTTTCCAGCAGAGTTACTCGATCTCACGCCGCTAAGAGTCCTAGAACATTCGAGCAGTCTTAAAGCATTCCGCAAAATGATGTTTATGCTTATGCTTAAAAACTGGGGGGGGCAATAGCAGTACGGCAAAGGAGAATAAATGCCCACGATACAGAGGGCAGTTTTTTAAAATTTTTTAATTTTTGTGGCCTCGGCCTTTGATAAGGCTTATGTAATCATTATAGTAGTGTTTATTTCCCTTGCGCAAGTTGATTTGAATTTATTAATCATAAGGTCATCAAATGGTTCTATGTCTTTACACAGAGACAAATTCCAATTTCGCAAAGCATAAATAAAACGAAGATGAATGAATTTTCCTTTATTCAGCATATAAACGGCTTTGTGGCCGGAAACTACATTTGCGAAAGACAATTACATTACAAATAAAGGTATTCAAGGGATATAAACCTAGCCCTGATACCATCAACTTTGCGAGATCTTAAAAGTCTTTCTTCTGGAAGATAACGAGCCCGGATTCTCTGCAAAAGGTAGGTCAAGCAAAGAGAAACATGTTAAACATATAAACATGTTAATCAAAGGTGGGAAACATGTCGGAAAGAATGCCCGGATCCTGATATTTCTGGTCAGGCCTTGAAGTACCAAAGAGGGAATTCTTTTCGATGACTCTTTTGCGACGAGAATCCAGTTTGATGGCGGTAGCAGAGATTTCGGAAAGGCGACGGCTAAATTTTCAGCATCATTTCCAGGATCTCTTATACCACCACCGGTCTAACAATGGCTTGGAAATACATAAAGGCCGACAACCACGGTTGAGGGCATGGATTCCCAAAATCCATTGATAGTTTGCCGTAAGATTAGACTATGAAGCCTATCTACGGCTTAAGATTAGACTACAAAGCCCAGAGGTTTTTAAGCGCTAAGGCTAATTTTGGAGGAAGAGTTTTGCGAAGAAGAAGGACAATGAAGAGAAGGGATTTCTGAAACATGTTGAAAACAAAGTCTGAAGGATGGTTTGCAATGAGCCTGGAATGCCTGTTTTTAAAGACAAAAGAAAGGTTTGAAATCGTAAATAACTGCCTTATCTTTATGACCGCATCTTTAGCAGATGGTTATCACCATTAATCACGGTCAAGCAACGTTTCAAAAGAGATCTTGAAAATCTCGTAAAAATCAACTGACAAAGTTGACTCTCGAGTGGGATATGGCAATATTTTTAAATTTGCGATTGAATAAACGGTCCAATCTTGGTGAATTGGTTGGAACGAAATTTTTTCGTAGACCCCTATTAAAAGTGGATAGGGTATTAATAACCAAATATAAAATATCATAAAATGCAAAAGTTGAGGGGACAGGTGATAATGGCAATTGAACATGCCTCACCTTCACATGGAAAAAGTAGGGCTGTGAGGATTGCATGTCAAGATAACAAGATTCACTGACAGAAAATCTTTACCCAATTTTCCTTTTTAATTTTGTTGCCCTTAAAGTTTTTGTTTTTTGCGAGAAGTAATTTGCGAAGGAAAGGGATGATATGCATCCTTGAAGGCCTAATGGTCATAATAAATAAATAACCAGAAAATTCTTTTACAGACCAAAGAAGCTTTGAAACCAAATAAGAGGTTTCTCGCAAGGAGCAAAACTGCCCAAGTTTATTTGCGATCAATTTCGCAAGTATACATATCTGGTAATCTGGGTTTCGCATTTACAAAGGAACAAATATCAGGATATGATTTGCCAAGTTCCTTATTTCATAGTCAATATAACACGGCTTTGTGGCCGAGAACATACATGTGTAAAAACAAATAATTGCGATATGCAAATTACAAAGGCTCTGATAACATAAAATGATTGGAGGATGCCGGGGAAGACGCGGAGCCAATTTTCTCTTTCATGGATCCGGCTCAACCTTGAGGAATAAAAGCAAGGATCGCAATTCCGTCCAGCTGCTTTTCCAATTGAAATAACAACCCAGAAGGTTTGGGTTGTCTTCCCTTCATGGTCAAGCAGAGAAAGAAGCAATCGACCCAATGCTTCCAGCAAGAGACCAATGGCAAGGGACCAGCAAGAAACATGATAGGTTCCTCACTCCCTGCCATTTTGGGCACCAGATCAGATCAGAAGATCTAATCCGAGCCCGTAAGATTAGACTATGAAGCCCAGAGTTTATTAAAGGTATCTCGTATGACAGAAGCGTTTCATGAAGCAACAAGAGATATTTGCTTTATGTTGAAGAGTGAGAGATGTCGCTGAAACTGCCGTATTTATGCCTGAAAAGTTTCTACCTGAAGGGCAAAGGTAGTAAAATTTTGAATCTTATGCAACTAATTACGCCTATGACCAATTCTCGGGAATAAGGAATACTTATTTGAATGGTCACAATTAGCCCTGGATTTGATTTATACCGGGAGGTTTTTTGATAAACCAATGGGCGAGAAGAAATTAAAAAGGGCCGAGATACATAATGACTGTGTTTGGGCCTGAAGCGGGTTTGAATACATTTCGAGTGAGAACAAAACCCATATTCATCAGCCTAAGCACTTCAAAGTAAAAATTAGCGGTTCGAAGGGCATAACTACCTAAGTCCATCAAGCCCGCCAGGAGAAGATTCATAGTAGTCTTATTACAAGAACCGTAAGAAATTAGGGTGAAGTAAATGCCCATTTAAAATAAACGGCTTTGTGGCCGAAAACTTACATGCAAGACATATTCAAAAAGGATACAATTTTCAAGAGACCTATTTGAACATTTTCATGGTGGGTTTAGATCATCAAGGAAAAGAAACATGGGCAAGAGATTTTCTTTCCAACCCATGCTTCTAGCCTCAATTCCTGCAACAATAAGAAGTTTGCCAGACCCGATATCAGACGGTTTGGATTCGAGCAGGATTTAACTCCTTCATGTTGCTGTTAGACAGGAAACCCAAGAAAAGTACACTGTTTACCTAAGTTAAGGAAAAGTGCACTCTTGCTTTCCTCTTCTGGATGATCTCGTAAGGCAAGATTGAGGAGAATAATGAGCCAAGCAATCTGTTCACGATTCAGTTACCCTAAAAATCCTACCTACCCACCATGAGCTTAGACTTTGAGGCCTAAGTTTATTTCGAGCTTAAACTTTGAGGCTTAATGCCATTAGGCCAAAGGCAAAGAAGGCAGTTTGAAAGGTGTGCCTCTCAAAGCGAGGATGAAGAAGAAAATGCCCAAGAGAGGGCATGGCGAAATGCAAGTCTTTGCTACAAAATGTGTCTTGAGTTCGTCGTTATAAAGACGCAGAAAACGTGAGAATCACGTGACGTATCTTTTTCAGTCACGCCTAAATCTCGAAAGGACGGATTCAATGAATTTAAACTATGTCATGATTCATAAATCCACCTGCCCAAACAAAGTTTTCAACCACTCAATGCCATTATTGAGGGTATCCACTTGGTGATAAATAAATATAAAACTCAGTTTCGAAGGCAAAATTATTTAAAGAGTTTATACAAACTAATTTGGGGTTTGTTTGTGTTTTGCAAGATGGCCCAAGGCCAGAATGTTCAAATTCCGAACAATACATATATACATATGATAATGACGGATCTTTACGGCCCAGAATAATAAAGCCCAAAGACGGAAAATAATTAGTAAAGGCATACACATAAATGGGAGCTGAAGTAGTTATTTTAAATAGTATTACAAAGCCAATTGATTCAATCCAAGTCAGGAAGGTATTGCAGACTTTTAAGTAAGTTTATCCTCTGTGCCTTGAATTCAATCTCAGTCCCAATAAGCCTGTCATTTGTCGCATTTAACTCCTGCTCACGAAGTGCTAGATCTTTTAGACATTCATCGATGGATTTGATAGTTCCTCGCAAGGAACCACCAATTGTCTGTTCCTCATTCAATACTTCTCCTTTCAATTGATTGACCTCGGATTGATAAGCCCTGATATTTTCCTCGAGCTTGTCAATCCTAGACTTCTTCTCAGCCAGAGATTTATTGGCACTTCGAACTTGAAGAGCAGATGCACGATAGTGAGCCAGCTTTTCTTCAGCTGCTTGTTTCCTTGAGACGGCCTCCTTTTTGGCCTCTTTGTCAGAAGTAAAGGCTTTGTGAAGCGGGTCGATAATCTTTACAGCCTTGAGGGCACGAGAAAGAGCCCACTGATAGCTACGATCATACTGTGACAGAAATGTTATGGCTTCAGTTATTTCTTCCTCTGTATAATTAGAAAAGTTATCCGTGCTCAGGCCACGAAGAAACTTAATATGACGGCATTCCTCAGAAGAAAGCTTAACCAGGGGATTCTCTAAAAATGCCGTTTCTTCTATTCTTGCGTCTAGAGCATCTGGCGAATAAGAAGATTCATCAGACAATCCTGGGCTGGGAATGCAATGAACATCTTCTGGCATTTGAACATCATCTAATAAGGGAGTTTGATCCTTGATTTCGCAAGTAGAAGAAGACATCCCAAGTTCAGGGGCCTGCAAGTTTTTTTAAAAAAAAAAACTTAGAATAAGGCCAATAATTATTGTCTTAGTCAAAATCTAATAGTAAATATGGGAAATAGAGAACTTTTTCAGCAACAGTTGGAATATCTGCTCCCACAGGACTTATGGCTTTTTCATTAATTTCAAGTACCTCAATGGCAAAGTTGGCCTCATTAAGCTCATCCTGAGTTTCAGAGATCGAAGTTTGAAGGGTCTCCACCCCATAAGTCAGAGCCAACCCATATGGGACAATGGCATTTGAATCAATAGCCTGGATTTCAGAAGCTCGAGCAGATAGTGCCTCTTTCTCAGTATTTATCAGAGGGGATGAGCTGGTTGGAACTTGTTTCAGAATTTCTGATTCCTCAATTCCAGTTTGAGCATTTTTAGCCTGAAAACCATAATGTCAGTATACATGAGCAGAAACCATTTTCTTGCGAAAGATTTCAAAATATGGTTCATTTTTTGCATACCTCAGAAGTTGGCATAATACTTGAAGTTGTAACAGGTGGTGCCTGGACATCCAAAGGCAGTGATACAATTGCCAAGGAGAATTGAGGATTTGAGGCATTGTCAGAAATAGCCACTTCAGCTTCTTGTTCCAATGGCACCGGAATCTCGTAAGACATAACCTTCTCCTGGTCAGAAGGCCCTGAAGATTCAATATTGACCTCAGGACCAGTAAGGTCAATGAATGAGGGTGTATCTTCAGGTCTAGAATTTAGAAACCCTTCTGTAAGCACATGGCTCTTGGTCATTGCCTTTGGCATAATCACACCAGGTTTGCTTTGCGAAGCCTTCAAGGTTCCCCCTTGCGAATCTTGCTCAATGATGGTTCTTAAGGCTTCAGGACTAGAATCTGGCAATGGAGGAGGTGCAATAATTAAAGCCCTGGAGCCAATTGGTGGCGAAGATGAGAGGCTCAAGGAATGATCCACAATCTTTCTTGGGGCCTGCAAGTTCAACCAAAGGGTTAGGACACTAAACTAAGGTCTTTTAAAGGACCTCATGCAGAGATAAATATTACCATGGTATATAAAATGCCACCAACTTCTTCTTCTGATGACTTTGAGACAGGGATTTTCTCTGCTAAGGGCTGTTTGAAATGAAAAGTCATTACATAATGATTCTAAAAGAAAAAAATGCCTAAAGAAAAGGGCAAATCTAGAAAGGAAGTACAATCTTCCTCTTACCAAATTAGTCCTTTCCTGCTCTGGAGAGAATATAGAAGCAGGAACTTCAACATTTGTTTTTGCTTTCCTGTTCAATCTTCGCTTCTTGGTTATATCCTGAAATGACAAGGCCAGAGAATGTAAAATTAGGGACAATTCCACAATTCCATGATTTCAAGGAAAACTGAGCCCTATCAACTTACTTGAGCAGGTATGATCAAGGTAGGAGGCACTTCCTGAGAATTTGCCATGGCGTCAGGAGCACAACAGGAATGTGAGGAAGCGTTTATGGCAGCACTTGTTGGTTTGGTCACAGATGTTCCCTGTGGTACTCGCTTTTGTTTCTTTGGCACACCACCAGAGGGCCCTCCTTGAGGCCTCTTTCCTTTCGTTTTCTGCTCACAACAAAACAAAGATATTAATAGCCAAACATATGGCTCAAAGTAAATTCAAAAAATAAGGAATTACCTCAGTTCTTTTTTGTTCGTCGCTTAGCATCTGTTGCAGGGTGGTGTTGTCTTCATTGACCTCAGAAGCCTCGCCTGATGCTATCTCCGGTGCTTGCGAAGGGTCTAGAGAATCCATTAAGCTCTTTCCACAACCAACAGTGTCAAAAGAAGTTTTTTCGAGAAGCTCATCTTCTTCTCTGGAGCGAGTATCCACAGGAAGTTTGCTAAACAGTTTTACAAACTGAAGCTTGGTCTCTTTAGCAAAAAATTCTTTGGTCAGATCCGCATACCATGCAGGGTAGGAAGATATGGCTTTTGAGCTCATTTCGGCAGGGAGGAAAGGAAAGCGTCGATCAGCAATACCAAGAATACTTATACCACTGCTGGTTCCTACTGAACGCATATCCAGACGCCAAGAAGTGAAATGATTTACACTATCAATCAATGGCGCTGGAATCATCTGAGCATATCCAAACTGCCTAGTGAAATGATTGGGAGCATAAACTTCAATCCGATGTTGCTCATGACCGGAAATACCACCATAGACTAAATCCTTGCAACAAACTGATGCATGGAACAAGGCGAGGTAGAAGGGATCTTGCCAGTTTTTCTTATTCGGCAAAAAGCCATCATACAATGGGGCCGGATACTTCCTTTTCGCAACACAGTTCCAAGCCGCTAGGTCGGTTGGTTCTCTGAAATTGGTGAAACAGTCCAAGAGAGAGTGTCCCAAGAAGCCAGCATTGACCAAACTCTCTCCCATTATTTTTCTAGGATCAAAAGTGACCTCTGGCCTACATGTTGGAAAGTAAACTTGCAGCCAATAATGAAGGATCCAAAATGGCCCTTCAGCAGCATGCTTGAAAGGAGCACTAGTGAGTTGTTGCAGACCTCTATACAGAGAAGCAAGAACTTGGTGCCCTATGCTGACTTTCTCTTCGTTGTGAAGAACAATGGCCAACTCCAGCCACTGATCTGTTACTCTATTGGCAGACATACAAAAGACGAATTTGTTCAACCAAAATTCTAGAAAAGCAATATGTTCCTCATAACCACCTATTGATCTCCAAAAGCCTATCCACTTCTCATAGCTATTAGCTTGGTTCTTTGCTTTTTCTCGAGTCGTCGGAACATAAGTTTGAGGATATTGTAATGAAGAATATATGCCAGGCAAATATGGTTTGTAGTGGATTGGAAAACCTGATATAACAAAGACATCTAAAAGGGTGACGCTCATTTGCCCAAAGCGAAAATCAAAGGTATTACTGGTGGAATTCCAGAAACTTGCGGCAGCTAGGAGCAAGTTCCTGTCTCCTTGGACTCCTTTAACAGATAAGCAAATGGCATCGTAAAGGCCAATTCTTCTCCAGAGATCACCGAATTTGATCTCCATAGCCTTAAACCACTCAGAAAAATCGTCAGTGGGTAAAGGCCATTGCCCCATAACCTTCGTGGTTTTTGCAGACAGAGGCCATTTAGTGAATTTGGCAGTAGTCAGGCTGTGGCCATGAAGTGGCCATGAGAAAGCACGGGAATTGGAAAGAACTTTGTTTACCTCCTTCCATGGAGCAGAACAGAGATGAGGGCCAATTGCGACGAAAGCATGGTAGTAATTGAAGAAGTCACTGGGAGGTTTCTTTATTTGGTGTTGGGAATATAGAGCTAGCATGTTCTCCCTGAATTTTTCAGCCTCTTTCTTCAATTCGTCATATTGAGGGACATGTAATGGCTTTGGAGGCATTTTCGCTTCTTGCGAGTGCAACAGAGTTTCGGAAAAGAAATTCTAGGGTTTGCGAAAGAGGAAAGGAGGAAGATGAACAGTGGGTCTCTGAAGTGGTTTGTTTCTCAGTTCAATCAGAAGTGAAATTAATCAAAGGAGGGAACCGTTTATAACCTTTCTCAATCCTACCCGGATTTCAAAGCTTGGGGGGCAATGTTTGAGCCCAAAATAACATTTCGGCCTGGGTCAGTCATTGGTTGGCGGAATGGCGGATTAGAGATAAAGGCCCAAGCCCATTTTTTCATTAATCGCGAGACCAAGGCAGATTTCACGATGCTGGTTTCGCAAACCGTTGGATTAAAGCTAGGCTTTTCTGAGCCTTTGGATCAAGTGGTTAATTAATAAAATACTAAAGGGTTCTGTTAGGATCTTGATATGCGGAAGCTTTACGAATTTGGGAGGATTTATTGCGAAAAGCCTTTGCATGGCTTCAGGAGCCAAATAATTCAGTCTCAATCTTGGGTCATGCGGTAACAAACACAGGTTTTAAGCGACTAAAAACGGAAAGCAATCATCATTAGAGACCGGATTAATTAAAGAAAAGGGCTAAGATTAGCCTATTACGGTACTTTCCGACTCTGTTTTATAACCAAGGTTATTTTAATAGCTATTGGGTATTAAAATAAACATAAAGTTTTCCATCAATTATTGTCTTTGCATAGTATTTCTTCTAATCATCATTTGATATGGACATGAAAAGTTTGCAACTTGGCCAAAATGAAGAAAACATTTAATAAGCTGGAATGGCTAGATGATTGGGTTCGCAAGCATCAGATCAAATAGAGGCCTATCATATTATATTTCCTATTCAAAAGGGCATGACTTTCAATGGCTGGACAACATTTTCCACAATTATGGAAACAGAACTAAAAGCCAAAACTAGCTTGCTTCATGATCAGGTCGCTAAGTTTTTCTTTTTGTCCCCATCACTTTCGAAAGAGGAAAGTAGTTTTAGATTTGGTTTCTTGGTTGAAATCTCGGCAATTAGCAAGAAAGAAAAGGCTGAAAGAAAGCCTAATGGTTGCTACTAAAAGGAATTTCTCTATATACTGAAATAAAGGGAAGGGACCTACTGAGGTCCAACAGCTTTGGCATTACAGCCAATGATATGGAAGAAAGCAATCCCATATATTCATCTCGCAAGTCATTAGATTAAAGATGAACACTTCTCAACCATCAGATAAAAGGGCCAGCAATTAAGCAAATACAAATATGGCTCGACTGAAGAATGAGTCAGTTAAATGTCCCTGTTATCTAAAAGACTGATAGTGCATAAGTCTACATAATTCAAAGATTCAAGTAACAAAACCTTGAATCAAATTCATTACAGGACTATCAAAGGCTATTAAATATAAGCCTAAATTGGACTGACCCCATTAATAATGATTTTGGCCTAGTGAATCAAATAAACTATTACAAAGAATTGTTTTAGGCCAGTATTCTCATTTCGCAAAATAAGCCAAGAGTGATTCAATAATCAAATACGGACCATATAATGGTTAGAATAGTCTATCAAGTAAGGTTACAAGGATTCATGATAATATTATAATCCTAAAGACTATTGTTTACTTCATGTTCAAGTAGCTTCAGAGCCTATATAAAGAAGGCTTCGCATACATTTCAAAGGACATCTACATCAACGAAACACCACACTACTCTCAACGAGTATCTTAACCTCCGGGTTATCTCGGCAATTGCAAGGACGCATCAGCGGCTGCAATTCCACCATGGCAAATGCAAGAGCGCATTAGCGGATGCATTTCCATACCCTGCTAAACTGCAAGGACGCAATAGCGGCTGCAGCATTGCAACCCACAAGTCGATTCCTCTAGTGCAAGCTCTGCTGGGGATCTCGTTCTCGGTATCGATTTGGTAAAACTTGAAAAAGCTTTACAAAAGAAGTCCTTGAATCATCAAGGCATGTACAAGAACCTCCACGGAGATATCCCTCTCCGAGTCACAATCTCCTCGTAAGGAAGTCAAGACGGAAGCGCAACGGCAACAACAACAACAACAACATCTCGCACTCCTAGTGCTGGCACGCCCGCAAACTGCACACATCATTCACAAGGCCAAAAGGGACGGTTTGATTCCGCGTCAAACACTTGGTGTGTCCAGATTTCTTGCAGTAGTGGCAGATCATAGGTGGTATGAATTGATGACCAGATGTGACAGACGTCATTGTAAGAGAAACAAGAAAAAATCTCAATTATGCAGCGGAAACACGATCAAATTTTTTTTTTTTTCTCAAGAGTTGAGAAAAAAAAAAAAAAAAAAAAACAGATAGTGAAAAGGTTTGAAAAAGAGTTGTGGAAAGGTTTAAAAGAGTGGACTGGTGGTGGCTTAAACTAAGATGGAACCTTTACTTTACTTAAATAGAGACAGAGGAGTGCGGCAGGAGAAAGAGAAAGAGGAAAGGAAAGATAAAGTAAGGGAAAGAAAAGATAAAGTAATGCACGGAGAAAAAAAAATAGTGGTGAAGTTGCAGTGAAGAAGAAATCGTGCACAGGAAGTGCACGCTGAAATGGAATCGTCGAGGTGGTTCAAGGTAGAGCAGTGCTGGCAGAGTGGCAGCGCTTGAGGTTGGGCAACCAGCTGTGGAAGTGGCTGTGAAAGCGGTGGTGGTGCTGTGGACTGAGAACGGTGGAGCAGAGGAGCTCGTGGCTATGTAATGGAAGCACTGGGCTTGGTACGTCGGATCGGTGGAGTCTCTGGACAAGGCTAGGCGCGGCGTTGTGGTGGAGAGGTGCTGCTGGTGTTGGTCTGCTAGAGAAGAACTGATATGGGTTGGATATCTGAGAACTTTTCTGTGAAATTTTTGGTATGATATTTGTGGGAAGATGATACCCACAAAATGACAAATAAATGAGACGGAGCCCAATTAGCAGAGCACAATTCACCAGAGAGGATATCTTCAACAACAATCTTCACAAGATGATGATGGTTGCAGAAGAGAGAAACAACAAAGTGTCGTTGCTGTGAGCAATGAGCAAGATGGGTGCTCAGAACAAATTGGATCCCAATTACTGGGCAAATAAATCAAGAACAAAGAGATATGAACAATATGTTCACAAAATACAGAGGACAAGATCAAACAACTTTGTAACAATCAGCAAGAAATCTCAAAGAGGAACAAATTCCTTGTGCACCAACAAGGAAGACAGAAAACAAAGAACCCAATCCCAATTACTGGGAAAAAGGAGTTCGAGAGAAAAAGAAAAATCACAGAGACATAATCCAATCAATGGATCGATGCTCTGATACCATGTCAAGATGAAGAATGAAGAATTGATTTCATTCAGTATTGATTGATCAACTAATTGTTGTGAGAATACAAGTATAAATATACAAAGACTAGACAACTTTTCCTTAAAACATGGAAACTACTTTTCCCTAAAATATAGCTTTCCCTAAAACATGCAATCCAGGTCTTGGGGATTTACTGCCTGAATGACCCACAAAACATTAACAAGCACTTCCACGTTTAACTCATGGTGGGAGAGAAACAGGTCCGCTATCATCCTCCACTCGAAAAGACGGCGAATCTGTTCGACGTTTAAAGGCCGCTTCTTCATCTCTTTTCTCAGCAATTGATTCATCCGAATTCGCATCCCGCTGCTGGTACGACGACTAACTTCGAGAACCTCTTCAATGCTCATCGACGCCATCTCTTCCAAAATTGGATTCCTCTCCCTCTGCTCATACCAATCCCGATTCCTCCTATTCGTATTCGTTTTCCCTTTTCGTTTTCGAAAACGAAACCGGAACAGAGTCACGCTTTTCAATTTCAACTTCATAGCGGCCAACACAACCCTACAAGTGCTTCAAGGTTAGAACTTAGACAGACAACCCAGATAAAAGGTAAGTGTTTATTTCTTTGGCCCAAACTTTGGCTACCCCGGTATTTATACAAAAAAACATTCCTATAATTACAACCCCGATAATTACAATAACAATTCCTAATTACATTCTGAATGCTAATACCTCATTAGCTCATGCTAACACAAATCGTTAAAGACTGTCCGGCTTAAATGCAAAGCGAGATATGAGAATATCATTAAAACAGTCGATTAATTTCAGGCCATATCTAAGTCGTCAATCTAGCCATCTAGGTGGTATTTTTATTTTTGGGCCAACCGATATTTGGAGCCATACTCATTGTTTTTCCACCTTTGGATTCAATACAAAAGTCGAAAAATCCCGATTTTTTAGAAAAACAACACTCCTACCTTCAAAAGTATTACATTATATTACTAAATTCCGATATATTCATGAGTCCTAACAAATCCCAATTTTTAAATCTGTTTATGTTTTAGATCATCATTTAAAAATCAATTTTGCAACCAAAAAAAATCTCAGTTAACAGATAGCTTTTAGTTAATTTATCAACGAAATCGACACAATAATTTTCATATCAAACTATATATTGTTTGATACAGTAGTAAGATTATAAGTAAGGTCCTAGAGCTTTCAAGAATGAGTCAAATAATTAAAGAAAATGGAGAAGGAAGGACATATATATGTGCTCAAAATGAGGTACCAGTCCTTCTAACTTTCTTTTCTTTTCACAATTGTTCTCTACTTGGTGTTAGTTGCTGGGGAATATCACAGGCAAGAAAATGAGATTAGGTGCTAAATAATTCGGACAAATAAAGTAGTGACACACACACACACACACACACACACACACACATATATATATATATATATATATCAAAGTTCAGATACTAAAATTGAAAACCATAGTTGTACGTACGTTCTTGAAGTACACAGACAAATTTTGGACCGTAAAGAAGCACTTATTATACTATATATACGAGTCAAAGGCAGCAGTGGGATGCAGTAGGGTTAGATCGATGTTGTGCATCACATGGCTAATTGCATCACATAGCTAATAATTCTTCAAATATGATGAGACTCTGTTCTTGGGGCATCATGTCTCCCACCTTATCCACCATGTAGCACAGCCTCTTTTGGAGCTTGGCATTTTGCTCATAGAGCTTTAACTCTCTCGCGCTTGACTCAGTAATCCTTTCATGCAGTTCCGCTAACCTCCTGTACTCGACATGACGACGAATCCTTTCCACGTTTAAAGGCCGCTTCTTCAACTCTTGTCTCAGCGATTCATCCACCATAATTCGGATCCTGCTGCCGGCAAGACGAGTGGTTTTCAGACGCTCTTCACTGCTCATCGACTTCACCTTCCCCAAGCTTGTATTCGCCTCCTCATCCCAATCCCGATACCGACGTTTCGTGCTCTCTTTTCGTTTTCGTCTTCGAAACCATAACAGAGTCACGCTTTTCATTTTCATATCTTCGATCTGCGGCTTGGCTTCTTCTTTTCTTATAAAACGTACAACAAGGTTAGACAACCCCGATATAAGGTTAAGGTTTCTGTTTATTTTTTTGTACTTGACTGTTTTTTTTTTCTTTGAGAAACAAACTTAGACTTTCTAGATGACGATTTATTCTTACTTTCTTAGCAATGCCGGTATTTATAATAGAGATACACGCATATAACTTTCTTGTGCACACTGAGAATTCCTATTACACTATACACAGGAGTTCCTATTACACTACACACAAGAATTCCTAATTACACATTTACACTAGTACAAGTCCTAATTGCATCCTAAATCCTAATACCTCATGCTAACACAGTAACACAAATCATTAAAGACCGTCACGCTTAAATAGGAACCGAAAGATAGGCCCATATCTAGGTCATCAATTCAAGTGTTATTTTTTTTGTGCCAACTAATATTTGGAGCCATACTTCACGTCTTTACATATTTAGATTCAATAAACAATTGAAAAATCCCGATTTTTTTAGCAACCCGACACTCATACCTTCAAAGTCTACAGTTTTTTTTTTTTTTTTTTGCCAATTAATGTTTCTAAAAAGTATTCCAATTCCTTACTCAAACAGTTCTAATGTGACCACCTTCTTTGAAGCACAGCAGTGAAGAACTAAACACTAATATGAAAGGCTTACTTTTTAATTGCTTTTTTGGTATTGCTCTTTTGCAAGTTGAAAGGCATCTTTTTGGTCCATCCCCAATGAACATATACATGCATTCCAAGTATGATTAACTCCCTATGCTTAATGTCTCTATCCCTCCATTGTTTAATTCTTCACTGCTGTGCTTCAAAAGCAATAATTTTATCTGTTTCTTTGCTCTCTAAGGAAGCAGCAATTGTAAGTTACAGATGGAATTAAAATTACAGGAAATTAACCTCAAGGTAATTGCATCACATAGCTAATAATTCTTCAAATATGGTGAGACTCTGGTTTGGAGGCATCATCTCTCCCACCTTTTTGGTCATGTAGCAGAGCTGCTTATAGAGCTTGGCATTTTGCTCATACAGCTTTTCATTTTTATCGATCGCGGAGCTTCAACTCTCTCGCTTTTGACTCATCAATCCAGTCATACAGGTCCGCTATCATCCTCCACTCGAAAAGACGGCCAATATGTTCGACGTTTAAAGGCCGCTTCTTCAGCTCTTTTCTCAGCGATTCATTCACCAGAATTCGCATCCTGCTGCCGGCAAGACGAGCGGTTTTCAGACGCTCTTCCCTGCTCATCGACGCCACCTTCCCCAAGCTAATTGTATTGCTCGCCTCCTCGTCCCAATCCTCATTCCTCCTATTCCTGCTCTCTTTTCGTTTTCGTCTTCGAAACCAAAGCACAGTTACGCTTTTCATTTTCGTTTTCATACCTTCTAAGGTTTAGGTTTTTGTTTAGTTCCTTGTTCCAAACTCGACTTTGTTTTTTTTTTGAGAAAAACCTTCATATGGTATCTAAACTATCACCAAATGCAATTTTTGGTACCTGAACTTTCATAAGGAACCTGGTGGTACCTGAACTATGCCTCCGTTAGCCATTATAGTACCTACCGTTAAATATTCCGTTAAGTGCTTATGTGGCATTTTAATATAGTTTATTTTTATTTTTTAATTAATAATAAAATCACCTACATGGTAATAAATTATATTAAAAACATAAAAATTGGTAATAAATTATATTATAAAAATAAAAATAATTTTTCTCATTTTAGTCTTGAATTGTGGATAAATTATCTAAATATTTTTTTGTATAATTTATTTAAATTTTAAAATCAAAATAAATTATCATTGTTTTTTAATATAATAAAATTTAAATTATTTTTTTGAGTATAGTTTATTTTTATTTTTTAATTAATAACAAAACCACCTACATGGTACTAAATTATATTAAAAACATAAAAATTGGCAATAAATTATATTACAAAAATAAAAATAATTTTTCTCATTTTTAATCTTGAATTGTGGATAAATTATTTAAATTTTTTGTTTGTATAATTTATTTAAATTTTAAAATCAAAATAAATTATCATTTTTTTAATATAATAAAAATTTTAATTACTTTTTTGAGTATAGTTTATTTTTATTTTTTAATTAATAAGAAAACCACATGGTAATAAATTATATTAAAAACATAAAAATTGGAAATAAATTATATTATAAAATAAAAATAATTTTTCTTATTTTTAGTCTTGAATTTTGGGATAATTTTTCTAATTTTTTTTTGTATAATTTATTTTGAAAATTGAAAATAAATAAAATTACTGTTTTACCCATGCCACATAAGCACTTAACGGAATATTTAACGGTAGGTACTATAATGGCTAACGGAGGCATAGTTCAGGTACCACTAGGTTCTTTATGAAAGTTCAGGTACCAAAAATTGCATTTGGTGATAGTTCAGGTACCATATGTCGGTTTTTCTCTTTTTTTTTTGAGAAACAAACTTGACTTGGTTTTATTCTTAGCAGGCCGGTATTTATATATAATAGAATTGGAACTTTCTCGTGCACAGTAAGAATTTCTAATTACTCTAGTACAAGTCCTAACCTCCTAATTGCATTTTGAATCCTAATACCTCATGCTAACACAAATCGTTAAACACCGTCGGGCCTAAATAGGTCTTCAACTCGAAAAAATTGTTTTTTTTTTGGGCCAACCGATATTTGGAGCCATTTTCCGCATTTTTCCACCTTTGGATTGAATTTTTTTAGCAAAACAACACTCGTACCTTCAAAATCTATGTTTTTTTTTTTTCCCAGTCAATGTTTCTGAAATTGCTCTTTTTAGCCATAAAGGTCAGTTGATCACAACCCGCTGCATCATATTACTAAATTCCAATATACTCATTAAAAGGCCCAAGCAACAAAATAGATAAACCGAAACACTTGTTTTGGAGCTTGACATCTTTACTTCGGGTCACATGCCTAAATTTTTGACAAAAGGACTTTCCAAAATAGTTGGCGGCTAAAACCGAGACATAATTGGTTCAACCATATTTCTCTCCACAATTCGTCAATTCCCCTCATGATATTCAAAAAGAAAAAAAAAAGTATTCGTTAACCGAAAAGGACTTTGTCAGGCTTGGGTTGAACTCAACCAGGCCTGTTATAGATTTACAGCCCAAACAAAAGCCCAGTTAAGTATCTCGTCGACTCTGTCCTTTGTTCCTTTCTCCCAAACTAACCAACCCAACACTGAAGAAATCTCTCTCTCTCTCTTCGCGTTGGTATTCATAGGGTTTATAAAGCAGAGAACAAAGGTTTTAGGGTTTTACGCAGAATCCCAAATTGTTGAGCTTCGTTTGCTCTGTGCTCGAAGAGATGGGGAAGGCAAAGAAAGGCCCTAAATTCGCAGTCATGAAGAAGGTGGTCACCAAAAAAGCAATTAAAAAGTAAGCCTTTCATGTTAGTGTTTAATTCTTCACTACTGCTGTGCTTCAAAAGCAATAAATTTTTCTGTTTGTTTGCTCTATATGTTAATTTCAGTTACAAAGAGGAGGTTTTGAATCCAAAAAAGAAGGATCTCAGCAAAGAAAAGCTACCCAGAAATGTGTAAGCTTCTGTTTTTCAATTTGTTAGCAAATATTCTTTCAATCTGTTAGTTTTGTGTGTTGGGTTTTACATTTTCTTTTTTTGTAATATAGGCCAAATGTTTCTTCCGCACTTTTCTTCAAATACAACACTGCGTTGGGGCCGCCTTACCAGGTTTTGGTGGATACCAACTTCATCAATTTCTCTATCCAGAATAAAGTGAGTGTTTGGTACTAGTTGTTCTTTTTCCACATGTCGTTGTCTAACCCGGAATTTGGTTTATTTCTTGAATTCAAAATGAGAAACATCTTTGTATTATGATTGAACAAACACGATAAAGGATATGCAAAATTTAACTTGAGCTCTTTTTGGTGTTTTTAATAAGCTTATTCAATAAATTGATAGAATTTTTTGCATTGGGCATTGTTTGATCTTTTTTTTTTCCTATCACTTTCTGTAGTTGGATTTGGAGAAGGGAATGATGGACTGCCTATACGCAAAGTGTGAGTCTTGAATCACTTTCTTATTCACTTGTATAAGCAGTTATGTTTCTGGGGAATTGGGTTTGAATGCACTGGTTGTATAGCAATTCCAGAGGCATGTTCCATTTATCAGTTTCTCCTTTGTTGTGTTTATTATTATGAAGATTTTTCTATTTTCTGAATTTGTAGGCACTCCTTGTATAACGGATTGTGTAATGGCAGAGCTCGAGAAGTTAGGTCAGAAATATCGTGTGGCTCTAAGGTATTTTTCCACGGTGTGTACTATATTATGTTTTATGGCTAAAAGGATTGAAATTGTGAGATGGCTGTTTGCATGCCTTGTAGTAGTGTCGATCTTCATTGGCTTTCTCTCAGATTTTACTGTTTCCTTTTACATTTTCCAGTTATTCAATTATCTTAAATTGGTAAAATAACTAATATATCCTTTCATATTTACAACCAATGAGATTAATCCAGCTTCACTGTGTATTTCCGTCAAGTGACAATAATATTGCTTCAGTAATACAATAATTTTATACTGTGACAGGATTGCCAAGGATCCTCGTTTTGAGAGGCTACTGTGTACTCATAAAGGAACCTATGCTGATGACTGCATTGTTGATAGAGTTACCCAGGTATGATATTATCCCCCATTTCCCTGTTTTCCTTGTGGAATCTTTAGGAGAACTCAAGTGGTTTTATCTGTTATCTTCTGTTAATGTTCAATACATCAAGTTGCTGCCTAAAATATCTGGCTGAAGTGTGCTTAATTAGTCCCTGCCAACTGGCCATAGCTCAGGCTTCTAGATTTGAGAGGCACGAGATTCTGCTCATGTATGCAGATATCCTGTTCTCTTTGACAAACAAAAGCCTCTTAATGTGTTCTAAGGAAATTTTGGGGTTGGAGAAAACCACAAAAAAAAAGAAGTATCCACCCCTTCTCAGAAGGCATTCAATATCCCTTCTGTGAAGGAAGGCAATAGGCTTTCATTATGGATGTTGTTTAAAAAGTATAAAATGCTGGATGTTTGCAACAGTGTGAATTATTGTTCTGTGCCAGTTAATCAAGTGATTGCATTGTAATGTTTAGACATGGGATGGTAGCTCTCGTCAACAACAAATCAGGTGTCTTTAAAAACAATACTAGCATCTTTTCTCATTAAACAGTTTAGACTATGTGTATGGATTTCAAATTTTGTCATTGCATATGGTCAATGTGAATTTGTTGGCTGTCTGTGTTGTATACTCTGTCTTGCTTTTAACATGCTAGTGATTAGTGAAATTACTGGCAAGATTGTGGTCTCTTAGTGATTGCCATTGCAGCTTATCAGAATTCTCTGGTGTATCTTTGACTCTCTGTGTAATCTTTTTGTGACTGACATTGACCTTCTTATTGTGAACAGCATAAATGCTTTATTGTTGCTACATGTGATCGAGATTTAAAGCGAAGGATCCGAAAGGTAATATAATCAGCTGAAAACAGAACCATGTTATGTGATATTGAGACCTTAGTGCATAACTTGGCTTGTTTAAATGCAGATCCCTGGTGTTCCAATCATGTACATCACTCAGCACAAGTACTCAATTGAGCGGTTACCAGAAGCAACCATTGGTGGAGGTAAGCTTGAAACCATTTTGTACTACCAATCACAAAAAATCTACCCGATTGAGTTTCTCGTAAAATCTACCGGATTATGGCTGTTTTTATGTACAAAGAAGGGTAGGAAAACTTTCAAGATTTGAATTTGAAAGGATAATAGTTATACCCTTGATGATAATGCTTATTTGGTGTCTTTGAAAATAGTTGCTTACTGCAAATATCTTGCTTTTTGTGCAGCTCCAAGATATTGATGATGTGATGTGTGATCCATCCAGAGCAAAGACTGGTTTTACACCATATGCTCAGACCAGCAACAAAAAAGATTACTATTTAAGGGTTTCTGAATGTTCTTTTCATAGGAGCTTTGTTCTTCATATTGTTAGAAGAAGTCGAGAAGACATGGAAGTCGATCTACATGTAATTGTAAAATTTCAAATTTTCTTGTTCAACTCTGGTAAATTTAAGTATGAACCATAATTACATCCTGAAGGAGCTTGTGTTTTGGAATAGTGCATTTAAGTTTCACGTTGTCATATGCAAGTGTGTTAAGGAAAATTCTACGATGCCCAAAGCCCTAGTGCTCAGGCATGTCAGCAATAATCTGAATCGTTGGATCTGTAAATCTTCGTCTTGTCCCTTATAAGTGCAGTCTTAAAAAAATTTAGAGCTACACAAAGCACTCAAGACGTTCCCGTTAAGTGTACTTTTGTTTTTGACAGCAGTCGTATTTGTTTGTTTTCAATGATCTCTCCTCCATAAGACCATAACTAGTTCTTTGCTTCCTTTTAAAATGTAATTGGTCAACCGTCTTGACCACCAAGTTGAAATTCAAAACATAGTTACTAGAAACCCAAGTATATATCAATATGCAGTGATGGATAACATAGGAAATTCGAACATTATATATACAAGTGCGCGCAGCAACATATATAATCTAACAGAGCTATTTAAAGTCTTAATCGTCTGTTTGAGTCGGTTTTTAGTGGCTAAAGCATAGCTAATGGATCAATACGTACATGTGGATTAATTATACATAAAAAAAAACATAATACAGTAGATTATTTATCCAGCAAGTTAGGATACGCAGAACCCTAGCCTTGCAATAACAAGGTGTCACTTTAATTAAGCAAACAGTTGGCTGATCGAAATGGCCGGATTCATGAGATATATCGATCTCTTTTCGATCGGTCTGAGGGTTTGATGTATAATCTTTCAAGCACACAAATGATGGATGCAGACCCGTGAATGTCAGAGATCGACAGGAAGCAGAAGAGAGCAGAGAAGCAACTAAGAAAATATGGCAAAGCGAGATCGACCATAGTCGCCGTGTGATGTGTTAATTTGAAAGAGAGAAAAACGGCTGTAGTGAGGGATCTTGATTTGAATAAAGGCGACGATAAATCAAAAAAATAAAGTACGTGGACGGTGGCCGGAATGACTAGAATCGTTTGCAACAATTAATGGGTCACGCGTTACACCTTTCTAATTATTTCTCTCTCTCTAACGTTGTTTCACACTTACATCACGTAGTTCCAAAGTCGAAGATGTAAGCTCGTTGTGTTGACCAGATGGATAATCAACAAGTATGCAGAATTGGGATGAAAGCTAGGTCTAAATAATGAGATCAGAATGCATCTTAATGCTATGAGGATTAAAGACTTTGGGGATCTTGTTACTGAGGCTTCCAATTATGAAAGGATGATTAAAGAAAAAACAGAGTTCAATGCTTTGGGGATCTAGCTTGTTCCGTTCGATCTTTTAGGTCCCTACTTCGCCTCGACGGTTATGTCAAGAAATCCCTAAAGCCTAGCTATATGCGATGGATAGACTCCTGCAACCATGACATACTTGCTTATTTAGACATAAATTTCTTTTATTTCTAAACGAAAGGGAATGGTTAATTCCACAAAATCAGTCTTTTTTTTTTCATTAGGTACAACTATAAATTCCTATTTATTTGTTACTGAATCGACCATAGACCAATTCCCGTTTTACTTGGGAGTATTCTGCATGCAAGTACAAGGAAACGTCGATCTTTCTTAGTGCAATCCAAATATCACGTGTTCAATATGTCATTTGCTCTCGCTGTGTTTTGTGTTAATTCAGAAATTGATACCAACTAGCTACCTAGGTACATCCGAACTTGATCTCTAAAAGCTTCCTTTTCCAAGTTTCTGCGGCTCTCAGTTTGGATTTACATTAATTGGCTTATATATGCAGTCGCCATGGCTCTTCCATTGTCTGCCGAGGGTCGCGGCTCACTCAAACGTTTACTTTTTTAACCACCACACCTTAGTCGCGACTCGGGACACTTTTTCTATCAGACTAGCTGCGCGTCGCACTTAATTACGTGTGAACTACAATCGGATATATAAATTAATTAATATATTCATCATTTTCCGCTATGTTCCGCCAACGGTACTTTTGGGGAGCGATGGGACCCGAGGCCTGATTTACTGAACCTAGCTATATATAGATACTAACGTCTTCCATTAAAACACAATCTTTAGATCGATCAGTTCTGTAACGATGGCCACTGATAATCATCCTCGCTTTCGCTTTCAATGGCAATCCGCATTCTTAAGAGATCAACATGGTCACGTGGTTATCTACCTTGTTGTCGACGCAACTGTATCTGCTCCTTGTCCTACTCCCACTGCTTCACCCTATAACAATCTTGCTTTCATCGTTCCGCTTCTGATCACCTTTGTTCAGATCAAGTTCCCGGAAACCAACGACAAGTATTCTTTGGTGTTCGAAACGCATCCTACAAGCACCATGGTCGCCATTGCAGGCTTGCTTGTGTATTGGTTGGCGCTCGAGGCCATGCAGAAATACCCTAATTACGCTCTTAACCTTGGAGTAGTTCGGATGTTTTCCGGTTTGCTCTCGATTGCTTCTCTGCTGGGGCTTCTGCTTCCCGACAGTTGGGAGCATGTGCCCTATTACGCCTTGTTCTTGTTGTACTGGCTGAGCCGGGGGGTCGGGTGTCTCCGAATGATGTATGGATGGGATTACCGACGAGTTTTGGAGGAACTTCTTGGCAAGTTATGGTTATTCACCCATCACCGTCAACTAGTCAGAAGGACCCGTAGGCTCTTGCCGTTGACGGCCATGGATATGCATCATCGCATCTCGTAGCGTTCTTGAAAGAAAGCTTTGGCCTATATCATCGTATCAGCTTACTTTAATTAGATTTCTTTTTATCACATCTGACTATCTGATAGCTCTCGATCAACTGGGGCAGACTATGATTATATGGCACAAAACTGTAACTCTCAACTGAAATTACTACATCAATAATAATACGTCTTACGTACATAATCCTAAGTTCTCTTCTTTAATTTCTCTCTCCCCTACAGATCTTCTCGATCACTTGGGTTAATATATATGTTGAAGAAATTGATGGTTTAGCTTGTATCTATTCCATATTTCCATTCTATATATATATATATCACACTACTGTTAGTTCTACTTTTTGATAATGGTATTAATTAAGATGATTGATCTTTCTCATGTCAGTTGTGGCCTCTTGCATGTATTAATTTGGAGTTACTTTTAGTAATATATTGCTTTCTCTAGTATTTTTTTGGGGAAAAACATTAATTGCAGTACTTTCTGCATTATTCTACGACAATAACTTCAAGAATTTTAAGTTTTTCAATCCCATAACATTACTTGCATTGGAAATAAGAATAATATATAATTTCATGCATGTATTCACCATTTTAAAGCCAAATAAAACAAAAAAGAAAAAACCTAAAAATATGTAAATATTGGGCAAATAACTAGCAAGTTTAATGGAACCCTGTAATTTTGTATGCAAGAAGAGCCCGTGTGCCCAAAAATCTAACAATCAAAGTGCACAAATTAGCATTTTTTTTCTACTACTCCTCTCTGAAATAAGCTCCGCCATAAAAAAAAATTTAGAAGTGTAGTCGAGTCTCACTATATGATTGTAGAAATATACGCCCGCCATAGAAAAGTAAAAGTAGGTAGAAGTTATAAACATAGCAACTTTATTGATACTTTCGCTTTATTATGTACGTATATACATATATATAGTTCGATCATTAATTTGTACACTACTATATGTCTATATGTATAATTCAGTTCATTTTTCCAATACTTCACTCCCATCTAATTAATTAATTAACTTCTAAATGAAGCTTCACTTTACAATTTCCTAGCTTCCTTCTACTGATATAGGCGATCTAGTAGTAGTATATACTATATACACCAGATAGCTCTCGTGAACGTACTGCAAATCCATGAGTATCGATCTCCGCTAGCTAGCACTCAAGGGTAACAGTGTGCGCATCCGTCTCATGCGACTTCGGATTAATTGAAAAGCCTCACCCATTACATAGATGATGTACATGATATATGGCACATGGTTCCAAGAGTCCGGGAGCAAAATCGAAAGCAGTGAAGCAACAGAGAGCATACCCAGAAACAAGATGGCAAATCGAGACCAAGCACTACCAGCCCAAGCAGGAAACCTAAGCCTAACCCCAACAGCCACGCAATATGCGAGTAGGCTAGCAATCGCGACGATGGTGGTGTTACGATGGCTTTCGAATAGAGAAGACAGTACTGATATTCCTGGGAACTTGATTTGAATAAAGACAACGAGTATGGGGACGATAAAAGCAAGAATAGCATGAGTGGAAGTGGAAGCTGCGAGATTGATCAGAAGAATGTTGAAGGTGACAATAAAGGAATTATGTTGGTGTACGACTAGGGTTTGGCGCATTTGATACTGAAGATCAGCCATGGTAGGAGTCTAGGAGAGCCGAGGAGTAATATATGTCGTCGAAGCCAAAATCTCTTGCATCGAATATTTATAGACCAAAAAAAGGCAAAAAGAGATAATAATGACCAATTTTCATATAGCTAAAAGACCCTACTTGCTTTATTCCTTCAAGTAGAGCAAAGTCAAGGAACAAATCATAATATATTGCAGGTTCATATATGTAGACCGATGACTGTCGCCAAAGTGTTTCTTCATTTCGTTGAATTCGTTGCTTTTCTTGGAACTAGGTTTTTCATTTATATATATATAATGCATGTGGTATCTGGACCGGTGTAGGTTTTTCATTTATTTAGGGTTGCCGAAAATTCGATCAGTGTTTAGAGTTTGAGTCTCTGTTAGATCCAAGCCATGGGTCTAGTAGCTAGGATCACAAGTAGATCGGAGTCTCGAAATTAAGCAAGTTTTCGGTCTCCACTTTTTTCAGATACCCTAACTAGGACCTAATTAGTATCATTATCTAAATGAACTGTAAAGCCTTTAAAAGTTACATAAAACTAAGAGGAAATGGGTAGGAATGGAAAGTGCATGCGCAGCACAAACACGATCCATCGTACTTATTATACCTTTTCAACAATTTTTGTTCTGTCCTTTTTATAGCTTTTTCATTGATTCCTCTAGCTCATGTCATATTTTATACAAAGATAATATTCAAAATCCATGGTCGAGATCGATAATTAAACGTCAGGCTCCTTTGCTCTTCCACTCTTGTTTCTCAATCTTGACTTCGCTTTCAACCTTCCTGTTCCTGTATTCAATTGTATGCTATTTCGAGGAAATTTAGGAACATATTATATACATGATGAAATTTAGCTTTCCTTTGCTAGCTTCTTAATTTAAAAACAACTAATTTCAGGGTCTATCTAATTGGCTCGATCCTTAGTTATTTTGGAGATGAAGTACAACGCAACAATCTCTCTATTATAAAATTTTAATTATAAATCACTTGGCTCCATACATGAGGAGAGGGTGGTTCTTAATTTATATCTTTTGTAAAACTCAAAAACTTTGACATGCATTAAATTAAGAATAATAAAAGTTTCAAAACTTGTTAAATAAGGGAGTAATTACTTGATAAGTGGCTTGCTAAAATAACACTTTGCTATTTGAACTCTACTTATTTAGCTAATCAAGAATATAAGAACTTAATTAAGAAGAAATATTGTACTCAGTTTTCAAATAAATTTTATAGAAAAGAAGTTGATCGCACCTGAAAAGATTTAGAGATGAGAACAGAGCATCATTTTCCCAACATCCATATTACTAATTTTTTCTAAAGTAACCAACGAGCCTCCGTGGCTCTTGGGGTTGCTATTAAGCTAAGCAATACTATCTCAATCAATCAATTTTTATATTAAGGTTTGTAGGGTTTAATCATCACTATGTCAAGGAATGCTTACAAGAAAGTTACTTAGTTTCACTATCAGACTCACCCACCTCCATGCCCCATGGTCGACATTGACTCATTGTCAATTTGTCCCATTTGGAATATCGCCGACCACTTTATCAGTCAGAATTGGAAATTTTCCACCACTTTCTCTCCAAGTACGGAAACAGATCCTCGGTGATAATAAAGAGCATGGCATCTGATGGCTGCGGTAATAGGAAGAAATGGTAGATTTTCCAGCACACATAAGCAAGTGCGTGTTTAGGAATCCGGTAAAATTATTTGGAGTAAGGCTATGGTATGTTGACATTTCGCATACATCATGAAGAGAGAAAGTCCTTATTAAGATAAATAATGTCCTCATTAGAGTAAATTAGGTTCTCGTTTGAGTAACTAAGTCCTAAAAGTGGTAACTATAATATTTTACGACTTGACGACACATATTACAACTTCGACAACTCATGTGGTAACTATGAAAAAGCCCTCGTGAAGGTAAATAAGGTCCTCATTTGTGTAAATAGGTTCTCATTTGAGTAATTAAGTCCTAAAAGTTGTAATTGTACGTATGAAATACGTTAACATACACTAGAATTTTCCAAATTATTTGTATCATATTTACTAAATACATTGCTACTAGCTTAACTTAAAAAAAGTTGTCGAACTTGTATAAGAAGAAAATCTTTTCTATGTGGACGAGCGAATTGCTGTATGCAGAATTTTGAGGCCTCATGCTTCACTATGTGAGGACGGGTGCAATACACTCATTACACATAAGTTTTTATTAAAGATTTGTGAACCAGGAATGTAGATATGGTGCTTCAATTCTGGATCGAGTTGCTTGCAAATTTAAAATTGCACCAAGTTTAACTGTTTGGGTTTCTGGGATTGTACAAGGAAAATTCTGTGTGTCAATTAAAAGATGGAGAAATATCAATTGCGCCATCTTGGCCGGGTTAAATAAAATTTAATAAGAGACTTAAAATGAAGGTTTGCAATTAGAATTTCTCTTTCGCACCCTAATGTTTCCTTTATGGCCGGGTTCTAAGCCATAACTCGGTTGGTTTGCCGGCATATGTTTCTACCAATTTATTTGGCACTTTGCCGGATTGGTAGCCATCTTTGGTGCCTCAATAAGGTGTACTGAAGAAGTTGAAGCTCCGTTTTTTTGTTCTCTTAGATCTAACAAGCTAGATATGTTCAAATCCGATGACCTGATGTTTAGTTAGAAGTAGGCCTAACGGTGGCTCCAGTTTGTATTGCAATCTCTACTTGTAACGTACTTTTTCTTCTGTATCCGACGTATCAATGAAATTTGAAGTCTTGTGATAAAAATAAAATTAAAAAAGATTGCCATGGCTGAAGGATGAAGCTTAACACTGTTGACGTTATTTTTTTCGAAGGTATAGATCGAAATGAAGCATGCTCCCACAACTGCCAGACTTGACTTTGTTTACTTTCTTTTAAAGAGAAACATATATAGATTGCTGTCAGGAAATGAAAAACACAAAAAGAGATATAACTCATGAAATATCTTCATCTTGGAGAAGCAAATGTGTGCATTCTGATGTCAAAGTTACAGATGGAGATCCTTATTTTTTAGAGGAACAGATGAAGATCCCAATTTACATCCCCAGTCGTCACAAAAATTTATAATCGGAGGGGAAAAAAATGATCAAATGAGCTTTCTACGTACTTGAAAAGATCCTAATAATGAAGGTCAATTCGATTACTAAATACTAGTAAGTAGTAACCACTGTCGTGTTTGAATTATCTAGATATACTTCTTGGCATCTCGATATACTTCTTCCCATGTTCCATGGTATTGATCAGTTCTATCCTTTAACTGCAGAAAAAATTGAGGTGGGTGTGTTTATATATAAATAGACAAAACGCTTCTGTGAAATAAAGGAAGCCACAAATTTTCTGTAGTTATGGCCATAACTAAAAAGAAATTTATGACTGCCCACCACAATCCTTACCACTTCTTCCTCTTTTCTTCTCTTGGAATTAGCCATCTCAACGGACTTTTGTTCCTCCCATGTACTGTATATAAATGAATAATTGGTCGCAACTATAGAATTAAACCTCTCTTGTTGAGTACTATTATACTTCTCCTCGAATATATACATCTAAAAATGTGTGGCTTCTCAAATTTCTATCCAGATATGTTGAATTTGATACTGCTTCAAATAAATGCCATTGCCATTTTTCTTTCCATTTGGGAGTGATTTCTGCAGCAGCCTTAGGCGGTGCAACTTCTGATGGGAGCTTAAGAACATTTTCGGGAAGCTTGCTTCCCTCCCCACAAAAATTAAAATCAGAGGAAAATGCAAAAAAAGAATTATGATAAGCTTCTTCTTCAAAAGATCCTAATTACATAAAAATTATCTGCCGCTTTCTGGTGATCGAGTCCATTAATTAATTAATTAATTAATTTATACATTCATTCATTCTTCTTTCTTTCTTTGTTTGCTATAAGTCCCCAACGTACTGTCAGCCAATTATATTTGATCCCTCAAATATCCAATAAAAAGGGGAATTAATTATATTCTTGATTTATTACGTACATGTCGTGAAAATCAAATTGGAAATTAAGTGGACGGTAGGTAGCTCAATGATAAGAGAATGCAATTAAGTATCAAACTTAATCCTATTCCTTAATTCCTGTGGCAATTCTTTCATCTCCCTTTGGTTTCTTCGTTAAGAATCGAAAACACGTACAATCATTATAAGAAAGAAATTACACGGTTATAAACTTTCTAAGAAGTTCCCGAATGGCCTACTACGTACTGTAGAGACAGCGGCAGCTAGAGATTCAATTAACGTATGTTAATTTTCACATTGCGTTTCAGAAATTGATCCCCGCTAGCTAGCTAGGTACAGAGAAATTATCCCCTGATTCCGGACCATACCTTTTTGGTGGTCCGGATGAATCTCAGTCGTCCATTAAGTATAAAATATTCGGATAAACAGTACATATGAATATTTTATACTTAATGCACGGTTGAGATTCATCCGGACCACCAAAAAGGTATGGTCCGGGACCAGGGAATATATAATTACTCCTAACCCGATCGAGTTCTGATATATATAACACCAAAATATACATCCCGGCCCTTACCAGGTGTCTGCGGCTCTTTATGATCAGTTTGGATTTACACCGCTCTCCACAGCTATTGTATCGCACGTGTGAACGACAATCAATAGGATAAATTCATCATTTCCGGCTATTCCGCTATGCTCCTTTGGGGGCGTGGGGACCCGTGGCCTGATTTACTGAACCCTTTAATTAGATCGATCGATCGATCAACTTCTGTAACGATGGCCACTGATAATCACGTTCGCTTTCAATGGCAATCCGCAGTCTTAAGAGATCAACATGGTCACGTGGTTATCTACCTCGATATCCACGCAACTGTAACTGCTCCTTGTCCTACTCCCACTGCTTCACCCTATAACAATCTTGCTTTCATCGTTCCGGTTCTGATCACCTTTGTTCAGATCAAGTTCCCGGAAACCAACGACAAGTATTCTTTGGTGTTTGAAACGCATCATACAACCACCATGGCAACCATTGCAAGCTTGCTTGTGTATTGGTTGGCGTTCGAGGCCATGCAGACATTCCCTACTTACGCTCTTAAGCTTGGAGTAGTTCGGATGTTTTCCGGCTTGCTCTCGATTGCTTCTCTGCTCGCGCTTCTGCTTCCCGACAGTTGGGAGTATGTGCCGTATTACGCCTTGTTCTTGTTGTACTGGCTGAGCCGGGGGGTCGGGTGTCTCCGAATGATGTATGGATGGGATTACCGACGAGTTGTGGAGGAACTTGTTTGCAAGTTATGGTTATTCAGAAGGAGCCCTAGCTAGGCTCTTGCCGTTGACGGTCATGGATATGCATCATCACATGTTGTAGCGTTCTTGAAAGCTTTGGCATATATCATCGTATCATCTTACTTTAATCAGATTTCTTTTTATTAATTGCATCTGAGGTGATCAAACTCCTACCATATCTTAATCATAAGATATAAAAAAGTTAACTCTCATACTGGGGCAGACTATACTTCACAGTTATATGGCACAAATAACTCCCAACTGAAATTACTACATCAATAATACGTCTCACGTACATATCTTCTTTAATTTCTCTCTCCCTCTACCAATCCAATCATTAGGTCCGCGCAGCAGAGAACAAAGAAGCCATATATATATATATATATATATATATATATATATAGTAAGGCTAAGGTTGCCGATGCCTTGGCAAATCATGGTACATCTTTAACCGATTTGGTATGGTGGGATGTGTTAGCTTTCACAAAACCAGAGAGAAATATGAAGAAACTAAGAGAGATTGAAGATGAGCTTTATTAATCGTAACTTGGGTTTGTTACAGACTGAGTAATATATAGGTTATGTTAAAGATAACAGAACCACTAGATACAAACCACGTGGCTAATCAACAGCTATAGAATAAATACATGAAAGAGCTGAAATAACTAAGGCCACCAAGCTAAGTAATCAGGACACCCTTAATTGAATCATTTGCTGCATATACTTGACAGGATGAGCCTCCACCATTTATTTTTACGCATTGTAACAATGACCTACTGGGTCTTCCCCAATTTCGTTTTTGATAGTTTTGTTCTTTGATGTTTGTTTGCTTTGGGAGGTTTCGGCTTGGTCCCCCTCTCTTGTATTCCTTCTATTTTAATTGATTTGGGTGTTAGGGAGGGTACTCCTCTCCTACCACTCGTCTTTTCAAAAAAAAAAAACATTTTTCATACATAATGAGAAGAGAAAGTCATTATTAAGGTAAATAAAGTCCTCATTAGAATAAATTAGGTTCTCGTTTGAGTAATTAAGTCCTTAAAGTGATAATTGTAATATTTTACGACTTGACGACACATATTACAATTTCGACAACTCATGTAGTAGTTACGAAAAATCTCTTGTTAAGGTAAATAGTATTAATTTGGAGTTACTTTGAGTAATATATTGCTTTCTCTAGTTTGTTTTTTCCCTTTTTTTTTGGGGTAGAAAAATTACCTGCAGTTTCTGCAGTATTCTAGCACAATAACTTCAAGAATTTTAATTGTTTTAATCCCATAACTTTTTTTTTTTGAGAAAAGAATATCATAACATTACTTGCAACATTGGAAATAATTTCATGCACCACATTTTTAAGCGAAAAAAAAAAAACAAAAAACCTAAAAACATGTAAATATTGTGACCAATAACTTGCAAGTCTAATGGAACCCCGTAATTTTGTATGCAAGAAGTGTGCCCAAAAATCTGACAATCAAAGTGCACAAATTAATTATCATTTTCCACTTATTCTCTCTGAAATAAGCTCCATCATAGAGAAATTTAGAAGTGTTGTAGAGTCTCACTATCTGATTGTAGAAGTGTACATCTGCCATAAAAAAGTAAGAGAAGGTAGAAGTTATAGACATAGCAACTTTATTGATAATTTTGATTTATTATGTATATACATATATGTAGTTCGATCATTAATTTGTACACTATACTATATGTATAATTCAGTTCATTTTTCCAATACTTCACTCCCATCTAATTAACTTCTAAATGAAGCTTCACTAGCTTTACAATTAATGATCTAGGCTTCTAGCTTCCTTCTACTGATATAGGCAATCGAGTAGAAAAAATAATAATAATATATATATATATATACACCAGGTAGCTTTCGTGAACGCACGTACTGCAAATCCATGGATATCTCAGCTAGCTACCACTCAAGGGCAACAGTGTGCGCGTCTGTCTCACGCGACTTCGGACTAACTGAAAAGCCTCACCCATTACATAGATGATGTACATCATATACGGCACCTGGTTCCAAGAGTCCGGGAGCAAAATTGAAAGCAGTGAAGCAACCGAGAGCAAACCCAGAAACAAGATGGCAAATCGATACCAAGTACTACGAGCCCAAGCAGGAATCCTAAGCCTTACCCCAACAGCCATGCAATATGCGAGTAGGCTAGCAATCGCGACGATGGTGGTGTTACGATGGGTTTCGAATGGAGAAGACAGTTCTGAAATTCCTGGGAACTTGATTTGAATAAAGGCGACGAGTATGGGGACGATAAAAGCAAGAATAGCATGAGCGGAAGCGGAAGCTGGGAGATTGATTAGAAGAATGTTGAAGGTGACAATAAAGGAATTATGTTCGTGTACGATTAGGGTTTGGTGCATTTGATACTGAAGATCAGCCATGGTAGGAGAGCTCAATGGTCTAAATTAAGGAGTAACATTTATACACCAAAGGCAAAAAGAAATAATAATGAATTAATGACCACTTTCCACATTGCTAAAGGTAGGTTCTTTCAGGTAAAGCAAAGTCAAGGAACAAATCATATTATATTGCAGGTTCATGGAAGTTGGCTTTTCATTTCGTTGAATTCGTTGCTTTTCATGGAATAGTAAGCTTTTCATTCATAATGCATGTAGTATCCAAGGTTCCAGACCGTGGCCGGAGTCAAGGATTAGGATTACCAAATTAAATTCAGGGTTTTGAGTTTGAATCTCTGGTCCAAACCACAGACCGGCCGGGCAAGATCCGGATTCTTGAGTTCAAGTTCACAAGCTTTCGGTCTCAACTTGACTTGGGTTCCAAGTCTCAAGTCTCGTGTCCGAAATTCGATGTGTTGCATCCAAAATTCAAATTACTCAAGATTCGAGATTTAGTTTGTGTTTGAGAGCATTTTCAACATACTAGTTACAGACATCAATCTCAATTAGCAATATTCTCTCGTCAAAATTAAGTGAAACTTTTCACATAGTGAAAGATACCTAGCTATTAATATTTGGCTTGTAAAGGGATCCTCTTATCATCTCTAATTCTCTATCCAAATTTTAATTTGAAAAAAAAAAAGAAAAAAAAAAGAGGAAGTAATCAGTGTTAGTAAGAAATAGCTACATACTAGCCATATTTCTTGAAAAGCTCTATATATACAGTATATGGTCCTATAGTACGTATCCAATGAATGTTTAAAAAGGATTGCATACTTTTAAATGGGATACTCATGATTCCATCGTTTCAGTTTCAGATGGAGAGTGAATATTGTTCATTTCTGTTCCATGTATATATGAATCAAACTTCAAACATCGGAATGATTCCAATTTCGATCATTAATTCCACTCCATTCTTATGTCACGTATGACAATATTAATTAATCAGAGCCCTATCAGTCCAAATTTCCAAACAGACCCTCAGACCCTACCAGTCTACCACCTTTCTTATTATTTTTTTGGGTAAAATGGGGGTGCCACACTGCCACCTTATTCATTATCTTTTTTTTTTGTTACAACCTTATGCATTATCTTTATTAATACCTTTCCAGAATTCCAGGTAACCTAATTAGTTATCATTAATTAATTAATGATTTCTTAATGAACAGTAAAACATTTTAAACACCATCTAGTTGAAAAGTTGGTGATACAAAAAGTGCAAAGTAAATTTAATTATAGAAAAAGAGTAGAATGGCAATGTGCACCACTGGCCTACTGCACTATAAATGATCAAATCACGCGCAGTACGTTGTTATACCTTTTGGATCAATTATTTTTATCCTGTCCTCATCATACTAATTAACTTGTTCATATATTGATTCCACTAGTTACTTCAAGATAGTCCAATCATATAGGTTGAGTCGTTGTCACTGAGATAAACGCCCTTGTTTGCTCTTCCACTTTTGTTCCTCTACTTCTATTCCATTGCATGTTATTTCGAGGAAATTTAGAAACATATATATATACATCAATTTCAAGCCACAGAGAGTTGCTTTTGCCTGGCTTCAATAATGATGTCGACCAGTGCTAGCTAGTCAAACTCGAAACCTGAATTCCATTGCTAAAAGCAACCAAAAGCAGAGGCTTGGAGCCTATTTGATTGAGGGTCCGAACAAATGAACCCTACGATCCAGCTTTAGAGCAATTCTAACCGGCTCATGATCTTGGCTCCTTAGTTATTTTGGAGAGAATGTAAATTAAGAAACACGGTCTCCAACAATCTCTCTAAATAGTTCTCTATATTAGAAATTGCCTTTGTGATCTATAAATGTCGATAGGGAAAGTACAAGTGTACAACAATCTTATTAAGAGCAAATAGAACAAGTTATATATGAGCTAGTCTGTACTCTCTGTAGTGCTTGAACCTTAGGTAAAGTCAAATAACACTGATACATCATACTACCTATGAAGCCCTATCTAACCAAGAGGAACCAAATAATTAAGAAGAATAAATAAAGGGTACAAATTATATATAGAAGGAAAAGAGAAAGACAACGTACTCGCAATTGAGGCAACTTCCGATTTCTGCATTTTTTAAGTACACTAAACCTTCTTTTGTAATTAAAGAAGTATAACTAGATCGAATGTGAGGATTGTACATTGGAGTAATCACTTTTTTTATTTTTTTGGTGAACCTCGGCGACACAAGGAAAAACTATTTAAATAAAAAATATATATACCAAGACAGGAGGAAAATTACCTAAGTAGAAACAAATAAAATGATGGAAAACAAGAGAGAGGATAAACCTCAACCAACAAAACTAATTAAAACAGATCGAAATTGCAAAGTGAAAAACTAACAGAAACGGCCGGAAATCAGGATCGAAAACCCAATCCAACCGTCGTGTTCTTCATTTTTTGGACATGCTCTCTAAAATTAGCCAAGAAACTTTAATGACTGTTGGGGTTGCTATTAAGCTAAGCATCATTGTCTGAATCATTTATTATATGAAGTTGGTGTAGTCGACCATGCAAACCCAGGCTGACGAGAAAGAAAAGTTGCTTGGTTTCATGGTCCATGGTTGACTCTGTGTCAATTTGTCCCATTTGCAGATTCCCACCACTTTCTGAGTCACATTTGAAATTTTCCACCACTTTATCCTCATTGATATTATAGAGCACGGCATGCAGGCATTTCATGGCTTCTGCCATATATAGGAGGTCATGGACATGTTTGATTTCTGGGATTGTGTGTCAAACAAATTAAAGATAGAGAAATATCAATTATGCTAACCTATATATATATATTAAAGGAAATATAATAAAAAAAATAATATTAAAAGCAAGGCTACTTTATGAGTTTATCTGCAATATTTCTAATAGCAACTTATGTCATTGCGCATGCATAGTTAACAAAAGATTGCTATGGCCAAAGCTTAGTATCGTTGACATATTAGCAATGAAGCGTGCTCGAACTACTGCCAACTTAACTTATTTGTTCACTTTCTTATTTCATTTCTCTTTCTCTTACTTTCCCTTTCATTTCTACAGATAGATAGAGATGGCCAGATGGGAATCTCTCTCTTCGATTCGACTCAAACTACCGCCATACCAATGTATTCACCATAAATTTCATAGCCATCACCCAACTCCCTAGATTAAAAGAAACTCCTGAAGCCTTCTCCTTGATGGATGGTTTTTCTTTTAATTGTAGATTTCAATCTCATGTTTGTCTTTTTTTTTAATAGAAATTTCATGCTCATTTTAGTTTTATCTCTCTGCTCTTTTGGTGCGTAGTGGATTACAGCATGGACTGTTCTGGTATAATTATGATTTGCTTCATTACACTCCTTTTTTGTAATTTATTGTTCTAGTAGTAGTACTGCTTCAAGCTCTAGCCTAGCTTATTTACAGATCCTTTCATGTATATTTCTTTAAATTGGATCTCTCATCTTTTGTGTTCAATTCGCTCTCTCCACTTTTGCTTCTCTATTTATTAAATCTCTGCTTCTGCTCGGTTTGTTTTGACATGAGTTTGCGTAAAAGAATGAGGCAGTTTCAAGGCCTAAAATTGCTCTTCAAGAGCATGAATCATGGTTAAAGCAGGTGAACGATTCAAGTACAAATCCCTCCAAATAGTAGGATGGTCTTTGGTGTACCTAGAAAGGAACGATCTATAATTAAGGAATAAGCTAGACTCAATTAAAAATAAGAGCAAATTAATGAGATAAGTATCATGCTGATAGTGAAGCTAGAGATGAGTTGGAGCCCAAAAATAAATAAATTATATTTTATACAAGGATGCTGCCAACATTAGTTCTGTTTTTGTTCATGAAAATTTTGGAAATCGTCAGCATTTTCATTTGAATGTACGTGAAAATTTTCAATCAGTAATCTTATTATTGATTTGCTGGCGTCGTTAAATTCAATATACTTGTGCTACAAGAAACAAATTTGGATTTGGATGGCGAGAGTGATGAGAAAATGCCAAATGGGTATGGCCGAGCAGTAGTTTCAAGGGAAACGAAGAGAGAGACTCACATATGCAGTAGAGAAAGAGAGTAAATTTTTGGCAAAGAAAGTAGAGAGCAGCAAGGGAAAAACTTTATATAATAGAGAGGGAGTGCGGTTTGTAATTTTGGGAATGTAGATTTCACTCCCCTTCTTTTAATTTATTGAGAAACATTTATAGATCAAAACGAAAAACAAAAAAGAGAGATATAACTCGTGCAATATATATCATCATCTTGGAGAAGCAAATGTAGCATTCTGATGTCAAAGTTACAGGTGGAGACCTAATTTACATCCCCAGTCTCTGAATATTGTTAACAAAGTTTTAACTTCACCATATGTACTAACTTTTCCTGTGAAGAACATACTTGAGAAACAAAAAAGGATTAGAACGAACAGCACGTGAAACTATTATACATTTACAGCCACTCATCAACCTTGATGACCAGAGCCAGAAGGGTGCAGTTTCTACATACAAAGCCTCACATACAGATTACAACTATGTGCACCCTTCCTCACAAAAAATTAAAATCGAAGGGGAAAAAAGAATGATCAAATGAGCTTCTACTTGAAAAGATACTAATCAATGAAGGTCATTTCGATAACTAAGTACTAGTAACCACTGTCGTGTTTGAATTATCTTCCGCTTCTGGTGGGGGCTTTACATATTTCCCAATTGCTTTCTGGTGAGTCCGTTTCTTTATTCTTTCTATTTTTTCCCTACTTTTTTGCTTCTTCTTCTCTTTCTGCTTATTCCGTAAATGTTTCTCTTTTTCGTACATACCTTGCCAGAAGACCTCCCCCGTTGATGGCCACAGCCACCGCCTCTTCGGGTGCTCATAATCTGATTCCTCAGCCAAGTCTTCATCCATGTTCTTTAGGGTGATATGTGAGAACCATTTGACCCACATATGACCCCTGCGGCTCTTGAACTTATGTTGTTCTTGCATTGCACCAGTCTCAGGGTTCACATATACCATCCGCCTAGCACTGTGGTATGCCCAAACATTTACTAGTAGCTCAAGAAGCCGTGAATAGCAATGTTTGTCCTGCAATTTGCAAAATAATTGTAATTAAAAGAAAATAAACGAATAGATAAATATGCCTTGTATGAACTAGGATCCTGAGCATCTTTATCTGGGAGCTGCTTTTAGATAAACTTGTGTTGTCTGTGCTAGAAAACTGATCAAAGTAGAAGCAAATTACTTTAGACAAACTCAAATAACAGCGTCCACTTGAATGATGCTCGTTATACATTTCCGCATCCAAAGCATCCACAAACATTCTGCACATCGAAAAGTTCACATCAATAACTTTCTCAGTACACTAGTAATGTATAGCATCCACAAGTGAAATAACTTACCTAGAAAACATTACAAACTCTAGGAAGGACCGAGTTGGCAAAGCCCAGCTGTGCATAACAGACCATGTGTCCCCATCTACAGGCATGGGAGGTAAAGAATCCAAATTGTACTTCAAGCCATACATCCTTTTAAAAGCCTCAGAAAACGCAAACCTTCAATTTACCATGTGGAGAAATCAGGTCAAAAGATTAATGTCTCCAACAACATTGAGAGGAAGATTTATGTGGATATATATATGTTACAACATCATCTAAAGGATTACAACAATATACTCACAACAAAATCCATCTAAAAAATAACATGTCTTACTTGCAATTTCCAGCATTTATAGCATCACAGAATGACCAAAAGTCTTGTCCCAGAGGATTTCGTGGATCATTGTCCATGCTCACCCAAAAGTAGAGAGCGTCTCCATACCTTCGTGTTTGAATAGCATTTAACAATGCATTTTCAGCTATTCCAGATAAAGATGCCTGTTTCAATCCAACATATTAGATATAAAGGAATGAGGCTTATTTATATAAGGCATAAAGATGAAATTAATGCAGTGCTTTGCTGAAACCTTCCTATATTCTGTGTTTGATCTGGCTTTTGAAATACTAACCGCCAATTTCATTGCACATGGTGCAATACTTTGAAAATGTAATGCACAGTTTATTTGTTGTCACTTTTCTGTTTATTTTTCCAAGCAACAATAGTCACACTCATACCCCATGTGTAGAGAGCAAGTAGAAACAAGAAGCCATTATATATGTGTAATTGATATATGACACGAAGTAGCCATTATATATGTGTAATTGATTACATACATATGATGCCTCATGTTATTCATCGCAAATACTAAGCAATCATCTGCTTATTAACCCGATTAGGATATTTTATGGCATTATGCAATGCCTCTTGTTATAACTATACAAATGCAACGTTTGTAAAACCTTAAGGTGCTTTTTTTTTTTGGTGAAACCAAGGGTCAAGGGCACCCCTTAAAATTTATTAAAGAAGAAAAGAGAAATACAAAGAGAGGGGGACGAAGCCAAAAACCTCTCTGCAGAAAACCCTAGGTGATTAAAAAAAAAATGGGACCAAAAAGAATCTGCAGCGATGGTTGTGACAAGAATGAATTTTAAAAACCACATGCTTTTTTTTGGACAGGAAATCCACATGTTTTAAATCTTGTTGGATTTGTACAACACTAGGATACTTTGTCATTATATTTTAAAAAATCTTGTCATTACTTGTGCCCTAAAAAGGAAAAGAAAAATCACATCTTATTATGTATGTAATTGATCCATGCATGACCATTAAACCTAGACTCATTACTGGATCCAACGCCATTAGACATGAGTCAAATGCTGCCTTCCCACATGCGATGTATATAAATTTCTATAGGCCATATTCCAACTTCCAATACGGCCAAGGTCACAAAACAAAGAGCAGAGAGAAATTAACAGAGAGAGAGAGAGAGAGAAATCCAATACCTTCCTTGCTGTTGTCCTCCATGACTGAAACCCTATCCAAGCATTCTTATGTATACGGTCAATTCTGTTTGCAATAGAAAAGAAGGCTCCATATTCTCCAAGAAGATCTCGATAATAAGGGTTATTAAGAAGTGGAAGACGAGAAGGTGCGTCAACATCATCAGTTCTGCGTCTTCGACCTTTAGTGGACTACAAGAATTTTGTTTAATGGTAACAGTTAGAAAGAATTCAACGGCATCTCTACGGTATTTAATAATAGTGAAGAGACAAATAGGAGACATAGAGCATTGGCTAACAAGAAAACGGCAACAGTCCTTGTAGCGTGCATATTCTGATATCATTTTGTTTTGAGCAAAGAATTGTAGTAAGCTTTAATGAATTCATATTAACATATCTTGTTCAACTAAGTCTTTAATATGAATACAAGAGAACAAGACAAATTAGACAACTCACCAACCCGATTCCTCGATAAAGAGAGGATAGGTGTAAGAAAGGCCAGGTCCCTTCCCCAAAGTAAGGTTCATATATGCACAATGGTTGGCCTGTCCTTTCAAGCTCCCCTTCATCCCTTTCATGCAAATCATTTTTGGTGCGATCAACCTTTTTGGCATTTCGATATACTTCTTCCCATGTTCCATGGTATTGATCAGTTCTATCCTTTAACTGCAGAAAAAATCGAGGTGGGTGTGTTTATATATAAATAGACAACACTTTTGTGAAACAAAGGGGGCCACAAATTGATCCCATAACTAAAAAGAAATTATGACTGCCCACCACAATCCTTACCAATTCTTCCTCCTTTCTTCTCTTGGAATTAGCCATCTCAACGGACTTTTCTTCCGCCCATATACTGTATATAAATGAATAATTGGTCGCAACTATAGAATTAAACCTCTCTTGTTGAGTACTATTATACTGCTCCTCGAAAACATCTAAAAATGTGTGGCTTCTCAAATTTCTATCCAGATATGTTGAATTTGATACTGCTTCAAATAAATGCCATTGCCATTTTTCTTTCCATTTGGGAGTGATTTCTGCAACAGCCTTAGGCGGTGCAACTTCTGATGGGAGCTTAAGAACATTTTCGAGAAGTGAAGCATATCCTTCAACAGTTTCTGAGACCATCAGGCTTTTTGCAGTACGTCTCCCCATAGAGGCAATGTTGCGAGCAAGAGGTGATACCTTTCCTTTTGAAATCACTTGTAATATGATTTGTGAAAGAACCCTGATATTTTCCTTAGGGAAAAGGTAGCCATTCACTCTATCATCAACCTAATAATTATTGCCAAAACAGTTAGAAGTCTGCTAACAGTTATTAAAAACTAATAACTTGCACATTATCTCAGACTGTAAGACCAGTATGAGCGTTGAAAATACAACATGTTCGCAAAATAAGTGAAACCGAGGATGTGACATAGTTAAGTGGAGAATGATACATATAGTGTGAGGAGCTACTGCACCAGCTAAGAGAAATAATCTAATTACAATAAAGGATGTAACAAGTACAAGAAAAACAAAAGTACAAGATGAGGAAAAGAATAAGGACTCATGTATTTCATAAAAGGTGTAATTTTAAATCCACAAATATCCTCAGACAAGAAGGAATTGCATGGACTGTCCCAACTCATTGCCGATACCTTTTTTTTCTTTCTTTTTTTCGGGTTAGACTTTTCGGTTAAACTTACAAGTTTGTTAACGTTTCTTCATAAAGTTGTCATTAATTTATAAACTTCAATAAGTTGTGAGACATTTTAGTTATAAGGAGCAAGAGAGCAGTACTAAGAAGCATACATATTTGCTGATCATGGAGAGATCTGGGGCGACAATTGGTTTCCCAAGGCACATGGCTTTGATTAAAATGTCTGGAAACAATTGCTCTTCAAGGAAGGATCCATATATCACGAGATGGGATGTGCGTAGAACATTGTCTGTATCTATATCAACAGCTGCATGCTTCACAATGCCACTCGGATACTTCAACTTGTAAGCAATGGCCTGAGATCAGATCAACTAATAAATAGCCTAGAATAAATTATCACCTCAAACTTCCTACCAAAAAGTATTATCCCCACATAAATTGAGCCATAGTCAGCTTACGCACCTCAACTGCCAACCTATAGTTACTTGGTGAGTCTCCACTCAAAACATTGATTTTGAGACGAGAGGAATTATTATCCAACGGGAAGTCCTCAAGAAGCGGTAATAAAGCCCGTAGAACAATGGAATGCTCCAGCCACAAGCCCCTGTACAAAAATTGGCTTCCCACAATTGTAATTACAACGTCTTCAGGCTCATAACCCATCTTCGCCTGCAGATGATCTTTGTCTACAGCCATTATAGACTCTGACTTGCAAGCTTCAGCAGGAGAACCAGGAATAACGAAAAAGTTCCCAGCATCAAATGTGGAGTAAATCATCTGCAGAAGTAAAGACACCAATTGAACTTCAAGAATGCATGACTACAAAGTCACTCACAATTGTCCAACACTATTTTAGCTACATGTTTTCATACAGATACAATGTCTTATTGGACAATGGTCACTACTCACCAATCAGTGTTTGTTCATATATACCACATTCCCTGACTGATAAGACATCTGACCTACAATGCCATGAAGTTCTTCTTTTTTCTTTTTTTTTTCTTTTTTTTTTTATGCTTGGCAAGATCCAAACCTAAGACCTCTACCCCAAAGTTGCCACCTGAACCAAAGCCCAAATTATGGTGGATATTACATGGAGTCTAACTTCAATTCTTTATAGGAAAGTATTCACCTCCCTTGATGTTATGCTAAATGACAGAGACACCCAAAGACTAAGGGATGTTACATTCCACCCCCTTTTAACTGAAGGTTGCTAGCAGCAGTCTCCAATCTACAAATTTACCCTCTTTTTAAAATGATTTTCAATTGATGAGAATATGCATAAACAGAAACAAAAAGAAATTCTTTTGCAGCATTAAGAATTTCTCTCTCTCTCTTTCTCTCTCTGCTAAACTAAAACCACCACACAATATCTGATCAGATCTAATATAAGTGAATCACCCTTTTTCATTGTATGATATTGTGATGGAATGATAAATCGAAACTAACACGTATTTTTCTGATAAATATTACCGGAAGGAAATAGTTTGGGAAGACAACAACAGTAGATCGGTTGAAGAGTCTTTTCCAATCGTATAAAAGTTCAGTCTGCCTATTTGAAGAGTATTTTCTTGATCGAGTAGCAAGCACTTCTTCATGGATGGTCCATATGAGAGGTAAAGACTTGAAAGGTTCCTGCACAAAACTGTCACAAGTAAAATCATTCACTTTGGTTGATAGAGCAGTTGCTGGTGGGAAGAATAGAATACCAAAGCATCAGCTAATGAATGAAATAGACATGCAAAGCAAACTGCAGTCGCCATAAGAAAATACACTACGGCAGTACATAATTAAAGAAAGTTTAAACAGGGTAAAGAAGCAGAAGAAGTTTCATAATGTACATATACAGAAACAGAAATTTCTACCAATTCTTGATTATCAAAGATGTTTCATACAAAACTACAACTATGACAAAAGAAGAAATATAGAGATCAACTTTTCTAGAAACTATATTATCACCCACTGAAAACTCTCCATGATACGGATTCTTTCAACAACAAAAAAATAATAATAATAACTAAAAACTCAATACTATCAAGGAGTGTGGCATTCCTTTGACCTACACTTGCAATATTTGTAAGCAATTATGCTCTTAGAAAGGCCACATAAAGTTCTTTTGAACCCGTGAGAGTTCAAACCTAGAAAGACCTTTGTTTTATAGATCATGGTTCTGGGCTGTTTAGAAAAGATTAGCATGACGATCATATAACTTGTTCTTGTACTAAGAGTATCTTGAGAGGGAGGAAGAGAGAGAGAGAACAAAAGTAAAGAAAAAAAATCCAAGTACAAAAAATTAGATAAAGTCAATCAGAAATTTTGATGTAACTAAAAACTGATATATCTTACCAAGAAAAGATGCCCTTGGCTTGAAGAGAGTTCACAAGTATGCCATTGTAACTGCAAAATACATACACATTACTCAAGATTCAACCACAATTTGAGCAACAAGTCATCAAAACTGACTTGAATGGATGTAAAATAACAGTCCCAGTCACATAATTCCCCATAAATTGAAGTAATGTTACATTTTCTCTCTCAACATGGCAAATTGGTAATTCATCCCAACAAAAAAATGAATCTTAGTGGGAGCATGGCCTTTGGTCAAACACAACAAATGCAATACAAAATTAACAGCAATTTAAAAACAGATAACTTTAAGAATCTAGAATAAAAGCTAATTAATAATATCATATTATTGAGAAGATGAAAAGGATCATGAAAAGAATTGAAGCTCAACAATATAAGATTATGTAATTGATACTCCAAATGAAACGAACCAAAGATCTGTGCTAGCAGCAGTGAGAGTATATTCAAAATTCTTTCATTAAATAAAGTTACAAATTCAGGATATGTGAGAAAATTAGCATGAGAATTCCTACTTTAGCCAATCTACGACAATCTCCGGCTGATCACAGGTCTGGATAATGGTAACCGGAACTCCTAAACTTCTCCAAGCACCATGTGCCGGACCATCCTCAAGTGAATAAACCTGCAACAATATAAACCACATGACAAAATAAATAAACTCATATGTATCTCCTCGATTTACATAAACAGGCACTGCCATGTAAATCTATGTTAAACACAGAGTTCAACGTAAATACTTTAAGCATAAAGAATACTCGCAATCCCTTAGAAATGCATATCAGTCAAACTAACAACCAAAGGAAAACTAGTAGTACTGCAACCATAGGCATATACAACATGATGTTCATTCTTACAAAATGCATGGAAGTCAAATTACCCAAAATTCATATCCAATCTCCTGTAAAGCAGCTGCCACAGTCACCATCTGTAACTGGTGTGAATCAACTAACAGATCTGCAAAAACCTTCAAGTAAAAGAACGAACTAATCAGTGCAAAAACAGACAAAGCACAAAGTCATGTAGAATCCAATAAGTCAACACATTACAAGTTCAAGTAGCCAAAAACACTAATCCAAAGCAAAATGCAATATCTGTAAACCAATAACAAAGAAGAAGCAAGGCATTTGCATGCTTACCAGTGCAAGCTGGGGTTTTCTGTGCCCAAAATGTTGCAGAGTCCGGTTGAAAGCAGAAGACAAACTAGCCTCTCTAGCTTCTTTCTGAAACTTCTCCAAAAGCTTTGAAGGCTCAAATCTTATGTCTTCCCCAAAATCCAATAAGCCCAACTCTTTGAGAAGCCTCAAATCTTCAGAATACAATTCCACATTCTTCTGCATTAAAGCCCCCGACTTTTCCACCACCGAACCAGGCAAGAACATTTGGAAAAGAACCACAAAGAACAGAAACACAGCCACAGTGCAAATCCATTGGAGGTAATCTAGCTTCTTCAGGAGCAAAAACCTCGAAAACCTCGATCTGGGTCTCTGTAAAAAGGAGTGTCTGTCACTTCTACCATTAGAAGAAGAACGAAGAAGATGGTCTCTCTTCAATGGAACCCCGTTTTCCAAAGAACCCATTTTTAGCTAGCTTCCCATCAATTTCCACTGAAAGCGTTTCAAGCTCCGCACGCCCACATCAAAATCAGAGCCTCCTCCTTCGAAATCAGATCAAGAATCAAAAACCCAATACAAGTAACAGTCTTGCCGACATAGAAGTAATTGAGCTTTTGGGTCCCTTTTTCAGGATAGAGCTTATTTTACAAGGGAGCTTGTGAAGACAGTAAAAGAGAGAGAGAGGTCAGCGATGATGAAGTAGCAGTGTAGGTGATGAATTGGTGTCTGATATTGATGACGTGGACTTTGAAATTTCTCTAGATTTACTAAAGAAATATATGGACAGAAAAAAAAAGGAGAAATTATGACACGACAGAGATTGATTTGCTTTGCCTGCAAGAGCTATAAACTCGGGCCTTAATCCGATTGAGGCAATTTTGTCTGTCTGTATGTTCCTTTTTATTCCTATAAACTACAAAATACTTCATCTCCTAATCTTTTACTAAAAAAGAAAAAAGAATGCGTCTCTTTGAAGATTCAAAAGAAAAACCTAATGGACTTGGCACAAAGATGGAGTTGGTTTGGGAATTGGTATTGTTTTGATTCCTTGTGGAGTTGTTCAGATGGTTGAAATGGCGTCGTTTGAGGTTGGAATTTTGTTTTCTAGTGTTTGGACGCATGAATTTAATGGTATAGAATACAAGATATTCTATGTCATGCTTATTGCAATATTTCTTTTTTATTTTCTATATAATGTGATTTTATTTTTCTACCGAAAAATCTAACAATAATTTTTTCACAAAAAAAAAAAACAAAAAAGATAACCTTCTTGTAATTTGGACACTTCTCGTCTGGATTACTTCCTCAATTTCATTGTAGCAACTCAAAATGAACTTTTCAGTTTTTCTTTCAATTTCAACCCTCAAATGTTTTTTTTTTGTCATTTGACTCTTCTAACAGTTCTCCAGAATTAAGTCGTTATGTATAATCTTGCTGAACTTGAATGAATTTGACATATTCTTTCTTTTTTAGGAGAGGCGCTATAGAGTTGACTCCGTATGTGGAATAACTCATTAATCTCGCTCTTTTTGTGACTAAATTTATTCCAATTTAAGTTTTCCTTAAACCATTTATATACTCAGTGGTTACATATGAATCCGAAATTTGCCATTACATGATGTCATTTACTCAATATCTTAGATCGATCATGTATGATTGAAACAAACGAACAATTGTGTAGAGACTAACCTTGAAATTTTCTACCCTAATATTTTACCATTATTGGAATAGGTTGTTACCTGCAGTTTGCATTATGTGTATGGTTAAACAGCCTTTCAGTACCATTGATGAGGATTAACTATATATTAACCTATAAAACAGAAGTGGATTTTAAAAGGTATAGAGCAGACATTGTTTATTCTGAATTACTGACAAATTAAGCTGCTATTTTGACAAAGGCAAAGATAAACAAAAGGGAAACAAAGCCATTAGTAATTAACAAGTTGAGCATGATGCTTCTAGCTGTCAAGATAATGAGAATTAGGTACTTTCCCCTTATGGATCTAATTTGTTTGTATAATAAGGAAGCTAGAGTCCCTACAATACTATCTCAAATAATTAAGATAATGTATTTTGGCTTGGATTCATTCACAAATTACCTTAATTGCATAAACTAATCTTCTCTAAACTGCATGCTCTTTATACAACTGTTCCCAATACTAGACATAAGTCCACTGTTCAAGTGCTTAATAAATGCTTTAAGTTTGAAATCCAATGCTTAATTAAAAAAGTTACTTTCCAAGTAATTAATTGACTAATTTTGACTCACAGCTAGCAAAGGCATTTCCAAAGGCATTTCCTGACATTAGTGTTTTAATTTCTCTAAAAGATGCCCCCCTCTTTTTGCTGATCATCAATTCATTTGTTCTTTAATTCTTTAGCTTGACAAAGACGATCATTAGCTTCTTCAAGATCAACTCTAGGAGGTCATTTGGGAGTTCAGACCACTTGAGTGCTCTTCTACCTGGTAACCTGGTTGGCCTGAAGTTCTCGCTTGAGATTCTCAAAAGGGCCGAATGCCTTTTCAAGCATGGTTGAATGTTGATGGTGATGTGTATGTTTTTTTTTTTTTTTGATCAATAAGAGAATAACCATTCAATAATCGGAGGAAAGGTTACAACTATCGGAATCGACCTTGATCAATTCCATAAGCCATTCTGGCCCATGTTCAATACAATACATATTTTCATTTTCTAAAAAACTCGACTTGGCTAGGCCATGAGCAACCTTGTTACATTCCCTGGGTTTAAAAAACACATTGCTGGAACTGCATACTTTCAATAGATTCTTGATCTCCTCAACCAAAAAACCTTCCTCCGCCCAACACCGATCCGAGCTATTAACCAAACGTGCTACTTCTGAGCTGTCAACCTCAACCAAGATTGGGATAAGACCCAAGTCAATTGCAAAACATAAGCCTGCTTTAACAGCCATAAGCTCCGTTACCAAGATGGAGAAAGAACCTAGGACACAATGGGCAGAAGCTCCCATAAGCTCTCCTTTGTCATTACGAATGACAGCTCCAAAGCCTCTTCTTCCTCTCCTAAGGTCCAGAGCCCCATCTGTGTTAAGCTTATACAGACCAACTGGAGGTGGATGCCATGTGCAATTTCTATCAACTTTTTTCAAAGCTTCATGCTTGTTTGCCTCCTTAAATTCATCTAGAAGAATAGTGGCTTTGGAAAGAATGTTGTAAGATGAATGAGAGCAGTTCTTACCATGGAATGTGTCATTTCTTAAATTCCAAAGCTGCCAGGTTATATATGCAAAGAGCTCCATGTCGTCTTGGGTAGAGTCAAGAACCAAAACTTCACACCAGCTAGCAAAGTTAACATGCATTTTTCCAGAATCTTTCCACTTGGATTGCTTCCAGATCATTCGGCTAAAATGACACTCCCAAAGAGCATGGAAGACGGACTCGGAATTAGCACCACATCTGAAACAGCAAGGGTTGTCTGTGATCTTTCTTTGATAGAGGCTTTGGGCACAAGGAAGAATGCCATGAACAGCTCTCCAGAGGAAAATTTTGATTTTGTTTGGGATTTTAAGACCCCAAAGGTGATGTGTATGTTTAGGTTCAGGGTTTGCTTTTAGGCTAGTTTTGTGCTTCAATAATTAGCAAGTGTAGCTTTTAACGTATAGAAAATATCTCTCATAAACTTCTATAAGTTGCTGTCAAATAATTAAACATTCTAAAAAAGTAGTTTTGTTATATTTTATCATGATCATTTATAAAACCAACAAAATTCTAATCATAGATCAAATACGAATTAATTTAGAGAAAAGTTGTTGCAGCCAAAAGCTAATTTTGTAGTAATGCTTGATTACTGAGAGCAAAAATAACTAGAATTTCATTATTTTTTCACCAACCCCACTGGCTTTGAACTACCAAGTCGAATTTTGTTTTCCGGGTGAAAGACAATTATATAGTTTCTGGGTCTATGTCCCAAATAAAAAAATTTAGTTTCTTGGTTCAGTTGGTGGTAGGACGCGATGAACGAATGGGTCATGAAAATGTTCATTATGAGCTAAGAAAACGATTAAAATTGATCTATACCCAAATAATTCAGAGGAAGAATCAACATGGAAAATCAGTAATCTATCAGAAATCAGACATTCCTCCAACTACTTCATTACTGGACTTCTGTGCACAATTCTGTTCATTATTAAGCACCCTACCGAAAGGCGGCATTATAGTGGGAAAAAGAATTTTGATTCCAAGCAATCGAATAACTAATGGTCAATGAAAAAGCTCGAAATCAAAACGCATAGGAGGGATTTACAGGCAATTTCACACACATAATGTGAGATGATCAGATGGTGGGATCTTAACTTGTTTTAATAAGGTCTCAGGAGACGGACCCAGTCTTCAGCTTATTGCTTTTCTGTTTGACAAAGAAAGCTGATAGCAGACTTTTGCTGCGAACAGGAACACGCACGATCTGTCGATTTTGGTTATCAAATGATCTGGCCACCGCCAACGGCCTGTAACCATCCACCGCATCCTGCAAGGGAAAAGAAGTTTCATAAGCTTTCAAGTTCCTCTCATCTTTTAACACATGGATCAGAGCTTGGAGGACAAGCATATTGTACCCTATGTCCAGCACTGAATGTTTCAGAAGCAGGAAGTCCACTTGTTAGCTGCAGGTGATTAGTGGCCGAGGATTTCGTAGGGGTACTCCCTTCATTATCTACATTCATACGAGCAGAAGCATAAGAAAATATCATTTCTCAAGGATAACTTGTTCATCTATAGCTCATTGAAGCATGATTAGTGATAAGATAATATACTTTTGAAATTCTACATACCTAAAAGCTGGAAAACGCCAGACGTTTTCACAGAAATTTTTGCATCTCCGGAGCTGCATAAAGGAAAAAATCCAGAAATATTCTCTTCTTAGAGCATCATGAGCAAGATACACAAACAGAAAACGAATTGTCACTACACATTGAAACTATATGCTAGATTTCCTTTTAATCTTAGGGGTTACCTAGCCATTGACTGCGGAGTCCCCTTCAAGGTTGACTTCGTTTCTGAAGCTAAATGCCAGGAAAGAGTTTTTGATGCAGCGGTGCCTAAAAGATACACAGTGTGGGAACAACACACTTATTACTCATTTACAAGAAAAAAATTTGTAAATTCAACGTTATAAACTACAAAATTTCAATGACCAAACTGGACTTAGAAACAAATATCCCCAACTGGACCGTGACATACTTGAAGGTTGAACATGTGGTCTTGCTTGATAAGCATGTTGCCTAGTATCAGTCTGTACGTGGGGACTAAAATGCACCTTCTTATTGACAGAATCTAGCAACAAGGACAGAAAATAGTATAAATGTAAATATCTCAATTTAATTATGGCAACTTAAACAATTAGTTAATAGTATTTGGCCTTACTTGGTAAAATGTAGTGCTTGTGATGTCTTGGGATGAATGACAACAACTGCTGCTGCCTCGAACCTTCTTTATCCATGTATGTTTTGCACGTAACAAGTTTCTAAGTTAAGAAAGGAAGCTTATTTAGTACTATCCATTTGATATTCTTTCTATTCTAACACACACAAATGCAAAAACTCACCTGGTTTAGGCAAGTAACTTTCAGGTCCATGGTCGAGACATCTAAGGTTTGCTGCTCAAGAAGGTCAGTTAACTTGTAGGCCACAGTGCCAAGGTGATCAACGGCATTAACAAGGGCTCGTACAGCATAATCTTTCAGGTTATCCAGTACCCTAGTACCCATTTTTGCAATCAACTTCAGCAAGAGGAATGTATAGTACATAGTCGTAAAATCAAAATATAAGACAAGCCATGGCAAAAACATCTAGATTGCGTGGCATGTCAGAGCATCATGTGTCTTTTTGCCAACTAGCGCAGATGCTACATATCTCTAAATTGGATATCCAATCTACGCCCATGTTGATAGCAAGATGATAAGGACTCATGACAAGTGAGCCTCCTACCTAGAGGCACTATTATGCAGCATAACTATTTACACTTTCCAGATATTTTGGTAGTTTATGTTGCATAGAAACCAAATAAATGACATGGAATAAAATTTTCTAAATCCTAATTTCCAGCATCAACGACTGTTATTTTCTTAAATGGAAGAAAAGCTTTGTCAGGTAGGTTCAGCAGTTACCATGAAAAATGTATAACAAAGAAACTGTGTGAAAGAAACCATGTATAAATTTTACAGTATTCAAGTGATTTTTTTAATTCCGCTAATCCACTGTAAGATCCAGCAATCCAGGGATACTCTAAACCTAGTTACCTAGGCAAGCAGTGAAAACACAGTGTACATTACTAGTGGGATCTGCTTAAATCTGTAAGAATGTATAGTCACCAGGGGGCACATCTTATAACAGTGACAGTAAAACAGGCTTTCAGAATAATTTGACAATGAAACAAAATCGCTTCGCATGCATCAACAAGAATCATATCAAGCGCAACAAAGATCCTTACATTTGTTTCTGCTCGCTATGAAGATAAGACTTTTCACAATATTCTGCAGCAGAGTAAAGCTGAGGCCTCAAGTTCTTGAGTTCCTGAAATAAACATAACATAAGGGATCCAACCATCATAAAACGCAACGGTTTACTCTTCAAGCAGCATCATCATGCCAATTGACTGAAACTTATCAAGACATAAAGTAGGAACAACAAAAGGCTTCACAGTACATCATCCATTTCACCAAGTAATAAAACACAGCTACCTAATGCAAATTTAAGGCATTTTTTTAGCATCACCAACACAGCAGTACATAACTTAAAGAACCTCAACTCCCTAAGCAAATACAAGGCATTAACTGCAAACATTCATTGCTGATCATTGTTCTAGTATGAAGACTCGAAACCGCACAAATTCAAGGTCGACTTTAGAGCCAAAATTCAACGAATAACCACTTAAGAACAAGAAATTCAATCAAACTATGAAATGCACCAATCGAAACGAATAAATCAATCAAAAACGAAACACTTATCAGATCCAGACCCGAAATCTCTACCTCGCACACACAAACAAGTCAATGGAAGTGTTGAGAATCGAACCTGTAAGGCCTTAACGAAGCTCTTGCTGCGCTCCATGGAGACCTCGTCGAAGGTCATAGCCGGATTGACCGGCCGGGATTGCTCCAACTCCATCTCTAACCGAACCAATTCCGACGATCAATGACTACCAAATTGCACAAAGACCACACAATTAAGTATATAATTACAGAAGGAGGGTTAGATTTGGGGGTTGGGATTTGGTGAGAAGGAGAGAGAGAGTGAGTGAGGTAGAAGCAACGCCGAGAATAATTTTAACTTGTTTTGGGAGTTAAATTGGGGAGTGAAAATGACAGGGTATTTATTGCTGGGCGTTTATTGCGTTTCGCGGTAGTTGAAGAATCTTCAGAAAAATTATTAACGGCAAGTCGGCAACTTGTCGCTCTCGGAGGGCGGTGGATTGTTCTCTAAGGTTTTTTTTTTTTTTTTTTAAAAAGAAGAAAGAAAAGGTAATAATAATCTAGTTAATCAAAGTAATTGAAATTAATTATATCATAGAATCTATGTGGTAGCAATCAAAATAGAAATAATGACACATGATTGAGAGTTTGAGTTGAAGATATCCTATTAATTATAGCAATAGATGCATATAACATACTTTGAAGATTTTTTTAAGAATTAATTACAAAAAACCCCTCTGAACTATAAAGTTATTTTCAATTTCATACTAATGTATCAAATTTTGTCATTTTCATACATTATGTTTGATTTCGCTAACGAATTCATACCTTAGAGGTATGAAATCGTTACCGAAATAATTAACAAATTAATACCTCCCAGGTATGAATTCGTTAGCAAAATCAAATTAATGTGAGGTATGAAAATGACAAAATTTGATACGTGAGTATGAAATTGAAAATGACCCTATAGTTCGGGGGTATTTTGTAATTAATCCTTTTTTTTAATTGTCAAGCATTCATGATCACTAGAATCATGGACTTTGAGATCATGATTTTATGTTAAAGATATAATTTTTCTAACATTATTAAAGTTTGCCTTGCAATGTGGGGAATTATTTTTTTTTTTTGGCAAAAATGTAGGGAATTAATTTGTAGCCCTAAAGGCCTAAAGTAGTAGAGTGTGTATCTTCACACTCGTAATTCCATGTTCTCTGTACTTGAGGTTCTATATACGAATCTGTCATTTCATTCGTATATAAGTTGTCTCAATATTTTGGTTAGATGCTTAACTTTTTACACAAAGACGAGCACGAATACTTACTTAGAGTCATTTTGTTTCATTCATATGAATTGATTTTTTTTTTCGGAAATGATAACACTAAGTAAGAAAATGGCAATGTCAGCTTCTCCTAGCTAGAGGGCTAGTATTATATTGAGACGAAAGATGATATATGACCACTCATGGGTTACATGTTAGAAAAAGCAAATCCAGCTCATTGCCATGTCACTCTTAGCTGTTGCTTCTTTCTTCTCAACTCAAGTTCATATACTAGACCCTCAAACACTTTAGGGTGACCCCAAACAGAAGCCATGCACCAGCTATATATACATGGAGTATCTGTCTAGTGTCTAACTCCTCTAGAAGCTTGTATGACGTATTTTATAAATATATAAGTATGTTCTTGATCAATTTCTAATCTCTGAATCAATTTATAAGATATTATATATAGTGGCGCAAATCTGAAATGAAAATTGTGTCAAGAGGTTGCCCTCTCTCACTCTCTCTCAATAGCTACTCAAGGAGGTGAAGTATCATAATGTTAATAATCCTACCTACCCTCCTTTCACAATTCCCTTCAAAACGTCTCTCTCTCTGCAAAACTGTTTTTCCTTCTTCCCTTGTTTTGTTCTTTTCTTTTCTTTTTCTTCTGAGCATGAGGTTCCCAGTTTGGTTTGTCCATTTTCCAATATCTGCAACGCATCGATCATGTCCACAGATTTAATCTGGGCACCAAGGGAAAAGAAAAGGAACAAATAAAATGTCCTATTGGGCATTGAGAATTCTGCCCCAAATGAAGTGCCCTCTGAAAGTCTGAATCAACAATATTGGATTAACATACATATGACGTATCCAAAGCCTAAAGAAATAGCACATTCAATATGGTCATTAGAAGAAGCCGGCAATATCACCACAATTCCAACTACGATTTCCAGTACCAGTTATAGAGAGACAACTAGACGTTTCAATACAAGTCAATTCCAAATCTGGGTATTCCAAAACTTAGGGATTAAAGCCCAAAATCTACATCTACAACTAAACGCATTTCCTTCCAAAATCAAAATTACAAATTTCACAAATTTTTATCTGAGCTCTCTCAGTCCTGCGCAGAGGTTGGTGTCCTCAATGTAATACCCCGAAAATTTCCATACTATTTTTATAAAATAGGTCGTGAAATTTGAAGTGAAATGGTGTGAAATTGTATTTTTAGAGGTTTTCGTCGTAAAACGATAATTACGGCGGTAATTATAAGTTACACAAGATTAATTAAGGTAACTTTTTATCCGTTGAGAATTTGGGAAAACTTCCTTCATGAAAGTTGTAGACCTCGTCGAATCGAGTTCGTAGGAATTTGGTTCACCAAAAACGGAGTTCGTATGAAAAAGTTATGGCCGTCGGAAGTTTGACGAATTTCTATAAATAGAATGTTGGGATTTACTGTTCACCCGAAAATCAGAATTTATCCCAGAAATGTACTGTTCACGCCGTGAACAGTACCAGAAACTTCCTCCGGTGATTTCTCCCTCCTCCGGCCACCAATTTGTGTGAGACTTGTCCCAATCTCTTTGTCTCTTCATCCTCTTCGATTCTATACTAGTTTCATTCATTGATTTTCAGTATAGAAAGAGAAATCAAGAAAAGAAAAAGGAGAAAAACGCTGCCGAACTGTTCATCAGTTTCTGCGCAAGTTTCCGGCCAAATCGAGCCACCTTACCTACTGGGCTTTGTAGCCCTTGCCAGGGGCTTTCCAGCAACATAAAATATGCCTCAATCGGAGTTCGGACGAAGGAGAATTTTGGATTTGAAATCCTAGGGTTTTGGAACTATCGAGGTAAATTCGAGACTTTTTACTTTGAATTGGCCCTTGTGGTAGTTATGAAAGTTGTTTGTGGTAATGTGTAGAACATGCTGTTAAAATTTCATAGCAATCAGACAACTTTTGTCCGGCGGCTGGCCACCGTCGGTGGCGGCGCGTCGGCGGCGCGTCCGGCCGGTCCAGGAGCAGTTCTTTGCTCCGTTTGGCTTGGTTCGTCGATACGAACAACTTTCGTGTTTTGACTTTTGTCAAATTCGGTCGTTTGATCAATGATCAATTAAGCGATAGTTATGGATCGTTAGATCCGTGATGATCCGACCGTTGGATCATCACCAATTTTGGATATGATGTTAGGATGCTAGAAATAAGCATGTTGATGGATTTTGGAAGTTTCGGATTTTGTGTGGGACCCGTTGATGAATAGTAGACGTGGGACCCACGTTGACCGACGGTTGACTTTTGGTCAAACTGTCCCGAATTATGGTTATTGATGTCTAAGAGACATTTGAGGAATATCTGAAGTGATTGGATTTTAGAATCATCAATTTGAAAACTATGATATGCTAAGTGGAAAATTGCATGTTCATAGGTATTTTGGAATCATGAAGCATTTGGCTAGCTTTGTCGATTCCCGGGTATTATTTAAAGACGCAGCAGGAATTAGAGGTGAGTGAATCTCACGATATTTTATATATGAATATTAATTCATATTGTGTTGTTTGCGAAAATAAATAATTATATTTATTTAAATGATTTTGCGATATATAAATTAAATACAGTTTTAATTTGATATATCAGCATGTGTGATTTTGTGTTAAAACAATATTTGAAAGTATTCATTTTATTGTTTTAATTGGTGGATTTTGTGGGAACAATATTTCAAAAATTATGATATTGTGTTTGCCTACTCGAATGTTTTTGTAGCCAATGGGTGAAGGTTAGAGCTTTAGACTGTGTAGCCAATGGGTGAAGGTTAGAGCTCTAGACTGTGTAGCCAATGGTGAAGGTTAGAGCTTTAGACTGTGTAGCCAGAAGGTGAAGGTTAGAGTTCTAGACTGTGTAGCCATGTATTCATTGAAAACAAAGATGAATACTTTATGTAATAAAGGAGAAGAAAAATGGTATTCTCGCTTTATCTTGATGTATTAAAAGGAGAAGAAAAATAGTATTCTCGCTTTTAATCATTTGAAGTTGATTGTGGTTTTGTGTGAGTATGATATGAATTTGCTTCTTAAATATTTGAAGCATTGATAAATGAATTACAATTCTTGAACAATATTGAATTGTATTTTGAAGTTTTTACTTCCTTAAAAATTGAAGTAATTATTATGATGATTTACTTTTCTTAAGAAGAAAGAAATCATAATTTTGGGAAATGATTTTGGGGAAGGTTTATATTGTTTAATATTCTGAATTACCCTGGGATTAACATACACGTTATGGGACATGTGGGGTTAAAATACGTATTATGGGATGCGTAGGTTCATTATATTTTATAATATGAATTTTCGGGATTTGAATTGTTTTTGAAGAATATAACTTACATATATTTGTTTAAAACAAACTATATATGTATATTTTTGATAAACGGTTTAGGGTGAGTAAAACTGAGTTAACTCATACCAGCTTCGTAAGCTGACCGGGTTTGTTGATATAACCCGGTACACTATTCCACGGTGTAGGGGTTATACCTGCAGGTTAGGATAACCAGGAGTAATGCAAGGCTGCATACTTTTTGTTGGGTTATAAGACTTCCGCTATTTTATGCTTCGCACTCTGAAGATTTATTTATGTAATATTTTGATGTATCAATTTATTATATAAATATTTGGTATGTAATATTCGACTCTTGTTTTGAGTTTGAAATTACAATGTTGGGCATGGAGTTGGTGTTGTGTACTTGAATTAAAAAGAAAAAAATTCTAGTGCATATTTGTATTTGATATTCCATGTAGTCACGTTTCCGAATTGATTGTAATTAAGGGCAAAATGCCTTATTAATTGATTTGAAAATCGGGGCGTGACACTCAAATAGTACCAACTACGCCTTCTGCAGCGGCGCTGCTCTGGAACCGGAATGTCGGTTTTAAGTCCTTGTCGATCTCCCTCACGACCTTCTGGAACAGAAGCTTGCAGATTCTGATCCATGTGATGTGAAAGAAAGATGGCCTGTTTCTGAAAAGATTTTGAAGGGAATTGTAAGAGGGAATTGTAGGACAATTCACAAAATACAGTTGAATTTAAAAAATAGAATAATAGAAAGGGTGTGTGCATTGAGATTTAGGGTGTGTTAATAACAACACTCCCATATAGTGGGAGACTTTGGGGATAGTTTTAATGACTTGACTACTTGAGTAAATTCTAGTAGACAGAGAAGTAGAGGTGCAAAATACTCTCCCAAGACAGTAAATGGACACATTCCCAAAAAAAAAAAATCAGAATAGCAGGCAGACAATTAAATCAACCACAAGTACAAACAACAAATGCAAAGAGAAGGGCTTTTACCTGGCATATGCATCTGTTGCAACATAGGGTGATGGTGAGCATCAAACCCAGATTGTCCAGAGTTCAAATGATGGAAAGGTGGACGGAGCATATTTACAGGAAACTGATGACTTTGCGGAGGATAATTTCGAATTATCTGAGGAATGGCATTACCAGAATGATCCAAGGGATGGCCCTACGATTCATTTGAGCAGGAGGAACATGTAAGTTACGAGGCAAAGGAACCTCATAAGGCTCAGGAGCTGCAGCAGAGAACATCATATGTTCAAGATCCTCACATGTAAGGACTGCTCTGGTTTCCAGCCTGTTCCCCTACCACTTCCACTAATTTCAGAGAAAATGGACTGCTCAAGGACTTCACATGTAAGGACCTCCGAAACTGCCTCCGGTTTCAGCCTCTCTGTAGGTACAGAGTTTTGGGTGGGAAAACTAAGAAAACTGCGATTGCGTAGCTTCCCATCAGAAATGTGAGGTCCAGCTTTTTCACTACCAACGATCAAGGAAAGCAAGTCATTTGGCCATCAAGATGAGATCTCATTAGCAGGTTTCTTGTCTGCAATAAGATAGAACTAAATTAAAGATTAAAATATACATTTTCCATTTCCAAGAATGTAAATGACTGAAGTTGGAAAAAAAATTTAAACAGCTGTAACTCCAAGAAATCGATGACAGCAGACCTTCTTCACACTGAGCAAACTTCGAAGGGTTGACAATGTGACGGCGCACTGCCTCATCTGCTTTTCTATCATGAGGCTACATAAGCACAAAAAATATAAAATGAGACTCGTGATTCAAGCTAGGACTTTGTTGCATATTCAAATGAGAAATACACACATAAAGTTGGGACATGTGAATTGCACAGCTAAGAGTGGCGAGAAGACAGACGTGAAGATGACACTTAAAACTAAAACCAAAACAAACAAAGTTGTTATTTTAGCTCACCTGGGATCTAAAATTGGACCATAAGATGGAACACGAAAATGAAAACTTATTATCAAAGGTAGGTCTCAGAAGAGTGGCGAGAAGACGAGACATGAAGATGATACTTAAAAACTAAAACCAAAACAAACAAAGTTGTTATTTTAGCTCACCTGGGATCTAAGATTGGACCATAAGATGGAACACGAAAATGAAAACTTATTATCAAAGGCAGGTCTCAGAATCGTAACTTTATATTATATTCTATACAAATGCAAGATTATTTTATTTCATGATATTCAGAGTGAATCAAGAATGTGCTTGAAATTCGTCCTGAGCATCAGAAAATTTTATAGAAACTGTATAAATTAAAAGAAGATAATCTTGAAAATCACTGTCTTCAATAGTAAGGAAATACAAAATCTTTACCTGCACTTGATGGGGATGGTTAATTGATCTAGTTCCAATATTTCTTTCCAAAACTAGGCTAGCGAAACCAGGGGGCACAAGTAGACCTGTCAAGGGATCTTGTCATAACGCTTCCTCCCCCTGGCTAGCCATAAAATGAATTGGGATTTAACTTCAATCCGCAGTCAACAGGATTCGAACCCAGGTGAGGGGGTACCACACCTGGAAGCTCTAACCAACTTGACCACCAGTGGTGGTTAAACTACCCCAAAGATAAATGCACTCAATTTGCCTAATGACTAAATTCAAAATAAATGCACTGAATTTGCAGGCCAGCCCTGCAAATTGAAGACACAGTCTACCACAAGGAATTAACTAACAATAACTTTTCTCTGAAACATACATATCTAAATACATTTGAGTTATACATAGAAAACCATATAAGTAGAAGTTTATATATCAAAACATCAATATTGATGATTAACCTAAAACCTTACCAGAGTCCTTACCAAGTTCATTGAAAACTGGTTCAACAACTTGTTTGGTCACCTCAACAGTTATACTACAAATAATCAGAATTTAAACAAATTAGGGCTAAAACAAATCATCAAAATTTTGTGGATTATCACATAAGGCACATAGATTTACCTTGGTCTTGACAATTCGTTACCGGCTTCTCAACAATTCAAATGAGAAATACACAATTATATCTTTAATTTCCTCCAATAACTCATCTTAATTTTAATATGGCATAAGTACATAAATATTCAATTGAAGAAACATTTTGTCTCGTACATTTATAGTGTGCTATCACATTGAAGCCCTACACAGAAAATATATGTCAAAGTTAAATGAAATACGAGTTGTTAACAAACTAATTTATTTTCACATAGTTATCATGAAAGTTTAACAAAGTAGTGTTCACATGGTCTTGACCATGAAATTTTTATTTAGTTGCTCTTAGATTTAAATTCAAGAATTAAAAATAAAATAACTCCAATATGAAAATATTCTTTTTCCACTTTTTTTTTTAAGTACAGTTGAGGACCACCGGGCCAAAAAAAAAAAACACTTAAACTACAATTTCAAGAGGCTTGGAGGAACCAGCCTTGTCAGCATCAAGAAAATCAATGATACTATCATGAGAGACACACCTAGCCCAACTGCCCCAACATCATGATCCAATTCCGATCCAACGCCTTCGATTTTGATTGGTCTATATAACTCGAAACTCCGATCGCAGCTATACCCGCATGTAGCATGTTGGGACTTTTCCCAAACTCAGACCCAGCAGAAAATTCTCGCACGTGTATCTCCAACGACCAATCACAAATTTTTGCCATTTTTAACCAAACGATAATTCCAATTATCTAACTGAAAATAACAACATTATCCAAACAGATTTTCCTTTTCCTCGTCCTCCAATAAAAACCCCCAAATTCCAATCTTGTCCCTCCACGTTTCTTTTCTCCAGAAAATGGCATTTTACTTCCGCTGAAAATCCCAACATTGGCAATGGCTCTTCTCGTTCCTGAAATTTCCACCGCCTTCTCTAACCCTAACCCTAACCGTAAAGGCTTTCGATTTGTGACTGACAATGAGAAATTCGGATCTAAATCGAGGTCTACGGTTAGGGTATGCTCCGGGATTAAGGATAGCGTGGTGAGGACGTCGGAATTGGATCGGAATGTGAGGTCGTACGGGCAGTTCTCAGCTCCGGTGAAGCAAGGTTCGAAGCCGAGCAAAGAAGATGAAGAGAAGCAGGAGTACTATGTGAATATGGGATATGCGATTCGGACTCTGAGAGAGGAGTTTCCCGAGCTGTTTTTCAGAGAGCTCAGCCTCGACATTTACAGGTCTGATTCTCTTTGTTTTTTGGTTTAATTAATTTCGGTCTTTGTTTGGTTGCTGAGAAATGTAGAAATGGAAAGAGAATTGGTGAAGGTTATGTTTTGATGGTTTTGGTTCTATGGAATTGAGAAGTATGAACTTTATCTGTTAAGCAATTTGTGATTTTCAATTAGATTGCTTTTGCTGGTTGAACTTTATCTGTTACCTTCTGTTTGATTGCTGAGGAAGTCTGAGCAAAGAAAGAACGATTATTTCTAACGCAGGTTAACTTTGAATATTGGGGCCTTAGTATTTAAACATTTGCAATGGGAAATCAAATGTCACTTAATTTCCTTTACCTAGTTAATCAATAACCTGATTGATTGAAGCTCAAGTCTAACTGGAGATTTCAACATTAGTATTCTATTGCTCGGATTGACTATGGTAATAGGTATCATCATATATCCTTTCATTTACTCATTAGAACTTTAGTTTGTATATTTTTGTTATAGATGTATTGTGGATATGCTATCAACTTTGATTTGTGAACGCTATTTGGTCTAGGGAAGGAGCTGATCTGTTCATTAATTATTTTATTCTCCAGGGTTTGGCTACAATATGGTTTTTCAATATATTAGGGACACCTTCATGATGTTGGATGTGGATTGAAATAAGAGTGTGGGATTTTAGGTTAAGAAGTTAGCTAGATTGTGTTGCGCATGTGCTTGAGAGAGCCAGGGCTTATTGATGGTTTGCTAATCAGTAGAGCCGCCTATGTGAGTAAATATGCAGCAAGAATGTGGTGTTCAGTTGCCTTGTACTTTGTTAATGAAAGTCATGTTGTACTTTGTTGAAAAATATTTGTTAACTTGATACGTCTGTGTTCTGTACAGGGATGATATCACATTCAAAGATCCGATCAATACCTTTATGGGCATTGAGAATTACAAGTCTATATTTTCGGCACTACGTTTCCATGGCCAGATATTTTTCAAGGCCTTGTGGGTCGACGTCATTAGTGTATCGCAGCCCATGGACAATGTTATAATGATTCGCTGGACTATCCATGGCATCCCGCGAGTCCTTTGGGAAAGTCGTGGCCGATTTGATGGAACCTCCGAGTACAAACTTGACAAGAAAGGGAAGATTTATGAGCATCGCGTTGATAACATCGCTCTCAATTCTCCTCCAAAATTTCAGATTCTGGCCGTAGGTGATATAATGCAATCTCTTGGGTGCTCCTCAACTCCAAAGCCAACATGCTTTGAAGCTTCATCATTGCCATCTTCAAAGAGGACTTGATGATGCTAAAGTTCTTTCAAAATTTTGGTGTATGCTGTGCTGAAGTTGATTATATGTTGAGCTAGAGTTTGCAGCGATAAAAGGTTGGTTCAGATTGCAAAATGTTGCCCAAGTTGACAAAGGTACTGCCAGCCTGAGGTCGATAACTAGCTTAGCAAATATAGATTGTACAGTTCTGTTAAAACTACTCAGATTCTGAGTTCTGAGTTCACCTATGTACAAGGCTTGCATACTTTGTATAGTGTGATACTTTATCTCGTTGTAATATGATATTATAGAAACCTTAGCATCAGTGACCACGGGCACAAGCACACGTCGCTCTTGTTGTTTGACTATAAAAAGAAGCTACTCTTGTACTTCAGAGTTTTAAACCTTTTTAGATTTGTTGTCATTGTTAATGTGTTATAGTTCTGGGTGGCTTTTGCAAATGACCCCATAATATATTGTACATTTTATACGATTAGGTGCAAGACTACAAGTTTAGAAGACAAAGGAGCTTGAGACAAATAGCAGAGAACCAGTAGTTCCCAGTAGCATTCCTGGTGATTATCAAAGAATAGGAAGGCAGCCTTTGCATCCCTTACATTCTTCAAAATTGGAAAGTAAAATAACAACTGAAGAGTCCCATATTGGACAGAAACTCGCAACAAAATGCAAACCCTGAAAAACTGGCCCAGTGCCATTATAATGCATTTGTTGGTTTGATTGCGACTCTACCCAAGAATCATCAATAGTAAAAACAAAAAGGGTCTTAAACGCGTAAGCAAAATAAGTTGGCATATGCAAGCTCCTTTGTCTCACTCATAAAGAGAAATTTGTAGTACACCTCGTTGGAAAATTTCTCAAACATACCAAGTCATGTGGCTGAGCTTGTACTAGGTGTGGCTCACATTTGAGTACCTCTAATTGGTGTAAATTATCGTTTGTTAATTATAATATCTTTAAGGCCAGTTCTAGAAGACTTTTAGTAGTTAAATTCCGTCTTCGTGGTTTTTTTTTTTTTGGGCAAATAAAATGAAATTATATTCCGTCTTCGTGGTTTTGAATGGTAGTTTGATACAATTGACTTGTGGTCTTTCTTGACTCCTCTCCGTCAGGTCATCGTCACATATAGCTGTCCATTAGATGGTTCCCCACTTTTTTTTTTCTTTTTTTTCTTTTTTTCATGAGAAGGAGTATATGAAATTGATTTGTTAGATTCTTTTGCTGTGCAGAAAGTCCTGGTGCTACATTGTGTGGCTCTTAAGCCTCTAATATCTACAACGATAAGTCCGCCGCTGCTGAAAGTCTTTGTCCTCTCTTCTCCGCTACGCGGCCGCAACAACGTCCTCAAAAGTCCTGCAACGCTTTAGAGGCTCCTCCGCGCTCTGCGCACCTTGGACCCAAAAAAAAAAATGTCTTTATCATGTAATTATTATTTTTCTCTACTAAAAAAAATATGTAATTATTATTTTCCGGGCTTTGCCATCTTTTCAATTTGTAGGCTCTTTCCTTAGTTACTATCATTATCAATAGTAGGGGAGACCTTTTTAGTCCTGCAATTGACAAAAGCACTGAAACGACACCATTTGTGCTGAAATCGAACCGAACTGAACCAAGTACAACGACATTTGTCTGTTTTATATACGTGTTTGAAATCATCTCAATATCTTTTTTTTTCTCGTCCTCCTTGATCAATCTATGAGATACCGAAATCAAATTCGACACTGAAAATCACCATGATCACTGACTTTTTGAAATTAATGAATATCGTAATCACATTTATCTACTTATTATAGCCTTATAGGTGACCGTAATCACGAATTTGCTTTTGCTTAATTAGACGCATTAAATAAGTTAGGGTTAATTATTATTCCAACATGAGAAAATAATCTTCAGATATAAATGTGCGCTGAAAAAAAATATAAAAAAATTGATGGCAAATGCCCTGTCACTGCTGGACTCACGTGCCCGGCCGGTCAGTTATCCACGTGTCAGAATCCTATTGGACCACTCAAAGCAATGGACGACGCTCAATCTCGAGCCTCGCTGTAAACAACAAAGCTCAACCTCTCCTGCTCAGCCTATAAAGCCCGATCACGACCAAGTTTAGAAAGGCCCCAGAATAACATTGCCACCGAAAAGAAATCGGAATCCAGAGAGGGACTGACTTAGCTTCGCCGAGTTTGACACAGATCCAAAAACCCAAATCAAATCGGGAGTTGTTTATATCAACGCGTTTGTTTTCTCTTAAAAACAAACCGACGGGGATATAATAATAATCCCAGGTTTGATTTGTGAAACTTGTTTGTTTGTTTGTCCCCCATTGTTGATTTGGAAGTCGTCTTTGTTATTCTCGTCAATGGAGGCGGAGAACCGGAAGTACATCACCGTCGAGGAGCTCAAATTGCACAACAATCCGGCGGATTTGTGGATCTCTATCCAGGGCAAGGTTTACAATGTCACCGATTGGGTCAAGGACCACCCGGGTGGAGGTACACCTCTTTTAAATATGGCCGGTCAAGATGTGACGGATGCGTTCATAGCTTATCATCCCGGTACTGCTTGGCAGTACCTGGACAAGTTCTTTACTGGGTATTATGTCAAGGATTTCAAGATCTCGGATGTGTCCAAGGACTATAGAAAATTGTATTCCGAGTTTTCGAAAATGGGGCTTTTTGAAAAGAAGGGGCATGGGGCTCTTTACAATATGATAAGTATTGCAGTTATGTTATGGCTTGTTGTGTATGGAGTGGTGAGATCTGAGAGCACTTTGGTGCATTTGGGTTGTGGGTTTGTGTTGGGTATGTTGTGGATTCAGGCTGCTTATATGGGTCATGATTCCGGGCATTACCAGGTCATGAAGAGCCGGTTTTGGAACAATGTCTCGCAGATTCTGGCTGGGAATTGTGTTACTGGGATTAGCATAGCTTGGTGGAAGTGGACTCACAATGCTCACCACATTGCTTGCAATAGTCTTGATTATGATCCTGATCTTCAGCACATTCCGGTCTTTGCAGTTTCCACGAGGTTTTTCGATTCGCTTTCATCGGTGTTTTATGGGAGGGAGCTCACGTTTGATGCTGTTGCTAGGTTTTTGATCGGTTACCAGCATTTTACTTACTATCCGGTCATGATTTTCGGAAGGATTAATCTTTTTATACAGACTTTCTTGTTGTTGTTCTCAACTAGGCCAGTCCCAAATAGGTTAATGAACATATTGGGGATCCTTGTGTTCTGGACTTGGTTTCCTCTATTGGTTTCTTGCCTGCCCAATTGGGGAGAGAGGGTGATGTTTGTGCTCGTAGCTTTCGCAGTCACAGCCCTCCAGCACATTCAGTTCACATTGAACCATTTCTCTGGGGACACATATGTTGGGCCTCCCAAGGGGCATGATTGGTTTGAGAAGCAAACAGCTGGGACAATCGACATTTCGTGTTCGACTAGGATGGATTGGCTCTTTGGTGGGTTACAGTTTCAACTTGAGCACCATTTGTTCCCGAGATTGCCTCGCTGCCAATTGAGGAAGGTTTCACCTATCATTCAAGAGCTGTGCAAGAAGCACAGTTTGCCTTACAGGAGTTTGTCATTCTGGGATGCCAATGTGTCCACCCTTAGGACTCTTAGGACTGCCGCCTTCCAAGCTAGGGACCTGACCAGTGCTGTCCCAAAGAACTTGGTCTGGGAGGCTCTTAACACCCATGGTTGAGTGTTTTATGCGTTGAGGTATCTAATTCTAGGATGAACAAAGTGATTATTATTTCTCAAAAGGCTTTTACAATCGAAATTTGATGTTTCATTTTGGCATTCATTCTCTTCCGCTATATGTGATTTCATTATGTTTCTCTATGTCTACGCCTCCAGTTACATAGGTTATTAACTTTCAGCTGATTTGCAGTTTCAAGTATTATAGAGGATGTATCTCTATTGATTTTGTAAATCTTCTTCCTTTTCTTGTTATTCCTTTCTTTTGTGAAGATTGCAGATATTATTAAGATGAAAAGCAATTCACAGACCATTTTCTTGAGCATTACTTTTCTTTTATGAATCTTTCAGTACTTGATTGGTAACATGAATGCCTACCTGTATTGTGGGGAGCATCTAGTCTAACTACTATTCAGTAGCAAAGTCTTTTTTTTCAAAAGAGACCCAGCATTCCAACAACCTCAAATTCCCTTCCAGATTGTTATGACTAATTAAAGGGTGGTTGGTGGACTAGACTTTAAGCAGGCCATCTTGTTTTTATGCTCCGTGGTTTCGGAGAACGTTTCTTTTGTCTGAAGTAGAAGCCAACAATGTTATCGATATTTACTGTCGTGCTTGCTTGAAATGGCTAGGGCCAATGTCACTCTCAGTGTTGCATTTCCTCGTGAAAGAACATGAGTTGTTCGACTATTCTTTTCTATGATAAACCATGTCGAGGGAGGGGAGATTGGAACTCGGGACCTCAGATGTAGGGTGAATGCTCTGTGGCGAGAAATCGCAGTATCGACAGCGAAAAATAGGGTTACTTTCGTTGCTTTCTATAGAAGATTCAGTAAACAGCTGAATCTTTGTTGAACCAACAACCATTACCTTTCAAAGTGAAGTTATTCTGGTATCTGGTTTGGTATCATCGGAAGATGTCAATATTCCTTGACTTCGAAAGTTTTGTGAAGAGGTTAATAGTTTAGTTTAAAATGATTAGCTCCATGATGCAGTGGAAGAAAAGCGAAATTAGTATAAAAAGCACAGAATCTGTATATAATTATGCATAATAATGATACAAGTAGAAATATAGTAACATCACAAACAATAGTATGTGTGTGATTCAGACTTTGAGCTAGAGATGGTTCTTGATGGAAGCACTATATTTAGTCTGATCATCATAATACTTGGACCACAGCATAACCCCTCCATACTTGGAAGAACCTTTAATTGCTGGAAGCACTTTAGACGTGAGATCACTCACAGGAATAAAGCCACTTCCAGCAGCTTCAGGAGCAGCTGGTAGACCTAGGAATATCTTTGTAGCCGGAATATCTGAAACCCACTGCTTCCATGCACTTTCGAGGTTGCTGAGATCGGCTGAGTACTGGCATGGAGGGTTGTTGTAGAATTGGACCCAAACGTAGTCGAAAAGGCCAGTCTTGAGAGCGCCTCCGACCCAAGCATCTGGGAAAGGGCACTGAGGCGCTGCGGTCAAGTAAACCTTCTTACCCTTTTTGCTATATGCAGAGAGGAATGTCGCGAGGTCATCCCAATGCAGGTTTGTTCCTCCTTCGATATCGAAATCAATTCCATCCAAAACAGCATCTCCGAGTGGACGAGAAGAGGAGGTTCCCCCCAAGAAATTGTTCCACAAGTAGATTGCAACCTGCCTCGCATCCTCTTTAGATGTGAGGTAGTAGCTCCCTGCCCCTCCTCCGATAGAAAGAATCACCTTGACCCCTTTTGCTTGGCACGATTTAATGTCGGAGCTCAAACCGGTGCAGCCATTAGTGAAGGGATCACAATGTCCAGCTAGGTTGATCATTGGAGCCTGGCCATTGCCAAAGGTTGGGAGAAATGCTATGTTCACATAGTCATAGTTGCCTGTGGCACAAGTCTCTTCCAAGGTACCCTCATTCCCATTTTGGCCCCAGTAGATTGCAATGCCTGCAGCATCGGCTCGAAATTGTAGTGCTAAAGTTACTGAAATGAGGAATGCCACTGAAATTGCCAACTTTGGTGCCATTCTGCACTAGATTTTGTTTAGATGGGTATAATATTTTCTTGTTACTGCTTAGTTGTGGTTGTGTTTTACAGAAGCATAGCCTTTATAGGGGAAAATTGGCCATATACTGATAGTGAAGCCCTGTGGTTTTTTTAAGAGTCCGTGCCTGAGAAGTTGCTTATTCCCCATCTGATTGCCTTCGCATCAAAATTACCAATGGTTGCAGATTAACGCATACGGCATATTAGAACATGTCATCACCTATTTGAGACATATGTTGATTCACTTATATGGATTAGCTGGATATATATTGCTAACTCATTTTTTAACATTTTAATCTTGTGAGGCTTGGTAGTTGAGGTTTGGAAAGTCCCGAGTTGTAGTTGGTTCAGAATGTCTTGAGTACAACTCCTCCGACACCGAATGTTGAATTTTTTTTTTATAATAAGATCAACTTTGTGTTCGATAAAATGTCTCGGTGAGGCACTTTGAAAGCTAAGAGGTTGAACCAGTAATGGTAGTTGAACATTATGTATTAGGGTTTTCATAAATTTTTCTATTGTGTTATTTAACGTGGATGTTGAATGCATTTTCAGCCGTTCAATTTAAATTTAATTTTTTGTTAACTTTCTGTCGCAAATTGCATTCAACACAAATGTTGAACAACACTCAATTTTCATTGTCTGTATCTTTGATTAGCTAGGTTCCATCTTATATGTACTTGACGTGGCAATGAAAATTGAGTGTTGTTGATCTTTCCACGAATATTTGTCCCCAACTTTTTTGAGCACCAAGGACTCTATTAGTTTATCACTTTATTGTGGAAATGACGTTGTACTACACTACTATGAACACATAGGAATCCAAAGCATAATTTCTTTTTTCTCAATCCTTTTTGGTTATTTTTTAATTTTTAATTTTTGTTTTTCCTTAATTGCTAATTTGCCTCTTAAATTTGGTTATAATTGTCAATTTGCACTATTAACTTGCAATTGCAAAAATTAGCACATTTTATTTGGCACAAATTGTGAATTTACATCATCATCTCTATCAAATAATTTTCATCCATAATTCCGTTAACACATGACGTGGCACTTGTAGAGTTGTAGGGTCCTGTCAAAAAGAAAAATTCAAGACTTCTTATACAAAAATTCACTCTCCTACAACCTAATTTTTTTGTTTATATAACCCAATGAGTTTGGTCTAGTGGAAGCATGCTAGGTTGCAAGTGGGGCGAACGCTGCAGTGATAATCCTGGTAATAAGAGGTCGTTGGTTCGAATCCCAGCTTGTGAAAAACATCTCTTGGGTAGGGGTCATGCCTCAATTGCTTCCGGCCCCGAAGTGGTAGCCCACTTTGGACCACCATTTATGTAACCAAAATTATATATATATATATATATATATATATATATATATATATTTTTATTTTCTTTTTCTTTTTCTTCTTCTAAAATGTTTTGAACATTAATTTGATTTTTTTAAATGTTTTATTTGTCATGTGGTTGGTAGCCACATCAGCAAACAAATGGACCTTTAAATGCCACATTACTTGCTAATGAAAATATGGATGAAAAACGTTTGATTTGACAGAGATGGGTGCGAATTGACAATTTATGCCAAGTGAAGGGTATCAATTTTTATAATTGCAAATCCGTGGTGCAAATTGATAGTTATAACCAAATTTAGAGGACATATTGGCATTTAAGCCCTTTGCTTTTTATCGCATAGTACTTGGTGGTCTTGGTGCTAATACCAAACTGAGTTGCATGATTGGGGCATGCATATCCAAATTAGGGAAGCTTCTTCATCAGGTTCCTTTCAAATCCATGGCCTTGTGGTTTTTCTCTGTAGTTGTGTTGTTTGTTTTTGTTTATCGAAAAGAAAAAATCCTTGGCCTTGTACGACTGGGTCCTGAATTCATATTTTATTGATTAATTAATTTTTTTTTCAAATGCTTCTTAGAATCTTTGACAAAATAGCTTGCTCATTCGTATACACAGATACATTTTTAGACTATCTGCTAAATTGAGATTACGACATGCATCTAATTGTGGCTTAGCAGCTGATTCGTCTCCGTAGATATTTTTTTGTGTCGTTTTCAATATTTGTGGTGATGACTTGACCCAAATGACATAATAATATGGGTTTAGACTCGAGATGGTACTTGAACTATTGTGAAATGTACTTTTTAGTACTTACAATTTTTTTTTACCCAAAATGGTACCTGAACTATTGTGTCATTACCCAAAATGGTACCTCCGTAGTTAAATATGATCCAATTAGGTACCATTTTGGGTAATGGTCTAATAGTTCAGGTACCATTTTGGGTAATGGTCTAATAGTTCAGGTACTATTTTGGGTAATAGCGCAATAGTTCATGTACCATTTTGGGTAATTGCGCAATTTGTAGGTACCATTTTGAGTTTCGGAGGTACCATTTTGGGTAATGGCGCAATAGTTCAGGTACCATTTTGAGTTAAAAAAATTTGTAGGTAACAAAAAGTACATTTCGCAATAGTTCATGTACCATTTTGAGTTTTTACCCTAATAATATATAGTTACCAGTTCATATCAAACATAATTGACATTTCCCATATATAGAAATGACTAAATTTCTTTTCCTAAAATGTACGAACCAAACGAAACGAGATCTTAGGTATGCAATACGTGTAAAAGAGAAGTAGTAGTTATACAATGTCAAATATGGGTAGCTAATCCTGCAATAAAGACTGTTAAAAAAGAAAAATTATGCAATAAAGAAGTAATACTTATGCAGGAAAACCGAAATTGAAATGCACCAAAAAGAGTTGGTTTGGTTTTGGTAAATAGTAGTGTTCTAAAAATCTCCGCCTAGGGGCCTAGGTGCTAGGCAGAGGCCAGCCGCCTCGATTAGTTGTAAATCCGCTTAGGCGGGTTTTAAAAAATCAGAAATTTTTTTCCTATATTTTCAATCAATTGTAGTACTTTTTATATCATTTCATTTTTTATGTTCATGTTTCTTAATACAAGTATAGTTTTTGTTTTAAGTAAATACTTATTTAAGTATTTATATGTTGTATAATAAAATTAAGATTACGTCATGCATCTAATTGTGGCTTAGCAGCTGATTCGTCTCCATAGATATTTTTTTTTGTCGTTTTCAATATTTGTGGTGATGGCTTGACCCAAATGGCATAATAATATATAGTTACCAGTTCATATCAAACATAACTGACATTTCCCATATATAGAAATGACTAAATTTCGTTTCCTAAAATGTACGAACCAAACGAAACTAGATCTTAGGCCTGGAATACGTGTAAAAGAGAAGTAGTAGTTATGCAATGGCAAATATGGGTAGCTAATCCTACAATAAAGATTGTTAAAAAAGAAAAATTATGCAATAAAGAAGTAATACTTATGCAAGAAAACCGAAATTGAAATGCACCAAAAAGACTTGGTTTGGTTTTGGTAAATAGTAGTATTCTAAAAATCCTCGCCTAGGGGCCTAAGTGTTAGACGGGAAAAAATCCGCCTAGCACCTAGACCGCTAGATGTAAATCCGCCTAGTTGTAAAAAAATCGGAAATTTTTTATCTATATTTTTAATCAATTATAGTACTTTTTATATCATTCCATTTTTCATGTTTATATTTCTTAATACAAGTATAGTTTTTGTTTTGAATAAGCACTTATTTAAGTATTTATATGTTGTATAATAAAATTAAAATAAAATTAAAATCGCCTAGGCTCCCGCTTAGGTGATATGCCCCTTCCCGCCACATGACTAGCGCCTAATGATTTTTAGAATATAATATTGAGTCTGATACGTAATCTCATTCCTACCCAAAATATCTTTGCAGCTAAGTCTCATTGGGCAGGTGAGAAGTGAAAAGTGGTATGAGCTTTGACAGCCTAATTTTTTTTTTTTTTTTCTAAAATGTTTTGAAAACTTACTTTAATTTATTTGTCATGTGGTTGGTGGCCACATCAACAAACAAATTGATCATATAAGTGTCACATCACTTACTAACAGAAATATCGATGACAAATATTTTATTTGACGAAAATTGTGTAAATTAACAATTTATGTCAAGTAAAAGGTGTTAATTTTCGCAATTACAAATTCATGGTGCAAAACGATAATTATAACCCAATTTAGAGGACATATTGGCATTTAAGCGTTTTGCTTTTGATCAGATGGTACTTGGTGCTAAGTTTCCTCACTTCAACCCCAAAACCTTATATATGACCAAACTGAGTTGCCTGATTGGGGTATGCATATCCAAATTAGGGAAGCTTCCTCTCATCAGGTTCCTTTCAAATCCCTGGCCTTGTATAACTGGGTATTGAATTCATATTTTATTTTAATTTGTTTTTCTTCAAATGCTTCTTAGAATCTTTGACAAAAATAGCTTGCTAATCGTATAGTTTTTATACATAGATCCATTTTTAGACTACCTGCCAAATTGAAATTACGACATGCATCTAATTCTGGCTTAGCAGCTGATTCGTCTCGATAGATATTTTTTTAATGTCGTTTTCAATATTGGTGGTGATGGCTTAACCCAAATGACATAATAATATATGGTTACCAGTTCATATCAAACATAATTGACATTTCTCATGTGCATTACTGCCCAGTAAGTACCTCCCAAGTCCCAACTCCTTTATGTATAAATAAATTCATAGAATTTAGATAATTATTTGTTTGTTTATGTAGAGGCCCCATTTGTTGCCCTCCACTAGTGAAGCACTACTAGTGCCCCACCATATGCGGTTGTATCTTCTTCTTTTTTTGAACAATTTACGCGGTTGTATCTAAAGCCAGATAATTAAGCTACGGCTACCAATGGTGGTACTCCTTGACATGATTTGAATCTAGGGTTCTGTTTGGAACAGATGTGTGATTAGGTTTTTTTTTTCTATGGTCGTACATTGTCAGGATAAGATTCCTTTTTCTCCAACGAGAACAATGACCACTTTCCCTCCTTGTTTCCTTGCATTAATTATTGATTTTCTGATTGTTTGGTAATGCTAGAAAACAATCAGAAAATTAGTAATTAATGCAAGAAAACAAGGAGAGAAAATAAATTCTTGAAACTTGGAAAAATTTATTTTCCTCAACTGTTTTTCTTCATAAAAAAAACTTGTTCTCATTGGATGGTGATATCGCCAACAAACTAATGTGGTGATCAAATTTATTCTCCATCTTTGTGGTTACAAAACATAAGAAATGATTGAATTTTCTTTCCCAAAACGTAGAATTTAGTAATCCACGAACCAAACGTGACCTAAAAATAAAAGAAAAATAGTACGAACTTGTGCAAAAAACCAAAATCGAAATGCACCGAAAAAAGTTCATTTTGATACGTATTTTCCTCCCGATAAATATGTCTCCTCCATTAAGATAATATAGAAAAGAGAAATTAAATTTTTTATGAATCCATCCCATTCCCACCCAAAATATCTTTGCAGCTGAGTCTCATCGGGCAGGTGAGAACAGCTGTAGTTTATAGCTTCCAAAACATCTTCATATTTAGACGCATCTCTTTTTCCATCCTCATCGCATATTCGTGTGACTTAGGTCGAGAACCCAACGCGCTCAACTCGCCCCGTTTTTGATCGCCATTGACTCGTCAACCAAGCCGGCTCTGCGGTGAAAATTGGCGCGTTGTATTCTAGGCCGGTTCGGACTCTGACTGTTTTGTCCCTCGTTCGTTTTTGTGATAAGTATATACGTACTCACCACACAAAGCACATTTGGGCACAAGCTCGAAATAGCATTCAGCCCAAGTGTTTTGGATTTTTGGTATTTCTTAGTTTTCAAAAGTTGGGCACTGAGAATATCTCAAGAGGGTCTCAAACCCATTTCAAAACTGAGTCTTTACCCAATTGAAAGTTGAAGAGCAAGCACGTTGACGTTTTGAGCTTGGTTTTTGACTCAAAGGTTCGATCTTTTACCCTTAATTTGTCTGTATTTTCTTAACTGTATGGTTTTGCTCTAGCTATTGGTTTATGTGTATGTAGCTTTGTATAACAAACCAAGATCCAAAAGGATCATCTTGGTTTGATTTGCTAGTATTTTCAGATCTATATTTGTCATAGTATTCTTATTCTTGGATTGACATTGTTATCAGGTTTGATTCATAATGGAGGAGAAAATGGAGGTTGAGAAGAAGTATATTACTGTTGAGGAGCTGAAGCTACACAACAAGCCAGGGGACCTATGGATCTCTATCCAGGGCAAGATTTACAATGTCTCAGATTGGGTTAATGATCACCCAGGTGGAGATACCATTCTCTATAATTTGGGTGGCCAAGATGTCACTGATGGATTCATGGCATACCATCCTAGCACAGTGTGGAAGCGCCTTGGGAAGTACTTTAATGGGTTTCATCTCAAAGATTTCGAGATCTCAGAGCCGTCCAAGGACTACAGGAAGCTTCATGCTGAGATTTCCCAGATGGGTTTGTTCGAAAACAAAGGGCATGGGGCTCTTTACCATGTGACAACTATTGTTGTTTTGCTTTACCTTGTTGTGTATGGTGTGTTGAAGTCTGATAGTGTGTTGGTCCATTTTGTTTGTGCTATAATGTTGGGGATCCTGTGGATTATGGGTGCGTATATGGGTCATGATTCTGGTCATTACCAAGTCTTTTCGAGCCGTAAGTGCAACCAAATTGCTCAGCTTCTGGCTGGGAATTGCCTTACTGGGATTAGCATTGCTTGGTGGAAATGGACTCACAATGCCCACCATATCGCCTGCAACAGCCTCGATTATGACCCCGATCTTCAACACATGCCGGTCTTTGCAGTGTCCACAAAGTTCTTTCATTCAATTACTTCAGTCTTTTATGGGAGGAAGTTGGATTTTGATCATGTGGCTAGGTTTTTAGTCAGCCACCAGCATTTTACATATTATCCAATCATGATTGTTGGAAGGGTCAACTTGTTCATACAGACCTTCTTGCTATTGTTGTCCAAGAGAAGCATCCCCAATAGGACCATGAACATAATGGGAATCCTTGTTTTCTGGACTTGGTTTCCTCTCCTTGTTATGTGTCTGCCCACTTGGAGCGAGAGGGTGATGTTTGTGCTCGTGAGCTTCGCGGTGACAGCACTTCAGCACATTCAGTTCACTTTGAACCATTTCTCCGGAGATACTTATCTTGGACCACCCACCGGGAATGATTGGTTCGAGAAGCAGACTGCTGGGACCATTGATATTTCGTGCTCAAAGTACATGGATTGGTTCTTTGGCGGTCTGCAGTTTCAGCTAGAGCACCATTTGTTCCCCCGTTTGCCCCGATGCCAACTGAGGACGGTTTCTCCTGTCGTGAAAGAGCTATGCAAGAAGCACAACTTGCCTCACAGGAGCTTGTCCTTCTGGGATGCCAATGTGACCACCCTTAGGGTTCTCAGGACTGCTGCCCTGCAGGCTTGGGACATGACCCTTCCTGTCCCCAAGAACTTGGCTTGGGAAGCTGTTAATACCCATGGCTGAGATTTGCTGAGGCTCTTCAAGATATTGTTACCCCCACATTACATTTCCGCTTTTTTATAAATTGGGGCATCTTGGATGATGATCATTCTTTATTCAGCTGGTTTTTTTTTTTTTTGCAATTGGATATTATTTTTGGCATTCCTACTTCTACAACATTTGATTTGTATGTTTAAGTCGCCATTCACACGCAATCAACTTCGATTGATATGCATTATCAGATTTTTAACACAGATTATAGAGATGCATCTCTAACAATTCGGATCCTTTTAATTGATACTGTGAATGCCACAAGTTATCCACGCCGGAGGGGAACCTAGTTTAATTGCTAGACAGAACTAAAGTGTGATTCATAATTTAGGCTGGCTCTGATGGAAGAAGTATATATATTTGGTTTTTTTTTTTTTGAACAATTTATATTTGGTTTCATCCATGACCCTAATAGTTAGAGCACACCATGAGAATCCCTTCCATCCTCTGCAGAACTTTAACTTACTGGAATTGGAAACAGTAGAAAAAAGTGAGACCAGTCAGGAATAATGGCAGTTGCAGCAGCTTTTTCAGCTAGATAGTGATGTCCATGTCCTGCAGTCCTGTATTAAAGAATATGTAATGGCATGTTTTGGGACCATCACCAGTTGGGACCATCACCAATTCCAATTCCAATTCCATGAGGGAAAGGGGGGTGCTTCACTGAGAATCAATTCCTACTTTGGGGATGGGATTCTCATGAATAGACCAATATATTGTTTTTGTACATGATGACTTCACCTCTAGAGACCAAATTGGGACCAATTTACCTCCTGTTTTCTGCTTCCTACAACCAACTTTGAAGCTATGATTCTTGAATGAGTCAAAAAGTAAAAACTTGCACTGACCCAATGAAAAAAAAAAAAAAAAGCAAAAATGATGTCAGAAGTGGGATTTGAACCCACGCCCTCTCTCGAAGACCAGAACTTGAGTCTGGCGCCTTAGACCACTCGGCCATCCTGACTTGTTGTTTAATTGATCTCCAACATTATATATAGTAAAAATTGCTTCTCCTTTTTTTCCGGGCCAAACGACTTCGTTTAGGGTCTGCATCTAGAACTTTAGAACTTAGAAGCCGAACAGCCAAGTCCGAACAGCAGGAACCGGTGAACCTTGTCTGCTCAGAGATCTTCACGGTCAGTCGGGCCCTAAATTCTAAGTGGGTCTCTTATCACTCTGCTTCCGACTCACCACCGTCTTTGCCCCTCAAAATCTCTGGCGCCAAGAGCCTTTCTCCAACTGGTATTTCTGACCTTGCACATATACTCGAAATGTATTATTCGAATTGTGTCTTCGTTGAACTGTATCCACTATCCTCTACTTTGTACCTGCATTTCATTAGTATCATCTCCTCAAAAAGTTTTAATCTTGATCACCATTCCGTGCTTATTTATGAGTGTGACCCTAAAATTTTCCTAATGCTCCACTTGAAAGTTAATTTTCTGATTAGTACCAGTTCACTTACGAATGTGCACTCAAGCCTTTATCATTGGACAATCTATCTGTTGTTTCATTTGTATATTGTCCTGATAGGTTTTTATATATTGATGCAGAAGGAATTTCTGGTTCCTCTTTATAGGAGTGAGGTTTTTAGATAATTAGGCATGTCACTTTAGAAGGTTAAAGCATGATGATCTATTGGCAGGTTCTGTTATGTCAAGCCTGAGACATACAGAAACAGTTTTGCCCAGTCTCAATCCTAAACTAGTCCAAACAAGGCCGTAGGGTTTCTTTCTTAGCCTATTCTGGTAGCCATGAATCCAAATCCTTACCAACATACAGCACCCCAGCCTCCCTGGCCTCAAATGATGCCACCTAACCCTCCAATGGTGCCACCCAGCAGTCCTATGGTGCCGCCCAACCCTCCAATGACGAGCACTTTCTGGGAAACCACAAATGTGCGTGATCAGCTCAAGAATTTGCAGGACACTCTTAGTCTTACAAAAGCAATGTAAGTTTTTGAACTGTTGAATTCCAATTGAAATTCTTTTGAAACTTCTTTTAACTTTGCGGTTAAATTCATAGGCAGAAAGAGCTTGAAATGCTGATGTCGATCAAAGATGGTAAAGGGTCTGATGATGCTTCTGTCGGCGGGTTTTCTGAGTTTTTGAAAGATAGGAAGATCGATTTGGAGTCCCAAGTGCTCCTATCAGTGGAAGCTGCAAACTCTTTAATGGCTAAACTACAAGTTGAGCTTGAACCGTTTAGAGCGATCACACATGAAATGTGTCCCTGGGAGGAAAAATCTGCGGCTATTCGACTATCCAATAAAATATGCAAGTCCAAGAGAAATAAACGTTGGAGGAAAATGAAGAGGAAGCGTGTTGCGGAAATGACTGCAAAGGTGGGTTGGGTTGGTCCCTCCCCTCTTCATTTTAAGTTGGGATGTCAAAGTGCTTATCTTGCTTTGTTTATTTTGCTTTTGGTATGATGACATAAAGGAACATGAAAGATTTGACGAAGCTGATCGTGAAGCTGATGAATGGAGAGCTAGGGAAATTGCTAAGGATATTGCCAAACGCAAGGTATTGAAGTGTTTCTCTTAATCTGCTACGTTTCTGGCTTCTTTTTCTTAGTAACGTAGGAATGACATATGGGTTTTCAGATGGAAGACATGAAGAAAATTGCAAGCCTTAAGGCAAAAGAAGAGAGAAAGAGACTAGAATCCGAGGTGAGAGTTTTAACCAACTTGCTGTGTAATGATATTGCTGTGCTGCCATTTATTTTTGTTATTAAAATGTCAAGTAGACAATTAATTTCATTTTCATATTTCAGCTTGAGACAGTATTGATTGTTGAGAAATTGCAAGAGTTGCGTTCCATCAGGATTGACAAATTGAAGAAACAAGGTTTGCTTTCTTTTGGGTTTTTATGGGCTGCTATCTTGTTTGTGCTGTGATGCGTATGTTAGCAGTAAAATCCTATTATCTTGTATCATCATCTTAGAATGCCTGTTGGCACTACATCTTTCTAGCTGTTTAGATTGTTGATGAGTGCAGTGAAATGGTGTCTATGTATCTCTGCTTTTCTGTCTGTATGTTCAACTACAAATCAAATAATTTAGACACAGTCCTCATCATCATCCTACTGAGTCTAACTTGTGGGTGTTTTTATCTTTATGCAGGCCATTTTTTCCCAGAAGAGGATGATAAATTTCTTGAAAGAGTACGAGCTGCAGTTGAGGAAGAGGAGCATCAAGCAATCTTGGCAGCTGACATGGATGCTGCTAGGGATGCCATTGCAACTGCTGAGCAATCAAGGAAAACAGCTGAGAATTTCAGACCTGACTCCATGGATCAAAGCAGTGATAAAGGCGAGGGTAAGGAAAGTAAAGGCCAGACAATTCCAAGCACTAATGAAGGCGACTCTACTGCAGTCACTAAAAAGGATTCTGGAAAACAAGTTTTACAGGGAGAGGGTTATAGTGGAGCTTATGATGCTGTGGCAAACTTACCTATCGAATTTTATCACTACTATCATGGCAGCAATACTGATATGGGCACCCTTATTGAGGTAACTTTAAGTATGGAATACTTCCAAGTTTTGTAGATTACCCCCTTCAGATAAAGGCTTTTTTAATTTTTTAACTGATCACTTCTGTTCTGTTCTGGTCTTGAATCATAATGACGACTTATTGGTTGCAGGTGAGAAGAACATGGGATGCCTATATATGGCCAGGAGGAAGGTGAGTAGCAATTCCTTGCTTATTAGTTAAAGCCTTTCCGATTTTTCCTATTTATTCACTCTTTTATTTTACCATTTATACCACAATTACTTTGATGCCATCAAACCAGTGTTTCCATGACCACAAAGTTCACCTCCACCATCAGCACACCTCTCTTTGCTGTTAAATAACAAATAGTGCCTGGTCTTTACACTAATGTTGTGAATCTATTACCTGTTCCACCACACACCATCAGAACCATATTAGGGTCCACAGGCTTCCCAAAGGCTTTACCTGTTATATTATATGCTACATCACCAATGATGCATAACGTTATGATTCTGATATATTTGGTGCAGCCGGATACCAGGACACTGGGTTCAACCCCCACCCCCTGCAGATGATATCTGGGCATCCTACCTTGTGCAACCTAAATGATTGGACTGCTGATTCAGGCAAGTTTTGCTGAAAAGATGATGGAAGGTTGCCTGCTTAGTCTACTTTGATAGCAGACACTCGACTTGGATTTATGTTTTTGGTCTGGTAGGAATAGCTTGTATAGTTTGTACTGGATTTTGATAACATACATATCACCATCGACTAACAGGTGAGTCTGGCAAGACTTTGTAAATCCAAAATTTTGAAGGAATTCTATTTTCCATTCTTGAAACTTCCCCTTCTCTTTTGTCATTGCTCAACAAGTTGTAATATGGATGGTAATCGTATAGCCGTTTTAACTTGTAAATCTATAGTCTTTACGAGTGCAGCATTCTGCATTCAATTGTGCATTTTATCTGTTGATACAAGCACATGTTATGAATCATGACCAAAATGTTTAATATTATGTTGTAACAAAAAACAAAAATGATAGTATTGTGAGGTTTGAACTCTGATTTAGATGAGGGGTCAGGGATGCAAGTGGTTTTCTACCATCATATCTACAAGCCTCTCACACTTTTATACTTGACAAAAAAAGGTAAATTGCACTGAAATTTTTCAATCTTTTTGTTGAACTATAATAACAGAAATAAGTATATCACAGTCGACTTTGATCTGTAACTGATCCATCAATTTTCGCTGATTGTCATTCTTCTAAAACTTTTAAAGAAACTGTAAGACCACATATTTTTATATTGCCCTTTTGCTAAGAAACTCTTTTAGTTTCTTGTCTCAAAGATACATGAGTTGGAGTATGAGCTACCTGATTTCCCCCCTCAAACACTTAACTACATCCTTCCTTCACCTCCTCCACAATATGCTCAATCCAGTGTCATAGTCTGCTCATATGATAATATTCCACAGTTATATCTACTCTACAACATAACGTGTTCCACAAAAAGTATATAATGAAAATTAGAAACATCACACACATAGTAAATTATTCAATGTAATAAGTGACTCCTTCCTTTTTTTATAATCCATCTATCAATTTTTTCTTTTTGCCATTTTTGAAAGCGTTAGGAGGGGAAAAATTTGGCAGCAACACTACAACAAGATGAAAAATTGTAGGTAATACAACACCTTACATTTTACTTTGGAATCATATAGTTTCTTCTAATATCTCAAAAATAATTACTTTATGAGTAGTGACATTCACTTTAATAATCAAAATATGTTATCTAACCTAACCAAAATAAAAGGATGCAATCCATATCATCGATTCTTACCCTTTCCATTTAAAAGACAGACACCAAAGTTTTTTCATTGTTGTTAGATTTCATGTTAACAGTATGTGTGCATATATTGTGTGAAGCTTCTCACAAAGGTGATGTGACCGATGATTTTATTCATGGAAAACTAGCTGATATAAGATATGATTCTATAGGTACGTACGTCGAGCTCAACCAAATATTTTACACACAGTCATCATCATCATCATCATCATCCGACTGAGTCTAACTTGTGGCTATTTTCATCTTTGCGCGCGCAGGCCATTTTCTCCCCGAAGAAGATGATAAATTTCTTGGAAGAGTACGAGCTACAGTTGTGGAAGAGGAGCACCAAGCGATCATGGCAATTATGTCATTGCAACTGCTGAGCAACCCAGTAAAACAACCGAGAATTTCCGACCCGACTCCATGAATCAAAGCAGTGCTAAAGGCGAGAGCAAGGGAAGTAGAGGCCAAGAAAACTCCAAGCACTAATAGTAGGGCTTATAATGTTGTAGCAAACTTACCTATTGAATTTTATCTCTACTATGATCACAGTAAGAGTGATATACCCACCCTTATCGAGGTAACTTTATGTTCGAATAGTTCGGAGTTTTGTAAGTCGATCTGCTTAACTGATTTGATTCATCAGCGAGCATTTCTTTTATTCTGGTCTGGAATCATTTGTGAATCTGCTACTACACACTTCAAAGCTGTGAATATGCTACTACAGTAAATTTAAATTTAAATTGCAATTTTATTTCACAAAATGGTGCAGGGTAACAGATGATGTATATCATATACTCTAGATATTCCCGGTCTATAATACCCTCTAAACTGTATTATATCTGTACCAACATCTCTTGACATGTGTTATGGTACGACATCAATATGCTGAATGTACATGGAGGAACACAACTTCGTTGCTACATCAAATAGCAAATCAAGAATGTACATCAAATATATGTGATACAAACTATTGTAGTTTTAATTCAATTGCACCTTACAACAACCATTCTAATGATTTATTTTTTCTCTCAATGCCTAAACTAGACCTTTCCTTATAATAGTTGGTTTTTGATTTGCCATGATTAAGGAATTGAGGGCGGAAAAGGTTGACGGTCATCGCAAGAGAGAAATATTTTGGAGGTAGAAAATCACCTAAAGTCTTACTAGTTTTTTCCAATATCTCATGCAAAATATATTAGAGCTGGTCTCATGGAAAAAAGATTTTACATTTTCCCACATAATATTCAAAACATGCTACCAAGCTAACCAAAATAAAGCAAATCCATATTATCTACTCTCACCCATACCTTTAAAACAGAGATGCCATAGTTTTTTCATTGGAGTTCAATTCATGTTAACAGTATGAGTGCATATTATATTGTGGGAAATTTCTTATTTGTGGCAAAATAACACCTATGTTTACTCGATCACAAGGTGACCAAGAATTTTGTGGTTACTCACCTTTAGATTTAATATTAAAGATGAACATTAAAATAATAAATTTTAAATATTTTAATCTCAACTCTTAAAATTAAATCTAAAGGTAGGTGACCACAAAATCCTTAGTCACAACCAGATGAACACTACTCGGCAAATATAAGATGTAATTCTAATTTTTTCTAAAATTGGTCAAAGACAAATTACCTAGAAACACGTGCACCCAAAAGGCAAAAAACAAAATTTTACGTTACTCGTACTTACGAGCATTCACTACTCATAAATCTTACATTTGCCTTCGAATTTTGCACACTCACAAAACTAATAGAAATCGTAACCAAGTAGCTACATCATTTGAATTTACTTACATTTTTTCTTTCGTTAAAATAATCTTGAAATAGAAACTTTGAAAAATTACCTACTCAGACGAACTGGCTAGCTCAAAATTTTCATACAATTTTCCCTGTAGAGTAGCCTGGATTCTGTTCAGCTTGCTTTGTAGAACCTTCACAAATATAAGGAAGGTGCAAAATATGGAGATGAATTGTGACATATCAATATGCCTTTGGTCCCATAACGTGTCCTCTAACCCCATAAAACAACAACAATTTTAATTTCCAAGTTTATTTACTAAATTCCACCACCGCCTCTTCCCTCTGTCTCGCTCAGATCTACCAAATTTCAATTTCAATTCCCAGTCCTACTTCTCAATCCGGCGACGCACTCCGATCACCGTCTCCGATTTTTCTCAATTTTTCCGACCTTAAATTCTTCTGAACATTCACGATTCACGCACATACACTCGTATAGATATTTATTGGTTCGTGAACCATGTGGGGGACGATTGCGAACCTGAAAGAGAATCTCAACAAGATCGCACAGGATGTGCACGACGACGACGATGAAGAAGAGCTAGAGATCTACGCTTCGCTCAATGGAGGAGGAGGCCAAGCTTCGTCTATATCTGATCGCCGGAACTCCCACAGCTTCGCGCATTCCAAGTCTCCGTCCTCGCGCTCTCCCGTCTCGAATGGCTTCGATTCCGCTTTCAATCCCGAGGTTTGGCATTGATTTTACTATTCGCTTTCTTCGGTTATTTGATGTTTCGGATTTTGTGTGGATTGGAGAATTGTGTCGGTGATGTTTATACGTTTTGAAATTATATATATAGCTCGTAATGCTTTCAATTCGATGAGCTTGGGGTTAGAATTGTGTGTTTTTGCTGAGAATCTGGTTATTATCTTAGTGAGCTATTGCATCATTGGGCATCTGCGTGTGGCAGACAAATTCAAACTTCGAACTGGAGGTAGCTTTGCAAATTGTGGTTTATTTTCGTTATGTGATCATATTAGATAGCAGTTTAGGTTGAGAGCAATAGAATTTACATAGCAACTGGCATTTAGTGGGCTCACTAGGGGGGAAGGTTCTGAGAGAACAGAACAGGTTACTAACCAAGAAATAGCCTTTCTGCCTATAGAAAGCTGGTAAAGTACTGTTTGTTCTTAAGTAAGGAAATATTGTTTCATTTCAAATCTCATTTGCTTTACTTTGTAGTTGTAGTGCATTGTGTCTACTTTTTTCTTCTAAATTTTGTAGAGATTAGGAGCAGCCTATCACACACATAGAATAACAGTAAGATAATCTTTTGGGTCTAATAAGCCTTCAGAAGGAGAGAGTTCTGGTTAGTGTTTTATCTCACTTTTGTAGCAGCAGCAGTTCTAGCTTCTAGGAGGTGAGGTCTATGAAAGTTGGTATGACATGTGCATCAACTACAATATGGATATGATTTTAGTAGTCTACTAATGATGCTGCTTGGGACGGTTGAGGTTTTTAAATCTAAAGCAGCACTTTGCTGACTGTATGTAATTTTTTATTTTGACATCATTTCAGTACTCTCAAAGTGTATCTGTGGAGGAATCCGACTTGTGTATACATTTGACTATTCTCTTGATTGGTTACTGGTCATTGCTGTTATCTTTTGTTCTTTTTTATTCCCTGTCTCTTCTTGCTGCTGCTATTTGGTTTGTTTTATTTGATGGAGTATTGTACAAGTATATATTTTTATTGTGTTTTATTATCTTCTTTTAGATTGAACAATACCGAGCTGAAATTAAGAGGCTTCAGGAATCCGAGGCAGAAATAAAAGCATTATCAAAAAACTATGCAGCTTTGTTAAAGGAAAAAGAGGTGCCTGTTTGCTCTTCTATCAACTTGTATTATTTAATTCATTCCTTTGTTTACTTGTTTGACGTAGGTAATTGAATTTGTGAATCCTACACCCGTGCCATTTTTGACAGTATATTTCCATACATGGCTTTTGGCATTTGGCAGGATCAAATTTCAAGATTGGGTAAAGAAAATGGCTCATTGAAACAAAATCTGGACACAACTACTGCATCTCTGAATGCATCTAGAATTGAAAACCACAAAGCGGCAGCAAATGGCACCCACTTGCACAAGGTAGTGGTTTATCTATAAAGTGAAATCGCGTCAGTTAACATCGATTGCAATGAATATGTGCTGCAAGTTTGCCACTAAATTTTTTGCTTCAACTTGAGTCAAACTTCTTGATGACATATCTATTATCATATCTACAAGGCTCTGTAGTTAGAAGAGTATGTCACTGAGAAACTCCGCACTAGTTTTTGTGGTTTTGTCCTGCATGTTAGTTATCTGGCAATGTTATAAGAGAATCCCTCACACTTACTGCATCCTTTTGGTTAAACTTATAGAGATGATAAGTGGCCTTTAATTGTTGCTTACTTCTTTTTAGTATGTCTTGATTCCTGCATCAGCTGAGTTAGCATGAATAATTTTCACTTAATTTGGTTTTTTATAAATGAAAGACAATGCTTGAGCTATGATAGTTGGCTAAGTTAGCTTGAATCATTCAGGGAAGTAGTAATCAGTCACCCAACCGACAGCAAAGATTGACAGGTCAAGCAAAAACCAGCTATTCTGGACACCAGAAACAGAATGGTGTTGTCTATACACCGGATGGGAATGGGATAAGCAATGGGATTGCACAACTTTCAGAAATACAGGGAAATGAAAGGGTAATGCACATTGTTTTCTATTCTATCTTTTATCTTTTGAAAACAAATACTTTGTTTGATAAAATATTTTGTTTTTTCCTTGCCTACATTGAAATTTTGGTAGATCTAGGTAGCAGAGTTTTCCAGTCGTGATTTTGCTATAATTCTTATCCAAATCATGTTTTATAGTCTATAAGAATTCAATTTTATTTTTTTTGTTCTTTCCAAGAAAACCCAGGTCTTCTGTAGTATTTTTGGTTTCTTTTAGTGATGAAAGAACTTGACAACAGATGTATGAATGCATTCTAGGAGCTTGCAGATTTACTAGGACTTGAGATGAAGCAATTGCGGATGGAACTAGAAAAAGAACACAAGCAGTTGGAAAATGTACAGCGAAAATTACAGGGTACACTGCTGGACACCGAAGATTCAGATGTGGTTTTACAGCTGTTACTTTGAAATTTACCTAATTTCCTTATTCTTCATTCATTCATTCTCAGAGGAACAGAAATTGAATGGAACCATCCAGGAAGAGCTCAAGTTTATGAAGTCGGATAGAGACAAAGTGAGTTTCAGATTAGCATGGAGTTGATTATAGTATGCTCTTTGACATTAACTACTTTTTGCTGAGGATTTCTTTATCCATTGTTGCAACTTGCAAGTATAAGTAATTCATTAGATTTTTAACTTTTCAATTCCATCAATGTTGATATATTTACTCTGGGTGATGATACTAGCAAAGATTTTCATGCTGCCCATTGCTTTACAGTATCATGATTTAGGATATATATATATATATATATATATTTATGCATGTACATGTAGGTTCGTGTTTATGGTTCTCTTACCTGTGCTTTTCGGCACATCCTGTTTTTCCTTTTGGCAGACCTCCATTGAGATGAGCAAAATACGCAATGAGTTGAATGATAAAATGTCAGAGATAAATCGATTGCAAATGGAGTTGAATAGGCGGGAAGATGCAGATGATGCAGAGAGGTGGAAAAGATTAATCGCAACCCTGGAAAAGGAAAATACTAGTCTTAAGGTTGCTAATTTCGTGCTTATTTGTAACATGTCATGCTTTGTTGTTAAAAACTTTGTGTTGCTGCTTATTGGGTCCTATAGAAGTCTAAATTATATCATTGTATAGATGGAGAAGAATGAACTTGAGGCTGCTTTGAAAACAAGCAGGACCTCAACTGATAAAAAACCCTTGGACGCATCAGAAACTATGGATAAGCATCCAACTTGGTTGAATGAGGTAATCCTTCTGTAGCTTGGAAAAAATTTGGGAAAAATATTTTTTTTTTCCTGCAATTAAGGCCGACTAGTTTCTCCCTTCTTTGTCCCTCTTTCTTTGGGTATGGGCATGTGGAGTTACTGTTACTAGTTATGTTTATGAATGCTGCGCATAACTTGGTGGATGGTACTATCATACCTTAGTTTTCTTCAATGTTCTGGATATATCTTGATTGTTTTCCTGGGCAGAAGGTTGATTCATCACAAAGTTTTCCTGGGAAGGAAGAAATGGAGCTCTCTTTGCAAAAGTTTGATAGTGATTTGAAGGTAGCACGCCATGAAAGGGACAAAGCCTTGCAAGAATTGAAACGCCTCAAACAGCATTTATTAGAAAAGGTACATGTCTTATAAATATTCATTATTTGAATTGGGTTCATGACATATTACTTGAAAATTTGACGACTCCATCAAGCTTCACGTATATTCATACTTCATTTACTCTAATATTGATATTGTGATTGAAAATTGTGTCTCAAAATTCAGCCAAAAAAAAAAAAGATTGTCTCAAAAAGACAACGTATCGCACATTTAAAGGACAATTTTTTTTCCCACTGAGTTTTTTATGCAAGGAATTAGATTTACCACTTTGTGCAAGTGAATTTAGAGGGCCAATTGACAGCAAAAGGAAACCATGGTCAGAAAACTGTAATACGGTTTTGACTCTCCATATTTCCAAAGCTTTCTTCTATGAATATCATATTCAACTTTTATTCTTCTCGCCTTTTTCCCTTTAATATATCTCTGTGTATGAGTGTGTTTATATTTTCTGTCTACAAATCAATTTCAGTCCTTGTTCTGAATTTTTTTTTTCTTGTTTTCTTTATCTATGAGGATCATTTTGTATTGAATGGAAAACATTTTCGGGTGGATTTTGAATATCTCAAGTTACAATGTCTTGCAAGTTACAAATATTCAGTAAAGATGTTGATTATGATTTTTCTTTTTGGCTCCTACGTTATCTAGGAATCTGAAGAATCGGAAAAAATGGATGAAGACAGCAAAATCATTGAAGAACTTAGACAAGCTAACGATCATCTAAGAGCTCAAATAGTACATTTGGAGAAAGCTCTGAAGAAGGCAATTGCAAGTCAGGAGGATGTCAAGATGATCAACAACAATGAAATTCAGAAATCAAAGGAACTTATTGATGATCTGAATAAAAGACTTGCAAGTTGTATGAGCACAATAGATGCCAAAAATGTTGAACTCTTGAATCTTCAAACTGCTCTTGGTCAATACTATGCTGAAATTGAAGCTAAGGTAATCAAATGCAAATTTTGTCTGCCTGCTTTAGTATAAAGGATGGCATTTGAGGTGTCCTGTTAACGACTATGAGTTGGACTGTGGTTTTTATATGCAAGTTTGATTATGTGAATAGGAACATTTGGAAGGAGATTTGGCTCGGGCAAGAGAAGAATCAGCTAAGCTTTCTCAGCTCTTGAAAGTATGATCCTTTTATTCCCTTGTATTGTCAAATACAATTTTGCTTTATCATGCACTTGTTTGTTGTGTTTCTAACCACTTAATGAGATTGTGCAAATCCTATTTCATCCTTTGTTTGATATATAAGTTGCAGCCATTATCGAATATAAGTTCATTAGAAGTAGAGTGTTAAATTTCCTTAAAATTCAAGCCTTGTTAATTTGTTTTTGTCAATTGACTGCTTGAATCCCCTAAACATAGAATTTAAAAGTCGTGTGCTGTGACCAGGATAAGGATCATCAGGCAGAGGTATCAAAGGCGGAAAAGGACGAAATTGTATCCAAGCTTTCACAAGCTGAAAAGATAGTAGCGGATTGGAAAAGCAGAGTGAATAAACTTGAGGAAGATAATGCAAAACTACGGCGAGCTGTTGAGCAAAGTATGACCAGGCTTAATAGGATGTCAATAGATTCAGACTATCTTGTTGACAGGTTGGTCTGCATCTCCATTGCCTTCAAATTACAGTTATGGCTTGTGTTCTTGTGTATTGGGAAAGCCTCGTTCTTTTCTTTTTGGGTCTCTTTTTTTCTTTCTTTTAACTATTTGGTCCTTTTTTATATTTTATTTACAATATTTGATTCCTTGTAAAGCTGTTTTTATTAAGAGGACATTCTAAGGTTAATAATGATTGGTATTGTTGACAGACGCATTGTGATCAAGCTACTGGTGACATACTTTCAGAGAAACTACAGTAAAGAGGTATGAAGATCTTTATAATAATACTAGCTTCAGGATTGGGCACTACAAATAAATGTTCCTCTTTTTTTGTCAACTGTGGTTAATTAAATGTTCACCCTTCCCCAGCCTCCGGCACCACCTTTGCAAGTAGACAATTAGCCTTTCTTTTTTTACTTTGTCACATAATTTTTTAGTGTAACCATGCTCATGTACATTTTATTGTGCATATGAGGCCAGGTTTTGGATCTTATGACTCGTATGCTGGGATTCACTGATGAAGACAAGCAGAGAATAGGCGTCGCTCAAGGTGGCAAAGGTGTTGTTCGTGGAGTTTTAGGTCTGCCTGGCCGCCTTGTTGGTGGAATTTTGGGAGGCAATTCAGCTGGAGGATCTGCAAATGCAGCAAATGAGAACCATGTATATTCTTTTTCCTTTCAGTTGATGACTTGTTATTCCTCTAATTATTAACATCTGCAACTTGAATCTGTTCCATTAACTTGTTCTCTACCATGTTCAGTCCTTTGCAGATTTGTGGGTTGATTTTCTTCTCAAAGAAACTGAAGAAAGAGAGAGAAGGGTGTCTGCAGATGATTCAGGTCGATCACAGGAAGATTCAAATAAAAGAAATCCATTGGAACCCGACCATCGGCCATCCACCGCTGGTTCTGCGGCTGACTTCTCCAGGACAAATTTACCTCCAATCCAGAACTCAAATCTCCTACCTTTTCAGAGTAATTTTCGGCAGTCAGAACATTCTGATTCTGAATTCTCAACTGTTCCGCTCACATCATCAGAGAACAATCCTTATGCCCCAAGACAGCTTCCGAGATACTAAACATTTGTTGCATTTTGTAATTAATCAAAGGTATAGATCATTGTTTGATTTTGTAGCTGTGCAATCATGTTCAATCAATTCTTTCACACAAGTTGAGTTCAGTCACCACAATCGTTTCTCACAAGATGTAATTGTCTAATTATTAAGCTGACAATTAAACTGGAAAATGGAGAACCGATGTCAGCCAGTGTGCAACTATAAAAGGAAATTGTAAAACAATGCAATGAATATAGAAGTTTTGCTCAGAACTTTATGGTGTTTCTTTCTCTGGACTATTTTGGTTTTGAAATTCGCCAGGTGAAGGCCAGATTTGCATTGTCCAAGTTGAATTCTGAGACCAGATTTTAATAGTTACAATCTCGGTTTTAACGGGATTTCTTCCACCGGTTGCAAATTTGGAGTACGGAGCAAACAAACATCACATTCACATTTCATCGTAGGCTATCAAAGTTGAAATGCTTAAATTCGCACTAATTTTTCCTCCATTTTTATTTTTCTTTTTGGCCAGTTCGCCTTCAATCCCCTAAGACCACACTTGGCCACTTCGGCTCACAACTTTTGCAGTTGCACCTTCCAACCAATGAGTTATTAATCGAATTTAATTCATCCAAGGAGATATACAAAGCTCCCCCGCTCAAAAACAATACTGCTTCATATACAGTGGGTGATACCCCTCATTGTAGTTAAAAGTAAATATGAACCAAAGATGAACTTGAGGAAATAAAAATACAAAAACCCCATAAAATGAACAAACTTAAAGACGAGCAACATATCAACGCAAATGTAGTAGTTCATCCGATTCAGTTTAAGAGTTTGGCAAAATGTAGAAATTACATAAATGAAGCACCAAAACATCATGCTCATAATCAAAGTAGAACAAGCATGAAATAACATACACCATAGTCGGAGTATTAAGCGACAACCCATGTACAAGGCACGGTTGAATAACATAAAGTTGTCAGAATAAACGTATTTGCCAACGTGCTGTTTAAAAAAGCTTCCCACGATAATGTATAAACATAAAGCCTAATTCTCGAAACTAAAACCACATATATAGTCAACCAACAAAGCCAAACACTTGAACATGATGGGAAGCTCAACTACTAAACCTAGAGCTTTTAGGGCACAACAAAACACATCACACTTTCTAAGACCTCTTGTTTTTCAGCACAGTTTCGCGAACCTTTGTCAAAACCTTGGCATCAAACACTCCATACTGCTTTTTCATCTCAATTGTTGCCTTCTCTGCAAGTGGGTCAACCTTGTGTTCATACTTCTCATACAGAACAGGCACAGTGTGCAGCAGAACAAAAGCTGTTTCCCAAAATGAGGATTATCAGATCTCAATACAAAAATAAAGAAGGCATTATATTTATATAGTATGTATACAGAAGATCTGAGAGTCCTTACCTATATAAAACAAGGTCAAGAAATTGCACCACATCCCAACAATGGAAAGAACCCACAAGCCAGCAATAACCTGAAATGCATAGTACATTATGACCACAAACAGATAAACAAACCCATGGTAAAGATGGTCCAAAAATAATCTCCCACATTAGGATCTTTATAAAATAATTTCCCACATTGGATCATTATAAAATAATCTTCCACAATAGGACGTGCCAAGTTATAGATAGGATATACCACATTAGAAATAAATCCCAACAGCTAACAATCCATGACAGTGAACTCATAATGTAAGCATATAAAGCTGTATGCTAAAGAGTTATAGAGATCATTATATACGTACAATCAGGAATTTCTTCAAATCTCTTCCAGATGCAATATCATGAAGGAGTGCAAAAGCCCAGTTGATTTGAAGTCTCAGCTCAGAAGCAACCTGCAGGAATGGCTCCTCAGGAAGATGAACTTCTGGGATACGAGGTGGAGTCCTACAAAAGTCCAGTATTATAATAGGGAACAGAACAGAATCATACAGTAATAGATGTCAAGCACCAAGAAGATAAAACTACGAAATTGGAAAACCCAGTGACTTACTTGTGGATGATAGTATGGGCATTGGACCACAGGAACAAGACTGCTAGGACACCAACCAGAATGTGGCAGACAAGTGTAAGCAAGTGGTATTCAAGCAACTCAAAAAGGACCCAAATTGCAGTAGCTCCACCAAGAACCCCAGCCGAAACTTTCTTGTTCCTCCACAAGAACACATCAGCAGCTGCAATATTCAATAATACAGAGACTAGTTAATTCCTAAACTATCAAGTTTAATACGTCATTGCTGGAGCTCATAGTTGCCAAAAACTATTGAAGATCCAAAAGTTCAGTAAACTAAGTAACTAAAAGATTAACGGATCCTAAACGAAGTTCATATAAACTAACCGATTGAAACTATTCCCATAATTTATCTGCTAATACAAACACAATCAAACCAAAAATTGAACTTCCATATTCTCAGTGCACAGGAATTATAAACAAAATAAAGCAACACAAAAAGTAAAAAAATAATAGATCGTGCCAACCCAATCACAGATCAACATACAAAAACTTCACAACACCGCAAACAATCTATTCTCCTTAAACCCTAACTTATTGCAACTATAAACAAGTACTTTCAGTAAACCAGTCAAAAGAAAAACCAACTTTTACCGAGAGAGAGTAGATGTGAACTTACGCTTTCCACCGCCAAAAACTTGGTGAACCGGTTTCTCCCGGCCGAACAGACGGAACACCTTGTTCTTCACCGACGACTCGGCCGCCGGTTTCTCGGTGTCCGAGTCCGAAGACGACGACGACGAGGAGTCGTGGTGATCGTGGATCTTCTCGCTGATCTTGTCCATGAGTGACTGCTCAACCTTGGCATCGGCGCTCTCAGTGTGCTCGGCCATACTCTCCGATCCGATCCGAAACCCGAAAAGTGAATACCACGAAATTTCTCAGATGAGTGAACCGAAAAAAATAATAGCACTAGGGTTTTGGTTGTGGGATAAGAGTGGGGCTATATAAGGGTGCGCGATACGAGAATAGATCTGGGCCGTCGGTTTGGTTCGATTGGCACGAGGCTGTGGTTCGGGTCCGGATCAAGTGGTTTGGGAAAATTTGAAAAGATTGGGAAACTCACCGACCTGGTTTAAAGGTTTCGAACCACGTGGCGGGGAGGCATGGAGACATGAGTGGTTTGGACTTTGGACGGTCTCTGTGACTTTACGTTGTGGTGGGGTCCACCTTCGTACTGGGCTCCACGTTAGGAGGAGATGAAGATGGATCCAGCTGGGTCCTTGTGCTTCCCACATTTGTTATGATGGAGGTAAATTTTCTTTGCTATGATTTTTTTTGGGGAGTGAAATCCACACCCCCCTAATTGTAATCCACACCCCCACTACAGTTTTTTAATATTATTTATATCTCATTCTTGTGAACTTCCCCATATGCCCTTGGTGTCAGAATTCTCTCTTTCACAGACCAGACCGAAATTCAAAAAACTCACTCAAATATGTATGTAGGGGGTTTCGAAACTCCGACCTCCTTCATGCAAGCTAACACCTCAACCACCAAGGCACATATTACTGTTGTTAACATGTATACACAACATAATATTTATAAGTTGCTAGTAACAAACCAAACCCACTTGTCCACTTCTTTAATTTATTTATTGATTATTATTTTTTAGTTTTTTTTTTCATTTCATATGTGATCATTCATTTTAGGGGGGGGGGTAAATTTTATATTTATAGGTATAAAAATATATTTGAATTTTTTTTATTTGAACATTCATTTAAAAATATAACAATATATTTGAACATTCAATTTTTTTTTCTCATTTTATATTTTTAAATGAATGTTCAAATTTCAAATATATTTGATTATTTATTTTAGGGGCGGGGTGTAAATTTTATAGTTATAGGTATAAAAATATATTTGAAATTTAAACATTCATTTAAAAATATATTTCATAAAATGAATGATTTCATAAAACTAACATGAATGATCAAATATGAAATGAAACAAAAAAACTTAAAAAAAATAATCAATAAATAAATTAAAGAAGTGGCCATGTGGGTTTGGTTTGCTACTACCAACTTATAAATATTGTGTTGTGTATACGTATTAACAATAGTAACGTTTGCTTTGGTGGTTGAGGTGTTAGTTTTGCATGAAGGAGGTCAGTGTTTCAAAACTCCCTACATACATAATTGAGTGAGTTTTTTGAATTTCGGTCTGGTCTCTGAAAGAGAGAATTCTGACACCAAGGGCATATGAGGAAGTTCACAAAAATGAGATATAAATAATATTTAAAAACTGTAGTGGGGGTGTGGATTACAATTAAGAGGGTGTGGATTTCACTCCCCTTTTTTTTCTTTTAAAATTTATTTATTTTTGGACAAAATCTTTTGGATAAATTTCCAAGCAAGAGAAGAAGTCTACAAATATAAGAGTTCTTTCTCTCAATATATTTAGGAAAAAAATTTGAAAACCAAATCCTCGTGCATATAGGGTAACAAAAAGAATGAATGTAGCACGAGTCAGTATGTTTTCGTATTGGTAATTTATTTTCTTTATTGAACAAGAGATTTAAGATTAGAAATAAGTTATACTCAAAAATCTATTTGTAAGGATAAATAATTTCTACCGGAATCTCGACATGTAATAACTAAATCATAAGTTGCCACCTATAAATTTTAACCATAATGATTTCATGTATGTGTTATTGTGAAGAAGTTGAACACAATTGAAGGCATTTTACCTTGATATTCAAAGTAAACTTTACCAACTTCTTTTCAAAACACTACGAACAAGAGTAGTTTTGGCAATTTTTCTAAAGTAAAGAGATTAAAACTTTTTTTATTGTTGCTTATGAACCTTTAGAATCTGGATGGTGTGGCCCAGACCAAAATCAAAAGAATCTTTATAGCGGACCTGACAGAATACGTCAGGTTTTGATAGGGTTAAGCAATCTGAGGAGAGAAATGTGCAAAGACTGGGACAATTTGAGTCACAATCAGGATGGCAAAGCCTACCCTAGAATGATAACCACCCTATCAATTTATTATTAATACCAACCCTTTTTAATGCAATTTATTTTTATTTCTCCATCATTCAACTTTTTGTTTCCCATCGAAAAACTTTTTCTTTCTCCTTCGATATAACAAAAAAAATAAAATAAGCTAATCATTTGATAGTCGGAGTCATCTATTTTTTATTATTACATTTAAGATAATCAAACGACTGATCTAATCTAATCTAAACCAATCTCTCACCATGCATCACTACTTGGGTTAACCCCAATGGATTGAGTAATATATTTTCAAGTCATATTTCTATGAATGATTTCCATTAATTTTTTTTTCGATTACAAAAATAAACATTAACGAAAGACTTACAATCGAAAACCTCTTACACAACGTAGACCTAGCTGATCATGAATGAAAAATAGATGATACTGATATCGTTAAAGCATAATCCCAAGCTAAGAAATTTGAATGATGTCATAATAAGCAATAGCGTTTGCAACCAAATTTGTTTCTCGAATGATGTGATGGAACAAGATGTTGGAATAGAAATTTGTAAGATGTATAATTTCTTTGACTAAGAATCTTGTGCCAAGGAGTCTCTATTTTGCCATTAATACTATCAACAAGAATTTTGGAACTATCTTCAACTTGAATATGGTGATTTCCACTAAAATTAGTCTAAGTCAAATCGAAAATTGTTTAATTATCTGATAATTTTGTTTCTTCCTTTTTTTGAGAAATACTTGTTGATAGTAATGGCAAAATAGAGGTCCATGGACAGGGAAGGGTCTGAGCTTTGAGAAAGACTCCTGCAAACTTATGTTTTGAGGTCCATGGAGTAATTAAACTGCTAACTATTTATTTCAAATTCATAATTCTTCAGTTTCATACTTGTGGACTGCAACACTTATACCTCAATTTCCTATCGAAAAAAAAAACACTTATACCTCAATTTCAGTGTCTTTTTCTTCAACACTTATACTTGTGGACCCTTATATGCAGGGGACACCCTAAACTTAACAAACAAGTACTCCAACCATTCAAATTGGCTTGGGGCCAACTCTACTTTCTGGTGGGAATGGGTTCCCTGTCCCATTATCATTCTCATCGCATTTACCAGTAAAAAAAACAAAAAAATTCTGATGAACTATAAGCTGACCAATATGTGATTACCGGAAGGGTCTCGGCGGCTTTTCTAATACAGCAGAAAAGAAAACCTCTCTATTATCATCTTTATCAATCTTTGGAACAACAACCCATTTGTGCTTCTTATATCTCAGCATCTTAAGGGACTCCAAATAATCATTCAAATCCTCCTTCAGACAGAAGAAGCTGTCGATCCAAAGCAAACCCCCAGGCCTCAGAACTCTGTCCCAATCATACAAAACAAAGTCCAGCAGCACAAAATCAATCCAGCCATCTAGGAACCTTGTGGTGTGGATCAAATCCAGGGTGTTGTCGAAGAATGGCAGCCGTTGATTGATTGTCAAGTAAAGTGGGACGAGTCCACGAAGAGCTATCATTTCATTGAAAGGTGCCCCCAGATTGATGGTTGCGGAGACTATGGTGACATTGAACTCTCTCATCCTAGCTGCAAAAGTCCCAGTCCCAACGCTAAAGTCCAGTCCGATTCTGATCTCTCCCGGCTTGATGTGAAGCACTTCAGGAATGAGGAAATCCGCAGTCAGATTCAAAGTCGAGTCTGCATTTAGTTTCATCCATCTGGGAATTTCATGGTGTGACAAATTGAAGCAATCTGCACATTTGAAGAACCCCTTGGGAGCGGAGTTGCTTGCGAGGCAAGTAAAGTTCTTGCACCGGTATTGACTCCACCGGACATTTCTATTGTCTGGGAGCTTCCACATGGACTCGTGTATCGGGAATGGCTTGCTATATATCTTTGGGGCTCTAGAGAAGCACCTCCTCCTTGGAAGTGGATCGCATCCATGAACCATGAGCTTCTGAGCTAGCTTCCAATCGTCATTGCAGATATCGCCAATGTCATAGTCCATGTACTCTTCAAGATCTTTCTTCATAGCAAAGCAAGCATGGCCAATGCTGGTGAAAGTCCCATTGGCTCCCATGAAGTTCTGCTTTCCCAATCTGTTTGGTTTGATCTTGACATACTTCCGAATCTCCTCTATCAGAAAGTACTCTGCAGGCTCATCGGATTGTTGCTTCGGTTTTAGCAGAGGATGGATGTCTTTGATATCAGTGGTTAACTTCTCAGTCCCTTCATTCTGCACCAGAGATTCGTGCACCGACTCAATTAGCCCCAAAATATCAGCAAGAAACGAACTGTGCTTCAACAAATGCGCAGACGACGAATCTGCTGTTGAATCTCTGAACTTGTTAAGTTCTTGTTGGATTTTCTGAATCACAGTTTCAAGAGTGATTTTCACATGACTGTCAATCCTGCTTTGACTCTCAGTATTTACATAATTACAGATGGTATCAGTGACATGAAATGATCTGAGAGAGTAGAATTTGGATGATAAGGTAACAATAGAGATGAGAAAGACAAAACTACCCAATATAAAAATTGACCTCTGAACTCCTCTCCATGTTCCTAACTTCATAAAAACACTTGGTTTCCTCATATCTATCTCAATGACATGAAAAGCTGAAAAGCATCTTAAAAAAGAAAAGTGATTTTCAGCAACTCAAATCTGAAATCAGATACAGAAGTAACGGGTATCAGTTTATTTTAATAGTTTAACTTAAGCTTGAAGCTGTTGCCTGGCATTGATCTATTTAAAAATGTCAGAGCCATGGAGATTGGTACCTTTGAGATCAGAGTCCAAAGGTTCTATTTGTTTTATTTGATCGAAGAGATCATTGGGCGGATTTCCTGAGCACTCTACCAAAAGTTGATATGGGGATCAGAATTCTGAATATAACTAATCCACCCTTGTAATAGTTAATAGTTTAAAACCCTATGTCCTATGCCACCATTAGAGCAAAAGTGGGAGGCAAACTCCAATCCAAGCAACTAGAACTTGCTTCACAATCACTTCTTTATCTCCACTTTGAGATAAAATAGAGGATGAACTAGTCAATGGGCAATCCAGTTGTAACAGTGCTATTTCATGGTCTTTGATTAGAAATCTGGTCATCATTCTCATGTGACACCTATAGAGAATCAAGGGCAACACTGAAAAAGCATGTGCTCCACTGCTACTCACTTACTCAGTACTCACAGTGCTTTGATTGACTTTGTCTTTCAAAAGTCTCCCTTTTGAGAAAATAGAAGCAGGAATAGCTTGTCTGCAAATATATATACTTTGGCATCTAGTAGCATATTAAATTAAACAATATGTTATCAGAAGCAGAAGTGAAGCACAAGCAAGTCCAAACAAGAACCAGGGATTGTTCAACAAAACCCAGTTGCAGAATACTGTTGTCTCAAATTCTAGACCAGAATGAAGGATTTTCACCATGATTAGCTAACAAGAAAGAAAGACAAAGACAGAGCTAAAGCTTCTTCATTTCCACTAAAGATGAATCCTTTGAGTGAAATCTCAGGTCCTAAATGAAAAAATAATTAGAATTGGTACACAAGGATGGTAAGCTTGGAATATAAGAAACCAAAAGCTATGGCATCACAATGAAGTAACAATTATACAACAAACTATCCTTGAAACTCTTCAATCTTCACCCCTACCACAAAAAAAAATGTACAATTCCCCAAAACCAAACAATCCACTCCACACCCAACAAACCTAACACAATTAGAAGAAAACCCAAAATAAAAAACAAAAAACCCAGAAAGCCAATCTAATCAATCACCTCCTCCATCTCCGATCGGCGGCGTACTGGCTCAGCGGCACGACCTCCTGCAGCGGCGTCGAGAGCGGAGTCGGGAGCGGCGAGTTCCGGCAAACGGGGCACGACCCGTTGAGCTTGAGCCACGCGTCGAGACATAATAGGTGGAAGTGGTGCCTGCACTCGGGCATCATCCGAAGCATCTCGAATTCGCGGTAGTCGCAGAGACAGATGGAACACGTCGAGGAGTCGCCGCCGCCCATTTCCTTGGAGAACGGGAACTTGGGGTAGGAGTTGATGACGTTCTGGTGAAGGCCAACGACGGAGTTGTCATCGTCGTTTTCTGGGTTCTCGATGTCGTCCTCAGCAACGAAGATGATTCGGGGGAGAATTATGCCGTCGGAGGAGTTGGGGTTTTGGGGTTGAGGTTGTTGGTTTTGTTGGGAGCGTTGGTGGCGGGAGACGCGGCAGCAGATGTAGGAGGCGAGGAGGAGGGTGGAGAGAAGGACGAGAAAGCCGAGGGCGATGGCTATGGCGTAGCCGAGGCCGAGGGTAGTGAGGTAATTTGGGGAGGGGGAGGAGGGGGTGGACATTGGAGGTGGAGGAGGAGGTGGTGGTGGGTTGAAGGGGTTTTAGCCATTGGGGAGTTGGGGGTTGGATTTTTTTGGGGGTGAAATTGAGAAAGTGGGTGGGTGCCTCCAGCTGCTGCATTTAATACTCACAGAGGGATGCATTCAATTTGGTGGGAAAGAGTGAATGGTGAGTGGTGTTGACAACCAGTTTTTTCTTCTCCTTTTTTGGGGGGATTCTTTTTGGGTGGTGGAGTTTTGGGTTTGTGGGTTTTTTGGGGTTCTTGGTATTTGTCTTTGTTTAACCTACTATTAGGGTTTGGAAAAGCTTATATGTATGCAAAGAATTTAACTATGAGTATGAAGGTTTAGCTCAAGGAGATGGATTTTCCAAATGCCATTTTGGCGGGTTGTCCGGGGATTTCTATAGAAGGCGACTTTTGAAGTTGTTTTAGACTGCATTCGAAATAATAGTACGTTAAATTAATGAAGTTTTACAAACTTGATTTGCAGTTGTGAGGTTTAGGTCTTGTTTTGGCTCTACAAGTTACGTGATATTATATCTATTCTAAAACTATAAACTATTAAGCTTTTGTGGCGAGCTATAAACTATCCTATATAATGTTGCAGAAGATCATGAATTTGAGACTTTCCATAAATATAACTAATAACTCGCCACAAAAGTTTAATAGTTTATAGCTTTAGAATAGATATAAAATCACATAACTTGTAGAGCCAACACAAAATTTAAACCATGAGAGATTTTTCCATGTGACCGTCATAGGTTAAATATTAAAATCGTACTTTCCGGTAGTAATGTCGTAACTTTTTGCTACTTTGGTAGTTGTTGGAATTTGGGGTGCATAAGAGCCGAGACTGAAAAGGATCAATGAAGTGAAAGTAGTAACCAAACTTTGAGTGATTTATTAGCTTAGGATGGGAAGTTCGTGAAAGAATTCCAGCAACTCATGCAAAACTTTAGCTTCTTCTCCCTTTTAGTTAAAGGTTTTGTGTGTGTAATATGGCAGGTCATAGGTTCTTTTAAGTTGTAATTGATTAGATACTTACTTACCTTCCTAATGGACGCATAATCCAGTTGACTGCCTTATATACTCTAATGGGATGTATATATCTTAATTTTTGTTATATAAATATTTATATAATCAAAAAGAAAAAGAATAAGAACTTCTCACTATCATCTCCATCACTTTCATTTTAATTGCAAACAAACACGTAGTGTATGACTTCCGTCTAGTCCATCACATAAGACAATTGATCCATTTTTATGACATCAAACATATATATATGAAGTTTATGCATTTATACTCCGAACCTGTTTGGTTGAAACTAACCCACAAACAATATAATGATAATGAAAGCAATTGAAAGGCATGTAGTCCTCAAACTTCACCTTCAATATTTTAATTGTAGTAACGTATATATCACTGAATATGATGTATAACAGTACTAGTATTTTTCTTTCTTTGAATAATTTTTCTTTATCAAGGTGTTAATTTGGTCAACGAATCTTCGTTGATCTAATAAGGTAGGATTTGGCAGTCCCCAAATCCAATGAATTATATGTATATATAGATTATAGTTTACATAACTGAATGGAATACGTTAAAGAAGTCTAGCTAGCTTGGGATGTTTACAAAAGCAAGTCATATATCACACATATATAGATCATCATTTCATTTATTTTAAGAGCAAGCATTGACTTGTATGAACTGGCCTTAGATAATATTGGATTGGAGTGATTCAATATTGAAATCAAAATAAAAAGAGTAAATATTCAATAATAAAAATCGAACACGACAGAATGGAAAATTCATCATTTTTATATATGGCTGATATATAAAGTTATAAACTCGATTATTCTACGTATAATCATATATCATTGCTACGTACATATTCTATGAAGTAATCGATCAATCGCAACAATTAAACAAAGTTCAATCATTGAAACCCACCTAGAGATTAACCTTCCTCTTGCATTTTTGATCTTGAATCGCCTGGCTAGAAATATTAACTGTCATAGTACAGTTCATCTTCACAACCACATGCTTCTTCACTATATTCATCATGTTCACCCTTCCCGGAATCCTAGAATAGCTGCTCATCGTCAGCAGCCCCGAACCCACGTCCGCCTTCAGGTTCGGGTTGGTCGTGAGCATGTCCGTGATGATATCCACGGTGATATTCATCCTCATAGTCCGTCGGGCCTTTGCCCTGCCCGGCGGACCTCTAGCCTCGCCCACCACCGTGCCGTGATAATACAGCGTGGTGGTGGTGTTGCTGTACTTGAACGAAGCCACGTTCGGGTTCTTCACGGAAACATCGGCCGTTAACGAGATGTTGGAACCCGGCTTCGGGGTGGTGCCGTTGACCAACTCGAGCTTCGTGACTGTGATTTTGTTCATCTTGATTTTTGGCTCCTTGACTCGGAACACGGTGAACGCTAGGATTATGATCACCACGGCTTGGATTAAGACTATGGCTGTTATGCACCCGCAGCAGTTGATGAACTTCTTTTGCCGAGCTGTTTTTATGTGAAGGGCGGCTTCATTGTCGTCGCTGCTGGGCCGGTAGCCGGCCGGGGCAAGCGGTCTTGCCTGCTCCTTCTCCACCATGGTGGCTAGAGGTTGTTGATGGCAGGAGAAGAAGCTAGGGTGTCTGGTGTTTTATAATGTTGAGTTGTAAGTGGGAGTGTGTATGATGATGGGGTTTTAGTCTGAGTTTCTACAAAATGTTGACAATGGGTTTTGCCTACCCATTAAATTTTCAAGCTGCTGAATGTTGACTGTCACACTAATTAAAATAAACATGAGTGGATGTTCACACAGATTCACAGAATTGTGACACTATCTGAGAGTGACATGATGATCTGACAGACTCACAAAAATTCTCTTATTTTAGTATGGAAAATTTATAAGTGTTGTGTATTTCTTCATATATAGGATCCAAATTCATTGGAAATCATTTATTTACGATGGGAAAACTGAGAATTATTAAAAATACGACCGGTTGAAGAGAAAGAGATTCGAACTTACGTACGAAAATAAATATAAAATATCCTTAATTAGGACTAAAAGCTTAAGTCCTCAGTAACTAAGATTGAATTTCTCACCATGCATTAGAGTAAATTCAGGTCCTAATCATGTATAATAAATTGTTTTGAAAATGATTGATTGCATTAAGACGTCATTTTTACCATTGTCAAATATGGTGGATTTGTAATTTTGTATTGGTGCCTACATAAAATTCCATATGATCATTATTTGCTGCCATTGACTATTATCGATCATCTCAAATAGAATACAATACTATGAGAGTCTATGACTATCTTCTCGGTAATTCCCAAGTGTGTAATGCGCCACCAACCTCTTAACTACTTTTAAATGTGGAATTAAGAAGCCTTACTTTCCCCGGCACTGATCTGATTTTGACAAAGATTTAGTTAACATTTTGTGACATATATCTACCAGCATAACTACAAATTGAAGGCTTCATAATGAATTTATAGAAAAGCACTAGAGGAGCTATAGTGCACCACATGTGATATATTAAGTTGGTCAAGTATAGATCTCAATCATCTTACATAAAGACTAAAGACACCATGATATTGGTAATGGAGGACTTAAACTTGGAAACAAGTTGCCATAGAACTTCAACTATGTGACTATACATGTGTCTATGTTTGGTTATAAGGGTGTGTATCGGTTAGTTCGAAAAGATGTACGATTAGGCTTCATAATTTACTAAACTAAAACTTTCAATTTTGAAATTAAGGTATCAATTAGCAAATCAAAAGTTTCGATATTTGATAAATTTTTACCAACTTCTTTTTAAAAAAAAATTTAATACACACACACACACCATTTTCTTATCTAAATCTTAGGGGCCCCTATTACAAATCTTCTTCTTTTTCAAATTTTCTTTTTTTTTTCAAATTTTATGTCACCAATCAATTTTTTTGAAATACAAATTAAGAGTCGCATCAATTTTTTGAGTTCTAGAGTATCATAATTTGTTACTTGCGGAGTAGGCCTCACTTTAGATATAGACAATGCAACCAAGGACCGTGCATTTGGTTTACTTTGCATGAGTTTTGATTGATAAATACACACCGTGTGGCTTTTTCAAATGATAGATTTTACTATATCAAAAAAAATTGATAGATTTTATATTGAAATGAAAGTCAAATGAAAATAGGTTTTGTCACGAGCTTAGAATTTAATCACTTAATTTGTGTCAGAATGCTTTACTTGTAGCACATATTTTTTCATGAGAAGTAACATGTTTTGCATTTTTTGAGATTTTTTGCAAGAGTGTTAAGTGATGTGAAACGACTCGAAAAAGTTTTTGGAAGATGAATTAGCGAAAAAGCTCTAACGAAAGAAAATTTGTTGGTGCTAAAAAATACATTAATCTCATCGAGCCTAAATCAAAATAAATTTCTGACCCACATTTGACATGTTCCTGAGGTTCAACTTTTAAATGATGAAGACCCACCCATATTTCGACCTCCTAGGCTTGTTATCATTTGCTAAGTCTTATTGATGTTTAGATCTCTTATCCCATGAAAACCAAGAGTGTGGTTTGCGATGAGTAGAGGAGTTAATTATCTAATTATTTATTTAAAATAAATAAGAGAAACAAAGAAAACAAAAATTGCTCAATGTTTAAGGGAAACGTAAATAATGGAGAGAATGAGCAGAGAATAGGATGTATTTCATTAATGAATAAGGGTCTCTATATATAGAGAAGTACAAGATACAATCTGTATCGATATAGGAAACTTATACTAATACAATCCATACTCTAGAAGGATAAACCTATTCTAAGTCCTAGTTGGACAAGGCACACAATAATGATTTCCTGAAACACTCCCCCTTGTGCCGGTCACAACTAGGTGATGCTTTCCATGTTGTCTCATTAAAAACCTTGCCAAGTAACAATAAAAACCCAGTGGGAAAAATAACCTTGGTCGAAGGAAAAAAGAGTACAACGCACCCTTCACATTTGAAAGTGACATGTATGTGCTAGACTCCCCCTCAAGTCTGCACCTCCCCCTGATTCCTACAATCATGGGAGCTCGGATAACTTAAGCATACCAATGCTTTTAACATGTTTTTCAAATGTGGACTTAGGCAAAGACTTAGTAAATAAATCTGCCACATTCTCCTCGGATCTAACTTGATTCACTTGAATCTTGAGGAGAGTCTGTTGTTGCTGATTATAAAAGAACTTAGGCGAAATATGCTTGGTATTGTCACCTTTAATGAAACCTTGCTTCATCTGCTCGATGCAAGCAGCATTATCCTCATAAATGCAAGTAGGTGCATCAGTGGTTGACCTCAAACCACTTGTTCCTCGAATATGTGTAATGACAGACCTCAACCATACACATTCACGAACAGCTTCATGTAGAGCAATTATCTCTGCATGATTCGAGGAAGTAGCAACTAAAGTTTGCTTGGTAGACCTCCAAGATATCGCCGTGTTACCCATGGTAAAGACATAACCAATTTGGGAACGACCTTTGTGCGGGTCAGAGAGGTACCCGGCATCAGCAAAACCAACCAAAACATCACATGGATTTTCGGTGAAGGGAGTTTCAGTACCCGTGCGATCGATCGCGGAATTCCTTGCGATCGATCGCCCGACGGCGGTAGGCTCGGGTTTCTTACCCATCTTGCCATACTTTCGTGTCTCTCTGTAGGTTTAAAACAAGCCCAAATCGATTGTACCCTTAAGGTAACGAAATATTGTCTTTATGCCACTCCAATGGCGTTGCGTGGGCGCAGAGCTAAATCTAGCTAACAAGTTCACAGCAAAGGAGATGTCAGGTCTAGTGCATTGGGCTAAGTACAATAATGCGCCTATTGCACTTAGATATGGCACTTCGGCCCCTAGTAATTCTTCGTCATCATCCTTTGGACGAAATGGATCCTTCTTTGGATCTAGGGTCCGACCGATCATGGGAGTGCTAACTGGATGTACTTTGTCCATGTTAAACCTTCTTAACATCTTGTGGACATAAGCCGATTGATGGATTAATATTCCACTATCTCGGTGCTCTAGCTCAAGGCCTAGACAGAACCGAGTTTTCCCAAGATCTTTCATCTCAAATTCGGATTTCAAATATGTAGCAGTATCTCTCAGTTCTTCGAGAGTACCAATTAAATTCATGTCATCTACATAGACAGCTATAATTGCAAATCCGGAACTTGTTCTCTTTATGAACACGCATGGGCATAAATCACTGTTTATATATCCCTTCCCAATCAAATAGTCACTTAGACGGTTATACCACATCCGCCCGGATTGTTTCAATCCATAAAGTGAACGTTTTAATCTTATTGAAAACGCACTCCGTGGTTTAGAGTCACTTGACTTGGGTAATTGAAGTCCATCAGACACCTTCATATATATCTCTGAATCTAGATCCCCATAGAGATATGCTGTAACCACATCCATAAGCTGCATGTCAAGTTTTTCGGAAACTACCAAACTGACAAGGTAGCGGAACGTAATAACGTCCATTACGGGAGAATATGTCTCCTCGTAGTCAATCCCAGGGCGTTGTGAGAAACCTTGCGCCACGAGGCGAGCCTTATATCTCAAGACTTCATTCTTCTCATTACGCTTTCTAACAAAGACCCATTTATGTCCAACAGGCTTTACACTTGGGGGCGTTAGCACTACGGGCCCAAATACCTGTCTCTTTGTTAGTGAATCTAGTTCAGCCTGGATTGCATCTTTCCATTTAGGCCAATCTGCTCTATGTTGACATTCTTCAACAGAGCGTGGTTCGATGTCATCGTGCTCTATAATCTCTTGAGCAACTGAATATGCAAATACATCATCAAGGATAATGGAATTTCTCTCTAACGTCTCAAGCATGCATGCATAATTCATTGAGATTTCTTTATTCTCTGTAATGGGATCAATCATTGAGGCGTCCCCCAATATTGATTCATGGACATAGCTATAATCAGAGATAATCTCATGAGACGGGTTTCCAGTGTTGATGATGAATGGATTAGGCTGTGCCAAACTCGCTTTCTTCCTTGGGCGAGTATCCATCGAACCAAGTGGTCTCCCCCTCTTTCTTTGGGGAACCACGGCCTCAACCACACTTCCACTTGGTGTGGTTGCTGCGCCATTATTGGCACCATATCCCGTAGTAGGGATTTCTAACCTTGCAGGCACGTTTGCAGCTGGTATGTGTGATCTCGTCACTTTAACAATATCAGAAAACGCATCAGGCATCGAATCTGCTACGTTCTGAAGATTGAGTATTCTACGCACTTCACTATCACAGTGTGCGGTTCGGGGATCAAGATGAGACAGAGTGGGGACAGACCACGACAATTCCAGTCGTTCCTGTTGAACATTCTTGTTCTTATCTCCCCCTAACGACGGGAAGACTGTCTCATCAAAGTGACAATCCGCAAATCGAGCGGTAAAGAGATCGCCTGTCAAAGGTTCCAAGTAGCGGACAATAGTTGGAGATTCATAGCCAACATAAATACCTAAACGTCTCTGAGGACCCATTTTGGTGCGCTGTGGAGGCGCAATTGGCACATAGACTGCACAACCAAAGATGCGTAAGTGTGAGACATCCGGCTCATATCCAGTTACCAGCTGGTACGCAGAGAACGGTTGTTTTGCAGTGGGTCGGAAACGAATAAGTAAAGCTGCATGCAATATTGCATAACCCCAAGCAGATAATGGGAGATTGGTGCGCATTACCAATGCCCGAGCGACCATTTGAAGTCTCTTAATGGTGGCTTCTGCAAGACCATTTTGTGTATGCACATGGGGTACGGGATGCTCAACATCAATCCCAATAGACATGCAATAATCATCAAACGTTTGTGATGTAAACTCTCCAGCATTGTCAAGACGAATTGACTTAATAGGATGATCAGGGTGGTGAGCCCTTAAGCGTATAATTTGTGCTAGGAGTTTAGCATAAGCAGCATTGCGTGTGGACAATAGGGCGACATGTGACCAGCGTGTCGAGGCATCCACCAAAACCATAAAATATCTGAAAGGTCCGCAATATGGGTGGATGGGTCCACAAATATCTCCTTGGATACGTTGTAAGAATGGAATAATGTCTTTTGTGTCCTTAGCATAGGATGGTCTCGATCCTAATTTGCCTAAGGAACAGGCTTTGCAAAAGGAGCCTTTGGCCATAAAGGCAACAGAAGCATAGGAGGTATGCACATCAAGTGCGGAATCAGGATTAGAGGAGGAAGTAACGAGTGTTACTTTGCGATCGATCGTCGAAGTATGCGATCGATCGTAAATGTTCCCTGGACGCTGTTCAGGGTTCCTGAAGACGTGCGATCGATCGTAAGCTCGTCTGCGATCGATCGTAAGTGCGCTCTGGACGACGTCCAGGCAGTCAGGAGACGTGCGATCGATCGTACGATTGTCTGCGATCGATCGCAAATGCTCTCTGGACGACGTCCGAGGCATGTTTGAGGCATGCGATCGATCGCCCGTGTTTCCACGATCGATCGCCTGGCGTTTGACAGATGTTGCACGGTTCTTTGGCATGTCATTGACGCAAGTCTCCCCTCCTTGAATCATCTTTTGATTCTTGCTTCTATTAGCTCGATAAAATGGATGTCCGTGTGAGGTTTTCAATATACGGATCATCATATCACGACCGGGATGTCCCAAACGGTCGTGCCAAAGCCTGTATGTGTCAGAATCCAAGAGATCATCTCTAAAAACATTGTTGGATTCAATAATTCGAATAGTGGTTAAGTATAACCCACTAGAGCGACACATAAGTTTTTCTAATATGCGCTTTCGTCCGCAATCATTAGAAGTAATACATAAGTATTCGTTTCCATTCTCACAATGAGTTTCCATATGATAATCGTTGGCGCGAATGTCCTTAAAACTAAGGAGTGTTCGGTTAGCTCGAGGAGCATAGAGTGCTTCAGAGAGTTTGAGCACTGTGCCATTAGGCAACATAAATTGGGCCCTTCCTCGCCCTTTGATCAATTGTGATGATCCAGTCATCGTAGTCACAGAAGAGTTATAGGGAATTAATTCAAGGAATAATTGCCTATGTCGGAGTATTGTGTGGGTGGTCCCACTATCAGCAAGGCATTCAATCTCTCCGGGAAACATACTTGGTTTTCTTATTTGCAAAATCGCAGAAAATCTTGATCCTGAGTGCTGCTTCTTTAAGACTGAATATCTGAAGATCCAACGGTTCGAATTACGTGAAATTTGAACTGGAGGCAGTAGACACACGGGGGAAGCTTCTGTTAAATTTGTAGCTTGATCCGACGGATCAGAAAAGAGAAAAGTTCTTCGGAAGTCGGCTGTTCTGTGCAGGTAGGTTCTTGGTTTTTGCAGCAGCCGGTGATGGAGTAACGCGGTGAGCCTAGGATTTTGGTTCTAGGGTTAAGGCGCGTAGCAGGAGGCTATGCTGAATATATCTTTGGCTTTTTAATCTCAGGGCTAGGGCTCGTGCTGATAACGTGTTTAAGGGAAACGTAAATAATGGAGAGAATGAGCAGAGAATAGGATGTATTTCATTAATGAATAAGGGTCTCTATATATAGAGAAGTACAAGATACAATCTGTATCGATATAGGAAACCTATACTAATACAATCCATACTCTAGAAGGATAAACCTATTCTAAGTCCTAGTTGGACAAGGCACACAATAATGATTTCCTGAAACACTCAATGTTTTTTAGTAAGGGTTTAAAAGGAAAACAATTATTGTTAAATGACTTTTCCCGACGAATGTTTCGTCGGGAAAAGTGTTTACATAATTTTTTTTAATAATGGTTTAAAAGAAAAACAATAATTGTTAAATGACCTTTCCCGACGAATGTTTCGTCGGGAAAAGTGTTTAACTAATTTTTTTTAATAAGAGTTTAAAAGGAAAACAATAATTGTTAAATGACCTTTCCCGACGAATGTTTCGTTGGGAAAAGTGTTTACCTAATTTTTTTTTTAATAAGAGTTTAAAAGGAAAACAATAATTGTTAAATGACCTTTCCCGACGAATGTTTCGTCGGGAAAAGTGTTTAACTAATTTTTTTTAATAAGAGTTTAAAAGGAAAACAATAATTATTAAATGACATTTCCCGACGAATGTTTCGTCGGGAAAAGTGTTTACCTAATTTTTTTTAATAAGAGTTTAAAAGGAAAACAATAATTGTTAAATGACATTTCCCGACGAATGTTTCGTCGGGAAAAGTGTTTATCTAATGTTTTTTAGTAAGAGTTTAAGAGGAAAATAATAATTGTTAAATGATCTTTACCGACGAATATTTCGTTGAGAAAAATATTTACTTAAATTTTTTAATTACTGTTTAGAAGGGGAAACAAAATTTTGAATGATATTTTCCAATGACTTATTCATTGGTAAAGGTGTTTACCTTTTTTTTTTTTAATTGCGGACTTGGGCTAATTCCGAGGGCTTAGAGTTCTAAAGTTAATTCCTATGTTTTGAGTGATGGTGTTTCTTTGGAAATTAATATGAAAATAATAGTACTCCCACAACTTAATATGTATGTAGGTTACCAACTTACCATTGATTTTCAAGAAATATAAATGAAACACATAAGTACACAACTAGAATTAGTTGTAGAAAATATTGTTTAAAATTCATGCTTGTGTTTGTTTTTTTTTTTGAGCAATCATGCTTGTGTTTGTTAAGTTATGCAAGTTTCAGATGACAGATGTTTATATATATTATCCTAGTTATACCATCAATTTCAAAGAAGCTTCTTGTGGACCTAATTAGTAATTTCAACTATACTTCTATAGTTCTATTGAATTTTTCCCTTGACTATTCAACCCAATTTGCAGAATAGACTAATCAACAAAGTAATCTCTACATGTGAAAATTAAGCAATGAGGAAAAGGGTTTTAGGATCAACAAGCTAATCAAAACAGAAACAAAAATTAGAATACTAGATTTCATTCATCTACTTTTAAGATCAACAAATAACTAATACACAATCAGAAACATATTTACAAAAAATTAAAGCATACAAATAAATCAGGGTAGAAAAAATTCCAGACCAAAAAGAAGAAGGAAAGCAACAAGTATGATGAGGCTTCACTCTGAACTCAGAATCATTCAGTGGCAATTGAAATCCTGGATTTCCTGGGTAGCCAAACTAATACTCAAACTGCAATTCATCTCCCCACTTCTTCTTTTCTTCACCAAACCCACCATACTCACCTTCCCACTCAGCTTTGCATAGCTCTTCAAACCCAAAACCCCTGAATTAACATCACTCCCTATTCTTTCAATCTTTGCCTCCACCACAACCGTCACCTTCTTGCTCTTCCTCATCTTAATAGACCCTTTTGAAATTGTGCCCTGCCCAACTGTAACATCCCCATAAGACAAAACCACAACTGTCTCATCATATTTCAACCCACCCCAGTTCTGATTCTTCACCTGAATTTCTTGACTCAGAGTCATGTTGATGATGGTGGGTGTACTCAGCAATCCCATGCTCAGATTCTTCACAGTGGTTGAATCCAACTTGATGTTCGGATCCTTGAAGCGAAAGAGAGTGAGGCAAAGCACACCTAGAACAACAACTTGGAGAAGAACAACTGCAATTGCAATCCCACAGTACTTGATTCTTCTTCTCCCTCTAGTGATTGCCTTGGGAGAAAAAATCTGCAACCCTTCGTCTTCTGCTTCTAGTTGTCTCTTGGAGCCATTGAGTTGATTTAGATGTGGATGCTGGTTCTTCTCAGCCATGTTTGAGTTCTTGAGAGGCTATGTATGAAGATGGAAGATGGTGGGTGCTATTTTTTTTGTTTGCTAATTTGTTGGAACCAAAAGTAAAAGGGATTGAAGAAAACTTGGTGAATACACGTTACATAAGACTTTGAAAATATCTGTTAAGAGGAATATATGTCTTGCTTCAAATTTGGTATTTTGTTGAATAACAAGGATTATGGACTTGCTTGCTGGGTATTGACTTTGACAGAAGCCATTAGAAGTCTTGCAGGGTATTAGGTCATTTGGCTTAATTTATTCAACTATGCATTCCAAATATACTAAAAGGAATAAGTCTATCGTATAATTATTGAAAATTCTTCTTAATTAGCTAACAACCACAAGGAAATTAACTGGTACAGATTATGAAGTTTAAAACAGAGAAGCAAAGCGTTTGACTTTGTCTCTCTCAATGGAAGAAGAAAAAAGACAAAAAAAAAAAAACTGAAGATTGGAGATGCGGGGTATCGATCCCCGTACCTCTCGCATGCTAAGCGAGCGCTCTACCATCTGAGCTACATCCCCTTTTAATGACTAAGCCCAATAGGTTGTTTATCTAACTGTGTAGTGTGATTTTTGAGTCAAATATTTTCAATAAACTAATCAACAAGTAATCTCTCAATTGCTTACATATATAGGAAAATTAAGCAAAGGCAAGGATATCAAGAAAAAAATTACAATACAATGAAAAACAAATAGAAACTTGTATACATCTCCTTGTAGGATCAACAAGCTTGTTAAAACACAAATAGAATCATATTCACCATACCCATGTCACCATATTCACCTTCCCCTCAACTTTGTATACCTCTTCAAACCCCAAATACCCCCTGAATTAACATCAATCCCTATTTCTTATACTGTAACACCCCCATATAACAAAAACCATAACACTTTCATCATATTTGAATACATGCTAGAATTTTGGACAAAATCAGAGCCTCCTATATAGTGATACATGTATATATTATATATAAGCTTTGCCTCACCAGTTATTTTTCTCACCGGCTCTAATTATATAATCTAATTAGACGGATTAATACATCAACATGTAGGAACAATCCAAAAGGGTTTCTGATCAATACAATATCTTAGTTCATATATATCTGGGGCTCTGGGCAATCAAAAAAGTTACGGCTCCTCATCCAATATTCCCTCTTAAACTTACAAATTCCGTCACCTTCAAGGTTATATTGTCCAATTCCATGACCTGCATAAATTGAGAACCAACTAACATGGTCGAAGTCATAAACTGCGTTTTCTTCACACCCTGCAATGCTTCGGTTAGATAAGGAAATTGCCTGATTTCGGAAAACAAATAAATTTTGGTCACCTAAAACTTCCACTTTCTCCCACGTTTGATGAGTCGAATTTAGCTTTTCCACGAAAAACTGGGTTCTCCTTTGGGCATTGTATTTCATCACTCTCAAAATCTCACCCATCATAGACTCCGCCAAAAAATAAGTATGATCAATATTTACGCCAGCAGCAGAACCTGAAACATACATGGATTTCATAGGAACGGATTCGAATTCCCTGCAGTCCCAAACTTCAAGTGACCTGTTCGAGGCCAATGCATATAGATGGTCATTGTGAAACATAATATCTTCATAGCCATAACAGCTGCGTGCATCGTCCAAAGCAGTCCATGCTTTGTCTTTATGCCTACAGAATACAAGTCGTCTTCCAAATACCACTACCACAAGAAAGTTCTTGTTGTTAGATGGATTAGAGGAAACAATAGCCTTCCTAACAGCATGCCTAGGACTCCGAATTTCTGGGAGTTGAATTCTAGCTTTTGAAAGGGGATTGAAAAGATGTATAATGCTTTTGTCGAAAAAGACCAGCCACCCATGCGATAAACCCACACAGTTTGCATAACGAGACTCTTTAAACACGTTCTTGATTTTGTACACCGTTTTTGCTGCAGGATCAAAGAGGCAGGAGTATTGTTTCTTGTGACGTCCTCGATAGATTTGAAACATGATGCATGGATTTTGAGGCGGAGAGTAATATGGGGCAGAGGTATATGATTTTGCGGCGGAACTCCAGAGAGAACAAACGGCATTGAAGCGCTTGATGTCGATGACCGTAGGAAGCTTTTTCAAGATCAACTCTAGGAGTTCGGTTGGGAGTTGAGACCACTTTGATGCTCTTCTCCTTTTGGTCCGAGGGTGCAATTCTCTTCCCATTGTAGTATCTTGATGATGATGATGCGTGAATTGCGACTCTCTGACCGTGTTTTTGGTTTAGGGTTTGCTTTTTATGTAGTTGATAGATTGTGAATCCAAGATAGGCAAACTTTAGGGTCCATGACCCAACAAGATTAGGAAAGGTAAGTCCTAGTTGGACATGGTATGCATGTCAAAGTTTATTCTATTCAGGAATAGGATCTTCCCCTGTATGAGATGGATTGGTTTTCCTACGACCAGTTGGAATATAATTAGTGCCAATATATAGGAGGAAGGGGTAGTAAACCAAGGTATGCAATCCTCAGAGAGTTAACAGTGTGTATATCTCTTGGGATATTCTGTGAGTGTGATCGACTGTGGGTGTACAAGGCTTTACGGGTTGGAGTAATGGCATTTTAGCTTAATTGTATCTTGTACTGTTATTATGCTCATAGTGAAGAACATGTATCTCTCGGAGGACGTAGGCAGAATTTTGCCGAACTTTTGGTGTGCTCTTAAATCTTAATCCTCTTATGGTTTGTTTACTTTTCTATATTTGTACTCTGTTAGCCTTGATGAGGGGGATTGTAATTCCCTAACACTTTAGATTTAAATCTTTTGGTTTGCGGATTTGAGGCTTTGGGAAAGGAAATTTATTCATTTTCGGAAATGAACTCATGAAGTTTTATTTTGATGCTTACCAAACATAGGAAATGAAACTTTATATCAAACTCAATACTCGCATCAACATATATCAAACTTAATACTCGCATCAAAATAAAACTTTATGAGTTCATCATCCTATATATTGAGCACCTAGCTTCGTTTTCATCTTAATGAAGTATTTTATTGTTTCCACTCCAATGCATCACCAACTCATCATGATTTGATCCATCACATTGCTATATAGAACGGAGATCTTGGCCTCACCCTGTTGGCAAGGAAGTGGTAAAGAAATGTTGCCAATGATAGGAAGGTGAATTGTGACCTGGAAATCGATGCGATAGTCGATGTCTGCATCTACAGAAATGTTGTTTGCCAAGTTTATAGGCATACTAAATGGCACTTTGGCTAACAAAAACAATATGGATTCTTTTCCTGCCTTTAAATACACAGGCTCCTTCAATTTCCCTATTACAGGTTCACTGCACATAAAGGAGAAATAGTCAATGTTAAAAGAGAATTTTCTCAAAACTTCTCACTACAACATATCTATACAACATTTGAATCTCTTATAAGTGCATGACCCCAAAAAATAAAAAATAAAATCTGCTCACACGATGGTATGTAAGAATTATTTTAAAAAATAAGACATTGATCAAACCTGCCACTGATTTTCAATTTGAAGGAAGCTTGACTGACAGGCAGAGAAAAGTGAAAGGAATTGTACACAGAGATCTTGAAAAGGAGATCTATGGAGTCAAAGCTCATATCCTCAAGTTGAAGGCCTTCAATAAACGCAGACCTCTTCTGCATCTCAGCCAACCTCACTAACACATAGCCCCTGGCCTTGTTCACTATATAGTTCTTGACATAGCCCACTAACTCTGACACTTTCAAATACAGAGAGGTAAGAAATTTTGTTGTTGAAGACAAAAACAGAGACATTTGTTGAAATTAATTGTGAGCTTAATTGTTATGCTCCTATGGACAAGGAGAGTTTTGGTCATGTATATGCGAGGAGGAAGCACTACTGGGACAAAATGATGCTTTTCGTGCAACTTTTACTGTCCCAAAATATACATAGAGAACTAGTTCTATGTCAAAATTCATTAGGAAACAATTTGTGGAAAGCTTACTTGTTTAATAGGGCAATTATATTCCTCATTCCCTTTCCCATCTCCATATCCATTGGTTCCTGTTTTGTAGATCTCCATTGTTTGGCATGGTCTGACTTGCTACCCTTCTTTGAAAGAAAAAAAAATTGTACCCTACTTCTTGCGAGAGAAATTTCCTACTTTTAGACTTCTTGCAACAAAAGTTTCACACTTTAGATTTCTTGTACCATAAGTTCAATATTTTAGACTTCTTAAAGTTTCATACTCCAACATTAGCCTCATTATCACGGGCTTCATTGTAGTAATGTTAGATACAACAAGGTGATTATTGTAATGGTAGCAAGAGATGGTGCAGACGCTAATCACAAATGGGGATGGTGCAATCCACAAGTTGGTCATGGTTATAGACACACAAAATCTGAAAATCGTAAAACCATATTCTTCATCTCTATAACTTTATGAATTTATTTTCAAGATTTCATCCTTAATAGTTATAACTTCAATACATTTACCCACAAAGTGTTAACCTTGATCAGCTGAACAGAGTCAGAACCAGTAGGGGAATTACAGAAGCTAAACATAGTGTTTGAACTTTAAGCTTAACATACGCAAAGCTAGAGAAGCTTGAAACTTTGGGAGTTAAAGCAAAATCAAAAGAGGCTGGGAAGCTTGAGCTCTCCCTTCTTAGACAATGGTATGGTGAAGTTCCCAATCACAGGAAGGTCAACGGTGAGACCCAATATTAACTCATAGTCAATGTCCCAATCTGCCCCAACATCCTTTGCCAAGGTCACCATAGCACTATGTGCCACCTTCACTGGTACCTCCAGAAGGGTAACGTCACTTGCCTTAATCGATCCAGGGTCTGGAATTGTCCCAGATGCAATCTCCCTAGATAAAAAACAAGCATATCCAAATATCCAATCAAACCCAGTTTTTCTTTTTTGTCAAACAATCAAAACCCAACTTGAATATGAACAATATGAAAGTGAGAGATTGTTACCTGCCAACGCATTTGAGGGTGTAGGTGATCTCACAGATGGGGATGGAGTGATCATAAGGGTTTTTCACATGGACCTTGCCGAGGTACTCCACTGAATCGAAGCTCACCTTCTGGAAGTCAACATCTGTGAGATCTGCCTCTGGCTTTTCTATGCTGGTCAGTTTGTCCGCCATGAAGTTTTTGGCCTTGTCCAAGAACTGCGACATATTTTCAAGCACAGAACAAACAAACGGAGATGAAAGAATATAGATTTAAGCCGGAGATAGAGTGATTGCTTAGTTTGGGGGTTTGAGTTCTCATTGGGGAATTTATACATACAGGTGGTGGGCGTGTAATTAGTGGATATGTGGGTCTCTGACATGTGTCAGTGCGCTTGCCGCGAGGACGCGTGACAGTATACGTGTCCGTTCGTGTTTGTTCCGCGTTAAGAGATCTGTAATTCCCGGCCGACAGAAAATGAAAGAAATAGAGCAAGTATTAGAAGTAAGGGCTAAGATTGGAATTTTCCCGTTATCGGCAACGTTAAAGAGTCATGGTCTATCATCCACGTGAGTCGTGCGTGAGTGGCTCCTTACTCCTTTGTAGGGGTGGACATCTTTATGGGTCAACCGCCCAATCTGTCTAACCCACCCATTTTTAGTCGGATTGAGTCGGTTTGTCACATAAAAATAAAATAATTTGATTAAAAACCGTTCAACCCGATCAATATGTGAGTGAAATTGGGTTCAACTATTACTCTACCAATTAAACCCAACCCGTCCAATACATATTATATTTTTATTTATTTTACACGTGGCATGTGGAGATTTGCTAAAACTTTAACTAACTGCACTACCTAGCCTAAATAATTTTCAGCATTTCTCTTTTTTTTTGTAATTTTTTAAATTGTTGATCTCATATTTAATTATACAACTATGTCTACTAATGATTAAAAGCTAAAATTAATTACTCTATCTCAGTAACACGAATATTTTTCTTTATCTATCAAACTTGATTGATATACTTTCTACATTTATTGATTGACTAAAATTTATTAATTTTTAGTCCTCTTAAAAATTTAACAAATAAATAATTAAAAAAATTAAAATGTAAGAATTCCAAACCGCACAACCCGCCCAACCCAACCGAATATTATTGGGTTGGGTGGGTTGATTTATGAGTAAATTTAGTCGAAAATTGGTTCTTCAAATGCCAACCCGAAGTTGTTGGGTTGGCTAATGGGTTGAAGCTCAAACCGACCAACACCCAATGTCCACCCCTACTCCTTTGGCATGTGGATTGTGGACACCCCCACCACCCCATTCAATAAGTGATCCAGAATAGTGGAGCGTGGGAATGAGATGGGATGAATGAGTCAACTACTAAGAATTGAATGAAATCGAAAGCTTTATGGCGCTTGGTAGTATTGAAATTATACAAATATGAGTTGTTAGATTAGTTTTTATTTGCGGTGTATAAAAAATTGTTCAAACCGACCGAACGTTCTAGTTTTGTTTTGTTTTTTATGTTCAAAAATTGAAACTTGGTGTATTACGAAATCAAACCGATTTGGAACTAATTTGGTTTGGTTCACGAATTGCTCAAACCAATATTAACAAAAGTACATAACCAAACCACTAAATGTACTATGAAAAACAAAATTATTAGAGAGAAATTTGCAACTTTCCAAGAAGTCTAAAGCCTCCAAAGAACTTTTAAATTTCCAATGTCCAATAGACTAACAATTTACATAATGATTTCTTCGAAATGATTACAAAACCGTAAATTAAGTTTTTTTGTCTACAAATGAAAATTTTTATATATTTATAAGATCGAAGAGTTTGACTCTCGCGTGCTTTCCCGACTCAGTCCTTACCGGTCTTTTCCTTTGAATCCTTAGAGGTCTCCTCCTCCTTTGCACCAAATATTACCTCCTTGAAGGTGGGAAGCTTGATTTCACCCTTCCTGGATAGTGGTATGGTAAGGTTCCCAATTACAGGAAGGTCAATGATGAGACCCAGTTCCAACTCATAGTCAATGTCCCAATCTGTAGCAATGTCCTTAATCAAGGTCACTAGTATACTGTGTGGCACATTCACCGGAACATCCAGCATAGTAATCCCACTTGCCTTTATCGACCCAGGGTCTGGAATTTTCCCAGAAGCGATCACACTGCACATCAATTCACACACACATATACATATAGATCAGAAACAAAATTAAAGAAAGTTTGGATGGAAATTCTAAATTCAAGAAACCCTTCGTCAGTACCAACTAACTATTGGTGTGGTATTTATGTCATATAACGTTGGATGAGGTCCCAAGTTTGCATCCCTAACTTCTCCTCCAAGATAAGAAAAAAAAGATATAAATTTCTTCATTAGTTGTGTGTGAGGCTTGAGGGATTTGATTTCAACCTCATTTTTGTAATTTTGAAATCAAAATTTCTAGCCAATTTGAGGTTTTATATGGCAGTTTAAGATTTTGAAAGTGCAGTGTGAAAATACACACAAACCTATTCAACGTAGTCTGATATGAAAATCCTAAAAATAAATTACTATCATAATGTACTGGTTCTGATAGTATAAATCAAATTTTATAACACACTTATCTATATTAATAAACTAAAACATGAGTTATGGTTAAATTTTCAAAAACTCGAAATATGTCTCTCCTCAACTATATTAAACAATATATACACTTAAATATATTAAAGGTAAAAGAGTAAATTGCATAGTCAAAATAATAAATAAAATAATATGAGGTCCTACACCAACTTGTCAACTTGCCAATTTCTTTTATTATTTTTTTAGCTTTTTATTTTTTTTGTTCTCTTTTATATTTTAACATTATTAATTATTTAATTTCAAAAATAATATGATAAAACGGAAAAACAAATAATGCGGAAAAACTAAATAGGTGAGAACCTTCTGCATCCGTTATGCAAAAATATTTTTAAAAATAATATAATAAAATGGAAGGGCATTTAGAAAAACTAAGCGAGAATTTTGCGCATACAGAAATGCTAGTTATCAATAAAAAGAATCGTCTTTGTTTGCTTGCTTGCTTATATTATCAAACAAAGGCGACCACAAATCCATAAAGTGGGGCATGTGCGGTGACACAATCAGAGCGTTGGCCGTGAAGCCTAGAAAACTCTTAGGCAGGTCGGCCGTGCTACGTAACACCTCCGACACACCAAATCACATACTAGCATGAGGCCATGAGGGTATGGAGGATTAATTATTTTCAGTATTTCTAGGCAGATCGAGGTACTTTAAGTTTGGGCCGGGGTGTTTAATTGAGAGCTGTGATTGGTAGGTCTGAAGGAACTAGGTGGCGTAGACTTCGGTTTGGCACGCAAGCCATGTCCATTTCAAAAAAAATGTCTATACTAGCAAAGGGGCATGAGGATTATGCAAATAACAAAGGATCATGAGAAACATCTCTCCATATCCCGAAATTTCCAGTTTGAATTTTCACTCTAATAACCTAATTATGTGTTAAACAAAGGCCGGATCAGCCGAGTTGCCTGATTATATTTCACCCCTGTTGGATCTAACCTCATAACATGATAACATGGCCACAAATTACACTACATATATATTCTTCAAAACCAATTACAGCAGATCGATGTGGGAAATAATTACATTAGGGAAGAAACACAATTTTGGAATATATGGAATGAATGAATTACCTGCCAGAGCTTTTGAGGGTGTAATCGATCTCGCAGATGGGGATGGGATGTGAATAGGGATTGTTGATGGAAACCTTGGCAAGGTAGTCAGCAGAATCCAGGCTCACCTTCTTGAAATCAACGTCGACCAGACTTGCCTCCGGCGTTGGCACATTTGCTATCTTCTCTGCCACAAAGTTCTTCGCCTTGTCTATCAACGACTCCTCCGTCTTAGCCTCCTTCGCCTCCTTCTTAACCTCCTTCTTTGCCTCCTCCGTCGACTTCGACATTTTCAAACCACAAACCAACCAAGAGAGAGCTAGAGATTGAGAAATAGTACGTTGTTAATTTTTGGCCGGGATTGTGTATATATATATATATATGGAGTTTGATGAATGATTTGACGTTTTTTAATTGCCTATTTGAGTGAGGGTTAAGATGGAATCTCTTTCCATATCTTAAGGGTGGAGAGTGATGAGTGATATGGCTGTGTTTTAGGTCAAATGAAGCCTTTCCATGTACGTACGCTCCACCAACCAATTTCCTCTTTTCTATTATTACGTTTTTATTTATTTAATTGACATAATTGTTAGAAAACTAACTTTTCTTGCATAGGAATACAATCCAAACAGGGTTGGCAATTGGCATATATGTTGGTTTCATTTTTAAGGAAATGTCAATTAATGACAAGCTGATTTAGTATTAAAAAAAAAAAAAACTTTCCCCATGGATATATAAAAACATAAAAAGAATATTCGAATCCAAAATTTTTCTTCTATTTGGACACACACCTATTGTGCATGTGATCAACATTAATTCTGGTTAACATTTCGTATTCAACACTAAATTATTTGATAAATAAAATCCTTAAAGTGGTATTTTGTTTCATTTGAATTGCTAACCAATTAATCTTGATTATTCCATGTTAAGTTTAGTTCAGGAAATGTTTTGAATTATCGTTGACAAAGTATATTATCTTATACGCCACATTTCGTCAAATTTTTTTTATTTTAAAAATTGATCTTCAATGAATATCAATGTTATTTTTCTTTTGTTTCGACATATATATATATAGGAGAGGAGAAGAATGCTTATGCGTGCACGTGATAATATATAGCTTTGCCATCACTAAGATCATTCGTGTTTTGGTATAATAATTTTCATTTTAATATGCATGTATATATAGCTAAACTTGTGTTTCCGATTTTGGGTAGAGAACAGCATAGATTACAACTCTGCCGGGGTCTTCTTTTTCATTTTCGTTCAACATCAAAGAAAAGAAAAGTGATATAGAGAGTTGGAGAACCATTATTGTATATTTGAATAACTTAAATTAAAAAGCCGTACGTACGTATACTCTTTTTGGTGCTACAAATGACATGAAAAAAAAGAAGAGGGAGGTTGGAACTTTGATCTTGGTTGGTGTGGGGGTTACAACGACGTGCTATACTAGTTAAAGAAGTCATACATGATCACAGTATATGTGTTATGTTCCTATAGCAAACCTTAGGGAGCTATATATATATACACATTTAACTAGAACCTAGAGAGGAATTGCATTTGCCTCAGAAGAGGAGTTAGGGTTTCCATCAGTTTCTCGCATGGATGATTGTGAGTTCCTTCATATGTTGTCACCACGATGCTTGTGTCTTTAGATAGCCTCTGAATCTGTTTTTTCACATTGCATGTGTGATGAGTGCAGCGATAGTAGCTCCTGTGGATGACCATGTTTCATGTCAAACTAAGAATATATCAGAGCATGTTATGACACATGTTAAACCACACCCAAATAATTCATTATCTTAATTACTAATTGGCTGGACATTGATCATGCACAACTTAAATAAAATTTTCAAACTTTGGCTTCATTCTATATCCACAAGTAAACTCCCTAAGCCCTAATTATGGAGGGGTGAACTTGCTGGAGGGGTGAACAAGCAAGTTCACCCCATAAGAGTTATCCCTATAGTTAATCAAATAAAAATGAGTTTTTTTTTATATTCTAGTTACTATTAAAAATGTGATTATTTTTCTTTTTCTTAAAAAAAAAAAAACTAGTTCATAAGATTCATTGGGACTAATCCAATGGTTATTTCGCGTAGATTTTTTTTTTATGATGATTTGGAATATCAGAATAGCTGTGAACTAGCAGAAGTTATGTAACCAAGTCATGCAATTAAATTAATGTATCTAATTTGATTCAATATATTCAGAATGTAAAAGAGTTGAGCTACAACATATATGAATAGTTAATATTTGTTTCTGTCTCAAAATTTTTTAGTTAAAATAGTAGCTAGCGTTAGTTACCTAGCTAAGCCAACTATATATATTTAGACTCTAGACTCTTGATGAATATATATGTTCGATCATAAGTTTGTGTCTCCTTATATATGTTACTGTTTCTTGTGTGTCTTATGTATTTCCAAAAGCAAATGATAATCATAACTGTTAGATAAATGAACATAATGAATGAATTAACCTGGGATATAAGCTGTTCTTGACGGCTTTCTGTCCATATTTTCTCCAACGGTAGCCATCATCAAGAATATCATCAGCGCTCCGAGTCTGAAATGCAAACCTAGGCCGACTCGCTTTCCTCATCTTATAATTACTGCCACCTTTCCTTTTCTTACTACCCTTTTGTTCCCGATCATCATCACCTTCAATACTATTTTCAGCGGCGGCGCCAGAAGCAGTGCTCATATCCACCATACCCGGCACAGCTCTGTAATTATTAATCTGATCATGACTGACTAGCCCCTGACCTGCTTGACCTGAGAGAAGGCTGATCCAGTCAATGTCTAGAGGACTAAGGACTTGATGATCATGAGGCTGTAGAGGAGGAAGAGGAGGGTTCAGCACTGAGGGCGTGAAGAGGTGGTAGGGAGGGTTTTGCGGTGGCAAGATTAACGGTAATGATAGCGGCGGTGATGATGATGATGATGAGGTTGGAGGTGGATTCATATGTTCTTGACCTCTTTCCATAACTGGAGATCGATATATATGATGAGCTTAATGTTGCGAGAATGATGAGACAAGAGAGAAGTGAGAGAGTTGGATAATGGATTATATATAAAGCTTTCAACTAACAAGTAGATTAAGGTGGTGGAAGCTGGAAGGTGAGAAGAAGTTGGACTTACCCACTTTCAATGAGAGAGAGAGAGAGAGAGAGAGAGAGAGAGAGAGAGGGATTAATTGTAGTTTTAGGGGTTGGAAAAAGTGGCTAATGATATCTAGCTTGAAGGCTGGAAATGAGGGTGGTAATTTGCTTCTATGTACATTTTTAGTACTCGATTCTAGTAGTGCCCTAGGGTAAAGGCTAAAGCCAACTACATCTCAACTACTTCTGTTCAACTGCCCTTTCAGTTGTGAAAAGGAGACGTGCATTACCATACATATCGTTATCATCTATGCATGCATATGCATGCATTTGCATGCCCTCTCTCTCTCTCTCTCTCACAAAATTGGGATAGGTATTTCTGTAATTTTATATGTTGGGAATTGAGTTTAATTAGGACACATGTTCCAAATTACTGGCTATAAACTTTAGTTTGATTAGATACTGTTTACCAACCTAAAGAGACGGACTCGGATCCTCTCCTCACGGAGAGACCTTTTATTTCCTCACCATTTAATCCTGGCCCTCCAATCTTATCTTGCGGCCAGGATTTGCTTGTTTTTTTTTTTTTCCCTCTTCCACCTAAAGCTGCTGTTCTTCTTCTCTCTCATCCCTCTCTTTTCGTCCGTCTCTTCCCTCTCTCCCTCCACCTTGCCCAAACACCAGTCCATTCAGAAACGAGATCCTGAAATAGTCATTGTTATATATAACCTTTGTTCTGCTCTTTATCTATAGCCAAGAGGCAAAAGAGGGTTTTGGTGATTTGGGTTTTTGAGGTTTTGATTAATTTCTGAGATTTGAAATGGCTGCTTGTGCTGCTGGTGTAATTGGGGGAAATGGGTCTTCCTGGGTTTAAGGATAAGTCGAGGAAGAAGAAGATGGTGAACAATGTTATGGTGTCTATGTCATAATGATTGAATTGATTATATATAACAATAATCTGAATTGATTATTTTTCCTGTGTCACAAATTGATAAGAAATTGAATTGATAGATGAGAAATTGAATTGATTTTCTTATCAATTGATAGAGGAAGAACTGGTGTTTGGGCGACGAAGTGGTGTTAGCTCAGTGGTTAGAGCACCCACTACCTAAGATCAAGGTTATAGGTTCGAGTCACCATGAGAATAGGAGTGAAATCTTTTAATCCTCTTTAAAAAAAAGAGTAAGAAAAAAAAAAACTGGTGTTTGGGCAAGGTGGAGAGAGAGAGGGAAGAGACGGACGAAAAGAGAGGAGAAGAAGACGCCAGATCTTTAGAGTGGGAGAGGAGAAAAAGAAAAAGCAGCATTTGGATTAAAATTTCAGCAAAGAAAAAATTAGTCAATCCTGGCCACACATTGATATTGGAGGGTCACGATTGCTTTGAGGGGAAATAAGAGGACCTCTTCGTGAGGAGAGGATCCGAGTCCGAAGATTTGTAAGGCAACTTAATTGATCTGAGAGAAAAGAACTATATTTTATTATCAGCTGTTTTCAACACTATTCTTTGACAATGCAATCTAATTATAATAAGAATTCTCAAAGGGTAAAAATAATAAGAAATATTAACGGTAAAATCTATGATACTCCGAAGTATGATATACTTCGAGTTTTTAAACAATTAAATTTAGTGAAAAAAAAAAACAAACAAACCTAATGTGAAAAAATTAACAGTATAGCATACTAGAAATTACAGTAGCATGTCTTTATCTTCAAGATCATCCTAATAAACAAAAAAAAACACTGAATGAATATTGTCCAAAAAAAAAACACTTGAATGAATAATTTTCGAATTTTCTGACCCTTTACATATATCCAACAATCCATTTTACTTACTGTAACAAGGATCGCTATTGAGAATGGGAGTCTGTGTAACAATCTTTCAAGATTGTGCGACTATAAGTTTCAAACAACCCCATATAATTTGCACCTATAATTAATGTAGCTTTATTTGATACAACACCAAATTTCCTTAAATGAATGACTGCTTCAAAGAAATTTGTTAACGCAATATACAAGCCTCAACTCGAATTGTAAGAAATAGACTGCCGCAAAGACTTCACAGTCACCAGCCCGCCAAAAATTATAAAGAAAATGAAGGTGAATTAAATCCAGGTAACAAAGAACTAATGTAAGAACTGCAATGGAAATCAGAACAAAGGCCTCTTTCCATCTAGCATTCCCATCAAATGATCAAAAACCTGGCTCCCTGAATCGCGTAGACCAGAATGCATATATTCATTAGTTATCCATAACCGAATCCCTGCTATCTGTGAAGCTGTTTCCATCACCAGCTTGAAGTTTACATACATATCTTCATAGTAAACAGCAGCTGCAACAGGTACCTGACAATGTTGACAAAAACAAATTTACTCACTAGCAGAAAAAACTGTTGATAATTCACATTGTGTCTGGTCAAAATGGAAAGCATCACAGGCTGCTAGAGAGTTTAGATCTCCCATCTGCAAATGTTATTGCCCAGTTGCCATTCAAGAAGATTAACTTCGTATAAAGGATGCACACCTTGTTATTATTTAGTGCAGTGATGTCGTATAGTGGAGGCCAATCCTCTTTCTCAGCCAATATATGAGCAGCACCTTTGAATTGTCTTAAAGCATGAATCTCATCAAACATCCACGGGAAGATCATCTGCAGCAGCAAAAGTGCAGTTTGTGTTTAGAAGGTTGTAGTGAAAAGCAACAAGCAACAGCATGCAGGAAGCTGGCTCTAAGTACATTTTCATTTAGACACTTTTTCTATATGCCAGACAGCTAGAGTTCAACTGCGTTACCCAATACTCCCGCATAGATTGGTCCAAGTATCTATTTATGTCATCATGGAAGTAAATCATCATTTGCATGAACAACTAGACATCCTAATCATAAAAATATGGTTCAGAGGTCATGGATCCCTCAAAGGCTAAAGTATTCTACATCTCACATGCTTCATATTGTTTCCATCCATGATATATCTAATAATTAGAGCTTCTAAATAAACCATCCATATAACTGGATGTAAACTACAACATGGCTTGTTGAGTTGTCGTCATTTTGTAAAGACAATGTTGGAGCTTATGCCTACCTCCCCTGTGAAATATACAGGACGGCCTTCTTTTGCAGCTCGGACTGCATCAAATTTACCCTCATCTTCAGCCCTTATTCTGTGAGCAGACCACGATGATGAAGCACCCTTCAAGAAATAAATAACTATACAAATTAATAAACAAACAGAAAATAAAAAGATAAAAATAAAAAACAAAGGATGAAACTACAGTTTAAAGAGTATCAAGAATATTTGTTCTGTAAATGAGAGAGATGAAAGTCATTACCTGACAGTATATGGACTCATGCATGAGAGCATAAAGTGGATTCGTATCAAAAGATGACCATTTCTCAAACTGCACACATGAAATGGTTTAAGGTTGATCCCACGAATACCCACAACCTTGGATTCAAAAATAATAAAAACCGGACATTTTCTTACAGCATCCAAGAAGTAATAACTGATTTGCTTTGGTGCTCCTGGAACGATTACAGGATCCCAGACCCTCTCAAACCTACGCAGGTCGAAGTGAAAAGATAACTGACTTGAAGAATGATATAGTTTAGCTTATTAAAATCTAGGTTCATAATCATGAAGCCTTACATATAGTGTAAGCGCTCAAAACCAGTACCGGATCCTAAGCCAGAAAGACCAAGTGTTTGCAATCCCTTTGGGGTTAAGATGCCCCCAGATGGAAGATGCACCTGCACAAATAGAAAGGTGGGGTGGGTATTGATTTCAAAGATTAGTCTTAATTGTTAATTCTCAGCATTAGGAACAGCACCAAGATCATATGTTCTGGATCCTCACCCCGCCTCCCTCAGATTCTGACAAATACTTAACAACTTCACGAACAATCTCAGTATCTTGAGGATACCTTTTGTAGTACTTCTCATTCTGACGTATAATCTGTTCAAAGCATGCTCTATATACGATATCTGCAATGCATCCATTTCCTATTGGAGGGATACCTCCAGTTAAAAGGACTTGTTTTAGTCCTTGCGGTGCAAAACTCAAATAGGTTACTGCACAAAAACCACCATAGCTCTGCAAAAGTAAAAGGAACTAGCTGTAAGTCTAGTTAAGTCCCACAGGCTAGATCCCACCACAAGCAAACTATAAGCAATGACTTAATACATTCTCATGAAGCAAAGAAGCACAACATGAGAGCAACAGCTTCGAATATGTACAAGGAGAATAATGTTGAAAGCATGAAGGAAGTTTTTGATCATAAGAATGTTCTCCAATGATACACATATATAGTAGGTATTTGTTAGTAAAAAACAGTAACTGCAAAGGGCAGGACCATCACTCTGTAGTTGAAAGATTACATGCAGACATAAATTACCAAAAGGAAATAGTAATTATACCTGACCCAAAATTGTCCAAGGTCCGGCATCAGGAACTAGACGTACTCGAATAAACTCTGCATCATTTACTATATTATTGGCTCGAAAATGTTGTAAGTAGTCAGCCAACTTCACTTCAGACTTCAGTTGCAACATCGACGAAGGTGTCAAAGCAGTAGATAAACCTGTTCCTCGCTGCAAGTAAATTACATCACAATAAGAAATAAGCCTACTAAGGCATTGCATATTGAGAAAGCCAGTAAACTTAAGTTATGCCTAAACAACCATACCTGATCCAGCAATATGACACGATATTCTTCGCATGCTTTACGCACCCAACCACCGGCTTCAGTTGGTCGCGGGCTTTCAAATCCAGGTCCACCTTGTAGATATAATAGGTATGGTTGTGGTTGCTCTTCTTTGCCAACTACAACACAGATTGCAGTTCGTTAAGGGAGTTAAAGAACCACCAACATGACAAAATAGGAAAGCAGTTTGCTTGCATATCCTTGTAATTAGATAATACACTTTTCTGAAGCTTCACAAGTGCATGCATACGCTTGTGCGCTCATCCTGAACCATCCTAATGGATATAAGTCCTATATACGCGACTATGACAGTCTTTTACGAGCCCAGGTATAGATAGCTCAACTAGATCAAATATTGAACAAAATAGAGTAACTATTGAACCTGCCGCTGATCTACCAATTATTATCTGAACACCATATGTCAACAGTCCAGAGCCGGTTACGAGCAACAAAAGAAGATTTGATTTATCCAGATGCTGTCTGGGTATACATGACTAGGTTTAGACTACTTTTAGCCTTTTATTCATTTGGTTAATCATCCTATGTATAAACACCTTTTTGTATCAATATAAAATTAAAGTATAACAAATTGGAAAAAATGGCAAGAACTCAACTTTCACATAAGTGAAGAATGTGGACACTGGAACACTTTACGTTTGAATTGTCTGGCCATTCATTAGCAGAACTTTAATTCAAAGTTTACTTTTTTCCTCCATATTTTACTTTTTATTTTTTTGGTCAATAATCACTTCATTAAAAGGCAGCAGCCCAAACTAACAAAACCAAATACAAGAAGACACTAAAGAGGAAAATTAACCCCAGAAAAAGAAAGGATAAAAGAACCAGCAAAGCAATTGCAGACAAAAAGAAAACAGAGCCGCTAAGACAGGAAGCGACTCCACCACAATCAACTTTTAGTTACTCAGCAAATGTGGCAGATTAATCTTACATATTTTCAGACCACAACTTCAAAAAACTATCAGTATTGGCTAGTTGCCTGGATTCCAATCACTGTTCTAATTCAGAAGAATAAACAATGTCTGATTGCTATTGCTTTCCTACATCTTCTATGCAAACAGATGCAGAGCACAAAAAGGTCAACTACTCAATGGAAATTATAACACCAAGAACATTGATTAAACTCACAAACAAAATATTCACTTCAAATCCTCAACTCAAATACAATCCACTTCCAACGCCAATCAAACAGTCACAATCACACTAACCAAACTTAACTGATGATTCGATTTAAGTTAAATTTACCAGAAACAACTTCGCGAGCGAAGATTGAAATCCTAGACGAAGACTTAGGGTCGGCGGAGTAGTCGAGAGGCACGATGAAGCGGTGGTCACGAAGTCGGAGCTCCGGCACCGAAAACCACTCCCCGGCAACGTGCTCTTTCGGTGAGTCGCCGGCGGTAGCGTTAGATACGGACATGGCTGTGACAGTACGCGCCGAGCTCCGCCGATGGTTGAAGTATCGAAGCTTGGTTACGTGAATTAGTGGAAGTGTGCTAACAGAGAAAGTGGAGGGACAGGTATTGCGGAGGAACGAGTTTATCAAAGCGGGTTGCGCGTGAGTTGCCAACATTTTTGGGAGAGAGTTGTGAGTGGTTCTTCTGTTAAGTAAACACGTGGCGCGATCCTTTTATAATTGAGTTGAAACTTGGAAGCTGTGAGCCCTTAGATGATTCAAAATAAATTATTCAAAATATTCTCGTTTTTATTTGTACATAATTTTTTTTTTGTCTGATTTTTCAGTTTATGTTTTTTCTCGTTTTTTTTTTGGAAACTTCAGAAACCGAAAGTCGCTAATTAGCTCATTATTTACGGTGTGTCCCACTAATGTGGAGTATTATAGACATCTCTTGAATTAGAATTTAAATGGCAAAAACGGGAGAATTGAAAAGGTAGGAATGGATATGATGATGTAGGCATGACAGAGGGACAAGATGTGGCGCGCAGGTAACACGTGTCCACCTTCTCTGATCAGTCCCGCTCAGTCATTCCACTTGCGTTTCCGTCGTTTAGGTGGCGCAGCCAAAACGCCTCCCGCCGCTTCCTTGTTTATAATTCCGTTACCTAATTTCTCACTCTCATGGCATTCATGGCCGCCATTTCACGAGCCGCGTTGATTTCACGGGCCGGAATCATCCGGTCCATGAGCAACGTGCCGGAGAACACCGTCTACGGCGGCCCAAAGTCCCAAAGCCCAGACCACAGAATCACCATGACCCAAATAAAGCAGAAGCACAAGAAGGGCGAGCCCATCACTATGGTCACCGCCTACGACTACCCCTCGGCGGTTCACTTGGACTCGGCCGGAATTGACATTGCGTTGGTCGGCGACTCGGCCGCGATGGTCGTGCACGGCTACGATACCACCCTCCCTATAACGCTTGACGAAATGCTCGTCCACTGCCGAGCGGTGGCGCGTGGGGCCAAGCGCCCACTTTTGGTTGGGGACTTGCCCTTTGGATTCTACGAGTCTGGCTCCATTCAGGTACAGCAGAATTGTTAAATTTGGAGGGCTATCATTTTCTGGGTTATTGAGAATTATGTGTTTGGTTAATCAGAAAGTGAGGAAAAACGAGGATAAAGAATCTGTTTTTGATTGTTGCTTGAAATGGTGATGACTGATAACCCCATAGTGAAAGATTTAAAGTTTTGGCTAAAGATTTTTCCTTCAATTTCTGTAAATGAAAGTGTTTGCTTTGGTTGCTGACAAATTAAAGGAAAGGAGTAAGAGTATGCAATCCATTCTTTCTTTTCTTTTTGTTTTCAATTGATGAAACAGTTAAAGCTAAGAAATTTCTTGCATTAAAACTGTGAAATTCGATGGCAACCAACAGATAGAGAGCAGAATAGACTGGCTGTAATGAGAATGTGTTTGTTGATTCATTGGGTGTGGGTTTGTATAAGTGAGCAATGGGGTTGGTGATGTTGCAGTTTCGATTATGAGCAGGCTATCGATTCAGCGGTGAGGATTTTAAAGGAAGGAGCAATGGATGCAATAAAATTGGAAGGAGGGTCACCTTCCAGAATTACTGCTGCAAAATCCATCGTTGAAGCTGGAATTGCTGTGATGGGGCACGTGGGACTTACTCCTCAGGCCATTAGCGTTCTTGGCGGTTTTAGGCCTCAAGGAAGGAATGTTGCTAGTGCAGTAAAGGTCTGTGGAATTTGAGTATTGGTCAGTTCTTTCTCTCTTCATGTTTGCATTGTTGTAACATTAATGATTTTATTGGATTTTTCGGCGCAGGTTGTGGAGACAGCGCTGGCTTTGCAAGAAGCCGGGTGCTTTGCAGTTGTTTTGGAATGTGTACCGCCACTTGTGGCTGCTGCTGCAACATCTGCTCTTCAGATTCCTACAATTGGCATTGGAGCGGGGCCTTTTTGCAGTGGGCAGGTTAGTTGCTTATGTAGCCCTATTCATCTTGGATGTTCGTATGTGTAATTCCTTTTGGTCTTAAATAGATATTACTATCTCTGATATAAAGATTGTTTTGATAAAGTTTGATTCATAAGATATCATTCTATTTTATTTGATATTTATGTCCTACTGCAACTTCAGCTTTTCCTTGGTACAGAACTTTTAGGCATTTGTGGGTGGGGAATTCGATAACAATAGTCATTTTCCAGATTTTAGGAACTGTACTCGTCTTTATACTGCATAGTGGGCATATATTGATTCTGATGCAGCGGGTTACAAGTAGTAGGGATTGGGGTAGCCAGGTAGGTTGGCTCAAACCTAATAATTTGAGCTGGGTGTCTAGCTTTGAACAAGCCTAGAACCAAAGCTTGCAACAATATTATATGGGGATTAGGCTATAGGCATTAAGCTCCAACTTTAAAATGTGAAATTTTTAATAATCTCACTTTTACCTTTTTCCCTGATAATCTATGGGTTTGGTCTAGAATTCTTGTTGTTCTTTACTGTTCTTTGTTAAGCTTTTGACATGCCATTTCTTCAGTGACATAGTTCTCTTTTTTCCTTTCATTCCTGGCAACACATAATTTCTTTTCCCTATTAATCGTGCAGGTGCTAGTTTACCATGATCTTCTTGGAATGATGCAACACCCACACCATGCCAAGGTTTATTCAACAGTCGCATTTTCTCCTTAGTAATCTAATTTTACCCACTTACATGAATTTTCTTTAAACAAAGAAGCATCTCCGCTCTTGTAGGTTACCCCGAAATTCTGTAAGCAGTTTGCAAATGTTGGAGATGTAATCAACAAAGCATTAGTAGAGTACAGGGAAGAAGTGACTAGTGGTACATTTCCAGGCGCTGCCCATAGCCCTTATAAAATCAATGCTGCTGATGTTGATGGCTTTTTAAGTGAGTTACAAAGGATGGGTTTGGACAAGGCAGCATCTGCGGCGGCTGAAGCAGCTGAGAAGATTAATTCAAGCAAATTGAAGTAACTTGTTTTAAGGCAGGGCTCATGGTTGTTGGATTGAGAGTTGCATTTTGAAGCAAATTATCGCAAAACGAAAATGTGAAAATACACGATGTCTTGCGTTGTCTTCATAATAATAAGGGTTATCTTAGAAGAGTTTGAAGGAGCAGAAACCCACCTTCATCTTCGTTTGACATTTCTCTCAGTAACAGTGAGGTATCCAATAAATGAATTTTGGTTCCATTTTGAGTTGTAAAAGAAAAGTTGTTCTTGTTTAAAGTTGTGTTTAGAATTCGAAAGCAACTTCAGAAATAAGATCAGTAGCCATTTCTAGAATTATTTCTATTCTGCCCATTAAAGTAGCCCTTATATGATATTTTGTTCTTCTAACTCTGTAATTACTGTTTCAGTATGGAGTGCATGATTTGCTTTTTCATATTCCCCATTTCTTTGGACAAATAAAGTGTGCATTGCCAAAAGTGGATATACCCTAACTAAACAATTGATTAATTGAACATGTTCTAGCGAATCCAAAGTTCCAAACTAAACCATTGCCGCAAGTCCATTCCCCCTCAAATTTGACACACAAAGATAAATAAATAATAGCCTCGATTTCGATATCTTTCTTCAAATAGGAAACCTCACAATCCAATAGACGTTTATCGGTTTATATGTGTGATTCGCTTAGGTTGTTTTTTTGAGTAAAAAAATCTTAAGATGAACTTATGAACTACAATATATGACAATAAGAGATCGGTTTCGATGAGATTATAATTTGAAATTATTACTATTAATAATAAAATATTAAAATATACAAAATGGGATTTTTTTTATATAAAAAAATTGTGTAAATAAAGTATTTCGACACAAAACAAATCAAATTCAAATCATGTGATCGAATTTATTTGATAAATAAAATTTTTCGAAGATGTCGGAATTAGGTTTTTCTGAATACAAATGGTATTAAGATCCGAAGTCCGACCCGCCCGTTTGCGGTAAACGAAGCAATAAGTAAAGCTACTACCTTCAACGTCCAAACTCACTGTCCAGAACAAAATGAAGAGATCAAGGCACTCAAAACCCCTCCTCCACCTTCTTAAACCCCAAACCCCCAAATCCAAATCCCCGGTCTTCCTTCTCAGCCACCACCTCTGCACTAATCCCCGTTCCAATCTCAAACCCAATCCGAACCAACCACCTCAAGACGATGATTCGCTGATAACCCAAGTGCTCCAACTCCTTCAACCCAATGAAAAAGACTGGAACTTTGACCAACTCCACAACCTCCTCTTCTCCAACTCAACCTCTCCTTCACCTCGCTCTCTTTTCCACATCACTCGCCGCCTTGGCGCTTCGTCCAAGGCCCTCAAATTTTTTGACTACGTTTCTGAAAATGCGGGAACAAGCCCTCCAGGCTCGACGGCTTTGCTCTCTTCCGCATTCCAGGCCGTTCTGGAGATCACATTGCGAGAGCCCAACTCGGAAACAAAGCTCTATGATCTTTATAAGATGGCAAAGGAGCGGAATGTCCGGTTTAATTTCAACGCCGCAGCTCTGCTTGTTCGATCCCTGGGCATGGCTGGTATGGAGGATGAGGCGCTCATTGTGTTTAACGAACTTGATCCGGGTTTGAAAAATGCACATCTTCGCAATGTGGTGATTGGGATGTTACTGACAATGGGACGAGTCGATGATGCACTGAAGGTGCTCGACGAAATGCTTGACCCAGAAGCGAAGTTCCGGGTTGATGACTTTACCTGCGATATAGTGATTGGCTCGTTATTGAGGAGAGAGCAGACGGGGAGGAGCGTCAGTGAGGAAGAAATTGTGGATTTGGTGTCGAAATTTGGTAAGCACGGTGTCTTTCCTAATAGCCAAGTGCTTACGAAATTGATCACTGTTTTGTGTAGAAATAAGAAGATTAATCGCGCTTGGGATGTTTTACATGATGTCATGAAGATGGGTGGTGCTGTAGATGCTGCTCCTTGCAATGCGCTTTTGACAGCTTTAGGAAGATGTAGTGATTTTAAGAGGATGAGTGAGCTTATGGCGAAGATGGAAGAGATGGGCATTAAGCCCAATGTTATAACTTTTGGTATTCTTATCAATCGTTTATGCAAGTCCAGGAGAATAGATGCTGCCTTGGAGGTGTTTGAAAAGATGAGTGGAGTAGTGGGGGTTTCGGCTAAACCTGATGTGATCATCTATAACACTCTGATTGATGGACTTTGTAAAGTGGGAAGGCAAGAAGAAGGATTGCGTTTGATGGAAAAGATGAGATCACAAGGTGGTTGTGCACCGAATACGGTTACCTACAATTGTTTGATTGATGGTTTCAACAAAGTTGGAGACTTTGAGAGGGGTCGTGAGCTCTTTGATAAAATGAAGGAGGAAGGGATACCACTAAATGTGGTCACCCTCAATACTTTGCTTGATGGTCTGTGCAGGCATGGGAGACTCAACACTGCACTTGAGTTCTTCAATGAAATGCAGAGGGATGGTCTGAAAGGCAATGCTGTTACTTACACAATCCTAATCACTTCCTTTTGTAATGTGAACAATATTAGCAAGGCATTGGAGTTGTTTGATCAGATGTTGAGCGCTGAATGCTCCACAGATGCAATAGTTTACCACTGCTTGATCTCTGGTTTAAGTCAAGCCGGAAGGATGGAGGATGCCAGCTTTGTTGTCTCAAAGTTGAACGAGGCCGGGTTCTCCCCGGATATTGTTTCCTACAATGTCATGATTAATGGATTCTGCAGTAAGGATAAGCTTGATAAGGTTCATGAGATGATCGAGGAAATGGAGGCGGCTGGAGTGAAGCCTGATACCGTAACATACAACATCTTGCTTTCCTATTTAAGCAAAGCTGGGGATTTCAAAAATGCACATAAAGTACTTAGCAGGATGATGAATGAGGGTATTAATCCCACTGTTGTCACTTTTGGAACATTGATTCATGCACATTGCTTGGATGGCAATACTGACAAAGCCATGAAAATCTTCAGAGACATGGGTTCTAACTCAAAGATTCCTCCCAATACTGTAATATACAATGATTTAATAAATTCTCTCTGCAAGAAGAATGATGTGGAACAAGCTCTTTCTTTGATGGATGATATGAAGGACAAGGGGGTGAGACCTAATACCGCAACGTTCAATGCCATGTTCAAAGGTCTCAGAGAGAATAATTTATTGGAGATAGCATTTCAATTTATGGACCGAATGGTTGAACAGGCCTGTAATCCTGATTACATAACGATGGAGATTCTTACCGAATGGCTTTCTGCTGCTGGTGAAACAGAGAAGTTGAGTAAGTTTGTTCAAGGATATCCGGTTTCTGTGCACAAACAGAAGGATGGGATTATTGGATACAGATAGTCGCATTGTAAGTTGGTTATGCTTAGGAGAAAGCATATCTGATTCCAATCTCGAACCTTGTGGTCGTTTTTCTGGGTTCAATTATGTGAGCTTCGAAAGAGTATGTGATTGGAGAACCCTCACTTCACATGAGTGCTTTATCTGAGTCTCTGCAGTTGCAGCATTTTTCGTGTCCATGGTGGGTTCCATCCATCCTTCCATTTTGAAGATTAGCCAAACAAGGAGGTACTTTTCTACGCAGAAATCAGGTTTTTGACAATGAAACAGAAGCTGCATTTAGTGTAGTTTCTATCAGGAAAGACAAAATTGCAGAGAACGAGTTTTTTTGGTAGCTATTTCCTTGTATGAATCTACTGTTGGTGGTTCAATTGCTAGTCGTCTTCGAAAAAATTAATCGTTTTTGTGAGATCTATATTCTTAAATCTTTTTTGATAATCAATGACTGTGTTTTTATGCGAGGCTTTTTTGCTCAAAAGTGCTTTTGTTATAAGTTCGAGTTCTTAGAAACCCTCGTATGATCATATTCCTATTGCTCAAAAAAAAAATATGATCATATTCCTAACCAACATAGTACTTCTCCATCACCAATTTTACCTAGCAACATGGTAAAGGAGCAAGATTCCTTGCTGCATATCATCATATCTTATTGTGTAACATGGGTAAGTAATTATTGAAAAACAGCGTTGAAAGTTGAAACACTGATTTCAATACAGAAGCTGCAAGATTTATCTTATTAACTATTTTACCATGCATGATTTGGAAAGGCAATTGATTAAAGAAGCCGTTTCAAATGAGAGTGATCATAGCTCAAGTAACTTCATGTCCATGTTGGAAATGTGCACCCTTAACATAATGAATCTAAGTTGGTTATGTGTATTAATTCACTAGGGACGTCCAGCCTTTGCTCCCTAATGACACCAACTAGCTATGGACATTTAGTTGATGTTGATAGTTCATTAAATAATAAAAAATTGTTAATCACACAGATACACATAAGATCATATAAATGAACAGCAAGAGCTGATGCCCTATTCTTCTTTGTAGTAGTAGTTAATCACTACCATTAACTTTACTCAAACCAAAAATAAACCAATAATTAAAGAAAAGATGTTTCATCTAAAAAAAACTACAAGCCCTTTTTACCCTACTGAAACCCTCATAGTCAACCACTGTTAAATCAAAAGATTCCACCCATAGTTACACCCCTCTCTCTCTCTCTCTCTAACCCAAAAAAGGAAGAAAACCAAAAAAAAAACAATTTTTTTTGTCCAAAGAGCTGACTTTTCTCTCCGAATCAGATACTGCTGGCGGCGGTGGCAGCATTGCTAGTACCCCATGGGAGGCCGAACCTGGCCGGAGAGTGGTCGGAAAAGTAATCTCCGGCGAGACCGTCCAAACCCACAAAGAAATCATCGCTCACAATCGTATCGCACACACCAAAGTACTCTGTTTCGTCTTCATCAACCAGGGGACTCTGTTTTTCTTCTTTGGCTTCCATGCTGGTTGTACTCCGAGCACCAACAAGCTCCTCCTCCATGGAAGCTGACGTGGCCGGAGACGGAGAGCATCCCTTGGTTGCGGGTTTGGTAGAGTCACCACCTGTGACGGAAGTTGATTGGGGCGAGGAGACGGGCTTGTGACGCGTGGACCCAGCGAGTGAGTTGCGGTGAGTCGGGGCAGGGTGGTTGTGCTCCGCCGTGAAGGTGACTATGAACATTCCCGGGTCGGATCTGTTCCGCTCCACTTGTTTCCGGGCCATACAACCCTTTGAGCTGCTGCATCTGTAGTACCCCCTGTCCAATTCAAAAACCACCATAAACCCATTAAAGCCAAAAACCAACACCAAGTTTATCGAAAATTCTCATTTTTTTTAATGAAAAATATAAGATTAATAAATGAAAAGGAAAAGGAAAACCCACCTCGGATATGGAGAGCCCTTGATCGGTTTTTGGCCGTATTTCCGCCATGCCCATATATCCGAAGACAGAGACTCCGCTGGTACTTGGCACACTTTCTTGAGCTGGTTCTTTCTGAAATGGGAAAAATTCAAAACCATAAATAAACCAAATTCATGAATCAAAACAGCACAACCCCAAATTCGTTTAAAACCAGAATCAGATAGCAAAGTTTCAATCTTTACCTCTTTTTGGACCGCTGGGTAGGATTAGTAGCAGAAAGCTTAGGCTGTTGTTGTTGATTTTGATGTCTGTGAAGCGGTTGAGGAGAAGAGAAATTGGGTAGTGTGATTTGCGGTGTTGGTGAAAGAAGAGATGGGTTGTGAGATTTGGGGAAGAATGGCTTGTAAAGATCATGCAATTCCTCAGTTGCACTTCTGGGCTTGATGGGATCTGGACGAGGAAGAACAGAGAATGTTTGACCATTAGCAGCAAAACCATGTTGACCAAATGAAGAAAGGAGAGGGCTTGAGTGAAAGTGATGATGATGGTCTGAGATGAAAGTGGTGGTGGTGCTTGTCTTGGTGGTGGTGCTTGTGGCGGTGGAGCAGCCTCTGACCACCGCTGTGAGATCCCAATCGTCTTCCATTGAGAGAGACAAGGCCTGTGAATCTGTACCCTGTGTCTGTGCTCTGCTTCTTCTTTGCCTATCACTGTTTGAGGACAAAGAAAGAGAGGGACAAAGGAGGGCGCGCTGACTTTTTCTTGTTAAAGATGGAGAGAGAGGTGATAAGGGTGTAATGAGTAGGAGAGGAATTTATATATAAAAACATTGTAATTATAGAGAGAGAAACAGTGGGGTTTTGGGAGGACAAACAAGTGGTTTTGGTCTAGAGAGAGAAAGAGAGGGCTTGGAATCTCTATGCTTTCCTTTTGTGAAATGAGAAAGCGGTTTCTGGTTTTGGGGTTGACTTTGGGAAAATGTCAAAGAGGGGTTTTGATTAAGGAAGCCATTAAGGAAAAGGTTTTTCCACACGGTTATGGGGAGTGGTGCTCGTGAGTTATACCGACAAACAGAGAAAGAAGATAATGGAATTTTTTTTAAAAAAAAGGAATTGGAAAAGTGGAAGCCAGTAATTTAGGGGGTAGCTGTCAAAATGCTTTTGCAAGAATTTTAGTGGGTGGGTAACAAAGTTTAAGTGCCTAATTCTCGTTCTGCTAAGTTGGCAAATGACAATTAGAAACTTTTAAGGTATAAAATTGTAGCCAATTAGTTCCAATCAATTTTAATAAATTTGAGTTCATAAAAAAAATTTAATAAATTTGATTAGATTTGGTGATTTTGTGGATTGAATTAAGTCTAACCTTTCTAAGGGGAATAATCACTTGATGAATTATAATCAATTAGTTCAATCAATTTTGATCATTTTTCATGATTCTTTTTAGGTAAATTTATGTGCAATCTGCTATCCTTCACGGATGGAGAGTCCCGCTAACCCGAGATTTTAGGACACCCCTACTCACGATGGATAGGTAGTGAAATCACAATGACAATATATCGATGATATTTGTTGCCATCCACGTGATCACATAATATGATCACGCCAAAGTTCCGAAGATTATAAAAGAGCATGCGTACTCAAAATGGGTAAGTAGCATATCTCAATGAATTATTTTATCAATCAAATATAGTTATACAGTTTAACTATGAATCAAAGCCAATAAGCTAACAAGGGATCATAAAATGAGATAATTTTTATTTTTTTTAGGAAATGACATAGTTGAATCAACAAATTAAAGTCAAATACTACCTTTTTTTTTTTTTAGAAATATGGTGGGTATAAACTTTGACAAGGTTATAATTCGTTCCATGACTTTAAGACCTAAGCACATTTGCTTACTCTTCAATATTTGATGTTATACTTGACTCCATTACAATTTGTGTTTGAATTTGACTTGATCACACTATTGTTAGGTTTCAACTTTTTTGTTTTGCCTAAAAAACGGATCATCCAATTCGTTCAAGTCAAGGGACATCATATTGGATCCTAATTGCAAGTTATATTGATTGGATCAAAGTTTACAAATCAATGAATACCCCATGAGTTTTACACTTTGATTAATGCACAATCCTGTTGTAAAAATCGACTCATGGAGCACCCCAAACGGCCTAAAGCAATTGACAAATATATACTAGCAACTTCTATCTTCCTCAACTTCTTCTTTCAACTTGTGCTTATCTTTCTCATGTTGTTTATGATCAAAATTACGCGCTTATTTTATTGATATATCATTAATTTTAAAATCAAATATGTTATGTAAATTGAAAATTATTTAGTTATCAACTTACAAGGAAATAAACAAGTTTAGTCTAAAAATCGGATTATTAAAAAAAAACTCATTTCCTTATACTTCTAATGCTAAATAGTGCAACAATACTCTGAAATGTAAATCACAAGATTGAATTTTTTTTCTTCCTTAAATCATGTTAAAAGCATAAAAATGAGATCACTTTACTTGATGACTTGCATGAGAGATGAAATTAATTAAGGGGTATATCCTTATATACTTTATTCAGGCAGCGCATGAACTAGCTAAGTACGCACTTTTATTTCCAGATTTTCATATTTTATCAATGAAATTTAGAGTTGCCTAATGCACCAATTTAACTAAATCGTGTACTTTGATGAGGTTTAACCTCTAGTCTTTATTAATGGGGTATATACCTCTAAATTTGGAAATTTGATTATGGAAGCTATAGATTTCCTTAAATAATGGGTCTCTGTCTGTTCCTACTTACAGAAACTCAGTCCTAATTAAATACACAAACGAACCCCATTAATCAAGTAAAACCCACTATTAGGCTTTCATAATCACTCTTTCAAAACCCACATTAACCCAAGGAAATAATTTATTTTCTCTTTTTGGTGCATTGGGCAACTCTAAATTCCATTGATAAAGGAATAAAGCATCTGTTCCCTCTTTTGGGTTTTGATGCTCTTCTCTTCCTCCGCCTCCTTCTTCTTCTAGTCGCTGTCTCCTCCACCCCAACTTTATTCATAAAAAGCAAAGCGGCCACCAGCACGCGGCGCCAGAATCCTCTCTCCTCCGCTCGTGACCGGCGCGTGGCTCCAATTGCTCCAACCGGTGGTGCCCCATCCCACAGCCCTCCACGTGTTGCGTAGCCACAGCGAGTTTACGTTTTCGTTTTCACGTCAAGCGCGTATCGCACGGAGCGTTGACACGGCATAGTAATGATGTCAAAGTTGTCAAAAAAGTCCAAGCGGTGATCTAACGGCTCGCCGACAGTCAACGGTGGAGAAAAATCTGACGGTTCCCGCTGAAGAAGTATCGATCCCGAGGATCGACGGCGCACGGGAGGAGGATGACGTGGTGTGACGGCGGCGGATTTTGTGGCGCCCACATCCTTTGGCGCCCGGGACAGTCGCGTTTTAATGCTTTTGTTGGTGGTCTGTTCCTTTCGCATGGATCGGACGGCCCTGGTTGATTTGAGTTTCAACGGTGTGTGATTCACTCTTAGTGCATGTGAGGTTGACCATGGCTAGACGTGGGTGGCACGAGGCATTGAATTGCAAGCGCGTGGGGTCAATGTCTCTCAAATTGCAATTAAAGAAAATGATGGGGGAAAAAGAGACAAGAAGAAATTTATAAAATAAAAATAGGAAAATGTGCTACTCTTTTAGGGAAAGAAAAATGAAGTCTCATGGGTGTTAATTTTAAGGCAAGCTAAGGTTTACTCTTATCGATTTTTGTTGTCGAAATGATTTTTGTGATCCACTACTATTAGTATCAGATAGTACCGATATAGTTTTTACCTTAACTACCTAGGTTTGCCTACTTGGGCTAATCAATACTACTAATCTTCAGTACAAGATGTTATCTCAAAAAACTTTCGACTCGATTAATGAGGAACAACAACTTGAATACTCTAAATTGATAAGTGTTTTTTTGGATGTGGATTTTTTTTTTCACATCCATATTTATATCGACCCAAACAAGTTCGATGTTACTTTCTCAATTATCTCATAAATGTACTTTGTCTAGTCTTTTAAAACAATGGGATACATCATACATACGTATAGTTGAGGAATAAGTAGTTGAGGGATAAGTCAATCTCACATCTCATTAATGTTGTCAAATGTGTCATTTCAAGTCCAAATGTAGTTTCTTTACTTTGAAGTCGACTATTCCCTTTCTTGAGACCAAAGGAAAAGGAAAAGGAAAAAAAATACAAAACTGTTGTCATCAATGAGAAAGATAAGAAGGCTAAAATTGGACAACAAGATGCAAAAAGTCTCTCATTACGAAATTCGGATAAATGAACAAATTTGACCCATTTTTTCCAAATTACCGAAAGAAAACAATTTGATGTGTCAAAGGCACATAATTGTAGTTAATATTTATGACTAGAATTTCCTTCACATCTTCCCTTCAACCCTATCGAAATAACCACCATAATTCGCAATGAGAAGGCTAAAATTTAAAGATGAGCAAACATAAAAAAAGTCAAATTCTTACAAATATTTTCTTTTCGGTTTTGGAAACAAAAACCCAGAAGTCAACCTGAGATAAGATTTTATAAACAAAAAGACCCCAAGCTTTGAGCCTTTGAGGGACTTTTTTTATTGGACAATAAGCTTTGAGGGACTTGATATATGCCAAAGTGTTGGCAATTTGGTCAGGCTTACATCATAAAATTATTGAAGCAGAACTGGCTATTCCATTTTCATTTTTATTTCTTATTTAAGACAATTTGATAATTGTTTGACTTTGACATTTGTTATTGCCTGCCTCCCATCAATTCAACTAGTTAGACCCAGAAGTGGTATAAAATACATTATCTTATTCTGTTGTTTTGTATAGACATATAGCTAGATACTTATATAAATATGTATATACCCACATGCCATTGGGACAAATCCATGTGTGCAAAGCTCCAAAAATTTCTTCCCTCTTCTACATAGGCTAATAATCACAGTGTCTGAAAAGTTCATTTTGGCCATACAATTTAGGAAGAGTTGCTAATGATCTTTAGCTAATCTTGAATAAAATTATCATAATAAATTTAATATGTAATTTACATATAATTTTATTTTTTGAAATAAAGTTTGGAGCCTAGTCAAATTGAGAGGCTCGACCTCACGTTCACATTATTATGAAAAGAATAAGTATGAGCCAAGAAGACCATCATCTAACCAGATAAACAAACTTCGCGCAGAAATACTAAAATGGGCAATCTTATGCGTCACAAAAACATATTTCATCAATATCAAAATAAATTATCATAAAAAATTGAAGGTATAAATTAAAAATACGTCATACATGCACGCGGCTATGAACGGTTGATTGAGGGGAGACCTTACACGCAAGTCATTGATGCTAGTAGTTTCTCCGTTTCTCGTCATGTTGGATATATATAGTCCGTTAATTATTTTATAGTAATTTGAGGTCAAATCTTGGTACTTTCCTCGAGTTTCCTAGCTATTTGACAACATAGATGACTAGATTGAGATCTAGCTATTGATTGAATTTGAATCAAAATCGTAGTCATACGTACCAAACTGGTTCCTCCTCCTTTCTCCATATCTTTTTGAAGAGATGGGTATGAACCTAAAAAGATCAAATCGTATCAACAACACCATCTTTTCGGCCGAGAAAATTTAAAGGGAGATTTCTGATGATGATGGTTCATATTGAAGGATTGGGGAAGCAATTTCAGACTTGGACCACCACCACCACAACTCAATTATGACACAAAACCTGCCGTCACTCTTTTTTCTCTGCTCATAAAACTTGATATTTTCATAGAAAGCTGTTAAGCACTTTGAATTAGAATTGGGTTTGGCTCCCAAAGATATAATCTAATTTTATTTTAGCCACTAGGACTGCTACTCATCCTTGTTAGATTGAATTCTGTATATGTATGTATATACAGCTGACTTGGAACATTTTTTCAGTTCATTCTCCATTGGGGTCAATGGTCAATCATATACGCTGTCTTTTCAGTGCTTGTATTTGTTTCTATCCATTTTTTTTTTGTCAACGTTTCTATCCATTTAGGGTTGGATTATATTGAAAAGGGATGTAGGGATTTTCAGTTGCTAAGCTAGCACCACGGCATTTAGGGTGCGTTTATTAAACTTGAATTGAGTAGAAAAGTTGGAGAGGTGGTGGAAAGATGAAAAGATGGTGAACATGAGTTCCTATTAAGAATACTTGCATCTCCGTATGAAAAGTTGATTCCTCCGGAAGTGGGAGTCACTACATAACTCCTATAGCGGAATAAAAACAAAAGACTCATTTTAAATTTTTTTATGAGCTCGACAAAAATATATGATTCTTATTAGTATTAGTAAACGCAAAGTTAAAGAGAAATAAGAGCGACTCTCTATTTCGAGACCTGAAAATGGAGAAGCAACCCCACGACCACAAGAGCTTTGGTAGGATGAAGATGGTTGTGGAATTTTCAATATATTTGCACCTTTTCGTTCATCTTTGGTGGTTTTCACGAAGAGGGTTATAATGGGTTTGGCACAATTGACATGTATGTGATATATAGCTTTGTTATCAAAGATGAAGATGGCATTAGCAGCCCCCCCCTTTCTACATCAATCACTATATGTATCTACTCAAAACCCTAATCTAAGAGAGAGATGGAGAGAGACCACTTTATAAGGGAGGTGGCTATAGACGGCAAAGTTTTATAGGAGAAAGCCCACCACAAAGGGGTATTGCCACGCATCTCCATCACTAGCTAGCTTTGCCTTTTTCTTCATTCCTAGTTTCCTACACGTGATTTCACTCCATCCACTTGAAGTTTGGACCTTTCTTTTTGTGCCTCTTATTATTAGAAACAATCGTGGCCTCTAGTATTAGTAGAGTCCCATTATAAGTAAGTTGTGAGTTCATATTCAACACTATTACCTTTTCTTCGTTGAACCATTTTCACCCTTACAAAAATAGAATCAACACCAGTATTCTAGTTGTTGAACAAGGCCAGAAAGAGGTTGATGTTGATTGTAACCAAAAAATAGGTTGATGTTGATTCATTCACCCACTGTACTCAACTTGAAACCACGATGGTAAAACCCTAAACCCTAAATTTGAACACCAGTAAATAACAATAAGAAAAAGAACAGTCCTCCTTAAGGCAGATGCAATATGATTTGAACTGCAATAAAGAAACATAACTTAATTGGTTCAACAAATTCATCCCTTGTATCATTTAGAAAAGGGCAAACACCTGAAGGGTATCATATCCTCAAATCATCAAATGAAATTTGCAATCCTAGCAAATAAATTAAAGCTCTAAAGAAAAACAGTTCTGTATTTCAGTAATCCGTCCAAAGTTGAGCTCTTTAACCAGACCTTCTAAAAGATTAAAAGCAGCAAAAATGAAGAGATGTCACTAAGAGATAATGTCACTCGGAGAAAACCAAACTCAAATACCATTACTTATGCTGCTGAATGGAGGAATGCTCAGAGAAAACCTACTGTGATTGCCAATACCTGTTTAAACATGTTGTTCTGGAAAAAACCTGCTGAATTAACTATTGACGGCACTAGGAATGGACACATTGGTAAAATTGATGCCGGAGGTGTTTTGTGCAATCATCGTGGTGATTGGATTAAAGGTTTCCTGGTGAACCTAGGAATTGGTGATGTTCTAGATGCTGAAGCTTGGAGTCTTTTTGCTGGTCCCAGAATGGTTGTGCAGTGCAATTTTGATCTTCACGCTCTTCATTGCTAATCTGGAGGTGGAATCGGACTCTGTCTTTTCAATCAAGCTCCTTCTGGAGTTTTGGACAGCAATTTTAATCTTCACACTCTTCGTTCCCTCTTGCAAAGCTGCAAAAGTCTGCTAAATGGGTTTGATTCAGTTTCTGTCAAGCATATCTTCAGGGAAAGTAATATGCATGCTTGCTGATGCCTTAGCTAAGAACAACATTGAGCATGATTATGGTGTTATCACCCTCGAATCTTCGATCTTCCTCCTCCTCCTGCTACGTAGGCTTTCCTAGATGATCTAGGAGAAGTTGTCAGACCTAGAAAAATAACTGTTTTTATTTTCCACCGTTAGATTTAGATCTAATGACAATCTAGTACAACTAAATAAGGAATCAATTGAGTATGTGAACAGAACTAAAAAAACTGTGTAAATGAATTCATCATCCATTGCACTCAATTTGTAGTCAACAGTATTTACCTTTTTGTTGAACCATTTTCACCCTTTACAACAAAATAGAATAAATACTAATATTCTAGTTGAACAAGTTCTCTTATGAGGTTCTCTGTATCAGGTTGTTGATTTATTCACCCATACATTGTACTCAACATGACATCATGATGATAAAATAAATTTCTTTAGGAATAGTGTAGATTCTAGAGACCAATTGTTTGTGTTGAGCTCTACGCTTCACATCATGCATTTTGGATAAATATAAATACAAGGTTCCCCAGAAATTTTAGCCATAAGAAAAAAGAATCAAAATATAATGCGGAGTTCCTCCAAAAAGCAGATGCGAGGAACTTGAGATTTCAAAATAAAATACAATTTGAACTGCAATTAAGAAACATAATTTAGTGCAACAAAATCATCATTGGTATCATTTACAAAAGGGCAAACACCAGGACATCATATCCTCAAATCATCAAATGAAATTTGCAACCCTAGCAAATAAATTACTATTAGAGCTCTAAAAATTACAAATCTTTTGGGTCCTCCTATTTGTACTTTCAAATATACACTCAACAAAATGGAAAAGAAAACAATCTGTATTTCACTGATCTGTCCAAAGAAGAGCTCTTTAACCAGACCAATAATCCAATTTGAACCGGTTCCCCTGCTTGATGTCGGTGCCTCCAAATAAATTCAACTAGGTGTGTCAGTTTCCTCATCTCTGGAGCACCTTGATGCCAAACAAAATTTGGGAGGTCATATTTAGTCAACATACAGCTTCTGAATCAACTCGAGCTTGCCCACAAGGAACTAAGTTTGGCAGCAAGTTTTGCACTCTTGTAGTCGTCTCTAAGCTCAATAAACCTGATTTTGGCATCAAAATTGTATCACCATAAATGGAAAACCTTCTAAAAGACGCAAAAAAGATGAGATATCATTAAGAAATAATGTCACTCGGAGAAAACAGCGCTTTACGCTTAATCAACATTATTGTCTCTCCACCTTCAGGATGTTTTGAAAAAAGAGAAATCAGGAAATTTGGAAATTCTTCATCAATTGGAAAGTATGCATTGTCTTTAATGGGAAGATAACTGAGCTTCATATGTGTGTGGTCTACATCTCTGTGCTCTAAAGAGTAAAGTGTTACCTCTGTGCATCTTTCCGTATACTGGGGGTACCCTCAAACAGAGTTGAGAGACTTTCAGGAGCAACAATAAAGACATTGGCCATTCTGCAGAAAAAAGCTCATCATTACATTCATGTTCTAAAATCAAGATGGGTGGAAATGGAAATATAGCCATTTCTAGGAAACTTACATGCCCAGCAATTCAAATTTTTCATCAACAGAAGGAGCATTGAAACTGCGCACAAATTCTCCATATTCAGTTATGTCACGCTTCAGCCGTAGTCCTCCACTGAGAAAGGGAAACAAATCAGACACATCACTTGATGTGAACTTTCATCTGAACTAATTTAGCAGGCCACAAAACATGAGAAAGTCCATTTACCTGGGATTGAATGTGAACCTCTGCCAATGTATTAGCAGCCCTTTATGCAAGCGATTTCCCTGGTAAACATTCAACGTAATATAAGTTCAAATGTGAAGGTGTCATCATAACTATCTTTATACAAATTGCCTAACCCCTATTCAGCCAAACCCAAAGATATTCAGTTATCACATGAACTAAAATACAAGTGTGACGAAAATGAGAAATATCATCTATGACTTGTATCGTAATTTTCTTTTTTGGGTCGAGCACTTATATCGTAATTGATAGTACACTTGCCACAGATATAATGTTAAAGGCCTTGTATCATGCAAGCATTATGCACTTTTGTGAGCTAAAAGTGTTGCCAAATTTATTCATTATATCAAGTCAGTTGAAAGCATTCATGGTTGTATTCATGGCCTCGCAATTATATGCAAACAAACAGTTGCACAGTGAGTCAGTGCACTTGCCTGTTATTCTTCAATAATCAATATTAACTGTCTAGTTCTAACTCAATGACTGCAACACATAAAAAAGAGTCAGGAAAGACCGCAAATGAACTACTTACTAATTCAGTCAAAAATGCTTGCTTGTTAAGACCCTCAAGTGCTGAGAACGCAGATTCTAGTATACGGGAAAGATAAGCTACAACTCTAGCCAAGAGAAAAGAAACACATTATCAATAGCGATCACTATATTGATCATGATCGGTGTAACATATACACACATTTATCATACATATGGAAATAACATCATATGAAAATGAAAAAAAAAAAAAAATCTAGCTCATACAAAATGGTCTGGCCCCAAAACCAGAATCAAGATCCTAAATTGTAAACCGAATCAGTTCAGTTGGTACTGACCAAGATATATTTTAGTTATTTTGTTTGAATAGTCCAAGGAATGGCAGTAATTACTAATCCTGTGAGTATTTGCAAACATGTTTATATAAGATATTCTTGCAAGGGAGAGGAAGAATGAGAAATCCCCCATATACAGTTGGCTGATCATCAATTTACAAAATTAGTTGGGAAATTGGCACGGTTTGCAGAAGCCCAAAAGATACAGGCTTTAATTGTTCGTTGACTGTACCTTGTGCAGGCATTTGTCGGCCGATGATCAGGAGTAAATCCATCTTCTGGTGATCTGTAATCTGTTGCCTTCTGTTCAGAAGAAAGTAACCGCTCCACCTGAATAGCAGGGGTTTTGAAGGAAAAACATGAAACATTGGGCAAATAACATAGAAGAACATGCATATACAGGAACCACAAGAACAAGTCAACATACATATAACCCAGCACCTAGCAAGAATCCACGCCATGACTATACTTAATTGATACTAAAGGGTGCTGGGTTATATGTATCATTATGTGCCTAGTAAGTAGTAACCGACCTACAAAGTATATAGTAGATAAAAAATTCAATAACTGACCTCGGCCATCACAGTTTCAATGCATTGTTGAAGCCCTTTATATGCAGCACCCTCTGCACTTGACATAGCTGTTGCCATTTCTTCACATGAAGCAGCATGCGCACCATCAACAGGGAGTAGAAGCCGAGAGATAGAATTTGAAAAATACTGGAGAGTAAACCTCGATCAATTTAAGCTCTCAAAACATATCAGGTCATTCCATCAAGAACAATATTAAAGCATTTAGACAATGGCATATGGCCAACATACTTGTTGAACTATAGCCACACTACTACCGCAACGTTGTACAGCAACCATGAAAGATCTGAAACTGCTTTCACCAGCAGCAGCAGCAGCTTCTGCCTACACATCAGCCATTCATATCCCTTAGTCTACCATATTGGGTAAACTGTGCATTTACTCAAGTATTCTATAGTTCACAATTTAGAATGCACCAAAAAGTATATGATCAGGTACGTACAGCAGAAGCAGCAGCAGCAGCCACCCTTCTACTCATGCTAGTTAACACAAATCTTTCTCTTAAAGATGCAGCTTCAGTCAAGCTGTCTCTTGCTCGTTCAAGACCTTCTGTTATATATTGACTGACCTGAAAAGGAAGGAAAGAGAAATTCATGAATTTCATTTTTCATGAAGCAAGAAATAAAAATCCTGAATCATTATGTTATTTGAATAGGACGAGCAACCAACTTACTTGGTCTAGGAGGGAAGTGAACACCGCTTTTACATTTGCTGCAAGGGTTGCAGGCTGTACCAAAAAAAAAAATTGAAAAAACTAGTAATATATCTGAAGCATTGCAATCCAGTACAATCGAAACCCTAATTTAACACCTAAAAGGGCAGAGTATTATTTTGTTTAACCACCATTAATATTAGATAGCCCATCTCCTAATTTTATAAGGCATGTCACAATTTTGTTTTAACTAAACAATCTGCAATAACATACTGATGACATATGCACCCATGCAGGTGAATTTCCCCCTCATCCACAAGGGAATGATACCTGTGTTCTTGAAATTCATTTTCTATGCAGATAGGTATTTAAGCTACGTAATAAGAAATCTCCAATTTCACATTAAACAAAGGAACTTTATGAACAACAACCCACAGAGGACAGAAAAAACACTAGACTACAATGGTAAACATATAAAAGAAAACTCGAGGAAAAAAAAAACTTTAGAAGATACTAAGCTAAGAATTTCCTGAATTCCAAGTAAATCAGATTATCAGATACATGTTTAAAACTCTTGAGTAGAAAATGTAGTATGACTTGAAAGGACAAATATATTACTTGGGATGAAAACAAAGTGCATCTGGTAATTGCTTCTTCATTCCAACGAACAAACTCTGTCACAACAGTGACAGATATTTGCTGGTGGGAAGATGCTCCTGCTGCCCCTTTTGAGCGCCCGATTGTTCCACTTGATTCAGACATCTGCTGGCTTTCAGCACGTAGTTCTGCCATCTGCACATAGTACGTGTTATGCTTTGTTACCAACACAGAATAACTGGAGCTTGATCAAGAAATAATGCATTTGATGCAAACCTTAGCTTGATATAGTTGTTTAAGAGAGGCCTGCTCATGTTCAGGATATCCATCCTTGTGAGCAGAAAACAAAGACTCTGTGAGGCCTGAAACATCAGATAAAAGTTTCTATGAAGCAATTCAACTAAAGCAAATATGAAGACTAACCGAAAATACTAATATTCCCATTTATTCAGAACAAGCTAATTAACATTTGTCAGCTGTGAGCGCAGGATTTGTTACACAATTCGATTTCTGCTCTTTTTATCAAAATAAACAACATAGAAAAATCCTTTAAAGAAAAAAGGCACAGGCCAGGTACATTCGAGGTACAGGAACCCCAATACGGAACCATCAAATTAGAACCCCGCTGCCCCTAAACGTAGCAAAACTAAAAAATGTAAGTTCCTTAGAACCCTATCAGGCATCTTGAAGTATGCCAATTTCCCAATAAATCTTTTCAGCGTTGAAGATTACTCCCAAACACAACCCACATGCTCTTTTTCCCTTTTTGTTTTTGTTTTCTTTTTTTGTTTTTTCTTTTTTCAGCTGGTAAAAAACATTACTGACATAGTTACCCTTCATTCACCATTACCAATATATCAACACAAGTATTCCAGTGAGAATAAAATCTACATAAGGAGTGAGATCTCAAAAGGTTAATTCATTACCCTCGACATCCAAATCACCACATCCCACGGCTCGCAGGTCTCTAGCAAGTTCTTGCGTCTTCTCATATCCCACTGCTAGCATTCTAAGATACTGCAGCCACAGGTCAAAAGCAACTAAAATGAAGAACTACACCAACATTTTTAAGCAAGGAAGGAACAGCCCTAGTAGTTGAACTCACTAATAGAAGACCCCCTTCTTCCATAGGAGGTAGGTTCACCAGAGACGGTTTCACTAATAATTTGTCCAATAGAGCTGTAATTCTCTGCTCTAAAACTCGCTGCACAAAAAAAACAGAAAATAAAAAACATGGAGACGAAAATGGACCCTAAAAATAAAATAGAAGGGACCTGCCTGGTACCTGAACTAAGATTGACATAACTTCATTAGGAGAAGGGAATACAGCCATAATTGTTGCTGCTTCCTTACGTACAGTATCTGCAAGAGAAACAAAGATATAACAAATATATTGAAGAATTCCACCTCTTGATTTCGATCAATGACATTCTTTAACCTGTGATTTCTTTGTATAAGGAAGAAAGTCCACGAGAAACATTGTTAGGACTAGCCTGGGAACCCTCGTCACCAAGAACCAATCTGGTATCTGCATTCATGACGTCCACGTCAATAAACATTGGACGTGTTGCCACATAATGTTGCATGGCACTAGTTCCCCTGTTAAACTGCATCGCAATATAAATCAACAAAATAAGAAAAATGGATTCATGAGATCAAATTTAGATGTTTAGGCCATGGAATTTAGGTCTACCTGAGATAAAATTTTAGCACATTCTGCCATGGTAGACAAGTCTCTTCTCTGTGATGCGGCATCAAATCGAGCTAGCAGTCTGTTCTCCAATTCTATTAAGAAATAAATAAATAAAAAGAACTTGATTAAAATCTATTCCTACAATTTTTAGGGACTGAATGAAGAGCTTCCCCGACCAAGACTTTTTATTTCTAGGATTACATTGAGGTGTTCCATCCATAGCTTTGAAGAAAAGAAAATAATTAATGGGGGGGGGCACAGGGAATTCAAAGATTGCATGGAGACCATGGTACAAAATTACCCAATGAGACATAATAGTTTTAAGACTAAAGTCTATGTGATCATACCATTGCAGTACTCCTGAAGATTAGCAACTGCAACTTCTAATCCTCTGCTAGCGGCTGCATTACCCATGACCGATGGTACAGTTCTTCCAATATCTTCCTCAGCAAATGCCCCTATAATCAACAGAAGTGAGGACGGTAATTATCACATATCAGCATACCGCCCTAAAAGTTAGTTGACACTATCAGTCTCATCTTCAATTCTACAGGCTGCTAGACACTCATGGGGGATGAGTTATATTTAGATATACTCATAAGGTAGAAAGGCATCTCCTCTTCATGGCCACTTTACCAGAATACATATTATATGACTGCACAGAAAATTACAAGTAACAGTTAAACCCTCACAGCTTCAGTCCATGGAACCTACTTGCAAGAGTCAGATGCAAAGACATTATGGTTTCATCTACCTAAACATATATCATGACCACAACTGCAAACAAATCACAGCTACCCAATGCCCTAACTCCCCTTTCCATATAACTACAGTTTGCCTTGGTCAAATAACTACAGCTGTTTTATAAAATAACGTCATCTTACGCAGTTTTTGTGCAATTTTAGCAGCCTCTGCAACACGACTATCATCAGAAAATAACGGCGAAAGTTCCATTAGATCGCCTGGGCTACTATTAAACTCCATCAAGTACTGCAAAAATAAGTGGTGGCAACATGGTGTTAACTGTTAACTTACTATGAAAAGAGGGTAGCATATACTAAATGTTTTGAGACTACCTTTATGAGCTCTATTGATTGACCAGCAGTTTCCCGCTGAGCATCTGCACTCTGACAAGGAAAATCCACATAATTACAAACACAAATTACAAAATGTAATGAAATAATGGCACTATAGTCATCCTTATCAAGTACAACTTTGGAAGCAAATAGTGCATTAGCAATCAAGCATAGGACAAACTTCACCTGCAGATGATCTCCTATTTTTGCAGCAGTCTGTCCAACACTTGATATACGTGAATCCAACCTGGCAAAGCTACCAAACAAGCCGTCTACTCCTTTTTCAAGCTGACAAATAACATGTAACATAATACAGTCAAAATTGTAATTCAATATCCAATTCAGATTCCTATAATGCTTTAAAATCCAAACCACTATGAAAGACATCCTCATAACTTATATTGAACTAAGATTGCTTGAAAGCCACGTTAAAAAACTCGTTAGAATGGTATACAATAATGTTTTATCAGAACTAGAACATGAAGCATTTTATCTTAATTCCATGAATTCATCACATATCATACTCATTCAATAATGATACGTGAACGACCAGGTGCAAAAATTTCCATATCTTAAACAGGGGAAACGTTATTCACAGAGCTAAAATGTTATTGCCTGAGAACTGCATGAATCCAACCCCCAATATGCATGCAGTGCTAAAAGAAAAATTATTGAGCTCTGACAATAACATTTGCCCAGTTGGAAAGATGTGGAAAACGGGAAACTATTGCAACTTTAGATCTTTGGTAAACGACCGCAGCTTTTTCTTGGAATACAGTGTGAAGAACATTTTCTAGATATTAACATAAAATGTAAGCACTCTGCTAACTAACCTCAGTAAGTGTCTTCCGGTGCTTAGAATCTTGTACAGAAACATCCTTCTTAAGATTTAATAGCTTTCCATCAATCTTCAACAGGAAGAGGGACAAATCAGCACCTTCAAAAGAAAATTGAAATGAATTTGTAATTCCAATACCTACATTCCCGGCATACCTGTGTCTGGAGATCAACCAACTCTTTACAAGAATCCTTGAACAAAGATAAGATCTTATCTACTTCTGGAAATAAAGGGTCGGATAGTCCCTGCGCAAATCTTGCAGTATCTGACGGGGCTCGCATATGTCCATTTGGCATAGTGTCAGTCCCACTAATGTTGCTATGACCCTCAGCTGAATCTGTTTCATCTTCTTGAAAGGATGGGAGGAGCTCATTTACCAGGTTTCCAAACAATGCATCAAATGAAAACTCACCCTACAAATTCGAAGAATTTTAGTCCTCAGTTTACATAAATTCCCAGCTATACAGCAAAAGTTAGAACATCTGATATATTTTTTTTCACCTTAAAGTCGTCTACGTCCAAGATGAGCGGAAGTGAGCTAACTGATGAAGATTTCGCATGTCTATTGCTCTTGATTCCATCTCTACTCTCTTTCATCTAGTTCAAGAAAAACCAAATAATGTAACAGAATGAATAAAGTCGCCATTGAAACTCACAAATTACAGCCAACATTCAGCGAAAACTTCCATCCATTACAGGCAGAGTGGCAGACTAACCACAACGTTTAGTCAAGAGCCAAACTTCAGTAGCTCAAATAATAAAGTAACTCAAGGCTACAATACACCCAACTCTTAAGCTAAGTTTAACACAAATGTGCATGTTTTGATAGTCACATGAAATAAGAATGAAGAATCCGTAATTTTATACACTATATGGCTTATAGGGTAAAACTTACCATTTTTAATGTCAATGGAGCACACTGACGAAAACTTCAGAGCCATCATTGTAATAAAATGAATTTGCAAAATCGGGAACATAAAAACCCTAAGAACACATTAATTCACTTAGCATAGACTTTTCAACGACTCCATTCCATTTTTCCACTGGTTTCCTTCGTATTCATCCACACAAATTGAAAAGTAAAATTACAAAATTTACCATGCGATTCACAGCTCCACCATCTCTAAATTCAGAGCTCAATTGTCACAGTAAACTCTTTAAATTTGAAACCCCGACAATCAAACAAATTACTAAACAGTTTATACATTTCCCTCCCACTTTAAGCTAAAATCGATAGCTACAGTTCCTAATTTGCACTTTCTAAACAAAAAAAAAATCAAATCCAAAGACGAATTGAAACAAATCCAGAAATGGAAAGTGCACCTCTATGCGAATCCACTGGGCGAGAGAGAGTAGCAGAGACTCAGAGTTTGCCTCTTTCTTCTTCGCTTGGTTTGGTTGGGTCAGATCGAGAGCGAGAGATAGAAAAAGAGTTCCTGAACGAAGACTACAATGAATATTAATAACGTAAATGACGATTTTACATTAGTCGGGTGAAACAAATGTGCAATGATTGAGGGTAGAATCGATAATTCACTTACTTCCGAACAAACAAAGCTGTAACATTGCAGCTAAAAATGAATTTTCAATTTTTTCCTTGCACTTTCTATTTGTTTTCTTGTTTTTATTTGATTCGGTTATTTTTTTTAGCGCGCACAACTCGAGGATGGAAAGTTAAGTATGTAATATTAACTAATTATTTTGGAAGTATGGTGCATTCTGAATTCAATCATCGTAAATTTGTTGTTTCACTAGATTTAAATTTTAATTATGTAATGTTCTAAAGCATGGTAAAATTTTCGATTATATTAATTAATTGTTATGTAAATTAGAACAGTGCTTAATAATACTTCGAAATATGGTAGAGTTTATGATTAAGGCCAATTTGGGATTATGTGCTCGCTAAAACAAGAATTCGTTCAATAATTAGTAAGCAGCTTATTGCAAGCCACTTCTTGCACAACTTCGGATAGAGTTTTCTTCTCTAATAGCACAATTTCAGGAAGAGTTTCGACTCTAGTCTTTGTCTGTGATTGTTATAGTTTGACTACTGGCATCTTTGTTGTTTTACGTTTCTCATTCAAATTGTTCTTGTGATTGGTTTCGAAACTCCATAATCGAGCATATCGCGTTGCAAGCAAGGTCTTTGAAATTTGATGACAATGATATTCTTCACAAAGAGTAATAAATTGAATATATTTGGTTTCGATCATTAAATTGCATAGTTAAAGAAAGTTTGTAGTAGTTTAGTTTGTTAATTTTCGATATTCATCAAATTTCCGGACATGCAATGTTTTTTGGTTTGTTTTTTGGACTAAATTCATGTTACTACCCTGAACTTTAGGGGTCTAATCAGTTCAGTCCCTATACTTTTAATATCATCAAAACAGTCCCTGAATTTTCAATTTTCATCCAATAAGTCCTTCCGTCAAAATTTTATCAAAATTCCGTCCAAAAAAAAAGTGAAATGTCCATTATACCTATTTAGTTTTTTTTTTGCCGCACCTTTTTTTTTTCTTCTCTCTCTCCCCGACCCTCTCTTCCTCCTCCTTCTTCCCCGACCCTCTCTCTCTCTCTCTCCCCGGTCTTCTTCCTCCATTTCTCTTATTTTCTTCTCTCTCTCTCCCCGACCCTCTCTTCCTCTCCTACCCGTGATCTTCTTCATCTTCTTTTCTGTTTTCTTTGGTCGGCATTCTTCTCTCCTCTTTCTCCTTCTTCTTCTTCTTCCTTCTTCTTTTCCTCCTCCTTTCTTTTTCTTATTCTTTTCTTTTCTTCCTCTTTCCTTTTCTCTGCACCCATCTCTTCTCTATCTACACCCAAGCCCACGCTCCAGCCACCTCTGTCAACACAGCCCGCACACCATTCCAGCCACCACCACCACATCATCACACCATCAAGGCCACGTCTCCTTCGCCGCTTCACAACAGCCGCGCCTCTTCCTTGCTGCAAATCCATCCCGTGAACTGCCGCCAATCTTCAATTGCGCCGAGCTCCCATCCTCTTCTCTACTACCATCACAGACCACACCGCCGGTAACCCATCAATTCGCCGCCGAAGCCAAAGCTTAGTACCGCACCACGGTCTCTTCTCTCTCACCACCGAGCTGCTCTCCTCTCCGGCGTTCCAATCGAGCCCGTGCTTGACCCAAGCCACCACCACCATCTCGGCGCCGCTTATCAATTCGAGCCCAGCCCGGATTTTCGCCGCTGTCCTCAGGCCATCCTTTGGGCACCCATCGATCCAGCATCAAGCCCATGCTCTTGCTAACGCCGGCGTCGATTCCCATCTCGCTGCAACCAACAACCCAGCACCAATCTCCCTCGACCGGGGAGAGAGAGAGGGTCAGGGAAGAAGGAGGAGGAAGAGAGGGTCGGGGAGAGAGAGAGAGAAGAAAAGAAAAAAGGACTGGGGAGAGAGAGAGAAGAAGAAGAAAAAAAAAGCTGCGGCAAAAACAACTGGAAAAAAAAAAAAAAAACTAAACAGGCATGGGTATAATGGACATTTCACTTTTTTTTTGGACGGAATTTTGATGGAATTTTGACAAAAGGACTTATTGGATGAAAATTGAAAATTCAGGGACTGTTTTGATGAAATTAAAAGTATAGGAACTGAACTGATTAGACCCCTAAAGTTCAGGGTAGTAACATGAATTTAGTCTTTGTTTTTTTTTCTTTCAGAAACTCACGTGGTTTTCACGTGCACTATTTGTAAACAACTAAACATATATCGAAATTCACCATTTTTATTTGACCTTTCTCAAATTCTCAATTTGTTTCCCTCTTCCATCGTCTTCCCGCTCAGTTCGCTCTACTTTTCAAATTCCGCTTCATTTTCCCGATTCCCGAGAAAATCCTGAGAATTGAGAAATAGAGTGATGGAACCAAAATTATAAGGAAAGGTAAAAACAACAATTAAGCTTTAGATATTCTTCATTGATTGCCAAAATGGCGATAGCTACATCTTTTAAAGAGACTGGGAACTGGAATGGTCCCCTACAAAAGTAGCTGCTATCATCAGCTGGGAAACTGCCAAGTTTGCTATGGTCTTGAGATATCTTGGGCTTGGGCCGAACATGTTAATGGGTTGGTAATAAGAGATGGTGTTAGGCTGGTCCTAACAAGTCCTCCCCCCTTGAATTGGGGCCTGTCCACTGGAGCCAAAATCAGGGAAACGGGAAACCATGGAATGTGCATCCTCCCAAGTTGCGTCTTCTTCAGGGAGACCAGTCCATTGGATAAGCCATTGTGTTACTGAGCGTTTCTTCTTTTTGATTACAGCCATGTCAAGCACGCGGGCTGGAGTCCAGAGGATTTCACCTTGATTGTCAAACTGGGGCAGAGTAGGAGACAGAGGTGTGTTAGTCCCAATGCGCTTCTTTAGCAAGGAAACGTGGAACACTGGGTGGAGTTTGGACTGAGGAGGCAAGGCCAGGCGGTAGGCAACCTTCCCAATACGAGCAGAGATTTTGAATGGACCATAAAAGCGCGGTGAGAGCTTGTGGGAGGGACGCTTGACCAGGGAACGTTGGCGGTATGGGTGAAGCTTCAAGTAGACCCAATCCCCTTCATTGAATTCACGTTCAGTGCGTCCCTTGTCTGCCTGCTGTTTCATTCTATTTTGTGCAAGGCCCATATGATCCTTGAGAGACTGAAGCAAAGAGTCACGGTTGCGTAAAGCTATATCGACCGCGTGGACAGCCGTGGAACCCGGTATGTAGCGGTGGATCGAAGGAGGTGGAGCACCGTATAAGGCCTGAAAAGGTGACATTTTGATGGTGGAGTGGTGGGAAGTGTTGTACCACCACTCGGCCCAATGTAAGAGGTCGCTCCAAGAAGACGGTCTGCCGGAAACAAAGCAGCGAAGGTAATGTTCGAGAGAACGATTTACCACCTCTGTTTGACCATCTGATTGAGGGTGGTAAGCAGAGCTATGGCATAGCAGGGTGCCCTGAAGTTGGTGGAATGCTTTCCAAAAGTGACTGATAAAAATGGGATCCCGATCACTGACAATAGACCGTGGCATGCCATGGAGGCGAAAAATTTCACGCATGAAGGTGTCAGCAATACCAGCGGCAGTGTAAGGATGTGTGACACCAATGAAATGACCATATTTGGACAACCGATCCACCACAACTAAGATAGCATTTTTTCCTTGAGAAATCGGCAAACCATCGATAAAATCCATTGAGATGTCAAACCAGACATCGTCTGGAATTGGGAGAGGCTGTAGCAATCCAGGTGGTTTGATGCTCTCATATGATTGTTGTTGACACTGATCACAAGAGGCAATGAAAGATTTGATATCCTTGCGCATACCAGGCCATGCGAAACTGCGAAACAAACGCACATACGTGCGGAGGTAGCCGGAATGCCCTGCCTGTAGGGATGAATGAAATTCATGGAGTAGCTTGGCACGCCATTCAGAGGACTGAGGAACGAAGATTTTTCCTTTGTAGTAGAGTCTATTGTTGAGTAGAGAAAAACCTTTCTTCGTGGGAGTTTGGTGCTGCAGAGCCGTGAGAATAGGCAAGGCCTCTGGGTCTCTGATGCAAGCCTGATCAATTTGGGGTAAGCAATCGAAAACAGGAGCCGAGATGGTTTGAATTGAGCATAATTCATGGCGACGTGAGAGTAAATCTGGAACTGTATTGAGGTGCCCAGGTCTGTATTCGATTGTATAGTCATAACCCAACAACTTTGCCAGCCATTTGTGCTGAGCCGGAGTAGAAATACGTTGATCGAGCAAATGTTTCAGGGTCTGATGGTCAGTGAGTATCGTGAATTGGTGACCCAAGAGGTACTGACGCCACTTATCAATTGCAAAGAGTATAGCAAACATTTCTTTCTCATAAACAGAGAGAGCCTGGTTCTTGGGTGAAAGAGTCTTACTGAGGAAAGCAATGGGGTGGCGTTGCTGGGAGAGGACGGCGCCGATACCCAAACCGCTAGCATCGGTTTCCACCGTGAACGGTTGAGAGAAGTCTGGGAGGGCGAGGACTGGGGCGTTGGTGACGGCATGCTTGAGCTGCTCGAACGCGTCCTCGGCGGCGGGTGTCCAGAGAAAGTTGTTGGCCTGGAGCATTTCATGCAAGGGCTTTGCAATTATGCCAAAGTGACGCACAAATCGTCTATAATACCCAGCAAGACCTAAGAATCCCCGAAGTGCCTTAACCGTTTGTGGCTTTGGCCAGTCCACTAAACATTGAACCTTGGACGGGTCTGTTCCTGCCGTTTCCCAGCTGCTCGGTAGGGACGCACCTGGAGTGCACTTGAGTACCTGAAAGGGCAAAGGAGGTCAGGGGAGGCCGGCGTGTACCGACCGAAGACCCTCCGACGCTCAAGTTAGTCCCGAGAGGATTCGAGCAGAGTTTCTAGGAATGGAGAGAACTTACTTGAATAAGGAGTGAGGACTCCTTATATATGAGCTGAGGTCGGAGACAAGCTTCCCTGGCGTGGGGGACATCCCATGACACGAGGGAATACTCTATTATTCCACTACCTCGACACGCGCGTCGAGGGACGGCGGTGCCTAGTGCGGTCCTAGTGCGGTATGGGCGTTCTTTAGTGCGATCCGCGAGGTAGTGGACGAGCACGTGCTGCCAGGTGGCTGTGCCGGTACCGACTGGATTGTGTGTCCACGGTACCGGGTCGAGAGATGTCCCTGTAAGGCCAAGGGGAAGGCTTGTTGTCGGTACACCCGGCCTGGTATTGCTGGTACCGCTGGGGTACCGCCAGGGCTTTGCTAGTAGGCTCGGTAGGGGATCCCTACCGAGTAAGTAGATGCCGCTGGGGTGTTGCCTGGGCCGCTGGGGCGTTGTCAAGGCAGTGCACTCGGTAGGGGATCCCTACCGAGTAAGTAGATGCCGCTGGGGCGTGGTAATGGGCCCAGAGGTGGGCTGTTCAGCGATGGTGGGCTACTCCTGACCCGTCATGGGGTCTGTACCGGGACAGATATGAAATGGTAGCAACAGAAGTCCCCCAAGTCCCGAGCAAGAGGAAGTGCTTGGTCGGGGACTTAGTCCAAAAGTTCATATCAGGACGTAGCCAAGTGTCGGTGTGGCAGCCACGGCGCTTAGGGTCGGCCCACGTAGTCCCCCAAGTCCCCGAACAAGGGGTTCCTCCCGGGAGGGAGTTGTAACCGCTCCGAGTTCTAAGGGAATTGCCAAGGTCGTGCCTGTTGGTATGCTTGGCGTAACTGCCGAGGTAGTGGGGTAATAACTGCCGAGGTAGTGGGGCGATACGTGTCGCCTCTCGGGCGGTTTGGAACTGCATGGGGAGTTCAACCGTTGTATTGACACGTGTCGCCATCCTGTGAAGCGACGGTTGGTGTCGTGCGGTGCAGATGTCCCAGGTCCCGCTATATATATAGGGGTGAAGAGAGTTCACTTCACCTCATTCTTGAATTTTTTTCATTCCAGAGCTCTGAAACTTGTCGGTAGAGAGTGTGAGAGCCTGTTGCCGGTAGCGTGTATTTGAATCATCTGCTTCTTCGACTTTCGACGCTTTACAGTGTAAGTACCGAGAACTCTGTTTTACTTTTGTGTGTTCTGCTTTTGTAACGTAGTTTGCGTACCGGTGTCTGACCTTAGTACCGAGCTAGGTTGCATAGGCATAGGATTGTCGTCCCGGTAAGGAACTTAGTTTACCTCTTGCAGATGTCTGATTCGGAGAGCCAAAGTGTAGGAAGCGGCAACGCCTTCTCTGGTGAAGAGCCAGAGAGGTCTCCTTCAGTGGAGATTGTCGATGTGAATTCTAGTACCGGGAGTAGCAGTAGCGAGACTCGGTCCTGTTCGTCCGGAACCAGCACCGTCCGCATCGAAAGCCTGTTCGAGACGGTGATGAGGGGCATCACTACCGGTGAAGACCTAGAGCCGTTGAACACAATCAAGGACGGTCAGTTGATTCCCGGTAGTAGTAGTTCTGTGCCGGCCACCGAGGTGGTAGGAGGAGAGTCTCGGTCGGAGGCAGAGATTGCTGAGGAAGAGGTACCAGAGGACTCGGTACCTGCGGGTTTTGCGGTAGACCGCCTGAAAATTAGTGCTTCTACCGAGGATGACTTGGTGGCCCTGAGGGAGGCATTCAACATTCCGGACTCGGTAACCATGCGCCTGCCAGAGAAGGGGGAACTGAGGAGTGAGTCTGTGATACCGGGCGAGACCTTGGTACACCCGTTCTTCTTCGGGGAGGGCCTACGGCTTCCGTTGCCATCGTATCAGCAAAGGTTCTTGGCCGAGGTTGGCCTTGCCATTGCTCAGTTGAATCCCAACACCTGGCGGTGTCTTGATGCCCTCTATACCCTGTACCGGCACTGTGGTTTCGGCGAGCCAGACTTGGCGGTGTTCTTCAGCCAGTGGTCCCTGGAGGAGCACTCGAAAACTGATAAGGGTTGGTACAAGGCCAAGTCGGTAGGAAAGCCTTGTGCAGAGTGTCCCCGAGACACTGAGTTGATGGACCTTGTTCATAAGTACAAGAGGGTGACCCGGTGCTGCCTGAAGAAAAGTGCACTCGTTCGGGAAGGCATGGCCGGTGAGGCCGACATCGAGTCTCATGAGCTCGGGAGCCCGGAGATCATCAGGGACCCGCTGGTGTTTGGTAACCCGACCTCCCAGCAGACGTGGAAGCACCGATACTTCTTCGTTGGTGGTCAGTGGGAGTTTCCCGAGGGGTCTGACCCACCGTTGAAGAGAGTGCCTTGTAGCTTTAGAGACGCTCCTGGTTGATAGCCTTCCCGAGTTGATACCTGTAATTGTGCCATTTTTGTCTCTCGGTACTAACCTTTTGTTTTTTATGTGTTGTGCAGCTGACCAATCTTGGAGGAAGCTTACCGAGAGGCAAGAGGAAGAAATTGAGTGGATCCGGGAGAACGTCTCGATAGTCCTGAGGAGGTCCACCGTTCTTCTCAACCGGTACTCGCTTCACTTCTCGGGCCTAGCACCGATCCCGTGTCCCTGTAAGTTCCTCTCGGTAGCACATGTATACTTGTGTATGCATACTTGTATATTTTGGAATCTCACTTCGGTATTCTGCTGTGCAGTTTTGCCTCAATTCCGTCGGTACCGTCGACTCGGGGACGAGCAAAGCATGGTGCGTGAACGCAAGGACTTCTACCAGCTGAAGAAGGCCGTGGGTGAGAACCCACTTCCCGAGGCTGAGCTCATTGCTGCGGAGACTGCCGGTGCTCCGGTGGAGGCTACCGGTGTTGCTGTTGACGCTACCGGGAAGAGGAAGAAGAAGAAGGCCAAGCGGGTGCGTTCCACTGCTGAGGCCGATGTGGGGGAGGAGGATTCGGGGGTCCCTGAGGCTCCCGAGGCTGAAGAGGCTGAGGTTTCAGCAGAGGTTGCTACGGTGTCCTTGAAAAGGACTGCTCGGGAAGAGGTAAACCCCATGCTTAACCTTTTTTGCGATTTTTATCTGCCCTGCCGGTACTTATGCTTTTGTAGTTTGTCAAACAGGTGAGGGAGCACCGGAAGAAGCAGAAGGTGTCGGTGGCAGAGACCTCTGTTGAAGGGCCCGTGGAGGGTGCCGGTACCGCCCTGGCTACCCGCAGTACCGGGTCTGAGGCCATCTTTGGCAGGGAGGTCGAGTCCGAGAATGCCAAGTTGTTCCTTGGCTGTGCCAGGAAGGCGTTGTTGGACCCTCTCCCGCTGTCCAAGTTGGCAGACTTGCCGGCCATGACCATGAAGCAGCAGCGGGACCTCCTCTTTCACTGCAAGCAGAAGGTACCGTCTTGTTTTTTTTTTTTTTTTTTTTTTTTTTTGGAAGCGCCAGACACTTATATATGTGTACTCTTTGGCAGCTGGCATACGAGGAGCTGATGCTGGACCGCCGGTACTGGGAGGAGCTACGCTCTGTCGGTGGGCAGGTCGAAAATATGAAGTCCGGCTACAACACCATGTACAAGCTCAAGGAGGAGGCGACTGCTGAGCTTGTCAAGGTCAAGGAGGAAGCCGGTAGGCTTGTGCAAGAGGCTGAGGAGAAGGCCAAGGCTGCTGTGGCCTCTGAGGTGGCCAGGATTCAAGCTGACTTCGACAAGCGGCTGGAGGAGGCTGTCGGGAAGGCCAGGGAGGAGGCTGTGATGGCCTACCGGCGTGACCGGCAGCGTGCTGTGGAGCAGGCCACAGCCTATATGGAGGGTGGAGCTTACATTCTTGGCAAGATCAAGGATGCCTTCCCGGCCCAAGACTGGAGTCGACTCCCGGTGCCAACCGTCACCGAGGACTTCGTTGATGATGAGCACAAATCTATCCTCCAGGAGATCGACGAAGAAGCCGGTACCTCTGGCCAACCAGCGCAGCAGCAGCAGCAGGAATGAAGTCCCCCTGTGTGGGTAGTGTAGGCCAAGGGCCTTGTAATCTTTGTTTTCTGCTTTCTGTTTTTTTTTGTGGGTGTTTCGACCCATTTCTGAACAATCGTCCCGGTGGGGACTGCTCTCTCGGGAGCTAGTACTTGTTGGCCATAAGGCCTTTATTTCTTGTCGAATAATGGCGTGCTTCGCCTTCTTTATTTTCTGAAATTTTCAGTTCTCGAAATATTTCCAAGTGTTTACTCGGGAGGACTGGATACATCAGTCTGCCTTCCGGTATGTTTTGCACTTTTCTTTATCTCATCTCACGTGGGTAGTTGATACCGGCATCGTGGATGTGTGCATGGGGGGTGTTATGCATGGGGGTAGCTGGTACCGGCCGCATGGCTTACAACAGTGTGCACATGGGTGTCGCTAGGACCACGCTGCATGTCGAACTAGGATAGAAACTTATGCATGGGGGTCGCTGGTACCGGCCACATGACTTAGAAGAGTTTCGCATGGGGGTAGCTGGTACCGGCCTCATGTTGTGAAAATTTGCACATGGGTGTCGCTGGGAGCACGCTGCATGTCAAAATATAGGAGCAGAAACTTATGCATGGGGGTCGCTGGTACCGGCCACATGACTTAGAAGAGTTTCACATGGGGGTAGCTGGTACCGGCCACATGTTAATAGGAGCATAGGAGCATAGGAGCAGAAACTTATGCATGGGGGTCGCTGGTACCGGCCACATGACTTATAAGAGTTTCACATGGGGGTAGCTGGTACCGGCCTCATGTTAATATAGGAGCATAGGAGCATAGGAGCAGAAACTTATGCATGGGGGTCGCTGGTACCGGCCACATGACTTATAAGAGTTTCACATGGGGGTAGCTGGTACCGGCCTCATGTTAATATAGGAGCATAGGAGCATAGGAGCAGAAACTTATGCATGGGGGTCGCTGGTACCGGCCACATGACTTATAAGAGTTTCACATGGGGGTAGCTGGTACCGGCCTCATGTTAATATAGGAGCATAGGAGCATAGGAGCAGAAACTTATGCATGGGGGTCGCTGGTACCGGCCACATGACTTATAAGAGTTTCACATGGGGGTAGCTGGTACCGGCCTCATGTTAATATAGGAGCATAGGAGCATAGGAGCAGAAACTTATGCATGGGGGTCGCTGGTACCGGCCACATGACTTATAAGAGTTTCACATGGGGGTAGCTGGTACCGGCCTCATGTTAATATAGGAGCATAGGAGCATAGGAGCAGAAACTTATGCATGGGGGTCGCTGGTACCGGCCACATGACTTATAAGAGTTTCACATGGGGGTAGCTGGTACCGGCCTCATGTTAATATAGGAGCATAGGAGCATAGGAGCAGAAACTTATGCATGGGGGTCGCTGGTACCGGCCACATGACTTATAAGAGTTTCACATGGGGGTAGCTGGTACCGGCCTCATGTTAATATAGGAGCATAGGAGCATAGGAGCAGAAACTTATGCATGGGGGTCGCTGGTACCGGCCACATGACTTATAAGAGTTTCACATGGGGGTAGCTGGTACCGGCCTCATGTTAATATAGGAGCATAGGAGCATAGGAGCAGAAACTTATGCATGGGGGTCGCTGGTACCGGCCACATGACTTATAAGAGTTTCACATGGGGGTAGCTGGTACCGGCCTCATGTTAATATAGGAGCATAGGAGCATAGGAGCAGAAACTTATGCATGGGGGTCGCTGGTACCGGCCACATGACTTATAAGAGTTTCACATGGGGGTAGCTGGTACCGGCCTCATGTTAATATAGGAGCATAGGAGCATAGGAGCAGAAACTTATGCATGGGGGTCGCTGGTACCGGCCACATGACTTATAAGAGTTTCATATTTACTGCTTGTAAGTGGCTAAATTGATATGTTTAAACAGGAGTTGTTGCTCCTGGCCGGTTTGTAACCGGGCTTTTACAAGAGTATCGGCGGGAGCCATGCTCGACCAATCCGTTGTACTGATTTTTTTTTGTTAGGGGGTGTGGACCCTCCTACCGGTATGTTCCGGTGTTTTTACTGGCGCGACCTACGGGTAGTAGTAGCGGAGGTGTTCAATGTTCCATGGGTGCGGGAGTGTGTACCCGTTGGAGTCCATTAGCCGGTAGGTTCCGGGCTTGACAACTTCGACTACCCGGTAGGGGCCTTCCCATTTTTGGTTGAACGTCATGGCTGCAGAGTCCTTCGTACTTAATCGTACGCGGCGTAGTGCCCAGTCCCCCAGCTTGAGGTACCGGGCCTTTGCCTTTGCGTCAAACTTGCGTTTGAGCCTGTTCTTGTGTTCTGCGTTCCGGAGGTTGGCTTGCTCCCGGCGTTCCTCGAGTAGATCGCGGTTGAGACACAACTGCTCTTCGTTTTCGTTTGGATCGAAGGTGTCGATCCTGTGGGTTGTGGAATTAATCTCAACCGGGACTACGGCCTCTGCGCCGAAAGCGAGGGAGAACGGGGTTTCTCCGGTGGCAGCCTTGTATGAGGTGCGGTACGCCCATAGTACCTCCGGTAGCAGCTCTGGCCATGCGCCTTTCTTTTCGCCCAGCTTGGTCCTCATTGTTCTCTTCAGGATTTTGTTTACTGCCTCTACCTGACCGTTGGTCTGGGGGTGGGCTACCGATGCGAAGTAAAGGGTGATGCCCTTGCACCGGCAAAATTCCCTGAAGGAGTTGGAATCGAATTGCCTTCCATTGTCGGTGACAATGATTTGAGGGACACCGAAGCGGCAGATGACGTTTTCCCAGATGAATGTTTGAATTTGCTGGGAAGTGATGGACTTGAGGGCCTTGGCCTCTGTCCACTTGGTGGAGTAGTCGGTGGCGACAACCACATATTCAACACCGCCGGTACCCTTTGGCATTGGCCCGATTAGGTCCAAGCCCCATTGTGCGAATGGGCACGGGTTGACCATCGTTTCTAGTGGCTGGGATGGCTTCGGTACATTTGGCGCGTTGAATTGGCAGGACTTGCATTGCCTGGTGAATGACACGGCGTCCCGGAGGAGGGTTGGCCAGTAGTATCCGAGCCTAACAAGCTTGTGAGCCATTGCTCTTCCTCCCGGGTGGTGGCCGCATATGCCCTCATGTACCTCCCTGATCGCTTCCCGGGACTCGGTGGGTCCGAGGCATCGTAGGTATGGCATTGAGTGGGCTCGCCGGTAAAGATGACTGTTGATGATGAGGTACCGGGAGGACCGGAATCTTACTTTCTTTGCCTCATCATTATTTCTCGGGAGGGAGCCATCTCGCAGGTACTCTAGGATTGGTGTCATCCAGTTTGCTTCTTCGAGACGCAAGTGGTTCACCTCGACGGGTGTCGTCTCAGTACTGCGGTGCTCCAGCATAATAATGGGTACCGAGGCCCCTGGGTTGGGGTCAATAGCGGAAGCTATTCTGGCTAGGGCGTCAGCCCGTTGGTTCTCATCCCTTGGTACCTTTGTTAATTTGAAACACGAGAACCCAAGTGTGAGGTCTTTTACCAAGGTCACGTACCGGCACATAGTGGGGTCTTTTGCCTGGTAGTCCCCCGTGACCTGGTTGACGATGAGCTGAGAATCACTGAAGACTTGGAGTTGTCTGGCTCCCATATCGCTGGCTAGCCGAAGGCCTGATAGAAGAGCCTCGTATTCAGCTTCGTTGTTGGAAGCTTTGAAGCTGAACCGGAGGGCACACTCCAAGTGGGATGTGTCTGGACTCTCGGTATGTGGGGTGATGAGAACGAGTCCTGCCCCGCTTCCGTGGGAGTTCGAGGCGCCGTCCACGTACAGCTGCCAGACCGGTAGCGATGGGTCAAACGCATGCTCGCCAACGGTAGTTGGGGCGTCCTCGGCGGGAGTTGCTTTCTCCGCCGATGGCTGCTGATTAGTGCTAGCGTGCTCGGGTGTGAACTCGGAGACGAAGTCTGCTAATACCTGGGCCTTGATTGCCGGTCTGGGCCGGTAGGCAATGTCAAACTCGCTGAGTTCAATGCTCCACTTCGTGAGTCTCCCCGATGCCTCAGGCTTCTGCAGGATTATCCGCAGCGGATGGTCGGTCAGGACGACAATGGGGTGAGATTGGAAGTAAGGCCGGAGTCTCCTGGCTGACACCATGAGTGCTAAAACGAGCTGTTCTATCTCCGGGTACCGAGTCTCGGTATCCAGTAGAGACTTGCTCGCATAGTCCACTGGTAAGTCTTCCCGATTGTCGCTCCTGACCAAGATTGAGCTCACGGCCGTCCTAGATACCGATCAACGGTCTCGACCCTTCTATGCCGAGGCTGGGTGCACTCTTAGCACCGCCGGTCTCGACCCTTCTGAGTCGGTCGCTGAGCTCCCGGAAGAGGTTGACCAATGTGTCTCCGTTTCCAGTGCCTGAGCCGGTACCGATGGCAGGCGCGCTCACTGGTATCTCAACGTGATCCTCGGTCCCGTCTTCATCCGGGAAGTGGACCACTCCCGCGGCATCGAGAAACGAGACCTTGGGCGTCGACGCTGCCGGTTGGGGGTGACTGGTCACACGCCCTGGCTTGGCTGGCAAGCGTTCTGCCGGTTTGAGAGGGGTCTCGGTCCCTAGCTGTGTCGAGACCGAGTGATTGGGCGTATGCTCGAGGCTAAGCCGCTCCCTGAGCAGGCCGATCTCCCGGGCGCTGGCTTCCTGCGCCGCAAGCTGATCGCAGCGCAGTCGCTCGTTGCTCTCTTGGAGGTCTCGGATCATGGCCTCAAGCCTAGCCATCATCGAGGATTCGTTCTGGTGGGACTCAGGAGTTTCCGACTCGGTGGAGTGGACTGCTGCCGGTGTTTCCTCGTGGAGGGGCTCAAGACCAGCAATAGTCGTTGTGTCCTTTGATTGCTTGGACTTCTTACTTTGCTTGGCGGGTTGTGAGCCATCACCTGCTGATTTGGTCATAGCTTGACCGGTAGAGTACCTCACTGGGTGAGGGTGCTTTTGTTACTAAGTGGTGGAAATTTGTTCCCACAGACGGCGCCAAACTGTTCCTGCCGTTTCCCAGCTGCTCGGTAGGGACGCACCTGGAGTGCACTTGAGTACCTGAAAGGGCAAAGGAGGTCAGGGGAGGCCGGCGTGTACCGACCGAAGACCCTCCGACGCTCAAGTTAGTCCCGAGAGGATTCGAGCAGAGTTTCTAGGAATGGAGAGAACTTACTTGAATAAGGAGTGAGGACTCCTTATATATGAGCTGAGGTCGGAGACAAGCTTCCCTGGCGTGGGGGACATCCCATGACACGAGGGAATACTCTATTATTCCACTACCTCGACACGCGCGTCGAGGGACGGCGGTGCCTAGTGCGGTCCTAGTGCGGTATGGGCGTTCTTTAGTGCGATCCGCGAGGTAGTGGACGAGCACGTGCTGCCAGGTGGCTGTGCCGGTACCGACTGGATTGTGTGTCCACGGTACCGGGTCGAGAGATGTCCCTGTAAGGCCAAGGGGAAGGCTTGTTGTCGGTACACCCGGCCTGGTATTGCTGGTACCGCTGGGGTACCGCCAGGGCTTTGCTAGTAGGCTCGGTAGGGGATCCCTACCGAGTAAGTAGATGCCGCTGGGGTGTTGCCTGGGCCGCTGGGGCGTTGTCAAGGCAGTGCACTCGGTAGGGGATCCCTACCGAGTAAGTAGATGCCGCTGGGGCGTGGTAATGGGCCCAGAGGTGGGCTGTTCAGCGATGGTGGGCTACTCCTGACCCGTCATGGGGTCTGTACCGGGACAGATATGAAATGGTAGCAACAGGGTCGACCGAAACCCCTTGTTGGGAGATGATGTGGCCCAAGAAATGGACATTAGGCTGTGCAAAAACACACTTAGATAATTTGACATGAAGTTGATGGGTGTCCAGTACCTTGAATACCTCCTCTAGGTGAGCAACATGAGAATCCAAATCAGCACTATAGACTAAAATGTCATCGAAAAAAACGAGGACGAATTTGCGGAGGAATGGGCGAAAAACATGATTCATAAGGGCTTGGAAAGTAGATGGCGCGTTGGAAAGCCCAAACGGCATCACCACAAACTCATAGTGCCCATCATGGGTGCGGAAAGCAGTTTTGTGAACATCATCCTCATGCATGCGTATTTGGTGATAACCCGAACGCAAATCCAACTTGGAGAAATATTGTGCACCATGTAATTCGTCGAGTAACTCATCAACAACGGGGATAGGAAATCTATCCTTGATGGTGGCGGCATTAAGTGCGCGATAGTCAACACAAAACCGCCACGTACCCTCCTTTTTACGAACAAGAAGGACCGGAGAGGAGTATGGACTCGTACTGTGCCGAATCAGGCCTTGGGATAGCATGTCTTTGACTTGGGTTTCCAGCTCAGTCTTTTGTGAGTGAGCACAGCGGTAGGGTCTCACTTTAATTGGGCTGGTGTTGGGAATGAGGGGGATGTGATGGTCGATGGGCCTAGGAGGAGGGAGCCCAGTGGGTGTGGAAAATAGAAAGTGAAATTGATTCAGTAAGGCTTGAATGGATGGTGGGTGTGTTTGGCTTTGAGAAACTGAAGGTGAAGGTAAGTGATTTAAGGAGTCGAGGTGTTCTGAGGGAAGAATAGCACACAATGAAGAATGGTCAAAAGAAGAGAGCTGCTGGGAAGATCCATGGAGGACATGACATTTACCATTGGCGGTGAAGACCATCACTTTCTCGGAGAAATGCCATCCAATAAAGCCCAAGGTATCCAACCATTGGGCTCCTAAGAGCAAATCGCAGCCTGACACAGGGAGGAGCAAGAATGACCCTGTGAATGTGTAGCCTTGGATCGTAACTGTCACCTCGTGGACGATGCCGGACGGGGATAGAGAATGGCCTGAGGCAGTGGTAAAATGGAAAGTGTCCGCCGGGGAAACTGGGAGACCCAGCCTTTGGGCGACTGCGGGATTAAGAAAATTCATCGCCGAACCACAGTCGATGAAGATGTTGATTGGGGATCCGCCGATATTGCCCTGAAATCTCATCATTTCTCCGAGAGCTGTGTTAGTGATGGCGTGGAGAGGATAGAGTGGGTCTGTCTCTGTGGTAATTTCCTCGACCGTTTCTGTTTCCTCTGGATTGTCTGAAGTAGTGTCGACTGGGTTGGGACCTTCAAGTATGGCCATCACTGGTTTTATGCAAGAGTGGGTGGGAGACCACTGTTCATCACAGTTAAAACACAGCCCTTTGGCTCTGCGACTGTTTTGCTCAGATGGGGACCAACGGCGTGGTGGGGGTGCAGGTCGTTGGCGGAAGAAAGGCTGATGGTTACTGACAGCTGGGGTGGAAGTGGATGATGTGGGCAGAGATTGGGTTTGGTTTGTAGTGGGGGAGTGAGAGGATGTTGCAAAGTGGGGACCAGTGGAGGACCGTTGAGAGTAAGGCCAAGAGGTAGTGCGTTGGGTACGCGCGGCCCTGATTGCATTGAGTTTAGTTTCATGCCGCCGTGCGAGGCGTTGCGCCTGTGCTAGGGAGGTTGGTTCCATTGCCAAAACATCGAACCGGATATCTGTTTTGAGACCGCCACAAAAAATTGGTAGCAGCTGGTCATCGGTCCAATCTGGGGCTCGACAAGATAATTTGGTGAAGTTGGAGATGAAGTCATCCACCGTAGATGTTTGTTGAAGGTGAGACAAGGATGCCTTGAAGTCGGCGGTGCTGCCGGAGCCAAAGTGTTCCAAGAGAGCGGTGATGAAGGCGTCCCAGGTGGGGTTCGGGTGACGTTGTTCAAACGAGTTCATCCAAACGGACGCGTCGGGTCCGAAATGGGAGGCGATTGTGAACACTCGTTCATGAAGAGGGATGTGCTGAGAGCGTATGTAGCGCTCTGCCATGGCCAGCCAGCCGACGACGTCGTCACCATTGAAGCGGGGGAGGTCCACTTTGGGTGGTTTGTAAGATGGTGGCTCTGGGCGGAAGGAAGTGTTGGTGGTAAATCTGGGAAATGTGTGATATGGTGGAAGCTGGTAAGGAATGGATGTTATGGTGGAATAAATGGGAGTGGTGGTGGAGTAATTGGTGGTGGTGGAGTAAATGGGAGTGGTGGTGGTGGTGGTGGGTGTCGGTGGCCGATGAGTAGAAGTGGAGGGGGTGCCGGCGGTGAAAGGAGTGGGGGGAGGAGGGTTAGATAACCCAAGGCCAGTCCATGTGGTGGTATTGATTGGGTAGTGGCCGAAAGAGAGGGGAGGGCGTGGTGAGGAAAAGGATGGGTGTGGTGATGAAAACGATGGGTGTGGTGAAGAAGGTGGGGCTTGTGGGGAAGAAGGAAGAAGAGCAGCCTGAATGGTTTGGTGGAGTGAGGCAAATTGGTCAGCAATTTGGGATTGAAATGAGAGGTGGTTACGGGAAAGGTTCTCAAAGGATGAATGAAGGCTTGCATTCTGGGCTTGTAGTGTGGCTACTTGGTCTTGAAAGTGACTTAGAGAGGTGGCTGAAGCAGAGGAGATGGTTGGTGTAGATGTGGAAGCCGCGCCGGAGTTAGATGGATGGGGTGGTGTGGGCGGGATGCCGCCGCCGTCGGAGGGTGGAAGTTCGTGAAGGCCGCGCATCGTGCGGGCTTTGATACCAGATGATGGAACCAAAATTATAAGGAAAGGTAAAAACAACAATTAAGCTTTAGATATTCTTCATTGATTGCCAAAATGGCGATAGCTACATCTTTTAAAGAGACTGGGAACTGGAATGGTCCCCTACAAAAGTAGCTGCTATCATCAGCTGGGAAACTGCCAAGTTTGCTATGGTCTTGAGATATCTTGGGCTTGGGCCGAACATGTTAATGGGTTGGTAATAAGAGATGGTGTTAGGCTGGTCCTAACATAGAGCGAATGGCGGAGCCACGGAGAGAGCGGTAGAGAGGACTCTACTCTAGAGATGACCAATTGCAACAGCGCCTTTGTCAAAACCATCTGCTCAATCTGCTACGAAGACCTCAAGCCCATCGCCGAGGATCTCCAAGCCATCTCAATCTGCGGCCATGTCTTCCATGAGCTCTGGTATATCTCTCCACCTCTTTCTCTTTCTCTCTATGCGTTACAGATATCGTCGATTTTCTATAATCTGCACGAATTTGTTAATTTAGTACTAAATCGTGGATTTTTGTCTCCGAAACCCTAGTTTGCAACAGTGGTTCGAGTACTCGTCGAACAACAAGTGTAGTTGTCCGGTGTGCAAACAAAGTTGCAAGGCAAACGATGCCGGCCGGCTTTATTTTCAGTCGGTGGATCCGACTACCACTCAGAGACCGATTATTGAGTGTGATGAGGACACCGAGGCATTGCGTCAAGAGGTGAACAGGTTGGAGTCCAAGACGATTGTGCTTAATTCGGCATTGGAGCGTCAGGGACAGAATCTCAAAGAGCTCACCGAGGAGGTATTGGATTGAATTCTACTTCTGCTCGGTTTGGATTTTAAGAACTTGTGGGAAAAATAAAGGAAAGAGATTTGGATTATGATAACTGCTGTTATGATATACCGAAGGTAGATCGCACATTGTTTTCTGTTTTCTCTCTTAATTTGTGGGAATCGGAGATGAGAAATGAAGCACAACAATTGTAATTTGACTTGGATGATTCGCAGTTTGGTACTAGTCTGTGATTTGATAGGATAGTTGGGCTTAGTTAAGGAATTTGAAACAATGGGAAACATAATACTGAGAACTCGTCTCCATTGCCTTCATCGAAAGGATAATTGTAAAGCATAATGTTGGAAACGTGACAAGACAAACAAGGGTTGAGATTATGGTTTCTTGAATATTGTCTGTACAGGAAATAGAAACCTCTAATATGAGCTGAGACTTCACTGTTGCGAAATCAAGTAGAAGGTCATAATTAGTTTCTTTGCTACTGAAAGCTGGGGGTATGATGGAATATTAAAACTCTGGATCCGCAGTGATTTATTATCTACAATTGAAGCATCTTGCTTTTCCTTCATGTGGTTCTTACTTCTTACACGGCATTTTTTTTTCAGCTTTGTCTATGCAAGGAGCAGGCAAAGAAAGAAGTAGCATTAAAGACTGAAGCAGTAGCATCAAAGAATGAAGCCTTGAAACAACAAGCATCCATGGAACGGATGCTTCATATAAAATCTGGGGTAAATTGTCAACTGTAGTTCTCTACTTATATTTTAAATTTTGTAGATCAATTTAAGAAAGAAAATCTTATGAAGTTTTGGTCAACCTTTCATAGGAGCTTGATAAAGTAACTTTGGAGTGCTTGAGGTTGCAAGAAAAGAATATGAAATTGGCCAAGGAGCTTGCAGCATTCAAATTGTGAGTGCTTTTGCAATATGGAAGAATAGTTTTTCATATTAGTTCTTTCTGTTCTGTATACTGAAAATAATTTGAATGTACCACTCACCTGAAGGCCCTAACCCAAGCCCCAACGGCTAGTATAATCAGTTTAATCTATCAGTTATCTGTTTCTTTTCTACTCCTAACATAGCTACATGGATTGAACTCTAGGATATCTGACTTTGATCTGAAAGAAGAGGATGTCTTAAACTATGCAGCTCTTGGCAATGGGGTCAACAACAAAGACTCAATAGATAGTCTAAAAAAGTCCTTAATGTCGCGTGAGAGGTTAGCCATATAACATTGAATCTTATCTAGAAATATCATCTTTTGTGTGTTTGGATGAAGCAACCTGTTTAACTTGTGTTTGAGTGTTTTTATCTCAAATAAATCTTAATCAGTTGTTGCCTATTCATTTCACACTAGTATAGCTTTTTTCTTTCTCAAATTCTAAGTTGGTTTCTCTGTATGCATACTTCTAATAGGGTTTACCAGGTCCATGCCAAAAAAATGACAGCTAGATACAATGAATTGATGAAAAAGCACAGGGATCTTGCACACGAAAAGGCTCGTTCTAGTGAAGAACTAGAGAAGGCTAAAGAAAAGATAAATTCATTGAAGGTGAGTTTGTGATGAGATGATCCTAATTAAATCTCATTTTGATGAGTGTATCCTGATTAGTGATTTTGTGCCCATTATCAGACAAGGGTACAAGAATTGGAGAGTGCTGTTGAAGTCAAAGATAATGAAGTTTTGAGGGCTTTAAAAGCTTCAAGGGAAACTCGAGGTGAAAGAGTTATCCAGAATGGTGCAAGTTTGAAATCTGATTCGGTGTCTGTCAACAATTCATCAGAAGATCAAAGAAAACAGTATGCTCCGATGCATAAATTTGATAGGATAGGAAGCTTGCCAAGTGATCCACTGTGCCAGACAGTAAACTTCAATTTCATTAACCCTATGGATGCAAATTCTGCTAAAGATGGTACAAGTACCAGTGCTCATGATGAAAAAAGAGATGCCTGCTCTTTAATTGATGATGATGCTTCAAAATTTTCCACAACGATACATGGACAAACAAATGCCAATTCGAAAGAACCACTTTGTGAGCGTAGTACTAACCAGAAGTCTAGTCTGTTGAGGTCAGGGGCAGCTTCTGATACAATGACAGAAACTGCAGTCTGTAGATTAAGAAATCTGGACGAGCCTTTGGGTCCAATAACTGGTACCATTACTCATACTGCCAAGACTCCTGCTGCTGATACTACTGATGTTGTGATTCTTGATGATGTTGAAGAAATTCATCCTGTGCTTAACATTATAAAGGAATCTCCCATCCCACAAGCACTTCCCAGACCAGGTATACTATTGATGCATTTTGAGTTTGAATTTGGCAATACCTCCACAAATGAGTTACTTTAACCTGAAGAACATTATCAGATGAAAATATGATTTGCTTTTGTATTCCTCTCTTAAAATGCAGGGGATGGAACAAACAGGTTGGGTAAATGGTGCAAGCAGAGTCTGACCAATGGATCTGTAACAAGGCAAGACTCAAGTACAGATACTAGTCATTTGATTGCTGTAGGAACTGACGGAAGAGGTGGAAGAATAAAAGTTCTGAGATCTCATAATCATTCTTCATTGGTGGGTTCATATGGTGTTTTTTTGTTTAATTTATTTTTGTCTAAAACGCTTTTTGTCAGATTTAATCAGAGTTCTTTTCTAATTAGATTATTTGATCCTTTTTTCCCATAGTTATTTGCGATCAGTACAATTTGCATATATTGAAATTCTAATGTATAGTGGTTTATACTTTATTATCATATCTAACAGTGAGCGACTGGACAATGTTTCAAGTGTTAAGCATGTAGGGATTTTTGTCCATTGCAGGATAATAAGGCGAATTCACGGGGGCCAAAGAGGTGCAAGTATGGAGCTAAGACAAATAGTTTGCAGTCCCAAGGGTGCTTGCAAATGGAACACTTCTTTGGAAGATCTGGTAAATAGTCAAAGCGTTTAGAGGTGTGCATGCTATATGTCTGCAAGACTGCATTTTTCTATTTACTGTGATTTATTTGGGCCAAGAAGAGAAAACAAAATTTCACTTGTATAGCTCTCTCCAATTTATGCTAAGAGAGCATCAAATGGAAGAAGCTGATGGCATTATCTGTGCGACTATGCTTCCTGTTTTTGAATTTTGAGTTTTGCTACTTCTGGTTTTGTCTTAATTTTCCTCTGTCTTCTTAAAGTCTGAATGTCTGATTAAGTTGAAAAATAACTTATATTTCTGATTAGGCTCCTTGATCTCCTACTATTTAGGCTAAACCAAACCCTATACAGGTTTCCAGAAAGTCATTTTGCTGAATCTTTCTTTGGATCTGGTTTATAAAAGTAATATACTATTGGTTTGTATTGAAGTTAAGGCAAAATAAATGTCTGGAACTATTACTAATGGAATTCACTTCTTCTGTTGAAAAATGGAGTTTGTCTTGCACAAAGGTTCTCCTAGTTTGTGAATGTGGTAAACTTTGGTCAGAACAGACTCAGAAAAGGGAACTTTGTACATAAAGTTGCTAATGTAATTCATTTCTTCCGTTGTAAAATCCGCGTCTCCCTGTTAGGGCTGTTGTTGCTATAAGTTCATTGGAGATGTTGTAAATTCTAGCTTTCAGTATGTCTGTCTTGTGATCGAATTCATAGATTATAATTTGGAGTTTACAGCATACCATTTGAACCATTTCCCAAGCATGCTGGCTAATGATTTTTTTGAATAAGAGAGGACTATCATCCTCCCAAATTTATTAAAAAGAAGAAAGAAAAAACAAAGAATAGGAGGGGCCCACATGAAGCCAAACCCCTTAAAAAGAAAGCCATAAGAGAAATACAATAAACAAAGACAATCTACCGAAAACGGAAATTAGGGAGTCTCATAAAATCCCTATTACACAAAGAACCAACAAAAGCCGGGGGTGAATCCCACCAAACCAAAGTAGCTGAAGTGAGACCAAAGTTTGCAAGAGCGTCTGCAACCTGGTTCCCCTCTCGAAAAATTTGAGAGCATCGGAATTGCATTTGAGAAATACGGTTCAAACAATTATCCCATTCCACTCGAAGTTGCATGCTGGCTAATGATGTCAGTAATGATGTAATTACCCACATGAGATTTCACATGTAATTGGTATGCTATTTTCTCACATGCTTTGCACACCAGTTTTGAAATTTCTTTAGGCAGGCCTAATTGTAATGGTTGTGTTTCTTACATACCTCGAGTCTTTAATTTCCTATTGGGGGAAGGAATGCAATACTGGAATCGGATGAGTTCAACTTCAAGGACTAAACTTGGGAAATTTAGTCCTTGAATTAGATGGTTGGAAAATTTGGGAAAGCAACGGCAATTGTTGCTAGGTCCAATAGGGTTAGTAAAGGGGCACAACGTATTCTCTGGGCAGGTAAGTTTGATCCATTAAAAAAGCACCCTCATTCTGAATTTTCGACCAAAAAAAGGCGTGTCTTGTCAAGCTTTTGGTATTGAAGATAAACCAATACCTAGTTGATTTTATAAATTACATATTTGGTAAGTGAAACTTCATATTTGTTCAACTTACCATATTAGATGCCAACTATAGTGTAGTATAAATTTGTGTTCATTTTACTTGTGGTTTATTTTCAACAAGTGACGCAAAATTTGGTGAGCCCAGCATCAATATTCATGATTAGTCTTGCCATGAATGTAATGTAAAGTGAAGATGATGACTCGTACTTATGAAAGATATGTTGTTTTCTTTCATGGGTTGATAAGAGCTCCTTTCAGTTACTAGTGCTTATCACCATTAATTGGCTTGCTGCTCAAGAAATTGAAGTGGGAATTGTTAATTCTCCCTTTACACATCACAGATGTCAAGAAATGTCGGCATCTGACTTTTTGAATCTAAATTAGAAACAATGTCAATTGTGTAGTTAGTGGAAGACAACCAGATTTAGCGGGTCCTTGTAAAACTCAGATGACAAGTTTTCTTTGGCAAACCAATGAGAGACCAAGCAAGTCTGACTAGCCACCCTAAGAATTGTTGTCCTTTTGTTTCTTTTGGGTTACAATCAAACCCTAAAAGACTATTTTGAGAATGACCAATATTTTTTTAGGAATTAATTACAAAAGACTCCGAGCTGTAGGGTTATTTTCAATTTAATACTCAAATATCAAATTTTATCATTTGCATATCTCACGTTTGATTTTGCTAATAAATTCATACTTAGGAGGTATTAATTTGTTAATTATTCCGCTAACGAATTCATACCTTGGAGGTATGAATTTGTTAACGAAATCCAACGTAAAGTATGAAAATGACAAAATTTGATACTTTTGTATGAAATTGAAAATAACTTTATAGTTTAGGGGTCTTTTGTATTTAATTCTTTTTATAATGACCATGGTTTCTGACTTTCTGTTATTCAAAGACAACAAAATCCTTATGGATCGATTCATCTTTTTCATCTGGATGTTTTCAACCCTATGCTTTCTGCTATTCAAAGACCACTCTATGCTTTCAACCCTCGTCATTTAAATTTAAAATCAACAGACTCTGCAATTCTGCAGCTTCCCCGAACCAGTTGAGGCCTCAAAGGTCAGCTAACTCACTTAATTAGTAAATTGCCACCACTCTTTCTCTATTATTCTTGCTGTCATAAATTGAAATGAAGGAAGACCTTCGTCTTTCTTTTATTAATTACGAGTGTTCCTCACGTATTGCTGACTACGCTTCAACTCCCAAATTTTTGGATATGCCTTAAAATAATCTACTCTGAATTAACGTTGGTCACATGTCAAGCAACAATTCGTTAGATATGCATGTCAAGCAATAATTCGTCGGATACACAATGTTATTTCATGGTCAATTGTTCATTGCTCATCCCAAAAGCCTTCAGGTAAATGGGATCCCCATCCTCTATTCCGTGTGACGATTTTTGAGCTTCTTCAAGGACCAAAAAGAAGAAGAAGAAAAAAATCAGAAAACCAAACTAGTTAGAAGTTACCTGTAATTTAATTACAACTACCAGCAGTACTGATAATTACTGAAGATCGATAACACAGTTGAATTTCTTTTCAACACGCACTGGTCTGAACGATTTGACTACTAGTTTCTCAACCACACCATGGATTTAATTACTATTCACGTACTGTCATCCCAATTAATGAGAAATTTACTAAAGATGATCAAGCACGTCCTGCATAACAATTCGAAGATGACCATTTTCGTACGTGTTCATATGTAGTCATGACTATAGCAGGGATCGTACGGTCTGTTGAAAATGTGTGATATACGAGTTCTTTAGGTGTAAAAGCTACGCACGAGCGCAGGCTAGTTTTGACAGCATGAATAAATTGAATTTGTGCTGTACGTAGCTACAAAGAAATTGAATAGCGCAAGGTTCGGGAGTCAAGACCACAAATTCCACGTACAGTTCTGTATATCGATGATCTAAGAAGAAGAAAAAGAAAAAGGTAAGCATGGAGAATTAAGATAGAACAAGCTAGCTAGGAATAAAGTACGTGATGGGAGATCTGATAGTGATAGTCACCCTACTCGATCATACCCGACGACCTGCACTATTTCCATTCATGCATCTACGGCCGGCAGGCAGGCATGGACATCGAATTATCGTTTTCTGGTCTAGTACTGGTCTCACTATGCATATGCACCGTTCGGATGGGGGCCATATTTGTATGGACATTACGACACATTTTTTGTTCTTTTATGAAATATGGTTAATTCATCAAATGCACTATCATGAATCGAAAGAAAAAAAAAAGGTACATATATATATATATATATATATATGATTTCCTTAATTTGGTACCACCGTCTGTATTCTCATTAAACTTGAACGTACGATGCCCATATTGCCACTATCTTATAAGAGTCGATCAAATGGTGTATATGGTGTATAAATTAGCAAAAATGGTACATAAGAAACTCCTCCTCAAAACCGAACCTAAAAACAGAGTCATGCGCGCGCATCATGTAATCAATTTAAATAAATCAATATTGGAGGAACCATTTTGGCCTGACGGAAAAATATTATAGATACCAATTTGAATGAATCTTTCATGTATCACTTTTTCGATTCATAATAGTATAGGTGCCCTAATAATAAAGTACTATTGTATATTGTGTTTAGATTATTGTACGCAGTACTACATTGTGTATATATTGCACATCGATCTTTGACATAGGCATATATATTACGTCGGGGTAGTATGTACCAGCTAGTATAAAAATACTATTGAGTAATATTCCAATTATGGTCCAACATGTTGAAGAATATTACGTCTGCATCTCGCAAATTCTTCGGGCCGACAGGTCTCATTTTTCTTATTTTAATTGCTTGCAGGTTGATTTTTCTGGTCGGAATTGAAATGTTCAACTTCTACTAGCCTACGCCAGTTTTGACTCAGAGAAAAATTACTAGTTAAGAAAAGACACATGTAAAGGATTTTTTTTTTGTTTTTGCATGAAATCTAAACATGGCCGGGTAGAACATATATTAAGTTCAGAGACGAGTACAATACAGCCAAAGAATAACTCACCCAAAATTTAGGGCGAAAACTAGAATAAAAGTGAATTCTCACTAACTAGGTTCGTTATCTGGAACTATCGCTAAAGAGAATAAATTTATAACTAAACGGAAAATAGCTAGTAAATTTAGCCTTTACTTCTTCTCAAAAGAAACTTAAACTAAAACTATAAATTGAACCGGCGTCTGAAAAAATTAGTTACGACTTACGACATACTATGTCGACCTCATCATACCTCATATGAAGAATATATGTATATATATGAAGTGGACGTAAATTTACCAGAAAAAGCTCAAGGATATGAAAAGACTACGTTTCTTTCTACACGTAAGATTGTAAGTAGACAAGGAACTGGGAAGAAAATTAGATAGAGAAGAATTGGGATAGAGCCAAAGATTCAGACCCACGTCCAGGTTGACCATTGTCCCTTTGACTATATTGTATATACAATTAAAAACAAAAACCTCTCCCTCAAGTAAAACCATAAAAGTGATCAAATGGATCATCACGCCTCCTATGAACTTGCTAGCTATACCTAGCTCATGTAGGAACGCATGACTCACATGCCTAGCTTTCTTCCTAAGACTTCAAGTAATCGAGTCCAATTCAATTTTGACATATATATCGATCTTAAAACAAAACGTATGATTTTAGAAGAAAATTAGGAGATCATGATAACGATTATGGAAATCTAATTGCCAAAGCTAGCTTGACCCCCACGTACGTATCTTTGGTATGGATCCCAATTCCTTTCCCAACTCACTCCTATGAGTGCCCACCTATACATGTATCTATAGAGTTGAGAAATATTAGGAAAACAAATTGAGTACATGAAAATGAAGTTCCTGCCTAATATATCGCCAAACCATGTGTGCATGCGTTGTCAGGTAATTTGGTGTTTACGTTGAAAAATTTTGTCGTAAAATCTTCCGAACTAGGGTTTGGTATGCGTATGAAATGTTCTAATTTTACTTTCGAGAGAGGAGAAAGCTAGATATATATAGCGATCGAACTTGAAACATAAATTTTTGAGGGTTTCAAAAAGGAGTTTGCCCTAGTACTCGATCTTTAGCTAGATATTGAACATTAGTTCCATGTCTTTTGGCGGTGGCAAAAGCAATGACCACATGCATCTGCCTAAAGGTAAATTATCAATTTAACTAATTACTGGGAAAGACTAGCTAGTAGTTGCGACAAAGATCGATCTGAGATATAATATTCTAACTACGTGGGCTGCTTGTGTCTCAGTTAGTCTCAAAGGTTGGAATTAATTAAGTCGCACTAGATTCATGGATATATGCATGGAAACTAGATTCATAGCAAAGTTAATTACTACACTATAATGCATCATGCAATTCATGAACGTGCATGCACTAGCTAGTAGTTAGCTTTTGATAATTCTCAAATTAAGCACATTCATTTAATCTGTGGTCGATCAAGGCCACCGGTATATTAATTACATGAAGTTGTTTTCTAACAGTAATTTGATCGTGAATTTCAGAAATTTGTGACCACATTCTGGATGGTAATTAACTAAATCAAATGTATGTTATCCTCTTAAAAAGTTAATTAATCAAGCAAGTCAAATGTGAAAGTATATTAAAGCTTGTCACCAACCCATCCAATAAAGAAGCCTGCGCTGCAAATACTATCAACTGAGATCTTCGTGTCCAAACGTACACTATTAATTCGAGTAGTGGTTTTGATATTAAAAAATACTATATTTCTTCTCCTAATCTTTCCGTTTTTCTCTTAATTAGTATTTTAAGCAAGGGAGACCTGGCAAAGTTGAACACTTCATTGCTAAAAAAGTGTGAGCATCACATCCCCTTAGGTGATTGACGAGCCAATCTTTGAGTTTGATCTGAAAATAAAAAAAGTTTAGTTGACGAGCCAATCCTTGATGTTGCAGTTGAATGATTTCCTACAAAATTTGACATCAAATTCTTATTGTTAAATTAATCATACATATATATAGAACTAGTTAAGCATTGTTCTTAATTGATATAGAAACAAATCTTATCAAACTTTTTTTTTTTCTGAGATTTTCTGGGTTGATCACTATGTGGAGTTCTAGATATTATGGGTTGCTTTCAACGTTTGCGATTAATAGAATTAGTTTAGTTCATTTAAGAATTAGTTTATTGTTTGGTATTATTGTTTATTGAAGAGTTTGAATTTAATTAGGAAGAGAGAGAATTGAATTAATCACAATTCTCTCTCCTCATTGAAAGAAATAAATATTTAAATAAAAAATAATATTTAAAAACAAAATAAATGTAAAAGTTAACCATGAGTTAACATTAATTGAAATTTTAATAGGTGTCAATCATCTAACGGGATGTGATGCTCACACCTTAACTAAAGGGTGTGAGCAAAAATAAACTCAAAGGGTTAATGATGACTATGTCCGAGTTGTTTAATTAATTAACATTTTCTTTCTATTTGTATAAATTAAGCTCTAAAGAATTTTAAAATGAAAGTAAATGCACAGAATACCACAAAAGTCATAGGTATTCGTTGCAATGTTGGCTTTAACAGTTTATCCGTCGCCAATTTAATAAACGGTGGGGGGCTATATATATATATGTAGCCACTATTTGCTCCTCAAACTCCCAACATTCTCACTTGTCCAAATATTGCTAAAACAGAAAAAGAAAAAAAAAAGAACATTGCTAAGTAGTCGTTGGATATCAAATTTTACCCTTGAGCCAGAGTTTTATGATTTGAGCCATTTTCTTTGAGCCAGAATTTTACCCTTGATTGGGAGTAGTCGGGAAAATGGGTTGCCGACGGTATTGACAATCGCCGCCAAGAATGAGGGATGCGACTTTGGTTTGTGCTGGTGCAAGGGAATTTTTTTTTTTTTTTATGTTTTGGTTCTTTTTCATATTACAACATGCATGAGATATTCGAAGGTCAGAAATGTAAGGTTAATTATAAAACATGGTAAATAGTATTCATGCTAAGGTAAATGGTGTGAGTCCAAAACTAGTCAATCTCATGCTTAAGTAAACTAGTACGAAGATATATACACCCATGCTAGCAAATCGATCATAATGTCAAAATGGTGCTCATTAAGTCAAAGGAAAAAGAGTGAAATGATTTCTCTTACAGTCAAAAAGGACAAATCACCGACAATATGTATAGTAAGTGTTGCAAAACTAAATATAAAAGCAAAGTCTCACCTTTTAATTAGTAGGTAACTAGGTAATAATAATTCCCCATTCTTCATTTGTAGTCTACATGCTTATCGTTCCCATCAAAAAATTTGAAATTTGTACTACCCCATTGAGTATATACAAAAGCAATAAGTAATTGCCCTAATTATAACCCCCCACAGACCACAGAGTAGCCACAGACCACGTTTTCCTGGCCTTTCGCACTGAACCGCGTAAACCATAATGAAACCAAAAACGTTTTTGGGTACCCACAAGATCTTTGAAATCATGTGGAAGCTATAATTAGGAAGTTGATTGCCCGACTAAATGGGAATGATTAATTGATTACATGCCCATACTGAGAAAAGAAACCAAATTAAGGGGTTTCATCGAAATAGTGTATAAACGCATTTAACGTGCATGGAAGCCAAAAATTGGCAGGATTTTGTGGGACTTTGGAACCCGAAAGAAACCTAAAATTGTCTCTAAAATACTAGAGTCGTCCTTGTAAGTGAGTCTTCTGCTAGGTTGGTCCACATGCAAGTTCAATAGAACCGCCCAAAAAGTAGTACTAGTATACTTCAAGGCTTCAAGCCATCGCCAGTCAAGAGTTGAACACCAAAATATTTCCTTCTTCTTCTCGGGGTGTTTCTGGGAGCCTCCACCCATAGAATAATACACAGCACATTGAATTTTTTTTGTGTTTATCCGATACACAATAATAATATTATATTATTTCACTCAAATGTCGTCACATATTAAGATAAAAGAAACTACGTACAACAAGAAAACAAATATTCAGCATTCATATTTCAGAATTAGAGTTTATTAGGAAAGTGAACTTACCAACGGAAATTCAGTGCTGAAATTTTTTGGTCTAATATGAATGTTGTGTCCGAACCGAAGAATTACTACGTACTTTCACGATCGATGCTCAATGTACACCCTAGATATCTTTTGAATTAGGTTACAAATCAATATGAACTCAGTCCACCTAGGTCCAATATTAAGGCAACAACGTACTGTTGGCATTAATTTCGAACCAGCCTATGATTCAGGGAGGAGATATGGAATTTATCCTACAAATTAAGTCAATTTCAGTGTTGTTAATTAATACAAGATCGCATATCTTATGTTGCAACTTATACGTGAAGTCTCATTAGTGAGTAATGGCTGGCAACTAAGCCACATAAGCACAACACAGTTTGTGAGAAATCTGAATTTCCAAAGAGGACCACATACATTTCAACTTGTCTTACACGTGGTTGTGCACGTGTTGAGGAAGAAGGGCTAGCTAAGAATGCCCCTGGCCTGATGAAAGCTCAACACGCAACCCCATTGACCAAAACTTCAAACACAATTGAGAATCAAGTTCTCGGGTGGTCGGTTTTTCCACATTTGAGACTGGAAGGGAATAGACTTCTGACCAAAAACAAAAATAAATTTGAATTTGGATTTTTCGTACTAAATCTGTTCGCGTTAGCTAGCTCTCCTGCATTATTGCCAATCCGTCTTCCACTCTTCCCCTGCCTATAAATTCCTTCGTATACCTCACCATTTCCCCTCACACTCAATTCATTCCTCCATTGACAACTCACTCTCTTCCAGCTCTGCGTCTCTCTTTCCCAGCATTCCTAGCGACTTAAGAGCTTGATTAATTAGTTTTACTTACCACGACGTTTACAGAAACAAAGAAAATGGGCTCGAACTCAGCACTCTTGTCAAAGATTGCAACCAATGGCGGCCATGGCGAGAACTTGGCTTACTTCGATGGATGGAAGGCGTACGACAGAAACCCTTTTCACAAGACTCAGAACCCCGAGGGCGTTATCCAGATGGGTCTTGCAGAAAATCAGGTATATATAATTTAAGTTTTAGCATTGAAAAAAAATTTAAGGTATTTGTACGTAAGTATTACGTACTTTAATTTGTGGTTAACTTGGAGCTGAATTAACGGTGGAGCATATATATATAAGCATACTTTTGTTACTTTTCAGCTATCGTTGGACTTGATCGAAGAGTGGATTAGGAAGAATCCCAAAGCCTCCATTTGCACTGCCGAAGGATTGGCGGAGTTCAAAAATGTGGCCAACTTTCAAGACTATTATGGCTTTCCAGACTTCAGAAAGGTAATTAATTGAGTTGAGAATTAATTAATAAGGGTATGCATGGCATGGAACGTACAATAATAACGGAACAATGTGATCGAACTAATGATTTATTAATTTTTCAGGCTATTGCTAACTTCATGTCGAAGGCGAGAGGAGGCAGGGTCACATTTGATCCCGATCGTGTAGTCATGGCCGGCGGAGCCACCGGAGCTAATGAGCTCGTCATGTTTTGCTTGGCCAACCCCGGCGACGCTTTCCTAGTTCCTTCTCCTTATTATCCAGCGTACGAATTAGTCCCACTATATTATCATTCAATTTTTCATGTTTATTGTTTTTTTAGTTGCTAATTACTTGTGCATGCTAGTTCATTTTGACCACATGATGATTTTCAAAAATGATATTGTTAGGTAATTAGTATTGGAGTTTTCATATTAATTTGATTAGGGTCAACCGGGAAGATTAGTTCAGGAGAATTTTTGCCACATCTGGTATTCTACCCATGTATGTGTTTGACAAGAATCAGTCTTTAACTAAACAAGGATTATTTTCACTAAGTTAGGTTAGCACGTACTAATGATATGAATTACCTAACAAGCATACTATTTAATTTACGTTCGACTCCATAGCTGGATGTTTGGACAATTTCCAAAGTCTTTTTCTTTCTCATTCTGTATCCAAAGTCTTTAAGTTTTACCCAGAATGGCAGAATGTAATGTTTTCCACTCATCTTCAATTTCCATATATATTCATATATAATATTCTTTTTTTTTTCTCACCAAACTCATGGACCACAGTAGATTAGGACATGCACCTAGCTAGCTCAATTAGTCACGCAAAGAATTGAGTTCAATTAGGCTCCCTACAATTTTTTTTCATGAATAAAATGTTAAATATGCTAATTGTGCTTCATTAGATTTTTCAATAACACAATCATTCAAAGCATGGTACTTGAATAGTCGTCTGAAAAATGTTGTCGGAAAATCGCAGATTTTACCGAGACTTGGGGTGGCGAACGGGGGTGAAAATTGTTCCTGTTGATTGCGATAGCTCGAACAATTTCCAAGTGACAAGAGCAGCACTTGAAGCAGCCTATGAAAAGGCCCGAAACAACAACATCAACATAAAGGGCTTGATCATAACAAACCCTTCAAATCCACTCGGCACAACCCTAGATAGAGACACACTCACAAGCTTGGTGAAATTCATCAATGACAAGAACATCCACTTGGTCTGTGACGAAATCTACTCAGGCACAGTGTTCAGCTCCCCGACATTCACTTGCGTTTCCGAGGTCATGCAAGACGTGAAGAATTGCAACCGCGATTTGATCCACATTGTCTACAGTTTGTCCAAGGATATGGGCGTCCCCGGATTGAGGGTCGGGATCGTTTATTCCTACAACGACGCCGTGGTGAATTGCGGTCGCAAGATGTCGAGTTTTGGGCTGGTCTCCTCCCAAACTCAACACATGCTATCCGCCATGCTTCTGGACGATGGATTTGTCTCCAACTTCCTCAAGACCAGCTCGAAGAGGCTGGCGAGGAGGCACGAGGTTTTCACCACGGGGCTCGAAAAAGTGGGCATCAACTGCTTGAAGAGCAATGCTGGACTCTACTGCTGGATGGACTTGAGGAAGCTGCTCAAAGACCAAACCTTCGAGGCGGAAATGGTGTTGTGGCGCGTGATCGTCAACGAAGTGAAGCTCAACGTTTCGCCGGGGTCTTCATTCCGATGCGTGGAGCCCGGTTGGTTTAGGGTTTGTTTCGCAAACATGGATGAACACACGGTTGAAGTTGCACTGAAAAGGATCCGAGCATTTGTGGGAGTACAAGGAAACAAGAAGAGTAATAATGCAGACCACCAAGTGTTTGTGAAAAGTCCTAATAAGAAGCGTTCGCAAAAAGATCTCCGTCTTAGCTTTCCGGCACAAAAAAGATATGAAGAGGTTATGTCCCCACGTATTATGTCTCCTCACTCACCAATGCCTCGCTCGCCTCTACTTCGAGCAAATTGAGACTTGAAAAAGTATAAGTAACTCTTCCACTCAACCTAGCTATCTACTCTAGTCAATAATTCGAGGTTGATTAATTTTGCTTAATTCAATATATTTAGGACGTACTCGGCCATGATCATTTTTCTCATTAATTACTTTGGGTGCTGATAGGTGCAGTCTGCTAGCTCAAAGGTTTTTTCATATGGGATATTAGATGTGTTTCATTTATGTAGGTTGTCCATGAATAGATTGGGCAACTAACCCTAGCCAGAATGATATAAATATCGTGGATATATGATCGATCAGTGTCATCATGACTTGTGTAATTCATGCTATGACATGAAAATCAATTAAGTTAATGACATTTACGTGTGGTTAATTAGTGATTTGAATATTTTGTTGGTTAATTAGTGACTCGATTATTTAATATTTTTTTGTGTTTGTGGTTGTTTCTGTTCGTTTCTATCGGTTTAAGCCGCGTATAAAGTTTTCATTTGATCTTACAAATTCTCGATCTGTGTATATGTATGACACTCTTTTACTCGCACACTATTAAATTTATAATACACGTTTAAGATTATAAGCAAAAATGATTTTAATTTTTATGTTAATCATAGTATAAAGATGAAATTAATTAATTCACCCTTCATAAAATATGTGATCCATAAATACGTAACTCGTCCACATTAATTGCTGCGGGTGTCCACTTTGACACTACATGCACATCGATCAATTAACAACTATTTTGTTTTTAAAATGTATCATCCAACGCATGCCGTGTCTTCATCAAAACTGTACTATTATGTAATATTAATTGACAAATATATGTATATCTATTTTCTAATGAGTTTTGTAAGCTAATTAGATTGAAGATTAGTTGATCAAATTGGTGATGGATGTAAAGGCCAAGGTATGTGACATACTAACAACCCAAATCATGACACAAAAGCTTAATTTATATAAAATTAATTCATACAATATCATATTATATAATGATCGAGCAAGCATTATCGTTTATTTATCATATACATTATATGAATTTATGAGCAAGCGTATTGCCTTATGTTGAATTCGATCGTCACAATATGTGACTCAATTAAATTGAGAGGTTTCCAAGTCACGCATGTTCGGTAAGCCAAGTTTCCAAGTCACAATGACTCTCATAGCATAACGTTGAAACTCATGATATCATACAATACCATATTTAGAGAGAGGGTGAAGCTCATTATGATAAATACATACAAACAAAAATTGTCTTAATCTTAATTGGTACATATCAATAATGGGTACGTATGTGACTAATATAGCACTATTAATTTGTTTATCCTCTTTCAATTAAACTACTTCACTTTCTATGGCTCTCTATGTACGTGTACGTACATGAATGATTGCGTATGTATGTGTCATTGTTATAATTAATGGTTCACCATTTTTCACCAAACTTTTGTGGAAGGTGAATCAAATTGTGAAGTTGGCATGGTGCATATATATATTTGATGTGATATATTGCCGAAAAAAAAAACTATTTGATCTCAAACGAAATGGTGATGAGAGACATAGCTGACCCACCATGGACATCTTTCTTTGTGTTCAAGTCTGTTTCCATTTGCCGAAAGTAACTCCCTCTATTAATTCGTTGATGGGATTAAAATCCATCATTAGAGTAAAAGACCATATAATATGATATGTTGGGCATATATATATGCAGTCACGTCTTCATATTTGTCGATCTCATGCAGCAGATATCGAATCTGAAGTCATCTGTGTGTTGGCTTAATTAATTTTCTCGCCGTCCATAGCTTAATTGAAGTTGGTTTTCAGTGTGATCGATGGTGTTAGGTATCAACCACATAAATATCTACTTTGTTTTCTCATGAATTCTACGCTATCTTCCTAATTTTCGTTTTCGCTAATTTGGAGGATATGATCTAGTTCCAACCATAGGATGTGAAATTTGCCCAAGTACTTGTCAAGAATACTATTTAAAGTCAAAGAATACTGAGACAATCGAAGTAGAATAGGCTGCAGATACGTGAAACTACAAGCAATATTAGAAGGATATATATGGATTTTTTGGCCAGAAAAGGAGAAGAATTAGGATGTTACTTGTCCAGTTGTCCCCCATTCATATATATATCGATCATTAATTCATTATGGTGGATTTTATTTTATAGTAATCTGTTTGTAATTAATCATAGTACATGTCCTGCATCGTACGTAACTCAATCATATATGTTTTCTTATACACGTTTTATCCAAAAAATTTGTATAGTTTTCATCAATATCCGATATTTTAAAAATATTTTCTTTGAATTATTTTTTATCTTCGATATTTCCTCAATACTCGACATTTTTGTCATTGGTCTATCTAGACTAAGTTGATGGTCTCAACCCTAAAGAAGGCATCATCCCTCGGACTCGGACAGCTTCGACCTTTGGCCATAATGCCTTCACTCTTGCTAAGGAACTAATAGCAAGGTAATGGGTTCTAGCCAAACATCAATGTTTTAGGGTGGCTTGCGGCGGTTGGAAAGTCATAGCTCCAATATGACTTTAACAATTTTATCATGTCTACGTAGAGCAAGTTGTAAAGTTAAATGAAGTTTGCCTAATCAGTGTAAGCCAAATTTATACATAAATACACCTAAAGACTGAAGAAAAGAAAGTGAATACGACAATTTTTGATCTCGTTGAAGCTAAAAGAACCTACGACATCCAACAACAGGGGAAGATCCAATTGCGAACCCATTCCTAAAACTTGTACATCAATGGTAACAAAGTTCCTTGTACAGTTTTTTTTTTTCAAAACAAAAAAAAAAAACAGATTCTCGAAGAATGTTATACGAAGACCCTATACAACTATGCAACGTACTGAGAGGAAACAAAGATAGGAACCTAAGCACGTTCTCTTTGGATGTGACCAAGAAGTACTGTACTAGTAAAGAGGGAGAACCCTAAGCCTCTCACTTTCTCTCTTACATATATAAAACGCATTGATACTATAACTGAATGTAATAGTAATATTGTCGGTGTACAAAATTTTAAGCTTGTGTGTTATTTTGTTTACAGGAATATTTTATATTTGTAGTTTTGTACAAGAATCATATATTGCTCTCAATCTCTCATTGTTTGTACGTATGTTCTAAAATGACAGTCCAAGTGGGAAGATCGATGGTGATCGATCACTAGAAAAAAATAAAATAAAAATTTGTTTTTCCTTACAGAGTTTTCAATCCGATACATATATACATGTTCATGGAACTTTTGAAGCGATAAGGATAGTTTATGGTTGGCAAATTTTCACAAATTTGTTTAGCATCAAATCACACTCTTTTATTAGATTGTTCAAAGTTTGCGTGAAAATGTGGATAAAGCTTGAACTGCAAAATGGAGATGTTGATATATACGTACGTTCAAAACTTCAAAAATTCAAAATTAATATACCTTCTAAATGATTAGCCAAAGGAAAAAAAATTACTGCATTACATTCAAGGGAGCATTATTCCAACTGTGATCTTGAATGTACGTATATCCGATTATATTATGTGGCAACCAGAGTATTCGATGAATTGTTGCTCGATAAATAACTAGTACTTAGCATATAATTAAACTCACGCTCTAGTAATTTTATATCTTAAAATAATTGACGATAAATTCTTAACACTAACCGCATTTCAAATCACTAACCGCATTTCAAATCACATTTGGCTACTAGATGATCATTACCTCAACGTACACAGGTGTTGCGTTTGGTTACCTCATCGCTTACATGGCCAAATTTGACCTCTTTCTGGATTCTTCCGAGTGCAGTAATATATAGCCTCAATTTTCGTCTCTTTTCCAATTTTCTAGATCAAAAAAGGTTGATGCATGACATGCTTGACCTAAAATTACCATGCATGATTCAATAACCATGGATTTCATGGATCCACTATATATCAAACTCGCACACGAAGGATGAGACGAGCTCTAAATTCAATTTTAGATTTGAATTCTGCACAAAGTGCAAAAGAAAAAAAATATATATATATTATGCTATGACTTGAATTTACCATACAATGTATTTGGTAACTTTGCTTTCAAGTATATTTATATTTAAGGGTGTTGAAACTTAGAAAGGGATCGGATCGGAGCAGCCATTTTCTTTGAACATTTGGAGACCTATTAATTTATTTAGTTCTTTGGCTTCAGCCACCCTTCTGAAATTAATTTATAAAAAGACCAGATCCATATTTCAACCAATACTTTTGCTTTTGAATGGTCTTGAATCTTGATCATTGCTTTCAAAACACAGTAGGGAATGTTCAGAATTACACAAGTAATTTTGAAGTTTTATTATTTGTTAGGAGAATATTTGTACGGCTATGCAATGTGCATGTGTTGCAGATACAAACAATAAAATTGTACTTAATCACATGCTTCTCTAGCTTAGTGTATATATATGTTTACAATTAAATTAAAATATTAGGGTCTTCATGTGCATTACAGAAACAATATGATACAAATTTCAAAGCTAGCTAGGTTGAATTACCCTTATTGGAAGCTTTTGAATTACCTTATTGCATAAAATGGAAGCAATAACTAATAATCTGCCATCACAGAAACCAGAATGGGACTTGATCGAGGAGCTTATATTACCTCAAATAATTTATCAAAACAATGGAAAAAGAGAAAGGAAATCCTAAGGAGAGTAACCTAACCTAAATAAGTGGCTGGAAAAGCTTGAAAAAGATCGATCTCTAAGCAATCAAACAAACCATGATTCTTCAAACAGAAAGTTCCATCAGCTAACTGATACCTTCCAATTGAAGTAGTGCTACTCTCCTAACATCATACAATATTAAAAACAGAGAAAAAAGAAGAAGATGATGATTACTAAAATGACCAGTTAATAATCCATATATATGGGACCATGAATCTGCAGCCTAGCTATATTGTAAAATAGAGACAACTCAATGACAGCCACAAAGCCACATGAGGACCATGAGCCCTAATTCAGTTCATTTAAAGCACAAATACCAGAGAAAGATGAGGAAACACCTGAAAGAAGAGAAACCCACATGACCCACAACCACCACCATTGAACCCAGAATCAGTGTGAATTACTAAAGAGATGGATATTTTTTTTCTCCTTCCTTAATTACCACGGTCAAAAAACATTTCACCAACTGGTTAGTTCAAGTAGTTGTCATTTGTCAAATCTTGGGGCAAGTAGTTGTCAAACACTTCTTGCTCTTAACCTCTTTACACTCTCCTCACTCTCTCACCACCTTTTTCCTCTATAACAATGCTCTTTCTAAGTCCCGAGCATTTTAACAAATATTTTGCCCTAGCTTCCGCACCCTTAAAAGAAAATAGCAAAAACACATAGAGCGACTAGACACTTTAATAATATATTTTTCATAGATATTCGAGTGGGGCGCTTGCTTACACTCGCACCCTTTTGGATCTACTCCTCATTACACACTAACAAGACTATGAAGTACACTTATGATGAGATCGATCAAAACAAAATTTAGAATTCATGTTTATTTGCTCTACACACATTACTAATGTTTAACTCAACATTTCAATGAGGCATTACCATTCTATATACAGAGTAGAACAGCTCCTAATGTCTGGGGTTTTGGCCTCCTATTGGCATCGGGAAGATGATTTGATTTGAGTCCCTCAATCTGAGGAACATATTAGGGTCTTGCTTGCTTAGCAAATAACACAAGCATTTGGGTTCTCTTCCATGCTTTGCACATAGTAATAAGTAGTCATGTGGGGGTTGTATGCTCTGTAAGCCTTGACAAGCTCTGAGACAGGATCTGGTGGAGGAGCCTCTTTCTTTTTCTCTTCTTCCTTCTTCTCTTCTTCTTTCTTCGGCTCTTCTTTCTTCGGCTCTTCTTTCTTCTCCTCCTCTTTCTTGGCTTCCTCCTTCTTCGCTTCTTCGCCTTCTTTCTTCCCTTCCTCCCCTTCCTTCTTTCCTTCTTCTTTCTTGGCTTCTTCCTTCTTTGGCTCCTCTTTCTTAGGCTCTACTGCTGGCCCTACTGAGATTATATCTGTTGGCCAATACTTGCGCAATTTGCTCACCACATTCACCGGATCCACCGATCCAATCACCGTTAGTTTCTTCTCTTTCATGTCCATGGCAATGGAATCAATGCCTACAAATTGTATGATCAAAACAATTAACTCAGAATTCGTACTCCATATCAACCTGCACTAAAAGTCTAAAACTTGCACAAACCAAACCACCTAAAACTTGCAAAAACCAGACCATAGATTGTTTCAAAAGTGACCTCATTCATCAACACACATTTCTGCTCATAAATTCACAGATTTCTCATGCAGATCTTTACAAACTACTAGCTAGCTGTCATCTTCGCCGCAATTCATGCATCCACAGAAAGAGCCTTGTAGAGAAATCTATTAGTTTCCTCTTCTTTCTGTTTTGTTTTTTAACCAATTTGCCATAGATGAATAAAAACAAAAAGTAACTTCTTTGTTTAAACATTTTCCCATCCACATCCCTTGTTTCTTTAGGAAATTAAATTAAAAGCAGTGAAATCTTCCAACCACTACGTTGCAACCAATTTCTTTTTCTCTGTTCATCAATAAAAGTTACATGAATCTCAGATTTTGTACCTGAAAGAGTAGAGACTGTCTTCAATGCCTTCTGCTTGGCTTTGTTGTCATCATGCAAATCCAACTTCAGTATAACCTTCTGCAAGAACAGATCAACAAACACAGAGATCTGATTCAGAATCCAAGCTATTAAGCCATCACTGAAAGAACAAGGACAATTCTGAACACTAGTAGTCTAAATCTGAACAAATTCTTTTATTAAGACCCCAGAACTATAATAAGCAAAAGCAGAATTTTCCAATTTGACTCTCCCCAGATAGAGACCTATGATTAAATAATCACTAATTAAACAAAGATTTTAAGCAAAACCCATCAACAACCATGCCTTATGCTCCTTAAAAACAAAACCAGTCAAGGAAAACACACACAAAAGGAAGAGAACCCAAAAAAGCTCTTGAAGAATCAAGACCCGAAAAGCGAAAACTTGACTGAAATTGTGAAAAAGAATGAATATTCAGAAATCCAAAAGTGGGAATCCAGATTCCAACCTTCATTTGTAATCCTTCTCTCAGAGATGTGTAGAGCAAAACCAGAAATGTGAGAGACTGAGAGAGAAAGAGAGAAAACAGGGGACAATAGCAATTTGAGCAAATTGCACAATGGGTATTTGGGTTGGGAAAAAAAGGAAAAAAGAGAGAGAAAAGAGAGGCCAAGACGAAATCGAATAATGCTTTGGTGAAAAGGATGGGATTAGAGAGAAAGGAGGGTGGGGGATTTGGACACACTTGGAACCAGAAAATCCGAATCAAAACAAGCAATGCAGAATAGGAAAGAGAAAAGAGAAAAGAGGAAAAATGATGGAGGAAAAAGAAATTTAATGCAAAGCTAGAGAGAGAAGGAAGAAATGGAAAGAGAGAAAGCTTTAAGGGTACTGCAGGAACGTGTTGAAGAATCGAGTATGTATAATGTAAGCAGTGGAGCTCAGTCCATGGCCCTTTTGGAGCATGAAGCAGCTGTATAAACAAAACCATCTGCTTGCATGTTACGCGAAACTCTGGCGCGTCACACACACTCTTGGATCTTACTAGCTCTTTTTTTTTTTTCTTTTCTTATAATTTTGTAAAAAGACGCAATCTTTGAATGACTTATCTGAAATTCAAAGCCTCAAACTACCCCTTAGTGAATCCTAAAAGGGAGGGGAAAAACCTTGATTGATAGACTGTTTACCTTTCAAACTACCAACGTTTTTCTTTGGTGACTCTTGTATTTTACAATTCTTTGTTGGGTCATTCCACCATGGTTTTGAATGGGGGCTAAAACAAACTAGTGTTTGGATTTTTACATCTAGCATCCATAGGTCAAACCCCTTGATTTTTAATATGTAAACACATGTTGTTGTGTCATTATTTTGTGTTGTAAAATAATGAAAGCTACGTTTGGACTTTGGACTTCTACATCTCGCCTTCCCAAGAAAGTTGATCTATGGTACATCAAACCCCGACATTCTTAATATGTAAACACATTGTTGGGTCATTCTTCAATTTTGAAGAATAACACAACCTAATGTTTGAACTTCTACGACATCTCGCATTCTTAGGAACTAAATGGAATATCCCTCGTACATCACACCCCTTCGTAATATGTAGGCGATATTTGGTCATTCCACCATGTTTCCAACGGAGACAATGTCTACTAATGATCATCATTGCAAAAACTAAACTAAATAAAAAATGGCCATAAGTCAAACCCTAAATCTAATCTATGTGTATGATTACACTAGACAGATGATGGTAAGATAGATGATAACCACCTAATTATAGATTCTTTTAGATGGAAGCATCTAATGATAGATTAGCATTGCCTAATTATATTTCTCTGCATATATATAATTTGTCCTGTTATAAAATAAAAAAAAAATTGGAAATTTATAATGCCACTCACTTTACATCAGTAAAAAAAAAGGACAGCCATGTGGGGTAATTTCTAGGGTCCCAACACCACGTGAGAAAAAGGACTAGAACAACTCACTCTTTTCGACTCAATCATCCGTCGCCGTACTATTTACCGGTTGGGGTGAAAAACCGCATTACTCCGACAACCATGCACAGAAAAAGTTGAAAAATTTACCCGATCCGTTTACTGTAACTATAACGGTGACACTGGTGCATGCGTGATGACGACGGCAGTCGCAGGTTGTGGGTCCCGTACTCTCTCGTTGGTGAATCGTTTTCACCTCGATTCGATCCGATACTTGCAGCTTGGTGGCGCGTGTTGGTTAATTTAGTCGTTAATTATGTGGGCCTGATACGAGTCTGTGGGCCCCGAGCAGTCAAATGTCAAAGTACATCTGCGGGTTTTCACAGTATTTGGGCGGCGGCGACGCATCCTGGCCGTAGAGTAAGAATGCCGCCAATGTTTAATTCGTGGTGGATCTCCGCTCAGCTCACGCTTCATTCAATGCCCAAATGCCGCCCTGTCCAGCTCCACGTAATAGGTTTAATATGGTACTTATGTGTAGGGGTGTTTACGTCATTTAGGGTTGGTAACAGACTATTGCTTTTTTTTTTATCATGGACGTTATTTCGATTCATCTACAAAGGTGTGTTGATTGATATGGTTACTTTTGAGAAGTAAAAATTATTTAAGTTTATGTGTTTCATAACGTTACTAACACAAAGTAAAAGGACTCCACATAAAAAACAGAGAACGAGTTTCCATTTTTTCAAAAAATTCGTTTGTGATATATTTCGTTTTCATTTAAGTCGGATCGTAGTTTCATTTTATTCAGATATCTTTCTTTTTAAATTAATTCTATTCTGAATTTCTTTTGTTTCGAAGAAGTTCAAGTGATCATAAAGCATACCATAATTGAAGACCGTTGATCTACTAACGGTACATACTTTCTATTGGATTTTTTTAAGCTATAGTGGCTTAGAATCACTTGATTGAATATCATATGAAGCTATAAGGACTAAGTTTAAAATTTGTCCTCACTTTTACCTTCAAATGGTACCATATTTTCACTTCAAGAAAAGGGATCGAGCCAAATGGCATGGAGCCACAAGGCCTAGTGGTTCACACGTACACTTGCATAACAATATCATACTTTATTTGAGCATGACAATATCATCATCCAACAAATTTTCAAGAATGTACAGAAGTATATAATATTGAAAAATTTAATTATTTGGTTAAAAAAAGAAGAGTAAATACTAGATAAAGGAAGAATGCCTTCAACCTATCACATTTATATAAAAATATAGATGTCATCGTTGAAAGTGGAATAGAGGTAATGATGTGCATCTTTTAGGGTTTGGCATACTTTACACTACCAAACACCGATTGGATTTGACTTGATTTTGATGAGGCATTAGTGGCTACATATTGACACAACTTGTAAGAAATAGAAATATGTATATATATGGATAGGAGTACAAGAAATAATTACATGGTTGAAGAAAATCAAATATATAACTTAAAGGTTTGGACCGATCCATGATTACTCGGATGACCACTTACTTTAGCAGGTAAAGAAGAAAATCAAATCAGATTCCTTACTTGTAATTCCTCTATTCTAATTGTGCTTGCGACTAAACCAACATCCTTTACCCTCAATTTAAAAAACACCTTGCTCTATTGTCCAAAAAATAAAAAACACTTCCTCTTTTTTTTTTTGAACAAACACCTTCCTCTAGTTGGAAGTGTAGATGTGCAAATAAAATTCTCTGAGATTTTGGGGCACGAGCCAATCCATCAAAAGCGACCCTCTACATTGTCGTATTAATTTATGCAAAGGAGACGGAGCCCTAAGCAATTAATGAGGGCTAACTTGATCATAATGTGATGAATTCATTTAAAACGAAATGAGCTAAAAATTTGAACTTGTTCAATTTTAATTAAATTCTATTTTTTTAGTATTATCTTTTTCTTTTCCAAAACTTATCTAGGCTACAACCCAGGTTAAGTTGTACATATTTCAACCTTGATTTTATGGAGTCGCGGGTTTCATGAATAGATGAATCGAGCTCATTGAGTCGGGTACGTATCTTCGTAAAAGTTTGGGTCTCAAAATAATTCATATCTTAGTTTCTTGCTTTATCTCTTATGAATTTTTTTCTTAGAAGATGGAGACGTCTCAAACAACTCGGTTCTTATTTTCAAATTAAGCCAATTAATTAAGAAGCGCCCACCAAGCACAAAGAAAATTCTAGAAGCGGACTGAAACTAGCTAGTCTCATTTGAACAAGTGAAAAACGCAGTATCTATTAGCTAGAGCCAGTGAGAGCGAAATGTAAGGTTGTGTATTGTTAATTTGTTTTATAAGCGAAAGGGATTGCTCACCCTTAACCGATTCTATAGTGGAACTGGAAGCTAGCTAGCTAGGTCATTTGTGGTCACAGTCTGCAAAGTGTAGCATTATAAACCATATATAAGTTCAGTCACTCATTGATTCTGGTTCCACTGAGTAGTATTGGTATCGATGAGTTCCATTAGTCCTTCTCTAGCTATAGCTTTTACCTTGCAAGCCTGTAGTTTTGTTTTCAGCTCCTTTGAGCTTCTGGTTCTGGTTGTGCGTAGTGTGTTTAATTTCTTGGAAGAAAATGATATATACGAATCTTTCGCTTTCGAATCCAGCGAAAAAGTATGACAGAAGAATGGATCAGTCTATGAGAAAATGATGAGATAGATGGATAGAGTAGCCGCCCATCTATATATTTTGCATGGACGTTTGACAATACGTACGTGAGGTCCCCAATTGAAGATAGAATATAACTCACCGTCTGTACGTAAGGCTTAATTTTCAGAAATTAATTAATATATCACCATTAATCTCCAATGTACGTAATTTTCAGACTATTAATTTGTATCCATTTTTTTCAACAAAAAAAAAACATAACATGTGGTGATCGAGCAAATTTGAATTCATTGGTTTTCAATTTCTCTTGCCTTTTTGGCCTTTGAATGCATTTCCGTTCACTAAGCATGTAAAAGTAAATTTTCATTAAAATAGGTGTCAATTTGTTAAATTCAGTGTGGTAGAGAGTTGAGACAAACAGAAATTGAACCGAACCGTTAGTAAAAAATGAAAAACTGAAGTTATTAGTTCAGTTATCAATTAATATATAGAGTAAAATTCTCAAATGGTACCCAAACTATCACGAAATGCACTTTTTTGTACCCACAAATGCTTAGGGAGTCTGGTGGTACCTAAACTATGTCTCCGTTAGCCTCATTAGTACATCCGTCTAATTTTCCGTTAAAAAAAAAAAAGTCATCAAGGTCAGATCAAAAACTGAATCTATAGAGGACCCGTTACACTATCTAAAATTTGAGTATAGGTTACGAACTGCTGTTTTTTAGGATATGAATATATGGGAAGGTTGGGTTGTAAAAAAGGACCCGTATAGAGGTAAATACAGACTTCGTGAGAACACCATCAAAAGCCCCATAATCAAACCCTAAGGTTCCACCGGAATTCTTCTACAATGTCAAGATGATGCAGAGTCCCAAGCCTTGATTGGCTGCTGACTTCGGAATTCAAAGCCTACGATCTTATATATGTTGGTGTATATCTTAGACTCTTAGTTCTATTTCTTTAATTACCATGTATGATCTTGATGTTGATGATGTATATACAAACCTAACTTTGTACGTTTAGCATGAATGTGAAAATTCAGCATCTTCAGCTTGTTTTCAATCTTTAATTCAGTCCTCTAATAATTTTTAATTTAGTTTTTTAAAGTTGTTTGACAAAATGTATAAACCAAATGAAAGAATGAAAATGAAAAGCCAATATCCAGCGAGGATTTGCTATTTTTTTTTCTTTTTTGGCCAATGCAGTATTTGCTATTTTAGCATGCAGCTGATAAGTTTGTAATTGAAACTTTGAACCTTAAAAATTATAAAAAATACTTTATGGAACTTTTTAAACTAAATAAATTCTGTCAAACTCGATAGATCGAGGATGATTCCTCAGTTACTTGGTATGTAAAGAAGTAAAAAAAAAATATTTAAATTCTGTAAAAATCTACCACTTAATATTCCATAAAATCCGAATAAATCTAAATCGAGTACACCTCCATCTAGAGTTATGCTAGTTTTGCAACTCACACATTGAATCAGAGTAGTTCGACTCTCATCCTCATTCTCTCTAAACCTCATACCTGGCAGCAAAGAAAATAAAATAGATGTAAGGAAATAATAAATAACTCATCCAAATCATCCAAATAAGAGATCATTAACTCATTTAATAATATCAAACAAATGAATGGTTTTAATAAAAACTTGTTTAAGGGAATATGAAATACAACCACAAGACAGAAAGTAAATACAAAGTAAATAGCACAGGAATAGATCATCATCTTTATTAATGAATAGGTGCCTCTATATATAGAGAAACACAAAGGGTACAATCCACATCCCAATAGGACTTCTATTCAATATGTAATCCATATGCTATACTAACTAATCTAATCCTAGGTTGACAAGGCACACACAAAGTAGGTTTCCTTCAACACTCCCCCTTGTGGCGTCAACACTAGGTGGTGCTCCTCGCGTTGTCTCATTAAAAACCTTGCCAAGTAACAAAAACCCAGTGGGATAAAAATAACCTTGGTCGAAGGGAAAAAGAGTACAACACACCCTTCACATTTGGAAACTTTGCATGGACGCCAGACTCCCCCTGAAGTCTGCGTCTCCCCCTGATTTCCACAATCATGGGAGGTCAGATAACTTAAGCAAACCAATGCTTTTCACATGCTTCTCAAATGTGGATTTATATAGGCAATGACTTAGTAAATAAATCTGCCACATTGTCCTCAGAACGGACTTGATTCACTTTAATCTTTAAAGAACTTCTGCTATTGCTGATTACAAAAGAACTTAGGCGATATATGCTTGGTGTTGTCGGCTTTGATGAAACCTTGCTTCATCTGCTCAATGCAGGCAGCATTATCCTCATAAATGGATGTAGGTTCATCAGTGGTTGACCTCAAACCACATGTACTTCTTATATGTGTATCAATGGACCTTAACCATATACACTCACGAATTGCTTCATGGAGAACAATAATCTCAACATGGTTCAAAGAAGTAGCGACAATGGTCTGCTTAGTAGACCTCCAAGATATCGTGGTGTTACCCATGGTAAAGACATAACCAGTTCGGGAACAACCTTTATATGGGTCAGAGAGATACCCAACATCAGCAAAACCCACCAAAACATCACAAAGATTTTCGGAATAATGGGCAGCAGCACTCGTGCGATCGATCGTGACATTCTGCGATCGATCGCTCGACGGCAGAAGCTCGGTACGATCGATCGTGGCATATCCTGCGATCGATCGCCCGATGGCGGTAGGCACGGGTTCTTCACCCATTTTGCCATATTTTCATGCCTCTCTGCAGGTAACGTGCCCTTTGTGCTCCATCCGGACGGTAAGTCCTCGTCCGGATGCCCGAGTCGTTCAACCGCAGCAAACATAGGTTCCTCACCTAGTTTCGACTCTCTGTAGGGAAAAAACAAACCCATATCAATCGTACCCTTCAAGTAACGAAAGATAGTTTTTATGCCAGTCCAATGACGTTGCGTGGGCGCAGTGCTAAATCTAGCCAACAAGTTAACAGCAAAGGAGATATCGGGTCTTGTACACTGTGCCAAGTACAATAATGCGCCTATTGCACTTATGTACGGTACCTCAGCCTCTAAAACGTCTTCACCATCATCCTTTGGGCGAAACGGATCCTTCTTTGGATCTAGACTGCGACCAATCATGGGAGTGCTGACAGGATGGACTTTATCCATATTAAATCTCCTGAGCATCTTTTGGGTATAAGCTGATTGATGAATCAGAATCCCACTACTACGGTGCTCAAGTTCTAAACCGAGACAAAACCGTGTTTTCCCAAGATCTTTCATCTCAAACTCAGATTTCAAGTATTCAGTGGCACTTGCAAATCCGGAACTTGTTTTCACGCAGGGGCATAATTTATTGTTCACATACCCTCTTCCAATCAAGTAGTCACTTAAACGGGTATACCACATCCGTCCGGATTGTTTCAATCCATATAGTGAACGTTGCAATCTTATTGCAAACGTGCTCTGTGGTCTAGAGCCACTTGACTTGGGTAAATGAAGCCCATCCGGGACCTTCATATAAATCTCCATATCTAGATCCCCATAGAGATATGTTATGACCACATCCATAAGCTGCATGTTCAGTTTTTCGGAAACTACCACTGACAAGGTAGCAGAACGTTATGACGTCCCTTACGAGAGAGTATGTCTCATCGTAGTCGATTCCAGGGCGTTGTGAGAAGCCTTGCGCCACAAGGCGAGCTTTATATCTCGTTCTCTCACTACGCTTTCTAACAAAGACCCATTTATATCCAACAGGTTTTATTCCAGAAGGTATTGGCATAACTGGCCCAAATACCGTTCTCTTTGTTAGTGAGTCCAACTCAACCTGGATCGCATATTTCCATTTAGGCCAATAAGCTTCTACGTCGGTATTCATCAACGGAGCGAGGTTCAATATCATCATTCTCAATGAACTCTTGTGCACAAGCATATGCAAACACATCATCAACTGTGATGGAGTTTCTATCCCACGTCTCATGTACACTAGTGTAATAATCGAGATCTCTAGGTTCCCACGGATAGGTCTTAGCGACAGGGCGTCCCCCGAAGATGTCTTTTGGACATAACCATAATCCGGAACGTTTTCATGGACGGATTTTGAGTATCAATGATGAGAGGGTTATTAGGTGCCATCGCAGCCCATTCCCTAGGGCGCGAATCCCTCGAACCTGGTGGCCTCCAACGCTTCCTCAGCGGAGCCACGGCCTAAGCCACATCACCACCATTACTGGCAGTGGCGCCACCAGCTGTCCCTCCCATAGGGTTAGCTGCAATAGCGGCTTTGAGTCCAAGTCCTTGTTCAGGCACTTGCATCCTTGCAGGCATGTTTGCAGCTGGTATATATGATCTAGTCACTAAGATCTAAGAAAGTGTCAGGAAGAGAATCTCTGACTTTCTAAAGATCTATAATTCTACGCACTTTCTGCAGTAGGGGGATCGTTATGAGACAGAGTGGGGACAGGCCACGACAATTCCAGTCGTTCCTGCTGAACGTGTACGTTCTTATCTCCCCCTAACGACGGGAAGACTGTCTCATCGAAGTGACAAATAGATCGCCTGTCAAGGGTTCTACATAGCGGATTTTGGTTGGAGACTCAAATCCAACATAAATACTCATTCGTCTCTGAGGACCCATATAAATACGCTGTGGCGGCGTAATAGGCACATAAACAACACACCCAAATATGCGTAAGTACGATATGCTTGGCTCGTACCCAGTCACTAGCTGTAACGCAGACAAAGATTGGGTGGTGATGGGCCTCAGACGAATAAGCAGAGCTGTATGCAATACTGCGTGTCCCCAGGCAGAGAGAGAAAGATTGGTGCGCATTACCAATGTCCTCGTGACCATTTGTATTCTATTAATGGCAATCTCTGCAAAACCATTCTGGGTTTGCACATGTGAGACTAGATGCCCAACATTTATCCCATGCAGTAGTCATCGAAAGTTTTCGATGTAAACTCGCTAGCATTATCAAGCCTGATAGTTAATGGGATGATCCGGTTAGTGAGCCGGCAGGCGAATACTCTGTGCTAGGAGTTTAGCATAAGCAGCATAACGAATGGACAACATCATGACATGTGACCAGCATGTCGATGTATCAACCAACACCATAAAATACATAAATGGCCCGCTTGGTGGTTGAATATGTCCACAGATATCCACTTGGATTATCTGTAAGAATGGAAGAAGCACTTTAGAATCTTTTGCATAGGACGATCTTAGTCCTTATTTCCCTTAGGAATACGCTTTGCATAATGAGCGTTTGGCTTTGGGAGCTTCAGAAGCATAGGAGGAATTGTCCACATCCGAGAGAGAGGATTTCGTTCTATGCGATCGATCGCAAGGGGGGTGCGATCGATCGCCCGTGCTCTCGGGTTCCTGTGACAATGCAGGATGGGACATGCGATCGATCGCAGGGAATGTGCGATCGATCGCCCGGGCTCTCTGGTTCCAGAAAACGTACAGGAAGGAACCTGCGATCGATCGCAGGGGGGTGCGATCGATCGCCCGAGCTCTCGGGTTTGTTAACGACGCAGCCTGGAAGGTTGCGATCGATCGCAGGTATCGTGCGATCGATCGTACAGCGTCGGACAGTGGCAAATTTGCTCTTTCTCATAACTGTCTCATCTCCTTGAATCGCTCTTCGATTCATGCTTCAATTAGCTCGAAAGAATGGATGTCCGTGTGAGGTTTTCAATACACGGATCATCATATCACGACCAGGGTGTCACAACCTGTCGTGCCAAAGCCAATATGTGTCTGAATCCAAGAGGTCATCCCGAATGACATTGTTTGATTCAATAGCTCGAATAGTGGTAACGTATAACCCACTAGAGAGACACATAAGCTTCTCTAAGATGCGCTTTCTACCGCAGTCATTAGAGGTAATGCAAAGGGATTCTTTTCCATTCTCATCATGCATCTTAGCATGGAAACCATTGGTTCTTATATCTTTAAAGCTCAACAGAGTTCTATTTCCTCTTGGAGCGTAGAGAGCATTTGTGACATCAATGTGAGTGCCATTAGGCAAGAGGAATTGGGCATATCCTCTTCCTTGCACAAGATTCGATGGTCCTGCCATCGTAGTCACAAAAGAATGTGTAGGCATCATGCCTATGACGCAATATGACATGCGTGGTTCTGCTATCTCCGAGACATTCAAGTTCTCCAGAACCCATTCCTAAAAGCTCATCATTAAAATCGAGGCTACGAAAGCAACTCAGATTTTATTAAAGATATTAGCCAAGGCTTTACACTCAAAGTTCCATCTTGATCTTAAATCCAATGTCTTGGCAAACATGCCATATATCATCAACTTGGAAAACATAAAGACTTGAGCAAAATCAGCTTCCAAAGTCTTTAACCCTTAAACTCGACGTCTTGATCATTGCAGTTACATCTTCATATGTATTGCAAACTATGGCCCATAGATCAGACGCCCCATATCATTAATAGACATCATGAAGATGATTCTCCATTGATTGAGGTATACAGGCTCAGTACTCACGGTCCCTAGGACGGTGGCAGATTACCTTGCCCGGTGGCGGTGCTGCCATAACTAGTGCGCAACAACGCTGACCAGCGGTGACCGGCGGTGTCCCTCTTATAGGGATGGCGGTCTTCTCTCACTCTTTTGCGGCCCTATGCTCGCATGATCGCTTATTCTTATGGCGATCACCTTCATAAGCAAATAGATTCTACGGACCAAAATGTCCGGGATCGTCCCTAGATTTAGGGTTTTGCTCGTGGCTTCCTCCCATAGGGGCGCCATCATTGTCATGCCTTTCCTCAAGGCAGAGATGGAGAAGGTGGTGAGAGATTCCTCAATCAATTGTTCATCTGTGATGATTATCCACAGAGATGCATCAAGTCTTTGATGCGGAGAATTTCCGAATTATATCCCATGACTTCTTCAAAGTCAGAGAAGCGGAGATTAGTCCATTATGCTTCTAAATTCGGAATGATGAATGTTACCATTACATTCATGAAGCGCTTCTAGCGCTAACCTCTTTCATGAACTCAAACTGGAGTGCCATACCATATGGCGATTCATCAGGAAAAAATAACCTGGCATTGTACATCACAGTTTGAGGGTCTAGAGCGGTTTCTTCAAAACAACGCTCATGGATTCGAGCTAGAAGCTCTTGTGCGAATAGGTACATTAGGATATCATGAGCCCATCTCAGAATCTAATGTCCGCAGAATCCAATGGAGTAAAATCGAGTTCATTCATGTTCGACATCCAAGAATATGGAGAACAAGAATGTGGTGTGTTTCGGAGTCATTACTCCCACGAAACAATGAAGGGTAAGTTTCGGAGTTAATACTCCCACGAAACAATAGAGGGTTTCTGAGCAATATTTGCTCCCAAGAAACGTTTCCAAGGATTTTGGATTTAGGTGAAACTTTGGTGTCGTATGGTCATAACCTTAAACCTTTTCGGTAGCTCTACTCAGATATAACCAGGTAAGTTATAAGAGATGTCGGTGGAGCAAGCTCTCTTAATACCACTTATCTCAAACTCCTTACCTAGACATCATACCTAAGCAGGTGAGCCTAGTTGGGAATAAGTCATGAACCATAGGTCGTTTCTTCTCTACGGATTCCTCATCCGGAGGTAAATCATTCAATGAACTCCTCGTTCAAGGTCTCTTCTCTCTACGGATTCCTCATCCGGAGTATTAGCTCGAACCCCCACAGTTCGGCTCTTGAGGTCATCACCAATAGCATGATGACATTAGAGGTGCTCATGACTTACACATACCGCAAACGATATGAAGCTCGATCACTCCCCTAATGCTTCTCATAGTTTGGCGAGTCTCGTATATTATCCCACGTTATAAGAAAGGTGGGAGGTAGATGAAGGGAGGTTGCAAGTCCCCGGAGAAAAAGAAGGTTGAATTAAATTCAGAAAGCAGCAACGTTTATAAAAGCTTACTTGGATTTTTTTCTCGGATTATCTTGAGTACCTCTTCTTCGAAGTTATATACGGTCCGAATTGGCTGAATTTTTAACTGGAGATATTAGACTCACGGAGGAAGCTCTCGTCCAAATTTCAGCTTAATCCAACGGTGGAGAAGGGAGAAAATCGCTATCGAAGTTGACTGTTCTGTGCAGGCAGATTCTTGAACTAGAGGAGATTGCACAGATGTACTGTTCATCCGGTACTGTTCATACGGTACTGTTCATCCGGTACACCCTAGGGTTTTGGGGTTTTTGATCTCAGGGTTAGAGGTTCGTGCTGATAACGTGTTTAAGGGAATATGAAATACAACCACAAGACAGAAAGTAAATACAAAGTAAATAGCACAGGAATAGATCATCATCTTTATTAATGAATAGGTGCCTCTATATATAGAGAAACACAAAGGGTACAATCCACATCCCAATAGGACTTCTATTCAATATGTAATCCATATGCTATACTAACTAATATAATCCTAGGTTGACAAGGCACACACAAAGTAGGTTTCCTTCAACAAAACTAACATTCTCATGACCCACAGTCCATTGGTTTGATGCAATTACATGAATAAACAATTTCTCTTTTAGATGATTTTTCGCAGAATTGATCTATATATAAAGGTTTCTTTATAAGACAAACGGTTTAGGAGACACATGGAATTAGTTACACTGCCGAATGTATATAAATGAGATGATTTTTTCCCAAAAAATAATCTTATTACTAAACACACAATGAGGATAAATCAATCAGAAACAAATTAAGTGAAGGTAGAGCTTAATCAACTCTAAGGAATCAATGCATATATATGGTAGTATGAGAAAATGAGTAAAAGTAAACAAATTCTTAATTATGGTTTACGAATGTGAACTGTGTCAATTAATGAATCACATACCATCCACTTCCACTAGCAGTACTTTAGGAAAGGTCTCAAAGTCTGCGTGCTCCAAGTAGGTGTCGAAAGGTCTCCATCTGGATTAGATAATCAGTCTGGTTTATTATAAGAGAAGGTATATGTTTGATTTTGAAGAAATCCTCCCCTTCTTCCCCAAGCCTACTACAGAATTCACTTGACATTCGTCTGACAGTGAATTCCTTGAGAGTAGTAATATATTGAAGCCCACCGGGAACTGCCCTCAATTCTTGGCAAATATCAATCCTCAATCTGCACAGACGAGGCATGGCTCCTTTCTCAACTCTCACTTGCTCTAATTCTATCAAGTTATAAAGGGAAAGAAATTCAAGGTTAGGAAAGCCTCCATTGGAAAAAAACCAGTGTGTTTGAACCAAGGCTGGAGAAAACACGAAACTGGAGGTGAAGCACTCTTAGGTTTGGCAGCTTCTCAAGTATTTCTATCTGGTCTTCCTTCAGATAAGTACCATGCAGAACTATCTTGGTGAGGTTTGGATAGCACAGGATGTCTTCAGATAACTCTGTGATTCGCTCCCTCAGTCGCAGCTTGTATATATAACGAAACCTGAATACTATATCACATGAACATGCACCTCCACACGTCTCCAGAGATAGAGCTCGAAGATGGTTAAATGTGATACTTCTAGATTTCAAGAGTTCCTCCAGATTTTTCAAGTGTTTTGTGCCTGTGAATGCAATGATGTATAGTTTTCTGAGATTGGATAGTTCAACTAGAGCATTCAACTCACAATCCCCACTTCCAACATTGACTAACGTCTGCAAATTGCTAGGTCTTGCAAATGACAGCTTCTCACTTACAGTGTGCGGCGAAGGTGTGCTGCCCTGGTTCTCATGTCTGTAGAAAAATTGACAACATGGATAAAGTTCTCCTCTTCAGCCTTTAACAGGCACAAGTCTCGCATAAGATCATGGAGACGACATGTTTTAATTTTCCCAGTTAAACCAATTTTTCCTACTTGAACCATACACCTTTCCACCAACTCACTTAAGCAACTATATGATACATCTTCCACCATTTCCGTTGATGTCGAAGATATAAAACCTTCTGTCATCCATAAATGAGTCAATCTTTGCACCGGTATCTCATAGTCTTCAGGAAAATGACTTAAATATAAAAAACATGGTTTTAAGCGATATGGTAAGTCTTCATAACTCAAATGCCAAGACCCATGATGCACCTTGATATTTTTGACCTTTATATTCCTGTTCAATATCTGTGCCTCTCCTTATATATAGATCAACATTTTTATGCACAATCTCCCACTCATCAATTGTGTCTTTTCTAGCTAGTAGTCCTGCGAGCACAATAATAGCTAATGGCAAACCTGCACAATGTTGAAGCATCTTCTTCCCCAATTCTACCTTCTTCAAGTAATTTTTGGAGTCTGAAAAATAAAAACCGCTGAGTTAGGTCCATTTTGCATTCTCGTTCAACATTAATTATGTCATTGAATTAAATTGAAATTTCATTATAAGAAACATAAAGTCCTTAGGATCTCAAATGTAGTAATATATATATATTCCTAGAATATATTGTTGATCGAGAAGAATGAAATGGAGAATTGAAGAGAAAATACCTATCTCATCCATTGCAAAGATTGCTATCTTCCGAAACAAATTCCAGCTTTCAATGGCACTTAGTTCCCGAGATTTGTAGAGTAAACCATTTTCCTTTGCTATTGAAGCTACTTCTTTGTTGCGAGTGGTGAGTAATAGTCGGCTGTCCGTTTCCTCAGATACTAAAAATCCATCTTTCAATGAGTTCCACGCATCAAGGGTCCAAATGTCATCAAGCACCACCAAGCATTTTCTCTGTCGTTGCAAATTGCAGAGCCTGTTTGCTATTTCATCACTACTCAAATTTGCAATTCCAGGTTTTTGCTCGTCAGAAACACCGCTAAGCTTGATGAAAGTTTCTTTCATAACAGTTATGGCCTCACATTGTTGAGATATACACACCCAAGCAAAACAATCAAAATGAAACTTGACTTTGGTATGATTATAAATTTGTTTTGCAAGAGTAGTCTTACCCGAGCCGCCCATGCCCCAAATGGAAACAACTCGGTGGCACTTTTCTTCCACCAGATGCGTAGCCAACATCTCCACCTCATTCTCTAACCCAACAACATCATGACCATCACTAACATGAGGGTAGGTTGCCCTAAGTTGTCGTTGCCTGGCAAAAGAAGTGGCACCTTCACTCCCCTTTCTTTGCCTAATGTCATAACTTTGCATACTCAGCCTCAACTTAGAAAGCTTGGTCGTAATGCTCTCAATTTGCAATCCGATCTTGTAACGATGAACTCCTTGGTTCAAGAAGCAGCAAGAAAACACAATCTTCATACTTGCTGCTTCCCGCTTGTAAGCCACTCTCAACACAAATGATTCAATGGCATCCTCCAAATCATAAGCTGCTTCTCTAATAACACTGACCCAAAAGCGAATTACTTCATCGTCTTCTTGTGTTGCATCTGCATCTTTCAGGAAGCCCTTCATCAAGAGTAGCTCGCTTTGTGCAAGCTCCACTTGATCGCTAACGTCAGTCAAGAATTTGGCTTGCTGAACCATCAAGTTTCCGAGCGGCATCAGCCCTCGGATCACCATTGAAACCACAGCTTCAGCCATGTTGGACAAGTCTCTTTGCCTGATGAACAAAACAACTAATTAAACCGGCTTTAATTTCTAGATTGATGAAGTCTCTTCCGTTTACATATCAACTATTGAACTATTGAAATGGCTATCTGACTATTCCGTTTGAACTATTGAAATTGCTCCAGGTGTGGTACCCCTCACCCGGATTCAAGAACTATTCCGCAGGTGCAAAACCTACTTGGTAATCACAAATTAGTCAGTATAGAATTGTCCCAATATAATCGTTTAAAACAGTTTGGGAGTGCTCAAGTGCTTTTACCAATTTTCAATCACAAACGGAGCCATGCGTCATAGAAACTGAGGTAGATGCCTTGAGGAGATGAGGTAGCTTAAATGAACAAGTTCCAACGAAGGAGACGCATACACAGTACAGCACTCTTTTCCAATATATATTTTGCTTACGTTTTACCAAATTAAAGAATATATTCCCCAAAGTAGAATATATTTTCAATCACAGTACACCACTTTTTTCACTACATTATTGCTCATCCTAATAACTTGGACAACTTCTAGTTGTGTTCAATGTTCATCTTTTTACAATTTGTGTGAATTTACTCAAAAAGGAAATGAAAAATACAATCCAACCATTAAATTACAACATCCCTAGCTTTTATCTATAGGAGAAAAAAGAAGGGTGGAAAGCTCATGCCACATCATGATGCTGATGTGGATTTGGCCACAGATGGGAAGCCATGTGGTAAGTCCGCAATGCAAAACCAACAAGAGTCAAATGAAACTTCCTTTATGGACAAGTTACACAACCATCCTTCTATGGAAGGAGCCAAAGGAAATCCCATGTAAAATTACACAAATTCATTCACCTGGAGGCTCAATAACTCAACTTAGAACACCAAATATTATGAGAAAAACCGAAAAACCATAAAAAGCGATTGGAGGCAATGAAAAATAAAAACATAAAGAACACTTTACAACTTTCAATCTGATTCAAATTGATACAAACATCCGAGGGAAAAAAATCGGAATAAGAATGTTAGGCTTCTTATACTCTCATGTTCCAATCTAATCAAGCCAGCGTGTTACCCCATCATCCCCTACGGTGGCCAGAATCTCGATGCTTACATCCAAAACAGCCTACAGATTCGTAATTGAAGCATTCAAGAGGTGAGAATGATGAAATCGGCAGCAAATACTAAAATCTTATTAAAGTCACCAAGAGTGTGCTTTATATCATCTAAGCAACTGATAACAGTAAGATGTTCAATCTCAAACAGAAGCAGCAAATCATCAGGAAAATCATTTCTTTGAATAATAAGCTCACGATAAAGTTACCCTAAAAAAGAATCCACAATTTCGCACATTTAGTGCTAAGATGCAAATCTACTCTGTGGTTTGTATAACCCTATAAAGATCTCAATATTTAATAGAGGCAAAAAGTGCATACGTTTGGGAATTCCTTTACACCAGTGATCTATGTTTGTTAACCCGTCTAAAGTTTAGGAAAAGGGGGAGGGGGACCATTACTCTTACTGTGCATCTGTTTTCAAATTTGCAGTCAAAGACATGAAAGCATATGCAACAACAAAAAGTAAAGGTACATACCAGTGGATTTCTACAGTTAACCAGCCTACACTCGTCCAGAGAACCTTCCAACATCCAACTCTCCCAAACATCAAAACTGTGACTAGCGAATACAAATTCCATTCTTCTATTTATCTACAATATGAAAATAGCAACTGAGTATAATCCCAAACATGAATTCACTCAAACTTCCTGGAATGAGAATAAAAAAAACAATGCTTAGGGGTATCAGTTCAAACACACAGAGATTAAAATTTTACCTGTAATAACTTTCCACCAGCAGCAAAAGATCGCAAACCAATTGTATCCTATAAGAAGGAACCGATACTTCAATATCACCAAACCAGATCATAACAAACATAGCCACCATAATTTGAAACATAGGCTACATTTTGAATCCAATCGAAAACAACTAAGTTCTTGCATACTAACCTTGCTTCTGATAACAATGAGGAACTGAGCTGCAGGATCTCTTTTTGTAACATTTGACATGGTATCCAGGAACCAACCACCACCTTTAACTCTTTGTCTTGAGACGTGGAGACCGGGGCCATCTCTTGCATACAAAGCTACAACATAGCCATCCTTTAACAGTTCACCAGGCTTTCCACTTAGCCTCTTGCTAGATTTTAGAAGCTGGTTGGAAGGCGACTCTTGCATTGATTCTATAGGTGTTTTCCTACTTCTCGAGTCTTCAGGGGAGGCAAATCGAGAACTTGAACTTAACGCTTGATCTGTGCCACTCATAGCCGTATCATCTTCCCGCTGCGAGGTACTTTCTTTTTCTAGTGAAGGCTCATCTGATTTTTTCTGGGACTTTTGATGTGTGTGCCTCTTTTTGGCTTTCTTACCTGATCTACTTCGTCTTCCATCAGACCGAGTAGTTGAATTTTGAGACAAACCCGAACCTTGCTGGCTAGGAGATTCCTTTGATTGATTGGTTTCTTTATTCTGAGAGCTTTCCGGACTTGCATGACTAACATCTGTTAATCGCTGAACAAGGGATAGCTGTAGGGGATTTTCTTGGTCCAGTTTATCGGAGTGTTCATTTTCATCACCTATCTCACTTTCCTCCTCATCCTCATCAGATACAGCATTTTTTGGAACAACCCCATCAAAGAAGAATGTCTGCAATACGGAGATAGCTTTCTCCCTTATCTCCATCCATACTTCTTCACTATAATCTGCACTGTGTGGGAGTATCAACACATTGGGCATCTCCTTTACCTGAAGTAAACCGATGATAAGATATCTTAGGAACACCCTGATATATAACTTAATGCTCCACACGCACGTATCATTCAGATATGGGTAGTGAACAGCGAGGAAGAAAAAAGAAAATATTATCAATAATTATATACACCCATCCAGAAAAAAGTATTCTTTCCAATCCCTCCCCGTTTCACAATGGGCACATGCCTGTAAGTTGTCACATGTCAACAACACCACCAAACCCAATAATTAGAGATCAAGGTACAATATTGATAAAGAATGACAAACTTTTAAGTTAGGCAAGGGGCAAGGCTATGATGAAAACGATGACAGAAGCTTAAGGGGTTAGCGAAACATAAATACAAGTTCGCGCATGCATACAGGATTGTAAATGCATAGATCCAAAGATTATCATAGGGTGAAAGCAGAAAATTATTTAGAGATTTGATATAGGATATAGCGGAAGCGATAAACATCCTGTCTTGTCTTTCTGCTCCTTTGGCTGAAAAAAATCTGCTAGAACAGAAATGAGATGCAGCAATATCACTAATGACTCATTCACATTCTTCATTTGATAATAAAGTCCTGCCCTTTTTTCTATTGGTAACTAGAAAGTCCAGCCCTTTTCACACAACAAGAAACAGGGGACAATTCCTTCAATGGAGCAAAAAAGGAACTAAACTAAAGGGATACTGAAAAGCATACTCAAGCAGTTAAATACAAGTACTTGCCAAGAAATTGACACACCCTATGTTAACAAGTCCATAACCCATAACTAGTTAGCATACCCATGCTTCCATCCATTGTGGCCCCTCAGCACCATCCAAAGCACACCCAGCTAAAGTTCCATCAATCAAAAGCTGTTTCACGAAACAATCATCCAACAGTTGACTGCTACCCGTGTTTACAAGAAATGCTCCTGCAATGGAGAACTAAAAATTATCCTACGCTAAAAACAAAATAGGAGGAACCAAATAAGTTCCTTAAACAAGGACTGAGATGAAGATAAATATACCAGGCTTTACATGCTGTAAACATTCAGCATTGAGAATCTGAATTGTTTCATTTGTCAGAGCACAGTGAAGAGAAATGAGGTCGCTTGCAGCAAGTAAGTCATTAAGAGTATCCATTTTTCGGGCAGCAGAAGGAAAGCCATAAGACCTGCTCAATTTTCCGTTCACCTGATTGAATGTTTTTGAGCAAGTTTATATTAAAACCAATAAATTTGAACCGAAATATCAAATAAAAGATGCAAAGGGCATTTGAAACTAGAAAAAACATGAGGGCATCTTTCAATTACCATCAACGAAACTGGAGAAAACTCATTTTCTTCTCCAGCAATGATTTCTTATAATTCAAAAGGTAACATTGCAAAACATACCCGCATACAAGAAGCAAAGCTTAAACCATTAAAATGAATATCAAAACCCCTTTTTAACCTATCTAGATCATATAAAATGAAATCATTAAGCTCAAAACATCAACTGGAGCAAACATATAGACTTCACCACATTTCTATCATATTATGCTTCAACAATAATAGTTAAAAGATGCACATCGTCTCACATTGACCATAAAAGCATATACACATTCACACACTCACATCCTAGCTACTCCAATGTTAAACTGTTCAATCTTATTCAATTCAGAACTTCAAAACAAGCACATTTTCAGCAATTTCAGCAATAGTATTTTCATGTCATTAGTACCTCTTGGATTGCATTCACAACTTCAGAACATCAGTTACAACCACAATGATTTCCTACTTGAATTAAGATGATTTTACAACCACAATGATTTCCTACTTGAATTAAGCTGATTTGAACTTGAAAGAAGTAAATATGATCCAAATAGTACCTCTTGGACATCGAAATACAGCACGTTCATCTTGAAGGCCAAGCTCCTAGTAGCCAAAGACCTAGCCGCCGCAGATCTACCAATAATCCCCAAAACCAAGCCCCGGCACCGTCTCATCCCACGGCACAGCGGCTGCACCGAGCCTAGCCATCCCGAAGCAGAGAGCGTTTGGCGAGAGAGCAGGTGAGTCCTCCGCAGCAATCCAAGAAACAGCGCCATGACGGTGTCGGCGATCTCCTCGGCGCGGGAGGTGTCCACGTGGACGAGTCGGAGTCCGAGGTCGGCGGCCAGAGAGGAGTCGACGGCGCGGTCGGCGGAGCCGAGACAAAGGATGAGTTGGTAAGGGCGGAGGCGACGCTGGGCGGCGCGTGGGAGGTACGCGAGGGATTGGAGGAGCACGGCCGAGGCCGATTCGATCCTGCCGTCGGCTAAGCGGCTGAGCGGCACGTGCTCGAAGGCGGCCACGCCGGACAAACAGTCTTGCTCCATGGCGAAGTCATCGATGCAATTGAGAGTGACTACAAGGGGAAGCGACTTCGTTGGGTGGTTGCGGTGTGACATTGTCGCAGGGGATCCGATGCCGGCGCTGCTCATCGTTTCGGTGGTTTAGGGTTTATGCTGGATTGTAAATTTTGCTCATTTCTGGGGGTTAAGGTAAGTAAGGGTTTTCATCATTCCATGCTTGAGAGTTGAGAGCTTCCAAGTTCAATTGTGTTCGATGCTGAGATCCAGACCTCCTCGGCTATTTCGCGCTCTGTTCACTCGTCGCAGTTTCACGTGCTCCTGTCTTTATGTATATTTCCCTCCGTATCCTTTCTCTTTTACTTTTTTTCCTTCTACGTACCACGGTCAGTCGCACATTCAATTATTCAAATGTCCTAAGGTCCTGGAACTAAGGATATGGAATTTATGCGGATATACCTAGGGCGAGGGGTTTACTTTTTTATTAATCAATTGGTGTTTTTCTTTTCCATAAATAAAAAGAAGAAACCAGCAAAACAAATTGAAGCTCTTGCTCTGCACGAAGGGCTTTCTACTGTTCTTCAAAAAGGTCTTGCGAAGATCCAAGTTAAAGGTGATTCTAAGCTGGTTATCGACTGTGTTCGTGGTTGCACTCCTATTCCTTAGCGACTCAAAGTCTTGTGATGGATGTTAATTCTCTTGCCAAGCAGTTTGAGTCAGTCTCTTTCTCTCATATTTACCGTGAAACTAACTTTGCAGCTGATTCGGCCGCTTCTCTTGGCCACTCCTACCACGATTTGATGTTTTGGTTCAACAGATTACTTATTTACCTTTCCAAGTCTTTCAAGTCCATAATTTTGACTTATTCAATTCTGGTTGTATTAGAGGCTTTAGGTTGTAATTTTCCTTTTCTTATAAAAAAAAAACAGAAGAAAGGATCCCAGACCATAATATTTTATTTTCATGTCAATTTAGTCTTGGCTTGGGGAGGTTTATGTCCTTGTGATTCATTTTTGACAAGTCCAGAAGTTGCAAACTACGCCATGAACTGCAGTTGATTAGTAAACAGCGATTTTTTTACCATCCTTATCCATTCTCTCCTTTGAGTTAACCTCCGATTCGATTCGATTCGATTCGAGTAAGCCTCTGATTCTATTCGAGTAAACATATCGTTAGCGTACTTTGGTGCCATTAAAGGTGGGCATGGTGAAGCTCAAAGTAGCAGATATGATCGAGTTGGTACCTCTACTGGAGTCTGTCTAACGAGTATATGCAAGAATTTAGAATCTGTGTAGTACAGGGTAGATTATACCACAAATCATGAACAAATACTCCCAAGAAAGTACAAACACAAGTCTGCTCTTGAACGCTGTACAAGCCAGTGAGCTTATTTGAACAGCATGCGCACTGCTTGCTCAAAACTACTTTTATTGAATGGAGGAGTGAGACAAAAGAAAATTACATGTCAATACAAGTGAAGAAACATTGCGCTATCTACAAAACCAACCATTATATGAACTCCCAAAGAAACTCAAAAAGACCACTTCTACAAGGTATGAAAAAATAGATGAAATAGATAGATACACCCTGAAAGCAAACTCAAACCTCATACATGCTTATGCCGGAACCTAAGCAAGCCTTGCTATTTCCTACAGCTCCATCAGATCTTTGAAGCTTATTATATATTCTCGTCCCTGAGGGCTGAGCTGATTTGAGCAACTGAAGTAAATCCGCATTACAAGTTTACAACCATGTCTCTGTTTCATATCAAACAACATACTCATGGTCCAGTAAGCGGCAGCCTTAGGAGTGAAAACCGTGAAATGAAGAACTTGGGCATCCTTTGTAAGAGCTTTACGTAAACATGAAACTATCAAACATAAAAAACTGTACAAAACCTCCAACCCAGCTACAAAAACTTGTGCTCAACAGATTTATGCCGTTCTCACTTCCTCTTCCACAATCTTCAAATACTTCATTCATTATTATATTTCCCCCAACTTTCCAAAAGGCATTTTTCCTTTCTTCTGTAATTCTTGAACCATAACAGACCTCCAGTTCGAAAGACTCACTTTATAGAAACCTCCTCCTGAAATTACTAGTAGTCGCTTGATAGGAACGCATGAGCAGTCCAACACCAATCCCTATTCCAAGGCACATCCCAAGGCCAATTCCAACACCAACTCTAACACCTGCATTAAACCATGTGAGTTGACCATCTTCACCAGTGTACATTTCATCAGAGTAGAAACCATGTCCAATTTTCCCCTCTGACTCATACTCGTCAATTTCAGATTCTGTTATCTGCAAAGGACAAATCAAGGACTCCAAGTCATTTATAACTCCAAAGCAGTTATAAACCACAGAAATAATCATCACTACGTAACAGAGATAGTAACCCAAATCCATAGTAAAGGCACCAGAATTAAGTACCAATACAAGCTTGAAATTTTAGGAAAACCTAAAATCTAAACACCCTAAGGAAAACATATATCTCCATCGGTGCATTGCAAAAATGAAGCTAAACAATTTAAATGTACTATATGTTTCCTGTCTATGTGCACCAGAAAGTAAATAAAAGAGGTAAAGGACTCTAGGGTGTCAATGAATTTACAAAGTTCTAAATTTCATTTCAGGGCTGAACTTTTCATTGGAACAGCAAGTTTGATGAAAAGCAAGTTTCTTGACGGAGATGGAAGCTCAGATTTTGTAGGAGTCAGCGCACCAAAGTTTGGTTAATAAATGCAATATGATCCACAACATTACATATCCAGACAGTGACAATCCCGTGCTGAAATAGCCACAATCATTCCACTTCACAACATGATCCTCCTTCATTAACAGATACATCTTCAAATTATTGATTCAACTATAATTACTTCCCATCTTGAATGTAACAAGTAAGACGGCGATTCATGAAGCATTGTATTGCCTAAAAATATCATAATTCAAACCGAAAGGCATACTTCAACTACAGCTACAAAGCTGAAAAACATGTATTGGACAAACCAATTTCCCATCTACAATTTCCATATACTAAAAAGTATCCCATCATTATGCATTTATGCCTCCATAACCACAAAATTGTTCAAACATACATGAACTTCATCAAAAATCTAAACTCCCTCCTAGTCTCCTACCACCACCAAGTTCCCATGATTATCAAAACTATGTCCAAAATAAAAATCAAACAAGAAGCAAAAATTTAACAACATTAATAATTCACTACCTGCACTTTTCGTTGACGAACCAACCCATTACAGCTCTTGCTATGCTCCTTCCCAACCTCCTCCTCCTCGGGAATCGCATCAAGCGTGGCGTGCCTTGGGCACTTCCGCCTGGGACTAATCTGTATCGTCTTTGTCAAAATCACCGGCACACCAGAGCAACAGCCGGCGATATAAACCTCTATAGACGGAGCCGAAACTCCGAGTTTAGGCCGAAAAAACGCGGAAGAGCCAGAATTAATGGAGGCAGCCATATAGCAATCCATACTCCAACCGGTCTTGGAATCGTTCTCCATCCCTGCATTCCCATTGAGCCAAACGCCTTCCATTCGCTCCAAGGACCCGCACAGAACCATGTCATTGTTCTCGTAGACCTCGAACTCGACCCCGCCGGTGACCCTCACGCTGTCCGTGGCCACGTACGTCACCTCCGACGACTCCTTGTCGAGGCGGTCGCGCCGGAGCGTGAGGGAGGCCGAGTCCGAACTCGGAATCCGCGCGCCGTTGATTTCGAGGGAGACGCCGATCTCGCGGCGGAGGTGGCAGAGCGTGAGGTGGTCCGGCACACTGTCGATCACGCAGGGAGCGATCCGGACGTAGAACAATCGGATTTCGAACCACGCGGAATGGGTGAGGGACGGCCCGTTCAGCACCTGATACGAATTGGGGCTCTTGGACTTGGCCATGGAGGAATCCTTGTCATGCTGCTGCGGCTCCATAAAAGAACCCTAATTCTCACAATCGGAAATCCGCGAATTGCTTGTGGAAAATTAGGGTTTTGATGGAAGTTGGATTTTCTTCTTCTTCTTCTTCCAGACAAAAAATAAAAATAAAATAAGAAATCAGAGTTTGGGAAGCATTGAAACGAGGGATAAAAGCTCTGGTGATCCAGAGAAGAGGTCGTTGCGGAAAGCAGGGTTTTCTGGGGAGCGAGAGAGAGAGACAGAGCGTTGTTTTTTGTTTTTTGTTTTTTGTTTTTTTCTTGTTGGGGAAAAATGGAAAATCAAGAAAAATAAAAATAAAATTGGGCAGGAATTATGGTGTTTTCACGGTGGAAGTGGAACGGTGATGTCAGTTGGAGATATTTTTTCTGTACGATTGGTGCAGACGGAGTCAACCATGCGTGACACGCGTCGTTTTGGCTGTCTTAACAAGTGAACCACCCCATTAAACATTTGACAATTAGTAAATAATTAATATATAATTATAAAAATGAAAAAATTTAGCGGAAGACAACCAAAAAATGTGTTAATAACAACGACTCATTTGTTTCAAACAAAAATATTATTTATGGTCTTTGAATAATTAAAAAATCCGATGTATGGGTGCTTCAGGTTGTGTGACATATTATTAGCCATAGATGTAATCAAACGGTTTAAAATCTATGAATGGTTACATGTTACCCTAACTATAAAATAGTTTATGCTTCGTAATGTTATATAAATAATTACAGTAGATGCATTGTTGCCTATGTAAAATAACCTTGAGACTTGAGATAAAACGAAAAATGTGATCGAGGTTGAGTTTTTTTTTTCCCGCATCTGCATGCACTAATGAGGAGGAGGGAGGGTGAGACGATGACGGTAGCTAGGGTGAGGTTTTTTTTTTAATAAACGATAAAATTTATTTTAATTAATTAATTTAAATATATGGTGAATGTTCATAAGGCAAAAGTGATTACATGTCATACACTACATCATTTGGTACACAAAATTTGTTGTAAGATTTTGGAATCCAACCCTTTTCTATGAGTAGGTAGGATTGAAGAACTCTGTCATATATGCATGCATTAAAATATTAAAATTAAACACCCATACTAGATGTTAAAAATGATCCATAACTTTTTTGTTCCAATGTCAATTTATATGTCGTTTGCAACTGCGCTCTCGTATGTGGTCGAGCTCTTTATTTCAATAAAATTATAAACTCAATCAATCATCATAATTTTAGATCTCTTAATAGAATCTAAATTTAGAGAAACAAGATAAAGAACGTTCAAATTGTGACAGAATTAATCTAAACATGTAAGTGGTTTTAAAATGTTGGTTATAAGATGAGCCAATTCTTAAGGATTTGAATAGGTCTAAAAATTAAAGCCATGAAATGAGTTCAAACTTTACGAAAAACAAAATTAGTTTACTCCAACATCCCAAAATTAGCCATGATTCCATATTGCTGGAAAACAACTAATATATATTATATAGCCATAGTTCATAGTTTCATACAGTTTGATCTATAAACGTAATGAGACACAATCAATGAATGACTTCTTTAGCATGCAATCCATATGAGATATGAAGGAAGATATGATCATTTTTCATTTCAACTAATCATTTCAATCATTTTTTTGGACAATAATCATTTCATTTCATTTCAACCATTTCATTTCAACCATTTCATTTCAATCATTTCATTTCAATCATTTCATTTCAACTAATCCATATGAGAAATGCAATCTAATCATTTCAACTAAACATGGTCACTTTCTATTTTCCTTTCCTGTTTTATTTGTTTGTTTTGTGTTTCAGTTAAATTTTTTTTTATTATAATTTTTTGTTTTCGGGTTTATACGTTTATTTTATATTAGTCTTTTTGACATGTGCATATAGGCTGGTCAAGAGGTATTTTTATTGTAAATATAATTCATTATCTTTTAAAAAGTATATATGAACTAAAGCAAAATATATAAGGCTCATGGATCGGAGAAGGTGGGAGAAGAAACACATAGAACATTCGTCTTATTGTGAGAAAAATTTAGAAATGGATATGGCATTGTTTTTTTCGTTCAAATATGAACTTTTTAACTTTCGTTTGCATAAATTGACATGTTTGCACTAAAGGTTCAAAATCCCCTTAACAAATGACTCACTTTGGCAAAAAAAAAATATTTCGTAGTTAACTCTAATTAATTCGTAGCCTCATCTTCTCTTCTTCTACCTTCATAATTTGTAGTATTATCTTCTCTTCTGCAAATTTCCAAAAAAAGGTATAATCAATCCACTAAAAATCAGACAGAAACATACATCAATTCTTATGACCCAACTTATATCATGTTAGGAACTAAAAAAACATATAAGCAAAACTCATTTAGTCTAGAAAACTTAATTTAGTTCATCGAGCCTAGAATAATAAAAACTCATCTTATGCAAATTAGTTATGAATAACATGATTTAAACCAGAAATTTCCTTCCTAATTTATAATCTCATATTCTCTTCTACAAATTAGTTACGAACAACATGATTTAAACCCATAAAACTCAAATGAGTATAAATTCAGCTACCAAACATCTAACAAGAACATTAATCAAACAAAAACTATTGACAAAAGCAACATATTTCCCAAGCTTCCGTCATTTTTAGGTGATTAAAAATTGATAAGAGCAAACCTCATATCTATTTTATCTCTCCTCACTCTCTCACACTTATGCTTCTCTCTCTTCTCAAATATGCATTTTCAACCCAAAAAAACTATAAGCATATATATGCAGCTTGTAATGGTTGTGAGTTTATGAGGAACATGAGGGAGGTTTGAGAGAGATGAGCTGTAAATCTTTGTTGGCGAAAAAGAAATAGAATGAAGATTTTCACATTTTTTTTCTCATTTTTACAAATAATACGTGCATCTTACGGGTATGAGGCTAGTTATAAATAATGAGAAGCCAATAAAATTGCCAATTACACCAAATCGTAACTAAAAGATAGTATGTCGAGCTATATCATAGCCAAATCGTAAATAGACATTTCGAAACTTGTGCACCCTATTTCGTTAGAATAGAAAACTTCGAGTGCGTTGATTTTGTTTTAGTTCGGACGTTCCAAGCATGTCTATTTATGAAAACAAAAATTTCACCGTCGGTATTTGAATGAAAAAACAGTAACATGCCCATAAGTAATGTTTTCACTTATGTTTTTCATGTGTGTCTTTTACTTTTATTTTAACAAAGCACTTTTGTTAAAATTCAAAAATTTATATATGTCATCAACACTTTACTTAATTAATACTGGCTTAGAATTTTAAACTTACTATCAAACAATTAAAGCCTAAAAATGGAGTTCACCTCTAATGACCAAGGTATCATGCTTTGCTTGTAAGTGGTAAGTTTGTAACCAAAACAATGGCGACGTCATTCGAGTTTGTTCCCTCAACGCCGTGAGAATATACTTTACTAAACGGACGTGGCCCATTTCGTAATTAATTTATGTTCGACCAATTACCTTGTCCCACGTAGCTAAACAAGATTGTCCTACACTTGCCACGTGCCACTTGTTAAATACGCCAGCACATAGATTTGGTACCGTGTCCAAAATACTGCCACGCGTTCGGTCACAACAAAGGATTGGCCCATTGTCCAGAATAAACAAATATATATACCCAACCAGCTCAACATGAATGAAAAAATATTTTTTTGTGTTTGTCTTTTTTTTAGGTACAATTAATTATAAAATTGTGTATAAAAGCTAAGAAATAATAGCGTATTACTACTAATTAAGTGCGTTGCTCGTAACTTTTACGAAAGTACGTATTTATAACTTAAAATCAAAAGAAGTAGAAAAAAGTTTTCACTTATTCTCAATATTTGTATTTGTCTTAGAGTAAGAATAAGAGATGAAGATACTAAAGCTTTGTTACTTTTAGTTAATGCTTTAAAGTTGTTGCAAACTTAACTAAAGGGAGTTTAATTGAGTTGTACATGCTATTGCTCGTTTCGCTACGTGGTAATTATGTGTATAATTAGTTGATAATAGAAATATATTGATAATAACCAACTTATAACTGATTATCGAATTGTACATACTATTGCTCGTTTTGTTACATGAAGACCATGTGTATAAATGGTTGATAGTAGAAATACATTGATAATGACCGACTTGTACTAATTATTATGTTTAATGAAATATGAAGTTCTTTTCGATAAAAAAAATCGTATTTACATAATGCCAAAAAAGTTACAAAAGTCTTATTGTTGATAAATCCTTTTAACAATGTACGTCACACTAATATTACTTTAAATTTGAGAATTTCGTTCATTTATCAATCTTAATCCCATAATAGCAGTGAAATGATAGTTAGTAGCGCACATCACCAAAATTGTTTCGTTAAAAAGAAATATGTTTACCAAATGCATCATAAGAATGTATATTTTTTTGTTATATTAGAAGGGATCAAATCTTTACTCGGCTAATCCTAATTCAATTCTCAAGTCATCCTTGCCACTTAGTCAACACTAAGGACTTAAAAGGACAGTTATTTTTTGATTTTATTTTTTTGGACAATAAAAGGACAGTTATTCTAAATCACATGGATTATGATTTTAAAGAAGAAAAAAAATAAAAATAAAAAAAGCTCATGACTATTATGTATAAATGTGGAAGAGTGAAAATACAGGCGGTTGTATTTCTAAACCACATTTCCTACCAAAAACCAAAATCACACACTGAATACGAACATCCATCTGACCCAGAAAAACCCATTTCAGAAATCACAGAAAACACTCCCTAACGTTGTGTGGTTTTCAGTTTTCTTCCCAAAGTCGTTAGCTTTGAGCCTTCGAGAGCTTGAGCTAGCTTATGGTGTCTGTGAACCCGAACCCAGCTCAAGGGTTTTACTTGTTCGATCCCAAGAATATGGGCCTCCCGGGCCTCAATTCTATGCCACCGCCGACAGCTTCTACGGGGGCTACGACCAGCACGACGACGGTTTGTACGGCGCCCAACAACGCCGTATCGTTGGCGGAGGACCAGAGCAAGAAGATCCGGAAACCGTATACGATTACCAAGTCCAGGGAGAGCTGGACGGACCAGGAGCACGACAAGTTTCTAGAAGCTCTCCAGCTGTAAGCTCAGCTCCTTCAATTTTTTGTTGGTTCGCCTTTTGATTTCTGAGTGGGAAATTCAGCGTCTGTTTGATTTCTGGAAAAAGCTTGAATTTTTAGTACAAAAAATAGAATTATTTATGTTTATGTCTGTTTTCATTTTTGGAGGGAAAGATGAGAGTTCATTTGGTTTTGGAGATTTGTTACTCATAAATTATAGATAATTCAAAGGGTTGTAGTTGTTCAATTTGCTAAATATGTAAATTTTGCTGACTTGGAGCTAAAAGTATGTTTGAAGGGTCAGTCTTTTGGGTTTGGGAGTGAGATAGAGGCTTTCTAGTTTCTAGTATAGGAAAGGTGAGACATTGTATGTTGTTTCCTATATGCAAAAAAAAAAGAAAAGTTTATTGTGTGTGTTTTTGATGAGCCTGTAAGCTTTGTGGTTTATAACTTACGCGAGTAATTTCTTTTGTTGTCAACACAGATTTGATCGTGACTGGAAGAAGATTGAAGCATTTGTTGGCTCAAAAACAGTTATCCAGGTGACTACTTATCATAGTCAAACTTACCAATGAATACAAGATTTCCAAACTTGGAATAGTTAGTTAAAGCATGAAGTAAATGGTTTACTAGTATATATCATATAAACGTAAAGTTAGGTGGTTTTGCTATTATCTTTGTTCTGTCATGTCATGTTGTCTTTCTTAACTTTATAGTAAACTACATATATGATCCACAGAAAAAGACAGATTCTGCTTATACACGTGGGCACCGTAAGAGTCTTGAAAGTTTTGTTGGGTTCTGCAAGAATGCCTCTTGAAATTTCATAGCTGTAGTATCTTTTGTTAATTGAGATAGTAGTAGCAGAAACTGACTGTCTTTTGTGTATGAACTCCTGAGTAAAATCAACTGTTCAGTGGAAGTTCAATTTTAGCAAATCACATACAAAATGACTTTCATTTTATTGAATAATATACATTAGATCTTGTTTTTATGAAATCTTGCAATTTTGAATTGTTCCAAGATTTTTTTCCATAGGTGCTAATAAAACTGACTTAGTCCCCTGATCTTTTGAGCAAATTTGGCATGGTTATAGTTAAACAATCAAAGTTTTTAAATGTGTCGGTTCAGGCTTATTATTTTGTCTGTCATAGAAAAAAAAAATATTAACAAGGAAGCAAATGTTTTGAACAAGGTGACAGAGATACAGGTCCAAGATCCTAGGAAATTATTCGTGAGTGCAGGCTTTGCAAGTTGCTATTCTCCTCAACCTGTAGAATTTGGATACTGTTAGAGCATCTGAGTAAATCTTGGCTTAGTTCATATTATCTTGTCTTCATTGCCGTCTATGAATTTTACATGCCTTCATTGTACTAAAATTGAGTGATTTTCTTGTCAGATACGTAGCCATGCACAGAAGTACTTTTTGAAGGTTCAGAAAAAAGGGACCAGTGAGCATGTACCTCCTCCTCGGCCAAAGAGGAAAGCAACTCATCCATACCCACAAAAAGCTCCTAAAAGTGGTCAGCATAGTCAACCATTGCTTTCTTGCCAATTCTACTTTTGTTTTTAAAGAATTCTTGTTTATAAGTTAATTTCTGGCAGCTCCAGTAGTATCTCAAGTTGTTGGACCATTTGAATCCTCATCTGCTTTGCTTGAACATGGTTATGCTTACCAGCCAGATTCCTCATTTGTGCTAGGCACTCCAGTTAGCAGTGCAACTTTATCTTCCTGGAGTCATAGTTATGTGCCTCCAGTCAATGCGTCACAAATAACTAAAGGTTTCAGTTTTTCCTGCCTGTCTTGGTCTTGATTTTTTTTAATCATAATAAAAAGTCTGAAGTTTGCTCTATGTTGTTAAATAATCATTCTCATAAAAGATAAGGTTAAATTATAATTTTTATTTTGTTATTTCTTAGATGATGGAAGGTTAGCTGGTTCAACAGATGCACAGAACCCTTGCTACAGTAGTAGTAATGAAAGCAACCCTACACCTTGGCCAATGGGTGAGACAGTTAGTCGAGCAGGTCATAGCCAGCCACCGAGAGGTTAAAATTCTTTCTCATTTTTTTTTCCTTTCTTTGGTGCCTCCTTGTTATGCTTCAAGTTAGGAGCCTTATTGGTTGTTAAAACGTAATAGCTACTTAAGGAGGTCATTTTGGAGTCCAGAATTTCCGCTTTGCATTCTTCCTTAAGCAGCTAAATACCGTTTGACACTTTTTTTTTATTATTATTTTTTTGTTTTAGTTGTTTGCCCATTACACCAGAAACGATCTATGTTCCATCACTTTAATATGCTATGCACTTGTCTATGCTCTTCTCCATGAGAGTTAAATATGCTGCTTGCTTGCAACTCTCGAACTCATCGATTCTACTCTGGTATTGCATTGATATCATTGTTCATGGCATTTATTCCAGTTCTTTAAGTATTAAATGTAGTTCCTGTATGTGCAGTTCTGCCAGATTTTGCTCAGGTGTATAAATTCATCGGCAGTGTGTTTGACCCCGATTCGACTAGTCATTTGGAGAGACTGAAACAAATGGACCCTATAAATTTGGAAACAGTATGTCAATTTACAATCTTGCCAACATTTCTTATTTTAATTTTTAATTTGACTATTCATGTCGTCACAAGAGCTAACAGTTCAAAACTCATTTCAAGACCTGTCTGGTCTTTCCTTAACTGCTAAACATGTTGCTGATTTACTCAATCACCCTATTTGACTCTTTTGCAGGCACTTTTGTTGATGCGAAATCTCTCCATTAATTTGACCAGTCCTGAGTTTGAGGATCATGTAAGCACTTTCCTTCTCAATGACAGTTTTTCTTTCTTGACAGTTGTATAGGTGCTTCAGTCTTTTAAGTGACATTGGAAACATTCTAACCGTTTGTCTTTGGTTAATCTGCACAATGAGTGAGGTGCACAATTTTTACACTTCACATTGTGGTGGGGCTACACTGAGTTTTCATTTTGGCATAATAACAGTCTACTTCATTAAGAATTTAAGAAGACCTTGCATGACAATTTAGCTCACAGATAGGTTAAGTTTGTGCTGACTCTATGTATATGTATAGCTATATTAAATCAAGGAGCTTCAGAGTATGAGGAACAAATGTCTGAGAGGAGAGACATTGTCATGCCTATATCTTGTGTATGTAGCATACCGCATAATTCCTCTAGATAGCAATGATTAACTGCTGATCTAAGAATGGCCATTACAAAGCTATTGCCTCTAGTTTCCCCCATAATATGAGCAGGGTGGATGCCACACAAGTCGGATGTAATTTGTGAAATGGCCATTACAACCATTTTGGATTAGATGGATAACTTTAGAATCCAACTGAAACATGCTTTTAGTTCGAGGCTGGACAAACTGATTTCTAGTTTCATTGTACAACATGATAACTTAAATATATTATGTATGCTCATACCCAACGGTTCTGTTGATCTTTACACAGAGAAGGATACTTTTATTATATGACGCCGACTCTGAGAAAGCTAAACCTGATAGCAGTTGCAACTTTTCTTGCCATGCTAAATCAGAGAATGCCATCCTATCTGCTTAGGAAATGGAAGGTAATTGAAACTTCCAATTCCTTAATATTTGCAATGAATGTGTACCCATTTCTCACTCGTAACTGTGGATTCCAGGGTAAGAGTGCGGAACGACGAAGTTCACTAACAGTTATAGCGCAGAGAGGCTTTGTATATATGCGGAATACGCAATCAGGGGTTGTCCAGGGTAGATCGCTTACCAGTTTTATGTGCATACCATACACTTTGACCAAGTCATCAACGAATGAAGTGTGATACAGTCAACTTAGTGTTTGTCTCGGCTGTCTTGTATAGAGTTTCTGAGTTATATTGTATATTATCAACTGTATAGTGTACATGATGATTGTGTAGATATGTTTTTGGTTTTGACATGCTTGAATAAGTAAAGGAGTTGACGTCAGTGAACTCAAGATGACACCAGCAAGCAATCTGCTACTTGTTTGTGGACTTGTGGTTCCTCTAAACTATGTGAGATTTCTTCCAAGTCAATATACCATAATCCTAATAAACCACTTGAATGTGGATGCTCGTGTTTGGTATATATTCTTATGGTTTCCAACTTTCCATCTACAAGTATCGGGCAGTCTTACTAGTGGCTTTTAGCTCACGTTCAGCAAATCTGTAATGACTTTATTCGAACGTTTCAGATGGGTTTTATTCTAATTCAATCCTGTTAATTATTAGTGGTATCTCTCCAATTGCAAGCTAAGATGGCCTAGAGAATAGATGTTACATATCAACAAATTTAGTTTTACTTACCCATGATAAAACTAAATTTTAAGCCTAATTTTTTTTTTCCTTAGAGCACTACCTAGTTGACCATAACTGAAGGCAGTAACCAGTAAGACACAAAAGAAGTGTCGATATATTCATTGCTGAGCCATCATAATTCAGTTCAACTTGAGAAGTCCATTTGGGTGGGACGCAACTAGATGAAATTTTAAGCCTAGAGTTCATAAATGAAAATTTCATCAATGAATTTTGATGAATAAAAATCGGTAAACAAATTTGGCTCGGAAGTGTGAAACCAAAGTAGCTCTCTCCACCTCTGATTGAAGTGTTCACTCTATATTCGGTTTCCTTCTCATTAATATTTGTCAATACATCTCTTTTTAGCTTCCCGAAATCAAGAATGAAAGAGCAACAAAGAACCCAATAACATGGACAATGGCAAGAAAATCCATTACTTACACTAGTCTCGATACATTCCATTTGAAAGAAGCAACAATAAACACATCGCCATTCGTTGAATTGCACATCTGAGCAAGAGACTCGATACATTGATATACACAAGCACAAACATCTGAGTAACTATCTAAACCCAAAACCCATGTCCAGTTCATGTCCATACATCCCTTGACCACTATGCCCACCACCGGCAGCAAATGGGTGAATCTGTTTTGGGTTTGACCTCATTTCCATCTCAAGCAGCCTTTGCAATGCCTCAGGATGGTTGCTTCCACCAGCAACATCAGGAGCTGAAATTTAAAGAAAGTCGGTATTTTTATACATGGAAGTATCAGACATGGAAATATAGCTTGCCCAAATGTTTACAAAAGCATTAAAGCTACTGGAGTTTCAGCAGCAGGATGGAAGGTCAACTCAAAGTTGAACTTCGTAGCTACGAAAACAAGAACAAATTCAAGAAAGTTTCCAGAAGTTCAACAAAAGTTGAATCTCAAAGGGCTACAAAAATATTGTGGGAGACTTAATGACTCGAGTAAATTCTAGTAGACAGAGAAGTAGAGGTGCAAAATACTCTCCCAAGACGGTAAATGGATGCATTCCCAAAAAAATGTCAGAATAGCAGGCAGACAATTAAATCAACCACAAGTACAAACAACAAATGCAAAGAGAAGGGCTTTTACCTGGCGATGGCATTCCTTGACCACCAAAGTTTGTTGGCCGAGGACCAAAAGGAAAACCGGACATTGGGTTCAATTCTTCCATAAAACTAGAAACCTGACTGTTTGGATGAGCAGGCAAAGGTGCACCCCTGTTCGGATGAGGAGGCAGGGCTGGAGCACTGGATAATCCTTGTAGCAAGTGAGGTGGAGGAAAATTGCCTGCCATATGCATCTGTTGCAACATAGGGTGATGGTGAGCATCAAACCCAGATTGTCCAGAGTTCGCATGATGGAAAGGTGGACGGAGTACATTTGCAGGAAACTGATGGCTTTGCGGAGGATCATTTCGGATCATACCCTCTGGCGTCATAAAATTCATCTGAGAATTGGCATTACCAGGATGAGAATCTAAGGGACGGAACAAAGGTCCCCTATGATTCATTTGAGGATGATGGAGCTGTTGAGGAGAAGGTTGGACATTAAGGTTTTGATAAGAAATATCAGGCTCTCTCATATCATAAGGACCACGAAGAAAAGGTGGACCTTCTTGGCTTCCCATGATAGACCTTTCATCCTTCAAGGCAGAATTCAAAGCTGCCAATTTCTCAACAATGTCAACTTGGGTGTTTGAGGAGGAGAATAATTTGCTTTTCACTAGATTCCCAGTAGACCTAAAATTTTGGATGTTCAAACGTTCACTGTCAGTAATCAAGCTATCCTCTTCTGGAAGCCGAATATCAGCAGGCCCATCAAAGACACCGATCTTAGACCCCAAGTCAGTTCTAACCTGTGATGAATCTAGGTCAATTTGGGGATTATCAAAACCTAGAAACTGCTCTTCGATCTTATCTGATTTGGTTTGCTTCCTTCTATTCGCTGTCAAGTCGCTGTTACTATGAGTAGTTGTGTTAGGTCCAACTTCAATTGCAGGAGGAAGAAAACTATTATCTGATACAGGAAAAGGCAACCCATGAGGCTCCGGAACATCTACTCTTGCAGACCCAACTAGGCCCCTTTTAGCAGAAACTGGTGCTCCAACTGATTGCAACTCCTTCATAAAAGCAGTTCCAAATAGTGTTTCAAGTGTCAGACTCTTCCCTGGATCGGAAACATTTTCAGCATTTTTCTCTTTTGAAATGTGATGTGTAGTGCCAATAGCTGTCCCGTCAATGATATGAAAATTTTCAGAACATGCATTTTCTTGATTCGAAGATGGTTCATTATCTTTCAAGCCTGTTCCCTTCTGTAACAGTGAGAGTAGGTGCTGCGATGCTTGATTATCTACTTTGGCTTTTGGCTGCTCAGCCTTTCCATCAGGTACAACAGACCTTTGAACAGGGGGCTGCAAGGTCGGACCACTTCCACTAATTTCAGATAGAATTGACTGCTCAAGGTCTTCACATGTAAGGACTGCCGAAACTGCCTCTGGTTTAGTACTTTTGTATGAATGCTCAGAGTTACCAACTGGAGGAGATACTATATTTGATGTCATAAGCCTCTCTGCAGGTTCAGAGTTTTGGGTGGGAAAACTAAGAAAACTGCGATCACGTAGCTTCCCATCAGAAATGTGAGGTCCAGCTTTTTCACTACCAACGATCAAGGAAAGCAAGTCATTTGGTCTTCCAGATGAGATCTCATTAGCAGGTTTCTTGTCTGCAATAAGATAGAACTAATTAAAGATTAAAATATACATTTTCCATTCCAAGAACTATTTAAATGACTGAAGTTGGAAAAAACTTAAAACAGCTTTAACTCCAAGAAATCGATGACAGCAGACCTTCTTCATGAAACCACTGAGCAAACTTTGAAGAGTTGACATTGTGAGGGCGCACTGCCTCATCTGCTTTACTATCATGTGGCTACAGAAGCACAAAAGATATAAATGAGACTCGTGATTCAAGCTAGTGACTTTGTTGCAGATTCAAATGAGAAAAACACACATAAAGTTGGGACATGTGAATTGCACAGCTAAGAGTGGCGAGAAGACGAGACATGAAGATGATACTTAAAACTAAAACCAAAACAAGCAAAGTTGTTATTTTAGCTCACCCGGGATCTAAAATTGGACCATAAGATGGAACACAAAAATGAAAACTTATTTTGATAAAACCTAATGCTAATGGGCCCTATCAAAGGCAGGTCTCAGTGTCATAACTATATATTATACGCTTATAAAGATGCAAGATTATTTTATTTCATAATATTCAGAGTGAATCAAGAATGTGGGCACTTGAAATTCGTCCTGAGCATCAGAAAATTTTAGACACTATAAATATAGAAAGAGACAACATAAATACCTCAATGATATTAGAGGAGCCAACACCATTTAATGCTACTGCACCGCTGAAAAGCTTTTCCAGTATTGAAGTAGAATTAGTCACCTTTTCAGCATTGATCTCAATCACTTCACCATTTCTGGAAGCTTCTAAAGCTTGTGGTGTATTAGCTTTAATATATAATTGACTATCCACGCCAATTATCTTATTATAAGCACCTTGAGGTAACAAATTTAGACTCTTTTCACTCATACTATCTAATGAAGCACGAGTACTTGCACTTGCATGATGCTGCTTGCCCAAAACCATTTGCTCAACCGGTTGTTTTTCTGCTCGATTATCAGAAGTCCCATTTAAAACACGGTTACCTTTGCCATGCAAAATGTTATCCTCAAGGCCAGAATTCCCAACCTATCACAAAGAAGCAACAGACACATTCTATTAATAATGGAACGCAAATGGAGTATGCAATAGGAAGCCTTAATATGGGGTTGGCTCGCTAGATGGTAGTTTATCAGAACTGTAGATTACATGGTACATTGATCAGCAAAATTAAACTAAATCAGAAGATGGACATAATTTCCATTATTAACCCAATTTTAGATACAAGTGGCTAAAAAGTTCTTTGGCTGAATATCTCTCAACAATTAAAAAGACGATACTCTTGGAAATCACTGTCTTCATTAGTAAGGAAATACATAATGGTTACCTCCACTTGATGGGGATGGTTCAAGGATTTCGTTCCAAGATTTCTTTCCAAAACTGTGCTCGTAAAACCAGGGGGCACAAGAGGTCTGGATGCAGGAGTTTGCAAGGGTAAAGTAGACTTTTCAGCATCATTATTTGATGCGGGTGGTATCAAAGGCTCAGCTATTTCACTGCTTCTCGGTAAAAGTCTCTTCTCATCTTTGGAATCATCATCCAACAGCGTGGAAAAGTCAAAATCGCCTTTATTCTTCTCTGGCTTCAGCTTTTGCTTTTCTTGAAATGCTTTCTGCTGTTCTTTCCTCATTAGTTCAAAGGAATCTGCGAGAAAAACCATCAAATTTCAAACTTGCATATAACTGACAGCAAAAACATACTGACCCAAGCGAGAGAGGTACGAAAAATAACAAAATAGCAGAAAACTAGCAATCACTTCATCTACCAAACAACCCCAAAGATAAGAACAAGTACCTCTTCTCTTTCTTTCCTCTTCTGCTCTATCCTCACTTGTATACTCAGAGGAACCAAAAGTTTCATCATTAAGTGAGTCAGTAATCTCCTTTCGTGTGAGAGGTGGTGCCTGCAAATTATAGGACAAGGGAGAAAATAATTGGGAAGCTTTTTTCAGCATAACACTATTTTCAAAAAAAGATAAAATTATACTGCAGCACTTTAAAATTATGCTTCTCAGAAATTTTTTACAGACATGGTAGAGCAACAAATAAGTCAAAAGCTTACTTTATAAGGACGGGGAGGATGATATGGTTCATTGCTTCTATTTAGTGTGTAGTTATCATTAGGTCGAACTTTGGGTGCCGATATCCCTCCAGCATACCCAGCTGGTCTTGGAAAGGAACCACTCCCGAGAAGTCCATCATGCTCAGGGACCTGCCAAGCCCGCCGAGACTGGTTCCCATAGTGCCTTCCAGAATCTGTATATTCAACAGATGGGCAAATACAATTTCAGATATCAATTTCTGTGGGGAAACAGTTGAGCAGGATCTCAACACTACAGGAATGGAATATGATATTGCCACAGAAATGAGTCTGACACTGAATGAGGACAAAACATGTTTCAGTCAAGAAATTTATTTCTTGATTGCTTCAAGACAGGAAATGAAGAAGGGTAGGATTTTAGCATACAAATGGGCACCCGAGGACACCACTAGCCAATTCTGTATGCTAATCAATATGTCTAACGACCAATCCTTCATTTTCTTAGCCATAAATATCAGCTTGTCCCCACAACATTTGTCTAAACTTTCAACTCCAAGGGATCTCTAATAACAATGTAATATGGATATATCTAACCATTTTCCTTGCAGTCTCAATTGATTACCCATAAAGGAACTGTTATAATGCTAGCTTGACAGAACCACACTTCATGTTGCTGGGTAAATATTTCTTTTACCTTATGAACATAAAGAATCACCTAGCTTAGTCTTTTGGAAGATTGAAATTAATTCCAAATAACAGAATGTGATTATGTTTGAGTTAGACTAAAGAGTTCCCAAGTTTAATGATGACCACAAGGTATTCTACTGCCACATGACTAAATTCAAAATAAATGCACTGAATTTGCAGGCCAGCCCTGCTTGGTACTTAGGAAGTTTCTGTAAAGACACCAGTCTACCACAAGGAACTAACAATCATGTGAAACTTTTCTCTGAAACATACATATCTAAATACATTTGGAGTTATACATAGAAAAACATACAAGAAGTTTATATATCAAAATATCACTATTGATGATTAACCTAAAACCTTACCAGAGTCCTTGTCAGATTGCGTGTCACTATCTTTATCACTGCGTCCAGAAGAACGACTTTCCCACCTTCCAGGAAGTGGCCGCGAATAACCACTAGTAGGTGGGGATGAACCATATTCATTTCGCCTGAAACTATTTGCTGACAACCCACTAGATGTCCTTTGCCTATCTCTGAAAGCCTCCTCGAATTCACTGTTTGAAAAGGGAAGGAAAGGAAATAAAAGCATACATTATGAGCAAGACTTAACACATGATTAAAGCAATATCAGTAGCCATGGTGAAGCAAGATAAAACAAACCAGCTAAATCTAGTATGTATAATCCCTAATTTACAAAATACAGACTAGTGAAACATTTGAAAGAGGCGTTTCACCTTGTGATTGACTGGTCGAACCCATCCGGTAACTTCTTGCAGGATTCTAACTCACTTAATGACAGAAGAAATTCCCTCGTATACGATATTTTCAACTTCCTGGATCATTGAAAAAAGCTTGTTATGTCACCATGGGCAAGGGAATAAATACATATATAACTGATATCATAGCAACTAGAAACCAAAAATGCCAAAGACAGAAGAATTACTTATGAACTTCATCATTTGTTTCAGTAAGCTGATCCGGTGAGTGTTGGTCTTCGTTCTCTAAGCTCATTCTGCAAATACTCGGTGCAATCAGTATATCCCAACTACGAACTACTACGAGCTAATCAACGTTGTGCGCTCAACCGCGAAAACCACCAGTCTTCAATCGAACAGTCACTACTCCAAGCTCAGAACGCAAAGCCCATAAACCATATCCGCAATCCAAATCAACCCAAGGATTTCCTACTTCCAGAGAAAGTTTCAACTTTACACACCCACTAATTGTTACACTAGTTCCTACCCAGAAAGTCAATTTGATTCATAAAAGTATAAAACTCCAGAAATTAGTAACCCCAAGCAATTACCACATACTGAATCGAATTTCCTCAACTCTAAATCAGCGAAAACAGTCTAAGCCACTAGCACTAGATCCTAACACAAACCAAATTCATTCTCCGATCCAGCTCAGTGTACCATAACACCCAATCTTTCAAAACCACCACCTAAACTCTCCCTAATCAAAGCTTGTCCAAGTCAAACACCAAAGCACAGATATATACAAATACAAGTATCATCAATCTTTTCCTGCGAATCAAACTCGAATCTCGCGTAGATTTCAAGATATTCCTAAGAATAAAAAAAAACAATCCTCATATCTTGGATGAGAATCTTAGCTCCTGAATGAGCACAAAAAGCCTAGGGTTTTTTTTTCTTCAATATGTTTAAGATCTTCCAAAACTAAGGATGAACGACCGGAATCGAAATGAAAAAGGAGGGAGACTGAGAGAGGAAGATTCACTGAAAGATTAGGGTTTGATGATCTCTGCTGTGTTTTCGTATCGATCGAGATGAGAGAGCGAAAGCGAGGGAGTATTACAGAGGTCGAGAGAGAGAGAGAAGGCAATGCATAGAGGTGGTCTGGTTGGTCTCTCTAGCCTGCCTACGGAAATGACCTTCTTCGCCTCCACAGCGCTGACGGAAAAAATATTACTATTTTTGAAAAAAACCGTGAAGAGATCCACGCGCTTCTGTTATTTTTGACCGCACGCCCGGCCCTTTGGTTTTTATGATGTCATAAATTAGGCCTTTATTGTTTTTTTTTCTTGTTGGATAACTTCTTGTTGGTATGTCGTGGTCATGTGCTTAATTAGATCTTTGAGTCAAACGTACGTTTAAACATAAGAGTATTAAACACATTTTGTAAAAATCATTAACATTTTTGTTACTTGAACAATGGGAAGAGCGGATTGGGTGATGTAATTAAAATTGCAAAAGTAAGTGAATAAAAAGTATTAAATCAAGAATAAAAGTGAAACAAATATAGAGAACATTGCATTGTCTTTGTGTGAAGGTCATGTATAAATTGTTAAATAGTCTATTTTTTTTTAAATAAAAGTAAACTATTAACATGTAATTGGTAACGTAGTAGAAAACGAGATGACAACATATGTTAAAATGGTAGAGTTGTTTTACTATGTTGAACCACAGTGGTTTAAACGACGCAATGACATCCGAAAAATAAGAGATTAACTAATGAACACAAAGTTAAATCGAATTAGTATTATTTTAGTATCGATGTGGTCCAAAATAATAGAAAAATCTTAAAATAGTATGAATTTTTACATTTTTCACAAATTTATCACATGTTATTTTTACCATGGCTAGACAGATAAAAACCTAGCATCACCTTTCTTCCGAAAACACCTTACCTTATCCTATTTCATTTCATTCACAGAAAACAATATCCAACAATCACCCCTACCTTTGCTCAATTTTACAATAAAGCCACGTTCCTCAATTCCCTAAGAGGCACTCTCGTAAATAACTTCCAATTCGAGGTCATTTAACAACCACTCACACTAAACCCCTTCATGAGCTCACAAACACACGGAGACTGAAAGAACAGAGAACAAAATCCACTCCCATGGCGTGCCCTTCGCTCTTACGCTCTTCGACGTCGTCGTTTCACGGTCAATTCCCAATTGCAGCTTCACCTCCACGACTGTCGTTTGGAAACCCTAGAAATGCGGGTGCGGTGGTGCCGGTGAAGGCCGCGGAGGTAGTGTTGGTGGAGAAGTCGGAATCGGAGAAGGTCAGCCGGCTCAAGACCACTTACCTCGAGAGAATCATCCCTAAGCTCAAAGAAGAGTTCTCCTACAAGAACATCCATGAGGTGAACAAAGCTCCCATTTTATGTTTCATTTTAATTTTACATATAATTGTTTGTTTATTCTATTTTATGGTCATGAATAGGGGCCTTTTCAGGTCTGAAAATCCGGGTTTTAGGTTAGATGAGTGTCATTGGGTGAGAGACTGAGAGCGTTAGGAAGTAGGTAACTTTTTGGTTAAATAAATTATATTTGAGATAAACTCACTGACAATGTGGTTCAGTTTTAATTGAAACTGAATTTGGGGATTCATTTTTTCATGTTAATACCTTCACAAACCAAGAATTTCTGTTGTTACATTGTTAATTATCAGTGAAGATTTGTCTGTATGTTTGCAATTTTCTCCTCTTATTGTGATGTTAAATTCTCTATGCTGATGATTTGGGTGTAATTACACTGTTTTTGCTTTGAATGAAGATTGTTCAGATCATTTTCAATAGTTCTGTTATTGGGCCATGGAGTTCAGTGCTTTAATGAGGTGTTATCTTGCTCTAATTTCTGCAATGTGGAACTCGTTGTAGGTTCCGAAGGTTGAGAAGATTGTTGTGAACTGTGGTATTGGAGATGCTCAACAGAATGCTAAGGGTTTGGAAGCAGCAATGAATGACTTGGCACTCATTACAGGGCAGAGACCTGTAAAAACACGAGCAAAGGCTTCCCTTGCCCAATTTAAGATCAGGGAAGGCCAGCCACTTGGGATTGCTGTCACACTCAGAGGAAATGTGAGCTTTCTTTTCCCCCTTTGTGGTTGAATCGTATCACCTCCCGTACAATATTAATTTTTGTTAATCAAGATTCGGAACAGCAGTTTATGCTGAGGCCCTTCTGGCAGTTTTTTTACATTACAATGGTAATACAACACTCGTATTCTTTCTCTTTTACGCTTGGTATTAAATTGCATGGATGCTCAGTCACAAGTTAGTCTGTAAAACATATCAGTAATGGTGGCACTAGAAAAGAGCAGCTTATTCATGTCTATAAGGTTCTACCATGGTCAATAGTGCTCTATTTTTCTAACTGTGGAAGAAATAACCTGATGCTGGAAGAGTAGTGTGGTCAATATGGATATGGATATGGTTATTTGTGTTGTTGTTAGGAAGACAGCAATGATGGTGGCAACAGCAACTATGTAATCAGTTGTGTGGTAATAGTACCCACTTTGATGTTACAATGGTGAGGGTGGTTTGTGCACCAAGTCAACTTCAGTGTTTGTTAATAGTAAGTAGTAACCCTACATTGGTGAAGGTGATGGTATGGATACAAGGAATCAGTAGTTAGTTGCATAATAATAAATAGTTTTAGAAGCAAAATTCCTTTCCCATACAAAATAGTACATGAGAACTCTAATTGTGTGGATGTATCTTTTTTCTTTCAATATTTATTCTGTGTGCGTGATCTTATATGGGTTCAAGAGTTTCAAATCCCTGGAAAATGTATGTGTTCTCTCATTATCCCAACTGCATCAAATCTCATGCGCCAACTGTTGATTTTGCAGGTGATGTACTCATTCCTTGATCGGCTCATTAACTTGGGGTTTCCCAGGACAAGGGATTTTCAAGGTCTCAACCCGAATAGCTTTGATGGAAACGGGAATTATGGTGTTGGAATTAAGGAACAGAGTGTATTCCCGGAGATCAAGTTTGATCTTGGTAAGGGCAGGGGAATGGATGTTTGCATTAAAACAACTGCTAAAACAGATAAAGAAGCTCAGACACTTTTGGCTCTAATGGGGATGCCATTCAGAGAGACTGGCCCTGTAACCGAAGTGCGAAAGAAGAAGCTAAGGTCTCACCATTTCAGTTCAAAGGGAAGAGGAAGAAAATGAGTGCTTGCCTTTCGGAGATAGGATGACATTTTGCTGTTAGTTTTTGTATTTTTGCAAAGGTCAGTCACAAACTCTTAATGTATGTTCAAATGTTCAATGAAAATGATCTTATTCTTGTTGTGTAAAATTATGCAGCTGTAAACGACACTTCTGGTAATTTCTGTTTCTGTTTCTTACAAAAATGAATTTTAGAAGTGAGTATCAGCAAAACAAATACAGATGTTGATTCCCCTCGAAAGAATCTTGTCACGCGTGAAATACTAACAAAATATTAGCAAAAATAGAAGAAAATTAAAGAAAACGAGTGGAAATGGTCTCCTTGTTGCTGGATTTTTAAGAATCATCAATGACGGCGGCTTAGTGCCAAATGTGGTACTGAGCAATGATTGCTCTATTCATCTTCGATCATCCTTCAGAAGAAAAACTGGCAATGAGAGCAGTTCGCCCTTCAACATAAGTGTCAGAATCACCAATACCCTTCTGCAATATGATATATACTTGTTAATGAAGTCCGGAATTCATTTACTTAACTAGCGAAGCGGTGAAAGAAGAAGCTGAAGTCTAACCATTTGCTAACCAACCTTATTAGGTGGGGCTCTTTGTAACCCGAGGGTTTAGAGACGTATGGGATGGGGGGGTCTTTGTAACCCGATGGGTTTAGAGACGTACTTCTGATTTTACTGAAGTGAACAATTTAGGGCAACATTCTTCATCGAACTAAGATTCACTCACACGTCAATTACTTTAATGTTCTGCTTAGTTATAAGCCTTCGCTACAGAGGTCCGGTAAGTCTCATAATTTCATTTGAAGGGGAAGAGGATGAAGAAAATGAGGGTTGCCTTTCTGAGATAGGATGACATTTTTGTTTTGTATTCTGCTAATAAGTTCAATGAAAATGATCTTGTTCTTGTTTTGCTATTGAAAGTACGTGTCATACATATCAACAAAATAGATACTTGACGTTGATTCCCAGCAGAATAATTTGCCACGTGTGCAATATTATTATTTTTGCCAGCCCAACAAAATATGAGCAAAATAATAAAGATTTTTTTTAATAAAAGAAATTCTTATATTCTTTTCTGGCTGGATTCTGAAGAATCATAAATAATGGGGGCGGATTAATATTAATGTCTTATTAAAAAATGACTGCTCTCTCTTTGACAATGATGAAACCTCTGTATTAGCATTTTCCCAGCGTCTCAGAAAGTTCATTAGCTTCTTAAATCTTTGTTTTTCTGCAAAGCACAGAACTTTGGAGAAGAAAACCCACAAAGACCGAAGCTTTAAAAGGAAAGAAAAGATGGGTAGCATTAATCAGATAGCATTTGGCAGTGGAATAGCAGCAGTGAGAGTTCCAATGGCAAAACCATCATGGGCTGTCGTCAGAGCAGAGCTACCCAAAGCCCCTGATCTCTTCGCTGAGCTGTCCATTCCCCGAGGTGGGTCTTCCTCTTCTCGCCGCCGTGACCTCGTATTCGTCGTCAATCCTAAAGGTCTCTTCCTCTCTTTGTTTTTGTTTATTCAGTTCTTGTTTTTTTAGTGCTGTTGAGTACTGAAAATGGGGAATTGGAGCAGGTGCTAATGGTAGGACAGGTAAGGAGTGGAAGAAGCTGCTTCCATATCTCAGGTCTCGTCTTGGTGCTGATTGCAATGTTAGTTTCTTTTTCTCTCTGGTTTGTTGCCAAGTAATTGCGTTTTTGAGCTTTACCCAGATATGCAATTCTCATTACTACACTGTCATGCATATTGAGTCATGCATATAACTCAATAAAGGCCAAGTATGGTGACATTGATCATATCCCACAATCCAATTATCCATTTTCAGCCTGTGAGATGCGCCTATTGAACTTATAGTTTTGCTTGTTTATGTTATGGGCAGATATGTGAGTCTTTAACATCAGGTCCTTCTCATGCAATTGACATAACGAGGGAGGTGAGCTTTCGTACTGTTATTGTTTGATCTTGAACTAAATCTGGTTCTTTTACTGGAATATTGGTTTAACTTGGGCTCTATGATTCGAATGGTATGCAGGCTATTCGGGAGGGTGCAGATGCTGTAATCGTCGTGGGAGGAGATGGAACTCTGCATGAGGTGCAACTTTCTTTGAGATTTTAAAGTTCATGGAAGGATTGTGATGATTAGAGTCGATTGTCTTTTCTTCGGTTGATAGGGCATTTTTATTCTTTACCATCTTTCTAATAAGACATTTTGGCCTGTGATGATATGGTTGTATGAATGACCAAAGGAAAATGAATCTGTCTCTCAAATTTTTAACAAGTGATAAAATATTTTGATGTAGGATTTGGCTTCAGTTATGGGCATATACAGTTTTGCCATAAGCAATGGTTTAATGAAGTTATATGAAAATATTTGTTATCTGTAACTTTCAATATCGCGAGTCTTCTGATTTGTATGGGATATCTGTATTGTGTGTTACTGATGTAAACATATTTGATATATAGTGTCGCTTATCTACATTGGCTTGTGATAACCAGGTTGTAAATGGATTCTTTTGGGCTGGAAAACCTGTTACTAATTACGATAGAGAAGCCACCCATTCAACTGCACTCGGTGTAAGTGATTGCCATGAGAGTCTAGTAATCTTAACTTCAATTTTTTGTATTCATTGTATGTCGTTATTGCCAAATTCAGTCATTAGTGACATGCTCAATTGATCCATTAACTGCCTGGTTTGGATTTCTGAAGGAATTATTTTGTACTTTCTACAGCTCATTCCCTTGGGGACTGGGTCCGATTTTGCCAGATCATTTGGCTGGTTAGTTCATGCATTTGAATTGTGTATCATATGAATTGTCTATGTTATCACTTGCTCAAGATTGTTGAATATCTGTTATTTTATCAGGAAAAATAATCCTTATGAAGCCATTGAACGCATTGCCAAAGGTTTTCTCTCTCTCTCTCTCTCTCTCTCTCTCTCTCTCTCTCATGCATGGTCTTTATATTATTTGTTCAATTTTTACGTTTCTTTAGTGTAATCCATCTTTGATTAATACTGAAGGATCTTTCACTTAATTATTCACCTTGCATTTACTTTGTCATTTATATATTCTGAAGCCTGAGATACATAATTGTGTTCTGCAGGACAGAGATCACGGATGGATGTTGGAGTGATTAGTGGAGAAACTGATGAACCTCATTACTTTATTAATGTTGCTGACATTCATTTGTAAGTTCAACTTGGAAATTTTTCACAAGACTCATGCTGATCTTAGAAAGTCTTATTGACATTTTGTTGTGGCGGATATTTTGCAGGAGTGCAAAAGCAGGATACCATGCTTCTAAATACAAGAGATTTGGAAACTTGTGCTACGTTATTGGTGCTTTGAAAGGCTTTATTGGGCACCATAATCAGGACCTTAAGATCAAGGTCAGTACTGTATTGCATTAAGAACTAGTAGTCAGTAGTCTTTTGCTTGCATATTTAGTTTCTCTAACAAACACTTGTATCATTTACTCCACTTAATAAAATGTTGTTAATCTAGGTCAATGAAGGGGAGTGGGAAGTATATCCTCAAGTAACAGCCCTTTGCATCGGAAATGCAAAATACTTTGGTGGTGGCATGAAAATTACCCCAAATGCTGATCCCCAGAATGGCAAATTTGAGGTGGATAGTTTTTCTGCACATATCCTTCTTAATTGTTGATAGAAAAGGTATATAAAGCAGGGTTTTTTCTAGTATGCCTGAACGACATTATGAACTTTCTTGGCAGGTTGTGATTCTTCAGGACTTCAAGTGGTATGACTTCGTTTTGAAGCTACATAAGCTGTACAATGGGACTCATCTATCAGTGAATAATGTGTCTTCAAGAAGGTAGGTCATGTTATGTGGAGCTGTCTCAGGCTAATATACTTTTCATGTTTTCTCCTGCTCCCTCCCTCCTTATTGTGTGCTCTCTCCCCTTTTATCTCTCATATATTTCCTTCTATCTTTGCGTAGGAAAATGAAAACTGAAAGCCAAAGCCAAAAAGCTTTCCAAACGGGCTCTTAGATTTCTGTTTATCAAGCTAAAGTTGCAGGAGTCAAATAATATGAATTTGCTCCTGGATTTAATTCATCCATGGCTATTAGATGTAGGGTCTCTTGTGTGCTTTTCTTTTATTAATTTTGTTCTTCTTGCAGTGTGCATTCTATTGAAGTGGAGGACATTTCAGGCAGTGGCAGCATTTATGTTCAGTCGGACGGCGAACATTTAGGATTCCTGCCTAGGAAATTTTGTATATTACCTTCTGCAGTCGAGATGATATGCTGACTCGAATGCTGGAACTTGTGCTTGGTGCTTATTGAAGAATTGAAGAGTTCGCATAGGAATCTAAGCATCAGAACTGATCCTGCAGAGAAAATAGAGTGGAAGTTAAAGTTCTTTCTCATTGAATAATCAATCAAACAGAGAGTTCAACAAACTATAATATACATACAAGTGCCTACATAGCTGAAGCCAAACAAACTGTAAAAAGAGTTCATCTAACTTCTAACCAATTTTTACAATCTCTGACATAGTCAAACTGAAGCTGCTGACATGTTGTGTACGTTGGCTCTTGAGAGACTTGAGCTGAGAATTAGAGCTGGTATTGACATGATACACTTTGGTGTGATGAATGTTAAACTCTAAGTCCTCTGTTTTGCTTTATTGGGGCTTTGCTTACTTTTCTTTTCTAGTTTATGGTTTATCAATCCCCTCAATCTGAGGGGAGAGGAAACTGTGTTTCCAAAGAGAGGAAGATGTTAAAGTGCAGTCAATTTTGCTTATAGTGATGAAGTTTCCTTAGTTTTTACTGAATGGCGAGATATATAGGCTGCCTCTGGTAGCTAGAGCTTGGTTGTTAAAAACTTGACAATAGCTTTGATGGGAATTTACATTTGAAGATTACGTTTCTTTAGGATTTGTCTATGGCTACCATTCATTCTGGTCTTAGATATTTAACTCCAGCCACATGCTCTCTCTTTCTCTCTCTCTCTCTTTTCAAATGGCAAATATTGTCTCCTATGCTTCCATTACTCCTCGCCTCACTGCTCAGCACCGCTACCTTAATTTCCAGCCCAACCATCGTTCCAATTTCTGCAGATTTCATTGCAGTGGAGAAAACCCAGCAAGCAAATCAACATCCGATAGAGAATCCCAACCTGAAAATGCAAATGCAGTGCTTAAGGTGGCTTGGTATGCCTCTGAGCTTTTGGGAATTGCCACTTCAATTTTCAACCCACCATCCAAAGTTGAAGCTCCTGAAACTGCTCTTGAGCTTGCAAGAGATGGCTCCGGAGCCGTTGATCGTGCCGGAGTAGTAAAATCAATCAAAGATGACTTTGAAAGATCTTACTTTGTCACAGGTTTCTGAGAAATCCCAATTGAACTTTTATTGAACTCTTAGCTTTCTTAATGAGTAAAAATCTTCATCTTCAAGCTTTGATTACTAGGGAACCTTACGCTGGATGCTTATGAAGAGGATTGTGAATTTGCTGACCCTGCAAGCTCATTCAAAGGGCTTCAGCGTTTCAAAAGGAACTGTACAAATTTTGGGTCCCTTTTAAAGAAGTCAAATATGAAGCTTATGAAGTGGGAAGATTTTGAGGTAATGTCATCAATTCACCACACACACTTTCCACATTCCATGAAGTTTTCATCAAACTTTTTGTTTGTCTAACAGGATAAAGGAATTGGTCACTGGAGATTTAGTTGTATCTTGTCATTCCCTTGGAGGCCGATTCTTTCCGGTATGCTTTTGTGAAATCACTTGCAAACTGCACTTATCAAATAAACTTAGTATTTTTGCATATGTGAAGGTTGGAACCTAAAAGCATTTCCCATCAAAATGAATTTTTTGCTCACTTATTTAGCATATGCAATAAGTTTGACGCTCTAGTCCATCCTTCAAACTTTATTATCAAACCAATTGCTACTTCAATCCTCCATGGCAAACTAAGTTATGAAAATGAGGCTTATTTGCTACATGTCCTTATTGCACCTCAAGTAAGATTTTCTAATTGATCTTTTTTACTGAGGTAAATGCTTGTTGTTCTTTTTGTTCTGTAGGTAATTAATAAGGTAAATGATAAATGATTGTTTAACTTATTTTTAAACCATCTGACTAAGAAAGATATGTTGCAGCAAGTGGATACACTGAGTACTACTTTGATGAACTGTCCGGGAAAGTATGCAGGTAACTTATTTGCTACAATGGTAACTTTTTCCCTCTTTGCCAACCTTGTTATGTAACTCGGAGTAATCTTTATGAAAATTTTCAGGCATGTAGAGCATTGGAATGTTCCGAAAATGGTTTTACTGAAGCAGATTCTAAAGCCTAGCAGGGGGTTTTGGCTTAAGAAAACAGGTGGTTGAGGAATTACCAGTTGTGGTCTGAGAGACAGTTTATACTGTCATTGGAAGTATACAACAAACATGGAAAAGAAGGGCCAGACTTACAAGCTATGGAAAATTTCTTCAGACTGTGATAACAATTTTGATGGTTTATACTTTATGGTGTATGGAAAAAAGAAGTTGTAATTAATGGAGGAATAAGCTGGTGGTAGTCATGGTTATGTATTGTTGATATGTTGGTTTTGTGAGTAAATATGAGATTTTTAAATCAATGACCAAAATGAATGTGAATTTGGGCGATTGCAAGTCCACCAAATTTTGTGCTATCACCTTACAAACAACCTACATAAATCACTCCCCCATAAGCAAAAGTTGCAAAAGTGGGTCTACTTAATAGTATTTTTCTAGTGGGAGTAAAATTGAAAGTTTCATAAGAAAGTGGAGGTGGGTATAACAAAACAACAAATAGAAAGGTGTAATTAAATAGAGTCATCCACTTACTACTAAATATATGTTTTTGGTCAGTCAAGTCTACTCTATATATATATATATATATATTATAAATTTCTTTTTTGTTTTGTCTTTGTCAGTCAAGTCTACTACAATGTACGTATCTTCCTTCTTTCTTTGCTCACGGATGTCTACTGCTACTACTAGTCTACTACATATTGGTACCAAAGATGGTTTGATTTGAAGAAAACATTTCTCTCTGCACCTTCAGACTAAGCTATGGAGTTCCCATTCTTGGAAGTAGTTATTGGTACTCATCAATTACCATCTCTCCCTCACTTTATCTTCTCCTTTCTTCTGTGACTTCCTGTTCCATTGCTTGTAACTACTTTTAATTTATAATTTTTTTACAGGTTTTATGATACTGGTGTACATCTTTGAAACTTACTTGGATTTGAGGCAACATTCAGCTCTCAAACTTCCAACCCTTCCTAAAACTTTGGAAGGAGTAATCAGCCAAGAAAAGTTTGAGAAGTCACGAGCCTACTGTCTTGAAAGAAGGTATATATGATTCTTACTGACCATTATTTCTCCTTGATAATCTTACCTGATGTTTCTTACTTGACTTTCAGCCACTTCCATTTTGTTTGTGACTTTGTGACAATACTTATGCACTCAGCAATTTTGTTCTTTCGGGTTTTGCCTTGGTTTTGGAAGGTTAGTAATACAAATAGGGATTCTGTTTGTGGGAATCTTCTTGATGCTGTACTGTCATTGTTTGATTAGTTTTGTTTTCCTTTTCGACAAGCTCAGAAATCAGGACACTTTGTAGCTTTAGTTGGCCTCAATGCAGAAAATGAAATACTGCATACCCTTGCTTTTTTAGCTGGTCTGATGATTTGGTCAGAGGTAGGCACACGATTGCTAATAGCTTATAAATTTCTGAGAATTTATGAACAATCCCATTGCTATTTGAATTACAATGATTTTCTAGATAGATCTATACTTTATCGGCTTATAAATGTATTGATAGTTTGATTCTCTGGACCAGATCACAAGTTTACCATTTTCTCTCTACTCCATATTTGTGATCGAAGCCCGTCATGGTTTTAATAAGGTTTGTATTCCTACTCAGACCTTATCATGTTCCATCCCATCTTTTATTTCGAGCATTTCTTGTTGCTTTAACTTCTAATTGACATAAATTGGTATCTGTTTTACAGCGAACAATATGGCTATTCTTTAAAGACATGTTTAAAGGAATTTGTCTTACTGTTATTCTTGCCCCACCTATTGTGTCTGCAGCCATTTTACTTATACAGGTAAACTAATGTACTATATTTTGAGCTAATCAGCTTTCTATTTGCAGTGCTTGGTTAATGTTCATGACTTAATCAATCATTGTTTCTTCAAACCTCAGACTTGTATATTTCCTTTTCATGTTCAACTATGTGGTTACAGAAAGGAGGTTATTACTCGGTCATTTATCTGTGGGCACTTGTGTTCATTCTTTCGCTTGTGATGATGACGATCTACCCTATACTGATAGCTCCACTCTTTAACAAGTTCACCCCTGTGAGTGTTCAAAATATTTATCACTAACTGAAATATATTGATCCATTCATGCATCTTGTTATTATGTTTGGTTATGCTGTCTTATTTTCCTTGTTATGTGTGACATTAGCTTCCAGAGGGTCAGCTAAGAGAGAAAATTGAGACGCTTGCTTCTTCCCTCAAGTTTCCATTGAAGAAGCTCTTTGTGGTTGATGGATCTACAAGGTCAAGTCACAGCAATGTGAGGATTCAACTTTTTCACTATGTTTATAATGTTCTGAATTTTGGTAATATCTGTGGACTCACTCATCTTAATCTTACCTATATATCATGATACAGGCCTATATGTATGGATTTTTTAATAACAAGAGGATTGTCCTCTATGATACACTGATTCAGCAGGTATTTCATACCAAAAAATTTATTATTTTGCATTATCATGGTTACTTTGTTGCAGCAAGTTACTTATTTGAGAAATTGATGGTTTGCAGTGCAAAAATGATGAGGAAATCTTAGCTGTTATAGCTCATGAGCTAGGCCATTGGAAGCTTAATCACGTATTGTACTTTTTTATTGCTAACCAGGTATATAAGATTATAAGCTTTCTTGCAAATATAGGAACTAGCTAGTGACTTTTCTGGTTGATTCTGATCAGTAAAGTTCTTCAGTCTTGCTTTATGATATTTCTACTTTGGCGCAGATGGGCGCACTTTTATACATTGGGGGATATACTCTTGTGAGAAACTGGAGCAGCCTGTTTCAAAGTTTTGGGTTCCATACTCGACCCTTAATCATTGGTCTCATCATATTTCAGGTATCAATATATAGCCTAAGCCTTTTTGATATTGCCACCTTCTTTCTTCCTATTTTTATCTATCAGATAGAAATTTGACATATATTTTGTCTCTCACTTTTTGTTTACAGTATACCATAATACCTATCCAGAACCTAGTATACTTTGCTAGTAACCTTGTGAGCCGAGCTTTTGAATTTCAGGTGAATCTATACTTCACAGTCGGCTTTTCATTTCTCTTCCATCCTTAGCCGGATTTGTTTCTCATCAGATATATATATATATATATATATATATATATATATATATATATATATATTGTTTTTTTGTAGGCGGATGCTTTTGCTAAGAAACTTGGTTATGGCTCTTCTATGCAAGCCAGTCTTGTTAGGCTAAAGGTAATTTATCTAGTTCACAAACTCATGTTGGGAGGAGCTAACATGATTGCTAAAAGAAATTTTGATGGTTTTTTTTATTTTATTTTTCAGGAAGAGAATTTGTCAGCTATGAATATTGATCCTTGGTACTCAGCGTATCACTATACTCACCCCACGCTCGTTGAAAGGTTGGCTGCATTACAAGGAAGAATGCATGATGGAACAAATATAACTGGGTAAAGTTGATAGAAGAAGATTATAAGGGTGTCTAACTTAGACACTAGTTGATTATCTCCGGCGAGAATAGCCAAGGATTATAGGGGTGTCTATGCTTCGTTAATTCTCTCAAGAATATTAAGTTGATAGACTATATGAAAATAAGGCCATTGTTCATTTTCTTATGATAGAAGTCTCAATTTCATTGATAATAGGTCAAATAACAAATAATTCACTTGATTACTCTAAAAAAACAAATAACCATAAAGAAGCTAAAAGAGAATAATTCACTTGATTACTCTAAAAAAAAATATAACCATAAAGAAGGTTGGACCTGGATCCACTGGGGGGACTTTAATGTGTTTTTGCAGTATACCAGTTGCTCACAAGCCTCCCGGAGCCATGTATGTCCAAGTTTAGTTCGGCTCGCCTTGTTTTAACTCTGAACTCATTTTTTATGAACACAATTCAAACGAGCAAAAGACGAGCTGAATTAAAATTGTATTGAGCATTGATATGTGTTTCCATGGTACGTATTATGCAACTAATTAATTAGGAAAATAATTACCAAAAAAAAGGAAAGAAATCAAGAAGGACAAAAAGAAACTATTAAATCACAAGGTCTTTGTCAATGACTTAAAAAAAAAATCCCATTAACTTCTGCGACCCAAGTCATCCTTTTTTAACGGCAACTAGCAAGTCCTAAAAAATATACATGTTTGTATTAGGGAGAATTCTGGATTGTACTATAATTTTAATATCTCAGCCATTGATTTCGAGTCTGGCAATATTTTATAATAAAAACTTTGCTAACGGCAATAATATGTCAACTATCCTACCAAAGCTTGAAAAAAATTTACTAAATAGTATTTTTGCCTATTCACATTCTTGATCCTAATCGTCCCCAGAAAGGAACTATATTTTGCTTCCCGATTTATCCACACCGAGGAGGAACAAGATAGACGATATAATTTTCTTAGAAAATTTCTAAATATTTTGTTCACAGTCAATACCCAAATCAATGATGAACATTAAATACCTAGACCGGCGATGAGGATTAAATACCTAAATATGTGTTCTTGGTTAATGATGATTCAAATTCTCAAGAGTAGCAGATCTGCTGAGGAATGATGATGATGAATGATCATCTTGTAAGAAAAATTGAATACTCATATCAATTAACTTACACCTTCATCCTCTCTCATAATATTATTAATTAGCATCTAAATCCCATATCATTCTCTATTAATTAACTCCATATATAGAGTCTGCCCATCACCTAAATCTGAAACCCCAGGCCATTTTATAATAAACACCAATTGAGTTTTATTTGCATTATAAAACCTCGAATCTAATTTTGCACCATTCGGATCCGGCTCCTCTGAAGTTCAAAACTGTGAAGTTTTGTGAAGTTCGTAAAATCTTGATGCTCCAAACAATCTAATGTCTAGACAGTTGACACCTCACTAAAATTGGTATTTTTGTCAAACTGAGGTTAACTTGCTATTAACCCCATTACCAAAAAGAAAAGAAAAAAAATTTCTCCTAGACCAGTTCGTGAACTGGGATGGAGGAAACAAAAAAAAATTCAAAGCCACCAATGCTTGAATGCGTAAAGAATGCTCATTAACTGGACATTTTTTTTTTTGGCAATGCGTAAAGAATGCTCATTAACTGGACATTTGAACAGCCATATAGATCTGCATGGCCATATACCCTATATTAGAATGATTAATGAGACAAATCGTGGAAACAAGCCATCATCTTCATATATTAAACAAATTCAATTAATTTACACAACCCTGGTTTTAGCATTCATATCTACCCTGGTTTTAGCAGTCTACTTTTACAATCCCCTTTTCAATTGCACACTACATAACATCTTAGCGCAAAGTAATCGGTTCATTATTTTAATAAAGGCCACTGCTATTAGTATCATGTCCAGGTTTTTACCATATCCATTCCAAAGGAACTACGTTGCATAACGCACTAGGTAGGCAAAGAGGAGAAGAAACCATAACAGGTATGGCTGACCCAAAATCAAATTCAACCTCAATATTTATTTAAAGTGCAAGAATTCTTCTCTCCATTGGAATCTTTTTTCATCGATCAACTCCCAAGGCTGCCGAACTTTATCACCATGAACAAATAGGTTTTATATTCCTCCACAACCACCCAGATGTAAAGGCAAAGAAGGAGGCGAAGAGAATAAACCACAAGAAAAAACTGACGGCTATGAGGGTTTTTTATTTTTTTGGATTGGTTAACGGCAAGTTAACTTCAGTTTGACAAAAATACCAATTTTAATGAGGTGTCAGTTGTCTAGACATTAGATTATTTGGAGCATCAAGATTTTACGAACTTCACAAAACTTCACACTTTTGAACTTCAGAGGAGCCGGATCCTTCTGTTTCACTAGGATCTATAGTAAAAAAAAAGCTCATTTCACTATATATATTGGCACCATGAAGATGCGAAATCGAATTAAAAACATGATTTGATTTTGATTGGAAATTTGGAATGATTGAAAATCGATCATTTAACGTATAAGAGGTGCAAACTTGGATAGTAATGGTACCAGCTACAACTAGGCAGACTAGCTAGTAGAGTCAAGCTGGATGACTTAAGTTGACTGCAAATTCTTGCAAGAATTTCATGGCAATTTCTTCTAATAAATGTGACATGCATGCACATTGATAAGTACTTCATCAGTCATCACCACTCGGAAAATAAGACTTATTTGTTTCTTGATTTCTTTTTCCCAAATCACTATTGAAATGTCAGAACTCTGATCCTAGCTCATAGCCTCCGCCCTTTTTGTTTCAATTGAATTAAGAAATTTCCAAGCTACTTGGGTTCTTATCCATGGCTCTCCTGCCACACAGACTCACATTGATCATTGTCGAGTAAAGACTTGAACGTACAGAAAGCTCAATCCATGATTTTTTTTGTAATTGAAGTCTTTGTCAAGTAGTACAGGTCCAAAACTTCGGTCGCTGTGATTAAAGACTTGAGAGATGGATGAAGAAATATCCACGCTGTTTCTTCTAATTGATATCTCCATCAATGAGCACCCTGTTGTACGTCGTCCCCAGTCCAGCCAGTCCCTAGCTCTCTATCTGCATTCTGCAAAGACTTGAGTATTGATTATTCATCTTATATATAAATCCAAGGACGAAAAGAATGCAACTTGATGGAAGCAAGCTGGAAATGATAGAGGACATAATGGAAGAAAATTCAAAGTTTGTGTTTCCTTGGACGTAGGTAATTTGCTCCATCCTTTTCAATGACAAGAGTGCTTCTTATATGACAGTTCCTTAGACGTATGTAATTTGTCATTTATCTTGGTATTTCCTTCGATAAATTTTGTTTTTTGTAATGGCTGATAATCATTTTATTAATAAACTTATAAAGGCTAAGATACATAAAAAATAACCAGGGGAATCAACCAACAACTCATTTTATTAATAAACTTATAAAAGCTTAAGAACAACCTTTGTTGCAGTGGTGGAAGTTTCAACTGGTTAATGATGATGAATTTTGGGTATAGTTTCCCGACCAAGATATTTTTATGCTTCATGCTTCATGTTTCTGACTTGAGCTTCTTCTTGGGTATAGTTCCTCAACATCAAGCATCACATAAAGCATATCAAGCATCACATACCCAGATCATGTCTTTCACTTCTGGGGTTGTGAATGGCTGATATCAGCCAAATCACTTCTTAAATTAATGACCCAGACATATCCGTTTATGGGGTTCTGAAAGAGAAGAGAGGAAAATTTGATCACCTCTGTTTTAATCGGAAATTGAATTTGGACTTTAATCGGAAATTGAATTGAAGAGAACCATATCTGTTTTAATGTAAAGCCAGTACAAGTTCAGATCCATTTGATAGAGCACAAGAGTAGGAGGTGAACGAAATTTACTGAGGCTCACTGTAGAGATGAGTAACGATTTGGTCAAAGATAAGATGACCTGTATCGCCGTAGCTAGTACACCAAATATATGGTACAATCCAGACGCTCCCTTGTAGAAGATCCTTAAAAAAATAAAAGTCAAGTCTAGTATTTATGTATTTTTTTTTATTTGTCAGCCAAGTCTTGCTTTCTGTTAAGTAAAGTCTACTACAACATATGTAGTAAGGTTTCTTTTGGACAAAACCTTTCTCTCTGCACCTTCAGACTAAGCCATGGCGTTCCCATTCTTAGAAGCAGTTATTGGTACTTATTGATTTCTATCTCTCCCCACTTCATCTTCTCTTTTCCTCTGTTCCATAGCTTCTAACTGCTTTTAATTTATAATCTTTTTACAGGTTTTATGATATTAAAGTACATCTTTGAAACTTATTTGGATTTGAGGCAACACTCAGCTCTCAAACTTCCAACCCTTCCTAAAACTTTGGAAGGAGTAATCAGCCAAGAAAAGTTTGAGAAGTCACGAGCCTACTGTCTTGAAAGAAGGTATATATGATTCTTACTGACCATTATTTCTCCTTGATAATCTTACCTGATGTTTCTTACTTGACTTTCAGCCACTTCCATTTTGTTCGTGACTTTGTGACAATACTTATGGACTCATCAATTTTGTTCTTTCGGGTTTTGCCTTGGTTTTGGAAGGTTGGTAATAATAATATGGATTATGTTTTTGGGAAATCTCCTTGATGCTGTACTGTCATTGTTTGATTTGTTTTGTTTTGTTTTTCGACAATCGCAGAAATCAGGAGACTTTGTAGTTTTAGCTGGCCTCAATGCTGAAAATGAGATACTGCATACCCTTGCATTTTTAGCCGGTGTGATGATTTGGTCAAAGGTAACGCACATGTTTTCTAATAGCTTATAAAGTACTGATCGAGAATTTATGAGCAATCCCATTGGTATATGCAAGTTATTGATTGTTTGCATCTTTGGACCAGATCACTAATTTACCATTTTCTCTCTACTCCACATTTGTGATCGAGGCCCGTCATGGTTTCAATAAGGTTTGTGTTCCTACTCAGACCTTATCATGCTTCATCTCATCTTTTATCCCAGTTCTCTTGTTGCATTCTAACACAAATTGGTATCTGTTTTACAGCAAACAATATGGTTATTCTTTAGAGACACGCTTAAAGGAATTTGCCTTATGGCTATTCTTGGTCCACCTATTGTGTCTGCAATCATTGTAATTGTACAGGTAAGAGCATGTACTAGCATATTTGAGCAAAAACCTTTTATTTCCAGTACATGGCCAATGTTCATTGGACTTAACTGATCATTGTTTCTTGAATCCTGAGAATTTCATGAACTGTTTGGTCGTAGAAAGGAGGTGCTTACTTGGCAATATATCTTTGGGCGTTCATGCTCGTTCTCTCTCTTGTGATGATGACCATCTACCCTATTCTAATAGCCCCACTCTTTAACAAGTTCACCCCTGTGAGTGCTCAAGATATCTTCACTAACCGAAATTGATCCATTCATCCTGTTATTATGTTTGGTTTGGTTGTCTTAGTTTCCTTGTTAATTGTGAAATAGCTTCCAGAGGGTCAGCTAAGGCGGAAAATTGAGAAGCTCGCTTCTTCCCTCAAGTTTCCATTGAAGAAGCTGTATGTTGTTGATGGATCTACAAGGTCAAGTCACAGCAATGTGAGGATTCAACTCTTTCACCATGTTTATCTTGTTCGGAATTTTTGTTAGTATTGGTCGACTTACTGATCATACCTATATGTCATGATGCAGGCCTATATGTATGGATTTTTTAACAACAAGAGAATTGTCCTATATGATACACTGATTCAGCAGGTATTAATGTATTTCATACCAAAAACAAAATAATTAATTTTTTCGTTATCTTGGTTAGTATTTTGCTGTATATCACCTTCTTCAAAAAGGTATTTATGTGAGTAATTGATGGTTTGCAGTGCAAAAATGATGAGGAAATTGTAGCTGTTCTAGCTCATGAGCTAGGCCATTGGAAGCTTAATCACACAGTGTACTTATTTATTTCTGTGCAGGTATAATGCTGTAATTTTCCTTAATTGCAAATGTAGATCAGTGTAGAAACTAGTAACATTTGTGGTTAATCTGATCAGTAAGTTCTTTAGTCTTGCTTCACGATTTTTCTACTTTGGTGCAGATCCGTATGCTTTTACACTTTGGGGGATATAATCTTGTGAGAAACTCCAGCAGTCTGTTTCAAAGTTTTGGGTTTGATACTCAACCAGTAATCATTGGTCTCATCATATTTCAGGTACCAATATATAGCCTCTTTGGTTTTGAATATGTTATCGATCATAGAACTTTGACATCGCTTTTTGTTTGCAGCACACCATAATACCTATCGAGCACCTAGTACACTTTGTTCGTAACCTTGTGAGCCGAGCTTTTGAATTTCAGGTGAACCTGTACTTCACAGTTGGCTTTTCATTTCTTTTCCTTCGCCAGATGTGTTTCTTATCAAATTTATTTCTTGTTAGGCTGATGCTTTTGCTAAGAAACTTGGTTATGCCTCTTCGCTTCGAGCCAGTCTTGTTAGGCTACAGGTAATATATCTAGATCATGTTGGGAGGATAATAGCTTATGCTAAGTTCTCTGTCATTCTTGTTGTCTCTACATTATCACTAAACAAAATTTTGATGGTTTTTTTCCAGGAAGAGAATTTGTCAGCTATGAACACTGATCCTTGGTACTCAGCATATCACTATTCTCACCCCCCGCTTGTCGAAAGGTTGGCTGCAGTTGATAATTCAGACAAGAAAGCCGACTGATATGAGAAACCTATGGCTGCATAGTGACTAATGCTATCATACAATTCCTGTGATTAATATGTTTTTTAGTCCTTGATGAAATTCATGGCTAAAAGACATGTTTTGTTCTAGCCTTGAATTATGGTATTGAGTATTGTACACAAATATTTAAGTGTTTAATTACAGGGGTCATGGCTGACATGAATGTTCCAAAATCTTCCAGAAAGGATTAGGAATATATTGGAAGGTTAACAATTTTTGATCACTTACTGAAATCTTGCACCCCAAGTCAGTTCCAACCTATGATGAATCTAGTTTACTATGAGGTTTCTCATAACCTAGCCACAGCTATTCTGGTTTTTTCAAGTAACTTACTGAAACATCAAACCTTTAAGTCTTTGTTTTAGTCATGTTAAACTTAATATTGTAGTCTAGGCAAGTCATTTTTAACCTTACCAATCAATATTTACTTCTCTTCCCAAAATTACCCCTTGCCTCTAATCTTACTGGGAACAAGATAGATGTAAATCATGTAACTTGTAAGGGATAGTTGTGACACTGAAATATCATGGGGCCTATAATTCTCCATGGAAAATTTTAAGGGTTAAAAATGAGGTAGCTACCACATTTGGTACATGCTTGAAAACGATTCAGGAAGCAGATAGCTGAAAAAGGAAGTAAAAGTCTTTGAGCAAATCTGAACTCTGAACCAATTGTCTACTATTACTTTTACCAGTCTTTGATTTTGTTGGAATTCCTGATAAAAAAAAAAATTGTTGGAATTACTACTTTGATGCATTGTCCAAAAAAAGGAAAGTTTGCAGGTAACTTATTGTTTCAATAAGGCAACTTTTTCTGTCTTTCTGTATGAAAATTTGCAGGCATGGCATTCGAATTTCCCAAAATGGTTTTTACTGCAGCAAATTCTCAAGTTTAGAGTTTACTCCAAATTTGGAAATTAATGAAGGAATGTACTGGTAAATTGTAAGTAGAGATAGTAACCAAAAAAATATATTAATTGTAAAGTACAGAAAGCTTTCAAAATCAAAGAGTACAAATAAATATGGAAGTGTGTTTCTTATTGGCATTAACTAAAACTAGCAATAGCCAATAAAGTTCTTTTGCAGAAATTTATCAATTTAGATCATATAATTTCTTTCCCCATGCGGTAACTTTATTTCAATGAATTTTCATATGGCAATGCAATAGATTTTGGTATTGACTTGTTTTTTAATATTTTTTTTTTAGTAGTTATGTTTTATTTTTCAAACTCAATTATTTGAATGAGTGTGCAACCCAATCTCTAATTGGCTAGTATTCTTGCCATGAATTTTTCTCAAGTTAAAGCATCTCCAATGGGCTATATAAATGACCTCCTAATAGTTAAAGTAACATTTCTAAAACTCTCTAAAAGTTGCTCATAGTTTAACTTTTAACTATTTTTTCAACAAATTTAACAAAAACAAGAGAGATTTTAATTTGCTTTGGAAATTTAGGCTCTAATGTATATAGTACTCTGACATTAACCTCGATCGGTCATTTGAATATATATTATATAAAAAAAACATAAAAATGTAGTAAAGAGATGCAAGAAATAAAATATGCTTCATAAGAGTATAGAAAATTTGAAAAAATCTTGTATGTGCATGGTCCATTTAACTAGACCCCATAGAAAAAAAATAAAATTCAAGAAAAAAAATAACCAACTACGAGTCTACGAGGCTTTATTATTGAACAAAGTTCACCTAAAAAAAAAAATGATTGAACAAAAGTGGGTTTTAATAGGGTTCTACTCGAGTAAAGACTAAAGAGGCCGTGGCAGTCGGGTCATAAAATGGAGTCGGGTAGAGCGACCCGTTTCTCTGTCCCTGAGTCCCTGGTGTCTAGTGTCTACAACTAGTAGTAGTTGGTATATATATTCCTGGTAGAACAATTTCCTTTGACAAAACCTCTCTCTTTCTCTTCCGACTCAACCATGGAGTTCCCGTTCTTGGAAGCTGTTATTGGTACTTTTCCGTTCCCGTTTTCAAATGTTTCATCTCTTTCAGTTTTCCCGATTGAGTTTCTCCGCCGCTTGCTTTTGATTCAAAGTCGTCATCTTTTTTCGTCTTCTGTTCTGTTTTGTTCGGATAACTGCGTCGTAGTGCGCATTAAATTTTGGTTTTCTGGGCTTACTCATCTAGCTAAGCATTATGGCATTATGGGTCGTGTTTGTTAATTTTAATTTGTTTATCTGAATTTTGATTTAAATTATGCTAGGGTTTTTCAGATTAAAGTTCCTGTCTTTGACTGCGATTGTTGGTATGAGCTTGGGGTGGGGTTTCGTGGTAGGTTGAATTTGGCATTAGTTTAGAACTTTATGTTTTCAAGGAGAAATAAGAGAAGTATGGATATATGAGCTGAGATAAAGTTTGGACCTTTGGGTTTTATCAAATTGTGGCATCACAACTTCAAATGGTTTATTCTGTTCTTTCTTATAAATAATGAACAATTGAACTTGATGGAACTCAATAACATATTGTTGGATTTGATATATAAGATTTGTCACTGCAACCCCCACTTCCTGTATGTCAGTTCTTTTCTTTGTTACTGTTAATTTTCTTGTCTATGCTGTTCTGTGATATTAGTTGTATTAAGTTTCAGATTGTGATTTCATTGTTTTCTAGTCACATTCTGTTGAAATCACTTCCTGCTCCTTCAGCTCTTGTTCACTTTATCTTCTTCCCTTCCTGTTCCATGACTTGCAATTGTTTTTTTTTATATTCTTACAGGTTTCATGATATTAATGTACATCTTTGAAACTTATTTGGATACGCGGCAACATTCTGCTCTCAAACTTCCAACCCTTCCCAAAACTTTGGAAGGAGTAATCAGCCAAGAAAAGTTTGAGAAGTCACGAGCCTATAGTCTTGAAAAAAGGTATATCTGACTTACCCTTCTCATTGATACTCTTTTCTTCGTACACATGCATGGTTGTGCTTCCCTGATGTATCTTTCTTGATTTTCAGCCATTTCCATTTTGTTCATGAGTTTGTGACAATACTGATGGATTCAGCAATTTTGTTCTTTCGGGTTTTGCCTTGGTTTTGGAAGGTTAGTAATAGGGAGTTTTGTTTGTCGAACTTTCCTTGCAGTTGTACTGGAACTGTGTGATTTTTTAATTTTTAATTTAATTTTTGCTTGTTTTTGTTTCAACAACGCAGAAATCAGGAGACTTTGTGATTTTAGCTGGCTTCAATGCCGAAAATGAAATACTGCACACCCTTGCATTTTTAGCTGGTGTTACGATTTGGTCACAGGTGCGCACATGATTTCCCCTCTCAGTATGCAAGGACAATTTCTTTTCAGCTTCATTGTGAATGATGAAGTTTTACTGAAGCATGTTAATAAGTTAATTGAATCTTTACACGTCTATACATTCTGGTCTCATAGTAAATAAGTTTTACTTAAGTGTGGAGTATTGATGATGAAATTGTACCTAGTGTTTGTATAAATAAATAAACGTTTAAAATGGTTTTGGGGGAAGCCCAGTGTTTGAGGCTGTCCCGCTATTTTTGGGTTTTGGGAGGGTCTGATGTATGTTATATTCAACCTTGATCCCCAGAGTGCAGAAGCTGTCTTTTGTTGTGCAAAGGTTTTCTCTTCATGCCCTGTACAAGTTGTTGGACCTTATCTGAGCTAATGAGCTAGTAGCATATAACTACTATTAGCAAAAAGGCTCTTTTAATCATTGTATAGCACATATCATTTTTTTTTGGACACAAGGCTGGTAATATTTTTCCATAAGAAACTAATCATCATGTTGGGCTTTAACATCATGTCTAAAAAGCTAAATAACTTCTCATGGAATCAGTTTGCAAAGTTCTGAGCATTTATGAGCAATCCCATTGGTATTTTCATTGTGTTGATTTTGTAGATCACTGACTTACAAAGGCTATTTCTTTTGACCAGATCACTGATTTGCCATTTTCTCTCTACTCCACATTTGTGGTTGAGGCCCGTCATGGTTTCAATAAGGTTTGTATTCGGAATCTGACCTTTCTCACCAGTTCCATCTCTTATCAGTTTCATAGTATGTCGTTTCACTAATTCATTTTCTATCACTTGTATTATTTATATTCAGTTATTAGCAATAATCTTAATATTATCTATTGATTTATTATTGTTATTTCATTATTTTTATCATTGTTCTTTCTAACATTTGTATCTGTTTCACAGCAAACAATATGGTTATTCTTTAGAGACATGCTTAAAGGAATTTGCCTTATGGCTATTCTTGGTCCACCTATTGTCTCTGCAATCATTGTAATTGTACAGGTAAGATCATGCACTAGCATTTGAGCCAAAACCTTTTTAGTTGCAGTGCTTAGTCAATGTACATTTGACTTAATTATCATTGTTTCTTGAATCCCGAGAAATTTATGGTTAGATGTTTTGTTTTGGGTTCTGCTTTGTCTTCTAAATTTTAAAACTTTTATTTATCTGCACTCTAGTTCTATGATACAGTGCAAAACATCTCTCATGGTTGGTGGTTTTTCTTGTTTAACTGTGTTGCTGCAGAAAGGAGGTGCTTACTTGGCCATTTATCTTTGGGGATTCATGTTCGTGCTCTCTCTTGTTATGATGACAATCTACCCTATTCTAATAGCTCCACTCTTCAACAAGTTCACCCCTGTGAGTGTTCAAAATAATTGTCACCAAACTGGAGTCCATTCATCGTGTTATTATGCTAATTTTCCATGTTATGTGTGACATAGCTTCCAGAGGGTCCGCTCAGGGAGAAAATTGAGAAGCTCGCCTCTTCCCTCAAGTTTCCATTGAAGAAGTTGTTTGTTGTTGATGGATCTACAAGGTCAAGTCACAGCAATGTGAGTACACAACCCTTGTACTATTTACGGGCTTCTGTGAAAATATTTAAGGAAAAAAAAAGTCTCATTGCACTTCAGAAACTTCAGACTTCTAAAACGTCTCATTTTGCATTCTACATGTTAATTTGCATTTTTATTAATTAGTAAGGGAAACCCTTCTCCCAGTTATTTCCATAGTTAACCTTCTGTGCATAATGAAACTGCAATCAGGGGACTCAGTAAGCTAGAAAGGAATATGTTCTGCACTTCTGATCAGCTGTTTAAAACTTGTGATTTTGTATCCTTACATGCTCATTTGCAGTTTAGTTAATTAGTAGTAGTAGGGGAACGGCTAGTCCTAGCTATTACCATTGTTGACTTAGTAAGCTAAAAGCCTAGAAGGTAAACGTTATGGGGAAAATGCTTTGAGGGTGTTCGTTTATATGCTTTAATTGTTAAATAGTGTTGTTGCCTTATCTCCTTATGTAGCATACTACACATAGCGACCGGGAAGAAAATTCCACCCCCCCCCCAACCCCCCAACCCCAGGCTTCCTTTTTTTTTCCTATGGCTTTTCGTTCTGAATTCTGGTAATATTTGTGAACTCATTCACTTACCTTGTCATGATACAGGCCTACATGTATGGGTTTTTTAAGAACAAGAGAATTGTCCTCTATGATACATTGATTCAGCAGGTGAGAAGCATTACTTTTTGAAATAATTGTTCTTCATCTTCCCTATACTTCAACCTTTTATTTGTTGGATTTCTGGATTTTTATGGAATGAAGGATGTCTGCGTTTCAGGAAAAAATAAAAACACAATCGTTTTTTATCTTTAGTTTATGTTTGTATACTCTCTTATTAAAAAATTGATGGTTTGCAGTGCAAAAATGATGAGGAAATTGTAGCTGTTATAGCTCATGAGCTAGGCCATTGGAAGCTTAATCACACAATGTATTCATTTATTGCTGTGCAGGTATGCTTTAATTTTTTTTGCAAACTGCATCACCTTTTGATCTGCTTTATTGATTACCTAGAATGCTGAACTCCTATAGCTAGTGTGTGATGGTCCAACCTTATTATGAGTTGCGAATAACTTTACTCAGTTAGGCCCAAGGTTAGTGGCTAAAGTTTGACAAATGACCTTGGACAGGCCTCGAGGCTTATTAGCAGAGACCCTATTGCCCTAATAGTGTATCATAGTGATGATTGGACATGTCTTGACTGGAGGAGGAAAAGGGGCAATATTGGTTATCTAAAGAGTCATTGTCTTAAAAGATTATTTATTTATTTTAGTATAACTCTGGTATTTTTTATTTTATTTTTTATAATCTATGTTTGACTCTTGAGTGAGTTCTTTATATGATGTTGTCTTCTTGCTTACGATTTTTTTACTTGTTGCAGATCCTTACACTTTTACAGTTTGGGGGATATACTCTAGTCAGAAACTCGAGCAGTCTGTTTCAAAGTTTTGGATTTGACACCCAGCCAGTCATCATTGGACTCATCATATTTCAGGTATCGAGAGTTTTTTGCTGTTGCCACTTCTCTTTGTTCTTCAATCGTATGATATTATAGAAATTTGACATATACAGACCGCATGCATGTATAGTCCATTTTTCAGTCTTCTACTCTTGTAAAACCATTAGCAACAGAAGATCAGGCCTCTTGAGTGAGACTCATGATGAACTCCTATATTTGAGCTATCCTTGAGGAATTCAATTATTCCCAGTTACTAAAATTGCAATCAAAACAATTTATATAAAAAGACCCAAGTTCCCTGCTGTGTATTGTATTTTGACCCCACTTTTTTTGTTTGCAGCACACCATAATACCTGTCCAGCACCTAGTTAGCTTTGCTCTTAACCTTGTGAGCCGAGCTTTTGAATTTCAGGTGAGTCTATACCTCATCAGTTGATCCTTGCTCCTTCATTGATGTATTTTTTCTTATCAGATTTATAACTTTGTAGGCTGATGCTTTTGCTACGGAGCTTGGTTATGCCGCTTCACTTCGAGCTGGTCTTGTTAGGTTACAGGTAATTTATCTAATTTTCTCCTTCATTTGGACATGAATTGATTTGTTCTATTGATGAACTAGAAATCGTGAATGCCATTTCTAAGTTATTCTGGAACAAATGCTTCCAAGTCATGACCATTTTCACCATATTGATTTTTATCTTTCTTAAATTTGATGGCCTTGCAAATTATTTTCCGTGATCAAATTCTGACTCCTTGTGATGCTTTATCTTGATAGCATAGACAGATGAACTGTCCCACAACTAAATCTGGCTGCCCAGATTCAGTATTTATAACATTAGACAGATATATGTGCCACAAATAATTAGGGTGCTTGGATCATTTATGGTTTTAAGTTATTATATATTTTACTCAAGCATTTATGTGGTATGTATAGGCATTTATGTGGTCTGTGAATTGATTGATTGTGTTTGTACTCTTTACCTTGTTGCTAAAACAATTAGCATTACTAAATGGGATTTAATGATTTTCCAGGAAGAGAATTTGTCTGCTATGAACACTGATCCTTGGTACTCGGCGTATCACTATTCTCACCCCCCGCTTGTCGAAAGGCTAGCTGCAATTGATGAAGAGGCCAAGAAAACAGACTGATATGGTAAACCCGTGGATGATCATCACGTATACGACTCATCAATCTCAATTGACGAAGAGCAGTGTGCTGAGGATCGTCAACGGCTGTTTTGTTTGCTTTTATTTAAAGTTCAATGAGGATTCATATCCATAGTTGAAGTAGTACTATTATTAATTAGGACAGGATGAGGCTACAGTGAATCAGTGACAAGGGATTCCGGTGGAAAATGAATAGAAATGAACAAAAAACAATTAGTTTCTGTTATGTGTATAATGTTTGAATGACCGAACAGCTAGTCAGAACAGTTCTCATAGCAGTTTTCTTTCAGCCGTGTCCCATTTTTCTTTGCCTTGAATCAGTTGACAGTATCTGATAATCACATGCTTAAGCCAACCACAGCATCTGATAATCTTTTGTTAATCATGTGTTAGAATTTTCTGCAGGCATTGTTGAATTCTTGTCCCTGGTGCTTGTTGTATTTTAAATACAACTTGTTGCTTAAGTGCTGAAATCATTCGGGGATCAACTGCCTTTTACCTCATAGCCCTTCCTTGCCTGTTGGTTCTATTATTTATTTCTTAAGTATAAGGGCTCACATGTATCCCAAAATATCCTCTTATACCTCTTCATTATTGTTAATCTTAGACAGGAGTATGATCTAGGATTTGGGTTTATCATCATTGGATATTAAAATTACTTGATGACTTACAGATTAAGGATTTGCTTTGTTTAATTATTAACCCAAATCCCAAATCATATTCCTCAGAATCACCACTAAAACCAACAATAATGAAAGAGGATACCTTTTCATATCCAATAATCCACACATTAGCCAAATGTGAAGCAACCCCAACTGTCACAACTCACACAGAAAATGCACAGAAGAAATCATTTTCAAGTTCCATCATGGGTCATTATATATGCTGTCCACACAATTCCTCGAGGGCTTTCCACTATTTAGTGGTGTTACAACCTTTTTGTTCACTTTGTCTGAACACATTAGAATATGATAATAAGATTCCCACAAGTCCATAACACCACTTGCATTTGGATTGTGCAGTGACAAACTAAAATAGCAATCCAGCATTCTCTGAATCCATACCCTTGCATTGTGCAGTGACTTTTTTTTTTCCTGCACAATAGCTTTTACCCAACTGTTTTCTCCAGAATTCATCGAAAATTCTACGATGCTCAAGAACATCGATGCTCTTTGACATTAGGATCATCATAACAAAAAAATTTGATTTCTCTCTCCACCTACAAACCCGCATTGTAAACACCTTCCCCGTCGGATTGAGAAAGCATGAATGCTCTATAACACCGTAAAACATTTCTTCAATTCATACCATAATTATTGAAGCTGCTGAGATCAATCTTGCTTAGGAATAAAAGATCATTTAGTGGCCTAATCAATGGACACGTATGTGATAACGGTCACCTTTTAGTTACCTTAACCTTGTTTACAAGTGGATTAGTAGGCCCCAATTGCCTTTAATCATCATTTTCCCTACTTTTCAAACAAAATTAGGTATGATAGTGCATTCATGGACTTCATAATAGAGTGTTTCATAGAATGCATATTCTCCATTTGATTGAGAATTGGGAGTGAAATAATACCCTGATAATAACGGTTTAGCTAATTATTACAATTCTAGATAGTCCATTTTTTTCACACTGTGTTATATTGCTTTTCTCATGAAAAACGTCTTGCCTAAAAACGAAAAGTAAAATTCAACTACCAACTCTGTGGTCTACAGTAAAATTGTTAAACCTTGTTTAAGCTGCTAATTAGCTTAAGCAACCTCCATTTGGAAAGTAAGCAAGCCGAGACTCGACAGGGGCACAAGCGTCATTTCAGGAAAATGTTGGGGACTTAAAAGTCCCGCAAAATAATCAGACAGATCATTTATACGCACCTCCACTGCTTTCGAGTTTTATTTAAATACTCTCCATCTCTCGCTCTCTCTGAAATCTCTATGATTCTCCGTTGGCCGGAAAATTCAATCGCCGGCGAGCCTAATGCGACCTACCCCACAGCTCTAAATTCCATTTCTCCATCCGGGCAGTAAGTGCAGATTGGATTCGGCAATGTCAATATACGACGCGGCGTTTGTGAACTCGGAGCTCTCGAAGCCCACTTCAATCTTCGGCCTCCATCTCTGGGTCGTAATCGGAATCCTCGTCGGCTCTCTCATAGTCGTCACCCTCTTCCTCCTCTCTCTCTGCCTCACCGCTCGCCACCGCTCCAAGGCCCACAAGGCCCACCACCACTCCAAGCTCGCCGCCAACAAGCTCAGCCCAGTAATCTCCAAAGAAATCCAGGAAATCGTCCACCACCATCCCCAGCCCGACGTCCACCTCGAGATCGGCAAGCCCGACCACCGCGTCGTGGTGTTTTCCGACCGCGCCTCGAGCGGCGAGAGCAGAGGGACTTTGAATAGTGGATGCGAGACGGCGTCGTATGGGAGTGGGAACGTGGTGGGTCCCGAGGTATCGCATCTGGGCTGGGGGAGATGGTACACTCTCAGAGAGCTTGAGGCTGCTACAAATGGGCTTTGTGAAGAGAATGTGATTGGTGAAGGTGGGTATGGGATTGTGTACAGTGGGATTCTCAGTGATGGGACTAAAGTGGCTGTGAAGAACTTGTTGAATAACAGGTACTTTCTAAAACCATTTTTTTTTCTTTCATATAGATGAAAACTTCATGTGTATTTTGTGGTTTTGATTATGATTTTGATATGGGTTTGTGGTGGTTTTGATGATTGGTTCCTGGTTCTTTCAGCTTGAAATTTTTAGTTAGTGAAATTCTAAAGCTATCTGCTTGATGTTTTTTTTTTTTGGTACAATGTCTGCTTGATGTTCTTTGGATGTGAAGTGAGGAACTTTGGTAAAATAGAAAATTACAGAAACTAAAAACAGATAGTTTTCATTTCTGTTCTGTTTTTCATTCCTAAAATGGCGTTTGAATATTTGATAATATGGTATCATCTTTATTTATAGTGATAGAAGGATCAGTTAGGTATACCTATTTGAAGTTGACTATGCGGTTTAATTTTTAATTTTTTCCTGTAATTCTTCTTTCTGGTATGAGGAATGAGAATCAACCACCAGGGTCCTTCAAAAAAAAAAACAAAAATTCTTCCGTTCCTGCATTTTCTGGGCTACCAAACAGGGTATTTGATTAATCGACTTCATCATTTGTTTATCCTTTTTATGTTTTATTCCCTTTTGCTCGTTATTCTTATCTTGCGTTTGTTAGAATTTGTGCTGTAAAGTAGCCTGCTTTCTGAAAAAGAACCCATCATTCATTTTAGGTTCCTTGTGCTCATAGTCAAGCTTGAATTGATGATGTTGGCATCAGAATCTCTCTCTCTCTCCTCTCTCTCTCTCTCTCTCTCACGCACACTTTGACTTATCCCAAATTTCTTTATATTATCCTTTTGCCTGAGTTCTTACTGTTTAGTGTATAACACTATGGCCAGTACTTAACTAATGGTATTGCCTTGGAATTTGGATATTCAGGGGTCAAGCTGAGAAGGAATTTAAAGTGGAGGTGGAAGTAATTGGGCGTGTGAGACACAAAAATCTTGTGAGGTTGCTTGGATACTGTGTTGAGGGTGCATACAGGTATAGATGATTTATCTTACAATTTGAGTTTAAGTTTGTGGTTACAGTGGAGCATCTAAGAGATGTCATTCAACTTCTGGTTTTGTTTCTTAGGATGCTTGTGTATGAATACGTTGACAATGGCAATCTGGATCAATGGCTTCATGGAGATGTTGGTGAAGTCAGCCCTCTAACATGGGATATTCGAATGAATATTATATTGGGAACAGCAAAAGGGTACTGCATGTCCTTATATCACTTCACTCATTTTTTTTTTGTTACATAGAAAAGAAAAACCATGTAGTGATGTTTGCAAGTTTCACTCATTTTGTGATTTCCTCATTGTGCAGGCTGGCCTATCTTCATGAGGGTCTGGAACCAAAGGTTGTTCATCGTGATGTAAAATCGAGTAACATACTAGTTGATCGCCAATGGCATCCCAAGGTATCTGATTTCGGGCTTGCCAAGCTCTTGTGCTCTGAGAATAGTTATGTGACGACTCGAGTGATGGGAACATTTGGGTTAGTTCATATTTTCCTCTTGCTCTTTTTCTAACATTTTGTTTGTTGGTGATTGACCTATACATATGCATGGAGACTCATATTGTTATGTTCTTCAAATTTGAATCTGATTGGTGGTTTCTTTAGCTATGTTGCACCAGAATATGCTTGCACCGGAATGTTGAATGAGAAGAGTGACATATATAGCTTTGGAATACTTATTATGGAGATTATATCCGGGAGAAACCCTGTTGATTATGGTAGACCACAAGGAGAGGTTAGTTTTGGAACTTTTTTTTTTCCTGCTCATGTATCTGGTTTTCTGTTGCTAGTCGTAACTAGAAGTTGAAATTTAATATTTTTTTTTTCAGGTGAATCTAGTTGAATGGCTAAAAAACATGGTTGGAAACCGAAAAGCTGAGGAAGTAGTTGATCCTAAGTTGCCTGAGATGCCTGCTTCAAAAGCACTTAAACGTGCTCTGCTGGTTGCTCTTCGATGTGTTGATCCTGATGCCACAAAAAGGCCTAAAATGGGACATGTCATCCACATGCTTGAGGCTGATGACCTGCTCTTCCGTGATGTATGTGTGACAAAAATTTAATATGAAGATTTTTGATGGCCTTGTTTTCCTGATAAAATATCCAACTCTCCATTTTTTTCATTATATGCAGGAAAGGCGACCCGGGAGAGATACTTCCCGTTCAGATCCCGATTATCGACGGGAGAATCATGTTGGTATGAAGATAGGGGATAAAGATAAACACTTGAATGAGGGAACTTCTGATACTAGTGAAGGTGATAGTGGTAGGAACCAAAATCAACCTACAAGGTGGAGATAATGCCATTGGAAGATTAGGTGACTAACAGTTTTATCTCCAAGTTTTTGAAGCTCATATTTCTTCTACCCTGATTTTGCCTGTATCTTTCAATAATTTGCATTTGTTTCTTGCTTAGTTACATAATTTTTTAGGATGTGCATCAAAGTATGATGCACTTGTACAATATTGAATCAATTCGTCCATCATTCTTATAGGTGTTCTGTTTGTAAAACAATGTATCATCAATGTTACATCAAAGATATATATAAATATTCTTTCTCTGTGGTCTCATTCATCTGCACTCCCTTTCAATTTCAGTGTCCACATTCTAGTTGCGTCCATAGATTAGTTAATAGCTATCCTGTTCATGAACCATGATTGTGTTGCCTACTTTTTGTCACCATCATTGCCAGCCTCAGAATCAGATGGTGATGAAGAACAGTGGGACCCATTTCCCTAGTTCCTGTGATAAAAGCTACCCTAAAAGCTTTTAGATTACATCAACATCAGTGCCTTGGATGGTTTCTGGGAATTGGACCCAGCAACCAGCTAATTCAGCCAAAACAGCTGCTGCTGCTACTAGCCTACAAAGCCTGCAGCTTCATGTGGTTCTTCTTATCCTTGTTGGCTAGGTAACTGAGGATTTGGGCTGGAACTGGGGTCATCATTGAGGTTTCACCATCAATGCCAGAACATGCTCTTGCCCTTTCTCAGCTTCACATTGACACTTGCTTTATAAATAATAAGAGGAAGCAGCTGGCCATGGATGTTTTGGAGAATCCTTTTGTCTTTTGCAGCAGCCTGCTTTGTTAGGTTGGATTTATTACTTGGTCTTCTATTCTTCTTGTGAATCTATCTGCTTAACTATTTTATTGTGAATTAAAATGCCTGCCCCTCCTTATCTCATCCAAAGACTTTTCCACTTGATTTCTTTGCCGTTGCTTCGAAGTTACAATGTTAATTGACTTTGGCAAGAAATTTTTGTCAAGCTTGGCCTACCATTTCACAAGCTGAGCTTTTCTATGCTACCGACAGTATCTGCTCGTGAGTGATTGTCGATCGTTGATTAATGTAGGATTTAGACGGATAATCATTGATTAATGTAGTAAATCTCTGTAGGATATACTATGATTAACAACCATTGTTTTACTTTGCCGGCTTTGTTGACTTGGTAACTCTTTAATTTGGACTTTGTTTTCTTTTAGCAAATCTACAAGTGGCGCCTTCCGGGAATGTTCTAATTGTATTTTACTTGGCAAGCTGTGTTGATTAGTTAACTCTTTCTCTTCTAATCTGTAATTAGGTCCACTAACAAACTACTAATTGTTTTTTGCTAATTTGCTTGCACGAAGGTGAGTACCATCACCAATTTGATTTGATGAACCACAAAACCCTATGTTTTTATGGGAGATGCTACATAGACTAATCTTTTTCTCCAAACATCTTCTCTTCTCTTCTCTTCAACTCTTTCATATAGTAGTGTGGCTCCTATATACAATATCATGGGCCTCATCTTATTATGCGACTAATTTTGTGTTAACAATTATTTTATTGTCAATATCATTTGTGACTTGTTAGTTATTTGAAATAACTAATACCGTAGAGGTCACGAGTTCAAATCTATTGAGAAACACATTAAGAAAAAAAAAAAAACCAAATTGTTAACACACGGATCACAACTGAAATTTGACAAGAGATGAAGCTTCACATAATTCAATTGGTAAGAGAGAGATTCCTTGATGATTTTGTAGAGGTTTTCCCTACCAACCTTTCATATGGTTTGCTTGTCATTGTACATTGATCAAAGTATTCGTTATGAGGATATAGCAATTACCACAATTATTTATTTATTTGATATTATTGAGATGATCAAAGGTTTTTCATAACCCTAGAAAACCCTAGCCGCAAAAAAAAACTCTAAAAAGCTTGGTTTTCTTCGCCAAGTTTTGCTATTTTCCGTCCGATGGCGCGTCTTCGGGGCGTTGCCGTCGGACGGGTGCAACAGTCCTCCATGGTTTTCAGTGATTCTCTCTAGCATGGTTTCGTTTAGGTTCACAGGCGAGCAGGGATGATGGGCGATGGGTCTTTGTGGGTTGGCTTGGTTCTGTGGCATCGGTGGTGGATTCTCAGGGGGCTTTGCTGGTGGAGGTTGCGCATGACGGTGGAGATTACCTTTGGTGCGGCGGGGCTATGTCAGAGATGGTGGTGCAGCGATGCTATTGATCTGCTTTCTTGCTGGCGTTGGGGATTTGAACATGAGCTATGTCATTAGGTCTCTGCTAGCCTGAGTTTAATTTCTTGTTTTTTTTACTAGTTTTTTTATCCCTAGTCTGTAGCTTTTGCTACTAATAATTCCCTATCATCATTGGTTTCTATGATGATTTGGGACCTTAGTGAGGGTGTTTTCTCCACCTTCAGGTATTACTTTTCGGAGTGTTGAGTCTGCAGATACGGAAATCTTCGTATAATCATTTGATCGATGAATTTTTTCGCCGTACCATATGTTTTAGCGGCAGGAGATTCGCTAGTTGTTTAGATGATTAGTGAGTTTTTTGTCTTTGTAGGCTCGTTGTTTCAACGAGCTCAGTGGTCTACAATGAGAGGTATTTGTTAAAGTCTTTAGTTGCCTGACCGACAGATCTGGTTTCAGGCCTAGGAGTTTGATGTATGTGCCTTTCTGGTTTTGATAATATATGAATTATCTGTTTCTCAAAAAAAAAAATCAAAGGTTTTTCATTTGGTTAAATTCTTTTTTTTTTGAAAGGGCATTTGGTTAAATTCTTACAAACATGATGTTCAAACTTATAGGAAAATGAAAATTTCAATCACGCGACTGATGTGAAATTAAAAGAAGAAAAACAAAAGATGGGTGAAAAAGATCAAAATAAATTTTTTTGTTTTCTTCAAGTTTATGGTTTTATTTATTTACCTAGAATGTGTATAAAAAAAAGAAAAAAAAAATCTAATACATGACTTCTCATGTGCTTACTAACATGCACCAAGGAAATCAAAATGACAGCGAACCTTATAGCAAAAAATAAGTTTTTGCATATTTCTTTAGTGATTCGAATACATGGTGAGGTAGGCAATCAAATTTCAATATCTTCGAGCCTTTATTCTCATTCATTCTTTCATTATTCCAGATTTTATTTTTTTGTTTTTTATGTATTCTCCTTTATTCCAAGTATCAAGTGGAACTTTGGGAAGGACTTATACTCGTCGAAAGCATTCGTACGTTTATACACTTGCCAAAAAAGTGTATATTTATACGCGTTGGTCAATACAGAATACCGCAGACTTTTTAGAACCATAGCCAAATACATCCTGCCACGTAGGCATTCAAACTTTCTCCCACAGTAGCAAGTGTGCAACCCCAGCATAACAACCGAAGGTCCTCGAATCCAACGGAAACATCTATGATTTAGCCGTTACCTCCCACTCATTTTTATCCACGTGTCACCCCTCGCCCGTATATCCTGGGTGAGCCTAGCACAGCCCTCTCACCAACTATCTAAAAACTATCCTCAGCAGCCTCACATTTTCAACGAGACCAAAAACCGAGTCGTCGAAGCCGAAACTTTCATCGAAATTTCTTGATCTATCATCTGAATCAGGTTTGAATTCTCCTTCTATCTCTATGGATTCTTATTGTATTTTGGATTTAGTTTTGTGTTAGATTTAGCTTAGGGTTAGGGTAATTGGTGTTCTATTTGTGAATTTCTCAACAATCGGTGAAGGTTTCTTAAAGATCTAGCGGCTAGCTGTTTAGGTAAGTGGGTTATGTATACAAGTGTAGAATTTTGTGTATATATGCTTGCATGTGTATGAATTTATGGTAATTGTGTTTGTTTGGAAACGATTTGTGTTCAAGTAGGGATTTTGATTGGGTAAGCTCTAGTTTTTGTTTAATTTTGTTTTGGATTATGATAATTCGTGAGATTTACTTTATATACATGAGGCTGAAATTTGGTTATTTGGGTAGAAATTGGGGGTTCTTACTCTGATTGGAGATGGCTAAGATTTTCAATGTTTAGGGTTTACATGCGTGAGATATTTGTTGACCGCCGGTTTGGGGATTAAGAGCCCGTTATTTTGATGCTTTCAGGGAAAGATGGAAGGAATTCCAGCGAAGGATCAGTTCAACTTTTTTTTTTTTTCCCCAAACATAAAGTGTAAGATTTAAGAGGATTTTTTTAGGGGATTAGGGGGGCATGGCTTAGTATTTCATAAATAAGCTAATTTGGTTAAATTTATTAAAACTGCTGCATTAAGAATGTAAATAACTCATCTTACAGCATAAAATGGTTTAAACTTTTGAGGTAGCGTCCACATATTGGTGGCTATTAATTGGAAGAAACGAACTGTGGTTTCTGATTTATCTAATATGCAGTGCATCTAGTCCCCAACTAGTAGAATCCACATATTGGTGGCTATTAAATGGAAGAAACGAATTGTGGTTTCTGATTTATCTAATATGCAATGCATCTAGTCCTCAACTAGGCATAATTATTATTTGATAATTATTCTGCCTCCTAGAATTAAGTGGAAGGTTGTGAATTTTGTTGAGTATATCAATTTTGGCTGTCATCTTCTGGATTACTAGTTTTGTAAATGTTCTTGTGGTGTTTGATTTTGTCACGTCCCACAGGAACAAGGTAGCAACAGAAACAAGATATAAAATCACTTTCGGTAGCTGATTTGCAATATCATGTTTATTTCTTCTTGCAGTAAATACAAGTAATGAGTCGTCCGCAGGTCCCACACCGACCTTTCTTCCATTTTGGAAATCCTTTCCGGATGATTTCGCCAAAGGGTTCTCATATGACTCCAAGCCTTAATGCACTGCTGAACACTTTTGAGGAAACATTGGCTGGAAGGTTGAGAAAGCTCAACCCAAAAGATAAGAATGATGTCCTTAGCTTGTCATGGATGAAATTAGCAATGGAGTCGCTTTGTGGAACTCATAATGACATAAAAACCCTCATAGCTGAGATTGATCTTCCCGTGAGTGCCTGGGATGAGAAGTGGATTGATGTGTACTTGGACATCAGTGTAAAGTTGCTTGATATATGCATTGTCTTCAGCTCTGAGATCTCGCGTTTAAACCAGGGGCATCTTTTTCTTCAGTTTGTCTTGCATAATTTGGAATCAGCCTCTTCGAAGCAATTTATTCGCGCCCGTTCTTCAGTTGATGACTGGAAGCATCATATTGCTTCAAAGAACCCCAGGGTTGAGACCTGTAGCACCATTTTGGACAAGCTTGTGGAATCACTTGATCTGCCAAAGGTTAAGAACTCAGCCAAAGGGAAACTTTTAATGCGGGCCATGTATGGAGTGAAGGTGTTGACAGTATCTGTTTGTAGTGTCTTTGCTGCAGCCTTTTCTGGTTCTGCAAGCAAGTTGTTAGATTTGAATGTTGCCGAGACATATATGTGGGCACAAGCGTTTAATGACTTGCAGAGTAATGTAAATGGGGAGATTAGAAATGTATTTTCTAGTGGTAGAGTTACGGTACTGAAAGAGCTGGAAGCAGTTGATGGTATTGTGAAGCACTTGTATCCTATGATCCAAGATGGCGTGGAACTCGCAGAAGAAGATGCATTCAAGAATTCTATTTCAGATCTGGAAAGGAAGGCACATAATCTTTCTCAAGGACTTGATCTTCTTACAAAGGAAGTGGATGGCTTTTTCCAAATCCTTCTGACTGGGCGCGATGCTTTGCTTTCTAAGTTAAGATCAGGTGGAGCAGTCTCTGACCGGATGCTGACGGGAAATGTAGTAGGGCAAGTTGCGAGGTGATTAATGGCGAAGCTAATCACTATCCTTTATAAAGATGGTTTTAGGTATGGGGCTTTATGTTTTCTTATTTGTGTAAGTATACCATCTTGTATGGCTAATTGTAATCAGTATGTTGTGAGTTACAAGTTATGTTGTATTACTTTGTTAGTGGTTTCTACAAGTATGTTGCACTTTCACCACTTTGTAGTGACGCTTATATATGAAATATGGTTTGGATTGAAATCGTGTGAGGCTGCTCTGCTACTTTCTTTTGCTGCCGTTTAAATTGAAGATGCTTCATTATTTACACATAATGACTCCACTTTGGTAGGCATTTGGCTAATGCATCACAAGTCGTAAACTGGACTGGGTTTGGATGCATAGAGCAAATGTTTCCTTAGCTTGCTGGAATGCTGGCTGAAGATGTGGGTATTAACTCAAGCTCCATCGCATCTGATTCCAACAAGTTACTATTTTGAAGTTCAATGTGCTTATTTTAACCTGCTCGATCGAGTGTTATTGATAGTAGTTTGAATGATTCCACAAGTTTTCATAATTCATATCACAATTTCTATGACCTTGTAGAACAGAAATACTTGATTATTCCACATTATTAACTTAGATGGAGGCATCAGACATGAGCATCTTCAAAATGATTCAGGTGACACGGAAATTATACGAGATTATTTTTTGGCTTAATAGTCAAAATGCCCCATAAAGTTGGCCATAATTGTCAATTTACACCTCAAATTTGTAATTGAGGAAATTAACCTCCTGAACTTGGTAACAATTGCTGATTTGCACCCTATCTGTTAAATCCAACGGTTTCCATCCAAAAATAATTTTTTTTTGGTCAAAAAAAAATTATTTGTCTGCTCTCCCTCCCTCTCCCTCCCGAAGCTTCCTCCGGCGATTGCGTCGTCGTCCGACCACCATTGACCTCGATACCGGTCCCATACTTTTCGTCTCCTCGAGCTCTTCATCCCCATACCTGAGTTGAAGCTTGATTGGACCTCAAATAGCCCGAATTTGCATCGAAAGCTCCGAAGCTCTAAAATTACAAATCTGAGAATCTCCCAATCTAGGAAGAATCGATGGAGGAGATTGGTGGCGCTGGATTCGCCTTGAAGAAAGCTTCAAAGCCCACTAGGTCAAGCCCGTCGATTTGGCCGGAAAACAAGATCTACGATCAGAGAATAGGGCGACTGTTCATGCTTCGATTCTCCTTCAAAACTGATCTTCGGTGAGAAAACTTGGAATGGGGATAAAGATCTCGAGGAGACGAAGAGAATGACACTGGTATCGAGGTCAATGGTGGTCGGACGACGAAGAAATCGCCGGAGAAAGCTCCGGGGAGAGAGAGGAGACAAATTTTTTTATTTTTCGATTTTGTTGTTTTTTAATTATATTTGTTTTCATTAAAAAAATTATAAAAAGACTATTTTACCCCTCATTTGGATGAAAACCGTTGGATTTGACAAATAGGGTGCAAATCTGCAATTGTTACCAAGTTCAGGAGGTTAATTTCCTCAATTACAAATTCGGGGTGTAAATTGACAATTATGGCCAACTTTAGGGGGCATTTTGGCTATTAAGCCTTATTTTTTTTGGAAATTATAAAAATATGATAGATAATTTTTCTGGAAAAAAAAATTATACTAGAAGTCTAGATTATTTTTCTGGAAAAAAAAAATATGATAGATAAGTTTTTTAAGATTATTGTTATAGCCCCTTGTAATAAACTTATAATATATACTTTATTCTCGTATCACTTATTAGACTATAAGTATAATTGATGCCATGAAAGTTATATTTGGCATGTACAACAGTACAGCGCAGTGGTTGTTGAATCTTTAGAGACCTCGCAAGGTCTTGTACGTGTTCGAGGCTTCGAGCCTCCCTGAATGCTGTATTTTTATTTTATTTTCACTTGTTACTTTGTTAGCCATTTAGCCTATAAATATAATTGAAGCCATATATATAATGAGAGCAATGTCCAGCGCAGTGGTGTTTAGTTGCTTACTATGCCTATACGCGCGAGAGGTCTTCCCTTCGATCCTCCATGGGTGCAGACTTTCCATTTTATTTCTACTATGAATGAAATGACGAAAATGCCCTCCTCAGAAATAGTTAAGTTTGCCACGTCATCACTTAATTGAGTTATTTGACGGTATTAGAGACGAATGTATGAATTCCTTAACGGAATAAAACGTGAGGTATGAAAATGACAAAATTTGATATCTAGATATGAAACTGAAAATGACCATATAGTTCAGGGAGTTTTTTGTAATTATTCCAAATTTAAATGACATCACTCGGCTGGAGTCATTCCTATTATGTCAAATCTGTATTAATGTTCAAACAGGATCTTCTTTTTTGTTTAATTTATTTTGGTCAACATGTTTATACATACAGTATATAACTAGAAGGAAGCTTCCCTTGAGATAAAAGGGTCAAAATTATGACTTTAAGACTTCTTGATCATTGTGTTTTTCATGGTCAAATCAACATCAATCGGCTTGTTATTTTACAAATTAGCTATAAGTGGTTATTAACTTAGGGGAGTGAAAATGCAAATATGTGATATAACCTATGAAATAACACTGCATGCAACAATTAATACACTAGCTAGCTAGCTGATCACTGATTGACTTTGTCCCCTGATTGCGCAGTAAAGTTATTGTAAACTGTAACATATGTATGTAATTTGAAGATCATGTTCATAAGATAATAAACACAAACATATCATCTAAATGTCGTCTAGAGGTTGTTTGGGACGTTTGGTTTCTTTATATCGGAGCTAGGGTTAATCCTTGAACCCCTCCCATAAAGGAAATTGAAAGCATTAAGTTGTACTCCTAATATCTCTTAAAGAATCCATATCTTTATGTGGATATATATCCTGGTATCCAATTCCTAGTTAATTAATAAATATATGCATTAACTAAGAATATCCATAAGATTACAAGAAGTGAATTTTATTGCAAATCCAATTACTTAATTTACAAGATACTCATAAGATTATTGTTTAATATATGTATATAAGAAAGTAATTGACTAATTGTCCATAATATTCTTACAATAGTATATATATGTATATCTATATATGTATATATATATATATATATATATATGTATATATACATATAGCACCGGCGTTACCAAGTTACGCAGTGCTAGCTGATACGTACAACCCTTTGAATTAGCCGGTACGGTGAATGGGATCGACATGATCTAGTGTAGGAATGTGCCGGCCACCTCCTCTCCAAAGGCTAGAATCAAGCGTTTTTGAACAAGTTCACTATCCTTCTCAATCTGTCGGCCGTGAGTGCAAAGCCATTTACTGTTGTCATACATTTCACATTTTCTTTTGAGATAGGAAGGTTTTCAAAAGAGGCAGGCATGTTGGAATATACCCAACTCAGAAGTGGTTCATCTCCATAGACATCACCATCCTCAACAGACCCGTGGATCCTTATTGATGGGGAACTATCCGTAGTACTAGTGGATGTGTAGACCAACATGACGCCATCTGTAATGAGAATCAAGCGATCAAGTGGTTCTTCCATTTTAACAAAAAACCCACCGGCTTCATATCTCACTGGCACCAGATTGTCGCAGATGCTATCCAACACTTCCTCAGACTTACCTTGGAGCCTCGATACCTATACACAAACACATGTATGCATTTGCTTCATTAGCTAGCTAGCATTATGTATAAAGAGACATCTACACATTAAGAGGTCGAGGGACATACCTTCCTTAGGTTATCCCTGCAGAGAGAACGCGTTAAAGATTTCTCCGTATCCTGGCGAAGAATCGAGAATAGATGGTCGAGATCAGCACCTTTGTTTCGATCCGATATTAGATCTATGTCTGCCCTGATTTTTGTCTTTATATGCTCAGGGACACTCCTGTCGCTCATCCAGATTTCTATTTCCTCCTTTTTATTTTTAGTCATCTCAATTACCTCATCCTTTTCCGCCTCCCACTGCATACATAGCTGTTTCACAACAAACACTATTATAGTTTAATCCACATACTATATCAAAAAATTTCTTAAATATATATAGCTACTAGCCTACTAGACCAAATTAATGCGCGCAGCTCCAATTCTTAAATCTTGACTGCATGCATGATGGAGCTTCATTCAGGCTCTAAGGCCAAACTAGACTTATTGAGAAAAAGAATATATGAATACCAAGAAAAAGTTGAAAACTCCTGGGTAACCAAAACGCCTGCCTATTGAAGCATTGAGATTTTCATCTTTCAAATTAGTTTCTAATTCAAAAGCTACGTCATTAGCGAGTAAGCATTTGGCGACAGAGTTCATCACTTTAAATCTTTATTTTTCTATTGCAATAGTGTATCTTTGCAATTAGCAGGTTGGACATTAAATTAATGACGGAAAGCATCAAGATTAGGTAGATTAATTACCAACCTGCACATTTCCAATAAGATATAAAAACAATAGCAAGCCCAAAACGGAAATAAGAATTGCAAAGCAATTTTCCCACACGTAAGAGCTTGTTTCGAGATTCGTGCCAAAGTTACTGCAAAAGATTAGTGAAAAGATTAAGCAATATGTGAGATACACAATGCTATAGGGTGAACCAGTTAGCTTAATTTGCATTATGAAGTTAATTAGCTACTTCCTCTTAGTAAATTTGCAAATAATACCCGAATAGTTATACGTGAAAAGCTTGTCAATTCATATGTAGCTCAACGTACATATATGATAGATTCATAATCCAAACCTTAAATTTCGAAGCCCCCACCACACAAAGTAGGACAACTTTTGCAAGAAACTTATCGATCCCAGGTTACCAATTTGAAGACCATCACCAAATATTCCGAAGTCGAACATTGTAGCATTTGTTGGACTAATGGGGCATAATTCTGTAAGCAATGTGATATTAACTGAAGTACTAGTGCGATCACCACAATGATAAGTACTTGTACATCCTCCAGTGTCTTTACATGTCTTGTGCCAACACGATGTTACTCGTTGAATGGAGAAAAAGTAGAAAAAAGCTCCGAGTATCTAAAAATTCAACAACAAATAACTACTTAGTAACAGTGGAAAACTCAAAACAAATAATTTACTTTGAATTAGAGTCGATGAGATATCGATGTAATAACCTCTTAAAGCTTAAAAGTTACAACTACTAATTAGCTATATTAGATTATTCGGTAAATTAGAATAAACTCCCTATCACGTTTAATTTTTTAATTAAAATCCGAGTCAATTTTTTTTCATGGTTTTAATCATTTGACTAGTTGCCAACTAAGCTATTTTCCATTTTCGTGGTAAGTTAAAATGTCCTTGATCTAATTTCAGATGTTCAAAACCATTGACTTATTGGTATTTATGATAAAATTATATTTTCTCTAAATTTTAGCTTCATTTAATTGATTGTCAGGCTTTTAATTTTGTATTTCAATCATAATTTTCAGATTTTTCATAACTTTTGAGGGAGAATATAGAATTATGATCCATTCAAAAATGATCAATTTGCAGAAGCAAAACTCATATTATTGTTTTGGTGTAATTGATGCATTCTTCTTATATTACAATTAGTGTTGCTACAAGATTTATAAGGTATTTGATATATTTGTTAATTTTTGTTTATGATTGATGACTTTTTCAAGTGTTTTTTTATTCTTCTTATCAATGGCATTGTTATTGGGGTTGTTTTTTTGCTCGATTTCATATCATGTTTTCTAATTGTCATTACTTTCATGTTATTCTATATCGCTATAGTAAATTTACCAATGATATTTTCTTAAAAGATTAATTTACCTAAACTATTTAGTACTTTATCTACAATATTTTCTTAAAAGATTAATTTACCTACAATATTCGCTTTAGTAAATGATGAATTTACCTAGTTTTCTTTGCGTCTCTTGAGCTCTCAAAGATGGTTGGCATCCCGATTAGATCTGGTTTTCTGCTTGTCGTTGCCGGTTCTTTTGGGTGTCAATCAAATCCAAGGATTCAAAGTCTGAGATCCGAGTGAGTTTGGGTGCTTGGTATTGGAGGTTCAACAACCTTGGTGTTCAAAGTCGGCGACCTTATTACTGGTGGGGCGCTGCTACAGTTTAACCTAAGTCAGATTTGGTTATTTGATTTGGGTTCTTTTAATTTATTATTTAAGAATAAACATGATCAGTTGTGCAAGTTTCAATTGTGATTTTACTTTCTTTTTTCATGGGTTCTCCTTGAGCTAGATTGGATTTATTGGTCTCAATGGCAATACTTGCCGGAATTTTTCTGTTGGTTGTTCACAGCAGTGATGCACGGTGTATGTATTGTTCTAGGTTTTGAATCATCGATTAGAGTTCTAGGTTTAGACTCATCGATTAAGCCACTTGTGTGGTCTGTACTGCTCCTTTTTAGGATGCTCATATTAAGAATTGTAATCCTTTATTGATTAATAAAGTTTCTGCTATTTTTTTTTTAAAAGATTAATTTACCTACAATATTTTCTTTAGTAAATTACTAATTGACCTAGTTTTCTTGTGGCAATTTATTTACCTATTCTTTTATCAGTTTAATTTACCTACTCAATATTTATAGGCAATTAATTTACCTACACTATATATAGGTGATAAATTAGCATACACTTTTTTTTTTAATCTCAAAGGAGGTCCATCTTTATTAAAAAAATCATCAAGAAGAAAGTTCCAAATCCAAGACATAACAAATGAAGCCTGGAGGTACATGAGGCCACTCAAAGTTGTGCCCAGTAGTAAAAGAATGTCTAGCTACCGCTAATAATTCATAATTGTAATTAATCTACCACAAAGTTTAATTTACCTTATAGATGATTGAATTAGATTTGAAAATTTAAAATTTGAATGATTGAAAAATTAATTTTAGGACTATTAATAACTAAAATTTGAATAATCAACTTAATTATAGAGATTTGAATTGAATGTTAATAGATGTTAAATATTTTCTGATTATGGCATACCCGTAAATAATTTAGAAAATAGGCTAAGAAGATATCCAATGTGTCATCTGAAATTTAATGTTGGTCTAAATCTAGTAATCTAAAAGTCAATGAATTATATCCTATAATAAAAAATTTAGGGATGTTTATCTAAATATATATCCCGTTAACTTATTATATATATTCTCCAGAGTACTAATTGAGAGGTTCCAGATTCGGTTCTCCTTCCCGAAACAGTAAAATAAATAACATCTTCCTAGCTATAGCATGTCTACGATGGTAATACAACTTAATCAAGCATTATCTACTAATAGAAATAAAGAAAAGTGAAATATATGATAAGAGAGTTGAAACTTACATGACTGGCAAGGATATACATAAACAAATAGAATACACCCTTAAGCCATATTTCGACCTGCTTTGTAAGTTTCTTAGATAATAGATAGATATGATACATCCTTGGAATATAGTGGAGAAGAAGAAAGACATTCATTATCATTCTAGCCTCGACATATCTATTGCCTCTCATTCTGAAGAAAATAAGTAGGACTAGAACCTGGATAAAGTAAATATATATCATGAGTTAGAAGTCCAATAATTACAGCTGGTATTAATAATTAATATCATGATTGTTCAAAAAAAATATATATATTATGGCTAGGATGTCCAATGATAATCACAAAGTCTTACCTGTGGAATAGGAAGAACGTTAACGATGAGAATCACAAACATGAAATACATAAAGATCTTGCTATCTTTATTCGAATTTCTTTGTGTGGATTCGGAATCCACAGGTTTAAAAGTTTCGCGAATGTGACGCATAATGTCCACCATGGTAATGCAATCTGTAAGTGATCTCAAAATAAGGACTACAATCTTCAACTTCTTGTCAACTCCAATGCACTTATTTTCCTCATCAATGAATGGAACATAAAAGAACACAGGATCCGCTAAGACTCCAACCACAGATGAAATTATGAATATCTGATTGGTAAAGAAATTCCACACCAGCATTGTGATTTTCAGACAGCTTTTAACAAGTATTGCAAGCCGCGTTTTCCATTTTTTACTTGCTTGAGATCTAGAACTTCCAGTCTGCCCAAGACTGTAGGAATGGTAAAGAAAACTTTAGCACCTATAAAAGAAAATGCATGCAAATATGCAATGACAGAAAAATTATGAGCCATAAAAGAAACTAACCTTAGTTGGGCTTCATCATCATTCTTCACCATGGTTCCAGAAAAGAATGGCGCCGCAGCTGACCCAGCTTCAAGCAACTAGCAAGCTATCTTTTGGTCAGTCAATAATAGTAATATGATTAGGACTTACCATTAAGAAAGGACGACTTGGGCCAGGGTAGTTGATGGGATCTTCCTATTTTTTAGTCAAGGACGAAGACCTTGTGATCCACCGTCCACGTGCAAGGACGGTTGTTAAACATCACAATTTTTTTTGGTCGAGAGTTAAACATCACAATAAATTATAAGTCTCGATCATTGGCTCAACATCACACTTGCAAATGCTTTTCTCATGAATTGGTGAATTTCTTTGTTTCCTATGAGAACAAGTTGATCTATGGACTTTGGTGTAAGCACTTGTAAGTTGCTAATTAGTTGCTAAGATTTTTTTTTCTGAAGAATGCTAGCTACTCCTTTCAACTTTCTTTACTCAATGAATGACACTTGGATTTCACTTACCACAAAATCTCAATCATTAATGTATTAAAAACTTAAAATGCGAAATACTTGTCTCCATATTTTGCCCCTTAAAACATATTCAACGTCCCACCTTTATTTTTGCTATGTTTCTTCCTTATTTATGGGAGTGATTTTTTTTTCCTATATATATTACGTTTTTTCATTTATAGGCATTTTTATATATATTTTTTATATTCAAAATTAAAAAATCCAAAATAACTAAATAAGATATGTGGAAAATGATAATTAAGATGAGTGAGAAAGGGTAAAATATGGAAATAGAGTATTTAACATTTTAATGCATTGAACTTTTAGAATTTGATGTGAGTGAAATTCATGTGGCATTCAGTGAATGAGGAAGGTTGAAAAGGGAAGATTGGAGGGGAATTTAGCTAGCATTCTTTTTTTTTTTTATAGAAAAGGCATAAACAATGTGACATTGCCTATTTGATAGAGAAATAGAGAAATTATCCATGGTTCGGGACCAGGGAATTTTTGTGGTCCCCTAAATTTGGAATTTTTGTGGTCCCCTAAATTAATTTCTCCTATATGATATCTCTTAATCTTACATTAATTATTAGACATAACTTTTATAATCAAGTGAGGTTCCCCATCTCCCCATTTCTCTCGGATCTTATCTTTAATTTTAATGAAAGTACTTCTAAATAGAAATAAAAAATACATTGTCATTCCATTTAACAAATTGGGGTGTATTGTATTTAGATTTCTATGATGTTTTAAAGATTGTTGTGGAATTCAAAAGTCTAAGGGTATTCAATTAGGATTGTTAAAAAATCTCTACAAGTCTGAGTGTATTCAATTTAGATTTTTAATGACTTTTGATGAGTCTGTAGAAATTTAGGTGTATTCGAAAAATCAAAGAATTATAAAGAATTCATTAAACGATGAAATTTTGTGGATTGTTTAGTGTTAATTGTAAAGACAAAAATCTTTTATCAATCTAACCTCTAGCCTAGAGATTTCCATGGATTTGAAATTTTCTTCTTTTTATTATTTCATTTTTCGATTTCATCTTATTCTTCTTTGATCATCTCTCTCTCTCTCTCTCTCTCTCTCTCTCTCTCTCTCTCTCTCTCTCTCTCTCTTTCTCTCTCATCTTGTTCTTCATTTATCTTTTGTCATATATATGTCGCTTTCGCACACACACCCCCTATTATTCAAGCACGTAGTCACATACAATACAAGAAATAAACGTTATTTTTACCATCGTCATATATTACCCGTGATCTGTTTTTTTTTTCCTATTTTGAGATCTCAAGCATTTTCCATTTTCATATACTATTAGACTTGAGATACTTTTTTACCATGCTCTTCAATACGAGTGTTGAATGCATTTCAAGCCATTTGATTTGATTTTAATCTTCAGTTGACTCTCAATTTATTCAATATTCATTTCACTATTCGACTTGATGCTTTATGAATTATTCGAGTAATATGATAACAGTTTAAGCCCTGTCTCAATTTTAATTTTTAAGCTTTAAATAGAAGTTGAAAGAAGATCATAGAGAAAATTCCTTAAATGGTACATGAACTATTACTAAATATATGCAATATTTTGTACCTGAACTTTCGTAAAAATTCTGGTGGTACCTGAACTATTTATTCGTTTGCCATTATAGTACCTCCGTCAAATATTCCGTTAAGTTGCTTATGTGGTATGGGCAAAACTTGTAATTTGGTGACTAGAGCATGGGCAAAACAGTCATTAAAGTTTTTTTACCATTAAATTTTAAAATAAAAATAAAGTTTAAAAAAAAATTAGATTTATATTAACATAATCAAATTAGGGTTTTATCCCCAAATATTCAAGATTAAAGATGTGAAAATTATTTTTATTCCCAAATATTCAAGATTAAAGATGCCATGTTTTATTATTAAATTTTAAAATCAAAATAAGTTATCATTATTTTTAATATAATAACAAATTTAAATTACTTTTTTGAATATATTTTTTTAAATTTTTTTAATTAATAATAAAACCACCTACATGGTAATAAATTATATTAAAAACATAAAAATTGGCAATAAATTATATTAAAAAAATAAAAATAACTTTTCTCATATTTAGTTTTGAAGATTTGTGGATAAATTATCTAAATTTATTTATTTTTGTATAATTTATTTTCGACATTGAATATAAATAAAATGACTGTTTTGCCTATGCCGCATAAACAACTTAACAAAATATTTGACGGTAAATACTATAATGATAAACAGAAGAATATATCAGGCATTACCAGATTCTTTATAAAAGTTCATATACCAAAAATTGCATTTGATAATAGTTTATATAAGAAAGAAGTCTCTGTGTAGCTTGTTCCACTAATTTCTTGTGCGACTCAATGCAATTGTATAGAGGAGAAGAGCACCACCCATCCTAATAAGCATGCATGAGCCATAAAAGAAACTAACCTTAGTTGGGCTTCATCATCATTCCTCACCATGGTTCCAGAAAGGACTGGCGCTGCAGCTGACCCAGCTTCAAGTAACTAGGTAGCTATCTTTTGGTTAGTCAATTAGCACGGTTGTTAAACATCACAAATTTTTTTTGGTCGAGAGTTAAACATCACAATAAATTATAAGTCTCGATCATTGGCTCAACATCACACTTGCAAATGCTTTTCTCATGAATTGCTAAATTTGAAATTTGTTTCCTATGAGAACAAGTTGATCGATGGACTTTGGTGTAAGCACTTGTAAGTTGCTAATTAGTTGCTAAGTTTTTTTTTTTTTTTTGAAGAATGCTAGCTACTCCTTTCAACTTTCTTTACTCAATGAATGACACTTGGATTTCACTCACCACAAAATCTCAATCATTAATGTATTTAAAATTTAAAATGCTAAATACTTGTTTCTGTTGTAGGACACATTGTGGGGTGGCTGTCCATTAAACTAAGGTCTGTACGAACATGATACAAGATGTGGACTACATACATTGTGCAAGCGTACCTTTGGTATTTCTTTGTATTTACTCCATAAGGTTACATTACTTATGAGTGAGCATAAATGATATAGTTAGTGGGGTTAGTGGGGTTAGTGGTGATAGTGGGGAAACTAAAGGTTTCTCCTCATTATTGTACACCATGAATACACCTCAACCTCTCCATTATATAAAGAGGTTGAGACATCACCATTTGACACACCAATTGATCAATATCAATCGACTCATTCTACACTTCGCTCTCTTGTTTTTCTCTCTTTTCTATTTGAGTTAATAGGCGACTCACAACACGTTATCAGCACGCTCCAAGATTGAAGAACAAGGAGGACGAACGACGAATGACGAACACCTTCACAACGTTGGAAGGAAGCAACCCAAATTTGTTGGTGATTTTTTTCTTGACTCGTGGAACCCTAAATATTTTTTAGGTGCATTTCTCAAGTAAGTTATGTTTTTTGTATTTTTCAATCCTTGGAAAATAGTGAACCATAACCATTGAGCATGAACCTTAATTAATCTTAGGTCAAGAGAAATTGTAATTTGGATTGCATATGCTTTATTATTTTTGTTTGATTACTTGATCACTAAATCAAAAATAAAAGCATGTAAAATGGTACACATGGCACATATATCTCCACATTAAGTCATGAAAGGTTATGAATCTTCCACGACTAGGCTCACCCAGTTGGATGCGATGTCTAGGCAAGGTTCGGCGGTTCGGTATTTAAGAGAGCCTCGCTCCACCAAAAACTTCACCCTACCTTACCTGGTCGTATTCAATTGGAGCTACCGAAAGGGTTGAGTAAATAACTTTTCATTCTAGAATTGTTTATTTTCTCGCAATTATGTGGTAGAAATTATATATATGTTTGCCAAATGATGACCAGAAGATTTCATCTATATCGACCTGTCGATTTCGATATAAATCCATGAGAATTTATTTCTTACAAAACCATGATTACATGTTTCGAACCAGAAGATTTTCGAAGTTGAACTTATGTTCACATGTCTAATCCGTAAACATTATCATGAACATATAAACTGGTCGATTTATATGATACACTAATCCAGTTTCTCCCGTTGTAGAAACTATGTCGATCAAACTTGACTTCCTGCTCTTGGACGTCGCTGGCAAGAACTATCTGGATTGGTCCCAGGACATCCAGAACAACTTGGACGCTCAAGGCTTGTTGGACGTCATTTATGAGGAGGACAATCGCGAGATTCCTGTTACGCGAGATATGAATGCTAAGGCGATGATCTTGTTCCGCCGCCATATGTCGGATTCCATGAAATCTGAGTTCGTGGCCATCACCTCCCCAAAGGAGCTATGGGACTCCCTCAAAGATCGTTTTGACCATCAGAAAACTATCTGGCAGCCAGAAGCTCGCCATGATTGGCTTAACCTGCTCTTCCAAGACTTCAAATCCGTTACTGAATATAACGCGGAAGTTTGCAGGATTCGTGGTCTTCTCCAGTACTGTGGTGATCAGTTAACTGACAATGACCTATTGGAGAAGACATACACCACCTTTCCTAGCTCGGATAACCTACTCCAGAAGCAGTACCGTTAATCCAAGTTCACCAAATTTTCCGAGCTCATCACCCAGTTGCTGCTGGACGAGAAAAATAGCCTCATCCTTATGAGGAACAACAACTCTCGTCCCACTGGTGAAAAGGCAATTCCATTGCCAGAGGCTAATGCTGCTCGTGGACCTCGTCCACGACTTGAAAACCGAGATATGGGCTAGTCGTCCCGTCAATCTCGGAACCGCCACGAGCCTAGTGCTCGTCCGGCCAAGGCAATCGAGATAGCCTCGAGAAAGGAACAACAACAGGGCCGGTCGTCCCAAAGCAAGAGCTAATGCTCCCGAGACCAATCTCTGCTATTGTTATGGTGGTACAGAAAATTGGCAATGAAATTAAGTCCAAAATTAATGTGGTCGAAATTACTCCAGAGGAAACTTTTGAGATAGCCGACTTTGTTGCTGACATGGATTTGGATTAGTATTTTTTTCTCAATTTTCATGATAATATTTGGGCCTAAGTGTAGCCCATAAATGTTTACGTTTTCTTTTGGATTATGGTTTTGTTTTTCTATATCATGTTTCAACGTTTCTCGAAATAATTTAAAGTATTTTTGAGCAAATTCCTTTGACATTGTGACCGGCTTTAAATTATTCTACTATTAGGCATGACTAGTGGGGAAGTTGATTGTCTGGCTGATAGTGGTACCACCCACACTATCTTATGAGATCAAAAGTATTTCATCAACTTCAAGCCTAAAGTAACCTCAGTGGCAACGATTACGGGCCCGTCGACCCCAATCGAAGGCTTTGGCAAAGCCTAATTTGCGTTGTTCAATGGTACTCCTATGACCATATCTAAGGCCTTATACTCTTATAGGTCCTGTCGAACCTTACTGAGTTTTAAGGACATTCGAGCAAACGAATATCATGTTGAAACCGCTTATGAAAATGGTGTAGATTTTCTTTACACATGACCTCCAATAAATACGACCAAAAGCGTATCTTGGAGAAATTGAGATGTCTTTTCAAGTGGTCTTTATGTTACCACAATACACTTGATTGGAAATAACTTTATCATTTCGCCTGGCGCCGAATTGATAAGAGCACTTATATGCTGTGGCATGACCGTCTGAGATATCCGGGTCGTAATACGATGCTTAGAACTATGAATGCATCGAACGGGCATCCTATTGGAGGAAAGAATTTCGTGATTAATCCGAAAAGCCCATGCCAAGCTTGCTATATGTGAAAGACAAATCTCAAACCAATTCGTGTAAAGCCCACCAAACTAGTTTTGTAATTCCCTTGTGAGAATCCAAGGTGATATTTGTGGACCTATCCAACCAGCCTGCGGACCATTTAAATATTTCATGGTTCTGGTTGATGCATCGACAAAAATGGTCACAAGTTTATTTATTGTCCACAAGAAAAGCTGTTTTTGCTAAACTCTCGCCTAGAGGGCTCACCACTCGGATTATCCTATAAAGTCCAGCAGACTTGATAATGCCGGAGAGTTTACATCGAAGTTTTCCGATGATTATTGCATGTCCCTTGGGATTGACGTTGAACATCTAGTTTCCCATGTTCACACCCAGAATAGTCTCGTAGAAGCTTTCATTAAATGATCGCATGAACCTTGGTAATGCGCACCAAGCTTCCAATTTCTACGTGGGGCTATGCAATCTTGCATGCAGCCATGTTGGTCCTCTTGAGGCCCACTGCTACCCAACCATATTCCGTGTTACAGCTGGTGATTGGGTACGAACCTGACATTTCGTACTTACACGTATTTGGGTGTGCAGTTTACGTGCCAAATTGTGCCGTCACAAAGTACAAATGGGTCCTCAATAAAAGATGAGCATATATGTCGATTATGCATCCTCATCCATTGCACACTTTTTAGAGCCCTTGACAGGCGATCTCTTTACCGCATTTGCGGATTGTCACTTTGATGACACTGTCTTCCTGTCGTTAGGGGGAGATTCGCACGTTAACGTTGATAAGGAACGACGTGAATTAACGTGGCATGTACCCACTATGTCTCATCTCGATCCCCGAACCGCACAAATGTGATAAGTGAAGTGCGAAGAATTCTAGATCCACAGAGTGTAGCTTATAAAATGCCAGACGCTTTCTCTGATCTAGCTAAAGTGACGAGATCATATATACCTGCTGCAAACTTGCCTGCAAGAATAGACGTCCCAGTAGGACGCAAAGTCATCCCTGAAGGATGCAACGTCCCCGTAGGACGTGTCGTCCCAGATGGATGACGTACGACTTGGCGGCTAACCAGTCATATGTCCCTACCCAGAAGTGAGGTGGACTACTTAGGTTCGAAGGATTCTTATCCCCAGAAGAGGGTAAATTTGGCACAAATAAATCCTCTTACCATCGCAATCTCAATCGATGTATCTCACGAGATAATCCAGATTATAGGTCCGTCCTAGAAGAGACGACGTTGGAGGACGCTCCAACATCTGAACCTACTTCCGAGAATAGAGAAATCTCGATAATGCATGCTTATGTGAGATATGGAATCGAAATGAGATTATCATCGATGATATAATTGTATTCGTGGTAGCTACCGAAATCAAAACTAGCGATGACATCGAACCTTGCTCCGTTGATAATTTTCAACGTAGAGACGACTGGCTAAAAAGGAAACAAGCAATCCAGGTGTAATTGGATTCCTTAGCGAAACGAAGTGTATTCGGACCAGTCGATCCAACACCGCCCAATGTTAAACCAATTGATCATAAATGGGTATTCGTAAGGAAGCGTGATGAGAATAATGAGATTGTTCTCGCCTAGTGGCGCAAGGCTTCTCTCAACGCCCTGAAATTGACTACGAGGAGACTTATTCTCTCGTAATGGACGTTATAACGTTCCGCTATTTAATCAGTTTAGTAGTTTCCGAAAAACTGAATATGCAGCTTATGGATGTAATCATATCTTATCTCTATGGGGATCTAGACACAGAGATACATATGAAAGTCCCCGATGGACTTAAGTTGCCTGAATCAAGTAGTTCCCGACCACGGAACACGTTCTCAATTAAACTGAGACGTTCACTATATGGATTAAAACAATTCGGACGGATGTGGTATAACCGTCTAAGTGAATACTTGATCGGCATGGGATACGTGAACAACGAACTATGCCGCCCCTACGTGTTTATTAAGAAATCCATTTCAGGATATTGGAAAGAAGGACTTCGAGATGAAGGATCTTGGGAAGACACGGTATTGTCTCGGCCTGCAGATCGAGCACCGTAAAGATGGAATCCTAGTACATCAGTCGAACTACACCCAGAAGGTGTTGCGACGTTTTAGTTATCATGATGTTAAGTCATCACCTACTCCCATGATCGTTCGAACTCTAGACATTAACAAGGACCCATTCCGTCCTAAGGGAGACGATGAAGAGATATTGAGCCCTGAGTGTTCATATCTGGGTGCAATAGGCGCATTATTGTACTTGGCCCAATGTACTGGACCGGACATCTCGTTTGCTGTGAATTGTTTAGCTCGACACAACACCGCGCCAACACGCCGCCACTGGAATGGCATCAAAGACATTTTCCGCTATCTTAAAGGTACTATGGATATGGGCTTGTTCTATCCCTATGCGTCATCGAGTGGATCTACCCCCCTTGGCACTCGAAATAACGCAACCCTTATCGGTTACGCCGATGCTGGTTACTTATCAGACCCGCATAAGGGACGTTCTCAATCCGGTTATGTCTTTACCATTGGGAATACGGCGATATCTTGGAGGTCTCGAAAACAGACCCTAGTAGCTACTTCGACAAACCACTCTGAACTACTCGCTCTCTATGAGGCGACTAGAGAGTGTGTATGGCTTCGAGCACTTATTGGCCATATACGAAGTACTTGTGAGCTATCTCATAATCTTGATGAACCAGTTATCATCTATGAGGACAACACTGTTGTGATTGATCAAGCCAAACATGGTTACATCAAGGGAGACGCTACTAAGCACATCTCGCCGAAGCTCTTCTTTACGCATCAACAATAAGAGCACCAGAAGGTCGAAGTGAAGCACATTGGTTCAAAGAGCAACCATACTGACTTATTCACCAAGTCACTACCAAAGTATTCATTTCAGAAACACGTTTAAGGCAATCGGTCTCAGGAAGCTATCCGAGCTACCTTATAGTAACGATTTATGCCTAAGTCGAAAACCTCGCACCCAGTCGTGTGCATGTGAGGGGGAGCATCCTGAAGAATGCTCATATTTGATCGACGCTTGGCTAGTGTACTCTTTTCGTCCTTAGACCAAGGGTTCGTCCCACTGGGTTTACCTTGGCAAGGTTTTTAATGAGACACCATCCCAGCCATCGTCTAGTTATTTGTCAAATCATTGACATTGATCACACCTTCACTAAGGATTACCGAAATCAGGGGGAGTATCCAGTCGTATACTTTTAACCACCGTGTACTCTTTTTCCTTCGACCAGAGGTTTATCCCACTGAGTTTACTCTGGCAAGGTTTTAATGAGGCACATCTCTTGTGGTTATTTCCTCCGCGCACTTACATCTCATAGTGTTTCGGTTTACATCATTCGGCAACACAATTTTCTCCTAAACTCCGGTTTTTGTCCCACACTGGGTTTTTCCGGACTTAAGGTTTTGTGTGTTGGCATCTGCGAATGAATGTTTATTTTCGACTCTACCTAACTATACAAGGCTCAAAGATGAAGGAGTTCAGATGCAGCAAAGTCAGTTTTTGGACATCCAAGGGGGAGTGTTGTAGGACACATTGTGGGGTGGCTGTCCATTAAACTAAGGTCTGTACGAACATGATACAAGATGTGGATTACATACATTGTGCAAGACCTTTGGTATTTCTTTGTATTTACTCCATAAGGTTACATTACTTATGAGTGAGCATAAATGGTATAGTTAGTGGGGTTAGTGGGGTTAGTGGTGATAGTGGGGAAACTAAAGGTTTCTCCTCATTATTGTACACCATGAATACACCTCAACCTCTCCACTATATAAAGAGGTTGAGGCATCACCATTTGACACACCAATTGATCAATATCAATCGACTCATTCTACACTTCGCTCTCTTGTTTTTCTCTCTTTTCTATTTGAGTTAATAGGCGACTCACAACAGTTTCCATATTTTGCCCCTTAAAACATATTCAACGTCCAACCTTTATTTTTGCTATGTTTCTTCCTTATTTATGGGAGTGATTTTTTTTCCCTTTATATATATCACGTTTTTTCATTTATAGGCATTTTTATATTTTTTTCTCTTCAAAATTAAAAACCCCAAAATAACCCGATAAGATATATGGAAAATGATAATTAAGATGAGTGAGAAAGGGTAAAATATGGAAATAGAGTATTTAACATTTTAATGAATTGAATTTTTAGAATTTGATGCGAGTGAAATCCATGTGGCATTTAGTGAGTGGGGAAGGTTGTAGGAGAATGTAACTAGCATTCTTCTTTTCTTATAAAAAAGGCATAAACATTGTGACATACTGACATTGCCTATCTGATAGAGAAATTATCCATGATCCGGGACCATGAAATTTTTGTGATCCCCTAAATTTTGGAATTTTTGTGGTCCCCTAAATTAATTTCTCATATCTGATATCTCTTAATCTTACATTAATTATTAGACGTAACTTTTATAATCAAGTGAGGTTCCCCATCTCCCCATTTCTCTCGGATCTTATCTTTAATGAAAGGAAGGAAAATGCTTCTAAGGCTCCGTTTGTTTCTGCGTTTTCGCAGTTAAAATCAATTATTTTGACCAAAGTCTTTGGTACATCATATAAAATTGCTTTTTAAATACGCGATAGGCTTGAGACCGCAGTTTTTTGAAAGCAGCCAATAGGTTGCTTTTAAAAAACTGATTTATAAAAACACAGTGCGGAGTTGCGGAGCCATAACAGATTTTAATGAAACCATCGAAATATCAATAATGCCCTGACATATTTAAATGACATCCTTTTGTCCTTCAAACTAATCATTTTCTTCGATTTAACGAGTTTCGTTCAATTTCTTTACATGATTTTTTCATCATTTTTTAATCCCAGTTCATCAAGAGCGATCTTGTGAACCTAACAGGGAGTCGGGGATAGTCCCATTCTTCCTTCTTCAATTGTTCTTTGGGAGCAGTTCCACTTCCCACCCAATTTTGAAGGCTTGTTTTTCTGGATTTTCTCACAAAGGGTCATAATTTCTTAATTTTCCAGTGTTTAACTAATGTATTGGGTTGTTATTTCATCGTTTATGCTCTTAATCAAATGAATTTTCAATTTTTTTTCTTGTTTGGTAGTTTATGTTTAGCCAATGATATGAATTGGTCAATGGGTTTTATCTTATCAATAATTAAAAAAAGTCTTTACTTAGCCATGGATATTAATGGATACAAATACCAATAAGAGGCTGCTGGAAGTCCATATTGGAGCTAGATGCACTGACAACAATGCAAATGGTTCTGGGTGACTCGTTGCTGCTCATGGAGGGATTACTTGTGGAAGAGCTACTCTCGTAGTCAATATCAGTCCTAGAGATTGAAACTACACCAAAGTAGCTCATGTTTTTGCAGAACATGCTTCGAGTTTAAATGAATGCTTGCTTTGGACAAGTGATGTAAGCATTTCATCCAGAAAAGTCGTTCGATTTGGCCTTTTCTTTTCGCCTGTAGTGTTGACTGTTGAGCAACGAGAAAAAGAAAAAAATAAACTGGATAAATGTACTGTATTTTGTCTATGTCTATTTTTGTCATTGTAAACAGTTAGGCAACTTTACAATACAATTTACCAAACATCCGATAATCTGTTTAAGTAAAGGTGCATTCAACCACGAGACAGAAAATAAAGAAGAGAGCAAATAGCACAGGAATAGAGAGTATCTTTATTAATGAATAGGTGCCTCTATATATAGAGAAACACAAGGGTACAATCCATGTCCTAATAGGACTTCTATTCAATATGTAATCCATATGCTATACTACCTAATCTAATCCTAGATTGACAAGGCACACACAAAGTAGGTTTCCTTCAACACTCCCCCTTGTGGCGTCAACACTAGGTGGTGCTCCTCACGTTGTCTCATTAAAAACCTTGCCAAGTAACAAAAACCCAGTGGGATAAAAATAACCTTGGTCGAAGGGAAAAAGAGTACAACACACCCTTCACATTTGGAAACTTTGCATGGACACTAGACTCCCCCTCAAGTCTGTGTCTCCCCCTGATTTCCACAATCATGGGAGGTCAGATAACTTAAGCAAACCAATGCTTTTCACATGCTTCTCAAATGTGGATTTAGGCAATGACTTAGTAAATAAATCTGCCACATTGTCCTCAGAACGGACTTGATTAACCTTAATCTTAAGGAATTTCTGCTGTTGCTGATTATAGAAGAACTTAGGCGATATGTGCTTGGTGTTGTCACCTTTAATGAAACCTTGCTTCATTTGTTCAATGCAAGCGGCATTATCCTCATAAATGCATGTAGGTTCATCGGTGGTTGACCTCAAACCACAAGTACTTCTTATATGTGTAGATATGGACCTCAACCATATACACTCACGAACCGCTTCATGGAGAGCAATAATCTCAGCATGGTTCGAAGAAGTGGCAACAAGAGTCTGTTTTGTAGACCTCCAAGATATCGCGGTGTTACCCATGGTAAATACATAACCAGTTTGGGAACGACCTTTATATGGGTCAGAGAGATACCCAGCATCAGCAAAACCCACCAATACATCACAAGGATTTTGTGAATATCGGACAGCAGCGCCCGTGCGATCGATCGTGACAGTCTGCGATCGATCGCCCGTAGGCAGGGGCTTGGTGCGATCGATCGCGGAATTCCCTGCGATCGATCTTCCGACGGCAGAAGGTACGGGTTCCTCACCCATTTTGCCATATTTTCGAGACTCTCTGTAGGGAAAGAACAAACCCATATCAATCGTACCCTTCAAGTAACGAAAGATAGTTTTTATGCCAGTCCAATGACGTTGCGTGGGCGCAGTGCTAAATCTAGCCAACAAGTTAACAGCAAAGGAGATATCGGGTCTTGTACACTGTGCCAAGTACAATAATGCGCCTATTGCACTTAGGTACGGTACCTCAGCCTCTAAAACGTCTTCACCATCATCCTTTGGGCGAAACGGATCCTTCTTTGGATCTAGACTGCGACCAATCATGGGAGTGCTTACAGGATGGACTTTATCCATATTAAATCTCCTGAGCATCTTTTGGGTATAAGCTGATTGATGAATCAGAATCCCACTACTACGGTGCTCAAGTTCTAAACCGAGACAAAACCGTGTTTTCCCAAGATCTTTCATCTCAAACTCAGATTTCAAGTAGTCAGCGGTTTCTCTTAGTTCATCAAGAGTGCCTATAAGGTTCATGTCATCAACATAAACAGCTACTATTGCAAATCCGGAACTTGTTCTCTTAATAAACACGCAGGGGCATAAATCATTGTTCACATACCCTCTTCCAAGCAAGTAGTCACTTAGACGGGTATACCACATCCGTCCGGATTGTTTCAATCCATATAGTGAGCGTTTCAACCTTATTGCAAACGCGCTCCGTGGTCTGGAGCCACTTGACTTGGGTAACTGAAGCCCATCAGGGACCTTCATATAAATCTCTGTATCTAGATCCCCATAGAGATACGCTGTGACCACATCCATAAGCTGCATATTCAGTTTTTCGGAAACTACCAAACTGATAAGGTAGCGGAACGTTATAACGTCCATTACGGGAGAGTATGTCTCCTCGTAGTCGATTCCAGGGCGTTGTGAGAAGCCTTGCGCCACAAGGCGAGCTTTATATCTTATAATCTCGTTTCTCTCATTACGCTTTCTAACAAAGACCCATTTGTATCCAACAGGTTTTATTCCAGAAGGTATTGGCACAACAGGCCCGAATACCGTTCTCTTTGTTAGTGAGTCCAACTCAGCCTGGATCGCATCTTTCCATTTAGGCCAATCAGCTCTAAGTTGACATTCATCAACAGAGCGGGGTTCAATATCATCAGTCTCAATCAACTCTCGTGCACATGCATATGCAAACACATCATCAATGATGATGGAGTTTCTATCCCACGTTCCATGTATACTAGTATAATTAATTGAGATCTCTACATTCTCACTGGTAGGTTCTAACGACGCGGCGTCCCCCGAAGATGTCTCTTGGACATAACCATAATCCGGAATGTTTTCATGGGACGGATTTTGAGTGTCAATGATGAGAGGGTTATTGGGTGCCATCACAGCCCGCTTCCTGGGGCGTGAATCCCTCGAACCTGGTGGTCTCCCACGCTTCCTCAGCGGAGCCACGGCCTGAGCCACATCACCACCATTACTGGCAGTGGCGCCACCAGCTGTCCCTCCTATAGGGTTAGCTGCAGTAGCGACTTTGAGTCCAAGTCCTTGTTCAGGTACTTGCATCCTTGCAGGTGCATTTGCAGCTGGTATATGAGATCTAGTCACTTTAGCAAGATCAGAGAAAGCGTCAGGAAGAGAGTCTGCGACTTTCTGAAGATCTATAATTCTACGCACTTCTATTTCTCTTTGTGCAGTAGGGGGATCATGATGAGACAGAGTGGGGACAGGCCATGACAATTCTTGTCGTTCCTGTTGAATGTGTACGTTCTTATCTCCCCCGAACGACGGGAAGACTGTCTCATCAAAGTGACAATCCGCAAATCTTGCGGTAAATAGATCACCTGTCAAGGGTTCTACATAGCGGATTATAGTTGGTGACTCAAAACCAACATAGATGCCCATTCGTCTCTGAGGACCCATTTTAATACGCAGTGGCGGCGTAATAGGCACATAGACAGCACACCCAAATATGCGTAAGTGCGAGATGCATGGCTCGTACCCAGTCACTAGCTGTTGCGCAGAAAAGGGTTGGGTGGCTGTGGGTCTCAGGCGAATGAGCATAGCTGCATGCAATACTGCGTGTCCCCAGGCAGAGAGAGGAAGGTTGGTGCGCATTACCAACGTCCTTGTTACCATTTGTATTCTCTTAATGGCAGCCTCTGCAAGACCATTCTGGGTATGCACATGTGGAACTGGATGCTCAACATCCATCCCAATAGACATGCAGTAGTCATCGAAAGTCTTCGATGTAAACTCTCCAGCATTATCAAGCCTGATAGATTTGATAGGATGATCCGGGTAGTGAGCCCGCAGGCGAATTATCTGTGCTAGGAGTTTAGCATAGGCAGCATTACGAGTGGACAATAGCGTGACATACGACCAACGTGTCGACGCATCAACCAACACCATAAAATACTTAAATGGTCCGCTTGGTGGTTGAATAGGTCCACAGATATCCCCTTGGATTCTCTGTAAGAATGGGAGAAGTACTTTAGAATCCTTTGCATAGGACGGTCTTGGTCCAAGTTTCCCTAAGGAACAGGCTTTGCAAAACGAGCGTTTGACCTTCGAGGTCTCAGAAGCATAGGAGGAATTAGTTTCATCCGAGAGAGAGGATTTTTGTCTTTGCGATCGATCGCAGGGGGGTGCGATCGATCGCCCGTGCTCTCGGGTTCCTGAAATTGTACAGGAAGGAACGTACGATCGATCGCGGGGACGTGCGATCGATCGCCCGAGCTCTCTGGTCCCTGAAATCGTACAGGGTGAAACCTGCGATCGATCGCAAGATGGTGCGATCGATCGCCCGAGCTCTCGGGTTCGTTCAACGACGCGGACTGGAAGGTCACGATCGATCGCAGGTTTCGTGCGATCGATCGTACGGCGTCGGACAGAGGCAATTTTGCCTTTTCTCATGGCTGTCTCATCTCCTTGAATCATACTTTGATTCTTGCTTCGATTAGCTCGATAGAATGGATGTCCGTGTGAGGTTTTCAGTATACGGATCATCATATCTCGACCAGGGTGTCCCAACCTGTCGTGCCAAAGCCAAAATGTGTCTGAATCCAAGAGGTCATCTCTTATGACATTGTTTGATTCGATAGCTCGGATAGTGGTAGCATATAGGCCACTAGAGAGACACATAAGCTTCTCTAAGATGCGTTTTCTACCGCAGTCATTAGAGGTAATGCAAAGGAATTCTTTTCCATTCTCATCATGCGTTTCAGCATGGTATCCATTGGTTCTTATATCTTTAAAACTCAACAAGGTTCTATTTCCTCTTGGAGCATATAGAGCATTAGTGACATCAATTAGGGTGCCATTAGGCAAGAGGAATTGGGCATGTCCTCTTCCTTGCACAAGATTAGATGGTCCTGCCATCGTAGTCACAGATGAATGTGAAGGCATCATGTCAAGAAACAATTGCCTATGACGCAATATGGTATGCGTGGTTCCGCTATCGGCTAGACATTCAAGTTCTCCGGAATTCATTCCTAAATAAGAAAGCTCATAATTTAAATTGAGTATGCAAACAACTCCAAATTTTATTAAAGATATAAACCGAATGAATTACATCCAAAGTTCCAATCTTGGTCATTGACCATAAACTAAATCAACAATACTAAGGAAAACAAAAGACTTAAGCGAAATCAGGAGTATCATCACTCTTCCCAGCTTTAAAGTCATCAACCTTCAACTTGACGTTCTCTTCGTCATCCTCTTGTTCAATGTTGTGAGCTTCCATGGCTTCGCGGTACGCTTTGTATGCATTAGCAACACTCTGAGTGGCTCTACATATCTTGGACCAATGTCCAGTCTTTCCACACCTGAAAACAGAGATGTTTGATCAGAATCCTTTGATTGAGAGGCGTTATTCACGCGTGGTGCACTCCTCTTGAGTGGTACGGCATTAGCGCCTGTGGCCTGCCTAAAACCGGCGGCACCTTGTCCTCTTGGGTGGCCTCCTCGGCCTCCCCTTCGCCTAGATTGGCGACTACCTTCTTGAGCAGGGCGATTATATGGACCAGGACGTCCAGAGTTGTCCCTAGGATTAGGGTTTCGCCCGCGGCGGCCTCTCTTTGGGGCGCCATTATAATGGGTCTCCGGAACTTGTTTCGTTCCCACGGGCCTCGCATTATAATTCTTCACAAGTATTTTCTCGTGCTTTTCAGCAACAGAGAGAGCAGAGATGAGCTCATGAAATCTTGTGATCCGTTTATTCTGCACTTCAATACGATAGTTCTTTGCAACTACCAAGTCAGAGACGGGAAAGGTAGAGAGGGTTTTCTCAATCAACATCGCATCGGTTATGTTCCTCTCACAGAATTCCATGAGGGATTTGATGCGGAGTGCTTCCGAGTTATACTCTAGGACTGAGGCATAATCACAGAAGCGCAGTAGTTGCCACTTCACCTCTAGTTCAGGAAGCAGGGATTCACGAACGTTGCCAAACCGCTCTTCGAGTGCAACCCAAAGTGTTCTGGGATTTTCCTCATTGAGGTACTCGGCTTGTAGAGATTGGTCCATATGACGAATCATCAGAATGATAGCTTTGGCATTCTTAGCCTCTAAAGCATCAGCGGTGGCCTGTGCTGTAGCAGCAGCAGCAGCGGCGGCGGCGGCAGTCAGTGGACCTTCCACAGGTGCGGCGGCGGCATCAGCAGGTGCAGCTGCAGGGGGCTCACGGATTGCAGAGATGCTTCCTTGAGCTTTCAGGTGGTTGCGTACATCGCGAACCCACTTATGGTATCCAATGCCCGTGGTATCCAAAGGTGCGAAGTCCAACTTGTTCAGGTTATTTGCCATCTGAAACAACAAGAGAATTGAGGTTAGTTTTCGGAGCATAAACTTCTCCCACGAAAACAAATATGGTTTCTGAGCTATGCTTCTAAGAAACGTTTTCCATGTATTGGATTTAGGTGAAACTTTGGTGTAGTATGGTTATAACCCTAAAACTTTTCGGTAGCTCTACCTGGGCACAACTAGATACATAATAAGAGATGTCGGTGTGAGCAAGCTCCCTTAATACCACTTATCTCAAATCACACACCTAGACATACCCAAGCAGGTGAGCCTAGTAGGAATTAGGTTATGAACCATAGGTCGTTTCTTCTCTTACGGATTCCTCATCCGGAGGTAAATTATTCAATGAACTTCTTGTTCAAGGTCTCTTCTCTCTACGGATTCCTTATCCGGAGTATTAGCTCGAATCCCCATAATTCGGCTCTTGAACTCACACCAATAGCATGATGACATTAGAGGTGCTCATGACTTACACATATCGCAAGCGATATGAAGCTCGATCACTCCCCTAATGCTTCTCATAGTTTGGATAGGTCCGATTCAAGAATCCCACGTTATAGAAAGGTGGGAGGTAGAGGAGGGATGTTGGAAGTCCCTTGAGAAAAAGAAAGGTGAATTTAAATTCATAAAGCAGCAACGTTTATAAAAGCTTACTTGGTATTCTTTTTCTTGAGTCTTGATTTCTTGAACGTTAGAAGGAGAAGATTAGCAGCAGCAAGCAGAAGCAGCAGCAGCTAGTAGGAGGAGCAGGAGCAAGCAGAAACAGCAGGAAGGAGAAGATGATTCTCGGCAGAAGCTTCGTGCGATCGATCGTGCGGCAGGTTGCGATCGATCGTGCGTCGTCCAGTAGCAGCGGTAACACGCAGGAAACCTAGGGTTAGGGTTCTAGGGTGTTGGCGCTAGCAGGATGCTATGCTCAAGGATTTTTGGCTTTTGATCTCAGGGCTTAGAGGTTCGTGCTGATAACGTGTTTAAGTAAAAGTGCATTCAACCACGAGACAGAAAATAAAGAAGAGAGCAAATAGCACAGGAATAGAGAGTATCTTTATTAATGAATAGGTGCCTCTATATATAGAGAAACACAAGGGTACAATCCATGTCCTAATAGGACTTCTATTCAATATGTAATCCATATGCTATACTACCTAATCTAATCCTAGGTTGACAAGGCACACACAAAGTAGGTTTCCTTCAACATAATCTTAATTATTTAACACAGAGCTTTTTAAGATTATAGTTATCAAACACTTAGCTAATTATTTTTATCACGGATTATTTTCATAACGGATTATTTTCATAACTGATTTATTGTACCGCTGATTATTCTCACTGCAATACAAAACTAAGCCTAAATAGAAACAAAAAATACATTGTCATCCATTTACTCTATCTTGGGGAAAATGCATTTCATCACGCCCTCTCTGTCTCTCCAATTGTAAGCAGATCATAATGGTTGCAGCCACTGTAGTTGAGCCTCAAGAGCCTCACAGCCTTAATGGGCTTTCCATTTCCGGAACCTTCACTATACTCGGTTCCGTATTTTTTTAATGCGAATACCAGAATCTATTCCACCATTTGTATGCTGCAATTAATTCAACCAAAGCATTACAAGTAAAAGACCATTGAGTAGATATGTATATCCCCATTGATTGAAAGGAAAACACGCTGCTAAAACAGATATAAATCATAACTAAGAAATTTAATATACTAACAATCTCCACCATTAAAAGTATATCCAGAAGCCAAAAAGTCAGCCAAGGCCACAAGAACTTATACTACTACTTTATTAGGACCGGAGGAAAAAACTGAACGAAGATAGTGCATTCACAAACAGATAGACAAGTAAATAGTTGGGAGCTCTTCTTGTGTCAGTGTTAAGCATTTCAGCAGTGGAGCTATAAAGACTCTGCTTCCTGGCTTAACGGGTTTGATTTCATCAAATTTTTAAAATTTGGACCTAAGATCATAACCTTTTGCCTATTACATTTTATTCTCCCAACTAATAGCAACCATTCACGCTATGGCATCATATTCTCTTGCTTTCTCTCTATATTTCTTTTAAATTAGAGAACAGCCCCGGATTGTATCACCTGTTGTATGTCCAGGGAATCAGAATGAAACTCGGTTTATAGTTATTTTTTTTTTTTTTTTTTTTTTTTTGAAACTAGGGTGTCCCAGTCATTGACCCTAAACTCGGTTTATAGTTATAAAACCCATCATAATTATCATAAAGCTCTAGTACCTTACTCCCTCAACTCTATTCCACTCAGAAACATAAATTCTGTGATTCAATATGAAGAATGCATATAGATATAAGCTCCTTAAATGGAATCCATCCTTATTTCCTTTCATATCTCCTTCCATCCCATGACCTAAATTATATCTATGTACGTTAGAATGGGATGCAGCAGCAGTGACTAAAAGTGCCAATCATGTTCATCCTTCTATTTTGTTAAATAGCTATTTAAGAAGTAATAAACAAAGAAACAAAGTCCAATATTCCCAAAAAAATTGTGGACAAAGTCTACCTCTAAAACTAAGCAGATATATTGGCCTCAACAAAGATAGCCTTTCAGTGAAAAAAATACCTCATGCTCATAGACGTCGATTGGCTGCCTGAACCGCTTTGAGAGCACCTGCAGGTCAAAGGTCACACCATATGTGAGAGAGAGAGAGAGAGAGAGAGAGAGAGAGAGAGAGAGAGAAAGAGAGAGAGAGAGAGAGAGAGAGAGAGAGAGAGAGATTGAGAGAGAGAGAGATAAGTTTTACAGTCATAGAAACAACAGATGATAAAATGCATTACAGCAATACGTATGTGAAATTATACTTGTTTTCTATTGTATTAAACAAGACAAAAGCATTTGAGATTCAAAGTCGATCTAATTATATTCTGGGGGACCAATATCCTTTAGTGAAGGCTAAATTCCCATGGAATGATTAGCATTTGAGATTTTTTTTGGTTTTTGGTCTGAACAACCTCTCCAAATCATGTCTGCTTGATAGATAACATCTACAGTTCGATCACAATCCAATGATATTAATCATCAACACATACGGTGACGAAATGGAACAAATGAAAAAGAGGCTGAAGAGTGGGACACACACACACACACACACAATATATATATATATATATGTATTAGTCAAGAGTACGGACCAGCAGCTCCGACTCTCCTCCGCAGAATTCATTTCGTTGGATGCGCTCGCAGTATCTATGGAAAGAGATTCAGATAATTTAAATTAATGTCCATCATATATAAGACATGCTATATATGAGAAACCAAAATCTTAAAGAAGTTCCAAAGTCACTGGGAAAAAGATGGATGTTTACCTGTGTAGAGATTCTCCACTGTCCCTAATTGCCACTACAGCTTCTTTATACCCGGGGGGTTCTTGCCCATTTTCACATATAACCTGTTTCACATTCTTCCGTAGTTCTTCTGTAATTTCCAACCACCAGGGTAAGTTAATTTGTACGTACTAAAACAGTAATTCACTTGGTCATTCTAAATTACTTCCAAAAGCTTATTTTAAGAGAGATAGCCAATGTTTATTCAACCTATAAGATAGACCAGAATGGTGTGCTCCTATATATTACCACTCAAATTACACATAAGGGAAGCATATATTCTAATTAAAGTGTGACCTTAGCAACTAATTTACAGATGCTCTCGACGTTTAGATATCACAGAATGAAAGAAATATGATATAGCCTTCCTTTAAGGATATGCATAACCATAAGTTTCTTTAACATATTCTTGGAATAGAATTCAGACTGAACAATAAGAATTTTTTTCTAAACATACTTGCATCCTCTCTCTCATCCCTTTTGCGAAAACGACGCCGTTCATTTGCTGCCATTCCTTTGGCCTGATACAGAGAGAGCACAATTACTAGCTAGCTAGTTTCTAAGTCAGGACTAAACTAAATGAAAGATTCTCAAATACCAGTGCACGAAACAGACAGCGTCCATCACAAGGAACTCTCCAAACTGATCGGCCTCCGGTCAGACTGGAGGCGAAATTTGGGGTTCTAGCAAAGAAGCGGTGGCTGTAGCCTCCTAATAATGCCGTGGGGTTCGCCTGAGAAATCGAAGAAGTTGAAATTGAAGGAACAGGAGAGTAGACGAGCTCGAACCGAGCAATTCCATTCTTCAACTGCTCAAGAACAGCATCTGCTAATTCATACCAAATACATACATGTCATCGAAACAAGATATATAAAATACATGCAGTACGTCGAAGAATGAGATCGACAGAGATGAACAAATTCGAGAGAGATTACCGTTTGAAGGTTTGTGCGCCATAACAGCAGTTACACCAATCCACATGCCAAAGCCAATAAATAGATGCAAGACTCAAGAGTAGCATGGTAACATGCAATTAATCAGCGTTTTATTTCAAATGTGACGGCTACCGATCACTCCAGTTTTCAATAAATTTTTTTTATCGTATTAATAAATCAAATTTATTAATAAATTAAATGTAAATTTTAAAATAAGACAATTGCCCAAAAAGAAAAAGAAATAATGGATGCAAATGCTCTAACCAGAACTTCACAAAAATGATTGTTTAGTCAGTAATAACAAATAACAATTATGTTTTGATCATTCCACGTTATTAATTAATTCGGATGGACGCATCAGCATCATCAAAATGATTCGTGTCGGACTATTTCCCCAGTCAATTACTCGATGTGGTATATGATAATATATTATGAATGCTATTAATTTCCCCAGTCCAGACTCAAGTGGAAAAAAATTTAAGTGAGCCTGTCACTCCACGTGGCATATGTGACGGGTCATTTTGATTGGTCAGTGTATATAAAATATTAATTAAATAGTTAGTGAATGAATAAAATATTCAATACATAAAATATAAAATATTCAATAAACCAATCGTATGTCACCGTCACATATGCCACGTGAAGTGATGGTACCATGAAAAAATTCCTCGACTCAAGTGGAATCTGATTTCTTCTCTGCGTTTCCTTCATGCAGACGAGTACTAGTGCCTTTTTCTAATCTCTTTTCCCCCGTCAAAATTGTGTTCAACTTGGACATGTAAAATGGAAGACTCTGCAACTAATAATCAATATGTACAATCACTGTGTGTTTGTCAAGACTCAATAATGAACGTCTAACCTACCAAGATGATAAGTAAGTGTACCCAATTAATTAGCCAGAGGAGGCTACCTATATAAACGGTTTATTGTTTAAGGGAATATGAAATATAACCATAATACTGAAAGTAAATACAAAGTAAATAGCACAGGAATAGATCGTCTCTTTATTAATGAATAGGTGCCTCTATATATAGAGAAACACAAAGGGTACAATCCACATCTCAATAGGACTTCTATTCAATATGTAATCCATATGCTATACTAACTAATCTAATCCTAGGTTGACAAGACACACACAAAATAGGTTTCCTTCAACACTCCCCCTTGTGGCGTCAACACTAGGTGGTGCTCCTCGCGTTGTCTCATTAAAAACCTTGCCAAGTAACAAAAACCCAGTGAGATAAAAATAACCTTGGTCGAAGGGAAAAAGAGTACAACACACACTTCACATTTGGAAACTTTGCATGGACGCCAGACTCCCCCTGAAGTCTGCGTCTCCCCTTGATTTCCACAATCATGGGAGGTCAGATAACTTAAGCAAACCAATGCTTTTCACATGCTTCTCAAATGTGGAATTAGGCAGTGACTTAGTAAATAAGTCAGCTACATTGTCCTCAGAACGGACTTGATTCACTTTAATCTTAAGTAACTTCTGCTATTGCTGATTACAAAAGAACTTAGGCGATATATGCTTGGTGTTGTCGGCTATGATGAAACCTTGCTTCATCTGCTTAATGCAGGCAGCATTATCCTCATAAATGGATGTAGGTTCATCAGTGGTTGACCTCAAACCACATGTACTTCTTATATGTGTATCAATGGACCTTAACCATATACACTCATGAATTGCTTCATGGAGAACTATAATCTCAACATGGTTCAAAGAAGTAGCGACAAGAGTTTGCTTAGTAGACTTCCAAGATATCGCGGTGTTACCCATGGTAAAGACATAACCAGTTCGGGAACAACCTTTATATGGGTCAGAGAGATACCCAACATCAGCAAAACCCACCAAAACATCACAAAGATTTTCGGAATAATGGGCAGCAGCACTCGTGCGATCGATCGTGACATTCTGCGATCGATCGCTCGATAGCAGAAGCTCGGTACGATCGATCGTGGCATATCCTGCGATCGATCGCCCGATGGCAGTGGGCACGGGTTCTTCACCCATTTTGCCATATTTTCATGCCTTTCTGCAGGTAACGTGCCCTTTGTGTTCCATCCGGCCGGTAAGTCCTCGTCCGGATGCCTGGGTCGTTCAACCGCAGCAAACATAGGTTCCTCACCTAGTTTCGACTCTCTGTAGGGATAGAACAAGCCCATATCAATCGTACTCTTCAAGTAACGAAAGATAGTCTTTATGCCAGTCCAATGGCGTTGCGTGGGCGCAGAGCTAAATCTAGCTAACAAGTTAACAACAAAGGAGATATTGGGTCATGTACACTGTGCCAAGTACAATAATGCGCTATTGCACTTAGGTATGGCACCTCAGCCTCTAAAACGTCTTCACCATCATCCCTTGGGTGAAACGAATCCTTCTTGGATCTAGACTGTGACCAATCATGGGAGTGCTAACAGGATGGACATTATCCATATTAAATCGCCTGAGCATCTTTTGGGTATAAGCTGATTGATGAATCAGAATCCCACTACTACGGTGCTCAAGTTCTAGACCGAGACAAAACCGTGTTTTCCCAAGTTCTTTCATCTCAAACCAAGATTTCAAGTAGTCAATGACACTTGCAAATCCGGAACTTGTTTTCACGCAGGGGCATAATTTATTGTTCACATACCCTCTTCCAATCAAGTAGTCACTTAGACGGATATACCACATCCGTCCGGATTGTTTCAATCCAAATAGTGAACGTTGCAATCTTATTGCAAACGTGCTCTGTGGCCTAGAGCCACTTGACTTTTGTAAATGAAGCCCATCTGGGACCTTCATATAAATCTTCATATCTAGATCCCCATAGAGATATGTTATGACCATTCATAAGCTGCATATTCAGTTTTTCGGAAAACTACCACTGACAAGGTAGCAGAACGTTATGACGTCCTTTACGAGAGAGTATGTCTCATCGTAGTCGATTCCAGGGCGTAGTCGATTCCAGTGGCGCCACCAGCTGTCCCTCCTATAGGGTTAGCTGCAATAGCGACTTTGAGTCCAAGTCCTTGTTCAGGCACTTGCATCCTTGCAAACATGTTTGCAGCTGGTATATATGATCTAGTCACTAAGATCTAAGAAAGCGTCAGGAAGAGAATCTCTGACTTTCTAAAGATATATAATTCTACGCACTTTCTGCAGTAGGGGGATCGTTATGAGACAGAGTGGGGACAGGCCACGACAATTCCAATCGTTCCTGCTGAACGTTCACATTCTTATCTCCCCCTAACGACGGGAAGACTGTCTCACCGAAGTGACAAATAGATCACCTGTCAAGGGTTCTACATAGCGGATTATGGTTGGAGACTCAAATCCAACATAAATACTCATTCGTCTCTGAGGACCTATATTAATACGCTGTGGCGGTGTAATAGGCACATAAACAACACACCCAAATATGCGTAAGTACGATATGCTTGGCTCGTACCCAGTCACTAGCTGTAACGCAGACAAAGATTGGGTGGTGATAGACCTCAGACGAATAAGCATAGCTGCATGCAATACTGTGTGCCCCCAGGCAGAGAGAGAAAGGTTGGTGCGCATTACCAACGTCCTCGTGACCATTTGTATTCTATTAATGGCAATCTCTGCAAGACCATTCTGGGTATGCACATGTGAGACTAGATGCCTAACATCTATCCCATGCAGTAGTCATCGAAAGTCTTCGATGTAAACTCCCTAGCATTATCAAGCCTGATAGTTAATGGGATGATCCGGGTAGTGAGCCGGCAGGCGAATACTCTGTGCTAGGAGCTTAGCATAAGCAGCATAACGAATGGACAACATCATGACATGTGACCAGCATGTCGATGCATCAACCAACACCATAAAATACATAAATGGCCCGCTTGGTGGTTGAATATGTCCACAAATATCCTCTTGGATTCTCTGTAAGAATGGAAGAAGTACTTTTAAAATTCTTTGCATAGGACGGTCTCAGTCCTTATTTCCCTTAGGAATACACTTTGCATAATAAGCGTTTGGCTTTGGAAGCTTCAGAAGCATAGGAGGAATTGTCTACATCCGAGAGAGAGTAATCAGGTATGTGCGATCGATCGCCCGTGCTCTCGGGTTCCTGAAAACATACAGGATGGAACGTGTGATCGATCGCAGGGGGTGTGCGATCGATCGCCCGGGCTCTCTGGTTCCAGAAATCGTACAGGAAGGAACATGCGATCAATCGCAGGTGGATGCGATCGATCGCCCGAGCTCTCGAGTTCGTTCAACGACACGGTCTGAAAGGTTGCGATCGATCGCATGTATCGTGCGATCGATCGTACGGCGTTGGACAGTGGCAAATTTGCTCTTTCTCATAACTGTCTCATCTCCTTGAATCGCCCTTCGATTCATGCTTTGATTAGCTCGAAAGAATGGATGTCCGTGTGAGGTTTTCAATACACGGATTATCATATCACGACCAGGGTGTCACAACCAGTCGTGCCAAAGCCAATATGTGTCTGAATTCAAGAGGTCATCCCGAATGACATTGTTTGATTCAATAGCTCGAATAGTGGTAACATATTACCCACTAGAGAGACACATAAGCTTCTCTAAGATGCGTTTTCTTCCGCAGTCATTAGAGGTAATGCAAAAGGGATTCTTTTCCATTCTCATCATGCATCTTAGCATGGAAACCATTGGCTCTTATATCTTTAAAGCACAACAGAGTTCTATTTCCTCTTGGAGCGTAGAGAGCATTTGTGACATCAATGTGAGTGCCATTGTGCAAGAGGAATTGGGCATATCCTCTTCCTTGCACAAGATTCGATGGTTCTGCCATCGTAGTCACAGATGTATGTAAGCTCATCATTAAAGTCGAGGCTACTAAAGCAACTCAGATTTTATTAAAGATATTAGCCAAGGCTTTACACTCAAAGTTCCATCTTGATCTTAAATCAAAACTAAATCCAATGTCTTGGCAAACTTGCCATATTACATCAACTTGGAAAAACATAAAGACTTAAGCAAAATTGCTTCCAAAGTCTTTAACCCTTAAACTCGACGTCTTGATCATTACAATTACATCTTCATATGTATTGCAAACTATGGCCCATTGATCAGACGCTCCGTATCATTAATAGACATCATGAAGATGATTCTCCATTGATTGAGGTATACAGGCTCAGTACTCACGGTCCCTAGGACGGTGGCAGATTACCTTGGCCGGTGGCGGTGCTGCCATAACTAGTGGCGCAACAACGCTGACCAGCGGTGTCCCTCTTATAGGGATGGCGGTCTTCTCTCACTCTTTTGCGGCCCTATGCTCACATGATCGCTTATTCTTATGGCGATTACCTTCCTGAGCAAATCAATCTTACGGATCAAACATCCGGATTTGTCCCTAAATTTAGGATTTTGGTCGTAGCGTCCTCCCTTAGGGGCGCTATCATCGTCATGCCTTTCCTCAAGGCAGAGATGGAGAAAGTGGTGAGAGTCTCCTCAATCAACCGTTCATCTGTGATGATTTTCCACAAAGATGCATCAAGTCTTTGATGCGGAGAATTTCCGAATTATATCCCATGACTTCATCAAAGTCAGAGAAGCGGAGATTTAGTCCATTATGCTTCTAAATTCGGAATGATGAATGTTACCATAACATTCAAGAAGCGCTTCTAGCGCTAACCTCTTTCATGAACTCAAACTGGAGTGCCATATCCATATGGCGATTCATCAGGAAAAATAACCTGACATTGTATATCTCAGTTTGAGGGTCTAGAGCGGTTTCTTCAAAACAACGCTCATGGATTCGAGCTAGAAGCTCTTGTGCGAATAGGTACATTAGGATATCATGAGCCCATCTCAGAATCTAATGTCCGCAGAATCCAATGGAGTAAAATCGAGTTCATTCATGTTCGACATCCAAGAATATGGAGAACAAGAATGTGGTGTGTTTCGGAGTCAATACTCCCACGAAACAATGAGGGGTAAGTTTCGGAGTTAATACTCCCACGAAACAATAGAGGGTTTCTGAGCAATATTTGCTCCCAAGAAACGTTTCCAAGGATTTTGGATTTAGGTGAAACTTTGGTGTCGTATGGTCATAACCTTAAACCTTTTCGGTAGCTCTACTCAGATATAACCAGGTAAGTTATAAGAGATGTCGGTGGAGCAAGCTCTCTTAATACCACTTATCTCAAACTCCTTACCTAGACATCATACCTAAGCAGGTGAGCCTAGTTGGGAATAAGTCATAAACCATAGGTCGTTTCTTCTCTACGGATTCCTCATCCGGAGGTTAATTTGTCAATGAACTCCTCGTTCATAGTCTCTTCTCTCTACGGATTCCTCATCCGGAGTATTAGCTCGAACCCCCACAATTCGGCTCTTGAGGTCATCACCAATAGCATGATGACATTAGAGGTGCTCATGACTTACACATACCGCAAGCGATATGAAGCTCGATCACTCCCCTAATGCTTCTCATAGTTTGGCGAGTCTCGTATATTATCCCACGTTATAAGAAAGGTGGGAATAGAAGAAGGGAGGTTGCAAGTCCCCGGAGAAAAAGAAGGTTGAATTAAATTCAGAAAGCAGCAACGTTTATAAAAGCTTACTTGGATTCTTTTCTCGGATTATCTTGAGTACCTCTTCTTCGAAGTTATATATCAGGAGATCCAATGGTCGGAATGGCTGAATTTTTAACTGGGGATATTAGACTCACGGTGGAAGCTCTCATCCAAATTTCAGCTTAATCCAATGGTGGAGAAGGGAGAAAATCGCTTCTGAATTTGACTGTTCTGTGCAGGCAGATTCTTGAACTAGAGGAGATTGCACGGATGTACTATTCACGGGCACTGTTCACTCGCACTGTTCACGACTACTGTTCATCCGGCACACCCTAGGGTTTTGGGGTTCTAGGGTTTTGGCGCTAGCAGGATGCTATGCTCAAGAGTTTTGGTTTTTGATTCAGGGTTAGAAGTTCGTGCTGATAACGTGTTTAAGGGAATATGAAATATAACCATAATACTGAAAGTAAATACAAAGTAAATAGCACCGGAATAAATCGTCTCTTTTTTAATGAATAGGTGCCTATATATATAGAGAAACACAAAGGGTACAATTCACATCTCAATAGGACTTCTATTCAATATGTAATCCATATGCTATACTAACTAATCTAATCCTAGGTTGACAAGACACACACAAAGTAGGTTTCCTTCAACATTTATGACCCTACTCATTTATTTGAGAAATTTAAATGACATTATGCAGCTTAAGTCATTCCTATTCAATCTGTATTCAGGGGAATTCTTCTGTCCACAGCAGTGGACATTCATGACGCGATCTCAGCCTTTAATTTGAATCTCAATCGTTGGTCTAATCCAAACCGTTTATTGAGAGTTAGTCTTCTTTGACGGCCAGCGTGAGCAAAACACGCCAGCCACTGTGCACGACCCCTTCCCCTGCCGCGACACCGCCGAACTCACCCCTTTCCGCCGATTGTTTCAAGGTGCCGCACATTTACCATAAGCTTCGCATTGGCGAGGCGAACACGATGGTGGCTTTGGCTCGTCAAATCGACGGCTGAACAGTGAAAATCGAAGGGAGAAGAACCTTGAACTCCGGCGAGTTCTCGTCGATTTTCGGCGACTCCGGCTGCGGTTTGCTTCGAACCAGGTATGTAAAAGTATACACTCTTCGATTTCTACAAGTTGCTATGCTTAGAATTCACGATGATGCTCGGTGGTCGGCGAATCGAGGAGAGAGGATTCAGAATCCATTTTCTCTCTCTTCAAGCTCTCTCTCCTCCATGAACTTGAAGAACCCAGAAGCTTCCATGGCTTGATTTTTGTGGGCTGTGAGAGAGATGAGAGAGGACAGCAGCTGTGCCCAGAGAGGAGGAAGGAGGAACTACGACCAAAAAAAGAGAGGAGGAACTAACGATTCTAACGGACACGTGCTTGGCATGCGCTGGTGGACGTCCACCGAGGTGGACAGAAGACACTCTCCTGTATTCATGTTCATACATGGTCTTCTTTTTGGGTTTTGTGGGTCAACATGTTCATACATGACTAGAAGGAAGCTTCCCTTGAGGTAAAAGTGTCAAATTCATGACTTTCAGACTTCTTCCTCATTGTGTGAGTCATGATCAAATCAACATCAATCAACTACAAATATTCATTACGCGGCTTGTTATTTTACAAGTTATATGTAGTTATGAACTTCAACCCCTTGATCCTATAGAAGGGAGCACCAAATTAGAAGAAATTTCATATACTATTAGACTTGAGATATTTTTTTACCATGCTCTTCAATAAGAATATTAAACGCATTTTCAGTCATTTGATTTGATTTTAATTTTCGATTGACTCTCAATCCATTCAAACGCTTATTTTATGTTTGACTTGATGTTTTATGAACTATTTGAGTAATATGATAACAGTTAAAATCCTTCTCAATTTCAATTTTTTAACTTTAAACAGAAGTTCAGAGAAGATCATAATTAACCCAAAAATCGGACTTGGATTGTGCTATTTTTTCCTCACCTTCAAATCCTGGCCCTCCATTCTGATCTGGCGGCCAGGATTTGCTTGCTTTTCTTTTCTTCCTTCTGCTTCTCTCTCATCTCGTCTCTCTCTTCCTTCTGCTTCCCTCCCTCCCTCCCCCTCCCTCCCCCCCTCCCCCCCTTAACTTTAAACAGAAGTTGAGAGAAGATCATAATTAACCCAAAAATCGGACTTGGATTGTGCTATTTTTTCCTCACCTTCAAATCCTGGCCCTCCATTCTGATCTAGCGGCCAGGATTTGCTTGCTTTTTTTTTTCTTTTCTTCCTTATGCTTCTCTCTCTTCCTTCTCCCTCCCTCCCCCCCACCCCTCCCTCCATCCCCCTCCCTCGCCCCCTCCTTCCCTCTCTCTCATGGTGGAAGGGGCTGGTGGCGCAGCGGCGGCGACGGCTTAAGGCGCACTGGGGTTGCTGGAAGGGCATCGCGAAGTAGGAGGACGAGGACGGTGGAGACGCCATGGCCGATGTTGGAGAAAAGCTAGAGCTAGGGGAAGAATCGGGGAAGAAGAGATTTGGGGAAAATGTCCACCAGGAGAGAGAGAAGCAGAAGGAAGAAAAAAAAAACAAGCAAATCCTGGCTTCCATATTAGATTGGAGGGCCAAGATTTGAAGGTGAGGAAATGTGAGGACCTATCCCGTGAGGAGAGGATCCGAGTCCCCAAAAATCACAGACACCACACGGACTCGGATCCTCTCCTCACGGAGAGGTGCTTTTTTTTCCTCACAAGTAAATCCTGGCCATCCAATTTGATCTTGTGGCCAGGATTTGCTTGTCTTTTTTTTTTTTTGTTCTTCTTCTTCTTCTCTCTCATGACCTCATCCCCTCTCTCTTCGTTATCTCTATTCCCCTCTCTCTTCTTCAACTTCCTTTACCGAACTCTATGTTTGATCAACACATCCAATTACAACAATTTTAGTCCTCAAGTTCATCAATTTTTCACTCAAATATAGAGCTCATCCATTACCCAAAAACTATAGAGTTAAAGTTAGAGTTCATCAATTTCCCAGAAATTCATACACAACCATCTCCTAGCCAAACTTCAATTACAAAACCCAGAAACTAACACACACCACTACTGCTGCACATCTAACCCAGAAATGAAGAAAAAGTGTTTGTGTTAGGTCAAATTGTGAGCTCATCGACTTTGCCTTTGAAAAAAATAAGGGGAAAGGCCGGTCGAGAATCATAAACCCGATCATCAGGACATTAGCTAGCTAACATTAAACATGAACCAACTGCACATGCTTGGTGTGTATAATAGACCTCCGACCCGTTCGATCCGGGTCAGACTATGACAAATTGAGCCGGAGAAGCTTGAGTAACTCGCTTGCGGGCTTCATCCGTGTTCGAAACAACGACTCTCTTCTTAGAGAAGAACGACGGTAGTGGAATGGAGCTTGGAGGCGGGGAGGCTATACAGGAAGACGACCCGGTGTAGAGAGAGAGAGAGAGAGAGAGAGAGAGAGAGAGGGAAGTTGCAAACAGAGAGAGGGGAAGAGAGATAACGAAGAGAGAGGGGATGAGAGAGAAGAAGAAAAAAAAAAGGCAAGCAAATCCTGGCCGCAAGATCAGATTGGATGGCCAGGATTTACTTGTGAGGAAAAAAAGAGCACCTCTCTGTGAGGAGAGGATCCGAGTCCACACCACACCCACCCTCACAAAAAGAAGAGTTCAAAAGGTTCATTTTTCTCCACGGGTTTTCCTTTCCAGTTGAAAAAGCCTCCTTGAAAGTTCACAAATACACGCACCCATTTATTTCTTTTATTTTCTTTTCATTTTCCCCAAAAAGAAAGAAGGAGCTAGCAAAGATAGAAATGCCAAGGTCTGTTGGGATACTCGTTGGGGGCTTCGGCCCAAATTGCATGTGTTCTTAGGTGAGTGCTGGTTCCTGACCGGCACACCTCCCATGGATAAAAAAAAGAAGAAGATAGAAATGCCAAATGTCAAAAACCTTTACACCTACCGACACGCCCTCCCCAAATTTTGCATTGGCAGCTCTTCTCCTCCATTAGCTTCCTCTCCACAGCATTTAGCTTTCTAACCACGAAATCCTATCTGGGTTTCGACCCGACCCGACCATGGAGTCCAGCTTTGCTTCTTCAACTGACCACAATATTAGAGGGGTACCCACCCACGGCAGACGCAACGTTCAGTACAATGTGTATGGTGTTAAAGAAGGAGGTACACTTATATCGTCCTTGGAAGCTTCGAGAGGAATATGACCACGTGGATTCTAGTAGCTGGCTACAGCTGTATTTCTGTTAGTTTTTATTCCGTTTGGTTTAAGTGTTTATTTGTTTCTTAATCCTTGATTTGTATGCATGTATAAATAGTTAAAAGACTTGCTTTATTTGGAAGGATGATTTTCTGATAATTGAAACAGGAGCTCTTCTTCTCCGAAAACACTCTCTCTGATTTCAAACTTCATCTTTCAAAACCTAGCTTAACCTTTGACGCTATTATGGTATCAGAGCGTCAAGCTGATCCTTGACCTGTGCCTCATGCTCACACGTCCGCTACGTTTCTCATAGATGCTACTGTTACATTGATCTGGTTTGATTTCTTTCTTCCAATTCGTGGTGTTGACTTGCTTCGTTGCTAGAATCGAAGTACTGTTTTCTCTCAGGTTATGATTCTAAACCTGTCTTAGTTCATATATCTTAATTCAGTTGCAAAATTGAGAAAGTAGCTGGTTCATAACAAGATATGTGTAAATTCGGAGCAAAATTCTTGAGTAAAGTGAGTGATTGAGCAAAATCTTAGAGAATCATGAGCAAATAGAGCAAAAAAAAATCTATGTGATAAAAGAGCAAAATCTGTATCAAGAGTGCAGATCTGTTCTGTTAGAGCATAATTGAGCAAAATCTATGTCTTCGAAGAGTAAATTTCCATAACAAGTGTAGATCTAAAGAGCTTATCTGTTCGTATATGATCATCTGTTGCATTTCTGAAGTATTTTGAGTTCTACTAGACTGCTGGAGTTATATTGTACAGATCTAAGCTTGAGATCTTGAGACTTTGATGTGCGTAGATTTTTGAAGCTGTTAATGGCATCCAGAAGCTCTACTATGACTGCTCTTACTCATTCTGATGTACATTCTTTACTGAGCGTGATTACTATGAGACTTGGAGAACGAAACTTCATTAAATGGAGCTTTCAATTCCAAGCTACATTGTCTGGTAATGGCCTGTTTGGCTATTTTGATGGAACTGAGGTATCTCCACCTCGATATGCTCTTGATACTGAAAGGGGTGTTACCTGTGAGGAGACTGCTGCTTATAAGCTGTGGAACCAAACCGACATGGCTCTATTAAGTTTGCTAATGGCTACACTAGACGAAGACATTGTGGATGTCATAATTGGATGCAGGACATCTCGACAAGCATGGCTGGCTCTTCAAGAGCGTTTCTCTACTGCATCAAGGGTAAACATCATGCAACTCAAGACTGAGCTACAAACCATCAGGAAGGGATGTGAGTGTATTGAAAAATATCTGCAACGAGTTAAAAATGCTCGTGATCAACTCATTTATGTTGGAGTGAATATTCCAGATGAAGATATTATCATTGTTGTACTCAATGGCCTGCTTGAAGAGTATTCAACTGTAAGAACAGTTATTGAAGGAAGAGAAACACAAATCACTCTACGAGACTTGAGGTCTCAGCTACTTACTGCAGAGAGGCGAATTGAGGGAAGCTTTTCTCTTCAAAACAACTTGAGTGCCTTGGTTGCTCGAGGTGATGGTGCTAAATTTGGTGCCAGGGATGATGAAATAAGAGGCTGGAATACAAAGACCGATGGCAAAGGCAAAGATGGGAAATATGTGACTAGTGGTGTTGAGTGTCAAGCTTGTGGCAAACGTGGTCACACAGTTGATACATGTTTCCGAATCCATAAGTGTCAAATTTGTGGCAAGCATGGACATTTTACTAACACCTGTTATCAAAATCCAGACTACAAACCTCAACAAGGTTCTCAGCAGCCACAAAGCAGATCACTTGGTCTTGGACCATCTCCAGAATATCAAATCTGTTCAAAGAAAGGACACACTGCAGCCAATTGTTTCTACAGAACAGATATTCCAGCTGGACATCCGGCTATGAATATTCCTACTTGCCAAATCTGTGGTCTGAAAGGACATGTTGCCCTCAATTGCTCCCATATAACTAATTTTGCTTATCAAGGGCCTGAGCCACCATCTTCACTTACTGCTCTAACAGCTCAGTCTACTGGTAGCTACAATGGCAATCTGCAACATTCTTCATCGAGCTTCCCTGGTGGTTTTCACTGAAGTCATGGTGCCTCATCATCCAATCAGTCTCAACAACCTACTGCTATCACAAATGCAACTTATGCTACCCAATCTACTGAGCCTACTGAAATATGGATAGGTGACTCTGGTGCTACTCATCATATGACATCGGACTTGCACAACCTTACTCTTGCTCAGCCATTCACCTCAGATACCAAGATCACTATTGGTAATGGAACTGGTTTAAATGTTGCTCATACAGGTTCTAGTTATATAAAACCTGCTGATCACATTCTAAGGCTTCATAATGTACTTAATGTTCCTTATCTTACAATGAATCTGCTGTCTTTTACGAAACTTTGTCGAGATAACAATTGCTTCATCACACTTGATGAAAGTAATATTGTTGTGCAAGACAAAGTCATCAAAACAGTTCTTTATCAAGGAAAGAGCAGTGATGTTGGTCTCTTTCTTTTCAAGTCTCCTCAGATTGCTTTTATTCCGGAACTCACTCATGCTGCTTTTGCAAGTACCTCAGCTCCCTATTCAATTTGGCATCAAAGATTAGGCCATCCATCTTCCTCCATTGTTACAAAAATGTTATCTAGTTCACAAATAAAAGCATCCGGTAGTATGTCTAGCTCTCTGTGTACTTTTTGTCTTGAAGGCAAGATGCATAGGCTACCTTTTGGTGAATCTGTATCTCACTCTTCTGTGCCCTTGTCTAAGGTGCACTCGGATGTATGGGGACCAGCCCTTTGTTTGTCTATAGAGGGATATAGATACTATGTCACATTCATTGATAAGTGTACCAGATTTGTGTGGCTTTTCCCTCTTATTAATAAATCCGATGTTCTTGCCACATTTGTGAAGTTTCATGCCTTTGTTCATACTCAATTCAATACTTCTATTAAGGTTTTTCAGACAGATGGAGGAGGTGAGTTTAATAGCAAGGCCTTTGCTAATTTTCTGATCTCAAAGGGCATTTTGTATCATATTACTTGCCCTTATACTCCTCAACATAATGGCATTGCTGAGAGGAAGAATCGACATCTAGTGGAAACCTGTATTTCTTTACTGACTACTGCAGGTCTTCCTAAGCATTTCTGGTTTCATGGTGTGGCTCTTGCTGGATATCTTATCAACAGGTTGCCATGTAAAACTTTGGCTATGTGCTCTCCTTATGAGTCTTTGTTTCATAAGGTTCCTGATCTATCTCAGCTTAAAGTTTTCGGGTCTGCATGCTATCCTTTTCTTAGGCCTTACAATCATGATAAGTTGGAATCAAGAACTACCCAGTGTGTGTTCTTAGGCTATGCTTTGGGCTACAAGGGTGTTTTTTGCTATAGTATCATTCGGAATAAAATGTGGATGTCTCGACATGTTGTTCATGATGAGTCTATTTTTCTATTTCTCACTTCTGCCTCTTCTCCCTCCTCTTCCATTGACCCGGTCACTTTCTTTCCCTCCTCTTCCCCATCTGTTTCTCCCAATGAGTCTCTCACTGTTTTGGGAGCAGGAAGTGATGGTGCTGGTGATATGTCTTCTAGTAGCTTCAGGGAGGGCACTAGTATTACTGCCTCTGCATCTTCTGCTAATGAAAGTGAAGCTTCTGTGGCAGCCAATGATCATTTTAATGAGAGTGAATGTGATAGTAGTGAGAATAATGAAGTTGACAATAATGACATGTCTCAAGGGCCGAGTGATGATTCTAACATTGAAATAATGACATGTCTCAAAGCGTATCTCAAAGGCCTAGTGATGGTTCTAATATTCTAAATCCAGGTGGTGCACTGACTATAAATCTTCCTATTGACTCTTTTAATTGTTCTACTTTGATTGGTGAAGGGGATATTCCAAAGTTGGTTACACGTTCTTCATTACAAGGTCTTAATACAAATGAAGTAAATGCTTTGCAGTTTGGAGGCCGTATTGAATCTGGAGATAATCTTCCTCCAAAACTTGGTTTTATTGTGGAACAAAATTATAATGATCTGTAATACCCCGAAATTTCGTATTTAATCCATCAAAAATATTTTGGATTAATAGTGATGTGGAATTGGTGGAGAAGTTGTGAGAGTTTTAATTGTGGACGTTTGACCGTAAAAATGGAAATTACGACGGTAATTATAAGTCTCGGGAAGTCAAAAGAGTTGACTTTTTATCCGTCGAGAATTTGGAGAAACTTCCTTAACGGAAATTGTAGAGCTCGTTAAACCGAGTTCGTCGACATGTGGTACGTTGAAAACGGACATCGTATGAAGAAGTTATGGACCTCAGAAGTTTGACGAAATTCTATAAAAAGGATTTTGGGATTTACTATTCACCCAAAAATCAGAAATCCCCCAGAAAATTACTGTCTCGCCGTGAACAGTAACCCGCTTTTCTTCCGGCCATTTCTCCCTCCTCCGGCCACCAATTTTCGTGCGACTTATTCCAATCTCTTCGTCTCTTCATCCTCTTCGATTCTATACTAGTTTCATTCATTGATTTTCAGTATAGAAAGAGAAATGAAGAAAAGAAAAAGGGGAAAAACGCTGCCGAACAGTTCATCAGTTTCTGGGAAAGTTTCCGGCCAAATCGAGTCACCTTACCTACTGGGCTTTGTAGCCCTTGCCAGGGGCTTTCCAACAACATAAAGTTTGCCTCAATTGGACTCCGGACGGTGGAGAATTTCAGATTTGAAGTTTTGGGCAAACGGAGCTTCCGAGTCAAATTCCGGCCGATCAAGACCGAATTGATCTTCGAGGTAGTTAAGAAACTTGATCCTTGTGTTGTTGTGAACATGCTGTTAAATTTTCAGGATCATCGGAGAAGGTCAACGGCGGAGCCACCGCGGCAGCCACCACTGGCGGCGGGTCCCGCCGGCGAGTCCGACCCAAACTTTTTGTCCCTCCAACTGTGTTCGACGATCCAAACACGATGGTGCACTCCGTATTGCGAAATTCTTTCGTTTGATTATCGATCGGAGAATTGCCGCTTGTGGATCGTTAGATCCGTGATGATCCGACCGTTGGATCATCACCATTTTTGGATATGTTAGGATGCAAGAAATAAGCATGCTGTTGAATTTTGGAAGTGTTGGGTTTCGTGTGGAACCCGTTGATTAATAGTGACGTGGGATCCACATTGACCGACAGTTGACTTTTGGTCAATTTGTCTCGATTAATAGTTCCGATGTCGTAGGAGACGTTTGAGGAACATTTGAATAATTTTGGATGTGAATTATGCTAATTATATATTGCATAATCATAGGTGATTGTGAAATGTGAAGCGTACGTGCTTTGGTCGATTCCCGGTTACTAATTGGAGACGCTACGGGAATTAGAGGTGAGTGAATCTCACGATATTTAAATGTGAACAATAAATTCACATTTGTGTTGTTTGCGAAAATTAATCATAATATTGATTTAAGTGATTTTTGGATATATAAATTAAATAACTATTTAATTTTATATATCAGCTTTTGTAAAACTATAGTTGGTATTAGTGACATTCCTGAGTGAATGATCACGTATATATATATTTACATGAAAAATATATATATTGTTGGTGTTGGTGTTGTAGTGAAAAATAATATATTTGCAAAACCAAATATATTATTGTGTGAGTGATTTTGTTTTTGTGGAAAACAATATATTGAAAATATTTATATTGTTTTGAATGATTGATTTATTGAAAACGATATTTTGTGAAAAAATACAAATGTTATCGTTTTATGATTGTGGGGTGTTTTGATGAAAACGATTTTGTAAAGAAATACAATTTGAATCGTTTTGTTGGGCATGGGAAATGGTATTTTGACCTAAAACGTTCGAATACCATAGATGTTAATTGGGGAGGGGACCAAGGAGGCACTCCGATGGCATTCAATCATGGGATTGAATTGTGAGGCTATACTTACCTCAGTCAGTTAGAGCTCTAGTCTGTCGCCATAGTAATCTGACCAGGGAGGCAGATAGTTGTAAGATTGAGAAGGATGATATTTCTCATTCTTAAATGTCTAAAAAAATGACATTTAGTTTGTTGGATATTTGAGAAGTCAAATAAAGTATATTTGAACTTCTGATTGAGATTTGTGGACTTTTCCCTTAACAAAATAAATGAAATTTTGGGTAAAGGATTTGGTGTGAGTTGATTTGAGATTACTTCTTTAATACTTGAAGTAATTACTATTATGAATTACAATTCTTGAAAATATTGAATTGTATTTGGAAATGTATATTATTCTTTTGAAAATAAAAGAATTTGGATTTTGAATGAAAGTTTATATTGTTTGATATTCTGGATCACCCTGAGATTAACATACACGTTATGGGACGTGTGGGGTTAAAATACGCGGTATGCGACGCGTAGGTTCAGTATATTTCATAATATGAATTTTCGGGATTGGATTTATATTTGAAATATAATTTACATATATTTGTTTAAAACAAACTATATATGTATAATTTTGTTAAACGGTTTTCGTGTGAGTAAACTGAGGTCATTCACACCAGCTTCATAAGCTGACCGGGTTTGTTGATATAACCCGGTACACTATTCAATGGTGTAGGGGTTATTCGTGCAGGTTTGGTAGACAGTTAGCAGTGAAGGATTGGTTGGTAAAACCTTTATTGACCATAATTGTAAATGTTAGACTTCCGCTGTTATGTAATAAGCTCTGAAGGAGTATTTATTTAATATTTTGAAATATCAATTTATTATGTAAATTATGGAATGTAATAATTGACTCTAAATAACGAGTCAGTATTTACATTTGTGAGCATGGAGTGAGTGGTTGTTGACTTGTTGTACTTGATTTAAGAAAAAAAATTCTAGTACATATTTGTGTTGTATATTCCATGCTTCACGTCCCGGATTGGTTATGTAATTATGGGCTAAAACCCCTTATTATTTGTCGAGAATTCGGGGCGTGACATGATCACTCTATGATGACTCGAGCTAAAATGGGGTTGTGAAACAAAAAACTTTTGAGGATTTTTACTGCTATTCTGCCATTGCTCAACAGAACCTTTATGATGAATATCCATTCTTTAGTGGATTTACTGTTGTTTCTGATATCTCTGATATTGTTGAGCCAAAATCCTTCAAGGGTGCAACAGGAAAATGTGAATGGGAACAAGCAATGTTAGAAGAGATTGAAGCTTTGCAGAATCAGGGTACTTGGTCTCTGGTTCCTTGTCCAGCCAACAAGAACATTGTGGGGAGTAAGTGGATTTACAAGGTTAAGAGGAATCTGGATGGTTCAGTGTCAAGGTATAAAGCTAGATTGGTTGCTCAAGGTTTCAGCCAGTCTAAGGGTGTGGATTATGATGAGACGTTTAGTCCCGTGGTAAGACATAGTACAGTAAGAATTATTTTGGCTCTTGCAGCAATGAATAAGTGGGAATTGAAGCAGTTGGATGTGAAGAATGCATTCTTGCATGGTGATCTAAAGGAAGAGGTGTATGTGGCTCAACCTCAGGGCTTTGTTGATCATGAACATTTAGATCATGCATGTCTACTAAAGAAGTCTCTCTATGGCCTCAAGCAAGCTCCTTGAGCATGGAATGAGAAATTCACCAGCTTTTTGCCGAGCTTAGGGTTTAACTCTTCTCACTCTGATCCTAGTCTATTTGTGAAACATTCTGATCGAGGCCTGATAGTTTTGTTACTTTACGTTGATGACATTGTCATCACTGGATCAAATGCAAAAGGGATACATGAAGTGATTTTTGAACTTAGCTTGGTGTTTGACATGAAAGATCTAGGTTTCTTGTCATACTTTCTTGGCATAGAGGTAACAAAGACCAAGAATGGATTGTTTTTGTGTCAATCCAAATATGCTAAAGATTTGCTGCTTAAGACATGTATGGATACCATACGGTCTTGCAACTCTCCTTGCTTACCTCATAATCAAATGACTAAAGACCAAGGGATTCCTCTCTCTGATCCTACTCCATATAGGAGTATTATGGGAGCCTTACAGTATCTAACATTTACTCGGCCAGATATTGCCTATGCTGTAAACACAGTATGTCAGTTCATGTATGCACCTACTGATGTACACTTTGCTGCTGTGAAGAGGATTCTGAGGTACTTGCAAGGTTCAATTCAGAAAGGGTTGTTATACAGTTCCACTAAAGCCTTGAACAATTCTGTGACAATAAGAGCTTATTGTGATGCTGATTGGGCAGGTGAAGTAATCCAGAGACGATCTACTACTGGCTTTATTGTTTATCTTGGAATGTGTCCTATTTCTTGGCAATCAAAGAAACAAGGAAGTGTTTCTCGGAGTTCTACTGAGTCCGAATACAGGAGCCTGGCAAATACTGCTGCCGAGATAAGTTGGATTCGTCACCTTCTGTGTGATTTAAAGATTCATATACCTTGTGCTCCTCTTCTCAAATGTGATAACCTTTCAGCATTGGCATTGGCTTCTAATCCAGTTTTTCACTCTAGAATCAAGCATTTGGACAATGATTTTCATTTTGTCCGAGAACATGTGCCACGTAATGATCTGCAACTTGAGTATGTGTCAACTACGGAGCAAACTGCAGATATTCTAACAAAAGGCTTAGCTTCTCCTCTGTTCCGTTCTCATTGTGTCAACCTCAGGCTAACTACCTTAGCTGAGGTTGAGGGAGGGTGTTAAAGAAGGAGGTACACTTATATCATCCTTGGAAGCTTCGAGAGGAATATGACCACGTGGATTCTAGTAGCTGGCTACAGTTGTATTTATGTTAGTTTTTATTCCGTTTGGTTTAAGTGTTTATTTGTTTCTTAATCCTAGATTTGTATGCATGTATAAATAGTTAAAAGACCTGCTTTATTTGGAAGGATGATTTTCTGATAATTGAAACGGGAGCTCTTCTTCTCCGAAAACACTCTCTCTGATTTCAAACTTCATCTTTCAAAACCTAGCTTAACCTTTGATGCTATTTGGCAATCTCTTTGAGGTTACCAGGAAGTATGTGCCTCCGATAAGGCCAGTTGGGAGAGGCGCTTATGGTATTGTTTGGTAAGAATCTTTCTTTCTTTTTCTGGGTCTTGAGCTTTTCTTGGTAGTTAAAGTCTGAGACTTTAGAAGATTAGGGCATGGCTTAGTATTTCATAAATAAGCTGCAATTTGGTTAAATTTATTAAAACTGTTGCATTAAGAATGTAAATAACTCATCTTATAGCATAAAATGAGTTAAAACTTTTGAGGAAACGTCCACATATTGGTGGCTATTAATTGGAAGAAACGAACTGTGGTTTCTGATTTATCCTAATCTAATATGCAATGCATCTAGTCCTCAACTAGGCATAATTATTATTTGATAATTATTCTGCCTCCTAGAATTAAGTGGAAGGTTGTGAATTTTGTTGAGTATATCAATTTTGGCTGTCATCTTCTGGATTACTAGTTTTGTAAATGTTCTTGTGGTGTTTGATTTTGTCACATCCCACAGGAACAAGGTAGCAACAGAAACAAGATATAAAATCACTTTCGGTAGCTGATTTGCAACATCATGTTTATTTCTTCTTGCAGTAAATACAAGTAATGAGTCGTCCACAGGTCCCACACCGACCTTTCTTCCATTTTGGAAATCCTTTCCGGATGATTTCGCCAAAGGGTTCTCATATGACTCCAAATGGGTCGTCATGGGCCGGGCTAAGGCCGGCCCGGCCCTAAATTTTAGAGTTAGGGCCGGGCCTGGTCAAAGTCAACTGTAGTTAGGGCCGGGCCGGGCCGGGCCTGGGCTTCAATATTCAAACCTCAGCTCATCCTCCGACCCTGGCCCTTGCGGGCTTTTAGGGCCGGGTTAGGGACAGCCCTTATGGACCGGGCCTGAAGGGCTGTTTTTTTTTTTTTGCCTCCTTCCTTTCACGGTCTCACGGTCTCACCCCAACTGGCCTCCCTCTTCACTTCTTCCTTCGAATCACTCAGAGCCCAGCGACTCTCCCTCTCCTTCGAATCACTCAGAGCCTAAATTGCTGCTCTCTTCATCTATGGACACCCAAGTCTCCATCACCACCGATTTCTCTCGGTTTGAAACCCAGTTTGGCAGTACTTGAATTTGGCGAAGTCGCAAAGACTACTCTAGCAGAGTAGCAGATCAAGTAAGATAGAGATAGAAGAGTAGAAGAAGAAGAAAAAAAAATGAAGAAGAAGACTAAGTTGAGTAACCTGCAGTGCAGTAGTCTTGAAGAAAAAAAACTGAAGAGGATAGATAGAGTAGAGTGCGTGAGAGAAAAGAGAGAGGAGTAGAAAGAGAAAGAAAAAATGAATAAAGAGTAGTGGGCGTGGGTTAGAGAAAAGAGAGAAAAGAAAAGAGAGAAAAGACAAGAGAGAAAAGAGAGGAGGGGAAAGAGAAGAGAGAAAAAGTGCACGTGGGTGAGAGGAAAAGAAAGGAAGAGGGAGAAAAAAAGACAAAAGGCACATGGGGAGAGAGAAAAGAAATGAAAATAGGTGTAACCAAAAAAAAAAAAAAAAAATAGGGGCTCATTAGGGCCGGGCCCAAATGGGCGGGCCGGGCTAGGCAGTGTAGGGCTCACTAGGGCCGGGCCGGAGGGCCGGGCTGGGCTTCAGAAGCTTAGCCCATACCCTACCCTACCCTACACAGGACTGGGCCGTTAGGGCCTGTCTTTAGGGCCGGGCGGGCTTCATTAGGGCCTTAGGGCTTAGGGCTTAGGGCTAAATGATGAGGCCTACTCCAAGCCTCAATGCACTGCTGAACACTTTTGAGGAAACATTGGCTGGAAGGTTGAGAAAGCTCAACCCAAAAGATAAGAATGATATCCTTAGCTTGTCATGGATGAAATTAGCAATGGAGTCGCTTAGTGGAACTCATAATGACATAAAAACCCTCATAGCTGAGATTGATCTTCCCGTGAGTGCCTGGGATGAGAAGTGGATTGATGTGTACTTGGACATCAGTGTAAAGTTGCTTGATATATGCATTGTCTTCAGCTCTGAGATCTCGCGTTTAAACCAGCTAGGGGCATCTTTTTCTTCAGTTTGTCTTGCATAATTTGGAATCAGCCTCTTCGAAGCAATTTATTCGCGCCCGTTCTTCAGTTAATGACTGGAAGCATCATATTGCTTCAAAGAACCCCAGGGTTGAGACCTGTAGCGCCATTTTGGACAAGCTTGTGGAATCACTTGATCAGCCAAAGGTTAAGAACTCAGCCAAAGGGAAACTTTTAATGCGGGCCATGTATGGAGTGAAGGTGTTGACAGTATCTGTTTGTAGTGTCTTTGATGCAGCCTTTTCTGGTTCTGCAAGCAAGTTGTTAGATTTGAATGTTGCCGAGACATATATGTGGGCACAAGCGTTTAATGACTTACAGAGTAATGTAAATGGGGAGATTAGAAATGTATTTTCTAGTGGTAGAGTTACGGTACTGAAAGAGCTGGAAGCAGTTGATGGTATTGTGAAGCACTTGTATCCTATGATCCAAGATGGCGTGGGCCTTGCAGAAGAAGATGCATTCAAGAATTCTATTTCAGATCTGGAAAGGAAGGCACATAATTTTTCTCAAGGACTTGATCTTCTTACAAAGGAAGTGGATGGCTTTTTCCAAATCCTTCTGACTGGGCGCGATGCTTTGCTTTCTAAGTTAAGATCAGGTGGAGCAGTCTCTGACCGGATGCTGACGGGAAATGTAGTAGGGCAGGTTGCGAGGTGATTAATGGTGAAGCTAATCACTATCCTTTATAAAGATGGTTTTAGGTATGGGGCTTTATGTTTTCTTATTTGTGTAAGTATACCATCTTGTATGGCTAATTGTAATCAGTATGTTGTGAGTTACAAGTTATGTTGTATTACTTTGTTAGTGGTCTCTACAAGTATGTTGCACTTTGCCACTTTGTAGTGACGCTTATATATGAAATATGGTTTGGATTGAAATCGTGTGAGGCTGCTCTGCTACTTTCTTTTGTTGCCGTTTAAATTGAAGATGCTTCATTATTTACACATAATGACTCGACTTTGGTAGGCATTTTGCTAATGCATCACAAGTCGTAAACTGGACTGGGTTTGGATGCATAGAGCAAATGTTTCCTTAGCTTGCTGGAATGCTGGCTGAAGATGTAGGTATTAACTCAAGCTCCATCGCATCTGATTCCAACAAGTTACTATTTTGAAGTTCAATGTGCTTATTTTAACCTGCTCGATCGAGTGTTATTGATAGTGGTTTGAATGATTCCACAAGTTTTCATAATTCATATCACAATTTCTATGACCTTGTAGAACAGAAATACTTGATTATTCCACATTATTAACTCAGATGGAGGCATCAGACATGAGCATCTTCAAAATGATTCAGGTGACACGGAAATTATACTAGATTATTTTTTGGCTTAATAGCCAAAATGCTCTATAAAGTTGGCCATAATTATCAATTTACACTCCAAATTTGTAATTAGGAAAATTAACTCCCTGAGCTTGGTAACAATTGCTGATTTACACTCTATCTGTTAAATCCAACGGTTTCCATTCAAAAATAATATATTTTTGGTCAAAAAAAAAAATATTTGTTTGCTCTTTGATCATCTCTCTCTCTCTCTCTCTCTCTCTCTCTCCCGGAGCTTCCTCCGGCGATTGCGTCATCGTCCGACCACCATTGACCTCGATACCAGTCCCATACTTTTCGTCTCCTCAAGCTCTTCATCCCCATACCTGAGTTGAAGCTTGATTGGACCTCAAATAGCCCGAATTTGCATCGAAAGCTCCGAAGCTCCGAAGCTCTAAAATTACAAATCTGAGAATCTCCCAATCTAGGAAGAATCGATGGAGGAGATTGGTGGCGCTGGATTCGCCTTGAAGAGAGCTTCAAAGCCCACTAGGTCAAGCCCGTCGATTTGGCTGGAAAACAAGATCTACGATCGAAGAATAGGGCGACTATTCATGCTTCGATTCTCTTTCAACACTGATCTTCGGTGAGAAAACTTGGTATGGGGATAAAGATCTCGAGAAGACGAAGAGAATGACACTGGTATCGAGGTCAATGGTGGTTGGACGGCGAAGAAATCGCCGGAGAAAGCTCCGGGGAGAGAGAGGAGACAAATTTTTTTATTTTTCGATTTTGTTGTTTTTTAATTATATTTGTTTTCATTAAAAAATTTATAAAAAGACTATTTTACCCCTCATTTGGATGAAAACCGTTGGATTTGACAAATAGGATGCAAATCTGCAATTGTTACCAAGTTTAGAGGGTTAATTTTCTTAATTACAAATTCGGAGTGTAAATTGACAATTATAGCCAACTTTAGGGAGCATTTTGGCTACTAAGCCTTATATTTTTGGAAATTATAAAAATATGATAGATAATTTTTCTGGAAAAAAAAAATTATACTAGAAGTCTAGATTATTTTTCAAGAAAAAAAATATGATAGATAAGTTTTTTAAGATTATTGTTATAGCCCCTTGTAATAAACTTATAATATATACTTTAATTATTCTCGTATCACTTATTAGACTATAAGTATAATTGATGCCATGAAAGTTATATTTGGCATGTACCTCGCAAGGTCTTGTGTTCGAGGCTTCGAGCCTCCCTGAATGCTCTATTTTTATTTTATTTTCACTTGTTACTTAATTTGTTAGCCATTTAGCCTATAAATATAATTGAAGCCATATATATAATGAGAGCAATGTCCAGCGCAGTGGTGCTTACTATGCTTATACGCGCGAGAGGTCTTCCCTTCGATCCTCCATGGGTGCAGACTTTCCATTTTATTTCTACTATGAATGAAATGACGAAAATGCCCTCCTCAGAAATAGTTAAGTTTGTCACGTCATCACTTAATTGAGTTATTTGACGGTATTAGAGACGGATGTATGAATTCATTAACGGAATGAAACGTAAGGTATGAAAGAGTGTTTCTATTGGGACCTCCAAATTTGCTCACTTGACCTCACTCCATTATGAATTATTAAATGACATTTATAACCTCCTATAAAATGACTATTAAGGACAATAATTATACCAAAAAAATATTATGTGTTTCAGGATATCATTATTGTGTGTCTTGTCAAACTAGGACTTTAGTATAGGTTTATCCTTCCGGGATATGGATTGTATTTAGAATAGATTTCCTACATCAATATAGATTGTATCTTGTACTCCTCTATATATAGAGGCCCTTATTCATTAATGAAATACATCCTATTCTCTTCTCATTCTCTCTATTATTTACGTTTCCCTTAAACACGTTATCAGCACGAGTTCTAGCCCTAGCTACAAAAACCCAAAACCCTAGAACCCTAACTCTGAGATTAAAAAGCCAAATATATATAATTATATTCAGCACAGCCTTCTGCTACGCGCCTTAACCCTAGAACCAAAACCTTAGGCTCACCGTGTTGCTCCACCACCGGCTGCTGCAAAAACCAAGAATCTGCCTGCACAAAACAGCCAACTTTGGAAGCGATTTTCTCCCGTCTCAACCGTTAGATCAAGCCACAATTTGACGAAAGCTTCCTCCATGTGTCTACTGTTACCAGTTCAAATTTCACGTAATTCAGACCGTTGGATCTTCAGATATTCAATTCCAAAGGACTGGTACTCAGGATCTGCGATTTTGCAAGAAAAGAAAACCAAGTAAGATTTTCTAAAAGTTCCTGCTTTGATTTAATTTTCGCATTTTTTTTCTCGGGGATTTCAAAGCTTCCCTTCTTCTTCATCCTGACCCCTCTTATGGCGTGGGACTTTATGAGATTTAATTGAATCATGGAGATTCATATATTATGCTATGATAAAGAAATTTCATGAGCATGAGCTTTAATGAATCGTGGGGATTCATAATATATGCTATGATAAAGTAATTTCATGAGCATCCAATAAAATATTTGTGATAAAGTAATTTCACGAAGGCATCGAATTCGACCAATTTTTGGTCATGGCTTATTCATTACTAGACTCACCTGCGTGGGTGTGATGTCTAGGTAAGAGATTGGAATCAGTGGTACTTAAGAGAGCCTTGCTTCACGGACATTCCACTTTCTTATCTGGTCATGCCTGCGTGGAGCTATCGAACGATTTAAGTTATGGCCATATTCATCTTGGTCTTGTTCTAATCCGAAAAACCTTGGAAATTTTATTAGTGTTCGTGGATGTCTTTTTAGACTGCGAAACTAAAGTATTTTCTTGTTGTGATAAAGTAATTTCACAAGTGCTAAAAGTGATAAAGTAATTTCACAAGTGATAAAATAATTTCACAAAACCATTTGCTGAATATAATTCAGATATGCTTCAACTATGGCTATGCTTCAATTTGTAAGACGACTCTTACAGAAGCAGAATTAATAGAGAAAACTCTCTCTCTACCTTCCCAGCTTTGGCACTTATATTGTACATACAATATCGATTCAAGTATATGGCCAAGCAATTTTCAATCAGCTTATCAATTTTTGCAAGTAGCTGAAAAAACATGACACGATCATGATGAACAATAATTTTAGGCCTGCTGGAACAAAGAGAGTTCCAAAAGTAAATTATGGCCAAAGTATGACAAAGCCCTAATGTCAAGGGTAATTCTAATGGACAATCCGGTTCATATAATCGTCCTAATAAGGAAGGAAATCGCAACAACGTTGCACAAAATCGTGAGAACTATTGCACCACGTAAAAAAGGGCAAGGAGGAAGAGGCATGGGCCATGGAGGCCATGCCAACGCCGGCAAAGTAAAGCATGGCAATAGAGTGCCAAAAAGCACCAAACCATCCTCCAAAGGCACAAGGTGCCAAACACGCCAATGAAGCATATATTGATAATGAGCTATACTTCACTTTATGAGAAGCATTAGGGGAGTGACGGGCCTTATATCGCTTGCGGTATATGTAAGATATGAGCACCTCTAATGTCATCATTTTGTAGTAGAAGTTTCTCATAAGTTTCTATGTAGAAGATTCTAGAGATGACACAGACGTCAATCTCACAATTGCAGATTTTAAAGTCGACCAAAGTAACGAGAAGACTATGGAAGCTCCAGACTTCGAATAAATTGCAATTGTTTTATTTCCAAGTATATGTAAAGGCTACTACGCCTTAGTTTAAAATTGACTTTTGTCATAGTGATTTGCTTTGGATTAGATTTTCTGGACAAGACCTCAATGTAATCGTTGGCATATTATTAATAACTTTCGGAATTTTCTTCAAAGTATTGCAAGTATTTTCGAAATTTTATGTTGCCTAATGACACCGTGCTCAATGTCACCGAAGCACTTTATGCTCCTCGAGCTAACTGAACTATCCTAAGTTTTAAGGACATTTGTGTCAACGGTTATTATTTGGAAACATATTGTAAGAATGGAAACAAATACTTATGTATTACTTCTAATGATTGCGGAAGAAAGCGCATATTAGAAAAACTCATGTGTCAATCTAGTGGGTTATACTTAACCACTATTCGAATTATTGAATCCAATAATATTTTTAGAGATGATTTTTTGGATTCTGACACATATAGGCTTTGGCACGACTGCTTGGAACATCCAGGTCGTGATATGATGATCCGTATATTGAAAACCTCACACGGACATCTATTTTATCGAGCTAAATGAAGCAAGGATCAAAAATTGATCCAAGGAGAAGAAACTGGCGTTTCTGTCGTCGCGGCGACCGGTCGACAATATCCCGGCGACCGGTCGACAACTCACAGAAGCAATTCTGAAACGTCCAGATGCTCTGGCGACCGGTCGAGGCATTCTCGGCGACCGGTCGACGACTTCCAGAAGCTTTGGCGACCGGTCGCACGGCAAAGTCTGTTTTTCCCCTGATATGAACCCTGATTCAAGTCTTAATCAGGATGCCTCCAATGCTTCTATCGCCTCTATGGCCAAAAGCTCATTTTGCAAAGCCTGATCCTTAGGCAAATTAGGATAGAGACCATCCTATGCTAAGGACACACAAAGAGACTACTCCATTCTTACATCGTATCCAATGAGATATTTGTGGACATATCTAACCATATTGCGGACTTTTTAGATATTTTATGGTTTGGTGGATGCAACGACACGCTGGTCACATGTCGCTTTATTGTCCACACGCAATGCTGCTTATGCAAAACTTCTAGCACACATTATACGCTTAAGGGCTCACCACCCAGATCATCCTATTAAGTCAACTACGTCTTGACAATGCTAGAGAGTTTACATCACAGACAGTTGATGATTCTTGCATATTTATTGGGATTAATGTTGAGCATCCCGTACCCCATGTGTATACACAAAATGGTCTCGCAGAAGCCACCATTAATAGATTTCAAATGGTCGCTTGGGCATTGGTTATGCGCACCAATCTCCTATTATCTGCTTGGGGTTATGCAATATTGCATGCAGCTCTACTTATTCATTTTCAGACCCACTACCAATCAAATCGTTTTATATGTACTAGATGGTAACTGGATATGAGCAGGATGTCTCACATTTACGCATATTTGATTGTACGGTTTATGTGCCAATTGCGCCCCCACAGCGCACTCAATTGGGTCCTCAGAGACGTTTAAGTATTTATGTTGGTAACGAATCTCCAACTATTGTCCGCTACTTGGAATCCTTGACAGGCGATCTCTTTACTGCTAGATTTGCGGATTGTCACTTTGATGAGACAGTCTTCCTGTCGTTAGGGGGAGATAAGAACAAGAATGTTCAACAGGAACGACATGAATTGTCGTGGTCTGTCCCCACTCTGTCTCATCTTGATCCCCAACTCGCACAATGTGATAGTAATGTGTGAAGTATACTTAATATTCAGAACGTAGTAGATTCGATGCCTGATGCGTTTTCTGATATTGATAAAGTGACGAGATCACATATACCAGCTGCAAACGTGCCTGCAAGGTTGAAAATCCTCTAAAGGAAGAGAGGATATGACGCCAATAATGGTGTCACAACCACACATAGTGGAGGTGTGGTTAAGGCCGTGGTTCCCTAAAGGAAGAGGGTGAGACCACTTGGTTCGATGGATACTCGCCAAAGGAAGGAAGCGAGTTTGGCACAGCCTAATCCATTCATCATCAATACCCAAACCCGTCTCATGAGATTATCTCAGATTATAGTTATGTCCACTAATCAATATTGGGGGACGCCTCAATGATTGAATCAATTTCAGAGAATACAAAAATCTCGAAAAATGCATGCATGCTTGAGACGAAATTCTTGATGATGTATTGCTCAATAGACTATAGAGCATGATGACATCGAACCACGCTCTGTTGAAAAATGTCAACGTAGAGCATATTGGCCTAAATGGAAAGATGCAATCCCTATTGAACTAGATTCACTAACAAAGGAAAATGGTATTTGGGTACGTAGTGCTAACGCCCCCAAGTGTAAAGCCTATTGGACATAAATGAGTCTTTGTTAGAAAGCGTAAAGAGAATAAAGAAGTCTTGAGATATAAGACTCGCCTCATGGCGCAAGGTTTCTTACAACGCTCTGGGATTGACTACGAGGAGACATATTCTCCCGTAAAGGATGTTATTACATCCTGCTACCTTGTCAGTTTGGTAGTTTCCACAAAAACTTGACATGCAGCTTATGAATGTGGTTACAACATATCTCTATGGGGATCTAGATTCTGAGATATAAATGAAGGTGCCATATGGACTTTATTTACCCAAATCAAGTGGCTCTAGACCACAGAGCACGTTTATAAGTTGAAACGTTCACTACGTGACTACTTGATTGGGAAGGGATATATAAATAATGATTTATGCCCATGCGTGTTTATAAACCGGATTTGCAATTATAGTTGTCTATGTAGATGACATGAATTTAATTGGCACTCTCGAAGAACTGAGAGATACTGCTACATATTTGAAATCCGAATTTGAGATGAAAGATCTTGGGAAACTCAGTTTCTAGGCTTTGAGCTAGAGCACCGAGATAGTGGAATATTAATCCACCAATTGGCTTATGTCCACAAGATGTTAAGAAGGTTTAACATGGACAAAGTACATCCAGTTAGCACTCCCATGATCGGTCGGACCCTAGATCCAAGAAGGATCCATTTCGTCCAAAGGATGATGACGAAGAATTATTAGGGGCCAAAAAGTGCCATATCTAAGTGCAATAGGCGCATTATTGTACTTAGCTCAATGCACTAGACCTGACATCTCTTTTATTGTGAACTTGTTAGCTAGATTTAGCTCTGCGCCCACACAACGCCATTGGAGTGGCATAAAGACAATATTTCGATACCTAAAGGGTACAATCGATTTGGGCTTATTTTATCCCTACAGAGAGAGATAAAAACATGGCAAACATATACCTGCTGCCGCCGGGCGACCGGTCACTAAGAATGCGTCGACCGGTCGCGCCGATGCTGGTATCCCTTTTACCAAAAATTCATGTGATGTTTTGGTTAGTTATGCTGATGCCGGGTATCTCTCTGACCCGCACAAAGTTATAATCAACAACAACAGACTCACCTCAATATTCAAGTGAATCAAGTTAGATCCGAGGAAAATGTGGTAGATTTATTTACTAAGTCTTTGCCTAAGTCCACATTTGAAAAACATGTTAAAAGCATTGGTATGCTTAAGTTATCCGAGCTCACATGATTATAGGAATCAGGGGGAGGTGCAGACATTAGGGGGAGTCTGGCACATACATGTCACTTTCAAATGTGAGGGGTGCGTTGTACTCTTTTTCCCTTCGACCAAGGTTATTTTTCCCACTGGGTTTTTATTGTTACTTGGCAAGGTTTTTAATTAGACAACATGGAAAACATCACCTAGTTGTGACCGGCACAAGGGGGAGTGTTTCAGGATATCATTATTGTGTGCCTTGTCAAACTAGGACTTTAGTATAGGTTTATCCTTTCGGGATATGGATTGTATTTAGAATAGATTTCCTACATCAATATAGATTGTATCTTGTACTCCTCTATATATAGAGGCCCTTATTCATTAATAAAATACATCATATTCTCTTCTCATTCTCTCTATTATTTACGTTTCCCTTAAACATTATGTTTATTTTCTCTAGAGTTTCCAATTCAATAATATTAGATTGCATTCTTTATTATTTTTCTTATCTATTTTCGTTTTCCAATTTCACTACATACTCATTAAAACATTTATATATATTTAATAAGAATTAAAACTATGATAAATCGTGTGACATAAAAATTTGTATCATTTGTTGAACGCATATTGGTGATAGAGAACAAAAGAAATTATACTATGACCTAAATCTAAGTCTATCCATTATATTTGTAAAAAAAAAAAACAACTAGCAATTAAAAAATATATATATAATATTTAATGATGAGGTACAAAAAATAGAGGAAAAAAATAAACATTAAGAATAAATGATTACTCTTTTTTTTATTGCACAGCTAAAAGAGAAAAGAATAGTTAAAAAAAAACAAAGAATAGTTCATGCTAAACATTTTCTTGTTGATTAGAAATTAATTTTTGAAACCCAATACCTTGTATTTGATTTTTTTTATTGGATAAGAAATTTATGTTATCTGATTTAAGAATGAACATTTAATTAAGATTTATAGAGTAATTATATCATTGAAATAGCTAAATTTTTTATTTTAAAGATGAAAGTTTTTTGCAAATTATATGAGTGAGGTTATTTGAGGAAGTTTAGTGAGGTTTAGTGAGTAAAGTTTAGTATTTAAAAATTTATTAGGAGGTGTAAAACGTACAGAGGTCAAGTAAGTAAATTTGGAGGTTCTAATAGAAAAACTCGGTATGAAAATGACAAAATTTGATACCTGAGTGTGAAACTGAAAATGATCATATAGTTTAGGGAGTTTTTTGTAATTATTCCAAATTTAAATGACATCACTCAGCTTGAGTCATTCCTATTCTGTCAAATATGTATTAATGTTCAAACAAGATCTTCTTTTTTGTTTAATTTTTTTTGGTCAACATGTTCATACATACAGTATATAACTAGAAGGAAGCTTCCCTTGAGATAAAAGGGTCAAAATTATGACTTTAAGACTTCTTGATCATTGTGTTTTTCATGGTCAAATCAACATCAATTGGCTTGTTATTTTACAAACTAGCTATAAGTGGTTATTAACTTAGGGGAGTGAAATTGCAAATATGATCATATATAGCCACCCAATTCCTTGAATCAACTCAGTTATATAATCCTCCCTAAACAATAATGATCGATGGGCCATGATCGACATAAAAGCAAATATAACCTATGAAATAACACTGCATGCAACAATTAATACACTAGCTAGCTAGCTGATCACTGATTGACTTTGTCCCCTGATTGCCCAGTAAAGTTATTGTAAACTGTAACATATATATGTAATTTGAAGATCATGTTCATAAGATAATAAACACAAACATATCGTCTAAATGTCGTCTAGAGGTTGTTTGGGACGTTTGGTTTCTTTATATCGGAGCTAGGGTTAATCCTTGAACCCCTCCCATAAAGGAAATTGAAAGCATTAAGTTGTACTCCTAATATCTCTTAAAGAATCCATATCTTTAATTATGTGGATATATATCTTGGTATCCAATTCCTAGTTAATTAATAAATATACGCATTAACTAAGAATATCCATAAGATTACAAGAAGTGAATTTTATTGCAAATCCAATTACTTAATTTACAAGATACTTATAAGATTATTGTTTAATATATGTATATAAGAAAGTAATTGACTAATTGTCCATAATATTCTTACAATAGTATATATATATATATGTATATCTATATATCTATATATGTATATATATACATACATATATATATATATGTATGTATATATACATATTAACATATAGCACCGGCGTTACCAAGTTACGCAGTGCTAGCTGCTACGTACAACCCTTTGAATTAGCCGGTACGGTGAATGGGATCGACATGATCTAGTGTAGGAATGTGCCGGCCACCTCCTCTCCAAAGGCTAGAATCAAGCGTTTTTGAACAAGTTCACTATCCTTCTCATTCTGTCGGCCGTGAGTGCAAAGCCATTTACTGTTGTCATACATTTCACATTTTCTTTTGAGATAGGAAGGTTTTCAAAAGAGGCAGGCATGTTGGAATATACCCAACTCAGAAGTGGTTCATCTCCATAAACATCACCATCCTCAACAGACCCGTGGATCCTTATTGATGGGGAACTATCCGTAGTACTAATGGATGTGTAGACCAACATGACGCCATCTGTAATGAGAATCAAGCGATCAAGTGGTTCTTCCATTTTAACAAAAAACCTACCGGCTTCATATCTCACTGGCACCAGATTGTCGCAGATGCTATCCAACACTTCCTCAGACTTACCTTGGAGCCTTGATACCTATACACAAACACATGTATGCATTTGCTTCATTAGCTAGCTAACATTATGTACAAAGAGACATCTACACATTAAGAGGTCGAGGGACATACCTTCCTTAGGTTATCCCTGCACAGAGAACGCGTTAAAGATTTCTCCGTATCCTGGCGAAGAATCGAGAATAGATGGTCGAGATCAGCACCTTTGTTTCGATCCGATATTAGATCTATGTCTGCCCTGATTTTTGTCTTTATATGCTCAGGGACACTCCTGTCGCTCATCCAGATTTCTATTTCCTCCTTTTTATTTTTAGTCATCTCAATTACCTCATCCTTTTCCGCCTCCCACTGCATACATAGCTGTTTCACAACAAACACTATTATAGTTTAATCCACATACTATATCAAAAAATTTCTTAAATATATATAGCTACTAGCCTACTAGACCAAATTAATGCGCGCAGCTCCAATTCTTAAATCTTGACTGCATGCATGATGGAGCTTCATTCAGGCTCTAAGGCCAAACTAGACTTACTGAGAAAAAGAATATATAAATACCAAGAAAAAGTTGAAAACTCCTGGGTAACCAAAACGCCTGCCTATTGAAGCATTGAGATTTTCATCTTTCAAATTAGTTTCTAATTCAAAAGCTACGTCATTAGCGAGTAAGCATTTGGCGACAGAGTTCATCACTTTAAATCTTTATTTTTCTATTGCAATAGTGTATCTTTGCAATTAGCAGGTTGGACATTAAATTAATGACGGAAAGCATCAAGATTAGGTAGATTAATTACCAACCTGTACATTTCCAATAAGATATAAAAACAATAGCAAGCCCAAAACGGAAATAAGAATTGCAAGGCAATTTTCCCACACGTAAGAGCTTGTTTCGAGATTCGTGCCAAAGTTACTGCAAAAGATTAGTGAAAAGATTAAGCAATATGTGAGATACACAATTCTATAGGGTGAACCAGTTAGCTTAATTTGCATTATGAAGTTAATTAGCTACTGGCCTCTTAGTAAATTTGCAAATAATACCCGAATATATAGTTGTATGTGAAAAGCTTGTCAATTCGTATGTAGCTCAACGTACATATAGTCATATATAATAGATTCATAATCCAAACCTTAAATTTCGAAGCCCCCACCACACAAAGTAGAACAACTTTTGCGAGAAACTTATCGATCCCAGGTTACCAATTTGAAGACCATCACCAAATATTCCGAAGTCGAACATTGTAGCATTTGTTGGACTAATGGGGCATAATTCTGTAAGCAATGTGATATTAACTGAAGTACTACTGCGATCACCACAATGATAAGTACTTGTACATCCTCCAGTGTTTTTACATGTCTTGTGCCAACACGATGTTACTCGTTGAATGGAGAAAAAGTAGAAAAAGGCTCCGAGTATCTAAAAATTCAACAACAAATAACAACATAGTAACAGTGGAAAACGCAAAACAAATAATTTACTCTGAATTAGAGTCGATGAGATATCAATGTAACAACCTCTTAAAGCTTAAAAGTTACAACTACTAATTAGCTATATTAGACCCTATTACGGTAAATTAGAATAAACTCCCTGCCACATTTAATTTTTTAATTAAAATCCTAGTCAAATTTTTTTTCGTGGTTTTCATTCTTTGACTAATTGCCAACTAAGCTATTTTTCATTTTCGGTTCGATGAGTCAGCCCTGCACATTTTAATTTACCTGAAATGCCCTTAATCTAATTTCAGATGTTCAAAACGATTGATTTATTGGTATTTATGATAAATTTATATTTTCTCTAAATTTTAACTTCATTTAATTGATTGTCAGGCTTTTAATTTTGTATTTCAATCATAATTTTCAGATTTTTCATAACTTTTGAGGGAGAAGATAGAATTATGATGAGAAATTCTATTAGGACCTCCAAATTTGCTCACCTGACCTCTTATACTCTTTGCACCTCCATTTGGCTTTTAAAATACAAGATTTGCTTACTAAACCTCTTCTAAATTCCTAAAATAACCATGATGATATAATTCACATTAAATATACAAAATTACTACTATAATTCTAAATTTACTCACCACACATCCATTAATTAATTTCTAATCAACAAGAAAATATTTTAGCATGAACTATTCTTTATTTTTTTTTAATCTTTTTTTAACTATTTTTCTCTCTTTTAGTTGTGCAATAAAAAAATAATAATTTATTCTTACTGTTTATTTTTTTCATCTATTTTTTGTACCTCATGATTAAATATTTTATATATTTTTTTAATTGCTATTTTTTTTTTGCAAATATAATGGATAGACTTAGATTTAGGTCATAGTAGAATTTTTTTTGTTCTCTATCACTAATATGCGTTCAACAAATGATACAAATTTTTATGTCACATGATCTATCATAATTTTAATTTTTTATTAAATATATATAAATGTTTTAATGAGTATGTAGTGAAATTGAAAAATAAAAATAGATAAGGAAAATAATAAAGAATGCAATCTAATATTATTGAATTGGAAACTTTAGAGAAAATAAACATGATATCTTTTTGGTATAATTATTGTCCTTAATAGTCATTTTATAGGAGGTTATAAATGTCATTTAATAATTCATAATGGAGTGAGGTCAAGTGAGCAAATTTGGAGGTCTCAATAGAAACACTCAATTATGATTCATTCAAAAGTGATCAATTTGCAGAAGCAAAACTCATATAATTGCTTTGGTGTAAGGGTAAAATACCAAAATGGTACCCAAACTATCACGGGATGCAATTTTTGGTACCCACAAATGCTTAAGGACTCTAATGGTACCCAAACTATCACTTTGTTTGCCAAAATGGTACCCCGGTTATATTTTCCGTTAAAATTGCATACGTGGCACTCATTTGGGAAACAAATCAGGGGCAAAAAAGTCTTTTTGCCCATCATCCTCTCCTCTCTCTCTCCCAGCCACCTCTCTCTCTCTCCCCGCCACCTCTCTCTCTCTCCTCTCCGTCGGCGCCGCCGTCAACTATCTCCAATGACCACAAAATGTATATCAACACGAAAAGCACAACCCAAGGATGAAATTATATAACTACGTCAAGGTGAGATTCAAAGTAGATTGCGAGATATCGATGCCGGAAGTTCAAAAAACCAAAACGAAAACGGCGCCGGTCCTCCGCGTACGGCCATTGATTTTGAAAACCAAGGGTACCACGAGGTTGCTGGGATCGAGGGCTTCAAAGCCCACTTGGTTTGGAGGACCAGAAGTGGCCGGAACAAAAGCTTGAATTTTCAAGCTTTTCAAGCTTTTCTGGCCGGGGAGATTTCCGGCGAGTGCGGCTTCGAACTAGGGTGGGTTTGGCTTGCCTTAAGCCTCTGAATCTATTGGTGGAGGCGGTGACATGGTTTTGTGGCCGGCGGTGGGTGGTGTTCATGGTTGGAGAGGGATAGGAGAGGGAGGTCGCGCGGGGAGGGGGGGAGAGAGAGAAGAAAAGTTTTTTTTTTTTACTGTATTGACCAATTTACCCTCCATTTTAACGGAAAACATAACCGGGGTACCATTTTGGCAAACGGAGTGATAGTTTGGGTACCATTAGAGTCATTAAGCATTTGTGGGTACCAAAAATTGCATCCCGTGATAGTTTGGGTACCATTTTGGTATTTTACCCTTGGTGTAATTGATGCATTCTTCTTACAATTAGTGTTGCTACAAGATTTATAAGGTATTCTCTTTAAAAAAAAAAAGATTTATAAGGTATTTGATATATTTGTTAATTTTTTTTTTATGATTGACGACTTTTTAAGTGTTTTTTTCATTCTTCTTATAAATGGTATTGTTATTGCCTTATTGGGGTTGTTTTTTTGCTCGATTTCATATCATGTTTTCTAATTCTCATTACTTTCATATTACTCTATATCGCTATAGTAAATTTACCTACAATCTTTTCTTAAAAGATTAGTTTACCTAAACTATTTAGTAATTTACCTACAATATTTTCTTAAAAGATTAATTTACCTACAATATTCGCTTTAGTAAATGATGAATTTACCTAGTTTTCTTGGGGCAATTAATTTACCTATTCTTTTATCAGTTATTTACCTACTCAATATTTATAGGCAATTAATTTACCTACACTATATATAGGTGATAAATTATTAAATTAGCATACACTTAGTAAAGCATAATCATATTAGCAGGTAGATCATAATTTACTTATACATTATGTCACTATCTACCGCTAATAATTCATAATTGTAATTAATCTACCACAAAGTTTAATTTACCTTATAGATGTTTGAATCATATTTGAAAATTTAAAATTTGAATGATAGAAAAATTAATTCTAGGACTATTAATAACGGAAATTTGATAAATCAACTTAATTATAGGAATTTGAATTGAATGTTAGTAGATGTTTAATATTTTCTGATTATGGCATACCCGTAAATAATTTAGGAAATAGGGTAAGAAGATATTCAATGTGTCATCTGAAATTTAATATTAGTCTAAATCTAGTAATCCAAAAGTCAATGGATTATATCCTATACAATAAAAACTTTAAGGATGTTTATGTAAATATCCCATTAACTTATTATATATTCTCCAGAGTACTAATTGAGAGGTTCCAAATTCGGTTCTCCTTTCCGAAACAGTAAAATAAATAACATCTTCCTAGCTATAGCATGTCTATGATGGTAATACAACTTAATCAAGCATTATCTACTAATAGAAGTAAAGAAAAGTGAAATATATGACAAGAGAGTTGAAACTTACATGACTGGAAAGGATATACATAAACAAATAGAATACACCCTTAAGCCATATATGGACCTGCTTTGTAAGTTTCTTAGATAATAGATAGATATGATACATCCTTGGAATATATTGGAGAAGAAGAAAGACATTCATCATCATTCTATCCTCGAAATATCTATTGCCTCTCGTTCTGAAGAAAAGAACTAGGACTAGCACCTGGATAAAGTATATATATATATATATATATATATATATATCATGAGTTAGAAGTCCAATAATTACAGCTGGTATTAATAATTAATATTATGGCTAGGATATCCAATGATAATCACAAAGTCTTACCTGTGGAATAGGAAGAATGTTAACGATGAGAATCGAAAACATGAAATACATAGAGAACTTGTTTGTGGATTCGGATTCCCCAGGTTTAAAAGTTTTGCGAATGTGAAGCATAATGTCCACCACGGTAGTGCTATCTGTAAGTGATCTCAAAATAAGGACTGCAATCTTCAACTTCTTGTCAACTCCAATGCACTTATTTTCCTCATCAATGAATGGAACATAAAAGAACAAAGGATCCCCTAAGACTCCAATCACAGATGAAATTATCAATATCTGATTCCACACCAGCATTTTCCATTTTTCACTTGCTTGAGATTTAGATCTTCCAGTCTCCCCAACACTGTAGGAATGGTAAAGAAAACTTTAGCACCTATAAAAGAAACTTAATGCATGCAATGACAGAAAAATTATGAGCCATAAAAGAAACTAACCTTAGTTGGTCTTCATCATCATTCCTCATCATGATTCCAGAAAAGAATGGCGCCGCAGCTGATGACCCAGCTTCAAGTAACTAGCTAGCTATCTTTTGGTGAGTCAATAATAGTAATATGATCCTACTATTATATATAAACGGGTTATGACCCTACTCATTTATTTCAGAAATTGAAATGACATCATGCATCTTGAGTCATTCCTATTCAATCTGTATTCATGTTGTTGCCCAAAAAAAATCTGTATTCATGTTCATACATCGATCTTCTTTTTTGGTTTTGTGGGTCAACATGTTCACACATGACTAGAAGGAAGCTTCCCTTAAGGTAAAGGGAAAAAGCCTCATTTGGTACCTATACTATTGCGAAATGTAATTTTTCGTACCTACATTTTTTTTTACTCAAAATGGTACCTAAATTATTGCGCCGTTACCCAAAATAGTACTTCCGTTAACTTGATGGTTAAGTTCGCCTACGTGGTTCATATTTAGATGGAAAATGCTACCTAATTGGATTAGGGTAAAAACCTAATTTGGTACCTGAATTATTGTGAAATCTACTTTTTGGTACCTACAAATTTTTTTTTTACCCAAAATAGTACTTGAACTATTGCACAGTTACCCAACATGGTACCTAATTGGACCATACTTAACGACCAAGTTAACAAATGTACAATTTTGGGTAACAGCGCAATAGTTCAGATACCATTTTGGGTAACAAAAATTTGTAGGTACCAAAAAGTACATTTCGCAATAGTTCAGGTACCAAATTAAGTTTTTATCCTAAGGTAAATTAAATGATCAAATTCATGACTTTCAGACTTCTTCGTCATTGTGTAATTCATGATTAAATCAACATCAATCAACTACATATATTCGTTACGCCGCTTGTTATTTTACAAGTTATATGTGGTTATGAACTTCAACCCCTTGATCCTATAGAAAGGAGCCACAAACTAGAAGAAATTTCATATACGATTAGACTTGAGATATTTTTTTTTACCATGCTCTTCAATACGAGTATTGAACTCATTTCCAGCCATTTGATTTGCTTTTAATCTTCGTTTGACTATCAATTTATTCAATATTCATTTCACTGTTCGACTTGATGCTTTATGAACTATTCGAGTAATATGATAACAGTTCAAGCCCTTTTCAATTTCAATTTTTTAGCTTTAAACAGAAGTTGAAAAAAGATCATAGAAAAAAATCTTCATATGGTACCTGAACTATTACCAAATGCAATTTTTGGTACCTGAACTTTCATAAAGAATCTTGTGGTAATTGAACAATTTATTCGTTTGCCATTATAGTACTTCCGTCAAGTATTCTGTTAAGTTGCTTATGTGGTATGGACAAAACTTGTATGCGACTAGAGCATGGGCAAAACAGTCATTAAAGTTTTTTTACTATTAAATTTAAAAATAAAAATAAATTATACAAAAAAAATTAGATTTATATTAACATAATCAAATTAGGGTTTTCAACTTTTTATCCCCAAATATTTAAGATTAAAGATGCGAAAATTATTTTTATCCCCAAATATTCAAGATTAAAAATACCATGAAGGTGGTTTTATTATTAAATTTTAAATCAAAATAAGTTATCACTATTTTTTAATATAATAAAAAAATTAAATTACTTTTTTAATATAGTTTTTTAATTAATAATAAAACCACCTACGTGATAATAAATTATATTAAAAACATAAAATTTGGCAATAAATTATATAATGTTGAAGGAAACCTACTTTGTGTGTGCCTTGTCAACCTAGGATTAGATTAGTTAGTATAGCATATGGATTACTTATTGAATAGAAGTCCTATTGGGATGTGGATTGTACCCTTTGTGTTTCTCTATATATAGAGGCACCTATTCATTAATAAAGAGATGATCTATTCCTGTGCTATTTACTTTGTATTTACTTTCAGTATTGTGGTTGTATTTCATATTCCCTTAAACACGTTATCAGCACGAACCTCTAACCCTGAATCAAAAACCAAAACTCTTGAGCATAGCATCCTGCTAGCGCCAAAACCCTAGGGCGTGCCGGATGAACAGTGTCGATGAACAGTAGTCATGAACAGTGCGCATGAACAATACCGGATGAACAGTACCGGATGAACAGTACCGGATGAACAGTACCGTGAATAGTACCTCCGTGCAATCTCCTCTAGTTCAAGAATCTGCCTGCACAGAACAGTCAAATTCAGAAGCGATTTTCTCCCTTCTCAACCGTTGGATTAAGCTGAAATTTGGACGAGAGCTTCCTCCGTGAGTCTAATACCCCCAGTTAAAAATTCAGCCAATTCCGACCGTTGGATCTTCTGATATATAACTTCGAAGAAGAGGTACTCAAGATAATCCGAGAAAAGAATCCAAGTAAGCTTTTATAAACGTTGCTGCTTTCTGAATTTAATTCAACCTTCTTTTTCTCCGGGGACTTGCAACCTCCCTTCTTCTACCTCCCACCTTTCTTATAACGTGGGATAATATACGAGACTCGCCAAACTATGAGAAGCATTAGGGGAGTGATCGAGCTTCATATCGCTTGTGGTATGTGTAAGTCATGAGCACCTCTAACGTCATCATGCTATTGGTGATGACCTCAAGAGCCGAACTGTGGGGGTTCGAGCTAATACTCCGGATGAGAAATCTGTAGAGAGAAGAGACTATGAACGAGGAGTTCATTGACAAATTAACCTCCGGATGAGGAATCCGTAGAGAAGAAACGACCTATTGTTTATGACTTATTCCCAACTAGGCTCACCTGCTTAGGTATGATGTCTAGGTAAGGAGTTTGAGATAAGTGGTATTAAGAGAGCTTGCTCCACCGACATCTCTTATAACTTACCTGGTTATATCTGAGTAGAGCTACCGAAAAGGTTTAAGGTTATGACCATACGACACCAAAGTTTCACCTAAATCCAAAATCCTTGGAAACGTTTCTTGTGAGCAAATATTGCTCAGAAACCCTCTATTGTTTCGTGGGAGTATTAACTCCGAAACTTACCCTTCATTGTTTCGTGGGAGTAATGACTCCGAAACACACCACATTCTTGTTCTCCATATTCTTGGATGTCGAACATGAATGAACTCGATTTTACTCCATTGGATTCTGCGGACATTAGATTCTGAGATGGGCTCATGATATCCTAATGTACCTATTCGCACAAGAGCTTCTAGCTCGAATCCATGAGCGTTGTTTTGAAGAAACCGCTCTAGACCCTCAAACTGAGATGTACAATGCCAGGTTATTTTTCCTGATGAATCGCCATATGGATATGGCACTCCAGTTTGAGTTCATGAAAGAGATTAGCGCTAGAAGCGCTTCTTGAATGTTATGGTAACATTCATCATTCCGAATTTAGAAGCATAATGGACTAAATCTCCACTTCTCTGACTTTGATGAAGTCATGGGATATAATTCGGAAATTCTCCGAATCAAAGACTTGATGCATCTCTGTGGAAAATCATCACAGATGAACGATTGATTGAGGAGACTCTCACCACCTTTTCCATCTCTGCCTTGAGGAAAGACATGACGATGATAGCGCCCCTAAGGGAGGACGCTACGAGCAAAACCCTAAATTTAGGGACAAATCCGGATGTTTGATCCGTAAGATTGATTTTCTCAGGAAAGTAATCGCCATAAGAATAAGCGATCATGCGAGCATAGGGCCGCAAAAGAGTGAGAGAAGACCGCCATCCCTATAAGAGGGACACCGCTGGTCAGCGTTGTTGCGCCACTAGTTATGGCAGCACCGCCACCGGCCAAGGTAATCTGCCACCGTCCTAGGGACCGTGAGTACTGAGCCTGTATACCTCAATCAATGGAGAATCCTCTTTATGATGTCTATTAATGATATGGAGCGTCTGATCAATGGGCCATAGTTTGCAATACATATGAAGATGTAATTGTAATGATCAAGACGTCGAGTTTAAGGGTTAAAGACTTTGGAAGCTGATTTTGCTCAAGTCTTTATGTTTTCCAAGTTAATGATATATGGCATGTTTGCCAAGACATTGGATTTAGTTTTGATTTAAGATCAAGATGGAACTTTGAGTGTAAAGCCTTGGCTAATATCTTTAATAAAATCTGAGTTACTTTTGTAGCCTCGACTTTAATGATGAGCTTACATACATCTGTGACTACGATGGCAGGACCATCGAATCTTGTGCAAGGAAGAGGATATGCCCAATTCCTCTTGCCCAATGGCACTCACATTTATGTCACAAATGCTCTCTACGCTCCAAGAGGAAATAGAACTCTGTTGAGCATTAAAGATATAAGAGCCAATGGTTTCCATGCTAAGATGCATGATGAGAATGGAAAAGAATCCTTTTGCATTACCTCTAATGACTGCGGAAGAAAACGCATCTTAGAGAAGCTTATGTGTCTCTCTAGTGGGTAATATGTTACCACTATTCGAGCTATTGAATCAAACAATGTCATTCGGGATGACCTCTTGGATTCAGACACATATTGGCTTTGGCACGACAGGTTGTGACACCCTGGTCGTGATATGATGATCCGTGTATTGAAAACCTCACACGGACATCCATTCTTTCGAGCTAATTGAAGCATGAATCGAAGAGCGATTCAAGGAGATGAGACAGTTATGAGAAAGAGCAAATTTGCCACTGTCCGACGCCATACGATCGATCGCACGATACCTGCGATCAATCGCAACCTTCCAGGCTGCGTCGTTAACAAACCCGAGAGCTTGGGCGATCGATCGCATCCCCCTGCGATCGATCGTAGGTTCCTTCCTGTACGTTTTCTGGAACCAGAGAGCCCGGGCGATCGATCGCATATCCCCTGCGATCGATCGCATGTCCCATCCTGCATTGTTACAGGAACCCGAGAGCACGGGCGATCGATCGCACCCCCCTTGCGATCGATCGCATAGAACGAAATCCTCTCTCTCGGATGTGGACAATTCCTCCTATGCTTCTGAAGCTTCCAAAGCCAAACGCTCATTATGCAAAGCGTATTCCTAAGGGAAATAAGGACTAAGATCGTCCTATGCAAAGGATTCTAAAGTACTTTTTCCATTCTTACAGATAATCCAAGGGGATATCTGTGGACATATTCAACCACCAAGCGGGCCATTTATGTATTTTATGGTGTTGGTTGATACATCGACATGCTGGTCACATGTCATGATGTTGTCCATTCGTTATGTTGCTTATGCTAAACTCCTAGCATAGAGTATTCGCCTGCCGACTCACTACCCGGATCATCCCATTAACTATCAGGCTTGATAATGCTAGGGAGTTTACATCGAAAACTTTCGATGACTACTGCATGGGATAGATGTTGGGCATCGAGTCTCACATGTGCAAACCCAGAATGGTTTTGTAGAGATTGCCACTAATAGAGTACAAATGGTCACGAGGACATTGGTAATGCGCACCAATCTTTCTCTCTCTGCCTGGGGGCACGCAGTATTACATGCAGCTCTGCTTATTCGTCTGAGGCCCATCACCACCCAATCATGTTCTGCGTTACAGCTAGTGACTGGGTACGAGCCATGAATATCGTACTTACGCATATTTGGGTGTGTTGTTTATGTGCCTATTACGCCGCCACAGCGTATTTATATGGGTCCTCAGAGACGAATGAGTATTTATGTTGGGTTTGAGTCTCCAACCAAAATCCGCTATGTAGAACCCTTGACAGGCGATCTATTTGTCACTTCGATGAGACAGACTTCCCGTCATTAGGGGGAGATAAGAACGTGAACGTTCAACAGGAACGACTGGAATTGTCGTGGCCTGTCCCCACTCTGTCTCATAACGATCCCCCTACTGCAGAAAGTGCGTAGAATTATAGATCTTTAGAAAGTCAGAGATTCTCTTCCTGACGCTTTCTTAGATCTTAGTGACTAGATCATAGATACCAGCTGCAAACATGTCTGCAAGGATGAAAGTGCCTGAACAAGGACTTGGACTCAAAGTCGCTATTGCAGCTAACCCTATGGGAGGGACAGCTGGTGGCGCCACTGCCAGTAATGGTGGTGATGTGGCTTAGGCCGTGGCTCCGCTGAGGAAGCGTTGGAGGCCACCAGGTTCGAGGGATTCGCGCCCTAGGGAATGGGCTGCGATGACTCCAAATAAACCTCTCATCATTGATACTCAAAATCCGTCCATGAAAATGTTCCAGATTATGGTTATGTCCAAAAGACATCTTCGGGGGACGCCCTGTCGCTAAGACCTATCCGTGGGAACCTAGAGATCTCGATTATTACACTAGTGTACATGAGACGTGGGATAGAAACTCCATCACAATTGATGATGTGTTTGCATATGCTTGTGCACAAGAGTTCATTGAGAATGATGATATTGAACCTCACTCCGTTGATGAATGCCGACGTAGAAGCTGATTGGCCTAAATGGAAATATGCGATCCAGGTTGAGTTGGACTCACTAACAAAGAGAACGGTATTAGGGCCAGTTGTGCCAATACCTTCTGGAATAAAACCTGTTGGATATTAATGGGTCTTTGTTAGAAAGTGAAGTGAGAGAACGAGATATAAAGCTCGCCTTGTGGTGCAAGGCTTCTCACAACGCCTTGGAATCGACTACGATGAGTCATACTCTCTCGTAAAGGACGTCATAACGTTCTGCTATCTTGTCAGTGGTAGTTTTTCCGGAAAACTAAACATGCAGCTTATGGATGTGGTCATAACATATCTCTATGGGGATCTAGATATGGAGATTTATATGAAGGTCCCGAATGGACTTCATTTACCCAAGTCAAATGGCTCTAGACCACAGAGCACGTTTGCAATCAGATTTGCAACGTTCACTATATGGATTGAAACAATCCGGACGGATGTGGTATACCCGTCTAAGTGACTACTTGATTGGAAGAGGGTATGTGAACAATAAATTATGCCCCTGCGTGAAAACAAGTTCCGGATTTGCAAGTGCCAGTGAATACTTGAAATCCGTGTTTGAGATGAAAGATCTTGGGAAAGGATGCTCAGGCGATTTAATATGGATAAAGTCCATCCTGTTAAGCACTCCCATGATTGGTCACAGCCTAGATCCAAGAAGGATCCGTTTCGCCCAAGGGATGATGGTGCATACGTTTTAGAGGCTGAGGTACCGTACCTAAGTGCAATAGCGCATTATTGTACTTGGCACAGTGTACAAGACCCGATATCTCCTTTGTTGTTAACTTGTTAGCTAGATGTAGCTTTGCGCCCACGCAACGCCATTGGAATGTCATAAAGACTATCTTTCGTTACTTGAAGGGTACGATTGATATGGGCTTGTTCTTTCCCTACATAGAGGCATGAAAATATGGCAAAATGGGTGAGGAACCCGTGCCTTCTACCATCGGGCGATCGATCGCAGGATATGCCACGATCGATCGTACCGAGCTTCTGCCATCGAGCGATCGATCGCACGAGTGCTGCTGCCCATTATTCCGAAAATCTTTGTGATGTTTTGGTAGGTTTTGCTGATGTTGGGTATCTCTCTGACTCATATAAGGGTTGTTCCAAAACTGGTTATGTCTTTACCATGGGTAACACCGCGATATCTTGGAGGTCTACTAAACAGACCCTTGTCGCTACTTCTTCGAACCATGTTGAGATTTTTGTTCTCCATGAAGCGGTTCGTGAGTGTATATGGTTAAGGTCCATTGATACACATATAAGAAGTACATGTGGTTTCAGGTCAACCACTAATGAACCTACATGCATTTATGAGGATAATGCTGCCTGCATTGAGCAGATGAAGCAAGGTTTCATCATAGCCGACAGCACCAAGCATATATCGCCTAAAGTATTCTATAATCAGCAATAGCATAAGTTATTTAAGATTAAAGTGAATCAAGTCCAATCTGAGGACAATATGGCTGACTTATTTACTAAGTCATTGCCTAAATCCACATTTGAGAAGCATGTGAAAAGCATTAGTTTGCTTAAGTTATCTGACCTCCCATGATTGTGGAAATCAGAGGGAGTCTGGCGTCCATGCAAAGTTTCCAAATGTGAAGGGTGTGTTGTACTCTTTTTCCCTTCGACCAAGGTTATTTTTATCCCACTGGGTTTTTGTTACTTGACAAGGTTTTTAATGAGACAACGCGAGGAGCACCACCTAGTGTTGACGCCACAAGAGGGAGTGTTGAAGGAAACCTACTTTGTGTGTGCCTTGTCAACCTAGGATTAGATTAGTTAGTATAGCATATGGATTACTTATTGAATAGAAGTCCTATTGGGATGTGGATTGTACCCTTTGTGTTTCTCTATATATAGAGGCACCTATTCATTAATAAAGAGATGATCTATTCATGTGCTATTTACTTTGTATTTACTTTTAGTATTGTGATTGTATTTCATATTCCCTTAAACATATAACAAATTATTAATAAGGTCAATTTTGGTGACCTTATTATTTTATAAGTCACAAAATATTTTTATCCCACACAAGGCCGCCAAAAAATTAGAAATTTCAATATTTACAAAAATGTCACCGCATTTTTAATTTTCATTATTTACAAAAATGACTAAATTCAGTTTATCTCATTGAGGTTTAGGTCAAAAATCATGTTCGTCACTGATGTTTCAATTTCATCAGAAATACACTTACACTCAATTTTAATCAGCCGTGTCCATACTCAGCTCTCCACCAAGTTGGACGTTAATGCTGATGTGGCGTTACATAGTTTTTTCACTTTTCCCAATCTAATCCTCACCCCACTTTAGTCCAAAAAAAAAAAAATCCTCACCCCTCTTTAACCAGCGGACTTGGATCCTCTGCTATAAAATGACTTTGCTAGGATCTGCTTGGGTTTTCATACCAAGCTGCCACGTCATTGTAATTCCATCCAACGGTTAAAAATAAAAAAGCCCAAGACTTCAACTCCCACAACAAAAGCAGCAGATTCATCTCTCTCCCCATCTCCTCCTTTCCCTCTTTCTTTCTCTGAAACAAAACCCAGACGGCAGTAAAGATCTCCAGATTTATCGGTTTAAATAAAAAGGTCCAAAAGCTCAACTTCCACAGAAACATAGCAGATCCTCTCTGCCTCTCCTCATCCTTTCTTTCTCCGCAGCAAACGCCAACTATCTCTGTAACACAAATAAAAAATTTATTTTTTGTTTCTTTCTTTTTCATCTGAAGCTTGATCGTATGAAGATTTTGATTAATAAGAGAAGGAAGATTTTCTTATGACAAGCTTTTCAAAAGAAATTCAATCAAGGGGAAATGGACTTTGAATCTCTGAATCTTCATCGAGAAATTCTAAAGCGTGGATCCGAGAGCAAAGAGAAAAGGCACTATTATTTCATTGAATTTCATATTTGAATCCATGGTGGTATGTCGGTTTGGCTTATTTATTTTTGGCTAAAAAGAAAGAGAAGAGAGAAGGGATCTGGAGCCACTTTGGGGAAGATGAATGTGCTGCCGTCTGGGTTTTGTTTCAGAGAAAGAAAGAGAGGGAGAGGAGGAGATGGGGAGAGAGACGAATCTGCTGCTTTTGTTGTGGGAGTTGAAGTCTTGGGCTTTTTAATTTTTAACCATTGGATGGAATTACAATGACGTGGCAGCTTGGTATGAAAACCCAAGCAGATCCTAGCAAAGTCATTTTATAGCAGAGGATCCAAGTCCCCAACGAAAACCCAGGTCTGACCGTTCCCCATTCCCATAGCACATTTTATAATATAAATCATTAATAAAAATATTTTTTCTATTATTCTAATAATCTAATGTTAATGAAATAAACAATTCTAACTCTCTCCCTCTCTCTCCGTTTTCATTCTCAGTTTTTCTTCATGACCAAAATCTACCATCCCACCAGAGCCGGCTCTCAACAGGTGCAACCTGTGCGATGACACAGGGCCCCAAGTTGAGAGGGCCCCCAATTTTTTTTCTTCTTAAAACTCTTTATATGTATCAGGGCCTTCTGGGCAGATGAGAAGAGGAAAAGAAGAAAGTTGCAGAAGAAGAGGAAGAAGAAGAAGAAGAAGAAGAAGATAGAAGTCGTGGGTGGGGTGGGTGAGAGGAAAGAGAGAGAAAAGGGAGTCACGTGGGTGTCAGGGTGTGTTGCTTAATCAAAAAAAATTTGTTTAATTAAGATATAAAGTTGTGTGAGTTCCAAGTGCAGCCTTATTTAGGTTTGACTATGTGGGCTCGGTGCTCCTAGTGGGATGCCTCTGGGTTTGTTCCCTTTGTAATCTTTGGCTGGTTTGGCCTCTTAATGTATTATCTTTTGTCCAAAAAAAAAAAGTGCAGCCTTGGCACCGAGTTTGGGGTCAAAACTCTTTGAGCAACCTCCTCCACAAGTCACTGTTGTTCTCCTCGATGACTTGTGCGCTGTTCCTAAATATAGGAATGTTGTAATAGCTTCGTAGTTTCCTTGTTTTGGGCCTTTTGGCCCCCATCCAGCCAAAAAATTGCTCTAAAAATTAGCCCCCCAACCTTTCCATCCTTGTTCCGCCCCTGCTTCTGGGCAGATTGACTAGTTGCTTCATTTTATTTTTCTTTGTTTTTGGGTCTTTTTAAGCCCCCTGTTAACAAAAAAAAAAATCTTATCCATTTTACCATATTCAGTGATTCACTCGTCTTCTCCTTCTCTGTTCTCATTGTAGTTAGTCAGCCAGATATAATTATTGTATGAATTGCAGCAATTGCTTCCAAATAAATAAATTTTTGCTTTGGTATTTGTTTAGTTTTTGTTAATTACTGGTTCAGGGAATGATGTATTCATGTTCTATCATTCATTCATGTTTATTAGCTTGAATTTTTTGGGTATGTTGTGTTAAAGAAAAAAAGTTGGAGAGCCGCTTCTTAACATTCGCACAGGCCGCCAAAAAGTTTGAGCCGGCACTGCATCCCACCTCCACCTGCAAGTTTCCTTCATCAATGGACTTACCAACATAGATTTGGATTTCTTTTCTTCATTTTACCAAAAGAAAATTTCAAATTTGTTAAGTTAAGTTCCTACAATCACTCAAGGAAATCATAATTTTTCATCTGCAACCTTTTCTCTCTCTGCAAATCCAAAAACCCAAAACAAAAATAAAGAACCATACCCAGAAATCTCGTGCCCCTCCCTCCCTCCCTCCCTCCCAACTCCATCGTGGACTGTGCTGGAATCAAAAGCCAAATACTCCAAAACCAATGACTCCAAATTCTATATATACTAAAGGAATAAGGGATTCACTGTTCATAAGCCGTGGGCAAATTCTATGGAAATTCTTGTGTCCACCTTGGTGGACGTCCACGACGCGCCTGAATCACACATGCATAATTTTTTAACTGGCCTAAATTGATCTCAGCCTTTCATTTTGCATTGGGACTATTGAATGAATCGCTGCCGCAGTTATGGGTTACTTTGGTAACGGTAGTCAACGTCGAGATTATGGTTAGAAGTGGATCCAAAAATTGATTTAGTCAACGGGGTAAAATTAAGGTATGTGGGTAAAATTGAAGACGATATTGGACTTGAAGAGATCTGCAGGCAGATGATGAACTGAGGAAGGAGGTCTATACGATCTGGGCGGTCTTATGCTTCCCCTCCCGTAGGAGCACGATTCTGAAGGCGCAAATCGGTATTGGTGATAGGATGGTAAACCCAGTACAGATCGAGGAGTCATTGAGACATTGACACTTGAAGAGCAGTACTCGAAGCCATAGATGGATCGAACCAGATCGAAGAGATAGATCTAGCTATGTCAATTGTTAGATCGAACCAGATCAAATTGAATACCCAAAATTGATCATTATCCAGCCTTAATCTATAAATTGATCAGTTTATCTTAGAGAATTATCATTCACGATGATACTCGGAGGTCGGCGAATCGAGGAGAGAGGATTCAGAATCCATTTTCTCTCTCTTCAAGCTCTCTCCTCCGCGCCGGCCTCTCTCTCTCCTCCGTAAACTTGAAGAACCCATAAGCTGCTAATTGACATAGCTACCAATGATTACATCTACCATGACATTAGATCTATTTGATGTAAAATGACAGAAGTTGACATAGCTATGTCGAAGAGGTGGACAGAAGACGCTCTGAATCATGGTACATCAAATGATTACATCAAACAATGATTACATCTGCTAATTGGTAGATCTATGACATTAGATCTAGCTATATCAAATAATCAAGTTACTGATGTAGTCATTGTTCATGGAGGAGAGATGAGAGAGGAAAGGGGCTGTGCCCAGAGGAAGAAGAAGGAAGGAAGGAGGAACTACGACCGAAAAAAAGAAAGAAAGGAAAAACTAATGTTTCTAACGGACACGTGCTCGGCATGTGGCTGGTGAACGTCCACCGAGGTGGACAGAAGACGCTCTGAAAAGTTATTGCACACAAAAAGCTACGACAAAATATCAAAAAAACTACTGCCAAATAACGATAAAGGATAAAAATATTTGGTGGCTTAGAGATTAACAAAGTTACTTTTGGTGACTTTATATGTAATTGACTCTAAATTATATTATAAAAATAAAAATTATTTTTCTCATATTTAGTCTTGAAGATTTGTGGATAAATTATCTAAATTTATTTATTTTTGTATAATTTATTTTTATTTTTTAATTTATTTTAGAAATTAAATATAAATGAAATGACTATTTTGCCCATGCATCATAAACAACTTAACAAAATATTTGATGGTATGTACTATCATGGCAAACAGAGGAACATGTCAAGTACCACCAAATTTTTTATAAAAGTTCAGATAATAAAAATTACATTTGATAATGGTTCAGAAGAGAAAGAAGTCATTGTGTACCTTGTTCCACTAATTTCTTGTGCGACTCAATGCAATTGTATAGAGGAGGAGAGCACCACCCATGATAATAAGCATGCGCCATAAGCTATCTTTTGGTCAGTCAATAATAGTAATATAATTAGGACTTAGTGACTTACCATTAAAAAAGGACAACTTGGGCCAGAGAAGTTGATGAGACCTTCTTATTTTTTAGTCATTGACGAAGAGTGGAAGACCTTGTGATCCACCGTCCACGCACTACAACAAAAAAGGGCTTACTTGACACTAGCATAGTTAACGTTTTAGCAAAAAGCGTCAACTTATATGAGTAGCTTTAACGCTTTTTAATAAGCGTCAAGTATTCTACATGAGGTTTTCTTGACGTTGGTTAGATACGTCAATTCTTAGAACAAAACCATCAAGGTATATACTGGGAAGTGGGAACACAGTGGATGAAGATATATATTGTCCTTTCAATCCCGAATTTCAGCAAGGCGTCTCTCATCTCTCTCGTCAAACCCTAGGTTTTTCTCACATGCTATTCTCTTTTCTGATCTGCTCTTCCATTTCATTCTCGCACTCAAGCCGGCGAAAGAAACCCCATCTCATCGTTTCTTCAGGTTTATATTCCTCTTTCTATTATGTCGTTTGTTTAGAATTTTAGTGAAATATCTCATGATTCTCTTTGTTCGAGTAAGCATCATCGCTATTTAGATGTTTTGTGTAGGTTTTAAAATTTCATTTTCGTTTGTTGATTGTTCAACTAAAACGAATGCATAAACTGGGTTTTTGATTAGATCTGGGTTTTTTCTTGTCTTTATACAAATTGCATATTGATGTATTCGAGAGAGAATCAGAAACGTTGCAAGGAGTTCTCTGCTATTGGGCTTTGCTTGAAATCGAATCCTGCAAATCTCCAACATTCCTGCTAGGTGGTCGTGGAGGTATCCTTTCTATGCTTTTGATTTTTTATTGAATAATTCGATTGTCTTATTGTGCATGTCAAGGTTCAATTTTTTATTTTTTAGTTAATTACGAGGTACCTGATTGGGTTCCTTACCTCCATGGAATTATTAGTAGTATAGGATGGACATGGTGAGGTGTTTTATCTTAGTTTACATGCTAGTAAGAATTATTGTGAGGTATTGTTTGAAGTCTATTCCATTGGTTTTATTGCTTTGAAGAGTCTGATTAAAACGAAATGCTTGCAATTTTGGTTTGACATTGCAGACATAAAGCAATCGCCACATCAACCTCAGGGATATGGCTTCTAGGTTTGTTCTAGCTACCAAACCCCGATTCCATTTCTTTCTCCTTTCAACTTCTTGTTTTAAATCCCCTTCATCTGATAATTCTCTTGACAATTTTGTCTTTTTATTGCTGGCTTTCTGATGATTGTGGTTTCTAACAGGTGAGGTGGTGGGATGAAGTTGTACCATTTGCTGTTCATTCTTCATGTTTTATTAACTTCAAGCTTCGATCATTGCATCCCACTATGGTGGAAGGTATTACATGAATTTAAAAAAAAAGCTCTTAGTGTGTTTGGCTTTTCTGAACTTTAATATTTTTCATTATTAATTCTTCATCGAATAACCTGGGCTTCCAATCTTTTGCTTTGAACCAATTTAATGGACACCTATTGTTTATGAGTGAATGATCTCTATGTGATTAAGTGGCTATTTATTTTACTGTAATTATTACTATTTTCTGTGTTTATGTTCAATTCGATGGGACACAAGGAGAATGACTATTGATTACCAGGTTATTGCTCACACCTTTTTATAATTCAAAGCTTCTAATCTCATTCTTTCCATTTTACATTGTTTTAGAGGTCACAATGGCCCAGTTACATCGTTGCTGGATAAATTGTTAGGCAATTGTACTGGATACGTATTGGCAATGGGGGGACGATGGCAGAGTTCGTCTTTGGCCCCTTAGTTCTACTGGCAGACATGGCATGCTTTAAAGGATACTTTCTATGGGCACAAGAAACCCATCAAATTGACGGCAGTTGCTGGGTATGATTTGGTTATCTACATTTAGTAAAACTAGATTATAAAAGGTGTCATCATTCTCAATTGATTTATGTAATGCTTTGGTACTTCTTGAGTTCACTGAACTTGCTAACGAACTTGTTGTGGAGAAAAATTCATTGCAAAGATAACATCGTTTACCAAGATTCCCTCAAAGCTAATCTGACCTTTATGTGATGCCCTCTACTCAAAGAAAACAAAGAATTTCTCTTTAATTATACTAATAAGGATGAAACCTGGTTATGGGTATTTTTTTTCTTTGTGAAATAGCCTGGTATGGGCTTATGAACTATTATGATCGTTAATACTAAATCTATCATTCATGGTATCTTAGTAAATTTAATTTGTTATGGGCTTATATGTTCTGGTTTAACTGATCTGTTTCTTTAATTTTCACTCTAAGCCGTCCACTTTTCATTTTTATGTTTTACCACAAGCTGACGGGGCTTAATCATGATAGTTTTGTCAATATCAGTTGCACCTCAAATCTAGCATATGGCGATGTTTCTCGTGCTTTGGAGTGACATTTTTTTTTTCATAAACATTGATCCTGGCAGGCATAATACTCTCTTTTGGTGACCCTTTCAAGAGATTCTAAGGTATGCTCTCATTTTGTCAATTTGACAAACTTCTCTTTTTGTTTTACCTCATTCATCAATTGAATGCTGCATTCTTATGATATCTGATCTCTCACTCTAGTCTTTTAAAGTATTCCAAAACGAATATCATGTGCATTGGTATATTTAAAATTGATGTTGAATAGGTTTATACTATTTTTCTATTTGGTTCATAGTTCATACTTGGTCATGGTATCTGTAAATGATTATTGTGTTTTGGTGTTACTATTGTTGATTTCAATGTCTGAATTTCTGCTTGAATGTAGTTGTTCCAGCATTGGCTAAGTAGACCCTAAAAAATAAGAGCAACTCTTGTTGATTTCTACGGACACTCGGGTATTAATTTAGTTATTTTTATTTTCAACAATGTTACGTGTAGCTGTAATTGCATGTATACAAAGCTTTTTCATTTCTGTCTGGCTTCAAGAAATGTGAGAATCCTTATTTTCTTGACTTATACACAAATTGATAGTTAAAGTTGTAGGTCCTTTAAATTGTTGATCTAATATTCATGTTTGTGCCAATTAATTTGATTAGGAAGGAGGCTCAAACCAACAAGGTAGTTTTGGCTCTCAAAGTACTTCACTGGCCACAATTCACTGGAAAATTTGACAAGGCTGCTGAGTTTTGGCTATATATCTTGTAATTCAACTTTATCTACTTGGTTAAATTAACTTGTAGCTGACAATTGGTTTTATTTTAATTTGAACTTTTATCAGCAAGAGATAGTTGTAGCTGACAATTGGTGTTTATTGTAATGGAATTTCATCGATTATATTTTTTTTTCTACAAAATAATTTATTGATGGATAAAAACCGTCAACTATTTAAACCGTCAAGAAAATAAAGTTGACGGCTATAAAACGTCAAGGATATCTAATTCTTGACGGTTTAAAACCATCACGAAAACTATAGTTGACGGTTTTAAACCGTCAAGAATTAGTACCCCTTTTCCTGTCACTGGTACTCTTGACGGTTTTTGAGCCGTCAAGGATTACTTTTCTTGACGGTTTTCAGCCGTCAACTATGTCGATTTTCCTTGTAGTGACGTGTAAGCACAACTGTTAAACATCACAATAAATTATAAGTCTTGATCATTGGCTCAACATCACACTTGCACATGCTATTTTCATGAATTGCTAAATTTCTTTGTTTCCTATGAGAACAAGTTGATCTATGGATTTTGGTGCAAGCACTTGTAAGTTGCTAATTAGTTGCTAGCTATGTAGCACGGAAACTTTCAAACCCAGCGATTCCCCGTTTCCAAACGTTTCGGAAATAGAAACTCGATGGAAACACGTTTCCAGTTGATGACTGAAGGGAACGTTATGGAAACACGGGTTTTCAATATTGGAAACGTTTTGCGTAAAAACTAGACCTGCAGATCTACATATGGAGGAAAAAAGAGGACATAAAAGAAAGGGAATGGAAGAAGAAAAGAAGAGAGAAATCATAAGAAAAGAAGAGAGAAAGAAGAGGAAGAAAAAGAGGAAAGGAGAAGAAGAAGAAAAAAAAAGAGAGGCTTGGTTGATGAAGAAGAGGAAAAAGGGGAATATGATAATCTGAGGAAAAAAAAAAAGAGAAGAGGCTGTGCTTTTGCCTTTTTCTTTAAACAAAAAAAGAACTTTTTTTTTATAAAAAAAAAAACTTGAGTTGATAAATAAATACAAACTTTGTACAAGATATCAACAAACACGAGGAATGGTCCAGTGAAAAATCGACTAAACATTGTTTTAATGACAACCCTTGTCATCAGGGGTACCAAATTTATTATTTAATTAATTATGATATTCGATTTTTAATTATTTGTATATAATTATATAATATTTTATTCACGTTTCCTTGCCCGCGTTTCTTTTTGAATTTTCAAGATTTACCGTTTCCGTGTTTCCAAACGTTTAGGAAACGGAAACGCATTTCCGTTTCCGTGCTTCATAGGTTGCTAGATTTTTTCTTATAGAAAAGGCATCAGCATTGTGACATCATTCCTATCTGATAGAGAAATTATTCCATGGTCCGAAACTCCGGACCAAGGAATTTTGGTGGTCCCATAAATTAATTTCTCCTATATGATATCTCTTAGTCTTACATTAACTATTAGATGTAACTTTTATAGTCAAGTGAGGTCCCCCATCTCCCCATTTCTCTCGGATCTTAATGAAAGGAAGGAAATTGCTTCTAAACAGAAACAAAAAAATACAATGTCATTCCATTAAACAAAATGAGGCCTAGTTTGGCAATGATTTTGGGGCTGCTTATGCTTTTAAGTTTGATTTAGGGTGTGGTAAATATTTAGAAAGTTGCTTTTATCCCAACGGAGTTTTTTGAAAGCTACAAATCGTAGCTTTTCAAAAATGCTTCTGCAACAGCTTTGAGAAAATACGGAACTTTTAATGAATTTTTACAAAACTACCCGTTTTGTCCTACATCATTTCCAAAATTTACACCAAAAATTCTTAACCCATCTATGCGCCTCCTTCTCCATTTCTTCGCTCTCCCTAGCAATTTTCCCAGAGAATCCATCTCTTTGTTCTCCTTCTCCATCTATGACGAGGTGATCCAGATCCAATCTGGGTTTTGGATTGTGGGTTATTTGAATGAGTGTTTTGAAGACGAAGACGAAGAGCAAATCGAACCCGGACTAGGAAAAAAAGGAATGGGTTTTTCTTTGTACGGTGATATGTTTATGTTTGGCATACAATTTTTCATTAAATTATATATATTAAAGTAATTTAATGATTGAAATCTGTTACATAGGTTAACAAGTTATCCATTCAAATTATGACACATGTCATGTTTTAAAATGACTTTTACTACAATGATATCACATATGTTGTTTCATATGTAAATCATTCACAAACTTGTATCAGAGGTTGTAAATATAATAATTACATCAAATAGAACTAAAATTATAACCAATCACCTCACTGGTTGTGATTTGTTATAAAATATATGTCTCAAAAGTAAATTATCTCATTGATGATGAGATTTGCAAAAGAAAAGACTCTAGTTACACAGTGAATAACCATATTACAAGACTAAGGACATTGACCATTTTTGGTGTAATATGAAAATTTATCCTATATTACCACTTTTTACCTTAATCATCGTAAAATCATGTAAAATGGTTCTCAAACATGTAATAGTGAAGTATTAACACAAATAGAACCTAGAAAGATACTGCTAAAGAATAAGAAAGGTTATGCCAAGGATTAAGAAAGCTACAACCAAAGATCAAGAAAACTACTGCATACAAAAAGCTATGACCAAAGATCAAGAAAATTACTGCCAAAGATCAAGAAAGCTGCCACAAAAGATCAAGAAAGCTACTGCCAAAAAACAAGAAAGTTACTACCAAAGTTAAGAAAGCTACTGCCAAATATCAAGAAAGCTACTGCCAAAGAACAAAAAGCTACTGCCAAAGAGCAATAAATCTACTGTCAAAGAGCAATATAATTACTTTTTGTAGGCAATGACATTTTTGTAAATAGTGAAAAAAATACGGTGGTATTTTTGTAAATATTAAAATTTGTAATATTTTGGTAGATTTATGAGGGATAAAAATATTTGGTGGCTTAAAGATTAACAAGGTCACTTTTGGTGACTTTATATATAATTGGCTCTAAATTATATAAAAAATTACTGATAAGGTCACTTTTGGTGACCTTATTCTTTTTTAAGCTACCAAATATTTTTATCCCTCATAAAGCCACCAATATTTACAAAAATACCACCGCATCAATATTTACAAAAATGCCCCGAGTTTTTAATTTTCATTATTTACAAAAATACCACTGGATACGAAAAACTACTACTAGAGACAAGAAATCTACTGCCAGAGAACAATAAAGCTATTGTCAAAGAACAAAAAAACTACTGTTAAAGAACAATAAAGATACTGGCGAGCAACAAGAAATATACTCCCAAAGAATAATAAAGGTATTGTCGAAGAATAAGAAAACTATTGTCGAAGAACAATAAACCTACTGGCGAGCAACAAGAAATATACTCCCAAAGAATAATAAAGCTACTGCCAAAGATCAATGCAGTAGTTTTTGTATGCAGTGACATTTTTGTAAATAATGAGAAAAAAACGCGGTGGCATTTTTGTAAATAATAATTTTTTAAATATTTTGGTGGATTTATGAGGAATAAAAATAATATGTGGCTTTTTGAAGAATATAGGTGTAAATGACCTTATGGGTAATTGGCCCTAAATTATATTATAAAAATAAAAATAATTTTTCTCATATTTAGTCTTGAAGATTTGTGGATAAATTATCTAAATTTATTTATTTTTGGATAATTTATTTTTAGTTTTTAATTTATTTTAGAAATTGAATATAAATGAAATGATTGTTTTGCCCATGCTTCATAAACCACTTAACGAAATATTTGATGGTATGTACTATCATGGCATACAGTGGAACATGTCACTGCGAAAGATCAAGAAAGCAACTGCCAAAAAACAAGGAAACTATTGTCAAAGAGCAAGAAATCTACTGTCAAAGAGCAAGAGAGCTACTGTCAAAGAACAATACAATAGCTTTTTGTAGGCAATGACATTTTTGTAAATATTAAAATTTGTAATATTTGGAGGTTTTATTAGTGATAAAAATATTTGGTGGCTTAGAGATTAACAAGGTCACTTTTGGTGACTTTATATGTAATTGGCTCTAAATTATATTATAAAAATAAAAATTATTTTTCTCATATTTAGTCTTGAAGATTTGTGGATAAATTATCTAAATTTATTTATTTTTTTTATAATTCATTTTTATTTTTAAATTTTATTTTAGAAATTGAATATAAATGAAATTACTGTTTTGCTCATGCTGCATAAGCAACTTAACGGAATATTTGATGGTATGTACTATCATGGCAAACAGAGGAACATGTCAGGTACCACCAAATTTTTTATAAAAGTTCGGGTACCAAAAATTACATTTAATAATGGTTCAGAAGAGAAAGAAGTCTCTGTGTACCTTGTTCCACTAATTTCTTGTGCGACTCAATGCAATTGTACAGAGGAGAAGAGCATCACCCATGGTAATAAGCATGAGCCATAAGATATCTTTTGGTTAGTCAATAATAGTAATATAATTAGGACTTACCATCAAAAAAGGACGACTTGGGCCAGAGAAGTTGATGAGATCTTCTTATTTTTTAGTCATTGACGAAGAGTCGAAGACCTTGTGAATTGTGATCCACCGTCCACGTGTAAGCACAATTGTTAAACATCACAATAAATTATAAGTCTTGATCATTGACTCAACATCGCACTTGCACATGCTATTTTCATGAATTGCTAAATTTCTTTGTTTCCTATGAGAACAAGTTGATCTATGGACTTTCATGTAAACACTTGTAAGTTGCTAATTAGTTGCTAGATTTTTTCTTATAGAAAAGGCATTAGCATTGTGACATCATTGCCTATTTGATAGAGAAATTATTCCATTTTCCGGAACTCCGGACCATGAAATTTTGGTGGTCCCCTAAATTAATTTCTCCTATCAAATATCTCTTAGTCTTACATTAACTATTAGACGTAACTTTTATAAACAAGTGAGGTCCCCCATCTCCCTATTTCTCTCGGATCTAAATGAAATGAAGGAAATTGCTTCTAAATATGAACAAAAAAATACAATGTCATTCCATTAAACAAACTGAGGCCCAGTTTGGCAATGCTTTTAGGGCTGCTTATGCTTTTAAGCTTGATTTAGGGTGTGGTAAATATTTAGAAAGTTGCTTTTGTCCATTTTAGCTTCTCCCAACGGCGTTTTTCAAAAGCTGCAAATCGTAGCTTTTCAAAATTGCTCCTGCGGCTGCTTTGAGAAAGCATGGAACTTTTAATGAATCTTTACAAAACTACCCATTTTGTCCTACATCATTTCCAAAATTTACACCAAAAATTCTTAACCCATCTATGCGCCTCCTTCTCCATTTCTTCGCTCTCCCTAGCAATTAGGCCAAAGAATCCATCTCTTTGTTCTCCTTCTCCATCTATGTCGAGGTGATCCAGATCCAATCTGGGTTTTGGATTGTGGGTTATTTGAATAGGCGTTTTGAAGACGAAGACGAAGAGCAGATCGAACCCGAACCAGGCAAAAAAGAAATGGGTTTTTCTTTGTACGGTGATATGTTGATGTTTGGCACACAATTTTTCATTAAATTAGATATATTAAAGTAATTTAATGTTGAAAATCTGTTACATAGGTTAACAGGTTATCCATTCAAATTATGACACATGTCATGTTTTAAATATGACTTTTGCCACAATGATATCACATATGTTGTTTCATATGTAAATCGTTAACAAACTTATATTGGATCGATGTTGTAATTATAATAATTACATTAAATAGAACTAAAATTATAACTAATCACCTCACTAGTCGTGATTTGTTATAAAATATGTCTCAAAAGTAAATTATCTCATTGATGATGAGATTTGCAAAAGAAAGGACTCTAGTTACACAATGAATAACTATATTACAAGACTATGGACTTCGACCATTATTGGTGTAATATGAAAATTTATCCTATATATATTATCACTTTTTGCGTTAATCATCGTAAAATCATGTAAAATGGTTTTCAAACATGTAATAGTGAAGTATTAACACAAATAGAACCTAGAAAGATACTGTCAAAGAACAAAAAAGCTATTGCCAAAGATTAAGAAAGCTAAAGCCAAAGATTAATAAAACTACTGCATACAAAAAGCTACGACCAAAGATCAAGAAAGTTATTGCCAAAGATCAAGAAAACTACTACAAAAGATCAAGAAAGCTACTGCGAAAAAACAAAAAATTACTGCCAAAAATTAAGAAAGCTACTGCCAAATATCAAGAAAACTACTACCAAAGATTAAGAAAGCTACTACCAAAGAACAAAGAAACTACTGCCAAAGAGCAAGAAAACTACTGTCAAAGAATAATACAATAACTTTTCGTAGGCAATGATATTGTTGTAAATAATGAAAAAAATACGGTGGCATTTTTGTAAATATTGAAATTTGTAATATTTTGGTAGCTTTATGAGGGATAAAAATATTTGGTGGCTTAGAGATTAACAAAGTCACTTTTAGTGACTTTATATATAATTGGCTCTAAATTATATTATAAAAATAAAAATAATTTTTCTCATATTTAGTCTTGAAGATTTGTGGATAAATTATCTAAATTTATTTATTTGTGTATAATTTATTTTTATTTTTTAATTTATTTTAGAAATTGAATATAAATGAAATGACTGTTTTGCCCATGCTTCATAAGCAACTTAATGGAATATTTGATGGTATGTACCATGGCACACAGAGGAACATGTCATGTACCACCAAATTTTTTATAAAAGTTCAAGTACCAAAAATTATATATGATAATGGTTCAGAAGAGAAAGAAGTCTCTGTGTACCTTGTTCCACTAATTTCTTGTGCGACTCCATGCAATTGTATAGAGGAGAAGAGCACCACCCATGATAAAAAGCGGAAATTATTCTATGCACGGTCCGTGCAACATTACGTTCAATCTCAGCCGTCCAAATAGAGATCCAACGGTTCAGTTTTGTTTGACTAATTTGATCATAACGGTTGACTGTTAAAAATCATGATCGTGTGCACCTCAGTGCTACGTGCATGTGCACGTTCCGTGCATGGAATACTTTCCCGATAAAAAACATGAGCCATAAGCTATCTTTTGGTTAGTCAAAAATAGTAATATGGTTAGGACTTACCATTAAAAAAGGACGACTTGGGCAAGAAGTTGATGAGATCGATCTTCTTATTTTTTAGTCATTGACGAAGAGTCGAAGACCTTGTGAATTGTGATCCACCGTCCACGTGTAAGCACAATTGTTAAACATCACAATTACAAATACATCACAATAAATTATAAGTCTTGATCATTGGCTCAACATCACACTTGCACATGCTTTTCTCATGAATTGCTAAATTTCTTTGTTTCCTATGAGAACAAGTTGATCTATGGACTTTGGTGTAAGCACTTGTAAGTTGCTAATTAGTTGCTAGATTTTTTCTTATAGAAAAGGCATCAGCATTGTGACATCATTGCCTATCTGATAGAGAAATTATTTCATGGTCCGAAATTCCGGACCATGGAATTATGGTGGTCCCCTAAATTAATTTCTTCTATCTGATATCTCTTAGTCTTACATTGACTATTAGACGTAACTTTTATAATCAAGTGAGGTCCCCCATCTCCCCATTTCTCTCGGATCTTAATGAAAAGAAGGAAATTGCTTCTAAATAGAAATAAAAAAAATACATTGTCATTCCATTAAACAAACTGAGGCCCAGTTTGGCAATGTTTTTGGGGCTGCTTCTGCTTTTGAGCTTGATTTAGGGTGTGGTAAATATTTAGAAAGTTTCTCTTGGTCCATTTTAGCTTCTCTCAACGGAGTTTTTCGGAAGCTACAAATCGTAGCTTTTCAAAATAGCTTATGCGGCTGCTTTGAGAAAACACGAAATTTTTAAGGGTAAAATCCTTAAATGGTACCCAAACTATCACGAAATGCACTTTTTGGTACCCACAAATGCTTAGAGAGTCTAATAGTACCCAAACTATCACTCCGTTATCCCCAAATGGTACCTCCGTCATGTTTTCCTTTAAAAAAAAATTCATCAAGGGTCAAACCAAAAACACAAAAAGTGAATGATTTTACCAAAATGCCCATAAGTGAATTTTTTGGTCTGACCCTTGTTGAATTTTTTATATTTTTTTAACGAAAAACATAACGGAGGTACCATTTGGGGCTAACGGAGTTATAGTTTGGGTACCATTAGACTCCCTAAACATTTGTGGGTACCAAAAAGTGCATTTCGTGATAGTTTAGGTATCATTTGAGGGTTTTACTCAACTTTTAATGAATCTTTACAAAACTACCCATTTTGTCCTACATCATTTCCAAAATTTACACCAAAAATTCTTAATCCATCTATGCGCCTCCTTCTCCATTTCTTCGCTCTCCATAGCAATTTGCCCAGAGAATCCATCTCTTTGCTCTCCTTCTCCATCTATGTTGTGGGGATCTAGATGCAATCTGGGTTTTGGATTGTGGGTTATTTGAATGGTTGTTTTGAAGACGAAGACGAAGAGTAGATTGAACCCGGACCAGGCAAAAAAGGAATGAGTTTTTCTTTGTATGGTGTTATGTTGATGCTTGGCATACAATTTTTCTTTAAATTAGATATATTAAAGTAATTTAATGATTGAAATCTATTACATAGGTTAACAGGTTATCCATTAAAATTATTACACATGTTATGTTTTAAAAATGACTTTTACCACAATGATGTCACATATGTTGTTTCATATGTAAATCATTCACAAACTTGTATCAGATGTTGTAAATATAATAATTACATCAAATAGAACTAAAATTATAACTAATCAAATCACTGGTCGTGATTTGTTATAAAATATATGTCTCAAAAGTAAATTATCTCATTGATGATGAGATTTGCAAAAGAAAAGACTCTTGTTACACAGTGAATAACCATATTACAAGACTAAGGACATTGACTATTTTTTGTGTAATATGAAAATTTATCCTATATTACCACTTTTTACCTTAATCATCGTAAAATCATATAAAATGGTTTTCAAACTTGTAACAGTGAAGTACTAACACAAATAGAACCTAAAAAGATACTGCCAAAGAACAAGAAAGATACTGCCAAAGATGAAGAAAGCTACGGCCAAAGATCAAGAAAACTACAGCATACCAAAGGCTACAACCAAAGATCATGAAAGTTAATGTCAAAGATCATGAAATCTACTGCCAAAGATAAAGAAAGCTATTGCCAAAGAACAAGAAAGCTACTGCCAAAGATTAAGAAAACTACTTCCAAAGAACAATAAAGTTACCACCAAAGAACAAAAAAGTTACTGTCAAATAACAAGAAAGTAACCGCCAAAGAATAATAAAGCTACTGCTAAAAAACAATAAAGATACTACGAAAGAACAAGAAAGTCACTGTGAAAGATCAAGAAAGCTACTACCAAAAACAAGAAAGCTACTGCCAAAGAGCAAAAAAGTTACTCTCAAAGAACAATACAATAGCTTTTTGTAGGCAATGACATTTTTGTAAATAATGAAAAGAATACGGTGGCATTTTTGTAAATATTAAAATTTGTAATGTTTTGGTGGTTTTATAAGGGATAAAAATATTTGATGGCTTAGAGATTAACAAGGTCACTTTTGGTGACTTTATATGTAATTGGCTCTAAATTATATTATAAAAATAAAAATTATTTTTCTCATATTTAGTCTTGAAGATTTGTGGATAAATTTTCTAAATTTATTTATTTTTGTATAATTTATTTTTTATTTTTTATTTTGTTTTAGAAATTGAATATAAATGAAATGACTGTTTTGCCCATGCTGCATAAACAACTTAACGGAATATTTGATGGTATGTACTAGCATAGCAAACAGAGGAACATGTTAGGTATCACCAAATTTTTTTATAAAAGTTCAGGTACCAAAAATTACATTTGATAATGGCACTCAATGCAATTGTATAGAAGAGAAGAGCATCACCCATGATAATAAGCATGAGCCATAAGCTACCTTTTGGTCAGTCAATAATAGTAATATATATATAATTAGGACTTACCAATAAAAAAGGACGACTTGGGCCAGAGAAGTTGATGAGATATTCTTATTTTTAAGTCATTGACGAAGAGTCGAAGACCTTGTGATCCACCGTCCACGTGTAAGCACAATTGTTAAACATCACAATAAATTATAAGTCTTGATGATCATTGGCTCAACATCACACTTGCACATGCTTTTCTCATGAATTGCTAAATTTCTTTGTTTCCTATGAGAACAAGTTGATCTACGGACTTTGGTGTAAGCACTTGTAAGTTGCTATTTGCTAATTAGTTGCTAGATTTTTTCTTATAGAAAAGGCATTAGCATTATGACATCATTGCCTATCTGATAGAGAAATTATTCTATGGTCCGGACTTCGGATTATAGAATTTTGGTAGTCCCCTAAATTAATTTCTCCTAGCTGATATCTCTTAGTCTTACATTAACTATTAGACGTTACTTTTATAATCAAGTGAGGTCCCCCATCGGGATATTTCTCTCGGATCTTAATGAAATGAAGGAAATTGCTTCTAAATAGAAACAAAAAAAATACATTGTCATTCCTTTAAACAAACTGAGGCCTAGTTTGACAATGCTTTTGGGGTTGCTTTTGCTTTCGAGCTTGATTTAGGGTGTGGTAAATATTTAGAAAGTTGCTTTTGGTCCATTTCAGCTTCTCCCAACGGAGTTTTTCAGAAGCTACAAATCATAGCTTTTCAATACTTCTTTTTCGGTTGCTCTGAGAAAACACGGAGCTTTTAATGAATCTTTAAGAACTACCCCAGTTTGTCCTACATCATTTCCAAAATTTATCCTTAACCCTTCTATGCGGCCTCCTTCTCCATTTCTTCGCTCTCCCTAGCAATTTGGCCAGTGAATCCATCTCTTTTCTCTCCTTCTCCATCTATGTCGAGGTGATCCAGATCCAATCTGGGTTTTGGATTGTGGGTTGTTTGAATGGGTGTCTTGAAGGCGAAGACGAAGAGCAGATCGAACCCGGACCAGGCCAAAAAGGAATGGGTTTTTCTTTGTACGGCGATTGATGATCAATTGGTTCTTGGGTGACTTTCCTCCATTGAATGAGTTTTTTCAATCCTTCATGTCCTTGAACCCAGACCAGGCAAAGAGAAAAAGAGTAGAATTTGAATCAATTCTTCATGACTTCTTGAACCAAGACCAAATTTTTAAAAAATTTCTTTGATTTGATGTTCAGCTAATTTAGATGGGAGGTTGATGTTGATTACCGTAGGGTTGGGTTGAAGAATTGAAGGTCAAGAGGAGGAAGAAGAAGACGTGATTGTTGATATTGACCATGAAGATGAATTATAAGATTTATGAATTATCTTCTGTATGGATTTTGTTTTCTTGCTTCCTCCTCTTTGATGCTTGGAATCCTTCTTGTTGCGTTTTGTGATATGGCTCAGAAGAATAGTTGTTATTGTTTGGCCATTAATTCCTTTCATTCTTGGATTGATTTGCATGAGCTTGAACCATGCCTGACAGTAATTCAATTTCAAAGGTACTAAATTATTCACTTTCCAAATGCAGAATAACCAAAACTATCCGGCTAGCGAAAAAAAAAAAAAAAACGAGGAAAGAAGAAAGAAGAACCGAGAAGAAGCAAAAAAAAAAAAAATTTGAATTAAAAAAGTATTTATGTCCATTTTGATAATCTATACTATATTTAACTATTTAAGAGAAAGAGCATTTGTTAACCATAACTAAGTTTTATTACTTTAATAACTTTTAAATATTAAATAATTTTATATAAAATGTCAACTATCAATGACAAAAATGTTAAAAACAAAATAATTAATAAAAAATTACAATAAAAAAAATTGCCAACTACTTTTTAGGAGAAAAAAAATACAAACTTTCACACATATAAGATGTGTTGTCATTTCTAGTTATATATAGTCACAACACTTTTTATTGATAGTTTACCAAACACTCTAAAATTGTTTTTCATACTCACACTTCTAAAATTCAGTTTACCAAACATTCAGCTGATTCTATCAACAACAATTTCAAAAACAATTCCCTTCACAGCAATTTCAAAAGCAATTTTCCCCACAACACAACAATGCCAAACTGAGCCCGAGTCTATCTTGAGTACAACTACAAAATGCATTGCATCACTCCCTCTCTGTCTCTCCAATTTCTTTTTCTGACTCTCCAATTGTAAGCAGATCATAATGGTTGCAGCCACTGTAGTTGAGCCTCAAGAGCCTCACAGCCTTCTTGGGCTTTCCATTTCCGGAACCTTCAGTAAAGTCGGCTCCGTATTTTTTAATGCGAATACCGCCAGAACCTATTCCACCATTTGTATGCTGCAATTAATTCAACCAAAGCATTACAAGTAAAGGACCATTGAGTACATATGTATAGCCCCACTGATTGAAAGGAAAAACACGCTGCTAAAACAGATATAAATCATAACTAAGAAATGTACTATACTAACAATCTCCACCATTAAAAGTATATCCAGAAGCCAAAAAGTCAGCCAAGGCCACAAGAACTTGTACTACTTTATTAGGACCGGTGTAAAAAACTGAACGAAGATAGTGCATTCACAAACAGATAGACAAGTAAATAGTCGGGAGCTCTTCTTATGTCAGTGTTAAACATCTCAGCAGTGGAACTTTAAAGACTGCTTCCTGGCTTAACAGGGTTTGATTTTCATCAAATTTTTAAAATTTGGACCTGAGATCATAACCTTTTGTGCCTATTACATTTTATTCTCCCAACTAATAGCAACCATTCTCGCTATGGCATCATATTCTCTTGCTTTCTCTCTATGTTTCTTTTAAACAAGAGAACAGCCCCGGATTGTACCACCTGTTGTATGTCCAGGGAATCAGAATGAAACTCGGTTTATAGTTATAAAACCCATCATAATTATCATAAAGCTCTAGTACCTTACTCCCTCAACTCTATTCCACTCAGAAACATAAATTCTGTGATTCAATATGAAGAATGCATATAGATATAAGCTCCTTAAATGCAATCCATCCTTATTTCCTTTCATATCTCCTTCGATCCCATGACCTAAATTATATCTATGTACGTTAGAATGGGATGCAGCAGCAGTGACTAAAAGTGCCAATCATGTTCATCCTTCTATTTTGTTAAATACATATTTAAGAAGTAACAAACAAAGAAACAAAGTCCAATATTCCCAAAAAAATTGTGGACAAAGTCTACCTCTAAAACTAATCAGATATATTGGCCTCAACAAAGATAGCCTTTCAGTGAAAAAAATACCTCATGCTCATAGACGTCGATTGGCTGCCCTAACCGCTTTGAGAGCACCTGCAGGTCAAAGGTCACACCATATGTGAGAGAGAGAGAGAGAGAGAGAGAGAGAGAAGTTTTACAGTCATAGAAACAACAGATGATAAAATGCATTACAGCAATACGTATGTGAAATTATACTTGTTTTCTATTGTATTAAACAAGACAAAAGCATTTGAGATTCAAAGTCGATCTAATTATATTCTGGGGGACCAATATCCTTTAGTGAAGGCTAAATTCCCATGGAATGATTAGCATTTGAGATTTTTTTTGGTTTTTGGTCTGAACAACCTCTCCAAATCATGTCTGCTTGATTTAGATAACATCTACAGTTCGATAACAATCCAATGATATTAATCATCAACACATACGGGGACGAAATGGAACAAATGAAAAAGAGGCTGAAGAGTGGGACACACACACAGATATATATATATATATATATGTATTAGTCAAGACTCAAGAGTACGGACCAGCAGCTCCGACTCTCCTCCGCAGAATTCATTTCGTTGGATGCGCTTGCAGTATCTATGGAAAGAGATTCAGATAATTTAAATTAATGTCTATCATATATAAGACATGCTATATATGAGAAACCAAAATCTTAAAGAAGTTCCAAAGTCTCTGGGAAAAAGATGGATGTTTACCTGTGTAGAGATTCTCCACTGTCCCTAATTGCCGCTACAGCTTCTTTATACCCGGGGGGTTCTTGCCCATTTTCACATATAACCCGTTTCACATTCTTCCGTAGTTCTTCTGTAATTTCCAACCACCAGGGTAAGTTAATTTGTACGTACTAAAACAGTAATTCACTTGGTCATTCTAAATTAATTACTTCCAAAAGCTTATTTTAAGAGAGCTAGCCAATGTGTATTCAACCTGTAAGATAGACCAGAATGGTGTGCTCCTATATATTTCCACTCAAATTACACATAAGGGAAGCATATATTCTAATTAAAGTGTGACCTTAGCAACTAATTTACAGATGCATCTCGACGTTTAGATATCACAGAATGAAAGAAATACGATATAGCCTTCCTTTAAGGATATGCATAACCATAAGTTTCTTTAACATATTCTTGGAATAGAATTCAGACTGAACAATAAGAATTTTTTTCTAAGCATACTTGCATCCTCTCTCTCATCCCTTTTGCTAAAAAGACGCCGTTCATTTGCTGCCATTCCTTTGGCCTGATACAGAGAGAGCACAATTACTAGCTAGCTAGTTTCTAAGTCAGGAATAAACTAAATGAAAGATTCTCAAATACCAGTGCACGAAACAGACAGCGTCCATCACAAGTAACGCTCTGAACTGATCGGCCTCCGTTCAGACTGTAGGCGAAATTTGGGGTTCTAGCAAAGAAGCGGTGGCTGTAGCCTCCGAATAATGCCGTGGGGTTCGCCTGAGAAATCGAAGAAGTTGAAATTGAAGGAACGGGGGAGTAGACTAGCTCGAACCGAGCAATTCCATTCTTCAACTGCTCAAGAACAGCATCTGCTAATTCATACCAAATACATACATGTCATCGAAACAAGATATATAAAATACATGCAGTACGTCGAAGAATGAGATCGACAGAGGTGAACAAGTTCGATCGAGATTACCGTTTGAAGGTTTGTGCGCCATAACAGCAGTTACACCAGTCCACAAGCCAAAGCCAATAAATTGATTCACGACTCAAGAGTAGCATGGTAACATGCAATTAATCAGCATTTTATTTCATATGTGACGGCTACCGATCACTCCAGTTTTCAATCAATTTTTTAATCGTATTAATAAATCAAATTTATTAATAAATTAAATGTAAAATTTAAAATAAGACGATTGCCAAAAAAGAAAAAGAAATAATGGATGCAAATATGCTCTAACCAGAACTTCACAAAAAAGATTGTTTAGTCGGTAATAACCTCCAATTATGTTTTGATCATTCCACGTTATTAATTAACTCAGATGGACGCATCAGCATCATTAAAATGATTCGTGTCGGACTATTTCCCCAGTCAATTACTCGATAATATATTATGAATGTTATTAATTTCCCCAGTCCAGACTCAAGTGGAATCTGATTTCTTCTCTGCGTTTCCTTCATGCAGACTAGTACTAGTGCCTTTTTCTAATCTCTTTTCCCCCGTCAAAATTGTGTTCAACTTGGACATGTAAAATGGAAGACTCTGCAACTAATAATCAATATGTACAATCACTGTGAGTCTGTTAATACTCAATAATGAACGTCTAACCTACCAAGATGATAAGTAAGTGTACCCAATTAATTAGCCAGAGGAGGCTACCTATATAAACGGTTTATGACCCTACTCATTTATTTGAGAAATTTAAATGACATCATGCAGCTTAAGTCATTCCTATTCAATCTGTATTCATGTTCATACATGATCTTCTTTTTGGGTTTTGTGGGTCAACATGTTCATACATGACTAGAAGGAAGCTTCCCTTAAGGTAAAAGTGTCAAATTCATGACTTTCAGACTTCTTCGTCATTGTGTGATTCATGATCAAATCAACATCAATCAACTACAAATATTCATTACGCCGCTTGTTATTTTACAATTTATATGTGGTTATGAACTTCAACCCCTTATCCTATAGAAGGGAGCCCCAAATTAGAAGAAACTAGCATTCGTGCCCGCGCGATGCTGCGGGTTTTAAAAACGTTTAAAATATGTCGAAAATACTAAAAACATAATTGAGATATTTAATTACATGTAGTATCAATTGAAATTCAACATAATTAAGATACATTTCAATTAAAGCTAATATTGAAAGACTCACACAACAGTATTGACTTGTGATTTTAGTTTGCAAGTCTTCTTTATTGTGAGACCCCGGAAAAATTAAAAGAATAATTTGGAGTCAATCGAAATTAAGATTCGTAATTTCGATTATTATCAAAGAGCTTTGGAAATTCTATAGAAATTTTTTTTAACTCGTAAGTCAAATTTGAGGACTCGAGAATAAAGTACACGTCATGATGAGCTCGTATGAATTTTCGAGAAATTTTTCGGACAGCGGAGCTATTTATCATGAATTTCGGAAGGTTAAAAATTAAAGAAAATATTGTAGGGGCAATTTCGTCAAATCAGCCCTTTTTTTTTTTCCTCTTCCTCTTCTTCTCCTCTCTCTCTCTCCCGTGACTCTCTCTCCTCTCCGTCTGCAACAGCACGGCATGACGGCACCACCTCTTCCGGCAACTTCTGATCCTCCAAACCACTTGAGTTTTGAAGCTCTCCATCCCAGAAACCTCGTGGTACCCTCGGTTTTCAACATTGACAGGCGTACGCGGAGAATCGACGCCGATGATTTTTATGGTTTCGAAACTTCCGGCATCGATATCTCTCGATGAACTCCGAATCTCACCTTGAGGTAGTTACATAACTTTATCCTCGGGTTGTGCTCTACGTTTTGATGTAAATTTTGTAGTGTTTGGCGGTGATAGACAGCGGCACAGAGGGAGAGGAGAGAGAGAGGTCACGGGGAGAGAGAGAGGGGGAATGGCAGGATCGTAAATAAACAGGCAAGGAGAGACAAAACCGTAATTGTACACCAGAGGGTAAAACGGAAGTTAATAGAAAGAGCCAGGGGCAAAACCGTCCGGCCACTGCTACTAAGCTACAGTAGCGCCAAACCCAACTTTAGTATATATAGAATTTCATATACTATTAGACTTGAGACATTTTTTTACCATACTCTTCAATAAGAATATTAAACGCATTTTCAGTCATTTGATTTGATTTTAATCTTTAATCGACTCTCAATCTGTTCAAACACTTATTTTATGTTGGATTAAATTCAGTTTACCCCCCTGAACTTTACACCAAACATCATGTTAGTCCCTGCACTTTTAATTTGATCAGCAATACCCCTATACTTTTCAATTTCATCAGTTTAGTCCCTCCGTCGGTTAAAATTAACGGTTTGACCATTAAGTGATGACGTGGCATGTCCAGTCAGCACTGATGCTGACGTGGCATGCCCAGTCATCACTTTTTATTATTTTTTATTTTTTATTTTAAATTTTAAATTTTAGAGGTATTTTAATCAAGGTCCAATTTGCTATAAAAATATTAGTTTTAGTCCAGCTATTTTTTTTTGTTAATTGCGGTCCAATTACTTTTTTCTTTTGTCCATTTTGTCCCTGAAGAAAAATAAGGGAAACAAATTAAAATCCCTTAAATTTAGCATTTTTGCTTTTCAGTTTAAATTTTTATATTTTGAATTTCAAATTCTTCAAATCTAATTTGGAAAATAATTATGATAGACATGCATTTCAAACTATGTAAACATTTATGAAAGATCAATAATTTCAAAATTCAAACAATTCAATGTACCTACATCATAGGGAGAAAAAAATGAAACTAAGAAAAAACTAAGTGGCATCGAATGAAAGTTTACGCAACAATACCTAGTGGTATATCAGCACATTAGTCTCGAATCAGGGTTTAACATTATTCCTAACCAAAAGGTAGGAAAAAACCACCACAACTTACCTTCCTATAAGATATGCAAAATGCATCTCTCTTTCCAAAATATCACTTTTGTACTATGTATCTAACTAAAAGTGCAAAAGTTTCTATGCACGAGGTAGGAAAAAAAAAAGAACAAGGTAGCTTTAACATTATTCCTAATTAGAAATTAGGAAAAAAATAACCAAAATTTACCTTCCGTTAAGATATGCAAAATGCATCTCCCTTTCCTAAAAAGCTCACCTTTGCATTAGGTATATAAAAGTGCAAATGTATCTATGAACAAGATAAAATACTACCTCCTTTAAATGGATCGGAACCTTCTTATGAAAAATCCACCCAAAATCTCTATTTGATTGTATGATGAAGGTTGATTAACAACATGACGATTCTATATGCAATAGTTTCGGAAAAGTCTATGATAAAGGTAGATTTTAGAAAATTTATAAGTGTTAGAAAAAAGATGGCCATGGAAGAAGAAGGAGAGGAAGAAAGTGATGTTTCAAAATGAAGAAGAAGGAAATGTTGAGATGCTAAGGTAACTTAACAAATATATAAGGAATTTGTCAAATTTAATGCACTAATAATTATTTTTGATTAAAAAAAATAATTTTAGGAAACATTGTTTATAAAAGAGAATAAATTTGTTATTTGATGAAATAAATCTTGTTTGACCTTAATTAATTATTTTAATTATGATGACAATTTACCACAATTTATTACAAAAGGGTACAAGAGGAATGTACAAATATAAAATTAGTTAGATAAAATTGAAAAGGAAAGAAATCCTATGTGGCAGGTGAGTCACTGGACCTCAATTAGTAAAAAATATTTGTGTGGACTACATTCAAAATAGAGTGTGATTTCTGGACTATAATCAAATTTCCTCTAAATTTTAAATTTTAAATTTTTTTATTTTTTTTATTTTTTATTTTTTAGAACAAGAGAGGGTTATTTATTTATTTTTTTTCTAAAAGATGATCAAATAATTTCACTCATACTCCCATGTGGTGACGTAAGGTTTGGTTAATACTTTAATTTAACAAAATATATTTTGTCTATAATATTTAGGTTTGGGTTCAAAGTATGTATATATATTTTACAAAATATTCATGGTTTGTTGCTTAGTCTAAGTGGTTGAGCATCAAGCCTCCAACCAAGAGGTTCGAGTTTCGAACCCTACCTGATGCAAAGGTTTCCAAATGTTTTTGTTGGGTATGAGTGAACCACTTGGACTAAACAACAAACCATGAATATTTTGTAAACTTTATATATATATATATATATATATACTTTGAACCCAAACCTACAAATTATAGACAAAATATATTTTGTTAAATTAAAACATTAATCAAACCTTACGTTACCATATGAGAGTATGAATGAAATCATTTGATCATCTTTTAAAAATAAAAATAATAACCCTCTCTTGTTCTAAAAAATAAAATAAAATAAACCATAAAAAATAAAAAAAATAACCCTCTCTTGTTCTAAAAAATAAAAAAATAAAAAATAAAAAATATAAAAAAAATAAATATAAAAAAATTAAAAATTAAAAAATAAAAAATAATTTTTTTTAAAAAAAATATTAAAATAATAATAAAAAGTGATGACTGACCATGCCACGTCAGCATCAGAGCTGACTGGACATGCCACGTCATCACTTAACGGTCAAACCGTTAATTTTGACCGACGGAGAGACTAAACTGATGAAATTGAAAAGTATAGGGGTATTGCTGATTAAATTAAAAGTGCAGGGACTAACATGATGTTTGGTGTAAAATTCAAGGGGGTAAACTGAATTTAATCTTTATGTTTGACTTGATGTTTTATGAACTATTTGAGTAATATGATAACAGTTAAAATCCTTCTCAATTTCAATTTTTTAGCTTTAAACAGAGAAGATCATAATTAACCCAAAAATCACAGACACCAGACCCACCCTCACAAAAAGAAGAGTTAAAAAGGTTCATTTTTCTCCACGGGTTTTCCAGTTGAAACAGCCTCCTTGAAAGTTCACAAATACACGCACCCATTTATATCTTCTATTTTCTTTGCATTTTCCCCAAAAAGAAAGAAGGAGCTAGCAAAGATAGAAATGTCAAATGTCAAAAACCTTTACACCTACCGACACGCCCTCCCCAAATTTTGCACTGGCAGCTCTTCTCCTCCATTAGCTTCCTCTCCACAGCATTTAGCTTTCTAGCCACGAAATCCCATCTGGGTTTCGACCCGACCCGACCATGGAGTCCAGCACTGCTTCTTCAGCTGACCACAACGTTAGAGGGGTACCCACCCACGGCGGACGCTACGTTCAGTATTTCATAAATAAGCTGCAATTGGGTTAAATTTATTGCATTAAGAATGTAAATAACTCATCTTACAGCATAAAATGGTTTAAACTTTTGAAGTAGCGTCCACATATATTAATTGGAAGAAACGAACTGTGGTTTCTGATTTATCTAATATGCAATGTAAATCTTATTCCTAGTCTTACTAGGGCTAACACATGATAACATAAATACACACAAAACATGTAAGCATGCCATAATCAATAATGATAAATCACCAAGTATAAGATCATGTCATGAACTACTAACCCGATGATGATGAGGCCATTGAATCAAGCTAGGTTCTTCTACACGTCTCTCGGTTTTCCTTATGCTCTCTATGGGGCGAGATTCTTAACGGGATGATCGAGAGAGTGCAGGGACCCTAGTTTATATAGGAGTTAGACTAGGTTTGATATCCTCCCATAAAGGAAATCATTTATGTCCAAAACCTATAATATATTATGTACATCTTATTTAATATCTTGTGATCAAGATATTGTTAGTTCCTTTCCTTATTCATTAGATACACAATGAATAGGACATCTAGGATTAAAGTCCTTAAGTTTCTCCAATTACTTATTCTTACTTGTATGATAAGTTGTTGATTTACAATAATAAACTTAATGCATAGTCCATATTATTCTTACATTCTCCCACTTGGACTAGCATAAGTTTACTCAACAAGAATACCATGATAACAAGATATAGTAATTAGTTCCTTAATGCGCATATGAGAATCTCAAGACTTTTATAACTAACTTCAAGAATCTGTCAATAATTAACCATAACACAGAGTTAAGGGAATGATACATGTTGCTGTAACATGACCCGCCCAGAACTACTAATACTACAATCAATTATCACATGACTCACCAACACAGATGTATCTGTAATGTACTAAAAACTTGAATGTATCAAACTTAAAATATTTTAGTACGTGGTCCTCAAGGAAAGCACAAGTTCACAAGAACTCAACTGTATGTGCTCCTTATCCATTCAAAATGAATCCAAATTGCCTCTGTAATCCGAGAGCAATTTCCTTAAACACAGAAATAGCTATTTCACACATACATATATACATATCCAGAAGCATATAAAGAATACTTCAATAAATCAAATGCTGCAGCAAATTATATATATAAACTGAACCACCATGGAATTTATTTCAAATGTAATCCTCAATCTTTTATTACAAGAATAGAAGTCTGAAAATAAAAGATGCAAGAAGGAGAACAACTAGAAAACAGAAAATATAAAACAGAAAACTGAAAAACTCCCACTGTTTTCAAGAATCCAAGCTAGGCAGAATGCCAATAGCTTCTGCATGCTGTTTGAAAACAGCCCCAGGTAAGGCTTTCGTAAAAGGGTCTGCTAATTGGGACAAGGTACCAATATGTGCTATATCAATCTCCTTGTGTTTCACTCTTTCCCTCACAGTGTAGTATTTCAAATCTATATGCTTTGAGTTAGTCGACCTCTTGTTATTCTTAGTGAAACACACAGCTGCAGTGTTGTCACAAAAAATCTTTAAAGGTTTTGAAACTATGCTGTCCATTATCCTTATCTGCAACAAGAAATTTTTCATCCAGAGACCTTGACACACTCCTTCATAGACTGCAATATATTCAGCCTGCATTGTGGAAGTAGCTGTAAGTGTTTGTTTAACACTTTTCCACGCAATGGCACCACCAGCTAAAGTAAAAACATATCCAGAGGTAGATTTCTTTGAGTGTGGATAATTTCCAGCAAAGTCTGCATCTGTGTAGCCAGTGACTTCAATGTTCTCTGATCTTCTGTACACAAGCATATGATGCTTGGTCTTCTGTAAATATCGAAGAACTTTCTTCCCAGCTATCCAGTGAGCACTGCCAGGATTAGATTGAAATCTTGAAAGCATGCTAACAGCAAAAGCAATGTCGGGTCTTGTGCATACTTGAGCGTACATCAAGCTCCCAACTAGTCTAGCATACGGCTTGTTCTTCATCTCTTCTCTCTCCAAATCGGTCTTGGGACATTGATCCTTGTTAAGCTTGTCACCTTTCACCATGGGAGTATCACAAGTGGAGCAGTTCTGCATTTCAAATCTCTTGAGAATTTTTGAAATGTAGCTCTGCTGCGACAGCCCCAACAAGTATCTCTTTCTATCCCTCTTAATTTCTATCCCCAAAACATAAGAAGCCTCACCAAGATCCTTCATATCAAAGTTCATTGATAGAAGTTTCTTGGTTTCATTCAAAAGATTCACACAACTGCTAGCAAGTAGAATGTCATCCACATACAACACAAGGAAGATAAAATCACTGCCACTGGTTTTTAAATAAACACATTCATCAACCAAATTTTCAATAAAGCCAAAAGAACTCACAACTGAATCAAACTTCAAGTACCATTGTCTTGAAGCTTGTTTCAAGCCATAAATTGACTTGTTCAGTTTGCACACAAGATGCTCACTTCCTGGCTCAATGAATCCCTCTGGATGCTTCATGTATATTTCTTCCTCGAGATCACCATTCAAAAACGCAGTCTTCACATCCATCTGATGAAGCTCCATATTAAAATGAGCAACAAGGGCCATAATAATTCGGAAGGCATCCTTTGTTGAGACAGGTGAGAATGTCTCATTAAAGTCAATCCCTTCTTTTTGTGTAAACCCTTTTGCCACGAGTCTAGCTTTGTATCTCTCTATTGTTCCATCTGCACACTTCTTGGTCTTGAACACCCATTTGCAACCTATTGGTTTGTGATTTCCAGTTGGCTCCACAAGCTCCCACACAGCGTTTTCACTCATAGATTTCAGTTCTGCCTCCATTGCTTCACCCCATTTTGTAGCATTCTCACTCTCAATGGCTTGCTTGAAGGTCACCGGATCATCATCTTCCCCCAAATCTAGCTCTGCTTCTTGTAAATAAATCATATAGTCATCAGTATTCAAAGCAGATTTCCTAACTCTCCCTGATCTTCTTGGCTCTGGAAGTTGAATAACAGGTGCTGCTGCTTCCAGTTCAGGTTCAACAAGCACTTCTGGTGCAACTACAGGATCTGCATTTTGAGGTTCATACACAATATTTGCTGGTGCAGGAGCAATTGGTTGTATTGGTGCAGCTGGTGTCTCAGGAATTGACAACAAGGGATCCAAAACAATATGAGAAGTAGAGTTTTCAGAAATTTCAGTTTCTGAAATGGTTTCAAGTTCAAGTTCTACATTTCCAGTAGACTTAGGAGAAGACAATTCATCATAGAAAACAGCTTTGTTTGTTTCAATAATTCTTGAAGTAAAAGAAGGACAATAAAACTTGAAACCTTTTGATCTCTCAGGATAGCCGATAAAGAATGCACTCACAGTTTTGCTATCTAATTTCCCTTGCTGTGGATTATATGGCTTGGCTTCTGCTTTACATCCCCAAACATGAAGATGATAAAAGCTAGGTTTTCTTCCACACCAGAGTTCAAAAGGTGTGGAACTCACAGATTTGCTAGGGGTACGGTTTGTGAGATAGTTGGCTGTTAAAAGTGCCTCTCCCCACAGAAAAGTAGGAAGACCAGAAGCACACATCATGCTTCTTACCATGTTTAAGAAGGTCTTGTTTCTCCTCTCGGCTACACCATTTTGCTCAGGAGACCCTGGTGTAGTGTACTGAGCAGCAATGCCATGTTCTTGCAAATACAAGGCAAATGGACCCTTATTCTGTCCAGACTCATCAAACTTCCCATAATACTCCCCTCTTCTGTCGGATCTAACTACTTTAATCTCTTTCCCCAATTGTTTCTCTGCTTCTGTTCTGAAAATTTTGAACTTTTCTAAGGACTGGGATTTTTCCTTTATGAGGTATACATGACAATACCTAGAGTAATCATCTATAAATGTTATAAAATACCTGTTACCACATATGGTTTGACATCTGAATGGACCACTAATATCCGTATGAATCAATTCTAAGAGGTTAGGACTCCTAGTAGCACCTTTCTTTCTTGTGTTAGTCATTTTCCCTTTAACACATTCAATACAAGTTCCCATGTCAGTGTAATCTAGGGCAGGCAATAGGTTCTGTTTTTCCAAAATTTTCAATCTTTCAACAGATATATGACCTAGTCGTTTATGCCAAAGAGAAAAAGAATTTTCTGAAAATTTTCTTTTAACCCCAATGATGGGTTCTGTAGTTTCTAAAAGACAAATTTCTTTTTCTTTTGGGTAAGAACACAACAGTTTCATGTAACCATCAACAAAAATACCAGAGGCAATATAATTGGAAGGCAGAGAGATTTTTATTCCTTCAAGATTCATCAAAAAACTACAACCAGTTTGAATTAAAAGAGAAACAGACACCAAGTTCCTTTTCATAGAAGGAACATAATAGACATTGTTTAAATCATAAAAGACACCAGAACCTAATTCTAGCCTAACGACTCCCACTGCCTTGACAGTGACTCTCTGCCCATTCCCGACGCAAAGGCGCTGCTCACTCTTTCTTGGATCCCTCCTCCTTAGAAACCCCTGCAAAGAATTTGTAATATGGATAGGTGAGCCTGTGTCTAACCACCAGGTATTAGGGGAAACATTAACTAGATTAATTTCAATAGGAAAAGTCATGTAATTACCTCTTTTCTTTACCTAGTCCTTATACTTAGTACACTCCCTCTTCATGTGTCCCTCCCTCTTGCAAAAGAAGCACTTAAAGCCAGTGCTCTTCTTGGCTTTCATATTATTAGGCTTAGGGGCAAGGACAGAAGCCTTTGCAGCAGCGGACGAAGAAGAAGCAGTCTTCTTTCCCTTGAACTTGTGGTGTTTGGGCTGGGGTTTGTGCACGAGGTTGACAGTGACATCTTCCTTCTTAAATCTCTCCTCTTCCTGGACACAAATAGAAATCAGCTCATTAAGAGACCACTTCTCTTTCTGAGCATTATAGGTGGTTTTCAGCTGGCTAAAAATAGCAGGGAGTGAGTTCAGTGCCATGTGCACAATGAACTGGTTATCAATGGTGATCTGCAGGTCTTTCAGCTTGGAGGAGATGTCAATCATCTTCATTATATGTTCTCTAACCCCGCTAGTACCATTGTACTTCATGGTAATGAAGGAATCAAGGAGCACACCAGTCTCGGCTTTCTCACTCTCAGTATACTTCTCAGCTATGCTATCCAGATATTCCCTAGCCGTGCCCTCATCAGAAATGCTACCCCTCACAGTTTCAGACATGGTTCTCTTCAGGATAAGTTTAGTCATCCTATTGGCTCGAATCCACTCCAAGGCATCAGCCTTCTGTTGAGCTGGAGTTGCATCAGTGACGGGTGCAGGTTCAGCTTCAATAAGGCAAAGATCAATATTCAAAAGACCTAGATAGATCTCTATGTCAGCCCTCCACTTCTTAAAATTTGAACCAGTCAATGGTTCAATGGTTGCTAGGCTAATGCCCGAGGATCCCAAAACTGAAAAGAAACAAACAAGGTTCTCTAAGTGGTGTTTCTGACTTTAAATTTTATGGGAAAATAAACTGTAATTAAAGCAGAACACAATACCAGAGATATCACACAGCAACCAAATCATATCACATGATTTAAACAAACAGAATCAAGCCCCAACAATTATAATCATGCAAAATCACACCTTTAATGGCAAGAGAATAATGCATACTTTAGTTTCTGTTTCACAAGGCCAAAAAGAAATAAAAACACTATATTCAGAGATCAGTCAACACCTTTAATGGCAAGATAGAAAAGATCTAAGAATTCCTGAGGCATTTTTATCAATTCGCAATGTGCTGTTTTGCATATTAGATACATGGAAAGTCAAATCCTCTTTTGAGAGATACAGTCATATGTCTAAAACACAAAACACAATTTTCTTAGTCTCATATCCATATGAATATTGAGAATTCCCAGAAACAGATTGCTTTGTGCAACATGTGCCTCTGGAAATTCCCAAAATTCTGAAACTAAAGTTGATTTTTATATCAACTGTACCTGTGAAAAATTGATTTCCAAAACAAGATCTTTACGTATATTGGGAGATAAATAATTCATACATGCTTGTTTTTCAATAATTCACAAGTAAAGCATGATTAGCAGCAAAAGAATGCACAGATAGCAGAATCAATAATTTCACATAGTCAACAGAATAGAAAAATTTCATCGACAATCATTGTGAAACAATCCATATAATTCTAACCAACTGGGCACCAATCTACTGTCTACTTAACCTATGTGCGTCCCAGGTACGCTCTAGGGTTGTCATGCTTTGATCAAAAATTGAAATTCGAATAGGATTAAGAAAGCTAACCAGGATGCTTTCCAGCGCTGCATAATCGATGTTAGCGGAAGCAAATAGCATATCACAGCACATATTCGAATTATTCTGAACTTGAAATTGAAACAATTTTGTTTGAAAAGAAGCGATTTGAATAAATCCCTTCAACCCGTACAAGAACCAGTCCCCAGTTTTTCCCAGAAAAGAAAGAAGACGATCGTTATGATCGTTGTGTGTGATAGGCAAAACTTTTGTCTTTCCAAATTGGGCTTGGGCCTAAAAGGACCGTGTGTGGTGCTGATGGGTTTTAATTCTTGCAAACAATTGCTTTTCCTTTCTTTTGTTTAATTATAAAACAAAACAAAAGAAATACATATATATATAAATACAAAATTTTCTGGACGTATAAATATATATACATAAATATTCAGTTTCATAAAAAACGTTTTTATGATACATGCATACAGAATTTGTAAAAAAAATTTCCGATTTATGCTTCGTGTGTTGAAGCTCTGATACCAAATGTAAATCTTATTCCTAGTCTTACTAGGGCTAACACATGATAACATAAATACACACAAAACATGTAAGCATGCCATAATCAATAATGATAAATCACCAAGTATAAGATCATGTCATGAACTACTAACCCGATGATGATGAGGCCATTGAATCAAGCTAGGTTCTTCTACACGTCTCTCGGTTTTCCTTATGCTCTCTATGGGGCGAGATTCTTAACGGGATGATCGAGAGAGTGCAGGGACCCTAGTTTATATAGGAGTTAGACTAGGTTTGATATCCTCCCATAAAGGAAATCATTTATGTCCAAAACCTATAATATATTATGTACATCTTATTTAATATCTTGTGATCAAGATATTGTTAGTTCCTTTCCTTATTCATTAGATACACAATGAATAGGACATCTAGGATTAAAGTCCTTAAGTTTCTCCAATTACTTATTCTTACTTGTATGATAAGTTGTTGATTTACAATAATAAACTTAAGGCATAGTCCATATTATTCTTACATGCAATGCATCTAGTCCTCAACTAGGCATAATTATTATTTGATAATTATTCCTTCCTCCTAGAATTAAGTGGAAGGTTGTGAATTTTGTTGAGTATATCAATTTTGGCTGTCATCTTCTGGATTACTAGTTTTGTAAATGTTCTTGTGGTGTTTGATTTTGTCACGTCCCACAGGAACAAGGTAGCAACAGAAACAAGATATAAAATCACTTTCGGTAGCTGATTTGCAACATCATGTTTATTTCTTCTTGCAGTAAATACAAGTAATGAGTCGTCCACAGGTCCCACACCGACCTTTCTTCCATTTTGGATATCCTTTCCGGATGATTTCGCCAAAGGGTTCTCATATGACTCCAAGCCTCAATGCACTATTGGCTGGAAGGTTGAGAAAGCTCAACCCAAAAGATAAGAATGATATCCTTAGCTTGTCATGGATGAAATTAGCAATGGAGTCGCTTCGTGGAACTCATAATGACATAAAAATCCTCATAGCTGAGATTGATCTTCCCGTGAGTGCCTGGGATGAGAAGTGGATTGATGTGTACTTGGACATCAGTGTAAAGTTGCTTGATATATGCATTGTCTTCAGCTCTGAGATCTCGCGTTTAAACCAGGGGCATCTTTTTCTTCAGTTTGTCTTGCATAATTTGGAATCAGTCTCTTCGAAGCAATTTATTCGCGCCTGTTCTTCAGTTGATGACTGGAAGCATCATATTGCTTCAAAGAACCCCAGGGTTGAGACCTGTAGCACCATTTTGGACAAGCTTGTGGAATCACTTGATCTGCCAAAGGTTAAGAACTCAGCCAAAGGGAAACTTTTAATGCGGGCCATGTATGGAGTGAAGGTGTTGACAGTATCTGTTTGTAGTGTCTTTGCTGCAGCCTTTTCTGGTTCTGCAAGCAAGTTGTTAGATTTGAATGTTGCCGAGACATATATGTGGGCACAAGCGTTTAATGACTTACAGAGTAATGTAAATGGGGAGATTAGAAATGTATTTTCTAGTGGTAGAGTTACGGTACTGAAAGAGCTGGAAGCAGTTGATGGTATTGTGAAGCACTTGTATCCTATGATCCAAGATGGCGTGGGCCTCGCAGAAGAAGATGCATTCAAGAATTCTATTTCAGATCTGGAAAGGAAGGCACGTACAGAATCTTTCTCAAGGACTTGATCTTCTTACAAAGGAAGTGGATGGCTTTTTCCAAATCCTTCTGACTGGGCGCGATGCTTTGCTTTCTAGGTTAAGATCAGGTGGAGCAGTCTCTGACCGGATGCTGACGGGAAATGTAGAAGGGCAGGTTGCGAGGTGATTAATGGCGAAGCTAATCACTATCCTTTATAATGATGGTTTTAGGTATGGGGGTTTATGCTTTCTTAGTCGTGTAAGTACACCATCTTGTATGGCTAATTGTGATCAGTATGTTGTGAGTTACAAGTTATGTTGTATTACTTTGTTAGTGGTTTGTACAAGTATGTTGCACTTTGTAGTGACGCTTATATATGAAATATGGTTTGGATTGAAATCGTGTGAGGCTGCTCTGCTACTTTCTTTTGCTGCCGTTTAAATTGAAGTTGCTTCATTATTTACACATAATGACTCGACTTTGTTGGTAGGCATTTTGCTAATGCATCACAAGTCGTAAACTGGGCTGGGTTTGGATGCAAGGAGCAAATGTTTCCTTAGCTTGCTGGCTGAAGATGTAGGTGTTAATTTACCCAGTCAAGGAATCTGATCGATTTCTAGCTCGATCGTCTGCGTTTCCTTCACGCAGACTACTACTGGTGCCTTTTTCTAATCTCTTTTCCCCAGTCAAACTTGAACATGCAGAATGCAAGACTTTGCAGCATCAATATATGAAATTAGAGTAACAACTAATAATCAATATACGATCACTGTGAACACTCAACAATGAACATCCCACCTACCAAGATAAGCAAGTGTAGCCAATGGAGGCTACCTATATAATTAAACGGTTTATGACCCTACTCATATTTATTTGAGAAATTGAAATGACATCATGCAGCTTAAAATGACATCATGTGACATCTTTATTTGAGCAAGAATGGTGGGATACGCCTCTCCCTTTTGTTTTGTCGTATTGTAATAGTGACATTTTTTGTCTTTTTCAGTTTAAGTTTCGTTAATTTGTTCGTTTATGCTTGTTGCTTCAGGAGGTTTTGGTTAGGTCCCCCTCCTGTGTTTTTCCTCTGTTTGTTGGTTTATTAAATTTGAGTGTTAAGGAGGTTTTTCCTCTTCTATCACTCGTTTCATAAAAAAAAAAACATCATGCAGCTTGAGTCATTCCTATTCAATCTGTATCCGGCCATGTTCATACAGGATCTTCTTTTTTGGTTTTTTGGGTCAACATATATGTTCATACATGACTTTAAGATTTCTTCGTCATTGTGTGATTCATGGTCAAATCAACATCAATCAACTACGTACGTGCAGATATTCATTACGCTTGTTATTTTATAAGCCAGCTATATGTGGTTATGAACTTAATTAAAGATTTACGGTCGAATTAACATTGCTCAATCAATCCATCTATTTACAGGTTTCACTTTAATTAATTAACCCTTTGATCCTATATAGAAGGAAGCCCCAGACTAGAAGAAATTCCAGATACTATTTTTATACCATGCTCTTCAATACGAGTATAGAACGTATTTTCAGCCATTTGATTTTATTTTAATTTTTGGTTGATTCTCATTCCGTTCAACACTCATTTTACTGTTTGACTTGATGCTTTATGAACTACTCGAGTAATATGATAACAGTTCAAGTTCATCTTAATTTCATTTTTTTTTTTTGCTTTAAGCAGAAGTTGAAAGAAGATCATAATTAACCCAAAAATCAGAGACACCAGCCAATTACTAATTAAATTAACAATAAAATTATTGTATAATGTATATAGGAAAGTAATTGTGCATAATATTCTTACAATAATATATAGCACCGGCGTACCAAGTTACATCCTCAACAAACCTGTGGATCCCTGATGGGGAACTATCCGTAGTACTAACATGATGTGTCAAAACTGAAGCCGAAATTTAGGGTTCTAGCAAAGAAGCGGTGGCTGTAGCCTCCGAATAACGCCGTGGGGTTCGCCTGAGAAATCAAAGAAGTTGAAATTGAAGGAACGGGGGAGGAGACGAGCTCGAACTGAACAATTCCATTCTTCAACTGCTCAAGAACAGCATCTGCTAATTCATATATACCAAATACGTATACATAAATACATGCAGTACGTCCAAGAATGAGAGAGAGGTGAACAAGTTCGATCGAGATTACCGTTTGAAGGTTTGTGCGCCATAACAGAGTGGCGGTAAAGCCAATAAATTGATTCAAGAGTCACGATAACATGCAATTAATCAGCATTTTATTTCAAATGTTTCCGGATCTGACGGCTACCGATCACTCCAGTTTTCAATCTATTTTTTTTTATAATATTAATAAATCAAATTCATTCATAAATTAATTAATAAATTAAATTTAAAATTTAAATAGTATATTGACAATAGAATTGTCATGCATGCATTGACAAAATGAAAACAAGACAATTGCCAAAATAAAAAATAAATAATGGATGCAAATATGCTCTAACCAAAACTTCACAAAAATGATTGTTTAGTCGGTAATAACAAATAACAATTATGTTTAATTTGATCATTCCACTTTATTAATTAACTCAGATGGAGGCATCAGCATCATCAAAATGATTCGTGTCAGTGAATTACTCGATGTGGTATATGATAATATATTATGAATGTTATTAATTTCCCCAGATTAATCTCTGCGTTTCCTTCACGCAGACTAGTAGGTACTTTTTTCTAATCTCTTTTCCCCCGCCAAAATTGTGTTCAACTTGGACATGTAAAATGGAAGACTCTGCAACTAATAATCAATATGTACACTGTGATCGAGTCTGTGAACACTCAACAATCAACATCTTACTTACCTACCAAGATGATGAGCAAGTGTACCCAATTAAGTTGCCAATGGAGGCTACCTATATAAACGGTTTATGACCCTACTCATTTATTTGAGAAATTTAAATGACATCATGCAGCTTGAGTCATTCCTATTCAATCTGTATTTTTTTTTTGCTTTCTAATTTTCTATTCAATCTGTATTCATGTTCATACATGATCCTTTTTTTGGTTTTGTGGGTCAACATGTTCATACATGACTAGAAGGAAGCTTCACTTAAGGTAAAAGGTCAAAATCATGACTTTAAGACTTCTTGATCATTGTGTGATTCATGGTCAAATCAACATCAATCGACTACAGATATTCATTACGCTTGATAACGTTAATTTACAAGTTATATGTGGTTATGAACTTTAACCCCTTGATCCTATAGAAGGGAGCCACAAACTAGAAGAAATTTCATATACTATTAGACTTGAATATTTTTTTAACATGTTCTTCAATACGAATATTAAACGCATTTTCAGTCATTTGATTTGATTTTAATCTTCGGTTGACTCTCAATTCGTTCAACGCTCATTTCACTATTCGACTTAATGCTTTATGAAATATTGGAGTAATATGCTAACATTTCAAGCCCTTCTCAATTTCAATTCTTTAGCTTTAAACAGAAGTTGAGAGAAGATCATAATTAACCCAAAAATCACAGACACCACACCCACCCTCACAAAAAGAAGAGTTAAAAAGGTTCATTTTTCTCCACGGGTTTTCCTTTCCAGTTGTAAAAGCCTCCTTGAAAGTTCACAAATACACGCACCCATTTATTTCTTCTTCTATTTTCTTTGCATTTTCCCCAAAAAGAAAGAAAGAAGGAGCTAGCAAGATAGAAATGTCAAAAACCTTTACACCTACCAACACGACCTCCCCAAATTTTGCACTGGCTGCTCTTCTCCTCCATTAGCTTCCTCTCCACAGCATTCAGCTTTCTAGCCACGAAATCCTATCTGGGTTTCGACCCGACCCGACCATGGAGTCCAGCTCTGCTTCTTCAGCTGACCACAATATCAGAGGGGTACCCACCCACGGCGGACGCTACGTTCAGTACAATGTGTATGGCAATCTCTTTGAGGTTTCCAGGAAGTATGTGCCTCCGATAAGGCCAGTTGGGAGAGGCGCTTATGGTATTGTTTGGTAAGAATCTTTCTTTCTTTTCTTGGGTCTTGAGCTTTTCTTGGTGGTTAAAGTCTGAGACTTTAGATCTCTCTGCTTCTTGAAATTGTTGGGAGTAGTTTGGTTATAACTTGGAAGTATTGGGTTTCATGTTAATTTGCGGAAAAAGCACTTTCTAATTGTGATCAAGCTTCAGTTACTGAATCTTATCTGGGTTTAGGTTGGTAAGTTTGTGGTGTTTATGAAGATCTCTCTTGTGGGTATTAGCTGGGTTTGCTAAAGATAGTATCTTTCTTTTTGTGTAGGTTTATTTCTATTTTTGTTTTGTGGGGTTGAATTTGGTATGGGTGCTTTTCTGGTATGAAGATTGTGCTGGTTGAGGGATTTTACTTTTGTAAACCAGGATAGAACTTGAGAGTGGTTTTTCTATTTTTGGTTAAAAAGTTATGAGGGTTGTGAGTTGGAGAGGATCAGTTTCTTTGTCTACAATAAATGAAGTGTTACACACATATTTCCATGTAATGTCTAATGTGTTCTTAAGCAGGAGCAAGTGATGTTTTATGTGTTCTTTGTTGGAAATTTCAGTCCATTGGTGCATTTTCATTGTTTCAAGGAGACGTTAAAAAATTGAAATTGAGAAAACCATGGTCACTCTGTGTTTTTGAATTTAATACTGAACTGAGTTTTGCATTTTCTTAGAAAATCAGGATGGACCATGTGAAGTTCTATTCCCATGTTATTGAGGGTCCTCAACATGAATATTCTTTGTCACTTAACGTATTTAGCTGCAATATCCAGTCCATCTCTAGTTGTGTGATCCTTCCTTCCTTGCTAATTGCGCTTATGTTATTGTTGGTCCTCTCTTGTCCCATGGTTCATTAACTGGAATTAGCTCACACTTCTGCATTGATGCATACCTAAGTCTTATTTGTCTAATTTTAATATGTAAAATTTTACAAAAAATTGGGTTCTTGTGACTTAGTGCAGAGTTTGTGTGTATGAGTGCAGCCTTTGTTGGGTGAATGATGTGCTATTTCAAGGTTTCAATCATAATTGATCTTTTCCATTTATTTGACTTATGTCCTATGTGTTATCAACAATTTGAAGGAAGATAAAATTTTTTGGTTACATTTAGTGCTGCTGTGAACGCTGAGACTCATGAGGAGGTTGCCATTAAGAAGATTGGTAATGCATTTGACAACAGAATAGATGCCAAAAGGACACTGCGAGAAATTAAACTTCTTCGGCACATGGATCATGAAAATGTAATGCTTCTGCCCTTCATGTTCCTTTGAGGAATCTTTTTTGCCTCTCCTTTCACCATTATAGTTTGCAAGCTACTCTTTTTGTTTATCTTATATCAGTGTAGCTACTTTGTGGTAGACATTAAATGTGAAAATGTCGTTCACTGTATTTGATATCTGGTCGTATTTCACTACAAAAGTTTGTAATAAGATTGCATTTTTCTTGTTTACATCCTGTGTGGCTTTTCAGCTCTTTCATGTCTAAATGATTTTTTTGTTTTGTTTTTTACAAACTTATGCAAAATGAGTTCAACTAGAATATACACACTGTGACAGAGGACTCACTTAAATGATTCCTAATATAATACTGTGGCGATATTTACTAGCAGTATTCTATACATTATGAGATCTGCTCCACCAGCCACAAAGCGGGTTTCATACAATGGTCTTATAGTAGGCAGAGTTTGGGTAGGGTTCTCCTGGCATAAATCCTCCCCTTTACCCTGCCTTGATGAAATCTCAAATGGACTTAGTTCTGCTTGTCTGCACCGATATTGTCCAAAAAATTGAGAATCAAGATTCTGCTCAAGTATTGCTTTCTGTTTTCTGGAGTCAACAGCTCACTAATTGGTTCTTCTCTGCTGCAGGTTATAGCCATCAAAGATATCATACGGCCTCCACAGAAGGAGAACTTCAATGACGTCTACATTGTTTATGAATTAATGGACACCGACCTTCATCAGATAATAAGGTCCAACCAATCATTGACTGATGACCATTGTCGGGTTGGTATTATATTAGTTTCTTGGTTTATATGTTTGATATGGTTTGAATTAAGTGCTGAGATGGTTGTAGTTCATATAGTTATGTTGGAATGCCTTAAAATTTTGACTGTAATTGCTTGATGTCTTTATGTTTGCTATGCCATTTAAATTTAGTACTTCCATGCAATTCATATGGATGAGCGTCCTCTGGAATATTCTAAACTGTTGACAGTGGTTTTCCTTTTGTTTTAAGGGCCAAGGTTTATAGTTGGATTCCAGATTTCTATTTTTTAGGTTACTGGTGATAGCAATACATGCTTGTCACTGAAGTAGGTTGAATCAAGCAACTGCTGAAGATGGTATACATATTCCTTTTTACCACTCAGCTTTTTATAGGGTTAAGCTTTTCATAAGTCTTTTCATAGCTGTATGATAAATTGTGTTAAGGTCCTCATCTCATCTTTTAAACAAGATTCTGATTCTCTGCTTTGTAGCGATTTTTCTTTTTGTTTATTTTATTGGTCGGAACTTGGAACATGGCTCTATATCTTTGCTCTCAAGTTTTCTGGATCTTTCCCATTCTGAATATACTTAGCAAACTTTTACTTTTCACCTCATAAACATAAAAACAAGTGTAAATTAAGATAAAATTATTTGCATCTAGGAGTTTTCTAACTTGTTTTATCAACCATTCTCATGATTTTGATTTTGTTGTTACGTACCTGAGCTTTCACTAATGCTTAGATTCTACCTTCGCAGTACTTTCTGTATCAGTTGCTACGAGGGCTCAAATATGTACATTCAGCAAGTGTTTTGCATCGCGATTTAAAGCCCAGCAATTTGCTCATGAATGCAAATTGTGACCTCAAGATTGGTGATTTTGGGCTTGCAAGGACAACATCTGAAACTGATTTCATGACCGAGTATGTTGTTACTCGTTGGTACCGTGCTCCGGAGTTGCTCCTTAATTGTTCAGAGTACACTGCTGCAATTGATATATGGTCTGTAGGTTGCATTTTAGGTGAAATCATGACCAGGCGGCCCCTGTTCCCTGGAAAAGATTATGTGCATCAGCTGAGACTCATTACAGAGGTATCATTTCATGTCTCTAGAGGAATGATGCATCTGTAGATTTAAGTTCTAATGATGAATCTACAAAAACTTTAATTTCCACTTATGATATGGCAGGTATTTTGTAACTTAAGCTATCATTTGCTTTGTCAAAATGTTCTCTTATATCATATTTATTTGTCGATTGTTTATGACAACATGTGCATTCTTGTCATTTTTGTTGAGCAGCTAATAGGTTCACCTGATGACTCCAGCCTTGGATTTTTACGAAGTGATAATGCCCGAAGATATGTTCGACAACTACCTCAGTACGCAAAGAAGGACTTCTCTGTTGGATTTCCTAATATGTCTGCTGGTGCTGTTGATTTGCTAGAGAAGATGCTCATCTTTGACCCAAACAGGCGCATTACAGGTATTCTTAGTTATTCAGTTGCACACTTGCACTTCTACTAGTTTGGTTCTGATATAAATTATAGCAAGGATTTCAGAATCCTGCAGCATTCGGAGTGAATTGGAAATTCGAAAAAGATTAGGAAATAATGAATGTCAGAAAACATAGTAATCAGAAGATTTAGTATTTTCCATTCTGATATATGTGAATATGTGTATTATGTTTTCAAATGGCAAAAGATGGTGGATATATTTTTAGTCAGAGAGCTTATTATTAGAGCTATTGGAACCATTTTTTTAGTTGCACTGACAATTATTTTTCTCTGACCGGCTTTGCAGTTGATGAGGCTCTTTGCCACCCATACTTGGCACCTCTTCATGATATCAATGAGGAGCCTGTCTGCCCAAGTCCTTTCAGTTTCGACTTTGAGCAACCATCCTTCACTGAAGAGAACATCAAGGAGCTAATCTGGAGAGAATCAGTAAAGTTCAATCCAGATCCAATTCAGTGAAGTTTATGCAATATTTTGTTGTAGACACTTGGTAAATCCAAAACTGAGTACAATAATGCTACATAGAACCCTGAATCGTCCTGGAGAAAACAAATTATAAAAACTATGTTGGAGATATTGGGATTTATTGAGAAATTGTGCTGAGTTGTCATTCATGCAACATTTTCACATCCTTGGATGTTTGTAATTTTCAACTGCGTAGAAGGGATGAAAAGTCGAATGTCAAGGCTTCCTATTCAGAGTGATCTGCAGAGCTTCAATCCCTCATTGGTGCCACGAATTATGCTTTGCTTGTAGATGTAGGAGCTCAGGTTAGCAGCTTATTGCACTGAACTGGTACTGGAGGATTACCCAGAAATTTTGCAAGGCCTAACAGTCTTGCAACTATCTCCATTTAGAATGGTAGGACTCAATAGGAACAATTACTTCAAATCGATATGCAGGACTTCATCATCTTATCTTTTTTGGTACTTGAGAAGCCTCCTCAATTCTGTTTTTTTTTTTTTTTTTTCTGTTTGCCTTCGAGTTCCTTTCAGCTTTTAGGATTTTAAGAGACAACTCTCTGCTTGGCTTCATTGCGAAATCTAATAAAAGCTTATGAATTTGAGAGAATATTAGAGAATGATTCAGTGTGTTATCATTTCTAGATTCCTAACCACTACTTGTATGGGAAAAGCATGCTTGTGCCTTGTAGGCAGGCTGCAGCTTCAGTTCGTTTTTGATTCCAGAAATCTGATTATTGTTTCAGACTTCTATTTACTTATCTTTCTAATATCAACAACAATTCAACACAAAAGCATCTGAGGATTCAGTTTCAGTCCGCAAATTTGACATTTTTGTTTTGGTGGTATGACAAATTAGCTCTGACATTAAACAGTGAAGAACAGTGGTAGCATGGTAACATGATTTTGGGGAGTGTTATACATAACTCATCCTATAAGTACATTTCTTAATCTCTACCATGTCAATAGGTAGATTATCTGCTGGAAAATCACAACCACCAGACTTATCAGCACCTTGATCAGGCAGCAGACCACAGGGCGTTGGCGTCACACCGCTTGTGATCCCCTGAATATCAGTACATGTCCATGGCTGCTTCTTCGCCTTTTTGGCCAATCCAATGGTCACATTGGACATACAAATCCCGGTAAATGGATGATCCGCAATGCCCTCCAATCTTGCAGCAATGGTTACATTGTCAGCCACCACATCCCTATAGTTAATCCCACTGATCTCAGGAAAGGCATTCTTGTCATAGTTACCATCAGCATGTGACCCATAATCACCACTCATTTTAAATACCCATTTCATTGTGTGCAGTGTCATTCTCCTCACATATATGTCTTTCACATACCCTCCTCTCCCTACAGCTGTCTTGATCCTGACCGCGGATTCGGTATTGATGGCTACGATGTCTTCGGCTCTGACATCTTGGATCCCGCCTGACATTTCGCTGCCCAATGCGATGGTTGCACTGTAGGGTGAAATGCATGTGAGCCGTCTGATCACTAGTTGTTTTGTAGGCATTCCAAATGCTATGCCATACTCATCCCAACCGCTCTTAACAGCTACACAGTCATCGCCAGAGACTATGTAACAGTCTTCAATTCTAATATTTGTGCAAGAATCTATATTCAAAACAGAAAAACACAAGTTAAGAGGATTCATTTGGGTACTTGGTTCGAGTCTCCACATAAATTTAAAAAAAATGAGAACCTGGATTTATCCCGTCCGTGTTTGGAGATGAAATTGGAGCAATGATCGTAATCCCTTGCACGAGAATGTTACTGTAACATCACAGTTGGAGCGACAAGCCGACAATAATCAGTAAATGTGGTACAAATAATTTTATTGTTGTGTGACCGTCACGTCTCAAATGTGAAAGGGTGTAAATTACCTGCTATAAACAGGATGAACATTCCAGTTTGGAGAGTTTAGGAGGGTGAGATTAGAGATTTGGATATCACTTGAGAACATGATTTCAATCAGATAAGGGCGGGTGTATTTTAGCTTCTTCTTGTGGAACTGTTGCCACCAGAATTCACCTTGACCATCAATTGTGCCATTGTCTCCTGAAATTGGAAAATATCAAATGGGTCCCAATGAATTTGGTCAGTCCATTATGTTCAAGTTCTATAACCAGTTTGGAGTTGGTAGGTCAAAAATTGAACCTAATAAACAAACTATTAAAGCATAAGTATTCTGATAGATAAACTAAGTAGGTACCTGTAACAATGACATCAGTGAGATTTGTTCCAAATATGAGACTGGTGTACCTTCCAGCTGCTGCATCTCTTCCTCTACCATAAGATGGAAGGGGTTTGAGCACAGGCCACTCATTCAAGTCCTGAAATCCACTTGATTGATTGAGTTAATAAGACATAATAAGCAAATTTATCAAACATAACATAAGAAACCAAAATAGTCCTTAATATTTACTTTTTTTAGCGCGACAATGTTTCATTTGTTCATATCGAGGCCTACTTTGAGTTCATATATAATGTTCGGATTAAGCCAAATATAAACAGTAAGACTCTGTCACATCATTTTGGATCTTAAATTTTAGAATTAGCTTTCATCTTGATTAATTCATTCTCACACCTAACCCTTTTATCACAGACAATTAAAGAAATAAGTAAAACAGAAGACATGGGAGATAAATATGCATGTTTAGAGAAAAATTAAGAAAAAAGAAAAAGAGAAAGACCTGAGAAGCAAGAAGAACAGCATCCTTGTGAAGATAAAGAGTGAAGTGGCTGGTGAGGCTGAAGCTTCCTGTCAACCATTTCCCAGCTGGAACAAAAAGCTGAGCACCACCATCTGTTGCAAACTGGCTCAGCTGATTGATTGCAGTCTGAAAAGCCTTTGTATTTGATGTCTTTCCATCTCCAACTCCTCCAAACTCAGTCAGTGAAGCACTGTGAGCTCTGCAACTCATAGCAGAGTACTCAAAGGACTCAAATTTCTTGAGCACCTTAGGCTTGGCCTTGGCTACTTCTCTGCTCTCTCCCCCTCTTAGAATTAAGGCCACAACAAGAAGTACTAGCAATGATTTGATTACCTGAAAAAAAAAAAAAAAAAAGATGCACATTAGCATTTGTCACTTGGAAAAGGATAATACATTGTTTGTTTGGAAAGAAAATGCAGAAAAAGGGAATAAGATAGGAAGAGGGCTTGAGGTTTTTACTTGAGTTCTAATGGAGTTTCTTCTTAATAACTCCATTATGGAAAAATCAGCTTGGAATTTGTTTATGGTGTTGCAGAGAAGAAAGGCCAGGGGTATATATAGAGGGGGTAAAATAGTTTAGCATGATTAATATGATATTGGGTTTGTTGTCATTTTCAAAAGGAATTAAAAAAAATGAAATTTTAGTTGCTTTGTAAGTACTTTTTAATTTATTGTCAGAAAACAAATGTGTGTACCCTTTTATACGTGTGTGTGTGTATATATATATATATAATATATATACACTCAACCACGCCGGAATGACAGGAATAACAATAATAAAGAGCTACAGTTATAACAGTCTCTCTTTACATATATATAGTTACAGAAGAAATGACATCCTTTATTAAGTTGGTTTCTTGCATGAGCAAATTAATCTTTAAATGGTATGCAAATATTTACCTGGTTTACAGATTCAGGTTGCATAAGGGGGTAACTCCTTTTCCCTTATCGTTAGGGAGTTGTCATCATAACCATGGACCAAGACTCACAAAAGCAATGAATTGAGTTGTGTTCTAATATCATTTGCAACGATCCAATGTCTCATTCAAAAGTACAAATTAAGCCGAAATTACTATTAGATTCTTAAACAATAGATATCTCTCAAAGCATCACTGATGTGAGATCCAAAATACCATTTATTTTGTCAAATAATAAAAGAACATCGCATGGTATAATAAGAACTAAGAAGTGATAATCCTTGAGTAAAAAAAGGGGTTATTATCATCAAATACTCTTTAAGAACCAGAAATCATTCCTCTAATTGATGATGTCTCTTATCCCAAATACTTGTCTCTGATCCAGATGTTGCTTGTACTTCTCTTCTTTGGAGTTAGATGCTTAGACGATAGTATTTGCCTTGAAAGAGGAGGGGAATAACTTTGCAATTTTGCATCAATCAGACGGACATTTGAGGTGAAGGTCAAGTTTCATTTAGTTATGTGCCTCGACAGTGTAGCATTGTGGTACATTAGTTAGCTAATTTGAAATTTGTGTGGAGTTGTAATATATATCAAGAGAATATATGTCAAATCTTTGAAGTTAATAGCAGGCTCTCCATAGCCATTGCCCCATTGACACTCTTCTAAAGCCAAATAAGGATTCAAATTCCACCGAAATTCCATATTGATAATGATTATGACTCGAGGATTGGAAAAATAAAAACAAAGCTATCCTATCTTTTTTTTTTTTGGTAATTAAATGAATTTATTACGAAAAGGGAAAAACCCTTAGAACCAACACAAAGAAACAAAACGAACACCGAAGAAAAACAAAGACTAGAAAAACCAGCCAAAGAAACAAAAACAAGAGACCAACTTTAGAAAATAAGCATGAGCAAAGTACACGAGCTCAACTCACCATTTAGAAGCAATGAAGTTAGTGGCAGCCGAAACCTTCAACCCAAATGAGCAAATCTGAGCAAATCTCCTATCCTTTTCACTATTTGACTCTCTTTTAATTTGAGCTTATAGATTATTTGACTTGAGATACACATTAATTCTCCAAAGTTTGAAGGGGCCCTATCTTTAATTTATACAAAGAGTAATAGCACTTATAGCTAGCTAGAATTTCAATAGTAAAGTCCATTAGTGATCTATGTGATCACCCATGTTTGGGAATTTAGATTATGCCCACTATTGCCGTCCATTATACTATTAAAACCATTTAGTTTTAGCTATCTATCAATTGCCAAATAGAATGTATTAGAATTATAAATAAGGTTATAAATGCCCTTTTCATGAAAACTAGCATTACTATTAGAAACAATACAAGAAATCATATATAACATTTAAAACTAGAATAAAAAACCACAGATTGTAACCAATTAAAAGAGACATAGGAGTGTTATCACAGCCGAAAAAGTGTTCAGTGCCTTCCGGCGCACCAACCACATTCAAGAACACTAAAACTCTAGACCCAAAACACCTTATGTTTTTAAGTTTTTTACACGAAAAGACGAAATTTTTCTTACTTAACTTATACACGTAGTGATTAGACAGTCGGACGAATCTAATTGTATGAACTCCCCACTAAAAATTGTCTCCATCTCACCCATGACTACTTGAGTGACTTATCAAAACTCATGCGCTTGTGACTATTATGGAGAGGGATGTTTGCCTCTTTGTGAAGTTTTGGACTATTGCCGTTGGAAAGTAGTTGATGGGTTCCCACTCCTTTCACTACTATTTCTTGAAGTTTTCTCTATATTCATATTCATATCACATCCAATCCAATCTCGTGATCTCTTCTCTCTCTAACCATTGCCTGCCTTGCCGACCCACTTCACCGATTCACGGGTCGAACACAAACTGGCCGGTGACTGGTGGCCCTCACGTTAACCCTAATTTTTTTTTTTTTTTTTTTTTTTGGTTTGATGGAGTGGGCCGGTCAGGAACCAGCACCCACTAACACACACACACCATTCGAACCGAAGTCCACAGGTTAACCCTAATTTGCTAATGATAATATAATTATTAAACTTACTATGATTAGGCCTGTGATATCTTCTAATTAAAAAAAAAATATATATATATATATATATATATATATATATAGTTGAATTATGCAGGTTCTTTGTTGTTTAGCAGCAGTACGTAGAATAATCCATCACAGGATCTATCTCTAGCTCTAACATATATGTGAAAAACATGGTTTGGAATCATTGAACAACCCTGATAATCTGATATGCAGCAACACTACTTACTGCTACATTTTTGACTCGATCGTTAAGGTTGATTACCTACATGGCTACCTGCATTAGTTAATTTATGGAACCCCATAATTAACCTAATATATATATAGTCGTTCTTGAACTGAGATAGAAGTTCACCTCCTGTATATAAGTCCCACTTCTGGAAAATAATGATCGTATCCGGTAACAAAACACACCAGATACTTAAGAAGAGACTTGTGTACGTGTATATATGAATCTTCTATCAGTTATTTAAGTGTCCACAGACCACAAGGGTTGTATGTATTGCTCTTTTTCTTTAAAGTGTGGTCGAAGACAAGATGTTCAACAAAGAATGAGACTTTATATTTCGCCCAAGGAAGAAACATTCCGAATTATTCTAAGAATGCAATTTTGGATCAATCGATCAATTCACAAAAGGATGAGTTTTGGATGATCAGTTATGTCCGAAAACAAAAGGACAATAAAAAGGAAACATCAATCCCTGACAACCCGTGAAGGTAGAGTTCTTGAATTAATGGAAGTTTGGCTTCTAGCTTGCAACGAAAAAAAGAAATGTAATTGGGGTTTGTTGAACTGATAGAACTACAAGACTATTCCAACAGAAAATGCCTATAAGGAGGCTCACAAGATTATGTTATGTTCACTCACGAGAGAATAAAACGTCCAAATTAAGCGACAGCATTCTACCTATAGTGGAGCTAGCTTGGTACGTGGTTGAGAATGGAACAAAAACGCTTTCTCTTCACGCCCTAAAAGTACAAGTCACACATGATATGAGTCTGTTTGTGTGGAAGTTGGTTCATGAGTCCGACCACGCATAGAGACCCACATAGGTTAAAAGCTTTGTGCCTCTTGGCAGCTTCGAGTCCCTTTTGGCACAATTGTTAACACCACATGCATTTCTCGATCATATGACTGTCCGATCATCTCATATTTTGTCCGAAGTGAATATTGTTGCTAATGCTTTGGCTAATTTTGGTACGTGGGATTCACCTCATTCTTTCATAGCTCCGAATTATCATAGAGACAGTTGATGTCTTTCTTATTTCAGTTTTAGATAGACTGGTTATTGTTATTGTTTGTTAAGGAATAAGGAGGTCGGTTTTGGTTTAGTCCCCCCTCATTTTTATTCTTTTATATATTCCTTTTTAATTAATTTCATGGAGTGGTAGTGAGGTTACTCTCTCCTCTCGTTTTCTGATTAGAAAAATTTTTACCAAAATTATATGGCATTAACAGAAGGCCAATATAAGTGGGAGCTAGCGAAAGCAATCGTCCCTGTTCAAATTTTTGCTGAAGTATTATGTGCTAAGCACTTTCATCTATAATGCTTTCCTTTTTCGATCTATATGTGGTTGGTGGAAAAAAAATGTTTCTGAAAATGAATGAAAGAGACAAAAGATATGAACTTGTCAAATTAAGAAGTTAAGATAATGTGTTGGGCGAATTATCCAGAAAAGCTTAACCGGACAAACAAAATAAAATGGCATCGTCCGAACTATTATACATACTCGGCTTCAAATCGTCTGTCCCCGTTTCCCTGTCTCCTTTCCTGTCTCCCAGTCAATTTTTTACACGTGTCCTGCCACCTAGCATTACTTAACACCCATCTAACTCTGTTAGCCTTTTTCATTTTCTTGCGTTAAAAAAATAGTGCGTCTCTTCCATCGGTCCATCCTCTCTCTCTCTCTCTCTCTCTCTCTCTCTCTCAAACAATAATGCCATCTCTACCACTCAAAATTCATATAAATATCTCTCTCAAAAATCAAAATTCATCCTCTTCCTCATTCTTTCCCGATTCATTCATTATCTCTACCACTCACACCTTTCAAATTAAAATTGTGGTGCATAGAACCAACCCATTTCAGAATTCGGATGAATTTAATCTGCCATAGGCCGGTGAGTACAAATCATCTTTGACTCTGAGAAAAGAGTTCAAAGCGGGAGCGAGGGCCATAGAGGCTGAGATGCAAAAGGTGCACAAGGGGACCTCTCTTTCTTTCTGCCTCATCTGGTCTTCTCTCTCATGGCTTTGGTTTTAACAGTTGTAGATCTAGAGGTGGAATAAATGATTTCAATTTCCAGATTTGGTGTCATGCCCATATATATCACGGCTGGGTCCTTTGGACTTCGCTTTAAACCAAGAGTGATTTGGTATCTTGGTGTTTGCATGACAAGTCTGCTTCATTTCTGACTCTCTCTTTCACTCACTCAGTCACTGGTCTCTCTGTCATAGATCGGTCATGGAGCAGACTGGAGAGGAAGACGAAGATGGAGGAGATTCCCAGTATTTTAATAAAGAATATTTTTTTAACGCAAGAAAATGAAAAAGGCTAACAGAGTTAGATGGGTGTTAAGTAATGCTAGGTGGCAGGACACATGTAAAAAATTGACTGGGAGACAGGAAAGGAGACAGGGAAACGGGGACAGACGATTTGAAGCCTACATACTCTAATTGATCAACCGTTGTTCAAAGATTACATTTTCTGGTTCAAGCTAGGAACTACAATTTTTTATCTTTTAAGTTCCTTTGGGTATTGGACCAAACATTAAAAAAAAAAAAAGGTTCCTTTGGGTGGACGATTTCTTGGTGGTAGCTAGAAGCCTAGAATATATAGCCTTCTGTGGTGGAGACCTTATAATTCCTTATCCAATGGACCACTACCATACCACGTTTAGGAATCTATGTGATAACTATACACAAGCCACTATTGCAGCTTTTGTAGAAAAATCCAGTTATGGGTTTTTTAACTGGATTTTTCTCTGGGCTTATACTATATTTTTATTAGTGTGCAAAATTAGTGGAGCACCGACCAGACTTGGTACTTGGTCGAAATAGGTTGCCGTCCATCTCCTCCAATATATAGCATCCAAAAAAGTTGCCAAGCAAAGCATGACATGTTGTTGCATAAACGGATTAAGAAATTTGCTGAAGTATATAGTTGCAGTGGATCGAGCTTCTCATTATCATTATTCTTCAGATCGATCTTCTCCATTTAAATTTCAAAATATAAGCATGTAATGAGAATAAGATGCGTACGTTTCATTTGCAGATGACCAACTATGAATATTGATCGGGGTGTACCAAAATAAAAACTATATATATTGACTAAGAGCATCTATAATGAGTTACACAAATTGATCACATAAACATCTCTTAAACGTCAATTACTCTAGGGCATAAAATCTATTAATATCATTCAACTTTTAATTAGATTTCCTATAATCATTAATCAAGCATTTATTCAATTTTCCGTTTCAATTTTCTTATAACTAATACCATTATTCAAAAGTTTTGTTATAGTGTATTCACTTTCAAATTTTTTATTAAAAGCTTATAATCTATCAATTTATCTACATAAAAAAAATTAGTTGTCATGAATTAATTCACCTACAAATCTAGGCACTAGTCAAGAGCCCAGCTAGATAATTCACCCAATTTCAAAGAAAATTAGTTTCATGAATTAATTTACCTACAAATCTAGGCACTAGTTAAGCAAGAGCACATGTATATAATTGGACTAAATTTTTGTTACTACCCTGTACTTTAGGGGTCTAATCAGTTCAGTACTTGATCTTTTAATTTCATCAATTCAGTCATTGCACTCTTAATTCTCATCAAATAGGTCCATTTATGACAAAAAAATGACACGTGTCGACCCATAATAGGTGACACATGTCCTAAATAGACATATTTTATGAGAATTAAAACTACAGGGACTGAACTGATTAGACCCTTATGACATGTTTACTTACTTGAAATGGGTATGAGAATAAAGGAATTGATTTTCATTCATGAGTTCTCTTGTGTTTATTAACATGCACATGAATCGGAATTGTTGTGGGTCCCACATAAAAGTGACTACAACAGAAGAATCCATTCATGAATATCCGGAGTTTGATTACCAAGGGGGGAGTAGGTATTATGAATGAATTCCGATTCATTCACATTTTTATTCCAAGTAAGTAAACATGTCATTAAAGTACAGGGTAGTAACAAGAATTTAATCCTATATAATTTATCCAATTTCAAAGAAAATTAGTTATTATGAATTAATTTACCTACAAATCTAGGCACCAAGCAAAGGCCCAGCTAGATAATTTACCCAATTTCAAAAAAGTAGGTAAACTAATGATGTAGGTAAACTAATGTAGGTTAATTAATTTTATAAGAAAATAGTTTAGGCAAATTAATTTCATAAGAAAATCATGTAAGTAAATTAATAATTCTTATGGAAGACAAGTAAAAGAGGAGCTCAAACATAGTAGGAACATTTGATAGAATACAAATAACATCCAACAAACCCCATTCATTAAGCACGAAGAACGTACACCAAAACTAGAAAACCAATGGTATTTACATAGATGAAAATGAAAGATACACAGACCTTGAAACTCTTGAGCCAAGCAGCAAAAAGATGCAAGTACAAAGTGATATGCAACTCATGAATTCCTTTTCATTTTCTCTTAATATTTTTCTTCAGCATGAGAAATTTTGATATGATGATATAAAATGAAGAATTCAAAATTGGAACTTAATTATCCTAGCAATCAAGATGCAAAATAGTGGGAGAAATATATGTTTTACCAAATTCAAAAAGTCAATGGCTGGTGAATATTAAATATATCTGTTAGCTTCATATTATGAAGCTAACCACACTCTTAACCTTCAGATTCCTCTAATGATACTAATTAAAATTACAAAATGTTGGAAAAAAAAAACCTATATAATATCAAAACGCTAAATCCTAAATCTCTAAACCTTAACCCCTATCCCCTAAACCCTAAACTCTAACCCCTAACCCCGATACCCCAAACCCTAAATCCTAAACCCTAACCCCAAACCTAGGTGTTGGGTTTGGGGTTAGGGTAGGTTTAGGATTTAGGGTTTAGGGATTAGGGTATTTAGGGTTTGGGATGTAGGATTTAGGGTTTAAGGTTTTGGTATAATATTTGTATTTTTCTTTTTTAACAATTTAATGGATTTTAAATTGGATATAATTATTGTTTTATAATAGATATTAATTCTGATCTAATTTAAATCATTAGATGAATCTAAAAGTTTAGAGTGTGGTTAGCTTCATTATATGAAACTAACATGTTAGTTTTAGAGGGTTACACTATTAAATATTAGGCTTAAGGTTATATTTGATATCTCAAAATGTGTAGGGCTGACTCATCGATCTCTAAACGGAAAAAATATTAGTTAGCATTGATATTCAAAGAACTAAATCCACCAAAAATATCAAAATTCGCAAAGGAGTTTTTCCAAATTTCTATATATGAGCATCTTTAGCAATGCTAGCTATTTTTAACTAAATTTTAGCTAAAGTAGCTAAAAAGCTATTTTAGCTAGCCAGTTTGAAAATATATTTGCACCAATGCTCTTTACTTTAGCTAGTATTGAATTTAATTTAATTTTTTAATGAATAAAAAATGGCTTAAGTGTATTTAATAATTACACAAAACAACTAAAAAAGAATGTTTTAAATTAACAAAAATAATAGAGAGCCTCATCTCGCTCTCTATATTTAGGAGCCATATAGCTAAATGCTAAAATAGAGAGCCACTTAGGAGGCTGGTGCAGTTACTAAAATAGCTTAAAAGCTAAACATGCTCTCTAAAATAGCTAAGGAGCTAAGATAGAGAGTCTGGTAAAGATGCTCTAAGGAATCACACAATGTGTGATAGGCCAACTAGCATTTGGTTAATTTAGTGGATACAACATTTTTCTCTAACAAAATGTCACTAGAGGTTTCAAGTTCGAATCTCCTTCCCTTTTAATTAAATAAAAAAATTAAAAAAAATGAGCCGTCCCTGTCAAATTTTGTTCGCTAGGCCAGCGACTTATAAATCCCTCAATTGCATTGTGATGCGCATGTAATGTTGTATAAAGAACACTTAATGCATACTTTTGCTTTCTGTTCTTCCAAATTTCTAATTGGAAGAATTCAAATTTTTGTGTTTTCTTTGTATTGGGAGTCCTAGATCAGCGGTTATCATGGACATTGTCCATGTCATTACACTCATGACAAATTAGAGATTTAATTCCCCGTTTCCATGATGCCATTCATTCATTTCATTTATTCCTGTAATTTTTCATCAATCCCCTTGATCTTTCTTTATCTTATCTGTGTGGTTCTATGATTACAAGTGAAGGAAGGAAAAAAGGATTTGTTTGTTTCTTCTGGGAGGGGCTGTTTTCAGATTTCTACGTTTGAATTTTGAATTGGTGAATGATAAAAAATGAAGCTGATGGTTCAAGTGATGGGGGCTTGAGATCTGCCAGCAAATGGATCTAAATGGTGTGAGTGATCCGTAGGTGATGGTGAAGCTGGGATAGCAGAAGTTCAAGACCAAAGTGGTGAAGAAGATTTTAAACCCATATTGGGGTGAAGAGTTTGGCTTTAGAGTTGAGGACCTGAATGAGGAGCTGCTCATCTCTGTTCTGGACGAAGATAAGTACTTCAACGATGACTTCGTGGACCACGTCAAATTCCCTGTTTCCCAAGTATTTGATGCCCACAATAACTGCCTCTACACTGCTTGGTACCCTCTCCAGGCCTAGTTGTACTTCAAGTTTGATCTCTGTTTTGCTTGGCATGTGGAAAATTTTGGCGGTTTTGTTATTAGGAAGCTGTTATTTTGATATGGAGAAATTTCTTTATCTGATTAGCATTCATTGCATGATCCTAAAGTTTGGTTTACGTTGGGCTTCACTTTTGTTTCGGTTCATTCACAAAGTTTTGGGACGACAGTGGCTGGCGTTTAGGGAAGGCAGTGGCTCAAACATAGGAATAGTCCCTGACATATATTTTATCTTCTGCAAATGTTAGAGCTTGGCAGTGAAGATTATTGGCAGCCGCCTTTTTTTCTTTAACTACTTTTGCCTGCAATGGGGGACAAGTGAGCATGCAAACGGTTATTACTGATTTACTCTATGTTGAACCCGTTTGGTCGGTGAAGAGACTTTAGTAGAAGAAGTGAAGATATTTTTTCGCTTCTTCAATACAGTTATTTGTACATAATACCTTTTTGAAATGAATCAGGCAGCGCATATTTTAGATAGGTTCGCGCTTTTGTTTCTTGCATTTCTAGTTTTGGTAGAGGATGGATCTCATTGTCTATCCGATGTATTGATATCTGTTGTAATTATTTTTATTGTTTAATATACAGTAGAACCTCTTTAAATTAATAGCCTTAGGACCACCTAAATTTTATTAATTTAGCGAGATATTAATTTATCGATAAATTAATAATTATTAATTTACAAATATATTTTTAGTTTTTAGCTTAACAGTAAACATATTATATTTATTCATTTAACAAGGTTCGATGAATTTGATTTATCACATCAAGTGATAAGTTAAGATTCAAAATACTATAAAATTCAAAATACTACAATCTTTATATTTAACCAATTAAGAGTTCATTGAATTATAATTAGCAAAAAGATCCAATGTATTCAACTTATTTAAAACAAGTGCATACAATGTATATTGAATCAAAGTAATTAAACACTATTTAACCCAACACAATCTAAAGTACGTTCTAAAAATGAAGTTGAAGTTGGTGATGATACACAACCTTTGGGACCGGTGTCATGCAATGAAGCACTCAAAGCATCAATGACACTCAAAAACTTCTTGTTGCAATACGAGAAATCAACCCCATGACTTTTGGGCGTATTGCAAACAATTAAAGATGAGATTCAACTAGATTTGAAGTTAATAAAAAGATAAGCTACTATGTATTTATATTTTGAGAAAACTACATGATCAATTTATTATGTACTTTTTAGCTAATTATTAATTTATAAAATATTTGGGACCTATAATATACAAAGGAAATATTTAAAATGTATTATCTTATAATTTTATCGAGATTATTAATTTAGCACGTTGGCTCCGAGTTGGGACTGGACAATTTTATTATTTAATCGAGATTATTAATTTATCGAATATTAATTTAAAGAGATTCTACTGTACAATTTTCTTCTAAAAAAAAATGCATACTTTTGCTTTAATTTTTTTTTTATCGGGGTGTTTTCTTTAATCAAAATGAAAATTTACATACTTTTGCGGTACACATTGTTTCTCATTGGCACATGATGCATATGGTAGTTACGTACACGATAATTTCCAAAAAAAAAAAAAAAATTACGTACACGATAGTGTTAGTCTATTACTCTATCACTCTACTACAAGATACTTACCAAACTAGCACTGTAGCATCAGTTTTCTTTATAAGCTGGCCACAACTGTTAATTGATCCCTAAGCATTTCCCAACATTCAGTAGTCATGCATATGGCTTCTTTCAACTCAGATCATCATGGCGATCCGGAGATTTTGGTTCAAAAGAATAATCCATTCGTGACGACGCTGACACTTAACAGGCCTCGAAAACTGAATGCCCTCTCCTTTCCCATGCTCTCGCGGCTCTCTGAACTATTCCTTGTCTACGAGCACGATGCCTTTGTCAAGTTGGTCATTCTCAAAGCTAACGGAAAAGCATTTTCTTCGGGCGGTGATGTTGCGTATGTAGCTCGTCATCTCTACAATGGCAATTTGAGAGCTGCTTTCAAAACTTTCGAAACTGCATACACCTTAACGTACTTGGTAGCAACAAAGACAACACCCCAGGTTTCATTTCTCAATGGAATGGTCATGGGGAACGGGGCAGGTCTTTCTATACACGGTAGCTTCCGTGTAGCAACGGAGAACACGGTGTTTGCTATGCCAGAAACAGCTCTCGGAGGGTCTCCTGATGTTGGTTCCTCTTATTTCCTGTCAAGACTTCCTGGATTCTTTGGAGAGTATCTTGGTCTTACAGGTGCCAGATTGGACCGTCCAGAAATGCTCTCTTTGGGTCTAGCAACTCACTTTGTTCCCTCGTCTAAATTGGCTTTGCTAGAAGAAGCCCTAGTAAGAAAACTAGGTGCTTGTTCAACGAATACTCGCTCAAGTGATGATTATGCTGTTATTTCAGCTATTCTAGATGAATACTCGGAGCAACCAGCTCCGAAAGCGAAGAGTGCTTACCACTATATGGATGTTATTGACAAGTGCTTTTCTAAATCAACAGTGGAAGAAATTTTAACTAGCCTCGAGAAGGAGCTTGCTACATTAATCGACATAAGTGATCACCATGAATGGTTATCTTTTTCAATTCAGTCACTGAAAAAGGCATCACCAACAAGTTTGAAGATTGCTTTGAGATCGATTCGAGGAGGAAGGCACCTGCACGGAGTTGGTGAGTGCATTGTTCGCGAATATAGGATTATTTGTCATGTTTTGCGTGGGGAAATCAGCAAGGACTTCATGGAGGGTTGCAGAGCCATACTGTTGGACAAGGATAAGAACCCAAAGTGGAAGCCTTCTAAATTGGAGCTCGTCACCGACGAGATGGTTGGGCACTACTTCTCTAGGTTGGATGATGACGAAGAGTTAAAGCTCCCTCAAATATCCAAATTGCCTGTGATTGCCATTTCCAAGCTTTGAGAATAAGAAAATTCTCTCTCAATCAGTTTTCTTAATTTTTTGCTAGCTAGCTAGTTTAAAATAAATTTTGTTTCATAGCACTGCGCCTACGTACCGCTTCTCAATTACTGTGCAAGGTTTTGTACGTTGAAATTAACTGTTGCATTGCCAAGAATTATATATTTTATGGAATGGCTTTTTCGAGATATATATGTATATATATATTTTTTTTTTAATGTTGCAACTAACATAGAGAGGATTATTGATAATACACACTAGCTTCAACAGTACAGAAGTGATTCAGCCAAAAAAAAAAACAGTACCGAAAGGAATGTCAGAACTCAAAAGGAAAACTCCCTCTTTAAATATTGCAAAGCAAATACACAATATAAATGATTAAAGCATAAAATCAAACAGATTCTTGCTCACTACTGCAAAAGCTATAAAATTGACATGTATACAAGTCTGCCCATCATATTGCTTCTCATATTTGTGGTTATCGATCAGATGCTCAAAATATTCAGGAGAATAGGAGATCGGAAGACAGTAGTGTGATCCAGTGTAACAAATGACCACAATGACTTGAAGTTGCATAGGGAACTCTTCTCAGTAACTACAAGAACATAGGAACATTGATGATCATGATCATCACCATGATTATATGGCACCAAACAAAACTCATAAATCGATGAGTGAAATTACGTACACATAAAGTACGTACTATAAGGAAGAGATCAAATCTAAGCTGCAATTCTTGCTTTGCATTTTTCATGTGAAGTCACCATCAACATGATTATATGGCACCAAACAAAACTCATAAATCGATGAGTGAAATTACACAAAAAATGATAAAGTAATCTGGGCGTCACAACCAAAACCAATTAACAATGGTTGGAGAGACTCAAATCCTTATAAACACATTTGTAAGGTCACTTTTCTCCAATGTGGGACAACACTCCACATTCTCACACGCCCCCGCACGTGTGGCGAATTTTCAAGTCATACACGTGGACAACTTATATTGGGTGACGTGGAGCACGTGTGGCCTCTTGGCTTTATACGCGGGCGAACCACGTGGGTAAACGTGCAGCTCTGATACCATGATAAAGTAATCTGTGCGTCACAACCAAAACCAATTGACAATGGTTGGAGAGACCCAAATCCTTATAAACACATTTGCAAGGTCCATTTTCTCCAATGTGGGACAACACTCCACATTCTCACAAAAGGTACGTACGTACTATAAGGAAGAGATCGAATCTAAGCTGTAATTCTTGCTTTACATTTTCCATGTAAAGTCACAATCACCATGATTATATAGCGCCAAACAAAACTTATAAATCGATCGATAAGTGAAGTTACACAAAAAGGTACGTACGTACTATAAGGAAGAGATCAAATCTAAGCTGCAATTCTTGCTTTGCATTTGCCATGTGAAGTCACCATCTGGCCTCATGCGGAGTTTGCCCAACTTATCTCGGGTACTCTTTCACCCAATTTCAAACAAATATAAGGTGTTAGATATCACTGAAAGGCTAAAAATTAGTAATCAAATGGCTAAATGGATTTTAATTTGTCTTAAATTTAATAGCGATCATATATTAAGACTGATGGAATTCCATATATACAGTGTTTCTCCGGTAAGATCAACATGAAGTTCTTTTTCCATATATATTGTTAGCTAGCTATGTTGGAATGTGATTTGCAATAAGAGTTTGTTTAATTAGCAATGTGAAAATGTGTACGGACTGTATATAAGTTCATCCTTTCATTCAATAATTGCTTATCGCTGTAATCAAACCTAAAACCAAGTAAACCTTATATGTAAGAGTGACCACTGCACTAGCTTAGCATTTTTGTAATATTTTGCAAATAAATTTAATTTAACCATTTTAAGTTACATAAAGTCATAAACTTTAAGAAATAAAAAATTGAGAGGGGGCCTGGGAGCCACATGGTCTCAAGGTGGCTCCGGCCGCTCCGCCCCTGCTTTTAGGGTGTAAACGAGCCGAGCCGAGCCGAGTATTATATGCTCAGATTTGACTTGTTTATGGTCAACCTTAATTTGTTGTGTTTGAGTTTGGCTTGCAAATTTATTTCAAAACTTGAGCTTGGTTTGACTTGGCTTGTTTCTTGACGAGCTCAATTAATTAACGAGCTCAAGCTTAAACTTGATTGGACTTAATAATAATTTTTTTTTATGTGGAGTAGAATTTTTTATTAAAAGAGAAAAAATTATACAAAGGGAAGAGGGGGACTAGACCAATAAATGGAGAAGTATACTCCTTACAAACTCATACTATAAATAGGAAACCAATAAACTGATTGAATAGAACCATGTATAGATAGGGTGAGAGACGTGCAATCTAAAAGAAATTTGAAGTTGATTGTGAACAACCTATAAAGATTAATTTTATCTAAAAGTTTTTGAATTCGAGTTCATTATAAACTCAGTTTTCTTGTACCGGTGTTTATGATTCAAGTGACAATTTTTTTTTTTTTTTCTAATTCTCAACCACAAAGTCCGCTCTATATACACATTTTCTGATCGACAAACAAACCGCGTCAAGCTAGACTGTAATTTTCTTTGAAATTAGTTATGAGTTATTTTTTTTCTTCAGGAGTGTATATAGTTTTAAGATTGCAACTCATGGCTTTACTTACCTGTCCATATGATCTCAAACTTTGAAATGGGTTTGGGTGGAGTGGGGTTAATTCATGCAAATTCTGTCCTTAATTGAAACTTAATTTAACCTACTAGAGAAACGATCAACCAATTTGTCATTGATTTCTTCCTAAAATTTTGAAAAGGGCAAAAAAAAGAAGGGATTAACAATAAGTATGTCAAGACCTATAAGCGATTACAAAGTACTATTCTTGTCTTAATTTATTAAAAAAAAAAAAAAAAAAGGAGTTATGAGCAGCAATCTTCTTCTATCATGTATGTTTTGAAAAATAACTAGTAAAGTCAATTAGAAAAGAGTCCACTTCTAACCATATATGCTTCCAACTATAATCCAAGCTAGCTAAATAGCCATAATAACAGCCATAACCTCCGCTGCCACCCAGCTATCTAGAAACATCAACAAGCTCGCCATGAATAGCACTTGTAGGGACATTCATTAAATTTGTTACTTGTGATTCAATCCATTTATTGTAGTGTAGACCATGAAGACACAACTAACCTTGAAGAACACGTGCATTCAACAAATAATGAAATAGCGCACAGGAAAAACAGTTACTTCCTATCCTATAAGGCTCAACCCACCCTCTATACACATTGATCGATACATTGCATAAGCAAACTAATTCCAGCAAAAGATAACAAAAATGGCAAAAGAGCTTCATGTTGTGATGCTTCCATGGTCTGGCTTTGGCCATTTGATGCCCTTCTTTCAACTCTCCATATTCTTGGTCAAAGCTAAGGTTCATGTCTCCTACATATCTACCCCTAAAAACATTCAAAGGCTCCCAAAAGTCTCACCTGATTTACAGCCTTTCATACACCTAGTCCCCATTCCATTTCCAACTTTGGAACCTGACTTTTTGCCACAAGGAGCTGAGGCCGGTATGGACGCACCCCTTGAAAAATTCGACAACTTATTGATCGCATATGATCTTCTCCAAACACCCATTAAGCAGTTTATTGCAGATCAAATACCGGATTGGATAGTACCCGATTTCGCTGCTTATTGGGTGGGCGACATTGCCAAAGAGTATGGTGTTCCAATAGTCTACTTCTCAGTATTCTCTGCAGCTACCAGTGTTTTCTTCGGTCCCCCGGAACATCTCACGGGTGAGAAGAGAAACTACGCTCTCCCATCAATACAAAGCTTCACATTTCCACCAGAATGGATTACTTTTCCTTCATTGGTGGCCTTCAAAGAGTATGAAGCAATTTATGCGCCTCAAAGGGCTTTTGTGCCAAATAGTTCTGGGATTAGTCTTACTTTAAGGTTTGCAAAGATCATATCAGCAAGTCAAGCTTTGGCAATTCGTACTTGCTATGAGATTGAAGGAGACTACTTGGAAGTGTACAAGAAAATTACAGGAAAGCCTGTGATTCCCACTGGTGTGCTCCCTCCACAGCAACCTGAGAAAAGGGCAAAAAGGGAAATCAGCTCTGACGGGTTTATATTTGATTGGCTTGATAAGCAAAACCCCAGGTCAGTTGTGTTTGTAGGGTTTGGGAGTGAGTGTAAACTAAGCAAAGAACAAGTTCATGAGATAGCTTATGGACTGGAGCTATCAGAATTGCCATTTCTTTGGGCACTCAGAAAACCAAATTCGGCTAACAACGCTGAAGAAGTTGATGATTTTCTGCCTTTGGGTTTTGTTGAAAGAGCATCAGAGAAAGGACTTGTATGTTTCGGATGGGTTCCCCAAATGGAAATTTTGGGGCACGCATCAGTTGGGGGTTCTTTGTTTCACTCTGGATGGGGTTCTGTGATTGAGACTCTTCAATTTGGGCATTGCCTGGTTGTGTTACCCTTCATTAATGATCAGCCTTTGAATGCAAGGCTTGTAGTGGAGAAGGGTCTGGCTGTCGAAGTGAAGCGTAACAAAGACGGGTCATTTAGTAGAGATGAAATTGCAAAAACACTGAGCCGAGCAATGGTGGAAGAGGAAGGAGAGCAGCTGAGAACCAATGCAAGGAAAGCTGCTGCAGTTTTTGGAGATCACAAGCTGCACCAAGACCACTACGTTGGTGCATTTGTTGATTATCTTAAAAATAATGGTGCAAAGAGGTCATCATCCTAGACTTCATGGATCACCATTGGATAACCTAGTAGCTATTCCGTTTGTAATTTAGACACTGTTGTCTGAGTTTTTATTTCCTAGTTGTCTGTATTAAGTTTTGACCATTTATGTTGTGTAAGTGTTCGATCAGACCAAAAAAAATGTTGTATAAGTGTGCTTATTTTAATTGTATTGCTACTTTATTATCAAATAAGGCTAAGGTTTGTTGCCAAATATCTCCACAACGCATTACCTACCCAGACTAATTTAGTGTCAAATTTCCACAATCCGAAATATGAACTACAGTCCATATAGGCTTTACCATCAACCACTACTACAACGTTGCACATAGGACACCATCATTAATTGTACACTTGGCCACCAACATTACCAAAAGACCATAATTATTCTATGCCAGTTTCATGCAAATGGCTCAACAATCTTTAAGCTAGAGAATTGGAAAAAGTTACAGTTTAGGGAGGAGAAGATTCTGAAGATATATGCCAACCATATATAGTGATGGACAAAACACTCTTTCATATCCCATATTGTTGAGTATATGTTGAATTTCCTGATTAGAACGCATCACCTATGTCATGCAAAGTTAGTTTACACCATCATTTTCAACATGGGCGCTGTTTGAAGCAAAAATTATGCTAAATTACAGGGATCAAAATCATATATAATTTGGATTAATTTCTTATTATTATTATTATTATTTCCGACTTTAAATCACCGGATAAGATGATACATCATTTTCTCTCATAGATCACCTCAATAATTTAGCATCTTGTAGCATACAAGAATATAGAGTCTCCTCGCGTAGTCTATATTTAAGAGTCATATATATAGTTAAAAGGTAAAGTAGAAAGCCATTTAGAAGACTGTTGGAGTTGTTAAAATAGCTGTAAAGATAAATATGCTCTATAAAATAACTAAAAACATAAAATAGAGAGTTTGCTGGAATTACTCTAATAATTTATATGTATTTTTTCTTATTATTTCAAATGATGAATAGGGAAGGAGATTCAAGATTGAAACTTTGATTGTGGTAAGAGTATTTTACTTCCACAGGCCTAGGGAAATAGTTCAGATCATTGTCCTTTCCTCACTTCCCGTGAATCAAATACAACTTCTCTCGCTATTGCATTTACTTGAACTTTTGTACTGTTGATTCTATTTGGTAGAGTTAATATTCTTTGTTCTTTTCTTATACTCCTTCATTTACCCAAGTCATACACAATCCCACCATGCATATCAGTTGTAGGGGCATTCATTAAATGCTACCATAAATTTGTTAGTCTGCATTTAATCAATATATTCAAGTGTAGACCTTGAAGAACTCACAGCTACCTACCTCCTATCCTATAATTCTCAACCACAAAGCCCGCTCTATACACACTGTCTGATCAAGCATACTAATTCCGGCAAAACAGAACGAAATGGAAGAAGAGTTTCGATCATGTACGTTGTGATGCTTCAATGGTCTTCCTTTGGCCATATGATGCCCTTCTTTCAACTCTCCATAGCCTTGGCCAAAGCTAAAGTTCATGTCTCCTTCATATCCACTCCAAGAAACGTTCAAAGCTAGCTAGATAGGCTCCCCAAATTCTCACCTGATTTACAGCCTTTCAAATACCTAGTCCCCCATTCCATTTCCTCCTCTGGAACCTGACTTCTTGACTTCCTGACTTCGAAATGAAAAAAAATCAACAACTTAGGGTATTTGACTCTTTTGTGAGCAGAAATATAAATTTAGTGTACACAAAATTAATAAAAAAGGGTTTGTACTTTTCGTCGATGAACAATTCGTCAGGAAAGGTGTTGCATATATATATTTTTATTTTCTTTATAATTTTATCAAAGAGATTCCATTTCCGAGTCTTTTTTGACCCTCTACTCGCACTCTTATATAGTTATATAAAAGAGGTGTAGGAACTAAGTTGAATGTGAAAACCTAGTGGTAACCAGTTATTGCATTATTTTTATGTGATTCGACAACAAGTTTCGTTGTTATAGAAAACATTATTAATCAATGTAAAAGAAAAACTTCGGATTTTATCAAGACACCAAACACCGCACAAAACTAACCGCGTCAAGAGTGTACGTAATTTTTTTTTAAATGGGTAATGAGTTAAAATCTTCTTTTTTCAAGAGTGTAGTTTTAAGATTGCAACTCATGGCTTTTCTTACCTGTCCATATTTCAAGCTTTGAAATTCCTCGATCTCTTCCCGTGAATCAAATACAACTTTTCTCACTTGGTAAAGTTGATTCTTCATGGTAGTGTTCATTATTTGTTCTTCTAGTATTATACTCATTGATGTAACCAAATCAAATGCCATGCCATTCTCACAATCTCATCATGAATATATGGGGAGGTGAACTGGTGAACATTATGAAGTATGAACCACGGGGGGAGGTGAACATTATGAACCACCAGTTCAGGGACGTCATTCATTTAGTGAGCCTTTTTGTTACTTGCCATTCAATCCAATTATTGTAGTGTACTTTGACCTTGAAGACCACTCCCAACCTCGAAGAACACATTCAACAAATAATGCAATAACGCACATGCATGCAAGTAAAACAATTACCTCCTATCCTATATATAAGGCTCGATCAACCCACAAAGCAAGCACTCTACACACATTGCCACATTGCATGATCGAGCAAACTAATTCCACCAAAATATAGGAAAAATGGCGAAAGAGCTTCATGTTGTGATGCTTCCATGGTCTGCCTTTGGCCATATGATGCCCTTCTTTCAACTCTCCATAGCCTTGGCCAAAGCTAAGGTTCATGTCTCCTACATATCTACCCCTAAAAACATTCAAAGGCTCCCCAAAGTCTCACCTGATTTACAGCCTTTCATACACCTAGTCCCCATTCCATTTCCTCCATTGGAACCTAACTTAATTCTTGCCACAAGGAGCTGAGGCCACTGTGGACGTACCCTATGAAAAAATCGACAACTTACAGATCGCATATGATCTTCTCCAAACACTCATTAAGCAGTTCATTGTAGATCAAATGCCGGACTGGATAGTACCCGATTTTTCTGCTCATTGGGCGGTTGACATTGCCAAAGAGTATGGTGTTCCACTAGTCTACTTCTCTGCTTTCTCCTTAACCGTATGTCAGTTCTAGTTCTAGCTTTCTAACTTTTAGCTTTTTCCATCAGTTAATTTTTTATTTAACCGTATGTCAAATTTAACTTTCTCCTTAATTTAACTTTCATATGCCAACCGTATCTAGTTCTAGTTATATACGGTTGGCATATGCCAACAGAATACCAAAATAAAAGCCAATTTAACTTTTGCCAAAATCTCTAGTTATATTTAACTAGACATGAGAGAGAAAATAACTAAAAGTCAAATACTCCAACGTTTATCTTTTTCAAGTTTCAACATATAGCTAGAACTAGAACTGATGGAGCAAAAATAAAAAATTTGCTAGCTATATTTAACTTTTAGGTATTTTAGTAAATGAAAATAAGTTTTATTGTTGGAGATGCTCTAAAGAGATTGTTAGAGTTGCTAAAATAGCTGAAAAGTTAAACATACTCTCTAAAATAACTAAAAAGCTAAAATAGAGTTTACTAGAATTGCTCTAATAATCTACATGTATTTTTTTTCTTATTATTTGAAGTGATGATTAGGGAAGGAGATTGAAACTTTGATTGTGGTAGAGTATTTTACTTCCAGAGGCCTATGCCCTATGGAAATAGTTCAGATCATTGTCATTTCCACTCTTCACTTGAATCAAATACAACTTCTCTCACTATTGCATTTACTTGAACTTTGATACTGTTGATTCTTTTTGGTAGAGTTGATATTCTTTGTTCTTTTACTCTACTCCTTCATTTACACAAATCAAACACAATCCCACCATGTATATCAGTTGTAGGGACATTCATTAAATGCCACCATAAATTTGTTAGTCTGCATTTAATCAATAGATTCAAGTGTAGACCTTGAAGAACACACAGCTACCTCCTATCCTATAATTCTCAACCACAAAGCCCGCTCTATATACACATTTTCTGATCGACAAACAAACCGCGTCAAGAGTGTAATTTTTCTTGAAATTAGTTATGAGTTGTTATTTTCTTTCTTCAAGAGTGTAGTTTTAAGATTGCAACTCATGGCTTTACTTACCTGTCCATCTCAAACTTTGAAATGGGTTTGGGTGGAGTGGGGTTAATTCATGCAAATTCTGTCCTTAATTGAAACTTAATTTAACCTACTAGAGAAACGATCAACCAATTTGTCATTGATTTCATCCTAAAATTTTGAAAAGGGAAAAAAAAAAGGGGGGCTAACAATAAGTATGTCAAGACCTATAAGCGATTACAAAGTACAGTTAAATAGAGCATAACTATTCCTGTCTTAATTTATAAAAAAGTTGTGAGCAGCAATCTTCTTCTATCATGTATTAATGTTTTGAAAAATAACTAGCTAGTAAAGTCAATTAGAGAAGAGTCCACTTCTAACCATGCATATATGCTTCCAACTATAATCCAAGGTAGCTCAATAGCCTTAATAACAGCCATAACCTCCGCTGCCACCCAGCAAGGAACATCAACAAGCCCACCATGAATGGCAATTGTAGGGACATTCATTTAGTGCGCCCTTAAATTTGTTACTTGCCATTCAATCCAATTATTGTAGAGTAGAACTTGAAGACCACACCCAACCTTGAAGCACATATTCAACAAATAATGAAATAGCACACAGGAAAAACAGTTACCTCCTCGATCTCCTATAAGGCTCAACCCACACTCTTTACACATTGATCGATACATTGCATAAGCAAACTAATTCCAGCAAAAGATAACAAAAATGGCAAAAGATCTTCATGTTGTGATGCTTCCATGGTCTGGCTTTGGCCATTTGATGCCCTTCTTTCAACTCTCCATAGCCTTGGCCAAAGCTAAGGTTCATGTCTCCTACATATCTACCCCTAAAAACATTCAGAGGCTCCCAAAAGTCTCACCTGATTTACAGCCTTTCATACACCTAGTCCCCATTCCATTTCCAACTTTGGAACCTGACTTTTTGCCACAAGGAGCTGAGGCCGGTGTGGACATACCCCTCGAAAAATTCGACAACTTAATGATCGCATATGATCTTCTCCAAACACCCATTAAGCAGTTCATTGCAGATCAAATGCCGGACTGGATAGTACCCGATTTCGCTGCTTATTGGGTGGGCGACATTGCCAAAGAGTATGGTGTTCCAATAGTCTACTTCTCAGTATTCTCTGCAGCTACCAGTGTTTTCTTCGGCCCCCCGGAACATCTCACGGGTGCGACGAGAAACTACGCTCTCCCATCATCACAAAGTTTGACATTTCCGCCAGAATGGATTACTTTTCCGTCATTGGTGGCCTTCAAAGAGTATGAAGCCATTTATGTGCCTCAAACGGGTTTTGGGCCAAATAGTTCTGGGATTAGTCTTACTTCAAGGTTTGCAAAGATCATATCAGCAAGTCAAGCTTTGGGAATTCGTACTTGCTATGAGATTGAAGGAGACTACTTGGAAGTGTACAGGAAAATTACAGGAAAGCCTGTGATTCCCACTGGTGTGCTCCCTCCACAGCAACCTGAGAAAAGGGCAAAAAGGGAAACCAGCTCTGACGGGTTTATGTTTGATTGGCTTGATAAGCAAAACCCCAGGTCAGTTGTGTTTGTAGGGTTCGGGAGTGAGTGTAAGCTGAGGAAAGAACAAGTTCATGAGATAGCTTATGGACTGGAGCTATCAGAATTGCCATTTCTTTGGGGACTCAGAAAACCGAATTCGGCTAACAATGCTGATGAAGTTGATGATTTTCTGCCTCTGGGTTTTGTTGAAAGAGCATCAGAGAAAGGAATTGTGTGTTTAGGATGGGTGCCCCAAATGGAAATTTTGGGGCACCCATCAGTTGGGGGTTCTTTGTTTCACTCTGGATGGGGTTCTGTGATTGAGACTCTTCAATTTGGGCATTGCCTGGTTGTGTTGCCCTTCATTTATGATCAGCCTTTGACTGCAAGGCTTTTAGTGGAGAAGGGTCTGGCTGTCGAAGTGAAGCGCAACGAAGACGGGTCGTTTAGTAGAGATGAAATAGCAAAAACACTGAGGCGAGCAATGGTGGAAGAGGAAGGAGAGCAGCTGAGAACCAATGCAAGGAAAGCTGCTGCAGTTTTTGGAGATCACAAGCTGCACCAGGACCACTACATTGGTGCATTTGTTGATTATCTTAAAAAAAATGGTGCAAAGAGGTCATCATCCTAGACTTCATGGATCACCATTGGATAACCTAGTAGCTATTCTGTTTGTAATTTAGACACTGTTGTCTGAGTTTTTATTTCCTAGTTGTCTGTATAAAGTTTTGACCATTTATGTTGTGTAAGTGTCCGATCAGACCAAAAAAAATGTTGTATAAGTGTGCTTATTTTAATTGTATTGCTACTTTATTATCAAATAAGGCTAGGGTTTGTTGCCAAATATCTCCAGAACGTACTTAATGAAATTGTGTTAATTACCTACCCAGACTAATTTAGTGTCAAATTTCCACAATCCGAAATATGAACTACAGTCAATATGGGCTTTACCATGCATCAACCACTACTCCAACATTGCACATAGGACACCATCATTAATTGTACACTTGGCCACCAACATTACCAAATACCATAATTATTATATGCCAGTTTCATGCAAATGGCTCAACAACCTTTAAGCTAGAGAATTGGAAAAAGTTACAGTTTAGGGAGGAGAAGATTCTGAAGATATATGCCAACCATACATAGTGATGGACAAAACACTCTTTCATATATATATCCCATATTGTTGAGTATATGTTGAATTTCCTGATTAGAACGTATTACCTATCATCTCATGCAAAGTTAATTTACACCATTACTTTCAACATGGACGTTGTTTGAAGCAAAAATTACGCTATTACAGGGATCAAAATCATATATAATTTGGATTAATTTCTTATTATTATTATTATTTCCGACTTTAAATCACCGGATAAGAGGATACATCATTTTCTCTCATAGATCACCTCAATAATTTAGCATCTTGTAGCATACAAGAATATAGAGTCTCCTCTCATAGTCTATATTTAATAGTCATATATATAGTTAAAAGCTAAAGTAGAAAGTCATTTAGAAAACTGCTGGAGTTGTTAAAATAGCTGTAAAGATAAATATGCTCTATAAAATAACTAAAAACCTAAAATAGAGAGTTTGCTGGAATTACTCTAATAATTTATATGTATTTTTTCCTTATTATTTCAAATGATGAATAGGGAAGGAGATTCAAGATTGAAACTTTGATTGTGGTAAGAGTATTTCACTTCCACATGCCTAGGGAAATAGTTCAGATCATTGTCCTTCCCTCACTTCCCGTGAATCAAATACAACTTCTCTCACTATTGCCTTTACTTGAACTTTTGTACTGTTGATTCTTTTTGGTAGAGTTAATATTCTTTGTTCTTTTCTTATACTCCTTCATTTACCCAAGTCATACACAATCCCACCATGCATATCAGTTGTAGGGGCATTCATTAAATGCTACCATAAATTTGTTAGTCTGCATTTAATCAATATATTCAAGTGTAGACCTTGAAGAACTCACAGCTACCTCCTATCCTATAATTCTCAACCACAAAGCCCGCTCTATACACACTGTCTGATCAAGCAAACTAATTCCGGCAAAACAGAACGGAAGAAGAGCTTCGATCATGTTGTGATGCTTCAATGGTCTTCCTTTGGCCATATGATGCCCTTCTTTCAACTCTCCATAGCCTTGGACAAAGCTAAAGTTCATGTCTCCTTCATATCCACTCCAAGAAACGTTCAAAGCTAGCTAGATAGGCTCCCCAAATTTTCACCTGATTTACAGCCTTTCAAACCCCCAGTCCCCCATTCCATTTCCTCCTCTGGAACCTGACTTCTTGACACAAGGAGCTGAGGCCAGTGTGGACGTACCCTTCGAAAAAAAATCAACAACTTAGGGTTTTTGACTCTTTCGTGAGCAGAAATATAAATTTAATGTACACAAAATTAATAAAAAAGGGTTTGTACTTTTCGTCGATGAACAATTCGTTAGGAAAGGTGTTGCATATATATATTTTTATTTTCTTTATAATTTTATCAAAGAGATCGATTCCATTTCCGAGTCTTTTTTGACCCTCTCACACTCTTATATAGTTATATAAAAGAGATGTAGGAACTAAGTTGAACGTTAAAACCTAGTAGTAACCGGTTATTACATTATTTTTATGTGATTCGACAACAAGTTTCGTTGTTATAGCAAACATTATTAATCAATATAAAAGAAAGACTTCGGATTTTATTAAGATACAAAACTAACCGCGTCAAGAGTGTAATTTTTTTTTTTTAAATGGGTAATGAGTTAAAATTTTCTTTTTTCAAGAGTGTAGTTTTAAGATTGCAACTCATGGCTTTTCTTACCTGTCCATATTTCAAGCTTTGAAATTCCTCGATCTCTTCCAGCGAATCAAATACAACTTTTCTCACTAGGTAAAGTTGATTCTTCATGGTAGAGTTCATTATTTGTTCTTCTAGTATTATACTCATTGATGTAACCAAATCAAATGCCATGCCATTCTCACAATCTCATCATGAATATATGGGGAGGTGGACTGGTGAACATTATGAAGTATGAACCACGGGGGGAGCTATAAGGTGAACATTATGAACCACCAGTTCAGGGACGTCATTCATTTAGTGCGCCTTTTTGTTACTTGCCATTCAATCCAATTATTGTAGTGTACTTTGACCTTGAAGACCACTCCCAATTAACCTTGAAAAACACATTCAACAAATAATGCAATAATGCACATGCATGCAAGTAAAACAATTACCTCCTATCCTATATATAAGGCTCAACCCACAAAGCAAGCACTCTACACACATTGCCACATTGCATGATCGAGCAAACTAATTCCACCAAAATATAGCAAAAATGGCGAAAGAGCTTCATGTTGTGATGCTTCCATGGTCTGCCTTTGGCCATATGATGCCCTTCTTTCAACTCTCCATAGCCTTGGCCAAAGCTAAGGTTCATGTCTCCTACATATCTACCCCTAAAAACATTCAGAGGCTCCCCAAAGTCTCACCTGATTTACAGCCTTTCATACACCTAGTCCCCATTCCATTTCCTCCTTTGGAACCTAACTTCTTGCCACAAGGAGCTGAGGCCACTGTGGACGTACCCTTTGAAAAAATCGACAACTTACAAATCGCATATGATCTTCTCCAAACACCCATTAAGCAGTTCATTCTAGATCAAATGCCGGACTGGATAGTACCCGATTTTTCTGCTCATTGGGCGGTTGACATTGCCAAAGAGTATGGTGTTCCACTAGTCTACTTCTCTGCTTTCTCTGCTGCTAGCAGTGCTTTCTTCGGGCCCCCGGAAAATCTCTCCGGTGCGAATAGAAACTACGCTCTCCCATCACCACAAAGCTTGACATCTCCACCAGAATGGATCAGTTTTCCTTCAATGGTGGCATTCAAGGAGTATGAAGCCATTTATGTGCCTCGAGGGTTTTTCGGGGCAAATAGTACTGGGATTAGTGGTGCTTCAAGGCTTGCTAAGATCATATCAGCAAGTAAAGCTTTGGCAATTCGTACTTGCAATGAGGTTGAAGGAGACTACTTGGAAGTGTACAGGAAAATCACAAGAAAGCCTGTGATTCCCACTGGTGTGCTCCCTCCTGAGCAACCTGGGAAAAGGGTAGAAAGGGAAATGAGCTCTGATGGATTTATGTTTGATTGGCTTGATAATCAAAACCCCAGGTCAGTTGTGTTTGTGGGGTTTGGGAGTGAGTGTAAGGTTAGCAAAGAACAAGTTCATGAGATAGCTTATGGGCTGGAGCTATCAGAATTGCCATTTCTTTGGGCACTCAGAAAACCGAATTCGTCTAACAATGCTGATGAAGTTGATGACTTTCTGCCTCTGGGTTTTGTTGACAGAACATCAGAGAAAGGACTTGTATGTTTCGGATGGGTGCCCCAAATGGAAATTTTGGGGCACGCATCAGTTGGGGGTTCTTTGTTTCACTCTGGATGGGGTTCTGTGATTGAGACTCTTCAATTTGGGCATTGCCTGGTTGTGTTACCCTTCATTATTGATCAGCCTTTGAATGCAAGGCTTCTAGTGGAGAAGGGTCTGGCTGTCGAAGTGAAGCGCAACGAAGTTGGGTCGCTTAGTAGAGATGAAATAGCAAAAACACTGAGGCGAGCAATGGTGGAAGAGGAAGGAGAGCAGCTGAGAACCAATGCAAGGAAAGCTGCTGCAGTTTTTGGAGATCACAAGCTGCACCAAGACCACTACGTTGGTGCATTTGTTGATTATCTTAAAAATAATGGTGCAAAGAGGTCATCATCCTAGACTTCATGGATCACCTTTGATTACCTAGTAGCTATTCGATCTGCTTGTAATTTAGACACTGTTGTCGAATTATTTCCTAGTTGTCCATCTAAATTTTCGTCCTTATGTGTTGTATAAGTGTGTTTGTTTTGTATTGCTACTTTATTATCAAATAAGGGTTTGGGGCCAAATATCTCCACTACTTAATGAAATCGTGTTAATTACGTACCCAGAGTCCCAGACTAATTTAGAGTTAAATATTTCCACAATCTAAATATGACCTATTATCAATATAGGGTTTACGAAAGTTTAATTTTCTTTTAAACTTTATCGTGTGATCGAAACGTATATGTCATTTTATTTGAATGTTTTTTCATCATTTTCTCTTTTCTTTTTTGTAAATTCGATCTAAACGAGATTTATATAGATGTTGGGCAATGGAAGCGAAGAGTTCATGTTCAGAATTGAATTTCGACAATGTTTAAATGATCTGATCACCTCAACTTACATCTCTTAAATCAAAGCCTTGCATGAACTTGATTTTGTAAATATTCAACTCCTCCATTTTAAGATAGTTCATGTACCATTTGAAATTTTTACCCTTTAAGATATTACTTACATAGGTTGACGTCTGTGCCACTAGAGTACGTGACATGCATGAACACATATCTAATTTAATTTAGTGATTTATCGAAGGAGCTAATGAGCCATCTCGCTTTAGCATTCCTCAATGACGAGGATTTGTTTCCCATCTAGCAGTCTAGCACATTGAACATGTGAGTAACCTCCAATAAATATGAGCAGTGTAGGTAGGTTGGAGGAGTTGAAAAAAAGGTAGGTTGAAGGAGATGAATGGTGGTACAAACATGGACCTCATCTCTAGGTGTATTATTAAGCCATGCTGGTAGTTCAACTTCCAACCAATTAAAATGTGTATTGATCGATGGCTTGTAATGAGAATCGCTTGGATCTTCTTAAGTTTCGATTTCATTAATTTGGTTTCTTTACTGTACTTTTTGGCTTCATCCCCTCCCTTGTACTTTTCATCTTCTTTAATAAATTATGGGGTGTTGAGACTTGAGAGCTCTTTTTTTTTTACAATAGACTTGAGAGCTCTTTCCTCATCCTGTTTCAGCCAAAAAAAAAAGTGTACGGATCGAAAGTTCATCAGTTGATATTCTTTGTTCTTTTACTATACTCCTTCATTTACCCAAGTCAATCCCACCATGCATATCAGTTGTAGGGACATTCATCAAATGCCACCATAATTTGTTAGTCTGCATTTAATCAATAGATTCAAGTGTAGATCTTGAAGAACACACAGCTACTTCCTATCCCATTATTCTCAACCACAAAGCCCGCTCTATACACATTGTCTGAGCAAACTAATTCCGGCAAAACAGAACGAAATGGCAAAAGATCGAGCTTCATGTTGTGATGCTTCAATGGTTTGCCTTTGGCCATATGATGCCCTTCTTTCAACTCTCCATAGCCTTGGCCAAAACTAAAGTTCATGTCTCCTGCATATCCACGTACTCCAAGAAACATTCAAAGCTAGGATCCCCAAATTCTCACCTGATTTACAGCCACCAGTGTGGACCATGGAGGCACGTTAGTCTTCTCCGCCATGGATTCAAATCTCCTTCCGATTTTTCTTTTGAGTTAGGCTGACCAAAATGTGATTTTTTTTAGCGGGATTTTGGGTTCTTCGTGGATGGTGGTGTTATCTGGGTTTTGGCGGTGAAAACAAATGATGGGTTTTAAGTGAAAAGGATATTGAGGTTGCTTTCTTGAAAATTTCATGACTTTAGGCTTGATTGTTGTTGCCCATGAATTTTCAGAAGAAATTGATGGGTAAATCATGGTATTGGGCTATTTCAAGTGTGGCGGCTGGCGATTTCAAGGCCAATGCTTGTGGCAATGGCCTCTCCTTGTGACCATGTATCGACCATAAACTGGCATTCCAGCTTGCAGCCATGGCTGACACAACCCCAGATTCATTAAAAACCACCTCACACTGCAATCAAAACCCAGATCAAATCAATCAAAAAAAAATCCAAAACGTACCCAGATCAAATTAATAAAAAAAATACAGAACCCAGATTGACCAAGGGATGCAATTCCGTTCCGGTGTCGTGCAATCCTCGTCGCATCGCTCCATTCTCAGCCGTCCAATCAATGAATGCCACAACAGCTACTCCATCGATCGCAGGCGAGAGATTGGAGGGAGAAGTGAGGACATAAAAAGGGCAAAAGTAGAAGCAACTTCATTCAAAACAGATGTGATCCATATAGATTGATTTAATATTAAGAAAAATTGAGAATGTGACACTTGGCTGAGAGAGGCCCTACTTGTCATTCAATCCAATTATTGTAGTGTAGAACTGTAGACCTTGAAGACCACGCCTAACCTTGAAGAACTAATTCCAGCAAAATCACAACAAAAATGGCAGAAGAACTTCATGTTGTGATGCTTCCATGGTCTGGATTTGGCCATTTGATGCCCTTCTTTCAACTCTCCATAGCCTTGGCCAAAGCTAAGATTCATGTCTCCTACATATCTACCCCTAAAAACATTCAGAGGCTCCCCAAAGTCTCACCTGATTTACAGCCTTTCATACACCTAGTCCCCATTCCATTTCCTCCTTTGGAACCTGACTTCTTGCCACAAGGAGCTGAGACCGGTGTGGACGTACCCTTCGAAAAACTCGACAACTTACAGATCGCATACGATCTTCTCCAAACACCCATTAAGCAGTTCATTGCAGATCAAATGCCGGATTGGATAGTACTCGATATCGCTGCTCATTGGGTGGTCGACATTGTCAAAGAGTATTGTGTTCCACTAGTCTACTTCTCAGTATCCTCTGCAGCTACCAGTGCTTTCTGCGGCCCCCCGGAACATCTCTCGGGTGCGAATAGAAACTACGCTCTCCCATCACCACAAAGCTTGACATCTCCACCAGAATGGATCAGTTTTCCTTCATTGGTGGCCTTCAAAGAGTATGAAGCCACTTATGTGCCTCGAGTGCTTTTTGGGCCAAATAGTACTGGGATAAGTGGTGCTTCAAGGGTTGCAAAGATCATATCAGCAAGTCAAGCTTTGGCAATTCGTACTTGCAATGAGGTTGAAGGAGACTACTTGGAAGTGTGCAGGAAAATTATAGGAAAGCCTGTGATTCCCATTGGTGTGCTCCTTCCCGAGCAACCTGGGAAAGGGGAAAAAATGGAAATGAGCTCTGATGGGTTTATGTTTGATTGGCTTGATAAGCAAAAACCCAGGTCAGTTGTGTTTGTGGGGTTTGGGAGTGAGTGTAAACTGAGCAAAGAACAAGTTCATGAGATAGCTTATGGACTGGAGCTATCAGAATTGCCATTTCTTTGGGGACTCAGAAAACCGAATTCGGCTAACAACGCTGATGAAGTTGATGATTTTCTGCCTCTTGGTTTTGTTGAACGAGCATCAGAGAAAGGACTTGTATGTTTCGGATGGGTTCCCCAAATGGAAATTTTGGGGCACCCATCAGTTGGGGGTTCTTTGTTTCACTCTGGATGGGGTTCTGTGATTGAGACTCTTCAATTTGGGCATTGCCTGGTTGTGTTACCCTTCATTAATGATCAGCCTTTGAATGCAAGGCTTGTAGTGGAGAAGGGTCTGGCTGTCGAAGTGAAGCGCAACAAAGACGGGTCGTTTAGTAGAGATGAAATTGCAAAAACACTCAGGCGAGCAATGGTGGAAGAGGAAGGAGAGCAGCTGAGAACCAATGCAAGGAAAGTTGCTGTAGTTTTTGGAGATCACAAGCTGCACCAAGACCACTACATTGGTGCATTTGTTGATTATCTTAAAAATAATGGTGCAAAGAGGTCATCATCCTAGACTTCATGGATCACCTTTGATTACCTAGTAGCTATATATTCTGCTTGTAATTTAGACACTATTGTCTGAGTTATTTCCTAGTTGTCCATCTAAATTTTCGTCCCTTTGTGCCGTATAAGTGCGTATGTTTTGTATTGCTACTTTATTATCAAATAAGGGTTTGGTGCCAAATATCTCTACAACTTAATGAAATTGTGCTAGCTAATTACCTACCCAGACTTGATAATGCGAAGTGGTCATAATTGAATTTTCACAGGCTTGGTAGTGATTCGATTACCTCAATGCCTCCTAAAGCAAAGCTCTTTTTGCTTTACCTCAACACGTATATGAATTATTTTGAATAACGTGGATCATGTGTGATGGTTGGACTTGATGCCTAGACTTTTCAACTCTAATTAATATCATTCTAATTAAAGTTGGAATACTAATTCATGCTTGTCACTATATCAAACAAAACCGCCTTAATTATTATATGCCAGTTTCATGCAAATGGCTCAACAATCTTTAAGCTAGCTTAAGGAGATGGGAAAACTTCCATGCCAGTTTAGGGAGGAGAAGATTCTGAAGATATATGCCAACCATATATAGTGATGGACAAAACACTCTTTCATATCCCATATTGTTGAGTATATGTTGAATTTCCTGATTAGAACGCATCACCTATGTCATGCAAAGTTAGTTTACACAGTCACTTTCGACATAGGCATGGTTTAAAGCAAAAATCACGCCAAATTATAGGGACCAAAATCATAATCCGTCTTTATTATTATTATTTCTGACTTTAAATCACCGAATAGACGGATACATCATTTTCTTTTATAGATCACTTTAGTAATTTAGCATCCTGTAGCATACAAGAATCGTGATAACGCAAATTTCAGCATCTCTAAGCATGAAGAGAATGTAATTTTGTAACATGCATTTCTTGATTATTATCGTATAGGGGTGATCTGATGTGACCTGGTCTAGGTGGATGACCTTTTTGCAACATTATTTTGAAGAAAAACAACAAATGCACCAAGGTAGTGGTCTTGGTGCAGCTTCTGATCTCCAAAAACCTCAGCAGCTTTCCTTGCATTGATTCTCAGCTGCTCTCCTTCCTCTTCCACCATTGCTAGCCTCAGTGTTTTGGCTATGTCATCCTTACTAAACGACCCATCTTCGTTGCGTTTCACTTCGGCAGCCAGACCCTTCTCCACCAAAAGCCTTGCATTCAGAGGCTGATCAATAATGAATGGTAACACAACAAGGCAATGCCCAAATTGCAGAGTTTCAATCACAGAACCCCACCCAGAGTGAAACAGAGAGCCCCCAACTGATGGGTGCCCCAGAATTTCCATTTGGGGCACCCATCCCAAGCAAACAAGGCCCTTCTTTGATGTTCTGTCAACAAAACCAAGAGGTAGAGCATCAACATCAGTATTAGCCCAACTGGGTTTTCTGAGTGCCCAAAGAAAAGGCAACTCTGAAAGCTCCAGACCATGAGCTATCTCATAGACTTGTTCTCTACTCAGCTTACACTCACTTCCGAACCCTACAAACACAACTGACTTTGGTTTTTGCTTATCAAGCCACTCAAAGATCTCATTCCCTGACCCATCAGTGGTTTTTTCGGTTCTTGATTTCTCTGGAGGTAGCAAACCTGTGGGAATCACAGGTTTTCCGGTGATTTTCCCATAAACATCCAAGTACTCTCCTTCAACTTCGTTGCAACTACGAACAGCTAGTACTTGACTTGCTGATACAATCTTGGCAAGCCTTGCGGCATCACTTATCCCCGAACCGTTTACTTCATAAACGCCAACATGCCAACGAACAGCCTCATACTCTCTGAGTGCTACCAAAGACCGAAAAGGAACCCACTCCGGTGGAGATGTGAAGATCTCCGGTGATGGTGGGGTATGAGAGAGATTTTCTGGTGAACCACAAAAGACATTCTTAGCAGCAGAGAAAGGAGAGAAGTAGGCAAGAGGAACACCATACTCTTTGGCAATGTCAACCACCCAGTGAGCAGCAAAATCAATTATTATCCAATCAGGCAACCGATCAGCAATGAACTGCTTAACGGGGTGTTGCAGGAGATCAAATGCGGCCTTCAAGTGGTCCATTTTGTCGAAAGGAATGTCCACTGTGGCCTCGGCGCCTTCTGGCAAGAACCGATCAGCAGCATCCAAAGTAGGTAATGGAAAAGACACTAGTGTGATGAAAGATTGTAAATCAAGTGGGATTTTGGGGAGCCTTTGGATGTTTTTGGGGGTAGATATGAAGGAGACATGAATTTTGGCTTTTGCAAAGGCTATTGAGAGTTGAATCAAAGGGATCATATGGCCAAAGGCAGACCATGGAAGAATCACAACATGAAGCTCTTTTGCCATTTTGTTGTGTTTTGCTGGAATTAGTTTGCTCATGCAATGTACCTGTCAATGTGTATAGAGGGTGGGTTGATCTTTATAGGATAGGAGGTGACTGTTTTACTTTGTCAGTTATTGCATGGTTGGGTATGGCCTTCAAGGTCTACGTACACTACAATAATTGGATTGAATGACAAGTAACAAAAAGGGTTTTTGCACTAAATGAATCATACAATATAATTGACTGAGCAACTCATAAGGGTTTGTACTATATGTGCATGAACTATATAATCGACTGAAACTGTGCGGTAAACTGAGAACCCCAGACAATTAATTTCCCTAGAAATTGGTACCAGATGCTCTGCCTTTACAGTAATTTGACCTTCAGTTACGCTTTAAATCATAAAACGAAACAGAAGCAAAGTAAAAACGGAAATGTTATCGGCACTCAAAGAAAGTCATTCGCCATCTTTCTTCATTTATGAAAATAATAAAACATAAACCATGTAGAATGACGTTCTAGCCTTCTAGGAGTGACAATAACAGTTCCCCAAAAAAGTTGTATTTTAGAGCTATCAATTTGTTCCCTTTTTATATCTGACGACTAGTTTTGGGGTGTATGGAAACAAAATGGAAATCTTCAGAACAAATTCCAAATTTTTGAACTTCAAAAGGATTCCAACAGAATTCTTAAACATCCTACCACTTGCCAAATAGCAAAAATAAAATGCCACCCAAGTTTTCTCCAACAAAAAAGCCAGCATTAATTTCCACCCATGATCCTACAGTTAGCTCCTTTGCTATTTCCTAAGACAAATACAACCATGAAAGTCTAGCATATATGCAGCAACTCACATTCACCAAAAACTCCTCTGTATGGTTAGTAGTCAGGAAGACATATCTTCAAAGAGATACCAAATCGCAGATCAGTTCCAACATATAACTTGCGAGACTATTGAGTGGTCATATCACCGTAGGTGCTGCCCAACTTGGCACCATGCTCCTTGATTATCTTGACCGACTGCAGAAGAATATCTTCTTCTGTAGAGAATAACTCATCCTTGCTCTGTAATCATAAAATCATCATTAACGCAGATACTAAAGTCGTAGCTATAACAAGAACACTGAAAGTAGCGGACTCAGGGATTACCATATGTTTGAGGTTACATCCAAGAGTCAATTCTCCAAATGAGCTCTCTAAACGAGAAAGGAAACAGTAAGGCACCTCCTTTCCCAAGAACACCTTCGGGTGTGATCTCAGCATGCATTTTATATCATCTGATATCTGGGGAACCTTATCCAAATCATCATTGATTTGCAGGGGAATTTTGGTGACGATGCCACGCCATTGAGCACGTGACTTGTTCACAATCACCTATGAATTTTACAGAAAATATTCTTAATTATATTGTAGTGAAACATTCTAAAAGTATAAAGTAGCTGAAACAATCAAGACACTGTCTTAATGTTAAGCCATGCCCAGTTTCCTACGTGTACATATACTTTGGTGATATAACCATGATTGCTGGTTTTTGAGTACTGTGTGGAGTGGGTGCCCATTTGAAAGCGTTGCTTACTAAAGCACATGATGAGTATCAAAAATTAGAAGAAACAAAAGAAAGAAGTGAAAAAAAAAAAAAAAAAAAGTACCCACCTGACTAGAAAAGAGTGAATTGGGAACTATTACTGGGAATTTCTCGGCATTCAGTAATGAAGTGGTAGTAAGTCCCATTTCCACCACTTGACCTTCTATAGATCCAGCCTGCAATAAGTAAGACTTTTAACATCGTGAAGAAAACAATAACCAGCAAGTAGGTTTTGATATATCACACAACAACACCTGAGATCATTGAACAGAACAAATACGCAGCGAGAATAACTTATACCCAATGAATGACAGATCCTATTATAAGCAATGACCATGCTTGACTAATAATTTCACATCTTCATAGGAAGTTATAACAACATAAACAATAAAATTATTGGGTTGCATTGCACTCTGCCATGTATATGACATCTTCATTTTTTAAATTAGAAACTAGAATAAATCTTTTCAGTCTTAGGTTTGAGATCATTGACCAATGTAACTAAATAAGGGCTGACTGAAAGATGCTCGAAATTTGGATTTAATAAAAGGTCAGGCAATTGTGGAACAATCAACAAATAAAGAAAATTTAACTATGGAACTCTACTTTGGGTATCAGGGATTGGTGTAACTTAAGCAGACATCGAGATGGAGTATAAAACCTGAATATTTCCTATATCTCACTATGGTATATCACTCATGCTTAAGAAACATTTTTCCCAGTTAATAGAATAAATGGGATTAACTAAAATGCACCAAGGTACGCATAGCATGAATGCATAATAACATACTTTTATTGTATCTCCTAGTGAAAAGGGCTTTGTAAATTGCATGGATAAACCACTCAACACATTTCCAAGGACATCTCTGGCAGCAAAAGCAGTAGCAACTCCTGCATAAAAAATGCAGAGCAGAAAAAGTCAGATCTCAATAAGATGGGGTTCTGGATATTATTTGACAGCATTAATTGGCCAGTGGATGAGTCCCAAAATAAGCAACCAAATAAAGGAAATTTAGTATGGGGGATATAGATATGTGGACCTAAAATCAAGACATACAACCTTCAGGTGTATTTTAAAGAGACCAATAACAATCTTTACATATTATAACAAAATATCTAATAGAAAGAAAGCAAATTCAAAATCTAATTTGCAGACACTTATAAACGTCATGAATGAAAAAGATGGAAAGTGAATATGTAGCCAATCCTTACCTCCTATGCCACCAACAGTCATAATAGATTGCACAGCCACCCCACATGCCTCAGCTAAAGCCATTATCCCAATCATAAAAAGACCAACAGATGAAATTTTGTCTAGAGCTAACAACTTGTCCCGATCAAGACTGCTGGGCAAACTTTGATTTGCTAATACACGAGTAAACACATTTGTCTTCCACCGATATAGAAACCAAACAAATGAAAGGATAACTGCACCTCTCCAAGCTGGTGCAAGATATTGAGAAGCTATAGCGGTTGGTGCAACCATTGTGCCACTGCAAATCAAAGTTCCTAGTTGTTTTAATGCAGTGAAAAAAAAAATGCATATATGTGAACGAAAATATGATTAAGGATCATTGTTGAACTTAGAACCACTAACATTTGCGAAAATGCCATGAATGTAACAAGGTATCGCACTGGATCCTCCAAAGCACCCCAAAAACTTTTCTCATATGGAACTTGCTCCTCAGATAGGCTTCCAGATAGTAAAGCAGTGCGCCCTTGATTTGCATACTTGTGAAACCTTCTGAAAAGCCTAGGCATCACTAGCCAAACAAATAAAGTACCTGCTAAAGTATAACCAACTGGAGTAACCACATTTCTAAGATGTGGATATGTATCCAACAACTGCTGAACATAAGGGGACATTTCACCAGAGGCTTCTTTAACCTTCTGCCCGGTATAAGTTGCCGCATCCGCTGCACTCTGCACGAAATCCTTAACTTTGTCAACCAAATCACTTCCGACAATACCACTATTACCAACATCCACTTCACTGCCACTGGAAGCAGCCGGAACTCCAGGTTGCCCATCTTTATCAGTATTGCTACCGAAAAATGATGAGTATGAACGGCAACCCAGAATTGGGCTTATCGAAACAGGAGGAAAAGCACACCTACTAGGTGAATATGATAGTGTGGGTGACAATGCTGAAATGGGTTTGGCTCTGTAACATTGGGTATTGACACGTGATTCAGAACCCAGTGCTCTAAACTCAGTGTTTGCAAAAGTTTTGTGGGATTGTGTTTCCTTCGTATGGTAACTGTGATTTACAAAGGCATATGATGGTCTTACATGAACTGGATCAGCATAGTTCACAAATTTGGCATAAGAACTATATGACCGAAACGACATTGGGTTCAAAGAGCAATTAGTAGACTTGCAAAGTGATTTCAATATGGAAAGCCTACGTCCAGCCATCAGAGAAACTAAGTACACCGGACAATTATACAAAGATAGTGTTCCTACAAGCTTAAGAGGACCTGAGTGAAACCAAAAACTTGTTCATGGTATCTTAATCTGCAAATTTGGGGGAAAACATAACATAAGCAAATTATTATTATTGAATACAAAATACCACAATCCAATGACAATAAAAAGAGATACAGGAAATAACTAATAGCAAAACTCTAGCTATGACAATGCGTTCAATACATGTATACATAAACCCTAAACCCTGTTTGGATGCTGAAGAAATACGAAACACAAAAGCGAAACGAAATAGCGAGGCAAATCATAAGTTTTCTTTTCAAATTGATCTTCGAGGTTCAAGCAATCTGCACTGAAATAGCCATATACCAGATTCTACCTTCAAAAGAATAAGCTAAAAGTAATCTATGAACTTGGTAATTTCTGATTCTGCTTCGGGTTCTTTGAGTCGTTTTCTGGGCGATAAAAAAGAGCTTAAATTAGAGCGAGTGGATAGAGCAACTGACCTGCGATGGTTGGTTTCTGAGAGACCCAGAAGTAGAAGAGCTTCAATAATACTTTGCTTGCGCAAGAAGACAGAGCGAGAGTCTATCGGCCCTTCTCCACTGGGAATGAAAGAGACGCAATTCGGAGACCAAAGTCTACTATATCAGGAGCACCCCTTGTTATTAGTATGATCATCTAGAGGTTGACACATAAGCTAAAAAGGAGGGTCTATATGGACCTCCTTCATAATTTGTTATTTTGTTACCACTAAATTTTTAATTTTGTCTTCTTCTTTTTTAATCACAAAATTCTTAACTTTGATCTTAACCTAATTCTCCACCCTTTGCTCTTTACGCCTCTCATTTTTTTTTTTCCAACTTCACATGATCTACCTATTAAATTGTTAGATATTCGCCACTAGAAAGTTGGTGCAAGTAAAACAAAAATTAAGCTGATTTTCACCAAATGCTAGATTTAGTGACTACCCACTGAGTTGTTTGCAGCCGAATCTTTGCGTAAATTTTCACATTTATATGTTCACAACTCTAAACTCTAAACTCTCCTCTGTATTAACAATTTATATAGATATATCATGTAAAGTCTCTTATTTGTTCGCATCATAACTGATATTTATGCGATTTAAAAAATTTATTTAATCGGCAGTTATAATTTAAAACCGCCTATACAAAAAATTATGTTTCCGCCACTGATTAGATGAGGTAATTATGAACAACTTAGTTGGAAAGCAATTTGCAATAAGTCCCTATGTAATCAACTCAACTCTCGGACTTCAACTCATCATAATCGCCAACTCTCACGTATTCTCCTTGTTCGGTTACAAGAAGCCATAAATATAATTAACTTATTAACCATTTCATAAAGAACCGTGAAAATGAGAGGACTAACAAAAAAAAATGGACCAATAGAAGTTCATGCCATAAAATAAACGTGAATTAAACATTTATAATTAAATTAGCAATTAATTAAAGTATATATAGAAAGCGCCGGAAATTAAGCGGCCAAATCATTTGTGATGATTTCTTTCAAGGATTAGATTAGACCAAACCAGCTTCTTCTTGTCTAGTTCCATTAGAGAAGAACTCCAACTTTCTCTGCAAAACCTCTTTGGTCTCTCTCTCTCTCTCTCTCTCTCTCTCTCTCTCTCTCTCTCTCTCTCTCTCTCTCATCTTTTCTGCTTTTCCAACCAAACAAAACACCATGAAAGACAATCCAAAAGACCCAGAAAGCCCCTACTCAACATGGACCTCCACAAAGGTAACAATATGCTTCCTCCTCTTGATCTCTTTCAGCTACATCTCCTACTCTCTGAAATATATCCACCCATATTTATGTACCCAACAATCTCAATCCACCCATTTCCAATCTCAGCTTTCCATACCCCTATCTCACCCAAACCCACAAACCCAAAAACCCGAAGAACCCAAAACAAACATCTCCCACATCGTTTTTGGCATTGCAGCCTCAGCTGATCTCTGGCCTCACAGAAAAAACTACATCAAGCTATGGTGGAGACCAGAACAAATGAGAGGCAGTGTTTGGTTAGACCAACCCGTAAAAACAGAACCCAAATCAGATCACACCCTTCTACCGCCGTTAAGAATCTCAGGTGACACTTCTGGTTTCAAGTACACAAACCCAAAGGGTCACCACTCAGCTATAAGAATCTCACGGATTGTTTCAGAGAGTTTCAGGCTGGGGATGGAGAATGTGAGGTGGTTTGTGCTGGGGGACGACGACACCGTTTTCGTGGCCGAGAATTTGGTCAGGGTTTTGCAGAAGTATGATCATAACCAGTTTTATTACATCGGGGGATCTTCGGAGAGTCACTTGCAGAACATATATTTTTCGTATAATATGGCTTATGGTGGAGGTGGGATTGCTATAAGTTACCCATTAGCAAAATCACTTGAGAAAATGCAGGACAGGTGTATTCAGAGGTATCCTGGTTTGTACGGCTCTGATGATAGGCTTCAGGCTTGTATGGCTGAGATTGGTGTCCCTCTCACCAAAGAAAAAGGGTTTCACCAGGTTAGTATCCATGTACCATGTTGATCTGGTTTAGTCAATAGCACTTTTCTTAGTAGAGCTTTAACAAAAAGTTCACAGAAATATAGGTAATTTTTCACACATTCACTTAGAAAACAAAAAATTTCTGGCTATTAATCAATTTTTCTTTTTTCTTTTTTAGCATGAGAAGAATAAAATTACAACACAAACTCTCTACAATCCCTAAAACTCCATCTACCAAAATTAAAAAGTGAAAGAAACTCATAGACGAAGGTCCCGGATATTGATTGTTTGCATTCTTTAGTGATTTCTTTTTGGATTATCTTCCAAATTAATACACTTTCCTCAATTCCCTAGAGTTTGTTTCAGCCTAGCTAATTAATTATGTCAATAAACTTCAATCAACAAAAGTTCTTCTTTTTGTGATAATAGTTGCATTTAATCTAGGAAAGAGATCCTTATCAAATTACTATTTAAACTAAATAACCACCCAAATGCATAATGTATATTTTAAAGTTGGTTTTTTGTGGGAAGTTTTAGATTTATATGAATGCTGTAATAGATATAGTAGTATTCCAAAACTAGTAACTTTTAGGTAAAAGAACTAGAGAATAAGAATTAGTGGTATCGTATTAACTTTTGGGGGATAATTAGAACATAATAAATATCTTATTAAAATACTAAGTGAAATGATTCTACACCACTTAATTATACGTTTTTCTAATAGAATTAGTTAGATTTTGTGGTGGTGTTGGTGACCTAGAATTCTAGAAATTGCTTACCACCGTCCAATCTATGCATGATTGACTATGTTGAACACATTTGGTGTTGTCTTTATATGATTCCAACGAACACATTGACTCCTTATCCTAAGCCTTTGGAACCCTTTTAGGACCATTATCCAATTCCAATTGATTGTACACTTTATTTTCAATGTCCTTGAATGTCATTTTATTTTCTTGTCAAGTTAATTTCGGTACAAGGAATCACATGAATTGACCATAATGCATAGAGTCATTGTCAAGAGTGGGTGACTCATTTCCTACTAATATTGGGAATCTTCTTTAGTCTTTCTTAGTGCTTATATAATTATGCAAAAGTTTGAGAAATGTTAGGCAGATGTTTAATGATCTCAACATTACCCATAACATATTTTCACTTCATTTGTGGAAATCAGTTTGATGTATATGGGAGCTTGTTCGGCCTCCTAGCAGCTCATCCAATCGCACCCCTAGTGTCACTACACCACCTAGATGTGGTTGAACCCATATTCCCCAACACGGACAGAATCCATGCCCTAGAACGGCTCAAGGACCCAATGAAGCTCGACTCCGCAGGACTCGCGCAACAGTCCATTTGCTACGACATCAACCGGTCCTGGACCGTATCCGTTTCGTGGGGCTACGCCGTTCAAATATTCCGGGGCATTTCCTCAGCTCGAGAAATGGAACTACCAGCTAGGACCTTCCTCAATTGGTACAAGAAAGCTGACCATACTGCCTATCCGTTCAACACACGCCCCGTCCACAAGCACAGGTGTCAAGTACCGTTTGTGTATTACTTGTCCAATGCTATCTACAATAGGAATACAAATCAAACAGCCACCGAGTATGTTCGATATCAGACATGGACGCCGGAATGCAATTGGAAGATGGCGAATCCCTCTCGGATTCACAAAATACACGTTCATAAAACACCCGACCCACATTTATGGGACAAGGTATGAATCTAAATGGAAATTCTAGCATGAATGATTTATTGACTTATATGTGAGTTATTGACAATCGTTAATTAGTGTGAATTTATACTTCTTTTAATAGTGTTATATATCATTCGAGAGGACACTAATTAAAACCCTATTACTAAAAAAGTGTTTTCTTTTAACTTGATCAGTCTCCAAGGAGAAACTGTTGTAGAGTACTCCGACCAAATAGCAAGAAGAAAGGCACCATGATCATTGAAGTAGGAGTATGCCATGAAGATGAAGTGGTCGAGGTGTGGTAAGGTACTTGCAAAAAGCCTTTCTAGCTATTCGCAATTTTTTAGAGGCTAAATAGCTATCACAATTTTTTCACTTTTACTTCTCTTTTTAAAGAAGAAAAAGGTTTACCATAGATCAAATTGTACACAAATATGTTTTAGAGAATGCAGTTAGTGTGAAAAAGTGAAGGATTGAATGAGAATTAATTCGTAATTTTAGCCTGAACTTGTCAGGTGTTAAAAAGTGTTTTCACAGATTTTTGATAACTCACTCCCATTGTAGCTTCTTTCTTCTTCTTTTTTCTTCTTTTTGTATAATTCTTTGGGTACTATTTTTTTTTTAGAAGAAATGACAATTTTTATTCCCACCACATCCATAGTTAGATGTCATTGAGATTTGAACTTATAACCTTCACATTGTTGATTTTACCAATAATCAATAGGTGCTCATCGGCTAGGTATTAAATCCCGGTGTATTAACTATAGTAATTAGGGTTCCACCACATTTTCTACTTTACATTTACCCACTGTAATTAACTTTCAGAATCTTCATATGCATGCAGTTACCATCCATAACATATATCCAATTGACTTGGTTATAACTTATAACAACTTTAAGGTGTTTTTTTTTTAACAATCAACTTTAAGGTTAACAATTCCTTCTTAACGAATATTTCTTCTCACGTAGCGTTTTGGGCTTCTCTTAATGACGGTTTCACGTATCCAAAAAAGAAAGATTCCTTTACTCAATCTTCCAATTAAGTAAGTACACAAACTATGACTATCTAGTGTAAGATGGTGGAAAGCTAAAATTAAGATGTTATTCTTGTTGCCAATCAAGAACTTACGTACCAAAATAATTTGGGTTATTGCTTTGTTTCTTTGGTCTACCACAATTTGAGTTGCACAAATGTCATCCCTAAACCCTAAGATTGCCAAAAACGGGTTGGTGGTCATATTGAAAAGATTCGAATCGGATTGTGTACTATGTTAAAGAACAATATTCAAATCCCTCCTCGAACAAAATCCTATCATGATGATGATTGACGTTTAATATAAAAAATAGATTTAAATCTAAATCCACCCGACTAAATCACCAAGCAGGCAAGCATATCCATCCGATTTGATATCAGTCACTTTAACAGGAACTTTGATCTCTAACTTGAAAAGTTGACGTACTTGGATCAAATGAAGATTTTCTCGTGATTCGAATTTACTCAATTTAGTTTGTTTCATGTTTTTGGTGTTGTAAAGACAAAGGTCTTATATGATACTACTGGGAATTCTAGCATATATGAAATCCTAAAGGTGGTTGCGGTAAGTTGTTAAAGATTGACTTGCAACCTACCGCAACCACCCTAAGGGTTTTCTTTTATTGGGTGAACCTGGACTTGCCCCTGTCAAGCTTGGGTTTTTGTGCTTTGCTTTGAGCCTAAATTGTAATTTGTTATTTTTATTATTTTTATGTTAAGATGGATGAAGGGCTTGCAATTTCTTCCGTTTTGTAAGAAAGATGTCGCAACTTAGTACTGTGATTTCTTGTCTTTTGATTTTGTCTTATAGGATATGCAAGTGCTATTCGATCTGGCCAGACTTAATGACCAAAAAATGTGAGTTTGCTTAGGTAATGGTTCTTCCTAACAGCCACACTGAGGTGCACTCATTATATCTAATCTAACTAATTTATCCATGAACTCACATACTTCTCGAACAAGTATTTGAAATTTTGTACTATGAATAATCTAACCCCTTTGGTAGAAGCACATGGAGATTATAACATTCATTTGCATCAGATGAAATGTATATTTACTAAAAGTTAATAGTCCAAACCGAAGAACACCCCTAAGCCAGATACTACTCACGTTGCACATTTATTAAAACTCTATTGGTGTCACATACTCATATATGCTTTTACCATACAAGACTATTTGTTAAAGAAAACTGGATGCGGTGCACTTTGTTTTAGGGGTTGGTGGTAGTAGAAGTTCTCGTTCGTACTTTCTTTGATTAGCGAAAAAAAATATGAATAGAAATACTAGCTTTATAAGGAAAAGTCTTTTTTGCCATGTAATCTTACACGTATTAGTTATAATCACATGAATCGAAACCAAAATACATTTTGTCCGGAATATATATCAATATTCCAGATTTTGTATTAATGCACCTCACCAACCGTCTCGCTTGTGGATTGAGAATGAATTAAACTTTTGCCGGACAATCCGGCATTTACTATGTCTTGAAATTGTGAACCAAGACGATTGATTTAAGCGCATTTAAGTTAAATTCTGCGATATTGACTAAAAGTCTATCTACCTAACATACCATATAACAAAACATTATCCTCTTTTTTTTTTCTTGAAAGGAAAATTATCCTTATTTTAATTCCCTATAGATTAATAAAAGAATTTGCATGTTTTAGAATTTTTTTTTTTGCCAAGTTAAATGTTATAGAAAATATAAAAATGTGAATAACATGAAGCATAAACTGTTAACTGAATGGACCGCTCTCCAGCTTAATGCCACGTGGCGCACACTTGTGGGCCCAATAAATTCTCTTTGCATGGAGACAGTTTCGAAAAGGAAAATAAAGTGTTGGATTTTAAAAGTTTATATTCTTAATCAAAAATCTCATTCAACCACATCGCCGAACCTATCTAAGCTCTATGCAGGACTTGCCAGAAGAGCAATTAGTTGTCGTTGGAAAAAATTAAAATAAATAAACAGATCGAAATTACAACATTACCCTTGCATTGATTAAACTTGACTAATACAATAATTTTACTACTACAGCCGACTCACACGCTAGCAAAGCTCTCGCTGTCGTGATTCAGTGGAGGAAGCACTAGCCTCACCCGCTACAATACACAACACTGTGTACAATAAAATTTTACCCGATTTGTTAACCCTAACACCCAAAGAAAAAACAAAAAACAAAAAACGAAACCATAGCACTTGACACATTATTCTTTAGCTTGTACATTGATTATGGACATCAAGGATCGAGCCTTCACTGGCCTCCTCATCCTCCTCCGGCCGCCTTCTTCGCCGCTCCCGTCCTCGTCCTCGTCCTCAAAGTCGTCTTCCATGTAATCCAATTGATCCCCATTATCAATGTTGTGTGGTGGAGAGGGTTGGGGATCGGTGTTCTCTGTACTAGTACTAGAAGAAGTTCCATCATTTTCAGCTGCTGCCTCAATTTTGGCCTCCTCCTCCTCCTCCTCCTCCTCGTCTTTCTTGCCTCTCTTTCGCCCCCATTTCGGGCCGAACCCCGAATAGTAGTAGTACTCATACGGGTTCGCGGAGGACGCCCCCCTCCTCACCGCCTTAGGCCGGGCACGGCGGGTCCCGGATAGCGTCTTTGCCTGGGCCGCCGAGGCCTTCTTCGAAAGCAAGGAGTCGGAGGGAATATTGCCATTGCTAGTGACATTGTTGTTACAATTGTAAGACCTTCTGATATGATGCTCACAAAATAAGAAGCCTTCTTTCGCTTCCTTCTTGCATTGCCAGCTCCTGCCGTCGTTCTTTTGACACCGAAGGATTCCTTTGTCGACGTTATCGATATCGGCGTGGACTGCCGCCCATTCTGCCTTGTCAACATCCATCGGGGACGCGACGCTGCGTTTTGTATTTAACCACAACGTTTCAAGCGATAGCACACAGTCGACCGCGATAATTTCGAATAATATTATTAACGATAAAAAAAACACAGGAAAGGAAACTGAAAACCCTAATACTTGGAATACAGTACTGAAATTGGAGAAAATAAAATCGAATCGAGGAATAGAGAAGCTGGGTTACCTTTCGACAGCTACAATAGAATTCCCCAAGCTCACATTTCCATTAAACCACTCCTCAGCTTCGAACTACAAGGAACCAGAAGAAAAACCCAGCAAGGAATATCAGAAATGAGGCAGACCCATTAACCTAGTCAAGCATCGGGAGCTGAATACTCGATTGAAGGTGCGAAATTTTAGGGTTTTCGAGGAACCCTAGTGTGGGGAAATGAAGGAATAGAGAAAACCCTAGTGGTGGAAATGCAGGTGGAGCGAAATAAAATTCAAAAATAGGGAGGAGGCCCGAACTGGAACTGGGTTTTCGCAGATCTGCCGAGAAATTGAAATTGCAGAGAAGAAGACGAAGAAGATAGTGAGACTGACCTGGTGCGGCGACGAGTCGAGAGGGAGGGGATTCAAATCCCAGGGAGACTGGTTGAGTTTGCAGATGTGGGGCTGAAGGTCCTCGGGAGCTACGTTGGAGCAGAACTGGAGAGGCGAGACCTTCAAGTTCTTGCGGATCCTGACCATCTTCGATAATCTTCAGATAGATATAATCTATTTGCAGAGAGATTCGATTGAGCGAGAATAATTTAATTTGTATATGAGAGCTGCAGCAAGGGCGTGATGGGCTTTCTGGGTTTTGTGGGGGGTTTTCTGTCTGAGTTTCTCGTGTGGTTTTTGCGTCTGGGAAAGGAGAGGTTGGGGGGGTTGGTTTTTGGGGGGGTTGGGTTTGCAGATCTCACAGAACTCGATAGATATATATTCAGGGTTTTTCTTATTTTTACTTTCTGTTGCTTTCTCGGCCTTTCGTATATATTTTCCATTTTGTATTTTTTCTGGACGATTTTGGCCTCGTCATTTCGTTTTATTCACATGGGGTTTAGTGTCCCGGAGAGATAGCTGCCTCAAATCCTCAAATCATAGTTGTCCAAACCAAATATATTTAATGTGCGCGCACGCCCCCAGATTAAAAAAACAAAACAAAGTGGCATGTACAGTAACTATTGTAAAGGCTAGTTCAGTCATTTCCAATTCAGAACAAAAATTAAAAAAAGACATTTTCTATTATTGACGTTAATAACGAGCGGATCATGGTTAATGGCTGCGTTAACGCATGTAATCGCTATGTAAGATAATTTGTATGACCGGGTATTTGCCTCTTTCGATCGTCTAATCAATCGTATGAAAAAAAAATATATATATTCATTATCTTCTGTACATACAGAGTCGTTTAAAATGTTCATATAAATTCAGCTTGCACTAGTAAAATACGTTTTCTTAACAAACATAAAGATAGAATGAAGAGAAGTAAGCAAGTAGCACACCAAGTTCATAGTGTAGAAAAAGTAACGCATCAAGTTTACACGGAAAAATTTGATAATTTGAATGAGTATATATATATATATATATATTTTTTTTTTTGACAATGTTAATGAGGATGAGCTAGGTTGTGTAATAGTTATATGATAATTTGGATTTTGGACTATTTTTTACTTATCGTTCCGAATTAAAATTCATTACGGTTAAAAATCACGAGGTCGTTGAGCTAAGGTGAAGAAGAGGTGGCGCGTCAAGTTCACGAGGCAAAATCGGTGGAGTTACAAACCGTTAGAGCAAGTGGGAAACACTTTTGGCCCACAGCGACATGAAAAGTGTTCTGATGAGTGTACCAGTAGTGGGGTCTCAGCTTTGACTCAGCAAATAGAGGGCTGCGATGTGGCCAGATTGATGAGGTGGCACAACATCCGTTCCTGCATTTTATTTACTTTTTTAACAGTGCGGTAAATAACAGTAGTGCGAAAAATTATTGTTGTTAAAACCCTAGAGATTAGCGTTATCACTGTCCACAAATCGCCAGGTGACAAAAGCATGGAACACGTACTATTTGGTTTTTTTTTTTGGCAAATAAAATGGAACCCCCCGAATGGCTGAATCAAAACAAAACTTCATAACAGTGTTGAGATTTCTGTTCATATATATCTCATAAGAGCATTGGCATCTATATATATACACACACCTTGATATATACCCTTCCATTTTCTATTTTATTTACTGATGATATGCATTATTTCTTGATCGCATTAATACTCATAAAATTATTGAGATCGATCGATCAATTGAACCTTACACATATGTTAGCGATGTATGTTGGTGGGTTCGAAGTCTGTGAGAGATGTGATCAGTACAGTGTAATACCAGAGTTATTATACTCCTGTGTTGACCACATCTCCAAATACCGCATGCTTAATTAGAAGTATCTAGACAACCCATCTTCTCTTTAATTTGAGAAAAAAAGACTAATTCAATTGACTGATCAAGAATTTTGGGGCTTTAGTTCATCGAAGTTCATATATGATGAGAGTTCGTCTACACACTACATTAATATTGATACATCAAGTGGACCAATTTGATACATCAAGTAGACAAATTTGATACATAGGTAAACTGACTTCATGCACTGATAAACTAGCTCGGTTTGGATCTTGAGCTAGTACATGACTGTTGGAAGCTGATCTATTGTTGTAGGAAGTTGGTTTACTTCTGATGTACAGATACGTTAATGCACCATAAACTCTTCCCTTCGAAGAACTAGTAAGTTCTCCTCCGGTTCTTTTAATTTGTTATATCTGCAAGAAAAATGAGTCTAGGACAATTCAATGAGATTATACATCACCACAACCTTTTTCTATGAATGTATATTAAATTTAAGGCTCTGACTGGTTGAGAACACACATATATTGAATTCATACTGTGTTTTTTTTGCGGGGAGTTCAATTTGATCCATACGTACATTACAATAACTCAATAAGTAAGGACTAAGGGACATGTTTAATTTTCTTATATATATATAGCTAGGCAGCTGAATGAGGGACTACTACAGCAGTAAGAGCAGTAAGGGCCGGTTGATTGGACTGGCCGGAGTGCCGGACTGGACTGTACTGAGTCAGTTCAGGCATGTAATATATGATACAGCTAACTAGGGTTATCGATCTTAGGAGTAGCCATTAATTTCTTCTTTCAGTAGCTTTAGTTGACGTGGTAATGAACTTAATTGATCGAATCTATCAATCTACACGTAGAGACTAGATTGATCGAGTATGTACTAGACTGAATCACTGAACGACTGCCTAGCTAGCTCCGTACGTAGTCTGGCTACACATACAGGGATTGAACAGTTTACGTACAATTACATGTATTATTGTGCCTTTGATTTAGCTCTTACTAACTTTACTTGATTAGGGTTTAGCTTTTGTAAATTCAAGACCATTAAGAGTTTGGACTCACATTAACTATTTCATTCTGAATAGGGTTGATTAATTTCCTTGGCCTACAGCTTTCATTGCTTAGATCTAGTTGTATTAGGGGTCGATTTTGTTATTCTTTTCTGTATTTTCCTCGTCAAGCTAGAAACTATAAGTGGTTTCAAACTTCTAATTCTAGTTGGCAAATTAATCAAACCAAATTCGTTACACTATTTAATTGACTCGAAAACAAAATCTCACTGACATAAAACACATGAGATTTACATTTAATCCTTGCATGGCAACAAAAATTAAATTAGCATCTTAACTAATCAAAGTCTGTGTGTGTGTATATATAGAAACCCGCCAAAAAAAATATATGGTCAAATTAATCATCATTAATTAGTGAGCTTTTGGATTTTGATCTTTTCAAAATAGAAACTAACTAGGTAGCTTCTTTTACTAGTTCGATCAATTACAGAAGAACTGCTCAACTTTCTTTGAAAAGACTACTTGGCTCTTTAAACTAGAGGTGACCTTTTTGAAACCGAAAATTGATAAAACTGCACCAAATTACCGACAAATATGAACCGAAACCGAACTGAAAACTGCACATCGAACCGACGCTTGTGGTGCGATTTTCAGTTAGTGCTTATGATAAATCGACAAAAACCAAATCGAACCAAAATATAATTAGTTAAAATTTATATTTTTATTATAAGAGGTTAATTCCTATTAGTTTTTAATTTCTTTTATAGGCTCTCAAGTAATAGAATACCTTAATTCCTATGTGTATTTAATTTTCTATGAGTTTTAACTTAATTTTAATTGTAATTATATATTTTTATTATTATTTTTTATTTCTTATAGGTTTAAAATATAGAATAAACTATAATATATTTTCAATTTCTCTTATCTTGTTGGCATTTCAATACATGTTCTTCGGTTCACATTAAATTTGTGAATAATGATGTTGTTTGGTTAATTACTAATTATGTAAAATTACAATTGAAGAAGTAATTTTTTTTGTTAGAAACTTAGAAATAGGGGTCAAATTATTAAGGTCAACATGTTGAAATTAACCGAAAACGAACTGATATGTCGATACGGTCTATTAATCGAATTTTTAGTGTGGTTTCGTTTCGGTTCGGTTAACAATTAGTACCGAAAAACCTAACCGATGAAACCAAATCCACCCCTTTTAAATTATGTGACTTTCCACTTCCCTCACCTCTTTCTTTGCTTTTTTGGCCAATCAAAATATCCAAAGGAAACTAAAACATTCATTTACACCCAAAACATTCATTTCACAGTTTTTTTTTTGTTATATATGAAGAGATCGAACCCCATAATCTAGTCTAATCATGTTGAGGGTTATTTTGTGTTTGCATGACTAGACCCGAATTGACTCAAAAAGTCAATATCTGTACGTGATTCCGATGATTTCCGCAGTAAATATATAAGAGGGCTAGAAAGCGTGTGCATGGTGTTGGAGCTGAAAATACACAGCACTGAGAGAGAATTGGACGGTTTGGGAATTGGGTATTGCTGGAGAAGGATGATGATGGAGTTGTTGTGGAGGAAGAGGATGAGAGGGAGTTTCTGTGAGGGTGAATTGAGAGAGTGAGAGTGAGGCATGAGAGAGAGGCGTGAGAGAGAGGGTGAGAGTGAGGCCTTGAGTCTGAATCTTGATTCTTTTTTTTTTGGACAATCTGAATCTTGTTCTTGAGGGGTGAGAGCTGAATGCCCTTTTCATACAATAAAATAATAATAAAAGAATTATTATTATTAAAGAATTGTGTTATAAGACGAGGAATATTTAATGAAGGGAGGATGTTTGATGTATGGTGTCCGGGTGTTTAAGCTAAAGAATTGGATTTCTGATATGGGTTTTGGGCTTATTAAGGATTATCCGATTCTCTTGTTCACTATTTCATTTTTAGTTTAAACCATCGAGCTTGGATTTTGGGCCTAAAACCGAAATCGCCAATTGTTTAATTCTAGAATAAACATTATGTATTTTTGTTACTTTTCATACCACACCCAATTCTGTATGTTTTCATTAAGCCTAAAATGTGTAAAAAAACACACCACCACTCACTTTTGGGCATCGATGTATGTGTATTTTCTCATTAAGCCTAAAATGTGTAAAAAAACATTTTTCGTGCCTTTTTAGATACCAACAAATTCTAACCCAATTTCCCACCCTTCCTCACCATTTGAACTAACCTCAAGAGTTAAACCCATATAACAACTCTTTTTTTTTTTTTTTTGGTTACATGGAGGCCTAAAAGGCCTAACAGAAAAAAAGAAAAAAAAAACACACAATAGATCAAGAAGGACTACCACGAGTTCTTCGAGATCTAGTCATGTCTTCAGAATCATCAATGAAAGCTTTAAGAGCATAAGGAGGGGGGCACACAAATTCAATGACCCCATGATCATGGCTGATGCTATTTTTGGCAAGAGAGTCAGCAACCATATTGCATTCCCTGTAGATGTGCTTAAGCGATACAGTATGGATTTTGTCCATGAGATTACTGCAGCAAGCAAGAAGAGATCCCAAGGGGTGGAGAGTGGTGTCACTCTGTAAAACCAGTTTGACCAAGATTGCCGAATCAGATTCAATCAGAAGGTGATCAATGTTGCACATGAGTGCAAGTTTCAGACCATAGAAAAGGCCCCAAGTTTCAGCATCCAAAACATCACCTATGCCCAGGTTAACCTGAAAAGCCTTAATCCAATTACCAGAGGAACAACGAATAACACCTCCCGCACCAATTTTACCAGAAGATCCTTGTCTGGTGCCGTCAATATTGAGTTTAAAGAAACCAGTTGGAGGTTTAGACCAGCAAAGCAAATTCATACTGTAAACCTGGTCCACATTGCAGTGAGCTTGAGCATTAAACCACTCTTTGGCAGCAGCAGTAATGATAACACTTGGGTTTTGAGGAGTTCGAAAATTACTTTCAAAGATGTGTTTGTTTCTCCATTTCCAAATGAACCAGCAGATGAACACAAAAAGAGAATTCCAATTGAAATCACAATTAATAGTGGTAGTGCACCAGAGGTGAGCCCTTAACCAAGTGATCCAATTTGTATTAAAAGTGTTACTCACAGAGGTTGGAATGGAGAAAACCTTCCAAATGTGGTGCACAGCCGGGCAGTCTCTGAAAAGGTGGACAAGAGATTCCTGGTGTTGGTGACAGATGGGACAAGAGTCATCAAGAGTAAACTTTCGTTTAACTCTCTGAGCATTGGTAAGAAGCTTTCCATGACAGAGAACCCAAACAAAGGTTTTCAGCTTAGGAGGGATTTCCAACCTCCAAATAAACTTCCAAGGGGAATTAATCTGACACATAGAGCTGGAAAAAATATTGTAAGCAGTTTTCACAGAAAAAATGCCATTAGAAGTTCCACCCCAAATTTGGGTGTCATCTCCACAACCTTCAAAACCAGGAGGCACATTAAGAATCTGCTCAACGATGTTCAAGGGAAGGCAGGAAGATAATAAATCAAAATTCCATCCAGTGTCAGTCCAAAAATTACAAACCTTATCAGTGATATTTATTCTAACATCAGGAAGAACAAACTCAGAGAGAGGAGCCGAGGTTATCCAAATGTCAGTCCAGAAATGAACAGTTTGCCCATTACCAATTCTCCAAACAAGACCTTGATTTAGTAACTTGCAGCCATGAACAATACTTTAAAAGTACTATAAACTCATCTTAAAACAAAATCTAAAATTTATTCAAAGCTTAACCAATAAGTGATCATGAAACATTGAAAATGAAGTTGGCACCTAGCATTATTTAAGTTTTTTATGGGCATAATGTTGACCAAAAAAAAAAAAAAAGACAATAACAGTTGTTCCACACCACATTTGCCAACTCAAGTCTTCTCAACCCAAAAGTAGACTATCACCGTCGGGCGCGTGGGTCCCGCCAATTACTTCTAACACGGAGTCGGACTTTCCCCACCATTAAATCCGAAACTCAGTCTCGGTCTTCCACCATCGAATTTCCGATGGCGTTTAAACACTACAGAAAACTCGCGTTCTTTCTCTCACTACTTTCTCTCTCTACCCTCTCGGCGCGCTCCCTCTCCGCCTTTTCTCCTGTGGACAACTACCTCGTCGACTGCGGCTCCACCGTGGACTCCACCGTTGATTATCGCCGCTTCGTTCCGGACTCGTCCGTCTCAGTTCGCTCGCTTTCACTCAGAAATGAAAACCCTAATCCCAATTCGCCCCAAATTTACAGCACCGCCAGGGTTTTCAGGCAGCCCTCCAAGTACGAGTTCCCGATCCGAGACAAAGGGACCCACATGGTACGCCTCCATTTCCAGAGCTTCAATTCTTGTAATTTAGATTGGAATAGTGCTCAATTTCATGTCTTGGTCAATGGGTTTGTGGTTTTGAAAGTGAGCAACTTTGGAGGTGGGGATGTATTAGGCCCCATGATTAGGGAGTACTTGATTTGGGTCAGTTCTGGAAAGCTCGTAATTCAGTTTGTTCCTGATAAAAAGTCAAACTTTGCGTTTGTGAATGCGATTGAGGTTATTTCTGCGCCCAAGGACCTTATTGCTGATACTGCAATGTTTGTGAATAGTGATAAAGTTTTTGGTTTTGATGGGTTGGCTAAGCAAGCTCTTCAAGTTGTGCATAGGGTCAATGTGGGAGGTCGTAAAGTGACGCCCTTTAATGATAGTCTATGGAGAACTTGGATTACTGATGATGAGTTTTTCAATTCGGGTTTCGGGTCAAAGAGGGTTTATTTTGGGGGGAGAATTAAGTATCAGGAAGGAGGGGCTAGCCGGGAAGTTGGTCCGGATAATGTGTACAACTCTGCCCGAGTGATTCGTAGTACAAATGCTTCGATTCCCAATATGAATATGACATGGGTGTTTCCTGCAATTGGAGGATACAAGTATCTGGTTCGGATGCATTTTTGTGATATTGCTAGTATTTCGCTTGGTTTGCTGTATTTCAATGTTTTTGTTAATGGGAATTTGGCATATGAAGATTTGGATTTGTCTAAGGCTGCAAATTACGTCTTGGCATCTCCGTTCTATGCGGATTTCGTGGTTGATGGAGATGATTCGGATTCTTTGACAGTAAGTGTAGGGCCATCAAACGCTAGCGTGCCATTTGCCATTGATGGTATCTTGAATGGTATTGAGATCATGAAGTTGAATAACTCAGTTGGGAGTCTTGATGGTGAGCATTGTGCAGAGTGGGTTTTGAGGAGCTGGCCGAAAGGACATGTTAGTCTCTTGGTTCCTCTAATTGCTGCGGCTTGTGTGCTTCTAAGCTTATCTATGGTTACGCATAGGAGGATCATGAAGAAGAAGGAATTTGTGGCATGGACGAAGCTGCCTGTGGAGGTTTCAGAAGTTAATGCTAAGCATGGCAGTACATAGCCATGAGTTAAATTGGAAAGCACTTAAGGATCAATGAAAAACAGCTGTGGTTTTTAAAGTCTCTAAAAAGAGTGTTGTATTGGTATTGCCTACGTTTGTATAGATATGCAATAGTCTGAAGTAGTATAAGTTTTTTTTCGATGCGAATGAAGTTGTATAAGTTTCTGGCAACATTTGGTGTAGTTTCACACTTAATACTTAAATAGACTCAATAGTTGGGTATACTTCCCTTTCTTACTGCTTAACCTTCTGAGTTTTAGGTCTTAATTCTTATATATCTTGGCATTCCTGTACTAGATAAATTTGTTTAAATGTTAGTATTTCTGGTTACTTTAGCTGTTGATAATATATATGAGCAGGTGTGAGACTTTCAGATGAGAGAATGTGGTTCTCTGCAGGTCTCGATCATCTGAGAACTTCTGACTCTAAACACTCCATTTTTGAGTAATTAAGTTAGCTTGAGTACAACTAGGGATCGGTAAATGACATACATTAACAGCAGCCGAGTAGCTGAGTATGACTCCATGCCTAAAGCCAACGAGAAGGCCGAAGGGTTAGCTGGGGTATAGAATTCGATAACTAAATGCTATCCATGGTGGAAAGTTTGCCTTTCAGTATGAAAAAAAAAATAAAAAATCTCACTACTTTCTGGTAAAAATCTCATAAACATTTGCATGATTTAATACTCATTGAAACACATAAAACAATACTTTCAAAAAATCCTAATTAAACATGAAATTAATTGTCCCTTTTTTTTGTTCGTTTTTTATGTTTTCATTCTCATCGGTTCATACGTGTCCTTCACAAGTCAGCCATTGAAATGTGCAGCACACGCACAACAGACAAGCCTTTGCTTACAAACTTACAATGTGTCTCCATCAAAAAAACAACTTACAATGTGTCACGAGGCATGCACTTTGTTAAATTAAGCGCATGCTATATTATCCTAACCACAACTCTTAAAATTTTCACTTAAGATTACAACAGAAAAATTTAAACACCCATTTTGATGCAAATAAAATCTCCTATTCAGAGGCTTTTCGAGTCCAACTCTTTACGTGTTAGTTACTAAACGGATTATTGGGATAAACACGTTGTATACAGTTTTTTACTGTTACCTAAATTATGTAATATTTATAAACGGTGTTGTTATTAAAACACCTTATAAAGGGTGTTGTTATTAAAACACCTCAAATTGTTAATAACACACTTTTTATTTATCTTTATTATACAATTGTCTATAATATTTGAAATTCATTATTACATTGAGGATAAAATGTGTGTTATTAACAATTTAAGGTGTGTTAATAACAATTCCCTTTATAAAACTAGCATTTTACGGATGAGAGCGACCTCGATAAGGGCACTGATTTAAATTTGGATAGCAACACTAGAATTCTACCATACTTGTAAGTTGTAACCATGGATAAGAGGATAGAGTAGTTATAACTATTTAAGGATGTATGATCAATCAGCAAATGTTGCATGCCCCTTGCATATAAGTGGTTGACTTTGATTATAAAATCAGAAGGAGAGGATGAACCATGCCGTTTTCCATAAATCCAAAGGCCTAGATTCTACAAGCATTAGTATACAATATATTCATTCCCTCCTATAAATACAACCCAACTCCACTCACATTCTCCATAATACCAGCTTATCAGTTTCTTCAAGTCACAGTAAGCTCCCAAAAAGCCCTCTACGAGAAAAAAAAAATACAGAGAGAGATATGGATTCAAATGTGGTGGTCAAAAGCTCATCACCTCCATCCCACGAAGGAATCAGAACGGTACGGACGGCAATAAGGCTGTTCTTAGTGTTGGTGGTGTTTGGGGGGTGTGTTTTGCTTTGGGTCATGATGCCCACAAACACATATAAGCTGATATGGCAGCCTCGAATCCGAGCCAAGGCTAACTCAAGCACCTATTTTGGATCACAAGGTACTCTAATCTAATCAGAAACCCTAACCTTCATTTTTTTTTTTTGCATGCTTTAATTTCTTACAAGAAGACTAAATTATGTATGTGTGTTGCTGCAGGTGCAAATCTCCTGGTGTTTACATTTCCCATTATGTTCATCGCTGTGTTGGGTTGTGTGTATGTTCATCTGGGAAAGAAGTTGAATGATTATAAAATGGAAAGGTGCATATATATATATGTTTTTCTACTCTTATATACCTTGTTTCTTTCTCTTGCCTAATAGTGATTAAAGACATAATTCTAACATTAATTGTCTATAATTTATTTCAGCAGTGATGGCAAAACGAACCGTTTTGCTGTGTGGAAACAACCCATGCTGGTGAAAGGTCCTCTAGGAATTGTTTCTGGGATAGAGCTCGCCTTCTTCATCATGTTCATTGCACTCCTAGTTTGGTCTTTCTCTACGTACTTGACCAACGGTTTTAACAAAATCACACCACAATCCGCGGCAAAGAGCCATGAAAAAGTGTAGGATTCCATAACAAATTAACAACAAATATTTGCTGCCGTAATGAGTGATCTTCTATTATTATTAATATTATTTTTTTAATGTTGATATTATGCTTATGTATAAAATTACGTCATCTGCTTTCAACATAAATATAATATCAATACAGAAAAGATCGATAATGAATACTCTTTAAATGAATCTTAAATGAATTGTGCCAAAAGTTGAGATTGACCGCTATGAAATTAATTTTGTATTTGGTGGTGTGGTTTTGGCAGATGGGAAGCTAAATTAGAGAGTGCATCATTGAGACTAGGGCTTGTGGGGAACATTTGCCTTGCCCTTCTCTTCTTTCCGGTGGCTCGTGGCTCGTCGATTTTGCCACTGTTTGGCCTCACCTCCGAGGCTAGCATCAAGTACCATATATGGCTAGGAAACATTGTCATGGCGCTCTTCACAGCTCATGGAATTTGTTACATCATCTATTGGGCTGTCACAGATCAGATTTCCCAGGTAATTAATTAATGGAAGCATTAATTCAAGTCCCTAATTTGAATTTTCATACCGATAGAAGAACTCATTATTGTATATATATATACTAAAAAGTGTTATTTTTGGATTATGGGGTATTTAAAACAGATAACAGAAAAATGTTATTTTTGAAGAAGACGTGTACGTTGTCTCATAAAAACAATTTCAGAAATTAAACCACTTCGTATATATCATGCATTTGTTGGCTTGGCTTCCCATCAATCTTTAGTTGTCACGAAACTGTACAGATAGATAGCTTGTTGCTCTAATTGCCCAAAAAAAACCAAAATACATGGTTCTGGCAAAACAGAAAAAGATGTTCTTAATTTGTTATAATTGCCCAAATGCTAACCATAACTCATAAGGTATTTACTTAAAAAAAATATAAAGAGAACTCATAAAGGACATTGCACAGAGCATTCAAGCAAGGGAAAGACAGAAAAAGGGGGAAAAGCTATCATGAAACTAGTTCATGATATGTAAGTGTCAAACATGATTTCTGTTCGAGTGCTTCATATAGTGGTATTGCCCACTACTCAACTTGACAACTTGTGTCATTTTCCATTCCACCATCTTAAAAAAGTTTTTCGAAAATATATTGTACACGTTTTACGTATCAAATTTGATAACTCATGAGTATAAATTTTAAAATTATAGATATTCATAAATCATACGTATTAAGTAAATTTAGTGCATATACTTATAAGAATTCAAACTCAAAATATCTAAAATTTGCAACTCGATCGCCATATACACTTGGTTTGAATGTGAGAGTGTTCGATTAGTTTGAATCATTGAATGCTTTCTGTCATTCCACTGAAAAGCTTCTGCGTACCCTAAGTTATTCATACAAAGAGAAAATGGAAGAACTCTACTTTTCTTTTCCTTTTTATAAGAAGGAATCATTTTCTTTTGGTCGCAAAGAAAGGGATCATGTTGACCAAAAAAAAAAGGGATCATGATCGAACTGGACATAACTATGTAACTAGATATGTGGGACAGTTAGGATTTTGGCCATTTAGTGGGTGAGTGACACTTGTACCTTGCATTTTTGGGAGTGGACTGAGACAAACAAAGATTGATAGTTTTTTTTTTTTTTTTGAGAAAAGATTGATAGTTGAGTACTAGAGTTTGTCCTTGGCATTAAAATATTTACTTTAGAAAAAATTCACAAAAAAAAAAAGTGAAATTAACAAAAACATTACTACATTTTTTTATATTTACCCCACTTCCCAATATCTAAATTTTTTCAACTTTTGTTATATTTTTTAACCGTTGTTAATATGTTGCATGTTTGTTTCAATGCAGATGATTCAATGGGCGAAAACTGACATATCAAACATAGCAGGAGAGCTATCTTTGCTCTCTGGACTTGCCATGTGGGTGGCTACAATCCCTCGCATTAGGCGCAAAATGTTCGAGCTCTTCTTCTACACTCACTACCTTTACATCCTCTTCATGGTCTTCTTCATCTTTCATGTCGGCGTCTCCTATGCCGGCATCATGCTCCCTGGTTTCTTCCTCTTCCTGATTGATCGTTACCTACGATTCTTGCAATCCGGGAGAAGAGCACGTTTAGTCAGTGCCCGAGTCCTGCCGGGTGAATCTCTAGAACTCAACTTCGCCAAGAGCCCAGGTACTTGTTAACATCTTCAAAGTACTTAAACTCAATCACTAAGAGTAATGTTCTCTTGTTAGATAGTATGAACCATTCATCAAGTAGACTCATGTTTGAATGTACGGTACGGATTTTAAACTGTCTGGCAAGAGAAGATGATTATTAGAATTATTTTTGTTACAAGTGATTATGATTCATTATGAGTAGTTGAATTTGTTTTTTGTGTTTTGTTTTTCAAAATATTGGTAGGGTTGAAATACAATCCAACAAGCGTCATGTTCATAAACGTGCCTAGTATTTCCAAGCTGCAATGGCATCCTTTCACTGTTACTTCAAACAGTAATTTGGAGCCGGAAAAGATGAGCGTCGTCATTAAAGGTGAAGGAAGTTGGACCAAGAAGCTTCACCAAGTCCTTTCGTCACCTTCTGCAAGTGATCGGATTGAAGTTGCTGTTGAAGGGCCTTATGGACCTACTTCAACTCATTTTCTAAGGTTGGTACCATAACAAAACATACATAAAGTTTCTCATTTAGTAACTTAGCTAATGTTCGAAGTATTTCATCGATATTGTCCTCAACTTGATTACTGAATTGAGTTATATCTCAGTTAGTGTACTCATATTTGAACGTACAGTCACCTATCCAATGTGAGATAGTCGCATTTGATCCACACAATTCCTAACACCGAGCATTAACGAGTGATAATTTTTTGCAGGCATGACAACCTTGTGATGGTGAGTGGAGGCAGTGGCATTACCCCTTTCATATCCATAATCCGCGAGCTAATTTTTATGTCCACGGCCTTCCAATGCAAGCTTCCGAAAGTGACCTTGATCTGTGCATTCAAAAACTCTTCGGACCTCACAATGCTAGACTTGATTCTACCAATGTCTAGAATCACACCATATGACATGTCCAATCTCCAGATACAAATTGAGGCATATGTGACAAGAGACACCGAACCGAAAACAGATAACTCAATGAACCTCAGAGCCATATGGTTCAAACCCCTTGCAACTGATACACCCATTTCGGCCATTTTGGGTACAAACCACTGGCTCTGGCTTGGCCTGATCATATCATCCTCCTTCCTCATGTTTCTCATCTTGATTGGGATCATCACGCGATACTACATTTATCCGATCGATCACAATACCAATCAGATTTTTTCGTTTCCTTTGAAATCTCTGTTTAATATGTTGGCTGCATGTATCTCCATAGCTGCAACAGCTAGTGCAGCAGTGTTGTGGAACAAGAGAAGTAACGCTAAGGAAGCAAAGCAGATTCAGAACATAGAAGGATCATCGCCAACGGGGACACCAAACTCGCAGTTTTACAATGCGGATAGAGAGTTGGAAAGCCTCCCTCAAGAGTCTCTTGTCCAAGCTACCAATGTGCACTATGGTCAAAGACCTGACCTCAAGAGTAAGTCATTTAACAACACTACTCTGTCGAGATAAAACTGTACAATCAAAATCACACAGCACTGTGATTTCTGATAACCAAGAATGACTCGTTACACATAAATAAAAAATCATTTGTCATTGTTTATTGGTTGTTTCCGAACTAAAACCTCGTTTGATTTACTTGCAGAGATGCTATTTGAGTGCAAAGGATTAAGCATTGGGGTTCTTGTTAGTGGACCGAAGAAGATGAGGCATGAGGTTGCAACTATTTGTTCATCTGGTTTGGCAGAAAATATGCATTTTGAGTCCATCAGCTTTAGCTGGTGATTAATTCATCTACGAATGAATGTCTGAGTGACATCTGTGAAGTTTTTCTTTCGCATGTTCTTCGTCTTTGCTTCTCTTTTAGGGGTGGGATTCCATGACTGTAATAGCAAGTGTATAATTGGCATAAGAACAACAAACTGTTGGTGGAAATGTTCAGGTTCTTTTTGGTCTTTGGTCTTTCTTCGTTGCTAATGGATATAGCATAAGAACAACAATCCCAGCAATTTGCACATTAATTAATTAATTAATTAGTAGCTATTGAATACAAGACTTAACATAATGTAATTTTATTAGAGAAAAAGGCAGTACAGTTCAGAGGGAACTCTTTTTTTTTTTAATTATTGATTAAACAACAAACATGCGAAGAGAAATAAGTAAACAACATAAAACCAGCGTCTCATCACGTTCCCACAGCGCGATCATAATATTCTACCTGCCACAAATAAAATTAAGATTTAGGGTTTAGAATCGAGCAATACCAATTACCAAATAAATAAATAAAATAAAAAACAACGAGGAGGAGGAGGAGGAGATATGTGATATTTCTGGTTGATTAAAAAGCTAGATCTAAGGCTTTGGATTGAAAAAAAATTACCTATTTATTTAAATTTCCCCGATGCCATTGTCTTTCGGAGCAGGGGAGTCCCTTGCTGTCCTTAGGAGACGGGGATCATTTATGTAATTTTCAAGTGCTTTGCTGAAGAAAAAAATAAAATTAATCAAGATGGTGGGTTAAAGTTGAAATCTTGTAAGATGAATTTGACTCAACACAATAATGATATCACAATTTATTGGGATCTAAAAGAAGAGATCAATCAAACAAACTCAGACCTTGAAATGGCAGACATCTCTAAAAAGTGATCTAGGTCTTCCATTTTTCTACGCCTGTCTAGTGCTCCGAGATAAAACACTAGGGCAACGCCGCCGATGCAAATTGAGATTGGGAGGACCGGAGAAGACATTTTCTGAGGAGAAGGAACTTTTTCAGATGGTAAGAAACTTAATTGTCTGGGTGGTTGAGGTTAGGTTCTTCTTGGGAGGGCATATACATATATATATAGGGAGTACAATATTCTTATTCAATAAGAAAAACAAATTTTAATCAAATCAGTATTCTAATTTCTAAATGTATTAGGAACTATATACCTAATCTTCATCAATTACAAAGAAATTTTAATCAAATCAGTAATCTAAACGTATTAGGAACTATATATATGAGGAATGCTGCGTCTGATCGAGAGTTCCATACGCATCTCACATTAGTAAGTGTGTGCCAAATAATTAAGATGAAAATAATCAATGTCATGCAAAATTCCACTTCACATATTCATTAGGTTTTACTACAACAATAATCCGTTGAGACTTGAGAATCATTCCATTTCAAACTCAGGTTTGTATTCTCAAAAAACAAAACAAAAACTCAGGTTTGTTCACCATGCATGCATAATAATTAATAACATTTCTCCAAATAACTTACTTATGGTCACATCAATTAATGAAGGTTTCTTCTTAGCATTGAGCTTTCTCTTAATGAATCGTTAATAGAAATTAAAAATATTAATTATCCTTCAAATGGAAATGGAAACTAGCATTTGAATTGTCATTCAAGAATTTAGGTACTAACATACAAATTGAGTTATGGAAGTTCAATTCACTGAACTCAAAGATGGCCAAAAGGGAGCAATGGTCAAAGGTTCAAGCATCTAACTTGTTAACAATAAGAATTTTTAATTGATTGCAACTGGCAAGTGTAGTATTCTTTGGCGTGCCTCCACAATATTTTCAAGGACATCTCTCATATTTATTCCTTCTTTTATAAGATCTTGTTTAAGCATTTCTATCGTGAAGTTAATTTCTAGCGGAAAGTTTTACGGTATATTACATTAAGTAGACTAGTTCGATGCATAAATAATCTGGCTCCATACATTAGTAGACTAGCTTGGTTGAATCTCGAACTAATCTATATTTGTATCGAATTAGTATACTTGATGTATCGATATATTAATGTACTGTAGACGAATTCAATTTTTCATTTTGGTGTTCGTGGGACACTAATAATTAATCTAGTTTGAAGTGGTCTTGATGGGCCACTCTATTAGTTTACCATGACACATTCAAATGTTCCATTAACGTCACGCTCTTCAATTGATTTAGAAATTCTAAACCTTTTTTGTTGAGAATGTACCTAACACAATCTTAATTTCACAATTTGCATATAATTTCAATAAATTTTATTAGTGTATAAATTGAGTCTAATTTATTATCTAAGTTTTAATTGTCTTTCGTTCATATGAAACGATTTATCCAATCTAATCTGATATTATCAACTAGATTAGATTGTATTGGATTAAGTAGAAAATCCAATTTGCGTTGGATCAAGTGCTGATTTACTAAAAGTAATTGTTATGAACCGATAAACACCTCCACACCGGATTCTGATCAATTTAATGCAAAGTTAATGGTGTTACATACTCGTAGATGTTTTACCAAAACAAAACGCTATTTAAAACACAATTGTATGGATGCATGCATGCGGTGCACACCTAACAAGTGTTTAATGTTTTTATATGATATTGTAACAGAAGATATCCACTAATTAATTAATTAGTAGCTATTGAATACAAGACTTAACATATATAATGTAATTTTATCAGAGAAAAAGACAGTACAGTTCAGAGGGAACTCATTTTTTTTTTTTTATTGAAATTGATTTAACGTAATGGAATAGTTGACATCGTCTTTCGAATCCCTTGTTTTGTAGTACTCATTCATTTTGTACTCCTCTGCAAGTTCCTCAAAAAAAAAATTCCTGAAAAAAAAAATACAAAAGGCAATAAGTTAATGATCAAGATAGATAGATGGTGGGTTAAAGTTGAAATCTTGTAAGATAAATTTGAATCAACACAATAATGATATCACAATTAATTTATTAGGATCTAAAATAAGAGATCAATCAAACAAACCTGGCAGGGACAAAATTCGCACAAAATTGATCAAATCTTTCCTTTTCTCTACGCCTCTCTTTTTCTCCGTGATAAAGCACTACGGCAACTTCGCTGAAGAAAAGTAAGAATGGGGGGAGGAACTTTTTCAGAGAAGACATTTTCTGAGGAGAAGGAACTTTTTCAGATGGTAAGAAGCTGGTTGAGGTTAGATTCTTCTTGGGAGGGCACACACACACACACACACACACACACACACACACACACACATATATATATATATATATATATATATATATATATACATACACACAATCTTCTTGTTCAACAAGAAAAAGAAATTTTAATCAAATCAGTAATCCAAATGTATTAGGAACTATATACCTAATCCTCATCAATTACAAATAAATTTTAATCAAATCAGTAATCTAAACGTATTAAGAACTATATGAGGAACTATACACCTAATCTACGGCTCCAATGTGCTTGCATTCTTTTTAAGCAGTTCCCGTGTGTTTTGCCTAAAATAATAGGGCTTCAGAACAAAGAAAAGTCTTAAACTTCTATTTTTCTGCTTAAAAAAATTGCAATACATTAGAGAAAGCTCACGTTCTCAACAAGTAGCTCATACAAATCTACCCAAGAAGAATTTTATACAAAATGTGACATGAATGAAGAAAAAAAAAAAAAACCACTCGAGAGTAGTCTACTTTGCATGGTTACACCTCAACAGAAGTTTCCAGCCATCCTTATCTACAAGAACATCTAATTTCAATGATACCAGGAATTTGATTATTGTAATAACAAAAATTGTTAAGCAGACCCTCGATGTGGAGTCCTAGTGCTCATTATCCACTCGATTAAATACATAGATGCCTCTTCAGCTGTGTGAATTGCCTATTGATATATACTAAATGAGCACCAATTGTCAAGAAGAAAAAAGATGTGCAGATCCAATTGTAACCTCATTTCTCTTCAGAAGTTCCAATGGAGGAAAGTTGCTCTTCCAAATCTCCAAGCAGATCATGGTATTCAGTAAACGCGGGATGTGACTGAAAAACATAGATCAATAGAGTAAAATATTCATCTGGATACACATATGGCGTAGAAAAATAGAGCAAAGCATTAGTCCAGATACACGTATGAGAATTAATATTGACAACGTGTTAAAACAACAAATACCTGCAAGGTGATGCTATATGCTTTCCATAACCGCATATCATGCTGGAAAAGATCGAAAAGAACCTGTGCAATGAATGAAATTAGCAAAGCAAATACCAATTAAGCTGACATGCTCATCATAGGCCAGATACTTGTGAGAAATGAAGCCAATCATACCTCGGATCGTCTTAAAAGTGTGGCAAGGACCACAATCCACTCTTTGAACTTGACAGAGCACATATGTGCCAAAAGAAATTCTGCATCAAAGCGGCTCTGCAGTATACTCATTTGGAGCTGCAAACATAAAAGAGTGTTCAGTCATTATTTTTTCAGCAAACAAAAAGACATTGAGAATAAAGGGATTTTCATATGGTAATGCCTTTTGTCCAATTAATTCAAGCCCCGAAGCAAAATTCTCCAACCGAGCACATCCATATCTCTCTCGTTGAAGATATTCCTGCAATAAAGTGTTAGAACTCGGAATCATTTGGCAGTAACAACTTAATCCTAATGATAACTGCAACTTTATCCTACCACTAAATCAAACTGAGTGCCTTTCACAAATGCAACTAGCTTTGACAGCTCTTTGCCTGACATCAAATAGCTAGCATGGCTTTCTAAGATGTTCTTCACAGAAGCAACATGTGCGTTCTGCTCCTTGAATGAAGTGCTGCACCAAAGGAAAGTAATGACCGGTTAGTCTCATTTATATTGTCAAGCTGAATCGGAGACATGCAAAAGAATTTCAAATCAACCTTTTATCCAAGGACTGTTTTCTATAACTAGAACGAAAACCGAAATAACCCAAGAATCTGGGAGACGATGGAGCTTGTCTGTCAGAATCTGTTGATGCTTGTTCATATTCCCTTCCAGATCTCAGCAAGAACCTCACCTAAATGTCGAACAGAGTTATTATTATCTACTTTATAAGATTTAGCTGTTGTTTTTGCTACTAAAAGAAGACATGAAATTTCCAAACGTATACCAGCTCCCCAGCGAGTTCATATAGAGATTCGTCCAATGTTGCCTGCATAGAGTTGATAACACTCGTAAGTAACATCTCTCGAGAAAAGGAAAAGAATAAAAGAATGGAGCCCACACAATCAGTACAAGATAATTGATTTCAAAATGGTAACCAGCTACAAGATGCCTACCTGTAGTAACCGCAAAGCACAGTACTGACTGACAGCAGGACCTTCAAGCTTAGCAATCACCTGGATCATTCAAAATAATGTGATTTAATTAACAAACATAAGCCTCGTTGGTTGGCCACTATGTAATCTATTTTTACCAGTACAAATTGGAAGTTTTTTGCATTAGTGATAAACAGACTTGTAACCAGACATTAGTACAAAATATTTTCAAGAAATGTACTCCTCATATTTCAACAAAGAGAACCTCTTTCAAGAATTGCATTCTCATATGTATTAATCACAGTGCATTATGTACCATAGAGGCGTATGCAATTCATTGAAAAATCTTCTTATTGAAGAGAAATTGATCCAAAGAAACATTGGTTGTTACATTAAACTGCAATTCCACTTATAACAAAAGTGTGCAACATTCTTAATTATAACGAGGAAAGCTCGAACTAATCCTCCTAACAAGGGAAGTCTTATGTCAAAAAGCAAGGAAAAAGAAACGAAACTGAACCACAATTACTCAATCAACTATCTTACAAGTATATAGCAAGCAGCAGTGCGGTACCATCTACGTTGGAAGCATTCCTCAAACAACCTGAAAATTCAACAAAGGAATAAAGACGATCAAAATTTTAAGATTAAAAGGCTGACAGCATGCAACTGTGAAACCACATAAACCTACACAAATAACTTTGAAACGTCATCCTTATTGGTAAATCAAAATTATATGGTTCACAGACCAGCAGTGTTACAGCATAATAATAAATCATATACAATTCTTTTTCTAGAAGCTGCAATTTATGAAAGTTTTTCCTTTTTCCACTTCTAAAGCGAGTGAACAAAAAAAATCAAAACAAAAAAATAGCATTTATTTTCTTGAGCAGAATTCAGACAAATGACATTTTAAATATAAAAATGGAAATGACTGATAAAAATTAAATTTTCTTCTTTTTCCAAGAATTGAATTTTTCTTCTCCCTCTATTCATTACTTCACCTTCATACATGGCCATTTCTTTATATTGAAAAAGAAAAATCATGTATGAAAAGTTTAAGTAATAAATAGAATTAAGACAATGATGCCTTCTCAACCTCAACAGTATCCAGATGTGAAAAGTACCCTTCCCAGCTCGATTAGCTGAATATGGAACAGGATCAAGTACTTAGAAATGACAGCAACATTTGAGGAATTTCATGGACCTAAATCCCTGAAAGTAACTGCGACCCAGATAATAACTCTGACTTTTAATGAGGTAGAAATCAAAGAAGAATTAGGCACAACCCATGAGACTAACTGACTAGAAAGGTATGCTAGTTGAACCAATGCCGGATTAGAAAGAACATAACATTTTCAACAGTTTTTTTTTTGTTTTTTGTTTTTAAAGAAATACATGTTTAGAAATATCAGTGATTCTATTTTTAATAAGTACTAGGTCTACATGTTTTTATAAACCGTAAACATAGAGAGTTATTTAACAAAGCAAGGTGAAGAAGAGAATAAAAAGAGAAAGTAAATAAATATACTCTGTAGATCTCCCAGCAGCAGAGAACAAATCCGCCCAATGTCGACCATCAGTTTTTCTTGCAACACTGACAACCACGTCAAAATACTCTGGAAAATTTCTGAGCAAATCACATGTCTTCTCTAAGAGAGAGGAATTCTTTGCATTTTTAGGCACAGAGCTCTGATTCTTGTTTGCACTTTGCCTGCAAATAATTATGTCAAGTGACCAGAAACATATGGATGAACAGGAAAAGATAGAATTAATAATATTTAACTTTAACATATGGCAAAAACACATTGAAAGCACAAACATAGGACACTGGGGTACACTCAGGTATCCCAGTCTCCAAAACACCTTATATAAATCAATTGCATATCACTCATTCAACTAGAAGAATTAATTTCTCAATCATTCAATCATTTCCTTTTACCACAGTTTCTCCAAAAAGAAATTAATTCAAGAGTGAGGCAAGCATCTAATCATGCCCATTAAATCAATAACAGTAAACTATTAATAATAGAAATACCACCTAACCAGTTCTTGTTCTTGGTTCCTACCACAATGAGGGTTGAGAGGACCCAGTGTTATAGGTCTTTTCGGTCAAGCAGAAGTTATATCCACTAGATGGTTTACTTGGGAAACCAAGTAAAAAGTAATTCAGAGTAATTTTTTGGTTGCATGAAAGCTTTAACAGATAATTAATGGACATTACTTGCTCTGAAAACAAAATTGATGCTTAAGTCCTAATGCATGTGATTTGAGTTTTCTCCCTGATTAAGCATACCTGGATATGTCTGCCTCAAATACAGTAAAGAGAAGCCACTCCATACAATGAGAGAAATGAGGTTTTTCTGCTGATAATTGGGCCAACCTTAAAGCTTCCTCCCTTTTGTCCCTCTGGCAGAAACAACAATCAATGAGGAAACAAAAAGTATTTTAAACCAAGCCAGAACACAATATACATCATACTCATGTGTGTCAAAAGAATATTTCATGAACCCATATGTCTGCATTACTCCAACTTTGTTCTAGTTTATGAAACTGATAAGACATTGACCCTGCAGAATTCAATTCATGCGGTCTACTAACTACCCTAGTTGGTCAATCGAAGTTCATCAATGCACGTAAAAAATAAATCATTATCAGAAGCATCAGACACGTGATTCATGTGATGGAAGTTGATACATAAAGAGAAATATAGGGAATGGACAGAGAAAATGGATTAAGCCACCTTTGACAAGAAAAAGCGAATAAATGGCAAAGTTTGAGATCAGAAAAGTAGACTATGTGAGTTCAGAATATCAAGTCTCCGATATGATATGCACCACCCAACCCAAAACAAAAATAAAAAGACAATTAATACCTGAATAAGGTGCCTTAGAAGACAATGTAATATAGTTTGAGCTTGAGGAGTTGGCTCAAAACATGGAAACTCTGTGCAGGCTGAAAATGACATTCGCTGGGAAACACCGACAACAACCCCGGCATTTGGAAGAAGTCCCAGAGGGTATACCTCACGATCAAATTCAAGCTCTGGATCCAACTAAAAAATGATGCTGAGTCACTTAACCAATCAGAGAAAATGGACAAGCCTAGTATATTAAGCTCCACTAAGCTTCATCCAATCAAAAATAAAGACCAAAATCTCTGACAAACAAAGGCAAAATAATCCTTTGCTCAAAATATTTAAGAACGAGAGAAGTTCAAATATAAAGCCTTTGAATGAAGGCCAAAAGAGAAGAAAGAATATAGGCTTATCACCCTAAATGAAACATAATGATTTACACCATCTGAGAAAATAAGAGGCGCACGTTATACAAGAATTCACATCTCGGGTCCATACAATCTTTCAAAAAGCCACGGCATAAACATTCTTTCTCAAATACAAACGTACCTGCAAGAAATCCTCCTGCTTAAAAGGATCAACACCCAGAGATGGATACCAAACCTGTAAAAATAAACTTTCAACCAGAATAAATATCAGACAAGTACAAACTTTGACATGACATAAAGCTGTGATACGAAACCTCAACAGTTAATTACCTGCATTCCGCGGTGGCCATAATCTAACCATGAAACTTCCTCGATAAGATTTGCTTTTTCCTCTGATTGACCACATGTAACCCAAAATAATTCGACAGAATCAGTGAGCTCCCTTTCACGTCCATCATCCAAATCAAGAAGTGAAAGCTCCCCATTTACTCTCAATATCAAACACCTAGCAAAGCAAGCATCCAGTCAGAGTCATGTGTCTGCAGATATCTCTGTACATAATAAGATCTAAATAAACCATTTTGAAGAGCACATACCTTGCAGGCTCTTTTAGTAAAGGATCTGAATTAGTCAGATGATTATCTGAAATGCGCTCTCTTGGAAGCTGATCTGGGACAAAACGCATTGCTGCAGGATGGGTCTTTGCAGTCATAATTGAGAGTTCTCGTACTGTAGAAAGCTGTTTGTCATTTTATCACTTAAAAATGTATGAAGAATTATTTCACTAAATTAGTCTTATTTATGTGCAAATGAAATCATCAGTATACGACTATCTGCTAATAGTACCATTTTCAATGGAGCAATTAAAGAAAACCAACTAGAAAACATCCCTTTACCTGTAAATTTGGATTAGTGAATGGTGTCAATTCACCAAATAATTTAACATGGAATATGTGTACATCAAACGGGCGATATGTGACTAGTATATAATCTTGATAGACATCCATGACCATTGGTTTCGCAAGCAATGGCTTTCGGCAAAGTAGTGAGCTCTGATCAAGGTGATATCTTGGATAGAAAAGCAATTCATATCTGCAATTATGAATGTTTGACCATTACAAATATGGTTCCCCGCATAATAAAAACTTACAAAAGAAATTCCTTTGTACCTACAGAACAAATAGATGAACACAATAAGAACTGCCGATAAACCCAAGACACGTGATGGATAGCATGATTGACAAGGAAGGGCCTATATCGAGCATGGTAGCTAGGATTTTAACCGCTAAAACAAACTAGGAAAGCGTTGAAGACCCCAAAAAATCTTGGAAGACTACCATACAGAAGATTTAAAAATAAGGATATGAAGCTCACGTGTTAGTAGAATCAATGTAGTTGCAGACAACAACAATCTTCCCCATCCATAACAAACCTTTGCACTGAATCTTTTGTTCCTGAGTAATGTCTCCAAACACTCGCCACTTCTTGAATCGTATATCGTATATGATTAACCCATGGAGACCAGCAACTGCTAAGTACATTCCATCCTTGCTAGCCGCAACATGTTGAACTGGCCAATTTTGTGAGATATAAGAAACCTGAAGCAAAGAAAAAGAACTTTCATCAGACATTTTTTTAAAGTTCATCCAATTTATTAAACATAAGATGATATATTATATATAGCATGTGATTCAAAGGCATAACTGGAAGGTTAAGATGTAGCATCTTAAGTTCATCAGTATCTTCAGACTGGACAACAAGCAGCCGATCATCACCATATATCACTTGCCGGACATATGTCATGCCTGAAACTCCTCTGTTAAGGCAACATTTACCAAAGGAAAATCCAAGAATCCTCTCCAAAGATCGTTCTTCAATAGCATAGAGCCTATATCCATATTCATCCCACTGCATCAATGAGGTGCCACCCATCAAAGGTTCATATTTACATTCGTTGACTGGCTTAACCATCGGAGAAGATACTGAACTTAAACCTATTTGACGGATTGTTGACATCAAACGACAACCAGAGATAGACCAAACTGTAAGTCCTCTTAACTTCCACCCAACTGCAAAAGCAGAATTATCAGGTGTCCACGCAATGCAACTGACGGGTCCAGTATCTTCCATTGAGTATCTGAAAAGTAAAAGGGCAGGTCATCTGTTATACAAATTCAAATCAGAAACCTACAACATAATCAAATGCTTGGTACCAGAATTGAGCCCGTTGGAATTACTAACTACAAGTTTAGCCACCTAACAGGGTGAAACGCCAACCTATCAAAATATACCATCCCTGGCTTTACTCAGGCCCCATACTTACCCCCAGTCATACAGAGATACAGATCGGATCAGTGATGCAGATTCTGCAAGGTCATATAACTCCACAACCCCTCTTTTGGTCCCAACAGCAAGGATTTGTTGCTCTGAAGCTACTGACGTACATACAGCATCACCAACCCCCAGCCTTTTCTCAGCTTTAATAGATTCAGCATGCTTTAAGCCTTTCTTACTCATAGAACATGACACCAGTTGTCCATCAGAATATAACACAAACAGTAACCTCAGTGGAAAACAAAGCTCCAGCTGGATAATAGCAGACTTCTTGGAGACGCAATGATTGGCAATCACAGTTCCTGGAACCCCTTTAGAAGCAACACCATTATCTAAAGAATGTGATGATGGGATAATTTCAGAGCCATCACGTGGAAACGGATCAAGTTCAAAAGTCCCATAGAACTGTACATAAAAACACAATTTTACTCAACACCTTTGTTTATAAAGCAGGTCAACTCACTAAACAAAGAGGATTAGACTACAATGCATTGGAAAATTTCCCTATGGCTAATGCAAATTATATTTTCTTTTACCTCCCCTTTCCATGAGATACTATAAAGTGATCCATCAGAAAGTCCAAGTAGCATATGTTTGCTATCGCTTACAATATTGCTCCTGAAAAGAGACACAGCGAGAGAAAAAAAATTAAGAAATTCCAACGATAAGAATAACTTGCGAGATTACTTTGTTATAAACAAAGAGGGCACTATATGACGTTGAATGGAACATCATAACCCTAAAACTAAATACAAGATTAAACGTAACAAGGACAAATTAGGTGAGTACAAATTTCAAAACATCGTTGGCATTATATAGGAAGATTGGAATCATAGTAAAAAGATAAAAAATAATGTTGCATACTCATTCTAGTGGAAGACAACTATGACACTTGGGAACTGATGAAGAAACACATCACAACATAAATTCAGCATGTTTCAACATGTGTACATTGGTGATGCAGATTCTTGTGTTGTCCATGTATCTTTCTCCATGCAGAATCTAATCTATTTATCATATCTTCTGTTCGGGCAGTAAAAGGTGTCACATGTCTCAAAGCCCCCTCAGAAACTAGAAACTGGCTGAGCTTCAGTCAATTATTTAAAATGAGTGGTAGAAATTATCTGATTAAACCACTCAAAATTAGGTGGAATAACTATAAGGTATCTAAATTTTTATGTCATATAATCGCGTCTACCCCTAAAATATTGTTAATTAACAGTCAAAGACGATTTGTTCAATTAAATTCAGAAGAGTACTTACACTGTGACATCTTTTTCTGCAAATGGCACCTGTTCACTGAGAAGAGGAGATATACTAGCAAGAAATAAACCAGAGGGTTGCTTCCCTCCAAATTGTATCTTTTTCTCAGAAAACTGGACCTTGAAAAGGTGAAGATAGAAAGACGATGTCTGCCAAAAACGATAAACATATACAATAAGCTCAAACAGCCAATTACATTTTAGAGCTTAATGTGGGAAAAAGAAAATATAAGTATAAATCCACAACACTATCATAAATCAAAGACAAAGTACGGTGCACTCGTGAAACAGAGTTTTGCCAATCATATCAAGTTCAACTCAAAAATATAGTGTACTTATTAGAGAACCTTAACGACTTGATAACCAAATTGAAGTTCATGCCCGAATTGTCATTGATCAGTTAAACAGTTTTATTATCAGTCTTTTTGGATGGTGTACATGCACTCTGACATGCTAACACATGCACTAAGCACTTTGTCCTTTCATTACTCACTAATGCCAGTCACTGCACACATAATGATGAACATGGAGGAGCCACCAGTCAACACGGGCATTTGAAGTAGCACAGATACATACATGCATAAATACACATAACAGTACTTCTTCGATCATAAAGCATACATGCAAACATACATAAATAAGAAACCATGTGCAATGCGCAAAGCGAAAACAAAACTATGCAGATTCGAGTTGGCATATAAAACTAAGATTACATGTGAAATCAGTATTGCACTTACAAGAACAGCGATCAGTTTGGCATCAGGGCTCCACACTGCTTGCAAATTCTCACCCTCTCTCTGAAGTGAATCCGAATCCCTCATGAACTTCCCCAGTCTCACTTTATGCTGGATCCACCAACCCAACAAACACAAAAAGGAAACAATGTCAAACACCTTATTCACAATTTCACACAAACCACATCAAACAAAACTCACATATTTACACATACCAATATGCATATACCCGCCAAATTCACAATATTGCACTGATATTTACCAATTCACATATACCCCCAACTAAAAAAACCTATCTTTAAGAAATAGAAATACGCAGAACCCAAATGGCACTGCCCATTTATATCATAAATCTCCATAATTCCCACCGAATTCACAGTAACTACAAATACCCATCTAAATAGAAAGCACGAAAAGCATAAACCACACAAAATATATTCAAAAACACATACAGATAAACTAAGAGTATACCTGGGAAGAGCTCCATAGCTCAAGGTGAGAGGGCGACACAACAAGCAGTAAGCCATTGATGACCTTGAAATATATGATCTTTTGGGAAGATGGGCACAGACCCTGTTCAAGTGGGATGACCTGTGGCCATCCATATGCCATATACATCTTCTTCTTCTCCTTCTATCTGTGCTGATTTGAATTGTCAATTGACTTTGGTTGGTAATTCGTGTAATTGGTGAGCGATCCGAGAAAGAGAGGAATTGGATCAGACGGAGATTAGAGGTGGTTGGGTGGGAGTGAGATCTGAAAGCATTGCTTCACCCATTTTCAGGTGAATGGATCTCAGAGAAGCTGGAACCAAATATTTCTTTTCGATGGCCATTTCCTGTTTTCACCAAGTAAAATATAAACGACTCCGCTAGAAATGTCGTTTTTTTTTTTTTTTTGTAGAAAAGAGGTTGTAATTAATCTCGAAAGACTCATCTCCACACCTATATTAATTGATGAAAAATACATCACTGAGGTCAGAGTCTCGATTCTCTGTTCATAATCAAAGGTTACAATCGTATTATTCTTAATAAAGTCAACAAACCAAAGAGGCTCAACATTTAACCAAGAAAAACGCCCATGGTTCTCGGGTTACAAACTAAGCAGGTAAACTTCGTTCTTTGTCTCTTCACACAATTCACAACATTTTTTTAAAAATATAGAACCAGCCTTAACAAAAGAGAAAATTCGTTGTATAATTAAAAAAAATAGAGAAAATTCATGCATGTACGTGGCAAGTTCTATATTGGTGGAACAAAAGTTGAAACTGATGGACACATTGGTAGTAATGAGTTCTCTTTCAATATGTGTACTAATTGATCGAAACCTATATTATATATCAACCAAACTCATCATTTTCTAGTTCCACAGACAAGAACAAAATGTGCAAGTCATTTTATGTCATACAACATGCAATGCATGTAAAAATGTTAGAACATGTTTAGCTGACTCTCTATCTTAACACATTAGTTATTTTAGAGAGCATGCTTAACTTTTTAGCTATTTTAGCAGCTGCACCAGCATCCTAAGTGGCTCTCTATTTTAGCTTTTGGCTATATGACTTCTAAATATAGAGAGCGAGATGAAACTCTCTATTACTTTGTTAATTCAAAACATTTTTTTTAGTTGTTTTGTGTAATTATTAAATACTCTTAAATTATTTTTTATTTATTACAAATGATTAAAATTCAATACTAGCTAAAGTAGAGAGCATTGGTGCAGACGTATTTTTAAATTGACTAGCCAAAATAGTTTTTTAGCTACTTTAGCTAAAATTTAGTTAAAAATAGTTAGCATTGCTAAAGATGCTCTTAGGGATGTAGATTGGTGTTACAACCATCAATGCAACATTAATTAGCACAATCATGCATCACCTCTCACATTTTTTGATCGAAATCTTACGGTTTCCCAAATGCTTTCTAGGCCCAAAGACTAATCCACAGGCCCTTTGAATTAAAATTCGATAGGCCCTTTGAATTTAGTCACTAGTGGTAGATTCGGTAAATATTATACCAACTCAACCACCAGTGGTGATTCACGTCTCACATTTTCAAACCTAGGCAAACTTCTCACACTTAGGCTTGATTTGTGTCATAAGCATGGATTGCATTTAATTAATGTGTTGTGTCATATTTTTGCATTATATAATTATTAAGTTAAACTTCTCACACTATGCAGACTTCTTGCAACTGAAATTTTGAAATCTTGAAGCCCTTGGGGTTAGCCAAAGTGATGGAGGGAGGGGAAATGAGTTAGAATTAAGTTATGTCAAAAATTCGATAGATTCAATCTCTTCCAATGCAACCAAAAAAAAATCTGGAATACAAAAGAGGATAAAACCTACTATACTATATGTAACCGAAGTTCATCTTTTAAACTCAAGGCAATATAGTAACAAAATTTACTATTACAACAATCAACAATGTCAAAACATAATATATATATACATATATATATATATATATATGTATGTATAGTACGTACTTTGAAACAAAAATGAAAAAAATTTATGATAATATTGTACGAGGATGGAGCTAGCTACAAGGTTGTTCCTGGATCTCAGGTAGTAGAGAATCATTATTTTGATCATGCCTATCGCGTGAAAGTTGCGGCAATATAAGAGAAATCAAAAATAAAAATGTACGTTAAAGGAGTTTTGCCAGCAAAAGTGTTCCCTTTTAAATTCCATCCTTACAAATTAAGGTGAATTAGAAACTAATTGGCTCAGGTGATCAAAGTATCGTGCAATAGTGGGAGTTTCTAATACACTATCCTAGGTATAGTGGGACTGTGGGAGTTTCATATAGTGGGAGTATTGCACGATACGTACTTTGATCACATGAACCTATTACGTCTCGACTTTGATTAAATTAAAAGAAATTGAAAATATACCAAACCATAGAATCATATCACACAATACTTTGATCACTGGAGTCAAACATCTCAACTTCTATTAAATTAAGAAAAATTAAAAATATGATTTTAAAATGACATTTGCCAATGAAAGTGTCGTTAGAAAAACTGTTCCCTTTTTATTTATCATTTTTTAATTTGCTTATGTGGAAAATTGAGTTATTTAAAATGTGAAGAGATCTCTATTACAGGCTTACATCTATTGGAAGGGCACTTCATTGGCATCAAAAAAAGGTTTTTGTGAGTATATGGGCGTCGGAAGTCGGTTTTATTTTCTTATAGGAGAAACGACAATTTTTATTCTCATCCTACTCATCTCTAAATGTCAGTAAGATTAGAACTTGTGACCTCCACACTCCACAGTGTTGATTTTGCCAATAACTAACAGATCATAATACACCAGCCATTTGTAGCTAATTATGATTTCTCTTTCAGTTGTCAAGTGTAATAATTGATTCAATTCTATATAAATACTCATTTTCTAGTTCCACCAAAAAAAAAATTGCATAGTCATGTTATATCAAAGTCATTTTCTTTGATATAACATGTAATGAAGTTTTCAAAAAAAAAAAACAAGTAATGCATGTAAAATGCTATTGGGATATAAATTGTGTATTTTCTTCTCGTGATTATAATTAATCGAGCAGTGCATTTTATGTACTAAACATGCGACAAGCTGCCAGATCGATCCACATCCTGCCTGGGTTGCGGTGGAGGCTCGTTTTTGCCTTGGCTAAATTGATGCATTCAGTTCGTCTTTGGTTGTTTTCATTACCCAAGTACGATTACATTATTTAAGATGAAACATCAGCACATGATTTCATGGCCCATTTCTACGTTAATCCAAATAATAATAAATATGATAGCAACCATCTGAGACTATAATCATTCAAACAAGAAAATAAAGCAATAGATTGTCGATCTTTGACAGAAAATTTGATTTTGTCTATCATAAGTTTTTCTTGCTTGAATAGAGTTGTAACCTAATAGTGCATGTTTTTATAAAGAAAATGTAAATATTAGCTGTTCAGCCAAAAAGAAAGTAGAATACGAAGATAAAGATGGAAAAACGAAGTTAAATAGCTAGAATAATGTAGTACAATAACCTTCATAAACCCTAATGTGTTTTTTTTTTTTACAAAATGTAACATGTAGTACATTATCATGCGAAGTTAAAGATGGAAAAGTGAAAAATGTATAATTGTCATGAGTAAGTTAATATGTGATATGTCAAATTATCATATCGTTAATCTACACTAATGATGAAGTGAATTCTTTTTTTTTAGGGATCATAATTTGGGATCCCGGAGTAATACACTATGGCGACTTGGTTTTCCTTGGCGTGACTTTTGGTGACAAATTTCTTTGTGGATCGATGATTGCTAGACACTATGATGACGATAGTATGATTTTTGTTTTCCTTTAAAGCAGAACATGACAATTTAATTCACATGTCTCAAGATCATGACAATGGTTATTTTACTGTTGTTGGTAATTATATTTGGGATGCTGTGAAAATGCTTTTAGATTCTGCTAGAATTTCTTTAGTTGTTAGAGAGCTGTGTTCTATTGTAATAGAACAAATTGGTGGTGTAGTACACCTCTTAGTTTGTCACGCCCCGAATCCGATGTCGGTGGATTTTAAGCACCTAAATCCGAATCCGAAGAGTGAACGTTTAAAACTTAAAATAAAAATAATACAAAACCAAATTTCTTTTCAGAAATATTCAAAATTACAGTATTTGAAATAATAAAATCTTTACAGAGAAACTACACCTTCTACATTCTAACTCTCTCGTCACAACTGTCGTAATTGAACGTAACATCGTCTCGTTCTAAGTTTGTGAGTCATCTCGTTCAGTCCAATCGATACTCAAGTCGCACCTGAACAAATTGATCTATAGGGGTGAGCTTACGCTCAGTAGGGCAAAACCTTTTAAAGTGATTCTTGTATAAGTGTCACAAACAAGTTATCAGACAATAAAGTACAAGTATAGTAAATCAAAACTATGATGCATGAATGCGATGCTGACTTAAAGCTCATCTCACACTCATCGCACTTTTCTCTTTTGTTAGTCATCTTGTTGACTCATGGTTGCTATTTCCGAAACCCTGAGATCGTTTTGCAACCTTAGGGCGGTTGTAAGAGTTTCTGTCTTTTAGGCAGATAACTCACGGGGCATACTTTCCCCTGTTTGTGCACATGTGGGCATACCATAGAACCTAGCACCCCATTGAGTAACTCAACTACACAAAAGGATCACTCTCTTTTCTCTCATTCACTCTGGATTTCAAAATCCATATTATTTTGCAATGCATAATCACAAATTCTCACAATGCATTATGTATGACAGTTCTTTAATTTAAATAACACACGCTTTAAAAATATAACATCATATATCATATCAAATCATCAATTAAGGAAAACAATAGCATTCAATATGTACTTCAATCAACATCAAACAATTCTCACCAATTTATTATACTAACAAATTATAGAAAAGGTTCCCCGAGACCCTACCTCGATTTCCGAGCTTTGACTCCAATTATGCTCAACGTTGACAATCTCGTAACTTGTATTACGAAGGGCTAGATTCCAACGATTACCGGACTCACCAATATCTGTCAAACCTTAATTCCAAATTCTTCACCGTCTCACTTTGAATCAACATCGACCAATTATTCCGAAATAACAATTTATCATTATTTCGAAACTACATTATCGGTCTCATTGGGTGCAATGCAAACCCTCATAATTACTAAGGACACCCAAATCCTTATTATACACTTCCTCGGTACCGTTTCGTACACCAAATAGATCATTCATCAAGAATCATCATAGTTAACCCTAGTGTCCGAGTTCAACTCCGATTCAAACTCTGTGAGTTCCACAGCTCCGATACTATCCAAATGTAACATTTACTACATGTGAATTTCAAAACACCCAGTACAGTAGCTTAAATCCTAATGTGCAGGGCCAACTTCATAATGATGTAAAACCTTTATATGAACTTCAAAAAGGGTGGGGCTGGTTTCGTTGGAAACCTAGGAAAATCTAGTTTTTAAGTACTGAAGCCCTGAAGTGAGTTTGAACAAGGAAAGCTACTGAAACAAATCGAAAGAGCATGACAGTACTGCAGTTTTCAGAAATTCCTGCAGCATATCAGTAACTTTGGAAATTCATAACTAAATACAGAAAAATCATTTTCAGATGATTCCAACTCTGAAATAATCTTTGAAATGTCCACTACAACTTTCATGAAGACACTACCCTCAAATTTCCAAAGTAAAAGTACAGTTTTTAATAAAAAGGTCGCTGGGTCAGAAACTGGGAAACACAATTCCAGATTGCAGACCTCTAACTTCTACCTTTAGTTTAACCAATCAAAACTTAACCAAAAACTACAAACTTAAACTGTAATTGAAGCCTTATGTTCTAGATTTACAAGCATAGGTTCAAGGGATTGATTCAACATCAGAAAAGAACCAAAGTTTTCCCAAACTACTGCTAACTTCAGCAAACCCGTACAAGCTATAAACCCCAAAACTCAAATCCTTGAAATACTAATAGAAACTGAAAACCAAGGATACCAACATGTAGAGCATGTCCAGGGGATAAAGTCTGATACCTAACTCATTGCCGTTAGTGGCCGGAAACGCCGGAAAACGTAGCAAACCCGCCGGAAAACCCATGAACTTCTCTCATTCGATTCTCTTTCTACCTTCATCAATTTGAGAAGTTGAGACCACAGCCGTGCTCCCATCATTGAAACGAAGCTAAAGACACCAATTTAAGCCACCTTTGTGGCCGGAATCCAAAAATCCGATCGGAGCTGCCGGACCTTCTCTCTTCCTTTTCTCTCTCTTCCGGCGATGACTTGACTAGCTACGACCACCCACATGCTCACCGTAGCGAGACGAAGCTTCCGGTACCATTTTTACGCCGTGAAGTGGCCGGAGGAGGAAGGTGGTGATCGGAGAGGGAAACGAGTCGGTGAGAGAGGTCTGGAGTTTTCTGGGCTGTTCAGCCCTTTGCCTCTGATTTAAACACATAACCGACTTAAAACCAATGGCCCAGATCTAACGGTCTTAAAATCAATGGTCCAGATTGCACCTTGTGGATTTTCCATTAACAAATAATTTTCCTTAATTTCAAACTTCCAAAAAATCAAAACAAATAGCTCGGGTGTCCAAATAATTCCACTAAAATTCCTACAAACTCGTAACGATGTCTACTTTCTAATTGTGACTTCAAAAATAAAATATGACCAACTTTAAAAATTCCGGATCTCACATAGTTTGTTCTACCTTAGCTCTAATTTCAAACCACTCTTGGTTTGTGCCTGCTCCCAAAAATGTTCGGGATGTCATTCTCAACGATTGTAATCGTTAAAGATTTATTAAACTCTATTTCAAAAAAAAAATGATGAAGTGAATTCTTATTTGATTGTGTTGTATTGTATAAAAAAAGGATATTTTTTATGGCATTTAAAATCAATTCTTAGCCATGTTTACTTGACTTAAGGTTTATTGTCTAGATATCAACAATTCAACAACATACTAAACTTTACACGAAATCAATTAATGCATAAAAATAAAAATGTTATATTTTCATTCAAACTTTTCCATCAAACTTTTCTCTTCTCTTACTCATACATGTACCTTAATAATCGAAACTAAATTTCAAGATCACTATACCTTTCAAAGATTATTCTACAAATAATCAATCAAATCAAAAATTTTATTGTCATCTAATGAACACTTAATAAATAGATGATTATGTGGCAGTTAATAGTTAGATAATTTATGTAAAACAAGTAGACGGTTAAACGATGTTTAATTTTGCTAATTTTCACATAAATAATCTTTATAGTTTTAATTGAAAATAAACGATTTTGATCATAAAATTACATCATTGTGAAATGAAAGAGGGATTTATTTGAAAAGATGGGACATTATTCAAGTTGAATGACAAGAAAGTAGAGCAAATAAGAGAAAAACAGCAACAAGGACATTTGTTGTAATTGAATGGAGCAAAATGGTGTCTGCATCATTAATCACACTAGAAGATGATTGAAAAGGAAGGAGGTGTCTATCTCAAAGACAAAAACAAAGGAATTGCCTCCCTTTTTCTCTGAGAAACCTCGCGCTTCATCAATCGCCTCCTCTCCCCCTTCTCCCTCGTTGTGATCTCCTTGATCCATGGCTTGGGAGTTGGGGGAGGTTTCCCCTTTCCAGTGGCGGAGCCTCTCGGTCGGCTTGGTTCTCTCCTGCGGTGGTGGGTGTGAGTGCTCCGGTGGTTGCGGGTGCTCCGGTGCCGACGTCCTCGGGTCGGGATGGAGCTGGCGGGGAGTGCTCCCTGTTTTCCGATGCGGCTTTTCGGCGGCGCCGCTGTGGTGGCTATCCCACTATCGAATATGTTGCTCGTGGGTGGTGGTTTGGGGTTAGATCTATGGGATCTACTATGGGTTGGGGGTGGTGGCTGCCTGGGAGATGGGAGCATCCGTGCTTCTTTTGCTTCTGGGTTGACGAGTGGGTACAGATTTGGTTGTTGTGGATTTGCTTGTTTTTGCTCTTCCAAGTCCGACGCTTCTTGTTTTCCCGTTTAGATTTGCGGCTTTGTTTCATTTCTTGTATTTGTTTCAGCTTTCTCTGTCCTTTCTCTCCTGAGTTATGGACTGTTTGTTGGGGTCTGCACTCGTTGTGCGATGGGCCTGCTCTAGGCCGGCGGCGGGTCATAGCGAATTGGACGCTGCCTCCTAGTGGTAGGATGAGATTTTGGGTCGCCGGTGTAAATTCCGGTCGACCACTTACTGGTATTGCTGTTGGTCTACCTGTTCTCATGCGTCTCTCGGACGTTGTCTTTCCAGTCGGTCACCGTTACAGTCAAGCATTAGATGTAGCCGTTTGGGTTACTCATGCTATTAGGTGCTTATTTCAGTACATGGATGGTTTGGAGACTCTTGATTTTCAGGTTTCTGATTTTCAGGCTTTTCTCCCTATGTTTATTGTTATGGGGTTCAGGTTTTATGTCTCCCCCCTTGTATTTGATGTTCCATTAATCAATGAGGGCTGCACCCCTCCTTCAAAAAAAAAAAAAAAGAATAGGACCACTAAGAGGTCTCCAATAGAGAAAATCCAAAGGAAAGGTCAATGAAGGAGAAGCCCACATTGGAGAGGAGATAAGATTGTATTTAAGCCTGTGGTGTGTGCATGCTTGAGATGTTGAGAAATCACAGAAATGAGAGACATGAATCAAACATTATTGGGGCCCTTGACATATTGGTTAAGCATTAGCCCCCATTTTAACAAGACTCGTCAATTGACAATTTGACATGAAAGAAAATAATTTTCTCCTTTAAATCGGAAATGTAGGTAGAAAATGAAGAAAAAAAAGTGTTGATAATTATTTTTAGTAATCATGGTTCTTCATTGTGGCTTTTGCACTATTTGGTATGAGTATACGAAGTTGTAAAAATGTAGAGTTTAAAATGCAAAAGATAAAACTTAGAGTGTCATTATCAATACTGTTTTAATTTTCAAAAGTTGAACCACTAACTCTAAAAGTAATTATTAACTTAAAAGTCGTATTTAAGTACAAATTTTACTATTTTAACAATCTTTTCTATGTACTTAAAGACAAACACAAAATAAAATAAGAGTGAATAACTTTTCGCGACGAATAATTCGTCGGGAATGGTCAATTCCTGATTTTATTTTAAATTGTATAAAATAGAAAAATCAAAGAATATGATAAAAAACTTATTTGGAGTTCTTGGGGTCGATACTCCAATTATTGATAACGAACATAAGGCGTGTGACATTGTTTACATGAATTTAGTCAAAGGGAAGAAAAATTACATAGTATAGCACATAATTTTTTTGTAAAATTTGAAACTTACAAAATTTCAGTAAAATTCCAAGCACGGGCGCCAAGAGTGATGTTAGATTAGCAAGGCAACAAACCGCATAAACGCTCGAGCGCCGAAAATTGAAAAAAAAAACGAAAAAAATATAAAATAAGAGAGAACAACTTTGCCAGACGAAATTCGTCGAGAAATGTCAACTCCTGATTTTTTTTTTTTAAATTGTATAAAGTAGAAAAATCAAAGGATATGATAGGAATTTTATTCGGGTTCTTGGAGTCGATATTCCAATTATTGATAACGAAGATAAGGCGCATGAAATCATTTACATGAATTAAGGTGTTTGAACAATCGTTAATGCTGCTTTGGTCTGGTAAAAAAAAGATTAAGCTAGCTTTACTTAAAGAGTGCAGCACAATAGTACGTACATATATATATATATATATATATATATATATATATATATATATATATATATATACACCCAATTGCCTAACCTACCATATAGCTAGCTAAGTTAGGCCGATGTCTTTTAGTGGTTCATCTCTTAAGCAAAGAATTACCTTTTCTTCTTATCCCTCTTTCTCCATGCATAAACTTCTTGGTCGATCCTAATTGACCACCTTTTTCTTAATTTCTGATCATGACCACGACCATCGGTCTATTTCATTAGTGCATTAGACCACTTGTTGTCCATGGCCAAAAGACTTTGGGAGCTAGCTAGTGAGAATGATCAAGGAGCAGTTGGGGCCATGATTGTCCCTGCCTCACTAGGCAATTCCAAAATTGGGGTTGCCATCAAATTCTCAAATCTCAATCAAATTGGAAGACATGAGCAAGCAGGTACTGTTCTAGCTTGCTTCTGTTTCTAAATTGATGGAAGCCTAACTCTTGAGCCAGCAATATCATATCCAATATCTATATATATATATGAAGCTAAGATAGCTAAGGCATATCAAATCATATCATATGCAATGTATTGTTAAGCCATGATGCAGTGTTGGTTGGCCAGGGGTCGCACCACCGACGTTGTAGTTAGCTTTGATTTGTCCTTCCCAAAAACCTTCTCATATGGGTGCTTCAAAGTCGGTATATCTGTATGTCCCAGTGTCCCACGATCTCTTCTTGTTCTTGTTACTTTCACCTTCTTCGTCCTCTAGTTATATCTATACATTAGCTTAATTCCTAATTGTGTTTAAGCAATGCCTTGAATTAAGAAACTGTTACGTACCCGAAAATTAGGGTTTAGATAGCGGGTGTGTGACTGTGTGTATTTAACTATAGAATGAACGATTCAGAGCGAGTTTAGTACAAATTTATGAATTAATCTTTCTAAATATTAGATGAAGTTTGTATGTAAGTTTACTCGTTATTATTTGTCTTAATTTCTTTGAGGTAACTTGTCGAACGCATTTCTTTGGCTTCTTTTTTGAATTCCCTCCCAACTTCCTTACTATCTCTTGTCCATGCCTGAAACTCTTTTAGGAGGTTTAACAAATATGGTATTCCCCACGGTTGTATCGAAAAAAAAAAAAAAAGGCAAAAACATGTGGAGCTACTATAATTGCTGATCATAAAATTGAGAGAAAACGAATAAGTATGCTGAAACATGTTTTGTCTTGAAAGCTATACATTTCGATTCTTGAACTCTACGTACTATTCTAGATCTTCTCGAAATATATAGGTGATGTGCAATAATTTATATCAAAATACAAAAACTTAAAAAAAAAAATTTGTGGGAACCATGCTTTGCAGTTGGTGACTTTGGGGTGTCTTAGTGAAGAAGATTAAACGTTTCTTGGTGCGGTTAAAGGCCCTGGAGGTTATCTTAGTCTCGGTGAATGTAATGATATGACTCACAGAGTTACGAATCGTCTTATTGTCCGGGAATAATATCTTTTTACCTAGTTAGGGAAAAAAGCCATTCTAACTTTGTATTGTATTGAGAATGATTTTCTTTGTTCTTTCTGGTTTCCGAGGTTTTCGGACTATATCCTCCTCTGTGTATGATGCTTGTTCAACAAATAATCTTCGGTGTGAGGAACTAACCTCTCGACTTGCTTCTGGGTTCCAACCGTCTTTTCTAAAAGAAAAATAAAGTGATAATTCTTCAACAATGATTACTTCTCTAATAAGTAATAACCCAAAAAGAATGAGCAAATAATATGGCCAAATAAGAAACTACATGGCATGTAAGATTGTAAACAATAATTCACAAGATAACAAAATAAATTATTCCATACAACCCAAAAAGAAAAAAGTATATAAGAGTTATTCTCTACATATAAAAAACTACTAATAAAACTCAAAACTAAAGGACAATACCCCCAAGCAAAGGTCCTACAATTTGTTAGATTAGCTGATGCTTTCATTCACTTACCACCACTAAACAATCCATTAGTAATATTATAATCACTAATGCCCCTTTTTTTTAACAAAGAAGATTTATTATAGATTTAAAGAGAAATACAATCATAAACTATAGCATCCTGAACAAAGACATGACCAGTTGAGAACCAAGTTACTAATTTAAGCATTGTTTTCGGATCAATTAATATAACAATTTAAGCTGAGTGAGACCACACATTATAGAATTAGAATATCTTCTCTATTCATTGACCATATATAAAGCACAATATTAATTAGTTAAATAAGACTGTGTTAATCTGTTAGCTTAATTAAAGTAATTAAAATTGTCTCACCTTCTAACATTACGTGCACCAATAATTTCTTAAAATTTTCTATAAAAAAATTTCTTAAAATTTACACGTGCACAATTATATAGATGCTAAAGCCATGTTCATGCTTATTAGGCCACGTATATAAGAGGCCCTAGCTTGTTAGTATTAATCATTTCATGCTAAGATGTATTTTAATTATTAATTTGTATATGGGTGTCTTTTCCTTTGTTTCATATATTGTTTTGCCATGAAATGATTAGTGGGACTTAAAATGCTTTCTTTTATGAGCTAGGACACACGATACTTAATTTTTTTATAAATAAAAACTTAAAAAAATTGTACATATATCATAGCTGAAAAAACTATACATAAAGACATTTAGGAATTAAGAGGAACAAATTGTAGACAACGAATGATTAAAATCGAAGTATTTGTATCGAAAAGTAAATTTCTAGTTGAATATGAAGGAAGCTTCTTTCCAAAACCTTTCACTACAGTTTCTCTTAATTAGTGTAAAACCTTCTATAAACTTGAAAATCGTAGTAGCTACACGAAAAACTTTGGATATAGATGAGGTCTAATTCATAACTTGAAAATTAATTCGAGTTGTTTTTCACTTCCCCAATTTTCTAAGAGAAATGTGATATCTTAATTTGCTAGTAAACTATATTCACAAGCTTTGGTCAATGTTAGAAGTAGTTATCGTTGTCGTGTGGATCATACAATCTAGTGGCTAGTGATGTTATATCATAAATTCATAATTACATAGTATTAAAGTTCAAGTTTCGTTTCCCTTGAAATTAAAAGAAAAAAACTAAAGGAATTGTTGAAAGCAAATTAGAAACATGACTAAAAATGAAAGAGAAACCTAAGAAGCAATCACTTTAGACCCGTCATCTTTTAAGTCTAGGAAACTTATGAATAAGAACATATCCGATCGGGGTGAGAATGAATATTTATGAGAGAAAGTTATTCCCACTAAGCTATGTACTAATCGTATGAAATTAGAATAGATCGAAATGCATAAGATTTTTCTTGGTACCGTTTACTAATTCTCATGAATCATAATTAAAACTAATATGATTACTAAAATTATGGATAATTTTGGGGGTAGGGTATTATAAATTCTTGTGGTTATTTCTTGTAATCAAAATGCATTCCTAGTACCAGAAATCTCTTTTGCACCTGTCAAGCACCAGCGGCCAGCGGCAGTCCATTCCGCAAAGGGAAATTAGTCTCCTCGGCTTACTCTCTGGGGGGTTGGGGGGATCATTCATGGGGAGAGAATCCCTAATAAAAAAAAATACATTCCAGAGAAATTGATTCATATTATCATATATATAATACCTAGTCCCCTCTCGGTATTGACGTTCGAATTATTCAGGAATTAATTCCTAATTTTAAAGTAGTGTCCAAGAATAGCTAAAATAATAATAAAAAAATTCATAAATTCAAAAAATGAAGAAGTTGGCCAAATAAAAAAATAATAACAAATGAAGAGGCCAACACATAGTTGTACGGCGGACCTTAGAATGACATATACTAAAATACATAGTTGTATAACCAAAAAAAAAAAAAATACATAGTTGTATATATATAATATATAAATGGGCCGCCGAACACATATCATGGTCAATTGGGACAGGACCTTAATTACAAAACACTTACTTACTAAGTACATCACATTAATTGCTAATCCCACTTCCCCCCTCTTTCCTAATTTCACCACGTGCGACGTGTGCAGCTTCCCCACTCGTGCGAGACCGTCACCCAGCTTCACGGTAACCAACGCGGAACAGTGAATCTCAAGCCCAGCCCACCAATCACAACCAGCGTCTAACGTCACAGCCGGGGACATTATCAATCCAACCTGCACAGCCGAGACAGAAGCTTCCACTTAAGGCGTCGCGATTCTCATTTTTAGCACTCTCTCTCTCTCTATAAAAAGCCTTCACCTTTAGCTCTAGGCCTCTAACGAACCCCCCCTCTCTCTCTCTCTCTCTCTAAAAAGACACCCACTTTCTCTCTCTAAAAAAAACCTCCATGGGCTTCCCAGTAGGTTACACAGAGGTCTTCTTCCCCAACCTCTTCCTCCACACGCTCTCTCTCCTGGGTTTCGTCCGCAACCTCATTTTCTCGCTCTTCCACTTCCTGGGCCTCTCCGATTTCCTAGAGACCGACGCGGGCTGGCCCGAGACCCGGGCCCAGTTGCCCGAGAACCCGCCCGCGTCGGTCCTTCTGATCCGAGAATTCCTCCCCGTGATCAAGTTCCAGGACATCGCCGGAGACCCGCCGGAAAGCTGCGCCGTCTGCCTGTACGAGTTCGAGGCCAGCGAGGAGATCAGGTGCTTGACGAATTGCAAGCACATTTTTCACAGGGCGTGTTTGGACCGTTGGATGGATCACGATCAGAAGACCTGCCCTCTCTGTAGGACTGCCTTCGTGCCTGATGAGATGAGCGATGAGTTTAATCAACGGCTCTGGGCCTCTGAGTCTGAGGTCCACCATGATTTTTACAGTGAGTACAGTTCGGTCTGAGGCTGCTGAGGATATTGAAATGTAGATATTTACATGAAAAAATTGGGGTCTAATTTGAGAACAAAACACCAAAAAAGGGAAAATTTTGGATAATTTCTCTTTGTTTTTGTATATGTCTAATATTGAAATAGAAATACTATAAGATTTTCCATCTTTGATCCCATTCCATTTTCCTTGTGAGATGTTTCTTCTGGGTTTCTATTTGTGGCAACTTTCTAATCTTTTTTTAATGGGATTAAAGGGTGGTGATTAAATTTAGGAGGTATGGGAGTCTGTTGATGATGTTGGGCAGGTAGCCCATTATTGGTTTGGATCTTGCCAGAGTCAGTCAAGTCAATGCTACTATACTTAATTATGACTTTGAATGGATTTAATTTTTATATCCAACTATATTTGCCAAAGAATTTATTGAATTTTAATGTTTTGGATGCATTTCATTTGTATTTATGTTTGCATTTCATTTTTTTTTTTTTGTAAGTTCTTTTGTATTTCCAGTGTAAAGTTTTGGCATCATGATGAGTCATGATGGCACCTAATTACACTTGGACCTCCCTACTTTTGACTAATTAATCTCAACTTGATTGATATGGTGTAAGATGGTGTAATGGCAATTGTTTTATCTATTGGATTTTTCTTTACTTTATTGAAAGGTTTTTCACATGTTCATTAATCTTCCATGTATCTAAAATATCTCAATATCAAATCTACTCTATTTATCCTCCATAGGTTCTTCTTCATCTATACACAACAAAAAAAAAGAGCCATTTTTCTTAAAACAAATAAATGTTAAAAAAATGAGTTTTTTTCTCTCCCCACTGATTCCCTTTTAGAAAATGTTAAAGCGCCTCTCTTTTAATATAAGAATGATGAATTCCGAGATATGGAGAGAGAAGAGATTTCATAATTGGATTGGGGTTAGAATCGTTAATCTAAGAATATTGTTTGAGAATTCGGGCAAAACTAGATTAAGAAAATTAGAATCTTTATTTTCGCTATTTATTATCTACACAAAATTATGAAAAATTATTATTTATTTTCACTTTTTGAAAAATTGATCATGGCACTGAGAACAAACTCATTAGAGGGATTCTCATGTTTGAAATTGTGATCTGTGCATGACATGTTTAAATGTCAGGCCTCTGCATAACAGTTGCTACAGAAACTCAACACTCAATTACATAAAACATATGTAATAATATTATAATAGAAATAATAGAAAACGAGCTCCACAATTCCTAAAGTAGGAAATGAAATCCATCTACTTGGCTTCCTCTGCATTGCCACTTTGCAAGTCATCACCATTTATGACTTGCACCATAGTAAATACTAGCTATTGTGGGGAAATCAATGCCCTTGCACCATAGTAACTACTAGCTACTGCAGCTTTAGCTTTGGGTAATGATTCTAAGGGCATGTTTGGGGGCCCAACCAAAATCTTGTTTTCTTCGTCTTCTTCGTGGGTTCTTGTCCGGCGGCGCGCCCACCAAGGCCCTGGCCTTTGGCCTCGTTGGTGTGGTATTGCTGCTGCCGGACGGGATGTTGGGCTTTGCCGACGTTTGTTCTGGTTTCTAGGTGGAGTTGTTGCGAGCTTTGCTCTGTTCTCTGGGGTGGCATCGGCGGCGACGTTTTTGATTACCGTTTGGGCTTGGATCAGGTGGCTGGGGGCGCGATTTCGGTGTCACTCCATTAGGGCTGTGCTGGCGCTTGATTGGGGTCTGAATGCTCTTCGGTGGGTTGGTAGGCTGGTTCGTGGATCTACTGCACTGGGTCTGAGATGGGGGAGCGGTGAGCAGGGTGTTTGGCTGGCGGCTGGCTTTATGGGGTTCTGGTGGTGTTTTGAGAATGGGGTGTTGGGTCGTGGGTGGTGGATTGATAGGTTTGGCCTGGGATTTTGGCGATGGCGGAGGATTGAAGATAGGATGGGACGGTGGTGGATTGTAAGATGCGGGTTGGTGGTAAGGGGGCAGATCAGACTTGGTGTGGGAGACTTTGTTCCTGCTTGTCCTAGTCTAGCGGTGGTGGTTGTCGGGGACTCGTTGTTGGTGTCTTCGGGAAGGGGCTGGGTTTGTGGTGGCTTTATTATTAGGGTTTTAATTTTGGTTAGTGTTTTTTGGTTAGGTTTAATAAGTCCCTACTCATTTGAGCTAGGGTTGGGTCAATTTGCGGTGCTATGTTTGGTGTCAGGTTTGTGGTGTCATTCCCGAGGACGATTTAGTCAATATTCGGTTTACTTTTGTTGTCAATCTGCTGATGAGCGATCCTTGCACGTGGTCTGGTACGATTGGAGCGCGGTGTGGAAGAGGGCGGTTATCTTTATGGAGGTTGTCTATGAGGTTTTATCGAGACTCTTGGGATTATTTTTCACAAGTAGCCTGTGGAAGGCGATCATGGTGGTTAGAGTTTGGGCCCCTTTGGCTCATGGTATCTGTAACCGCGTTGGGGTTAGGTTTTATGTCCTCCCCATTTATTGGGATGTGCGTGGTTCTCTCATTACTCGAGTTGTGGGTAAGTGAGATACTACAGCTTGTCGCTCCCGTATTATGTAATCTTTCAGTTTGAATAAAGGTTTCTTCATCTAAAAAAAAAAAAAGGGCATGTTTGGGGTAAAGATTCTAAAGAATCTCCACGCTAGCTAATAAATCCTGTATAGATTCTAAAAGAACCTCCATTAAATTGTTCGATCTTGTTCCGATTCTGGAAGCTATGCGAGCAAGATGTTAAAGCTCTTAAAAGAGGCTCAGGCATGGGCCATAACTGTTGAAGGGGGGTCAAGGAGCGCGAAGAGACTAAGACAATGTGTTGGATGAATTTCATCAAAGAGGTTAAAACAAAAAGACTACAATGGAGCAAGAAAAGAAAGCTCATGTATGGATTCTCAATCTCACTCCTAGAAAGAAAAAAATTAAGATTCGCCACTGGCTTCCTTAGCTTCAAATAGTTGTTAGCCACTGAATAGAACCACCCGTTAACTTTAGAAGTCATATATCAACACCAAAATGCATGGAGAACTGCATAACCCTCCAAATGACTCTTAAGATGAGCCAAATGATCGATTTCAAGAGCAAAATTTGATAATTCACATTACAGTGTCCTGAATGAACCATTTGTTCACAGCATTATGATCATGCTGACCTTTATGCAATCTGCTAGGTATATAGAAGTAAAAACAGAACAGTTGCTTAATGAAAAAAAAAAACAAAGACCATCATATAGATTATAGAGAATGGATGGTAACAAAATCCCAAGGGGGTAACTTGAAGAAATTAACTTGCTTTTAAAATATGACATTCAATTTAATTGGAAACAGTTTGTGTATGGCATGTAGTTTTTACCAGGAAAGACTACATCTATCAATAATCATGCAAGGTAACTGAACCAATTTTGATTCTAAAAGCCATACCAATTGGCAAATCAAATCTCACGAAACTATTTCTGAACCTTAGTCTGCAACATATCTTTGATCATTTGGGAGGATTGCTGCTAGGAGGAGGAGGTTCAGGATGTTCTTCATGAGGAGGAAGAGGTGCACTTGGAGATTCTGTGCGATGGCCAGGCGGAGGCGGAGGAGGTCGTGCAGGAGGATAAGGGCCAGATTCTGGACCTGGAGTAAATGGAGCTGAGTCCGGAGCTGGAGGATAAGCACCTGGTGCTGGTCCTGGAGGATATGCACCTGGTGCTGGTCCTGGAGGATAAGGACCTGGTGCTGGTCCTGGAGGATATGCACCTGGTGCTGGAGGATAAGCACCATGTGGAGGATACATATGATGTGGAAGATAAGCCACAGGAGGAGAATATGGATCGTGACCACCTGTTGGGGATGGGGGGTTCATAGGCTGCCCATATGTGGGTGGAGGCATATATCCTGGTGGTTGATGTGGATATCCCATTGGTGGAGCTCCTGAATGTGGATATCCGGGGGACTGATCAAGCCGTGACATCTGCTGCATTGGAGGAACTGCCATAACTGGCTGTGGTGGACCGAACTTGCCATCTCTTTTGTTCAGTTCAAGCTTGTGCTGCGTCTGCATAACCACTCGACAGCAACATTTGTTTGTTACAAAAATAAATTACCAACCTAGCTAGCTACTTGTTCCTAATCCAAAAAAGTTCAGTTCAGTCAGGATTGATTCTGTCCGAAATTTGGGTGGAGATAAGAGTGAGAGTGTCGTGTATGAAGACTGTAAAACCAAAGAAATCAAAGTGCTTCTTGATCATATATTAACTGCATATATACCTGCATGCAAGCACAAACCCTGAAAAAACATAACAAGTCAAAGAATCAATACAATTGTCATTCATGATCTCATCGATCTCCAGACCGAATGTGTTGAAAGGGTGAAAGGAAGGCCTTACGAGCAATAAACGGTTTCAGCAATACATCCCAACGCATCAGCAATATCATGGATTTCATCACTTCCAGTTAGGCAAGCGATCAAGGAGAATATACATGCTATTTGGTTGAGACAGATCATGCATCCCTATAAAAGAAGGCCATGTTGAAGTGAGATATCTTAAATGTGTAGGGGAGAAAAATAGCCGCAAACATAAACATGCCTGCACAGAGAGGGAGAGAAAGAGGGCTTACGATAATGCAGTTATCGCATGGTGTTGTCTGTATATTGAACTCATCTTGTATTAGAAAGCGAGTTGACGAAACTGAACTTGAAAAGCAACACCAAACCTGAACAAACCAAACAAAGTATCCAAATATACACAAAAGTAAAGATATCAGAAAACATATAGGAATAGACCCGAATCAACGTAATTAATTAATACCTCACAGCAAAGACAAAATGAAGGGCAGTGTTTCTCTCCAAACTTTCCACTACATGGCATATATCCGGCACAACATCTGTACCTATATAACAGAGAAGAATCCAAAAGTATTCAAGATTTCATCTCAATATATTACCGTTGTTAGACGAGAAACATCTAGCTAGAAATGCCTGTTATTACTTATTAGTTACGTACCTTGACATATCATTGTAAAGAGCTCGTTTTCGAAGCGTGAAAGAAGCACATTGAGGACTGTCATGTTACAAAGAAACTTAGATTAATTGCACAATGCAAGATACAAACCATATATTTCAGATACATCGAAGCGCAAAACCAACAACGAAATACTACAACAGAGAAGAATGCATACCAGAAACACGCAAAGCAACAATCTGCATAACAACAGAACAGAAAAAGATTAAATTTAAAAACAGATCATATCAAAATCCATTTATATCAAAAGTAATGACAATTGGAGTTCAACATCCAATTTTTCCTTTCATTTTAGAAAATGTAACAATTTTTTTAAAGCCTTTTTCCCCGTTCATTTCTCATAGACCAAATAACTAGCTAAACAACAGTAAATTCTACCAATAAACACAAAGAAAAATCCGTTATCTGCATGGAGTCATAGCAGAGTAGTTACTCCAATTTTCTCATTGTTTCTTGTCTCCCACGTCTTCTCATAAACCAAACAGTTATTAATACATATTAAAGAAAGAATCACCAATCAAACAGTGGTATCAGCCTAATTTCAACAATGGTTTATAATCAACACATTCCGCCTTCAATATCGCTCGGATTTCTCGCAAAATTAAGAACAAAATCGACATCCAAAATCATCAACCAAACCGCTCCAAACAGTCGCATTAGCCTCAAATCCTCGGAAACCAGACAGAAACTGACGAAATCGGTACACTTACAGGAAGGGTCGGCAGTCATGGTGCCCATCAAATCGGAGTGCCATAGATTCCGGTAGGCCTGGCGGACCTGCATTTTCTGCAAGTGGTCGTTCATCCCCATTTTCGTTGCGATCCAATTCCTAACGAGGTTCTCAGTCCCTCAGAGAATGAAAAATTAAAAACTCTAATACGACGAGATCGGATTGGGAAGGAAGAAGCAGAGAGGCTTTGGCGAAATTGATCGAAGTGCCTCGTTCAATATCGCGAAGTGTGGAATTACGTGACATGTGCTTATATATAAGGTGACGAAGTTGAGCTGGTGACGACCGAGTAAAATTACGAAAAAGGAAAGGGAGAAATTAGGAAAGATTTTACAGCTACCATTTTCCTATGTCCGAATACGTAATTTTAACAGCTTTGAGAACTTACCACGTAGAGAAAATGATAAGAGGTGACCTGCACAACTCGGCGTTCCCTTCTTTACAAAGTCGGAACTTCATGCAAGATAAAAAGGAGTCAATTCAAACAAAGAAAAAAAATAGCGATTCCAAGGTTTTCTTTCTTTTACCAAATATCGATTCAAAGTTGGAGCAAAAGGTAGCTAGCACTCGGTTAATCTTGTTCTAAAAATTGGCATGTTCAAGCATCAGGGTTTGTATGCGAGGGCAGCGAGGCTCTCTTTTACTGAATTACTGTCGTTTCTCTCTGAAAAAAAGTTACAAAAACCTTTTCTTTTATGAAGCCTTGGCAACATTACTTCTATTAGAATTAACTAATAGTTAAAATATCTCAAATCACATTTAGCATTTACTAACTACTGGTGTTTTCATGCATATTTGTTGTTTTCAACTTTCCGTACTTGGTTATTTTCAAACTTGTTATAATGGTTGAAATCTGAAATCAGGGCTCTTCTATTGCAAGTGAGAAACCAGTAGAGAAAGTAATTTTGAGGAACTCTTTTCATAACGAGAGGTTAGTACAAGTTGTACAACTACAACTTCCACATCCACTCAACTAATTGTTATCTACGTTTATTACAACATGCATTTCTTCTTCTGAAAATTTTACGTGCTCCGGAATATGATAGTAGCGCTCTTTGAACACATTTCTTCAGCCTCGTAAACCAAAAGAGTGCAACCCTATATCGGCTTTTCCCCCCTCTAGCTTTGCTTTTTAATCTTTCACAAAGGAGTCAGGCAAGAGGAGTTGGATATTGCTGCTTACTGCTAAGAATTGCTCAGAGGTACAAAAATGGCTACTATTGGCAAATGGATGTAATGTCTTGAGGGCAAACGGAGTAACTGGCTGATCGATCTATTTACGGGACATGTGCTGCACGTCCGGAACTCCCAAAACTGGCGGTGGACCTAACTTGCCGTCTCTTTTATCCATTTCAATGTTGTGCTGGGTCTGCATAACAACTCCATAGAAATATCTATTTGTTACAAATGGAATTAACATGGAAATGACCACAATACCAATTACAAGCTAGAACATCTCATTGAATTAAGAATGGCTGGTCTAAGTACTAAGTAGGGTTCTAAAAAACAGAGAACCCGAAGCTCAGGTGCGTTTTAAAATTTTGCTTGGTAATTAAGTTGTTACATACCTGAATGCAAGCACAGACCCTGAAAAAGTAGAACAAGAAAGAATCAAATATAAGGTGTGATGAGCGTAGATGGAATGTGTTGAGAAGCTGAGAAGGGTGAGGCGAAGGGCTTACGAGCAATAAACCGTTTCTGCAATGCAGCCCAATACATCGGCAATATCCTTGATTTCCGAACTTCCAGTTAGGCAAGCAAGGATTGAGAATATACATGAAATTTGTTTGAGGATGATCATAAATCCCTACAAGAAAAAAAAAATCCAAGTTGAAGTGAAAAGGGTACCTTAAGATGTGAAGGTAAAGAAAGAGCTCTAAACATTAACAAAGAGAGATTACAATGATGCAGTTATCGCATGGAGTTGTCTGTATGTTGAATTCATCTTGTAGTAGATATCGCGTTGAAGACACAGAAGTTCCAAAGCAGCAGCAAACCTGAGCAGAAGAAATTAAGTATCCAAATATAAAATGAAAAGAATATTTCATTAGCAAGGTTAATGATGAATATTGACCACTTCATCAAATCCATAGAAGACGCATAAGTTGCAGCATCAAATCCATGTAATACCTCAGTGATGAGACAAACTTCAGGGCATTTACTTTCACAGAATTTTCCACTGCATGGCATATATCCAGCACAGCATTTGTACCTGTGACAGAGAGAAGAATGCAAAAGTATATATCTAAGACTTCATCTCAATCTATCTTAGAAAGAGAAATATGAGGCATATCAAGCTGATCCTCTCTCCCAAAATTGGTCGAACGATTGCCATTCGACAGTTTGAATAATGTTAATAAGGATGTGTTATATACAAAACATCATATTCAATATGTTTTGGAGAATATCTAGAAATGCTTGCTGTTAGTTACCTTGTCATATCATTATAAAGAGCTCGTTTCCGTAGCAGGTAAGAAACGCATGGACCACTGTGATGTAATAAAGAACAATTAGGTTGCAAAATGCAAGAAACAAACCATCTCTTTCAGACTTAATTGAAATATCAGCTAATTGCAGAAACAACGCTTACCAGAAACAAGCAAAGCAACAATCTGCACAAGAAACAGAACAAAAGAAGATTGAAATTGAAGATCAGATCAGATGCACTTCAAAAAGAACTATCTAAATTCATACATCCAAAATAAAGAAAATTGAAGTTTAACCATTTGAAATAATAAAGATTCAGCAAATATTCACTCTCTCTCTGATTCCTACATTTTCTTACCAACCACATCGTTTTCTTTTCCTTCACATTCTCGGTAATCAAACACAAATTAACCATTACACCTTAATGATGATCAAAGCATCAACATATTCAGCTATCACTCTCGATCTCTTGGATTCCTAAGCAATCACATTGTTTTCTTTTCCTTCACATTCTCGGAAACCAAACGCCAAACAACCATAATCCCTTAGTGAAGAAAGAATATCCTCATTTTAATGATGATCAAAGAGTCAACATATTCAGCCTCCATTCTCTCTTGAATTCCTTCATTTTCTCAGCAGCCACATTGTTACCTTTTCCTTCCAATTCTCATAAACAAACAGAAAATAACCAATGAACTATAACAAAAAACAAAATCCATTTAACAGGGCTAGCCGTAGTAGCCTTATTTTCATAATGATCAAAGCATCAACATATTCAGCCTTCACTCTCTTGGATTCCTACATCTTTTCCTTCTTCTCCACATTCTCGGAAACCAAACACAAAATGACCAATAAGCCTCTCCAATTAAATTCATATTAGCCTGATTTTAATGGTAATCAAACATCAACACATTCAGACTTAACTCTTTCTTGGATTCACATTTTCTCAGAACCTACATTTTTTCATTTTCCTTCACATTCTCAGAAACCAAACACAAAATGACTAATAATAAACCATCACAAAGAAAGAAAATTCAATCAAACAGTAGTCTTAGCCTCATTTTAATGATGGTCACATAATCAACAGATTCAGCCTTCAATTTCTTTTGTATTCCTACATTTTTTTCAGCAATAAAAATCAATACTTACAGCCAGTATCGGCAGTGACGGTGCCCATCAAATCGGTCTGCCATACGTTCTTGTACTGCTGCCGTTGCTGCATCTTCTCCACATTGTCTTGAAGCCCCATTTTAGTACGTTTGAAATGGGGCTTCGAGACTTGCAGAGAATGAAGATTAACCTAATCAACGAAATCAAAATGCGAAATTGAAGTGTCTGGTTCAAAATCGCAAAGAGTGAAATGATATAATTATGGGGAGAATATATAGGTGAGGCATGGATGGAGGAGACGAAGGTGCAATGGTTGTCCTCCATGTAAAAATAGCTAGCTTCTAACAACACCGGAGTTCTTATATATATATATATATATAGTGGTTTTCGTTTTAGGTAATTTGACCATACAAAATTACAAACTGAAGTTTATCCTTTTTTTTTGTCCTTGATAAAAAAAATATATATATGTATATATATATATATATCCTTTTTTATAAGAAAATAGCATTTTAATTTTTGAGCAGTGGTGTTTACCTAGTCAAACCAGGACAACTATAGTTGATGTGAGAAAAATTATTTCTAAGTTTGAATTGTTTTGTTTTTTACCATTGGATTTAAATCCAAAGATAATTGATCATAATTTTCATGGTGAGTAACTGACCTTGTGAACCCAATATTAAATTTTCAGAGCCTATATTGCACAGGAGTTTTGTTAGATTAGTACTAATTTTCTATTAATGCAGTAGTACACGGAACACTTGATTTTTTTTTTCAACTATCCTAAGTAGAACTCTAATATTTTGTTAATGAATAATTGTGCTCGTATTTTGACTTCTTTAAGGTGATAAGAGCATCTCCAACATACATTTAACCTCCTCTTACCCATTCTTGCAAATTTAAAGGAAATTGCAACTCTAACGGACGATCAATCTTTTTCTCCATTTTGGAAGTCCTTTTTTGGCCCTTTAGGGTAATGTTAACATTTATAATACATAATGAGGAAAGAAAGTCTTTGTTAAGATAAATAAGGTCCTCATTAGAGTAAAATACGTTCTTGTTTGAGTAATTATTAGAAGTTGTAATTGTGATATTTTACCAATTGATAACACATGTTACCATTTCGACAACTCATGTAACTATGAATAATTCTCGTTAAGATAAATAAAGTCCTTATTAAAGTAAAGTAGGTTCTCGTTTTTGTAATTAAGTCATAAAAGTAGTAATTGTATGTATATATGTCATATGTTAACATATTATAGAATTTCTCATTTAATTTTTAGTGAAAATACTCACAACATTTTTAAAACAATATATGTTAGTCATCATACCCGATTACAACACTTTTATTTATAACTCAACAAATACTCTGAGGGCTAATTAAGCCATGAGGTGCTCAACTTATATGCTGCGTAATAAATAATTTAAGCAGCTTTTGGTGTTCAGTAAAAAAAAAATTGAAGTTTAACATTCTCGCAGCAATATCTAGAAGTTCATGAGAGACAACTTCCATAAACTGAAAAATTACAACTTCTTATTAAATAATCACCTCGATCACTCTCAAACTAAACTAGATGTTGCTTAATAAATAATTAAGCAGGTTTTGACGTTCAATAAAGAAAGTTTGGCATTCTCACAGCAATATTTAGAAGCTTATGAGAGTCAACTTCATAAACTAAAAAGTTGCAATTTCTTATTGAATGATCATGACTTCATTCTCAAACTAAACCAGATACTACTTCTTATACTCAAAACACTTTTAAAACGACAGATGTTAAGAAACATATATGTTAGTCATCATACATTCACACATGATTACAACACTTTTATTTAGACCTCAACTATATATGTTACTATGTTAGTATCATATACGATTACAACACTTTTTATTAATAACTTGGAAAATATTCTGAGGGCTACTTGTGGCCTTGAGGTGCTTAACAAATGCTTCTTAATAAATAATTTAAGCAGGTTTTGGTGTTCAGTAAAGAAAGTTGGCCATTCTAACAACAATATTTGGAAGCCGGTAAGAGACAACTCCCATAAACTAAAAAGTCGTTGTAACTTCTTATATTAAATAATTACATAACTCTCAAACTAAACCAGATACTACTTCTTATATTCACAACACTTTTAAAACGATATATGTTAAGCAGCATATATCTTAGTCATTATACACCTTAGGGCTATTACAAATTCCTAGTTTCCCTCTTCTTTCTCCCCTAAACATACAATTCGAGAAACACCCTTAAACCCCAAAAGCTAGCTCCCAAATAGGGAGACAAGTTGCTGAAAATTCCAACTCCGACTGCTAGCTACTTCCATTTCCGGATTAATTCCGCAAGAGCATTTGTGATATTCTAATTAATGTAGGAATGAATATATATAGCATGTGTGTAGTTTCCTGAAATATTCTAATTAAACGATTTAGATATGAAAACAGATTTGCAATTCTCATAAGAACAGTTGGTGTGATGACAAAGTTATAAACAACAAAGTAAGTGGTTGATGTGCTAGCAATGTTCATATCATGAGTGTATAAAATGGTGAATATCACATGCATTTTAACTGATGTACGTGTGTCAACGATGAAAAGCGTGAAAGCTAGGTTTCATGATAAGTTTGATCAGTGCAAACTGTACAAAACCAATTAAGGCGTCTTAAGGCTTTTAACACGAACCAAGAATTGTTCCATTAATCTTTGACTCATACAAGCCACACTTGGGAGTGAAATCCTAAAAGAACGATTGCAGTCTATAAACCAGCTGCTTGCCATCGTCTCCCTTCCCCTCTTCAAATAAGGTAGATCAGATATTACAAAATCCTAGCTATTTAACCATTGCAACCAAGTTAGTTTGGCCATTGTGTATAAGTTATTCTTTTGCTTTCTAAGTTGTTGGAAACGTTTTTCTAGTTCAGCCAGCTAGCCTCAAAATCAGTTGGTTTTGCGTATGTATATAACAAAGAAACAAATTAAAACCAAGGAGGGAAGATAAATTAAACAATTGTATATATGTCCCCTGCTTCTGTCTAAAACTCTCTCTGTCATGGTTTTTCAAACATTTCCCACAAAATGGGAGCAACCCTTTTATCATTTTTCCCCATTTTAACACTTCTTACTTCTTATTACTATGGGAGCGTGCACACTTATCTGCCCTAACTTCTTTTTGTTTGATAGGATCTGCCCTACCTTTTAAACAAATTGTAGGTTTTAGAAAACACGTCTAAATGAACAAATTTCTCTCCTCATTTGTAATATTAATACTACTATATGGACAAGTAATATATTTATCAACCCTCACATTGGAATTACTTTACGTAAATTTTACTGGAAAATATTAAACATGTATATGTATAATTTCCTTCAATATCTCTGATTCACTAATAAATTTATGGGATAGCATTCAACTTATTGAAAATCGCCAAAAGATATATTTAGTGACCTTTCCTTACAGTGGCCAAAGGAAAAAAAAAACTATTGACCAAGATAATATGGTACTAGCTAGCTAGTTATTGTAGATTGAGGGATTGGGTCGATATTTGAGATTATAATGAAAAATAGCAATGTTCATAACATGAGTGTGTATAAAATTAATGGTGAATATCACATGCATTTTAAATGATGAGCATCAACGATGAAAAGCGTGAAAGCTAGGTTTTATGATAAGTTTGATCACTGCAAACTGTACACAACCAATTAAGGGGTCTTAATTAGGCTTTTAACAAGAACCAAGAATTGTTCCATTCTTTAACTCGTGCAAGCAACACATGCATGGGAATGAAATCCTAAAAGGACGACTGCAGTCTATAAACCAGCTGCTCGATCGCCATCGTTTCCATTTCCCTCTTCAGATAAGGAACGTAGACAATAAACTAGTCACTATAACAAAAGTGAGGAAAGAAACATAGCTTGCCCCCAATCTAAAGAACTACTCACACATGTTTATGAAATACATCAATATTGTCAAGAATGGAAACATGAATACAAAGAATAACTAGAGTAGGGTTAAGAAATTCTCAAGGGATGATGGCCAGCAGCTCCTTGGTGACTCCAAGTATAGATGACAGCCCCCTCTTGAACTCTTCTTCTCTCCCAAGCTTTTTCTTCTCCAAGTTCCCAAATTCCTTGTGTTCTTGACGAATTCCCAGCTGTGGAGCTTGAAACGTGGTGGAATGATGGTGGAATGGTGGTGAAAGTTAGTTCCTAAGATAAATGGATGTCTTAGGAACAACTTTCGTGAAAGAAGGAAAATGATTTGAAAGGTGGAAGATGGTGAAAATGGAAGAACAAAACTGGACAGTTTCTTGGTGTTCTTGGTGTTCTTGGTGGATAGAATGTGGAATGGGGTGGCTGATTCTTCTAATGGTGGTGTCTAAATATATATATGATGCTGATTCAAGGGTTTGGATTCAAAGAGAGTGATCCTAGGGTCCAAAAATAAGATACTACACATGTAAAAGGAAGGCTAAGGGACAAAATAGTGTGTAGAGACAATGAGGAGCTGATTTTGGGACCATAGGATCAGATTTGGGACCATAGGCTAAGAGACAAATGGTAGCTTGAGCATTTAATGTCTTGTCTCTACTTTGAATTTGATTTTTTCCCCCTCCCCCCCAAAATAACACAACAATCAAAGTGGGCTCTACTTGTGGGCTTGGGAAACTCGTAGATGGATTTGAAATGTGATGCCTTCGGGTTTGACCTCGGAGTTAACCATGTGTGGGCCCGGTTGACTTTCGTCTTTTTCTCGGGAACGCTCCTTTTGGTCCCGAAAATGCATCTTTTGTGCCGAATTACCTCAACTCACTTGAATGACCTAGAAACATTAAAACACAAGTTAAATGCGACAAACGGCTTTTGGAGTAGCTTAATTCTCGTGATTAGGAAGACAATTTACGCCACAAATAAGCGCAAATCAAGTTCATGTACAATTTTATCTTTTTTTTTTCCTAAATTATATAAACAATTATTATATATATGTCCCTTGCTTCTGTCTAAAACTCTCTGTCATGGTTTTTCAAACATTTTCCACAAAATGGGAGCAACCCTTTTATCATTTTGCCCCCACTTTAGCAATGCTGTTAATCTTTTTTTTTTTTTTACCAGAGGAGTCATGGTAAGAGGAGATAAATATTCTAGCCAATTGCTCATTATTACCAACTTTAGTTAATTGTACGTAGTTTGTAATGACTCATTCTTGCCGGCCAAAAAGAAACATGTATTGCATTACTTGACTATCAATTATATTGTTAATTACATCTCTCATTGACGTAAAACTCATTACGTACTAACACATGCATATATATATATATCTCTCAAGTAAATTCTATCTTTATAGAGTCATTGATAAAAATTGCATGTAATTAGTATAAATCATATAAATGATTTTACATAACACATAAGGGTATTTTACATGTGTTGATTTAAAAGTGGTTTCTTTGGCCAATGCATATATAGCAGGATCAAGTAAAATGACTACTAATTAAAATTCTCTACTAATTGCAAAGCCAAGGCATATTTTTTTTGGTGCCACATCATGGCCACTTATTCTGTTGACTCGAGCATGTAGAGTAAGATCACACTCATCAAACACCTTTCACATAATTGTCACTTGTTATAGCATTCGAGTAAGCTTGACGCGCCTATGATCTCTTTCTCCTCCCTCCGTCCTCAACGGCAAATGAAACTCGATAAAGTTTTACCGGTAATTGAATTTAATCTGAATACTCTGTTATATAACTAAAGTAACCTTACTAACTCTTTATAATTTCTCAAAAAATTTTATCATGCTTTGAAGTATATATGCATGTTATGTTTCAAGTTTTTCGAACTTTTAACTCCGGCAAAAAAACAACCTAATCGTTAAAAAACAAAACATCACGCTCTGAAAAATAGAAGGAGTCCTCCAATTTGTAATATGTTCGTTATTAATTGATAAGAACTTTGTTTTGTGTTAGATAAAATAACTAACCTAGTGTTTTTCTTACCCTAACAAAGCACGGCTCACCAAATTTACTGCATAAACTTAAAGCGCCACTTACTCTTCTCTGACTAATTCTTGCATATGGCCACCCGTATACGGCAGCCCGTACCTAAGAATTGCTCATCTTACTCCTCTCTACACTGACCCTTCTTGCTTCTTATTACTAAGGGAGCGTGGGCGTGGGCGCTTGAGCATTATCTGCCCTAACTTATTTTTTTTTGGATAGGATCTGCCCCATCTTTTAAACAAATTGTAGGTTTTGGACAACACGTGTAATTGAACAGCTTTCTCTCCTCTGCCCCCACTCCCCGACCCCATGTGAATAGAGGAAATCCTAAGGACAAAAGCGTCTAAGAAAAAATAAAAGTCGAAAATATATACAAAGGGCCGAGAAAGCAAACAGAAATGTATTGAGAAAAACCCCCTGATTATATATCGAGTTCTGTGAGATCTGTAAACCCAAAACTAACCCCCCTCTCCTTTAACCAGACAGAAAAACCCAGGAGAAAATGGGAGAGACAAAAAAACCCACAAGCCAAACACGCCCTTTCTGTGACTCTCTCAGATAGATAGAGAATCTCATCTCTCTCTGATCTCCGTGTTGATATACATATCTGAAGCTAGATTACTGAAGATGGTGAGGATTCGCAAAAACCTGAAGGTCTCACCGCTCTTGTTCTGCTCGCATGTAGCTCCGGAGGATTTTCAGCCTCACATCTGCCGCCTGAACCAATCTCCGTGGGATGTGAATCCCTCTCTCCAAGACTCGTTATACCAGGTCAGTCTCTTTACCTTTGTCTCCTCTGCAATTTTAATTTCGTGCTAGATCTGCGAAAACCAGTCCAGTTAATTCGAAGCTCCTGCCTGTTTCGAATTCATCTTCAGCCGCATGCATTTCCACCACTAGGGTTTTCCCTCTTCCTTCATTTCCCCACATTAGGGTTCTTCGAAAACCCTAAAATTTCGCACCTTCAATCGTGTTTGTGTGTGTTGAGCTCCTGCTGCTCGATTAGGTTACTGGGCCGTGCTCATTTCTGATATTCTTTGTTGGGTTTTTTTTGGTTTCTTGTAGTTCGAAGCTGAGGGTGGTTTAAACGTAGATGGGAGCTTGGGTGGTTCTATGGGAGCTGTACAAAGGTGACCCGACTTCTCTCTTCCTCGATTCGAATATATTTTCTCCGATTTGGTACTGTATTTGAAGTATTAGGGTTTTCTGTTTCTTTCGTGTGTTTTTATCGTTAATTTATAATATCGATCATGCGAAATTATCGCGGCCGAATATAAACCGTAATGTATGTGTTTAATACAAAACGCAGCGTTGAGTCACCGTCCAGGATGGACATTGACAAAGCCGCAGATATGGCTATCGATGTTGAAGAGGGTTCGAAAGGATTGAACGATGGTGAAGGCAATGGAATTGGGTTTAAGAAGCACAAGATTTGTCAAAAGAACGATGGGAAAGGATGGAAGTGTAGGAAGGAAGTGGAGGAAGGGTACTCATTTTGCAAGCACCACCTGACCCTTATTAGGTCTTACGGCAGCAACAATAATAATAGCAATGGTTCCAAGTCTTCATCTTCAAAGAAGCCGTTGGCTGCCCGGGCAACGGCTCTCGCTGGGACCCGCGATGCCCGGGCCAAGGCGAAAAAGAGTTCGGCCTCGAACCCTCATGAATACTACTACTACACAGGTTTTGGCCCGTGGTGGGGCCGAAAGAGAGACAATATAGCCAAGGAAGATATCACAAAGAACATTGCAGGAGAAAATGGTGCTGCTACTTCCTCTACTCCAAACAACAATCCTCCATCACCCAAGGTTGATAATGAGAATCAATTTGATTATGTGGACTACCATGAAGAAGACGAGGATGGGAGCATTCGCCGAAAGAGGATGAGGAAGCAGGTGAAAGCTAGATCCTTGACGTCCCTATTTGCGGCAGCGAAACCCCAAGAGAATAAGAACGGTGCTTAGACTTTGAATGTATCAAGTTTTTAATTTTTGGGTAGTTAGGGTTTAACAAAATCCGGTAATTTCGTGTTGTACACAGTGTTGTGTTTTATTGCGGGTGAAGGTAATGCCTCCTCCCAAGCATAACAGAGTTATGTTGTATCAGTGATATTTTAAACTATGCAAGGGTAATATTGTTGTAATTCTGTGTGCTCTGGATAGAGTTTAATGGGATTTTTGGTTAAAACTTTTAAATTATTAGCCAAAAAAAAATTTAAAATTGGACATTTTCTTTTTCAAAATTGTCTACATGCAGAGATAATCCGCAAATGCATTGACTGGCATAATAACTAGGGCAATCAACAATGTTCAAATTTTTTTTCATTTACTAAATTCATAGTCGAGAGGATTTCAGATCGACCAAGAACAATGCTTTGGCTATCTCGGATATGATGGTAGGTAGGTTGCTAGACTGTGAATCGGTATCCCAATTATAATGTAAATGTATTTAAACGAAATCTAGGTTCATAATGTTAAAACATAAATGTATGTAAAATTCTTTGGCAGACGAGCGTTTTAGTCTCGGTTCACAACATCACTCTTTATATACGTACAAAAGTTATCTGGCAAAAGAGCATTTCCCTATAAAGTGATTCATTTTTAATTTTTTATTTGGCTGATTAGAAAGTACAGCCGAGAACTTCTACTACCACCAACCCCGAAAAACATTAAACATTATTAGGTGTGCACCGCAGGCATCCATACAATTGTGTTTTAAATAGCGTCTTGTTTTGGTAAAACATCTACGAGTATGTAACACCATTAACTTTGCATTAAATTGACCAGAATCCGGTGTATGGGTGTTTATCAGTTCATAACAATTACTTTTAGCAAATTAGCACTTGATCCAACGCAAATTGGATTTTCTACTTAATCAAATACAATCTGATCTAGTTGATAATATCAGATTAGATTGGATAATCGTTTCATATGAACGGAAGATAATTGAAACTTAGATAAATTAGACTCAATTTATACACTAATAAATTGTATTGAAATTATATGCAAATTGTGAAATTAAGATTGTGTTAGGTGCATTCTCAACAAAAACGGTTTAAAATTTCTAAATCAATTGAAGAGCGCGACGTGAATGGAACATTTGAATGTGTCATGGCTCCTTTGAGTTGCAATTTGGACGATTTTCTTGGTTTGGCCTGATTTAGTAATTGACCTTATTAAGGGTGGTTAAACCCTCCACATTAGCTACTTTAATAGAGTGGCCCATCAAGACAACCCAAACTAGATTAATTATTAGTGGCCCACAAACACCAAAGCAAAAAATTGGATTCGTCTACGGTACATTAATATATCGATACATTAAGTACACTAATTTAATATAAATGTAGATTAGTTCGAGATCCAACCAAGTTAGTCTACCAATGCATGGAGCCATATTACTTATGCATCGAACTAGTCTACTTAATGTAATTTTCATAGAAGACTTAATTTGGATCGAGGAACTTGAAAAAGTTGTGAAATTTTGTTCAAAACAATCAAGTTACTATAGAAAACATACAATTAGCCAAGTTAAACAAAGATGGAAACCATTGGAAATAATTCCTTGGTAGATCAAAACCATCATACGAGATATCCACCAATTGTGTCAGCTATGAACATCGATCTATATCTTTCAAACATGTTTTCCGTGAAGCTAATTTTTTAGCAGATGTTGTGCCGAACAAAGGTCATCATCATGCTCATCATGTTTCTACTTGGGATCACGCTCTTCCTTTTCTATCTGTTTGTTGTGCATTTCATATTGATTAGCAAGAGGTTGGTTGTGAAAAAATGGGCATTGATCTCTAACAACTTCCCTATAATTTGTTTTTCTATAGTTTAGTAAAAAATAAGCATTTTTTTGCTCCAACATATATATTCCCTATACAGTACCTATTCCTATTTTAGAGATAATGATGAGAGAGAAAATAAAAATCGATATATTTACAACAAACTCTAAAAATAATAGGGAAATATCTTTTTTTATTTTTTAATGCTCTTCTCTCTTCTCTGTCTTCAAATTATATTTATTTGCATTATAAATTATTTGAGTACTATTCAAATAAAAAATAATATCATATTCGATCAATTGTAGATAATAAATAGATTAAATTCAGTTTACCCCCTTGAGGTTTGGGTCAAAAATCATGTTAGTCCCTGAGGTTTCAATTTCATCAGAAACACCCTTATCCTCTCCAATTTTTTATTTTTTTTGGTCACCTAATTTTATTATTTTTGTTTAGCTATTTTGCTGATGGATTTCAAGCAATAATTTTTTTTTTGGCAATTCTAAAATTCTTCGATTAAAACTCCCAAAAAAAAAAGCAATACAAGGTGTTACTACCAACTTACGTGTGTCCCGGTATCCACACAGTACATCATCTGGGAGAAAACCGGCTCACAAAATCGCTAATTTCATTACCCATAAAGGTGAACTCTTTTTTAGTTAGAGAAAAGGTTTTATTGGCTCATGGAGTGTAACAATCATGATTTAGTTGTCATCTCTAATCATGGAGCCGGAAGCTATGGACCATGAAAGTTCTTAATGGAATGACAGGTGCGAGGAGGAGGCGGAGAAAGGCGAAACTTTGGTTTTTCATTACTTTTTGCTCAGTCTTTTGATTCATGCATATAATCTATGGTCTCGAAGCTTCCGACGAGTAAAACTAGGGAGAAAAAAAAAATTGTTGCCACTAGACTTGAATTTCGGCCATCAACGTCTTGAAGACTAATTGTTCCTTAAACAAGTCTTCGGCTAATGTAAATTGAGTGGAACTTAAAAAATAGAAACAAACGAGTAAAAAAAATCGAAAGCATCAGGATTCATCGTCCCGTCAAGAGCTCGAGACGTTCATTTTAGCCTAAATAAACACGTACATTTTTCATGGGATATGTTCAACTAGAGGTGGCAAATGGGCCGCTAGGCCCGAGCCCGTTATAGGCCCGGCCCGAGCCCGGCACGTTAATGTAACGGGCCGGGCCGGGCCGAGAAATATTGGCCCAAAGGCCCGGCCCGGCCCGGCCCGAGCCCGTTTTAGGCCCGGCACGGCCCGAGCCCGATAAATTACGGGCCGCGGCCCGGCCCGTTCATGAGGCGTGGATATATATATATATATAGTTTTATATATGTATATATATTATATATAATTATATATGTATATATAATTATGAACAACAAGCATTGTTTGTATGAATTTTGTGTAGTATTTATTTTTATAGTATTAATTTTATCTCAAAATAGAACTACTTTTTGTTTTTATTGGAAAAAAAAAATAGTTCTCATTTTCTTACGGCCCGAGCCCGGCCCGGCCCGAACCCGTTATTGGCCCGGCACGAGCACGGCCCGGCACGCTATGGACATGGGCCGTGGGCCGGGCCGGGCCTAATGTTTGAGTATATGGGCCGGCCCGAGCCCGGGCCCGATAAGAAATGGGCCGACACGGGCCGGCCCGAGCACGGCCCGTAGCCCGATTAAATGGGCCGGGCCGGCCCGTTTGCCACCTCTATGTTCAACTATTGAAAACTGCCATAAAATCTACAACCTTTTTATCCTTGCCAAAGGAAAAACTACTATTGACATTGATGGTCCTGTAGCCCGTTGGGTGAATAAAAACACGGTTAAAAGTTAAAACAAAAACAGCATGACTAGTGAAACTTGTAAATTAGGTAAAATAAAGAGTAAATGTCATTTATATTATATGATTACACATTACATGCCATAAAGGAGCATAGACGTACGACATAATACGAATCATGTGTGCACCTGGGTTGCACACCATGGTAATGTGACCATTGTACCAATTCAGAAGCTTGGATGGAACATCTATGATTTATGCCCAGATTGATGATGCATGTTTTGGGCAGTTTAGGCCGTGCAATCCCTCAAAGCAAAGGTATATGTATTATATAATATCATTCATGAAACAGGTTGACCATAGTAGAGAACTCGGGGAAATAGTTCATGCCTTGATGGATCACCAAAGTCACTTCAACACACTGCAACAAAGAATAAGAATGCTTAAAGCCTTAATGATTAAATTATACCAAGAAAATTAACAAATCAGTTATCTTTATGGCATTTTTGTTCAATTTATAGTATTTCCTAGAGGGGCCATCATCTTATGAAGATATTAAAAAAATTTAATTAGTTTGAAATTTGTAGGTATAGACCAACACAGAAGGCAATATACATCCACTAGAGTTCACATTAGCAGAGGAATATGCAACAAAAAGCTGGATGTTGGTGCAGCAAACATATCAAACTTACTTGTACAGATAAGCTGCAATTCCTAAAATTAGACACAGGAGGATGATGTCGATGCAGAAGTTCCGGCTGGACCTAAGCTGAAACAGAATCATAACAAAGGTGTGACTTGTGAGTGAGGTGAAACGGAGAAAGGGGGACTGTTTTGCACATATTTTGATTAAAAGATATGCACATAATGCATAAATTACCTGGATTATGGTATCCTTGAGTCTCACATTTGTATTTTTAAGGTCAGCATTTGCCCTCTCAACCTGGAATGATGTCAAAATGGCACTTAATTCAACGCAGTAAAACCGGAAAAGAAAAGACATAAGCCAACAGAAGAAGAATTAGAAGACACACGGATCATTACCTTATCATCTATTTCATCCATCAAAGGCGCTTGCCTATCAATTTCCTGTACAGAAATACAATTTGATTAAAAATTTATAACAGCAAGTACACCAAAAAAAAAGTGAATTGGAAAATAGTACAGTGAATTGATCGTTACCTCATTCATGTCACCGGCCATATGTTTCAATGTGTCCAACCCTTCTGCTATAACATCTAAACCTTGATCCTGTATGAAATCAAATTTAACTCCCATGTAAGGCTTTCAGCACAAGCTATGTAAGAGAAAATGACCAGCAACTTGAAGAGCCCCACCCCATTAAAATCAGAGTTTTTCAACCAAATATAGCAATGAAAAGAAATTTCACAACATTCCAGCCCCTTATGTTTAAGCATCTAGCTAGGTCTAGCATATGAATCGGAATAAGGTTTCGATTTCCTCAACTATTTACTGATACTTGCCTGTTTCATTCTTCGCATTTCATACTCATTTCTAAAGCGATCAGACTCCTCAGTTTGTTGGAAGTACTCACTATCAAATCTCCCATCTGATGTTATTTGAGTAAAGACATTTAAAAAAAAACCTTATTTAGGTCTCTAGGATTAGAACTTGATACAACAAGCTAGACAAATTGATCACCTGAAGTAGAATCAATTTTGATTCCTGCATACGACGAGGCAGAATCTGTCCAACCACCGGTTTGTTTAGCTCCACTTGTTGATCCATCTGGTATTGCTTCTATCCTCTCTTTCAGTACAGATACTAAATCGCTCCGAGCTTCAAGGTCTTCTTTCGACAGCCCTTTCACCTATGCATATATGATTAATGACTGTAGTTCTTACTAAGTACTCCCAAAAGATGGTACAAATTAGTACTATCAAGCTATATATCAACAAACAGAATAGTGTTTATACATCATACATGAAATGCATCCCCCCATATAACAATTGAGAAAAAGTCTTTATTTGGATTAATGTTTCTAAGCAAGAAAAATGGCACTAGCTTTGGATTGAAAAACTATAAGTAAACAAAAAAAGTCAAACGATTAAGGACGACACACAACCTTAATTTTACAAAATCAGAAAGAACAAAACCTTCTTAGGAGCAAGTCTTCTCAGTTTGGGGAGCTCCTCAAGCAAACGAGCCTTGGTTCGTCGAATTTCGGCATTCATAGCAACAGCAGAAGCCCTGCTTCTCTCAGTTGCCGCAGTCTCCGATTTCTACAGAATCATCGAAAAAATGTGACAAAGAAAACAAAAAAGATTCGAACTTTAATGTTCTTGTTTCACAAAAATTTCCACTCACGTACTCAATCAGACAACGTCATCTTATTACTACAAGGTACGTTACAAATAAAAACTGCGCGCAAACCTAGGAAATCAAAGGGAGATAGGGGACCTGAAGAGCAGCTTCAAGGTCGGCCTCGACGACGCCGTACAGATGAGCAAATGCGTCGTCACCGGAGACATCGTTGACGTCCTTTTGCTTGTCGATGTCGTACTTGTCGTATTTCTTGCATATGGCATCGACCCTCGTGATCAAATCGATCACACTCATCTCCCAAACTCTGTTTGAGTACTTTGATGTCTCTCTGTGTTTGTGAAGGTGTAACCGATGCTGGTCTGACCGTTTTGATTTGAGAAAGAGAAAGAAGAGAAAAACGTAATAGAGACAGAGAGAGAATCTAATTCCTAAGCGTACGGCGGAGATTCTAATGTTGGCGTACAGAGCTCAATGCTGTGTTTGTTTTGTCTTGATGATTGGATTTTGTTATGTCCGATCTCTCACAGTTTGACAAGTGTACTTCCACTTTCTCTGACAAACATTCCTAGTGTATATTTCGTAGATGCATTACATGTGTCATCTTTTATCAAACGGCTGAAGATCAATTACGTGCCCCTCTTTATTTCATGATCCTGTGATCAACATCCATTATTAAAGGAAGATATCTTTTTCCTGGTAATTAAAGAAAGATATCATATTTTTTGGGGTTTTTTTCAGCAACAGTGTCTGAACTCTTGTGCCCCGGCCAAAATGATACCCAACTTTTAAAAAGAGTCAATGTGATACCTGGACTCTAAATTTCTTATCAACATCATACTTTCGTTAAATTTTTGTTAACTCTCAGTTAAAAACCCACGTGTCGGACACGTGGGGGTATTAATTTTTTTTTTTTTTTCTGTTCCATTCCTCCTTATCTTTTCTTTTTTTCTTTTCTTTCTTTCTCCTTCCCCGCACAAACTCTCTGTCTCTCCCTTGCCTCACTGTTGCCGTTGAGGCTCCAAGCTCCGGCCACCATCACACAACCCCAAATTATCAATAAATTACCAAAACCCCAAAAACTATGGCAACCCAGAAAAACAAAAGGCTTATATTTTCTGTGAGAAGCTCGTTGCATCTTCACCGGCCCTGTTTGCACAACTCAATCTCACTCTTCTTTTACTCCTCCTCCCAATCCAAAAGCTCAGAATCAAATCCCACAGCTGTATACTTAATTAACCAGCACCAGTTTTCCCCAGAAGCCGCTTTTAAGGCCTCATCAACCATCGCTTATCTCAAAAACCCAGCAGACTCGGATTTGGTGCTTTCGTTTCTCAAGGATAGCGGTTTCTCCAAAACCCATCTCGAGGGAGTGATTAAAAGGATCCCCAGAATTCTATGTGCAAATCTTGACACTTCCATTTTGGAATTTGTTGAAAGGGTTGATAAAATGGGTTTTGATAGGAACTCCAGGATGTTCATATCAGCAATTGGGATCATGAGTTCCATGAAGGTGGAGACCTGGGAACTGAAGTTGAAGCTTTTTCGGAGTTTGGCGTTTTCGGAGAAGGATATCTTGGCTATGTTTAGGAGGACGCCGCTGGTGTTTGGTATATCTGAGAGAAAAATTAAGGAGGTAGCGGAGCTGCTGCTCAGTGCTGGGAAGTTTGATATCCCATTTGTAATCAATAATCCAGAGTTGCTTATGTATAGTGTTGAGCGCAGGCTTAAACCAAGACTAGAAGCTTTGGAGATTTTGGAAAAGAAAAATCTACTTGTGGAAAAAACTAAGTTGACCACAGTCTGCAAGTACTCTGAGCAAAAAGAAAAGAAAAAAAAAAGAAAAAAGAAAAAGAAAAGGAGGAATGGAACAGAAAAAAAAAAAAAAAAATTAATACCCCCACGTGACCGACACGTGGGTTCTTAACTGAGAGTTAACAAAAATTTGACGGAAGTATGATGTTGATAAGAAATTTAGAGTCCAGGTACCACATTGACTCTTTTTAAAAGTTGGGTATCATTTTGGCCGGGGCACAAGAGTTCAGACACTGTTACTGAAAAAAACCCTATTTTTTGTGTTACTAAAACTCTAAAACAAGGAAATATTTACTCTTAAAGAACGATAAATTCGACATTTAGCAGCCAAAAAAGCTGTAAATTTGATCTCTAATTAATGGTGCGTTTGTGGATGAGACAATTGTAAATTTTTTAGAATTTTTGAAATGATTGAGAAAATTCCATCAATTGCAATTTTCATTGTTTGGTTGTATCTATATAAAATTTGGAATATGTAATAAATTAAATTTTTTTAAAACAAATTAAAAGATTAAAATGGAAAAAAAAACTTTTTTCGGAAACTAATAAAGGAATAAAAACAAATTTCTGCAAGGAAATTCGAAATGACACCTATTTTGGTAGAAATTGAAGTAGGGAATTTGGGCAATCAATTCCTTCATTTTTTTTCATAGAAAAATTTATAATTTCCAAGTTGAGAATGCCAAACGAGGTAATTGAAGTCAAGAAATTATGAATTCCTCGCTTTCAGTTAAATTCTATATTTTTTTCCTACATCCAAACACACCCTAAAAGAAAAAGGAAAAGATTCCCCTGAAAAAAGTTTAAAAGAAAGAAAAAAAAAAGAAAAAAAAAAGAAGAATAAAAAATAAGAATAAAAGAGTAGTAGTAGACCAGTAGCCTAAAAGGATGACATGACGAGTCAAAGCCGTCCGCTTCTCACCCCAAATATAAACACATACTAAACGTATCATTTAAATACTCTTAAAATTCTTAATAAACAAATAAACCCATTTGCTTCTCCTTATTCGTTTCCCTGTCCCAAGAATCAGAAGCTCCATGGCTTCAAATTCGATTCTTTGCTCCTCTTTCTATATGAATCTCTGTCTTTTCGTGCTTTTTATATGCTTATTCGGGCACTGTTATTCATACGACGAACTGGGTCCTTACACAAACAGCTTCACAGTCTCCAGCTTCAGCTACCCACCTATAGAGCTCAAGAACTCTAATTTTCGCTATTTTAGAGGTGCATAACTTGCTTTTCAACAACCCTTTTAAGAATTTGATTCATTAATTCTGTAATTGAATGGTTTTGGACTGATGAGCCTTGACCAAAATATTGACTTTTCTTATGAAAATTTACAAGTACATTGATTATTTGTTAAGATGATATGTGATGAAACTCAGATAATTCGATTGAAGGATCACTGGTAATTGCAAATTTGCTTCAATTATTTGAGTGAATTCAGTTGCATAAATATATTTCCTTTGTTCTTGTGAATAGTCATTGATATATCAGATTCATATGTACTATTTCTGAAAAAGCTAAAAAAGAATCTGTCTTTGAAATATATATTTTTTGTCAGAGCTGTTTGTATAGTACTGAATGAGAAAGTTTACAATGTGTAGCCACTAGAGCTGTGCTTAGTGGTTTCAGAATCGTCTAGAAGTGACTTCTTCCCTCAAATATAGTGTTTCTTAGCTTCTGATGGTATTGCTGTTACTCTCGTCAATCAATTAAAACCAGAGCTTCACACAGAATTATGAGAAGAAACATTTATCTGACTTTTAGTTTTTATTAACAGTTTATGCTGTTACTCTCATGCAATTTAGTCTCATTACGTGAATGTGATGTTTTCCCTCACATTGTGGTTTATTTAGCTAGTGAAAGTGGTCTAGTTATGCATTCACTACCATGAAAAAAATAGATATTTTGTTTTCAATTCATTTAGCCAAGTCAGTTATCAATTATAAAGATTAATGAAGATATGGACCTATTCAAATGTGCTGAATCAAGAAATTTTAATCTACATTCAAAATCATATATCTAATGTTTACTTATGTCATATCTTACTGGTTTTGGTTTTTTCTTCTAGTTGAACTGCCACCATGGTTTTCTTCAATGTCTATAGCAATGCACTCGACTGTAGACCTTGTAAGTATATTTATCAGGGTTTAAATTCCCATCCTTCCTTTTTCTATTTAAAGTGTATTTCTTTTGCATTTCATGTCTTATTAATATAGGGCTGGAATCCAGAAGGTGCGCTTGTCTTATAGCTGATTCCTAAATGAAAGTTTGTTGTCTGGATTGAATTATTATTATTTTTTACCTCGAACTGCTTTTCTTTTGATATCCTTTTCGCCTTTTTTGCTGGTCAATTGTATTAATTGGAGAAAAAAAAAACTTTCATTTGGGAATGTCTTGGATCCTTGCTCATAGTCCAGAAAATGACCCTCAAAATGCATCAAAATTCTAATTTAACACATTATGATTCCTTTGCATCCCTGCTCATAGTTCATACTGTTCTCAGGGTAATGTAAACATAGAAAAGGTTCCTATAAGTACACTGCCATTGATTTGCTTCAGAGATGGTAGCCCCCCACTGCCAGATGTCAATACCTCTCTAACAGATTCAGGCCATCCAGGTACATGTCACCTAGGTTTAGATAAATTTTTTAAACTGGAGTACACATATATTGCGATAATACATGCGTCCTTTTGTGCCTTTCTGCTCTATCTCATGATTTTTTGTGCTGTCATATTGCATTTCTGATCAACATGCACGTCAAAAGTATTCCACAAGAGTCAACTCGACTGATACCTCACGCCACCATGATTTATTTCTTTTTCACCAAACTAGATAGGAATTGCCAAAGGTGGTGCTTGGCGAGTTCTCTATGACGACATAATTTCTTGACTATTACTTTGCGTGCTTTGTCAGAAGGTCTCTGGTTAATATACTGTCTGTACACGACGTTGTTTCTAATTATCGATTTGGTCAGAGTTTGTCTGGTTAGCTTAGTACTGTTTTGTAGTTTTATAGACTCAAGTTATCTGTTTGCAGAGCTTTTCTGTATTTCATGATCTTTTATCTCTCTTTCCAATTCTAATTGAATTATGATTGAAAAGAGTATTGAATAGATTTTCTGCTGTGGCAGTTTTAGTTCCCTTTGACAATGGTTCACTTGCGGGAATACAAGCTCTTCAGAGTGCAGAGCAGTGCTATCCTATGCAAAAAAATTTCACAGTGAAGTTGACAAATGAGCAGGTATCATCAAATCTCTTATGATATTAGTTTTATTTTTTATTTTTTTGTTATGGATGTTAACTATGCTGACAGAACAATTCACAAGTTCTTTCATGTTTCTATTTTTCTTTCTGAATCTTATGAAATTGTTGTTCAGATTTCTCCAGGAGTTTGGTATTTGGGTATTTTCAATGGTATTGGACCTACAAGGACGCAATCAAAGATGGTACAATTTAATATCCTTAAAAATAAATTTGCACTTGTTTCCGGTATCTTTTCCCGTAAATTTCATAATTATTTTGTTTGTATGCTACCTTTTTGGAGTATTGTTAATCCTGGATCCACGACCAATTATTTCCACATTTAGTGTATTTGGTTACAATTGTTGCATTTTTTATAAAAGCAAATATAAGAAGCACAATACTTGGATTAAAAACCATTTTTATTTCTTTTCTATTATTTATTTATGAATGATGAACAGGTAATTGGGAGATATGCATGCTAAAAATTATGATAATAACTAGAGTTTTGAAAATCACTGAAACAGTTGAAGCTGATTATCTGGTGTTTTTTTTTTGCTTGAAGTTGATATCTGAAAGATTTAGCTGCCTCTGGACAGCCCCCAAAGCTTCATGTTTTTCAAAATTTTTATTGAGGGTCTCCTTATCATTGCAATTGTAGTTATGCTGTTTCCCCCCCCCCCCCCCCCCCCCCCCCCTTTTCAAGGTTTCAAGGGTCTGTAATGCATTAATTCATGAATATTTCATTCATATGAAAACTGACTAAGGCTCCTACATTAACTTTCCAGATTAATCGTGGATCTTCATATTTCTTCAGTGCCAACATCACTGTTGAAGGATGTACAACTGAAACCATGTGGGGCCAGTACTGCAACCAGACAATTTATCCTCTTTCTTGTGCTCTATCCGGCAGCTACAATCCTGCAGAAAATTCTTCAGAGGCTAATTTGTACAACCGTACAATTGATTATGGTATTTCTTGCAAAAATGATTTTGAAACTTCTTGTCAAGGAGATGGGGAACCAAAATTTTACTCTTTGGATGTGGTGGGAATATCACAGGAGTTATACATTGTGGCAATGGATGTTTGGTTAAATGTAACATCATCAAATAACACTAGGGATGGTAGTGATATTAATTTAATGTGTTTTGTACGTCATGGCGCAATACCTTCAGAATCTCTGCATGATTATTCCAGTAATATAAACAAAAATCCTTTGGTCATTAACTTTCCAAAGGTTGGCCGCTGGTACGTTACTGTTTTACCTGTCAACCTCTCAAAAGAACTTGGAGGGAGTTTAGATACTTCCGTAAAAGTTTGCTACTCCATGGAGTCAAAACTGCTTGAATGTCCACTGGGGAAGGCTGGAGCAAATTGTAGTTGGGAAACATATACCCTTCAGGTGGGCTTGCTGATGCATGTTTTTTCTGCTTCTTTAAATTTTTTGAAAGTATTAAAATACTTAGTATTGTTTATTCTTTTGATTTTTACATTAAAATTGGCAGCTTGTACACACTGGTGATGAGGAATAAGAGGAAGAGATGATTATGTACTGACTTGCCTATGTTAATGTAGAAATATACCGTATTCTCTAATTTGTTTTCTTTGATATTAATGAGGACTGTGAATGTGAAGCATAAGGTAAAAAGATAATTATGTAATCACAAGTTAGTTTGCACTAATGGGTATATGAGGGCCATGCATACAAAGCAGTGTAGCAACATTAGATGAAGTTAACTGTTCTATATTTTCTTAATCACTTTAGTTTATCGGCTTTAAAGTGATTATATAAACATCTTATTTCTTTTGGCAGTACTTTATCTTTATGTTGATGCTTCAAGAAACTTATTCGCAGGATAATTTATTGACAAGCTGAGAATCATTGTCTGCAGACGGTTCTGAGGAAAGGTTCAGGCTTCTTTGAATCCTACTATTTACCTGACAGTGGAAAAGTATCTTCTGATTCGGCCAATTTCCTTCTTGATTCGCTTGTAACCAACATGTCGATTGGCGAAAAACCAGATAATACGTGGACTTATTTTATTCTGGACATTCCTCGTGGTGCAGCTGGAGGAAATATGCACATTCGATTAACATCAGATGCTAAGATTAATTATGAAGTATATACTCGATTTAGTGGGTTACCATCTCTTACCAGCTGGGACTACTATTATGCTAACAGGACAAGTAATAGTGTTGGCTCCATGTTTTTCAACTTATATAATTCAAGTGAAGACAAGGTTGATTTTTACATTTTGTACGTTAGAGAAGGAACTTGGGGTTTTGGACTAAAGCATCTAGACGCCACCAGTAGTGCTTCCAAAGTTCAAACTACTATGTCTCTTTCCCTTGAAAGATGCCCTAGAAGATGTTCCTCACATGGAAAATGCGAAAATGTCTTGGATGGTAGTGGATTAACATCATACAGGTTTGTGTTCAACCCTCCCCTCAAGGATTTTCTTCATCTACTATGTTTTTTTTTTTATTTTTTTTTTTTGAGGAGAAAGCAAACTTGAACTAATAAAGACAGCAAAGAACTTTTCAATTTCTTAATTAGCCATTTAAAAAAAAAGAAGCTGAATAAGAAAGATAGCTGACACCTTAATTAATATTCTTTCTGGTCATTACGATTAGTTTAATTTGGTAATACTAAATTTTTCTCAGCTTCTGCTCATGTGACCGAGACCACGGAGGCTTTGATTGTAGTATTCAAATTGTATCGCATCATGGTATGTGTTCTTTTTCGGTTATATGAAATGTTATCTTTGCAGTTGGTCTTTTATTGGTTTTTTTTTTTTTGCAGTTGGTCTTTCTTAATCTTATTTCGATCTGTTCTCAGTGAGTCTGATCTGTTTGTCATAGGACTGGTAATATGAACTTTCAACCAGAAAGAAATGTTAGAGCGTTTAAAAGCTTTGCAAAACTTTAGTCTTCTAGCTTGGAGAAAAGCAATTTAGATGATTCCTTCAACGAGACACTGCCAAAATTTTGTTCTAAAGTTTAACTGAAGAAATGCTAAGGAGAACAATTTATACTTTTCTAAGTGCATACTTTATCTAGTCAGTTTGGTTAACATAGTCCCTGAAGCGGATGTAGTTAGTTTGTTTGATCTTGTAGTAGCTAGATGGCCATCTTTGTGTCATGAAAGAGCTGTAAGTTTACCACAATGTTGCTGTAAATTCCTCACAAATTTTCACAAATCTGAAAGTCCAGGAGTCAATGTTGGCCCTCTATCACTGGATACTATCGGGGCTCTTTTTATTTTTTTGGGGGGGGGGGGGGATACAGTTCTCAGCTCCATGAGACAAGATTTGAAAAAAAAAAAATTGCTTTGAAGTGGTTCCATATTATTGTACAAAATTGTTAATTCATATTGGAAACTAGTTCCTTGGCTCAGTATTATGCTCTACAACGGTTCCTTTATCTAATTCCCTGTTTGGAAATTGACGTAGGGCACATATGGCAATCAATTTTTCTTATCGCGTCAAATGCTGCAGCAGCACTTCCTGCCTTGTATTCCCTTCGACAGAAGGTAATGTTCTTACTTATAACTTATCTTCGCCTTGATTCACACTAGCTCAAGACTTCTAGAAACAAAGAAATTTATTTATTTTGGAAAAAATGAAAAACACTCCCTTCACAACAATACTGCTGTCTTGCATAAGATAGAACTAATGTTATAAAACTGGCTTAATTCAATTCCAAACTTTTTATGCTTTTCATTATATCTCATGAAATATTTGTAATATTTTATTTTTTCGATGATATGAGGTTAGGTTTCTTGTATATGTGCTATCTCTTTGGGCATTTCTTGATATGGATTATTGAACCTTGACTACTTTTTTCTACCGGAAACTTTTTTCTTTTGACAAGGAACCATGATTTTTATGTACAGGCATTGTCAGAATGGGTGATATATACATCTAGTGGAATTGCAAGTGGAATTTATCATGCTTGTGACGTGGGAACATGGTGTCCTCTGGAGTTTAATACTTTACAGGTACACACACTCTCTCTCTCTCTCTCTCTCTCTCTCTCTTTCTCTCTGAAACACATTATAATTTGTAGTCTAGAGTATTTAGTTATTTGGAAATGTTTCAGTTCATGGACTTCTGGCTCTCTTTCATGGCCATAGTGAGCACATTTTTGTACTTGGCTACAATGGATGAAGGTCTTAAGAGAGCAGTACTCACAGCTGTAGCGATTCTTACTGCCCTTATGGCAGTTACTAAGGCCACAAGGTACGTTGAATTGATAAGACATAGATTGAGTGCATTTTAAATCTGAGCAAAAATGTTAGTAATTGTGTCGAGCATCTGATGATACTCTTTGCAGGGCGTCCAATATTGTGATTGTAATGGCAATTGGCATTTCAGCTCTTGTTATTGGGTGGCTGATAGAATTAACAACCAAGTATAGGTCATTTTCCTTTCCGATCGGATTCTCCTTAAATATAATCGAGAGGTGCGTTTAGTAACTATATCAATCATCACTACTGCTCAGAAACCTTATCAATTTTAGCTCATCACTACATATAAAAAATAAATAATTAACTCCTTGTTAAGTATTATGATGAATGCATGAATTTCTTTTACATTAATTTGATGTGTATATTGAATATTTGAATATCTTTTTATCTACCACTTGCATTTCAGTTTTGAACTCCCATATCAATGATATCAAACATTAGCTCCACCTCCATTTAAATCTGATAGACCTATTGGATAAGTTGAGGGCCCTTTGAAATTAAGCATTATAAAACTTGTTATGCCCATATATCAAGATCACTGTATATTATATTTGGAGCAACCCTTGGAAGTGTAAAATGTTAACTTGAAATACTTTGAGTATAATAATAACTTCTGATGTGACTTCTGTGGATGAGCTATATCTGTGCTTATCCATTGCACTTCCTAGTCTTCTAAAAACCAAGAGATTATGCAGGTTCCAAGGTGTTAGAGGATGGCTCAAAAATCTTATTAAGACAATTTTCAGAAGATTTCGCTGGGGCTTTGTACTCGCAGGTTTTACTGCATTAGCCATGGCAATAATCAGCTGGACACTGGAGAGCACTGAAACCTACTGGATTTGGCACAGGTACGATAATATCATGAAAATCTCTCATTCTCATTCTCTATCGCCTTCTCGCTCTCTCTATCTCATGATTGATTGATTGAATGATTATTGATGCCTGAAATACTATGCAGCCTTTGGCATGTCTCCATATATACGTCTTCCTTCTTCTTCCTTTGCTCAAAAGCAAGCACTGAAAGTACCGAAAGTACTATAGATACTGGTATTGTAGATACTGAGAATCAGAGACCCCCAAATGGAGCTTATGAGTTGACTAGGCAGGATTCATTTTCAAGAAGTTGATAAAGAGCGGAAGCAGGGTTAGAATTTTGCAGAGTTAAGGTCGTAGAAAAAAGAAATGATTTTGTTAAGGCCAAAGAGAATAAGACTTGTCTGATTGCATCTCAGAAGCAGTTTCATGAACTAAATAAGTTAATTTACTAGAGCCTAGAGGGCTATTTTTTTTTAATGGGTAAATTTTTTGGGATATAGTTGTTGGTTTGTGTATATACGTCAATGTATAGACAGGATTCTTTAGGGCCTTGATGAAGATTAAAAGTATATGACATTAAAAACAAAGATCATTGCAATTTGGTCATGCAAGTGTAAATGGTATGTTGCCAATTAACAACCTTAAGTTGATAATATGAAAGCACTGCAGTTTTGTCTTGGTTCTTCCCAGTTGTAGTTTAATTGTTCAAACCTTCCTCAAACTCTTGTGATTGTCACCATTTGGCGACCGCCCAGACAAGTTTGGGGCAAATCAGGATAACAAAACAAAATTCCCAGAAAAATGGGAACGATTACACTTTGGCAGATACTAATATAATGTAAAAGACAAAACATACAATAAAAAGTGCTTTGCATTATAATGTTTTTTTTTTTTTTTTTTTTATAGTTGCACCCATATGGTATTTCAATGGTTCAAGCCTTTGTACATTACATAAACCTCCAAGAATAGTGAACAAAAATTCAAGAAACTAAAATATTTCGAAACAAGCAGAATTCAATATCACCCTAGATATGCGATACACAAATCAAACCTGAAGAACAAATTGACTTGGGTCTAATAACAAGCTGGTTGTGTATCAATGTTTTCAGATCCATTTTTTCAAGAAATTATTTGGCTTCCTACTCAGCTTACTCACATATTCTCTGTAAAACAAGACCTACTTGGTGTTCAGTCTCTCATGCTCATATCCATCTTTCCATTCACTTTGAAGGTTCTCATGATTTTGTCACTCTTCTCTTGTTGAAGTACTCCTTTGAGAACGGGTGGAAAGCGAATGAAAGTCTGGACCTGATAGCTCTTTATAGTCCTTACGGATGCTCCACAGGATCTCCGCGCACCTCTTCATGTTAGGCCGGTGCTGTCTACGTTGAGCCAAGCATTGCAAGGATAGTTCAAGAATCTTTTCAATGGCTAAATTATTGGCTGCACTCTTTTCCAGCCTGGGATCCAAAATTGAAAGAGCATCTCCTTCAGTAAACTTCTTCATAGCCTGCAAAACCAACCCACACATTTTACTTTCCCATGTAGCTTAACTAAATTGATTTAGAGGGATAGAAGGTTTTAGTTTGTCAGCAATGTTGTACTGAAAATTTGGAATAGAAAATACCAAGTGGAGTGGTTTAGAGATCAAAAGAGATGAGAGATTCACACCCATTTTGCAGTTATCCTTTCCTTGAGTTCCCGTTTTGGTTCAATCGGACGCCTGCCTGTAACTAGTTCAACCAGTAACACACCAAATGAGTAAACATCACTCTTCTCTGTAAGTTGATAGGTTCTGAGGTACTCGGGGTCCAAGTAGCCAGCGGTTCCTTTAACTTGCGTGGACACATGAGTGGCACCCAAATCACTATCAGCAGCAAGCCTAGCAAAACCGAAGTCAGCAACCTTGGCCCTGAAGTTTTCGGTTAGGAGAATGTTGGAAGACTTTATGTCTCTATGAATAATCGGATGATCTGTCGAGAAAACCGAATCATAAACCAGTTAGATCCTTCACACAGATTCCGTAACTCTCAGAAAGGAAGAACTTTTAGTTTCTAATTCTATGCTTCTACCAGGCAATTACCTGTGTACATATGAAGATAGGTGACAGCATGAGCCACATCTATTGCAATGTCAAGCCGCGCCGCAAGGTCAAGAATGTTGCCTCGCGTACCTGCATTATGCATTTCTATCACATCCCAAAAACTCAAGTGCAGGTACTGAATTTTCGACACAAGTCAAAACTCGGAAACAATAGTGCGAAAAACCCATTAATAGAACTTACAATCCAAATGTTCTCTGAGGGTTCCATTAGGAACAAACTCCACAACCACAACTTTCTCATCTTCATGCTCCAAATACCCATAAAACTTGACCAAACTCAAATGCTCCACCTGCGCCAGCATTCGAATCTCGCTCTGGAATTCCACACCCAAATGCTTGTCATATACACTCTGCATATTCAACGACGCAATGCACTTGATCAAAACCTAAATCAAAAACAGTTATAGACCCAGAAATTGAAATGCTGAGATTGACTTCTAACAACCTTTTTAGCACGTTTAATCGCAACAAAGGTCCCATCTTCGAGCCTGCCCTTGTAAACCGTCCCAAACCCACCTTGTCCAATCTTGGCAGAGGGCGAGAAGTTCTTTGTGGCCTTGTAGATTTCTTCTATGGTGAACCTCACATTCCCAGCCTGTCTCTCATGTCTCGAGTTATTCGAACTGGCATAAACGCCCCGACTCGAACCCGAACTGCGACGTCTCTCACTACCAGCTCCAGATGCATCCGAAAACACTAAGAAATTAAGCAAATTGGTTTAGGGTTTTAATCATCTGAGATCTCTTAGATTTACGTTTAGTCTACCGAATTAGGGTAATTAAATTATGGAGAATGAGAAATATGGATATTACCGGAGGGAGGTTTGAACTCCTCGGAGTTGGCGAAGCTGGCGGAGCTCTTGGTCTCGGGCGGAGTGAAGCACGCGACGAAGACTCCGGCGACGGAGCGAGCGGCGACGGCTACTGCGCTCTGGCCGGAGCTTGACTTGCGAGCAGTGGAGGCGTCGGAGTAGGACGAGGCCGGCGAGTAGTGGAAGCGGTCCGGCGTGCTCCGAGCATCGGAGCTGGGGTTGCGGCGTCTGTACGACGGGGTTCGGCTCATTTAATTTGGGAGAGAGAAAGAAGAGAGAGAGAGAGGGAGACAGCGAAGAAACGTAGAAATGGCGGGTAGTTGTCTAGATGTAGGGAGTTAAGAGGAAGACTTTGATTTTTCGAAAGGTGCCAAGTCGGACCAAGTACAATGGGATATTTTTTTTTTTTGCTTTTTCGGATAAAAACAATAATTGGATAATTGGATTTTTGGTCCCCCCCCATCGAAAAAAAAATAATTGAATTTTCTTGTAATAAAAATTTTTGTATGAACTTTTTCTCGTATATTAATAGGATGGGGTTTTCCGTATTCAATAATTCTAATTTGATAGTGTCAAAACATCTCTAACAACTCTTTACATGTTATTACAACTTTAGTAATCTCTCTGTTTTGTTTCGCGATTTTAGATCTTTAAGTGAGGCGCATAAAATACAGACATCGGAGATTAATCTATCGTATAGTTTACACTATTCAAAACATGGCTCACGTAGTTAAGGTATGTCATACCTTGAGTTTAAAAAGTGAGTTTTGCATAACTTCAAAATTCTCATGAATTTAACCTAAAAACGATCAAAATTCTTGAATGACTCTGGAGTTTTAAACATGATCTAGTGTTTCAAAATTATATGTGTGAGATTGAATACTATTGTTTGAGTGAAGAAGGAGTTAGAGGTGAGGTGTAAATTAGAGTAATTGGTGAGTAAATAGAACAAACTATATATTGGTCAAGGGTAGCTTGATATTAAAATGTAATTATGCATGTAAATCATGGGGTTAGCCGTTTAGCACACTCCAATACATTTATAATGCATATAAACATAAATTAATTTGAACAGCCTTTGTTAATAATTTGTTTAAATACTTACATTTGACGAGTTCCTTATAAAAACAATGGACCGACATTCTCATCCTTGTAACAATCTTAGTCTTCAACATGAGTAATAGGTAATTATTTATGCTCACCTCCTACCAGACAAAATATATTACTGCAAATCATTATTGATATGAGTCATGTCACACCCATAAGAAAATATCAGAAATAAATAAATAAATAAATAAATAAATAAACTGACCCAGCATTTAAAACAAATTGAATATATACCCTACAATCTACATTGTTCCAAACAGAGATTTTGATATGTCCAAGAGCAACAATTTATTACTATATTCATCTGTGATGCAGATAGAAAATCAGTAACATACTCCACAGTTTAAAAATCTGAAAAAATAGACCCAACACTTTGATTACAAGTTAATCAACTATATCTTAGGAAGGAAATTGTCAGAATCCTAATCACTGATTGTTACTTGCTACAACTGCTCTGGAAACTGACAGGATTATTCTGCAGTTCGTTGAATGTTAATTGCCTGAAATTGAAGGAACCCCTTCCAAATTTCCAATCTAACATCTGTTTTATGAGAAAGACAGCTCAATAGAATACAATTGATTTGGTTGATAATAATATTTACAAATCTGATTTCATAAAGGACCATCAGTTTGACAGTTTCTATATATGGGGTTTATAACCTAGCAAAGATCAAGTAAAGATAAATATATGCATTGGACTAAGCTTTTAACAGTAAGGCAAAGTCAGTGATTGTCTTGGTCTACCCACCATAATTATAGGTCATATCAGATGAAACCTCACCAGTCTTTCGATGATGAAGAACACCGATAACAAGCTGCCATTGCTCTTGACCTCATTGGATTTACTTGTTTGGAGATTAAGGAGGCTGTTGCTTAGAAAACAAGTCACACTTCAGAACTAAATAACTAATAGCATGTAAAATTCTAATGAGACATGAAGACTTTAAGCGAATGTAAAAGGCTTGCAGATCCTTACCTCTCACGAAAATATGAGAACGGATTTTACATCACAAGGGAGTCACTAATCAACTAGAGGGCTCGTTTTCAAAGTAGAGCTCCAGATCAATCAGGAAAAATCCCAAAAGATATAACCACAAACAATGGCGTAGGCAAAAATTTTATCTAGGAGGGTCAAAACTCAATACAATAAAATCTTTTCATAATTGCGTAGTATTTTGAAGAAAGTCTTTTCATAATCGCGTAGTATTTTGAGGAAAGTCTTTTCATATTCGCGTAGTATTTTGAAGAATTACACGATATGTGATATATTATTTGGCTAATTTAGTGATGTACCAAAGAAAAAATTGAAGACTGATTGCAAAACATTTCCTATATATTAATATATAAATTGAAAGACGATTGTATTAAACTTAATAAATATATGTCAAGAAAAAAAATAGTAAAACAAAGCAAAATGGTTAAAAAAAAAATGCATTTAATTAGGCCAAATTTGAGCCTAACATAATGGGCATATAGTTTTTCTTTTTTTTTAGGAGGGTCAATAGATATTGTAGATAATCAATTATTAATTTTTATACGGAAATTTAAATCTAACTCAATCCATTAATAGCCATAATTAAAAGTTGAGGGGGGTCAATTGACCCTTCTCGCCCTATGCCCCCTACGCCCCTGACCACAAATCAATCCAGAAAAGTTCCAAATTTTACGTGGGAGTTCTTTAGTGTGTCTAGTGTCTCTGTATTTAATTTCGTGATTTTTGGTTGAGTGTAGGTTTGGTTTTCAATTTATTTTTGTTTACTGGTCAGTATCGAGTTTATTGTGTTTTTGTAACTTAAGTTAGCATTCTTAGGAACAATCCTCAATGGGTAACGACCCTTGCTAGCTTCTATAGTTCTATATTATTAACAACGATATTTGAATACAAGGATATTTTGTGTATGTTTTTTAGTGTATCACTAGCGTTGAATTTTATTAAGACTTTGAAATAAATTTAAAGAATCACACAAACCAGCATCAAGAATTTCTAAAATGCTATTTTTTAATTCAATCATGAGTTAAATAAGGAATTTTTTCTCAATTTCGCACCATTCACACAAACTTAATGAAAATTCGATGCCAAAGTTATTTTGCATTGTTTAATTCATTGAGCCCAAGAGCCCCAAAAACAAAATCCTTACATTTGTTCAAATTAAAAAATATATATATTTATCTCGAACTACCTTTAGCGACGACCAGTTTGTCGCTACAGGTGTTTGAATATTTTTTTAATTTTTTATTTATTTTAATTTGACGAAATAAAAAAGAATCACTTTCGGAGTTCTGATGCTTGTAAGGTCTCGCGTTAGATTTTATTGAGACTCTAAAATATTTTTGGAACCCCGTACAAACCGGTATTTAGAATTCATAAGCTACCATATTTCAAGAAAATCGTGCTATAATAAGCAAATTTTTCTCAATTTCGCACCGTTTACCAAAACTAAGCGAAAACCCAATTTTGATGGACAATATGTTGCCAAATCTCGTTTGCATTATTTAGCCATAGAGTCCAAGAGCCCAAAAAATAAAACCTTTTTACATTTGTTCAAATTTAAAATATATATTTATCTAGAACCTGTAGCGACGAACTGTTCGTCGCTACAGGTGTTCCTAAAATCTTTTTTATTTTAATTTGATGAAATAAAAAAGAAGCATTTCTGTTGGTCATAACTCGTACGGGCTCATGTTGGATTTCACTGAAATTCTAAAATATTTTGGAAACTCGTGCAAGTCAGTATTTAGAATGAAAAATGTACCATTTTTCAAGAAAATCAGGTGTTATAATACGCAAGTTTTTCTCAATTTCGCACTATTCACCCAAAGTAAGCGAATACCCGATTTCGATGAACAATATGTTGCCAAAGCAAGTTTGTATTGTTTAACCATATAGTCCAAAAACCCCAAAAACAAAAGCCTATTACATTTGTTCAAATATAAAAAATAAATATATAAACCAAAAACACCAAAAAAATAAATTAAATATGGTAGAACACTTTTGCCGACGAAATAATCGTCGGCAAAAGTTGTTCTTCATATATTTTTTTTAATTACTTTTTCCTTTTTGTTTTTTTTTTTTGAATGGAATATAAAAATTACTTACCAGTTACCACTGATCCTCAAGCAGTTAATTTTTTTTTAATCATAAAACGCTTCGAAGAGTCTTAGAAATTGTGTGTGCTATAATAAACAATTTAAAAAAAAATTCACAAATTGTGTGTGCTATCGTAAACAATTTCTAATCGATAATTGGCATGCTTTGAAATCTACTTCCGTCGATCCTTGTAAGCCCAAGGCGGTTGTCGAGCTTGACTAGGAGCTTAAGAAGGTATCCTAACAGTTGGTAGTGAGTCTTTTACTTTTCTTAATAAATAAATATATAAATTAAATATGGTCGGTAATGAGAATCTTTTATTTTTTCACAACTCAATTAAAAAAGAAATAAATTAAATATGGTAAAACACTTTTGCCGACGAAATGATCGTCGGCAAAAGTTGTTCTTCATATTTTTTTTTTATTTTTTTTTTCTGAATGGAATATAAAAATTAAATACCACTGATCATCATGTAGTTAATTTTTTTTGAATCATAAAACGCTTCGAAGAGTCTTAGAAATTGTGTGTGCTATAATAAACAATTTTAAAAAAAATTCACGAATTGTGTGTGCTATGGTAAACAATTTCTAATCGATAATTGACATGCTTTGAAATCTACTTCCGTCGATCCTTGTAAGCCCAAGGCGGTCGTCGAGCTTGACTAGGAGCTGAAAAAGGTATCCTAACAGTTGGTAATGAGTCTTTTACTTTTTTGCACCTTAATAAATAAATATATAAATTAAATATGGTCGGTAATGAGAATCCTTTATTTTTTTAGTAAACTACAGAAAAGCCCATGACATCTCTTCATTTTTCTCCAAAGTCCACAAACTTTTAATTCATGCATATAAGTAAATTTTTTTACACATAAGGACAAGTTGTTTACAACCTTACATGTGGCAAGTGTTAAATTACTTTTTTGTCCTCTTCTAAGTTTTGGGTTTGGAACTCAATGTGTATACCAACAAAAAAAAAAACTTAAAGTGTGCCGCCATATATCCGTGCAGTAGCAGATATCCGTACAATAGTAACAACAAATATATATGCAGTAGCAGTAACTGTAGCATATATTCATGCAATAATAGAAACAGATATCCGTACATTAGCAGAAATAGATATCCGTGCAGTAACAGTAACAGTAGCATATATTTGTGTAATAACATAAATAGATATTTGTGCAGGTGCAGTAGCAGTAACAATAGCATATATTCGTTTAGTAACAAAAATAGATATTCGTGCAGTACTGTTAGTGCAGTAGCAGTAATGGTAGCAGTAGAGTACAATACTAGTAGCATATATGCGTGTAGTAGAAGTGCAGTATCAGTGCAGTAGCAGTGCAGTATCAGTGCAGTGCAGTAGCAGTAACGGTAGCAGTATCAGTGCAGTAGCAGTGCAGTAGCAGTGCAGTAGCAGTGCAGTAGCAGTGCAGTAGCAATAACTTGCAATACATGTAGCATATATGTGTGTAGTAGCAGTGTAGTAGCAGTAACGGTAGCAGTAGCGTGCAATACTAGTACAATATATGCGTGTAGTAGCAGTAGTAGTGTACTATCTCTTGATAGCTGCTACTGCAAACTTATCGTGATAGCTGCTACTACATACTAATCTTGGTATATAGTTGTTACTGCATAGCAACCTTAATAGTTGCTACTGCATAGTAGTCATAATAGTTGCTACTGCATAGTAGTCATGATCGCTTCTACTGCATACTTGTCGTGATAGTTGCTACTGCATGGTGATATATGCTACCGTTATTGCTACTGCACGGATATTTGCTAATACTACTACACGGATAATCACTACTGCTACTGCACGGATATACGTTATTGCTATTGCATGAATATTCACTACTGCTACTGCACAAATAATCACTACTGCTACTGCACGGATATACGTTATTGCTACTGCATGAATATTCACTACTGCTACTGCACAAATATCTAGTAGCACACTTTTGGGTTGGTATAATGGCAAACTTGTAAATAAAGTAAAGAAAGACATGATTATGTAATTGCACCTTTAAAATTTGGGTCTAGGCTTAAATTGTAGTGTGTGGGCCTGAGCTGCATGTCCTTATTTGTATAACTCTAATCTTAGTTGGTTTATTTGTGTTTTGTAATGTTGTCATGGGTGTGTATGTTAAATACTATTTTTTTACAACTCAATTAAAAAAGAAATAAATTAAATATGGTAGAACACTTTTGCCGACGAAATAATCGTCGGGAAAAGTTGTTCTTCATATTCTTTTTTAATTTCTTTTTCCTTTTTGTTTTTTTTTCTGAATAGAATATAAAGTGTTCCTAAATTTTTTATTTTTTTTATTTGGTTCCTACAAGTCTACAACTCTCCACTTTCAATTTGGTTCTATAATTCCATTAAGAACCCAAGAACATCGATAAACGTTAGCAAATAAAATTCATTTGATGAAAGAAATAAAGTAAGTAAGTATATTTAACAATAGTGTAACAGGCTCGTTTTTGGACAATATGTTGAACCCAAATGTATGTTGAACCCAAAAATATATTTAATTCCATTAGTGTAACAAGCTCGTTTATCTATGCTCTTTAACGTTAACAACAAAAATATATTTATCTTGAATCCAAAACCCGATTTCAATGGATAATATGTTGTTAAAGCTCGTTTGCATTGTTTAGCCATAAGAGTCCAAGAGCCCAAGAAACGAAATCCTTTACATTTGTTCAAATTTAAAGTATATATTTATCTTGAACAACATGTAGCGACAAACTATTTGTCGCTACAAGTGTTCCTTAATTTTTTTATTTGGTTTCTACCATTAGGAACCCAAGAACATTGATAAACGTTAGCAAATAGAATTCATTTGTTGAAAGAAATGAAGCAAGTAAGTATATTTAACAATAGTGTAAAAGACTCGTTTTTGGACAATATGTTGAACCAAAATGTAGTTGAACCCAAAAATATATTTAATCGTCCAAAAAAAAAAACATGCTCGTTTATCTATGTTCTTTAACGTTAACAATAAAAATATATTTATCTTGAACCCAAAATCCGATTTCGATAGACAATATGTTGTTAAAACTCGTTTGCATTGTTTCGCCATAGAGTCCAAGAGCCCCAGAAACAAAGTCCTTTTACATTTGTTCAAATTTAAAATATATATTTATCTTGAACTACCTGTAGCGACGAATAGTTCGTCGCTACAAGTGTTCCTAAATTTTTTATTTTTTTGTATTTGGTTCCTACAAGTCTACAACTCTCCACTTTCAATTTGGTTCCTACAATTCCATTAGGAACTCAAGAACATCGATAAACGTTAGCAAATGAAATTTATTTGATGAAAGAAATAAAAAACTAATTAATTGGACGTCTACACCATTAAATCGTCGGCAAAGGTCATGTAATATATATATATATATTCATATAGTTTTTTTTCTCCAGAAAATGAATAAAATCTTACACTTCTGGGTTAAGTCAATTAATGAAATTTATTTTCTTTGTTTTCTTTGTCTCGGTAAGTCGTGTACTACAGTGTAGTCCAGTTGGACTAAGGCAGTGGTCTGCCCAGCACATACCCGAGTTCGAGTCCCACCCTCCCTACATTTCTTGAACTTTGGAGCCGCTCCCTAAAAAATAAATGTCTCGGTAAGTTAAAGAGTTCTAATATTTGATGAATAATGTGTGCTATAACAAAATAAATTTATCATCGGTTCAACAAGCCAATTTATAATGGAATTATGCTTAACTCTCAACTTCCAAATTGGTTCTGACACCGTTCGGAACCAAGAACATCGATATACATTAGGTAATGAAATTCATTTATTGAAATTTAAAAGAAATAAAAAAAATAAAATTGGGTTGCTACACCTTTTGCCAACGAAATATTCGTCGGCATAGGTCATGCACCATATTATTATTTTTCTTTCATTTAATTTATTTTTTCTTCGAGAAAACTAATAAAAGCTTGCACTTCCAGTTAAGTCAATTAATGCAATTTCTTTTCTTTGTGTTCCTTATCTCGATAAGTTAAAGAGTTCTCAAGGCTTGAGGGCCGCCACACCAACCGTTACTTTTCCTAAAAAAAAAGAAAAAAATTCTCACTTTTGATGAATAATGTGTGCTATGAAAAAACAAACTTTTCATCTTTAGAACAAGTTATTTTATAATGAAATTCTACTTAACTATCAACTTCCAAATTGGTTATGAGTCTTATGACAACTCCATTTGGAACCCAAGAACATCAATAAACATTAGGTAATGGAATTCATTTAATGAAAGAAATCGGGGGCAAAGGTCATGCCATATAACTCTTACAAAAAAATTGGACTTCTACACCTTTATATATATATATATATATAATTTTTTTTTTTTTCATTAATTTCTTTTCTTCCTCCAAAAAACTAATAAAATCTTACACTTATGGGTCCAGTTAATTAATGATCCAAGATATAACTCTTCTCCTTCATCAGTCTGAGCAACATCCCTAGCATTACATACACCTCTGATGCTTGTGGGTGGGACTCATCACCTGACACAAACGTATGAATGTCACCGCCTATCTCCAGCCAGCTACAACCTGGAGCTTTCTGATCACAACTGTACCTCATCTGGTGGCGTACCCTTGCAACATCTGCCCAACGATTTTCAGAAGAATAGATGTTAGACATGATTGTATAATTCACAGGCCTGTTTGGTTCCAATGTAAAAAGCTTTTCTGCGGCCAATTTTGCTAGTTCTACATTTCCATCGACTTTACAAGCCCCAATGAATGCTCCGAAGGTACTTGGTTCAGCTTCAATTGGGATCGAGGTCAAAACAGTTAATGCTTGATCTAGAAGACCAGCTCGCCCAAGAAGGTCAATGAGACAGGTATAATGCTCAGAATCTGGAAAAATTTGATAGTCATTGGTCATTAAGTTAAAGTAATGAAGCCCTTTCTTTACTAACCCTCCATGGCTACATGCAGAAAGAACCCCAAGAAAGGCAATTCCATCCGGCCTTATGCCATAAGTTAACATTTTGTCGAAAATCTGAGTAGCTTCTTTGGCAAGACCATGGAAAGCACAGGCAGATATAACTGAAGTCCATGTAACTAGATCAGGCTCAGCAACCAAGTCGAAGCATTTAGACGCACTAGCAATACTACCACATTTGGAGTACGCATTTATCAGAGCATTAGCAATTGATGAAAACGAATAAAACCCCAATTTAACCATGTAAGCATGTACTTGCATAAGTTCACTAGCAGATGGTACATTGCCACATGAGCTAACAATGCTTGCCAGAGTAAACTCATCAGGATAAAAATGTTCTCGAAACATTTCCCTGAGAAGTGTTATAGCCTCAATCCCTTTTCCATGCTGTCCATATCCCACAATTATAGTGTTCCAAGAAACGACATTCCTGATGGACATTGCATCGAAAGCCTTGCGAGCATCACCTATGTTACCATTCTTTGCATACATGTCAACAAGTGCACTGGCAACCTGAACATCAAAATCAAAGGACTTTCTAACAACAATGCCATGAATCTGCTTTCCGGGTTCACAAGATCCCCAAGTACTACTTGCACTGAGCAGACTGCTAAATGTAAACTCATCCCCCTTAACACCTTCCAACCTCATCACATTGAAGACCCCAAAAGCCCCTTCGACCAAAAAATTTGAAGCATAGCAATTCACCATCACATTCCACAAAACCAGATCTTTGTATAATACAAAATCAAAAGCACGCCTTGCATCTTCGATTAAACCAAACTTTGCATATGAACCAACAAGAGCGCTACCCACAAAGCAAGTCGAATCAAACCCTGATTTCACCACGAAACAATGCAATTGTCTACCAATCTCAACATCATTTAACTCGGTGCAAACCCGGAACAAAGCATTAAATGTTAAATCATCCGGACCAGCTCTTTCTAACAACATTCTCCGAAAATAAGAAACACCCAGATACAAATTTGACTTAGAAATACTCCTGCAGTCAACAAACCCAGTAATCAAGGTATTCCAAGAAACCACATTTCTCACAGGCATTTCACCAAACAGTCTCTGTGCATAATTGAAATCCTTGCATTTGGCGTATACATTGAGAATTTGGATTTGCAAGGACTGTAGGTTATACATTCCCCACTTTATCACATGCCCGTGTAGTTGTTTTCCCTCGCGAAGAAAGCCCAGTTTGGCTGAAACTTTGAGGCCATTGGAGCAAAAGGAATATGCCCGGTGAGCCATTGAAGTGGGTCATTAGGAACCGCAATTAGGGCTCCGAGAGTCTCGAATCAGAAGCAAAGATGAGTGAGGTTGATGGAATGAGGTCGGCGTGGTTTGGGGGAAGGATTGGCGGGAAAGGTAAACGGTCTCTTAAATTGGCGGTGGGATTGAAGATGAGCAATAATCGATTTCTTTAGCGCCACTTGGATTCAAATAATAAATAGATTATTAAAATCAAACATAAGCGCTTCATATTGCGTAGTCAATGCCCAAGTGACAACAACCCATTTTCGGCCGAATATACTCTCAAACCAACCCACCCAACTTAATATTGTTTGGATTGGATTGGGCGGGTTATACAGTTTAGAATATTTTTACACTTTTATTTCTTTAATTATTTTTTAGTCTAAATAATTAAGAGAATCAAAATCGAAAACTTAATAAATTTGAATCCATCAATATATGAAGAAAGCATATCAAGCTTGATAGATAAGGAAAACAAAATGCATGTTAGCAAGATAGTTGTATTCTTTTTTAGTTCTAATTATTAGTGTAGTTGCATAATTAGAATTGAGATCATCAATTAAGAAGAAAAGAAACAATGTAAAATATAATATAGTCTATGTAGTGTAGTGGGCATGTAATCTTAAGTTTTAGCAAATCCGCATATACCACATGTAAAATAAATGAAAACATAAGATATGTTGGGCGGTTGGGTTTAACGGGTAAGGTATTTGTTGAACCCAATGTTGGACAGCTTTTTACCCAATCAATTTAGTTTTGTGTAACAAACCAACCCAACCCGTCCATAAATGGGTGGATTAGGCAGTTGACCTGCAAAAATGTTCACCTAGCTAGTTGTTGCCCCCCTTTTGCAAGGCAATGGTGTTGTTCGCGATTGTGGCGCTTCTTGTTAGTTTGGATGCAAGATTTGGGAAATGGGTCAGATTTGGATGTGGGTATGGGAGTCGTGTTGGTTTCGGTCTGAATTTGGTTTTGTGATCGGTTATTTGTCCGTATGACTTAATTGGTTGATGTACTTTGACCTTATTATTAACAAAATAGAAAATCAATGTCATTAATCTTCAAAATAAAAAAGATGACAAGACACCTCTCACATTATTTAGAACTTAAATATAGTACCCAAAATTAAGAAATTATTATCAAGGAAGTGTATGAAAATCACATCGTCGAACTGTGTGGTGTCCAATTTTATTGAAATAGGCCAGATGTTTCATTTCATGCAGGAGCAGCGACTCGAGCGAAAGGGTTGAGGTAGCATAGACACTGGCCTTCCACACACAGGCAAGTTAGAGGAGAATGAGGAGGAGCAGGGTCAAATCGAGGACAGTCTGCAGGCACAACACAAAAAGGTTTAGGCGACGGGCCCAACCTAGCCTCCACAGCTAACTGCATACCTGCAGCCACAAACAATTCTAGTTTTAGAGTAATTAAGTACTGTTCCAAAAGAAAGTGCAAGACCACACTAGCAAGATCGATCAAGGCAATCAAATTAAGAAGAAAGCTCTAATGAAAACTTAATTCCTCCACGAGCTTGGTTTTGGTGTAAAAGTAGAGACAAAAATATAGTTTACTTACCAAGATCAATGACCAAAAGTATAACCAGAAAAGCGATTTTTGCAAAAAAAATTCCATAGTGTGCTTAGTGTTTAGTGTTCACTGTTTAGCAAGAATGTGTAATACTCGATCTTCTTGTGTTTAGCATCTTCGATAATCTATATTTATAGCATGGAGAAAGTAAAGCTATTAGATAAAAGAGGAATGCTAGCTAATTTCTCTATCTGTCTTTCAATTTCAACATTCTTCATTTACTATCTGTCATTTGTATTTTGATTTCACTCAAAGTCATGACATTAATGTTTTGAAATCTAATTATAATTTTTTTTTTCAATTTGCCCAATGCCCATAATCAATGTAGAAACCTTTTTGTAATACACAATTAAATTCAATTAATAAGAAAATCTTTTCGATCTCTTCTCTAACCATGTTGAACAGTGACGTTTCAACTAGTCCTCCTCCTTCCAGACCTTCGTTTTTTTTCCTTTTTTTTTTGTTTCAATTCAGCCTTTAATCTCTCTCCCAATTTGAAACTAAATTCACAATTCTCAAGTATCTCAATCGATTGAAGCGATTTTTGATTTTCCATTTATATATTCCATAGCCTACAAATCAAATAAAAAATAGTTGAAACAATGATCTAAACACATAAAACCCCATTTTCTTGCTCTGCATTCCTTCGTACTTATTGTAGTTTGTATTAGATTCTGGATTTTGATCAATTGATAATCATCAGGGTTTGAAATATCACTCATCAATCTCTCGATCATGTGGCTAGCTTGTTTGACATGATAATCATTTGGAATTTTGGGTTTCTATTGAAAAAGAAAAGAAAAAAGGAACAAGAATAGGAACAGGAGAGAGAGAGAGAGAGAGAGAGAGAGAGAGAGAGAGTAATTTAATAATGGAAAGAAGGAATAATAAAAAGGTTTATGCATTGATTATGGGCAAATAAGAAAAATATTTAAATTAATTTTCAAAGCATTAACGTCATGATTTTAAGTGAAGTCAGAATACAAATGACAGTTAATGAATGTCTGAATGAGGAAGATTGGAATGAAAAGGGAGAAATTTATTTCTCAACTAACTGTTTAATTGATATTTTTTATATAATGACGGGCTCACTTATGCCACGTGGAGTGACGGTCTCACTTAAAATTTTTTCATGGAAAGGTAGATGGAGAAAGTAGCTAGCGTTCCTCTAAATAAAATTGGTAATAAAGAATATGGGACCCAATTAATGAATTAATTGCTATGAAATTTGGTCTATAACCAAATTGCCAAATTTGTTAATTACTTGAAATTGGTATATCCAACGTCCGGTCAAGAAATCTACTCTACGAGAAATTTTCTAATAATGGTGAGCTTAATATAATATTTTGATATTTACAAAAATATATCTAATATCTTTTATATTTTCAATATTTATGAAAATGTCATCGCATCTAAAAAGCTAGTGACTTCACCCGAATAGCTACCGTGTTCAACCCATAACCACAAACTCAAAAGCTATTGAAGGTAACCTTAAAGCTACTAACCGCAATTAGGGCTCCGAAAGTCTCGAATCAGAAGCAAAGATGAGTCAGGTTGATGGAATGAGGTCGGCGTGGTTTGGGGGAAGGATTGGCGGAAAAGGTAAACGGTCTTCTTAAATTGGCGGTGGGATTGAAGATGAGCAATACTCGATTTCTTTAGCGCCTCTTGGATTCAAATAATAAATAGATTATTAAAATCAAACATAAGCGCTTCATATTGCGTAGTCAATGCCCAAGTGACAACAACCCATTTTCGGCCGAATATACTCTCAAACCGACCCACCCAACTCAATATTGTTTGGATTGGATTGGGCGGGTTATACGGTTTAGAATGTTTTTACACTTTTATTTCTTTAATTATTTTTTCGTCTAAATAATTAAGAGAATCAAAATCGAAAACTTAATAGATTTGAATCCATCAATATATGAAGAAAGCATATCAAGCTTGATAGATAAGGAAAACAAAATGCATGTTAGCAAGATAGTTGTATTCTTTTTTAGTTCTAATTATTAGTGTAGTTGCATAATTAGAATTGAGATCATCAATTAAAAAGATTAAGAAAAAAAAACAATGTAAAATATAATATAGGCTATGTAGTGTAGTGGGTATGTAATCTTAAGTTTTAGCAAATCCGCATATACCACGTGTAAAATAAATGAAAACATAATATATGTTGGGCGGTTGGGTTTAACGGGTAAAGTATTTGTTCAACCCGATGTTGGACAGCTTTTTACCCAATCAATTTAGTTGTGCGAGAAACCAACCCAACCCGCCCAGAAATGGGTGGATTAGGCGGTTGATCGACCTGCAAAAATGTTCACCTAGCTAGTTGTTGGCCCCCTTTTGCAAGGTGATGGTGTTGTTCGCTATTGTGGCGCTTCTTGTTAGTTTGGATGCAAGATTTGGGAAATGGGTCAGATGTGGATGTGGGTATGGGAGTCGTGTTGGTTTCGGTCTGAATTTGGTTTCGTGATCGGTTGTTTGTCCGTATGACTTAATTGGCTGATGTACTTTGAGCTTATTATTAACAAAATAGAAAATCAATGTCAAAATAAAAAAGATGACAAGGCATCTCTCACATTATTTAAGACTTAAATATAGTACCCATATTTAAAAATTATTATCAAGGAAGTGTACGAAATCACATCGTCGATATCTGTTTGGTGTCAAATTTTATTGAAATAGGACAGATGTTTCATTTCATGCAGGAGCAGCGACTCGAGCGAAAGGGTTGCGGTGGCATATACACTGGCCTTCCAAACACTGGCAAGTTAGAGGATGATGAGGAGGAAGAGGATCCAATCGAGGACAGTCTGCAGGCACAACGCAAAAAGGTTTTGCCGAGGGGCCCCTAGCCTCCACAGCTAACTGCATACCTGCAGCCACAAACAGTTCAAGTTTTAGATTGAGTGTTCCAAAAGAAAGTGCAAGACCACACTAGATCGATCAAGGTAATCAAATTCAGAAGAAAGCTCTAATGGAAACTTAATTCCTCCACGAGCTTGGTTTTGGTGGTTAAGAACTATAAAAGTAGAGACAAAAATATAGTTTACTTACCGAGAGTAATGACCAAGAGTATAACCAGAAAAGCGATTTTTGAAAATAACTTTTCCATAGCGTGCTTAGTGTTTAGTGTTTACTGTTTAGCGAGAATGTGTAATACTCGATCTTCTTGTGTTTAGCATCTTCGATAATCTATATTTATAGCATGGAGAAAGTGAAGCTATTTGATAAAAGAGGAATGCTAGCTACATTCTCTATATGTCTTTCAATTTCAACCTTCTCCATTTACTATCTGTCATTTGTATTTTGATTTCACTCAAAATCATGACATTAATGTTTTGAAATATAATTTTAATTTTTTCCAATTTGCCCATAATCAATGTAGAAACCTTTTTGTAATACACAATTAAATTCAATTAATAAGAAAATCTTTTCTCTTCTCTAACCATGTTGAACAGTGACGTTTCTACTAGTCCTCCTTTTATTTTTTGTTTCAATTCAGCCTTTAATCTCTCTCCCAATTTGAAACTAAATTCACGATCCTCAAGTATCTCAATCGATTGAAGCGATTTTTTATTTTCCATTTATACATTCCATAGCCTACAAATCAAATAAAAAATAGTTGAAACAAGGATCTAAACACATAAAACCCCATTTTCTTGCTCTGCATTCCTTCGTACTTATTGTAGTTTGTATTAGATTCTGGATTTTGATCAATTGATAATCATAAGGGTTTGAAATATCACTCATCAATCTCTCCATCATGTGGCTAGCTTGTTTGACATGATAATCATCTGGAATTTTGGGTTTGTATTGAAAAAGAAAAGAGAGAGAGAGAGAGAGAGAGTAATTTAATAATGGAAAGAAGGAATAATAAAAAGTTTTTTGCATTGATTATGGACAAATAGGCAAAATATTTAAATTCATTTTCAAAGCATTAAAGTCATGATTTTAAGTGAAGTCAGAATACAAATGTGAGTTAGTAAATGAGGAAGGTAGGAATAAAAAGGTAAATGAGGAAGGTAACTAACATTTCTCTAGATAAAATTGGTAATAAAGAATCTGGTCTATGACCCAATTAATGAATTAATTTCTATGAGATTTGGTCTACGACCCAATTAATTGCTATGAAATTTGTTAATTACTTGAAATTGGTATATGCAAAGTCCGGTCAAGAAATCTACTCTATGAGAAATTTTCTAATAACTGTGAGTTTACAAAAATATTTTGATATTTACAAAATCATGTACTACTATCTTTTATATTTTCAATATTTATAAAAATGTCATCGCGTCTAAAAAGCTAGTGATCGACTTTACCCGAATAGCTACCGAGTTCAACCCATAACCACAAACTCAAAAGCTATTGAAGGTAATCTTAAAGCTACTAACCAAATCCAAAAACTAAACCCAAAACTTACTGACTCAACTTAAAAGCTGGTAACTCAACTCAAAAGCTTCTAAAATATCTTCCAACTGCTTCCATGCTCCCCTCCCCAACTCCAAACATCTCTGTCTCTCACTATCTCAATATGGTAGTGAGGAACTGTGACACCTTCAGTCGCATTGTGGGATGAGTTCAACTCTATTTCTAGTGTGTAGGCAACAGCTAGCTAGGCTCTTGACCATAGTGGGCAGTTCCGCCGTTGCGAGGGTCTTTGTTGATTATAAAGACCACCCAAATTACCCACATCATTCATGACACTTGCTTGGGCAACAAGGTATCTTGGCCTCTTTAACCCTAGGGATAGAAGAATCTATAAAATTCGGGATGCAGGCCGGCGGATCTCTCATTTAGGATCTTTCAACTCCTAAATTTTGTAGAGAAATATAGTAAAAGATCGAGATAATGAGCAGTGTGCCTCTTATAAGAAGGCAAGATTGAGCTTGAATTTTGGGCGATGTGATGTCGTCACTAGTTGGTTGTTTTTATGTCATATTAGTTACCGGGTGCTGCTTCAGTGCTCGAGGGAGAGGTGTTTGGAGAGTGGTGGAGTGCATTTGCAGGGGGGATTAAGGGGCCAGATGGACATCAACCACATCCAATGGTTGAGTTTTAGATCCAACGGTCATTAATGTTGTTAACGTACCCGAACATAGCATTTTCGGAACATGACAAAATTTCCGTTAGTTGCCACACTGAATGATTTCTACGCGGCAATGACATGTCATACTTAATTCGTCACTCACTTTTTCATCCCTCATTCATTCCCTCTCATTATTCCTGCCGACCTGCCCTCAAAAACGAATTTGTTTCCCCAAAAATAATAAAAAAAAGTTAATAATAAAAAAAGTTAATCTGGTGTAAAACTAAAAACAATCAAATCAACAAATAGGGGCGGGAGTAATTTGAACCGTAAGATGCATGCGCATGGTGACTGTGCTTAGCTTTCCGCCTTACACGTATAGCCGCCTAGTCATCCTTTTGGTTTTTGTCTGCACCCTCAGTCATCCTTCAATCTCAGGGACGCATTTGTAATTTGCACGACACGCGCACTAATTCTAGTTGCTAATTTCAGACTCCATATATATAGCTAATCAAGTAATAGACGTGTACACAAGAGACTATGAGGCATCGAGCATCAGCCTACGTGAGAGATATATGAGTGGAGCGCATACTGTGCCAAAGGAAAAGAAACCGAAAGCGGAAAAGGCCAAGCCTCAGTTCATCCAAAAGGGAAGGCCAAACCCACAAAACCCAGAAAGGATTTCATAGTTTTCATTCACCCGCTGGAATTCTTTTCAGAAAAGCTATATTTCCAGAGGTAAAGCTTTGAGCTTTTGTGGTTTGCAACTTGTAGCTTTGATCAATTGAGGTGGTTCTTGGATGAAATTTGTATCTGGGTATTGATGGGAATTTGTGGGTTTGAATCCAGTTGCAATTGTTCTTCAATTGGTTTTCTTGTTTGTGATTTTTTGTTCTTTGTTTTTTGAGGTGGGTGGGGTAGGTTTGTTATGGGTGGTGGGTTTTGTTTCTTTTGCTTGTTTCATTTTGTGTTACCTATTTGTTGAGATAAGTGATTTCTTTGTCAAGGTACTTATTTATTTCTTTAATTAGACTAAAAAAGTGTTTTTGAGTAGGGGTGTTTGGATTTGAAGAGGCTGTGTTATCTTATTGCAATTTAGCAAATGAGTTCTAGAGGTCTTATACATTTGTCTCATGCTATCAATATGATGTGCTAAGTTCAAATGGTAACATAAGAAAATGGAATATGCTGCATGTTTCATGCTTAAGAAAACTTCAGATCAATCATTGATTCAGTTGCTATATGCATAGCATGGGATTTTTAGATTGATAGAATCATCTGCGTAGTTTCTATTTCTGCAAATTTGAATCAGGGGTATTTATGTGTTTGTTCTCTTGCATTAGGCTCTAGTAATTATGTGTGGAGTGTGCACCGTACCTGCAATATATGCAAAAAAAGAAAAGAAAATTCAGTCTCATTGTTCCCTAATAAGCATGAGGTCATCAGGTTTATATATCATATCTTAGTTTGACGAATACGGAACAACTGAGAACGTTACGGATGGATGTTTTTAGTAACCCTTCATTTTCTCTGGAATTTCTGTTATTGTTTGATTGCATATACAAATTTGAAAGCAAATTCAAATATTTAGGATTTATGAAACTAGCAAAATTTAGACAGTCTGCAACACTAATTACCATTGTGCGTTCAGTATTTACTATACTATTTAGTTCATTTACTCCCTATTTCATTGGCTGGATCCTGCATTTGGTTTCCCATTCCATAATTCTGCACGACTTCTCTTTGTCTGCCTATTTGTGGTCATATTTTCAATCTATAAACTCTTATGAGTTCTTACATCTTTGTGAGGATTAAGTAAATGATATTACTCCTTTTTGGTTTTAGTAACTTATTAGTTATTATCTTTCTAATTTTGTAGTATATAATCCCCTTAGCTCATAGTAACATATTAATTATTTTGAGTCCATAGCAATTGATTCTTCAATCATCTCTGCCAAATAACAGGAAGCTATGCCCCCCCAGTCTTCAGAGGCTTTTGGTGAATAAAAATATAACTGCAAGGAATGGGAGGTTGCTGCTGTTCTTCCAGAAAAGCTCATCTGCATGGAGCACCTGTGTATTTCTATGTCTGTATATCTTCCTTCTCACTTCATCATCCATTTGTTTTGTTTTATACTTTTCTCATGATTGAGTGACTATCAATTTAGGGCTCATAATGGGAAACAGTTTTATTGCATACTACTGTGAGAGTAGAAATTTTCTGCTGGTTTCTTCTTTTGAAATAATGATTCACTATGTTTGCCCATTAACATGTCGTTTAATATTAAAAACAAACTCCGATCTTCAGTGTTCACCAGCTTTGGAAGAGGAAGAGTCCTTAACATCCCATGATGTTGCAGCCTCTGCAATCACTGCAGGACTCCTAGTTGAATTGAATCTGGAATCATCAACACCAGACACTTACAGATCCCCTCCTACACCGCTGCCATATGATATGGTCTTCGGATGTCCACAATCAACAGATTCTGATTCTGTCAAAGAAACAATTAGTCGCAGTAGTTTTGAAACTTCGGCTACTTGTGGAGATCTTGAGTTATCAGATTGCAAAGTTAAAGAAAAATCTTTGCCAATCGCACCGAAGAAGTTAGAAATTTCAAAATCCAATGAAGCTCCTATTTTAGCACAAGATGACGAGGATGTTTGTCCCATTTGTCTTGAAGGTATACAGGAACTCGTTTTATTTTTATTTTTCCTTTTTTCCTTTCAGTATGATTCTCTTCGAATCAAACATGGGAAATAAAGAAAAAGTCAATTTCTGCATTGCTATTATAACCGCAGTTCATAGCTGATGATCTACGCTTGTATCTTCACATGCAGAGTATGAAACAGAGAATCCAGATTTTACCACAAAATGCGTACACCACTATCACCTCTCTTGCATTCTTGAGTGGATGGAAAGAAGTGATACCTGTCCTATATGTGATCAGGTTTGCCTTTTGCAACAAATAATATATGCATTTACCGGATGAATATTTTATCATCTTATTATGGCAAGGAGTGCATTTGTTTAGATAGTGCCTTTGGTATTCATCTGTCATCAATGCTTGGACAATGGACAGGAAGTTGTTTCACCAAAAATATAAGATGCACAAAGTTGCAAAAGTTAATGCAGCATATGTATTCTTTGGTGGAATGACTGTGGAGAGGTCACGACCTTAATAGTGAGCCTAGGTAATTGGTGATCAGGTGAAGCCTAGGTGCTAATTATTAAACAGATATCTTCCTGGGTTTGTCTATGTGGTTTGAAAGCCGTTCGTAGAATAAAATTGTCTACTTTTCTTTGTTGGTTAAGAAATATTCACTTTTCTATGTTACAGGAACTGGAATTGGACGATACCTATAGTTTGTAGCTCTTTACTGCTCTGTGCTTGAGGTCAGAGACTGCGAGCTCAGTACACCGTAGATGGATAGTAGTACAACTGGTGGCCTGCAGATTCATTTTTACATGGTAGTACTCATGTTGAAGGTTGAACTGAATCTCTAAAGTTAGCTGTTTTAATGGATTAGTTCTTGGTAAAGTGTCTTCCTTTCGTTCAGAGATTGATTCGAAGTTCTCAGACAGGTCTGTGCATTTTAAGTGGAGCAATCAAGAAGTTAAGAACAAGGCCATGGAGCGCAGAGAACTTAAAGAGTTATTGCCAGTGCTGCCTTCAATGTTGGTTTGCTACATCTCTTCTGTACATATCTAGTTTGTTGTAACATTCTACCTTTGCTATTTGTTATTATAGGTTGCATAATTTGATTTATGCTCTCCTGCAGTTGAATTGTACATAACATGTTTCTGGGTTGATTTGATTAGGCAATGCTAGTCACTCTTGTATGGCTTGTTAATCACATTTCATTGATAGGGCTCATTATATTATTGAATCCATATAGGATTGATTTCATGTGAAAAAAGTTGGGAAAAGTATTTGATAAAACAAAATTGGATTATAATACTCATTTCCCTTCTTTGAGCTTCATATTTGTTAAATACTGTCCAGTTCAATTTCCAAGGGTGTTAAAAAGTTAAAACCCTTGTGTATAGGTAAGTGGATTTCATTTCATGTGTGCCTTATATAAATAACACCCTCCCTCCGAAAATGCCCAGCTTCAGACTCTTGTTTTCTCCGGAGGAAACAAGTGGAATCCTTATTGGGTTTGGCAAGATCTATCCACCATTTTTCATGTTCTTATTCCTGGGATCATATTCAATTTGGATTGCAATTTACAAGCTGTATCTAGAAACTTTAAACACTGAGACACCCTTCTCATAAAAACAGGAGTTTATACAATAGTTAATTGTCCTTGTTCCCAATATAGTTGTCTAATTGTTGCAATTCGAGTATAATGCCTCACTTTTTTATTGACCAAACAACATTTTTTTTTTATCGAAATCCTACCGTTTTTCAAGACTTTTGACCAAACAACATTGATTTGTCTACTAAAATTATGCTAATTATCTAAGACTTACTGCCTCGTACATAACACGTGTTCTTTTCGTCACCATGTTTACACAATAATGAAACCCAAAAAAAATCAAATCAAGAATGAGAATGTCTATAACACCTTAATGAGAAGTTTTTTTTAAAATTAAAATAGAGGATTATGCGATATCACCCTCTCGTTATTGATCATCGCGCTAGACGTCTACCCTCTCCATATAGAGGAGATGACCACTACATCCGGAAACCCACCGCCTATCCCTCCATTTTATTTTATTAACACCTTAATGAGAAATTAATGTATTGACACGTTAAACTTTCGATTAGTTTCTTATAGAATTTTATCAATTTCATGCAGATGTAGACTAGCTCTTTGGTGATACAGAGTTGTCTATCAAAATGCATCAACGTTTATCTGTAAGTCTGTAACTCGTAAAAGAATTGCAGAAAAAGATTCTTTATCTCCATGCCCACCAAGATCAAAAAGAAGCCTTGAGAGTGCAAAATCTTTTGGCGCTTAAAGTATATGATGATGATGATATTACTTTGAAGAATATTATTTGGCATGCGCAGCACATGAACAATAGGACAACACAGAGAGAAGATTTGTCAATGACAACGAGATATACTGCCACTGCTTTTGTCTTTGCTTTATTATATTTATATCAAGAGAAAATTAAAATTTAATATTTGTTGAAATTTGAAAATAGAGAAAAAAAAATTAAAAAAATAAAATAAAATGAAGCCAGTCTCTGTCTTCCTTTATCTAATTGTTTTGTTGAATAGAGAGATGACTTCCGTGACCGCATGAGTGGACTTCATAGAGCCCTTGTCCGAGACCATGGCACTTGAGACTTGGTCTTTTACCAAAATAACCTCCATGACAATTTTGTTTTTCTTGTCACTTTTGTATATTCTTTTAAATCCAAATTTTATGGGGTATTGTAACAAAGAAATAGAAACAAAAACTAGTGTATTTAGAACTAATAATGTGAGTAGAGAAAAAATGCAAAGTGATTTTCATTCTCGTTCTAGGTGAGATCTATAGTTTTTTGTGAATTAAAATAGCATGCGGTTCATACTGATACTTGCATTGTTTTGAAGATTCATTAAGTTAAGAGTTATATTACTTGAAAGTTGTTAGTCCTAATGAATTCTTTAGAAATCAATTTCTGATTTCTAAATTATTCTTACTTTTTTTAGAGAGGATTATTCTTACTTCTTACTTCTTACTTCTACATAATGACGATGTTTTAGTAATGAAATTAGTTTGGATTACCATTTTTAGCAACTAATATTCACCTTATAATTTCAAATAGTTAGTAGATATCTTTGATTGCATGATAACATGAAAGACGAATGCAATGAGGGGACACACAATTAGAATCACAAGAGACATTACAATTATACTTTTAAAGAGCTCCTCAACTGCTCTTTGTTAGAGAATAACACATAAGTCTTAATTTGAGAAAAATATGGTACGTATTTATGTACTTAAAATACCACATAAGCATGTAGAAAGATTGCAATCTCCCATCGCAATGGACAAGTGGCATTATAATCACAACTCATAATCCATCTGTTTTGCAACTATTCATGATTCCATTATTATTAGAAAGTAAAAACCAAGTTATAATCCCCCTTAATAATGAAGCAATCAATCCATCCTCATCCACTAATTCAAAGTAGCATGTAAGAAAGGATCATTACCATCAATTTCTTTTTGGAATTTCATGCCCTTAACTTCTTTCCAGTTTCCACATATAGGCACTAGGGGAATCATTTATTTATAACCTTCTAAAAATCGCACGGAAAGTAAGGGTATTTCTGTATTTTCACCAACACTCTTCTCAGTCCCTTACAGGTTTCAGTTCTTTCATTTCTGTCCGTGAATGGCAGATTGCTATGAAAATCCTCTTCTCTTTCTCTTTCTCTCCTCCTACTACCCTCCATGGCTTCTTCCATGGTGCCCATCTCTCTTCTCCTTCCCATAATTCAAACCCTTATTCTAATAACCACAAATTCCAATCCCATTCCCAAAATTTTACCCCAAAACCCAACCCAATTCTATAACAGAGTTCCAAACCCCACCTCAAATCCCACTCCAAGCTCACTCATTCCGGCAAATGGGTCTTCCAAACTAGCAACGGTGTCGAAGATTCCCTGGTACTCAAGAGTGAGAATCAACAAGGTTATAGTCTACGGCAACTCTACGAGTTCGAGCCGTAACAAGACTAACAAGACCTTCGAGCTCGGCTTCTTCTCCTCCAATGGCGGCGCCTACTTGGGCATAATGTACTCCTCGATTCAAGTCCCCACCGTCGTCTGGGTCGCTAACCGCGACCGGCCCGTCAAGAATCTCACTTGGGCGAGACTGGAAATCACAGACGCCGACGGTCGACTTGTGGTCAAAGACTCCGATAATTCGATCGTGTGGGCCAGCCCGAACCGAGATATCGGCGCCCAAGTCGTGCTTTTGGAGAGTGGCAATCTGGTGCTGCTCACCCAATCAGGCCAAATCGCGTGGCAGAGCTTCGATCACCCAACTGACACGTGGCTTCCCGGAATGAATCTGACGGCTGACCGAGGCTTGACCAGCTGGCGGAGCGCGGAGGACCCTTCGCCGGGTTTGTATTCCCTGCGGTTGCGCCCACCGGACTACGGTGAGTTCGAGCTTGTTTTTAATGGTAGTATGGGGTATTGGAGAACTGGACTTTGGAACGGTCAGTCTTTCGCTAATGTACCGCAGATGACTGTTCCGTACATCTATCGCTTCCATTTCGACGACCCGTACAAGCCAACGGCTTCGTTTGGGTTCACCGAGAGGCCGTTGGAAAACGGGTTGGACCCGCCGCTGACCCGGTTCCAGATGGACTGTTCTGGTCAGCTCCGGCAGTACACTTGGGGATCAAGCCAGACTTGGGACAAGTTCTGGTCCCAGCCTGATGACAAGTGCACAGTGCTTGGTTTGTGTGGGAAGTTTGGGGTTTGCAATAGTGAAGTTGCTAAACCCTGCGAGTGTCCCTCTGGGTTTAAGCCTGTGGATGAGTCTAGTTGGGACTCTGGGGACTACTCTGGTGGTTGTCAGCGTTTTGGTGATGTGGCTTGTGAGGAAAGAGATGATGATTTCGTCCAGGTTGGGGTTCGGGTTGAGAGCTTTGCAGAAACTACACACAACACTTCAATTACTGATAGGGGTTCTTGTGAAAGAGTATGCTTGCAAGTTTGTTCTTGTATTGTTTTCCAGTACAATGAGAGGACTAGTTTGTGTCAACACTATTTCGGGTCTGTCTCGAATTTGAGGAATTTGAGCTCTGCTGATAATAGCAGCACAGTTGCTGCTGGTGTTTTCTATTTAAAGGTACGAAAAGGTGTGATCTTGGAGAACAAAAAGGTTAAGGATTTGAGTTATACCATTTTTAGTGCTAGCGTTGTTGGGTCAATAGCGGTTTTGGGGTTTGTTGTTAGTGTGGTGGTTGTTTTGATAAGGAGAAGAGGAATGGAGAGGAATGGGGTAGAAGAAGGTGTTTTGCTGCCAATCTTGAGTTTGAAGGTATTTTCTTATAAAGAGCTGAACACTGCAACGCGGGGTTTTAGAGACAAACTTGGGCATGGAGGCTTTGGAGCAGTTTTCCTAGGGGAGCTAACGGACCTTACTCTTGTTGCAGTGAAACGATTGGAGAGGCCAGGCAGTGGAGAGCAACAATTCCGTGCAGAAGTTTGCACCATTGGCAACATTCAGCATGTCAATCTTGTGAGACTCAGAGGATTCTGCTCGGAAGATTCTCATAGACTTTTGGTTTATGATTACATGCCAAATGGTCCTCTTAGTGTGTATCTACGACGAGAAGGTCCCAATTTGAGCTGGGATGTTAGGTTTCGGCTGGCAGTTGGTACGGCAAGAGGCATTGCATATTTACATGAGGGGTGTAGAGATTCCATAATCCATTGTGATATCAAACCAGAAAACATTTTGCTTGATAGTGATTACACGGCGAAGGTGTCAGATTTTGGATTAGCAAAGCTAGTTCACCGGGACTTTAGTGGAGCATTAGCCGCAGATGGTAACCATGGCTATACCTATGGCTATGTAGCGCCAGAGTGCAGACCTGGTGATCCAATCACCACAAAAGCCGATGTTTACAGCTATGGAAAGACATTGATAGAATTACTTGCGGGCCATAGAATGTGGGAGGCACCCCCATCTGTAGGTGGCACAGAGGGTGGAAATGAAATAACAGATACTTGGTGCTTTCCTTCGTGGGCGGCACAGCAAATAATTGATGGCAATGTGGTGGCAGTAATTGATGATAGACTCGGGAGCAAGTATAATCTTAAGGAGGCGGAGCGTGTTGCATTGGTGGCAGTGTGGTGCATACAGGACGACGAGGCAATGAGGCCTACAATGGGGATGGTAGTGACAATGTTGGAAGGGGTTGTGGAAGCGACTGTTCCTCCAGCACCAAAATTGTTACAAGCACTGGTTTCGGGGGAGTCATTCTGTGGGGTCAATTCCGATTCAGGACACTCTGCCAGCGACAACTTCTCCGGTTGTAATACGAGATTATCTAGTTGCGGTTCAGAATCTTCACTTGGTAATGTCTCTTCCCTAGTGAATGAGAATGTGCATGATAACCAAACAAGTTCGGTGAGCTTTACGGTCATTACTGACCAAGGCTAAGAACATTACACGCGAGTCACATTTTATGCTCTTCTTCACAACAAATTTCTTTCCCTGTAAAAAAATTAGGAAGAGATCTTTTGTAGAGTGTAATGATGTATAAAATATTTTTCCCAGTGGGAAAAGTTTTGCCTCTTTAAAATTAGATCTTTACAAGTTTTGAAATCCCAGTATCAGTTCCTTTTTATGGTTGTGGGGTTTTTCGGGTCACATTATCATGATTATATTTTTGACATTCCCCCTAGGGTAGGTGGAAGATATGCATATGCCCCATCATTTTGCTTTCCTTTTCACCTTTTGCAAATCATTCTGCCTTTCTGTGACTTATTATGATCCATCGTGTAAAAGGTCATAGGATTCTCTTGCATTCACTTTGAAGATGCCAAAAAAAAAATCAATATGAGCATTTTCGTGGAATGACGTAGTTTTAGACATAAGCATGATATTAGAACCGAAATTATAAGCAGAAGATCCGAACTCTCGACAACAAACATTAATAGAAGAAACAAATTCTTAATAACGATTGTTGTCATACATTTTATTGTTTGTTTTGCTAATTGATTAATAAATAAAGTAACAAACACACAATATCAACACATAAAACATAAACAGAAGATCACTTGTTTACTTTTTCCACATTTTATTTCACTAATCCACGACTTGTTTGTTAGAGATTTTCGTTAGTTCCGAATTAATTGTGCTCACATAAACTTACCTAGAGGGACAAATAATACAATTTTTTTTTAATTAATGAATATTACTTCTGTACTATATTTGCTCACTCATAGTCTCATAGTCTCATTACTCTCATATTATGGTGAGTCTGCGTTATATCAAATGCGGATCAAACTATCAAAGGCAACTACTACGTGTACAATTCTTCTAAGAAATAACTGAAAACTGAACTTTGTTGTCTTGCAAACTATGACTTGGTCATCTTTTTCTGCCAGGTTGATTTATTTTTATGGTTTGCCTAAATTATAGCTCGCAGATAACACTCTTAAATACTAAAAATTTAATTTCACAAAAAGAAATAAATAAAAAGAGCTGAGAAAGAGATCAAAACTTTCCTCAGCTTTCTTCATTCTGAAGCTTCAGAAGGTGCAAAAAGGCTAAAAGGGTTCATCAAAAATCTGCAAAAATAGGTACTCACATAGAAAATGAAGCAGTCAAGGCAGAGGAAAGTAGTAGACTATCCTCTCCTATATCTTCACCGAAGCAACGGCATAGTCCGAAACGAATCTTGATGGATGGAGCTTCGTCAATGGAATCTGTAGATCTCCACCCTGCTCCTACTACATTTGTTGGTTCAAGTGATGGAGATTATCCGGCGGTAAAAAGCTTTGAGGATGCCAAGACCATATGCTTTCTGGAGACTCAAAAGCTTTGGGTCATTGCTGGCCCAATTGCCTTTAACATTTTGTGTAACTATGGCATTAACTCCTTCACAAACATCTTTGTTGGGCATATTGGAGATTTGGAGCTCTCTGCTGTTGCAATTTCTCTATCTGTCATTCAAAATTTCTCTTTCGGCTTCCTGGTAATATATTGGCTTTTATTCATACTCATCAACTTGTATCCAGAAGTTTGTTATTCTTCATGAAAATCTCAGGTAGTTGAAATTTTTTAAGTTTCTCTTGGGCTATTTGCATGGCTACAAATAACCATTAACTCCAAAAGCTTAAGCCCTCGCATGCAGTTCCATTCTGCATGTGGAGAGAGGAAGACAAATTTGGGATAGAAACTTACAAAACAATAATGAAACTGTTTGACACACTCATACCTCATGCAATCGAAGCAATGTTACCATTTTAGACAATTGCTGGACAGCAAAAGTTTAAGCTGTTAGAAAATGAGCCAACAATGTATATTACGAGAGTTCAATTTAATGCTTATGAAGTAGGAGTATCTATAAATGCATCAAAGATACCAGATTTCGATCAATAGATAGAGCTAACTAAGCAATCAATGTTGTATGAAATTGCAGCTTGGGATGGCAAGTGCACTTGAAACACTATGTGGGCAGGCATTTGGTGCTGGTCAAGTAGAAATGCTAGGCGTTTACATGCAACGCTCATGGATAATCCTGATAATCACCTGCTTTGGTTTACTTCCACTTTATGTATTCGCGACGCCAATCCTAAGACTCCTTGGCCTAGAACCAGACATTGCAGACCTTGCTGGGAAATTCTCTATCCAAACCATCCCTCAAATGTTTTCACTCGCCATTAATTTCCCAATTCAAAAGTTCTTGCAAGCGCAGAGCAAGGTTTCGGTTCTGGCATGGATTGGCTTTGCAGCTCTAATGCTTCACATAGGAATCCTCTTTGTTTTTATCAAATTGTTCGGGTGGGGAACAAGTGGTGCTGCTGCAGCCTATAATGTCTCGGCGTGGGGGATGTCGTTGGCTCAAGTGGTTTATATAGTTCGTTGGTGCACAGATGGCTGGAAGGGATTGTCATGGTTAGCCTTCAAGGAATTATGGTCCTTTGCAAAACTCTCCATTGCTTCAGCTGTAATGCTTTGCCTAGAGATTTGGTACTTCATGACCATAATTGTTCTCACCGGACACCTTGATAATCCGGTTATTGCAGTCGGATCCCTTTCAATATGGTAAGTTTATTTCTCAGCTCAAATTGTCTTCTTTTTAGTTATTGCTCACCATACTAGTGTCCATTGCTTCCTTCAAACGTTAATGTTCTCTTAATTACTAGATATCTAGTATGTTATGTCCTCAGACTCTTCATTCAAATACGAGTCTACTTGATCGATGGTCTAGACTCTAGAGTGATAGTCTAACAAATTAACGTACATGTGTAAATTAAAGAGGACATTTCCGCCTTTAGTACCATACCATAATTCAGATTTTAAATGTGATTAATTTGTGTCTTTCTGTTTCAGCATGAATCTGAATGGGTGGGAAGGCATGTTGTTTATTGGGATCAATGCAGCAATAAGGTAAGAAACGTTCATTTGGCTACTATTTCTTAATTTCTTATTATGGATCAGCTCCTTGGAGAACACCTTCTTCAGTTTAAGTCCTTGGCAGTGTTCGAGTCTCAAATGAGCTTGGATCAGCACATCCTAGAGCTGCAAAGTACTCTGTCATTGTCACGATCGTTGAGTCTCTCCTCATTGGAATCTGTTTCGGGGCGACTATCTTGGCAGCCAAAGACCATTTTGCCATCATCTTTACCGAGAGCAAAGAGATGCAACAAGCAGTTTCTCGTTTAGCATTCCTTCTTAGTATTACAATGATACTTAATAGCGTTCAGCCTGTTATATCAGGTAACATACATACCATGTAGCAGACTATGAATTAGGATCATGGTCATATCTAGCTGTGCGGTTTTCATTGACAGTCCGATAACATAATATGTGGATATATATCATCCCTTAAACACAATGTTTTGCAGGTGTCGCTGTTGGAGGAGGGTGGCAAGCTTTGGTTGCTTACATAAACTTGTTTTGTTATTACATTGTTGGACTACCTCTTGGATTTCTTCTTGGTTACAAAACAAGAATGAGAGTGGAGGTAAGCTATCATTTCTCATTACTGAAACAACCTATATATAACATGAACTAAGAATTAATAGTAATTATGCTAACCAATCGTAATTCTAACCCTTTGAGTCTTCGACCTAAGCTAACGAACACTGCTAATCTTGTAGGGAATTTGGGTTGGAATGATATTCGGGACATTCTTGCAAACAGTGATCCTCTTGTACATTGTTTACAAAACCAACTGGAACAAAGAGGTAAGTTATCTAGTGTGTGTAGAACGCCTTGATGTTTCAAAAAAAATAGGTTGTGGCCAATTTTAACATATGAAACTGCAGGTAGAACAAGCCTCAGAAAGAATGAAGCAGTGGACTGGAGAAGAATTAGTAATAGTTGATCACAAAAAATGGAGTGGACAAGATGGTGGATCTCAAACAGTATAGAAGAACCAACTTTTGTAATGCTTCCCATACTACTTTCACAACTAAGAATTCATTTGTGACAAAAAAAAAAAGAAAAAAAAAAGAAGAAGAAGTGTACACTTGTAAAAGTTTGCTGTAGGTCTTTAATTTCATTCATTAATTGTATAGCCACAGAAAGTCTCTAGTTTTGCTGTTTAAATTAGAAAGTACAACATCATGTTCTTTCTTTCTTTTTAACATCATGGAGGTTAAGAAGTACAACAAAACTAGTGCTAAAATGTCATAGGTTCAAATCCCATTGGCACCATGAGTTGAGTGTGGTGGTGTGAGGATAGAAAAAAAAATTATATATATAGGGAAAAAATCACCTTTAGTCCCTGAACTTTGATTCATTCAACACTTTCGTCCCTGAACTTTGAAATATATCACTTTAGTCCCTGAATTTTGAAAAAAACTATCACTTTCGTCCCTGACCGAAGTTTTCACGGAATAAACCTCCGATTCCGGCCAATTCGAACGACAACACATACTGGGCTTTGAAGCCCTCCTTGAGGCGAGTTCAACGCCACCAACCCAGCCTCAAACCGTCGCCGGACGGCGGAGAATTTTACAATTAAAGTTTCGGCCACCACCGGCTTTCGGGCTAAATTCGAGCCATTGTATGCCGAATCGAGCTTAACCCCTGTTATAAAAGTTACTCCTCTCATCCGTGCGAACATTTTGGCATATGTTTTGCACCATTTTTTTCCGGTCAGGGACGAAAGTGATAGTCGGTGTTGAAGTTCAGTGACGAAAGTGATATATTTCAAAGTTCAGGGACGAAAGTATCGAACGAGTCAAAGTTGAGGGACTCAAAGTGATTTTTTCTCATATATATATATATACGAGAAAAATGACAGAAGTGCTAAAATGTCAAACATAGTAGAACTTCAGGTACCAAAGTGTCATTTTTAAAAGATCAGGTATCAAATTGTCTAATTGGCCATACCTCAGGTACTATAGGAGGAATTTACCCTTTTTATTTATTATTTTGACTATGCAGTTTACTCTTTTGCCCTTAATATATTTAAGTATATATATTGTTTAATATAATTGAGGATGTGCATATTTCGGATTTTTAAAAATTTAACCACAACCCAAGTTTTGACTTTATTAATATATATGATATTGGCAATCAAAGTACATTAATTATGTGCAAGACGTAGATCGTTATGTGCATCCATAATTGGCAATTACCCATAGTTTAACCCTTCCTTTTTTCCAAAAGAAATTATATACATGAAGACAATGCATGTAAGATTTCCACCGAACTTCAAAGATAAGTAAACCTACAAAATAATGCAAATTGGCTTTACAATATTTTTTTATGTAAATATTTTTTTAATGAAATTATTTTTTTATAATGATATTGTTAATTTTTTTCCCCAATCTTGAGCAAGGAAAATTTGGACGTAAAACTACACAAAATTCTTAGTTTAGTTTCAGGATAAATCTGCTCGCTTAGTCCATTTGTGATTTATGAATTCTTAACTTAAAATTTTATAATCAAAATCATTCATTTTCTAAATTTTCGTTACAAATCATTACACGGCTATAATTGTGTTTTTGGTAAATGCACGGCCATAGTTTAACCCTTCCTTTTTTCCCAGAGAAATTATATACGTGAAGACAATGCATGTAAAATTTTTACCGAACTTCAAAGTTAAGTAAACCCACAAAATAATGCAAATTGGCTTTACAATAGGTTTTTTAAATGTAAACTATTTTTCTAATGAAATTAATTTTTTTTAATGATATTGTTAATTTTTTTTCCCCAATCTTGAGAAAGGAAAATTTGGACGTAAAACTTCGCATAAGTCTTAGGTTTAGTTTTAGGATAAATCTCCTCGTTTAGTCCATTTGTGATTTTTGAATTCTTAACTTAAAATTTTATAATCAAAATCATTTGATCATTTTCTAAATTTTCGTTACAAATCATTACTGCAAAAATTCAATCACATCGAATATAGTTCGGTCATCAATTAGGTACTAGAATGAGAAATACAACAAACTCAACAAACAAAGAGATAAAGAACACAAGCAAATAACATGGTTGATGTGCCTATGTCCATAGAGTGGCAACACTAGGCACTCTTCGACTATATCAACGATGGGTACAACACTAGGGAAAATTCTACAATGCCCAAAGCACTAGTGCTGAGGCATATCAACAATAATCTGGATCGTTGGATCTGTAAATCTCTATCTTGCCCCTTATAAGTAAGGTCTTAAAAAAATCCGGAGCACTAATGCCCAAAGCACTAAATACATTCCCGTTTTTGTTGAGATTAGGCTACCCCGATATGGGCTGGGTTGTGTCATTTCTCATGTTGTTTTGGGTTTCCAATATGGGCTTAATAGTTTATGTAATTGTTGCCCCAAGTGGGGCTTAATACAATGCATACCTTTGATAAAAATAAAATAAAAATGACGGGTGAAACAATCTTACCGAGCCTCTAACAAAAAACTTTATGAATAACTAGAAAGAATAACAAAACAGAGAACCACTCTCTTTCATGTTCTTGTACTCAATCTCTCTGGAATGGAGCACAAAGCTTGGTTCTCTCAATAAGAAAATAGAGAACCTCTCTATCTCATGTGCCTGTATTCAGTCTCTTTGGAATAGAGCACAAAGCTTGGTTTTCTCAATAAGAAAATATGAAGAGAGAGTGAAGCTCTCTTTATACTTGCCAAACACTTTTGCTTTCCCGATGATTCTATGAGCTGGAACACAAACCAACTATATCAAACAAATAGACGATTTTGATAATTATTAAGATCATTATGATTAAAAATGTCTTTTTATTTGACACATATGGATGAAAAAAAGGTTTTCGATTTAATTAATTGTTTGTAGAGATAATTTTTTTTTGTCAATGAAACAAATTCATTCAAGAAAGAACCGATACAAAAGGAACAAAAAGAAAATAGAAACCGAACAAAACCAAGAAAAAAGAAGCAACAACTAAAGCTGAAAACTAAGGAGGATTAGAAGCTGCATCGAAAAGAAGAATTTCTTGCAAGGAGGGAGGCGGTTGCAAGACCCACGTTGGTGGGCACACCCTCCTGTATCCCTCCATGTTGCAGAGATAATATTTAAATGAAGGTTTCAAAAATAAAGGGTTCCCAATCGTAAAAGTATAAGATGAGGATTTGTAAATCACAAATAAGGTGAAATGAGTAGGTTTTCTTTGAGGATGCATGAACCTAAGAAGTGTTCTAAAACTTCATCCAACATTTTGAAGAAAAATGCAATTAAACTTGCTCATTTTTCTCTTCTAAAGTTCTTAGGGATGAGAAAAGTATTGAGTGGCACGGCTTGTCATGTGTCATGTCTGACTCATCAATCAAGATCTTTTATTTCAAAATTTCATACCCAAATTATCCCTACTATTCTGTTACCATGGTGGGAAATGTCGAAAATATCCATCCCGCCTCACTTTGCTATTATTTGATTAGTGAGTTAAACATACCATGTGACACGACTGTCCCACCAAAACCCCACCCTAGTCGGTGGGCCATTTTGAATGAATTTGACCCACACTCTCTAACTCAACCAACCCAACCACAAAGTTAATAAGTAACCAAGGTTAGTTGATGATGACAGCTATAAATAGTGGAAATTTGGCCCTCCCACAAAACCCTATTAAAATTCCTACTCTTTCAAATCAAAGACTCTCTTTCTCACACCCCCAACAAAAAAAAACCTTTAGAAATAAAAGAATTTGAAGAGGTGGGTTTTGGGCACAATACATAAACATAAAAGAAAGAAGGACAGGGAGAGAGAGAGAGAGAGGGAGAGAGAGGCCAAAAGCCCAAAGGTCAAGCTTTCAACACCCACCACCAATACTGGTACGTTTTCTTCTCTTTAGTCTCTATTATTCTTTCTATTTTCTAGGGACAAATAGATTGGGCAAAGCATAAATCGTGGTTTGTGGGTCTCTGATTCTGTTCAAATATTTTGCCGTCTCTTTCTCTCGCACACATCACATTCACACTCCTATCATCAATGACTGCAATAAAAGAAGGAGGGAAAGGACGGGGCTGAAAAATCAAAATGAAATTTTCATGGGGTACAAACTTGAAACTTTGCTTCAAAACCCTAGATAGATCTTATTTCCCGCCAAAATTCCTTTCTTTTACAAAGACCCAGACGGTTAATCGGTACCCTTTTCGTGTTTATATCGTCTAAATCCTTTTTCTTATTTGATTTACCGAGTATTTTCCATTTCCATCGTTTTGTGTGTGTTTTTTGGGGTTTGTATTGCGTTTTATTATGAGAAAAACCCAGATTACGAAGTGAAAGAATTGCTTTTAGGGCTTGAATTCGAAATCCATGGCAGGGTGGTCGATGATAGCTGATGGGTCTGCTTTAGATTGCGCTACTAGCCCGAAAAAGGACGAACCGGACCGCTCATCGGAGGCTTCAAAACGCTGCGTGTCAGACTTACCGGATAAGCTCCGATGTTGGTTCGATCAGTTTCTGGGGGCTTTTCTGAGAGAAATCTGTACTCGAGACTCGCTTCGGCCTCTGCCGCCAATGATCGGAAATGGGCAGCGGGTAGATTTGTTTAAGCTGTTTTGGGTTGTGAGAAAGAAGGGAGGGTTCGACTGTGTTTCGGAATCCGGGGTGTGGGATTTTGTTGCTGGGGAGTGTGGTTTGGGTTCGAGTTTAGGTGGGGCTGTGAAGTTGGTTTACACTAAGTATCTCTATCTTCTTGAGAGGCTCCTGGAAAATAAGGATTTGGAATGGAGTTTGGGTAGTAGTGGCATTGATTTGGGAAAACAGTTGATGGACTTGCAGGATGAGTTTACTGGGTTATTTCCTGATATTTCTGATCGAAAGATGAAAGATAGGGCGTACCCCAATGTGGAAATGTCCCCTACGAGTTTGAAGGACAGCAATGAGGTGGCTAGTGCTGTAGCAAAGTCTGATAGGATGAAGAAAAGTGTTGTTAATGAGGGGTATGAGTGGGATTCAGGGACTGTGGAGAAGGTTTCGAATGATGTCAATGGAATCGTTGATGTGATGAACAGCATGGAGGATGCTGGAAAGTTGAGCAACAATGAGGAGGTAAAAAGTGAGGTGGTGGAATCCGGTAGAGGGAAGAAAAATGACGATGACAATGACGATGATTATATAGATGTAATGATTGTGGATCCAGCCACAATGGAAGTGAGTTCTTGTCGTAAAAGGAAGCGAGGGTCATTGTGCGGTATGCTGAATTGGATTAGAATGATTGCAACAGATCCTTGTGATCCGTCGGTTGGTTCCTTACCGGAAAGGTCAAAGTGGAAGTCCTTTGGGAATGAGAAGTGCTGGCGGCAGGTTTTGGGTGCTCGAGAGGCCATCTTTCTGAAGAGAAATGCTGATTCAGTTGCCGAACAGTCTAACTGGCAGGTATTGTCTGTATATCTTGTGTGCTTTAAATTAATGAGGTGAATTGAAAATATTTCTAAACTGGCATGCCTTGATTTGTGATCTCTATCAGGTTAGTGCTGTATTTCTATGTGTGTACGGAATTCCACAGGCACTTTTTTTTTCTTAATTTAGTCATTTTTTTATTGATTTCCTAACGCTGCCGGAACATCGCTTTTCTTAACTTTGGGTATGAAAGCTTATGCATATGTCATCAATTTATTTATGGTATGCATGATTAATACGATGGAATGTAAAAAATCAGTTGAAGTTACTTATTTAGTTGTATTAGATGTGTAGTGTGTGTAACTCAAAGAATTGGATGCAGAGTTAAGTTTTTGTAGATACGGAAAGTTTTAGGTGTAGGATCATTAGCTTCTTTTAATTGTAACACTAGGCTTTAACCTCTAGATAGAAACATATTGGCACACCTGTCCTATGTTGTGCATCTCAACCTTTATTTGATTTTTCTTATGTGGCTTCTATTGTTAGATGTTGGTCGAACTGATAAATAATGCAACTATCTTTATATGCTTGCCTTCTCCTCTAACATTATAATGATGTCCCCATTTGTAGAATAATCTGAGGATTATGCATCCAAGCATGTATGATGATCATCTTGGTTCATCTTACAATCTTAGAGAGAGGCAGAGATTGGAGAAGCAGCTTAGGACAATGTCTGAATCAGGAGCCTGTTCGTCATCCCCGTCCAGTGACATGTCCAAAAGCAGTCCCAGCATGGAGGACCACATTGAAGTTCGTTTGGGGTCAAAATATCAAGCTCATGTTCTAGAATGGACTGGTGAGTCTTCTGAAAGTGACTTGAAGTGGATGGGGACCAGGGATTGGCCATTGGAAAAACAAGAGCACAGATATCTAATCGAAAGGGATCCTATTGGAAAGGGAAGGCAAGAATATTGTGGCTGCCAAATACCGGGTTCTATAGAATGTGTCGGATTTCACACTGCTGAGAAAAGGTTAAGAGTTAAGCGAGAACTGGGATCAGCTTTCTACCGTTGGAAATTCAATGAGATGGGTGAGGAAGTTGGGCTCCCTTGGACGGCAGAAGAAGAAAAGAAATTCAAGGCCATAATAAAGTCAAATCCTCCATCTCTTGGGAAGACCTTCTGGGATGATATAATTGAGTCATTTCCTAAGAAGAGTTGGAGAGAATTGGTAAGCTTCTACTTCAATGTCTATCTCTTGCAGCGTAGAGGATATCAGAACAGGTTCACTCCAAACAATATTGATAGTGATGATGAAGATTTAGAATCAGGAACAGCTATTAACGGTTTTGGACATGAAGAACCGAATTCTTCAAAGTCAATTTTGAAATCCCCGCACAAGCCACATGGAAAATGCAGATAGTCATATGCAATCTTCTACGGCTGGTCTTTGAAAATTGAAATTTTGGGTGGTAAAGATTGTCATGATTACAAGTGATGTCGAAGAGATCTATTGACAAGCATGGGAGAAAGCAGCTGTGGCGATTCAAAGCAACATTGATGATCTCTATGTCTGGTTTTGTGATCCTTTTGACTTTTGAGATATGTTTCCTGTTTATTTTTTATTATCGATGCCAAATACAAGTACTTTTAATTTGAAAGTTTCTTTTAGGTTTTCGACAACAAGAGGTGACTGAAAAAGAAGCCTTGGGAATTATAGGGAAAAGGTAAGTCATTAGATGTAGATCAGAAAGAGTGGAATTCTGGAAGTCAGATTGTGGTCTCCATAACTTGTAATTGCAATTATGATGAATTCCGAAATTGGTAAAGTAATGGGTTTTTACATCAGCCACTTTTGTTTTGGTTTGTTTATCTGTTGATTCCTATCTTGCTCAGTTTAATCACGTATATCTATATGCATCCTTTTCCTTTATTGTTGCACACACTTGAATCAAATCAAATAATGAATTAATGTGACTTTCCAAATCCTTCTGAGCAAGTTCATATATGCTTTCAGGGAAAAGCGATCAGAAAAGATGCATGAAGGTAGGTTTTACCTTGATATATATGTTTTGGCATAACAGTTCCTGGTTGTTAACAGGAAAAAGTTCACATATATAGATGTCAATTGATTAGGAATTTAGGAGCAACTTTAGGGGGGGTTTTAGTAACATAGATTACATTGTAGTCATTACTCAGAATAACTGTGGGGCTGACTTGAATGGGGCATCTGATTATTTTCCTATAGAAAGAATTGTTTTTGCAGGTGTGATGGGTTTTGCAGTTGCTGTAGAATTTGGTTTTAGGTTAGCATGGAGTCACAATAGGACAATTATGTGATCATCTTTTTGTAACTTACCAGAATCTTGGTCATTCTAGCGACATAACAATCCACATTCTACTGATAAGGATAACAGATGCATAAATTGGTGATTGGGTTATCAACGGCAGATGTTTGCAGTGTTTCTGCTGTTCGATTGTTGGGCAGACTTTACACCTTGCTCTTCTTAGTGATCATAGATAAGAAGAGGATGTATCTGGAAATAAACCCCAAGGCAGCACTAAATTGATGATCGAACTCGCTAGGGTTTCAATTATAATGTCATTTTCTTCATCATTCACATTATTTTTTCGGCTGAAGAAAGGGTAATTACATAGAAGAGCCTCTGTTATAACCGATCTCAAGCTGATCAAACTTGTAAGCAGGAGGAGGCCCGGGGAGGACCATATCAAACCAATCCTAGCGTCAGTGAACTCGTGGCCTTGGTTTGCTAGTGCATCAGCCACACCATTGGCTTCTCTATAGATATGTTTAAAGGAAATCATGTCAAACTCGGCAGCAAGGAACTTGATAGTCTTCGAGTCTCCTTCAAAAGAGTTGGTGCTTATAGCCAGCTTGGACTGCAGCTCTTAAACCTATTTCCAGTCCTATAGCTTCTGCTTGCAGAACATCGCTTGGGCCAATAGGTTTGTCACCTGCAATAAGGATATGCTCATCAGTGTCTCTGAATACAAAACCAGCAGCTGCATCTTGGTTCTGCTTGACTGAGAATCGTCAAAGTTAAGTTTATGGTTCAGTCAAAGCTCCTCATTTTTTTTTCCTTTTCTTGTATTTGAGGGGATGCTGGTTTATTTCTCGCTGAAAAAAGAAAGTGCGACTCTAAAACCACATAAAAATTGAAAAAAAAAGAAGAAAAAAACAAGAAAGAAAGTGTGACTCTAGAGTTTAGACCACCTTAAATTTCTCGTCTTAACTCCAATATAATCAATCCTATGATTTTGTAGCTCAAAATGTCACTTTGCTATAAAAATAGGCGTTCGATTTCCTAAATACGAGTCGAAACAGTCTTCCAAATGTTAATTTGCTAGAAAAATACATTTTGAATAATTCTTGGGTTCACTCCTTTCACCCCCTTGCAATAAACACATTTTTACATAAAATTTTCACAATCCAACGAGTCATATATATGACATAATATAAAGATCACCTTTGCAAAAAATCAATAAAATTGGAAACCTTTAGGTCACTCATTTATATGAAATGATTAGACGGTTCATCATAATAGTAATAATGGTTGTCAGAACCGTCCATTTGTTTCGTAAAATTAGATAGTTGAACAATCTCCGATTCGGTTAATTTTTTGCAGAGATTATCTATATGAACGGGTGAAATATGAAATTATAAAGTGAATAAGTTTTGCCTAGGGTTGGAAGTTTGACCCGATTTTTGCCACAATGCATTGCTCTAGATTTTTTTTTCCCTTTTTCTTGGTTCACATGATCAAACATTTTTTTGCTAAAATCCGACCTTCACACGGCGTTTGGCGCTGAATCGTTTTCTAAATATTGAGCCCAAGAGTCCTTGAGACCTCACTATTCTTCAAAAATAAGTTTTCACCCAAGGTCGAAATTTGACCCTATTTGGGCCAAAATGCCTTGCTACAGCACACATTTTTTTTCGTGAAGAGTCCTACTTTTCTAGTTGTTTGAAACTTCATACGTTTTTACCAAGGATTCAAATTTTGATTTTGGTGGAAATTTCGCGGTACTTTAAATTTACGAAAATTTTGGAGAAAGTTTCGATTTCGATGGAATTTCTGTTTAAAATAAAGAAATCACTGAAATTATATTTATAACATCACACTTTTGAATAAAACTTTTACATAGACTAAACTACCTTATGATAAACTTATTTACAATGTAACCTCTCTTAGATTGTACATTTATAATATGAAGCTAACCATACTCTTAAGTCTTAACCTTCATATTCATCTAATGACTCTGATTAAATTATAATTAATATCTAAATTAATATATTATATCTGACTTAAAATTACAAAATGTTGGAAAAAAAAACCTACATAATACCAAAACGCTAAATCCTAAATCTCTAAACCCTAACCCCTAACCCCTATCCCCCAAACCCTAAACCCTAACCCCTAAACTCCAAACCCCAAATTTCAAACCCCAAACCTAGGTGTTGGGTTTGGGGTTAGGTAGGTTTAGGGGTTAGGCTTTAGGGTTTAATGAATTTTGAATTTGATATAATTAATATTTTATAATAAATATTAATTCGGATCTAATTTAAATAGTTAAATGAATTTAAGGGTTTAGAGTGTGATTAGTTTCATCTTATGAAACTAACATGTTAGTTTTAGAGCGCTACTCTAGACTTATAATATTTAATATGAATGAGTAATTAAGTAGGTTGCTAAACTAATGTTTTCATTTATATGAAAATATAAATATGCAGTGAATTGATAATATTGTTGAGAAAAACCCCAAAACTTTCTCTAAAAATTTTTTGAGACCTTGGTTTGTACCCCAAAACTGTGGACTCACACAATTTTTTGGCCAAAATTGCATGTTCTTATTTTTTCACCAAAATCTTCACAGTCTCAAATCATGATTTTTAAGCACTTCTCAAATTGACGGAACACAAAAATCTCGACCCGATTTTTTTTGCAATGTTTCAAAGTCGGAAAAAAAAATTGTAAAAAAATAAAAGGGTCGAGATTTTCTAGTTTCATCAAATGGAACACTTTCTAAAAATAAAGTATTTCCAATGGTGAGATTATGGAATATGAAACTTAAAAAAAAAAAGGTGTAGACAAGGTTTTGACATGTTTCGGCATGCTATGGCACCTGAAAACGTGTCAAACCATGTCAATCCCATTTCTTTTTGAATTTTTTCAATGTCATAATCTCACCATTAGTAAAGCATGATTTTAGAAGATGTTCCAATTGACGGAACTAGAAAATCTCGACCCGTTTTTGTTTTTACGGTTTTCCAAAATTGAAAAACTAGAAAATTTATAGAAAAAATCCACCCATTGCCCATTCCAATGCTCTTGTCCATCAGTTTAGGGTTAAGGGCAAGCACAGACACTCTGTGTCCTAATCTGTGTCATTTTCATGCTCGTATCCTTAACCATGTTCATGCATGCGAGGCTAATTGTGTTTTAATTTTGGCGCTCGAACCACACGGTATTATCCAAGAATGATGTTCTAACACTGTGGAGAAAAACACCAAAACTTTCTTTCAAATTTTTTTTTCCGAGATTTTGGTTTTTCACTAAAAACTATGGACTATAGCACACGGTTTTTTGGCCAAAATTGCATATTCTTATTTTGTCACCAAAATCTTCCCAGCATCAAATGATGATTTTTAAACCCTTTTCAAACTGACGGATCGCAAAAATTTCGACTAGATTTTTTTTTACGATTTTCCAAAGTCAGAATTCAAGAAAATTCGCAAAAAATAAAAGGGTCGAGATTTTCTAGTTCCGTCAATTGGAAAAACTTCTAAAAATCAAGCTTTCCCAATAGTGAGATTAGGGAACATGAAAGTTTCAAGAAAAAATGGTGTTGAAAAAGTTTGGCATGTTTCTGTATGCCAGGTAACCTCTAAACGTGTCAAACTATGTCAAGTCCCTTTTTTTTAGAAATTTTCCAATGCCACAATCTCACAATTGGTAAAGCATGATTTTTAGAAACTGTTCCAATTAACGGAACATGAAAATCTTTCGACCCGTTTTATTTTTTATTTAATTTTTAACGATTTTCCAATGCCAGAAAACTAGAAAATTCATACAAAAAAATCCGCTCGAGCGTTTTGACTTTTGTCAATTGGAACACCTTCTAAAAATCATACTTTACGAATAGTAAGATTATGGAAAAAGAGAATTTAAAAAAAAAACTATAGTTCACAAGTAGTATGCCAAGGTGCCCCATGGCATGTCCAAAAGTGTCAAACCATACTAAGACACATTTTTATTCAAATTTTCCAATACCATGATCTTACCATTGATAAAACATGATATTTAGAAGCTGTTCTAAGTGACGGAACTCAAAAATGTTTATCCGTTTATTTTTAAAGATTTTCCACGTTTTCCGACTTTGAAAAATAAAAACAAATACTTCCCGTGCCGTAAAAATTCTGAATTTTTTTCTGGTTATAGATCGATTACATTATTCTCAGTGTTCGTACAAAAAATAAAAACTTTTACCCTATAGTGAATATTTTATGGTCCAGGCCATTCTAGTGGCTGAGCCCTTGCCATCGCTCATTCTAGTGGACAAGCACTTATTCTATCCCATTCTTATGGCCAAGCCAATCCAAATGTATGGGCCCATTCCAATGCTCTTGTACATCAGTTTAGGGTTGAGGGCAAGTACTTCGTGTCCTAGTCTGTGTCATTTCTATGCTCGTACCCTTAACCATGTCCATGCATGCGAGGCTAACTGTGTTTAATTTTGTTGTCCAACCACACAGTGTCATTCAAGAACAATGTTATAACATTATGGAGACCAACCCAAAACTTTCTGTCAAATTTTTTTTCCATGACCTTGGTATTTCACCAAAAATTGTGGACTATAGCACATGAGTTTTTTTTTGCCAAAATTGCATGTTTTTATTTTGTCACCAAAATCTTTACAGCCTCAAATGATGATTTTTAAGCACAACAAAGGGTTTGACGGGACACAAATATCTCGACCAACTTTTTTTTTACAATTTTCCAAAGTCGGTATACAAGAAAATTTGCAAAAAATAAAATGGTCGAGATTTTCTGGTTCCGTCAATTGGAACACTTTCTAAAAATAAAGCTTTCCCAATGGTGAAAAACTATGACAAGGAAAAATTTAAAGCAAAAATGGGGTTGACAAAGTTTGGCATGTTTCGGCATGTCATGATGTCTCCAAACGTGCCAATTGACGGAACTCACCATGGGTAAACAATAATTTTTTGTTCTTCCAATTGACGGAACTCAAAAATCTCAACTTATTTTTTTTTTTACGATTTTCCAAAGTTGAAAAACTAGAAAATTCATACAAAAAAAATCGGCTCGAGTTTTTCGAGTTCCGTCAATTGAAACACCTTCTAAAAATCATGTTTTACGAATGGTGAGATTATGGAAAAAAAAAAACTGCAGTTCACAAGTAGTATACCAATAAGATTCCCCCCGGCACGTCCAAACATGTCAAACCATGCCAAGACCTATTTTTAATCAAATTTTCGTGTGCGATAATCTCTCCATTGATAAATCATGATTTTTAGAAATTATTCCAAGTGACGGAACTCAAAATTCTTCATCCATTTATTTTTAACGATTTTTTCCGTTTTCGAACTTAGGAAAAAAAATTACTTCCCGTGCCGCAAAAATTCTTAACTTTTTTATGGTTATAGATTATATTATTCTTAGTATTCTTACAAAAAAAAAACATAATGTTTTACCTTATAATGAATATTTTATAGCCCATCCCATTTTAGTGGTTGAACCCTTGCCCTCGCTCATTCTAGTGGACAAGCCCTTGCCCTCGCCTATTTTTGTGGCAAAGCCAATGCAAATGCATGTGCCCATTCCAATGTTCTTGTCTATCAGTGTAGGGTTAAGGACAAGTACTCCGTGTTCTAATCTGTGTCATTTCCATGCTCGTATCCTTAACCATATTCTTGCAAGCAAGATTAACTGTGTCCAATTTTGGCAGTCCAAATACACGGTGTCACCTAAAAACGATGTTCTAACACCGTTGTATTTTTTTTATGGCTAGAGTACAGTGGGAGACTTGGTCATCAAACTTTTTTCACTAATAATTAGAAAAATACAATGTGGGGTGGGGGACGTAATACCAAAACCTTGTACATACAAAAATCAATATAAACACGTAAATACATTCTAAAACATACATATAAAGTACTAATAATAAGAGCTATTAAGATGTACTTCGATTCAGCTGGTTGAATTGTTTTCATCTAATATCATACAATACTGCTCTCAAGTACATGAATTTTCATATCGATTTGGTACTTCATCACATGGGTATTGTATGTTTGTTAATATCAACCTACATGCAGTCCATATATCGAATATTGAGGAATAACCCAATATTGTATTTCATTATATGAAGCAAAAGACATTTGGGATGAAGAATGATAAAAAAGACTAGGGATGGGCATTCGAAACTGCAAAACCAAAACCGTACACATTTCAGACTGAACCAAAGCGGAACGGGATGGTTTCATTTTCCATTTTGATACCGAAATTTAAATATCGAACCGAATCGGTTCAAATAAAATTTTGGAAGAATCAAAACTTCACCAACACTTCAACTAGGGCCATAAATGAATCTTTCCTCATCTGTAAAGTAGTAGAATTTTTTTTCGGGTGTTAGACCAAATTTCGGTGAAATTTTGACCGAAATTTTAGTAAAATTTCTTTGATCCTTATATCTCTATATCTGCACATAAATAGTAGAAATCAAAGAAATTATACTGAAATTTCGGTCAAAATTTTATATCAATGACTAAAAAAAACATCAATTTTATATATGTTAAGTTGTTAACAAATACAAATACAATCAATGACTCATAAGATTGGACACTTCTAGACTGTCCAGCATAATGAATATAGAAAATTGGTCAAACAATTCAGCTGTAGCCCTTAATTAATTATTAATAGATGAAATCTACATGCTAAATCCATAAGCCATCATTAATACGTCTTAATTAAATAAATATTTATCAATAATTCGTCTTAAGCTATAAACACCACCCCCCATCATTTTATATCTTTCTTAGTTTTGTTTTCGTTAACTTGTTTCATATTTTAGTTGGCTAGAAAAGTTTTGATTTGTTCCCCCTCTCTTGTACTATTTTCTTCTTTTAATTTATTCATTGGATTGGTAGGTCGATTGTTACCTTCTACCTTTTCTTTGGTCAGAAAAAGAAAAAATCTTTTCAAATAGTCTAATATATCATGGCATTAGATTGTTTGTCTGAAATTTAAGCCGCATATTCAAATAAGAATATAACGGTTAACATTTCACAACTTCACATACACTTTTTGACAAACGAAAAAGGCGTATTTCTCTTACAAAAGTACCCACTTTTCTTTATTGTCCTTCCTCTAGACTCTGGTTCTAGTTTGTGTATGGTATTGATTTGAAGCTTGAAGGACTAGTTTGGAAAAACTTAAACCATTTATGGCTAGGCTTCTTTCACATAAATATCTGCATGTACTATGTTAGCTTGAGGAGCATGAATGCACCTAATTATTGGTTGGAAGGCAAAGAAATAAAGAAAAAGGATGATGACACCAAGTAAAGTTTTGAACAACTTCCTCCTCTAAAGTCGTTTTCCATCTTAGTGATTCGTCTCTATACGCTTTTGATCTGGAAGCGACTTCAAAGTTCAAAGAAAGAAGCTCAATCATTTTCTTGTGTGGGTTACTTAATTAACCATTCTATTAAGTATTTTACTTCCACTTGTTTTACCACTTCTAGACGCAAAGCTTTCATATGTAAACAAGGGTTGAGCTTGAAGAGCATGGTTTTGGGGCAGGTGTTTGAGTTTAATTCATGTGTGACTGTGACAATAACTTGTTCCACTTGTTTTTCAAATCTAGATTTTAAGGTTGCTTGTTTGGTATGGAAACTTAATATGTAATTATGTGTTATATATATGTCCTACAATCTACATAAATTTTAGCAGAAAGCGTCAAAATATTGAGAAGTAAGTTACACATTATGACCTATTTTTTTATACACGACAAAAATAGCCATAACCTAAACAATTTCATATATTCTCTAATTAGCGAACTAAACAAATGATATAGAAACCCTAGAACCAAATAATTAAAAAAATAAAATAAACTCAAGGCCCCAATCCAATTGTCGACGTTTAATTAAAAAAAATCAGAAACCACACGAGTTTTAGGCCTAGACTCCTTTCTTTCGGATCTTTCCTATCTTAGTTGGTAACTACATAAATTTTGTTTTGGACATATTGGTTTAAATTAAAAGTTTTTTTTCTTCTAAAATTACTTAAAAACCAGATTTTAACCTCAATATTGTGAAACTGACTAAGGTAAAAAAAAAACTAAATACTTTTTGCTTGCTAAAAAACTCAATTGCCTCTTGTTTTATTCGTTTTGATGGAGTAAATGGAAAAACGATAACAAATTGTTCATAGAGAATAGTTGATGATGAACCGATAAGGTTTATGGCTAGGTATTACAAAAGGAGGGAATCTTTTCACAAACAAAAAGGGGTAATCATATAAGAGTTTGAGAACGATATTACATCTAAATATTGAGATCAAATTATATGAAGGAAAGGTGTAAGCATAGGTTAGATGGCAAAATGTCCCAAGAAATATACCAAAATGTGCCTTCGACCCATATATAAAGTCCTACAAAGGTAAAGAATTCCCGTGAGTTCTACAAATGTGCTTCACCCACTTGCCAAGCCAAACCTTTAGACTTTAACATATGTGACCCTACAAGATCATGCTTCCTTTAAAATCAAATCCAAGGGAGTTGCAATGGGTGGGATTGGGTGGCATCATTATGTAGTAAGAAAAATAATGCATTCAAAAAAAAATTACATAGTTAGTATTTTAGATGATTTGGTAATTTATCGAGATTATTAATGGTAGAATGGACCATGGAATGATAATTGACAATGAATTAGTCTATCATTACATAAAATGGTCTACCACTAATGTATCAGTTCAACATCATATCATATCACACACGTCTATCATATAATTGGATATGTCTCAACTCTCAACCATTAATCTACTGATATGTGATGTATTTTTACATTACTTCCATTGAGATTTGAGAGTAACTAGGCATGGAAATTAGATTTCTTTTTTCGTTTTTGGTGCATATATATAATTTGTTGGGTGAATTGAATAGAATGACTAGAGATGAGGATCATGAAGGTAAGAAGGAATCTTTGATGGAAGTGCAAGCCATGTATAAATGGAGTATTAAATTTCACGTCGGTCCTACTATGATTTTTATTTTTGGCCTGGTCCTACTAGAAAATTCAGATATCAATTTTATTATCTCTTTCCTTATTTTTCTTTTTACATTTAATATTTTGTTATCTCCTAGTTTCACTTATTGTTGTCTGAACCGTTTGCATTTGCAAGAAACTCATTTCTTCCTCTCAACTCATTGAAAAGAAGAAGAACAAAGGAGCAGGCTTTGCACACTAAAACCATGTCTTCCCCAAGCAAACGCAGAGAGATGGACTTGATGAAACTGTGAATTCTCTGATTAATAGTCTCATCCATAACTACTTTGAATTCATCAATTTTTTTTTCTTACTTTTCTTCTTGTTTTTTTATTGATTAGGATGATGAGTGATTACAAGGTGGACATGATCAATGATGGAATGCATGAGTTCTATGTAGATTTCCATGGACCCAGTGAGAGTATACCTTCAATACCCACATCTTTATTTTCTCATTTTTCAGTGCTTCTACATGATATTTTTTGGTCTTAAGTTGGTTCTGTTATGGGTCTTTGCCAATTTTGATTCTTTCTTGATTTAGCTAGGTTCACAATTCATAGATGTTATCACCTATGTACATAATTTTTCCATAAAAAAAACTATTCTTTATCAAATTTGTACTGTATGTTTTGGAATTGCTTTAGTAGTTCTTTCTATTTTTGTGCCTTTTGGATTCCAATTACTACTTTTGAAGTTTTGATTGCAAATCTAGAAAAAATCTAGTCCCTAAAAGATAAAGAAAAAGTAGTACTCTTCTCTTGGTTTCTTGTTATAAGTTGTGTTGATAGTTTTACTTTGTTCATTGTTCTCATGGGCTTGGATAGTTTTAGTTTGAGAATAGCTATTCGAGTCATCGATGATTTTTTTTTTCTGGACTTGTAATCACTTTTCCTCCATATCATGGATTCTGGCAGGTCCTTATCAGGGAGGTGTGTGGAGGATAAGAGTTGAACTACCAGATGCTTATCCCTATAAATCTCCCTCAATAGGCTTTATCAATAAGATCTACCACCCAAATGTTGATGAGATGTGAGTAATAAACTAAAACCTCTCAAGAATCCCTGCTATTCTACATTGTGTAGTGTGCTCCATTCATTAACTCCAAAAGGGATAGTGTCAAATTCTAATTATAATGGCGGAATCTAATTTCAGGTCAGGCTCAGTTTGTTTAGATGTTATCAATCAAACTTGGAGCCCTATGTTTGGTAAGCACATTTAGTAAGCCTTCCTTTTAGATTGAAATCCAAGTTTCTTTTCCAGTTTTTAGGTTGCAATTGTTGGTCTGACATCTACATACTTGTGTTTCCAGATCTGGTAAATGTATTTGAAGTATTCCTACCACAGCTTCTGCTGTATCCCAATCCATCAGACCCTTTAAATGGAGAGGCTGCAGCTTTGATGATGCGTGACCGAGCTTCTTATGAACAAAGAGTCAAAGGTATTGATTCTTGGTTCTGGTTTCCTGTCATGCATCCTTGATACTGGTGTGTGATAGTTTCAAATTGTTTTTCTGGCATGTAACACCTCCACCTCTGCTACTCATCTCACATTTTTTCATATATTATTATTAAGTGCCAACTTCATTGTATTCATGTTAAGATTGGTGCTAGGTGGAACATGGGTTATTTAAACTAGATCTTCTCAACTAGTGTAAAAATGGCTTGCTTATATAACTGAGTACTGACATAATAATGCTTGTCTGACTCCTTACTAAAGTGTATTGAGAACCTTGCTCTGTGTTATGGTTGGGAAGTAAATTATACATTGTTCTGCATTAATGAAGTATGCACTTGACACAGTTTTGTCTCGGGAATGAGATGCAAACTTTTACTGACTTCTAAATCTAAATATGTCTTTATCTCTGTATCATATATAAACTGAGTGCCTTTTTGTTTTATAGTAAATGTTGTGCTTAGGGTCGTAAATTGATCATAAACCGATGAAGCATGGATACAGATTTATACTACCAAGGGTGGCTGGTAAACTTCAGCCTAATGACTGCAGAGAAATTTTTCTATGCTGTGATGTTGGTTGAAAAAAATAATTTGACTCTGCATACAACTAGAAAGGTGCTATGAATACTGTTGATGTTTCAATAATCGAGTGAAATGATAGGTCTTGTTTTGTATGCATATGCGAACACAAAACCGTTGTCTGTATTACCCCTGATTGAAAATTAGGCACAATTGTAAATATCCAAAAAAGTCTTTTGAGGTTCTTTTGTTTTATTTTTGGTTGGGGATTCATTTTTAGTAAGTTTAGTCTCCGGACTTCTTACTGTTACGGGAACTATAGTACTGTTGAGAGTCTTCTTCCTCTCAAAACAAAGCAGTATTCTAATGTAGAGTCGTCGCTCACAGTCAGACGCTTCATATGGTGCGTTTTACAAATTCTCAGACCTCATCTAAAATGCATCACTAAACAGACTTTGTTGCATTTTCTTGATTGATTGTTCTTTGTGAAGGCAAGCAGAATATTCTAGTGCTTTATTTATTTCACTGGTGCAAGGGGGATCTGGTAAATTTGAAGTGGGACATTCCCCTTCAAAAGTAACTTCAACTTGGCTTGATTTTACCCTATTATTGATAATTTGAGCTCCTATTGTAAGCATTCCAATAGTTCTTGTATGTAGTATTTTATTTAGCACAACTAAAAAGCTTGCAAAAGTTGCAATTGAGGCTCCTCATTTAAACAAAATAAGACCCTCATCAATTGATTTACAATCACTGGTGCTCCAATTCTACAATAGATTGATGATATTTTGCTTTGTATTGTTGCTCATATGATACAGAATACTGTCAGAAGTATGCCAAGCCTGAAGATATAGGAGCTGTCCCAGAAGACAAGTCAAGTGATGAAGAACTGAGTGAAGACGAATCTGATTCCTGTGATGACCAAGTGGCCGGTCAAGCAGATCCATAGCCATAGGGATTTCTTCTGTTCTCATGTTCTGTCTAAACTGTTGTTTGTGTCATCTGTTACTCTGTACATGATGTAGCCTTTTCTTAATTCATCCCCAACTCCAAAGAAGACTCTGGATATTGGGAAGGGAAAGAATTTCCCCCAGTTTGTATTGGTTTCTTTCGTCACTGTAAATAAATGTACAATTGGTTTTCATTCTGCAATGTTTCGTTGTTTTTTATCTGAATATATGCATTTTAACAGCATCGATATTCTGCAGACATACAATATGTGATATCTGAATTCTTCTGCTAAATGTATAGATTTCAGGGAATTTTCTTTCATCAGAGAGATTAGAATATCCAGTGCAATGCTGCCACCTTCCAATTTTTTATTTCATGTAATTGGTAGAACACTGAAATGAATGCTATCACCTTGGAATTTAATTACTCTTTCCAAAAGTTCTATGTTTGGCAAATAAATTCCTGCCTACATGAAACTACCTTTTCCATTTAGTGAAGAGATATATAATGAAATGGATCATTGTTGATAGTAAACCTGACGGAAATTAACCAAAACTATTGAATTCTCCAAGTGAGTGGAATGAGAAACAAGCAACCATATAAGAGAATGAATAGCATTTAGGGCACTACAATCTACAACATTGGTATGAGGCGAATGTATACTATACAAAGGTCCCCTCTACAGCATCGAGGGAAAGACCTGCGAGGCACAGATATTAGTAGCTACCGAAATTCATAGAAAAAGCTGGTTGTAAATGAAGACCTACACTGTATGAACAGTATGGCTAATTGCGCTTATGCCACTAAAATTATGAACAAAAAGAAAAAGAAAAAAAGTGAACTTCCAGCACATAGAATCATAAATGGCTTGGCCTTCTCTTTCCAGAATCCGTCCTCAACCTCTTTACCGGATTTGCCCAACCAACTGACCCCCCTCCCCTGTTTGCAGGCTGAGCAGTCTGAGAAGGCTGAGCAGGCTGAGCAGGCTGAGAAGGCTGGTTGGCCCACCCTTGTGAATGTGATGCCTGTTGAGTTGATCTAGTCTCCCTTGGGACTGAATTTGGCCCGGGACTTCTAATACTGCGACCCATGCTAGGGGGTGAAACAGGGCCAGCTGATCCATTCCTAGTCTTTACCCCCGTCTTTTCCCTGTCTTTTCTCTTCTTCTTGCAAATAACCAGATCTCCTGGATGAGCAAGCAATGGAGAATCATCCGGCTGATAGTGCTCCCGACTATTACCACTTCCACTCCCAAGTCTTGATTCCTTCTGGGGCATATGGCTTCTTACCCTTGTTTCTTCGCTACTGATAATAGGTCCCCGTTGTGGCTTTTGTTGAGGGCCCGGGTCAAGTTCCACCTCATTTATCAATTTGTGCCTCTTGCTTTGTCCAACACCTTGCCTTGGGGATGGAGCATTGGTAGTCACAACTGGGCTAGTAAAAGAGAGTGCACTTCTGGCTTCTCGAAAGTCGGTGTCAGCAAAGGCAATTTTCAAGATATCAAAGAAAAGATCGTGTACTTTCCTGGCTTCAGTTCGTACCTGTGCATTATAGTTACACAAAGGCTCTCAGGTCATCATATTGGAAGATAGGCACCCTTCATACATGAGGGCATCTACTTGCATTAAAATTGAAAAATACATGCATTCAAACATTAACGAAAGTTACTGGCATTTATTACCCTCAGATTTTATAACCTTTGGCTAAGACACACATGCTATTTTAGGTAGTCATATTCAACAAATTCAATTTTCTGGATTTAGTGCAAAACAATGATGTGGGTTGATACAAGAGACTTGAAAAATATATAATCACATAACTGCTTTTCCCAACAAATATGCAAAATCAATGATGCATGGTAGAGGCCATGAGACAGGAACAATTAACCTTTGAGCCATCTTACCTCATGCGAGAACCCATAATATTGCATTGAACTTTTCAACATAGACTGGACATCAAACACAAGCTCCATCACTCCATTATACTCTAACCGCTCTATGCGCTGGTCAATTTTTCGTAAATCCAAGATGTTGTTTCCCGACCCACTTGTGTAACCAGAATTTTCAATCCGCTTCCACAGATCTGTCAATAAAGGTACTATTTGAGGACCTTCCTTATCTATTCTCCTCTGGAGCTTGCTAATTACATTCTTGCACTGCATACATAAAAACCATAGTTGAGTTCAGAAAAGAATTGCTACTTACAGGAAAAACATAAAAGGAGAATACAAAAAAAAAAGGACCAAGCAAGTCGCATTTTCAGGGAAGTCAATTTCACACATGGATATCCAACTTCGGTACATAATCTCGAAATATAAATATAAAAATGATGCTTCCAGGAATATGGAATAAAACAGGAAGAAGAAAAACAATGAAATATAATTGTGCGCATGTGTATGCAGTGATTAGCAGCAGATAAGGACATCATTTGATTCATCTGTGACCTCAAAAACCTACACAGCAAAAATATAGACAATTCAACATTACCCTTCTCTGGATGATGTCAGGCATTTTTGTAACATAACCTGAAGTCCCACTTGTATTCCCAACTTTCCCTTCCCAGTTTTCTCTGTAGTGATCAGCAGCATCTGCAGGATCAGACATGTTATTCAATCTGCCAGATTTGGCTGAAGGGTGTAATTTTGATGTATTAGCAGCTCTCCTTGTAGGCAAATTTCGCCTACTTTTTGAGGATGAATCACTTTGGTCATGCTTCAAAGCACTGGATTCTCCATATGTTTTCATTTCAGGATCAACCCTTATGTGTGCTTGAGATTTATGGTCCACTTGGAAAGGCAACAAAGATGAATCTCCACGTTGGACAGATTGAGTCTCACTACCAGACTTCTCTTCAGGCTTTTCTACGGCATGACGAGGGCGAACCCTAAGACTACGCTTCCTCTTGATCTTGGGTTGCAAAACCTGTTCATCTTCACCTTCGTCACGGTCATGAATCCAACTTCCAGATTGTTGGTGGTCTATGTGAGAATCACCAGATACGACGATTTCCCCTTCCTCTACTTCATCTGGCTGGCAAAGCATCAAGAGATTGAAAATGAATAGATAGCACAGGAAAATCAATCTAATTACAAAGCAACAATACAGAGAGATAAGATACGTACCAGCCTCTTTGAAATAGATCCTGACCTACCATCTAAGGCAGAGAGGGAACCAAACTTCTGAGAAGAAACAGGAGAAAGTGGCTGCATCAATCTCCGACTGTCTGACGATGAACCTGAGGAACCAGCTTCTTCTACTACGAGGTCATTTCCAACTCTTTCTGAAGCCGGTGGATAATCATACCCACCATCACAGTCAGGACCATCTTCTTCCACTTGTTCCTTATCTTCAACTGGAGTTGCCTCAACAGCACCACTATATTCATCATCTTCCAATTCTCCTACTTCTCCTTCCTCTTCATGCATAGGATATCCAATTCTCTCATCAGAACTTGCTTCTGAGTATTCTCCATTTTCATCATCTACTTCCTTATAGCTGAGATGCTTTTTTCCCTTGGGACGGCCCCTCTTTCTTTCAGTTTCAGAACCCACTTCACTAACCTCCACGCCAATATTACCACCCAACAAAGTGTTCTTCGATGGTCTTTTTGATAAACTAGCAATCACAGTATTTACTTCTCTTGTACTAGTACGAAGCCATTTGGGAACCTGATCGTACCTCGTCATCTCCTCAATCCAGTCATATTCTTCGTCCATTTGATCAAACAATTCAACTTCTTCTTCACTTCTAGCAATCATGCGATTTACCTCCTGCAACGAGGGAACATCATGGAGAGTTTCTTGATACCTCTCGTCATCATGCAGTAAAGTTTCCAGAGTCATGCGTCGCTCTTCATGAGTAGTTCTCTGGTCAAAACGCCCAGCATTGATAACCTCATCAGCCATGTCTATCTTATATTGTTGAATATTATTTCTTATGAGGCTCTCAATTGATCCCATATATCGATCCTTACCAGCAAGGTCATCCTCGGAATCAACAGTGCCTCCAGTTCTTAGTTCATCCTCTTTCTGATGGCTAGGGATTTTGTCAACAACCGCTTCCATATAAATGACTTTGACTTCCCTCTTCTGACCAATGCGGTGGGCTCTAGCAACTGCCTGTTCTTCATTTTTAGGGTTTGGATCAGGATCATATATGACAACTGTGTCCGCAGACTGGAGATTAAGACCCCGACCAGCTGCACGAATACTAAGCAAGAAGATGAAACAGTCCGAATCAGGGCTGTTGAAATCCACTATAGCTGATTCACGATCTTCTAAACTGGTTGTTCCATCAATTCGTCTGTATACAAGTCGCCTCCACTGCAGGTATTCCTCCAATATATCAAGGAGTTTTGTCATGGTACTGAAAAGAAGTACTCGATGCCCTGTTCTCTGAAGTTTAATTAGGATCCTATCCAGGATCCACAATTTCCCACAGGATCTTATGAGAAAATCCTTCGAAAAATCATTGAAGTATGGGTAATTAAGCAGAGGATGATTGCAAGTTTTCCGAAGTTCCATACATCTATTATTTAAGGTTTTATACACCTTGGGCTGATAAACTGGATTTTTTTGGACCCTTAGCTTCTCGTCCTCAGGATCAACTCGAATGGTGCCTGTTGATTTTATCCAATCATATACAGCACTTTGAATAGCCGACATTCTACACCTTAAAACTATGGAGATCTGCAATCAACCACAGATGTTAGAAATTAATCAGAGGAAAGGAACTTTTTTTTTTTTGAAAAGAAACATCTATATTGAAACATAAGCAGTAAGATACAAAGAAAGTGGACAAGAAATCCACAAGCACGAAAAAAGAAAACAAAAGAAATAGAAGGAGAAAAGAAACTCCTAAAAGAAAGAAAGAAAAAACTCCCAAAAAAACTAAACCTAGACTACAGCAGCCCTCCAATCAATTAGAATTAAAGAAGTACTATAATCCCTAAATTCCACTGAAACAGAAGCCCATAATGCTGCCAGGTATTTCACTCTAAGCCAAAGTTCCTCCAAACCTACCCCTCTATAATCTTCAAAGATTCGTCTATTTCTTTCCATCCAAATCACCCAAATAACAGCTAGAACACTGCTCCCCCAGAGAACTTTAGCCTTTTTGCCTGAGCCGAAACCTAATCTTCTTACACATAAAAGCTCATGACTCCCTGCTGGTGAAACCCAATTCAAACCAGCCTCCCTAAATAACCTCTCCCACAATTGAGAAACAACTTCACACTGCACAAAAACATGGTCTCCACTCTCTCCCTGCTTTTTACACAAAACACACCAGAGGAAAGGAACTTGTCACCGAGACTAATTAATAAAGCAAACCTTAGGTGGAAGTGCGCCTTCGACATCTTCAACACGCCGCCTAAGCATAAACGGCTCTAATATCTGATGGAGTCGATGGATGATGATAACTTTTTTTTCAGTCTCAAGCCAGTCATCCTCTGCATCTGGTGTAGGAGCCTCCCTTTGAAACGGTTTAGAAAACCAGTCATGAAATGCTTTGCGATTATCAAACACTTCTGGTAGAAGCAGATTTAAAAGTGACCAGAGTTCTTTCAAATCATTCTGCAATTGAAAAGGTACTCCAATTTAGCTTAGTTTAAAAATCAATAATAAAAACATATTCGCAGACATGTGTAGAAGAAACTAAATGATCAGGCAGATTATATAATCTTATTCATCTTCTAAATTCCAAAAACAAAAAAAACTAAAAACTATGAAATATAGGGATTTTTTGACTTGGTAATGTATTATTATAGAAACACTAAAAAAATCACTCTTTTCTGCATTTCAAAAAAAAAAAACAATCAAATCAGCAACTTAGTCGTTTCCAACCCTATATATGAGTAGTCCCAACCCTACATCTAGGAGATTATAAGCAGCCATTATGATCGAAAGATCTAATGATGCTACCTTGTTGGCTGACTCAACAAAGGCTTGAAAAGGGATAAATTTTTAAGTCCTTCCAAATAGAGAGCACATGATTGCACCCACACAAAACTGTCTCCATATAATTTTTGTAATGTGTCAGATGGTGTCATAACAAACCTGCAATGGTGTTCCCGTCAAAAGCAAGCGCCGTTGGCAACGATACCTATCAAGATCACGTGCTAGAACCGATTCCCTGTCTTTCATCCTTTGTGCTTCATCAATTATTATATACTTCCAATCAATTTTCGATAGTTTGGAGCGATCATACATGATGAACTCATAAGTTGTCACAAGGACATTAAACTTCAAGGCGCAAACCTCCTATGTAGCAAATATGAAAAAGAAATTTAGGCCCTTGTATAGAACCCAAACATTTAAGTAGACAAGCAAATGCATAAATCTTACTTGAGAAAACAATTTTGATCGTTGATCCTTGCTCCCAACATAATAAATGCAGGACACAGATGGAAGCCAAGTATGCAACTCACTCTGCAAGAGCACCTCAGTTAGGCATGTCAATAAGGCTTGAATAATGTCCTATCTATGTGGATCAGAGAATAAACTAACCTTCCAATTCACCAAAACAGCGTTTGGAACAATTATGAGATGTGGCCCATAGTTCCCTTTGAACTCCATCAAATATGCAATCAATGCCATTACCTGCATTGGAAAAATGAGGCCATTCAGGTCACAGACTGCCAGGAGAACTAAGGTACATTAACCTCCAACATATACCCTCGTATTGTCTGATACATCCAAATATACCAACCGGCAAAGTGTTCACAAATCATAATTAAAATACAAGATATAGCTTTTCATGTCTGGCGACGGGCACTGAAAAGAAAAGAATGTCACCTGTACAGTTTTCCCAAGGCCCATTTCATCTGCCAATATTCCATTTAATTTGTTGTTATACAGAGAAAGCATCCATTGGAGCCCAACCTGCAGAATCAAACAGATGATAGTAAAAAAATGACTAAACTGCAACAGAAGTACCAGTCAATACAAATCAAAATCCCAAAATAGTAACAATTTTGAATTTTAGAAACCTACAAGTTGATAGTCTCTTAAGGTTCCAGTCCGTAACATTGATGGTTGTCTTATGACTCTTTCATTCACAGCATGGGCAAGACTATAATACCTGGAAACAGGGGACAATGAGAAATAAATAATTGATAATAATGAACATAAGTAAAACTCTACACAAAAAGGCCCTCATTATAAGCAAGGATAGTTTTACAAAGAAATCAATTAACTTACTTGTTAACAGATGAACTATCTCTAGGTGCATTCATTTCTATAAACCGATTTCTTATCAATACTTCCTCTCCAGCACAAGCAGCTGCCACCCTAACTTCTTCCTCGGACAGACCCTATTTGTAAACACAGGTTACAATACAGATAAGTAACATAGAAAAAGAGAGGGTGCATCATGTATAACAAGAAAATGAAAATTTTGTACCCATATGTAAAAGAGACAAGTTCAAAAACATATGAAAAGGACAAGCCGAAATTATAAAATTAAGAAGGCAGTGCAAAATGAGAGAGAAAAGCATACCTGCAATCGTGCAGCAGCTGCAGCAGTATTTGCTGCCTCTTCCACTTCCTGCTGATTTTTAGCAGCTGTTATTTTACTCCCAAGCTTATGAAGATATTCCTCTGTCTGACTCAGGAATGATGAAAGAACAGCATATCTCTCTGCTGCGTCCCCTGTGATACTAGTCTGCTGTTCCAGCAACATTTCCCTGTACCTTTCAACATCATTATTCTTCAATGCTTCCATCCTTCTGCTTCTATCATCATCCTTTCTTTTTGAAAACTCCCTTAACATTCTCTCATGATATTTGGCAACTCCCCTGTTGCGTGTAGTTCGTGCGTCCCGAATGGACCAGTGAGCTTCAAGAAGCTTCTTACGCCATTGGAAAATAGATTTCAGTTGCTTCTCTCTCACAGCTTTCTGAGAGGCCTGCACTTGCCTGGCTAGCTCCATACGCTGACGCTCACAAAGACGAACAAACTTCCGATAAGGCCTATCAGGCATTGCCATTATCTCTTGCTGCTGTTGATCAATTTCATCTCTTAAGCGGGCCTGAAAATCCAAAAGTCGGAGCTTTTTTTCTTCAATTTGCAACCGCAAGACAAGATCTGGCCTAATCCTTTTCCTCTCTAAGTTTACTGCCAATAGACCACCGATCTTCTTTATATTTTCTGTCCTCTTCTTGTTAAGGACTTCCACACCTTCCTCAAAAAGAAGGTCTTTGACATCATATGCCAATGTTAGATTATTATTATTACTGTTGTTGCTGTTGTTGTTTACCATCATTGCTGAACCAAAGGAGTCATGTTTCCTAGTGAAAAAGGGGAAATCAAACAGTGGTCCATGATACTTTCTGGCAGAGCCCGCATCTTTTGGCTGGGGTGTGGAGCTTGCTTGTGCAGGCTTTTTTAGTTGCATGGCATCAGAGGGAGCAACTTGTGGTGCAACAGACTTTCCCCTATCTACAGAAAAATCACTTCTGACAGAATCTTTTTGACTACTACGTTCAACTTCATGGTCCAACTTAACTGAAGCCACAGTAGAATGTTGTTCTTTTCCCAAAGACACCACAGGAGTAGGTTCCTTCATCACAGCAGGCATTCCATGCACATGAACTGTTGATACAGTTGATTTCTCATCTCCTGTAAGAGCTTCCTCTTTTGAAATGTTATGTCCATTCACTGATGCCACAGCCTGTGAATGTGAATCTTTGTCATTGGACTCCACAGCATGCTCTTCTACAATTTTTCCAGAAGATTTATCCTGAATATTTCCTCCAGGAAGACTTTGCTGCTGTAGCTGCTGCTCTAGAGGTGGTGGAGCAATAGCCCGAAGAAGTTCTTGTGGGAGTGTGCCTTCACCTTTCTATCAAGCAATAAGAAATGAGAGTAAGCATCATGCTCCTTTAATCAATTGTAAGCATCCACACTATCATATAAAAAAATCTGTAGGCCTAATAGATAAGTAAAAGGCAATAAGAGAATAGGAGGAAAACAGGGATATGTGTGAACCTTGAGTCGCCTAAATGCTAGTATTTGTGCTTTGAGAACATGCAGCTGCTGTTTGGTGAATCCAGGGCGTTGTTGTGACACTTGTGACTGAATATTGTGATTGCCCGAGCCCCCATCATTAGGAACCACAGTTTGTGGAGAAGATCGATTTAACTGCCTAGGGTATTGCATCTGCAATGTTTCTGGATTGTTAGGTGAATTTTTTACCTGGAGAGATTGATCGAGACCTTGGCTTGCGTTTGTAGATGGGTGTGTGGGATGGGTAGGAGCCATTCCATTTCCAAAAGGAACCGACTGCCTAGGAGGTATCTGGTTTTCTCTGCCATGAACAGCAAACTGCTGCATAGGGATGTTGTTACTATTGTTAAACATCCCATTATTGGAACCTGAGCCAAAAGGGCTAGGTGAAACTGTCTGCTTTGCTTTTGCAGAGGCTGACTGCCCAGACGCATCACTTGATGAATTAGCATGAGGAGAACTCTCACTTGCAACTTGAGGAGAAGTAACCTGCTGCTTTGATACTGGAGCAGATGATGATTGCACACCCATGTTGCTCTCATTTGCCTTTTGTTGAGCAGCCATCCTAGACTGCAACATTGGAATGAGCTGTGCCATCAAGTTGGCATTTCCAGGTTGTGAAAGATCAATATTGTGCTCAAGTGCAAATGCTTGCAACTGAGCAGCCAATGCCATCTGGTTGTTTGGCATGTTTTGCTGAACCTGTGGAGCCAGCATTGGCCTCAAGAGATTTCCAGGCATGAATTGTCCTGGGACTGCTGGCTGAGCTGAAGGCTTAGATTCACTCCTTTGGTCAGAAGCTGGTGGCTGTCCTTGGTCTACCTGCTTTTCTCCACGAGCAAAATGCTCGGTGGAGTTCTTTGATGACAAGTTTTTTGACGACGATGCTTGTGCCTGGTTAGCTGCCTGAATAGAATTGAATTCCTGCATTTTCAAATTTCCTGGCCGCATGTCTTGATCCTTTCCAGATGGAGGCCCCAACAACCCCATTTTAGCTTGCTGCTGAGATTGCATCCCCAAACCTGACTTCTGTTGTGCAGCCTGAAAAGCATACTGAAGATAAGCTTGATGGACTGGATTTAGCACTTGCTGGTCAACACCTTGACTCCTATTCTGCCCCTCCTGTGAGCCATGTTGTTGAGCCAAATCCATGAACTTCCTAGGCTGTTGAGGCATTTGAGTGGAGCCGGGAGCTGAAACAAAATTGTTCCCACTCAAAACTCCTTGGAAGGCAGCATGTTGATATGCTAGAAGAGCTTCATTCCCTTCGGGCTTTCTTAAAAATTGTTGTTGCAATGGCTGCATGAACAATAAATGACAAAGAACCCTTAGTCACATATCATTTCGTACAAAAACCAACTTACATTCTGACTAGGGCAAAATATCAATCAAACATATCCCTGCACTAACATTTGCACAACAATTTCAATCAATAAAGGTATGTAAGATAAACAAATTCACAGAACCTGATCAGATTGCCATTGAAAATGTGATTCTATCAATGCACCAGACCAACGGAAACTAACATGACCAGTAAATCCAAGGGCTAGTGCAAAAGTATAAACGCTTATTTTAGTTTAGTTAATCACATGACCACAAGAAAATCACACCATAGCTCCTCTCCTGTGTTATCTATACCAGACCAAACTAATCCAGAACTCTAAAATTGGAAAACTGGAACAGATAAGAGATGCACATGATTGACAGTAATTGAACATCACATATCAAGAGTGGAAGACAGTAAGAAAACAAATCCATAAGCAGACGCGGGGCCACCACATTGTTGTCATTAAGCTCTCATGAATTTAAGGCAGCAAGATCAGACGTCCAGGTACAGTTAAGCAGCTGAATTTGCAATTCTACAATCAGTTCCCATTAAGACATGCCTAGTTTGACGCCTCAAATACCTCAAAGCTATTACCCAAGAAACTAAGTCAAGCATCCAACTAATTAACCATAAATACTACGGTAACTAACAAGTAAACCACAACAGAAATGCATTTCACTCCCACCCAATTACCAAGAACACTCCCAACTAGGAAACTCACATAACGTCCCAATCCCTATAAAACCCAACAATGACAAAATTCACACTGACCCAACTCCAAATACCGAAACCCACATTCCAATTCAACCAGATTGTCACAAAGCCACAAAATTCCGTACCTGTCTAGACCCTAATTGCTGCTGCTGCTGCTGCTGTTGCTGTTGTTGCTGCTGTTGCTGATGCTGATGCTGGTGCTGCACCGAATCAAAACCCAAGTGCGGCGTCGACACAGCCGAGGACGATGAGGACGGCGAGGCAGCCGACGACGTTGATGTAGCCCGGCCCGCCGGGCCCACTCCCGGGTTCCGGCTGGGCCCACCCCCGCCTCCACCACCAGATTGCATGCGACTGAACCCAAATTCACCCACAAACCCGAATCACCCACCCAGAAAATACAAAAAAGACTGAAAATTTGAAATTATAAGAAAACCCCAAAAAGGCTCAAACCCCAAGAAAACTCAAATCCCTCCAAAATTGACATCAGAAACCCTATCCGGGCCCTCCGATCCCAACGTTCAAAAACCCCAAAGCTCGAAACTTCTCTCTAGGAAAAACTTAACTTTCTCTGTCAAAAAATAGCGCGGGACTTTCGCAGTGGGGGCTACAGAGACCGATTTGGATCCTAGAGAACCGAAGTTGACGGAGAATCGGCGACTCAACTCACTCTCTTGCTTGGGTTGGGGTTTTTTTTGCCGCGATTCGCCAAATTTTATGCGTCAAACCCTAGCCATTTTCAATTTTTTTCCTATTTTTTATTGGAAAAATTTTGTTTTCGGATTTAAAAATTTTTAGTATTTTTTTTTCTGCTCTAAGTTTGGGTAATGAATCACTTGTGCTTTATACGGCTTCGTTCTAACTCTGGGGTTGGGTCCGGTTGACTAACGTCTGCTTTAGATATTTGCGGGGAGGGGTACACTTGGAAAATTGACCTTGCGGGGGGTGTGATTACGTAATTACCATAAATGCAACAATTTATTACCAAATTATATTTTTCCTTAATTTGAAAAAATTACCATCTGCTTTTTATTGTAAACAAAGAAAGCTATACTTAAGAGTTATGACCACATTTTTCTGCCCACCACATACCACTGTATAAAGTATTGAATTTGTTACTTAATAAGTTAATAATATTACTGAAAACTTCTCAAAAAAATGATATTACTAAGAATTTAACTACTAATAATTAGGAAATTCAAAATGCTAGAATATAGAAGTAAATAATGCCGGATGTATCGGCCACCATTGTGTCTTTTATCATGGTATTATTATTTCATATTATGATTTGGATTTCATTCATTTTGGTCTAGTTCATAAGATTTTGGACCTTATCTTTTAATTACATACAAAACCTTAGCGTATTATCTTTCTTACCGTTTTTGAGAAAATTCAAGAACATGCCAAATTGAGTCACCAAAGCAATTGCGAATCCCAAAACTAATCCTCAGGAAGCATCAAAATTCATGTTTACAATCCTTGCATGTAACTGTTTTTTGTTTTGATTAATCATATCAGTGACACCGACACGTGAGTTCATAAGCTTTTTTTTTTACTAAATGTACAACTACCCATCACGATTATATTAGGTTTTTTAGGTTATAATTCATATAGATTTGGACCACATTTTCTAATTTACAGAATAAAATTAAACTCAGCATACTCTCTTTCTCATCATCTTTGTGCAAATTCAAGAACATGCCAAACTAAACCACCGAAATGTGAATGCAAATACAAAACTAAAGCTTATCAAGCATCAAAATTGTGTTTTTGATTCTTCCATGTGACCGTTTGCTATTTGATTAAACATAATGGTGACACGTCAGTTTAAAAGTATATTTTCTTCTGTGTTTTAGCATTAAAAAAAAAGACATTCAAAGAAAAGTGGGGTGGATTTCTCATCTAATTTCCTTCTAATATCCAAAATGTAAAAGATCCGACCTACCGGATTCGAACCAGTGACCTAAGGATACCAGCTTTTAACAACTACAGTCCTCCGCTCTACCAACTGAGCTAAGGTCGGATTTGAATATTTACTTGATAAGAGTATTATATATACATTAGTTCCTTCTGTTTTTTTGGGTTACAACGATCAGTCCCTTTTTTAATTAGGTTCCTTAGACATTTTAATTTTTCTCATAAATCATGAGCTTAAATATGAAAGTTAATTAACTTGTTTCTATTGATTTAAACTGCACAAAAATGATAGTTCTAAGTTCCCAATGTCTCATCCTAATGTGTGATTGCAGAATTTTCCTCCCTAGTTTTCTCTCTTCTACCAAAAATGCAGCAAGGCTGCTCTGAATGCCTAATATTCCTTGAACAGTTCCACAATTAGGGGTTCTTCATAATCCTCATTGTCGTTTTACCCTTCAATGGTGTAATTGCCATGAACATATTACCCCCATAAGAAAATTTGAGTGCAGAGTTATCTGGGAAGGATGGTGAGCTTTTTATGTAATCTGCTTGTATATGCTCTGAAGAATCAAAATGAGTTACAAATTACAATAACATGGCACACGTTTTACAAATTAACAAGCGGAAATGCTGTTCATAGGCATTTTATGAGACATTGATAATTTGATACATTGGCCTTATCTCACTGCAACAGAAATCAACCAGTACATTGATACAAGTGGACTAGCAATTAATTCACAAACATATATTGGTTTGGAAAGTTCTTCTAATCAAGGTATTAGTCAACTGAGACTGGCTGCATGTTTTCAGCTTCTTTCCTCAGCTCTTCAAATAGGACAGACGACAAGTATCGCTCCCCGAAACTTGCGTGAATCGTCTAAAAATCAAATAGATAAAGGTTAATCATTAGACTTTGTTTTCATAATCAACCTGTCTCTTAGAAAATTAGCTGGATGTGTTAATAACTTGATCATATGTGTAGAAAAATCTGATGGTTAAGTTGCTCTTACCACAATGAGTTTGCCTTTGTTTTCTGGCTTTTTAGCAAGCTCAAGGGCAGCCACTGTGTTGGCTCCGGATGATATCCCTACCTGAACGAATCAGAAGGATGACATAAGTCGAAAAGATGTGTGAATTCATCGATATCAAGTTTACGAAATAATCTTCACTTGACATGATTACTGAAATGTACGAAAGTTTTATTAGTCATTGGTTACCAAAAGTCCTTCTTTCAGTGCCAATTGCCTTGCCATATTTACTGCATCTTCACTACTAACCTACAAAATGAGTTGAACATAAGTTTCAAATTAACATTCAAATAAAAACCACTCCAAAAATGAACACTATTTCTTCTGTCCTCAATTTTCTAGCAAGTTCTATTTCTCATAACAAATTTGATCATATTTGGTACTTACCTCAAGAACTCTTTCCATTACATCCATGTCCAATATATCAGGTTTGAATCCGACCCCATTGCCAGTAATCCAATGAGGACCTATTACCATGGGCAACATTGTAAATTAAACAGGACAATGGACCTTTACCTCACAAATTCTGCAACCACCCTACTGAATCTAAATAATAGAAAGGCCCCTAACACTAAACAAAGCATTTAGGAAAGAGAGAATTTGAAATAAGGTAAAACCAGTAAAAACAGATGACTTGAGCAATGGTCTACCTGGTTTACCACCATTTAGTATATTACTTTCAGCAGGCTCTACTCCATATATCTATAATGACAGCAAAAGATTGAACATTACATGATGACACATCACAAAAATGAATGAATAAATTGATAATGCAACTTATAGATTATTACCTTACAATCAGGATTTTGAGATTTGAGATACTGTCCAACCCCAGAGACGGTGCCTCCGCTACCAATTCCCATTACGAAGATGTCAACTTTTCCATTAGTATCCTCCCATATCTCAGGCCCTGTAGTTTCAAAATGTACCTGTTCTTTCACCAATTTAAGGTCAGTCCTACATAGCACAATGATGTACAAGTCTAATACTTGATCAACTCAAGTCTAAGAAAGCGCCATAAGAAAATTTAGTACAATTTGGTACCTGAGTATTAGCAGGATTTGAAAATTGTTGGAGCATAAGGGCATTTGGTGTGGACTCCAAAAGGTCATAAGCCTTCTTAACAGTTCCTCCCATCCCTTTTGTGGGATCAGTGAGAATCAATTCAGCTCCAAAGGTTCTCATACACACTCTTCTCTCCAAGCTCGTGTAAGACGGCATGGTTAGAACCATTTTGTACCCTTTCATGGCCGCTATAAAAGCCATACTAATTCCCATGTTTCCTGATGTTGGCTCTATCAGAGTTGTCTGTAAATACATTTGACATAGTAGTTAGGGAAACCTGAAGCTATAGTGTATATAATTTAAAGAAAAACTGATCTGATTAATGTGTTTAGCTGACCACTCCAGGAGTTATCAAGCCTTTCTTTTCTGCATCATTAAACATTGCAAGTGCTGGTCTGCACCAAAACAACGTCAAACATTGAGAAATCTAACCGCGGTGAAGTAACATTTTAGAGTCACCAAATTCATTCACCAAATGATGTAGCGGTGTATATTCATTCAATTATGGATCAACTTCGAGTCTCATTTTATTTCTAACAAGTAGATACTGATGTAATTGTCGTGACTCGAGCATTGTTAAAAGTACCTGTCTTTGATGCTGGCGGTGGGCTGAAACATTTCTTGCTTGACAGCAATATAAGCTCCACAGCCTTCAGTGACTTTGTTAAGATATACAAGGGGTGTTCTACCAATGAGCTGAATCAATATACATGGCAAAAAGTTCTCATCAGTAAAAAAACATATATGTAACGGAAACAGTTTTCTTAATAGAGTCAAAAACTCATAAATTCTTGATTTGGAAGAAATTAATGAAGGAAAAGAGAGTAAAAAATCAATAAAAATCCCAACAGCACAATATGTTTCCATTGATTAATGATTATAGTGTACATGGTCAATTTTAGAAGTTCCAGTTATTCAAACCAAAATCAGTTCCACAGATATAGTCTCCTTAATTTCAGTTCCAAAGGAAGGTTCATAATCTAGCCAAACGAGTATAACTGTCGCTACACGTGGCACGAAGTGAGTGGCAGAAAGTAAAACGGACACCAAACGGAACCCAGAAAAGGAAAAATAAAGAATATCTCTTTCTTTTTTCTTTTTTTGGAGTGAAAAAAAACAGAAGAAGAAGGTAATCTGAAACAAGAAGAAGATGATATGCTAATTACAATTCATGTCTACCAAATTTTACAGGAGAAATAGAGAGAGGGAGAGAGATTGATTACTTGGGAGACTTCGGATTTGATTTGGGTTCCAGGAAGAGCTTTGGGGAGATTTCTGACCCTTTCAACAAAAGAAGAAGAATCAAAGATGGGTTGGGTACTGGAGAAGAGTCTCTTCATTCTCAGGGCTTCATTGCAAACAGAAAGAGTGGATCTTTTCTTCAGAAAGCTCCTCAAAGCCGCCATTGATGGAGCTCTGTATCACTGTGTGTGTTAAGACTTGTGAAAAGACTGAGCTTCAACTTGTAGTGGAGAATTCAAGTCAAAGTAGACAAGCTGCGTAATGGTTTCGTTTCTGTGACTCTATGAGAGTGGTATATATGAGTCTATGAGTGAAGCTATGGGCTGCTTAAGCCTTTGCTTTTATAAGGTTTTTGGAGGAAAATAATTACATGATGGGCTTAAAAATGCACGTATCCCCAGGACTACTACATACGTATGGCACTACATAAGCAAAAATAATCATTACTTTATTAACGCATCAAAACATAAATGTAGACCGGCTTTATGCAACGGTAGACTATCACTTTCCATATACGTACATTAACCTACTAAAAGGTGAAACTGGTATATCATTACATAAAGTTGGTTTACGATAATATCATCCAACGAGAACCGATCGTACTACTAAATTACAAGCTTTTGAGGAAAGTAAATAGAAAAATGGTGTACAGAATGCGACCGCATGGGCGGCTGTTGGGGATCTCAGTATATACTGAGTAGTAGTGTACGATGATCTAGTGGCTAGTGCAGGGCCGGTGGGTTCTCTCCCCTGCATATCTTATTCTAAAGTTGCCAAATGTCACTGAGTTGCATTATGCTCCTAAACCAGCATTCACACTAAACAAACCCATAAGAAAATCATAGGTTAGTTTCATACTAGAAGAAGTGCCCGCGCTTTGCCGCAGTGTTTAGTTTAGTTAATGTACTCGAAGAATCAGATATGTGGAAAAGATTGATGTTGTTACCTGTTACTTTAATGTGATTGCCACTACATACATGATATCTAGCAAATGATAATCTCAAGTGTTCACAGTCTAAGTCTAGAACCTTCTAATGATACAAAATATTACAAACTGGAAGAGTTTCATACAAAATATGACACGACTGTACACAATTTTATTTTTTTTTAAGAAATGGCAATGCATTGTATTACATGATTGTTTCAATTTGTCAAAAATAGCAGTAGTATAAACTGGAGTTTGATTGGGAGTCTATCCAAAAAAAAGTACTCTTGCTGTTTTTAGTGCTGTACAAAAACTCTAGATGATTGATGGACTGCTGTTGCACAAAAAAAACGGAGCAGTTATATTAGTTGCAGCTTTACGAAAGATGTTACATCAGTCCTTTGAAATTCATTCAAATATCAAAAAACATAAAAAACAGAAAGAAAATTAAAGTAGTTTAGATAAAAACTGGTATTGTAAGTTGTGCATCAAAATCTATTTTGTAAAACAAATCTTTACAAAATAGTACCAATCTAATTATAATAAGAAAATAGTACCAATCTTTACCAATCTTTACAAAATAGTACCAATCAAAGGAAAAAAAGATAAACTTTCTCATGAAAGCACAATGTTTTACACTCAAAATTGAAGTAAAGTACAATGAAATTAAGAATATGATTCTATGAGTAGAGATGTCACTGGTTCTTTAAAACAAAATTTCAATAAGAACATCATTGGTTATCAAATAGAAACTGGAACTATAATAATTTGATATATTAAAAGAGAATCCAGATTTTTATGAAGGCAAAATGATGTAGAACTCATTTAATTTTTTTCAAAACAATGCATAACAAAAGAAATAGAAATCTAAAGAGACATGAAGTTAGTTGTTATCTATTTGTACAGAAGGTACCTTTTCATCGATCAACACGTAATGCAGATTGTCATATGTATCACTTTGGAATTTCTTGGGCCTCCATATTCTTGATACACAGATTCTAAGCCTGAAACTGAGTTGGGTTTTATATCATGATTGAATGTCAGATTGACAGATTCATTTCTTCTTATAGCTGAAAGTAAGAAAAGAAATGCATTAATTTTATGAGGGTAAATCAAAATTCTTAGCTTGTAGTATCCAACTGTCATTTTTACTGTTATAGGCATTTTAAGATAGGCATTTTAAGAAACAGTGTGTGAAGTTTTTGAATCTACCGTGTAGCAATCGAAAAAATACTCAAATAAAATGCACTCTTGTACTATATAGCTGGAGCTTCCTCCAGTTTCTCCAAAAATACTTCATTCTCACTGTCATTATAATACCAAAAGGTGTATATCACTATCAGTAGCTTAATAAATTAAGAGAGAAAAAACTATTACTCCAAGGCAAGATTATTCCAAAACCCCATAATTTCAATTACTTGGGAATCCAATTTACAGAAGCTACCAACAACAGGGCATTGAATAACCATTCAGAAATAGACGTACAGTGACTGGGAGGTAATTTCATGTTTTCATATCTCCTTAATTTAAACAGAAGAAAGATATTTCTTGAAACAAACGTCAATTTGCATAACGGTATACTTCTAATCCCTGGAACTGAGGAACTGGAAAAGTATACACATACCAGACAAACAAAATCTAAAAGGATTTCCAAGAAACACTGATGAACATAAAATATATCCATATCTTGATAGAAAAATGCCTAACTATGAATAAATAAGAGGAAATAAGTATCTTACCTTCACAATGTTTTCATGTTTCGCCTTTGAAAGCAAGTCACCTCCCTCTGAAATTTTTCCTTGCCTTCAGAACTAATAAAACATGTTATGTTTGGCTGTATGACTTTCACAACAACAGGCCTGGAATTGTACCTGGATACAAAACTGGAAAGCTTCAATACTCTACAATCCAGGACATAGAATTCCTAATTTGGAACACAGAAAAACACAGATTTATGAATACACAGAAATTAGACCAAACATAAGATTCATTTATTAATTAATCTTGCAATCAAATAAAATACCGCCTCACCAAAGAGAAAATTGAATGAAGATGGCTAAAAAAATCTGATACATAACAATTGTGACATGAACTTAATAGTTATATCTGACTCACTTGTTTCTCTTCCTCTATCTTGGCCTTGAGGTAAGAGTAGATAGCAACTCCAGCAATTGCAATGGCCGTTCCAATACCAGTTTGTATTGAAATCTTGTTACCTGTGAACATCAATTCGTTAAACGAAAGAAAAACTCAAACTATTTATTGATCTAAACAAACATCAATTCCTGCATACATGATTTGACTTTTATATTAAGCAAAAAAGTTACGATAAAGGAAAACAATATGGATATCAAAACTAATTGCTACCAACAATTTCAAAAAAAAAAACAATTTACATTAAGCAATGAACTACATAGATATAACTATGTGTATAATCAACCTAACCATAAATTGAAAAATTGAAAAAAAATAATACGACTAATATTATGCAATTTACTAAGCAATTTATATACTTCCAAATCGACTTTCACAAACCCTGAACTTTGGTTTTTAATGTTTAAAAGCAATCAAACAAACCAAGCAGAATACTCTTTTTTTTTTTGGAGTGGAGAGATAGACCTTAGGCAGTGTTTGTGCTTTGGGGACTGCAAGTACTGCAAGCTTTCGTCTCAAGTGCTGTTCTCAAAGCTTTGGTCTCAAGTGCTGCAATTTGCCAAATTTACACAACCTCAAGTAAATCAAACACATGATATGAACCGAATAGAAAATGAAATAAGCAGCACCACACTCAACTTCTACAACTCATTTCATCAAACTTGCAAAAGAGTAAAAATTGACAACAATTGAGAACAGGAACTACCTCAGAGCTTCACAGTGAACGACGCCAACCCAAGACCTCAAAAACAGACAAATTCACTATCCTCAAAAGCCAACCAAAACCAAATCCTCCCCTTGTCCTCTTCACCATAGTTTCAATAGCTGATTCTGCAACAACCATATAAAAAAGATAACAACATGAAAACCCAGAATGAAAAAATATCACCATATGAAAACCGAAAATCAAAATTCAAACCAAACAAAACCTGAAAAAAAAAAGGAATTGAATAAATTGAGAAGCATATCACTGCATGCAACTTAAATCCAGGAATCATGAAATCAGATAAGAATGAGCAAAGGGAAAAAAAAGATGGAGATTTATAGTCATATACATCTAATCAGCATTCACCATCAAACCAGTCTCATAAATCATGGTAAATTGGTGTGGTTATGCATCATACTTTTCCAGAAATTTACTGACAAACAGTGGGATTGAAGGTCAAGTTTTTGAATGTTCAAGAGCTGATTATGTAAAACACCCTATGTGTATGACTTCTCATCAACTAACACATCCAGAATCCTAATGGAACAAAAGTCTCAATGGATCAAAGCAAAGTAGACAATAAAAGGAAACTCTCATTAAAGACAATAATATAACCCCAACAACCAAAATAATTGCTTGCACAAAAGCAATCTCATGAAAACAACATTATTTCATTCTAACTGTAAAGAACTCGGTTTGTATTAGTCAAAGACCGTAGTATGAATCGTATAACTGCAAGTACTTCAACAAAGCATCATCCACAACGAAATCAACAACAATCAAAATCAGCAGAACCGAAACTACGAAGATAAGATAAAGGACATTTCAAGCCAAAGAATTAATATTTAAATAAGGTCGTTTGGAATGACTAATTAAATAAAGTTGACAAAAGGTGTACCTGTGAAATTGTTGTAGCCAAGAGATGTAAAATTGATCTTCTTTCTAAATCTTACTCCCTGAAATAATAGTAGTAATATAAGATTTTTCCCATAGTACTATGTTACATGTTTTTTTAGCATATAAAATTAAAGAGACAAATTATTTCCTCGGCTTAGTAAACAAAGGATCTACTAATTGTATGGAGTATACAATGCCACTCAAGTTCTGGAGGATGGGGAAACAATCCTGGTATGATCAAGATTGGATGTGAGAGAGGGAGAGAGAGAGATTATTAGTTATTTTAATGTATATTATTGACTGATTGTAAGTTTGTAACTTTAGCTTTTGGGAATTATCTGCATCACAAACAGAAACAGTTGAAGCCTATGATGTTGATTAGTTGTCTTGTGTTTGTCTATTTTGTTTACCACAATTGAATAAATGTGCTCCTTTTTTCTTTGGGGTCAAAGTTGAAGTTCCAATAGAAAATTACTAATACTTTAATGACCCTAGAAAAATCAACCCAGGATGTAAAAATTGAATTGGAAAGTGATGTGTATTTGCATGCTTATTTTGAAGTCATATCATTGATGATGAATACAACTCACATCCAGACCAACACAATTAATATCAGTCTTTGGTTTCACATCAAGGCAGCTTCCAAGTAAGAGAGGCCTTTTACTTCTGATTTTGTGTTTTTGACTGAGAACAAAAAATACTTTTTATTTCAAATAACTGGAAAAAAAAATTATACCAAATTTAGTTCAAGAAATAAGTTTCTCACTCCCATATCCTTTCTTGTGTTTCAGTCTTTCTTTGAACAATCTACCTCTTTTTTCATCCACCTAAATTTTTTAAAGGGTAAAGCGAATTCATCATATCTCCTACATTATTATTCCTGACATTATTACATCATCATAAACTACCAATCCAGATTTTGATGATGCCCCTATGAAAGAAATCCCACCAATTATATCTTAATAGAATATCTTCTTATCAATTCACTTAATCAACAATTTTGTGGAAGGAAAGTAATTCCCATCCACAATTTTCCTACCCAGTATGAGAAAACGTTCAAGATTTAAACTTTTTCATAATCAATAGCAATTATCTAAGCTTAACGTTCTCAGTAGTAATCTAACGCAAGTGGGATTACAAATCACTCATATATGAATTCAAGTATAGACTTATCTACTCATCCTCTGCAAACCCAGCAGAAATTGACCATTCAATAATCTAGCTTTTAGGGTTTTAGCGCAAAATCTGAACAAAAAATGTCCGAACCTAATGAATCTAATCCAGCAATCCTTACAACCACCAACGTCTAAATTTTATTCAAAGAAAAAATTAATAAAAAAGAGAGTTGCAGAGAAAGATAGATCGGCATGAGAAATTGTGGAATTTAGAGGCAAACCTGATGAGATCGGTAATTGGGGGATAAGCAAGAGACCCCGAAACTACCGTTTCCGGCGAGGTAGAGCTGTGGTGGGTGCGGGGTTGGTGAGTCTGAGAAGGAACAGAGCAAAGATTTTGAGAGAGAGAATTGAGTCATTGACCCGAGGAAGAACAAAGAAGAAAAGAAAAGGAGACAGAGAGAGAGAGAACAGAGGGCAAAAGCGTAAAATCAATTTCTGATTTTTTTCATAAACGGCTCAGCTGGAGCCGTTACTGTTCACGGCTTATGAACAGTTAACCACCAATTAGTATATAGTAAATTTCATTATGATTAATTACTGATCCCCTTTTTCACTTTGGATTATATTCTCCTCCAAGCATGACTCAGAACTAACTAATTGGTGAGTTCACTGCATGTAGCCTATGGTGGTTAGAATATGGTCAAGTTCAGAGTTCAGAATATTTGAGACGCTCCTTTTTATTGAGTTACTTTGTTTTCTTCCCCCTTTTAATGAAAGGCCAAGAGAAGCAGAAATTGAAGTGTGCTTCTTTGTCTAAAGAAACATTGACCCATGCCACATGATTTGGTGCACCCTTTGATGATTTGAGGAGCTAGAAATGGCTCCAACAGAACATATTAAGCCATTCAAGTAGCTACGTTGCACTTGGCTCCCCAGTAATGAAAGAGCAATCCTGAAAAGTACTTCACTTGTCTTCTTTCTCTTGTGAAATTTGTGGTCTGAAATGGAGACTTGGAGTTGGTTGCAACTGATATTTGTTTTTTTTGTTTTTTTATAAGAAAGATTAGAACATGAAACTAAAGCCTTTAAGGCAATCCGACGTCCCATAACAGTCGAAATAAAAAACATTAAGAACATTAAGGGGAAGACGATTTTTCTACGTATGTACATTTGCTCCTCCAAGATTCGTCAAAGCATCTACAGCGAAGTTTGCTTCTTTCAAGGATGTGCATGAATATGATTGAAGTGAAAGAATTGGTTAATGTCGTTGTTTTGCCTAGAGATGCTATGTTTCTGTTTTTGTGTGAATGCCTCAAGATGCTCCTTTGCGTGTTGTGTTTGTTGTGTGTGATGTGTGCTTTATACTAGATTTTCTTCGAAGCATAATTAAATATATAACCTACCTTTTAAGGTACTTACCAATTTTTTTGTTTTTGTTTTTTTCTCAATTGATAGTTATACTTGTCTTCCAAAAGAGAAGATTTCTAGAAGTCACTAGGGTTTAAGTTTAACCCAATGGATGAGGAAAGTAGTGATACAATCGTACAAGTTATATATAAGACAATCTTATTTCAATGGTTTGACCCTTTCCACTATACTGAAATTTTTTGGTATGAACTTTAGAGAAGTATAACTTATCTCAATCAATTTTTTTTTTTACTTTAATCCATCTGAACTTTAATTCAATTCTACCCTTTGATTATTTTATGAAGATAATTCATTTAAGAAATTTTATGACATAATCTGCTGACTTGCAATTGACTTAAAGTTTCTATGGCAAGATCCAAAGTATTTTTTTAGAGTTTCTTAATCATAACTTGGGTTTAATTATATATATTATGACATGATTAAGTTGATTTGTCCTTTCTTTAGCAAATGAGGCACTACCAATTGATGGATCAGTCTCTTTTATATTATGTTGCGTCGTACTGTAGTGTTAATGTCTTTGTTAATTGGTCATCGTTGAAAGTGAAAATTGGGTCATTAAGTTAACATTATTCTAAGCATATTACCTCGGACCTTCTGCCTCTATGAAATTATAAAACAGTAATTAGGCCTATTATGTTTGTTTTACATAGTTGAAAGTATCACAGCGCCCATGTGTTAATTCTTCGAATAATATTTGAAGCAAAGAAATTTGAGTTTACAGTTCGTCCTATACTTCTGGTTTTTCAGCAAAATCGAGTTTGAAGTATGTATTATTGTATTTCGTGTTCATTATTAGCAAACAGTTAGAATGACGATCTAAGTGACAACGGTTACTATTTTGAAAAAGTAGGTTGTCATCTGTTAAAGGTATAGTAGTGTTCACCTAATGGACGATATTTAAGGAGCTGTGAGGAACAAATGAATTTTATGCTCGTGGCCACATGTATTAAATTCAACAGCTGAAATTATAACAATTTAAAGCTATATAATTAATCACATGTGGCTTAAATTTACTTGTCCTTACAATTCCTAAAAAATTGTCACTTATATGAGTAGGACTCCGAAGTTATATGATGAAAATATCCTAAAACACAAAATAGTAAACATAATTAATTATTGGATCACAGTCAGTGTAACTGTTTGATTCTATAAAGATTGATATTTACTTCTCTGATCGATGCATGTCTGATCATGATAGGGGATCAGAACTGCAACAAAAAGATTACAAATAATGGAGATGGAACATGGAGGTGTGAAGATCTTTGTTATCAGTCCGTAGAACAATGTGACTACATATATATTTTACTCAATTTACAGATACAAAGCCAGTCGATACAAAACCTGAAAACCATACTGGCTTTGTGAGTTGGTGTGGGCAATGGCATTTCAGAAGAGTGGGGAAGAAATCATGGGTAGACCTGCAAAAGGTTTGCATTTTTGAAATATGAAAAATAAGATGAATCAAGAAGAAGTTGCAAAAATCATTTGAAAGGTTGGATCAAAATGAGTTTGGAATTTTTTTGACGATTTATTCTGATCGTCTTCCTTTTGCCTGACACAAGACCTCTAGTTAAAGTTAATTATGTAATGCCCGCCATTTATATAAAGGAATTAAATCACAAATAACAAAATTCAAGAGCTCTTTTATTATATATTTGAAGACCTTCTTTTATAATATATATAATATAACGAGAAATCACAAATAATAAAATCTAATAGCCCCTTAAGAATGCAAAGAAGATCATAAATGAATAGATTAGGTAAAATAAATGGTCATATAATAATTGATGATTTTTCAGCTGAAGAATTCAAAGAAGATCATATTGTCAAGTGAAAATTTGATGCATGCTCATATTAGTCAAAGTTTCTGAAAGAAGGAGTCAAGCTAGTGGTTTTGTGAAGTTGTTTTGCAATATTTTTTCGCTCTGTGCTAAAAGTTTGAGACGGTTTTGTGACCATTCAGTTACTTCGTTCATCTTGCGTCGACAAACCATGCAATTGCAATTTGACCTTGCAACTCCAATCTGACCATAGCCATGTAGTGCGTTCAGAATGTCCCTAATGGAGTGCAATTTAGTTACCACATAACTCATATCCATTCTGTCCCTCGGGGACTTACTAGAACACACAATTCCAATTCCAAATATCCAACTCAAGCACTCCTCAATTTCCGATGAGAATCTCGCCCGGCATTTATCGGGAGTATTATTAATGTTGCCTTCTTGAAAAAACAATCTTGAATCTGCAATCTCTATAACTCGCTCAAAGAAAGCCATCTTCACAAAAGTACGAAGGTTTAATTTGCCGCTAAACATTTTATTAGTGGGCTTCTTTCCTGTAAACATCTCTAACAAGAGAATGCCAAAGCTATATACATCCCCATAAGTTGATGCTTCACTTCCCTTTTCATACTCTACCATTCAAAAATCACATGTTGTCACTATATAATATCATTGCAAATTATAGTAGTAGTGCATCAATTAATAATTACAAGCATGAAGTGTAAATGTTGATTTTTAGCAGTAAAACAAATTCAGCCAAAGCAAAAGGAGAAAGGAAATAGTGCAGAATATGAAGATAATTTACCTGGCGCAACATAGCTTACAGATCCTCTTGAACTTGTTTGATTTGCAGAAATGATATTGGTTTTCGATAGAAATCTAGATAATCCAAAGTCAGAAACATGTCCAGTCAATTCGCAGTCTAAAAGAACATTGCTCGGCTTGAGATCACAATGAACCATCGGTGTTTCACAATGATTGTGGAGATAATCCAATGCACACGCAACATATATCAATGGCCACGTCAAGCCTCTCAAGAAGACTTAAATTCTTGGGTGGGTTTTGTGTTCCAAATGTTGGATGCAGCCACTCTTCCAAGCTTCCATTCTCCATGAACTCATAAACCAGAGCCTTGAAATCATTACCACGAAAATCCACACTTGAACATGTGGTTATAATCTTAACGACGTTGCGATGCCCGATATTTCTAAACATCTCACATTCGGCCATGAAGCTCTTCGAAGCTCCCCGGTGTAACATGTCAAACACCTTGACAGCAGCAATTTGAGCTCTATTGGATGGTGTAACAAGAACTACTTTATACACAGACCCAAAACTACCAACACCAACCAAATTTTCTGAAGAGAAACCATCGGTAGCTTTTAAAAGAGTATTATATGAAACTTGGAAGAAATCCAGATAATGGTTCCATTCGGTTCTTGTGTTCTTCTTTCCTTTCAAACAAAGAAATAACCAAGACAGCACCATAGCTATTCGTAGACAATGGACTGTTTGAAGCTGCATGCGATGGGGAAGCTGGAGATCTTAGTACAATACAGATGATATTTTGGTTGTGAAATTGGTCATTTCCATTGGAGGTAGCGGCATATACAGGAAAGGAATTAAAGAACCTGCTCAACACATTCTGGTTGACTTTATGTACCAAAGAAGACTTTATAACCAGAATGATTCCATGAACCATAAAGTCTTCTTTGAAGAACCATTAAGTCTTCTTTGATAAAGCAATTCAACCAGAATGATTCCATGAACCCAAATTAAGTAGACTTTACTTGCATTGAATTGGCAGCCTAATTTGAAGCTTAAGTTGGGACAGCCAAAAGTTCAAATGAAAGAGGAAAGAAATATCTAAGGCGAAGCTAGAGTGGAAAGCGAAGACTTCAAAGGCAGAACATGACAATTGAAAAAAAGAGTTTTATATGAAACTTGGAAGAAATTCAGATAATGGTTCCATTCGGTTCCTGTGTTCTTCTTTCCTATCAAACAAATTAAGAAATAACCAAGACAGCACCACAGCTATTCTCCTAGACAATGGACTGTTTATAAAGCTGCAATGGGGAAGCTGAAGATCTTAGTACTATACAGATGATATTTTGGTTGTGAAATTGGTCGTTAATTTCCATTGGAGGTAGGCATATACAGGAAACTAGGAAAGGCCGGAATCGAAGAACCTGCTTAACACATTCTGGTTGACCGTACCTTATATACCAAAGAACTTTAATTACTTGCACCCGGCCAATTAAGTTGATTATATTAATATAACACTTTCTGGTTGACTTTCTTTATAAAAGAAGACTTTACTCGCATTCAATTAGCAGTTTTTTTTTTTTCGAAATCTTACAGTTTTCCAAAGACTTTTTAAATCTAAGAACTAATTCGTAGTCGGAGATCTTGTCAGAATGCTTACTTGCATTCAATTGGTAGCTTCATTTGAAGCTTAAGTTGGGACAGCCGAAAATTCAAATGAAAGAGGGAATAAATATCCAAGAAGGAGAAGCTAGAGTGCATATATGGAAAGGCGAAGACTTCAAAGGCAGAACATGGTAATTGGAAAAAAGATAATAGAAAAATAAAATAAAAAATACGAGCATAGAAGAAAGATATAAAGGATAAAAAGATTTGCCAAGTGATTTTCACACTACACTTTTACACTTCTTTGAAGCACATATAACAACATTAAAACATATAAACGGGGAGTGCAATTAGAAAAATGTTGAAAATTAAGTACGCTGAAAATCACCTCCCAAATTTAGAATGTACGTATCAGTACCAATTTTTTTTTTAAATTATTTTTATTAGATTGGGGCTCAACCCCTCGAACATACAGTTACACACCAAGTACGTACAAGATCTACATTGTTCACACAATAACATGCAACAAGACTTCAGATACAACATATGACAATTGGAAAAAAAAAAAAGATACAAGAAGCATACAACATATATCAAAGCCTTGACAAAATATTAATTACTTAAAAAGCTTAGCCCTAATGGACTGCAATTCAGATGCAACATCACTAATATCCTTTCGATTTGTTGGGCACTCAGCAGAACATGTGATTCCAATTCCAAGTATCAAAGTCAAGCACTCTTCAATTTTATGTGCTCTCATGTTGGAATGATTAGGCGCTTCATAGACATTGGTGATGCCTTCTTGAACAACTAGTGAGTCTACAATCTCCACAACACATTCAGGGAGAGCCGTCTTCACAAAATTATGAAGATTCAAGCCGTCACTAAATATGTGGTCAGTGGGTCTCTTCCCAGTAAACATTTCTAATAAGAGAATGCCAAAGCTGTAGACATCCCCATATGTTGACACCTCATTTCCCATACCATACTCTACAATTCAACTAATAATATTTGTCACTACATGCAATGCGAGTGTGTGTGTGTGTGTGTGTGTGTGTGTGTGTGTAATCACTCTAAAAAAATTATGTTACAGTAAAAACATAGTCAATTGTGAAGCAAATATATGAGGAAAAATACCTGGAGCAGCATAACCAACAGATCCTCTTATTCCAATGGAGCTTGATTGATTTCCATAAACATCATTGGTTAGTTATAAGAGAAACCTTGCGAGCCTGAAGTCCGAAACGTGTCCAATTAGCTCTTTGTCCAAAAGAACATTACTCGGCTTGAGATCACAATGAACTATTGGTGTTTCACAATGATTGTGAAGATAGTCCAATGCACTAGCAACATCAATGACAATATCGAGCCTCTGAAAAAGACTTAAAGTCTTGGATGCCTCTCTTACCTCTTCAACTCCAGTGCTTGGATGCAGCCATTCCTCTAAGCTCCCATTGTCCATGAACTCATATACAAGAGCCTTGAAGTCATTGCCATTGAAAACAATACTTGAACATGCAGTTAGAATCTTGACTAGATTTCGATGCCTGATATTTCTCAAAGCCTCACATTCGGCCATGAAACTCTTAGAAGATCCCCGATGTAACATACATGTTAAACAACTTCACTGCGACAATAAGTGTATCATCAGCAAAAGTTCCTTTGTACACAGACCCAAAAGCACCAACACCAATCAAATTAGTTGAAGAGAAGCCATGAGTAGCTTTGAGAAGAGTAACATATGAAACTTGCAACAAAGAGTTCCCCAAAGTGCTCAATTCAGTTGCTTTCCTTTTCTTACATAGAAGTGAAAAAGATAGAACCATAACAATTCCTAAAAGAGTAAACCCGAATACTAAAGAGATCATTAATTTCATTCTACGTGACAATCCTCCTCTTTTAATCTCTTTATACTTGCACACGGGAAGTCGAAAATCAGCAATACCGCCACAGAGCCTAGTGTTTCCAACAACTGAAGTCACAGTTGCATTTTTAAAAATACCTTCAATTGGCACTTCTCCCCAAAACTCATTGAAGGATAAGTTCAAATTCTCCAAGCTTCCAAAACCCTTCAAAAATTGCAGAATATCTCCAGAAAAATTGTTGCGAGAAAGGTCTAAATATTCAAGGCCTCTCAAGTCCTTCATAGATGAAGGAATGAGGCCATTGAACAAGTTGCCTTGCAAGTGTAGGACTTCTAAACTCTGACAATCACCGAGGCTACTAGGAAGCTCTCCCGATAACTTGTTGTCAAAAACATCAAGTACACCAAGAGTCTTCAACTTTCCGATCTCCACAGGAAGAGAACCAACAAAGTGGTTTCCAGACAAGTTGAGAGCAATTGATAAGGAGAGAAGGCCAATAAGTAGTTGTTGGGGTATCATGCCATCAAGGTTATTTTGAGAAAGATCCAACTTGAGCAAGTTGTGGCATTCTCCAAGGCTAGAAGGGGTGCTCCTATTAAGATTATTTCCTTGCAATTCGAGAGTGATTAGCATGGTTAAATTTCCAAGAGAGGATGGAATTCGCCCTGATAATATATTGTTTGAAAGAAGTAACTCCACAAGGTTTGAAAGCTTTCCAATGTCAGTGGGGATGTTACCTATTAAGAAGTTTCCCTCCATAACCAGTGTTTGCAAGTTGATAAGATTCCCTAGCCCAGTTGGGATGCTTCCCTGTAGTTGGTTTTTTGGAACCCAAAGAAGCTCAAGATTGGTTGATAGATTGGATATTGATACGGGCAATATGTCCCCCCGAAATTGTTGTACGCTAAATTCAACCATCTTAACTGTGTGGCATTGGTAAGTTCTGAGACGAAACTAAAGTCACCATGTTTACCGCTTCCAAGATAATTTTTGTTGATCAAGAAAATCGTAAGCTTATGAAGCTTTCCCAAATTGGGCACTAGTCCTGTTAGATTGTTGCGTCCGACATGGAAGCGAACTAGACTTGTTGCATTGGATATTGATAAAGGAATGACCCCAGTAAATTCATTGCTCCCAATGTTAAAGACCTTGAGGCTAGGAAAAGCATCGCTCAAGTCTAATGGAATACTCCCTTGAATTCGGTTTAGTGATAAGGAAAAGTTAACAATGGCAGATAGGTTGTAAATGGAGGGAGGGATGGTACCTGACAACATATTTGAGTCCAATGAAAAAAAGAACAATTTTTTCAATTGGCCCAAAGAACTAGGGATACTTCCCACCAAGTTGTTAGTAGTTACAGAAAGTACAGTAAGAGATGAAAGGTTTCCAAAGGAAAGAGGGATTTCTCCCGTTAAATTATTTACTTCTAAAACAATGATTTGAAGCTTAGACAAGAAACTCAGTTTGGAAGGAATTTCACCCACTAGGTTGTTGCGACCCAAATTGAGATAGGTGAGGTTGAAGCAATTGGATATGTTAGTTGGAATAAGGCCAGTAAATAAGTTATTGTATAGAGATACTACCTGCAACCTACGTAACCACCCAATTTCTGGAGGAATTTCATGAGTGAAATTATGGTCTTCGAGGTATATCTTCTTTAGAAAGCTTAGATTTCCAATGTGTGGGGATATGGAGCCGGCCAAGCCTTGGGAGCTGAGGTTCAGCATGGTGACCTTCTGATGATGCCTTCAACTGCAGGTGACACCGTACCACAAGCAAAAGTGAACGGACTCATTCCATGTGCTCATGACCCAATTGGGATCATGCTGTATGTTAGCTTTGATTGCGAGCAATGCCAGCCTATCCGTCTCGTTCCCTTGGGATCTCGCGGTTAAGGGATGATTCAAACGCATAGAGCTACAACTGAAAATGAAAATTGCATTGAAAACTGAGTATATCAAAAGCAATTTCATGTGATCAGGAAGTAGTACGTACGTCGATCAACGGGATGGATAGGCAGTATGTGACGACTTGATTGACTTTGACGTGGGCATCTTCCATCATGTCCCTTGCCTTTCTATATTTAACATTTTGTCTTCCACTCGTGTTGACCGACTTACTGCTTAATTTCTTCCAAAAGAAGTGAGACGACTCTTGTTTTCCAAAGACAACTAACTGTACGTACTCTGTGGTTACAATTATTACAGATCGAGCAAGACCAAGTTCAGTTCGTCCATAATGCAATTGCTGATTTTAAGTCTTCTAAAGTCATGTATGCTGGGGTTTCTCTTAATTGCCAGAAAATCTCTTAATTGCCAGAAAATATCTTAATTGGTTGAACGTATACGACACGAATGCTATCTCTTCCTAGTCCAGAGGTTTCTCTTTTGGCATGTTGTTAATTTCCCAAGTTAATTGAGAATGATATATGCAGTTCAATATCTGGACTCAAGATCACCACTAAGTGAGTTATAGCCGCAATTAACGTGCAAATCTTGAATTTCAGAAGTAATTTCATGACCGAAGCTACTGTTTTTGAATTGTAGTTCCTCTAACCAAACAAGGTTGATAATTTATACGTCAATTTTTCCAAGCATATCGCAGGACGTACATAAACATGATTTGTCTTCATTTCCATGTCTTCTAATGCTTTCTAGTTAACCTAAAAGTATGTCTAATTAATAGCTTCCATATAAGCTATTTTTCGGTTAGTTAGAGCATCAGCTGGAGACTTATTTTTTGGACCCAAATATGAGTCCAAATTGGCCGTAATCCAAATTTGAGTCAATCGGAATAGTGGATAAAAGGACTTACTTTTTTGGGTGCCACAGTGGTGCATGACTCATTTTTAGATTCATATTTTTGGACTTATATTTTTGGACTCAAATTTGGGTCTTAAATTTGAGTCATCTCCACTGTGGCATATAGATATTGGACCCAAAAATCCCACTTGTTCTCTCTCATTGATGAATCATCAATTTCTCTCTCCAAAATTCTCTCAAATTAGTTGCACATGGGGGGACCCACAAATATAGGTCCAAATTTTTTGAGTCCAAACTGGACCTATATTTGGGTCCAACATTTGAGTCTCCGGCAACTATAAGTCCACTCTCTCCGATCCACTGTGGGTGTTTTTGGACCCAAATATAGGTTTTGGACCCAAATTTGGGTCCCCATTGTGGATGCTCTTAGAGCATCAGCAGTGGAGACTCATTTTTTGGACCCAAATATGGGTCCAAATTGACCGTAATCCAAATTTGAGTCAATCGGAATAGTGAATAAAAGGACTTACTTTTTTGGGTGCCACAGTGGTGCATGACTCATTTTTGAATTCATATTTTTGGACTTATATTTTTGGACTCAAATTTGGGTCATAAATTTGAGTCATCTCCATTGTGGCATATAGATATTGGACCCAAAAACCCCATTTGTTCTCTCTCATTGATGAATCATCAATTTCTCTTTCCAAAATCCTCTCAAATTAGTTGCACATGGGGGGGACCCACAAATATAGGTCCAAAATTTTTGAGTCTAAACTGGACCTATATTTGGGTCCAACATTTAGGTCTCCGGCAACTATAAGTCTTACTCCTCCGATCCGCTGTGGGTGTTTTTGGACCCAAATATAGGTCTTGGACCCAAATTTGGGTCCCCATTGTGGATGCTCTTAGGGGAACAAAAAGGTAGTTTTTTGCTCCAACGTACAAATTTCTTAAACCCTTCTCTATTTTATTTTATGTGCATGTGTTTGATATTCTCAATATGAGAATTATAAATTTTTCTGTTGAAAAAAAATGAAGAAATTGATTGACCGAATTCCTAACTTACATTTTCACCAAAACAGGCGTCATTTCTACCAAAACAGGCGTCATTTCTAATTCCTTTCAAGAACATCATTCTAATAGCTTTATTTATTTCTAAGAGAAAGGTTTTTTCCATTTTAATCTTTTAGTTTGTTTTAAACTTTCTTAGTTTATTATAGGGTAATTGTCATGAATGGTACCTGAACTTCATTTTTCGTCACAAATGATACCTGAACTTTTCGATTTCTACTGAAATGGTACCTGAGGCCACCTACGGTCAATACTTCGGCCAAAACGATCACGTGGGGCACACGTGACTCATAAATGAGGGTTAAAAATGACATTTAATATCATTATTTGGAGGTAATTTGGACATTTCTTCCATCTCTCCAATCCATATCTCTCTCTCTCTCTCTCTCTCTCTCTCCGCGGGAGACTCCCATCACGCAAACCTGCGCATCTCTTTCTTCCTCACACCTGTAACAAGAACCAAAACCCAATCACAAAAACTTCTTGCTTATGGGTTCATTGAAGAACACAGAGAGGAGGGAGAGAGTTTGTAGAGGAGAGAGAGAAAATGGATCTGGTCGCGATGAACGGAGTAAATTGGAGGTGTGGCATGGTCTGGGCAGGTAAACTGGTGCGGTGACGGTGGCTACCGCGGCTTTGTGATCTAGCACGAGGTGCAGTGGCAGTTTGGGATGATCGGAGAGTAGCGGCGGTGAAGATTGAAGTAGCTTGTGACCATGGGTAGTTGTGATTTCTTGTAATTGATTGTGTGAACTTGCAAGTGGATTGGTGGGCATTCCGAGAGACCCGAGGGTCGATCTGGGGACGCCAGATTTGATTGATGGATGAATTGTGAAGACTATGGTTGTGATTGTGAGTTGTTGATGATTGATGTATGAAAAGGAACTTGAATTGTGCAGGTTCGATGTTGTTGGGTGTTGTGATTGCAGAAACTGTAAATGTATGCCCAAATGTTGTTGGGTGTTGGCAGAGCAACAACGAGACAAGGCTGCGGCGGTGAGCAGAGAAGCTCGGGGGAGGCACGATTGTTGTGCAGCAGCGGAGATGGCATGGTTGTGATGGTGGGTGTAAAGAAAAAAAAACATAATGAAGAAAAGAAGAAGAAGAGAAGAGAAAGAGGGGAAGGAGAAAGGGAAGAGAAACGGAAGAAAAAGGGGGAGAAGAGGGGGAAGAGTGATCCCAATCAGGAAAAACCAAGGAAGAAGAAGAAGTGAGGGTAAATATGTCATTTTAGTTCATTTATGAGTCACGCGTGCCCCACATGACAGTTTTGGCTGGAGTATTGACCGTAGGTGGCCTCAGGTACCATTTTAGCAGAAATCGAAAAGTTCAGGTACCGTTTGTAACGAAAAATGAAGTTCAGGTACCATCGATAAGATTGAGGTAAAGTCCAGGTACCATTCATGACAATTACCCTTTATTATATATTAAAAATTCTATTTAGATACAACCAAACAATGAAAATTGTAATTGATAGAGTTGCAGATTCTATCATATCAAAATTTTTGTATAATTTATAATTGCCTCATCCAAATGCACAAAAAGTGAAGAGAGAGATTTTAGTTATCTAAATTTACAACAAACTCTAAAAATATATGAAATCAACTATTTAATTTTAATGCTCCATAAGGAATATAAGTTATATGCTAACAGCTCACACTTTTGTGTGGCATACAATTCACTCCAAGAGAGGCTTCTTCTCTCTAAAAAACACTAGGCTGCTATAGCAGCCTCCAAGCGGCTCATGCCTTCAACCAACTAGTGCTCGTTGTTGTTTCTATGAACAACGGCGTCTTCTAGTTTAATTCGATGTGTTGATACTTTGATCGGGTTAATTTGATCTATTCCTTTGAATTTACTTTTGGTAATGTAATTAACTTTGCTTAAAAAAAAGTTATATATATATGACAATATTTTCAAATTCAAAGAAATAATAGTATTCCATATGAGATTCTTATAGAAAATATTATAAGGAAGCTGTTGGAGTTATAACTTTATAAGGAATAAAATTGATAAAATTTTTAACATTTGAGTCTCTAAAATATGATTTTTTTAGAGAAATTGTTAGAGATGCTATGGTGATAAAATTGATCGATTACTCTTAATCTCATGACTATATACTAGCGAGATAGTTTTGACGGAAGATGCTTAAAATTATTTGATAATAAAATAGTCTAGGTGTCATTGAAAATTTGATTCCAAAATATGCATGGGGCTTAGATAAAAAATTACAACAGTGTTGGGATGAAAACTACTCTGTTTTCCAAAGATGAGTGCTGTTTGGACTTGGGATGTAGTGTAGTTGCACGCCAAAAGACCAAGTTCAGTTCATAAACACTAGTGGCCGGTGTTGCTTTCCATCTAAGGAAAGGAAAATATCTTCGATCAACAAGACAATCACTTAGTCTAGGTCTTCCAAGTCCTGCTGTTTATTTTGGCTTGCATCACACGTCATATATAATAATATAATGTTGTTTTCTTGATAGGGAAGACAGCTAGGAAGACTTAGACTAGATGATCATGGAAGTCCCCGTCAATGGACAGCCGATGACTTGCTTCCCACACTAGTAGTGTAGTCAGAAGACAAATATAGAATAAAATCAAGAGTGTTGCTATTAACACATCTCAAATTATTAATAGGATTAAATTCAGTTTACTCCCCTGAACTTTGGGGGAGAAATCATGTTAGTCCCTGAGGTTTCAATTTGATCAGAAACATCCCTAAACTTTCAATTTTAATCACCCGTGTCCAATTCCGTCAAATTAGACGTTAATGCTGACGTGGCACATCGGAAAAACCCATTTTACCCTTGGCTTCTTTTGAAAAAAAAACTCTCTCCTCTCTCCTCTCCTCCCCGACCTCTCTCTCAATTGACAGGAAAAAAAAAACCTCTCCTCCCTGACCTCTCTCAGACCACAACTACCCCCCTCCGTCTGGCCATTTCACGGCGCCGGACCGGTCCCATATTGTTCGTCTCGACGGCACGAACTCAACGGTGGTGGTGGCTCATCCAAACGACGCCGGAAGAGAGAGAAACGAAGGAAAGACATTCCGACTACTCCGATTGGATTTTCCTATTCCGGCCATGACGGCGGGTGAAACCGGTGTCAATGGCTTCGTCTAGGTGAGGTGAGATCGTCTGTGGTCTTGGCTTGTCAATTTGTCAACTGACGAGGGAGAATCGAAGAGAGAAAGGTTTGGTGTTCCGGTGAGTTTTCTTCGAATTCCAGTGACTCCGATGATCAACTATGGGCAGAATAGAGGAGGTGTGGGTGCTGTGCGGCGGCGGAGGGAGGAGTGGCGTGGGAGAGAAGGAGGTGAGCACAAAAAAAACTGGGCTCACGGGTAGGTGTCTAGAGTAGAACGGACAGAGAGAGATGAAAGAAACGGGGAAGAAGATCTAGACAAGAAGAAAAGAATGAAGGAAGAAAAAGAAGGAGGAGGAGGAAGAGGAGAGATGAGAGGGGTCGGGGAGAGAGAGAAGAAAGAAAAAAAAAACTGGGCTTACGGGTCGGTGTGGTGTGGCCATGTGGGTGCTGTGCGGCGGCGGAGGGAGGAGCGGCTTAGGAGAGAAGGAGGTGAGCACAAAAAAAAACTGGGCTCACGGGTGGGTGTCCAGAGTATAACGGAGAGAGAGAGAGATGAAAGAAACGGGGAAGAAGACAAGAAGAAAAGAAATGAAGGAAGAAGAAGAAGAAGGAGGAGGAAGAGGAGAGGAGAGATGAGAGGGATCGGGGAGAGAGAGAAGAAAGAAAAAAAAAACTGGGCTTATGGGTGGGTGTCCAGAGTAGAACGGAAAGAGAGAGAGAGATCAAAGAGACGGGGAAGAAGAAGAAGAAGAGAAAGAAAAATAGAAAACAGGACAAGAAGAAAAGAAATGAAGGAAGAAGAAGAAGGAGCAGGAGGAAGAGGAGAGATGAGGGGGGTCGGGGAGAGAGAGAAGGAAAAAAAAAAGGACGTGTGGGGAAGAGGGGGAATAGAAACCAGGGATAAAATGAGTTTTTCCGGTGTGCCACGTCAGCATTAACGTCCAATTTGACATAATTGGACACGGCTGATTAAAATTGAAAGTTTAGGGATGTTTCTGATCAAATTGAAACTTCAGGGACTGACATGATTTTTCCCCCAAAGTTCAGGGGAGTAAACTGAATTTAATCCTTATTAATAACACATATTTGATTTGTTTTTATTGTATAAATAATTCATAATACCTTCAATGCAATAATGAATTTAGGATATTATAGACAATTGGTATAATAAAGACAAACAAAATATGTGTTAATAACAATTTTAGGTGTGTTAATAACAACACCCTTGATTTTATTCTATATTTGTTGTCTGACTCTTCTCTAATTACCATTACATCAAAGACCAAGTTCATAACATGGGCCATGGGGTGTTATAATTTCCAGGAAATTAATTAAGAGAGACAAGAAAATCAATCTGATGCTTTTCAATGCCTTCTGGTTAGCTAATTATGATAAAATTGATCAACAACTCTTAATCTTATGATTTATTCTACCACCGAGATAAGTTTGTTTGAGCCCAAATCAGTATTTGGCTGTTTCAATGTGCAAACAAAACTGAAGGAAGACGCTTGAAATTGTTTGTCTGTTATTAAAAATACAACTCCAAGGTATCATGATTCATGGGTATTAGATAAAAAATATGATTGAAGAATTGGTATTGTAAGATGTGCCTTTTTTTTTTTAGCCAATTACATATAAGGTCACTTTTGGTGACTTTGTTACTTTCTAAGTCACAAATATTTTTTTTTCTCATAAAACAACCAAAATATTACAAATTTTAATATTTACAAAAATGCCACCGTATTTTTTTCTCATTATTTACAAAAATGCCACTGTTTTTTTGGAGTACATTTTATTATTATTTGGCAGTAGCTTTATTGTTTTTTTACAGTAATTTTATTGTTATTTGGGAGTACCTTTCTTGTTATTTGAGAGTACCTTTTTTATCCTTTCACAGTAACTTTCTTGTTATTTGACAATAGATTTATTGTTATTTGACAATAATTTTATTATTTTTTTGCAGTAGTTTTATTAGGTCTGAGTGTTTTGGCCCGAAAACCCGAAAAACCGACCTGGATCGGTCTGGACCGGCCGGTTCGGTCCGGTCTTCATAAAAATAATTGAAGTATTTTTCAGTCCGGTCCTTGTATGTATGAAATTTGGACCGGTCCCGGGCCTTGAATTTCATTTTAAATAAAGGCCGAACGGATCCGATTTACAAGTCCAAACTCCTTTTTTTTATAAATATTTTTACTCTTTCTGTCTTTTTCTATCCCTCCACACGTGCTCTTTGATTTTTTCTTACTCTCTCTCTGTCCCTCCATCTTCACGTGCTCTCTCTCCTTTCCTTTTGCTTTTCTGACTTTTTTATTTCTCTCACTCTCTCTCTTTTGTCTCTCACTCTCTCTTTTCTGACTTTTTTATTTCTTAATCTCTCTCTCTTCTGGATTTCGATTTTCTTCTTCCCGTCTCTCTTTCTCTCAATCTCACTCTTCTGTCTCTCACTCTCTCTCTTCTGGATTTCTTATTCCCGTCTCTCTTTCCCCCTTATTCTAGAAAATTGTTTAAAACCCCCGATCGACTTCTCCCGTCTCTCTTTCCTCTTACCATCTACTTCTCTACGTCGCCGACCGACTTCTGAAAACCAGAAAAGGACCAGAAATTTTTGGTCCTGATCCGGTCCCGGTCCCAGCAAAAATAACGTTCGGTCCGAGTTCCTTTGGTCCCGACTTTGGCGAGTACTCATTTTGGGCCCGACCCAAAAATTCCGGTCCGGTCTCGGTCCCGGCAAAATGGTCGTCGGTCTCGGACCGATCTCAGCCCTAAGTTTTATTGTTCTTTGGCAGTAGCTTTCTTGTCTTTGGTAACAATTTTTCGTATGCAGTAACATTTTTGTAAATACTGAAAATTAAAATGCGGTAACATTTTTATAAATATTGAAATTTTTAATATTTTAGTGACCTTATGGATGATAAAAATATTTGGTGGCTTAAAAAATAACACGGTCACCAAAAGTGACCTTATCAATAATTTGTTATTTGTTTTTTGGACAATAGATATACTGATATTTGAAGATAGGTTTTTGCAGAGCTGCAAATTGAAGAATTGTTTGAATTTGTGTGTATTGAAGTTTGTTTGGTTGGTTGTAGACCCTTTACGATGAGTCAGGAGCAATCTCCCTTGATTAATGGTTACATGCTTATTGCTCGTGGTTACACTCGTTTGATCCGCGTGTGATCCTTGCCTTTATATACTTCGGCATGGCATTGGCTTTCTCCATGCTTTGAAGACTTGTAAGCTTGAATGTTGTAATCTAGTCCAATAACTTAAAATTTAATTATAGGGTTTTTATCACAAATGGTACCTGAACTTTACCTCAATTATATACATAGTACCTGAACTTAACTTTTAATCACAACCAGTACCCGAACTCTTCGAGTTTATCCTAAATAGTACCTGAACTTCAATTTTTGTCACAAGTAGTACCCAAATTTTTTTAATTTTGTCACAAATAGTACCCAAAATTTTCAATTTTTGTCATAAGTAGTACCCAAAGTTTTCTATTTTAGCCTCTCTTTTTTTAACATGCGCTCTTACGCGCATATAATATTACAAAAATCGGTCTTAGGTACCAAAAGAGATGAAATCAAAAACTTTGGGTACTACTTGCGACAAAAATTGAAACTTTGGGTACTACTTGTGACAAAAATTAAAGTTCAACTACTAAGTATATAATTGAGAAATAGTTCAGGTACTATATGCGATAAAAACCCTTAATTTTAAAAATATATGTAGTTTTGCCAAGTTGGTTAGTATTCTAGTGATAGTTACATGAGTAATTGAGTATAAGAGCCTTGAAATCATTACCACAAAAATCCCCACTTGAACATGTGGTTATAATCTTGGATTGAGATTCTCTGAAGTTAGTTTTTGTGCAGTTTTTGTGAATTTCATAAAATCTGAACCATCAATAGAATTCAATGGTTTAGGACTATGCCACATCATCTGGCATAACATTTTGGCTTTTCCTTCCCAACTGACGGCAACTCCTGCCGTCAACTCTACTCTCTCTCTCTCTCTCTCATCTCCGCATTTACCAAGGAGTTCAAGAAGCAATGATTTTCTTGTCTATCGCTGGGGATCTGAGGACTTGTTGACCCAAATTTGTTTGGGTTCTGATCACTTTACCATGTCCCTAACTTTATATGCATGATGGATTGATGGGAATGGATAAACTCTACGATCCCAGGTTCATTTGCGTTCTAAACTTCTGATCAAAATTTGTTTCATGATCAATCAGGGGCACCTCCCACTTTGTGTAGGCATAATTTATTTATCTGAATGCAATGATTTCACTTTTTCATTAATTAAAAGAAATAATTCCCACATACTTTGAATTGATTTAAGTAATTTTAAGTGGAAGTAACCAGAAATTTAGATAGGAAAGAAGAAAGACTAATTCTGAATCAATATTTTCTGGGTTGTTTTTGTATTTCATACATTCAATTCAGTTGAGAATTTGGGGTTGCTCCATTTCGATCTATTTGCAGGTTCCGCGAAAGAGTTCAAGAGTAAGAGAGATATAGTACTGACGTTTCGTTAGTTTATCAAAAAAGGAAAAATTCACACCATATAATGTGGCACATTTTGAACGGTTAGATTCGTTCTATGAACTGCACATGCACACCTCTTAACTTCAGAGGAGCCGGATTCTATAATCTTAACGACGTTGCGATGCCTGATATTTCTAAACATGTCACATTCGGCCATGAAGCTCTTCAAAGCTCCCCGGTGTAACATGTCAAACACCATATATGACAACATCAATTTGAACTCTATTGGATGGTGTAACAAGAACTACTTTATACACAGACCCAAAAACTACCAACACCAACCAAATTTGCTGAAGAGAAACCATCGGTAGCTTTTAAAAGAGTATTATATGAAACTCGGAAGAAATCCAGATAATGGTTCCATTCGGTTCCTGTGTTGTTCTTTCCTATCAAACAAAGAAATAACCAAGACAACGCCATAGCTATTCCTAGACAATGGACTGTTTAAAGCTGCAATGGGGAAGCTGGAGATGATATTTTGGTTCCGAAATTGGTCATTTCCATATTGGAGGTAGGCATATACTGAAGAACCTGCTCAACACATTCTTGTTGACTTTCTGTACCGAAGAAGACTTTACTAGCACCCGGCCGATTAAGTTGATTATATTAACACTTTCTGGTTGACTTGCTTTATCAAAGAAGACTTTACTTGCATTCAATTGACAGCTTAATTTGAAGCTTAAGTTGGGACAGGCGGACGGCCAAAAGTTCAGATGAAATATTCAAGAGTGGAAAGGCGAGGACATCAAAGGCAGAACATGACAATTTAAAAAAGGATAACAGAAAGAAAAAAAAACAAAAAACGAGCATAGAACACAAGAGCCATCACAGAATGGTAAGATCAGTTATATCTTTTCGGTTTGTTGGCGATTCATCTGTTTCAGATTTAAGATAAAAGATTTGCCAAGTAATTTTCACACTCTACTTTTCATTGTACTTCATACTTTACACTTCTTTTTAGCACATATAAAACGTTAAAACGCATGAAAGCGTAGTGCAATTAGAAAAATGTCGAAAATTAGAATGAAAATCACCTCCCAAATTTAGAATTAATGTAGCAGTATCCATTATTTTTTTAATTCTTTTTATTAAATTGGGGCTCAAAGCCTCGAACACATAGTTACGTCTTCCTCACTAAGTACAATATATATGCAGTAGTATTGTTCACACAATAACATGTAACAAGACTTTAGAGACAACATATGACAATTGAAAGATACGAGAAGCATACAACATATATGAAAGCCTTCACAAAACAATAATTACTTAAACAGCTTAGCTCTAATGGACTGCAATTCAGATGCAACATCACTAATATCCTTTCGGTTGGTTGGTGTCTCAGCAGAACACGCGATTCCAATTCCAAATATCAATGTCAAGCACTCTTCAATTTTCTGTGCTCTCATGTTGGAATGATTAGGAGCTTCATTGACATTGGTGATGCCTTCTTGAACAACTAGTGAGTCTGCAATCTCCACAACACGTTCAGGGAGAGCCGTCTTCACAAAATTATGAAGATTCAAGCCATCACTAAATATGTGGTCAGTGGGTCTCTTCCCAGTAAACATTTCTAATAAGAGAATGCCAAAGCTGTAGACATCCCCATATGTTGACACCTCACTTCCCATGCCATACTCTACAGTTCAACCAATATATAATATTTGTCACTACATGCAACGTACTTTATAATAGCTCTCACTAAATTATGTTACAGTAAAAACAAAGTAAATTGTGAAGCATATACATATGGAAAATTACCTGGAGCAGCATAACCAACAGATCCTCTTATTCCAATAGAGCTTGATTGATTTCCAGAAACATCATTTGTTAGTTCTGAGAGAAACCTTGCAAGCCCGAAATCAGAAACTTGTCCAGTCAGCTCCTTGTTTAAAAGAACATTACTTGGCTTGAGATCACAATGAACTATTGCTGTTTCACAATGATTGTGAAGATAGTCCAATGCACTTGCAACATCAATGGCAATGTCGAGCCTCTGAACAAGACTTAAAGTTTTGGATGCCTTTCTTACGTCTTCAGGTCCAGTGGATGGATGCAACCAGTCTTCTAAGCTCCCATTGTCCATGAACTCATAAACGAGAGCCTTGAAGTCATTGCCATTGAAATCAATACTTGAACATGCAGTTAGAATCTTGACAAGATTTCGATGCCTGATATTTCTCAACACTTCACACTCAGCTATGAAACTCTTTGAAGCTCCCCTGTGTAACATGTTAAACACCTTTATAGCGACAACAACTCTATCATCATCCAGAACTCCTTTGTACACTGACCCAAAAGCACCCACACCAATCAAATTTGTTGCAGAGAACCCATCAGTAGCTTTTAGGAGTGTAGCATATGAAACTTGCAAAAGAGAGTTGCCCAGAGTCCTCAACTCAGTTTCTTTCCTTTTCTTACGAAGAAGTAAAAAAGACAGCACAATAGCATTTCCCAAAAGAGTAAACCCAGATACTAAAGAGATAATTAATTTTATTCTAGGAGACAATCCTCCTCCTTCAGACTCTTTAGACTTGCACACGGGAAGTTGAAGATTAGCAATACCGCCGCAGAGCCTAGTATTTCCAACAACTGAAATCGCACTTGCATTTTTAAAAACACCTTCGATCGGTACTTCTCCCCAAAACTCATTGAAGGATAAGTTCAAATTCTCCAAGTTTCCAAAACCCTTCAAAAATTGTAGAATATCCCCAGTCAAATTGTTGCGAGAAAGGTCTAAATCTCGAAGGCCTTTCAAGTCCTTCATAGATGAAGGAATGAGACCATGGAACAAGTTGCCTTGCAAGTGTAGGACTTCTAAACTTTCACAACTACCGAGGCTATTAGGAAGTTGTCCTGATATCAAGTTGTCAGAAAGGTCAAGTGCACCAAGATTCTTCAATTTTCCAATCTCCGGTGGAAGGGAACCAGAAAAGTGGTTTCTGGACAAGTTGAGAGAAATTGATAAAGAGAGGAGGCCAATAAGTAGTTGTTGGGGTATCATGCCATTAAGGTTATTTTGAGAAAGATCCAACTGAAGCAAGCTGTGGCATTCTCCAAGGCTTGAAGGGATGCTGCCATTAAGATTATTTCCTTGCAATTCGAGAGTGATTAGAATGGTTAAATTTCCTAGAGAGGATGAAATTTGCCCCGATAATTTGTTGTTTGCAAAACTTAACTGCACAAGGTGTGAAAGCTTTCCAATGTTAGTGGGGATGTTACCTCTGAAGGAGTTTTCAAACATAGCCAGTGATTGCAAGTTGACAAGATTTCCTAACCCAGTTGGGATGCTTCCCTCTAGTTCGTTTCCTGCAACCCAAAGAATTTCAAGATTGGTTGAAAGATTAGATATAGATGTAGGCAATGTCCCTCCAAATTTGTTATAGGCGAAACTCAACCAACTTAACTGTGTGGCATTGGTCAATTCTGAGATGAAACTCAGGTCGCCATGTTTACCGCTTCCGAGATCATTAATTCCAACCGAGAAAACTGTAAGATGGTGAAGCTTTCCCAAATTGGGCACTTGTCCTGTTAGATTGTTCATAGTGACATCGAAGCCAGCTAGTCTTGTTGCATTGGATATTGATGAAGGAATGACCCCAGTAAATTCATTCCCCCCAATGTAATAGAACTCGAGGTTAGGAAAAGCATTGCTCAAGTCTGAGGGAATACTCCCTTGAATTTTGTTTTTTTCTATAGAAAATGTATCAATAGCAGAGAGGTTATAGATAGAGGGAGGGACGGTCCCCGACAACATATTCTGGCCAAATCCCAAAAAAGTTAATTTTTTCAGTTGGCCTAGAGAACTAGGCATGTTTCCCATCAAGTTGTTACCATGTCCAGCAAGTACCTCAAGAGAAGAAAGGTTCCCAAAGGAAGGAGGGATTTCTCCCGTTAAATTGTTAAATTGTAAAATAATTATTTGAAGCTTATGCAAGAAACCCAATTTGGAAGGAATTTCACCCACCAGGTTGTTGCGTTCGAAATCGATATAGGTGAGGTTCAAGCAATTTGATATGTTGGCCGGAATAAGGCCAGTAAATGAGTTATTTCCTAGACGTAATACCTGCAACCTACGCAACCGCCCAATTTCTGGAGGGATTTCATGAGTGAAGCTATTGTTGTGGAGGCGCACTACCCTTAGGAAGCTTAGATTTCCTATGTGTGGGGATATGGAGCCGGCCAAGCCATGGGCTTTGAGGTCCAGCATGGTGACCCTCTGATGATGCCTTCGACTGCAGATGACACCGCGCCAGAAGCAAAAGTGAATGGACTCATTCCATGTGCTCGTTACCCGATTGGGATCGTGCTGTATATTAGCTTTGATGGCTAGCAATGCAAGCCTATCTGTCTCATTCCCTTCGTGTCTCGTGGTTAAGAGATGGTTCAAAGGCATACAGCTACAACAGAAAATGAACATTGCATTAAAAACTGAGTATATCAAAACCAATTTCAGAACCAAAACCCCCATTTGGGTTTTCTTTGCTTTTTTTCTTTTGAACTTGGTATTTTACCAAAGAGAGGGAGATATATATTGGTATTGTGGGGTTATGAAATAGGTAAGTTTCATTTGAGGCATAACAATCTAATTTATAGCTAGGGTCGAAATATTTAGAATACATGATTATTGATCAGGAACTGTTGGTAGCTCATTGCTTTCTTGGAAATAAAAGATCGACGACTGACTTAATTTCCACCAGAGACTAGTGGCCGGTGTTGTTTTTCAAAGATGACTGTTGTTGATGTGTACTGTGTAGTTACATTGATAGTTGCACGCCAAGACCAAGTTTAGTTCATAAAGACTAGTGGCCGGTGTTGCTTTCCAACCAATTAAGGGAAGGAAAATATCTTCGATGAACAAGACAATCACTTATAGTCTAGGTCTTCCAAGTCCTGCTATTTATTTTGCCTTTCATCACACGTATTTATAGCTAGGGTCGAAATATTTAGAATACATGATTATTGATCAGGAACTGTTGGTAACTCATTGCTTTCTTGGAAATAAAAGATCGACGACTGACTTAATTTCCACCAGAGACTAGTGGCCGGTGTTGTTTTTCAAAGATGACTGTTGTTGATGTGTACTGTGTAGTTACATTGATAGTTGCACGGCAAGACCAAGTTTAGTTCATATAGACTAGTGGCCGGTGTTGCTTTCCAACCAATTAAGGGAAGGAAAATATCTTCGATGAACAAGACAATCACTTATAGTCTAGGTCTTCCAAGTCCTGCTGTTTATTTTGCCTTTCATCACACGTATTTATAGCTAGGGTCGAAATATTTAGAATACATGATTATTGATCAGGAACTGTTGGTAACTCATTGCTTTCTTGGAAATAAAAGATCGACGACTGACTTAATTTCCACCAGAGACTAGTGGCCGGTGTTGTTTTTCAAAGATGACTGTTGTTGATGTGTACTGTGTAGTTACATTGATAGTTGCACGGCAAGACCAAGTTTAGTTCATAAAGACTAGTGGCCGGTGTTGCTTTCCAACCAATTAAGGGAAGGAAAATATCTTCGATGAACAAGACAATCACTTATAGTCTAGGTCTTCCAAGTCCTGCTGTTTATTTTGCCTTTCATCACACGTATTTATAGCTAGGGTCGAAATATTTAGAATACATGATTATTGATCAGGAACTGTTGGTAACTCATTGCTTTCTTGGAAATAAAAGATCGACGACTGACTTAATTTCCACCAGAGACTAGTGGCCGGTGTTGTTTTTCAAAGATGACTGTTGTTGATGTGTACTGTGTAGTTACATTGATAGTTGCACGGCAAGACCAAGTTTAGTTCATAAAGACTAGTGGCCGGTGTTGCTTTCCAACCAATTAAGGGAAGGAAAATATCTTCGATGAACAAGACAATCACTTATAGTCTAGGTCTTCCAAGTCCTGCTGTTTATTTTGCCTTTCATCACACGTATTTATAGCTAGGGTCGAAATATTTAGAATACATGATTATTGATCAGGAACTGTTGGTAACTCATTGCTTTCTTGGAAATAAAAGATCGACGACTGACTTAATTTCCACCAGAGACTAGTGGCCGGTGTTGTTTTTCAAAGATGACTGTTGTTGATGTGTACTGTGTAGTTACATTGATAGTTGCACGGCAAGACCAAGTTTAGTTCATAAAGACTAGTGGCCGGTGTTGCTTTCCAACCAATTAAGGGAAGGAAAATATCTTCGATGAACAAGACAATCACTTATAGTCTAGGTCTTCCAAGTCCTGCTGTTTATTTTGCCTTTCATCACACGTCATATATAATGTTGTTTTCTTGATAGGGACAACCACTGATGACTTGCTTCCTACTAGTTCCAGTAGTAGTGTAGTCACATATATTGATTTTCTTCTATATTTGTATTCTCTAAAAACCATTACATCAAAGACCAAGTTCATAACATGCATGGAGTGTTATAATTTCCAGGAAATTAATTAAGAGAGACAAGAAAATCAATCCGATGCTTTTCAATGCCATCTGGTTAGCTAATTATGATAAAATTGATCAACAACTCTTAATTTTATGATTTATTCTACGACCGAGATAAACTAAAGGAAGATGCTTGAAATTGTTTGTCTGTTATTAAAAATACAACTTCAAGGTATGAGGTATCATAATTCAGGGGTATTAGATCAAAAATATGATTGAAGAATTGGTATTGTAAGATATGCCGGTTTTTTTTTTTTGGACAATAGATATACTGATATTTGAAGATAGGTTTTTGCAGAGCTGCAAATTGAAGAATGGTTTGAATTTGTGTGTATTGAAGTTTGTTTGTTTGGTTGTAGACCCTTTACGATGAGTCAGGAGCAATCTCCCTTGATTAATGGTTACATGCTTACTGCTTGTGATCCGGGTGTGATCCTTGCCTTTATATACTTCGGCATTGGCCTTCTCCATGCTCTGACGGGAGGTAGGGGCCTGGGCTTAGTTGGAAAATTCTTGAGATTTGCTAAATTTAGAGATCAGTTCATCAATGTCAGTCACCACTTCCAAACGATCTGAGCCGATGATGAAAGAGTAAAAAAATTCAAAACCCACTTTTAATGCAAGAAGCTCCGTAGCAATACACTTGGGGGCCATTTGTTACATGGGATTGGCTAGGACTAGTGGGGCTAAATACTATGTAAGCTCATTTAACTGTTTTGAAACGTGTTTGACAATTCCTTGGAATTGGACTACGGGTAATTCCTTGGGATTGGACTACGGGTCTAACAGAGTGAAAATTGGTGGGCCAACACCTTCTTCCACAATACCAATATTTTGGTGGGTTTAGCTCGGACTAATAATTTGGCGTGTAAACAAAAAAAAGGTGTGCTTTGACTGCTTTCTTCTTCACTCGTCGCCTGCTTTGTTCCATCATCTTCTCCAATCTCCACATCAATTAAAACTTTCGAGGCTTTGATTTGGGGTTTGATTAGATTTTATATATTAGATTTGGGGTGGGTGTCAAGGATTTGGGGTTGAGCATCACTGTTGGGTTTGATATGCAATTTGTTGAAATTCATATCAACGTGTTTGGCATCCATCTTTGAGCTTTCTGGTTTTCTTCCTGGGTTTTTTGAGTTGGGTTCTTGGATTTGGGGTTAGATTAGATTGGGTATCCTGAATTTGGAGTGGGTATCACAGATTTGGGGTTGAACAATTATCGATGGTAATCTACAATATCTGGGTATCTTCTTGGATTTATTTTCTGTTTCATGAGTAGAAATGAATTGAAGAAAATTTCTTGCTTCTCATGAATAAGCAGGAATTTAAATGAATTTGGGTTTGCAAATGGAAGAGATGGTTTCAATTGCAGCGTACACTTGTCATGTTTTCTTCCTGGGTTTGTCTTCATCTTTCACTCTCTCTTTTCTTCCTTGCTTAGTGCTGCTGCACCAAACATGGGACATAATTCTTGATATCTTAGCCTAGCTACTCTACGCCATGTTACCACAACACCGGTATTAGGAATAATCCCGGCTTCCATACTCCTATGTAACGAACGGCCCCCTTGGTGTTTGTGTAGATCACCATGTAGTATATACTATTTCGCAATACCATAATGACCAAACAAAAATAACAAACAAATAGAGGTCATCACTTGTTAGAGCATACCATGCTTCATTCTTAATTTGGCCTACTTTTAATTCATGAATCCATTCTTTGACAATTGCTTTGCTCAGCCATGATGCATATATACTTTTAGCAGATTATGCATCTCTGCTTGTGAGGAGATAACCTAAAGACTTGCCGACCTAGCATTAGAGAGTGAAATTAAATTCATAAAAAATAAAATGTGTGTATTGATAAAAATTGAAAAATAAGGAATGGAGAGGGCAAAATTCGAGGTGTGGAAGGTAAAAAGGGAGGTTGGTGATGGAGATGGTGATGGGGTGGGCTGGAGTGGTGAAGGAAGGGGCTGCGATAGTGATGGTGAATTTGAAAACGTTTGGTTTCGTTTTCTTTTTAATATCGGCTAGTAATAAAATATAGGATTTTTATCAGAAATAGTACCTGAACTTTACCTTAATTATATACATAGTACCTGAACTTCACTTTTGATCACAATCAATACCCGAACTTTTTTGTTTTCATCCTAAATGGTACCTGCCGTTACATTCCGTCAATTTGCCGTCAAAAAATCTAAAAATTTTGAAAAAAAAAATAAAAAAATCCATCTCTGCCGTCAAAAAATTGAAAAAAAAAACAAAAAAATTTAGTCCGTTACATTCCGTCAATTTGCCGTCAAAAAATCTAAAAATTTTGAAAAAAAAAATAAAAAAATCCATCTCTGCCGTCAAAAAATTGAAAAAAAAAACAAAAAAATTTAGTTTTCTCTCTCTCTCTCTCTCTCTCTCTCTCTCTCTCTCTCTCTCTCTCTCTCTCTCTCTCTCTCTCTCTCTCTCTCTCTCTCTCTCTCTCTCTCTCTCTCTCTCTCTCTCTCTCTCTCTCTCTCTCTCTCTCTCTCTCTCTCTCTCTCCCTCCCTCCCTCGCACCCCGTAACCTCTCTTCTCTCCCTCTGCACCATAAGGCGCCACCACCTCCGGCCACAATCTTGTGTCACCGCCTCCACCAATAGAATCAGAAGCTGAAGGTAAGACAAATACACCCGAGTTCAAAAACCACACTCGCCGGAAAAGCCATCGTGAGGACCACCGAAAAAGCTTGAAATTTCAAGCTTTCGTTCCGACCTCCTCCGACCACTTCCGATCATCCAAACCACTTGGGCTTTGAAGCCTTCCATCCCAGAAATCTCATGGTACCCTCGGTTTTCAACGTCGACCGCCGTACATGGAGGATCGATGTCGTTAACTTTCCGGGTTTCGGAACTTCAGGCATCGATATCTCTTGATTCACTTCAAATATCAGTTTGATCTAGTTACACAAATTCATCCTTAGGTTGTGCTCTATATGTCGATATAATCTTTGTGTTGTTTTGAGGTGGTTGACGGCGGCGTCGAGGGAGAGGAGAGAGAGTTCGGGCGGGAGAGAGAGAGGCTTCTTCTTTTTTTCAAAATTTTGTTTTTCAAATTTTTTCGCTGAAAATTGACTGTAGGTACCACTTAAGATGAAAACGAAAGTTCGGGTACTGGTTGTGATCAAAAGTAAAGTTCAAGTACTATGTATATAATTGAGCTAAAGTTCAGGTACTATTTCGGATAAAAACCCTAAAATAAATTAAGGGCCTTAAGAAATACACTTGCAGAAATTTTATGCAAAGTAGTTGTGACTTGTCTAGACTATAGACACAACCTAAGCAGAAACATTTTTTTTTAAGGGGTCACCTTTTTCTTTCAATTATGAATTATGACGTAATTAAGACTATTCTGTTTGAAAGTTTGACATTTCTAGAGAAAAATTGCTATTTCAAAAAGTAAGATATGCTAAATGTCTCATGACTAATTTTCTCATTTCGTGATCATGTCTTATCGTACTCGATTGTCTCGTGCTCATGCTACCTCAGCTTGTTTAATTTACATTCTTATTTTCAACAAGATCCTATTTGGACAAATACCCAGAGACAAACTCCTTTGTTTCTTTCATTACAATATTAATTTCCGAAGGGATTTCCAGTCTCTTAATTTAGAAATCGAAGAAGCTATCTAAGGATTTTACTTGCATGAGCAATTGCAATGTTGTTGGACTATATATGCAGATATAGTTCAATATTGTAGTGACTCCAAATGATAACACTACTTAAGTTAATAATTTTCTTGACTTGTAAGCTTGAATGTTGTAATCTAGTCCAATAACTTTAATATTTAATTTTAAAAATCTATATAGTTTTGCCAAGTTGGTTAGTATTCTAGTGGTAGTTACATGAGTATAACCAGAGCCTTGAAATCATTACCACGAAAATCCACACTTGAACATGTAGTTATAATCTTAACGATGTAGCGATGCCTGATATTTCTAAACATCTCACATTCGGCCATGAAGCTCTACGAAGCTCCCCGGTGTAACATGTCAAACACCTTGGCAGCATAAGTTTGAGCTCTATTGGATGGTGTAACAAGAACTACTTTATACACAGACCCAAAACTACCAACAACAACTAAATTTGTCGAAGAGAAACTATCGGTAGCTTTTAAAAGAGTATTATATGAAACTTGGAAGAAATCCAGATAATGGTCGATTCCATTCGGTTCCAGTGTTGTTCTTTCCTATCAAACAGAGAAATAACCAAGACAACGCCATAGCTATTCCTAGACAATGGACTGTACGTTTAAAGCTGCAATGGGGAAGCTGGAGACCTTAGTACAATACAGATGATATTTTGGTTCTGAAATTGGTCAGTTCCATTGGAGGTAGGCATATACTGAAGAACCTGCTTAACACATTCTTGTTGACTTTCTGTCCAAAGAAGACTTTACTAGCACCCGGCCGATTAAGTTGATTATATTAACACTTTCTGGTTGACTTTCTTTATCAAAGAAGACTTTACTTGCATTCAATTGGCAGCTTAATTTGAAACTTAAGTTGGGACAGGCGGACAGCCAAAAGTGCAGATGAAATATCCAAGAAGGAGAAGCTACAGTGGAAAGGCGAAGACATCAAAGGCAGAACATGACAATTGAAAAAAGGAGAACAGAAAGAAAAAAAACGATCATAGAACACAATTAAGAGCCATCACAGAATGGTAAGATCAGTTGTAAGACTAAACATAAAAGTTGCCACAAGATCATTCACAATAATATAGATACAATTGTTTACCGTCTAAACATGATAATCAAATAAGATATAAATTTAGATTAGAACTTGTACCTGAGGAACATAGACATAATACTTGTTGAAGACATTTTATTAGCTAAAAGTCTTCTGCAATCCTCTAAGCTTAAGCGTCTTTCAATGGGGCAAGAACTGTATGCTTGGTTGTAGAGGTTGCAGGGACCTTTTGCATCCTTATATATGAGCTAGGTTAAGCCTTGAACCCCTCCCATAAAGGAAGTTCAATACGACTTAACTTCACTCTAAGAATCCTAAAGATATCATATCATTATGATTATCTTAGTAATCAGATAAATAGATTTCTATCCCTAACCAATAGATATACATATTGATTAGGTTACTAGAATTGAGTTCCATTTCCATATTCATATTATTTAGCCTAATGTATTTTATCAATTGTTATTTACTTAAGATAAACATGTGATAAGTCCATAAATATCTTACATTCTCCCACTTGGACTATCACAGTTTATACAACAATTGAACCAAAATACATAGTCTAAATAACAACTGAAGTGTGCACCAGAATATATAAATTCTCGAATCTATTCAGACTTGGTCAAAATGCAGACACTAATATAGAACCAAGAAGAAAGATATGCCTTAACAAAGCATACTGCTTCAAGATCACTAATACCAGCAACCGCAGTTCACATAAGCCTCAATTCACGATATGATAAAAATTCAAGCACATGTTTTGTATATCCAAAACTGTAATACATATGCTTATAGTCCAACCGAATGGTTTTGAATATCAAAACCACAAACACAACTTTAACACTGGTGGATTCTGTACTGAATATGTTTGTTACTTTACTGTAGTATTGTGCAAAGCACAATTCAATCCACCTGATAACAAATAGCTATTTAGATTCAAAGCATATAATGCTTTAGTCGACAACAATATTGCTACAGCAAAAATAAATTGAATACCTTGGAATTTTATTTATGAAATCCCTTAGTAATAATCCATTACCAAAAATAACAAGGTAATCATCAGAAGAAGTTGGTAACTCCCACTAAGGCTATCAAATATTTCATTGAAAATTCTAGCCTTTAACACTGTCTTAAAATTTAATGACAGTACACAGCCAAAACAAAATACTATTCGGTAAAACTTAATCTGCAGAAAACCAAATAGCATATTGGCATACTCCATGGAAAAACTAAATCCATTTGAATTGAATATGCAATTACAAGAGAAACAGTCAACAACTTAACAAGCAATACAAAACTCAAAAGTTGCTAAAGGAATAAATTATAATTCACCAAAAATTTACTCCCACTAATCCCAAAGTATAAGAGGTTTATGTAACTTTCTCTATACGAGTGCATATAAAACAAAGATTGAAAAAGTTATTCAGTCCTCAAATTAATTGAAAACACACATCACCACTTTAAGAATTATCCTTATCAATGAAGGAATTTTGAAATAAGACTCAAGAAACATTTGTGAGCCAAAATAATTCAATTACCCAAGATACATACAAAAAACTTTATTGGCTGAATGTATAGTTTTAATACATAAAATTACATTTTCTTGTTCATGTAAAAACAAGAACACATCTAGAATTTCAGTTTCTGTCATACAAAAATATGATTTTCAAAAAACATAAAAGATAACTAAAATATGATCTTTTACTCCCACTGTTCCTTATTCTAATTGTTTTCTTGATTAACACAGAAAATACAAGAATCCAAATAACAGTGAGAAATATTGAAAACCAAAAAACACCGAGTTGCAAATTTTAGAGAAAAAAAAGAATTAATTAACAACCTTTAATAATAATAATAATAAAATATATAATACTTTCCCCCCTTTTTTATTATTATTACTTATTTATACAATAAGGATACTAGTAACACATAGAGGACAATAGTCAAAAAACAGTCTCCATATGCATAAAGATGCATATATATACATTCTATGTGTTATTCTTTTGACAAAGCAAAAATCTGCAATCAAGGCTTTTGAAGAAAACTTTGATTGACACTCTTCAAGGTGTGTAAATGCACACAAGACCATACAGTGAGTGTATCTTTCTAAGGGCAATATATATACCCAAAACATAGTTTTATCGATGTTTTGAAACTTGAACTACAGACAGCCAAAAACACATGTATCAAGAATCTGATAATTAATGGTGAAAAACAATGATGTAACTTAATTTCAAAAGAGTACTGAACCTTGTATCAAAATTTAATGATAATGAAATCAAAAATAAGGCATTGTAGTCTTTTATATTATCCTTCACAATGTGGATTACTAGTAACTTCATGTAGTATAACAACCAAGACTACAAGACTAGTTCATCATAAATTATAAAAAACAATTCTTAACTAGATTGATACCTCTAGTATGTCAAGCCAAAATTGTTTTCAAATTTGTCATTCCGAGAATAAAATTTATAACAAGGAACCAAATTATCAATGAGATAAACAATTTGCTAAGTTTCTCTGCATGTTTTATGGGAACAAAATCAACACATAAAAGAAAACAAACACTTAGCACTAAAACAATACAATACAATACAAAATACATATTGTATTAAGCCCCTTATAGAGAATTTCTTTAAACAATGCCAGCATCACCTGTGTGGCAGAAGACATGGCATTCTGAAGTTCTGAATCACACAACCAATGCAAGCAAAACCATGGTAGTCCTAAGTCAGTCAACACCTGTATGGCAGAAGAAAAGACTTACGAGTCTGAATGTGATTTTGGTCGCTTTGTTGTGTGCTATTCTTATATTTTAGGACTATGTAAAGTTGATCCTCCTGTGGGAGATATAGTCATGGCCCTAAAATATAAAAATACAAGTTTTTGTTCTGTTTAAACTATAAGGCCATTTGAGAATCTTAGTGAGGAATTGCTGTGTGCAACATGCTCACCAAAACTATCAAATAGTCACAGACCAAAATACCAGTTGGTTTCTTAAGTTCTCGTCCAAGTAAAAGAAAACACTCTTTTAGAGAATACCAACTTTGTTGCTTGTGGATTTTATTCAACAAGACTAAATTGGGAGAGTTTTCTTGTCATTTATCATACAAGCAACAATTATAAGACAATTCAATTATCAAATCAAGCATAGAGCATATAAATATTCAGTGATCACAAAACAATTCAAGAACAGTTATAACATGTTAAATCAATGAATATCTATTAAACCAAGCAGGGTAGCATGCTTGTACAAAAAATATATATATCCTATATGCATCCCTGTTACGCTCTAAGCAAGAATTAATAATTAGAATTGAAAAATCGAGAGTTCATGAAGAACATACCAAATCGAGAGTTCATGAAGAACATACCTTAAGCAGACCTGGAAGCACATTCTTTATTACATAAACCGTTCCTTAGTAGAAATAATATACATTCCCCATTTGTGGCCTCTTTAGAGAAAAATATCCTTTACTATGTTTCCTATAGGCTTAGTTAAGTAAAGGATTAAACTTTAAAAGAACCACTTGACTAAACAAGGAAAGACAAATGAAAATTGAAACCAAATATGAAAGATGATAATGTTTTCATGTTCGACTTCATATATTGCACAGCGAAAATTGAAAGGATACATACCTTTATCCAGGACATGTGTTTCTGTCCAAAAAACCTTATAACAAATTTCTTGAAATTAATTCAGAAATTAAACCATAAAACAAATCAACCTTCAATTATAGTCCTATATATGACTATATATAACTTCTTTATGTGACTGACTAAATAATCATTGATCATGTTACCTTGAAGATTTTATTCTTAGTCAATAAATGATGTTCAGCTTAAAATTGATATCATATAAAAGCATGATCAGAAGTGCTCTTAATAACATGTATAAGAACACTTGAAACAATGCATAATTGGTCACATATGATCCAGGTAAAACTTATGCACATGTTTTCATATATGCAATAACATCCGTATAAAAACCTACACATTTTCTTTTATCTGCATAGAATAAGAACTGATAATATAACAACGAGTTCATGTGTATACAAGACAAAACGTTTTCCCTCATTATCAATCTGCTATTTTGACGAAATTGCCTTTCTTTACATAAATAAAAACAGAGCTGATGTCTGTCAACTCCTCTTAATTTTGAATTTTAAGCCTTTCACTTTAGAACCAAGACTATCATGTAGTCAACCAATAACTTGTTCAGTAGTGTATAAATCAAATTCAAAACAAATAAGAAAGAAATTCCAACAATTCATTATCAGTCATATATGACATGGTTGAGTACTTTACCACTTTTATACGTAAAATATTATTAACTAATTAATAATACTTAAGGACACGAAATTTCATATATGATCAAATAAACATCAGACCAAACAGATACATGCTGACATGATTTCATATACATATGCCATTTCATATACGTACTAGTTCTTTCAGTATACTCATGATCAATATGTATATAATGTTTGTCCAAAGTAATATATGTACTTTATGAGTGGAAGTGTCACAATGCTGATATGTAAGTACCGATGTAAATTTCATATAGCAAATAAAAATGGCCATAATTGATCACATAAGTGTTATACCGATGAGTGATTACTATATACCTATGTGTTGATATATTCAAACAGACAGATATACTTGCTATTAACATATATGTACAATCAATAGTTATTTCTCATAGGCCAAAACTAAATTCAATAGAGGGTTTCTGCATCACTCAAAAGCTAGATATTTTAGCTTCCTGGCCTGATTTAAAACTTTCACATACTAGTGTTGGGTAACAGCTAATTTTACCAAAATCCACTACAAGTTTTATATGCATATCAAAGTGCAAGTTTCTCAAACAAAACAACTGCCAGATTTATTCAAAACCAAAATTGAGTGCTTTGACATTCTATAAAGCAAGATTGTGTGGCAAGGTCCCTACTTGATAATATGAAATCTAAATATACAATCAAATAGATAGCAGACCAGTAAGGCATTTGACTCACATAAACATGCTGTTTAATTAGAATATATGTATATATATATACACACACTATTCATACTGACATTAAACCGATCGATCACCCTATATTAGAAAACAAAATTAATAAAGCACTTGCCTGCCAGTCCAGTAAGCATATAAGCTTACTTTGTCATGTTAGAAGTCTATACGCATGAAAATGAAATCACAGCCTTTCAGAAACTATGCATTTAAACAAAAAATGCAGTTCATTAACAGCAATCACGAACATGATTTCCAGAACTTCCTCACATGACACAAATATTATTATTTCTCCTTGGATGCAGCAAAACTAAACTGGAGATATAAAATTAACGTGGTATGCAATCAAGAGTCAAGAAAACACACTATATAGGAGCCAAAATACCAAAGCATGTAAAGTTGTGTGCTAGCCAATTGGAGAGCAAACTCTTTCTCTTTTCTGGTTTATCAACCACCGCCACACCGCTTATGATGTCCTTATGAATCCACTCTGAGTCAAAATACAAGGTCAGAATTTCATGAATACATTAAGTGAGCAATCAAATTCAGAACAAAAATTTCAAGGAAAAAGTTATCTAGAATCTGATCGAGCCTGTTCTGGCAATTATGGATTTTGTTTGGTCGATATCCAGCGAAAGATTCGACGTCTATTAGGATCCTCTTCCTTTCTGGTACTCGTCCTTCTTGGTATGTCGCATGGGAGAAACAAAAGAAGGAGATGGACGTCAGAGTTCCTGGGTTCCTCGTGCAGGGCAGAATGTCTCTTAGGTTGCACAAGGCAGCAGCTCATTCCAGTAGTAGCGACTCTGCTCTTCTCTCACTTAACTTCCTCCTCCTTAGTTGCTGAGCGAAGTAGGGAGTAAGAACGCCCATAATTTTGGGTTCTGCAACTTTTGCGCGCTAAGACAGAGAAGAAGAACATACGCCCAAGTTTTTTTTTTTTTTTTTCTTTGTCCTGTGTATCTTGCACCAAAAACAGAAACTACACATGAAAATAAAAGCAGGTTGACCCAGAGGTCTGACCTGCTATTCGTTTTTGGGTTTTATGAAAAAAGAAAATGTATTCCTTTTCTTAATGGCATAGACGATTATCAGACAATCGATCCATATTTTTGTGAAGGTGGCTCTGATACCACATGTAAGACTAAACATAAAAGTTGCCACAAGATCATTCACAATAATATAGATACAATTGTTTACCGTCTAAACATGATAATCAAATAAGATATAAATTTAGATTAGAACTTGTACCTGAGGAACATAGACATAATACTTGTTGAAGACATTTTATTAGCTAAAAGTCTTCTGCAATCCTCTAAGCTTAAGCGTCTTTCAATGGGGCAAGAACTGTATGCTTGGTTGTAGAGGTTGCAGGGACCTTTTGCATCCTTATATATGAGCTAGGTTAAGCCTTGAACCCCTCCCATAAAGGAAGTTCAATACGACTTAACTTCACTCTAAGAATCCTAAAGATATCATATCATTATGATTATCTTAGTAATCAGATAAATAGATTTCTATCCCTAACCAATAGATATACATATTGATTAGGTTACTAGAATTGAGTTCCATTTCCATATTCATATTATTTAGCCTAATGTATTTTATCAATTGTTATTTACTTAAGATAAACATGTGATAAGTCCATAAATATCTTACATCAGTTATATCTTTTCGGTTTGTTGGCGATTCATCTGTTTCCGATTTAAGATAAAAGATTTGCCATGTAATTTTCAAACTCTACTTTTCATTGTACTTCATACTAGCTTACGCTTCTTTTAAGCACATATAAAACGTTAAAACATATGAAACGGTAGTGCAATTAGAAAAATGTTGAAAATTAGACTGAAAATCAACTCCCAAATTTAGAATGTAGCAGTGCCCATTATTTTTTTAATTCTTTTTATTAGATTGGGGCTCAAAGCCTCGAATACACAGTTACGTCTTACTCACCAAGTACAAGATGTAGTAGTATTGTTCACAAGACTTCAGAGACAACATATGACAATTGAAAAATAAAAGAGATACAAGAAACATACAACATATATGAAAGCCTTCACAAAACAATAATTACTTAAAAAGGTTAGCCCTAATGGATTGCAATTCAGATGTAACATAACTGATGTCTTTTCTGTTTATTGGGGACTGAGCAGAACACGCAATTCCAATTCCAAATATCAAACTCAAGCACTCTTCAATTTTTTGTGCTATCATGCTGGATTGATTAGGATCTTCATCATCAACATTGGTGATGTTTCCCTGAATAAGTCGTGAATCCACAATCTCTACAACATGTTGAGGAAGAGCTGTCTTCACAAAATTATGAAGATTCAAGCCATCTTTAAACATGTGGTCAGTGGGTCTCTTCCCAGTAAACATTTCTAACAAAAGAATGCCAAAGCTGTAGACATCTCCATATGTTGACACCTCACTTCCCATACCATACTCTACAGTTCAACCAATAATATTTGTCACCACATGCAACGTACTTGATCTGTGTGTGTATATATATAAATAGCTCTCACAGAATTATGTATATGTAACTATAAAAATAGAGTAAAATGTGAAGCATATATATATATATATATATATATATATATATATATATATATGAGGAAAAATACCTGGAGCAGCATAACCAATCAATCCTCTTATTCCAATGGAGCTTGACTGATTTCCAGAAACATTATTGGTTGATTCTAAGAGAAACCTTGACAGCCCAAAGTCAGAAACGTGTCCAATCATCTCTTTGTCCAAAAGAATATTGCTTGGCTTGAGATCACAATGAACAATAGGTGTTTCACCTTGATTGTGAAGATAATCCAATGCACAGGCAACATCAATGGCGATGTCAAGCCTCTGAACAAGACTTAAAATTTTGGGTGCTTCTGTCACCTTTTCAAGTCCACTGGATGGATGCAACCACTCCTCTAAGCTCCCATTGTCCATGAACTCATAAACAAGAGCTTTGAAATCATTGCCACTGAAATCAATACTTGAACATGCGGTTAGTATCTTGACCAGATTTCGATGCCTGATATTTCTCAACACCTCACATTCGACCATGAAACTTTTAGATGCTCCCCTGTGTAACATGTTAAACACCTTCACAGCAACAATAACTCTATCATCAGTAAGAATTCCTTTGTACACAGACCCAAAAGCACCCACACCAATCAAATTAGTTAAAGAGAAGCCATCGGTTGCTTTTAGGAGAGTAGCATATGAAACTTGCAACATAGAGTTCCCCAAATTGCTCCCTGCAGTTTCTTTCCTTTTCTTTCTTGAACGAAGAAATAAAAAATAGAGCACCATAGCTATTCCAAGAAGAGCAAATCCGGAAACTAAAGAGATTATGATTGTCATCATTTGAGAGAACCTTCGTCTTTTGCGTAGCTGGGGATTATGATTGCACTTGGGCAGCTGGAGGTTAGCAATTCTGCCACAGAGCTTACTTTCCATTAAGTGAAATAGCACTTGCATTCTTGAAAACACCTTTCATTGGTACTGCACCCGAAAAGTTATTGAAAGATAGGTTGAGAGTCTTCAAAAAGACAAAGCCCTCTAAATACTTTGGAATTTCACCTGACAAATTGTTGCGAGAGAGGTCTAAGTCTTGAATCCCTCTTATTTCCTTCATAGATGAAGGAATAAGTCCCTGGAACAAATTGCCTTGCAAGTGTAGGACTTCTAAACTCTCACAACTTCCGAGGCTACTTGGAAGTTGTCCTGATAACATGTTGTCTGAAACGTCTAGTGCACCTAGAGTCTTCAACTTCCCAATCTCCACAGGAAGGGGACCAACAAAGTGGTTTTTGGATAAGTTGAGAGAAATTGACAAGGAGAGGAGGCCAATAAGTAGTTGTTGAGGTATTCTGCCATCGAGGCTATTTTGAGAAAGATCCAAAAATAACAACTGGTGGCATTTCCCAAGACTAGAAGGGATGCTGCCATTAAGATTATTTCCTTGCAAGTAAAGAACAGTTAACATGGGTTAATTATAAATTTCCAAGAGAAGATGGAATGCTCGCTGATAATTTGTTGCTAATAAGAGACAATCCCTCAAGCCTTGAAAGCTTTCCAATGTCAGTGGGGATATTACCTGTGAAGGAGTTTCCCCACATATCCAATAATTGCAAGTTGACAAGATTCCCTAACCCAGTTGGGATGCTTCCATGTAGTTGGTTCGCTCCAAACCAAAATTTAACAAGATTGGTTGAGATATTGGATATTGATGTGGGCAATGTCCCTCCAAAATTGTTATAGCCTAAATTCAACTCACTTAACTTTGTGGCATTGATCATTTCTGAGACAAAACTAAAGTCACCATCTTTACCGCTTCCAAGATTATTAGAACTCACGTCGAAATACATGAGATTATGAAGCTTTCGCAAATTGGGCACTTGTCCTGTTAGTCTGTTATCTTGAACACTAAATGTCTCTAGATTTGTTGCATTAATTGGATATTGAAGAAGGAATGCCCCCAGTGAAGTCATTCCCCCCAATTTGAAAAACCTTGAGGTTAGGAAAAGCATCGCTCAAGTCTGAGGGAATACTCCCTTGAATTTGGTTTAGTAGCAAGGAAAAGGAAACAATGGCAGATAGGTTGTAAATGGAGGGAGGGATGGTACCTGACAACATATTATCGTCCAGTGAAAAAAAAAATAATGTTTTCAATTGGCCTAAAGAACTAGGGATACTTCCCACCAAGTTGTTACCATATCCAGCAAATTGCTCAAGAGAAGAAAGGTTCCCAAAGGAAGGAGGGATTTCTCCCGTTAGATTGTTAAATTGTAAAGTCAGTGTTTGAAGCTTAGACAAGAAACCCAGTTTGGAAGGAATTTCACCCACTAGGTTGTTTTGACCCAAACTGAGAAAGGTGAGGTTGAAGCAATTGGATATGTTGGTTGGAATAAGCCCAGTAAATGAGTTATTGTATGGAGAGAATACCTGTAACCTACGTAACCGCCCAATTTCTGGAGGAATTTCATGAGTGAAGTTATTGTCGTAGAGCAATATCTCCTTTAGAAAGCTTAGATTTCCAATGTGTGGGGATATGGAGCCGGCCAAGCCTTGGGAGCTGAGGTTCAGCTTTGTGACCCTCAGTTCATGTCGTCGATTGCAAGTTACACCCTGCCACGTGCAAAAGTGAATGGACTCATTCCATGCGGTCGTGAACTGATTGGGATCGTGCTGTATCTTAGCTTTGATGGCTCGCAATGCAAGCCTATCTGTCTCATTCCCTTGGGGTATCGTGGTTAAGGGATGGTTCAAAAGCATAGAGCTACAACTGAAAATGAAAATTGCATTGAAAACTGAGTACATCAAAAGCAATTTCAGAACCATAACCCCCATTTGGTTTTTTTTTTATGTTTTGCTTTTGAACTTGGTATTTACCAAAGAGAGGGAGATATATATTGGTATTGTTGGGTTATGAAATTGGTAAGTTTCATTTGAGGAATAACAATCTAATTTATAGGATCGAAAATATTTAGAATATATGATTATTGATCAGGATAATTCAGCACTGTAGGTTGACTCATTGCTTTCTTGCAAAAGATCGACGACCTACTTATAATTCGATCACTTGCATGCGCGCTTTCCACTAGTGACTAGTGGCCGGGGTTGTTTTCCAAAGATGACTGTTGTTGGTGTGTAACGTGTAGTTACATTAATCGTTGCACGCCAAGACCAAGTTCAGTTCATAAAGACTAGTGGCCGGTGTTGCTTTCCAACCAAAGAAATTAAAGGAAAATATATATATTCGATATTTGAACAAGACAGTCACTTATTATAGTGGCGGAGCTAGACTAGGGCTACCCTGGGCTACAGCCCATGTAGCTTTTGTCACAATACAAAATTTTTCATAGTAGGGGAATGCTAAGCTCAAACGCACCCTGCGTTTGAGTCAGCCACCACTCCGACACGTGTCCAAGAAATATTTTAATTAAATGCTTTTTTTTCCTTCTCTGTTTTGCCCCTGCTGCCGCCCCTCTCTCTTTCTTCTTCCTCTTCTCCTCTTTTTTTCGACAGAAGCTCTCTCTCTCCTTCAAAGCCTCTATAGTTGAAAAAAAAACTTTCTCCAATTCAAAAGAAGCTCAAAACAACATCTTTTACATGCCCAATTCCTGATCTGAATCTGAAATCGACCCCTTTCCAGCTGAAGATGGGCTGCACCCAATCGAAGATCGAGAACGAAGAAGCCGTCTCGCGATGCTATCTACTTGAAGAACACCGGCACCGGCCGCACCGCCTTGAGAGACTACGCCCAGGGCTTTTGAATAACAAATAACCCAAAATCTCAATTTACCAAAACCTCAGAGATGGTACACAATTTCACAAAATTGATCTTGGAATTTTGGAAAACTTGGCCTTTAACAATATTTCACAAATTTTCATATTTTTTTTCAACTATAGAGGCTTTGAAGGTGAGAGAGAGACTGAGAGAGAGAGAGAGAGAGAGCTTCTGTCCAAAAAAAAAAAAAGAGGAGAAGAGGAAGAAGAAAGAGAAAGGGGCGGCAGCAGGGGCAAAACAGAGAAGGAAAAAAAAGCATTTAATTAAAATATTTCTTAGACACATGTCGGAATGGTGGTTGACTCAAACGCAGGGTGCATTTGAGCTTAGCATTCCCCTTCATAGTAAAAATACTTATTTTAAGTCAAATTCAGTAATTAGCCCACCTTAATTATAATAAGTTTAGCCCAACAAATTTATAATTTATTAGAAAAAAAATTCTAGCCCACCCCATTCAGAATTTCTAGCTCTGCCAATTATGACGCTTAACGGTTTATGATTCTTGTTTATTTGAGATTACGATTCCCTTATTTGGAATTAGGTAATAGTCTCGAATTGCTGGTTTTTTTGTTAGTATTTTTTCGGCAGCTCACAGACAACGAGGAAGATTCCTATTAGTTTCTAAGATGTGGTATTTATGTTTGCACCACAATTGAGTGTCTAGACGAACGAAGTACTATAAATGAATTTCCCTTAGAGGTGCATAGTTTATTCTTAGTTTATAGGCTCGCTTTATGCGAGCTTCAATGTTTGTAATGAGTTTAACTTGCTAAAAGTGAGTTCTTAGACCGAAAGACTAAAATTAGGTACTTAGTTTTGGTGTATGTATCTCTTTGGCTAGCTTTTGGCCTCCATTAATGCAATTAACTTTGCCTCTCAATAAAAAAAAAATGTTATACTATAACATTTTCAAATTCAAAGAAATAATAAAATATTCCATATGAGGTATTATATGGGTTAGCTATTGGAGTTAGAGCTAAATTTATAAGGGATAAAATTGATACAGTTTTTAACATTAATTTGAGTTTCTAAAATATGAATTTTGTAAAGAAATTGTTGGAGATGTTATGGTTACAAAATTAATCATTACTTTTAATCTCATGACTATACTAGTGAGATAGTTTTGACGGAAGATGCTTGAAATTATTTGATGAAAAAGTAGTCTGGCATTGAAAATTTGACTCCAAGATATGCATGGGGCTTAGATGGAAAACAAAAACAGAGTTGGGATGAAAACTACTCTGTTTTCCAAAGATGACTGTTGTTGGTGTGTACTGTGTAGTTACATCAATAGTTACACGCCGAGACCAAGTTCAGTTCATAAAGACTAGTGGCCGGTGTTGCTTTCCAACCAAGGGAAGGAAAATATCTTCGATGAACAATACTACTTATAGTCTAGGTCTTCCAATTAATTTAAGTGACTAATGACTTAGGTACCAGATTAAAGTTTACAGACTTATACAAGATGTAATAGTACTCTTCACACATAAGTTGTATATCATTGGTTGTATCTGCCTAAAAATCTCCTAGTCTGTATCAACACGACTTCGCAGGCAGCAAATAAAAGAAATGAGGTGATGAACCCTTAAGCTATCACAATTCACAACGCAGTAGAAAAACATTCTATGCAAGAAGACGGTCTCTAATGAAATGCAATTTAGGTACAACACGATTGATATTCATTCGGTCCCTGGGGGCTCCAGCAGAACACACAATGCCAATTCTAAATATCGAAATCAAGCACTCCTCAATTATTTGAGTATCGTTGGTGCGTCCTTGAAGAAGTAATCTTGAATCTGCAATCTTTGTAACTCGTTCAGGAATAGCCGTCTTCACGAAACTATGAAGATTCATCAAGCCGTCATTAAACATGGGGTCAGTGGGTCTCTTCCCTGTAAACATTTCTAACAAGAGAATGCCAAAGCTGTAGACATCTTCATATGTTGACTCCTCTTCACTTCCTCTACCATACTCTACAGTTCAAACAATATCACAAACATTTGTCACTACAACTGTACATAACATAAAATACCTCTCAATCAATTATGTAACAGTAAAGGAGAGAAAATTGTGAACCATATGAGGAAAGTTACCTGGAGCAGTATAACCCACGGATCCTATAACTCGAGTGAGCATAGTGTCCGAAACGTGTCCAATGAGCTCTTTGTCCAAAAGAACATCACTTGGATGGAGATCATAATAAATTATTGGTATTACATGATGATTGTGAAGAAAATCTAGTGCACAAGCAACATCAATGGCGATTTCTAGCCTCTGAATAAGACTTAAGTTCTTGGGCGCATCTCTTACATATTCTGTTCCGGTGCTTGGATGCAGCCACAGCTCTAAGCTCCCATTGTCCATGAACTCATAAGGAAACGATACTAAACGAGACGCGCAAAACTGATCTTAATAGGAGATGAAATATAGTTTAGACAACATAATCAAACTATGCACTAGGAAAACTAATAAAACTAGAATTAGGAAAACGTTATATCTTAGATTATTTTTCACCTGGCGGTAGCAGCGGTTTAACGATGACCATGCAGTTTGTTTGTTCACCCTGCGTCGACAAACCATGCAGCTGCTACATGATCTTGACCTTACTCCTTCAGTTGGACTATAACTATGTAGCCTAATCAGAAAGTCATCCCTAATGGACTGCAATTTAGATACAACATAACTTATTTCCATTCTGTCTCTCGGGGACTCACTAGAACACGCAATTCCAATTTTAAATATCAATCTCAAGCACTCCCCAATTTCCAATTTGAATTTCACACTGCATTTACTAGGAGGATCGTCGTTGCCTCCTTGAAGAAGCAGTCTTGAATCTGCAATCTCCGCAACTCCATCAAAGAAAGCCGCATTCACAAAATTATGAAGGTTCAAGCCGTCACTAAACATGTTGTCACTGGGTTTCTTTCCAGTAAACAACTCTAACAAGAGAATGCCAAAGCTATACACATCCCCATATGTTGATGCCTCACTTCCCATTTTATACTCTACAATTTAATTCAAAGTCACATGCTGTCACTATATAATTGCAAATAGTACTAGAGCATCAATTGCAAGCTAGATGTAATTACATCTATTGTAACATGAAGTGTAAACAGTAAAACGGATTCAGCGAGGGCAAAAGGAGAAAGGAAATACTGCAGAATATGAAGATAATTTACCTGGCGCAATGTAGCTTACAGATCCACTTAATCCAATGGCACTTGTTTGATTTGGAGAAATGTTATTGGGTTCGGAGAGAAATCTTGCAAGTCCAAAGTCAGAAACCCGTCCGGTCAAGTCATTGTCCAAAAGAATATTGCTCGGCTTGAGATCACAATGAACTACTGGTGTATCACAATGATTATGAAGATAATCCAGTGCACAAGCAACATCAAAGGCGATGTCTAGCCTCTCAACAAGACTTAAATTCTTGGTTGCGTTTCTTGCCTGTTGTGTTCCTGTTTTTGGATGCAACCACTCTTCTAAGCTACCATTCTCTATGAACTCATAAACCAGAGCCTTGAAATCATTACCACGAAAATCAATACTTGAACATGTAGTTATAATCTTCACGATGTTGCGATGCCTGATATTTCTCAACACCTCACATTCAGCTATGAAACTCTTCAAAGCTCCTCGGTGTAACATGTTGAACACTTTCACAGCAACAAGTACTTGAGCTCTATCAGGTGGAGTAACAAGAACTACTTTATACACAGACCCGAAAGTACCCACACCAACCAAATTTGCTGAAGAGAACCTATCGGTAGCTTCTAAAAGAGTATTATATGAAACTCTTAAGAAATCCGAATACTTCCATTTGGTTCCTCTGTTCTTCTTTCCTATAAAACAAAGAAATAAACAAGACAGAACCATAGCTATTCGACAATGGTGACTATAATATCAAGCAGCTACTAGACAATGGACTGTTTAGAGATTGGTTTGTTTTTCATTGGAGGCATGCATACATGACTAACTAATTTATATATAGGAGAGGAAGAAGCTGCTCAACACTTTCTGGTTAACTTGCTTTTCCAAACACAACTTTACTTGCATTCAATTGGCAATTTCATTCGAAGCTTAATTGGAGCAATAAAAAGTACCAAATGAAAGAGGCAAGAAATATCCAAGAAAGGAGAATCTAGCTGAGTGGGAAGGCCAAGGAAAGCTGTGTATGATTCTTGGAAATCCACCCCCTAATTACCTAGTAAATGATACACGTCTTACCTATTGCGACTTGTGCAGTTGTGAAACTGACATTGGCGCATTTTTAACAGAGCACACAGTTCACTCCTCTCAAAAGTCAAAACCTATAAATACACCTAAGTACTCATTTCCAACACTTTCACACAAAGCATGCCAAACCCCAGAGCACCATTTCCCTTTCCCTTTCTCGTCATTTTCTTCGTTCTGCCCCTCATCTTTTCCCCAAATGGCGGGTATGTCCGATTCGCGGAGGGAGGAAAGCGGAGAGTCCACATCACGGACGACCTCGACGACGTCGTAGACGATGAAGAGGACGAGACTTGGAAAGAATGGGGCAAGAAATCGACACCCTCTAAGGATTTCGATCCGCCGCCGAACGATTTATCGAAGATGGACTTGTCGGAGATCCAGGCCGAGATGATGAAGCGGCATTCCGGGCCTGCTTTCGGGTTCGTCAAGCTCCGATTGGGCGAGAAACGGACTCGGGTAATCCAGATTAGCTAGTGCATTTAACTCTTTCTGTTTTTGGTTTTCAGCTCTACTGTGAATTGGGTCCTTGTCATTGCTCCTGTTTGTTATTGGATTTTCTGGGTTTTGTTTCTGATCGAATAATTCCTACTTGGGAAACCTCGATGATTTTGGGTGAGCTGAGTGAAAGAGCTTTTTAAGAATGGATTTGGATCAAATGTGCAATAATTGAGAAGTGAATTGTGTACTGATTCTGAATTTAAACAGGGACTATGTGAAAGAATTTGGTTAATGATGGGCAATGGTTGCTATGTTTATATATGGAGGATTTGAATGATTCAAGAGCAAGTATACTATTTTGAACCTTATGAGAACTACAGGCGGCACAAGAATTACTACCAAAATGTATTTTTGTGGATTAGAATCCATGATTCGGAATTTGTGTTATCTCTGTGTATTTAGTTCTTGTTTTAGTCTGTTTTAATTGATCTTTGTATTGCAATGAGATAAGCATATTCTAAAGTTGATGTAATGGCTTTCTAGGTTATAAGATCATCTTTGTTGTATTGTACTTGAAAACCATTTATGGTTGTCAAGTATTGAAAGAGGTTTTGATTTTACTTCAAATGAATGGTAAATCTTATGCTAGTGTTTCATTGCTACTACCAGGATATGGTGACTGAGATTGCTATGAAATGGACTAAAGTTCTGAGAACTGGAGCTATAGGGGCACGGTTCATGGGTGTTGATCTGAGCACGATCATGGTCACCATGGAAAGAGGCCAAGACACGACAGAGGTATATGCTTTACCCCTCTGCCTGAGGTTGATGAGCTGATTATTACTGATCATGAGCTTCTGCTCTGTTTTGTTCTTGCAATATATTCACTTATTTTCTTTTTTACCTATTCACTAGTTGAAGGAGTTCGTGTTGAACCAACCAGAGGCCTACGAGATGAAGATTGGCGATCAAGTTTTTCGAAGACCCGGAGATCCTCCTTTGGAGCAAGTTGTTGAGAAGCTTCAAAGTGAGGGAAAGAGAGTGGAGAACGATGGTTCAACAGAGAGCAATAGGCATTTGAAGGAGGAATTGTAGTTCTGTATTGTATTGGTAAATTTACTGTAATGCAATGGAATGACCCTTTATGTAACCTCCACTACATTAATGTGTAAACTGGGGTACAAGATTAGTGTTACTATTCAAGTGATTGATCAACTGATTTCGGAACTGGCTAAACGAAAAGAACTGTTCAAGAGTAGGTAGGTCATCTATATACCATTTCCTATCTACCAAGCCACAATGAATTTCTCATGATAATTTTTAGGTAGACTTCTCAATGGATCGGATTGACTTTGTTCTAATCCAAATACAAGACTAATTAGATTATCGACGATTACCGGATAAAACATATTCATATCTGATTAGTTGTATGAAATAATGTTCTGGTATGCTTTTGCAGGACATAAACAAATTGTAGTTTGGGGGGGAATTTTCGAACTGTGATTATCTCCCAGAACATTCACAACTTAATTTAAGACCATCAACCACTCATGACTGAAATTTTAAATCCAGAAGCAACTTCAGTAATACTCGGGCTCTTTAATTTGCAAAAGTTCAAATTTCTCTGTTGAAAAATTTCAAATGCAGGAAATACATAAAAAAATCTCTGAATCTATCAATGTAAATCTACTACATAGATTATATGAAGAGATCGTAATTTGCAGTTTACATGAATTAGTACATACATCTGAATAGAGGCTACTTCAACTTCATGCTGAAGTCAGAAAGCTGAAGAATCTGAATCCGGGGAATTCTAGCAGCTTCATCTCTCTCTTTCTCTGTATTGTAGCCCCAATCCCCTAATCCAATTAAACCAGCATTAGCAACCAAAGCCAAATAAAGCACAAACAACAATTGATAAGAGAAAAGTTAAAGAGCCAATGTGCGAGAAGGCTCACAGTAGAAACAAATTTTACCTAGATACAAGCTCCAACCATCCAATTCAGGTTCTTTGATAACATTCTTTAGGGTTGCCAGTCTATCTTCCACAAAGCTGACCAAAGTTGAACATTATTGATCTCATTCACATGTACTAGGTTAGAGTAATAAGCATCAGGATAACCAGCACAGAAGGCAGAAGTATGCCAGGTCTCAAAACACTATATCAGTCACAATCGTCATATTAGAACATGCTCTACTATGTTAAATATTAAGCAGAAAAGTACTTACTGCAGTTTCAGCCCTTGATGTTCTGGTTTCTTCTGAAGCAGCTTCAATACTTCTACCTTGGGACTGGCAAAAGGAGTTTCACATTACATCACGAATATTTTACACACACATACACAGCTATGGAAAGTACACCACAGGCTAAGTGTCAAAAATACCAATAACACCTAACATCAAGCTAATACACTACCCTGATCCAAGACCAAAGATTCTTTCAGGTGGGATTGTAACTCCTGCAAGTTCTCGCAGTAAAGCATCAGCAAATCGGCTCTGCAATAGATAAAAGACGACCAGAAAATAAGGGAGGTGGGATGATAAAAAAGGAAAAATGTGTAATCTACCAGAAAGTCTACTAACTCCTGGTTTGCTATAAAAAGTGTGAATGACAGACTTCAGAGTCCAGAAAAACAAATACTCTAAAGCCCTAACAAATGCTTGCTTGAGGTTCATACCTGCTTCGTGGTGACTATATATATTGTTGAGCTTGCAAATTTTAGAGCATCAGATACACCTGGATATAATCTGCAAGCAAAGTGTCTCCTACTCAGTTATGCATTGAGCCCTAGCAGCAAATTTGAAAATATGCTGGAAAAATATAAACCAATAATCAACTAAACAGGACTTTAAAACTAAACAACCTAAACAATGCTATTATCTTTTGCTTCAGATTGTTGACCAAGCAATTTCTAGCAGAGTTACATCAAACACAAATAAATACATGGCCCTTTACAAAAATGCCGAATTTTGTACCTATTTGCACCAATCCAAGTAGTCAAGTTCTGGTCCATCCACTCATCCCTGACCTTTCCAAAAAGATGTATAAGAGCATCCTTATCCTCACCCCATTCCTCCATAATCACAGGCTTCAATTGTGACCACTTGCCCAATATCCCCTCCAATGTGAGCCCTTCTGCAACTGATGACTTCCTTATAGATGGAATTCTCATCTCCAAAAGTAACCTCACAAGTAAAAGATTCTCATACCCAGTTTCCACAACAGGTCTCACCTAATTCATTATACATTGTCCACAACTAGACTGTCAATTAAGAACATATATACAATCCATGGTTTTGTAATCAAGCATATGGAGAACTTACAATGTGCATTTGATCAACAACCCAATTCTCTAAAGTCAAATCCACACCGTTGAATAGAGTTGGCCATCTCACCTTAGCAGCCTACACATTACCATTGAATCAAGTTAAACATTTTTGAAGTAAAAAAGCTTCGAACTTTGGAAGATTATAAACACAAACACTACCTTCACTGCAGAGAGGGAGCTCTCTCCGCAGCTATCACAGATAACCCCATCGAAATCCAAAGCGTACAAATCCCCCATTTCTTGTCTCACTCTCTCCTCTGTATGTTTCTTGACGGAGGTTTTGAAGTTGAAGAAGTGGCCAAGTGGGTGCTTATTATTCTCCACAGCTTTGTGGGAATTGGATTGAATAAGTTTTGTCCCAAACGACATGACGTCTACCACACACTGCGTAACAGTTTTCTGATATGAGAAGACGACAACGGAAAACCTGAAAGGTGTCTTCTTTCACAATTCACACAATCCGTCAGAGAAGTCAACGGTCCAAATCCAAATCATACACTCTTCAATTCACAGAAAGACTAAAATGGAAGACCTAATTTGGAGTACCCGAGTCCGTAACCCGAAAGCAGGCCCAGAATGCCGCCAGGGATGGAACCAGAGTTGAAGACTTGGGGGGGTTAAGTTTGTATGGTAAATTAATTTGTCCGAAGGGCAAAATTTTTTTTTGCCCAAAGCCTAAGATTATTCACATATCTAGGGATTACTGATGCAACTTAAAACTTGCCAAACGTTATCCTAAGCATAACGTTTGAGAGACAGAGAGGTGAGAAATGTTTACCTGCTAAAAGCCAAACTTGCCAAACGTTATCCTAAGCATAATGTTTGAAGAGGAAAATAAAAGAGTGCTGAAGTGGATATTGCCGTAGTGCCGTGAGAGTGACTGACTGACTGGGTCTGGGTGAGAGTAGATACCCGCCATTTTGGGAAAAGATGAGGGGGAGAACGAAGAAAATAAGAATGGCGACGAGAAATGGAAATGGTGCTATGGGGTTTTGCATGCTTCGTGTATGAAGATTGGGGAGGGGTTTGGAAAGTGTCACTTGCCTTATTTGGTAGGAGTGAGCATAAATAGACTCCATTAAGGAAAACTGATCGACCCGGACCGATGCCGAATCGGTCACACATATTACAGAAAACTTCAAATATTGACCTGAACCGGTTATATACGGGCCGAATTAGACAATTTGAACCCAAAATTAAAAATCGAAACTGAAACTGAAACCAAATTGAGTTGAATCGGTATTCGATTCAACTAAATAAGTCAGGCCAGTCCAACATTATTCAGTTGACAGTTTCAAATTTTGGATGAACTTATCGATCCGGTTAAAAAATGGTTTGAGCCTGAAATTGAGTCGGGCCGACTCGCGTCCACATTTACTATTTGGAATATATCTAAGTTTTGAGAGGAGTGAACAATGTTAACATGCATTACAAATTTTATAACTTAAGATTGAAGAAAGCTCTCTCTTAAGGTTTTCTAGAGTTTGGAATTAATCTTGTTCTTTTTTCACCTTCAACCTCTATGTCTCAAATTAAGGAAATATGGTTTCCAAGTTGGCCTTGACAAACTCTTGTTATCGATTTTGTGATTCCTGGAGAAGATTTTGATTATCTCTAATGAAATTTTTGTGGTTTGTAGGGTTTAGGCCTACTGGAGCTTCAATTCGGCAACTTTCATGGATCATATGAGCAAAGTATGATTTTTTAATGGTGAGGTACAATTTCAGAGCGGTTATTTTTGTTCGATGAGTAATTTGATAACGGTATATTGTAATTGATTGTGATATTTTTGCCACAGGTCCACGTGATATTTGAAAATTGCACATGGGCTTTCAGTTTCATATTAGTATAGAAACACATGAAATGGATACTCTTAAGTCTCTAATCAACTAATAATTTCACAATATTCACATTTTTACAGTGTAGGAACAAAATTGTATATATGTAGGACTAATGCTGGTGACTGTTTATGAGATGAGCAGTGATTATGTAATTATCAAATTCAAATACTGTCTCTCTTTTTGATAACTTCTTCAATTGGTGGCAGCTACCCATTATCGTGCATATATATGTTTGTATTTCCCTCTTACACTCACTCGATGGAATCATTGAGACTGTGCATAAAAAAGAATGCTAAGCAAAAAAAATAATTATTGGGATGCGTGCCAAGTTCCAGATAATCAGGGCATGTTTAAGGAGAAACTAAAATTTGTAATTGGTATATTTCTTTAGAGTTGTTGCATGGCTTTAGGGTTTAGGGTTGTTCCTGATCTTGATTATATTTTTCAATTGAACCATATGTGTTTTCCTTAACTATTTAAGATTTTAAGTAGCTAAAGATGTAAATGATAATAAGTTTACAGTTATTTTATTTATGAGTCTTGCCTTAGATTGATTCTGATATTAATTTGGTTTCCTTAAATCGGCTTATATATATTAATCGATGTTATTATAGTATAGAAGAGAGGTAGAGAACATATAACTTTTGCCCAAATTTCCTGTAACAACGCAATTTTCACCTATAATTTTTTTGTTGTCCCAAATACCTATTTAAGTTAAACCAATCAATGACATTATGGTATTCTACAAATAACAAACAATAAAAATAGAATAAAAAATCAGACTATATTTTCTTTGCGTGGTAGTTTTTAGGGCCTTATCGGTTTCCATTTTTGTTTATGGAAAGTGGTACGGGTCGGTTTCTACCATTAGATGGCTTGACTCTACACCAATGAAGAAGATCAGATTTTCTTCTATTGCGTTCAGTTCACTCATAAATATGCATTCGGCACATGAGGCTTATGGTATGTAAAATAGAGTATTAAGATATATTTCTTTAGTTTACTCCAATATCTTATATTAAACTCTAACTATAAAAGTATAAACGCATTGTTCTACTACTGTTAATTTCTTATATCAACAACCATACATAGCATGTACATGCATTATATACAAGACCAAAATATGTTTGGTGAATGTGATACTAAATGCATGACTTTTCTTGAGAATACTAATTGAATCATGTGAATTAGTGAATATATGATTTCACGACTCATGTGTGAGTTACTATGTAAAATTTCATCTATGCTATTAACTATTTGTCACTCAGTCCCGTGTGTGTCAATTGATTTTTTTTATTAAAAAGAATAAAGAACAAAAAATAGTAGATGTGGTCATATGAGTGTGACCTTGTCTTTTTTATTTATTTTTTGTGCACTAGGGTATAGTCCAGTTGGACTAAGGCAAAGACAGTGACCTCCCCAGCACATACCGAGTTCGAGTCTTACTCTCTCCACATTTCTCGATCTTTGGAGGCCCCTCCCCCTCCCTAAAAAAAAAGATTATTAATGCGTTAGGAGCTAATATGAGTCACATTCTTTCTCCTTAGATTTATGAACATTTAGTGATTTAGCTATCTTATGAGCTTGATACCGAGCGTGATTGAAGCAGTTTTTTCCCCCTATATTTTAACTTAAGAGGTCTTTTAGAGAGCTCATTCACTCATTGGAGACACTCTTATGATGATCTTTCTTTAAAGATAGAGAAGGTCCTGGGTAGGCGACCCTCCCATTAGATAATTTTAGTATTTAATTTGCGGAACAATAACATGAGGCCATGAGCAATATGTGCATAACCTTAGACTTTATACCAAAGATGCAGTGAATTTGATACATAAGACGAACAAAATATCGTTTTATATAAGAATATAATTTAGAAGAATCAATTGCCGAGTAAAGTCACAAGCTAGGTACGTAGTGTTGTATTAATAAAGGTTGTTGAAACAGGAAATTGTCTTTAAAAAGTTATTTTGGAGATTAGAGTATAGACAATGGTTGGAGCTCATATCTCTTTTAATTGAAACTCCAAAATGGAAATGGGGTCTTACTATAGGAAAGTTCTACGGTAATCTCCTTCATTATAAGAAACTCCAAAATGGGGTCTTGCTATAATCTCCTTTATTCATTTACGTATGCGATTAGCACAGCATGGTTTGATTGACTATTATATATACAATAACGTAGAGTTTGATATATTGACTAGTGATCGAAATCCAAAGCTATATAAATTAACAAACTGGAAACAGAAGGTGGCGGGATCAATGGCAGCTTTAATTCATATCCTGGTAATTTTGTTTGCAGGTCTTCTTCTTAACCCAAGCAGCTGCCATGATCATAATTCTCACCAACACAAGGCCTTGTTCATCTTTGGTGATTCACTTTTTGATGCTGGAAACAATAACTACATAAACACTTCCGATAGATTTCAGTACAATTTCAAGCCGTATGGTGAAACCTTCTTCAGGTACCCTACTGGTAGACCTTCCGATGGCCGTCTGATCCCGGATTTCATTGGTAAGAACAACCGTTGATGTTTGGATTCTTCTAACACTACTAAAAATTACTATGAATCTCGATCAACGACAATTAAAACTTTTCGATCTCTAATGCTGCAGCCGAGTATGCCAAGTTGCCTTTTATACCACCATATTTACAACCTGGTTTCAACAACTATACGTATGGGGTCAATTTTGCTTCTGCGGGGGCTGGTGCTCTACCTGAATCTTTTCAAGGATTTGTAAGTATATATGCAACTTCTATCGTAGCCTTTAGCAAGTTGAAAACGCATATACTTGTGCCTCTAATTTTAGGCTTGAGTCAAGAAAGGACTCTTTTTATTTTGGCAATGTGAATAAATAAACTAAAACTTACCTTAATCCATACATGATTGCTTGTGTTTTTTTTTTTTTAGGCTAAAGACTTTAAAACGCAACTGAGTTATTTAAAGAATGTGAAGAAACAGTTGAGGCAGAAACTAGGTGATGGAGAAGCCCACGAATTGATCTCGAGAGCTGTCTACTTAATTAGCATTGGAACCAATGACTACTATTCCCCTTTCACAGCAAATTCTAGCTTGTTTCAGTCTCATTCGCATGAAGAATATGTTGGCATGGTGGTTGGCAACATCACCAATGTGATCAAAGTAACATATATACTTTCGTTTGTTTCGACTGATATTGAAAGAATTTTTAACTGGATGGATTACTAAATTCGTATCGTTTTGGTGTTTCGATCAGGAAATGTACAAGATCGGAGGAAGGAAATTTGGGTTTGCAAATGTGATGCCTTTGGGTTGTTTGCCAAGCTTTAGAATACTTAACCCGGAAAGCATAGGTTCCTGTGTGGATGAAGTGACAGGAATAGTGAACCTACACAACAAAGAAGTTGCTAAAGTTCTCTTAAAGCTGAAGAGCCAGCTTCAAGGATTTGAGTACTCAAATGCAGATTTCAACACTTACCTGACCAAAAGAATGAATCATCCATCAAAATATGGTAAATAAGCCATCGACCGATCGAGCTTGTAATTTTTGTTTCTAATGTTGCGTAGCCTCTAATAATAATGATGTTATTGTTTGTAAAGGTTTCAAGGAAGGAAAGATAGCATGTTGTGGCTCTGGTCCATACAGAGGAATTCAGAACTGTGCAGGGAGAGGGGGTGTGAAGGAGTATGAACTATGTGCAAATGTTACTGAATATGTCTTCTTTGACAATCATCCAACTGAAAGGGTTTACCAGCAAGTTTCCAAGTTATGGTGGAGCAAAACTCCCACTTTTAAAGGGCCTCTCAATCTGAAAGCTCTATTTGAAGCTTAGAAAATTAGCAATTGAGTACTCTGCATACACATTTTCTGTTCCTAGATATGTCATCTTTCAATTCATTTGCAACGTCTTCGCTGCAGAACCTAGCTGCCACACTCTTCCTCAATAAAGGCCTCAATGTAATAATCAAGCTCTTTTATTTGCACGGACTCAAATTTCTCCATCGACAGTTTCAAACAGATGTAATACATAAAATTTCGGAGTCTTAACATTCAAAACGATACAAAAGTATTGTAATTTGCGCTTTACATGTATTACTAAATCCTCCAATGACTAATAAACAACAGTGGTATGAAGTTATGAATAGAATCTACTTCAGCTTCTTACTAAAGTCAGAAAGCTGAAGAATCTGAATCCTGGGAATTGTAGCAGCTTCGTCTCTCTCTTTCTGTGTATTGTACCCCCAATCGCCTAATCCAAAACCCAAATTAGCAACCAACGCCAATGAGTACCACAATAAAGCACAAACAGCAATGATAATAAACAAGTTTAAGGTGTTTAACAAGGCCACGGTGAGAAAATAGAAAGAGGAATTTTACCAAGATACAAATTCCAACCATCCAACTCGGGTTCTTTGATAACATTCTTTAGGGTTACCAGTCTATCTTCCACAAAGCTGGTCAAAGTTGCATTATTGGTGCCAATCAGAGAAACTAGGTCAGAGTATTAAGCAGGAGAATGTCCAGCACAGAGGTGCAGAAGTTTATCAAAACAACCATTATTGCAGTCAAAATCATAATATTAGAACATGTTCTACTATGTTAAATATTAAGCACAAACGTATCTTACTGCAGTTTCAGCCCTTGATGTTCTGGTTTCGTCTGAAGTTGTTTCAATACTTCTACCTTGGGACTGGAAGAGGAATTATAAGTAAAGTTCACATGCAAAAGTGTAATATATCAAACACAGACTAGCGTCAAGTTAATACACTAACCCAGATCCAAGACCAAATATTCTGTCAGGTGGTATTGTAACTCCTGCTAGTTCTCGCAATAAAGCGTCAGCAAATCGGCTCTGCATGCAAAAGAAACAGAAACCAAGGTTGTGGGACAATGACAAAGGGAAAAAGTGTAATCTAAAAGAAAATCAGCTAATTGCTCCTTCATCATGAACTGTGTCAATGACAGACTACAGAGCTAACTGGAATTTTTTTCAGCAAATCTCAACCTTTCAAAGACTTAACTCAAATTGTATAAGAATCATCTTTCCCTTTTTTGTTCTCCTCATTCTTAACGAAAAGTAAAACTCATAAAACAAAATACTCTAATGCCATAACTAATGCTCGTATAAGGTCCACACCTGTTTCGTAGTGACAATGTAAATGGTTGAGGTTGCAAATTTAAGAGCATCAGGAACACCTGGATATAATCTGCAAGCAAAGCATCACCAACTCAGTTATGCAATATCCCCTCCCAACAAATTTGACAATAAAACAAAACTATGTCACCCAAAAATCAACCAAACAAGACTTTGAATTTCGCTTTCGAGTTTGAATTGGGGGTACCTCACCTATTTGCACCAATCCAAGTTTTCAAGTCATGTTCCATCCACTCATCCCTGACCTTCCCAAAGAGATTTATAAGACCATCCCTTTCCTCACCCCATTCCTCCATAATCACAGGCTTCAATTGTGACCACGTGTCCAATATCCCCTCCACTGTGAGCCCTTCTGCAACTGAGGACTTCCTTATACAAGGACTTCTCATCTCCAGTAGTAACCTTACAAGCAAAAGATTCTCATACCCAGTTTCCACAACAGGTCTCACCTAATTCATTATTCATTGATTCACAATTAGAATCTAAATACATGGTTTTGTGTGATTAAGCATATGGAGGACTTACTATGCGCATTTGATCAAGAACCCAATTCTCCAAAGCAGAATCCACACCGTTGAATAGAGTTGGCCATCTCACTTTGGCAGCCTACACATTACCATTCAAGCAAATTAAGCAACTTTGAAGTGAAAAAGCTTCCAACTTTGGAATCAAAGACAATACCTTCACGGCAGAGAGAGAGCTTTCTCCGCAGCTATCACAGATAACCCCATCGAAATCCAAAGCGTACAAATCCCCCATTTCTTCTTAGTCTCTAGCTTCTTGGTTTTGATATAAGTTCAAATACTGGGTGCTTATTTATTCTCCAAAAAAATTGGATCGTGGAAGTTTGGTCCTAAACGACGGCGTTCCCCTGGACTACATCACTGAGACGAGGACAAGGAAAAAGGTGAAAGGCGTCACGGGACAGTGACTAGCACCAGAATGATTGAGTATAGTGGGCGTAGTCGTTGATCATGATTTTTGTTAGTAAAATGCAGAATCCACCTCCTTTACAAAATTTCACGGAAGAATAACGAATTTTTGGATTTTACCGTACAAAAATTTACTAGCTGTACAAAATTTTAATATATTAAACACTCACTTTTTTATTTTGGAAGGCTAAAAATGTAAGCAACCAAAGCGATAATAACGGCACTCATTGAACAACGAAACTGGCGTGTCCACAGTAACGTTCCTCGCTCTGCCCACACGCAATCGCAAGTCCCCTTAACAAAATTACCCGGTAAACCGGGCCCCACACCCACTGCCCTACTAGCCGCCAAAATGTAATCCAACCTACTACAGCCGGTCACACGTCTCGTCCATTCTCATTTTTACCGATACCGCCGGTTTCTTTCTTCCCTCTTATTACTCGAGAAGCTTCAATATAAAACCCCATTCCTCGCTTCCCGAGACAGTTTTCGATTTCAACCCCTCCTTATCGGAACGTCGTCGTCGCGATCCCCGATCTGATCTTATCCGGTCACGCTCTCTGTGAGTACTCCATGTCAAAACGAATCGCATAATTCTTGTTATTAGTTTTCATACGAAATATTCTGATCGATTACGCTTCTTACGAGTTTTGATTCTGCTGGTTTGGTGCTTTGCTTTAGATTTGGTTTCTTCTTGGTTTTAGTTATTTTTATTGAACAATTCAGATGGAAATGATTTTCTTCGCTGTTCAAAGTGAAATATGTGATTAGGTTATGGAGGAATTTTATGGAGAAAGTTGTTGTTTGTTGATATTCTGAATATTGGTTAATTTTGTGTTCTATGTTTGTTTGGATTGGGGAAAACAGTATATGTCAGTTTGATATTGTATAGTTGTAAATACGTATTTGATTCCTGTATTCAGGTTTATGAATTAGCATCAGAGTGAACTATAAAGTTTAGAGCCATGGTGTTATTTGATGTTTAACAAGAGATTTTGTGTGATGTTTAGTTGTTGGTGATCTAAAATAAAGTTTCTTTATCATCTTCAAGATTAATTTTCTTCAAAAGTCAAAACAATGTTTTCATGTATTTTACCACAGAAATCCAGTTACTGATACAGTGATACTTTATTTCGACGTAGAAAATCAGAATTGGAGTTTATTTTCTCTTCTTTTACTGCATTCTGATGGATTGTTTTTTGTTTGGTCATTTCGTTTGTATTGAATGTGAAATAGGAAACAATAAGTCCTTGAAGATGGCAGATAATGAGGAGGGAGAGGAAAGTACTGGTCGTGGGAATGGATGGGAAGTTGTATCACTTACAGCATCAGCATATGCTGCTGCTCCTGGTCCACGAGAAGTTGAATTGAACAATGATGATAAGACTGAAACCTATGGAGAGGAAGCTGAAACTTCTCGTGCTTTGTTCATGTCTGGTCACTTTGTTTTTCCACCCAATCAGCATGAAAATTTACCTCTGGAGCCCGACAGCAGTGAGAAAGATAATGAAGAGGTGCAGAAGGATGAAGTTGATGAGATAAGATCTGAGGAAGTGGGTAGGTCTAGGGGAAAGGACTCAAAGGAGGAAGAAAATTTGACCTTAAAAGGATTGGAACTTCCAGATGAGTTTGCAGGAATACCGTTTTTGAATGAGAAGGATAACAAGCTACACATTGGTGGTACAGAGTTTGGAGAAGGCACAACCTTGGATGGGTTAAATTTGGTTGACGAAGAGGAGGAGGCTGTATATGGTGCTGCAAAATTTGGTTTTGATGGTGAAACCACTCTTCGTGGTTCATCCACATATGGTCAGAACACTGATATTCCTGGACTTGCAGAACCTTCAGAGCAAGATTTAGATTTTTCTGGGGACATCTCACAATCCCCAAGGTCAATTAAAGATGATAAATTTGATGTTTCTGACCTCCCCTGTGGAGCTTGGTGGAAAAGAAGAGCTTCTTCCTTGTATTCTCATGCAAAGGAAGCAAATGCATTTTGGTCTATTTTCGTAGCAGCAGCTGTGATGGGGCTTGTGATACTTGGGCAGCGATGGCAGAATGAAAGGTGCCAGGCTCTACAACATAAGTGGCAATTCAGTGTCAATCAGGTTTGTTCATCGCTATTATTTTATCTTTTGAGTCTCTTAATTTGGTTTTTGTTCGGTTTGGTTTTCTTTTGGGGGTATCCTGGAATCAAGTCTTGCACTTGGTTTGTTTTGACCTGATCTCATGTTTGTTGGTTAAGCCTATGTGATGGATTTACTCTTTTTAGTACATGCAATTGGCTGAATAAATCTATGTGTATTAAAGTGTATTTTTAAGAACTTTTTTCTTACTGGGTGGCCAATTACAATTTACTGCCTCTTCCATTCAGGACTTCAAATTTCAAGTACACACCGACTTGGAATCTGTTGACTTTATCTATTTTACTTAAATCCAATTGTTAGAAGTTTGTAACTTCAATACTATTTTATGTCAATAATATATTACGTGACCGTTGACCAGAAGTAGGATATTACGTGACTTTTATTAAGATTTCAGAAATGATTGCTCGATTTTGTTTATATAATTGAGTATTGTGTTGTTTCTGCCTTGTCTCTTTTCCTTTGTACAAGATTCACCATAATAATCTGTTTATAGAGTTATTCAGTTAGTTCTTGACATACTAGCATTGTGTAAATAATCCCCCTTCTTATTTGTGGATCTGAGAGTTAGATTATGTATCTTGTTGTTGAGTGTTAACGTAACAGCATATTTATGATTATAGTGTGCATGTAAAAGAAACGTCAAATGTGCATAGTTGGAGAATTTGTACATGTGCTATGTTGTTTGTAAGGTCTCCAACCCATCTATGATTGTTTTTTGCTTCGATGGAGAGGAAACTCTAGTTGCAACTTATAAGTGTAACTTCTGTGTTTTTGTTTGTTGTATGGTATGATCATACTATTGCATTTACGAGAGAAGGATTGTATATTGTGCATATCTGTGCTCATTGGTTTATTGGGGCCATTTCCCCCATCTAAACCTTCTGGTTTAATGACACTGACATTATTGTTTTTACCGACAGAAAACAGGAAGGGTTTTAGGTCCAATATCTCGACTTAAAGATGTAATAGTTGGCGGCCAGCGCCGTGGATCCTTTATCAGAGGCAGTGCCTCAAGTGAACTTTAAGATGATGACGAAAAATACCAGACAGAGAGATAGTTGGCGGCCGGTGCCATGGATCCTTTATCAGAGGCAGTGCCTCAAGTGAGGTTTTAAAATGATGGCGAAAAATACAGCACAGAGATACATATGGTCTCTTAGTTTGTCTCCAACTGTGGTTCACCTAATATAATTTCTATGGAAAGTTACTTGTCTACATGCTAAAAGTTTGATATTGCAGTTGTTGCTTATTGCCTTGTACAGAGTTCAGGGATGTGGCATTAACTCGCTGCTCTTTTAATTTTCATATTACTTGTTAGTTGTTTATGTTAGTTTTTGGTTCAAAGTTATGTTTGGTGATTGTTATTTGTTTTTAATTAATATCGAATACAGTACCGAGTATTGTAGAATTTTCTGAAATTTGTAAATGGGGCATTAAGATTTCAAATCATGTAAAATTGTATTTGCAGTCTGCTCATCCTCAAGGAGTCGTGTTCAAGAGTTACCATAAGAGATTTATACAATAGGGGTTACTCTAGAAGTGCTTTTTTTCATTCGTTTTATTACAACAGGGTCTCGACGCCTCAAACACTCAGTTACATATTCATACACAGAGTATGACAATTCAAAAACAAAATAGATCAAGGTACAAGAAGCATACAACATATTTAAAAGCCTTCAAAAATTTGTAACAAATTATAAGGTTCTAGCCAAGAAGACTTTCCCTAATGGTGTACAATTCAGATGGAACATCACTGATCTCCTTTCGGTTTGTTGGGGATTCAGTAGAACAAGCAATTCCAATTCCAAATATCAAAGTCAAGCATTCTTCAATTTTCTGTGCTCTCACACTGGATTGATTGGGAGCTTTATCGACAATATTGGTGATGCCTTCTTGAAGAAGTAGTGAATCCACAATCTCTACAACACGTTCGGGGAGAGCCGTCTTCACAACTTTATGAAGATTCCAGCCGTCACTAAACATGTTGTCAGTGGGTCTCTTCCCTGTAAACATTTCTAACAAGAGAATGCCAAAGCTGTAGACATCCCCATATGTTGACACCTCACTTCCCATACCATACTCTACAATTCAAATAATGCACAAATATTTTCACTACAACTATACATATAATAAAATTAAGTAGCTCTCATTGGATTATGTAACAGTAAAAAGGAAGAAAAATTTGTGATGCACTAGCAGAAAATTACCTGGAGCAACGTAGCCTATCGATCCTCTGATTCCGATGGAGCTTGATTGATTTCCAAAAACATTATTAGTTAGTTTTGAAAGAAACCTTGCCAGCCCAAAGTCAGAGATATATCCAGTCAACTCATTGTCCAAAAGAACATTACTTGGCTTGAGATCACAATGAACTATTGGTGTTTGACAATGATTGTGAAGATAATCCAATGCACTAGCAACATCAATGGCGATGTCAAGCCTTTGAACAAGACTTAAAATCTTGGGTGCTTCTATTACTTCTTCAAGACTAGTGGATGGATGCAACCACTCCTCTAAGCTCCCGTTGTCCATGAACTCATAAACTAGAGCCTTGAAATCATTTCCATGGAAATCAATACTTGAACAAGCAGTTAGGATCTTGACCAGATTTCGATGCCTGATGTTTCTCAATGCTTCACATTCAGCTATGAAACTCTTTGAAGCTCCCCTCTGTAACATGTTAAACACCTTCACAGCGATAGTAACACTATCTTCGACAAGAATTCCTTTATACACAGATCCAAAAGCACCGACACCAATCAAATTAGTGGAAGAAAACCCATCAGTTGCTTTTAGGAGGGTAGCATACGAAACTTGCAACATAGAGTTGCCCAAAGTCCTTAATTCAGTTGCTTTCCTTTTCTTACGAAGAAATAAAATAGACAGCACAATAGCATTTCCCAAAAGAGTAAACCCGGATACTAAAGAGATCATTATTTTCATTCTACGAGACAATCCTCCTTCTTTATGCTGTTTCGACTTGCACACGGGAAGTCGAAGATTAGCAATACCCCCGCAGAGCCTAGAGTTTCCAACAACTGAAATTGCACTTGCATTCTTAAAAACACCTTCAACTGGTACTTCTCCCCATAACTCATTGAAGGATAGGTTCAGTTTCTGCAAGTTTCCAAAGCCTTGGAAGAACTGTGGAATATGTCCTGACAGATTGTTTCGAGAAAGGTCTAAATCACGAAGGCCTCTCAAGTCCTTCATAGCGGAAGGAATGATCCCCTTGAAGAAGTTGCCTTGCAAGTGTAGGACTTCTAAACTCTGACAACCACCGAGGCTATTAGGAAGTTGTCCTGATAACAAGTTGTCAGAAACGTCGAGTGCACCTAAATTCTTCAATTTTCCAATCTCCGTTGGAAGGGAACCAGAAAAGTGGTTTTTCGATAAGTTTAGAGAAATGGATAAAGAGAGGAGGCCATTAAGTAGTTGTTGGGCTATCATGCCATCAAGGTTATTTTGAGAAAGATCCAACTGGAGCAAGCTGTGGCATTCTCCAAGGCTTGAAGGGGTGCTGCCATTAAGATTATTTCCTTGCAATTTGAGAGTGATTAGCATGGTTAAATTTCCTAGAGAAGATGGAATGCTCCCTGATATTTCGTTGCTATTAAGATACATTTCCCTAAGCATGGAAAGTTTTCCAATGTCACTGGGGATGTTACCTGTGAACGAGTTTTCTTGCATATCCAATGATTGCAAGTTAACAAGATTCCCTAGACCAGTTGGGATGTTTCCATGTAGTTGGTTTGCTGTAACCCAAAGAGTATCAAGATTGGTTGATAGATTGGATATTGATGTGGGCAATGTCCCTCCGAAATTGTTGTAGCTTAAATCCAACTCCCTTAACTGTGTGGCATTGGTCAATTCTGAGACAAAACTCAGATCACCATGTTTACGGCTTCCGAGATAATTAAATTCGATGAAGAAACTCATAAGGTTATGAAGCTTTTCCAAATTGGGCACTTGTCCTGTTAGATTGTTGTCACCGACATCAAAGCTAAGTAGACTTGTTGCATTGGATATTGACAAAGGAATGGCCCCAGTAAATTCATTACTTGTAATGGAAAAGAGCTCAAGGTGAGGAAAAGCATTGCTCAAGTCTGAGGGAATACTCCCTTGAATTTTGTTTGCGTCAACACCAAATTCAACAATAGCAGAAAGGTTATAGATAGAGGAAGGGATGGTACCAGACAACATGTTTGAGCCCAATCCCAAAAGATTTAATTTTTTCAATTGGCCTAGAGAACTAGGCATCTTTCCCATCAAGTTGTTACCAAATGCAGCAAGTACCTCAAGAGATGAAAGGTTCCCAAAGGAAGGAGGAATTTCTCCGGTTAGATAATTATACTGTAAACCCAGTAATTGAAGCTTAGACAAGAAACCCAGTTTGGAAGGAATTTCACCCACCAGGTTGTTGCGAGAGAAACTGAGAAAGGTGAGGTTGAAGCAATTTGATATGTTGGCAGGAATAGGGCCAGTAAATGAGTTATTCGTTAGACGTAATACCTGCAACCTACGCAACCGCCCAATTTCTGGAGGGATTTCATGAGTGAAGCTATTGTTGTGGAGGTATATCTCCTTTAGAAAGCTTAGATTTCCTATGTGTGGGGATATGGAGCCGGCCAAGCCTTGGGAGTTGAGGTCCAGCATGGTGACCCTCTGATGATGCCTTGGACTGCAGGTGACACCGTGCCACAAGCAAAAGTGAATGGACTCATTCCATGTGCTGGTGACACGATTGGGATAGTGCTGTATGTTAGCTTTGATGGCTAGCAATGCAAGCCTATCCGTCTCATTCCCTTGGAGTCTCGTGGTGGTGAGTTGGTTCAAAGGCATACAGCTACAACACAAAATGAACATTGCATTAAAAACTGAGTATATCAAAAGCAATTTCAGAACCAAAACCCCCATTTGGGTTTTCTTTGCTTTTTTCTTTTCCTTTTGAACTTGGTATTGTTGGGTTATGAAATAGGTAAGTTTCATATGAGGCATAACAATCTAATTTATAGGATAGAAATATTTAGAATATATGATTGATCACGAACTGTTGGTTGACTCATTGCTTTCTTGCAAATGATGGACGACTGACTTAAGTAGTGGCCGGTGCTGTTTTCCAAAGATGACTGTTGTTGTTCTTCCAAGTCCTGCTGTTTCCTTTGGCTTAACACTCTAACTATACTTCTCAGTTCTAACAAACTAATAACCCTGCTTAGTGCTGAGTAACTAACTCTGTTTTCCTCTGTTTTGTTCAATCATATATATTGATTTTATTCTATAATTGTATATTCTAATTTGCATTACAGTAATTACCATGCCTTGACAAAGTTCATAATTTATAAGTTGATTCTTCCAAGCATCTCGTACAACATTAACATGGTGTGTCTTTATTTCTATGAAATGAAATAAAGATATGACAAGCAAATCAATCTCATGTCATCTAATTCTTTCTAGTTAGTTTAAGAGCATATCCAATAGCTTCCTTATAAGCTATTTTTCAGTTAGTTTAGAAAAAAAAATTAGGCTATTTTTTGCTCCAACAAATTTCTTAAACCATTCTCTATTATGTTTTATGTGAGTTTGGACTTAGGATGAAGGAAAAAATAATTGAATTTAACTAAAAGTGAGGATTTTTTAATTTTCAGACGTCACTTTTCACCAAAATAAGTAATATGGGATGACACTGCATGGAGGAGCTTAAACAGCAAATGAATATTGCATCGGAAAGAGAGCATGCTACTAAGATCAGTTTCAGAATTCCCAAAACCCCCATTTTGCTTAACAAAAAGTCAAAAAGAGATGGCTATTTTGTTGAGATTTGTAAGTTCCACTTGAGACATGGAAGTAATTTAAGGATTAGATCATATATATAGGACCAGACATGACTTGTTTTTCCAAAGACGACTGGCTTTTCATATATACTATTTATGCACGCTTTGTCTTCCATTACTCTTTGCTGTTTGCAATTAGTCTTCCACTAATGTTAATTGCTATCATATTATACTTGAATCGAAAGATTGATCATGGAAGTTAGGCGAGGATGCATGAACTTTGAAGTGCTAGTGCTAGTGCTTGTTTTTCTACTGGTGGATCTGTCTGCATTTAATCAACAGATACGTCTCTATTCAACGTGAAATTGATAAAGTACTCTTCATCATTGAGATTATTTCAACTTCTGAGATGCTTGAAATTGTTCGATAATTTTTTTGTTTGCTGTTATAGAAAATGTTATTTCAGCATAGGGGCTTAGATGCTCAGATAGTCATAGACTTGCATAGTTGCATGCATATAGCCCTAATCGAACTTGGGGCTCGAACTTGAGAATGGAAAAAGAAAAAAGCGAGAGAAATTTGGACTTATGCAAACTCTAAATGATCAAACTATTACCTTTCTTTTTTGAATGATATCAAATTATTAGTTAGCCATAAAGAACTCAAAAGAGTAGATAAAAAAAATAGTACTCAAAAGAGAAGACAGTCTACAGATTTGGAAGACGTTTTTTTCTTTTTCTTTTTCTGTCCTGATATTTGGGCCTTATTCATTTTGAGCCCAATTAACTACTTAACGGGTTATATACACCTCCCGCGCTCAAGATAATTGGCGGGAAACAAGTTTCTGCAATTTTTTTTTCTTAACATTCTTTCGTCCTTTTATCTCAGCCAGGGTTTCGACTTTCGATTCAGATTGTATTATTACTATTACTCTAACAAAAAAAGGAAATCAGACCGCCGCCCTTGCCTGCGTTTCTGTCATCCTCCGGCGGACTTTCCGGTCGATTCTCCGATCAAGTAAACCTCAATCTCTATGTACCCGTAATTCTTCCCCCATTTATTTGAATCTAAGCCTGTTTGGCTTCGGAAAGAATAATTGGAGTTTCAATTTTCTCGGTTTACTGTAATAATAGAGATTGAAATTTGAGGGCTTTCCTCTAAAAATTGGTTAGGGAATTGTAGACAAGTCTTCTATGAATTTGCGGTATTCTAATGTATTGATTTCTTTGTCTAAAGTAATTGGCATTTGATTTCTGTACGATCAGAGGTCAGTAGATTTGGATCCTTTACAGTTTTACATGTTTTGGGCACAATTAAGGAGGGGGCTGTCAATTTTTTGTTTTTCAATTTTGTATTTTAGTTCACGTGCTGACAATTTAACAGTACTTGAGATATAACCTGGGATGTTGTTTCCATGATTTCTATCGTTGTTGCAAGTTTTCGTACGCAATTGTCTTGCAACTTTGTCTTACATAAGTTGATTGTCTTCGAGTTGTAATGCTTTTTGTTCTTGTATCTACTTTCCAGTGTTGCCTTGTTAGCTTGCATTGTGATTTCTTAGGTACTACTTTATCTTGAATCTTGCTCTCAGCGTATTCTGATTTATTACTCTAATGTTTCTTTTGGCCAGAATTCAGACATGGTTAAGGAAGAAAGCTCACAAATTACAAGGAGAGAAACCAGATCCTCCGCTTTGGCTAAATGTTCAAACAATGGAGTTGAAGAAACAGATACAAGTAGTCAGCGCCCAAATGATGCTTCTTTGGTATTCTGATGCATTGATTACTTTGTCTAATTAATTGGCTTTTCCAGATATTTTGATTTCTATGTGATCTCCTTTAGAGTCTTACATGTTTAAGGAGAATAAGTCAGGAATGTAGGATGGTCATTGAGGGGGCTATCATTATATTTGTTTTTTTTTCAAATTTAATTTCAGTTCATGTTCTGTTGGACATCGTTTCCATATTTACTATACTGGTTGCAACTTGCAAGTTGTTGCGCACAATTTCAATTTCAACTTTGTCTTTGATAACTTGATTTTCTTCGAGGTTAGATGCTTCTTGGTCTCGTATCCACTTTTCAGTGTTGGTGTGTTGGCTTGTGTTGTGATTACTAGGTACTATTGTTTATCTTGGTTGTTGTCTTAAACTTTTTCTCATTTATGATCTTATTGTTTCTTTTGGCTAGAGTTCAGACATGGTTAAAGAAGAAAGCCCACAAATTACAAGGAGAACAACCCGATCCTCTGCTTTGGCTAAATGTCCAAACAATGTAGTTGAAGAAACAAATGCAAGTAGTCAGCCGCCACCGACTTTAGATGACCTTGTCCTTGGAGAAGAAGGAGAGTCCTTTAGCTTCGATGATCTGGTGTCTAGTTTTCCTGGTAGACAGAGCCAGATCAAGGAGCTTGTGCACCTTTTGGGTCCGCAGAACTCTCCTATGCTTCCTATTTTTATGTATGGAGGCACTTCCACCGGAAAAACAAGTACTCTTCTACAAACATTTAGGCATCTTAAGCGACCTTTTGTTTACTCGAGCTGCCTTACCTGTTATAATCCTCGAATCTTGTTTGAATCTATTTTGAATCAACTGTTTCTTCACAGAAAGAACGCAGAAAATGGTTATTCTGGTGCAAAGCGCTGTGAAAGGCCATCTGATTTTGTTAATTTTGTTCGTGAAGCCTTGGTTAGCATTATTGGTAATCTTCAGGGACAAAAGTCAGGGAAATTGAGGTCCAAAAGGTCAGGAAAGGCTAATGGAAATATGATTGTTTGAGCCCAAAATAACATTTTGGCCTGGGTCAGTCATTGGTTGGCAGAATGGCGGATTAGAGATAAAGGCCCAAGCCCATTTTTCATTAATCGCGAGACCAAGGCAGAATTCACGATGCTGGGTTCGCAAACCGTTGGATTAAAGCTAGGCTTTTCTGAGCCTTTGGATCAAGTGGTTAATTAATGAAATACTAAAGGGTTCTGTTAGGATCTTGATATGCGGAAGCTTTACGGATTTGGGAAGATTTATTGCGAAAAGCCTTTGCATGGCTTCAGGAGCCAAATAATTCAGTCTCAATCTTGGGTTATGCGGTAACAAACACAGGTTTTAAGCGACTAAAAACGGAAAGCAATCATCATTAGAGACCGGATTAATTAAAGAAAAGGGCTAAGATTAGCCTATTACGGTACTTTCCGACTCTGTTTTATAGCCAAGGTTATTTTAATAGCTATTGGGTATTAAAATAAACATAAAATTTTCCATCAATTGTTGTCTTTGCATAGTAATTCCTCTATTCATCATTTGATATGGACATGAAAAGTTTGCAACTTGGCCAAAATGAAGAAAACATTTAATAAGCTGGAATGGCTAGATGATTGGGTTCGCAAGCATCAGATCAAATAGAGGCCTATCATATTATATTTTCTATTCAAAAGGGCATGACTTTCAATGGCTGGACAACATTTTCCACAATTATGGAAACAGAACTAAAAGCCAAAACTAGCTTGTTTCATGATCAGGTCGCTAAGTTTCTCTTTATGTCCCCATCACTTGCGAAAGAGGAAAGTAGTTTTAGACTTGGTGTCTTGGTTGAAATCTCGGCAATTAGTAAGAAAGAAAAGGCTGAAAGAAAGCCTAATGGTCGCTACTAAAGGGATTTCTCTATATGCTGAAATAAAGGGAAGGGACCTACTGAGGTCCAACAGCTTTGGCATTACAGCCAATGATATGGAAGAAAGCAATCCCATATATTCATCTCGCAAGTCATTAGATTAAAGATGAACACTTCTCAACCATCAGATAAAAGGGCCAGCAATTAAGCAAATACAAATATGGCTCGATTGAAGAAGGAGTCAGTTAAATGTCCCTGTTATCTAAAAGACTGATAGTACATAAGTCTACATAATTCAAAGATTCAAGTAACAAAACCTTGAATCAAATTCATTACAGGACTATCAAAGGCTATTAAATATAAGCCTAAATTGGACTGACCCCATTAATAATGATTATGGCCTAGTGAATCAAATAAACTATTACAGAGAATTGTTTTAGGCCAGTATTCTCGTTTCGCAAAATAAGCCAAGAGTGATTCAATAATCAAATACGGACCAGATAATGGTTAGAATAGTCTATCAAGTAAGGTTACAAGGATTCATGATAATATTATAATCCTAAAGACTATTGTTTACTTCATGTTCAAGTAGCTTCAGAGCCTATATAAAGAAGGCTTCGCATACATTTCAGAGCATCATCAACATCAACAAAACACCACACTACTCTCAACGAGTATCTTAACCTCCGGGTTATCTCGGCAATTGCAAGGACGCATCAGCGGCTGCAATTCCACCATGGCAAATGCAAGAGCGCATTAGCGGATGCATTTCCATACCCTGCTAAACTGCAAGGACGCAATAGCGGCTGCAGCATTGCAACCCACAAGTCGATTCCTCTAGTGCAAGCTCTGCTGGGGACCTCGTTCTCGGTATCGATTTGGTAAAACTTGAAAAAGCTTTACAAAAGAAGTCCTTGAATCATCAAGGCATGTACAAGAACCTCCACGGAGATATCCCTCTCCGAGTCACAATCTCCTCGTAAGGAAGTCAGGACGGAAGCGCAACGGCAACAACAAACAACAACAACATCTCGCACTCCTAGTGCTGGCACGCCCGCAAAACTGCACACATCATTCACAAGGCCAAAAGGGACGGTTTGATTCCGCGTCAAACATTTTGGCACGCCCGGTGGGATACTAAGCTTTTTAGTTTAGTTTTTTCTATTGCGCTGGAGGAAAGGCCGCCTAAATTCAAAGGTGTGCTCCAAGAGAATCCTTACGAAAGAAAGTTTTCTTATTGTTTGAAACACAAGGTTCAAGGACATAACCCGGCTCAGTGCCGTGGTCTGTCCCAACAACAGCTTTACGAAAAGTTTCCAGAACTACGTGAAGCCATGTCTGACGAGGTGAAAACGTCAGAAGGAGATTCCTCTCCAGATCAACAGGTGCTCGAAGCCTTGATGAAGCGCTTCGAAGAGCAAAACAAGATCCATGTCCAGAAAACTCTGGAGAAATATGCTGCAGAGCTGAACAAAGCTGTCACGCAGCAGGTGGAAGACCAGTTAGTCAAAATAAAGGCTACAATGGATACAATGAAGAATGAAAGAGATACGTTCTTCAGGATAAGGGAGAAAAGGCATGAGGTTTCCAAACTCGAGCCTGTGACACCTTCTTTTCCGCCTTCAAATTTCCTGCTTGGGGGAATGGGTACCTCTGATCTGCAGAATGAACTTGAGCAAATACGCCTGGGAGATGGCTCTGCTCGTATTAATCCAAGGCGTAGTCAGAGGACTCCAAACAAAGGCCTCAACGTTGGCGACGGTAGAAGGCCTAGTGCTACTAGACGCTTTTATGTTGGAGGTTCTTCCCGAGCAAAGAGAGGTTCTTCAAAGTCACCTGCCACTGATGACGGTTCTGATGGAGATATATCTGAACCGAATGATCTCCCAAAAACTTTCATCCCTAGAGTGGAGGGGAACAATGTTCAAGGCAATATCACCAATCATGGTACACTTGCCTTCACTGAGGAACAGCTAACTTCCCTCATTCGTAGAGCGGTGCGAAGCCATACTGGAGAGCAATATGGTTATAATTTTCCTTTCGCAAAGGAAGTGGCTGAGGTGAACTATCCTAAAGGTCATAAGACGATCAACTTCACGTCATTCTCTGGGGAAGACATAAGGGAGAATGCTGCTGTCCACATAGCTCGATTTATCACTCAATGTGGAGATCTTGGCAAATTTAATGTCTATAAGCTCAAGCTGTTTGGCAGCTCTTTAACTGGAGCAGCTTTCGGTTGGTATTCCAGACTCAAACCTGCCAGTGTCTCTAGTTGGGATGAAATGGAAAGGATTTTCCGAGAACAATTTGGCAAAATTGAGGCAGAGGTTGGCATTTCTGAGTTATCTAGTCTGAGTCAACAAGTTGGAGAATCAGCTTTGACCTTTCTTCAGAGGTTTAAACTCCAACAGGCTAGGGCAAATTTTGTCCTGCCCGAGAGAGAGGCTGTAAACTTGGCCATTAAGGGCCTTACTATTAAGCTCAGGAAGAAATGCTTCGGAATCCCTTTTGATTCCATGGGAGACCTTATCCGAGAAGCAGCAGGATATGAGCTACTTTTGAAAGAAGAGAGTCTCATGAAGCATGCCTCTAAAGGGACTTATGTTCATAATAAGGCCAGAAATGTTAATGCTGTCGAGATGATCAATGCTCATTCAAAAGAGTATGATGAATCCTCTGATGATGCTGAAGGAGATGTTTCTGCTGTGGAGCTAATTCATAGAAAGCCTGCGAAATCGAAAGTACTAAGGTTAATGAGGGAGCCTATGAGGATCAAGTCCCTAGCATTTGCGAAGCCTGAATTTGAGACTTATACTTATAATGCTACAAAGGCTGCAGAAATACTGGATGACTTCATAGCTGCCGGGTTGGTTAAAACTGATTACGGTGCCATCCCCAAGGCAGAACAGCTCAAAGGGAAGAAATTCTGCAAATTCCATAACCTATGGAATCATAACACTTCTGAATGTGTGAAGCTGAAGGACCAAATCCAGATATGGTTGAATTCGGGAAGAATTGAGGTTGAAACACCTGCAAGGGCTGCCACATTGGTAGATACAGATCCTTTTCCATCTCCTGAGGTTAACATGGTTGAAGTACAATGACCAAAAACAAGCCAAAGAAGGCGAGATTCTCGTCAAGAGGCCGACAAGCCAGCAAAAACAGGGCTAGAGAAAGCAAAAGCCTCTACAGTGATTCTTTGCCATAGATGCAAGGAAGAGTGTGGTCTTGAATCTGACCAAGAAGACAAGAAGCACAAAGACAAGGGCAAGAGTGCATGGAATGCTCAACCAACAGCAAGAGACTTTCAGCCTCACAGTCCAAAGGCTAAGGTGGCACACCTCGAGGTTGGTCAGTCTTCCAACAGGCCTTTGCGAGATTCAAATCTTCTCGCAATAATGAAAAGTGCTTCAGCTTTCATGAAAGAGCCTCTCAAGGAAGATCATGTGGAAGGAAGCTTTGCGAAACCAAGGTTTACTAAACACAATGATAGAAGAGTTTTTGAGAATCGTGCTGGAGGAAGGATTATGGTCAATCAAACCAGGCCATTTACAGGTAAAACTTCCAGAACCTTCGTTCCAAGTTCGACCATGAAAACCAATCAATGGTACACACATAAAAGGGGTCAAACCACTCCTCTGTCTGCTTCGCAAAAAAGAAGGATTGAAAGGCAGTATGGGCAAGCTAGAAGGGCCATCAAAGCTGTTGAGTTAGGTTTGGTGAACCCAGACCGGATGATAAAAACTCCTGAACAGTTGGAAGCTGATATGCAGAGGTTATCAGCAAGGTACCATGGAGTTGCGAAACAACAAAGCAGGCATCTTTCTTCACTGCCAGTCAAGCCTGCTCCAGAAAGGCAATTTTGGAAGCCTAAAAGTGAAGTACCTTTCGTAAACCAGATTGCAGGAGACAGCATTACACATGAGAAACTGAGAAGCAGGCCCAATCAAGGAATATGCATGGTCGAATCCTTAACTCCTGTAATGGAAGATGAGCCAGTTCAGAGGGAACAAGATCTAGAGGTGGTTCACAACGGCAAATCTTTAATGGTCAAAATGGTATCTTTTCCAGAGCCAGTGTACACCATGCCATTACCAAAGATTGGGAATTTCGCAGAGTCATCTCCAAGCCAAGGGGTTCCAAACATGGCAGTTCCCGTTGATAACAATGATGGAGAGGGCTATGGCGATAGCGAAGGAATTTTAGACTTTGGAGGAGAGCCCGTGATCAACGATGAAGATGACGCCATGTCAGGAGCTGATTGTTCCATGGTATACATTCTACCAGCCAAATATGCTTTGACCTTTGAAGGTCAATCATCCCATTGCAACTCTTCAGAAGTAATGGACTTGGGGGGCAAGCAAGCGGAAAATCTGGCACCCCTTGCGAAACCTGAAGAAGGTAATGATGCAGTTCAAATACCTGACACACTCATGACCGAGTATATGTGCTTCGCAAAGCCAACACAGACTATGGCTAATCAGCTCAGGCCATTATACATTACTGCACATTTACAAGGGGTCCCTCTCAACAAAATCCTGGTTGATAATGGCTCAGCAATCAATGTTTTGCCATCAAAGGCTTTGCAGATTCTCAAAATCAGCAAGGAAATGATCCAACCTACCAGCCTTACTGTCAAAAACTTTGCAGGGTCTATAACTAAGACTCATGGACTACTTTTCCTCCAGTTGACAGTCGGATCAAAGAGCATGACCTTGGCTTTTTTCGTCGTAGATTGCGTTTCGCAATACAGCGCTTTGCTTGGGAGAGACTGGATTCATAGAAGTCTTTGTGTGCCTTCATCCTTACATCAGCAACTGGTTATGTGGAATGAGGAATTGAATAAAGCAGAAGTCATTTCAGCTGATCCAAGGCCTTACTCAGTATCTGCTAATGCAGCAGATGCCAATTATTACTTCTCAGACCTTGCACCATTAGGAGTGAATGGTATTGATCAGAACGGCCGACCTACAGGGGTTACGGCCTATGAGCTCACACGGTGGGGATTGGCTCAGGCAAATGCAGATATGCAGAGGCCATTCATCGTGATCTTGGAACATCATGTCAATGATGTGTGACCTCAACCAGGAAGAAACTAAGGCCTTTGATTCTTTGTTGAACCGACTAACGACATTCAGAGAGGAACAAGAGGCCTATGCTAAGGTAGGGACAGCAGAATGCATAGATGAAATGCAAGAAATGTCCGAAGAGGAGCAAGAGATTCAGCTTGCCCCAGCTGCATTGGATGATACACCTCCTAAGGTTCGAGACCCCTTGAACAAAATCAATTTAGGGTCTCCTGATAATCCAATTTTTGTTTCAATAAGTTCTTACTTGGAGCCTGAGGAAAAAGAAAGGCTCATTACACTGCTTCAACAGTACAAGGATTGTTTCGCAGAAAAGTATGAAGACATGCCGGGTCTTTCCAATACTTTGGTGGAACACAGACTGCCGATCAAAGACGGATTCAAGCCTTTTTCGCAAGCTCCTCGAAGAATAAGGGCAGATACCCAAATCCTTGTAAAAGAAGAAATTGAAAAAATGCACAAGTCTGGAGTCATTAGAGTGGCCAAGTATAATGAATGGCTTTCCAATGTAGTACCAGTAAAGAAGAAAAATGGAAAAATCCGGGTTTGTGTTGATTACAGAAATCTTAATTTGGCTACACCAAAAGACCAATATCCAATGCCTATGGCTGACATGTTAATAGATGCCGTAGCTGGTCATGAGGTCATGTCTTTCATGGATGGCACGGCTGGATATCACCAGATTCCAGTTGCGGAAGAGGACAGACATAAGACTGCCTTTAGATGTCAGGGTTTTGCTGGAATTTTTGAGTATGTCGTAATGCCATTCGGACTCAAAAATGCTGGTGCAACATATCAACGTGCCATGAACCTTATTTTTCATGATCTAATTGGAAAAATTGTGGAGGTTTATATCGATGATATTGTGGTCAAATCTAAGAAGAAAACTGATCATGTAGACCATCTGAGGAAAGTTTTTGCAAAAATGAGACATCACAGCCTGAAAATGAACCCTGCGAAATGTGCTTTTGGGGTCAAGGCAGGTGATTTCCTTGGGTTTTTGGTGCATGAAAGAGGTATTGAAGTTACTGGAGATAAGGCGAAATCTGTCCTAGATGCATCACCGCCTGCTAATAAAAAGGAACTGCAAAGACTTCTTGGAAAAATTAATTTCCTGCGCAGGTTTATTTCTAATTCTGCTGGGAAAATTCAACCTTTCTCATCTCTGCTCAAACTCAAAGATCAGGAGCAGTTTGTTTGGGAAACAAAGCACCAAGAGGCATTTGATAAGATCAAAGCCTATCTCACTAGTACACCTGTGTTAGCTCCACCCCGTGCTGGTTTGCCTTTAAAACTTTACATATCTGCGACTGATTTGTCTGTTGGAAGTTTATTAGCCCAAGATGATGAGAAAGGTGTGGAACATGCTATCTATTACCTCAGTCGTACTCTGAATGATTGCGAGACAAGGTATTCAAATATGGAAAAGCTATGCCTTGCGTTGTATTTTTCAGCTGCAAAACTAAGGCATTATATGCTACCTTTTACCACATGCATTATTGCACAGACTGACTTGGTAAAATATATGTTATCACGGCCTTTGTTACGAGGCCGGATTGGAAAATGGATACTAGCCTTATCTGAATTTTCTCTTCAGTATATTCCTGCGAAAGCAGTAAAAGGGCAAGCCATTGCTGATTTCCTTGCTCACCATCCAAGTTTGGAGGTCTGTAACTTCAAGAATTTAGAAATTGGGGTTGTTGCTTTAACACCCTGGAAACTGTATTTTGATGGATCACGCACGGAAACGGCATCAGGGGCAGGGATTGCTTTGCAAAGTCCGAAGGGAACTAGTTTCTCGTATTCTTTTCAGCTAGATTTCGAATGCACGAACAATCAAGCTGAGTATGAAGCCCTCATTATTGGCTTAGAAATCCTGTTGGAAATGGACATACGAGATGTTGATATTCTAGGAGATTCTCTTCTAGTAGTCAACCAAGTACTTAGCATGTTCAAATGTGCCAGTCCTTTATTAGCACCATATCTTTTCGCAACATGGAATTTATTATCTCATTTTCACAATGTTTCTATTGAGCATATTCCTAGAAAGGAGAACTTTGCTGCTAATGAGTTGGCTCAGATTGCTTCTGGAATTGGCCTTGCGGATGGGGTCCAAGAACGAATCCTCAAAGTTGAAAAGCGTTTTTTACCATCTGTCCAAGTTCGAGGATGGCCAATGGAGGTCGTTCACGTATCTGTCACCAGGAATCCTATTGATAAGGATTGGAGATGGCCATTGAGAAGATACCTACAAGATCCCAATCAGCCTACGGACAGAAAAATAAGGTTTCAGGCCCTCAACTTCTTCCTCAAAAATAAGGAATTGCGTCGCCGGGGTGAGGAAGGTGTCGATTTCAAGTGTGTTTATGGCAGGGAGGCTAAACGAGTCATGCGAGAGGCTCATGCTGGTATCTGTGGATCACATCAAGCCGGGCCAAAGATGAGATGGCTTTTGCGAAGGCATGGCTATTTCTGGCCAACGATACTCAAAGATTGTATCTCTTTCGCAAAAGGTTGCCGAGAGTGTCAAGAACACGACCCAATTCAGCATATTCCTAACATGCCATTGCAGCCAATAATCAAGCCTTGGCCATTTCGAGGATGGGCCATGGACTTTATTGGAATGATTCATCCTGTTTCTTCTGAACAACACAATTTTATTATTGTTGCCACCGATTTCTTTACGAAATGGGTAGAAGCCAAACCTTTAAAGAATATCACTTCAGATAAGGTTATTAAATTCATTTATCATAATCTGGTATGTAGGTTTGGGATTCCTGAGTGCATTGTTACAGACAGAGGAACATCTTTTATGTCTGCAGAAGTCGTAGAAAAGATGGAGGATTTGGGGATTAAATTACTTCATTCTACTCCTTACTATGCTCAATCCAATGGCCAGGCCGAGGCCAGTAATAAGATCATTATAAGCATTCTTCGCAAGATGCTAGAAAGCAATAAAAGGAACTGGCATGAAGAGTTATACAATACTCTTTGGGCTTACAGAACTTCTAAAAGGTCCCCCACAGGGACTACTCCTTATGCTTTGGTCTTTGGACATGATGCCATTTTGCCTTTGGAAATCAATGTTCACTCGCTTAGGGTACAAGAGCAACATCAACTGATAGGTGAAGATTACGTTCAAGCCATGTGGCAAGAACATGAGGCTTTGGATGAGACCAGACTAGAGGCTCTTAACAACATTATCATGGAAAAACAGAAAATTTCCAGAGCCTATGATAAGCGCACTAGAGGGAAAACATACAAAGAAGGAGATTTGGTTTGGAAAACAATATTGCCCATAGGGGAAAAGACTACCGGATATGGCAAATGGTCTCCAAAATGGGAAGGACCTTATGTTATCCACAGGATATTGCCCAAAGGAGCGTATCACCTCAAATATACCAATGGCATTATTCACAAAAATCCGATCAATGGGAAATATTTGAAAAAGTATTTTCCAAGTGTTTGGGAATTTGAGAAAAAGCCAGAACCTCAAGCCAAGCCTGCACCTGCGCCCGTTTCCAGCAGAGTTACTCGATCTCACGCCGCTAAGAGTCCTAGAACATTCGGGCAGTCTTAAAGCATTTCGCAAAATGATGTTTATGCTTATGCTTAAAAACTGGGGGGGCAATAGCAGTACGGCAAAGGAGAATAAATGCCCACGATACAGAGGGCAGTTTTTTAAATTTTTTTTAATTTTTGTGGCCTCGGCCTTTGATAAGGCTTATGTAATCATTATAGTAGTGTTTATTTCCCTTGCGAAAGCTGATTTGAATTTATGCTTAAAAATTTAAATTCAGTCTGAGATTAACAAGGTCATCAAATGGTTCTATGTCTTTACACAGAGACAAATTCCAATTTCGCAAAAGCATAAATAAAACGAAGATGAATGAATTTTCCTTTATTCAGCATATAAACGGCTTTGTGGCCGGAAACTACATTTGCGAAAGACAATTACATTACAAATAAAGGTATTCAAGGGATATAAACCTAGCCCTGATACCATCAACTTTGCGAGATCTTAAAAGTCTTTCTTCTGGAAGATAAGGAGCCCGGATTCTCTGCAAAAGGTAGGTCAAGCAAAGAGAAACATGTTAAACATATAAACATGTTAATCAAAGGTGGGAAACATGTTGGAAAGAATGCCCGGACCCTGGTATTTCTGGTCAGGCCTTGAAGTACCAAAGAGGGAATTCTTTCCGATGACCCTTTTGCGACGAGAAACCAGTTTTCCGGCGGTAGCAGAGATTTCGGAAAGATGATGGCTAAATTTTCAGCATCGTTTCCAGGATCTCTTATACCACCACCGGTCTAACAATGGCTTGGAAATACATAAAGGCCGACAACCACGGTTGAGGGCATGGATTCCCAAAATCCATTGATAGTTTGCCGTAAGATTAGACTATGAAGCCTATCTACGGCTTAAGATTAGACTACAAAGCCCAGAGGTTTTTAAGCGCTAAGGCTAATTTTGGAGGAAGAGTTTTGCGAAGAAGAAGGACAATAAAGAGAAGGGATTTCTGAAACATGTTGAAAACAAAGTCTGAAGGATGGTTTGCAATAAGCCTGGAAGGCCTGTTTTTAAAGGCAAAAGAAAGGTTTGAAATCGTAAATAACTGCCTTATCTTTATGACCGCATCTTTAGCAGATGGTTATCACCATTAATCACGGTCAAGCAACGTTTCCAAAGAGATCTTGAAAATCTCGTAAAAATCAACTGACAAAGTTGACTCTCGAATGGGATATGGCAATATTTTTAAATTTGCGATTGAATAGGCGGTCCAATCTTGGTGAATTGGTTGGAACGAAATTTTTTCGTAGACCCCTATTAAAAGTGGATGGGGTATTAATAACCAAATATAAAATATCATAAAATGGCAAAAAGTTGAGGGGACAGGTGATAATGGCAATTGAACATGCCTCACCTTCACATGGAAAAAGTAGGGCTGTGAGGATTGCATGTCAAGATAACAAGATTCACTGACAGAAAATCTTTACCCAATTTTTCTTGGTTCATTGCCTTAAAGTTTTCGTCTTTTGCGATAAGTAATTTGCGAAGGAAAGGGATGATATACATCCTTGAAGGCCTAATGGTCATAATAAGTAAATAACCAGAAAATTCTTTTACAGACCAACGAAGCTTTGAAACGAATATGAGGCTTCTCGCAAGGAGCAAAACTGCCCAAGTTTATTTGCGATCAATTTCGCAAGCATGCATATTTGGTAATCTGGGTTTCGCATATACAAAGGAACAAATATCAGGATATGATTTGCCAAGTTCTTTATTTCATAGTCAATATAACACGGCTTTGTGGCCGGGAACATACATGTGTGAAAACAAATAATTGCGATATGCAAATTACAAAGGCTCAGATAACATAAAATGATTGGAGGATGCCGGGGAAGACGTGGAGCCAATTTTCTCTTTCATGGATCCGGCTCAACCTTGAGGAATAAAAGCAAGGATCGCAATTCCGTCCAGCTGCTTTTCCAATTGAAATAACAACCCAGATGGTTTGGGTTGTCTTCCCTTCATGGTCAAGCAGAGAAAGAAGCAATCGACCCAATGCTTCCAGCAAGAGACCAATGGCAAGGGACCAGCAAGAAACATGATAGGTTCCTCACTCCCTGCCATTTCGGGCACCAGATCAGATCAGAAGATCTAATCCGAGCCCGTAAGATTAGACTATGAAACCCAGAGTTTATTAAAGGTATCTCGTATGACAGAAGCGTTTCATGAAGCAACAAGAGATATTTGCTTTATGTTGAAGAATGAGGGATGTCGCTGAAACTGCCGTATTTATGCCTGAAAAGTTTCTACCTGCAGGGCAAAGGTAGTAAAATTTTGAATCTTATGCAACTAATTACGCCTATGACCAATTCTCGGGAATAAGGAATACTTATTTGGATGGTCACAATTACCCTTGGATTTGATCTATACCGGGAGGTTTTTGATAAACCAATGGGCGAGAAGAAATTAAAAAGGGCCGAGATACATAATGACCGTGTTTGGGCCTGAAACGGATTTGAATACATTTCGAGTTAAAACAAAACCCATATTCATCAGCCTAAGCACTTCAAAGTAAAAATTAGCAGTTCGAAGGGCATAACTACCTAAGTCCATCAAGCCCGCCAGGAGAAGATTCATAGTAGTCTTATTACAAGAACCGTAAGAAATTAGGGTGAAGTAAATGCCCATTTAAAATAAACGGCTTTGTGGCCGAAAACTTACATGCAAGACATATTCAAAAAGGATACAATTTTCAAGAGACCTATTTGAACATTTTCATGGTGGGTTTAGATCATCAAGGAAAAGAAACATGGGCAAGAGATTTTCTTTCCAACCCATGCTTCTAGCCTCAATTCCTGCAACAATAAGAAGTTTGCCAGACCCGATATCATACGGTTTGGATTCGAGCAGGATTTAACTCCTTCATGTTGCTGTTAGACAGGAAACCCAAGAAAAGTACACTGTTTACCTAAGTTAAGGAAAAGTGCACTCTTGCTTTCCTCTTCTGGATGATCTCGTAAGGCAAGATTGAGGAGAATAATGAGCCAAGCAATCTGTTCACGACTCAGTTACCCTAAAAATCCTACCTACCCACCATGAGCTTAGACTTTGAGGCCTAAGTTTATTTCGAGCTTAAACTTTGAGGCTTAATGCCATTAGGCCAAAGGCCAAGAAGGCAGTTTGAAAGGTGTGCCTCTCAAAGCGAGGATGAAGAAGAAAATGCCCAAGAGAGGGCATGGCGAAATGCAAGTCTTTGCTACAAAATATGTCTTGAGTTCGTCGTTATAAAGACGCAGAAAACGTGAGAATCACGTGACGTATCTTTTTCAGTCACGCCTAAATCTCAAAAGGACGGATTCGATGAATTTAAACTATGTCATGATTCATAAATCCACCTGCCCAAACAAAGTTTTCAACCACTCAATGCCATTATTGAGGGTATCCACTTGGTGATGAATAAATATAAAACTCAGTTTTGAGGGCAAAATTATTTAAAGAATCTATACAAACTAATTTGGGGTTTGTTTTTGTTTTGCAAGATGGCCCAAGGCCAGAATGTTCAAATTCCGAACAATACATATATACATATGATAATGACGGATCTTTACGGCCCAGAATAATAAAGCCCAAAGACGGAAAATAATTAGTAAAGGCATACACATAAATGGGAGCTGAAGTAGTTATTTTAAATAGTATTACAAAGCCAATTGATTCAATCCAAGTCAGGAAGGTATTGCAGACTTTTAAGTAAGTTTATCCTCTGTGCCTTGAATTCAATCTCAGTCCCAATAAGCCTGTCATTTGTCGCATTTAACTCCTGCTCACGAAGTGCTAGATCTTTTAGACATTCATCGATGGATTTGATAGTTCCTCGCAAGGAACCACCAATTGTCTGTTCCTCATTCAATACTTCTCCTTTCAATTGATCGACCTCGGATTGATAAGCCCTGATCTTTTCCTCGAGCTTGTCAATCCTAGACTTCTTCTCAGCCAGAGATTTATTGGCACTTCGAACTTGAAGAGCAGATGCACGAAAGTGAGCCAGCTTTTCTTCAGCTGCTTGTTTCCTTGAGACGGCCTCCTTTTTGGCCTCTTTGTCAGAAGTAAAGGCTTTGTGAAGCGGGTCAATAATCTTTACAGCCTTGAGGGCACGAGAAAGAGCCCACTGATAGCTACGATCATACTGTGACAGAAATGTTATGGCTTCAGTTATTTCTTCCTCTGTATAATTAGAAAAGTTATCCGTGCTCAGGCCACGAAGAAACTTAATATGACGGCACTCCTCAGAAGAAAGCTTAACCAGGGGATTCTCTAAAAATGCCGTTTCTTCTATTCTTGCGTCTAGAGCATCTGGCGAATAAGAAGATTCATCAGACAGTCCTGGGCTGGGAATGCAATGAACATCTTCTGGCATTTGAACATCATCTAACAAGGGATTTTGATCCTTGATTTCGCAAATAGAAGAAGACATCCCAAGTTCAGGGGCCTGCAAGTTTAAATAAAAACTTAGAATAAGGCCAATAATTATTGTCTTAGTCAAAATCTAATAGTAAATATGGGAAATAGAGAACTTTTTCAGCAACAGTTGGAGTATCTGCTCCCACAGGACTTATGGCTCTTTCATTAATTTCAAGTACCTCAATGGCAAAGTTGGCCTCATTAAGCTCATCCTGAGTTTCAGAGATCGAAGTTTGAAGGGTCTCCACCCCATAAGTCAGAGCCAACCCATATGGGACAAGGGCATTTGAATCAATAGCCTGAATTTCAGAAGCTCGAGCAGATAGTGCCTCTTTCTCAGTATTTGTCAGAGGGGATGAGCTGGTTGGAACTTGTTTCAGAATTTCTGATTCCTTAATTCCAGTTTGAGCATTTTGAACCTGAAAACCATAATGTCAGTATACATGAACAGAAACCATTTTCTTGCGAAAGATTTCAAAATATGGTTCATTTTTGCATACCTCAGAAGTTGGCATAATACTTGAAGTTGTAACAGATGGTGCCTGGACATCCAAAGGCAGTGATACAATTGCCAAGGAGAATTGAGGATTTGAGGTATTGTCAGAAATAGCCACTTCAGCTTCTTGTTCCAATGGCACCGGAATCTCGTAAGACATAACCTTTTCCTGGTCAGAAGGCCCTGAAGATTCAATATTGACCTCAGGATCAGTAAGGTCAATGAATGAGGATGCATCTTCATGTCCAGAGCTCGGAAACCCTTCCGTAAGCACATTGCTCTTGGTCATTGCCTTTGGCATAATCACACCAGGTTTGCTTTGCGAAGCCTCCAAGGAGCCGCCTTGCGAATTTTGCCCAATGTTGGTTCTTAGGGTTTCAGGACTAGAATCTGATAATGGAGGAGTTGCAATAATTAAAGCCCTGGAGCCAATTGGTGGTGAAGATGAGAGGTTCAAGGAATGATCCACAATCTTTCTTGTGGCCTGCAAGTTCAACCAAAGGGTTAGGACACTAAACTAAGGTCTTTTAAAGGACCTCAAGCAAAGATAAATGTTACCATGGTATATAAAATGCCACCAACTTCTTCTTCTGATGACTTTGAGGCAGGGATTTTCTCTGCTAAGGGCTGTTAAAAATGGAAAAGTCATTACATGATGATTCAAAAGGAAAAAATGCCTAAAAAAGGCAAATCTGCAAAGAAAGTACAATCTTCCTCTTACCAAATTTGTCCTTTCCTGCTCTGGAAAGAGTGTAGAAGCAGGAACTTCAACATTTGTTTTTGCTTTCCTGTTCAATCTTCGCTTCTTGGTTATATCCTGAAATGACAAGGCCAGAGAATGTAAAATTAGGGACAATTCCACAATTCCATGATTTCAAGGAAAACTGAGCCCTATCAACTTACTTGAGCAGGTACGAACAAGGCAGGAGGCACTTCCCGAGGATTTACCATGGCATCAGGAGCGGAATGAGAATGTAAGGGATCCTTTGTGACAACAATTGGTGGTATGGTCACAGACACTCCCTGTGGTGCTCGTCTTTGTTTCTTTTGCACACCACCAGAGGACCCTCCTTGAGGCCTTTTTCCTTTCGCTTTCTGCTCACAACAAGACAAGGAGGTTAATAGCCAAACATATGGCTCAAAGTAAATACAAAAATAAGGAATTACCTCAGTTCTTTTTTGTTCGTCGCTTAGCATTTGTTGCAGGGTGGCGTTGTCTTCATTAACCTCAGAGACCTCGCCTGATGCTATCTCCAGTGTTTGCGAAAGCACCAAAGAGTCCCTTAAACTCTTTCCACTACCAATAGTATCGAAAGAAGTCTTCTCAAGAAGATCATCTTCTTCTCTGGAGCGAGTGTCCACAGGAAGTTTGCTAAACAATTTTACAAACTGAAGCTTGGTCTCTTTAGCAAAAAATTCTTTGGTCAGATCCGCATACCATGCAGGGTAGGAAGATATGGCTTTTGAGCTCATTTCGGCAGGGAGGAAAGGAAAGCGTCGATCAGCAATACCAAGAATACTTATACCACTGCTGGTTCCTACTGAACGCATATCCAGACGCCAAGAAGTGAAATGATTTACACTATCAATCAATGGCGCTGGAATCATCTGAGCATATCCAAACTGCCTAGTGAAATGATTGGGAGCATAAACTTCAATCCGATGTTGCTCATGACCAGATATACCACCATAGACTAAATCCTTGCAGCAAACTGATGCATGGAACAAGGCAAGGTAGAAGGGATCTTGCCAGTTTTTCTTATTCGGCAAAAAGCCATCATACAATGGGGCCGGATACTTCCTTTTCGCAACACAGTTCCAAGCCGCTAGGTCGGTTGGCTCTCTGAAATTGGTAAAACAGTCCAGAAGGGAATGTCCCAAGAAACCATCTTTGACTAAGCTCTCTCCCATTACTTTTCTGGGATCAAAAGTGACATCTGGCCTACATGTTGGAAAGTAAACTTGCAGCCAATAATGAAGGATCCAAAATGGCCCTTCAGTAGGGATGGCAATGGGTAGGGTCGGGTACGGGTTTCCACTATCCATACCCGAACCCGTAGCGGGTACCCTACTCGAATCCAAACCCGAAACCCGTTTTTCCGGGTTCGGGTAAAACCCAAACCCAATCCTATCGGGTATCGGGTACCAACGGGTATCCAAACGAACCCGAACTCCAAAAAAAATATGCCAACATTTTTCACAAATCACAACATTTTTCACCTTGAAAGTTGATTAGTTGAAGCTTGGAAGTTGAAAAACAGGTCTGCCAATAATTCAATGAACAATAGTCAATAGCTATTGAACTATTGAACTATTGAAGAGAGAGACCGAGTGTCCAAGTGGTGAGTGGGACTATGGGTCTATGGCCTGTGGCTGTGGGAGTCTGCTAGTCTGGGAATTGAAGCCTTGAACAGATAGAATCATAGAGAGAATTTTCATATTTTCTTCTGCACGCCAGCATGGGAATTGAATAGATAGAGAATTTTTTTCTGCAGGCCAACATGGGAAGTTGGGAATTGAAGAGGAATCAGAATTGAATAGATATGGGAATTGAAGAAGTATGGGATAATGAGAATTTTTTTCTGCACTATGGGATAAACCATTGGTAATTGAAGAGGTAGAAAAAAAAAATTCTACACTCATGACGCATTGACGCACGCTGATATATGTATATATATATATATATATTATGTATAAAATATACAAATAAAAAATATTAATATAAAACGGGTCGGGTTTGGATTAGGGTATGGATTCGGGTGTGCCATATCCATACCCTACCCGAACCCGCTACGGGTTTTTAAAAAAAAACCCGAATCCAAACCCATACCCATTTTTCGGGTTTAAACCCGACCCATTCGGTTCGGTTTTCAGCGGGTACCCAAACCCGCGGGTATTATTGCCATCCCTACCCTTCAGCAGCATGCTTGAAAGGAGCACTAGTGAGTTGTTGCATACCTCTATACAGAGAAGCAAGAACTTGGTGCCCTATGCTGACTTTCTCTTCGTTGTGAAGAACAATGGCCAACTCCAGCCACTGATCTGTTACTCTATTGGCAGACATACAAAAGACGAATTTGTTCAACCAAAATTCTAGAAAAGCAATATGTTCCTCATAACCACCTATTGATCTCCAAAAGCCTATCCACTTCTCATAGCTATTAGCTTGGTTCTTTGCTTTTTCTCGAGTCGTCGGAACATAAGTTTGAGGATATTGTAATGAAGAATATATGCCAGGCAAATATGGTTTGTAGTGGATTGGAAAACCTGATATAACAAAGACATCTAAAAGGGTGACGCTCATTTGCCCAAAGCGAAAATCAAAGGTATTACTGGTGGAATTCCAGAAACTTGCGGCAGCTAGGAGCAAGTTCCTGTCTCCTTGGACGCCTTTAACAGATAAGCAAATGGCATCGTAAAGGCCAATTCTTCTCCAGAGATCACCGAATTTGATCTCCATAGCCTTAAACCACTCAGAAAAATCGTCAGTGGGTAAAGGCCATTGCCCCATAACTTTCGTGGTTTTTGCAGACAGAGGCCATTTAGTGAATTTGGCAGCAGTCAGGCTATGGCCATGAAGTGGCCATGAGAAAGCACGGGAATTGGAAAGAACTTTGTTTACCTCCTTCCATGGAGCAGAACAGAGATGAGGGCCAATTGCGACAAAAGCATGATAATAGTTGAAGAAGTCACTGGGAGGTTTCTTTATTTGGTGTTGGGAATACAGAGCTAGCATGTTCTCCTTGAATTTTTCAGCCTCTTTCTTCAATTCGTCATATTGAGGGACATGTAATGGCTTTGGAGGCATTTTCGCTTCTTGCGAGTGCAACAGAGTTTCGGAAAAGAAATTCTAGGGTTTGCGAAAGAGGAAAGGAGGAAGGTGAACAGTGTGTCTCTGAAGTGGTTTGTTTCTCAGTTCAATCAGAGGTGAAATTAATCAAAGGAGGGAACCGTTTATAACCTTTCTCAATCCTACCCGGATTTCAAAGCTTGGGGGGCAATGTTTGAGCCCAAAATAACATTTTGGCCTGGGTCAGTCATTGGTTGGCAGAATGGCGGATTAGAGATAAAGGCCCAAGCCCATTTTTCATTAATCGCGAGACCAAGGCAGAATTCACGATGCTGGGTTCGCAAACCGTTGGATTAAAGCTAGGCTTTTCTGAGCCTTTGGATCAAGTGGTTAATTAATGAAATACTAAAGGGTTCTGTTAGGATCTTGATATGCGGAAGCTTTACGGATTTGGGAAGATTTATTGCGAAAAGCCTTTGCATGGCTTCAGGAGCCAAATAATTCAGTCTCAATCTTGGGTTATGCGGTAACAAACACAGGTTTTAAGCGACTAAAAACGGAAAGCAATCATCATTAGAGACCGGATTAATTAAAGAAAAGGGCTAAGATTAGCCTATTACGGTACTTTCCGACTCTGTTTTATAGCCAAGGTTATTTTAATAGCTATTGGGTATTAAAATAAACATAAAATTTTCCATCAATTGTTGTCTTTGCATAGTAATTCCTCTATTCATCATTTGATATGGACATGAAAAGTTTGCAACTTGGCCAAAATGAAGAAAACATTTAATAAGCTGGAATGGCTAGATGATTGGGTTCGCAAGCATCAGATCAAATAGAGGCCTATCATATTATATTTTCTATTCAAAAGGGCATGACTTTCAATGGCTGGACAACATTTTCCACAATTATGGAAACAGAACTAAAAGCCAAAACTAGCTTGTTTCATGATCAGGTCGCTAAGTTTCTCTTTATGTCCCCATCACTTGCGAAAGAGGAAAGTAGTTTTAGACTTGGTGTCTTGGTTGAAATCTCGGCAATTAGTAAGAAAGAAAAGGCTGAAAGAAAGCCTAATGGTCGCTACTAAAGGGATTTCTCTATATGCTGAAATAAAGGGAAGGGACCTACTGAGGTCCAACAGCTTTGGCATTACAGCCAATGATATGGAAGAAAGCAATCCCATATATTCATCTCGCAAGTCATTAGATTAAAGATGAACACTTCTCAACCATCAGATAAAAGGGCCAGCAATTAAGCAAATACAAATATGGCTCGATTGAAGAAGGAGTCAGTTAAATGTCCCTGTTATCTAAAAGACTGATAGTACATAAGTCTACATAATTCAAAGATTCAAGTAACAAAACCTTGAATCAAATTCATTACAGGACTATCAAAGGCTATTAAATATAAGCCTAAATTGGACTGACCCCATTAATAATGATTATGGCCTAGTGAATCAAATAAACTATTACAGAGAATTGTTTTAGGCCAGTATTCTCGTTTCGCAAAATAAGCCAAGAGTGATTCAATAATCAAATACGGACCAGATAATGGTTAGAATAGTCTATCAAGTAAGGTTACAAGGATTCATGATAATATTATAATCCTAAAGACTATTGTTTACTTCATGTTCAAGTAGCTTCAGAGCCTATATAAAGAAGGCTTCGCATACATTTCAGAGCATCATCAACATCAACAAAACACCACACTACTCTCAACGAGTATCTTAACCTCCGGGTTATCTCGGCAATTGCAAGGACGCATCAGCGGCTGCAATTCCACCATGGCAAATGCAAGAGCGCATTAGCGGATGCATTTCCATACCCTGCTAAACTGCAAGGACGCAATAGCGGCTGCAGCATTGCAACCCACAAGTCGATTCCTCTAGTGCAAGCTCTGCTGGGGACCTCGTTCTCGGTATTGATTTGGTAAAACTTGAAAAAGCTTTACAAAAGAAGTCCTTGAATCATCAAGGCATGTACAAGAACCTCCACGGAGATATCCCTCTCCGAGTCACAATCTCCTCGTAAGGAAGTCAGGACGGAAGCGCAACGGCAACAACAAACAACAACAACATCTCGCACTCCTAGTGCTGGCACGCCCGCAAAACTGCACACATCATTCACAAGGCCAAAAGGGACGGTTTGATTCCGCGTCAAACAATGATCTACTTGATTTTTGACAATTTGGAGCGTGTCAGAGGGTGGGATAAAGGTTCTACTGTGTTACCTTTGTTGTTAAATCTCTATGATACTCTGAAAATGCCTGAGCTCGGTCTTATCTTCGTCAGCAATACCTCACCAGATACATACGACTCAAATATGGGTTATGTTGAGCCAAACCCTATATATTTTCCTGATTATACAGATGATGATCTTGGTCGAATCTTGATGAAAAACCAAGCAAACAAAAAGCTTTATGCCTCTTTTCTCATGTAACAATATTAGCTATTTACTTTTTCTCTGCAATCATCTTTTGCTTTATGTGTTCTAATATTGAATACTTTTTTTCTTCTTGTTAGTGTTGTACAAAGGCCTTTCCGTAGAATTACTAGACGAGTGGATGAGTTATCCACTGCCTTTTCACTACTATTCAGAAAATATTGTGAACCTGTAACTGATCTTCGGGTTGTTCCCAATGAAGAATTGAAGAGAAGGTTGTTTAGTCATTTCCAGCCCCATATTGCTCCTGCACTGAATGAGATATTTAAGGTTTCACAGCCTTCCACTGAAGTTGAAGCTAGGGAGAGAAAGCAAACGGGCCGCACAAGGAAATCTGGAGGCTATGATGTTGTTGATCAATTAGATTTTCATATGTCTACTTCCGCCAAGTAACTTCTTATTTCAGCATTCCATGCTTCAAGAAACCCAGCTACGCTTGATGCATCGTTGTTTGATTCTACTGGAGGTTCTAATAATTGAAAACGAAAAAGGAAGTAAGTGTATTTTAAAAGTAGTTCTTGTATCATCGTTGTTTTGAATTTGCTATAAGTTATGAATATTGTAATAGACAGCACAAACTTATTTGCAGTGTTTGTTTTTAGGGAAAACCTAGAAGGAGCCTAATTATATGATTCAGCACCAAATTTCTCTATATTACTTGGCATGATGACTGTTCGGAAGCACTCATGGAAGTCAGGGCCTGAGAATGGATTCTCTTGACCACAAAATTATCAGTTATGTTTGGAATGGTGAGAAAACATCAGTCATTATTTTTCTCATGCAATGTGCTCAATGAGATGATGAGCAGAAAACATAGAATAACATGTAGTTTATTTATTTGGGAACAAAACTGTCGGTGTGTGCATGGTCAAAAATCTTCTTGATTTCTTTATCCCAACTTCATTCTCTTTGTCATCTTTTCTAGCAAAATGAGTGTACATCCACCTTCATATTTACTCATGATCTGCACAGAAATCTTGTCTTAAAGTAGTTCGAGTGTCGATGTATATTATAAACCAAGGAATTCTCCAAAACTTATATAGATTATAAGAATGCAGAATATACACTAAGGTAGGTTTAAGGTGACAATATGCATCAAAGACAAAATTAACTAGGTATCACTAAATCAATAGCTAGTTGTGGATTTTAACAAGCTTAATAGATTAAGAAACTGACACGATTTGCTAATAAGTAGGGCCTTTCTAGAAGTGGATGATAAATGAGTTAGGCTTATAACCACAAGGTTGTGAAGCATCATGTTTGGATCATTTTAGTACACTGATCGGTTAAGTTCAAGTCCCTCATCCAACATGTTACATGGGTGAACTTCCAAGCTAGTGAATAGTGATTGATAAAATCTAGTTGGATGATATATGAAAGCTTTAATTGTATTCCGGTAATGGCGTGTACATGTACACACAGAAAACACAAAGTGACTACCTAATAAGTGAAGCCTGTCAGAAGGCACATGTAGTGATGGAGATGATGCTCACTGCTTAGTCAAGAACACACCTAAGCAAACGGTGGAAAGCTTCAACCATGGTACTCGACTCGATCGCTGGTTAGGTCGCTTGGGATTTTGATCTTCATCACCATCTCAAATTTCGGTGCTGCATTTCCTCTACAAACCTAAAGACTAGCTTTTGCAGAATTAACTTTTGTGTTAGGGTTAGGTCGATGAACTAATCACAAGGGTTGATCTAGTCAATTGGGTTTCGATCAGGAATGCTACGGTTCTTCTCAATTTTAACCGGTTTTCTATGGTGCCCATTTAACTAAATATTTAAATGAGACATAAATGAGACTTATTCTTGTATTTAAGTTTATGAATGAGCATCAGAACTTTGTCCTGTGGTATTTGGTGGTTTAGAGATTTTGTGTGATGTTTAGTTGTTGGTGATCTAAAATAAAGTTCTTTATCATCTTCAAGATTAATTTTCTTCAAAGTCAAAACAATGTTTTCATGTATTTTACCACAGAAGTCCAGTTACTGATACTTTATTTCGACATAGAAAATCATAACTGGAGTTTATTTTTTCTTCTTTTACTGCATTCTGATGGGTTTTTTTTTGGTTTGGTCATTTTGTTTGTATTGAATGTGAAATAGGAAATAGTAAGTCCTTGAAGATGGCAGATAATGAGGAGGGAGAGGAAAGTACTGGTCGTGGGAATGGATGGGATGTTGTATCACTTACAGCATCTGCATATGCTGCTGCTCCCGGTCCACGAGAAGTTGAATTGAACAATAATGATAAGACTGAAACTTATGGAGAGGAAGCTGAAACTTCTAGTGCTTTGTTCATGTCTGGTCACTTTGTTTTTCCACCCAATCAGCATGAGAATTTGCCTCTGGAGCCCGACAGCAGTGAGAAAGATAATGAAGAGGTGCAGAAGGATGCAGTTGATGAGATAAGCACTGAGGAAGTGGGTAGGTCTAAAAGGATTGGAACTTCCAGATGAGTTTGCAGGAATACCGTTTTTAAATGAGAAGGATAACAGGCTACCCATTGGTGGTACAGAGTTTGGAGAAGGATAACAGACTTAAAGATGTAATAGTTGCCGGCCGGCGCCGTGGATCCTTTATCAGAGGCAGTGCCTCAAGTGAACTTTAAGATGATGACGAAAAATACCAGACAGAGAGATAGTTGGCGGCCGGTGCCATGGATCCTTTATCAGAGGCAGTGCCTCAAGTGAGTTTTTAAAATGATGGCGAAAAATACAGCACAGAGATACATATGGTCTCTTAGTTTGTCTCCAACTGTGGTTCACCTAATATAATTTCTATGGAAAGTTACTTGTCTACATGCTAAAAGTTTGATATTGCAGTTGTTGCTTATTGCCTTGTACAGAGTTCAGGGATGTGGCATTAACTCGCTGCTCTTTTAATTTTCATATTACTTGTTAGTTGTTTGTGTTGGTTTTTGGTTAAAAGTTATGTTTGGTGATTGTTATTTGTTTTTAATTAATATCGAATACAGTACCGAGTATTGTAGAATTTTCCTAAATTTGTAAATGGGGCATTAAGATTTCAAATCATGTAAAATTGTATTTGCAGTCTGCTCATCCTCAAGGAGTCGTGTTCCAGAGTTACCATAAGAGATTTATACAATAGGGGCCACTCTAGAAGTACTTTTCTTCATTCTGTTTATTACAACAGGGGATCGACGCGTCAAACACACAGTTACACACTAATACACAGAATACAAGATGTAGTTGTAACAACAAGACTTCAAAGACAGCATATGACAATTCAAAAACAAAATAGATCAAGATACAAGAAGCATACAACATATTTAAAAGCCTTCACAGATTTGTAACACTTTATAAGGTTCTAGCCAAGAAGACTGTCCCTAATGGAGTACAATTCAGATGGAACATCACTAATCTCCTTTCGGTTTGTTGGGGATTCAGCAGAACAAGCAATTCCAATTCCAAATATCAGAGTCAAGCATTCTTTAATTTTCTGTGCTCTCACGCTGGATTGATTGGGAGCTTCATCGACAATATTGGTGATGCCTTCTTGAAGAAGTAGTGAATCCGCAATCTCTACAACACGTTCGGGGAGAGCCGTCTTCACGAATTTATGAAGATTCCAGCCATCACTAAACATGTTGTCAGTGGGTCTCTTCCCTGTAAACATTTCTAACAAGAGAATGCCAAAGCTGTAGACATCCCCATATGTTGACACCTCACTTCCCATACCATACTCTACAATTCAAATAATGCACAAATATTTTCACTACAACTATACATAAAATAAAATTAAATAGCTCTCATTGGATTATGTAACAGTAAAAAGGAAGAGAAATTTGTGAAGCACTTGCAGAAAATTACCTGGAGCAGCATAGCCTATCGATCCTCTGATTCCAATGGAGCTTGATTGATTTCCAAAAACATTATTGGTTAGTTTTGAAAGAAACCTTGCCAGCCCAAAGTCAGAGACATGTCCAGTCAACTCATTGTCCAAAAGAACATTACTTGGCTTGAGATCACAATGAATTATTGGTGTTTCACAATGATTGTGAAGATAATCCAATGCGCTAGCAACATCAATGGCAATGTCGAGCCTTTGAACAAGACTTAAAATCTTGGGTGCTTCTATTACTTCTTCAACTCTAGTGGATGGATGCAACCACTCCTCTAAGCTCCCGTTGTCCATGAACTCATAAACTAGAGCCTTGAAATCATTTCCATGGAAATCAATACTTGAACACGCAGTTAGGATCTTGACCAGATTTCGATGCCTGATATTTCTCAATGTTTCACATTCAGCTATGAAACTCTTTGAAGCTCCCCTCTGTAACATGTTAAACACCTTCACAGCGATAGTAACACTATCTTCGACAATAATTCCTTTATACACAGATCCAAAAGCACCAACACCAATCAAATTAGTGGAAGAAAACCCATTAGTTGCTTTTAGGAGGGTAGCATATGAAACTTGCAACATAGAGTTGCCCAAAGTCCTCAATTCAGTTGCTTGCCTTTTCTTACGAAGAAGTAAAATAGACAGCACAATAGCATTTCCCAAAAGAGTAAACCCAGATACTAAAGAGATAATTATTTTCATTCTACGAGACAATCCTCCTCCTTTATACTCTTTAGACTTGCACACGGGAAGTCGAAGATTAGCAATACCCCCGCAGAGCCTAGAGTTTCCAACAACTGAAATTGCACTTGCATTCTTAAAAACACCTTCAACTGGTACTTCTCCCCATAACTCATTGAAGGATAGGTTCAGTTTCTGCAAGTTTCCAAAGCCTTGGAAGAACTGTGGAATATGTCCTGACAGATTGTTTTGAGAAAGGTCTAAATCACGAAGGCCTCTCAAGTTCTTCATAGATGAAGGAATGAGACCCTTGAAGAAGTTGCCTTGCAAGTGTAGGACTTCTAAACTCTGACAACCACCGAGGCTACTAGGAAGCTCGCCCGATAACAAGTTGTAAGATATGTCAAGTACACCTACAGTCCTCAACTTTCCAATCTCTACAGGAAGGGAACCAACAAAGTGGTTTCTGGACAAGTTGAGAGAAATTGATGAGGAGTGGAGGCCAATAAGTAGTTGTTGGGGTATCATGCCATCAAGGTTATTTTGAGAAAGATCCAACTCGGACAATCTGTGGCATTCTCCAAGGCTTGAAGGGGTGCTGCCATTAAGATTATTTCCTTGCAATTCGAGAAGGATTAGCCTGGTTATATTTCCAAGAGAGGATGGAATTTGCCCTGATAATATGTTGTTTGAAAGACCCAACTGCACAAGGTTTGAAAGCTTTCCAATGTCACTGGGGATGTTACCTGTGAAGAAGTTAAACCCCATACCCAGTGATTGCAAGTTGGCAAGATTCCCTAGCCCAGTTGGGATGCTTCCCTGTAGTTGATTCCCTATAACCCAAAGAATTTCAAGATTGGTTGATAGATTGGATATTGATGTGGGCAATGTCCCCCCGAAATTGTTGTCGCCGACATCCAACTGACTTAACTGTGTGGCATTGATGATTTCTGAGACAAAACTCAAGTCGCCATGTTTACTGCTTCCGAGATGATTAGCTCCGATGAAGAAATACATGAGGTTATAAAGCTTTCGCAAATTGGGCACTTGTCCGGTTAGATTATTGTAATTGACATCGAAGTCAACTATACTTGTTGCATTGGATATTGATAAAGGAATGGCCCCAGTAAATTCATTGCCCCCACTGTGAAAGACCTTGAGGTTAGGAAAAACATTGCCCAAGTCTAAGGGAATACTCCCCTGAATTTTGTTTAGTTCTACAGAAAAAATAATAATGGCTGAGAGGTTATAGATAGAGGAAGGGATGGTACCAGACAACATGTTTGATTCCAATACCAAAAGATTTAATTTTTTCAATTGGCCTAGAGAACTAGGGATGTTTCCCACCAAGTTGTTAGTAGCTACAAAAAGTGTCTCAAGAGAAGAAAGGTTCCCAAAGGAAGGAGGGATTTCTCCGGTTAGATTATTATTAAATAAACTCAGTGTTTGAAGCTTAGACAAGAAACTCAGCTTGGAAGGAATTTCTCCCACCAGTTTGTTGCCACCGAAACTGAGAAAGGTGAGGTTGAGGCAACTTGATATGTTGGCTGGAATAAGGCCAGTAAATGAGTTATTCGTTAGACGCAATACCTGCAACCTACGCAAACGCCCAATTTCTGGAGGGATTTGATGAGTGAAGCTATTGTTGTGGAGGAGGAGATCCCTTAAAAATGTTAGATTTCCAATGTGTGGGGATACGGAGCCGGACAAGCCTTGGGAGCTGAGATTCAGCATGGTGACCCTCTGTTGATGTCGTCGACTGCAGGTGACACCGCGCCAGAAGCAAAAGTGAATGGACTCACTCCATGTGCTCGTGACCAGATTGGGATCATGCTGTATCTGAGCTTTGATTGCTAGCAATGCCAGCCTATCTGTCTCGTTCCCTTGGAGTCTCGTGGTTAAGAGATGGTTCGAAGGCATACAGCTACAACACAAAATGAACATTGCATTCAAAACTGAGTATATCAAAAGCAATTTCAGAACCAAAAACCCCATTTGGGTTTTTTTTTTTCTTTTGAACTTGGTATTCACCAAAGAGAGGGAGAAATATATGGGTGTTAATTGCTGGGTTATGAAATGGGTAAGTTTCATTTGAGGCGTAACAATCTAATTTATAGGATTGCAAGATTAATTTGGAATATGCATGTGGATAACCCACCGGTATGTGTTTACTGACGACTGTTGTTTTCCAAAGACAACTGTACTCTGTGGTTTTGACTTTTAACGCTCGAACTTGGGCTTGCTCGATATATTAGGAAAACAGAGTATGAAGCAAGACCAAGTTCAGTCCATAATGTCATTGTTGACTTTTAGTCTTCTAATTTAATGTATGGTACGGTTTCTCTTAATTGCTAGAGAAATGGTGGGGTTTCTCTTAATTGCCAGACACGGCATACTATCTCTTCCTAGTCCAATGGTGGTTTCTTTTGGCCGGCATGAACTCATCCAATTAATGCAATAGTTGATTTTTAGTACGTCTTCCAATTTCATGTGCGTATGGTGGGGTTTTCCAGAAAATATCTATCTTGGTTGAACGTACAAGACACAATGTGAAAATATCTATCTTAATTCGATCACCAAGCTTGCTTTCCACTAGAGACTAGTAGTGGCCGGTGCTGTTTTCCAAAGATGACTGTTGTTGGTCTTCCAAGTCCTGCTGTTTCCTTTGGCTTAACACTCTAATGATATGTTTACTTACTTGGAATAGGTATGAGAATAAAAGAATTGATTTTCATTACTAGATTTTTTTGTGTTTACTTATATGTACATGAATCGGAATGGTTGTGAGTCCCACGAAAAAGTGACTAAAAAAAAGAAATTCATTCATGAATATCCGGAGTTTGATTACCAAAAGGGGGGGGTAGGTATTAGAAATGAATTTCATCGGAATGAACTCCGATTCATTCACATTTTCTTCCAAGTAAGTAAACATGCCCTAAATATACTTTTCAGTTCTAACAAACTAATAACCTTGCTTAGAGCTGAGTACCTAACTTTGTTTTCCTCTGTTTTGTTCAATCATATATATTGATTTTATTCTATAATTGTATATTCTAATTTGCATTACAGTAATTACCATGTCTTGACAAAGTTCATAATTTATATGTTGATTCTTCCGAGCATCTAGTACAACATTAACATAGTGTCATAGTGCATGTGTCTTTATTTCTATGAAATAAAGATATGACAAGCAAATCAATCTCATGTCATCTAATTCTTTCTTGTTAGTTTAAGAGCATATCCAATAGCTAGCTTCCTTATAACCTATTTTTCAGTTAGTTTAGAAAAAAAAAAATAGGTGTTTCAAGATATCATTATTGTGTGTCTTGTTAAACTAGGACTTTAGAATAGGTTTATGGAATGAAACTCCTTCTAGGATATGAATTGTATTTAGTATAGATTTCCTACATCAATACATATTGTATCTTGTACTCCTCTATATATAGAGAGCCTTATTCATTAATGAAATACATTATATTTTCTGCTCATTCTCTCTTGTTATTTACGTTTTCCTTAAACAATAGGCTATTTTTTTTGCTCCAACAAATTTTTTAAACCATGCTCTATTATGTTTTAGGATCAGACATGATTTGTTTTTCCAAAGACGACTGGCTTTCACAGTCACCATTGCCTTCGTTTTGATGATAGGTAAATGACTTTGAAGGTTTTCGGCCAAGATGTTAATCAGTACTTGTATATAATATCCTAAATGTTAATCAGTACTATTTATGCACGCTTTGTCTTCCATTACTCTTGCTGTTTGCAATTAGTCTTCCACTAATGTTAATTGCTATCAAATTATACTTGAATCGAAAGATTGATCATGGAAGTTAGGCGAGGATGCATGAACTTTGAAGTGCTAGTGCTAGTGCTAGTGCTTGTTTTTCTACCGGTGGATCTGTCTGCATTTACTCACTGCGAATCAGAACGCTGCCTTTCCTTTGATATCTAACTACAATGTTAGTAGCAGTAAGAATCAATGATCAACTTCTAGTTAATTATTACAAAACTTTGGTGATTTGATTTTTTTATTTTTTTTGTAGAGGAGGAAATGAGTGAAATGGCCGGAATGACTTCATCGAATATGAAATTAACCGAAAGGTTTGATAAACTAATTTGCTTTCGGCAGAATCTGCTCTCTAGCTCTTTCTATGATTTAATCAACAGATACGTCTCTATTCAACGTGAAATTGATAAAGTACTCTTTATCATTGAGATTATTTCAACTTCTGAGATGCTTGAAATTGTTCGATAATTTTTTTTTTTGCTGTTATAGAAAATGTTATTTCAGCATAGGGGCTTAGATGCTCAGATAGTCATAGACTTGCATGCATATAGCCCTAATCCAACATAGTTAGAAATTCTAAAGCTAGCCAGATTGCAATTGCCCGAAAATATCCAAACAGATGACCGATCGAACTTGAGAATAGAAAAAGAAAAAAGCGAGAGAAATTTGGACTTATGCAAACTCTAAATGATCAAACTATTACCTTTCTTTTTTGAATGATATCAAATTACTAGTTAGGGAGATAAAGAACTCAAAAGAGTAGATAAAAAAAAATAGTACTCAAAAGAGAAGACAGTCTACAGATTTGGAAGACATTTTTAATTTTTTTTCTTTTTCTGTTCTGTTATTTGGGCCTTATTCATGTTGAGCCCAATTAACTACTTCACGGGTTATATACACCTCCCGCGCTCAAGATAATTGGCGGGAAACAAGTTTCTGCAATTTTTTTTTCTTAATATTCTTTCGTCCTTTTATCTCAGCCAGGGTTTCGATTCAGATTGTATTATTACCATTACTCTAACAAAAAAAGGAAATCAGACCGCCGCCCTTGCCTGCGTTTCTGTCATCCTCCGGCGGACTCTCCGGTCGATTCTCCGATCAAGTAATCCTCAATCTCTATGTACCCGTAATTCTTCCCCCATTTATTTGAATCTAAGCCTGTTCGGCTTCGGAACGAAAAATTGGAGTTTCATTTTTCTCGGTTTACTCTAATAATGGAGATTGAAATATGAGGGCTTTCCTCTAAAAATTGGTTAGGGAATTGTAGACAAGTCTTCTATGAATTTGTGGTATTCTAATGTATTGATTTCTTTGTCTAAAGTAATTGGCGTTTGATTTCTATACGATCAGAGGTCAGTAGATTTGGATCCTTTAAAGTTTTACATGTTTTGGGCACAATTAAAGAGGGGGCTGTCAATTTTATATTTTAGTTCATGTGCTGACAATTTAACAGTACTTGAGATATAACCTGGGATGTCGTTTCCATGATTTCTATCGTTGTTGCAAGTTTTCGTGCGCAATTGTCTTGCAGCTTTGTCTTACATAAGTTGATTGTCTTCAAGTTATAATGTTTCTTGGTCTTGTATCCACTTTCCAGTGTTGCCTTGTTGGCTTGTATTGTGATTCCTTAGGTACTACTTTATCTTGAATCTTGCTCTCAGCATATTCTCATTTATTATTCTAATGTTTCTTTTGGCCAGAATTCAGACATGGTTAAGGAAGAAAGCTCACAAATTACGAGGAGAGAAACCAGATCCTCCGCTTTGGGTAAATGTTCAAACAATGGAGTTGAAGAAACAGATATAAGTAGTCAGTGCCCAAATGATGCTTCTTTGGTATTCTGATGCATTGATTTCTTTGTCTAATTAATTGGCTTTTCCAGATATTTGATTTCTATGTGATCCCCTTTAGAATTTTACATGTCTAAGGAGAATAAGTCAGCAATATAGGATGGTCATTGAGGGGGCTGTCATTATATTTGTTTTTTCAAATTTAATTTCAGTTCATGTTCTGTTGGACATCGTTTCCATATTTTCTATATTGGTTACAACTTGCAAGTTGTTGTGCGCAATTTCAATCGCAACTTTGTCTTTGATAAGTTGATTTTCTTCGAGGTTCGATGCTTCTTGTTCTCGTATCCACTTTTCAGTGTTGGTGTGTTGGGTTGTGTTGTGATTCCTAGGTACTATTGTTTATCTTAGTTGTTGTCTTAAACTTTTTCTCATTTATGATCTTAATGTTTCTTCTGGCTAGAGTTCAGACATGGTTAAAGAAGAAAGCCCACAAATTACAAGGAGAACAACCCGATCCTCTGCTGTGGCTAAATGTCCAAACAATGTAGTTGAAGAAACAAATGCAAGTAGTCAGCCGCCACCGACTTTAGATGACCTTGTCCTTGGAGAAGAAGGAGAGTCCTTTAGCTTCGATGATCTGGCGTCTAGTTTTCCTGGTAGACAGAGCCAGATCAAGGAGGTTGTGCACCTTTTGGGTCCGCAGAACTCTCCTATGCTTCCTATTTTTATGTATGGAGGCACTTCCACCGGAAAAACAAGTACTCTTCTACAAACATTTAGGCATCTTAAGCGACCTTTTGTTTACTCAAGCTGCCTTACCTGTTATAATCCTCGAATCTTGTTTGAATCTATTTTGAATCAACTGTTTCTTCACAGAAAGAACGCAGAAAATGGTTATTCTAGTGCAAAGCGCTGTGAAAGGCCATCTGATTTTGTTAATTTTGTTCGTGAAGCCTTGGTTAGCATTATTGGTAATCTTCAGGGACAAAAGTCAGGGAAATTGAGGTCCAAAAGGTCAGGAAAGTCTAATGGAAATATGATCTATTTGATTTTTGACAATTTGGAGCGTGTCAGAGGGTGGGATAAAGGTTCTACTGTGTTACCTTTGTTGTTAAATCTCTATGATACTCTGAAAATGCCTGAGCTCGGTCTTATCTTCGTCAGCAATACCTCGCCAGATACATACGACTCAAATATGGGTTATGTTGAGCCTAACCCTATATATTTTCCTGATTATACAGATGATGATCTTGGTCAAATATTGATGAGAAACCAAGCAAACAAAAAGCTTTATACCTCTTTTCTCAGGTAACAATATTAGCTATTTACTTTTTCTCTGCAATCATCTTTTGCTCTGTGTTCTAATATTGAATTTTTTTTTTCTTATTGTTAGTGTTGTACTAAGGCCTTTCAGTAGAATTACTAGACGAGTGGATGAGTTATCCACTGCCTTTTCACTACTATTCAGAAAATATTGTGAACCTGTAACTGATCTTCGGGTTGTTCCCAATGAAGAAATGAAGAGAAGGTTGTTTAGTCATTTCCAGCCCCATATTGCTCCTGCACTGAATGAGATATTTAAGATTTCACAGCCTTCCACTGAAGTTGAAGCTAGGGAGAGAAAGCAAAAGGGCCGCACAAGGAAATCCGGAGGTTATGATGTTGTTGATCAATTAGATTTTCATATGTCTACTTCCGCCAAGTATCTTCTTATTTCAGCATTCCTTGCTTCAAGAAACCCAGCTACGCTTGATGCATCATTGTTTGATTCTACTGGAGGTTCTAATAATCGAAAACGAAAAGGGAAGTAAGTGTATTTTCAAACTAGTTCTTGTATCATAGTTTATCTAGGTGTAGTTGGTGAATTTCCACTCTGACCTGATAGTGAAATAGAACATAAGAATCTAGTTAGTTTTCTGTGCTGTCATAGTTCTTGCACCTGTAATCTTTTCAATATAAGGTCTGACAATTGATCATTTTAACACCATTTCCATTTTCTTCACCTGGTGTTTTGCCCTGCACCACTTGTAAACCCTGATTTCTTGTAAATAATGCTTCTTCACGATCAGGGTCTCTGAGAAGTCAATGGAACAGAAGGAAACTGCAGAACAGGAATTACTTATGAAGGGCCCCGGAACATTCCCATTAGAGAGGTTATTAGCCATATTCCAGTGTATTACATCTGTGGCAGAAGATCCACTAGATGATGAGGAACAAGCGCAGGATGGGTTAGGGATTCAAGATGGGCATGGTGGACTCATGTCTGATGTCCTCTTACAACTGACTAGTCTCTGTGGTGCAAATTTGGTCGTCAAAGGAGGAAGCTGTCCACTGGAGGGCTCTACTCGATATCGTTCTACAGTGAGTGAAGATATGGCCCTACAGGTACCTTTTGTGTCTCTAATATTGAAATTATACAAAAATTTATATGGTGTATGATAAAGAACTTCTTTTGAATTATTCAACATCATGTTTATACTTGGATTCCAGGTAGCAAGGAGCATTAAGTTTCCTCTCTCAAAGTACTTGTACAGAAGATGATTGCGTATGCATGAGGTAAGATATCTGTAACATGGTTATCAATTTATAATAAAGGATGAAAATTCTTAAAAGAGAAGGGCCAGATTGTGTCTGTGATACATCATTTTAAACTTAATTCTTTCATTGTCCAGTATGAATTTAGAACGATAATTATTTACATGAGATGGCCACTTTACTACCTTGAATAATGAAAGTATAGCATAAGTTAACCATATGAGCAGTGACAGACCTGAGGATGCAACAATGGGGAAATTTGGGTAGATATTATAACTTCAATGTGGGAGGACTCGGTAATTTCTGTTGGCCTCAAATCCCATCTTAATCGCCTTTTAGAGCACTGACGTGTTGATGCTTAATGTCAATGAGTCTGATGGGAGGTGTTGAAAAACTAGAAATAGTTGGAGTGAGAGAGATTGTGAGGGGTTGACTCTAATAGCTTTCTAGGGTCCAGAGGCCTATCCGTAGTGGTCCAGCTTGGGAGGTGGATCTATAAATTTTCTTTCGCCATCAGTCTATTAGTGGAAGACCTAATCGTCTTTGAAATGTGGATTAATTATGAACATTTTACAACAACTATGTGAGCTTTAAAGACTTGAATCTTAAGTACTTGTCATACCATATCACAAACACAATGATATTAATTGATTTGATGCTAGCATGCCTGTAAAACTTTAATTATGGTCTTCCTACCCTGACTTGCCCTCATCGGTTTCTAGCCACCCCATCTAATATGATGTTGAACCTAATTATTTCTTCTTCTTTTGTTCAACTACTTAACTCTAGTTCATTAGGAATCAAGAGTCTCTGTCTTTATTAGCAGAAGCTTGCAATTAGTTCACCCAGAAAAAGAAGCTTGTCAGATGCAGATGGGTTTTGACTGAAATGATTCTTTAAGTAGTTTTGAATTTGCTATAAGTTATTAATATTGTAATAGACAGCACAAACTTATTTGCAGCGTTTGTTTTTAGGGAAAACCTAGAAGGAGCCAAATTATATGATTCAGCACCAAATTACTCTATATTACTTGGGATGACGACTGTTCGGGTTCAAGCACACATGGAGCTCAGGGACAGAGCATGGACGCTCTTGACCACAAAATGATCAGTTATGTTTTCCCAGTTTTAGAGACCAGAGTATGGAATGGTGACAAAACATCGGTCATTATTTTTCTCATGCAATGTGCTCAATGAGATGATGATAAGAAAACATAGAATAACATGTAATTTATTTAGGAAATTTGGGAACAAAAGTTACAAAAACTGTCGGTGTGTGCATAGTCAAAAATCTTCTTGATTTCTTTATCACAACTTCATTCTCTGTCCTCTTTTTACTCTACACAGAATGAGTGTACATCCACTTCATATTTACTCTACACAGACATCTTGTCTTATTATACACCAAGGAATTCTCCAAAACTTATATAGATTATAAGAATGCAGAATATACACTAAGGTTGGTTTAAGGTGACGATATACATCGGAGACAAAATTAACGAAGTATCATTAAACCAATAGCTAGTTGTGGATTTTAACAAGTTTAATGGATTGAGAAACTGACACGATTTGCTAATATGTAGTGCCTTTCTAGAAGTGGATGATAAATGAGTTAGGCTTATAGCCACAAGGTTGTGAAGCGTCATGTTTGGATCATTTTAGTACCCTGATCGGTTAACTTCAAGTCCCTCATCCAACATTTTACATGGGTGAATCTCCAAGCTAGTGAATAGTGATTGATAAAATCTAGTTGGATGATGTATGAAAGCTTTAATTGTATTCCGGTAATGGCGTGTACATGTACACACAGAAAACACAAAGTGCCTACCTAATAAGTGAAGCCTGTCAGAAGGCACATGTAGTGATGGAGATGATGCTCACTGCTTAGTCAAGAACACACATAAGCAAACGGTGGAAAGCTTCAACCATGGTACTCGACTCGATCGCTGGTTAGGTCGCTTGGGATTTTGATCTTCATCACCACCTCAAATTTCGGTGCTGCATTTCCTCTACAAACCTATAGACTAGCTTTTGCAGAATTAACTTTTGTGTTAGGGTGAGGTCGATGAACTAATCTCAAGGGTTGATCTAGTCAATTGGGTTTCGATCATGAATGCTACGGTTCTTCTCAATTTTAACCGGTTTTCTATGGTGCCCATTTAACTAAACATTTAAATGAGACATAAATGAGACTTATTCGTGTATTCAGGTTTATGAATGAGCATCAGAACTTTGTCCTGTGAACTATAAAGTTTAGAGCCATGGTGGTATTTGGTGGTTTAGAGATTTTGTGTGATGTTTAGTTGTTGGTGATCTAAAATAAAGTTCTTTATCATCTTTAAGATTAATTTTCTTCAAAACAATGTTTTCATGTATTTTACCACAAAAGTCCGGTTACCGATACTTTATTTCGACGTAGAAAATCAGAATTGGAGTTTGTTTTCTCTTCTTTTACTGCATTCATGATCTGATGGGTTGTTTTTTGTTTGGTCATTTCGTTTGTATTGAATGTGAAATAGGAAACAATAAGTCCTTGAAGATGGCAGATAATGAGGAGGGAGAGGAAAGTACTGGTCGTGGGAATGGATGGGAAGTTGTATCACTTACAGCATCAGCATATGCTGCTGCTCCTGGTCCACGAGAAGTTGAATTGAACAATGATGATAAGACTGAAACCTATGGAGAGGAAGCTGAAACTTCTCGTGCTTTGTTCATGTCTGGTCACTTTGTTTTTCCACCCAATCAGCATGAAAATTTACCTCTGGAGCCCGACAGCAGTGAGAAAGATAATGAAGAGGTGCAGAAGGATGAAGTTGATGAGATAAGATCTGAGGAAGTGGGTAGGTCTAGGGGAAAGGACTCAAAGGGGGAAGACAATTGTTGGAATATCTACTCAGCTTCAACATGCTGTTGGGAGGCCTACAACTTTCTCATTTTATGGCTTGTATTCTGGCCTGTTTTCTGTTAAAGTAACTTTACTTTTGCTAAAGTTGTCTGCTGCATGTTGTATAAATATTGTACCCTTATCTTTGATTAAGTAATGAAAGTAAGCAAGATGTAATCCCTTCTCTATTTCTTAACATGGTATCAGAGCATTACGCTCTTGAGACCGATTAACCATACCTCAATTACCTTAATTCCGCTGCCATTGCCCAGAAATACCAAGAAAGAACTTTCTGTTCTTCTTAATACCAATACCCAGAAACTATATCATACCCACTGCCAGAAAATACCAAAGAACTCTGTCCTTCATCTACCCAGACATCAAGTTTGACAAGGATCGAACTCAGACTACATCTTGTTCCCTTCGCCGCCGGTCCGAATCTCGCCACCGTTGCTGCTACCACTCACTCGCCGTCGCTGCTGCTACCACTCGCCGCCACCGCCGCTGCATACCGAGCATTTTTAATTAGCCCAGAGAAAGAAAACAAGGGGCCGAAAGAGAGGGAGTTGCTGGAAAGAAAGAAAGAAAAAAAAAGGGAGAAAGAGGAATCAGCCCAAAGGAAAAGAAAAAGGCTGTGAAAAGAAGTGTGATGTTTAATTAACCAACTGCATTGCACGTGGTGGGTGTGAGAATCCAAAAGAAGAAGCAAAAAAAAAAAAAAAAAAAAAAAAGAAGAAGAAGAAGAAAGATGAATTGCTCCTGCATGGTCATTGTCAACCGCACGTCAAGGTCAAGAGAGTAAGGGACTGCCGACCATATTGCCGTTGCATGGTTTGTCGACCGTAAGAAGTTTAAAATTTTGGCGAATTAAGCTTTCGAAAAGTTGCGTTAGCTCCTTAATTTAGCTTTCGAAAAGTTACGTTAGCCCGTGTTCGTCTATTTAACTCTTCTTCAAGCTTGTTGTTTGGGATATCCAAGCTCTTGCTTGAGGGGGAGTGTTGAAAAATGAGAAGAAATTTGGATCTTTGTCGATCGTAGCTGCATGTTCAAAGATTGATCGCAGTTGTATGATCAAGGCGAGATATGAACGATAGTAGTTGCATGATCAAAGATGGATCGTAACTGCATGATCAAAGATGGATCGTAGCTGCATGATCAAAGATGGATCGTAGCTACATGATCAAGGAGAGATATAATGGATCGTAGCTACATGATCAATGATGGATCGTAGCTGCATGATCAAGAATTATTTTCAAGCTTCTTGTTTGGAATATCCAAACTCCAGCTTGAGGGGGAGTGTTGGAATATCTACTCAGCTTCAACATGCTGTTGGGAGGCCTACAACTTTCTCATTTTATGGCTTGTATTCTGGCCTGTTTTCTGTTAAAGTAACTTTACTTTTGCTAAAGTTGTCTGCTGCATGTTGTATAAATATTGTACCCTTATCTTTGATTAAGTAATGAAAGTAAGCAAGATGTAATCCCTTCTCTATTTCTTAACAAAAATTTGACCTTAAAAGGATTGGAACTTCCAGATGAGTTTGCAGGAATACCGTTTTTGAATGAGAAGGATAACAGGCTACACATTGGTGGTACAGAGTTTGGAGAAGGCACAACCTTGGATGGGTTAAATTTGGTTGACGAAGAGGAGGCTGTATATGGTGCTGCAAAATTTGGTTTTGATGGTGAAACCGCTCTTCGTGGTTCATCCACATATGGTCAGAACACTGATATTCCTGGACTTGCAGAACCTTCAGAGCAAGATTTAGATTTTTCTGGGGACATCTCACAATCCCCAAGGTCAATTAAAGACGATAAATTTGATGTTTCTGACCTCCCCTGTGGAGCTTGGTGGAAAAGAAGAGCTTCTTCCTTGTATTCTCATGCAAAGGAAGCAAATGCATTTTGGTCTATTTTCGTAGCAGCAGCTGTGATGGGGCTTGTGATACTTGGGCAGCGATGGCAGAATGAAAGGTGGCAGGCTCTACAACATAAGTGGCAATTCAGTGTCGATCAGGTTTGTTCATTGCTATTATTTTCTCTTTTGAGTCTCTTAATTTGGTTTTTGTTCGGTATGGTTTTCTTTTGGGGGTATCCTGGAATCAAGTCTTGCACTTGGTTTGTTTTGACCTGACCTCATGTTTGTTGGTTAAACCTATGTGATGGATTTACTCTTTTTAGTACATGCAATTGGCTGAATAAATCTATGTGTATTAAAGTGTATTTTTAAGAACTTTTTTCTTACTGGGTGGCCAATTACAATTTGCTGCCTCTCCCATTCAGGACTTCAAATTTCAAGTACACACTGACTTGGAATCTGTTATGATTTTATCTATTTACTTAAATCCAAATGTTAGAAGTTTGTAACTTCAATACTATTTTATGTTGATAATATATTACATGACCGTTGACCAGAAGTAGGATATTACGTGACTTTTATTAAGATCTCAGAAATGATTGCTCGATTTTGTTTATATAATTGAGTATTGTGTTGTTTCTGCCTTGTTTCTTTTCCTTTATACAAGATTCACCATAATAATCTGTTTATAGAATTATTCAGTTAGTTCTTGACATACTTAGCATTGTGTAAATAATCCCCCTTCTTATTTGTGGATCTGAGAGTTAAATCATGTATCTTGTTGTTAAGTGTTAACGTAACAGCATATTTATGATTATAGTGTGCATGAAAAAGAAATGTGCATAATTGGAGAATTTGTACATGTGCTATGTTGTTTGTAAGGTCTCCAACCCTTCTATAATTGTTTTTTGCTTCGATGGAGAGGAAACTCTAGTTGCAACTTAAGTGTAACTTCTGTGTTTTTGTTTGTTGTATGGTATGATCTTACTATTGCATTTACAAGAGTAGGATTGTATATTGTGCATATCTGCGCTCATTGGTTTATTAGGGCCATTTTCCCCATCTAAACCTTCTGGTTTAATGACACTGACATTATTGTTTTTACTGACAGAAAACAGGAAGGGTTTTAGGTCCAATATCTCGACTTAAAGATGTAATAGTTGGCGGCCAGCGCCGTGGATCCTTTATCAGAGGCAGTGCCTCAAGTGAACTTTAAGATGATGACGAAAAATACCAGACAGAGAGAAAGTTGGCGGCCGGTGCCATGGATCCTTTATCAGAGGCAGTGCCTCAAGTGAGTTTTTAAAATGATGGCGAAAAATACCGCACAGAGATACATATGGTTCACCTAATATAATTTCTATGGAAAGGTACTTGTCTACATGCTAAAGGTTTGATATTGCAGTTGTTGCTTGTTGCCTTGTACAGAGTTCAGGGATGTGGCATTAACTCGCTGCTCTTTTAATTTTCATATTACTTGTTACTTGTTTATGTTGGTTTTTGGTTACAAGTTATGGTTGGTGATTGTTATTTGTTTTTAATTAATATCGAATACAGTACCGAGTATTGTAGAATTTTCCGAAATTTGTAAATGGGGCATTACGATTTCAAATCATGTAAAATTGTATTTGCAGTCTGCTCATCCTCAAGTGGTCGTGTTCAAGAGTTACCATAAGAGATTTATACAATAGGGGGTACTCTAGAAATACTTTTTTTCATTCGTTTTACAACAACAGGGGCTCGACGCCTCAAACACACAGTTAATACTCATACACAGAGTACAAGATGTAGTAGTAACAAGAAGACTTCAAAGATAGCATATGACAATTCAAAAACAAAATAGATCAAGGTACAAGAAGCATACAACATATTTAAAAGCCTTCAAAATTTATAAGGTTCTAGCCAAGAAGACTTTCCCTAATGGAGTACAATTCAGATGGAACATCACTGATCTCCTTCCGGTTTGTTGGGGATTCAGCAGAACAAGCGATTCCGATTCCAAATATCAAAGTCAAGCATTCTTCAATTTTTTGTGCTCTCACGCTGGATTGATTGGGAGGTTCATCGACAATATTGGTGATGCCTTCTTGAAGAAGTAGTGAATCCGAAATCTCTACAACACGTTCGGGGAGAGCCGTCTTTACGAATTTATGAAGATTCCAGCCGTCACTAAACCTGTTGTCAGTGGGTCTCTTCCTTGTAAACATTTCTAACAAGAGAATGCCAAAGCTGTAGACATCCCCATATGTTGACACCTCACTTCCCATACCATACTCTAGAATTCAAATAATACATAAAATAAAATTAAATAGCTCTCATTGGATTATGTAACAGTAAAAAGGAAGAGAAATTTTTGAAGCACTTGCAGAAAATTACCTGGAGCAGCATAGCCTATTGATCCTCTAATTCCGATGGAGCTTGATTGATTTCCAAAACCGTTATTGGTTAGTTTTGAAAGGAACCTTGCCAGCCCAAAGTCAGAGACATGTCCAGTCAACTCATTGTCCAAAAGAACATTACTTGGCTTGAGATCACAATGAACTATTGGTGTTTCACAATGATTGTGAAGATAATCCAATGCACAAGCAACATCAATGGCAATGTCGAGCCTCTGAACAAGACTTAGAATTTTCGGTGTTTCTATCACCTCTTCATTTCCAGTGGATGGATGCAACCACTCCTCTAAGCTCCCATTGTCCATGAACTCATAAACAAGAGCCTTGAAATCATTGCCACTAAAATCAACGCTTGAACATGCAGTTAGGATCTTGACTAGATTTCGATGCCTGATATTTCTTAACGCCTCACATTCGGCGATGAAGCTCTTCGAAGCTCCCCTGTGTAACATGTTAAACACCTTCACAGCGATAGTAACACTATCTTCGACAAGAATTCCTTTATACACAGATCCAAAAGCACCAACACCAATCAAATTAGTGGAAGAAAGCCCATCAGTTGCTTTTAGGAGGGTAGCATATGAAACTTGCAACATAGAGTTGCCCAAAGTCCTCGATTCAGTTGCTTTCCTTTTCTTATGAAGAAGCAAAATAGACAGCACTATAGCATTTCCCAAAAGAGTAAACCCGGATACTAAAGAGATCATTATTTTCATTCTACGAGACAATCCTCCTCCTTTATACTCTTTAGACTTGCACACGGGAAGTCGAAGATTAGCAATACCCCCGCATAGCCTAGAGTTTCCAACAACTGAAATCGCACTTGCATTCTTAAAAACACCTTCAACTGGTACTGCACCCCAAAACTCATTGAAGGATAGGTTCAGATTTTGCAAGCTTACAAAGCCCTGGAAGAACTGTGGAATATCTCCTGACAGATTGTTTCGAGAAAGGTCTAAATCACGAAGGCCTCTCATGTCCTTCATAGAGGAAGGAATGAGCCCCTTGAAGAAGTTGCCTTGCAAGTGTAGGACTTCTAAACTCTGACAGCCACCGAGGCTACTAGGAAGCTCTCCCGATAACAAATTGTAAGATATGTCAAGTACACCTAGAGTCCTCAACTTTCCGATCTCCATAGGAAGGGAACCAGAAATGTGGTTTCTGGACAAGTTGAGAAAAATTGATAAGGAGAGGAGGCCATTAAGTAGTTGTTGGGGTATCATGCCTTCAAGGTTATTTTGAGAAAGATCCAACTCGATCAAGCTGTGGCATCCTCCAAGGCTTGAAGGGGTGCTGCCATTAAGATTATTTCCTTGCAATTGGAGAATGATTAACATAGTTAAATTTCCAAGAGAGGATGGAATTCGCCCCGAGAATTTGTTGTTTGAAAGACTCAAGCCCGAAAGCTTTGAAAGCTTTCCAATGTCACTGGGGATGTTGCCTGTGAAGAAGTTCTTCAACATAGCCAGTAAGTACAAGTTGACAAGATTCCCTAGCCCAGTTGGGATGCTTCCCTGCAGTTGGTTTCCATGAACCAAAAGCGCCTGAAGATTGGTCGAGAGATTGGATATTGATGTGGGCAATGTCCCTCCAAAATTGTTGACTCCTAAAGACAACCTAAGTAACTGTGTGGCATTGGTCAATTCTGAGACGAAACTAAGTTCACCATGTTTACCGCTTCCGAGATAATTATGCTCGATAATGAAAAACTTAACGTTATGAAGCTTTCCCATATTGGGCACTTGTCCTGTTAGATTGTTCGAACCGACATCGAAGAAAACTAGACTTGTTGCATTGGATATTGATAAAGGAATGGCCCCAGTAAATTCATTCCCCGAAATGTCAAAGATCTCGAGGTTAGGAAAAGCATTGCCCAAGTCTGAGGGAATACTGCCCTGAATTTTGTTTAGTTCTACAGCAAAAGAAATAATGGCAGAGAGGTTATAGATAGAGGAAGGGATGGTACCTGACAACATGTTTACGCCCAATTCCAAAATATTTAATTTTTTCAACTGGCCTAAGGCACTAGGTATGCTTCCCACCAAGTTGTTACCATATGGCCCAAAGGCCGTAAGAGAGGAAAGGTTCCCAAAGGAAGGAGGGATTTCTCCGGTTAGATTATTACTATATAAAGCCAGTCTTTGAAGCTTAGACAAGAAACCCAGTTTGGAAGGAATTTCACCCACCAGTTTGTTGCCACCCAAACTGAGAAGGGTGAGGTTGAAGCAACTTGATATGTTGGCAGGAATAAGGCCAGTAAATGAGTTATTTGCTAGATGTAATACCTGCAACCTACGCAACCGCCCAATTTCTGGAGGGATTTCATGAGTGAAGCTATTGTTAGGGAGGAGCACCACCCTTAAGAAGCTTAGATTTCCTATGTGCGGGGATATGGAGCCGGCCAAGCCTTGGTCTCTGAGGTTCAGCATGGTGACCCTCTGATGATGCCTTTGACTGCAGGTGACACCGCGCCAGAAGCAAAAGTGAATGGACTCATTCCATGTGCTGGTGACCCGATTGGGATCGTGCTGTATCTGAGCTTTGATTGCTAGCAGTGCCAGCCTATCCGTCTCGTTCCCTTGGAGTCTCGTGGTTAAGAGATGGTTCGAAGGCATACAGCTACAACAGAAAATGAACATTGCATTCAAAACTGAGTATATCAAAAGCAGTTTCAGAACCAAAACCCCCATTTGGTTTTTTTTTTTTTTTCTTTTGAACAATAAAGAGAGGGAGATATATATGGGTATTAATTGCTGGGTTATGAACTGTGTAAGTTTCATTTGAGGCATAACAATCTAATTTATAGGATAGCAAGATTAATTTGGATCAGGACGTAGTCGATCAAAGTGATGGATGACCTACCAGTACGTCTTGACCGACTTATTGCTCGCTTTCTTCCGAAGCTGTTGTTTTCCAAAGACAACTGTACTACGTTGTTAGACTGTACTCTGTGGTTACAGACCGAGCAAGACCAAGTTCAGTCCATAATGCAATTGTTGATTTCGAGTCTTCCAATTTCATGTATGTTTGGGTTTCTCGTAATTGCCAGAGAAAGAGGGAAAACGAAAATATCTTCCAAACGACAAGTATTACAAATTGTTAGAGATCTTTTTTTTTGGTCAATATTGTTAGAGATCAAGTATCACAAATTAATATTACAGATCGAGCAAGACCAAGTTCAGTCCATAATGTCATTGTTGATTTTTAGTCTTCTAATTTAATGTAGGGTAAAAACCTCAAATGGTACCTGAACTATTGTGTAAGGTATTTTTTAGTACCTAAGAATTTTAGGAACCTCAAATGGTACCTGAACTATTGCATACTTACCTAATATGGTACCTCCATTACTTTTCTCGTTAATGGATGTACCATATTAGGTAACGGCATAATAGTTCAGGTACCATATTTGGTAAAAAAAAATTCGTAGGTACTAAAAAAAGCTTTATGCAATAGTTCAGGTACCATTTGAGGTAACAGAGGTACCATATTAGGTAAGTATGCAATAGTTCAGGTACCATTTGAGGTTCTTAAAATTCTTAGGTACTAAAAAAAACTTTACTCGATAGTTCAGGTACCATTTGAGGGTTTTACTCTTTAATGTATGGTAGGGTTTCTCTTAATTGCTAGAGAAATGGTGGGGTTTCTCTTAATTGCCAGACACGGCATGCTATCTCTTCCTAGTCCAGTGGTTTCTTTTGGCCGGCATGAACTCATCCAATGCAATAGTTGATTTTTAGTACGTCTTCCAATTTCATGTGCGAATGGTGGGGTTTGCCAGAAAATATCTATCTTGGTTGAACGTACAAGACATGAATGCTATCTCTTCCAAGTCCTGCTGTTTCCTTTGACTTCTAACACTCAAACTATACTTGTAACAAACTAATAACCCTGATTAGTAACCAACTCTTTTGCTCGGTCATATATATTAATTGTTGTATATTCTAATTTGCATTTCAGTAATTACCACGCAAAGACAAAGTTCATAATTTATATGTTGATTTTTCCAAGCATTTCCTACAACATTAATATGGTGTGTTTTCATTTCCATGGTGTGTTTTCATCTTCAAGAGTTACGATAAGAGATTTATACAATATGGGACACTGTAGAAGTACTTTTTTTCATTCGTTTTATTACAATAGGGGCTCGACGCCTCAAACACACAATTACACACATAATACAAGATGTAGTAGTAACAACAAGACTTCAAAGACAGCATATAACAAGTCAAAAACACAATAGATCAAGAAAAAAGAAGCATACAACGTATTAAAAAGCCTTCACAAATTTGTAACAGTTTATAAGGTTCTAGCCAAGAAGAGTGTCCCTAATGGAGTACAATTCAGATGGAACATCACTGATCTTCTTTCGGTTTGTTGGGGATTCAGCAGAACAAGCAATTCCAATTCCAAATATCAAAGTCAAGCATTCTTCAATTTTATGTGCTCTCACGCTGGATTGATTGGGAGTTCCATCGACAATATTGGTGATGCCTTCTTGAAGAAATAGTGAATCTGCAATCTCTGCAACACGTTTGGGGAGAGCCGTCTTCACGAAATTATGAAGATTCCAACCGTCACTAAACATGTGGTCAGTGGGTCTCTTTCCGGTGAACATTTCTAACAAGAGAATGCCGAAACTGTAGACATCCCCATATGTTGACACCTCACTTCCTAGACCATACTCTACAGTTCAAATAATATACAAATATTTTCACTACAATTGTACATAAAATAAAATTAAATAGTTCTCATTGAATTATGTAACAGTAAAGAAGAAGAGAAATTTGTGAAGCACATGTAGAAAAATACCTGGAGCAGCATAACCAACCGTTCCTCTGATTCCAATGGAGCTTGATTGATTTCCAGAAACATTATTGGTTAGTTTTGAAAGAAACCTTGCCAGCCCAAAGTCAGAGACATGCCCAGTCAGCTCATTGTCCAAAAGAACATTAATTGGCTTGAGATCACAATGAACTATTGGTGTTTCACAATGATTGTGAAGATAATCCAATGCACTAGCAACATCAATGGCGATGTCGAGCCTTTGAACAAGAATTAAAATCTTGGGTGCTTCTATTACTTCTTCAAGTCTAGTGGATGGATGCAACCACTCCTCTAAGCTCCCGTTGTCCATGAACTCATAAACTAGAGCCTTGAAATCATTTCCATGGAAATCAATACTTGAACATGCAGTTAGGATCTTGACCAGATTTCGATGCCTGATGTTTCTCAATGCTTCACATTCAGCTATGAAACTCTTTGAAGCTCCGTTGTGTAACATGTTAAACACCTTCACAGCGACAGTAACGCTATCTTTGGCAAGAATTCCTCTGTACACAGACCCAAAAGCACTAGCTAACACCAATCAAATTAGTGGAAGAAAGCTCATCAGTTGCTTTTAGGAGGGTAGCATATGACACTTGCAACATAGAGTTGCCCAAAGTCCTTAATTCAGTTGCTTTCCTTTTCTTACGAACATGTAAAATAGACAGCACAATAGCGTTTCTGTAAGGGCAAAATATTTTCTATTGGCTATTTCCTATTTGACAAAACCTCTTCCCTTGTATTAGCATTTGTTTTGTATTCAATGCTAGATTGTTTAGGGATTAGAAGTCGTGGCTTAGGTTGTTCTTACTCGAGATGGTTCGTGAAGACGCCTTTCTTATCCGGTCTTTTCTCCGGACTTCGATCATTGGTCATCGAAGGTTTCGTTCAAGCATCTCAAAGTATGACTCATGCATATGCACATGCATTTCATTCATATTTTGTCTTCCTTGTTGTCCTAGGTTTATCTAGGTTGTTTTCCTTTCTCTTATGATGTGAATCACATAAGTATAGGATGCTTGATTGCCACACTTGTGTCTTGTATCACAAGTTTCGAGTGCTTATTTTATAAGCACCCGGTCGTAACGCGACCAGCTCAAATTTTGTATGCACCTGTTCATACATTTGAGTTTATGATGTTAAGATTGCTAGATCTTCTTATAGATTTGTTTTGATTAGCATTCCTTTATGTTTAAGGCTGTTTTATGCCTTGCGATCGATCGTCACTGTTCATGCGATCGATCGCACCACGTGGCAAATTTGTCCGTTGGATTTTAAGACCGTTGCAGTTCGAAAATATGTCCGTTGGGACTTTTCGTGCGATCGATCGCACGACATTCTGCGATCCATCGCAAACAAGGGTTTCGCACTTCCAGGAGCTTCTGTCTCTTTATTTTACACTGTGCAATCGATTGCATAATATCGTGCGATTGATCGCAAATGCTACTGGACTGTTTTCTATAAATAGAATCCCTTTGTTTCATTTCGGTAAACTCTTTCCCCATAGTCGAAAATACACTTTGAGAGAGTTCTTTGGTATTGTGAGTGATCCTAATTCCATGTTGTAGGTTCCTCACCTTAATCTCCATCTATAATCCATTGCTAAACACTTTGATTTGCATTTATATGCTAGTTTAGCCTATGTTTAGGATTTAGGAGATTCTATTCGATTCTAGCAATTGTTCCATGTTGAATTGCTGAATTGAATGATTGAATCTATATTCAATCTTCTTTGTTGTTTGTTTGCTTAGCTAATGATCCTTGTGAAATTCCGGTGTACCCGGATTGTCCCAATAACGGTAGTCGTCTTAAACACTAAACGGAGAGTATACACAACTTTGAACAAATTAAAACTTAAGCTCTCCACAACTTAGGTTCTAACTATTGCACAAGCAATACACAATTGATTACAAACAATATGCAACAAGCACAATCAATTGTACAACCTAGAATCCCAAAGTGTGCATCATACTAGCACACCACGGACTATATCTATATATGAGCAAGCATACAATATGCTAAGCAATTAAGCACAATATAGATAACAACACAATCACACAAGCAACACAACAATGGTCACCCGGAACCTCTACCTCTAGAGGAAAACCGGAGGGGAGCCGTACCCCACGCTCTTGAATCACACTATGAAAAACGCCAATCGGCAAACACGTACAAGGGGAAATCGTTTCCAAACTCAAACACTATCAACCTATTGACTAGTGGCAGTTCTAACCTTGTGTAGCTTCCAATTGCTTCTTCAAGTGCACCTTCCTCAAGCTTCTCCAATTGAACCTCACCGGCGTGAACCTTCAATCGCAAGAACCACGGCTGTGCAATGATGTATGTATGAATGTGTATTGAACCGTTCAACTCAGCAAAACAACAATTAACGTTTGCTAGAGTTGAATAAAATCTCCTTAATCCTATCAAAGGCTAAACTAGCAACTAAGTGCAAACCAAATGTGTTTAGCAAGGATTATAAATGGAGCATCAAAGGAGGAACCTATAACATGGAACTAGGCTCACTCTAAAACCAAAGAACTCTCTCAAAATGTATTTTCGACTATGGGGAAAGAGTTGACCGAAATGAAACACAAGGGTTCTATTTATAGAAAACAGCCCAGTAGCATTTGCGATCGATCGCACGACATTATGCGATCGATCGCACAGTGTAAAATAAAGAGACAGAAGCGTCTGGAAGTGAAAACCCTTGTTTGCGATCGATCGCATAACATGTTGCGATCGATCGCACGAAAAGTTGCAACGGAAATATTGCGCACTAAATTTGAATTACAACGGAAATATTGCGCACTAAATTTGAATTACAACGGAAATATTGCGCACTAAATTTGACGTGGTGCGACCGATCGTATGAACAGTGACGATCGATCGCAAGGCATAAAACAGCCTTAAACATAAAGGAATGCTAATCAAAACAAATCTATAAGAAGATCTAGCAAACCTAACATCATAGACTCAAATGTATGAACATGTGCATAAATAAGCACGCGAAACTTGTGATACAAGACACAAGTGTGGCAGTCAAGTATCCTATACTTATGTGATTCACATCATAAGAGAAAGGAAAACAACCTAGATAAACCTAGGACAACAAGGAAGACTAAATGTCAATGAAGTGCATGTGCATATGCATGAGTTATACCTTGAGATAAGAAAGGTGTCTTCACGAACCATCTCGAGTAAGAACAACCTAAGCCACGACACCTAATCCCTAAACAATCTAGCATTGAATACAAAACACATGCTAATACAAGGGAAGATGTTTTGTCAAATAGGAAATAGCCAATAGCAAATATTTTGCCCTTACAATCTCCTCCTTTGGCATTTCCTAGACAAAAACCTCATAAGAAATACAACTCAAATAACCTATGCTATAATAAGGCATCTTCAATATCGACAGGACATTCCTGCAATGATAAACACTAAAGCACAAGATACCGTGAAGCATGTATGGTATAACAATTGAGTTATAAACAATATGGCATAATAAACATTCTCCTTTAAACAATTTAATTCTTCCCCTTAACAATATATTTCTCCCCTAATAAATATCTCTCCTCCTTACTAGTTTAAACAATTTAATTCTTACTAGTTTAAACAATTTAATTCTTCCCCTTAACAATATATTTCTCCCCTAATAAATATCTCTCCTCCTTACTATATAATTCTCCTCCTTTTTGTCTAGAAAGGCCAAAGGAGGGAGAGAAACAAAGTCGTAATAAAAGCATGTTATGAATAACATAAACATGATAAACAATTGAAACCATTTGAGAACATACGACATAAATGAGAGACTTTAAAACAATAATCCATAAGGATACAAAGACTCCTCCTCAAATGAATACCAACAAGAAAACATCATGCAATGAGAAACAATAATCATTAAGCATAGATGAATTAAAGCTTAGTCTATCATATGCAAGTTATGCAAGTCATAACAAGATATAAAATATGAAGAACAAGACATAAGCAAACTCGAAGGCAATTCCAAAAAGTCTCCTCCTCAACGAGGTAGGGGTGTACTAAAAAAAGGACAAGATAGGGGTGTACTAACTAAGAGTACGAAAATTATGGGGGTGTACTAGCAAAGAGTACATGTGGAGAATAGCCATAACAACAATACAAGTTGTAAATCAATCAAAGATTAACAACTACAAGATCTTCCTACCAACAAAATAAGGAAGATAAACAATAAAATCCTTAGAAACATGCAATGCTTCCCGAAACAAATGAAGGGAAGGACACCAAATAAACACATTAGCAAAAAGGCTCGGCGAGCGGAAGACTATGAAACTATAACAAATAATTTGCAAACAGTAGATTCACGATCGATCGTGGAACACAACGCGATCGATCGTAAAGAATAGACAGAATAAACTGCTCTCTGCCAATGCGTGCGATCGATCGCAAAACAGGGTGCGATCGATCGTAACATATAAACACACGACCAAAATAAATATGCGATCGATCGCAAGCAGGGTGTGATCGATCGTAAATACCTTCTGACCCTAAACAACAAAGACTCACCATCAAGTCTAAAAACATATCTTTTACTCCAAACAAAATGGAAGCAAAGCAAGCAAATAAAAGGCATACAAGTCAGAAAACAAACCAATCAATTCATCAACGAATTAAGGGACTAGCTGAACAAAACTCTTCAATGGTGTTTACTTACACCAATAGACATTCTAAGATCAGTGAATCTAATTACATCCAAGGCTTTAGTAAAAATATCAGCAAGTTGCCTTTCAGTGGGGATGTATAATAAAGCAAGAGTGTTTTTCTCAACCAAATCTCTAATGAAGTGATATCTAAGGTCAATGTGCTTTGTCTTAGTGTGTTGAACATGATTTTTGGCAATTTGTATAGCACTTGTATTATCACAATAGAGTTCAAAAGAAGATTGAGGAAAACCATAGTCCTTAAGCATATTTTTCATCCAAAGAAGTTGGGTACAACTACTACCTGCAGCAATATACTCGGCTTCCGCCGTTGAAAGAGAAATACAAGTTTGCTTCTTGCTATGCCAAGACACAAGATTGTTCCCAACATAGAAACAACCACCGGAAGTACTTTTTCTTTCATCTTTGTTACCCCCCCAATCGGCATCACAAAAACCTACAATGGAGATATTTGTATCTTTTGTGTAGAAGATACCAAAATCAATAGTGCCTAAGACATATTTGATAATCCTCTTAACAGCTTTTAAATGTGATTCCCTTGGATCACTTTGAAATCGAGCACAAACACCGACACTATAGGAAATATCGGGTCTACTAGCTGTGAGATAAAGCAAACTACCTATCATACTTCTATACAAAGTTTGATCTACACATTTTTCACTAAGATCATGTTGCAAAGAAGCACTAGTACTCATGGGAGACTTAGCAATCTTACAAGTTTCTAGGCCAAACTTTTTCACAAGTTCCTTAGCATATTTAGATTGGGAAAAGAAAAGTCCATCATGCTTTTGTTGAACTTGTAACCCTAGAAAATAAGTGAGCTCACACATAAGACTCATTTCAAATTCATTAGACATAACATGAGTGAAAGCTTTGACTTCATCATCCGAAGTGGACCCAAAAACAATATCATCCACATAGACTTGAGCAATGGTGAACTCACCATTATTTCTTTTGACAAACAAAGTTTTGTCAACAATTCCCCTAGTATACCCTTTACTCAAAAGATGAGTGGACAACCTATCATACCAAGCCCTAGGTGCTTGTTTAAGACCATAAAGAGCCTTCTTTAACTTAAAAACATGGTTTGGGAATTGGGGATCTTCAAAACCTTTTGGTTGTTCGACAAAAACCTCTTCTTGTAGAACACCATTCAAAAATGCAGTTTTCACATCCATTTGATGCAATTTGAAATTTAAATGACAAGCAACTGCAAACAAAAGTCTAATGGACTCAAGCCTAGCTACCGGAGCAAAGGTTTCATCAAAATCTATGCCCTCAACTTGTGTGTACCCTTGAGCAACAAGCCTAGCCTTGTTTCTCACTACATTCCCTTCATTATCGGTTTTGTTTTTGTAAATCCATTTTGTACCGATGACATTTGTATTCTTTGGCCTGGGAACAAGGTGCCACACATCATTTCTAGCAAATTGATTAAGTTCTTCCTCCATAGCAACAATCCATTCATCATCTAATAAAGCACACTTTATGTTTTTGGGTTCTATGGAAGAAACATAACAAACATAATTTATCTCCTCTTCTATTTGTCTCCTAGTTTTGACACCATTGTTAGAGGAACCAACAATGTTTGAGGGATCAAGACCATCCTTAACCCTAGTTGGATCCCTTTGACTTTGGTTGAGAACATGTATGTCACTACTAGTTTTTTCAATTAAGCGAGGAACATCAATAGATTGAGAGCAAGAGGGAGAGTCCTTAGAACCATTTTCTGGAGTTATCTTATTTAAAAATAACTCATCATTATCTTGGGCAATTTCCAAAGAAGCATCAAGATCATCAATAACAACATTTATGGACTCCATCATGGTTTTGGTTCTAACATTGTAGACTCTATAGGCTCTACTAGTAGTGGAATAGCCCAAGAATATTCCTTCATCACTTCTAGAGTCAAACTTTCCTAAATGCTCACGATCTCTAAGAATGTAGCAAGTACTACCAAAGACTCTAAAGTACTTAACTTGTGGTCTTTTACCTTTCCAAAGTTCATAGGGAGTTTTCTTAGTACCGGGTCTAAGATACGCCCTATTAGCAATATAGCAAGAGGTATTTACCGCTTCGGCCCAAAAGTGTTTGGCCAAATTTTTGCTATTCAAAATCACTCTAGACATGTCAAGAAGAACCCTATTCTTTCTTTCAACAATACCATTTTGTTGTGGGGTAATGGGAGCGGAAAACTCATGTTTGATCCCCTTTTCTTTACAAAAATCGTTGAAAGAAGCATTTTCAAATTCGGTTCCATGATCACTTCTTATTCGAATAAAAGACAAGTTTTGAGAACCTTTTTCATTTTGAATTTGAGTATAAATAGCACAAAAACATTCAAAAGCTTCACTTTTGTCTTTAAGAAAAGCTACCCAAGTAAATCTAGAGAAGTTGACAAATGCAAAAATAGATGGTAAGTGATAGAAGAGAAGGGGGTTGTCGTTCCACGGAGGATTGACGGCTCCCCGACTTCTCGGTAGCGTGTGTGCGAGTGCTTTAGCTATGTGGAGTGACTAGAAGTGGAATGGAGTGAGTGAATGTGTATGAACAATGTGCGTAGTGTGAGTGTGGTGAGTTTGGGTTTAGGTAAAAAGATGGTGATATGCCAAGACAAACAAACAACAAAACTAAATGCGAGCAAGTAAACAAAACAAGTAGAGTGTGCAAATATAAGGAAATGTCGGGGTTTTCGGGCAAACCCCAATCCAATGCAACAAGCAATGCCTAATCAACTCAATCATGCCAATATGTGTGTGAATCAAGCCCCGTATCCTAGCCATGTTATGGTTCTAGGACCGTGTTGCCTAAGGTATTTGAATGCCGGATTATGGATCATCCAAACTCTCTAGGTGTCTTAGGAAATCCCTCTATGTTACCTAATACCGGATTTCCTAAAGTGCTTAAGAGGCGTAATAGTGTCGAACCTAGGGACTCAAACAAGTAACAACTCATCACATATGCTACCAATTGCCTAAGTCATGCAAGGGTACCAATCTCACACAATCTCATCAAGATAGATTAGTTAACATGCCAAAGAGGTGGTAATTCTAAGGACAAGCAACCAACACATATTGAATTAGGTAGCACACATATTCATACAACACAAAGACATTTTATTCATTGATTAAAGCATCACAAAGTCACATTGGACTAGGGCACACAACCCTAGTCCCCAACAAATAGAACTACTCACTAAACATCAAGGGATACATCATCAATTTATACATATAGGCTCTAAACATAAGGAAAAGAGAGAGTAGAGATGAGAGGTGCTCAATAGATGCTCTCTTGCTCCTCCTTGGCTTTGATGACGAATCTTGATGATTTGGTGAGGATCCCCAGCTGCCCAGGTGGTGGTAGATGTAGTAGACGTTGTGGGGAGAAGATTTGGTGAAGGATGGATGATGAAAGGAGGTGAGGAAGGTGGAGAAGTAGGCTGTCCTGCCGACGGTCGACCGTTCGTCGGGAAGTCGTCGACCGGTCGACGGACGTTTCGTGGGCAGCCTAGATCTAAGGGAGAAGAGAGAAAATGGGAAAGGAAAGTGATGGGTGAAGGGGCTGATGATGGGAATGACCTAATTCAGGTAAAGAGGGCTATTTATAGGCTAGAGAGAGGGAGAATGGAGGGCTAGGATGGGCTAGGGTTAGATCTAAGGGTTGGATGAATTAAATGAAGGGTAATGGGGGAATTTCCAAGGGAATAAAGGGGAGGAATAATCAAGGGGTGACCTCACCATATCTAGTGTGGTCCTTTGCTGAATTTTGGGCTTGTGTGGGTGAGTCACACGGTTGACTTTGCCGTTGACCTTGACTTTAACCTTCGGAGCTTGACCAAGGGTTAACTTTGACCAAACCTCCGGAATTCTTGTGCAACTCACTTCCGGGACTTCATGTTGACTCGTTGACGCTCCAAAGTCGGGGTTGACCACGAGTTGACTTTTGGTCCTCGGGTTGACTTTTCGTCCTTTTGCCGGAAATCCACAAAAGCTCCCAAATCGCATCCCTTTGCTCCCGATATCCGTCTGATGCTCAATTCACCTACAATGGTGCAAATCAAGGATTAGAGACACTAAACGGCCTTCGGATTAGCATTACTAAAGTGATTAGAGGCCTAATTTGTATGCAAATCGCATACGAATCAGAAGTCATCAACCATGACAAGAAAATATTTCTTTCCTCCTAGACTCAAGGTTTGAACCGGTCCGACTAAGTCTAGGTGTACCAATTCAAGAGGTTTAGAGGTTGTGATCTCATTTAACTTCTTATGAGGGCTTTTAATTTGTTTACCAATTTGACAAGGTCCACAAATCATATCATCATTTGAACCTAGGATAGGAAGACCTCTAACAATTTCCTTTCTTGACAATCTTTTTAGATTCTTTAGATTTACATGACCAAGTCTTTGGTGCCACAACTCTAAGGACTCATTACTTGCTTTGTTGCAAACATTTTGACTCTTGAAATCTAGGTTGCCAAGGCAATAGCAATCATCACTAGTCCTCACACCTTTTAAGATGGAATTCCAATGTTTATTCAAAACAATGCAATCCTTTTTAGAGAAAAGTACATTCAAATCATCACTATCACAAATTTGACCAACACTAATAAGATTTGACTGAAGATTTTCAACATACATAACATTCTCTAGTTTAGGAATGCCGGGAGCCGAAATAGTTCATTTTCCAATGATTTTTGACTTAACTCCATCACCAAAAGTCACACAACCTCCATTGTCGAGAGGTGTGAAATCAATAAACAAACTTTTATCACCGGTCATGTGTTTGGAACAACCACTATCGACATACCACATGTTGGATTTTAAAGCGGAAAGAGCGGTTAACACAACCAAGGCTAAAACATTTTCTTCCTCATGAGAGGGTGACAAATTTTCTACTAAGTTTGCTTTGGTGACTTCTAGGACACTATGACTCCCTTTAGGCCTTATGCAATTATACCTTTTAGATTTTAAATTTCTAAAGCTTTTTAGAAATTTATCATAGTCTTTAGTTAACAAAGACAACTCATCACAAGCAATCGAAATAGGAGACTTTTCTCTAATCGACATGATGAGATAAGCGACTAACCGGATCGACTCTATTTGCCTCAAGAGAGAAGCTCTGATACCAAATGAAATTCCGGTGTACCCGGATTGTCCCAATAACGGTAGTCGTCTTAAACACTAAACGGAGAGTATACACAACTTTGAACAAATTAAAACTTAAGCTCTCCACAACTTAGGTTCTAACTATTGCACAAGCAATACACAATTGATTACAAACAATATGCAACAAGCACAATCAATTGTACAACCTAGAATCCCAAAGTGTGCATCATACTAGCACACCACGGACTATATCTATATATGAGCAATCATACAATATGCTAAGCAATTAAGCACAATATAGATAACAACACAATCACACAAGCAACACAACAATGGTCACCCGGAACCTCTACCTCTAGAGGAAAACCGGAGGGGAGCCGTACCCCACGCTCTTGAATCACACTATGAAAAACGCCAATCGGCAAACACGTACAAGGGGAAATCGTTTCCAAACTCAAACACTATCAACCTATTGACTAGTGGCAGTTCTAACCTTGTGTAGCTTCCAATTGCTTCTTCAAGTGCACCTTCCTCAAGCTTCTCCAATTGAACCTCACCGGCGTGAACCTTCAATCGCAAGAACCACGGCTGTGCAATGATGTATGTATGAATGTGTATTGAACCGTTCAACTCAGCAAAACAACAATTAACGTTTGCTAGAGTTGAATAAAATCTCCTTAATCCTATCAAAGGCTAAACTAGCAACTAAGTGCAAACCAAATGTGTTTAGCAAGGATTATAAATGGAGCATCAAAGGAGGAACCTATAACATGGAACTAGGCTCACTCTAAAACCAAAGAACTCTCTCAAAATGTATTTTCGACTATGGGGAAAGAGTTGACCGAAATGAAACACAAGGGTTCTATTTATAGAAAACAGCCCAGTAGCATTTGCGATCGATCGCACGACATTATGCGATCGATCGCACAGTGTAAAATAAAGAGACAGAAGCGTCTGGAAGTGAAAACCCTTGTTTGCGATCGATCGCATAACATGTTGCGATCGATCGCACGAAAAGTTGCAACGGAAATATTGCGCACTAAATTTGAATTACAACGGAAATATTGCGCACTAAATTTGACGTGGTGCGATCGATCGTATGAACAGTGACGATCGATCGCAAGGCATAAAACAGCCTTAAACATAAAGGAATGCTAATCAAAACAAATATATAAGAAGATCTAGCAAACCTAACATCATAGACTCAAATGTATGAACATGTGCATAAATAAGCACGCGAAACTTGTGATACAAGACACAAGTGTGGCAGTCAAGTATCCTATACTTATGTGATTCACATCATAAGAGAAAGGAAAACAACCTAGATAAACCTAGGACAACAAGGAAGACTAAATGTCAATGAAGTGCATGTGCATATGCATGAGTCATACCTTGAGATAAGAAAGGTGTCTTCACGAACCATCTCGAGTAAGAACAACCTAAGCCACGACACCTAATCCCTAAACAATCTAGCATTGAATACAAAACACATGCTAATACAAGGGAAGAGGTTTTGTCAAATAGGAAATAGCCAATAGCAAATATTTTGCCCTTACACCTTGTGATTAGTTAAACAAACCCTTGAATCATATTCAAGGCTTTTCAATTCGGTTTGGTTAATACAAGCAATTGTTCCTTGTTGAATTGCTTGTGTTAATTGAATTGAATTCATTCATTCATACACACACACACTTGCATAGTCGGTGTCTTGCGGTTGGAGGATTCACGCCGGTGAAGTTCGATCAATTGGAGAAGCTTGAGGTGGGAGCACTTGAAGAAGAAAATGGAAGCTACACAAGGTTAGAGCTGCCACTAGTCATAGGGTTGATAGTGTAGAGTTTGGGACGGAGTTCCCCCTTGTACGTGTTTGCCGATTTGGCGTTTTTCATAGTGTTACACAAGAGCGTGGGGTACGGCTCCCCTCCGGTTTTCCTCTAGAGGTAGAGGTTCCGGGTGATCATATTGTGTGTTGCTTGTGTGATAGTTGATATCTATTGTATTGTGCTTAATTGATTAGCATATTGTGTGCTTGTTCATACATAGATATATATAGTCCGTGGTGTGCTAGTTTGATGCACACTTTGGGATTCTAGGTTGTACAATTGATTGTGCTTGTTGCATATATATTTGTAATCAATTGTGAATTGCTTGTGCAATAGTTAGAACCTAGGTTGTTTATTGTGAAGCATATTTGTATTGCTTCCTATTGTTGTTCACTACTTAGTAGAATTGTGTTTATAATTGTTGTGCATGTTAATTGCATCATATAGTGAACACTAGACCGTGGAGTGCTACTTTGACGCACTCTTTGGGTTTTAGGATTGTTTCAATCAATTGTGTATTTTGCATAAGTAATTGTATTGATTGAACAATTATTGATTGTAGGAGAGTTAAGTTTTAATTTGTTCAAAGTTGTGTATACTCTCCGATTAGTGTTTAAGACGACTACCGTTATTGGGACAATCCGGCGTACCGGAATTTCAGTTTCCCAAAAGAGTAAACCCGGATACTAAAGAGATCATTATTTTCATTCTACGAGACAATCCTCCTCCTTTATACTCTTTAGACTTGCACAAAGGAAGTCGAAGATTAGCAATACCCCCGCAGAGCATAGTGTTTCCATCAACTGAAATAGCTCTTGCGTTCTTAAAAACACCTTCAACTGGTACTTTTCCCCATAACTCATTGAAGGATAGGTTCAATTTCTGCAAGTTTCCAAAGCCTTGGAAGAACTGTGGAATATGTCCTGACGGATTGTTTTTAGAAAGGTCTAAATCACGAAGGCCTCTCAAGTCATTCATAGATGAAGGAATGAGCCCCTTGAAGAAGTTTCCTTGCAAGTGGAGGACTTCTAAACTCTGACAACCACTGAGGCTACTAGGAAGCTCTCCCGATAACATGTTGTCAGAAACGTCAAGTGCACCTAGAGTCCTCAAGTTTCCGATCTCCATGGGAAGAGAACCAGTAAAATGGTTCATTGACAAGTTGAGAGAAATTGATAAAGAGAGGAGGCCAATAAGTAGTTGTTGGGGTATTTTTCCGTCTAAGTTATTATGAGAAAGATCCAACGATAGCAACCTATGGCATTTCCCTAGGTTTGAAGGGATGCTACCATTAAGATTATTTCCTGACAAGTAAAGAAGGGTTAACATGGTTAAATTTCCAAGAGATGATGGAATTTGCCCCGTTAATTTGGTGTCTGAAAGACCCAACTCCACAAGCTTCGAAAGCTTTCCAATGTCAGTGGGGATGTTACCTGTGAAGGAGTTTCTCCTCATATCCAGTGATTGCAAGTTGACAAGATTCCCTAGCCAAGTAGGGATGCTTCCATGTAGTCGGTTCCCTCCAAACCAAAATCGAACAAGATTGGTTGAGAGATTGGATATTGATGTGGGCAATGTCCCTCCAAAATTGTTGTCGCCGACATCCAACTCACTTAACTGTGTGGCATTGATGATTTTTGAGACAAAACTCAAGTCACCATGTTTACCGCTTCCGAGATGATTAGCTGCGATGAAGAAAATCTTCAGGTTATAAAGCTTTCGCAAATTGGGCACTTGTCCGGTTAGATTATTGTAATTGACATTGAAGGCAACTAGACTTGTTGCATTGGATATTGATAAAGGAATGGCCCCAGTAAATTCATTTCCCCCACTGTGAAAGACCTTGAGGTTAGGAAGAGCATTGCCCAAGTCTGAGGGAATACTCCCTTGAATTTTGTCTACTTCAACAGAAAAAGTAAAAATAGCAGAGAGGTTATAGATAGAGGAAGGGATGGTACCAGACAACATGTTTGAGCCAAATCCCAAATAATTTAATTTTTTCAATTGGCCTAGAGAACTAGGGATGCTTCCCACCAAGTTGTTACCAGCTACATCAAGTCCCTCAAGAGAAGAAAGGTTCCCAAAGGAAGGAGGGATTTCTCCGGTTAGATTATTATTATAGAAACCCAGTGATTGAAGCTTAGACAAGAAACCCAGTTTGGAAGGAATTTCACCCACCAGCTTGTTGCCACCCAAACTGAGAAGGGTGAGGTTGAAGCAACTTGATATGTTGGCAGGAATAAGGCCAGTAAATGAGTTATTTGCTAGATGTAATACCTGCAACCTACGCAACCGCCCAATTTCTGGAGGGATTTCATGAGTGAAGCTATTGTTAGGGAGGAGCACCACCCTTAAGAAGCTTAGATTTCCTATGTGCGGGGATATGGAGCCGGCCAAGCCTTGGTCTCTGAGGTTCAGCATGGTGACTCTCTGTTGATGTCGTCGACTGCAGGTGACACCGCGCCAGAGGCAAAAGTGAATGGACTCATTCCATGCGCTCGTGACCAGATTGGGATCGTGCTGTATCTGAGCTTTGATTGCTAGCAATGCCAGCCTATCCGTCTCGTTCCCTTGGAGTCTCGTGGTTAAGAGATGGTTCCAAGGCATACAGCTACAACACAAAATGAACATTGCATTAAAAACTGAGTATATCAAAAGCAATTTCAGAACCAAAACCCCCATTTGGGTTTTCTTTGCTTTTTTCTTTTTCTTTTGAACTTGGTATTGTTGGGTTATGAAATAGGTAAGTTTCATTTGATTTATAACAATCTAATTTATAGGATAGAAATATTTAGAATATATGATTGATCACGAACTGTTGGTTGACTAGCTCATTGCTTTCTTGCAAATGATGGACGACTGACTTAATTCGATCACCAAGCTTGTTTTCCAAAGATGACTGTTGTTGGTCTTCCAAGTCCTGCTGTTTCCTTTGGCTTAACACTCTAAATATACTTCTAAGTTCTAACAAACTAATAACGTACCCTGCTCAGTGCTGAGTAACTAACTCTGTTTTCCTCTGTTTTGTTCAATCATATATATTGATTTTATTCTATAATTGCATATTCTAATTTGCATTACATTAATTACCATGTCTTGACAAAGTTCATAATTTATATGTTGATTCTTCCGAGCATCTAGTACAACATTAACATAGTGTGTCTTTATTTCTACGAAATAAAGATATGACAAGCAAATCAATCTCATGTCATCTAATTCTTTCTAGTTAGTTTAAGAGCATATCCAATAGCTAGCTTCCTTATAACCTATTTTTCAGTTAGTTTAGAAAAAAAAAAAAAAAGGCTATTTTTTGCTCCAACAAATTTTTTAAACCATGCTCTATTATGTTTTATGTGAGTTTGGATGAAGGAAAAAATAATTGAATTTAACTAAAAGTGAGGATTTTTTAATTTTCAGACGTCACTTTTCACCAAAATAAGTAATATGGGATGACACTGCATGGAGGAGCTTAAACAACAAATGAATATTGCATCGGAAAGAGAGCATACTACTAAGATCAGTTTCAGAATTCCCAAAACCCCCATTTTGCTTAACAAAAAGTCAAAAAGAGATGGCTATTTTGTTGAGATTTGTAAGTTCCACTTGAGACATGGAAGTAATTTAAGGATTAGATCATATATATAGGACCAGACATGACTTGTTTTTCCAAAGACGACTGGCTTTTCATATATACTATTTATGCACGCTTTGTCTTCCATTACTCTTTGCTGTTTGCAATTAGTCTTCCACTAATGTTAATTGCTATCAAATTATACTTGAATCGAAAGATTGATCATGGAAGTTAGGTGAGGATGCATGAACTTTGAAGTGCTAGTGCTAGTGCTTGTTTTTCTACTGTGGATATGTCTACATTTAATCAACAGATACGTCTCTATTCAACATGAAATTGATAAAGTACTCTTCATCATTGAGATTATTTCAACTTCTGAACTGCTTGAAATTGTTCGATAATTTTTTTGTTTGCTGTTATAGAAAATGTTATTTCAGCATAGGGGCTTAGATGCTCAGATAGTCATAGACTTGCATAGTTGCATGCATATAGCCCTAATCGAACTTGGGGCTCGAACTTGAGAATGGAAAAAGAAAAAGCGAGAGAAATTTGGACTTATGCAAACTCTAAATGATCAAACTATTACCTTTCTTTTTTGAATGATATCAAATTATTAGTTAGCCATAAAGAACTCAAAAGAGTAGATAAAAAAAAAATAGTACTCAAAAGAGAAGACAGTCTACAGATTTGGAAGACGTTTTTTCTTTTTCTTTTTCTGTCCTGATATTTGGGCCTTATTCATGTTGAGCCCAATTAACTACTTCACGGGTTATATACACCTCCCGCTCTCAAGATAATTGGCGGGAAACAAGTTTCTGCAATTTTTTTTTCTTAATATTCTTTCGTCCTTTTATCTCAGCCAGGGTTTCGATTCAGATTGTATTATTACCATTACTCTAACAAAAAAAGGAAATCAGACCGCCGCCCTTGCCTGCTTTTCTGTCATCCTCCGGCGGACTCTCCGGTCGATTCTCCGATCAAGTAATCCTCAATCTCTATGTACCCGTAATTCTTCCCCCATTTATTTGAATCTAAGCCTGTTTGGCTTCGGAAAGAAAAATTGGAGTTTCATTTTTCTCGGTTTACTGTAATAATAGAGATTGAAATTTGAGGGCTTTCCTCTAAAAATTGGTTAGGGAATTGTAGACAAGTCTTCTATGAATTTGCGGTATTCTAATGTATTGATTTCTTTGTCTAAAGTAATTGGCATTTGATTTCTGTACGATCAGAGGTCAGTAGATTTGGATCCTTTAGAGTCTTACATGTTTTGGGCACAATTAAGGAGGGGGCTGTCAATTTTTTGTTTTTCAATTTTATATTTTAGTTAATGTGCTGACAATTTAACAGTACTTGAGATATAACCTGGGATGTCGTTTCCATGATTTCTATCGTTGTTGCAAGTTTTTTTCGTGCGCAATTTTCTTGTAACTTTGTCTTTGATAAGGTGATTGTCTTCGAGTTGTAATGCTTTTTGTTCTTGTATCTACTTTCCAGTGTTGCCTTGTTGGCTTGCATTGTGATTTCGTAGGTACTACTTTATCTTGAATCTTGCTCTCAGCGTATTCTCATTTATTACTCTAATGTTTCTTTTGGCCAGAATTCAGACATGGTTAAGGAAGAAAGCTCGCAAATTACGAGGAGAGAAACCAGATCCTCCGCTTTGGCTAAATGTTCAAACAATGGAGTTGAAGAAACAGATACAAGTAGTCAGCGCCCAAATGATACTTCTTTGGTATTCTGATGCATTGATTACTTTGTCTAATTAATAATTGGCTTTTCCAGATATTTGATTTCTATGTGATCCCCTTTAGAATTTTACATGTTTAAGGAGAATAAGTCAGGAATATAGGATGGTCATGTAAGAATATTATGGACAATTACTTACCTATATTAGTTAAACAATAATCATATGAATATCTTGTGAATTAGGTAATTGGATTTGCAATAAAGATTCACTTCTTGTAGTCTAGTTAATGTGTATATCTATTGACTAGAATAAGAAAGTCTATTGCTTGGATACTAAGATATCCTAGTAAGATGTGGAATCTCTAGATCCTAGGAGGTCTAGGTAATGCTTAATGAATTACCTTTATGGGAGGGGTTCATAGCTTACAATGACTCCTATATAAGAGAAGCCAAAGGTCCCTACAACTACTACAACATAGCAAAAGTTCTTGCCCCATAGAAAGAAGCTAAAACTTAGTAGATTGTAGAAGACCTTATAGCTATTCAATATGTCGTCTCAAGGTACGTATTCTATACTTAATTATTCTAGAAACATGCTATGACTATTTGGATATATGTTTGTGTCTATTGATCTTATAAACATGATCTTGGAATGCTTATGCGTATGGTTTACAGTTTACAGGTCATTGAGGGAGCTGTCATTTTATTTGTTTTTCAAATTTAAGTTCAGTTCATGTTCTGTGGGACATCGTTTCCATATTTTCTATCCTGGGTGCAACTTGCAAGTTGTTGCGCGCAATTTCAATTTCAACTTTGTCTTTGATAAGTAGATTTTCTTCGAGGTTCGATGCTTTTTGGTCTCTGTATCCACTTTTCAGTGTTGGCGTGTTGGCTTGTGTTGTCATTACTAGGTACTATTGTTTATCTTAGTTGTTGTCTTAAGCTTTTTCTCATTTATGATCTTAATGTTTTTTTTTGCTAGAGTTCAGACATGGTTAAAGAAGAAAGCCCACAAATTACAAGGAGAACAACCCGATCCTCTGCTTTGGCTAAATGTCCAAACAATGTAGTTGAAGAAACAAATGCAAGTAGTCAGCCGCCACCGACTTTAGATGACCTTGTCCTTGGAGAAGAAGGAGAGTCCTTTAGCTTTGATGATCTGGTGTCTAGTTTTCCTGGTAGACAGAGCCAGATCAAGGAGGTTGTGCACCTTTTGGGTCCGCAGAACTCTCCTATGCTTCCTATTTTTATGTATGGAGGCACTTCCACAGGAAAAACGAGTACTCTTCTACAAACATTTAGGCATCTTAAGCGACCTTTTGTTTACTCAAGCTGCCTTACCTGTTATAATCCTCGAATCTTGTTTGAATCTATTTTGAATCAACTGTTTCTTCACAGAAAGAACGCAGAAAATGGTTATTCTAGTGCAAAGCGCTGTGAAAGGCCATCTGATTTTGTTAATTTTGTTCGTGAAGCCTTGGTTAGCATTATTGGTAATCTTCAGGGACAAAAGTCGGGGAAATTGAGGTCCAAAAGGTCAGGAAAGGCTAATAGAAATATGATCTACTTGATTTTTGACAATTTGGAGCGTGTCAGAGGGTGGGAAAAAGGTTCTACCGTGTTACCTTTGTTGTTAAATCTCTATGATACTCTGAAAATGCCTGAGCTCGGTCTTATCTTCATCAGCAATACCTCGCCAGATACATACGACTCAAATATGGGTTATGTTGAGCCTAACCCTATATATTTTCCTGATTATACAGATGATGATCTTGGTCAAATCTTGATGAGAAACCAAGCAAACAAAAAGCTTTATACCTCTTTTCTCAGGTAACAATATTAGCTATTTACTTTTTCTCTGCCATCATCTTTTGCTCTTTGTGTTCTAATATTGAATATTTTTTTTCTTCTTGTTAGTGTTGTACTAAGGCCTTTCAGTAGAATTACTAGACGAGTGGATGAGTTATCCACTGCCTTTTCACTACTATTCAGAAAATATTGTGAACCTGTAACTGATCTTCGGGTTGTTCCCAATGAAGAAATGAAGAGAAGGTTGTTTAGTCATTTCCAACCCCATATTGCTCCTGCACTGAATGAGATATTTAAGGTTTCACAGCCTTCCACTGAAGTTGAAGCTAGGGAGAGAAAGCAAAAGGGCCGCACAAGGAAATCCGGAGGTTATGATGTTGTTGATCAATTAGATTTTCATATGTCTACTTCCGCCAAGTATCTTCTTATTTCAGCATTCCTTGCTTCAAGAAACCCAGCTACGCTTGATGCATCGTTGTTTGATTCTACTGGAGGCTCTAATAATCGAAAACGAAAAAGGAAGTAAGTGTATTTTCAAACTAGTTCTTGTATCATAGTTTATCTAGGTGTAGTTGGTGAATTTCCACTCTGACCTGATAGTGAAATAGAACATAAGAATCTAGTTAGTTTTCTGTGCTGTCATAGTTCTTGCACCTGTAATCTTTTCAATATAAGGTCTGACATGCCAAAGTCTTGCAGCAAACCAAGCTAAAATGTTTTTGTTTTCTTAAGAATGAAAATAAGCGTATCCACCACCTGCTTCTGTTTTTATGTTGGGGTGCAAAAAAACGTTTCTGACATGAGTTACCGTGACTGTTTTACTGCACTTTCAGTAGAGTGGTGGGAAATGCTTAAGATTCTATTTACGTTCGTCTTTAAACAAAACTGTTAGCAAGATCTGATTACGACTTGCCAATTGATCATTTTAACACCATTTCCATTTTCTTCACCTGGTGTTTTGCCCTGCACCACTTGTAAACCCTGATTTCTTGTAAACGATGCTTCTTCACGATCAGGGTCTCTGAGAAGTCAATGGAACAGAAGGAAACTGCAGAACAGGAATTACTTATGAAGGGCCCCGGAACATTCCCATTAGAGAGGTTATTAGCCATATTCCAGTGTATTACATCTGTGGCAGAAGATCCACTAGATGATGAGGAACAAGCGCAGGATGGGTTAGGGATTCAAGATGGGCATGGTGGACTCATGTCTGATGTCCTCTTACAACTGACTAGTCTCTGTGGTGCAAATTTGGTCGTCAAAGGAGGAAGCTGTCCACTGGAGGGCTCTACTCGATATCGTTCTACAGTGAGTGAAGATATGGCCCTACAGGTACCTTTCGTGTCTCTAATATTGAAATTATACAAAAATTTATATGGTGTATGATAAAGAACTTCTTTTGAATTATTCAACATCTTGTTTATGCTTGGATTCCAGGTAGCGAGGAGCATTAAGTTTCCTCTCTCAAAGTACTTGTACAGAAGATGATTGCGTATGCATGAGGTAAGATATCTGTAACATGGTTGTCAATTTATAATAAAGGATGAAAATTCTGAAAACAGAAGGGTCAGATTGTGTCTGTGATACATCATTTTAAACTTAATTCTTTCATTGTCCAGTATGAATTTAGAAAAGAACGATAATTATTTATATGAGATGACCACTTTACTACCTTGAATAATGAAAGTATAGCATAACTTAACCATATGAGCAGTGACAGACCTGAGGGCAGCTTAGGTTTTCAGGTCTCTTTGTGCTACTACCAGGAAATAGCTGAGGATGCAACAATGGGGAAATTTTGGGTAGATATTATAACTTCAATGTGGGAGGACTTGGTAATTTCTGTTGGCCTCAAATCCCATCTTAAATGCCTTTTAGAGCAATGACGTGTTGATGCTTAATGTCAATGAGTCTGATGGGAGGTGTTGAAAAACTAGCAAAATGCAGTTGGATTGAGAGAGATTGAGAGGGGTTGACTCTAATAACTTTCTAGGGTCCAGAGGCATACTTAGTGGTCCAGCTTGGGAGGTGGATCTATAAATTTTCTTTGGCCATCAGTCTATTAGTGGAAGACCTAATCTTCTTTGAAATGTGGATTATGAACATTTTACAACAGCTATGTGAGCTATATGGACATAAATCTTAAGTACTTGTCATACCATATCACAAAGACAATGATATTGATTTGATGCTAGCATGCCTATTAAACATTATGGTCTTCCGACCCTGCATTGCCCTCATCGGTTTCTACCATATCACTAAGACAATGATATTGATTTGATGCTAGCATGCCTGTTAAACATTATGGTCTTCCGACCCTGACTTTCTAGCCACCCCATCTAATATGATGTTGAACGTAATTATTTCTTCTTCTTCTTCGTTTGTTCAACTACTTAACTCTAGTTCATTAGGAGTCAAGAGTCTCTGTCTTTATTAGCAAATGGCGAAGTTTTGGTTTCTTGTGGGATGTCAGTCCGAGCCATTCACTCGGAAATTATTATATATTACTTTTTACTGTTTGGATACAAAACACAGAAGCTTGCAATTAGTTCACCCAGAAAAAGAAGCTTGTCAGATGCAGATGGTTTTGACTGAAATGATTCTTTAAGTAGTTTTGAATTTGCTATAAGTTATGAATATTGTAATAGACACCACAAACTTATTTGCAGTGTTTGTTTTTAGGGAAAACGTAGAAGGATCCTAATTATATGATTCAGCACCAAATTTCTCTATATTACTTGGCATGATGACTGTTCGGGTTCAAGCACTCATGGAACTCAGGGCCTGAGAATGGACTCTCTTGACCACAAAATTATTAGTTATGTTTGGAATGGTGACAAAACATCAGTCATTATTTTTCTCATGCAATGTTCTCAATGAGATGATGAGAAAAAAACATAGGCGGCCCCAATTGCCAGGCCTATTCAAAGACTACAAATCATGTAAAATTGTATTTGCAGTCTGCTCATCATCCTAAAGGGGTCATGTGTTCAAGAGTTACGTTAAGAGATTTATACAATAGGGGCCACTGTAGAAGTACTTTTTTTCATTCGTTTTATTACAATAGGGGCTCGACGCCTTAAACACACAATTACACACAGAATACAAGATGTAGTAGTAACACCAAGACTTAAAAGACAGCATATGACAATTCAAAAACTAAATAGATCAATATACAAGAAGCATACAACATATTTAAAAGCCTTCACAAATTTGTAACAATTTATAAGGTTCTAGCCAAGAAGGCTGTCCCTAATGGAGTACAATTCAGATGGAACATCACTGATCTCCTTTCGGTTTGTTGGGGATTCAGCAGAACAAGCGATTCCAATTCCAAATATCAAAGTCAAGCATTCTTCAATTTTCTGTGCTCTCACGCTGGATTGATTGGGAGCTCCACCGACAATATTGGTGATACCTTCTTGAAGAAGTAGTGAATCCGCAATCTCTGCAACACGTTCGGGGAGAGCCGTTTTCACGAAATTATGAAGATTCACACCGTCACTAAACATGTGGTCAGTAGGTCTCTTTCCAGTAAACATTTCTAACAAGAGAATGCCAAAGCTGTAGGCATCTCCATATGTTGACACCTCACTTCCTAGACCATACTCTACAGTTCAAATAATACACAAATAAAATTAAATAGCTCTCATTGAATTATGTAACGTAAAAAAGAAGAGAAATTTGTGAAGCACATGCAGAAACATACCTGGAGCAGCATAACCAACCGATCCTCTGATTCCAATGGAGCTTGATTGATTTCCAGAAACATTATTGGTTAGTTTTGAAAGAAACCTTGCCAGCCCAAAGTCAGAGACATGTCCAGTCAGCTCATTGTCCAAAAGAACATTACTTGGCTTGAGATCACAATGAACTATTGGTGTTTCACAATGATTGTGAAGATAATCCAATGCACTGGCAACATCAATGGCGATGTCGAGCCTTTGAACAAGACTTAAAATCTTGGGTGCTTCTATTACTTCTTCAAGTCTAGTGGATGGATGCAACCACTCCTCTAAGCTTCCGTTGTGCATGAACTCATAAACTAGAGCCTTGAAATCATTTCCATGGAAATCAATACTTGAACATGCAGTTAGAATCTTGACCAGATTACGATGCTTGATGTTTCTCAATGCTTCACATTCAGCTATGAAACTCTTTGAAGCTCTCTTGTGTAACATGTTAAACACCTTCACAGCGACAGTAACGCTATCTTCGGCGAGAATTCCTTTGTACACAGATCCAAAAGCACCAACACCAATCAAATTAGTGGAAGAAAACCCATCAGTTGCTTTTAGGAGGGTAGCATATGAAACTTGCAACATAGAGTTGCCCAAAGTCCTCAATTCAGTTGCTTTCCTTTTCTTACGGAGAAGTAAAATAGACAGCACAATAGCATTTCCCAAAAGAGTAAACCCAGATACTAAAGAGATCATTATTTTCATTCTACGAGACAATCCTCCTCCTTTATACTCTTTAGACTTGCACACCGGAAGTCGAAGATTAGTAATACCCCCGCAGAGCCTAGAGTTTCCAACAACTGAAATCGCACTTGCATTCTTAAAAACACCTTCAACTGGTACTTCTCCCCATAACTCATTGAAGGATAGGTTCAATTTTTGCAAGTTTCCAAAGCCTTGGAAGAACTGTGGAATATGTCCTGACAGATTGTTTCGAGAAAAGTCTAAATCACGAAGGCCTCTCAAGTCCTTCAAAGAGGAAGGAATGAGCCCCTTGAAGAAGTTGCCTTCCAAGTGTAGGACTTCTAAACTCAGACAACCACTGAGGCTACTAGGAAGCTCTCCCGATAACAAGTTGTAAGATACGTCAAGTACACCTAGAGTCCTCAACTTTCCGATCTCTACAGGAAGGGAACCAACAAAGTGGTTTCTGGACAAGTTGAGAGAAATTGATAAGGAGAGGAGGCCAATAAGTAGTTGTTGGGGTATCATGCCTTCAAGGTTATTTTGAGAAAGATCCAACTGGAGCAAGCTGTGGCATTCTCCAAGGCTTGAAGGGGTGCTGCCATTAAAATTATTTGCTTGCAATTCGAGATTGATTAGCATTGTTAAATTTCCAAGAGAGGATGTAATTCGCCCCGATAATTTGTTGTTTGAAAGACCCAACACTACAAGCTTTGAAAGCTTTCCAATGTCACTGGGGATGTTGCCTGTGAAGAAGTTTATCCCCATAGCCAGTGATTGCAAGTTGACAAGATTTCCTAGCCCAGTTGGAATGCTTCCCTGTAGTTGGTTTACTGGAACCCAAAGAATTTCAAGATTGGTTGATAGATTGGATATTGATGTGGGCAATGTTCCCCCGAAATTGTTTCTGCTTAAAATCAACACCCTTAACTGTGTGGCATTGGTCAATTTTGAGACGAAACTCAGGTCACCATGTTTACCGCTTCCGAGATAATTAAATCCGATCGAGAAATATGTAAGGTGTTGAAGCTTTCCCAAATTGGGCACTTGTCCTGTTAGATTATTTAAACCGACATCGATGCGACCTAGACTAGTTGCATTGGATATTGATAAAGGAATGGCCCCAGTAAATTCATTCCCCCCAATGAAAAAGATCTCTAGGTTAGGAAAAGCATTGCCAAAGTCTAAGGGAATACTCCCTTGAATTTTGTTTGATTGTATAGAAAAAATAACAATAGCAGAGAGGTTATAGATAGAGGAAGGGATGGTACCAGAGAACATGTTTTCGCCCAATCCCAAAAAATTCAATTTTTTCAATTGGCCTAGAAAACTAGGCATGTTTCCCATCAAGTTGTTACTAGCTACAGCAAGTTCCTCAAGAGAAGAAAGGTTCCCAAAGGAAGGAGGGATTTCTCCCGTTAAATTGTTTTCTTCAAAAACAAGTATTTGAAGCTTAGACAAGAAACCGAGTTGGGTAGGAATTTCACCCACCAGGTTGTTGCGAGAGAAAGTGAGAAAGGTGAGGTGGAAGCAATTGGATATGTTAGCAGGAATATGGCCAGTAAATGAGTTATTCGTTAGACGTAATACCTGCAACCTACGCAAACGCCCAATCTCTGGAGGAATTTGATGAGTGAAGCTATTGTTATAGAGGATCAGAAACCTTAGGAAGCTCAGATTTCCTATGTGTGGGGATATGGAGCCGGCCAAGCCTTGGGAGTTTAGGTCCAGCATGGTGACCCTCTGATGATGCCTTCGACTGCAGGTAACACCGTGCCACAAGCAAAAGTGAGTGGACTCATTCCATGTGCTCGTGACCAGATTGGGATCGTGTTGTATCTGAGCTTTGATTGCTAGCAATGCCAGCCTATCTGTCTCGTTCCCTTGGAGTCTCGTGGTTAAGAGATGGTTCGAAGGCATGCAGCTACAACAGAAAATGAACATTGCATTAAAAACTGAGTATATCAAACGCAGTTTCAGAACCAAAACCCCCATTTTTTTTTTCTTTTGAACTTGGTGTTGTTGGGTTATGAAATAGGTAAGTGTCATCTGAGGCGTAACAATCTAATTTATAAGCTTTGCTGTTTTCCAAAGATGACTGTTGTTGGTCTTGCAAGTCTTGCTGTTTCCTTTGACTTGGTGGGTTGGTTGTACTTGTAGACCCAACCATAGTTCTAACACTAACTATACTTGTATCAAACTAATAACCCTGATTAGTAACTAACTCTGTTTTGTTCAATCATATGTATTGGTTTTCTTCTATAATTGTATATTATATATTGTATATTGGGTCTGGATCATGGGACACAATATTTTTTATTTTTTTTTAGCGGAATAAGAGGTAGAAGGCAGTAGCCTAACTACCACTTCATTGAAGAAAGAAGAAAAAAAGAGAACAGGAGAGGGGGACCAAACCAAAACCCCAAAAATTAGACAACAGCAATAACAAAACAAGTTTACAAAAACGAAATTGAGGAAGACCTAAACGGTCTTCAATACACAATGACACAATAAAAGAGGGGGGAGAATCCCACCAAACAAAACTAGAGCTAAAAGACGACGATCCAAAGTTAGCCAAAGCATCAGCTACTCTATTTCCTTCCCGAAAGATGTGAGAAGAGCGGAAAGACAGATGAGAAATTTGATGCATACACATCCAACGAACTTGAAGCTGCCAAGGAACAAGAGAAAGGAAAAGAAGATAATGAAGCACAATGGAGGAATCCACCTCTAACCAAATATGTTTCCAATCACGAACCCAAGCTAGCTCAATTGTCTTAATGACGGCCATAACCTCTGCTGCCACTGAACTAGGAATATCCAATCTAGAAGCAAAACCACCCAGAAAACAACCTCTATGATCTCTAAACACCGCACCATAACCACCCACTCCCGCATCATGCTTCCAAGCACCATCAAAATTAATCTTCACCCACCCAATCAAAGGAGGATGCCAATTAACTTCAATCACACAAGGAGCACGGCGAGGCTGACATTGAACCCCAAACTTCTTTAAGATACATAAATCAAAAACTGAATTATGCATGGTACCTGAAGCTAGTCTACTAGCTGAATAAATGCCCAGAAATCAAACGACAAATAGTATCAATTGTGAAACTCCTTCCATAAAATATGATTTTATTTCTTGCATGCCAAATGAACCAAGTGACTGTGGTAAAACAGAGCAGCCATATGCCAAATGAACCAAATGATCATGGGACACAATATTTAACACATGTTTTTACTTTTCCTTTTAGCCATTAGATCTAGCTATATTCAATGGCCATGATTAATTCTCTACATGATGTGGCAAATGACATGGAATCAAATTCTTTTTTAAATAAAATAATAAATAAATTTACATTAAACTTTTCTATAAACATAAATAAAATAAAATAAATTTAAAAATACAATGAGAAGAACAAATTAAAAGACGTCATCTTCTTGAGAAAAGGAAAAAGAAGAACGAGTGTGGTCGGTGAAGACAGCGAACGCTGGCAACATGGGTTTGGATTTGGGGTTGGATTTGAGAATTAGGATTTTTGAGTGATTTGATGAAGGGGTGGTGCGTTAAATAGATAACTGGGAGTTTTGGCCTTTTGGGGTTTGATTTTGATGTTCCAAAATAATTTCAATTTGGGGGAGAATTAGTTAGGGTTCATGGTGGGCAGGTGGTGATGAACCCAGAATCCTTATTGTGATATTGGTTGCTTGATGATAATAGTATTTATAAGACTACTCTTAACCAAAAACATTGCTTTTTTGATCAATTGTGATAGAAAAGACTTTCAAATTGAGAGATCACGATTTGCAATGGAAATCAATGCCCAATATCAATACTAGTTTCTTCAGTAACTATTATGAGAATCACGTACATATTCTTATATAATAGCATTTTCAAATACTAAGAAAGAAAAAAGATATAAAAAAAAATTATACAGTAGCTTTAAGCAACGATATGCTCTTGTGGAATGTGGAGGTGCTCTGATGCGAATGATCTGAGTAATGGTTTGTTTGTTTGTTTTTTTTGCCTGAAGAAGATGTTAGGTCATGAAGTTTTATTTTGATTTTTATTTATAAAAAAAGGTTTAATTTAAATTTATTTATTTTTTGGTTGAGAAAAAAAAATTGATTTTATGTCATTTGCCACATCATGTAGAGAATTAATCATGATCATTGAATATAGCTCTAATGGCTAAAAGGAAAAGTAAAAATATGTGTTAAATATTGTGTCTCATGATCCGGACCCTTGTATATTCTAATTTGTATTTCAGTTACCACGCCAAGACAAAGTTTATAATTTATATGTTAATTAGCTATAGAATTAAATATTGCTAAAAAAAAAAAAGCTATAGAATTAAATAAGATTATATTTCATATATTTTTTGTTTGGTGTTGTACGTGTAGAATGAAAAGTTTGCAATTAATTAGGAAAAAATATTTTCTCTCCTCATTGAAAGAAACAAAAATTTAAATAAAAAATAATAATAAAAATTAACCATGAATTAACATTAATTAGAATTTTGATAAGTGTCAAATTCTTAAAAAGATGTGATGCTCACACCTTAACCAAGGGATGTGATGTTCACACCTTAACCAAGGGATGTGATGTTCACACCTTAACCAAGGGATGTGAGCAAAAATGAACTGGTTAAGGTGTGAGCAAAAATAAACTCGACTTGCTTTTCCAAAGACGACCGACTTAATTTCAAAGTCATCATTTCCTTCGTTTTGATGATAAGTAAATGACTATGAAAGTTTTCGACCACGATGTTAATTAGTACTTAACTGTATTTAATATCCTAAATGTTGCTTTTCATATATACTTTATGCATGCTTTGTCTTCCATTACTCTGGCTGTTTGCAATTAGTCTTCCGCTAATGTTAATTGCTATTAAATTATACTTGAATCGAAAGACTGATCATGGAAGTTAAGCGAGGATGAACTGTGAATTGTTTGATCGATATATAAGAATTAGTACGTGCTTCTTTTTCAACTAGTGGATCTGTACTAAGATGGCCGGAAATCCCGGAATGACTTGAATATGAAATTAACCGAAAGGTTTGATCAACTAATTTGCTTTCGGCAGAATCTGCTCTCTCTCTCTCTCTATGATTTAATCAACAGATACGCCTCTATTCATGGTCAAATTGATTAAGTACTCTTCATATTGAGATTAATTCAAGGATAAAATCCTCAAATGGTACATGAACTATCACGAAATGCACTTTTTAGTACCTACAATTGCTTAGGGAGTCTGGTGGTACCTAAACTATGTCTCTGTTAGCCTCATTAGTATCTCCGTCCTATTTTCTGTTAAAATTGAAGGTAAACTTGTCAATTGAGGTTTTTTTTTTTCTTCTCAAATCGTTTCCTCTTTTCGACGTTGGTTAATTTTTTTTTGTTTCAATCATGGCCCTCTATTTTGATTATGCGGCCAAGATTTGTTCTATGTTTTTTTTGCTTTCATCCCCTTGCAGATCTCTCTCTCTCTCTCTCTCTCTCTCTCTCTCTCTCTCTCTCTCTCTCTCTCTCTCTCTCTCTCTCTCTCAGCTCGCTCCAAGAAACCCAAATTTCCACAAAATTGGTTGGGTTGCAGAGAAAGCCAGCCATGGCCGCCGAACCACCATCGAAGCTCCAAAACCTCTTTCTCCCACACTTGAGACAAACACACTTGTTAGCGAAAACCTCTTCGACTAAGTGAATTATGCTTCGGGAGCTGATAATGATCAAACTATTACCTTTCTTTTTTGAATAATATCAAATTATTAATTAGCGTTAAAGAACTCAAAAGAGTAGACAAAAAAAGAAAGGGTAAAAACTCAATTTGGTACTTGAACTATTGCAAAATGTACTTTTTGGTACCTACGAATTTTTTTATACCCAAAATGGTACCTGAACTATCGCACCGTTACCTACAATGGTACCTCCGTTAACTTTGTCGTTAAGTTTGCCTACGTGACGCATATTTGGATGAAAAATGATATCTAATTGGACTAGGGTAAAAACCCAATTTTGTACCTGAACTATTATGATAGGTACTTTTTGGTACCTACAAATTTTTTTTATAACAAAAATGGTACCTGAAATATTGTGTCATTACCCAAAATAGTACATAATTGGACCATACTTAATGACCAAGTTAACAGAGGTACCATTTTGGGTAACAGCGCAATAGTTCAGGTACCATTTTGGGTAAAAAAAATTTGTAGGTACCAAAAAGTACATTTCGCAATAGTTCAAGTACCAAATTAGGTTTTTACCCAAAAAGAAAAAAGAACTCAAAAGAGAAGACAACCTATAGATTTGGAAGACATTTTTTTTGTTTTTGTTTATCTATTTATGCCCAATTACCTCCCACGCTCAAAATAATTGGCGGGAAACAAGTTTTTGCAATTTATTTTTTCTTAATATTCTTTCGTCCTTTTATCTCAGCCAGGGTTTTGATTCAGATAGTATTATTGGGGCCTTCTCTAGTGAGTTCCAAACAATAAGGACTTGTTGAGGACTTTCAAACTCAACCGGTATATGAGTATTTAAAATATTAGTTTATATTTAAAAAACTCATTAAAAGTTCATCCAACGGTTGAGTTTGAAAATCCTCCATAGTATTATTACTATTACTCTTACAAAAAAAACGAAATAAGACCGCCGCCCTTGCTTGCGTTTCTATCATCCTCCGGCGGACTCTCCGGTCGGTTCTCCGATCAAGTAATCCTCAATTTCTATGTACCTGTAATTCTTCGCTCATTTATTTGAATCTAAGCCTGTTCGGCTTCGGAAAGAAAAATTGGAGTTTCATTTTTCTCGGTTCACTGTAATAATAGAGATTGAAATTTGAGGGCTTTCCTCTAAAAATTGGTTAGGGAATTGTAGACAAATGTTCTATGAATTTGCGGTATTCTAATGTATTGATTTCTTTGTCCAAAGTAATTGGCATTTGATTTCTACACGGTCAGAGGTCAGTAGATTTGGATCCTTTAGAGTTTTACATGTTTTGGGCACAATTAAGGAGGGGGCTGTCAATTTTTTGTTTTTCAATTTTATATTTTACTTCATGTGCTGAGAATATAACATTACTTGAGATATAACCTGGGATGTCGTTTCCATGATTTCTATCGTTTCGATGCTTCTTGGTCACGTATCATCCACTTTTCAGTGTTGGTGTGTTGGCTTGTGTTGTGATTCCTAGGTACTATTGTTTATCTTAGTTGTTGTCTTAAACTTTTTCTCATTTATGATCCTAATGTTTCTTTTGGCTAGAGTTCAGACATGGTTAAAGAAGAAAGCCCACAAATTACAAGGAGAACAACCCGATTCTCTGCTTTGGCTAAATGTCCAAACAATGTAGTTGAAGAAACAAATGCAAGTAGTCAGCTGCCACCGACTTTAGATGACCTTGTCCTTGGAGAAGAAGGAGACTCCTTTAGCTTCGATGATGTTAGTTTTCCTGGTAGACAGAGCCAGATCAAGGAGCTTGTGCACCTTTTGGGTCCGCAGAACTCTCCTATGCTTCCTATTTTTATGTATGGAGGCACTTCCACCGGAAAAACAAGTAATGTTCTACAAACATTTAGGCATCTTAAGCGACCTTTTGTTTACTCAAGCTGCCTTACCTGTTATAATCCTCGAATCTTGATTGAATCTATTTTGAATCAACTGTTTCTTCACAGAAAGAATGCAGAAAATGGTTATTCTAGTGCAAAGCGCTGTGAAAGGCCATCTCATGATTTTGTTAATTTTGTTCGTGAAGCCTTGGTTAGCATTATTGGTAATCTTCAGGGACAAAAGTCAGGGAAATTGAGGTCCAAAAGGTCAGGAAAGGCTAATGGAAATATGATCTACTTGATTTTTGACAATTTGGAGCGTGTCAGAGGGTGGGATAAAGGTTCTACCGTGTTACCTTTGTTGTTAAATCTCTATGATACTCTGAAAATGCCTGAGCTCGGTCTTATCTTAATCAGCAATACCTCGCCAGATACATACGACTCTAAAAATTGGTTAGGGAATTGTAGATAAATCTTCTATGAATTTGTTGTATGGCCAATTACTCATAATGTCATTTACATAACCTATATTTTTGAAAAAGTCACCTAATATTTTTATTCCTCATAAAGCCACCAAAATATTACAAATTTTAATATTTACAAAAATGTCACCGCATTTTTTTCTCATTATTTACAAAAATGCCACTGCCTACAAAAAGATACTGCACTGATCTTTGACAGTAGCTTTATTGTTCTTCGACAGTAGCTTTCTTGTTCTTTGACAGTAGCTTTATTATTCTTTGGGAGTATATTTCTTGTTCATCGCCAGTAGCTTTATTGTTCTTTGGCAGTAGCTTTATTGTTTTTCGACAGTAGTTTTTTTGTTCTTCGACAGTAGTTTTATTATTCTTTGGGAGTACATTTCTTGTTGCTCGCCAGTAGTTTTATTATTCTTTGACAGTAGCTTTATTGTTCTTTGACAATAGATTTCTTGTCTCTAGTAGTAGTTTTTCGTATCTAGTGACATTTTCGTAAATAAAGAAAATTAAAAATGCGGTGGCATTTTTGTAAATATTGATGCGGTGACATTTTTGTAAATATCGGTGGCTTTATGAGAGATAAAAATATTTGATGGCTTAAAAAAGAATAAGGTCACCAAAAGTGACATTATCAGTAATTTTTTATCTGCTGTGTTCTAATGTGTTGATTTTTTTAACGTAAGTAATTGGCATTTGATTTCTATACCATCAGAGGTCAGCAGATTTGGATCCTTTAGAGTTTTACATGTTTTGGGCACAATTAAGGAGGGGGATGTCAATTTTTTTTTTTTTTTCAGTTTTATATTTTAGTTCATGTGCTGACAATTTTAGAGTTATTCTATTAGTTCTCGACATACTTGGCATTGTGTAAATAATCCCCCTTCTTATTTGTGGATATGAGAGTTAGATTATGTATCTTGTCGTCAAGTGTTAACATAACAACATATTTCTGATTACAGTGTGCATGTAAAAGAAACGTCAAATGTGCATAGTTGGAGAATTTGTATATGTGCGTGTTGTTTGTAAGGTCTCCAACCCTTCCATGATTTTTTTTTGCTTCGATGGAGAGGAAACTCTAGTTACAATTTATAAGGCCTCAAGTGAGTTTTTAAGATGATGGCGAAAAATACCGCACAGAGATACAAATGGTCTCTTAGTTTGTCTCCAACTGTGGTTCCATTCACCTAATATAATTTCTATGGAAAGTTGCTTGTCTACATGCTAAAAGTTTGATATTGCAGTTGTTGCTTATTGCCTTGTACAGAGATCAGGGATGTGGCATTAACTCGCTGCTTCTTAATTTTCATATTACTTGTTAGTTTTTCATGTTTGTTATACTTAAAAGACTGAATCGAAGTTAGGTGAGTGTGAACTGTGAAGTGTTTTTTTTTTTGAAAGAAGACTGAAGTGTATAATACATAAGAATCGCCGGTCAAAACAAACTTTGGTGATTGGATTTTTTTAATTTTTGTAGAGTAGAAAATGAGTGAAGTGGAATGATCACTTGAATATAAAATTAACCGAAAGGTTTGATCAATCAATTTGATTTCGGCGGAATCTGCTCTCTCTCTCTCTCTCTCTCTCTCTCTATGATTTAATCAACAGATACGCCTATATTCATGGTGAAGTTGATCAAGTACTCTTCTTCATTAAGATTAATTCAACTGCTTGGAATTGTTTGATAAATAAATTGTCTGTTATTAAAAATGTTATTTCAGCTAGCATAGGGGCTTAGATGCTGAGAGACAGACTACCCCTACAAAACACACTTTGATCCTACATATATAGTTAGAAATTCTGGAAACAGACTGTGCTGACTTGGTTTCTACCCTTGAGAGAACTGGTAAATATTTTTCTGATTATGGCCGGATCATTGGTGATTGTAGGGAGTTCATGCTTGCTTTCACTACATTAATGTTCATCATATTTACCATGAAACAAATAGTGTGGCCAATCGTTTGGCACACGTTGCTAGTTTTTCTATTATAGATGAATTGTTGTTAAATGAGACCCCCTCTATTATTGAGGAAATTCTTGTTAAATATATTTGTTCCTGTACTCGAAGTTTTGACATTAGGTCCCCCTCGATATACACCTGTCCTTGAGATTTCTAATTCAATCTAAGATTTTCTTTCAAAAAAAAATATAGTTAGAAATTCTAAAGCTAGCCATATTGTAATTAGCTGAAAGTGTTCAAACAGATAATGGATCGAACTTTATTCCGTCGGTAAGAATCCTAATGGGATCAAATATTTCAGATTTTAAGTTTTATACAAGATGTGGTACTTTATTATTTTATTTTATTATAATAGGGCTCAAGGCCCCAAACACACAGTTACACGTACACTACATATAACAAGATGTAGTAGCTAGTAGTAGTGTAGTAGTAATTTCACCCGACTACTAAGCTAATGATCGAAACCAATTGTGTTCTTTAGTCCTGCTTCAAGGATCATTCTGACTATCTTATAATTTTCCAAACTTTGTAAATTGGGCATCAAGAAAGAAATCACGTATATATTTGCAGTTTTCATCTCACTCCGTACCTTTCATTCTATACAAACAGAGGTAGCGCCACAAGTGAGTTTTTAAGATGATGGCGAAAAATACCGCACAGAGATACATATGGTCTCTAGTTTGTCTCCAACTGTGGTTCACCTAATATAATTTCTATGGAAAGTTACTTGTCTACGTGCTAAAAGTTTGATATTGCAGTTGTTGCTTATTTCCCTGTACAGAGTTCAGGGATGTGGCATTACCTCGCTGCTCTTTTAATTTTCATATTACTTGTTAGTTGTTTATGTTTGCTTTTGGTTAAAAGTTATGTTTGGTGATTGTTATTTGTTTTTAATTAATATCGAATACACTACTGAGTATTGTAGAATTTTTCAAAATTTGTAAATGGGGCATAGATTACAAATAATCATGTAAAATTGTATTTGCAGTCTGCTCATGCAGTTCATCACATCTTTAAGACTTCAAAGACAGCATATGACAATTCAAAACAAAATAGATCGATCAAGATATAAGAAGCATACAACATATATAAAAGCCTACACAGATCTGTAGCAATTTATAAGGTTCTAGCTAGCCCAGAAGACTGTTCCTAATGGAATACAATTCAGATGCAACATCACTGATTTCCTTTCGGTTTGTTGGGGATTCAGCAGAACAAGCGATTCCAATTCCAAATATCAACGTCAAGCATTCTTTAATTTTTTGTGCTCTCACGCTGGATTGATTGGAAGCATCATTGACAATATTGGTGATGTCTTCTTGAAGAAGTAGTGAATCCGCAACCTCTACAACAAGTTCGGGGAGAGCCGTCTTCACAAAATTATGAAGATTCCAGCCATCATTAAATATGTTGTCAGTGGGTCTCTTTCCTGTAAACATTTCTAACAAGAGAATGCCAAAGCTGTAGACATCCCCATATTTTGACACCTCACTTCCCATACCATACTCTACAGTTCAAGCAATATCACAAATAGTTGTCACTAACTGTACATAAAATAAATTAGCTCTCATTGAATTATGTAACAATAAAAAAAAAAGAGTAAATTGTGAAGCATATATATGAGGAAAATTACCTGGAGCAGCATAACCAACCGATCCTTTGATTCCAATGGAGCTTGATTGATTTCCAGAAACGTTATTGGTTAGTTTTGAAAGAATCCTTGCCAGACCAAAGTCGGAGACATGTCCAGTCAGCTCATTGTCCAAAAGAACATTACTTGGCTTGATATCACAATGAACTATGGGTGTTTCAGAATGATTGTGAAGATAGTCCAATGCACTAGCAACATCAATGGTGATGTTAAGCCTTTGAATAAGACTTAAAATCTTGGGTGCGTCTATTACCTCTTCAAGTCTAGTGGATGGATGCAACCACTCCTCTAAGCTTCCGTTGTCCATGAACTCATAAACAAGAGCCTTGAAATCATTTCCATGGAAATCAATACTTGAACATGCAGTTATGATCTTGACCAGATTTCGATGCCTGATGTTTCTCAATGCTTCACATTCAGCTATGAAACTCTTTGAAGCTCCCTTGTGTATCATGTTAAACACCTTCACAGCGACAACAACTCTATTATCATCAAGAATGCCTTTGAACACAGAACCAAAAGCACCCGCACCAATCAAATTAGTTGTAGAGAACCCATCAGTAGCTTTTAGGAGTGTAGCATATGAAACTTGCAAAAGAGAGTTGCCCAAAGTGCTCAACTCAATTGCTTTCCTTTTCTTATGAAGAAGTAACATAGACATCAAAATAGCATTTCCCAAAAGAGTAAACCCTGATACTAAAGAGATCATTATTTTCATTCTACGGGACAATCCTCCTCCACTAGACTCTTTAGACTTGCACACGGGAAGTCGAAGATTAGCTACACCCCCACAGAGCCTAGAGTTTCCAACAACTGAAATCACACTTGCATTCTTGAAAATGCCGTCAACTGGTACTTCTCCCCATAACTCATTGAAGGATAGGTTCAGATTTTGCAAGTTTCCAATGCCTTGGAAGAACTTTGGAATATCTCCTGACAAATTGTTGCGAGAAAGGTCTAAATCTCGAAGGCCTCTCAAGTCCTTCATAGATGAAGGAATGAGGCCATGGAACAAGTTGCCTTGCAAGTGTAGGATTTCTAAAGATTCACAAGCACCGAGGCTATTAGGAAGTTGTCCTGATAACAAGTTGTCAGAAACGTCGAGTTTACTAAGAGTCTTCAACTTTCCGATCTCCACAGGAAGAGAACCAGAAAAATGGTTTTTCGAAAAGTTTAGAGAAATAGATAAAGAGAGGAGGCCATTAAGTAGTTGTTGGGGTATTTTGCCATCAATGTTATTTTCAGAAAGATCCAACTCGAGCAAGCTGTGGCATTCTCCAAGGCTTGAAGGGGTGTTGCCATTAAGATTATTTCCTTGTAAGTAAAGATGGGTTAACATGGTTAATTTTCCAAGAGAGGATGGAATTCGGCCCGATAATTTGTTGTATGGAAGAACTAACATCACAAGGTTTGAAAGCTTTCCAATGTCAGTGGGGATGTTACCTGTGAAGGAGTTTGCCTCCATACTCAGTGCTTGCAAGTTGACAAGATTCCCTAATCCAGTTGGTATGCTTCCATGTAGTTGGTTTGCTGAAAACCAAAGACTTTGAAGCTTGATTGAGAGATTGGAAATTGATGTGGGCAATGTCCCTCCAAAATAGTTGTTGTCGAAATCCAAGTCAATTAACTGTGTGGCATTGATCAATTCTGAGACAAAATTCAAGTCACCATGTTTACCACTTCCCAGCTCATTATATGAAATGCCGAAAAAATTGAGGTTATGAAGCTTTTGCAAATTGGGCACTCGTCCTGTTAATTTGTTCAATTCAACATCAAGTGACACTAGACTTGTTGCGTTGGATATTGACAATGGAATGCCCCCTGTTAATTCATTCTCCGCAATATGAAAGATTTGGAGGTGAGGAAAAGCATCGCTCAAGTCTGAGGGAATACTACCTTGAATTTGGTTTAGTGCCATGGAAAAAGTAACAATAGCTGATAGGTTATAAATAGAGGGAGGGATGGCACCAGACAACATATTTAAGCCTAATGAAAAAAAGGTTAATTTTTTCAATTGGCCAAGAGAACTAGGGATGGTTCCCACCAAGTTGTTACGAAATCCGGCAAGTTCCTTTAGAGACGAAAGATTCCCAAACGAAGGAGGGATCTCTCCAGTTAAATTATTATCTTGGAAAACAAGTATTTGGAGCTTAGACAAGAAACTGAGTTTGGAAGGAATTTCACCCACCAGCTTGTTGTGACCGAAATTGAGATATGTGAGGTTGAAGCAATTGGATATATTGGCAGGAATAGGACCAATAAATGAGTTACTGTGTAGAGCTAATACCTGCAACCTACGCAAGTGCCCAATTGTTGGAGGAATTTCACGGGTGAAGCTATTGTTATGGAGGCGTAGATCCCTTAGGAAGCTTAAATTTCCTATGTGTGGGGATATGGAGCCGGCCAAGCTTTGCGAGTTGAGGTCCAACATGGTAACCCTCTGATGATGCCTTCGACTACAGGTGACACCGCCCCACAAGCAATAGTGAATGGAGTCATTCCATGAGCTCATGACCTGATGATTGGGATGATGCTGTATTTGAGCTTTAAAGGCTAGCAATGCCAGCCTATCGCTCTCATTTCCTTTCAGCCCAGTACTGGTGGTTAAGGGTTGGTTCAAGTATTGCATGGAGGAGCTTAAACAGCAAATGAATATTGCATTAAAAAGGGAGCATAGTACTAAGATCAGTTTCATAATTACCAAAACCCCCATTTTGCTTAACAATTAAGAAGAGATGGCTATTTTGTTGTGAGATTTGTAAGTTCAACTTGAGACATGAAAGTAATTTAAGGACCAGATCATATATATAGGACCAGACATGACTTGTTTTTCCATAGACGACTGACTTAATTTCAAAGTCACCCATTGCTTTCGTTTTGATGATAAGTAAATGACTTTTGAAGGTTTTCGACCAAGATCTTAATTAGTCCTTGTATTTAATATCTTACATGTTGCTTTTCATATGTACTTTATGCAAGCTTGTCTTCCATTACTCTTGCTTTTTGCAATTAGCCTTCCACTAATGTTAATTAATTGCTATCAAATTATATTTGAATCGAAAGTCTGATCATGGAAGTTAGGCGAGGGTGCATGAACTGTGAATTGTTTGATATATAAGAATTAGTGCGTGCTTCTTTTTCAACTAGTGCATCTGTCTACATTAACTGACTGCGAATCAGAACGCTGCCGTTCCTTTCATACCTAACACTAAGAATCATTGACTGACTTTTACTTGATACAAACCAGTGAGGAAATGAGTGAAATGGAATGACTATAATATGAAATTAACCGAAAGGTTTGATCTACTAATTTGCTTGGCAGAATCTGCTCTCTCTTTCTATGATTTAATCAACAGATAGGCCTCTAATCATGGTGAAATTGATCAAGTACTTCATCATTGAGATTAATTCGACTACTAAGATGCTTGAAATTGTTTGATAAAATTCTTTCGCTGTTATAGAAAATGTTATTTTAGCATAGGGGCTTAGATGCTCAGATAGTACGTCATATATATATATATAGTTTTTTTTTATAAAGGTCACGTTGTAATCATATAGCCCTAATCCAACATACTTAGAAATTCTAAAGCTAGCCAGATTGCAAAGGTTCGTCTACGGTACATTAATGTACCGATACATTAAGTAGACTAATTCGATACAGATGTAGACTTATTCGATACAAAAATACACTAGTTTGAGATCAAGCCAAACTAGTCTACATATGTATAGAGCGAGTCTACCTTTATATTAAATTAGTCTACTTGATGTATCGATACATTAATGTACCGTAGAACTTTCCATATTGCAATTGCCTGAAAATATTCAAACAAATGACATATCGAACTTGAGAATGGAAAAAGAAAGAAGCGAGAGAAAGTTTGGACTTATGCAAACTCTAAATTGAATTCAATTATGTGGCTCGCTCTCTTTATCCAGCACTTAAGATAAGCACACTCGTTAGCCAAAACCTCTTTGACTAAGTGAATTATGCTTCGGGAGCTGTTAATTACCAAACTATTACCTCTCTTTTTTGAATGATATCAAATTATTGGTTAGCATTATAGAACTCAAAAGAGTAGACAAAAAAAGAAAATAGAACTCAAAAGAGAACAGTCTAGATTTGGAAGACATTTGTTTTTTTCCTATTTCTGTCCTGATATTTGGGCCGCATTTCTGTTGAGCCCAATTAACTACTTAACGGGTTACATACACCTCCCGCGCTCAAGATAATTGGCGGGAAACAAGTTTCTGCAATTTTTTTTCCTTAATATTCTTTCGTCCTTTTATCTCAACCAGGGTTTCGATTCAGATACAGTAGTATTATTACTATTACATTTACTCTAACAAAAAAAGGACATAAGACCGCCGCCCTTGCCTGCGTTTCTGTCATCCTCCGGTGGACTCTCCGGTCGATTCTCCGAACAAGTAATCCTCAATCTCTATGTACCCGTAATTCTTCCCCCATTTATTTGAATCTAAGCCTGTTCGGCTTCCGAAAGAAAAATTGGAGTTTCATTTTTCTCGGTTTACTGTAACAATAAAGATTGAAATTTGAGGGCTTTCCTCTAAAAATTGGTATTTCTTTGTCTAAGTAATTGGCATTTGATTTCTATACGATCAGTAGATTTGGACCCTTTAGAGTTTTACATGTTTTGGGCACAATTAAGGAGGGGGCTGTCAATTTTTTGTTTTTCAATTTTATATTTTAGTTCATGTGCTGACAATTTAACAGTACTTGAGATATAACCTGGGATGTCGTTTCCATGATTTCTATCGTTGTTACAAGTTTTCGTGCGCAATTGTCTTGCAACTTTGTCTTTGATAAGTTGATTGTCTTCGAGTTGTAATGCTTCTTGGTCTTGTATCCACTTTTCAGTGTTGCCTTCTTGGCTTGCATTGTGATTTCTTAGGTACTACTTTATCTTGAATCTTGCTCTCAGCGTATTCTCATTTATTACTCTAATGTTTCTTTTGGCCAGAATTCAGACATGGTTAAGGAAGAAAGCTCACAAATTACAAGGAGAGAAACCAGATCCTCCGCTTTGGCTAAATGTTCAAACAATGGATGCAAGTAGTCAGCGCCCAAAGGATGCTTCTTTGGTATTCTGATGCATTGATTACTTTGTCTAATTAATTGGCTTTTCCAGATATTTGATTTCTATGTGATCCCCTTTAGAATTTTATATGTTTAAGGAGAATAAGTCAGGAATATAGGATGGTCATTGAGGGAGCTGTCATTTTATTTGTTTTTCAAATTTAATTTCAGTTCATGTTCTGTTGGACATCGTTTCCATATTTTCTATCCTGATTGCAACTTGCAAGTTGTTTGGAGCAATTTCAATCGCAACTTTGTCTTTGATAAGTAGATTTTCTTTGAGGTTCGATGCTTCTTGGTCTCTGTATCCACTTTTCAGTGTTGGGGTGTTGGCTTGTGTTGTGATTACTAGGTACTATTGTTTATCTTAGTTGTTGTCTTAAGCTTTTTCTCATTTATGATCTTAATGTTTCTTTTGGCTAGAGTTCAGACATGGTTAAAGAAGAAAACCCACAAATTACAAGGAGAACAACCCGATCCTCTGCTTTGGCTAAATGTCCAAACAATGTAGTTGAAGAAACAAATGCACGTAGTCAGCCGCCACCGACTTTAGATGACCTTGTCCTTGGAGAAGAAGGAGAGTCCTTTAGCTTTGATGATCTGGTGTCTAGTTTTCCTGGTCGACAGAGCCAGATCAAGGAGCTTGTGCACCTTTTGGGTCCGCAGAACTCTCCTATGCTTCCTATTTTTATGTATGGAGGCACTTCCACCGGAAAAACAAGTATTCTTCTACAAATATTTAGGCATCTTAAGCGACCTTTTGTTTACTCAAGCTGCCTTACCTGTTACAATCCTCGAATCTTGTTTGAATCTATTTTGAATCAACTGTTTCTTCACAGAAAGAACGCAGAAAATGGTTATTCTAGTGCAAAGCGCTGTGAAAGGCCATCTGATTTTGTTAATTTTGTTCGTGAAGCCTTGGTTAGCATTATTGGTAATCTTCAGGGACAAAAGTCAGGGAAATTGAGGTCCAAAAGGTCAGGAAAGTCTAATGGAAATATGATCTACTTGATTTTTGACAATTTGGAGCGTGTCAGAGGGTGGGATAAAGGTTCTACTGTGTTACCTTTGTTGTTAAATCTCTATGATACTCTGAAAATGCCTGAGCTCGGTCTTATCTTCGTCAGCAATACCTCGCCAGATACATACGACTCAAATATGGGTTATGTTGAGCCTAACCCTATATATTTTCCTGATTATACAGATGATGATCTTGGTCAAATCTTGATGAGAAACCAAGCAAACAAAAAGCTTTATACCTCTTTTCTCAGGTAACAATATTAGCTATTTACTTTTTCTCTGCAATCATCTTTTGCTCTATGTGTTCTAATATTGAATACTTTGTTTCTTCTTGTTAGTGTTGTACTAAGGCCTTTCAGTAGAATTACTAGACGAGTGGATGAGTTATCCACTGCCTTTTCACTACTATTCAGAAAATATTGTGAACCTGTAACTGATCTTCGGGTTGTTCCCAATGAAGAAATGAAGAGAAGGTTATTTAGTCATTTCCAGCCCCATATTGCTCCTGCACTGAATGAGATATTTAAGGTTTCACAGCCTTCCACTGAAGTTGAAGCTAGGGAGAGAAAGCAAAAGGGCCGCACAAGGAAATCCGGAGGTTATGATGTTGTTGATCAATTAGATTTTCATTTGTCTACTTCTGCCAAGTATCTTCTTATTTCAGCATTCCTTGCTTCAAGAAACCCAGCTACGCTTGATGCATCGTTGTTTGATTCTACTGGAGGCTCTAATAATCGAAAACGAAAAAGGAAGTAAGTGTATTTTCAAACTAGTTCTTGTATCATAGTTTATCTAGGTGTAGTTGGTGAATTTCCACTCTGACCTGATAGTGAAATAGAACATAAGAATCTAGTTAGTTTTCTGTGCTGTCATAGTTCTTGCACCTGTAATCTTTTCAATATAAGGTCTGACAATTGATCATTTTAACACCAGTTCCATTTTCTTCACCTGGTGTTTTGCCCTGCACCACTTGTAAACCCTGATTTCATGTAAATAATGCTTCATCACGATCAGGGTCTCCGAGAAGTCAATGGAACAGAAGGAAACTGCAGAACAGGAATTACTTATGAAGGGCCCCGGAACATTCCCATTAGAGAGGTTATTAGCCATATTCCAGTGTATTACATCTGTGGCAGAAGATCCACTTGATGATGAGGAACAAGCGCAGGATGGGTTAGGGATTCAAGATGGGCATGGTGGACTCATGTCTGATGTCCTCTTACAACTGACTAGTCTCTGTGGTGCAAATTTTGTCGTCAAAGGAGGAAGCTGCCCACTAGAGGGCTCTACTCGATATCGTTCTACAGTTAGTGAAGATATGGCCCTACAGGTACCTTTTGTGTCTCTAATATTGAAATTATACAACAATTTATATGGTGTATGATAAAGAACTTCTTTGAATTATTCAACATCATGTTTATACGTGGATTCCAGGTAGCAAGGAGCATTAAGTTTCCTCTCTCAAAGTACTTGTACAGAAGATGATTGCGTATGCATGAGGTAAGATATCTGTAACATGGTTATCAATTTATAATAAAGGACGAAAATTCTTAAAAGAGAAGGGCCAGATTGTGTCTGATACATCATTTTAAACTTAATTCTTTCATTGTCCAGTATGAATTTAGAACGATAATTATTTATATGAGATGGCCAGTTTACTACCTTGAATAATGAAAGCATAGCATAGCTTAACCATATGAGCAGTGACAGACCTGAGGATGCAACAATGGGGAAATTTGGGTAGATATTATAACTTCAATGAGGGAGGACTTGGTAATTTCTGTTGGCCTCAAATCCCATCTTAATCGCCTTTTAGAGCAATGACGTGTTGATGCTTAATGTCAATGAGTCTGATGGGAGGTGTTGATCGAAAAACTAGAAATAGTTGGAGTGAGAGAGATTGTGTGGGGTTGACTCTAATAGCTTTCTAGGGTCCAGAGGCCTATCCGTAGTGGTCCAGCTTGGGAGGTGGATCTATAAATTTTCTTTCGCCATCAGTCTACTAGTGGAAGACCTAATCGTCTTTGAAATGTGGATTAATTATGAACATTTTACAACAGCTATGTGAGCTTTAAAGACCGAAAATTCTACAAAACTCCCCCACTCCCCACCCTTGGATTAGATGACTTCTCCTCATCTCACCAACCCAAATACCCTCCCTGAATTTCAGGCCATTGGATCCGGGGGAGTATTGCTCATCTGGAGCACTGTAGAACACCCCCTTTAAAGACATGAATCTTAAGTACTTGTCATACCATATCACAAACACAATGATATTGATTTGATGCTAGCATGCCTGTAAAACTTTAATTATGGTCTTCCTACCCTGACTTGCCCTCATCGGTTTCTAGCCACCCCATCTAATATGATGTTGAACCTAATTATTTCTTCTTCGTTTGTTCAACTACTTAACTCTAGTTCATTAGGAGTCAAGAGTCTCTGTCTTTATTAGCAGAAGCTTGCAATTAGTTCACCCAGAAAAAGAAGCTTGTCAGATGCAGATGGGTTTTGACTGAAATGATTCTTTAAGTAGTTTTGAATTTGCTATAAGTTATGAATATTGTAATAGACAGCACAAACTTATTTGCAGTGTTTGTTTTTAGGGAAAACCTAGAAGGAGCCAAATTATATGATTCAGCACCAAATTACTCTATATTACTTGGCATGATGACTGTTCGGGTTCAAGCACACATGGAGCTCTGGGCCTGAGAATGGACTCTCTTGACCACAAAATTATTAGTTATGTTTTCCCAGTTTTAGAGACCAGAGTATGGAATGGTGACAAAACATCACTCATTATTTTTCTCATGCAATGTGCTCAATGAGATGATGATAAGAAAACATAGAATAACATGTAATTTATTTATTTATTTGGGAACAAGAGTTACAAAACTGTCGGTGTGTGCATAGTCAAAAATCTTCTTGATTTCTTTATCACAACCTCATTCTCTTTGTTCTCTTTTCTAGCAAAATGAGTAGTTGGAGTGTCGATTTATATTATACACCTTCATATTTACTCTACACAGATATCTTGTCTTAAAGTAGTTGGCGTGTCGATTTATATTATACACCAAGGAATTCTCAAAAACTTATATAGATTATAAGAATGTAGAATATACATTAAGGTAGGTTTAAGATGACGATGTGCATCAGAGACAAAATTAACGAAGTATTACTAAATCAGTAGCTAGTTGTGAATTTTACTTAATGGATGGAGAAACTGACACGATTTGCTAATAAGCAGTGCCTTTCTATAAGTGGACGACAGATGAGTATAACCACAAGGTTGTGAGGCATCATGTTTGGATCATTTTAGTATACTGATCACTTACATGCATGGGTGAACCTCCAAGCTAGTGAATGGTGATTTATAAAATATAGGTGGATGATATATGAAAGCTTTAATTGTATTCCGGTAGAGCATCAGCAATGGGGACTCATTTTTTGGACCCAAATATGGGTCTAAATTGGCCGTAATCCAAATTTGAGTCCATCGGAATAGTAGATAAAATGACTTACTTTTTTAGGTGCCACAGTGGTGCAGGACTCATTTTTGGATTCATATTTTTGGACTTATATTTTTGGACTCAAATTTGGGTCCTAAATTTGAGTCACCTCCATTGTGGCATATAGATATTGGACCCAAAAATCTCACTTGTTATCTCTCATTGATGAATCATCAATTTCTCTCTCCAAAATTCTCTCAAATTAGTTGCACATGGGGGGACCCACAAATATAGGTCCAAAATTTTTCAGTCCAAACTGGACCTATATTTGGGTCCAACATTTGAGTCTCCGGCAACTATAAGTCCTACTCCCTCCGATCCACTGTGAGTATTTTTGGACCCAAATATAAGTTTTGGACCCAAATTTGGGTCCCCATTGTGGATGTTCTAATGGTGTGTACACATACACACAGAAAACACAAAGTGTCAACCTAATAAGTGAAGCCTGTCAGAAGGCACATGATGTGATGGAGATGGTGCTCACTGCTTAGTCAAGAACACACCTAAACAAAAGGTGGAAAGCTTCAACCATGGTACAAGACTCTATCACTGGTTAGGTTGGGGTTTTGGTCTTCATCACCACCTCAAATTTCGGTGCTGCATTTCCTCTACAAACCTATAGACTAGCTTTTGCATAATTAACTTTTGTGTTAGGGTTAGGTCGATGAACTAATCACATGGGTTGATCTAGTCAACTGGGTTTCTATCATGAATGCTACGTGTTTCTGAAGTTGCTTGCTTCTATGAAACTTAGGAAATGTGAAGGTTTATTAATGCTACAAATGAAAAAAAAAAAAAAACAGACGGTTCTTCTCAATTTTAACCGGTTTTCTATGGTGCCCATTTAACTAAACATTTAATTAGCTTGGATGTTCCTTTATGTTTCACATTTCTTCACTGTCCCTTATATTGTTAGGTTATGACTTTCTGTTAAATTGAGCTGCTAGCATTTTCATCTTTTCATGTTACTACCATCTAGTATTGGCTCATTTCACCCGACTCCTCGCTCTCTAACCTTTCTCTCCACTAATTTCGTTCAAATTTAATTTCTCGCTTTGATAACATTCAATTTTCCCGACAGCCTAACAGCCCTAACCTATAAAGATGAACATCAAAGTCAAAAACCCACAATAATGATAATTGACACTAGCTTGACATTGAAAAGATTGGAAAGGGAATTCAAGCTAAATGTTTAGTTAAATAGGTCAAAGCTTGGGGGGTCCCCAAACTTTAGAGGAAGAAGAACAACCGAAACCCAATATACAATTTACATGCAAGGGATCGATATGCCAAGTTTCATACATGTACATCCTGAATTGGGCAGCAGTCTGTCAATTTGTTCAAAAATTTAGGGCATTACCTGCATTCAGGTGAGCAGTAGTGACTAGTGAGGGAGAGATATCTATTGCATTTTGACTTTTGTTCATGTTTACTATACTGCAGACATCGGCGCGCATTTTTTGATATCATAACAGCATTAAAAGTGAGAGGGTCAAACCTGTGAAGAAGCAAGCAAGGGAATCCCAGACTTGTTTTTACTCTAGGCTACAAGAATTAGATAGAATTGAGGATAAAGAGAAAAGAAGAGGCTAGGGGTTCAAAATTGAAGTCACACAAGCAATAAGGGTATTAAATTGTGGGTGGGTTGCTCACCCAACCCTAACCAAAAAGACAACCACATGAAAAACCTCATTTTCATTTACTTTCTTCAGGCTCTCTCTCTCTCTCTCTCTCTCTCTCTCTCTCTACCTCTCAATGCAAAAAAGCTAGGGCTAAGCTACCCTTTAGCCCAATGCTGTTCAACAAAATCATTATAGAAAAATAAATAATCAAAACAACCCATGATCTAATTATTTTGTGGGTGTGACCCAATGGCCCATTTTTTCTTGCCTCCCTTATTAATTTTGTGCTTTCTTCTTGGTCTCTTCCTCTCTCTCTCCCTCTCTTAGTTTCTCAACTAATCTCATTTACTCCTTCCTCCTCATTCAATGCTCCAAAAATTAAAAGCCCCTCCTCCATTTCCAGTAAAATTAGGTGCCACCCAAGTGTTGATTTATTCTCGGGTATAATATACAGCGTACGTACATGAGTCCACAAGAGAGAAAGAAGCCAGTGGTTTTCTAATTTTGAAGCTGTTTTGGGCGCTTTAAAATGTTTCAACGGCCTCTGATGGCATTTATGGCGCCTGTGCTGTGCTGTATGTGAAGCTTAATTTCAGAGAGAGAAACAGAGAAAGAGAGAGATGTATCATAGAGAGAGCAATGTCAAGGACCAGTCTGGCCCTTAGTAATTGCTTCACCTATAAAACCCTCCCTCTATTATACTCCACTTTATACAATCAATCTCTACACACCCACCATAACTACTCTTCATCTCTAGCTACCACTCCTCTCTGTTCCCTTCTTCTCCATTCCTCTATATCTTAGATCCATCACACACCCTTTTTTTCATTCCCTATCAAAAAACCCTACTTGGGGTTTTCTTCTTTTGGTCCAACACCTCCATTGCTTCGAATTCTTCCAACTTTTCCCGAAAATCGACATTTTTCTCGGGGAAATCTTTCCGAAGAAAACCCAAAAGATTTTACGCTTGGCAGCTTGCATGCATTGACATTTTCTTTGTTTTTTAGTTTGGGGTTTGGTTGAGACTTGGTGTACAAGTTAACTATGGACATTGGTTCTGCTTTGCTGTTATTCACGGCCGTCACGGCTTATCTACTTTGGTTCACTTTCATCTCACGGTCGCTGAAGGGTCCACGTGTCTGGCCCTTACTGGGGAGTCTCCCGGGTCTGATCGAGAATTGCGACCGCTTGCATGACTGGATCTGCGACAACCTACGCGCCTGCGGCGGCACGTACCAAACCTGCATCTGCGCGGTTCCTTTTCTGGCCAAAAAGCAAGGCCTCGTGACGGTCACGTGCGACCCCCAGAATGTGGAGCATATCCTGAAGTCCCGGTTCGATAATTACCCAAAGGGACCCACCTGGCAATCGGTATTTCACGATCTTCTCGGCGAGGGGATTTTTAACTCGGACGGTAACACGTGGCTCTTCCAGAGGAAAACGGCCGCGCTGGAGTTTACTACCAGGACGTTGCGCCAAGCCATGGCTCGGTGGGTCAGCCGAGCCATTAAGCTGAGGTTCTGTCCTATTCTGAAGGAGGCTGAGCTGAAAGGCGAGCCGGTTGATCTTCAGGACTTGCTGCTTCGGCTCACTTTCGACAACATATGTGGCTTGGCTTTCGGAAAGGACCCGCAGACTTGCGCACCGGGGTTCCCGGATAACACCTTCGCCACGGCTTTCGACCGAGCCACCGAAGCCACGCTGCAGCGGTTCATTTTGCCAGAGGTGTTGTGGAAGCTGAAGAAATGGCTTGGGCTTGGAATGGAAGTCACGCTGAGCCGAAGCCTTGTACATATTGATGAGTACTTGTCCAATGTGATCGCCTCACGTAAGCTCGAGTTGCTGAGTCAGCAAAAGGATGGGAACCCACACGATGATCTGCTGTCAAGGTTCATGAAGAAAAAGGAGTCTTACTCGGACACTTTCCTCCAACACGTGGCACTCAATTTCATCCTAGCTGGACGCGACACGTCGTCGGTGGCGCTTAGCTGGTTCTTTTGGCTAGTGACGCTAAACCCAATTATTGAAGAAAACATTTTACGAGAAATTTGCACCGTTCTTATCGAGACACGTGGCGACGATGTTGCAAGTTGGTTAGAAGAGTCATTGGAGTTTGAAGAAATTGACCGATTGATATACCTCAAAGCTGCATTGTCCGAAAGTCTTAGATTGTACCCTTCCGTACCCCAAGACTCGAAGCATGTTGAGTGCGACGACATTTTGCCTGACGGGACATTCGTGCCGGCTGGATCATCGATCACGTACTCGATATATGCGACGGGGAGGATGAGGTCCTCGTGGGGAGACGATTGCCTAGAGTTTCGTCCCGAGAGGTGGTTATCTTCGGATGGTAAGAAGTTCATAATGCATGACTCTAGCAAATACGTAGCATTCAATGCTGGTCCAAGAATCTGTCTAGGGAAAGACCTGGCGTATTTGCAAATGAAGTCAGTAGCAGCATCGGTATTGCTCCGCCACCGCCTCACGGTGGTGCCGGGCCACAAGGTGGAGCAGAAGATGTCACTGACGTTGTTCATGAAGTATGGTCTGATGGTGAATGTGCACCCAAGGGATTTAGGGGGTGTTTTCGGAAGGGCAAAGAGAGACAGGGAAGGACAGCTGAATGGGCAAGAGTCTGTTGCCGTCAAATGTAATGGCGGCGGTGACGGTGAGAACGGTGGCGGTGAAGCGGTAGTTGGGGCTGCTTAAGAGGGTGGTGAATTAGGGTTGTGAAGAATGTGTATTTATGGAGTGGTGGAACCCATGAAAAATGAAACTCATCGCAATAGAGGGGAAATTGGGGAAGCAAAGCTCATGTGGTTCAATTAAATGTATGCTAGTGTTTTGGGACGCAGCAATTTATCTCTTCATCAGCTACATAAAAGGTAGTGGAGTTTCTCACAATTTACTTGATCAATATAGAGTACGATCTAGCTTTCTTTCCCTAGTAAGCAAATTAAGCTTGCAAAATTTAAATTACAATATTCTTTATGTTCTTGCTTGTTCAGATCTTCATAAATTACTTTTTATCAATATTATTATTCATTTGCAAGACATTGTAATTTTCTGCTTCCTACATCATGTATGGTCTTTTTGAGCTGAAATGTACCTAATATTGTTAAGTAAGGCACTCTTATCTCATTTGTTTTATGGCTATTAACATGGAAGATAGGTTCAATTAAAATTTCTGATAGTATAATAGCAAATGCACAGGCTGGAGAGTATTTATATATGCAAGACAGGCCTGATTGTTATTATGTAATATGTACCATCAACTTGTATGTAGCTGATGAATGGAAATGCCTGGTCCTACTTGTAAGACATGTTCTTCAAGAAAATGTCTACCATCCCAAAAAGGAGGTCTACAAGTAATTATTTCTGTTTTCTATGAAAAACTTCAAACTAGTAGGAAAACAATTTGGTAGAATCTAAATCACTTGCCAATCCATAACATTCTGCCCCAAATACATCAAGAGTTGAAGAAATTCGTATCCCAAACAATCCCCATTCGGCGCAATCGATACATGAATTTGAGAATGTGCAAAGCTAATGCATAAGGAATCAAACATTGGAGAAAACCAGAAACAAAGAGCGCTGAAGGGAAGCATGTACTATTAGCATTGTGTGGGCAAAGCACAAGGTTCTTGGGTGCAAATTACCCATAAGTTCTCTACATTAGAAGCATGTACTGAAATGAAAGAAGGCATTAACCTGTAAAAAAGGTGGGTCTCAAGCCAACCCAGAAAGGGCCTCAGAAGTTTGTTACAAAAATATTGATACAGGTGGTATCCAAAAACTCTAGTTTCGCTCAACAGGATTTGGCCTTTCATGTGTCTACATTTCTTCCATTTCTTTAGAGTGTCGTCTCAACAGTTTCGTACACTGCACGGCTCGTTCCTTCCTATGATTCTTGCATTTCTTGTGGTCCTTAGTCAAGAATTTTCTCTCCAGTTGAAAATAAGTTCCAGACTACTGTGCCTATGATGTACAATACAACAGCCACCTTGAATACATCATCCCAAGAACCTGCGGATATTAAAGTGTGAGACGTCAATGTGGAATGGAAAACTGAATAATGAAGTTCGAGAAGTCAACAAAACTGGAAACTAGAAGTTGAGCGAACACAAAATGTCAAAAGCAGTTGATACATCTGAAGCGTTAAATCGTACCTCGTTGGAGTATGTACCCGGTTGCAGCTGTACCAAAGACACCAGCAAGAACTCCTGCTGTGTTAGACATCCCTAGCAATACTCCCTGTAATCGATACTTATAAGTTTGATTGCACAGGTTCAGATAATCTGACTGCTACTTCAGTTCTTTGGTAAAGACCTCTTTTTTCTCTCTTTTTTTTTTGTTTTTAATTTCTTTTCTTGGGGGTAAAGAATTGAAAACACATATAACCTTGATAAAATGACACACAAAAATATGATCCCAGAAAATTGTTCCCCATGAAACAAAGAGGAAAAAGTGTTATCTGTTTAGAATACAATAATTATAAAAAACAAGCAGTAAGGACGATACTATTTCAGAAAGAAAAATAGCAAATGAACATCATTAACACATGAAGATAGCAACTCACACTATAGCGAGGTCCAATGTCTTGGTGATTTGAATAGAGACCAGATTGTGAGAATGCATCAGATCCCTATCAATAGTACAGAGTGAGAACAGGATATCTTATGAGTAATACTTACCAAACAACACATATTTTTGGAAAATTTGGGAGATTTCAAGCTTAACCATATTTGATAACGAGTGCTTCTACCTGACTGCATGCCATGCATAGTACTGCCATAGCAGGTGTCTTGATACGGCTCAGCTGAGTAAGGAAAAAGGCTGGTCCCAGAAACCCAATTGATTGCATGATCTGCAACATAATGGATTTGGAGAAGACTTATCTTCAGAAAAGAAAAACAGGAGAGAATCGGCACCTAAACCACATTTTTAGTATTAGTCCTTGCCTTACGAACTGTTGTTACAGAATAACCTCTGCTGACAAGTGTATCTGCAATCCAACCCCCTATATTTGCAAAAATAGCCATGGTCAACCATGGCAAGACACAGAGGAGCCCGGATTCAGTGAGGTTGAACTTCAAAACCTGAAAAAGCAATCAAGATTAAAAGAGAATTCAAACTTTGACAGACTGTCATGATTGAACCATTGTTCCAAATTTAGGGTTCACAGGCCATCGTAGATCATGCGCAGAAAGGCAATATGGAGAAAAAAAAATTGCGGTCTCATACTACTACGTACTAGCAGATAGGACATGCTGATAAGTTGTTAAAATCTGTGTTGTGCGCATGTCTGTGCAAAACAGTTTTGGAGAAATCAATTCCTTACCTGATTGTAGTATGTAGGCATCCATGTCAATAGAATAAAGGTTCCCCAATTATGGCAAAAGTGGGAGATTATAAGAGCCCAAACAGCTGGCTTTGATAAAATTAGTTTCCAAGGAATGACAGTAACAGGTTCCTTAGATACATTGCCACCCATGATAAGCTTTTTTTCCTCTGCACTAAGCTCCGGATCTTCTTTTGGTGAGCTATATGCCTGGTGATCCAATAACAAGAAAGAGTTTTCAGGGCTAAATATTATGGAGTAACATAAAGTGCAGTTCTGTTTATGCATTTTTTTCTAATATATATGTCTAGTACAAGAGTAAATTTTCATGGTGCGTGAAGATCACCAGACACCAGTCAAAGCACTTGAAACAATTCAAGCCAACAAACTTTAATCACATATTATTGTGAATCGGAATTACATTGTGACCTAGAATCAAATATGACTGAGTCTTTCTTTTTTTTTCAAGTGAGTGTTTCTATCGAATATTGCACGACTAAACATGAAAGCATGTTCATGCTAATCTCTATATCTGAAAAGATTAATTTTCTTCTTTTCATATATTCTATACTAATCAACAATAGGTAATTCAAAGATTTCCGATGAAAAATAGCTGAGGGAAGCAAGAGCATACTTTGTTCAGCCATAATGCAAACCAGATGCTGCCAAGAGAGCCAAATGAGTAAAACACAGAGGGCCATTTAAACTTCTGGATTAGAATGGGAGAAACAGCCAACCCAGTGACAGAACCAAGGTACATGCCACTATATACTAGTGAAAGTGCTCTGCTTCTCTCTGACACTGGAATCCACTTAGAGAGAATATTATTCATAGCAGGCATAGCAACACCCTGTAACAAGAAAAAGCGAAACGTAAAATTTGTTAAGCAATGAGAATTCTTAATTGGACCAAAGAGAAAACTCCTGTGTCAGGCAGGTAGCTGAGATACAGCAAGTATCAAATGACAAAAAAAAGAATCTTAATATCTCTCAGAATAGCTAAACAAAAAGTTTCACATCTAAGCTACAAAAGAAAATTGACATGACTAGTGTCCAAATTAATCAGTCAAAATCAAATCTTCCTCAGTTTTTTTTTTTTTAAGAATATTCCTCAGCTTTTTCAAGTTTAAGGAGTACTCAGACCATGTTGTTTCACTTTAGGTTGGTGTATCTTCTCCTATATTACTTCTTAATTTCTTTTTTGGTCAAAATCTTGCTTTTTAAGTTAGACGAGCCAATTCCAAAACGGTAGACCGGATGAACTTCAAACTTACTTTTAGATGCAGGACTAGTTAAGGACTAGAGATCCAAAGCGAAGCACTGGAAAAGACTAACCTCACCAATCCCCATAAATGCACGCATAACGAGCAAGAACGGAAGGCTAATTTTTGCAGCAATAGGTGTCAAAACTGTTGCTACCGACCACCAGATCACTCCAAAACCCAATACACGCTTCCCACCAATTTTATCTGCCCATATGCCTCCAAGAATCTATATTCCAGAAAAATTCATAATATCAATACAATAAGAGTAGAATCTCTACGGTCATGTGTATGAGAAAAATAAATATATGCATATATCAAATATCTAGCTTGAACACCAACTATATGCCAGAGCCAACTGATATGAAAGAAACAGCATCTTCGAACCATACAATGACAGAAGCATGACTAGATGCCTGGTAATGCTAAATACTTTAGGTAGACTGAAGCTAACCTGAGTAAGTAGGTAACCCCAGAAAAAAGAGGACTGAATCAAGCCAACTGTTGCACTATTCCAGTTAAACTCCTGGGACATGGGAAGTATAGCAATGCTCATATTCACCTACAACAAATTTTTGGTACTGTTAGCAGAGTAAGATACAGCATTTTCTTTAAATTCAATACATAAGCAGCATGCTTATAACTTTTACGTGCTTATTTGTAGGCATGATGTACTGTCAAGGTCTCTACATATAGAAAAATACTTCTATCTTGAATAGGAAATTGCCTTAGTAGCTTGAAGCATCCTGTAACTATGTGTACATGACTAACAGATGTGAAGAAAGAAAGACTCCCGCTCGCTTAAAACTTTCAAACCACAGATACAACATATAGATAATGAGTTAAACCAGAGAAAGACTCACACGATCCATGTTGCACAATAGAAATGCTGTAAAACAAAGGAGCACAATCACCCAACGCTTAGGAATCTCCCACCAGGCGGATACTTTGCGCACATTTGCATCTGCCAAAACAGCTTCACCTGACTCTGTCAAAGATTCCACCTCGGTTTCAGTTATGTCAATATCCTCTGGCTTGTAATCAGCACGGATTCTGTTAACTTTAACATTCTCAGACTTCTGGTATTGCCTGTTATCAAGCTTATCCAACTTCCTTGATTGAATAAAACTTCTAAAAGAGTAATTTGAAGAGAGATAGCCTTTGCATCTTCCTATAATCCTTTGCTTAGTAATGATACTCTGGCACCTTATACCAGATTGTAGAGACATTAAATATCGGGGGTTGCCTTCATCATGCAAAATCCGTGTTGGCCTTAGGATGTTTGCGTCTGAAGAAAAAATTGCACCCAGATAAGGGTTATAAGAGTTTCTAGATATAGAACCATTGGCCCTTGGAGTACATAAATTTTGGTAGAACTTTTTCCCCTGAAGATGTAGACGCTCTCCTTTATTATGAACAACAGCATGGTTGGTTTGACATACTCTTCCTGCCATTATAAGAAAATTTACAGAATTTTAAAAAATGGAATTGCCTCTGAAGCATCAAATTGTAAGCTATTGTCTTTATACTATGAAATTATGTAGACCCATCCTAATAACATTCTGTAAGCATGATTTCACTTCACACAAGTATTAAGAACAAAAAGCCATACTAAAAGGCATACTTCAGAAGCAATGTGGGAACAGCTAGGAACAAATAGGTGCAAGTTCAACAGAGTTGTTGAACCAATGTGAGGAAAGTGTTCTACTGAGATCAAACAGTATGTGTCACACACACACATAAATATTTATATATCATATATGTATGTACCAAAACAAGAAATTCATCTTGATTTGGAAAACTTAATTTAATGAATGGGAAGCTACATGCACCAAAATTCTCGCTGATTGGTGAATTCATTGATTTCAATAGTACGCATGGGACTATTTTCTCAGGGAAAATCAGCAGAAAAAATGAAGATTCTCTATTGAAATTCTAAAAACATAACCAGTTTATCTACAGAAAATGCAAATCAGAAGCAGCCGCATGCAACCAAACTAAAATTCTTCATCATCTCACAAAAAACAACATGCATGCAATAGTTTTTCACTGACAAGATAGAATTCACAAAATGCACCCAAAAATTAATTGAAAAAGATAATATAAAATAATAATAATATTGGATAAGGCTTAAGCTTTACCTGAGCCGATAAAAGAACCGAAATTCCGGTTCGATATGACACTGCCGATAGCCATTTCTATATCTCTCTCAAGTCTCAAGCAAAACCAAAACAAGATGAGCTCAATTCAATTAGCTGAGAACTCACGAGCTAGCTATCACTCCATTTCAGAATTCAGAGTCCAACGACGGAGAGCGTTACGACACCGTTTCGAGCTGACTCTGTAAGTGGACCTTCTTGCTTCTCGGTCGTTTTCACTCTCTCGAGCTTGAGAGGATAACCAGAGAGGCTTTTTCTCACACAAACGTCATCACTCCCTCCCCGATTTTTTTTTTTTTTTAATTTTGTTTCTGATTTTCTTTTGTTTTTTATTATTTAAAGTAGCGGGAAAAATCTCAGTGGGGGTTATACCCGAAGAAAGACCGGTGGAGAGACTGACACGTGGCGTATCATCCTCGTGAAGGCAGGCAAAAAGACAGGGTTATCCAATGCCCCTCCATGCAGGGGAATATTTGGCGGCTTTGAGTGGGTAAGAGGATAATTAAAGAGTTAGAGTGAGGGTATTTTCGGGATCGGATCAGCTAAGCGCCCCTCACAATCGCAAAGGTTGCTGTTTGATATTACACACATTAAAAAATTGCCACGTTTAAATATTTATTGTTCTAGTTTTGTTTAATTTCTTGCCGCATAATTCTAGCCAACGTGGGATATTCGTACACGTACTAATGGACTACGTGGAAGTAAGGCAATAAATTAAGGTATGTTTGATATTGTTTTTTAGAGACGCAAAAATGTTTTTGAATTAATAAAAAAAATTTATAAAAATTTAGAATCTGTTGAAGGAAACCTACTTTGTGTGTGCCTTGTCAACCTAGGATTAGATTAGGTAGTATAGCATAAGGATTACATATTGAATAGAAGTCCCATTGGGATATGGATTGTACCCTTGTGTATCTCTATATATAGAGGCACCTATTCATTAATAAAGATACTCTCTATTCCTGTGCTATTTGCTCTCTTCTTTACTTTCTGTCTCGTGGTTGAATGCACCTTTACTTAAACACGTTATCAGCACGAACCTCTAACTCTGAGATCAAAAGCCAAAATCCTTGAGCATAGCATCCTGCTAGCGCCAACACCCTAGAACCCTAACCCTAGGTTTCCCGTGTGTTTTCGCTGCTGCTGACCGCCGCACGATCGATCGCAGGCTACCGCACGATCGATCGCACGAAGCTTCTGCCGAGAATCATCTTCTCCTTCCTGCTGCTTCCCGCTTGCTTCTGCTTGCTCCTGCCCCCTCCTACTGCTTGCTGCTGCTCCTGCTTGCTGCTGCTAATCTCCTCTACTCTCTAAAGTTCAAGAATCAAGGTTCAAGAAAAAGAATACCAAGTAAGCTTTTATAAACGTTGCTGCTTTATGAATTTAAATTCACCTTTCTTTTTCTCAAGGGACTTCCAACATCCCTCCTCTACCTCCCACCTTTCTATAACGTGGGATTCTTGAATCGGACCTATCCAAACTATGAGAAGCATTAGGGGAGTGATCGAGCTTCATATCGCTTGCGATATGTGTAAGTCATGAGCACCTCTAATGTCATCATGCTATTGGTGTGAGTTCAAGAGCCGAATTATGGGGATTCGAGCTAATACTCCGGATAAGGAATCCGTAGAGAGAAGAGACCTTGAACAAGAAGTTCATTGAATAATTTACCTCCGGATGAGGAATCCGTAAGAGAAGAAACGACCTATGGTTCATAACCTAATTCCTACTAGGCTCACCTGCTTGGGTATGTCTAGGTGTGTGATTTGAGATAAGTGGTATTAAGGGAGCTTGCTCACACCGACATCTCTTATTATGTATCTAGTTGTGCCCAGGTAGAGCTACCGAAAAGTTTTAGGGTTATAACCATACTACACCAAAGTTTCACCTAAATCCAATACATGGAAAAACGTTTTCTTTGAAGCTTAGCTCAGAAACCATATTTGTTTTCGTGGGAGATGTTTATGCTCCGAAAACTAACCTCAATTCTGTTGTTGTTTCAGATGGCAAATAACCTGAACAAGTTGGACTTCGCACCTTTGGATACCACGGGCATTGGATACCATAAGTGGGTTCGCGATGTACGCAACCACCTGAAAGCTCAAGGAAGCATCTCTGCAATCCGTGAGCCCCCTGCAGCTGCACCTGCTGATGCCGCCGCACCTGTGGAAGGACCACTGACTGCCGCCGCCACCGCTGCTGCTGCTGCTACAGCACAAGCCACTGCTGATGCTTTAGAGGCTAAGAATGCCAAAGCTATCATCCTGATGATTCGTCATATGGACGAATCTCTACAAGCCGAGTACCTCAATGAGGAAAATCCCAGAACACTATGGGTTGCACTCGAAGAGTGGTTTGGCAACGTTCGTGAATCCCTGCTTCCTGAACTAGAGGTGAAGTGGCAACTACTGCGCTTCTGTGATTATGCCTCAGTCCTAGAGTATAACTCGGAAGCACTCCGCATCAAATCCCTCATGGAATTCTGTGAGAGGAACATAACCGATGCGATGATGATTGAGAAAACCCTCTCTACCTTTCCCGTCTCTGACTTGGTAGTTGCAAAGAACTATCGTATTGAAGTACAGAATAGACGGATCACAAGATTTCATGAGCTCATCTCTGCTCTCTCTGTTGCTGAAAAGCACGAGAAGATACTTGTGAAGAATTATAATGCGAGGCCCGTGGGAACAAAACATGTTCCGGAGACCCATTATAATGGCGCCCCAAAGGGAGGCCGCCGCGGGCGAAACCCTAATCCTAGGGACAACTCTGGACGTCCTGGTCCATATAATCGCCCTGCTCAAGAAGGTAGTCGCCAAATTAGGCGAAGGGGAGGCCGAGGAGGCCGCCCTAGAGGCAATGGTGCCGCCGGCAATATTCATGCATCTGGTGCTAATGCCGTGCCACTCAAAAGGAATGCACCCCGCGTGAAAAACGCACCTCAATCAAAGGATTCCGATCAGACATCTCTGTGCTTCAGGTGTGGAAAGACTGGACATTGGTCCAAGATATGTAGAGCCACTCAGAGTGTTGCTAATGCATACAAAGCGTACCGCGAAGCCATGGAAGCTCACAACATTGAACAAGAGGATGACGAAGAGAACGTCAAGTTGAAGGTTGATGACTTTAAAGCTGGGAAGAGTGATGATACTCCTGATTTCGCTTAAGTCTTTTGTTTTCCTTAGTATTGTTGATTTAGTTTATGGTCAATGACCAAGATTGGAACTTTGGATGTAATTCATTCGGTTTATATCTTTAATAAAATTTGGAGTTGTTTGCATACTCAATTTTAATTATGAGCTTTCTTATTTAGGAATGAATTCCGGAGAACTTGAATGTCTAGCCGATAGCGGAACCACGCATACCATATTGCGTCATAGGCAATTGTTTCTTGACATGATGCCTTCACATTCATCTGTGACTACGATGGCAGGACCATCTAATCTTGTGCAAGGAAGAGGACATGCCCAATTCCTATTGCCTAATGGCACCCTAATTGATGTCACTAATGCTCTATATGCTCCAAGAGGAAATAGAACCTTGTTGAGTTTTAAAGATATAAGAACCAATGGATTCCATGCTGAAACGCATGATGAGAATGGAAGAGAATTCTTTTGCATTACCTCTAATGACTGCGGTAGAAAACGCATCTTAGAGAAGCTTATGTGTCTCTCTAGTGGCCTATATGCTACCACTATCCGAGCTATTGAATCAAACAATGTCATAAGAGATGACCTCTTGGATTCAGACACATTTTGGCTTTGGCACGACAGGTTGGGACACCCTGGTCGAGATATGATGATCCGTATACTGAAAACCTCACACGGACATCCATTCTATCGAGCTAATCGAAGCAAGAATCAAAGAATGATTCAAGGAGATGAAACAGCTATGAGAAAAGGCAAAATTGCCTCTGTCCGACGCCGTACGATCGATCGCACGATTTCTGCGATCGATCGTGACCTTCCAGATAGCGTCGTTGAACGAACCCGAGAGCTCGGGCGATCGATCGCACCATCTTGCGATCGATCGCAGGTTCAACCCTGTACGATTTCAGGGACCAGAGAGCTCGGGCGATCGATCGCATGTCCCCGCGATCGATCGTACGTTCCTTCCTGTACGATTTCAGGAACCCCAGAGCACGGGCGATCGATCGCACCCCCCTGCGATCGATCGCATAGACAAAAATCCTCTCTCTCGGATGAAACTAATTCCTCCTATGCTTCTGAGACCTCGAAGGTCAAACGCTCGTTTTGCAAAGCCTGTTCCTTAGGGAAACTTGGACCAAGACCGTCCTATGCAAAGGATTCTAAAGTACTTCTCCCATTCTTACAGAGAATCCAAGGGGATATCTGTGGACCTATTCAACCACCAAGCGGACCATTTAAGTATTTTATGGTGTTGGTTGATGCGTCGACACGTTGGTCGTATGTCACGCTATTGTCCACTCGTAATGCTGCTTATGCTAAACTCCTAGCACAGATAATTCGCCTGCGGGCTCACTACCCGGATCATCCTATCAAATCTATCAAGCTTGATAATGCTGGAGAGTTTACATCGAAGACTTTCGATGACTACTGCATGTCTATTGGGATGGATGTTGAGCATCCAGTTCCACATGTGCATACCCAGAATGGTCTTGCAGAGGCTGCCATTAAGAGAATACAAATGGTAACAAGGACGTTGGTAATGCGCACCAACCTTCCTCTCTCTGCCTGGGGACACGCAGTATTGCATGCAGCTATGCTAATTCGTCTGAGACCCACAGCCACCCAACCCTTTTCTGCGCAACAGTTAGTGACTGGGTACGAGCCATGTATCTCGCACTTACGCATATTTGGGTGTGTTGTCTATGTGCCTATTACGCCGCCACTGCGTATTAAAATGGGTCCTCAGAGACGAATGGGCATTTATGTTGGTTTTGAGTCACCAACTATAATCCGCTATGTAGAACCCTTGACAGGTGATCTATTTACCGTAAGATTTGCGGATTGTCACTTTGATGAGACAGTCTTCCCGTCGTTCGGGGGAGATAAGAATGTACACATTCAACAGGAACGACAAGAATTGTCATGGCCTGTCCCCACTCTGTCTCATCATGATCCCCCTACTGCACAAAGAGAAATAGAAGTGCGTAGAATTATAGATCTTCAGAAAGTCGCAGACTCTCTTCCTGACGCTTTCTCTGATCTTGCTAAAGTGACTAGATCTCATATACCAGCTGCAAATGCACCTGCAAGGATGCAAGTACCTGAACAAGGTCTTGGACTCAAAGTCGCTACTGCAGCTAACCCTATAGGAGGGACAGCTGGTGGCGCCACTGCCAGTAATGGTGGTGATGTGGCTCAGGCCGTGGCTCCGCTGAGGAAGCGTGGGAGACCACCAGGTTCGAGGGATTCACGCCCTAGGAAGCGGGCTGTGATGGCACCAAATAACCCTCTCATCATTGACACTCAAAATTCGTCCCATGAAAACATTCCGGATTATGGTTATGTCCAAGAGACATCTTCGGGGGACGCCCCGTCGTTAGAACCTACCCGTGAGAATGTAGAGATCTCAATTAATTATACTAGTATACATGGAACGTGGGATAGAAACTCGATCATCATTGATGATGTGTTTGCATATGCATGTGCACGAGAGTTGATTGAGACTGATGATATTGAACCCCGCTCTGTTGATGAATGTCAACTTAGAGCTGATTGGCCTAAATGGAAAGATGCGATCCAGGCTGAGTTGGACTCACTAACAAAGAGAACGGTATTTGGGCCTGTTGTGCCAATACCTTCTGGAATAAAACCTGTTGGATACAAATGGGTCTTTGTTAGAAAGCGTAATGAGAGAAACGAGATTATAAGATATAAAGCTCGCCTTGTGGCGCAAGGCTTCTCACAACGCCCTGGAATCGACTACGAGGAGACATACTCTCCCGTAATGGACGTTATAACGTTCCGCTACCTTATCAGTTTGGTAGTTTCCGAAAAACTGGATATGCAGCTTATGGATGTGGTCACAGCGTATCTCTATGGGGATCTAGATACAGAGATTTATATGAAGGTCCCTGATGGGCTTCAGTTACCTAAGTCAAGTGGCTCCAGACCACGGAGCGCGTTTGCAATAAGGTTGAAACGCTCACTATATGGATTGAAACAATCCGGACGGATGTGGTATACCCGTCTAAGTGACTACTTGCTTGGAAGAGGGTATGTGAACAATGACTTATGCCCCTGCGTGTTTATTAAGAGAACAAGTTCCGGATTTGCAATAGTAGCTGTTTATGTTGATGACATGAACCTTATAGGCACTCTTGATGAACTAAGAGAAACCGCTGACTACTTGAAATCTGAGTTTGAGATGAAAGATCTTGGGAAAACACGGTTTTGTCTCGGTTTAGAACTTGAGCACCGTAGTAGTGGGATTCTGATTCATCAATCAGCTTATACCCAAAAGATGCTCAGGAGATTTAATATGGATAAAGTCCATCCTGTAAGCACTCCCATGATTGGTCGCAGTCTAGATCCAAAGAAGGATCCGTTTCGCCCAAAGGATGATGGTGAAGACGTTTTAGAGGCTGAGGTACCGTACATAAGTGCAATAGGCGCATTATTGTACTTGGCACAGTGTACAAGACCCGATATCTCCTTTGCTGTTAACTTGTTGGCTAGATTTAGCACTGCGCCCACGCAACGTCATTGGACTGGCATAAAAACTATCTTTCGTTACTTGAAGGGTACGATTGATATGGGTTTGTTCTTTCCCTACAGAGAGTCTCGAAAATATGGCAAAATGGGTGAGGAACCCGTACCTTCTGCCGTCGGACGATCGATCGCAGGGAATTCCGCGATCGATCGCACCAAGCCCCTGCCTACGGGCGATCGATCGCAGACTGTCACGATCGATCGCACGGGCGCTGCTGTCCGATATTCACAAAATCCTTGTGATGTATTGGTGGGTTTTGCTGATGCTGGGTATCTCTCTGACCCATATAAAGGTCGTTCCCAAACTGGTTATGTATTTACCATGGGTAACACCGCGATATCTTGGAGGTCTACAAAACAGACTTTTGTTGCCACTTCTTCGAACCATGCTGAGATTATTGCTCTCCATGAAGCGGTTCGTGAGTGTATATGGTTGAGGTCCATATCTACACATATAAGAAGTACTTGTGGTTTGAGGTCAACCACCGATGAACCTACATGCATTTATGAGGATAATGCCGCTTGCATTGAACAAATGAAGCAAGGTTTCATTAAAGGTGACAACACCAAACACATATCGCCTAAGTTCTTCTATAATCAGCAACAGCAGAAATTCCTTAAGATTAAGGTTAATCAAGTCCGTTCTGAGGACAATGTGGCAGATTTATTTACTAAGTCATTGCCTAAATCCACATTTGAGAAGCATGTGAAAAGCATTGGTTTGCTTAAGTTATCTGACCTCCCATGATTGTGGAAATCAGGGGGAGACACAGACTTGAGGGGGAGTCTAGTGTCCATGCAAAGTTTCCAAATGTGAAGGGTGTGTTGTACTCTTTTTCCCTTCGACCAAGGTTATTTTTATCCCACTGGGTTTTTTTGTTACTTGGCAAGGTTTTTAATGAGACAACGTGAGGAGCACCACCTAGTGTTGACGCCACAAGGGGGAGTGTTGAAGGAAACCTACTTTGTGTGTGCCTTGTCAACCTAGGATTAGATTAGGTAGTATAGCATAAGGATTACATATTGAATAGAAGTCCCATTGGGATATGGATTGTACCCTTGTGTATCTCTATATATAGAGGCACCTATTCATTAATAAAGATACTCTCTATTCCTGTGCTATTTGCTCTCTTCTTTACTTTCTGTCTCGTGGTTGAATGCACCTTTACTTAAACAGAATCTATCTTTAGCGAGTTTTAAAAATACTTGAAAGTGGTCATGAGAACTAGAAGTACATATATCAAGTGTTTCTTTATATAAAAGTGTTTTTGTCAAATTTAAAAAGAGCTTTTAGACATTTTTCTAGAAATAATTTCAAACATGCATTTATTAAAGCGTCACAAATTGGCTTTTTAAGGTTGAACTATTCTTTTTGGGTTTAGAACGTACTTTTATAGAGGTTTTCAAGGATTAGGCCTAAGTTTAAAGCCCAATGATTTTTTTTCAACTATTTAAGAGTAAAATATAGAATACGTTGAAGAGATAAAAAGATCTTTGTCCAATCTAAATCCTAAGCAATTAACGAGATGAAAAAAGAAATTGAAAATATTCTAGATGATATGTCAAACAATGTCTTTGGCCACGTAAATGGGTACTAAAAGATTGATGCTCGTAGTAGTTGTCAAACAACATTGCAGTTTGTATCAATTCCATAAATTTGACGAGCAAAACACATAGGTTCATATATATGCACATAACACATGGACTCCATCTGTTCCATTTAAGGAAACTTTAGATAGTCCAAATGGTAAAGAACTACTACAGCTCACATGATTCATTTGTGAACAACTGATTCTTGACTAGGTGAGCTGCCATTGTTGGTGCCCAACTACCTATAAGGGTGATGAGGCTATGACGTGTTTTTAGGAAAGGTAATTTTCTCAATGATCCAAGAACAATTTAAGCTTTTCACAGTGAATATATACATACAACATTATGTTTTCTTTACAAAGATTTAAAATGTATGCAAAAGCAAAAATAAGCATCAAATTAACAACATTAAGAAATTATTATCCCCAACGTTGGACTTTCCTGTCAAACGGTCCCGCTCCGTAAGTAGAAATGAAGATCTCAACTACTAGGGGAAATTGCATCCACACAAATGAAGCAATTGGAACAGTAGAAAGTAGAATAGCTGGAAAAGCAATCCATGATTCACCAGGAAGCATGAGGAACAGAGCAGAAGAAAAGGTAATCATCATGGCAGCTATGGAGACGAAAAGGGTGAAAAGGCCTAATATTAATTTTGTGGGCAAGGATTTGAGAAAATCATCTTCTGCATAACGTGATGTAAGAATACCCAAAAATATCATCACTGAAGTTGTTGAAAAAAAGAGCGATATAGCATCTGAAGCTATAAAAATCTTAAATGCCCTTTGATCCAAGAACTTGGGAAAACCTGTATGTTCATCGTTTCCACCGAGAACTGTGAATGCTGCGGCAAACATGATAGTAACAATGAGAGCCCCAGCAATTATATAAGAAGTTGTTGTTTCTTTCATCCATTTTTCTCCCTCCTTCACCAATTCTCTATGATTCTTAGTAAATAATTCACGCGGTGTGATATGATCTCTATTAATATATTCTCGTTCATGGGGACGTATAGTGCTCTCTACCTCCTGCATTTCATCCAAAAACAATATATTAGAAGATGTGACTGGAAGCAAGTGATTCATTATTTCTAGAAATCCTTTAACATTTGCTATTTATGGCACTACGTACGTACCCATGACGTAACAAAACCATTTGAGCTGCATAGGATGATCTTAGTGATGGAAGTAAAGACAACTTATGATTTCATGTTTCTTGCAATTCCACTCGACATTTTTCTAGTTTTAACAAAATCAATTTTTGAGGTAAGAGTCATCATAGATAGATATACTATATTTCCAAATAATGAAGTGTGATGTCATATATGTATGTAATCTTATTATTATATGAGAGTTGTTATATCAGTATCATATGAGTGAAGTAATTTATAAAATATATATAGATAATTCTAACCTTGAACCATTGTAGTTCTCTCTGCATTTGCAGAGCTGCACCTCGAATATGATCAATTTGTGCAAATGAGGAAAGCATTCCTATGATATGTAACATATTATTCCCAAACTTGTCCTTCCAGCCCAAAATGTTTTTTTGTCGTTCTTCATCAAACCCATATACAAGGCTATAGATTTTTTCTTGACGGCATTCAGCAGCAAATTGAAACATGGTTTTGTCATGAACATTAGTAATTAATTCAATCTGCCGATTTGCTTTAAATATATGAGTTATGAACTCAACTTGCCCCAATTGTACAGCTCGGAAGATTGCAGACACAAGAATATCATCATCTTGCATGACTTTAACACCTTTAGTTTTCAGCACTTCACATATGCAATTCAGAATTTCAAGGGACCGGATATGGAACAATTTCACTTGATATAAACGATTGATTCCTAGGTTGACATTCAAACAATCTAAAGTTAACTAAATGTTAATAAAAAAGTAGACATAACACAAAAATGCGATAATGACAGAAATGTTGATGTAGCATACCCACAAATTTGAGGAGATTTGTCACAACTAGTTCCTGAAAAAAATGTCCAACTGCATTGCAAATAGCTGAGCAAATGAGATGCCTTTGATTTCCTTGGCATCTTTCTTGTGTTTGAACATCTATACAAATATCATTGATATTTGTTGCATGTTCTTTTTTGAAGTCCTTGGTAGGAGCAGGTTCTACATGTATACCTATCAAGATAAGAACACAAGTCTAATCAATACATTAAATTATTTGTTGGAAGTCAAAAAAAAAAATGTTACTGTGCGTCTATCAACAATACATTTATAAGATGTTACACATATATAAATAGGAGAATGCTCTAATAAGTAATAAGGATAATCATTATTTGAGTTAAAATAATGTTATTGCTCAACTGTTATGTTCACTTATCGGAGAACTATCAATAATTAGCATATTTATCTTGTGAACAGAACAGTTGAGCACTTTTCAAAGTGGAAGTAATCTTCAAACTTGCATTGATCATGTATACACTCAATAATCTATAGATTGTCTATAAAATATGGGATATGGGGCAAAATTAACTCAATATGAAGACGACATAAAAGTAGTACTACTAACGTACAGTGATATATCCATTGTTCCCACAATCTGAGCCCGCTTCCACTTAAAAATGCAGAACGTGTATCAGCCAATTGAAATAAAGGGGATCTGCCGAAACCATCCTCGGTAATGCCCAAGCTTGGGTTATGCCGAATTAAATCCAACGGAATGTCTATATATTATGGAGTGAAAAATAGGTATAATCAATTAATTATTATAAGAAAAAAGACTGAGAAACGTACCTACTACCTAGTAATAATTAATCATATTTGAAGCCTCACCGAAACATTTATGAACAAAACCCAAGGAAATTAGTGTGGCAGCATCCCTGTCATTTAGAGTTTCAAGTGGAGTGACGGAGTAGATATAGGTAGCCATTTTCCATTTCCGTAGCGTAAAAGCGCTGAGAAGTGGAATGTAATCGGCGAAATCAGCAATAGTAAGTAGATTCTGGTTCTTTTCAACCAGGCATTTAACTATTTCGACCATTTTGTTTGTATCCTCCTTTGGTACGGCACGAGTAAGAGCTGTATCACCATAATTGTCTTTTATTTCCAAGTCTTCCATTGTCATTAACAGCACCAACTCTTTTACAATGTCCACCTCCTCAGCATCGACTGCAGTGTGAAGAGCTGGCATGCCGTATGACGGATGTCTTGCTCTTACTGCCTCGGGATGTATTTTAATGAACTCCATTACAGCATCCCAATTCCATTCGATCAAATTCTCGAAGAAAGGTTTATATATCAAGTTACCATTCATGCTCTCCCCTCCTGTCATATTTTTATTATTTATTCTTATTAGTAATATACCCATAATGCATATATTAGCCTATTAATTTGCGCCTAATATGAAAACAGTAAAACATTACTTCAAAATTCTCAACTTCTCCTATCATATGATACTATAATATTATTTTCTAATCTATTAATATTGGTGATGCATGTTTGACTCAACACAAAGAAAACAAACATTCGCCCTTCAAATTTGACCAAAAGACTTCTCACAGTATACAACTACACATACCAAGTAATAATAGAGAGTTTCCTCTCGCTTTCTATTTTTAGAAGCCATATATTTAAAAACTAAAATAGAGATACTTATTTTTTTTTGGTGCATACTATAATTGAAAAAAATTGATTGTAAGTGTAATTTTTGGTTTTGGTCATCACTTTCAAGAAATTAGTGAAAAATTTTCCAATTAAAATTAAAGATAAAATTAAATTATGTAACAGTATCTTTAGCATGCTGCTGTTCAGGATGCCCTTATTAACGATTGTACTCGTGATTATATCTAATATATATGTTTCTTTCTTTAAAAAAAAAGTGACTTTCTATTTTATCTTTTAGATATATAGCTCATAAAAATAGAGAGCAAGAAAAGCTCTCTATTATTTTTGTTAATTTAAAATATTTATTAAAAAAATGATATAAATTCAAAACAAGCTAAAATTTGGTTAAAAAATAACTAGTCTTGTTAAAGATGTGCAAAATACTACTAACTAGTTAGTATTGACAATTAAGAATATTACCACTCAACTTTTTTCATGGCACGTACCATTCATTTTCAGTTCCTTGGGAAAGTTATTGTTCATCCAATTAATTAATTAAAGTTAACTAATCCTACAACCTTCCCGTATCTTAAGTTTGTTTTGTTTCTTTGATTCATTAATTTGACACAGAGATCAGATATATGTCCATACCTGCATCATGTGATACCTCAGTTGGGTTGAACTCTTTTGCCAAAATCTCCCATGCATCTTTGGCCACGCTGATGTCCTCGATAAAAGCATAAGCATTATCCCCACAAGAAATATGGATGGTATGCAGAGCCTTGGCATTTTTCTCACTCCAAGCGTCAAATTTGTCTTCATCTTCTTCTAGTTTAGGAGGTTCTGTGGTGGCTTCGACAACCTTCCAAAGACGTTCAGCCAGCAAGTAGGTTTTAACCCTGAAACTCCATTCTTTATAGTTATCTTGGCTAAGAACTTTAAGATTAACAATTACACTTGGGACAACTGTAGCTGCCATGCTCGATATATCTGTCAATTTATACAAGGTGATTTTACGCGCGCTCATCGAGCAATTGAAAAAAAAATGTCAGAAAAACATAATGAAACAAAGCATAACCACTCACAGAATGGATTGGGGTGTTCTTCAAAAATTGCTTACAGCTTGCTAGAGTAACTCCAAGAGCTAATGCTATATGCCTTGGGGCTTGGAATGAGGCTAAATAAATAGCTTGGGATGAGGCTAAATAAAGCAGATTATACCATGCCTCCCTGAACAATTAAGGTTATTATACCTTGCTCACTTCGTCCTGGACAATTAAGGTTATTATACCTTGCTCACTTCGTCCTGGACAATTAAGGTTATTATACCTTGTTCACTTTCGCAAGGCATTTGGGACCTAATATCAAATGACTGTAAAAGTAAAGTTGACGGTGAAAAAATTGGGGTTAGTTAATTGATTGAACTATATGCCCATCCTTGGAGTAACAAATTTTTAAGAAGGCGAATTTCCGTTTGGCCTCATCCTTAGTTCGTTACAGTAAGCCATCTTTGATAGTCTTTTTCTTTAATTTAAAACGAAGAAACTTCAAGAAACAACTTACAATTTAATTTGGTATAATTTAAGGTTTTAAACCTTTAGTTACAATTGTTAAATTCAACAAGACTATAGTTGATATTTTGTATATCAGAATTAACAAATGGCTTTTGAAAGTATTGATGAGAAGATTGGATCTTCCAATAGGTTCCAACTCAAATTAAGTCCAGGGTAATATTATAGATGCTAGCCAGCCTTATATTAAAGTGTTTAAGAAAATCAAATTATTGGTCAGAGGATAATTGTGAACCTAATTGGATTTCACACTGAAAATATACCCACGGAGTAAAGTTTCTATGAGTGGATGGCTTTGAGCCAAATTTATATAATTAGGAGAAATGGTGTTGTAGCTGGTCGTGTGGAAACTGGAAAGAAACAATTATTGCTTCAACCTTGTTACTGTTCTCTGAAACGACTTCAAATTTGAGGCCCGATATATACAGTTTGTAATTGGATCAAAGACGAGGAATAAATTCATGTCTTAATTTCATGCTGGTGAAAAAACTCATAGGAGAGTAGAGGATTACGAACAGGAAAAGAGGGTTTACAACTAGATTATAACTTGTTTGTTGCTCTATATTGCATAAAATATATTTGCGAAACTTCTCCAAATCAATTTCTCAGATATTGCGGAACATCAGCCATTGCAAAGAACACACAAAGAATGAACCAAAATATGGTTACAGATGGTGATATTCTTAGACTACAAAGGGAAATACCTATGGTGCTTTCTATGCCCAGGATTTAGTAAAGGTCCAATGACTCTAGAACACGACGAGCTTGGATGTGAAGGGCAGTTAGTCTTTGCTCCGGATCAAGAGTCGAGCCAAATTGACTGGCTGCCCATATCAGGGAAGCAGATTTCTCACCCAAAAGCCGCCTTATGTCTTCATGTACAGTTGCCAACGGAGGCCTGTCCCTCCCATTTACATGCCCTATGAGCAGCAGCAAAAACTCTCCACATTTCAACCTAATCAGAAGCAACAGATGTTCTTCAGTGAATTAGATAAAAGGACCTAGTGTAGGCAAACGATATTCAGAAACCCCAACTTTAACTCTAACTCATTCTAGCAGATGGCCTCATTACTCGTTACCATTTAACTATGCCTAGAATAAAAACAGACTTTTTAAGAAATCATATGATTCAAAATCCGGGAACTGACAGTCCTGATGACAAATATATAGGGATAAGGAAGAGCCAAGGAGCACAAACTGAAATCATGTAGCTACCATAAAACTATTGTAGCAAAATCTTTCACATGCATCAAGCAAAATTTTCATCTCAAAGAATTTGCCGTCCAAAACCAACAAAAGCAGATAGAAGCTTCATCAACTATAAGCAGATAGAAGCTTCATCAGGAGTCAGGACGGTGACAGTAACATCTCAACATCATAATGCCAAAATGTAGGGATTAAGAAGAGGCAAGGAGCACACAGAAATCATGTGGTTACCATTGTTGCAAAAAATTTCACATTCTTCCCAGTAACTATACAAAAGAATCATTTCCAGAGAATTTGGAATCCCAAAAACCATTGCAAGCGGATAAAGCTTCAAAACATAACTCAATGCAGTAAAGTATCATCATAACAATATAATGCTAGATATTGTGCAATGAAAATTAACATAAGAAAACAATCCATTAGGCGTATAATGAATAACAAACCTGAGATTTTCATCAACTTGCTTGTCTCTTATAAGCTCTGCAACTTCCTCGATACCATTAAGTGCCTCAAAGTCCTGACATTACATCATTAAGGGTAAAAGGCCCATAATTATTCAGAAACCAAGAACAATGAAGCTGAACATACCATTTGATTAGCTGATGAATCCAACATAATGGCAGTCAAAGCATCCAAGCATACACCCTGCTCAACCACTCCTCTAGTGGGTAGTATATTCATCAACAACTACACAAACCCAATTACAAAAACTGCTTCATCACTCAAATTCATCACCAACATAATATCAATCAATTACTTGTTCATTACGGTATGAGCTTCAGCTACAAATTGGTACCTGAATAGCCTTGTGCTGATGTGCCAAGACGGCACTGTCTCGATGAAGCAAACAACACCCTTCCAAAACTCGAAGCGCAAGCGAAACCTCAGAGTCGGTTGAAGGACTCGTTATTTTCAGAGGGTCGACGCCGAAAATGTGATCCAGATTTCGCACGATCTCATCCTCCGCCTCTTTCAGTGAGTGTTGAAACAGAACCGGCACCACTGTCACCGGAGAAAAAACAAAATCGATTTCAATTATCAGAAAATTTTGAAACGAAAGAACGAAAATTTTGAGTGCGGAGATTGTGAGACCTTGAAGCTCGGGGATCGATTGGGTCTGGGAGAAGAGGTTGATGGTGGAGTCCGACTCGGCGACGGATCGGAGGAACTTGAGGAGTGAGCGAAGGCCTCGGACTCGGAGGAACGAGAACTCGGCCCGGACGTCCCTCAGGCCGCTTCGGAGCGCGAGTGTGACCTCGCGGTACACTCTCTGCGTGGTCAACGAGTTGACCAGATCGCCGACCGCGGTGGCCGGTGAGTCTGATTCAGATTCCGGCGAGGCCTTGGGTGTTATTCCCTCGGTCCATTGGGGCTTCTTCAAGTACATAGCCTCAGTCTCGGTATCACTAGAGAGAATTCGTCCTTTCTTTTTCTCCAAAAACGTTACGAGTGGTGGGTTTCCATACCCAACGACACCGTATCACTTTCTTTTTCCGTTTTCAAAATAAATTGTTTTTATTTTATCAAATTTCAGAATAAATTGTTTTTATTTTATCAAATTTCAAAATGAGTCGTTAAAGATGGTAGTTTTTAGTTTTTTTACCGGTTCAGCACCATGGTAATTCTAGTGCAAATGAGTACAGATTTTACGAACCCAACCAAAATATATATCTCATATTTACGCTCTCCGAAAAAAAAGAAAGTGCAAGTGTTTTTTTTCGTACGTGATGATTCCATAAAACTTAAATACATAAAGTTATAGGAGTCACAAAGTTTTTGATCGTAGGATCAATAATCTACGTATTTATGGTCATAGAAACAAAAGCTCAAGAGTTGCATACACAGATCAAATGGAGATGAAAAAGCTAATACAGTAATTAAACAAACCACTACATTGATGATGATGATGAAGCATTGATGATGATAAACAAACTGTGAACTCTGCAACTTGCACTGCTTTATTATTGTCATCAGCAACTGTGAACTCTTGGACTCAAGGGAAGCATGCATCTACTCCTCTCGGAAGATGCAGAGCTAAACATGTAAACAAAATCATGAACACCATAATAAGTATCATAAAACAAAACTGCGTTGTGTTATTGTTAGAGAGAGAGAGAGAGAGAGATTACGTACCGCTTAGGTTATGATGATCGATCAACTAATTAAGCCTATTCTTTAGTTGCCTCCAGATCAAAGTTATCCTCACATAAAGCCGGTCATATATTCAAAAGATTGAGGAACCTGAAGTATGCGTATCTCCATGGCCTATTGAAAATCAAACTGCCACAGACTCCCCAAAATCCAACAACAAAACCAAGTCCCATACTGATGTAAAATCCTTGTGTGATACCGTCGTCTTCTTCATTCCCCAAGTTCTCAAGTTGTTGTGGACTGTTTTTCTGGTCCGGAGAACACGTTCTTTCAAGTGGAAGTCCACAAAGCTGAGGATTTCCGGCAAAAGAAGAGGCGCCGTAGATTTGGAGCTGAGAACCCATTGGAATCTTTCCAGAAAGGTCGTTGTTTGACAAGTCCAAGTAACCAAGACCATTTATTTGAAGAAGACTTGTTGGAATTGTGCCATGTAATCGGTTTCTTGATAAATCAAGCGAATCTAATGACTTCAACTCTCCGATCTCGGAAGTTATTTGACCTGTTAAACGGTTTCTCGACAAGTTAAGAGAAACCAACCCAACAAGATAAGTAATTTCGCTAGGAATCTCCCCTGTTAACTTGTTGCTCGAGAAATCAATACTCTTTACAAGTCCCAGAGTAGTTTCGTATTTGGACAGTACTCCTTTCCACATGATGGCTATTACATCATAGTACATTGTCCCATAACTTTCATTGTGTGGAATCTCGTCGTCCTCATCAAAGACAAGACTTGGCCCCCTCTTACTATAGTAGCTGTGACGGATAGTTAGATCATCAATTCCATATTGAGCTAAAGTAGACAACATGTTGAGAGTCTTGAGGCATTTGGGTATACTTCCAGATATGTTATTCATTGACAAATCCAAAACTCGAATGCTTGTGAGATGACATAATTGTGACGGCATGCTACCATTGAACAGATTAGATCGAAGGATAAGGATAACCAAAAGTGGAAATCGAACCCCTAACCACTTAGGTATAGGTCCTGACAATTTATTGTTACCAAGATCAAAAACCATTAAATTTCTGCAATGCTTCAAGCAAGGAAATTCTCCCACAAATTTGTTGTCATCTAGTTTCAATGACTCGATAGAAAATAAGTTTCCCATTGTCGTAGGAACTTTTCCGGAAAAGGAATTGTTACTCAAATCAAGAAACATTAGGTTTTTGAAATGCGTCCAGCAATCCGGAAGTTGTCCAGATAGATTATTGCTTGAGAGATCAAGCATGTGTAAATCACCAACATTCGCATCACACAAGAAAGAAGCCGACCCTGAAAATTTATTGTTGGACAAGTCCACAGATGACACTTTTGAAAGCATTGATGAGAGGATTGGACCTTCCAATAAGTTACCTCTCAAATTAAGGTCAGGGTAATTTACAAACTCGAATCTCCAATTCTCCAACGTTCCTCTAATTTGATTGGAAGAAAGATCTATCCATATTGCCTTATGAGAGCAATCCGAGAACCAACTTGGAAGGATATCAGAAATTCCAGCATCAGAAATATCAATAAATAATAATTTCTTCTGCGTTTGAAGCCATTGGGGAAAAGAGGGACCTATCTTGCAATTACTTAATGCTATGTTCCTCAATTGAAAATGAGGAACCCAATCAGAACTGAAGTTAAAAACTAGCCCCTTGTTAGCCGATAAATCCAAAGCTAATAATCTGGACAGTTGTGAGAAGTCTGAGAAATGAGTTTCTGAAATGGCCCCTTCCAAATAAGTAAAACTCAGATCGAGCCACTCCAACTTAGACATTTGCCCTATACTTTCAGGTACTGTTCCGGTCAATCCAGTGCGTGAGAGACATAATTTCCTGAGGGACGGAAAGTTGGTAAGATTAGGCAACGACCCAGCAATGTGATCATTCCAAGAGAGGTCCAGAATCTCCAATGAGTTTTTAGCACATTTTGACAATATTTGAACAATGTCCGAATATCGTCCACTGAGATTGCTGCCCGAAAGCTGCAAAAACTGCAAACTACATAACTTGGAAAAGGAAAATGGGATCCCCCCTTCAAGGTTATTATCTTCGAGATCAAGGTGTGCAAGAGAGCTCATGTTTCCGAAAACATCGGGAATTGGACCAGTTAAATTGGTTACTCCGAGATTAAGATAAACAAGGCTGGAATTGTAGTTGCACAACCATTTGAACATTGAAGAAGTAGTGGCAGTGGCATGTGAGTTAAATGCAAGGTCAACGTGAGCAAGATATTTGGAAGAATTTATGTGAGAAAGAGTGGAAAAGATTGGAGGAGGAAGAGCACAATGTCCTAATGTCAAGTTTCTTAGATTGGGGAGCTTGTTTACTGTTTCCAGCCAATCAAATACGTTGCCGAGATTGTTGTCACTCAGGTCCAAGTATTTTAAAGAAGAAAGATGAGGGAGAAAATTGAGGTTGTTTACTGCTCTATAACTATCGTAATTAGGAATGACAGTGAGATATTGCAAGTGCGTAAGGTTTGCCAGCTGATATGGAAATTTGCCATCAAAGTCAGAAAGATAGAGATCAAGGTACCTTAAATTGGTGAGGGAACCAATGAACTTTGGAATTTGGCTCCCGTTGAATCTGACAACCAAATATTCCAAATGTTGCAACTCAATAAGTTTAGGACTAATCGCACCTCTCAAAACTTGGTCTCCAGGATGAAGTCGAGTAACATGGCCAGTTTGGTTGTCGCAGTAGACTCCTTGCCATCGGCAGCAGTCTCTTCCTCCCCATGAAGACAGTACTTTGCTGTGGCCGTGGCCGGCGAAGCCTTGCTTGAAAGCAAGGAGTGCTTGCCTTTCCCTCTCTATGCACCTCGTGTTACCGTTGGAATTATTGAATTCAAGGGACAGGGACAGTGGCAAAAGCAGCAGCATAAATGCATAAACAAGCTGTTTGAGGCACCCTCCCTCCATCTCCATAATAATAGGTGATTGAACAAGAGTAATTGATATGATCAGAATACACGCATGCATTCACTACTTATATGCCTCTGAATGCGAAACTATTTCTTAAGATAGAGAAAACAAGGTCAAATATTGCCACCCACTTGATCAAAAGTAAGAGAAAAAGAAAGGAGAAACCAATACAAGAGAGCCACAAATTGACACAAACAAAAAGAGGATAATATGATCATCCATAATGCAAGTGAACGATTACTTGGATTGCACAATCTAATGTTTTCAAATTTGGCCTGCCCAAGTAAAAGTATTGTTCTTCACAATCAATGGCACAATATTGATGTGGAGAGCGAGTGTGCTACACATGTGAAGTGTGAGGGCCGATTCATGTTTATATAGCACACATTCAACTAAGTCACTATATATATATATATATGATAGTGGAGAAGAACCGACCCGAGTCTAGGCTTAGTTCTATTAAAGTTTTAAATTTTAATTAAAATATTATTTTTTCAATATACAAGTCATCCAACTGTTATTGATCTCCAAATTGATTAAAGGAGATCAAAGTTATTAATCTCAATTCTCAAGTTTTATATGAATTACTAAAATTGGCACGATTATTGAGAAAGAAAAGAGAGCTAGAAATGTATAACTTATTATATATTTTCCCACAAGAACAGTCACATTAAGCAAATTCACACTCTCTGCATAGTAAACGAGTTGACCAAATCGCCTACAGCGGTGGCCGGTGACTCTGATTCAGATTTCAACTAGGCCTTAGGTGTTATTCCCTCGGTCCATTGGGGCTTCTTTAAGTACATAGCTCAGTCTCAGTATCACATGAGAGAATTCTTCCTTTCTTTTTCTCCAAAATCGTTATGATAGCGCCTTAGCGGTTAGTGGTGGGAACCCTAACAACAACGTCTCAGCGCAATTTTCTATTTTTTATTTTTTATTTTCAATAATATTTCGAGACAGTGAAATGTTAATTTTTGTTTCTCTAAGTTTACACTTTACACTTTTATTGGTCTTGTTTCAATTGGAAGCCACAAAAACTTCAATTCAGTGAATTTTTCGTGTAAAATATTTTTGGGTGTGTCTAAGTATTAAACTTGAAATGAGCTGAGAAAGAGTCGGAAAGAGGTCGGAGTAAGAAAAACATATGAAAAAAAGTTTAGTCACTCCTATTATGATTTTCATTAACATCTAGAATCACAGTTTAGCCATTGTTGGATTGATAGATTGAAGTCATTGAACAGTTTGAACTACAGGTGGCTACATTGTTTTTTGCTCATTTCAAGTGGCATATGCATATCAGATGGAGTGAAAGGCAGGATAGTAGACAAACAACATGGTTGTTGAAGAACATAATTTAGCCATTGTTGCTATTAGCTTGCCTACATTTCACAATTTCTGATCGTGTCTATTCTTTTACAAGTTTAAGTTGATCAAATGGGATCAAGATTATTAATCCCCAAGTTTTTATGAATCACTAAAATTGGCACGAATAGGGAGAAAGAAAAGAGAGCAAGAAAGGTAGAACTGATTATATATCTTCCCACAAGAAACAGTCACATTAAGCAAATTCACATTAAATTCATCGACACTTGCACCAATATACCCATTTGAACACTTAAGAAATAGCAACGAAGCTTCACTAAATGTCTAAATCTCAGTAGAGCTTTCTCTCAATTAGCCAAACAATGTCTTCTGGACTTTCTTCTACTTAATCAAATGACCATAATGCCCTCACATTCACTTCTTCCCGTTGTACATGGACTCCACCTTCCCGTCATTTCCTCCCAGCAACAAATACTTGTCCTTCCTGGTCAACCCAGTGCGCTCAAACCCCAGCACATCGCCCAGCACCTTCTGCACGTAATTGGCCACCTCAATCGACGACTTCCCTGCCTTGACCGACATGTCCTCCGGCAGCCGGTCCAGAAACGTCGCCTCGTAAGTGGGCCTCGGGTTCATGAAGAAGAAATACGGGTCCCAAAACTTAACTCCTCTCACTGTGGTGCCGTAAAACATGCTCTGCTTACAGTCCATCGCCACGGGTACGATCCTATCGCTCATTTCTGCAAACAAAGCACTGAACCGCAGCAAGAATGGCTCCCGACACGTGGTACCCTCTGGACACACGACCAGATCACCCTTTTGAAGTAGGGCCGTGATCCGAGCAGCGTCGGCCGCACGATCGCGGGAGAGAGCGATGGTGGGGATTGGGGAGAGGAACCTGGAGAGGCGGCTGACGCTGTATGAGACACACGAGACTTTGCGTCCGAGCGCGATGGCTATGATGATGGGGTCGAGGGCAGTGCGGTGGTTGCAGACGTAGAGGTTTCCTGGTGTGCCTGGGGAAGGTGGTGGGGGGCGGTTGCCACTGATTTTGAGCTTGATGCCGAGCATTGCGTAGGTGTAGGGGACGATGCGTTCGGGGAGGGGGAGGTTGATGTACACGCGCATTATGCAGAGGACGAAGGCAAATGGAAGCCAGAGATAGGTGATGATGGCGTTGAGTGGATCCGGGCGCTGGACAAGGCGGCCGTCGTGGAAGATGATCGGGTTTTTGAGGCGGTCTCGTGGGATCGGACGAGCTGATTTGCTGGGGTGCACCATGTAGCCCTCCTGCTCAACATTGAAATACCATAATGAGCAAAAACTAAACCATAGGAACGTCCCATAATATGATGTGCAACTAGCTATAGAAATTGAAGCACAATCTGTAATCAAAGTTATGCATATATTGAGCAAGATACATGATCAATTTCATAATTTCTTGCAAACATATAAAATTAAAATAGGTAACTAGAGCTGTATAGAAAGTTCACCAAAACCAGCGATATTTGTAATCAGAGAGATACACAGTATATATGAATTAAAGACATAATTAGCATATTTGTTCAGCATCACCACCACATTACAATGACTCGTTAGATGAGTTTGATTTGATTTACCCCCTAAATGAAAGTCAAAACGAATAACCATCTTAGAGTAACAGAATTTCTTGTCGGTTAAGTTTCAACTCGTACAAAAACTGTGACGCTGTTTCGGAAAAGGCTCGGTGAAATGTGTCCAAATGTAATGGTAGGTCATTGGTTACTTAATGTACGTACATAACTAAAGGTTGTGCATTTCAATGGTTACATTCCATGTGATATTTAGATGTAACATTAATTGTCTTAATTATTTCCTTACTTAATTCTTTGATTCTTTCACTCTCATTTATAACTTCACTAGTACCACTTGGCATTTTAGCTGGCAGGTAGTTGCAAATGTTTAACGCACTGGGTCCCAAGGTTTTACTACTTTAAAAAAAAATTAAAAAAATAAAGCAAAATTGCGGGAAACGAAACGAAGTAACGAACCTTGCAAAGAGCCATGAAGTCGTGATCGGAGCTCCGGTCTCCGATCCCAAGATCCGGCACTTCCTCTCCGAACTCCTTCATAATAGCCGCACGCTTCAACTTCCCGACCAAAACCCCAGGCTTCTTCACAAAGCCGGTGGCCTTCTTCGTCTTCGGATTCACCTCGATCTCCGTGCCCAGCACCTTATCTCCGCCGAGAAAATCCTTCACGAACGGCTCCACCATCAGAATCGGATTCGCCGTCACCACCACCTTCCTCTTGCACTTGTCGAACACCTCGAAGCTCTCCGCCCTCACATCCGCCGCATAGAACCTAACAAATCATTTAATTCCAAATCAATTTCATCACAAAATACCTGTTCGCTAAAATTCGATCAGTTCGTTAAAATTCAATTATGGATCCCCTACGCGCGTACCTAGGCAAGACGGCGCGTGAGGCGAGCTCGATGTCGCGGATTTTGAGGCCGGCGAAGGAGATGAAGATGAGGATCTGGATGCCGAGGGCTTCGGAGACGAAGAAGTAGGAGAGGATGACGATAGGAAGAGAGAGAAGCAGCACAAGTCCCCGGAGGAGGCTACCGGCTTCGATGGCGATGAGCATGAAGTACGGGAACGAGCTTCGCGAGATGAGGAGCGTGCCGTCGAGATCCGCCGCGATCGACTCGTACGACGCCGTATCGCCGATGTCGCACCGAGTGATCGACGGGAAACTCCGCCCTTGCTTCTTCGACGCCATAGTTGAAAGCTCTCTCTCACTCTCTCTCTCTGTGGAAATGAGTGTTTGATACTTTCTGTGGGAGAAAGAAAGCGCGCAGGGTTTTAAATGAGGGGGTTGGGGTTGAAATTACAATGTGATATGTGGTTGGGGCTAGCAATTAATATATTTTTGAGGTGGAAATAAATATGGTTGGGGTTGGGTACTTGGGTTGAATATTGATCTTGATGGTTTGAAACTTTGAATGATTAATTGGGTACAAAAATGGGGAAAATTAGCTGCATGGATCACAAGGGATGCATGTCCTGTGCAACATGGAATGTAACTGATGGGGGATAGTTACAGACTTTTACAGCAAACATGTAGAAAAGTTGGAAGTATGGGGCAATTTTGATCTAGCTAGGGATGACCGTTAAGATGCGCGCGGACATCAAGTTTCGTTGTAATTCGCCTTGCAATGTAGTTCAATGACTGGAATTGTTTGTTTTTACTTCTTCAACAAGGAATTAAGGTCATTAAAAAAAGAGATAGAAGAATCCAAGCAAAGTTGATACTTTAGCAAATACACACGGTTCGATGTTCATCTTGCAACGTTTCAATAATTGAACTTGTTTATTTTTTATTTTTAAACTCTCTTTAACAAAGATTGTCCATCATAAAAAGAAGCAGAAATAAATAAATAAAATTGAAAAACAGCACTCTTTGGTTGCATCAAATATACGGACAAACACATTTTGTGAGATAATAATACTAAATGATGAAAACAAAACAACTAGTTGATTTTTCAATTTGGTTGAATTTTATTGGGGATATGTGATACTTGAAAATGAACGTAAAAATATACAATTTCAATTAATGAATTGCATGATGTAGGTTATTATGTACGTTAACGATTTTGTTTATATTTTTCAATTTTCTGAAGGATCTATTCTGTTAACATAATAACCTTTAGTTATAAAAATTGAATTGATAGTTGGTAGATTTGATTATATATAGGATAGTAGACATTTCAGTACTTAGGTGATCGATATTTGCTATATATAATCATGAACAAATTAACTTTCCTGCGGGGAAAGCTACTACTTACATAGTAATTATTTCAACCTCATATATATATATATATATATCCACCTCGAGTGAGCATTAAATAGTGCCTCACTGGAAAAATGGTTAACTTTTTTAACACTAACTTTTTACAATTACTCCAAGAGATTAGTCATTTTTTTTGTTTTGACTTTGTGTTAGTACGTGGTTCTGGTTGACATGACAATATGACTTTCCGATTTGTAAAGGGGGCCTATATGGTCAATTGGTTGTGGAAGAAAACTCTCCAAAACATAAATGCTTGAAGTATAGGAGACGTTGGAGTATTGGTGGAGGTTAGATCATCATCGATCTTCCTAGCAAGAACATAAAAATATTTACATTTTCTTGGGAGGGTTAGTTGGAGTAGTTGAAGCCTTGAGAAGAGTTTAAATGGTTTTTAGCTAGATATCCTCTGCTTTTTATTGGTGGCCATACTTTCTCCATCTCTTTGGTCTACACAATTGCAGCTATCTATCTTAGTTATATAAACATTTTTCAACTTAGATTACGTGCAAGAAATCTAATTCTAGGGTTTGTTTGGTAGCCTAAAAAACTCACTACCTTATCAACTGTGATGTTAGGTATATAATGTTTTTATTTTCATTTTTGGGTATCGAGGATAAATCTTCCATTCAAACTCTGCACACTCGAGTAACTCCAAAGTTGGTGTACATCAGAGAGGAAAAAAGGCAGACATCGGTCACACGAACTAGCTAGCCCCACAACTCGTGCAACAAGTAAATCAAAGCTTGCAAAATTAGATATATAATGTTACAAGTTCTCATGGATTATTCATTTACCTCATCTTATCCAAACAGATTATTCATTTTTTTTGCTGTCGTTCTCATTAGTGTTCCTATAGGGTCGATTATTAGAGCGTATAACAAGTACTGAAAAAAATTAATGCAAGCTGCAATTTTTGGTGGGAAGTGACTAAATGGTGACAGAATATAAATACATGTCGACTTCAAATGATCCATGTACAATATTCTTTTATGTGCACAAATTATGCACACAAAGCTCATCCCCGCCTTTAATATCAAATACACCTATCAGCCTATCACATCCTTCGGAAATTTGTAACAATGATCAAAACTTGGACCCTATATAGGTTTTAGCCAACACTAGCGATGATGCCCGCGCGATGCTGCGGGTTTGAAAAACGTTTAGAATATGTAGAAAATATTAAAAACATACAAAAAGTTTAGAAAACATGAAAATTGTATAAGAAATGCAGTGTTATGATGCTTTGTTTAGCAAGCTTAAATTACAAAAGATAAATTAACTAAAATGTTATATATGTGAAGTAGGTTTTAAAAAATTATTGCAGCCCTTGATAATTTTATAAAGTTACAGACAAAATACATATTCAAAATATAATGACTCGATAGATAATAAAGAAGAATCCAAAAACGTTTGCATTCATTTTAAGGATTATGCTATAAGTGATATAATAGAAACATTGTACAAACAGTTTAAACCTAATGTTTCAGTAAGCCAGCTATGCACATGAATGCAATATAAGTGAAGTACACCATAAACATCATAGATTTGACAAATGCCTTGCTAGAGTCATATATTTCAAAATTTAAAAAATATTTGAATACAACTTTCTCTATATTTGAATACAACTCAAGTAATGAAAAGCAAGGTCTCATATTAACGTACAACTGTCTCTATATTTGCTACAGCCGAAAATACCCCTTTTCTGATTTCAATACCAAACCGTTCAACTATATCAATTTCTTCTGCACCCAAACCAATTGCCACTACATCAAACTAACGAAGGCCATAAACTTAAAGTTTTATCACAAAATGTAATTCATTTACAATCACAAAAAAACATGTAAAATTTATAAAGATCGAGATGAATTAGAGACCTGAGGAACATCGATGGGCTGATAAAGCTCGCCGGGCTTATTGACCTCCCGCACAGGCGCTTGATCTTTCTTCAGCTTCACATAACGTGAGTGACGACTCCTGTCCGCTATATGCTGAACTCTCTGAGAAAATTGTGAAGGAAAATGGAACAAATCTAGGAAAAAAAAAAGATGTCATGTCTAGGGAAAAACAAATGTCAGTAAACAAATTTCTTCGGTTACATATGGCAGTTTTGGTGCGTTTTCCATTGAAGGTCATGCCTTGTTGAATCAAGAACAACTTGTGCCTTAAAAGTGCTGCTATTTGATCATCCAATCTTCCACACCTCTGAAGAAAAATTAACTACAAATAATCAGTACTCCTAATATAAACACACACACAATAATTTGTGAAATTTTGGGGGTTTTGAAAAGTTAATTAGTACCTTGTATAATTCCTTTGTAGGTGAAGATAAATAAGATGCAACATGCCCATATACAACACCCACTATAACCACTCCAGGAAAGCATGATGCATTAGACTTACCTACAGACAGTTTGGGAATAATATGTATGAATCCAATGTACACAATTGTAGATCAATTGAGGATTTCAAAAAGGTATCAGAAAAAAAAACAGAACACATAATAACCCGATAAAAGCATAACACAGGTAAACATAAATATGATGCTACTACAATTGTATCAAGAAAAATGAACACACTTAATAATCCATTTTACAGGTTATTGACATAGTAGAGGGGTCTAACACAATTTTACAGGTTATATACTAAGCCAAGATAGAAGGCATGACTATAATCCACTTCACAGGTGAAGATAAATATGATGCCAGTACTATGAAATTTTACTCACGATAAAATTTTCTCAAGCATCTCTTCCATAGTCCTCATAAAAGCAACATGAAAAGCATAGAGCACCGAAAAAGTATACCATTACCAGTTCAACATCAATCGTATCTAACAATTTATAAACAGAAACTAAGAAAACAAATCATGTGTAATACCTTAATCCCCAAATTTCTATGCCAAAAGTGGCAGTCAGCATCTCCTCTAGCCATTGTTCCAAGTATGTAAGGATTGATTTCAATAATTTTCTTCACATATTGGGATGCTGAAATCATTGATAGAATAAGATTGTAAACGTAAATTATTAAATTCATATTCTATATCCCAAAAAAAAAGAGGAAAGAAGTAGAGCATTACATATATAGCCTCCCATGCTAGCTCGAGAAACAGCAGCCACCATGACGTCGTCCTTGAAAATAAAGGCAAGGGTGGTAGTTCCCTTGGCATATGGATAGCTTCTTTCTGAAAGACATCAAATTGAAATAGGAGAAAACCTTACAATCAGCTAGCGAAACTAAACTACGCCCTAAACCCACATGCATAGACTAAGAGCCCTAAAATCAAAGCATAAAAAGCACATCATTACTCACATCATCAGTTGAATGATGGGGCAGTTGAAAATCCACCAGGAAACTCACTGTTATTGCCGAAAATCGGCATAGGTTTTTGAAGACTGCTGAAGTCGAACTTCATTATCACAAAATCTCTGAAAATCAAAGTAAATTGCCCAAAAATTAAACCACAGCCGAACTTATGACCAGGCTTGGAGATTAAACCCTAGAAATCAAAATCCTTATTTGATCTATTCTATTTTATAAATCCGTTCGCGAATTTTAAAAACAAATTAGAGTAAACATGAGGTTGTGAGAGTACCTTAGCGACTGATAGCTGTAACAACGAAGACGATGAAGAGTAGGATCGAGCAAATAAATTTAATGGAGTGTAAGTGAATTCGTCCTATAAAAGGGCTACTAATTAATCTATCAACAAATTAAACCACAAAGAAAGAGTGTCTTACTTATGTAAAAGAAGTACCTTTTCTTTCCAAGGAAATTCTACCCGCCGATATAAGGGATCCAATATTGTTAGCTGATCTCCTTCTTTGATCTGCGAGATCAAGGTTAGTTTAATGCTTAAATCACTTTAACTGATGACATATATGGTCAACACAAAAAAGGGTCAGCGACCATTCATATTTGGGATGTAAAGAAAGTTACATGGTTTATTTGTCATCTTTCAATATGAAAGCCAAAAACAAAACCAAAAAACAAAAACAAATTTTTGAATGGGAATCAAATAACTCTTAAACTGCCAACTCTTACCAAATCATATTGAAGAACATAGGACTGACAGAACAAAGCATACTTGACCTGGATCAAGTACCTGCATAATAAAAAAGAGAGGTTTAAAGGTGTTGAGAAAAAAATAAAAATAAAAACAAAACTAAAACTAAAACACAAAAGCACTCGCACAGCAAGTGCATCTATTCAATCACTTCAATTTCACACAATTGCCCTATCTCATTGACTTGGGAAGCATTATGCCTTATCTAATAATTTGATAAGAAACTTTAGTAAATATTTCACTACACAGAGCCAAAATATTGAAGTTTTTGTATTAAAAACTTAACACAGAGAGGTAGTCCCAAGTTCGAAACACAAATGCAATGAGACATAGCCTAAGAAAATTGCACTCGCAACAAACAAAATAAACAAATTGATACCCACAAATCAACAAAAAACAAACATCAATCTATTCAGTCAAACCCTAGATCAATGTTCAGTTCTAAAATAAAAAATTTCCAAAAGGGTTTTCAACAAAGTGATGATGCTCTTTTCACTACCATAAACTCGATCACAAACTGGGTTTCTTCAAAACCAGACTTAGAATTCAACACAGTATTAATTTTTAATCTTGTCCTTTTCTGTGTGTATTCTTTCCTCTGACCATCCTTACTAATTTTTAATCGTGCTCCAGTTACTCATCAGTTATGATTATATACTCAAGGTACCCACTACTCATCTAAGTAAATGAGATGCACAGATCAACAAAATCAGTTATGATTAAAGAAAAATTTCACAGATCGATCTAATAGACAGAACCAAAACGATTCACTACCAAATCGAAGCCAGAAAGTAAAGAAAACCTACCGAATTAGAGGGATGCAGAAGCAGAAGTGCAGAACCAAATGGAAGCCAAGATCGCCAGCACCGATAGATTCACCGAAAACCCAAAGAAAAATATAGAAAAAATCCACTTTTATGCAAAGGACCAAACGCATGGCTCGATTTGCAGCACACCATCCCAGAAGCAAATCGACGGCCGAGACGAACCTTGCACAGTAAAGATCGGCTCCTTCCACTGCTGTCCCCCAAATGCATTGTCCTCAGCCAACAAAACTGGTCCAAACCGAACGAATTCTCTCTGGGAACCAGAATAGTGACTCGCCAAGGAAACGAAAGAGGAGGGGGCAAAACGGAGAAAAGTCAGAAAATCATTAAGGAGGGGCAAAAGCGTCCCGGCACTGCTACTAAGCACAGTGCCCGTTTAGCAACTTTAGTATAGACTAGGTAGAATGCCCGCGCGCTGCCGCGGGTCAAAATGGACCTTTATTTATAAGTAATAAGCATTTAGCAGCAACTATTAATTGCAACAGAAGACATTTTTTTTCCTCAATTGGTTCATATGGGAAGAGAGGTGTTGTAAGTAATAAGGCAATACATCTACATTAACAATACATTTTTTCTACATTAGCAATGCATCAACAATACATTTTTTCTACATTAGCAATTACTTACAAACTATCCCTTTAGGAATGAGAATATTCTCCCAAACTATCTAATGCACCTTGTGCATTATAAGATCATTGTACCAAAAAATACCTACAACATGTTTTTGTTTCAAAATCATGATATTTTTTGCTAACTAATGCATCACATTAGCATTGATTGCATATATTTCTTGCTACACAATACATCTGCGTGCACAGGCTGATACAAAACTCTCAAAAACATAGAAGTTGTTCACTGGTATCTAGTCCAACTTTTTGTTTTGAGGCTCGTCCTTCATAGCTAAGGATGATGATGTTGATTCCTTTTCTAAACAATTATTCAAAAGCAATATAGAACAAAGAAAGCTGTTATTAGACAAAGTTAGCTGTTACATAAACCAATATAGAATTTTTCTGAGAACAATATAATCAATTTAAAAAATTTACATAATTGTTTTGTTCGATTAGAATTTAGAGATGGAAAATGTATGGTTCCAATTTGAAATGATGACTTGATTCACAAAGGTAGAAACTTCAAATGCTAGGAATTCAATGACATATTAGCACAGAAAAGCAAAATAAGTCTAATAAATAATTGTAGACAATGAAACTTAGAAGTTGAACAACAGAAAGATCCAATACGCAGGTATCTGGTTTAAAATAAGGCTACGTTTAATTGTAAACTACCATTTGTGATATTGAATTTAAATTTTCATAATTTAACTAATGAAAAATAGATGTTAAACTGTAAACTACTCTTTAAATATACCTATTTGCTCTCAGCATTTACTCCATCACTCCTCAACACCTCATTTGATTCTTGCAACTCATTAGCACAGTCAATTTCTGATTCTCTCGATGTTTCTTCACATCGCAAAGCTGCAATACTTCTTTTCCTTCTAGAAATTCTTGTTTTGGGTGCCATATCTGTGAAATATATACAAATCAATTAATCATATAGAAAATAGGAACACAACAGAGAAGGTTCTAATTTTTGCTGATATATCCTTTGGCAAATCTCTTGGGCATCTAATTCTCAATTGTAAAACATTTAATGCGATAGTATCAGAATGAGGTCACTACCTAAAATCAAATTGGTGGCCAATTGCCATATAGGCATAGTAAAAGAGCTAAAGTTGTTACATTCCCAGAGTATGAATACATGAAATGTGGAAAGATTAGAAAGTGAACCATTTTAGTCGGAATGAGGTTTAGCTCTGTGAGCAGATCATATTGTGTTTTTGCAAGGAGACGACTTGAAATCTCAAAAAGAAATTATTGGAGTCTATTCAAGTCCTGCCTACTTCGTTTCTCTTTTATGGGAAAAAAAATTATTTGAGGTAACATAAGCTCCTCAAGTCCCATTCTGGTTTCTGTGATGGCAGATTATTAGTTTTTGCTTCCATTTTATGCAATAAGGTAATTCAAAAGCTTCCAATAAGGGTAATTCAACCTAGCTAGCTAGCTTTGAAATATTGTATCATATTGTTTCTGTAATGCAATAATTTAAGCAATTTAAGTAAAATAGAAATGCCAGAAAACTCGCAGTTAAACTAAACAAAGTAAGCACGGGTAGAGAACTCACAACTTTCAAAGTCGCTAACAAACATGTCAGCAACTTCAGGCTCTGCTTCATAGTTATCATCATTTTCATCCTACCACAATTTCCATTTATGAAGTTGCTTTATTTCTATGATCAGACAGACAGATGGTTAACTAAGGAGAATACAATCTAGAAGTTTTTCCAGAATGCAGAAGTTAGGCATACCTGGTTTCGACATGGCTCAGGTGTGCGATTATTATGGCTGTGAATTTGCTTCCCTTTTCATGAGTTAATACCTGAAAATGATGTACATCATTAATGAAAAGGAGAAAAGAGTCAGAATTAACTTGCAAATGCATTTCATAAATCATTCTACCATTAGGGGTTTTATATTTTTTTTAATTTTATGTACAGATATCAGGGTAACAAATATAGAATCTTTTCCACCACTTTCCCTATAAAAAGTCAATCATACAAAATTACAAATGCAATTTCAATTTCCAACCCCATAAGCTTGCTAGAGAAGCAAACCTCAAGTTGAAATAGTTTGAAGTATCAACACCAGCATATTTCCAAGGTTTTTCCTCAAAATCGTCGACGTCAACATCAAATATGGTCCTGAAAATGAAATTTCATAAAAATGAAAAAATAAAGAGCAGCAGTAATTTCCAAGTACAAAAATACACGACACTAATAAAAAATGGAAGACGACTGAAGACGCTCACTATAAAGCCAAAGATCATCATTTAGTGATCTAGCAATTTACAAATAATGAAGAAAATGTAATGTCGTCAGCAAGCTATTTCACATATTAACCTACAATGGGAATCAAAATTAGGAGTTTGAAGCCTTAAATAACCATCAGCGGATTGCCCGAAAAAAAAAATCCACCAAGAATATCGCTTCTTTTCGGCAACGCAGAGACGAAAAAGAAACAATAAAGCTACCAAAACTCATAGCGCTTGCAATGTTTTTTCCTTATATTCCAAACATAGGAAGAATCGAGAACATAGAAAAACTAAGAAAGACGCTTGCTTTATAATTCTTATTCTGAATTTTGAATACTAATTAGTTCTTTTTTAATCTTTGAATATTCCTGGAATATAGACAATGGTATTTTCCATTCATTAATAGAAGTTTTACATTACACTTTGTCATTGATCTCAGCAGAATGGATGCATGGGATATATAACAATATGAAAATAAATTGATTAAGGAATCAGAGCATTATAAACAAATAAATTCCAACTATATATATTATTACAATACCAAGTTAGTTAGAATCCAAATACAATAACGAATACGAATCAAATACTTTTGATTAGTAATCTGGTGGGTACAGAGATAATTGTATTAGGTAGTCTCTGTTTCGAAGAAAAGGCTAGGTCTCTTATATCAGTTGAATGCTCGAGTTAAAAATCATGAAAGCATACAAACTTAGCACCAAACAGAAGCAAAAGAACAAAACCTGATTAGCATCTTTGCTTTGTCAATCGATGCAAAGAAATGCTGCATCATGTCACAACACAAAGTCACAAATACACATTTTTGTTATAAGGTAGGAACAACTTGTAAACATTCTAGTTTTGCTTATACATTCTGGCTATAGAAAGTAAATGTCAAAACTTCAACACTCACCTGGTCACGAAATGGAAATGCCTTCTTTTTGCCAAAATCAAACTCCTTAGGGTTATAGTGAACAATCTCAGGCTCCGGAAACCCAGCAGCCTACATCAAAGACAAATGAGAAAAGTAAAATTTCCGAAGATAGTGATTTTCTTTCTGTCAAAGGCCTATAATATTTACCTTTGCACATGCTTTTGCTAATCCATCAAAGGTGACATATTTTTCTCCAGAGATGTTGAACACTTCCTTGCTGGCCTTTTCATTACCAAGGACCTTAATAAACGCGGTTGCTAAATCCTGCATAACAAATGACCAAATGAAGCTCCAATAATGCTGCAATATATACTCGAAAGAATATACAAAGATTTTGACATCATTTCACCTTAACATAACCGAGTTGTGTTATTTGTATTCCCGAGTTTGGAACTGGAATTGGGTGGCCAGCTTTCAACCGGTGAAGAACCACTCTTCAACAGGATTGTAGTTCAATGGTCCATAGATGTAGACCGGCCTTATAGAAGTCCAATTTACACCCCTTACTTCAAGCAAGCTCTCTGTCTCAAGCTTTCCCTTGTGCCTGCTCTTTGGATTAACTGCATCGATCTATCACCAGAAATAGGAAAACATGAATAATATAGAGCAGACTCCCATAATAATTGAGTTGGAAGAGTGGCATCAAAATTTACAGACAAAGTAATTGAGCTGGAATTTCACACTCCCATAATAAGAACTGACCTCCCGATAACTAAAAAGTAAGTTATTTATAACATCAGGCATACCTCCAAGTGAGGTAATTGATCAGATTTGAGATAGACACCAGCTGAAGAGGAGTCCAAAAATTTTGTATTATAAATCGGAGGAAATAACAGTTTAGCGTCAAAACATTAGTTCCACCATTTCAGTATTTAAGCAAGTCTAAGAATTATCTATTTAATCAAAGCACCATTAATTCATATTTCCAAAAATCACTTTTCCAGTTCAGAGTTGATTTCTTTAGTTCCGTTTTGACTCACAATTACATCTCTACCTATGGAGTTACCATTGATCTTCTCTAAAAGCCCAAATGTGTCAACTGGTTTACCCTATCTTATAACATGTTCAACCATAAGCCTGGTTATGAGAACATAAAAATGACAAAGTCACAGAAAAAGGTATTAAATTATATGACATAAAGATGGTAGAAATTTTCAAATCTACTATGGCAGATTGAGAAGACAAACCTCCTCTTACATGCAACACTTCTGCAATTATATGATGGTAGCCAAGATCCAAAAAGTGGTCCAAAATATGTTGGTCTACTAAATATCTCTACAGGGCATGTACAAACATCTTATTTCATGAATAAAGTCTACTTATTTTTATGTAGAAACAAAAAGGGACACATTTAGGAGCAGGACTTACATTGACCTGATAGTTGGAAACATTATAACCAGTATGTAATATCACTAATATGTCCATCAGAAACTATATAAAAAGTCTATATCAGAATCTATGCAAAATGTGAAATTCTGATTAAAAATATGGCAAAACCCTCGAGGACACAGACTTACTTAAAATTTAAAAAAGCAGAGAAATTTAAAAACGCATAACATAACAATCTCTAAATCTAGCCGATTCCAGAACCAAAATCAATACATAAACAAAAACCATAAAAAATCCATCATCACAGGGAGAAAAAAGGACTACCTGCTACAACAAAATTCTGCAATGAGGTTCTTTCTATTTCTCTTTCAAGTGATGAAAACTTGTTTAGATGTTTTCATTTATTCAAAAATTGTGGTTAGCAACTCCTTTAGTTGTACAGTTTGCTTCTATATATGTATTCTAATAAATCTGTTTCATGATTCTTTTGCCTTTTTTCTCTTCTCTTGTCCTTATCTTTGGCTACTGGTTTCTGTTGCAAAGTTTGAATCGGACTGCCTAAAATTTTCAACATCTGTATTTTTTTGTGTTTTATTCTATTACAACCACCTTCAAAACTTAATATCCTTCATTATTAGCTTTAATACTTATAGCACTTCGAAGCATCCACTTTAGTATAATATCTAGGAGTGAATCCTAGGCAGGAAGCTAAGACAGCGAATTAGAATTGTAAGGAAGATGATTCCAGTAATTAAGGGTGAGTCATCAAAGGATGAGTCATCAATCTGTTGGTTCTGCTAACTCTCAAATTATAATATTCCAGTAATGCTAGTGTTAGTTGAGTTTCATATGCAACATGCTGTTATATAATCTACAATTTTAGCTCAGTTCGTTCAGAAAATAATTATTTTTGAAGCAAAACGATTATCCACAGATCACACACTTTCAAACCCCAAGTAAACTGAGGGTAAAGACTGCTTACATTGTAATTGCCTGCATAATCTTGCAATATTCGGTCTTTAACTTCAACCACTCTATTAACTATTTGCTTATGAAGTATCGGTCATCAGAAACTGTGATAACAGTGCCCTTGCACTCTGTTATTACCTCCTGAAAAAATAATTAGGAATTATAGTACAGGAAGTAAGTAAGCCAAATCTCAGTGAAAATATCTAAGAGGAGTTTAACAGTTTGATAAGACTCTTGAGGCCTAAAGTTTATATTACTTACTGCTCAAGCTTCTATGACTACAATTGCCGTTTATTTCATTTTGAAATACTATATGCAGTAGTGAAACAAATGAATTTAAATCCTAAATACAAATTTTAATATATGGATTATAATATATACAAATTATAAATACTAAAACAAATTACTGCTTCCAAATAGGCTCAATTCTTAGAAATGAAAATTTATGTAGTTTGAGATTTCAAGTCGTCTTCTTGCAAAAACACAATATCAACTGCTCACAGAGCTAATCAAGTCCTGCCTATTTCGTTTCTCTGTTATGGAAAAAAAAAATGCTCTATAAATGGTATGGAAAGCATGCTATTGGATTATGGACAATGTTGATGCTCTAATCAATATGCTAGAGAGCGATAGAGAGGTACTGATGTAGATCTACAAACAACCAAACTGTGATATATAAAGACTAAACCAACTTTTGTTTGTTGACATGAAAGGTAACATTGTGAAACTAAATTACAGTTAAGATATGGCAGCATAACTAAACACGAATTTGGAAGGAAAAGGAATGACTTGCAATGTATATCAGTCACCAAATACCAGGAAGAGTAACATGTTCAATTTTGCGAAAGCTTTGGCCATGTTAACAATAAACAGGGAAAGAATGAAGACAAAGAAAAAGTTTCAGCTTTTTCCAGGCAAGAAAATAAAGAAGCCATTACTGTGAATCCACAATCCCAGTACACAAAGCTAATAGAACTCAGGGAAAAAAGGCAATCCTCCACACATGGATAGCAAGTTGGATTTAGACTTGCATTCCTTAAAGACATCAACTCTAAAAATCTTTAAAGTTGAAGACGAAGATAATGAGTATATTCGTTGTAGTACACTAAATGGGATGATTGATGATGGTTTCCAGATCGTACCATTAACCGTTAATCATGATAGGTGATCTGTTGCTAATCCTGTTTCTATTTCAATGTTAATACTAAGCCAAACCACAAAAAAAAAAAAGAGGGTTGACATTAGATCAATCAACTTCAACATAGATTAGAGTTTGTTAAAATTCAAAATTCCAATCCCAAAATTCAATCATATTTCCATCACATTAGTTAATTGTTATGGCTGCAATACTTTCAAAGTGATTGAAAATTCAGTTAATGTCTCTTTTTTTTCAGGAATAAAGAAAAAAAGAAAAAAGAAGAAGAAGAAAACAGTAGAAACATCAATTGGCAATTCAGTACAGCAAAATCATTATAAATATATGATCAACACAATCCTATTCAAAGAAACTCAACTCCTTAATTAGTTCCAGCTGTGAGCAAAGATAAGCAAAGTGGCTGTTAGAATACACCCATTCGCATTAATTCATCCGAAGTTCCTTACCCTTATGCACGAATTATTGAATAAGCCATCACACTCTTATCGATCACCTGCATTCACACTCTTTCGATTCTCACTTTCCAAGCAGTATTGATCTCACTGACAAAAAAAAAGAAAAAAGAGAGGGTTGACATTAGATATGCATAATCCAAACCACAATCAAAGCTTTTCAAACCCAGACTCATAACATGCCAGCTAAATTTTTTCGAATCTAACTGAAAAACCCAGCAAGATTACCGAGCCAACCAACAATCCAAACCACAATCAAAGCTTTTCAAACCCAGAATCATAACATGCAAGCTAAATTATTTCGATTCTAACAGAAAACCCAGTAAGATTGCCGATTCTAAACAAAACAATTAGACGTGATAATAGAATTTCGTACCTTGAGAGAACTATCGGGTGAGAGAAGAGAGATGGGGACGACGAAGGGTATCGGTGAGAGAGAATGCAAAGAAAATCAGAGAAGGAGAGATAGCTCCTCTGCTCCGGGTTAGGCTCGATGAAGATATCCTTTAGAGAATCACTAAGCTTTGTCAATTGGGACGGGTTCTGGTTCGGATCGATTGTAATGAGACCGTTAGCAAAAGAAAATAAAAACCAGAAGTGGGCGATGACGGTCCGATGCCGTTTGTGATGGTGGTGCAGCTGGGTGGTACGCTTGGGCTTGGCTTGGAGAACGATATCGAGAGAGGAAGAGAACGATAGCAAGATCTGGTTTTTTTCAGAAGCGGTGGAGCTGTAAAGATGATGGAGGGCAAAACCGTAAGGACACTGTTCCTTATGAACAGTGAAATGTACAGTACTCAAGAAATAGTATATAGTAAATATAATTTTCATTTTTTAAGAGATGCATCTCCTCGAGTCCTGCTCAAACCCTCTCGAATAGTAGTCGAATCCCATCGAGAAATACTCGAGTAATGCTCGAATCTCCTTGGGAAATACTCTCTATGCTCGAAACCCCTCAAGAAATGCTCGTGTATGCCTGGATTTTCTCAAGAAATACTCTCGAGTATGCTCAAATCCCCTCGAGAAATGCTCGACTCCCCATCAAATGGTTAAAATTTCTAAAAACCCAAACAAGTTGGTTAATTTTCTGTAAAGGTCCAACTACATTTCCCTATCCATAACTTAATATCAATGAGAGTGATGACTTTTTCTTTGAAAAAATAGAAAGATTGTCCAGAATTAATTCCTCTGATCTATGAATGTGCTGTGTCTTTACATTGAAGGATTAAAATGGACCATCCTGCAATAAATTTCAACACAATATTTCAAAGGCTATGCCACAAGATTTGTTGAAGGATGAGAAGCCTTTCAGTTGGAATCCAAACATTCAACAGACACATTAAATGGTTGTTTGGATAGATGAGAACCGACAGCTGCTTAGAACTTACACCCATCTGACAAAGTCAAAAAGAAACAAAGGAAATCACTGCAGCAACAAATCAAATCTAAACTCTTGAATCTAGATTGATCTTGTACTATTATTTTTCTTACAATAGAGAATGCCCGAAGGGGGAACTTTGGCCTCGAATGGTAATTCATTTGTTTTTGCAGAAAAATGCCATGATCATCTAAAAGCTTGCTGCAATCAGCAATCTACAAGATCTACAATTTTTTCTTCTTACTTCTAAGCATGTAAGCATGTAAACCAGACAATGCAACACCATGTGAAATGATGATTCTGTCAGAAATGTAGAGCATTTCATAACCTTACAAATATGCAAATACAAGTACTTGAAAAGAATTCTTTCGGATGCACTTGATCTAAAGCTCAATATAAGAAATCTCAGGAGGCTAACTAACCAAAATTACTCTCAACTGATGCCACTTCAAATGTTACCAGCCACCCCCACCACCACTGCGACCGCCACCCCAACCCCCACCACCACCCACACCGCCACTGCCACCACCACCCCAACCCCCATTGCCGCTGCCACCACCAACACCGCCGCTGCCGCCACCACCCCAACCCCCACTGCCGCCACCACCACTGCCGCTGCCACCCCAACCCCCTCTCATTCTGTCCTGATCCTCACCTGCCTTTTCCTCTTGCAGTTTCCTCAAAATCTGGCGAATCCTCGGATTGTGAAAGCGGTCATATACATACTTCTTCTCCTCAGCTTGTATCTCCTTGACAGCACTGGGATATGGGTTCGGAGGAGGCCTCTTTCCTTGTTGACGTGCAATTTTCTTCAACGCAACATATGCCTTCTTCTTTGCCTTTCTTTCTGCCCGGTATTCCATCTAGAAGACACCACAAAACAACAGTTAGAAAAAACTAAAAAGGAGCATATATTCAAGGATATGAAATCCAAATACATACATCGGCTACCGCCATTGCTTCCTGTTCAGAAACCCCCTGCTCCTTCAACTCAAGCACCCGAAGACCAAATATACGGGCTGGAGGAGGATCAAAAGCAGAAATCCTGGTCAAACATAATGTGTGAGTCAGGTTAAGATGAGCATTGATTTCTGAATTACCACTCACACCAATCCTCCACAGGTGAAGTATGACAGCACCCAATTGTCATTTATAAGGAGAAGACAACTCATATGCTCACACACTGCACACTGATAGGGTGATAGTACATGAAATGAAGAGGGGAAGACACAAGGAATATTGTTAGCGGAAAAAAAAAGGGAGATACCATACTTGATTGCGTCTTCATGTTTGGAATCTGGATGCTTCTTGAAAAACTTTTTTATGTAAACATCCTCTGGGAGAGAGATTTTCTGAATTGCATCGGCACGAGGAAATGTTGGAGGTGGTGCTCTGTGAAATTCCCAAAAAATCATAATTACATACACAGCATAAAAACTACAAGAATCAGAAAATGGAGAGAGAGGGAGACAAACTGTTCCATGGCTTTGTACCAAACAGGCTCGGCCTTGGCCAAGCCCTTGACCAGCTTTCTGGTTTTCGTAAGTAAATCTCCTTTCATGAACGACATAGTTGCCTCCCCTGAGATACTCCAAGCAATGACTTTGTTTTACCTAGAAACTAGAAAGCAGAAGATGAACTTAGTACAACCTCATTTGGTTGAGCAGTGCATTGGGATTTTTGTATGACTATACATATTGCATGTGTTATTACCTACCAAAACAAGAATGAACTAAGTTTAATCTAGACTAGGTTATATTCTTGATTGCTCTGAGGCAAACCCATTTGTAACGACCCGATCCCGAAAGTCTCATCGGAACCAAAGCATCGTTACTGGCCCAAAACCTTATTGAATTAAAATTAAAACAATTAGGAATTCTGCCGTCAATACAAAGGAAATCAGATATACAAAAAAAAAGAAAAAAAAAGGATGATCAACAAGCAGTTCAATCCTTAATTCACATGAAACATTGATTTCACAAATCTGCATGTCCAGATACACTTACACGAAATTCAATCAACCCACCGGTTTGATCAATACAAGGTTTTTGCCAAAAATACTGAGCTGCCACCGCATGCCCATTAGCTAAACCAGGCTACCACATCCCCATGATCGTGCCACTAATCATGGTCACATCATAATAGTAATGTGCACATTGCCAACACCACTCTCTTGCTTGCTAGAGAATTCTAATTATATAGGTTTAGTGCTCCCACAGCATAAAAATCACGAGTCTTTAAAATGGCCACACACATTTAGAAATCATAACACTAAATATCACACGGAATTCATAAACGAATAACAGGATAATCAACAAATTATTCCAAACTAACACAAATTTAAGAGACAAAGATCAAGTAGCTTGATCGCAGTACTCATAAACCATAAACCTGAAAATAAATCCAACAATGATTGTTTAATTGATCTACACATATTTAAACGAAACAAACTACACCTATTCAACAACACAAAACACTTAACGTCTATATTTGAAATCGGGCATCTCTATAAAATAAAGAGCAACAATGAACACAACTGCTCAAAGAATAGTTAGTCACTGATACTAATTACATTCCAAAAAGGTTGATCAAACAATTCTGCAACCCAACAATAAAGTTACCGGTAAAAACAATCATTAATAATAAAAGGAAAGGAGACAAACTTTCTGGTTAAGTCCATTGTTTTAAGAACAAAACACAAAGGAAAACAATTAAGAATCATTTTATCAACACCTTGTGGGCATGGCAATTTGATAATAAAGAGAAAAGAAACTTTCAAATACTAAACCAATAATTCTTGGAGTTTAAGCTAGGATGCTAAATAAGTTTCAGTCCTCCTCTAAGAACCAAAGAAGGAAATTTGAAAAAGATAGAAAACAACCTTGAAACTCTTATGAGAACCCAAACTGTACCCAAACCAAATTCTCGAGTTTATTTTGCAGTCTCTCTTTCACATCCACTTTTTGTTTAAAAGACCTCTAAACCCACTCCAAACCAAATTCTAATTTCTTCTACCTATTATCCCCTTCAATCGCTTGGTCCCAAAGGTAAGAAATCTCCCTCTTCTCCAAACACTTCCCCCAAAAGTTCTTTTATGGAAATAAAGGTGTGGACAGCAATATGGTGAAGAAAATATAATTTAAGTTAGGTGGCCTTCTAAGCGATCACCACATACTGATGTGTACTAAACAAAAACATAGATATTTGTTTTACGAAGAAATTCTATCTAGCAAACACAAACTAATAAAAGAGAATAATTAATTACAGAAAACAATAGGTAAAACTAAGTTACTGACCTGGTAACAAGAACTCACCCAAAAACAACCTTTAGTAAAAAAAAATTAGTTTCAGGATATCACACCATTACTGTGTTTGCTCCGCTTATATTGTTATTCTTTTCACCACTATTTTTTCTTAGTTCATACAATAGGATTTTAGGAGTAATTTTATCTTGCACAGACTTTGACATATAACCTAATGCAGGAGTTTGCCAGAACCAGGAATCTTAAACAGTTCAAGCTAAAATCTATTACCCTTCTTTCCCCGGGAGCAATGTTGAAAGGAAACTGAATCCTTCAAAGAAGAACTAATCTTTGGAATTTGGATGATCAATAATACTGGAGCAAAAAACGAATTCCAAACAAACATGATCCATTCTCTTATAAAATCCTGGTCATAAATCATCACCCCTTCAAGATACTACTAACAAAGAGCTTAACTTATATTCCAAAGGAAAACAAAAACACATGCAAATCTATCACAACTCATCCAATTCTCTAAGAAAGACTGGCAGACAATCAATTGATGCCAAATTCAGCAAAGCCCACCAATCCCATATCCAGAAACCAAGAGCGTTTAACAAATTAGCTACCTTGTTATCCAATTTCAAGAGTATAAGTGAAATAAAAATCAAAGCTTTATGTGCTTGTAAAAGAAGGGCATCCCAGCAAAAAAGCAACCACTACAAGTTCAGAGATTTGGATATGCATCAGGAAGATTGAAACCAAACCCAATGGTATAAATATATGATTTATGAAATACAATTATTAGCAATAATAAATCGAGAGATTGAAAGGCTTGTAGTGGAGTAAAAGGTTGGAAAGAATGAAACCAACCTGCTAGTGTTTCCGTGCTCGCATGAAGATTAGAGACTAAACAAGGGAGACGATGATCTTCTCTGATGTTTGTGAAGACTGAACTGTGAGAAACATATAAGAATTGATAAGAAATAGAACCCAGAAATTACAGAGCAAAAGGAATAATGAAAATGACGAGAATTACACCAAGGTAGCTGAGTTCTTCGGCTCCTAGAGAGAGAGTGTTCTTCGATTCTTTTCATCTAAAACGCAGCACGGATATTGGGCCTTTGTCTGCTATATTGGGTTTGACTCGGATATGGGCCATTCTGGTTTTACATTCTTTGGGCTTAGCCTCCTCTCAAAATAGAAGTCGAGTTATCGACAACGTAAAAAATTATGGCACATTTACTTACTTGGAATTGAGAAACTCATAAATACGAGACAAATTTAACTAGAGAACGAAAGAATTAGTATGAGAATAAATCATCCAATTAAATTATTTACTATCCATATGAAATTGGAGAAGGAATGCAGGTATTTTTCATCGATAGTTTACTAATACCGTAATCAAAACTAACTAGATACGCTTATACAAATTAAATGGACAACACTTTTCTTCCCTAGGGTTATGGATTATTTGTAGTTGTAAATTTCACGAGGTATTTTTGGTATCCAAAATGCGTCCAGAACCTGATTGAACCTGACTTTCTTATGGTTTATTATTTTTTGGTACCTTGAAGTATCTTCAATACAATGCTTGTAACTTCTATGGGTGGCAAATCGTGTAAGCAGATGATGTTCGTTTTGTGCTATTTGAGGGTGATGTGAAATCCTAATCAATTCTGTCTCAATATGACTTTAGAGTATCTGCATTTAGTTTCTGAATTCCAATTTTCAACCAAATACAACTACTATTTGGCCAAAATAGATAACCAAACATCAATGTATTGCCTAAAAGAAGATGGAACTTGCTGGAGCCTACAGAAATAACAAGACTAACACAATGAAAAAGCGTAATGACAAAAGATTTTACATTAATAAAGCTCCAGTGTTACAAGCCAAATAACTTATGCACAACAACACCTCAAACCCAGTCTCAACATCAATACATAATGAAATAGATAAAATGCAGTCTAGAAACAAGTCTAAACTAGTAGAGATTCTCAATCCCTGGTCTTAAATGGAATGGCTCTGATGACAATCTGATGGTAGAGGGCAGCAAGTGCAGCTCCGATGAATGGTCCGACCCAGAAGATCCACTGAAACACAACAAAATAATCAAAGGCATAAGAGACATCATTCATATGTTTAGAAAATATTTAATCTCTTGAGAATTTTACTTACATGATGATCCCATGCATGGTCCTTGTTGTAGATGATGGCAGCCCCAAGGCTCCTAGCAGGGTTGATACCAGTTCCAGTGATGGGGATGGTTGCCAAGTGCACCAAGAACACTGCAAACCCAATGGGAAGTGGAGCCAAGATCTGCATTTCAATTCGTACATAAGAAGAAGATTAATCACGAGTAAATGGAGAACTGCAGGCACAGTTGCAATATGCAAATAAGAATGTCCTCTGAAACTTGAATAATGTCGACTATGAGTAGTACTCTGACATACTATCTTGCAAAATTTCATTAGGTTAAAAGTTTGCTAGACACTAGCACTTTCATTGCATCTAAGAACCACTAAACAAAGAGAGGGTGGACTGATCATCGTTTAATCTATTGTTTTTAGAGTTTCAATCCCTGTACTTCATCAGCACACATACCATAATTACAAGCCACTATGCTGAAATGCTAAATCAACATTGGAAATGACTGTAATAATGTTTAATCCAACTTTTATGTTTACTAGAACTTCAGTGCAACAGGGCCGAACTACATGGAGCTTTCAAGCAAAGACTAAAATTAATGATGGAAACTATAAGTACATTGAACTTTTAATCCATAAGAAAATCAGATTCATGAGCCTCATGGCGCTGGCTTTGGATAGAAACCTACTTTATGTTGTGCAAAAGACTAAAATTGAAGATGGAAACTATAAGTACATGAATTTTTAATCCATAAGAAAGTCAGAATCATGAGCCTCCCTGCATTTAGATAGAAACCTACTTTATGTTGACTAAAAACTTAGTGCAAAAGGGTCAGCTTGCATTGAACTTACAAACAAAACTTGGAAATTTATGTATTTTATAACAATCTCAATTCATATATTATGCCTATTACCATAGCATTACAACAAGAATCTAAGCAGTCATGCATAAAATTCTATCCAAGCCACACCTACAATATTAGCACACCTACAAGAATCTAAGCAGTCATGCATAAAATTCATACAATATTTACTAAAAACTGGAATAGCATATTAGCAGGAGTGCAAACAAGTGCTAATCAATAAGCCAGATATGAAAAAGGAATGGCTAGTTATACTTACAGGGACATGAGAGTCTCTGGCATTTCTCTTGGCATCAGTGGCAGAGAAAACAGTGTACACCAGAACAAAAGTGCCGACAATCTCAGCACCAAGGCCATCACCCTTGGTATAGCCATGGTTCACCGCATTAGCTCCACCACCCAACAATTCATACCGGGTGTTGCCCTCGAACCCTTTCACCACAGCAGCACCAGCAATTGCCCCAAGGGTTTGCATCACTATATAGAACACAGCTCTGGTGAGGGAGAGCTTCCTTGCCAAGAAGAGACCAAATGTCACTGCTGGGTTTATGTGACCACCTGACCAAGTCATCATCAACAAAGCAAGATTTAGTTCAATATGAAGCACATGGTTATAAAATTTAACAAAAACTGAGCAAGAAAATGTGAAAATTCATACAGCAAACTAGTAGAATGTGTGACTAACTAAAGTTTCTGATTTGACGATCCTAGTTGCTAATTTATATACCTTTTTCCCTTGATATATTCTAGCCTTTTACATATATAAGGCATAACAAAGAAGTAGATTTTCATATATCCTTTTTCCTTCAAATTTTCTAGCCTTTCACATGTACAGATCGGAACAAAGAGCGGATTTTCATATCTCCTTATATTTCTCATGAAAGGTAAAGTACCATAAGGCCAGTGAAACCATGAGGAGTTGAGGACGAACAGGAATAAAACCTCTAGCAAATTTAAACAGTTTGCTGTAACATTTTCATTTAGCTAAAGTGCTAAACAACATAAAAGATCCCTTCTTTTCTTTCATCTCTGTTGTAGTAGATCGACTCTTTATTTTTTATCAGCAAACAAACACAAACTGAAGTAATAAATCCATACACAAAAGACTTGATCCTCCATTATAAATTCAAGAAACAACTATCACAACCCAACAAAGAATTATGTACAAATCTGAAAACTTTAACACAAATATATAATCATCACAAAATATAAAGACACCAAAACAAAAGTAAGCCTGCAAAATAGTAGATCAAACCAAAGAAACAAAAACATTAGAAAAAGAAGTGAGAATCAGACCTGAGATTCCAGCAGTGCAGTAAACAAGGGCAAAGATGGTACCCCCAAAGGCCCAAGCAATCCCTTGAATACCCACTGTAGCACACTTGTTTGGAGCTCTAGAGACCCCCATAACAGTCAAGATAGTGATGTAGAGGAACAAGAAAGTGGCTACAAACTCAGCAATTCCAGCCCTCCAAAAAGACCATGACTGGAGCTCACCAGGCTCAAACAATGGAGCTGGTGGTGGCTCCTTGTAGTCCTTGTCTGTCTGAGCTGAGGTCCCAATTGGCTGCCTCTCTGAGAACTTGTTGGCTCCCAACTTCACATCCTCTTCTTTCCCCTCCATGAGTTTGCTCTCTCTCTCTCTAAAACTCTGGCTTTGGGTTCTGGTTTTCTCTCTCTAAACAGAGCTGAAAAGGTTAGGTTTTGGGGAGTGAGCTATGTGGAGTGAGGTTTATAAAGGAAAAACCCATCATGGGTGTGACCTGTTAAAGCATGTTAAATGATGAAAAAGGCAAATTATCAAATTTTGAAACTTTAGTTGAGAATAGTAAATATCATTGACACCCCTCACCAGAAACACAAATATCATTGACACCCTCTTAGTTGGAGAATCATTTGGAATTATCTACTTGTAAAGCTTTAACCTTTGCTTTGATAATGGGTTTTTTTTTTTTTTTGTGGGTAGTGAATCAATGGATGTTTCTGGAAAGTGCAATGAGATGAGGACAGGTCTTGTGCTGTCACATTGGGAAAGTGTGGTGGGGTGTCCTTATCCATCTGCCTTTGGAATCAACTTAATCTTATTTTACTCCACCTTTTAATTTTTTTTTTAAGTTTTAATCTTGCCTTTTAATCCACTTATTCAATATCTTAAAGGCTTTGTGGAAAAAGATGGTTGTAATTTGTAAATAACTTAAACCCTAACTTAAATTACTATGCTATGTCATTTCCGCCCAATAAGGTCCAAAAGGAGGCACATGAAGACCACCAGTACCAATGTGTTTTTTACAAGGCAAAGGCAGGCTTTGAAACGGCAACGTTTCGCTGTCAGATGGAGGACCAAATAATCAAATATGGCAATATTTAAATGGAATATGGAGAAGAAAAGAAGTAAGAATTTGTGTGGTTGAGAAATTTAGTGGGGTTTTAGGACCGTTGAGAAAGTGAGCAGCCTAAAAAGCATCGAAACTTGTGGACGTTTCTCGAGAATGGTCTAATAAAGAAGTTAGTATCACGCAACGGCTACATAAACCCCTCCATCCAAATTGAAAAGTTACTGTTATTTTCTTGGGTAAAATCCTCATATGGTACCTGAACTATCACCAAATGTAATTTTTGGTACCTGAACTTTCATAAAGAACCTGGTGGTACCTGAACTATTCCTCTGTTAGCCATTATAGTACCTACCGTTAAATATTCTGTTAAGTGCTTATGTGGCATGGGTAAAACAGTCATTTCATTTATTTTCAATTTTCAAAATAAATTATACAAAAAAAAAATTTAGATATTGTCCACAAATATACAAAGACTAAAAAAGAGAAACATTATTTTTATTTTTATGTTTTTAATATAATTTATTACCATGCAGGTGATTTTATTATTAATTAAAAAAATAAAAAATAAACTATATTAAAAAAAGTAATTTAAATTTTTATTATATTAAAAAATAATTATAATTTATTTTAAATTTTAAATTTTAATAATAAAACCACCTACATGACATCTTTAATCCTGAATATTTGAGAATAAAATAATTTTGCATCTTTAATCTTGAATGTTTTGAGATAAAAACTCTAATTTGATTATGTTAATATAAATTTAATTTTTTTGCATAATTTATTTCTAAATTTAATAGTAAAAAACCTTTAATGACTGTTTTGCCCATGCTCTAGTCACCAAATTACAAGTTTTACCCATGCCACATAAGCACTTAACGGAATATTTAACGGTATGTACTATAATGGCTAACGGATGAATAGTTCAGGTACTACCAGGTTCTTTATGAAAGTTCAGGTACCAAAAATTGCATTTGGTGATAGTTCAGGTACCATATGAGGATTTTAGCCTATTTTCTTAACAAGCTTTTTTCTTCGTTGATTTGGAATGCTCTAGAGTATATCTAGAGTACGGTAATATTCTAGATTTTATACTTTTTACTGAAGTTGTAGAAAATCTTTCACTGAATTCGACCATAGGAAATAAAACAACTTACTTGAGGAAAGAAAATGAATTTACTAGTCACCCTCTTATCTATCTAACTAATCTTCATGGTTGAATTACAAATTTAAAAGTGAATCTACTTACATCTTGATAATTCCAATTGTGTTAGTACACGCATAAAAACTCATAAGTCAGAATGATTCTGCTTGTGTTTATACCCAGTAGGTGACTAGGTGACTAGCTTGTCATTAAAATAAAAGTTGATACAACATTTTGAAGAGAGTGTCTTACCACCTTGGGTGTCAACGTAGTATCTTCGGGTTTTGGGGGTGGACAATTGGCATTTGTGCTGTTCTTCATGCCTTGGGACTATAATGGATTTTGGATCTCTTCCATTATTTAGTCTCTATTGAGTAATTTCAAAGGTTGCATCTCAATTATGTATTAGGAATCGTTGTGGTGTAAAACTAGTAGGGATAAGTCTTTTTTCTTTTATGTGAGGCTCGTTTTATCGCTTTTAATGAATAGAAAACTACCAAAATGTTGAATCTTAGGGATAAGAAACTATTGTAAGTTTTCTAATAGTCTAACACTGTAATGGCTTCTGAGCTATCCATTCTTGTTTCTTTTGGTCGAAATCCATTCTTCTTCTTGTTTGTTCTTCTTCTTCCCCTCAAATATCAAATAATTGCAGGAAAAAACATTAGTGAGTAGGTAGGACCAGGAGGCCTCACCATGGTTTTTTTTGTTTCGTCCCATTTGCCAAACTCATTCTTCCTATGGAAATTGAAAAATCATGTTGTCCTTGATGAACTGTATGCCCATTTATTTCAAACCAACTCACGTACATCGATTATTGTTGTGCTCTCTTCTGGTCTTTGCGACCTACCCGGCCACATGCCCCCCATGGGCTCCATGCCAATCATATTCATATACTCAACGGTTCAAGTCACTTATTTTTTACTCACGATCCTTTGGTCTATTGGAAATAAAAATGTCTTTTCTAAGCGAAAAGTTCTGAGTTTAACTTAGAAGCGGAGCTACCATGGAGCCAAAGGGTTCCACGGCACCCTCAACACATTTTGAAATCTCTTAAATCCTTCAGAATCTTTCAAAAATTCATGCAACAGAAAATTTTGAACAAATAAACTTTTTGGTCACCTTTAAGTTGCGGTTATGCCACTGGTTGATAAACTTTAAGTTGATAAGCTGGTTCCGCCCCTGGTTATACTCTAGTAGTTGTTTATTAGTTGTTCTATAATAATAAAAATAAAATAAAATAATGAAAACCGTCCGAGCCACACCCCTTGGTACACGTGGCAGCCATCAACCGTCCAAGCACTTCATTGGCCTAATAATTCAACTTTTTCTTTCTTCTTCTTCATTGGCCTAATAAGCACAACCGACCATGGACGGATAACTATCTGTCTAGCCCATCGAAGCAGCAAAAAACTATGATTTGTACATAAACTATGATTTGTATTCATGTTTGGATGGTTTTGGAAACATTATGAACTGTCAAGCTAGTATTTCAATTTGCATGCATTATGAATAATGGAATCATAACCAAATTGATAAATGAAATTAGAAATGCTAGGTGTGATATTTGATTAAAACTGTTTGAGCCTGGACTATTCCATGAGTACGTTTTGGTTTTGCTTTTCGTAAATGATTATATAAACCAAGCCATAGAAAGGGTCACTAGTATCCTCAAAGGATTTGTGGAAAAAGATGGTTGTGAATAACTTAAACCCTAACTTAAGTTACTATGCTATATATGTCATGTCCACCCAATGAGGTCCAAACAGAGGCAAAGGAAGACCACAAGTACCAATGCGTTTTTTACAAGGCAAAGGCAGGCTTTGAAACGGCAACGTTTCGCTGTCAGATAGTCTGATAGTGCACCAATTAATATGGATATATTTGCTATATGTTTAATGGAAAGTTGTAAGAATTTGTATGGTTGAGAAATTTTGGCGGGTTTTAGTACCGTTGAGAAAGTGATGGCATCAAAACTTGTGGACGTTTTTCGAAAATGGTCTTCCCAAAGAAGTGAGTATCAAGCACGGCTACGTAAACTGATAAACCCTTCCAACACTCCATGGAATTGAGAAGCAGTTTCGCCGAAACTTAACTTCAACCAAGATATATGGATGGAAAATGCTCCACAGCCTCATCGAAATTTAACAATTTGCAACTCGTTGACTTGTCTTTATCAAGTCTTCACTCTCTCTCCTATAAGAAGACTTCAAAGAGTTGAGCTAGAGAGTAGAGACAGACGGAGAGAGTTCGAGACTGAGAGGAGAGACCAAAGGTTCCAAAACAAAGCGCAGCGTCGAATAGATATGTTGTTCGGGATTTTCACGGTAAGCAGTTCTCGTCTTTATCAATGATATGATGATTCATCTTGTTCCGATCTCAAAATAGGATGATGTATTATGCTGCATAAATTGTTTCCTCATCTCTCTTAACTTTGTTTAAACCCGCTGGCCCAGGCCGCCGGTCAGGTCTGCCAGGTCATCCAAATCGCTACCGGGGCCCTCCAGTTGGCCCAAGTTTCCGGGCAGGCCGTGCAAGTCGTCGGAGTGGCCGCCCAAGTTGCGGGCCCAGCCTTCAAAATTGCCGGCGAAGTCGGAAAGGCGGCCACCCGGGATGCCAAGAAGGATAAACGTACTAAATAAATAAATGTTTTTCTACTATAATTTATCGAATGAATGTAATCTTTTATTTTACTAAACTCTGCTATTGTAAAATCACTAAAATGATAGTGATTTATTTTCTTAATATAATTTTAAATTTTTAATTGAAAAAATGTAATGTATTTTATTTTACTAAACTCTGTTATTGTATAATGATAGTGATTTTGTTTCCTAATAAAAGTATTATTTAGACGTTTTGTTTTATTATTTAATTTAAGGGAGAAAATTTCATTTTCTCAACTCACACCGCAAATTTGAGTACCATATTTCGAATAATATCGGTCTCGGTCGGTCTCGGGTTTGGGGGTGACACTAGTTACCAAGAAAGTCAGTTATGAAGCATATCAATTTCGAACAAGAAAATTCTGTGAACATAATCTGCACTATTTATGATGAGCACCAAAGTCCAAAGACAATTAATTATCTACCTACTTAAAAAAAAAGAAGTTAATAGGAGTTTTTTACCAACGAGCTATTCGTCGGCAAAGGTGTGTCTTCCTCTCATCCTACTTTTTTATTTTGATTGTTGTTTATTTATTTATTTATAAATATTTGAGTAAAAGAACTTTAGTTACCAAGTTGGGTGACAAAAATCAGTTTTGAAGTATGTAAATTTCCAACAAGAAATCTTACTATATGAAGCATTTGTGAAATTTTGGCCATTTGTGACTATTTGTTATAGTTGAGTGACCATTTGTGAAATTTTGCTAAAAAAAAAAAATAGAAGAAGTGGTAAGTGGGTGTGAGGCTATTGATATATTTTTATCTATCTTTTAGTTCTACTATTTATTGAAATCCACAACATAATATAATGGTGAGAATTACTACAATGGTGGTTTGATGGAATTATACAAAGTAAGTAAAACTGTTTGGATAAATCGATAACAATTCCAACCTAATTTCACATCTTTCCTCACTACTTAGACGAACCCCAAACGCTTCGGTTAGGGCGTGAACTTTTTGGTTGATAAATTAATATTGTTCCTGGATTTTATAGAGGAGAAAAATTAATTACTTTCAAAATTGAAACGAGACTCCTAGAGCATCTCCAACAATGATAGACATTTTTAAAGTAAAAATGCATAGAAAAATGAGATTTAGCTAGCAATTTAACAATCTCACTCCAACAACACTAGCTATTTTGTAGTCATATTAAAAATTTCATCAAATAATACATTGACACGTGGAGAAAGAGAAGAGAAAAGAGGAAAGAGAAATATAGGTATTGGTTTAGCTATTCAGATTTTCTAGCTATATTTAGCTACTAGTTTAACAAAAAGTTAAATTTAACTTTAGTTTAGGTACTCTGCTGGAGCTGTTTTTTGATACAAAATAGCTATAATATTACTAAAAACTCATTTTAGCTACTCTGTTGGAGATGCTCTTAGGCCCTAAACAAATTGGGAAGAATTGTCCGAGAAAGGAAACAAATTGGGAAGAGACTCCTCTTAGGCCCAATACCCGCTTTCGGACTCTGCCAAAACCCTAACTACGGCCGACGTGTGAGTGGCTGACGGCTGACGCTTTTATTTTTAGTCACACATCATATTCCTTTTTCTTTTTTCATTATTATTATTTTTTTTTTTCTCCTCCTGAATTTTCACATAAAATTATTCTTCGTTTTATCCATTTTGGGTTCGCCGACAACCGCCAAACCTCTGCAATTCAAAGCTCTCTGTTCCCGGAATCCGTACATTCTGTATGTTTGTTTTGCTCTAATTCGTCCTTCTCTCCTCTGGCTTTTTCTTCAGCTTGTTTTAGTTTTCTTTATAGTTGTTTTGTTGCCCAGAAAGTGAAGGAAAATGAAGTGGTTAAAAAAATTGAATTTTGTGAATTGCTGATTTGATTGGGAGCTGAATGCAGTAAAATCTGTAGTGAACTGAAACAAAGCTGCTAGCTTTTCATCTCTTGCTAGTAATTTTGTATTTTCGTTGAGGTTTTTGAGCAACCGATTAGAGCACGATTGAGAAACTCGGTGAAATGTGAATTTCTCACTTAATTTGGGAAATTAAGTAATCAAGATTAAATCTTGGTGAGGAAATTTGTGATGATTGTTTCATGGCAAGTGAGGGGTATGTTTAATTTGTGAGAAAATCTGGGTAAGGTTTACAATTTACATTGAAGTGATGTTTACAATAGTGATGTTGGAGTTGACAGGATCTCATTTGGGACAGGTTAAATTTGTGTATATGTGCATGACCTCCATTGCTGAACTCTGAAGAAGCATAGAGCTCTTTTTGAGTCTCAAAACTTGGAGTTGTACAAATAACAAATGTCAGAAGGCGATATGGCGGTTATTAAACCTAAGGTATAATCCTAATGCGATTTTGCAGTGTTATGTGCTGTTTGTCTAGTCTTTAATTGATCAATGTATTACATTCGACATCTTTTTGTTGTTGTTGAAGTCGTAGTGTTATGAAATGTTTTCCTTTTCTTTTCCACCATTTGAATGCTTGTAGTTGTGCAATGTGTGTTTGTGTTTGTGATTACGATTGTTCTTTGTAATGTTGAGAGTAATCCTGAAGCCACGAATAATTGCAGATGTTGAAGTCTTATATCTGGCTTCAGACCACTGATGGTTCAATCCAACAAGTGGAACAAGAGGTTGCCATGTTTTGCCCGTTGATATGTCGTGAAGTTATACAAAAAGGGATGGGATCTTCCAAGACCCATGCAATATCTCTTCCAGAAAGAGTAAATACTGCCATGTTGAGCCTAATTCTTGATTACTGCAGGTTTCATCAAGTACTGGGTCGCTCTAACAAGGTTCTACACATTTTTGGAATGACATTTTTTTTTCCTGAGTTCATGTTCTTTCATCACCATCGCTTATGGCTACTTTTCGTGTATTTGAGAAATTGGAAGCAATTATCTTCCAGCTGAAGTCGATTAGCTGTTTCCTTTGATATATGTGATCCAGTTGGCATGGCCATATAACTTGTGCCACTTGTTTGTGTAGGAATGCAAGTCTTTTGATGAAAAATTCATTCGAATGGACACACAGAGGCTTTGTGAGTTGACATCAGCTGCTGACAGTCTCCAGTTAAAGCCGTTGGTTGATCTGACCAGTCGTGCTCTTGCGCGAATAATTGAAGGGAAAACCCCTGAGGAGATACGTGAGATATTTCATCTTCCCGATGATCTTACAGAGGTATCTCATCTTGAGATACTTTGTATGGTTAGTGAACTGTTTTGTTTGTTGATATTAACACAGTTACAAATTTATCCAGGAAGAGAAGTTGGAGCCTTTGAAAAATGTAACCGACGATCCACGGATACGGCTTTTGAATCGACTGTATGCAAGAAAGAGGAAAGAACTTAAGGAAAGAGAGAAATTGAAGGTGACTATGGCTTTGATGAATTTGAATTTCATTGGCTTTTGTACTATAAATAAATAATACATGCATGTTGATGGTTGTCAAGATTATACCTTTCATATTTTTCAGAATACTGAGAATGGAGAGCAAAATGATGACCGTTCAGTAGACGATCTCTTGTCATTCATTAACGGAGAAATTGGAGGTATGCTTAATTAATATCTCTAATCTGCCTTGAATGCTTACTTTTTGCTGCTTGGTCTTTTCAAGGATTGATGCCATTTGGCTTTATAGCTCACTGAACTCCCCTTCACTTAACCATTTGATTTATAATATTCTTATCCTATTACAATTACTTTGACTCAGTTGCACTCCCACAGACCTACATACTTGTTTTTGAAAATTGTCAGAATTGCATTTTCAAATTTAAGTACATTATAGAGTATCTAAGATTCCTTTGAAACGGGCCATGAAGTTTAGTGTCTTAGTCGTCCATTTTCTACTTTATTTCCTTTTGAAGGCCTCATTGGAGATAAAGCAATTATGTTTCACAGATTCCAAAGAGATCAAATCGTCCAAGAATAAAAAGAAGAATCGTAGAAGAAAAGATCAACAGAAAAATACTTGTCTATATGAGGCCAATGAAAGCCATGAGGTTTGAATCACTTATTTGCTCTTGATGATTATAAATTTTGGTTTGTAATTGTTAGGTATCTGATTCTTTTTGTTTCCTTTTCTTTTCCCTCAAATGTTGTAGGTGCCGAAAAGTCTAAAGTTTGTTTGCCCAAGTGACGAAGTCAACAAATTTAGGCCCAGTCCCAGTTTGACATTAACGTTACAAGATCTGGAACATGACAGTCTGAATGATCAGCTCGAGTATGATGATGGTGATATTGATGATGAGATTGATCCAGCTTTAAAAGCACAAATTGATAGGTTAGTCTGCCAATTGTTTCTTACTGAACTTTTTAAATATTTTATGTACTTTTCAAATTTTAGTGGATGGAAGTTATTTTGTTGAGCAATATAAGCAACACTCAAAAGAATTTGAAATTGTCTTCAGTTTTCTGATGTTCAGAAGTTTGCATAAAAGAAGTTGCGCTAATAATGAAATAAGTCAACTTTGTACTGCAGATTTATTTTTCCTTCATTTTTTCCTAAATTATTTTAAGTGAGTTTCTACACAAAATAATGCTATTGATTTATTCAGATGATAATAGAATTTTTTCGTTGGGGGAGGAAAATGGTAATATGAAGAATGGCTCTCAATTCTATCATCACCAGTAAATATACGTCCTAGCAGTAGTGAAACATGGTTTGGGAACCCCCACGCTTCTGTTTCCCCAATTCTTTTTTATATAGTCAAATATTATTTCATTCTGTGAAGAGGTGGTATAAAATGGAAATTTCAGTTTGCATCTTGCACGGTGGTTGTGAACTTGTGATGTACACGCACAATTTCAAGAGAGAGATAGATATAGGAGAAAAACCTTGTATGTGCTGTTACATATTCTCTTGTGTTGCTCTTACAAATCGTCTTGCTTTTTCTGGTTCAGGGAGGTTGAAGATTTTGCTCGGAGGTTGAATTCTGACTGGCCTCAAAGGATGCAAGAAATTCTATCTTTGGGTCAAGAAAGGAGGCGGGTACAATTTTCCGTTGATGGAAATGATTCTTTAAGAAGATATGCTTGTATGTTCTTATTCCCTGTTCATTTTTTTTCCTTCTCCAGCTTTTACTTATTATTATTATTTTTTTTTGTCTTTACTCTTCCCTAATCAAATAAGCTGAGATATTTTCTTGCTTTTCTCTCACTATTATAAGTTGCAAATCCATTGTTTGTATATATGTATGTGTGTCTTATATGTTTCTTCTTTGAAATAGCCTTTATCTTATAACGACACGACCACCCTCTTCCTTGAGAAGGTGGAGGGAGGGTTAGTGCTGGGGTTCAAGCCCTGGTGAGTCTTGTGATGTTTACCTAGCCAAAATAAAATAAAAAAGGTTTTCATGTTTCTTCTTTGGTGTTTAATAGGTAGTTGTAGCTGACATTTTTGGAAGTATGATCAACGTTCTTATTGCCTACACTTGGTTTTCCAAACTATTCTCTATGTTTATATGGGTGAATGGTGACACATATATATCATGATAATCTCTTTAGGTGTCCATACTCTGCAGTTGTGTTCTTGTCATTTTGTATTTTACTAAGTGAGCATGAATTCAGATACTCTGTCAGTTCTGTTGTCATTTTGTATTTTACCAAGTGAGGATGAAATTTATATTGGTATTGCCTCTCTAGCCCTCGGAAGAGGGAGTTGGATTTTGGCCTTGAGTAATTTGTTAAATTTTTTTCATCCGGACAAGATATCTTTCAAAACAACTAGTATTCCAGAGTGCGTTGTATCTGCTCAAGTTCATTGAAAAATAAAAACAACTTGCAAACAATAAGTTCTAGAGCTGCTACTCATTCAGCATCAGATTATGTATTACTCATATTTGCTCCCTTGGCGTATACAGGAGCAATTCCAGAGTGGAAATGATTCTTACGACATGATTATCCCTCTATCGGCCAATGGCTGGAACAATTTTGACCAAATGCTAACAGGCTTCTAAGAGTTACTATCATTATTTACTTGGATCCAAATGTGAATTTTTTTTCTGTTGTCTCACTGTAGAATTCAATTCTTTTTCTTTTGTTGGGGTAACTAGGACACAGTTTTCTGGGGCAACTTTTGTACTTGTACTTCCAGTGGAACAAATAAATCATTACAGTAATTTGTTGTCATGAGCTAAATTTTGCTCGGCTATCACAAGCTTGTATGAGATGGCATTTGTTTCTAGTCTCCTCTCTTGGAATAATGATTCTATCTCATTTATTTATGCAATTTTGGCTCTAGCTATAACAATTTTGTTAGGTATATTATAGGTTTGTCATGCCTGAGCTGATTTTAATAAAACATATCCATTTCATGTCACAGACCATCTGGCTCTCTCTCTCTCTCTCTATTCTCCAAGTCTTCTTCACAATTTGGGTTCTGTTATCACTTTTTAAGTTGGGATTATGCTGGAATGAAACGGATAGCCTTGCCCTGCTAGCCATCTAAGCTCAAATTGTGCATGATTTCCACCGGGTCGCTATGCTCAATCTACAGTGTTGGTTTTCTTATCTCCACACATTGGAAATCTAATCTTCTCAGATGAACTACAATTAAAAAACAGTAGCTTCGGTCATGAAATTACTTTTGAAATTCAACATTAATTTGCACGTTAATAGCGCCTATTACTCAGTTAGTGGTGATCTTGGGTCCAGATATTGAACTGCATATATCATTCTCAACTTGGGAAACAAGATGCCAAAATTGAAACCACTGGACTAGGAAGAGATAGCATTCGTGTCTTGTACAAATAAGAGGAGAGAAAAATCAACAACACGTGAAACTGGAAGACGAAAAATCAACAATTGCAATATGGACTGATTAACTTGGTCTTGCTCGATCTGTAATAATTGTAACCCCAGAGTACACTCTAACAACTGTTAGAATACAGAGACAATTATGCTCTCCCACTCTCTCCCTCTCTCACACACTACGAATGAAAGATGATGAGGACAGTAGCTACTGAACTCTTTTGATATTTGGGAGAAATGACACAACACACTTCTTTGTTTATTGATTGATGGCCTGCATGATTACACATTTACACATGCAGACTACATATATATAGGACGTACAGACCAGCCATATTTGAGTATTTGACTAACAATTGCAGCAGCTAGCATGAGTATATTGACTTGCATGTGTAACACATTGTTGCAGCTAGTATCGATAACAAGAGCAGAGTATATTGACTAACAAGGGCAGAGCATTAACACAACGAAGTACAGTTGTCTTTGGAAAACAACAGTCGTCTCACTTCTTTTGGAAGAAAGCAATAAGTCCGTCAACACATACTGGTTATCCTGATCACATGCATATTCCAAATTAATCTTGCTATCCTATAAATTAGATTGTTATGCCTCAAATGAAACATACCTATTTCATAACCCAGCAATTAATACCCATATATATCTCCCTCTCTTTTTTGAATACCAAGTTCAAAAGAAAAAAAAAAACCCATTATGGGGGTGTTGGTTCTGAAACTGCTTTTGATATACTCAGTTTTGAATGCAATGTTCATTTTCTGTTGTACCTGTATGCCTTCGAACCATCTCTTAATCACGAGACTCCAAGGGAACGAGACGGATAGGCTGGCATTGTTAGCAATCAAAGCTCAGATACAGCACGATCCCAATCGGGTCACGAGCACATGGAATGAGTCCAGTCACTTTTGCTTCTGGCGTGGTGTCACCTGCAGTCCAAGGCATCAACAGAGGGTCACAAAGCTGAACCTCAGCTCCCAAGGCTTGGCCGGCTCCGTATCCCCACACATTGGAAATCTAAGCTTTCTAAAGGAGATATACCTCCTTGACAATAACTTCACTCATGAAATCCCTCCAGAAATTGGGCGGTTACATAGGTTGCAGGTATTATCTCTATACAATAACTCGTTTACTGGTCCTATTCCTGCCAACATATCCAATTGCTTCAACCTCACCTCTCTCATTTTCGGTCACAACAAGCTGGTGGGCGAAATTCCTACCAAACTCGGTTTCTTGTCTAAGCTTCAAACACTTGTTTTTGAAGAAAACAATTTAACGGGAGAAATCCCTCCTTCCTTTGGAAACCTTTCTTCTCTTAGGACCCTTGATGCACTTAGTAACAACTTGGTGGGAATCATCCCTACTTCTCTAGGAAAATTGAAAAAATTAAATATTTTGTCATTGGGCTTAAATACGTTGTCCGGTATCATCCCCCCCTCCATTTATAACCTATCTGCTATTCATGATTTTTCCTTGGCAGTAAACCAATTCCAAGGGAGTATTCCCTTGAGCAATGCTTTTCCGAACCTCGAGTACTTTTTGATTGGGGGAAATAAATTTAGTGGGGCCATTCCTTTATCAATATCCAATGCAACAAGTCTAGTTAAGTTCGATGTCGGTTCAAATAATCTAACAGGACAAGTGCCCAATTTGGGAAAGCTTCATAACCTTGCGGGTTTCCATATGGCAGATAATCATCTCGGAAGCGGTAAACATGGTGACCTGAGTTTTGTCTCAGAATTGACCAATGCCACACAGTTAAGTAGGTTGACTTTAGCCTCCAACAATTTCGGGGGTACATTGCCCACATCAATATCCAATCTATCAACCAATCTTCAAATTCTTTGGGTTTATGAAAACCAACTACATGGAAGCATCCCAGCTGGGCTAGGGAATCTTGTCAACTTGCAATCACTGGCTATGGGGGGAAACTTCTTCACAGGTAACATCCCCACTGACATTGGAAAGCTTTCAAACCTTGTGGAATTGCATCTTTATAACGGCAAATTATCAGGAAGCATTCCATCCTCTCTTGGAAATTTAACCATGTTAATCACTCTCAGATTGCAAAGAAATAATCTTAATGGCAGCACCCCTTCAAGCCTTGGAGAATGCCACAGCTTGCTCCGGTTGGATCTTTCTCAAAATAACCTTGATGGCATGATACCCCAACAACTATTTAATGGCCTCCTCCTTTTATCCATTTCTCTAAACTTGTCAAAAAACCACTTTTCTGGTTCCCTTCCACCGGAGATTGGAAAATTGAAGAATCTAGGTGCACTCGACCTTTCTGACAACTTGTTATCTGGAAAACTACCTAATAGCCTCGGTAGTTGTGAAAGTTTAGGAGTCCTACACTTACAAGGGAACTTCTTCGATGGGCTCATTCCTTCATCTATGAAGGAGTTGAGAGGGATTCAAGATTTAGACCTCTCTCGCAATCATTTTTCGGGTGAAATTCCACAATTTTTGGAGGGCTTTGCTTTTCTGAATAACCTTAACTTATCATTCAATGAATTTTCTGGAGCAGTACCAATCAAAGGTGTTTTTAAGAATGGAAGTGCAATTTCAATTGTTGGAAACACCAAGCTTTGTGGTGGTCATGCATATCTCCAGCTGCCCAAGTGCACATTTAAAGAGTCGAAAGGAGAAGGGTTATCTAGTAGAATGAAAATCCTAATCTCTGTAGTTTCCGGGTCTGTTCTTCTTGGAATAGCTATGTTTCTCTGTATTGGAAAGAAAAGGAGAGAAATTGTAGGGAACACTTTGGGGAACTCTATGTTGCAAGTTTCATATGCTACTCTTCTAAAAGCTACTGAAGGGTTCTCCTCGGCAAATTTGATTGGTGTGGGTGGTTTTGGGTCAGTGTACAAAGGAGTTCTGCATAATGATAGAGTTGTAGTCGTTGTGAAGGTGTTTAACATGTTACACAGGGGAGCTTCGAAGAGTTTCATAGCCGAATGTGAGGCATTGAAAAATATCAGGCATCGAAATCTGGTTAAGATCTTAACTGCATGTTCAAGTATTGATTTCAGTGGCAATGAATTCAAGGCTCTTGTTTATGAGTTCATGGACAACGGGAGCTTAGAAGAGTGGTTGCATCCATCTGCTGGAATTGAAGAGGTAACAGACACATCCAAGAGTTTAAGTCTTGTTCAGAGGCTCGACATCGCCATTGATGTTGCTTGTGCATTGGATTATCTTCACAATCATTGTGAAACACCAATAGTTCATTGTGATCTCAAGCCAAGTAATGTTCTTTTGGATAAAGAGCTTATTGGACATGTTTCTGACTTTGGGCTGGCAAGGTTTCTGTCAGCACTAACCCATAATGTTTCTGAAAATCAATCAAGCTCCATTGGAATTAGAGGATCAGTTGGTTATGCTGCTCCAGGTAATTTTCCTCATATATACTTCCCAATGTTTTCTCCTTTTTTACTGTTTCATAATTAAATGGGAGTTGTTTTATTTGCATATAGTAGAGTTGTAGTGACAAATATTTGTGATATTGTTTGAATTGTAGAGTATGGTATGGGAAGTGAGGTGTCAACATATGGGGATGTCTACAGCTTTGGCATTCTCTTGTTAGAAATGTTTACTGGGAAGAGACCCACTGACCACATGTTTATTGATGGCTTGAATCTTCATAATTTTGTGAAGATGGCTCTCCCTGAACATGTTGCGGAGATTGCGGATTCACTACTTGAAGGAGGCATCACCAATGTTGAAGAAGCTCCTAATCAATCCAGTGTGAGAGCACAGAAAATTGAAGAGTGCTTGACTTTGATATTTGGAATTGGAATTGCTTGTTCTGTTGAATCCCCAACAAACCGAAAGGATATCAGTGATGTTGCATATGAATTGCACTCCATTAAGGACAATCTTCTTGACTAGGAACCTTTTAAAGTATTACTTTTTGGTGAAGGCTTTCATATGTGTTGCATGCTTGTTATATTTTGATCTCTTTTGTTTTTCAATTGTTGTATGTTTTCTTTGCAGTCTTGTTGCTACTACTACTTATATTTTGTGTGTATTTGAGGCCTTGAGCCCCCAATGTAATGAAAATAATAAAAAATAGTATGACCACATCTTGTATAAATCTCTTATCCTAAATCTAAAACACATGATCCCATTAGGATCAGCTGAAATTTAATTAGAGTTCCTAATTAACTTACTGATAGGTTGGGGTACGTAGGGAATCTGAAAATTTGAATCAAGGTGGCGCCAGAGCAAAGAAAATTGAAGAGACCTTGACCTTGATATTTGTTATTGGAATTGTGTGCTCTGCTGAATACCCAACAAACTAAAAGAATATCAGTGACGTTGTATCGGAATTGCACTCTATTAGGGACAATCTTCTTGGCTAGAACCTTTTAGTTTGTGACTGTTTCGTGATGATTGACTTTTCTATATGTTAATTGTGTGCTTCTTGTATTTTGATCTCTTCTGTTTTTCAAATGTCATATGCATCTTTGAAGTCTTGTTGTTGTTGTTGTTTTTTTTTTTTTTTTGGACAAAGTGAAGGTCTGGTTGTTATCACTAAATCTTGTATATATTATCATTACATCTTGTTATCCCTAAAAGAATAGAAAAAGAGTTCTACTACGTTCATCTAGCTATAAATCTCTTATCCTAAATCTGTAACACATGATCCTATATTAGTATCAATAAAGAGGGAACTGCACTCACACATTAATTCTCACAGCAGCAAATATGGTAGTCATTACTGTGGATTGACGGCAGTAGCACATATGAAAACGAGAAGGAGTCGGGTTGCAAGAAGACAAGTTCGGAGCCATATATGTGTTGGACTGTTAGGATTTAACAGTCTGGTAAGTTTTATTGTTTCTTGTTGTTTAAGTTTGCATTTAATTTCTTGTTAATAAGCCCTATTTATCAGGGACTTGCAGATAGGGTTTTAGACTGTTTCTTCCCATTTAGTTACCATGTTCTAGGCCGTGTAAGACGTGGTTTGTTATTTCTTTTGATTCTATCTTCTTGTAAGGCTATATAGCCGGCAGCTTGCTTTTCAATTCAATAAGACATTATCTCAGAAGAATACTGAAGTATTGCAGCTCTGTTATTGTGTGTTCAAGTACCAGTGGCGTAGCTAAAAATATTAGTTAGGGGGGGTCAAGACTCAAATGATGATTACATTATAAGAAATTAAATAAACTACCCAATAACACACAAACAAATATTGTAACGTACAAACACGTTTAGGGATGAATAAAAAGATATTAGGGTTTGAGGAATTGCCTTTGCTTTTTTTTTTTTAGAAATCTACCAACCTACCAATGCAAAGACAAAGTTGCAGACTAATTGCTTGATCATCTATTAATCTTTGCAAATTTAGATAATCGTCCTCAACATTGAATAAATTAATCCCATTTTTTTTAATGGATAGTAAAACAAGATAAAAAAATTGCTTTAAATCCCTTTAATTGAACTAGATATATCAACAAAGTAAAACACAATCTTACTGTAATTCTCTAGTTGACGCAGACGGATTGAAGTCTTGATGTCTTGAAGAGTTGCAGTTTTTTTTTTTGCGCAATGCTGAGTTGCATATTTATTTTTGGGTTCTTGACCCATAAGGACAAATTTTGACAAATATTTACCATCAAGGACAAAACAAAAACGCGGTGCCCCCGGTCCATTAATTGACCAATTTACGTTTCTAAATTATACATTTTACAAAAATTACGAAACTGCCACTGGCAAATTTTATTGACCTCAATAATTTTTTTTGACAAAACGTATATTTCTGTGGTAGGAGAGAAAGAACAAAGAAACATCACTTTTGTGTATTTTATTGACCTCAATAAAATTTTATTGAGATCAATAAAATATTTTATTGAGGTCAATAAACTGTTTTATTGAGGTCAATAAACTGTTTTATTGAGGTCAATAAACTGTTTTATTGAAGTCAATAAAATTTTATTGAAGTCGACAACGAGAACGCCAGTGCAGCAACGATGAAGCATCACTTTTGTGTATTTTATTGACCTCAATAAAATTTTATTGAGGTCAATAAACTGTTTTATTGAAGTCAATAAAATTTTATTGAGATAGTAGGAGGGAAAGAACAAAAGAGTATCACTTTTGTGTATTTTATTGACCTCAATAAAAATTTATTGAGGTCAATAAACTGTTTTAATGAAGTCAATAAATTTTATTGAGGTAGTAGGAGGGAAAGAACAAAGGAATATCACATTTGTGTATTTTATGATCTTAATAAAATTTTATTGAGGTCAATAACTGTTTTATTGAGGTAGTAGGAGGGAAAGAACAAACAAGTATCACCTTTGTGTATTTTACTGACCTCAATAAAATTTTTTTGAGGTCAATAAACTGTTTTATTGAGGTAGCTAGTAGGAGGGAAAGAACAAATGAACATCACATTTGTGTATTTTATTGACCTCAATCAATTTTTATTGATGTCAATAAACTGTGGTGACTGGTCGTCAAAGTGTGGTGGAAATATAGTTTGTGACCGGGGTTGTCGTGTCCACGGGGATTGGTGGCCCAAAACCCACTCGGTAATGTGTTTGGTAACCAAGTAATTCTAGCACTAAAGTGGTGAGGTAAGAGATGGCCTATATATTAGTGAAGTGAAGTATGTGCATCATGGATGTAGTAGTGTTCATTGTTGTGGAGTAAGAGAACATGCAATTAAACTAAATAGGCAAACAATTGTAAATTAGGTAAGCAAAGTGCTTGAGCTTACAAACTCAAGTTCAATTCATGTGTACATCTCAAATTACAAGAATTTAAAGTAAAGAAACTAAAAGGTAAAAGAGTTAGAGAATGCTCAATGATGACTCCAAGACTTCTCCTCCTCTTTTATGAACTCCTCCTTACTCCAAGCCTCAATCCTTGCAATCTTTGATGTTGTTGTGGGGGCTGTTTTGGTGAGGTAGATGGTGAGCACGAATTTTGTGGTGAGAATGGAAGAGAGAAAAGTGTTAGGAAGGTAGCAAAAGAAAGAAAGAAAGGTGGAAGAAGGTGGCCGGAAGTGATGGAGAAAGTGGTCGGAATTTAGAATAGGAAGAAGAGAAAAGAAGAAGAAAGAGAGGAGAGGATGAAAAGGAAGAAGGAGATGGAGATGTTGAGTGATCTAGGGTTTGTTGGGTCTGATTCTCTAGCAAGGGAAGGTGCTAAGTATATGTATGATGCTAAATGAAGGGCTTTGATGCAAGAGAAATGATCCAAGGGTCCATAATTAAGATGCTACACAAGTTGATGGAAGGCTAAGGGACAAAATGGTGTGTAGAGACAATATGAATCAGTTTTGGGGACCATAGGGATCAAATTTGGGATCATATGCTAAGAGACAAATGGTGCCTTGAGCATTAAATGCTTGGTCTCTCATTTGAACTTGAATTTACCACCAAAATATCTCAATCACTCAAAATGGGCTCTCCTTGTGGGCTTGGGCTGCTCATGGATGGATTTGAAATGTGATGCCTTCGGGTTTGACCTCGGAGTTGACCATGTGTGGGCCCGGTTGACTTCGGTTGACTTTTGTCCACTTCTCGGGAATGCTCCAATTGGTCCCGAAATGCATCTTTTGAGCCGAATTACCTCATCTCACTTGAATGACCTAAAAACATTAAAACACAAGTTAAATGCGACAAACGGCCTTTGGAGTAGCTTAATTCCCGTGATTAGGAAGACAATTTGCGCTACAAATAAGTGCAAATCATGTGGTAGGAGGGAAAGAACAAAGAAGCATTACTTTTGTGTATTTTATTGAGGTCAATAAACTGTTTTATTGATGTCAATAAAATTTTATTGAAGTCGACAACGAGAACGCCAATGCAGCAACGATGAAACATCACTTTTGTGTATTTTATTGAGGTCAATAAAATTTTATAAGATCAATGAAATTTTAGTTTCTGGGTCTCAATCAACAAAAAACAAATGAACATCACTTTTGTGTATTTTATTGATCTCAATAAAATTTTATTGAGGTCAATAATTTTTTGTTTTTGGAAAAAGGTAGTAGACTTGCATATTGATAAAGTTAAGTACAAGATTATTGAGTGCCTGCATTTAAATTAAAGGAACTTCAACATTTATTGGGAATCAAAAAAGAGTACAAACTATTAACTCAGCTGCTAAAAAGATTATTTTTGTCAAAATAGATAAGCAGTCAAAACAATTGTTCCTTGCAATTGTTGGCGGCAACCAACACCTATTCATGAATAGAACTTCAAAGCCAAAATTGAGAAGAATCATACAGTTCTGGGCACAAAACAATCATGGTGAGCTTTAACATAAAAATTAGTATGCTAGAAATAAGCAGTAAAGATCAAGCTTAATTGCCCCCGTGCTCCTCTCCTCTCCTCTTAATTGTTGCCACCGATCCAGAGAACCAGACCAAGCTTAATTGCCCCCGTGCTCCTCTCCTCTTCTCTTAATTGCCGCCACCGATCCAAGGAACCAGACCAAGCTTGCCGCCACCGTTTCTACTGTATGCACTATCTCACTTCCAGGTCGGCGTCGTTCCTCTGCAATCTGTTACCCAGGCCACCCGCCAACGTTGCTCTCCTATGCTGCACTTTCACGATCTCAAAGCCCAGAAGCCAAGGGCAAAAATGTCACAAAAAAATATTATTTAATATTTTTGTCCTTAATGGGAGTAAAAGAGGAACAAACCAGACTTGTTGGGAGAAATTAAAAATCTCCAAAGTTAGTGGGAAATATAAGGTGAAATTTAGGACCTATTGAATATTTCCCTTTTCTTTAAGCCCAGAGGCCACCCGCCAACGTTGCTCTCCCATGCTGCACTTTCACGATCTCAAAGCCCAGAAGCCAAGGGCAAAAATGTCACAAAAAATTACTATTCAATATTTTTGTCCTTAATGAGAGTAAAAGAGGCACAAACCAGACTTGTTGGGAGAAATTAAAAATCTTCAAAGTTGGTGGGAAATATAAGGTAAAATTTAGGACCTATTAGATATTTTCCTTTTATTTTTTCTTTTTTGCACAATACGTTTAAGTTGCAAAGTTGCAACACAAAACGGCGAACACGGAACACATATATGTTGATTAATTGGGATGATCATCCATTGATTAATAAATTAATAAATTAAATATAAATTTATGAAAGGTTGGTGGAGCTGTGACCTGTGCAAACTCTAAACTTTGTAATAGTTTATTACTTTTTTTCATTTTCTTTTGTCGGAGGGGTCAAACATTCTATTATAGTATTAATATTTTAATAAATCATCAAAAATTTCAGCCAATGGGTGGCTATTTCAGAAAAGTGAGCAGGGTCATTTGCCCCTCCTCGCCCCATGGTAGCTACGCCTCTCAGTTCAACAATATGTGGCTTATATCTGCGCATACAAAGTTTACATAGTAAGATCAAATATAGTAAACAATTGAATGCGTACGGAGGTTGTTTTTATTTTTTGCCAATATATGGGTATTTATTTTTAGAGAAAATTTGATTGTAGTCTAGAAATTACACTCTATTTTGAATGTAGTGCAGACAAATAATTTTTATAAATTGAGGTCTAATGACTCACCTGCCACATAGGATATCTTTCTTTTTTAATTTTATCTAACTAATTTTATACTTTTACAATCTCTGATACCCTTTTGTAATAAATTATGGTAGATTGTCATCATAATTAAAATAATTAATTAAGGTCAAATAAGATTTCATATTTTATCAAATAACAAATTTAGGGGGGTGTATTCAATTTGGAGTCTACAGGATTTTTTTGCATTTAAAAAGTCCATAGGTATTCAATTAGGATTTTAAAAAATTCTTTAAAATCTCACTGTATTCAATTAGGATTTTAAAATATCCCTACAAATCTAGTGGTATTGAAAAGTTTATCGATTTTCAAAGATTTCATTAATTGTTGGATTGTGTAGGATTCTAGGCGCCTTGGTATAAATAGAAAATCCATTAGGAAATCTCCTCTCCTACCAAGAGATTTTGATTTTGACGCTCAGAAGATGAAGGGAGACGAACAGACGACTCTTTCTTGACCTTGTTGGAAGACGAACAAACAACCTCTTCTCTGATCAACCAAGGTTGGTTCTTTCTCATGTATTGACGTTATTAATTGCTGTTATGTTCAATGATTTTGTGACTTGTGAGTATATTATGCATATTTGCGTTTGCATAAATATTAGGGTTTCAATATTTGGTAGTGAATATAGAGGAAAGGAACAATTTGAAATTGGGCATGAGGCTTTTGTTTTAATGATTATAGTATGTATAGGGTTTGCTTTTCTGTTTTAAAAGCAATAACGTCATAGGCGTTTCTACTGAATGATCCATATTGAAGTATAAGTAGTTTGTTTCTGCAATAACATCACTGGGCATGAAGCTTTTGCTGAAGCATGAGGCTTTTGTTTCAGCAGAAACAAGTAATTAGTAGTTTAATAACATCAGCAGAAACAAAAACCCGTAGGGATCTCTAGAAGGCAATCAACATGAACCCAATTAATTAATGTTTTATCTCTAGAAGGCACTCTTTTCCTTTATTACTGGAACACATCAATGTCAGCAACAACACTATCAGCAACCAGATGATCATATCGTGACGATCATCTTGCTTTTCTTATATGTGTTTTCGCTTTTTAAACCCCTTTTATTATTACTCAGGGCCAAATTGTGGGCTTGTTTTTCTCTTTGTTTGTTATACTGAGTTGTGTAATCTTTGCTGGTAGAGATTTTTTTTTTCTCGAAGAGGTAGCTTAATGCAACATATGTCAAGAGCTGAACAACGTAACAGTAGATAATTAATCTACAGGTAAAAGAAAATGAAATCAAAACCTTCAGGGCATAAGTCAGTATGAAATATACGCTACACCCTATGAGTTTCTCTTTCTTATTTGATCAGTACATCTAACAGAATGAAGGATGATGTTCTCAAAAGCTTCTATGACTGCTATTATGCCAAAATTCCCTTATGTTTGGAGAAATCACAGATTGGGCATATCCAGTGCTTGCAAGACATCCTTGAACTCGAAATCATGTGTTTGTCTGTTGAACCGTTCAACCAACTTGTACCTCACATCATTCAAATAAAAAGTTTGGGTGGTCTCGAGAAGCCATTTTGCTTCTGAGTCACTGAGTTTGCTGGGGAGTACAACATCGCCTCGGATAAGCACCATGTCCTTGCTTTGTACAGTTTGAAGGAAAATTAAGATACAAGACGGGCATAATTGCATTGTTGAATTCTTATACACAAGAAAGTTTACTCTATGAATCCTCATTTTCGCTGCCTATATTAACTCTGTAATTTATAGTACACACTTCAATAAATAAACTAAAAAATAAAATTCTCTATCAATTTGCAACCAAGGGATTGCCCAATGTCCCTCATTCTGAGAGGTTTCATCAGCTAGGTCTTTAATTACCTAGTTCTTTGACAACATCAAAGAAGAGCATAGATAACTCTCACACACAATGATATAAACTAAACAAGCAAGTTTAAGCATTGGTTACCCCTAATTCGGTCTCATATCGTGCATATGGCTTCTAACACAATATTCACACTGTTCAGTAGCAACGGAATGGTGATAATGAAAATCAAGAGGAAAACAATGAGAATCAAGACAATGACAATGAAAATAATGAGGAACAAAGGGATGATGAGAATCAAGAGGGTTATTATGATAATGAGATTGGAATGGAGAAGTATGCTTATTTATAATTGTTTTTGCATTTTTGGTAATGTGTTTTTTTTGTTGTCTTTGCATTTTCAATGATGTATTTTAACATACATAAAAAATAATTTGGAGTTGACAACACTTTTGGTTTTCAATGATGTATTTTTTATATTCTATTATTGATATTAGAACAATCAACAATCCATAGATTTATTAAAATCCATACAAATATTGAAATAAAATGCATTAAAATCTGTCAAAGTCCATATAGAATTAAAACAATCCATGGAGTCTGCAGAATCCATGGATTATAAAAACTCTGACATAATCTCTTAAAATCTGAATTGAATACACCCCCCTTATTCTCTTTTCTAAACAATGTTTCCTAATTTTTTTTTAATCAAAGATAATTATTAGTGCATTAAATTTGACAAATTCCTTATATATTTGTTAAGCTACCTTAGCATTTCAACATTTCATTCTTCTTCATATTGAAACATCTCTTTCTTCATCTCCTTCTTCTTCCATGGCTATCTTTTTTCTAACACATAAATTTTCTAAAATCTACCTTTATCATATACTTTCCCGAAACTATTGTATATAGAATCGTCATGTTGTTAATCAACCTTCATCATACGATCAAATAGAGATTTTGGATGGATTTTTCATAAGAAGGTTCCAATCCATTTAAAGGATGTAGTATTTTACCTTGTTCATAGATACATTTGCACTTTTATATACCTAATACAAAGGTGAGTTTTTCAGGAAATGGGGATGCATTTTGCATATCTTAACGGAAGGTAAATTTTGGTGGTTGTTTTTTCCCTAACTTTTTTGATTAGGAATAATGTTAAAGCTACATTGTTCTTCTTTTTTTTTCCTACCTCGTGCATGCATAGAAACTTTTGCACTTTTAGTTAGATACATAGTACAAAAGTGATATTTTGGAAGGAGAGATGCATTTTGCATATCTTATAGACTTATAGGAATATAAGTTGTTGTGGTTTTTCCCTACCTTTTGATTAGGAATAATGTTAAAGCTTGATTCGTGACTAATGTGCTAATATACCACTAGGTATTGTTGCGTAAACTTTCATTCGATGCCACTTAGTTTTTTCTTAATTTCATTTTTTTCTCCCTATGATGTAGATACATTGAATTGTTTGAATTTTGAAATTATTGACATTTCATGTATGTATTATCTGTGTTAAATGTTTACATAGTTTTAAATGCATGTCTATCATAATTATTTTCCAAATTAGATTTGAAGAATTTGAAATTCAAAATTTAAAAATTTAAACTAAAAAACAAAAATGTCAAATTTAAGTGATTTTAATTTGTTTCTCTTATTTTTCTTCAGGGTCAAAATGGACAAAAAAATTTAATTGGACCGCAATTAACAAAAAAAAATGGCTGGACTATAACCAATATTTTTGTAGCAAATTGGACCTTGATTAAAATACCTCTTTTTTTTAATAGTGTGTCATAGGAAGATATAGCATTCGTGTCTTGTACGTTCAACCAAGATATTTTCTGGCAAACCCGCACCATACGTACATGAAATTGGAAGACTTAAAATCAACAATGGCATTATGGACTGAACTTGGTCTTGCTCGATCTGTAGTAATTGTAACCACAGAATACAGTCTAACGTACAGTTGTCTTTGGAAAACAAGAGTCGTCTCACTTCATTTGGAAGAAATTAATCAATAAGTCGGTCAAACGTACTGGTTATCCATCCCTTTGAGTACTTCCTGATCACATGCATATTCCAAATCTTGCTAGCCCTTTATGAATTGATTAATGTATTTTCACCTTATAATTTTATAATCTAATTATTTATATTTTAAATTATTCTTTATAGATCATTCCTGCAAAAATTCAATCGAATCAGAGATTGTTCGATCCTCTAATTTTATCAAACAAATGAACAGTTTTGATAATAATTATTATTATTTACTACTACTATAAAAAACTGTCTATTTATTTTATATAAATGAGTGATAAAAAAGTGTTCAATTTGAATGATTTTTTTTAAAAATTAAGTAGTTTTTTTTTTGATAAGGAAGGAGATCAATATTTATTCAACAAACAAAAAAAATAGTGACCCGTCCCAATGGAGTTGTCAAAAAGAGACATTGATACATGCCATGGCAAGTTACTTGAAGGAGACATCACTAGTGTCGAAGAAGATCCCAATCAATCTAGTGTGAGAGCATGGAAAATTGAAGAGTGCTTGACCTTGATATTTGGAATTAGAATTTCTTGTTCTGCTGAATCCCCAACAAACCGAAAGGACATCAGTGATGTTGCATCTGAATTGCACTGTATTAGGGACAATCTTCTTCACTAGAACCTTTTAAAGTATTACTGTTTTGTGAAGGATTTCATATATGTTGCATTCTTGTTGTATTTTGATCTCTTTTGTTTTTCAATTGTGGTATGATGTCTTTGAAGTCTTGTTGCTACTACTACATCTTATGTTCTGTGTGTATTTGAGGCCTTGAGCCCCCTGTGTAATTAAACGAATAAAAAATAGTACTACTACATCTTGTATAAATCTCTTATCCTAAATTTAAAACACATTATCCCATTAGGATCAACTGAAATTTAATTAGAGTTCCAAATAAATTTTTTGGGTTTTTATCACATATAGTATCTGAATTATTTCTCAATTATATATTTGGTACCTGAATTTCAATTTTTGTCACAAGTAATATCAAAGTTTTCGATTTCATCTCTTGTGGTACCTAAAGCCGACTTTGTGATCTTTTCGGCAAATATATGCACGTGAGGGTGCGTGTTCTAAAATGAAAAACTTTGAGTAATACTTGTGACAAAAATTGAAAACTTTGGGAACTGCTTGTGACAAAAATTGAAGTTCAAGTACCATTTAAGATGAACTCGAAGAGTTCGGGTATTAGTTGTGATCAAAAGTGAAGTTCAGGTATTATGTATATAATGGAGGTAAAGTTCAGGTACCATTTAGGATAAAAACCCTAATTTTTTTTTATAAGCAAGTAAGAGATTAGACAATATTAGCTCCTCGGAGGCTCGGAGGCATACTCAAAGGTGAAGGGTTTGTCACACTCTGGAAACCCACTCCCCTCCCCCCCCGGTCTCCCTATTTGAAATTTATTGAAATTTTTGAAAGGTAAAAAAAAAATTGGGGGGGGGGGGAGGGGGGGCAGGAGACAAATATGAGACAATATTAGCTCCTTCAGTAGTTTGTTAAAAATTCTTCACCCAGACAAGATTTCTTTCACAACAACCGGTATTCCAGAGTGCTATTTATCTGCTCAAGTTCATTGAAAAATAAGAACTTGCAAACAATTAGTTCTAGAGCTGAACTCCGTTATCTGCTAACGTGGCATATATATCTAATTAAATTAGATATATAGACTACGATTTTCTAGAAATATATATACAACGACACTAATTAAATTAGTTTTAGATCGATATATGCCACTCCATTAATTTCTAGTGTTTGGCGATGTCTACAGGTATCTTGATCAATTGTAGATCGATATATTTTCACGTGTCTTGTACGTTCAACAAAAATATTTGGTTTTTTCTTTTCCCTCTTTGCTGGCAATTAAGACATACCATCACCATGGTCCATGGATGAAATTAGAAGACTAGAAAAATCAACATATACATCCATTATGAACTGGTCGAACAACTCGGTCTTGGTCTTGGTCTTGGTGCGTACACATCAAGAACAGTCCGTCGTCTTTGGAAAATAAGAGTAGTCTCTAGCTAGTTGGAAGCGATAATAGTGAAGAATCAAGTCAGTCGTCTCTACAGTCTAAAAAAAAGAAAAAGTCAGTCGTCTTTCGCAAGAAAGCAATAGGTCGATCAGCCCTGGTTATCTGTTCCTCTGAGCATTTACTGATCATCAATACCTATATATCCTATAAATTAGTTTGTTTGCCTCAAATGGAACTCATGCACCCTTTTCACAACCCAATAATAAGGATTAATTACATTTTACCCCCCTCCCCCCAACACGAATTATGGGGGCGTTTTATTTCATACTTACGTTTCAAAAAAATTCATTTGAATACCTCAACTTAGCTCCGTTAGACGTTTTCATACCCGGGGTTAAAACCTCCACTAAAAAAATATGTCAGTTGGTGACATGTCAGGTAATTGCTGAGTTGGCAACTGATGATGTGTCACTGCCACATAGATAAAACAAATTAAAGAAAAAAACAACTCTTTTAAAACTTAGAAACTAAAATATTCTGGTAAACATTTTAGTTTGGGAGGAAGAAGAGGAATTGGGTTTGGGAGGGGGTGAGCGGCATGGGGAATATTTTAGTTTCTAAGTTTTAAAAGAATTGTTTTTTTCTCTAATTTGTTTTATATATGTGGCAATGTCACATCATCAGTTAACAACCAACTCAACTGTTAACTGACACGTCACCAACTAGCAGATTTTTTTAACGGAGGTTTTAACCCAACAAACCGAAAAAATGTCAGTGATGTTGTAGCGGAATTGCACTCCATTAGGAACAATCTTCTTGGCTAAAACCTTTTTAAATTATTATTGTTTTGTGATTATCGACTTTTCTATATGGTGTATGCTTCTTGTAGTTTGAACTCTTTTGTATTTCAATTGTCGTATGCTGTCTTTGAAGTCTTGTTGCTATCACTACATCTTGTTATCCCTAAAAGAATAAAAAAGAGTTCTACTGTATACCTTCATCGTGCTATAAATCTCTTATACTAAATCTGAAACACATGATCCTATAGGAACAATAAAGAGGGAACTGCACACACATTTTCACAGCAGTAAATTGACGGGGTAGCACATATGAAAACGAGAAGGAGTCGGGTTCCAAGAAGACAAGATCAGAGTCATATATGTGGCTTATATCTGCCCATACAAAGTTTACATAGTAAGATCGAATATAGTAAACTATTGAATGTGTAGGGAGGTTGTTTTTATTTATTGCCCATATGTGGATATTTATTTTTTACAGAAATGTACATATTCTCTTGCCCCTTTTCAGGGAGGTTGAAGATTTTGCTCGGAGGTTGAATTCATAGTCGGCCTCACCGATCCATTCCTTTGTATTGCAACAAGTCTAGTGTCATACATACTGTTGGATTGAATAACTTAGATAAGTAACTGTCTATTTACTTTATATTGAGAATCCGTAACCAATTACGAATCCCATGTTTTGACACAAAAACCACCTGGATTCCATATATTTTTATTTGAGGCATATATAACAAACTAATTTAAAGTGAAATTGTGTTAATTATAACCTATTTGCAATTGTTACTTAGGATTGCAAACAAACTAAGGGACTTGTATGTTGAAAAAAATAATATTTTCATAAATGTTAAAGTCCTCATTAGAGACTCTTCCAACAAACTAATTCCAAACCAAATTATAACATAACTTCCTTCAAAACTATCTCTATCTCGCTAGTAGCGTGATGAGATTAACAGTAATTGATCAAGTTTATCATAATCAGTCGACTAGAAGGCATTAAAAGACATCGAATTGATTTACTTGTATCATATCTTAATTTCCTGGAAATGATGACCCACCATGTTAATGTTATACGAGATGACTTGGAAAAATCAACATATAAATTTTGTTTAATATATATGATTAAACAAAACAGAGGAAAACAGAGAAGACCAGAGACCTTAGAACAAACTCTAACATTGGTGCTTGATTATTGCAACTACACACCAAAAACAGTCGTGTTGGAAAAAAATGCACTTACTAGTTCTAGTACTAGTTTGAAGCAAGTCATCAGTGCTTGTCCCTTTACTGGAACTTTCTTGTTAAACAAGTTGCAGTATTAACCAAAGAGTCAACTTTTACTGCATTTTGTTTTCCTTACTTTTTGTCCTAGATGATTGCAAGTGGATTTCTACGTTAAGGTAAATGTTTCACTTAGCTGATCGATAATAGTTTTGTTTTACTGGCCTAAGGTGGGTTCATGCTGCTCAGGGAGCATCCCATACTCTGGCAAAGGAATCCAACGAAGACATATGTAACAGGGCTGAAAGTGAGAAAATTGTTTTGGGGTTTTTTTTTTTTCCAGAGAGTTTCTCTCTCTAGAAACATATCAAATTGGTTTTTATTTTTCCTCGTCAAATTGCTATGTGGGAATCCCTTCAAGCCAAGCGAGGCCGGTACAATTTTGCTCGGAGGTTGAATTCAGACTGGCCTCAAAGGATGCAAGAAATTCGATCTTTGGGTCAAGAAAGGAGGCGGGTACAATTTTCCATTAGTGGAGATGATTCTTTAAGAAGATAATGCTTGTATGTTCTTATTCCCTGTTCATTTTTTCCCTTTCTCCAGCTTTTACTTATTATTTTTTTTTGTCTATACTCTTCCCACATGAGTAATCAAATAAGCTGAGATATTTTGTAACCAAAAAAAAAAAATAAGCTGAGATATTTTCTTGCTTTTCTCTCACTATTACAAGTTGCAAATGCATTGTTTATATATATGTATGCGACTGTGTGCATGAGTCTTTATATAGTTATTTGTTTCTTCTTTCAAATAGCCTTTAATCTTCAGACATAATGACACGCCCACCCTCTTCCTTGAGAAGAATGGTGGAGGGTTAGTGCTGGAGTTCAATCCCTGCATGTGAGTCTGTGATGTTTACCTAGCCAAAATAAAATAAAAAAGGTTTTCATGTTTCTTCTTTGGTGTTTAATAGGTAGTTGTAGCTGACATTTTTGGATGTATGAACAACGTTATTATTGCCTACACTTGGTTTTCCAAACTATTCTCTATGTTTATATGGGTGAATGGTGACACATATTATATCATGATAATCTCTTTAGGTGTCCATACTCTGCAGTTGCGTTCTTGTCATTTTGTATTTTACTAAGTGAGCATGAATTCAGATACTCTGTCAGTTCTGTTGTCATTTTGTATTTTACCAAGTGAGGATGAAATTTATATTGGTATTGCCTCTCTAGCCCTTGGAAGAGGGAGTTGGATTTTGGCCTTGAGTAATTTGTTAAATTTTTTTCATCCGGACAAGATATCTTTCAAAACAACTAGTATTCCAGAGTGCGTTGTATCTGCTCAAGTTCATTGAAAAATAAAAACAACTTGCAAACAATAAGTTCTAGAGCTGTTACTCATTCAGCATCAGATTATGTATTACTCATATTTGTTCCCTTGGCGTATACAGGAGCAATTCCAGAGTGGAAATGATTCTTACGACATGATTATCCCTCTATCGGCCAATGGCTGGAACAATTTTGACCAAATGCTAACAGGCTTCTAAGAGTTACTATCATTATTTACTTGGATCCAAATGTGAATTTTTTTTCTGTTGTCTCACTGTAGAATTCAATTCTTTTTCTTTTGTTGGGGTAACTAGGACACAGTTTTCTGGGGCAACTTTTGTACTTGTACTTCCAGTGGAACAAATAAATCATTACAGTAATTTGTTGTCATGAGCTAAATTTTGCTCGGTTATCACAAGCTTGTATGAGATCACATTTGTTTCTAGTCTCCTCTCTTATCTCATTTATTTTTTTGCAATGTTGGCTCTAGCTATGATATTTTATCAGGTATATTATAAGTTTGTCGTGCCTGAGCTGATTTTAATAGAACATATCAATTTCATGTCACAGACCATCTAGCTCTCTCAATTCTCCAAGTCTTCTTCACAATTTGGGTTCTGTTATCACTTTGAAGTTGGGATTACGCTGGAATGAAACGGATAGCCTTGCACTGCTAGCCATCTAAGGTCAAATTGTGCATGATTTCCACTGGGTCACTATGCCCAATCTACATTGTCGGTTTCCATATCTCCACACACAGGAAATCTAAGCTTCTCAGATGAACTACAATTCAAAAACAGTAGCGTCGGTCATGAAATTCCTTCTGAAATTCAACATTTTCACGTTAATTGCGGCTATAACTCACTTAGTGGTGATCTTGAGTCCAGATATTGAACTGCACATATCATTCTCAACTTGGGAAACAAGATGCCAAAAGAGAAACCACGGGACTAGGAACTAGGAAGAGATAGCATTCGTGTCTTGTACGTTCAACCACGATATTTTCTGGCAAATAAGAGAAGAGAAAAATCAACAACACATGAAATTGGAAGACGAAAAATCAACAATGCATTGCTCGATCTGTAATAATCGTAACCACAGAGTATAGTTGTCTTTGGAAAACAACAGTCGTCTCACTTCATCTATATATCTATCTCCACTACTATAAATGGAGGCACAAGGCTTTGGTGTCAAAAGCTTCACCAATTTTTTGATTGCCACAAATACCCTTCACAATAAAAAAAATTCCTCATGATAATCATTTAAAATTGTTATTATGGTAAAAAAACATAAAAAACATAAATATAAAAAGAAAAAAAAAGGAAAAAGTGGGTGAATGAAGATTTTCACATTTTTTATCCCTTTTACAAATAACACATGCATCGCACGGATATGAGGCTAGTATATATAATGGGAAAACTTGAGTTCTTGGTAAACATTCAAAAACCCAAGATTTACCCCTCCTAAACTATATTAGTCAATATATAAACATAAATAAACTAAGGGCAAAATAGTAAATATCATAATAAAAAAAATTAAAACCATATTTATGAAGACCCCACACCAACTTGCTCACTTGCCTATTTATTATTATTATATATATTTTTTATTTTTTTTATTACAAAACCGAAAAACAAGTAATGCGAAAAACCTAAATAAGCGATAACGTTTCTTTCACGTACGAACGCCGCCTTCCACACGCGCAAGACGTGTGTAGGAATGCTAGTATATATAATGGAAAAACTTGGGTTTTTGGTAAACATTCAAAAACCCAAAATTTGCCCCTCCTAAACTATATTAGCCAATATATAAACTTAAATAAAGTAAGGGCAAAACAGTAAATAACATAATAAAGAAAATTAAAACCATATTTATGAAGACCTCACACTAACTTGCCAACTTGCATATTTATTATTATTATATATATATATATATATTTTATTCTTTTTTATTTTTTTAATTACAAAACCGAAGAACAAGTAATGCGAAAAAACTAAATAAGAGATAACTTTTCTCTCACGCACGAACGCCGTCTTCCACACGCGTTTTGCACATGTAGGAAGGCTAGTTTGGAAGAAAGCAATAAGTCAGTCAACACATACTGGTGGGTTATCTATCCCTTTGATCAACTACTTCCTGATCACATGCATATTCCAAATTAATCATACTATCCTATAAATTAGATTGTTATGCCTCAAAAGAAACTTAACCATTTCATAACCCAGCAATTAATACACATATATATCTCCCGGACTCCCTCTCTTTGGTAAATACCAAGTTCAAAAGAAAAAAAACCACCACTGGTGGTCGAGTTGGTCGAGCCTCCAGGTGTGGAACCCCCCCACCCTGGTTCGAATCCTGCTGACTACGGATTGGAGTTAAATCCTAATTCATTCTGTGGCTGGCCAGGGGGAGAGAGAATTTGACACTGCCCCCGAGTGGATTAGTCCTTGGGCCTAAGAAGCCTTTGGGATACCACGATTTCGATAAAAAAAAAAAGTTCAAAAGAAAAAAAAAACAAATGGGGGTTTTGGTTCTGAAACTGGTTTTGATATACTCAGTTTTTAATGCAATGTTCATTTTGTGTTGTAGTTGTATGCCTTCGAACCATCTCTTGACCACGAGACTCCAAGGGAACGAGACGGATAGGCTGGCATTGCTAGCAATCAAAGCTCAGATACAACACGATCCCAATCTGGTCACGAGCACATGGAATGAGTCCATTCACTTTTGCTTCTGGCGCGGTGTCACCTGCAGTCGACGACATCAACAGAGGGTCACCATGTTGAACCTCAGCTCCCAAGGCTTGGCCGGCTTCATATCCCCACACATTGGAAATCTAAGCTTTGTAAAGAAGTTATACCTCTACGAAAATAGCTTCACTCATCAAATCCCTCCAGAAATTGGGCGTTTGCGTAGGTTGCAGCTATTACGTCTAGAGAATAACTCATTTACTGGCCATATTCCTGCCAACATATCCAATTGCTTCCACCTCACCTTTCTCACTCTGGCTAAGAACAAGCTGGTGGGTGAAATTCCTTCCCAACTCGGTTTCTTGTCTAAGCTTCAAATACTGGTTTTACAGTTTAATAATCTAACGGGAGAAATCCCTCCTTCCTTTGGGAACCTTTCTTCTCTTGAGGCACTAGCTGTATTTCGTAACAACTTGATGGGAAGCATCCCTAGTTCTCTAGGCCAATTGAAAAAAATAAATTATTTGGCATTGGGCTCAAACATGTTGTCTGGTACCATCCCTTCCTCTATCTATAACATCTCTGCTATTGTTGCTTTTTCTGTACAAGATAACAAAATTCAAGGGAGTATTCCCTCAGACTTGAGCAATGCATTTCCTAACCTCAAGGAATTTTACATTTGGGGGAATGAATTTACTGGCGCCATTCCTTTATCATTATCCAATGCAACAAGTCTAGTTCGCTTCGCTGTCGGTCGGAACAATCTAACAGGACAAGTGCCCAATTTGGGAAAGCTTCAAAACCTTACTGATTTCTTGATCTCATTTAATTATCTCGGAAGCGGTAAACATGGTGACTTGAGTTTCATCTCAGAATTGATCAATGCCACACATTTAAGGGTGTTGGATGTCGGCAACAACAATTTCGGGGGGACATTGCCCACATCAATATCCAATCTATCAACCAATCTTGAAATTCTTTGGGTTCCAATAAACCAACTACAGGGAAGCATCCCAACTGGGCTAGGGAATCTTGTAAACTTGCAATCACTGGCTATGGGGGCAAACATCTTCACAGGTAATATCCCCAGTGACATTGGAAAGCTTTCAAAGCTTGTTAGGTTAGGTCTTTCAAACAACAAATTATCGGGCCAAATTCCATCCTCTCTTGGAAATTTAACTAGGCTAATCCTTATCCAATTGCAAGGAAATAATCTTAATGGTAGCACCCCTTCAAGCCTCGGAGAATGCCACAGCTTGCTCGAGTTGGATCTTTCTCAAAATAACCTTGAAGGCATGATACCCCAACAACTACTTATTGGCCTCCTCTCCTTATCAATTTCTCTCAACTTGTCCATAAACCACTTTGTTGGTTCCCTTCCTGTGGAGATCGAAAAGTTGAGGACTCTAGGTGTAGTTGACGTATCTTACAACTTGTTATCAGGAGAGCTTCCTAGTAGCCTCGGTGGTTGTCAGAGTTTAGAAGTCCTACACTTGCAAGGTAACTTCTTCAAGGGGCATATTCCTTCATCTATCAAGGACTTGAGAGGCCTTCGAGATTTAGACCTTTCTCGAAACAATTTGTCAGGAGATATTCCACAATTCTTCGAGGGCTTTGGAAACTTACAAAATCTGAACCTATCCTTCAATGAGTTATGGGGAGAAGTACCAGTTGAAGGTGTTTTTAAGAATGCAAGTGCGATTTCAGTTGTTGGAAACTCTAGGCTCTGCGGGGGTATTGCTAATCTTCGACTTCCCGTGTGCAAGTCTAAAGAGTATAAAGGAGGAGGATTGTCTCGTAGAATGAAAATAATGATCTCTTTAGTATCCGGGTTTACTCTTTTGGGAAATGCTATTGTGCTGTCTATTTTACTTCTTCGTAAGAAAAGGAAAGCAACTGAATTGAGAACTTCGGGAAACTCTATGTTGCAAGTTTCATATGCTACCCTCCTAAAAGCAACTGATGGGTTTTCTTCCTCTAATTTGATTGGTGTTGGTGCTTTTGGATATGTGTACAAAGGAATTCTGGCTGAAGATAGCATTAATGTTGCTGTGAAGGTGTTTAACATGTTACACAGGGGAGCTTCAAAGAGTTTCATAGCTGAATGTGAAGCATTGAGAAACATTAGGCATCAAAATCTGGTCAAGATCCTAACTGCATGTTCAAGTATTGATTTCCATGGAAATGATTTCAAGGCTCTAGTTTATGAGTTCATGGACAACGGGAGCTTAGAGGAGTGGTTGCATCCATCCACTAGACTTGAAAAAGTAATAGAAGCACCCAAGATTTTAAGTCTTGTTCAAAGGCTCGACATCGCCATTGATGTTGCTAGTGCATTGGATTATCTTCACAATCATTGTGAAACACCAATAGTTCATTGTGATCTCAAGCCAAGTAACGTTCTTTTGGACAAAGAGCTTACTGGACATGTTTCTGACTTTGGGCTAGCAAGGTTTCTCTCAACACTAACCCATAATGTTTATGGAAATCAATCTAGCTCCATTGGAATTAGAGGATCAGTTGGTTATGCTGCTCCAGGTAATTTTTCTCATATATATACTTCACAATATTTTCTCCTTTTTTACTGTTTCATAATTAAATGGGAGTTGTTTTATTTACATGTAGCAGAGTTGTAATGACAAATATTTGTGATATTGTTTGAATTGTAGAGTATGGTATGGGAAGTGAGGTGTCAACATATGGGGATGTCTACAGCTTTGGCATTCTCTTGTTAGAAATGTTTACTGGAAAGAGACCCACTGACCACATGTTTGGTGACAACTTGAATCTTCATAATTTTGTGAAGATAGCTCTCCCTGAACATGTTGCGGAGATTACGGATTCACTACTTGAAGGAGGCATCACCAATGTCAAAGAAGCTCCTGATCAATCCAGTGTGAGAGCACAGAAAATTGAAGAGTGCTTGATTTTGATATTTGAAATCGGAATTGCTTGTTCTGTTGAATCCCCAACAAATCGAAAGGATATCAGTGATGTTGCATCTGAATTGCACTCCATTAAGGACAATCTTCTTGGCTAGGAACCTTTTAAAGTATTACTTTTTGGTGAAGGCTTGCCTATATGTTGCATGGTTGTTGTATTTTGATCTCTTTTGTTTTTCAATTGTGGTATGTTTTCTTTGTGTCTTGTTGCTACTACTACATCTTATAGTTTGTGTGTATTTGAGGCCTTGAGCCCCCAATGTAATGAAAAGAATAAAAAATAGTATGACTACATCTTGTTTAAATCTCTTATCCTAAATTTGAAAACATGATCCCATTAGGATCAGCTGAAATTTAATTAGAGTTCCTAATTAACTTACCGATTGGTTGGGATAGGGAATCTGAAAATTTGAATCAAGGTGGCGCTAGAGAAAAGAAAATTGAAGAGTGCTTGACTTTGATATTTGGAATTGGAATCGCGTGTTCTGTTGAATACCCAACAAATTGAAAAAAAATTAGTGATGTTGTATAGGAATTGTACTCCATTAGGAACAATCTTCTTGGCTAAAACCTTTTTAAATTATTACGGTTTTGTGAAGGCTTTTATATATGTTGTATGCTTCTTCTCTCCCCCCCCCCCCCCCCAACAAGGAGGCGTTATGTTGTATGCTTCTTGTATTTTGATCTTTTTTTTCAATTGTCATAGATATGTTGTCTTTGATGTCCTGTTGTTACTACAACGTCTTGTATTTAATGAGAGCTTATTTAAATGTAGTAGATCACGTTGTAGTGATGAATATTTGTTATATTGTTTCAACGGTAGAATATGGTATGGGAAGCTATACATTTGTTATATTGTTTCAACGGTAGAATATGGTATGGGAAGCGAGGTATAGCTTTGGCATTCTCTTGTTAGAATTGTTTATAAGAAAGAGACACACTAATCACATGTTTAGTGACGGCTTGAATCTTCATAATTATGTGAATGAGGCATCACCGATATCGATAAAGCTCTTAATCAAGGTGGCGCCAGAGCAAAGAAAATTGAAGAGTGCTTGATTTTGATATTTGGAATTGGAATTACGTGTTCGATCTGCTGAATACCCAACAAACCGAAAGAATATCGGTGACGTTGTATCAGTATTGCACTTCATTAGGGACAATCTTCTTGGCTAGAACCTTTTAATTTGTGACTGTTTCGTGATGATTGACTTTTCTATATGTTGTGTGCTTCTTGTATTTTGATCTCTTTTGTTTTTCAAATGTCATATGTTGTCTTTGTCATATGTTGTCTTTGAAGTCTTGTTGTTGTTTTTTTTTTTGACAAAGTGAAGTCTTGTTGTTATCACTAAATCTTGTATATATTATCATTACATCTTGTTATCCCTAAAAGAATAGAAAAAGAGTTCTACTTCGTTCATCTAGCTATAAATCTCTTATCCTAAATCTGTAACACATGATCCTGTATTAGTATCAATAAAGAGGGAACTGCACTCACACATTAATTCTCACAGTAGCAAATATGGTTTTCATTACGTACAGTGAATTGACGGCAGTACCACATATGAAAATGAGAAGGAGTCGGGTTGCAAGAAGACAAGATCAAAGCCATATATGTGGCTTATATCTGCGCATACAAAGTTTACATAGTAAGAATATAGTAAACAATAGAATGCGAAGATATATTGCCAATATATGGGTATTGATTTTTAATAGTGATGTACATAGGAAGATATAACATTCGGGTCTTGTACGTTAAACCAAGATATTTTCTGGCAAACCCACACCATACGTACATGAAATTGGAAGACTAAAACTCAACAATGGCATTATGGACTGAACTTGGTCTTGCTCGATCTGTAGTAATTGTAACCACAGAATACAGTCTAACAACGTAGTACAGTTGTCTTTGGAAAACAATCGTCGTCTCACTTCATTTGGAAGAAATGAATCAATAAGCCGGTCAAACACGTACTGGTTATCCATCCCTTTGAGTACTTCCTGATCACATGCATATTCCAAATCTTGCTAGCCCTTTATGAATTGATTAATGTATTTTTACTTTATAATTTTATAATCTAATTATTTATATTTTAAATTATTCTTTCTAGATCATTCATGCAAAAATTCAATCGAATCGGAGATTGTTAAATCATATCAAACAAATGAACAGTTCTAGTAACAATTATTACTATTTACTACTACTATAAAGAATTGTCTATTTATTTTATATAAATGAGTGATAAAAAAAGTCTTCAATTTGAATTATTTTTTCAAAAATAAGAAGTTTTTTTTTTCTAGATAGGAAGGAGATCAATATTTATTCAACAAACAAAAGCAATAGTGACCCGCCCCAATGGAGTTGTCAAAAAGAGACATTGATACATGCCATGGCAAGTTACTTGAAGGAGGCATCACTAGTGTCGAAGAAGATCCCAATCAATCCAGTGTGAGAGCATGGAAAATTGAAGAGTGCTTGACCTTGATATTTAGAATTGGAATTTCTTGTTCTGCTGAATCCCCAACAAACCGAAAGGATATCAGTGATGTTGCATCTGAATTCACTCCATTAGGGACAATCTTCTTCACTAGAACCTTTTAAAGTATTACTGTTTTGTGAAGGATTTCATATATGTTGCATTCTTGTTGTATTTTGATCTCTTTTGTTTTTCAATTGTGGTATGATGTCTTTGAAGTCTTGTTGCTACTACTACATCTTATGTTCTGTGTGTATTTGAGGCCTTGAGCCCCCTGTGTAATTAAACGAATAAAAAATAGTACTACTACATCTTGTATAAATCTCTTATCCTAAATTTGAAACACATTATCCCATTAGGATCAGCTGAAATTTAATTAGAGTTCCAAATTAATTTTTTGGGTTTTTATCACATATAGTATCTGAATTATTTCTCAATTATATATTTGGTACCTGAATTTCAATTTTTGTCACAAGTAATATCCAAAGTTTTCGATTTCATCTCTTGTGGTATCTAAAGCCGACTTTTGTGATCTTTCCGGCAAATATATGCACGTGAGGGTGCGTGTTTCCAAAAAAGGAGACTAAAATGAAAAACTTTGAGTACTTGTGACAAAAATTGAAAACTTTGGGTACTGCTTGTGACAAAAATTGAAGTTCAAGTACTATTTAGAATGAACTTGAAGAGTTCGGGTATTGGTTGTGATCAAAAGTGAAGTTCATGTACTATGTATATAATGGAGGTAAAGTTCAGGTACCATTTAGGATAAAAACCCTAATTTTTTTTATAAGCAAGTAAGAGATTAGACAATATTAGCTCCTCGGAGGCATACTCAAAGGTGAAGGGTTTGTCACACTCTGGAAACCCACTCCCCCCTGCCTCCCTATTTGAATTTTATTGAAATTTTTGAAAGGTAAAAAAATAAAAAATTGGGGGGGGGGGGGGGGAGGGGGGGGAGGAGACAAATATGAGACAATATTAGCTCCTTGAGTAGTTTGTTAAAAATTCTTCACCCAGACAAGATTTCTTTCACAACAACTAGTATTCCAGAGTGCTATTTATCTGCTCAAGTTCATTGAAAAATAAGAACTTGCAAACAATTAGTTCTAGAGCTGAACTCCGTTATCTGCTAACGTGGCATATCTAATTAAATTAGATATATGGACTACAATTTTCTAGAAATATATATACAACGACACTAATTAAATTAGTTTTAGATCGATATATGCCACTCCATTAATTTCTAGTGTTTGGCGATGTCTACAGGTATCTTGATCAATTGTAGATCGATATATTTTCACGTGTCTTGTACGTTCAGCAAAAATATTTGGTTTTTTCTTTTCCCTCTTTGCTGGCAATTAAGACATACCATCACCATGGTCCATGGATGAAATTAGAAGACTAGAAAAATCAACATATACATCCATTATGAACTGGTCGAACAACTCGGTCTTGGTCTTCGTCTTGGTCTTGGTGCGTACACATCAAGAACAGTCAGTCGTCTTTGGAAAATAAGAGTAGTCTCTAGCTAGTTGGAAGCGATAATAGTGAAGAATCAAGTCAGTCGTCTCTACATTCTTAAAAAAAAAAAGTCAGTCGTCTTTCACAAGAAAGCAATAGGTCGATCAGCCCTGGTTATCTGTTCCTCTGAGCATTTACTGATCATCAATACCTATTTATCCTATAAATTAGTTTGTTTGCCTCAAATGGAACTCATGCACCCTTTTCACAACACAATAATAAGGATTAATTACATTTTACCCCCCTCCCCCCGACACGAATTATGGGGGCGTTTTCAATTTCATACTTACGTTTCAAAAAATTTCATTTGAATACCTCAACTTAGCTCCGTTAGACGTTTTCATACCCGGGGTTAAAACCTCCACTAAAAAAATATGTCAGTTGGTGACATGTCAGGTCATTGCTGAGTTGGCAACTGATGATGTGTCACTGCCACATAGATAAAACAAATTAAAGAAAAAAACAACTCTTTTAAAACTTAGAAACTAAAATATTCTGGTAAACATTTTAGTTTGGGAGGAAGAAGAGGAATTGGGTTTGGGAGGGGGTGAGCGGCATGGGGAATATTTTAGTTTCTAAGTTTTAAACAAATTGTTTTTTTCTCTAATTTGTTTTATATATGTGGCAATGTCACATCATCAGTTAACAACCAACTCAACTGTTAACTGACACGTCACCAACTAGCAGATTTTTTTAACGGAGGTTTTAACCCAACAAACCGAAAAAATGTCAGTGATGTTGTAGCGGAATTGTACTCCATTAGGAACAATCTTCTTGGCTAAAACCTTTTTAAATTATTACTGTTTTGTGATTATCGACTTTTCTATATGGTGTATGCTTCTTGTAGTTTGAACACTTTTGTTTTTCAATTGTCGTATGCTGTCTTTGAAGTCTTGTTGCTATCACTACATCTGTTATCCCTAAAAGAATAAAAAAGAGTTCTACTATATACCTTCATCGTGCTATAAATCTCTTATACTAAATCTAAAACACATGATCCTATTAGAGCATCCATAATGGGGACCCAAATTTGGGTCCAAAACCTAAATTTGGGTCTAAAACCTATATTTGGGTCCAAAAACACCCACAGTGGATCGGAATGAGTGGACTTATAGTTGCCGGAGACTCAAATGTTAGACCCAAATATAGGTCAAGTTTGGACTAAAAAATTTTGGACCTATATTTGTGGGTCCCCATGTGCAACTAATTTGAGAGCGATTTTGGAGAGAGAAATAATGATTCATCAATGAGAGAGAACACGTGGGGATTTTGGGTCCAATATCTATATACCACAGTGGAGATGACTCAAATTCGGGACCCAAAATTTGAGTCCAAAAATATAAGTTCAAAATATGAATCCAAAAATGAGTCATGAACCACTGTGACACCCAAAAAAGTAAGTAATTTTATACACTATTCCGATAGACTTAAATTTGGATTACGGCCAATTTGGACCTATATTTGAGTCTAAAAAATGAGTATTCACTGCTGATGCTCTTAGGAACAATAAAGAGGGAACTGCACACACATTTTCACAGCAGTAAATTGACGGGGTAGCACATATGAAAACGAGGAGTCGGGTTCCAAGAAGACAAGATCAGAGCCATATATGTGGCTTATATCTGCGCATACAAAGTTAACATAGTAAGATCGAATATAGTAAACAATTGAATGTGTAGGGAGGTTGTTTTTATTTATTGCCCATATGTGGATATTTATTTTTTACAGAAATGTACATATTCTCTTGCCCCTTTTCAGGGAGGTTGAAGATTTTGCTCGGAGGTTGAATTCAGAGTCGGCCTCACCGATCCATTCCTTTGTAGAATATTGCAACAAGTCTAGTGCCATACATACTGTTGGATTGAATAACTTAGATAAGTAACTGTCTATTTACTTTATATTGAGAATCCGAAACCAATTACGAATCCCATGTTTTAATACAAAAACCACCTGGATTCCATATATTTTTATTTGAAGCATATATAACAAACTAATTTAAAGTGAAATTGTGTTAATTATAACCTGTTTGCAATTGTTACTTAGGATTGCAAACAAACTAAGGGACTTGTATGTTGAAAATAATAATATTTTCATTAATGTTAAAGTCCTCGTTAGAGACTCTTCCAACAAACTAATTCCAAACCAAATTATAACATATCTTCCTTCAAAACTATCTGTATCTCGCTAGTAGCGTGTTGAGATTAACAGTAATTGATCAAGTTTATCATAATCAGTCGACTAGAAGGCATTAAAAGACATCGAATTGATTTACTTGTATCATATCTTAATTTCCTGGAAATGATGACCCACCATGTTAATGTTATACGAGATGACTTGGAAAAATCAACATATAAATTTTGTGTAATATATATGATTGAACAAAACAGAGGAAAACAGAGAAGACCAGAGACCTTAGAATAAACTCTAACATTGGTGCTTGATTATTGCAACTACACACCAAAAACAGTCGTGTTGGAAAAAAATGCACTTACTAGTTCTAGTACTAGTTTGAAGCAAGTCATCAGTGCTTGTCCCTTTACTGGAACTTTCTTGTTAAACAAGTTGCAGTATTAACCAAATAGTCAACTTTTACTGCATTTTGTTTTCCTTACTTTTTGTCCTAGATGATTGTAAGTGGATTTCTACGTTAAGGTAAATGTTTCACTTAGCTGATCCATAATAGTTTTGTTTTACTGGCCTAAGGTGGGTTCATGCTGCTCAGGGAGCATCCCATACTCTGGCAAAGGAATCCAACGAAGACATATGTAACAGGGCTGAAAGTGAGAAAATTGTTTTGGGGTTTTTTTTTTCCAGAGAGTTTCTCTCTCTAGAAACGTATCAAATTGGTTTTTATTTTTCCTCGTCAAATTGCTATGTGGGAATCCCTTCAAGCCAAGCGAGGCCGGTACAATTTTGCTCGGAGGTTGAATTCAGACTGGCCTCAATGCAAGAAATTCTATCTTTGGGTCAAGAAAGGAGGCGGGTACAATTTTCCATTAGTGGAAATGATTCTTTAAGAAGATAATGCTTGTATGTTCTTATTCCCTGTTCATTTTTTCCCTTTCTCCAGCTTTTACTTATTATTTTTTTTTGTCTATACTCTTCCCACATGAGTAATCAAATAAGCTGAGATATTTTCTTGCTTTTCTCTCACTATTATAAGTTGCAAATGCATTGTTTATAATTTTATATAGGAAAAAGATTGTTGGCCCATTAAGGCCTAAGATGTGGAAGTCTCAATCATATGTGGCATGTCACATCATATACACATCATTAATCAATTACCAAATTATTTAAGGCAAAAGTCTGTCATATCCATTCTAGATCCAATGACTATTACTTATTCAACTTTAAAACTTATCAATTAATTATACTTACAATTACAATTAATTAAAATTACAATTATAAATAAAGGGTTCTTGACCCATAAGGACAAAATTGAACAAATATTTACCATTAAGGACAAGGAAAAAATGCGGCTCCCTCCCGATCCATTAATTGACCAATTTACATTTTTGAATTATACATTTCACAAAAATTACGAAACTACCACTGATAATTTTATTGACCTCAATAATTTTGTTTTTAAGGAATCGTCACTAATAATTTTATTGACCTCAATAATTTTTTTTAAGGAATCGATTTCGTTGTATGAGAGAAATAATAAAAGAATATCATCTTTGTATATTTTATTGACCTCAATAAAATTTTATTGAGGTCAATAAACTATTTTATTGAGATCAATAAACTATTTTATTGAGATCGAAAATGAGAACGCCAGTGCAGCAACAAATGTTGTATGAGTTCCAATTTTATTGACCTCAAGAAAAAAAATTATTGACCCCAATAAAATTTTATTGAGGTCGACAACAAGAAGGCCAATGTAACAACAATGCTGGCCAATGTGCTTCCAACCCATCACCACCAAACCGTGCTTCACTTTCAATCATTCTCTTCACTTCACAATCACAATCATCCACTGACAGATTTTATTGACCTCAATAATTTTTTTAGAAGGAATCTATACTTTCCGTGGTAGGAAGGAAAGAACAAAGGAACATCACTTTTATGTTTTTATTGACCTCAATAAAGTTTTATTAAGGTCAATAAACTATTTTATTGAAGTCGATAACAATAACACCAGTGCAGCAACAATGAAGTATCAGTCTAGATTTTATTGACCTCAATAACCAAAATTATTGATATCAATAAAAAAAAATTATTGATCTCCAGCCCTTACATCCATAGAGAAACTATCAATCTCTATTCTTTAATTTTCTTATTCTTATCTCTCTTTCTTCTTCTCTTTCTTATGTCCCTCCCACGTGCTCTTCTTTTTTTTTTCTTTCTTTTCTTCTTCTCTCCCTCTCTTTCTCTCACCCACGTGCTCCTCTTTGTTTTTTTTTTTCCTATTCTTCTTCTTCTATTTCTTCTGTTCTTCTTTTCCTGCATCTTTCTTTCCATTCTCTCTACTGCAGCATCTCTTTTTCTTTCCTTTCTCTCTCCCCTCTGCCTAATTTTGCCCCTCTGCCTCATTCTACCACAAAACCGGTGTCAAATGGAACGAGATCGCGGTCGCTAGTGAAGTACACGCTCTTTTCCAAAACTGTTTCCCATCTAATAAAACCAAAAAATAAAATTTGAATGAAAAAATTGAGCTTTTGATATGGTTGTGTAAGTTAATTAACTTAATTCATGGTGGATTATGAGAAAAAAAAAAAGAGAAGAGAGGAGAGAAAGAGAGAGAGAGAGAGAAGAAGAAGAAGAAGACGGAGAGAAAACAAAGATCCCAAAAGCATACACTAAGGGCAATAATGTCACAAAAAATCACTATTTAATATTTTTGTCCTTACTGGGAGTGAAAGATGTTCAACTGAAATTTAGTGGGAATTATTTAAAATCTATCAAACTTGAAGGGAAATATATAGTGTAAAAGAGGACCTATTGGTTATTTACCTTATAAATTATCTTTACATATAAAATATCTTATCAATCAATCACCTTACAATTATAGACAATTGACATTAATTACCTTATCAATCAATTACCCTAATTGACAGTAAACATATACACCTTACGATTATAATTAATTACATTAATTATTTTTACAAATCTAATTCTTATAAATCAAATATAATCATGCAATTTAATATATATATATATATATATATATATATATTATAAAAACTCTAGCAATCTAAACTTAATTGGAAAGGAGATACAAACTTTTTGAAGGAAATTGGAAAGGAGATATAATTTAGATGAAGTTTAATTGAGATTACAATTATGGAATTATTGTTTATAACCACCTGAGAGAACTATTGTTTAATTGATGGCAAACGAATCAAATCACTTGCTTTCACTAAACTTCGATTCACATGACAATATTAATTACTACCTCATCATCATAGAGAAAACAAAGACAACTAAAATATAGCAAATTGATAATGCTTAGTACTTTAGATTTAGGAAAGAATGTGCTCATATATTCCAATAGTGCAAATGATAAGGCATGTTAGTAGATAATAACCTAGTTGAGAAGATATCAAGTAATATGTCTCAATATGATCATGATCATTAATTAGGAAGACTTGAGGAATTACTTGTAGCTAGGGGGGGTTACGTTTAGGATTTAGGGTTTAGAAGTTAAGGTTACTAGTTTAGAATTTACAGTTTAAGGGCTAAGGTTGAAGAGTTAGAGTTTAGAGTTTTTGGTTAATGATTTGTGGCGTTTAGGGTTGAGGGATTAGGGGTATGGTCGATTTTGGGTTTAGGGTTGAGGGATTAGGGGTATGGTGGATTTTAGGGATTATGATTTAGGGATTATAGGTATGGTGGATTTTAGGGTTTAGGGTTTAAATTTATACTCTATTTATATTTTAGGTCTAGGGTTAGTAATTTTTTTTCCTTTTGTATTTTAGATTGCAAGTGATAAATTGATAAAATAATAAAATTTAAATCAAAATTTGAGAGGGCAATATTGGTTTTGTCATACATGAATTTAAAAATATATTTTATTTTATGTGACATGGCATGACACATAAGATTGAGGCATCCACATCTTAGGCCTTAATGAGGCCCCCTAGCATTGCCCTTTTATATATATGTATGTGTGCATGAGTCTTATATGTTTCTTCTTTGAAATAGCCTTTTTTCCGTTCTCCAGCTTTTACTTATTATTATTTTTGTCTATACTCTTCCCACATGAGTAATCAAATAAGCTTCATTTTGCCTTAGATTCTACTGCTATTGATAATGTGGCTTTAGTTCAGGATTTCTGGACTAACCATGAATGGAACTTCCAGCTTCTTTTGGAATGTCTCCCTTCCCATGTTGTTGACCAAATTTCTAAAATTCCTTTTAACTGTTTTGGTGAGTCTAGTGATACTTTGATTTGGCAATCTACTTCTAATGGCAGCTTTTCTGTGCGCATTGCCTATAACATTGCTGCTTCTTGTGAAAATGATTCCCCTGTTGTTTGGAAAGGCATTTGGTCTCTTAACATTCCTCCTAAACTTAAGATGTTCGCGTGGACTATTGCTAATGGTAGACTTTTAACCAATGTTTCTAGGTATTCAAGACATTTATGTACTGACCCTTCTTGTAATTTCTGCCCTGGTACTGATGAATCAATGCTTCATCTGTTGAGAGACTGTTCTTATGCTCGAAGAGTGTGGGATGCCATCAATGTTCCTGGTATGATTTCTAATTTCTTTGCTCTCGATTGGAATGATTGGATTTGTTCAAATTTTATGCAAATGAGATGCAACTGGAATGGTTTTAAATGGAATGAATGTTTCATCTTCATCTGTTGGTACATTTGGAAATGGCGTAACAAGGGTGTGTTTGAGCCTCAGTTTGTTTATCCAGGAAACCCTCTGCAGATAGTTCTTCATTTCATTATTGAATGGTTTGATCTTAACAAACAAGATTCTAAAGATGCTAAGATGCAATCTGTTCTTCTAAGTTGGGTTAAGCCTCCTTTAGGCTATTTTAAACTCAATGTTGATGGGTCTAGGTCTACTACTGGAACTATTGGTGCTGGGGGCATAATTAGAAACTAGTCAGGTAGCTGGATTCAGGGCTTCTCTCATCACATTGGCCTTGGTGAAGTTATTCAAGCTGAAATCTGGGGAATCTTTATTGGGCTGAAGATGGCTGCTGAGTTACAGATTAAGAAGCTTCTCATTGAGAGTGACTCAGCTATCGCTGTTAATTTGCTTTTGTGTGCTGATCCTGCTCTTCATCCTATGGCAACTATCATTCGGGACTGCCAGGCTATCATGGAGCTTTTTGACAGTTGCCAGATCCAACATGCTCATCGTGAATGCAATATTGTGGCTGATGCTTTGGCGAAAGATAGTCTTGCTTTGCCTCGTGGCACTAAGGTGTATTGCAGCCCTCCAGCTCACTTATCCCATATGGTTTTTGATGACATCTCTGGAGTTTGTCGCTCCAGAATGGTTGGCCTGAATAGGTCGTAGTTTGTTTTGTTTCTTTGCTTTGCCTCTTGGCTTCCCTTGTAACCAAAAAAAAAAAAATAAGCTGAGATATTTTCTTGCTTTTCTCTCACTATTATAAGTTGCAAATGCATAATGACACGCCCACCCTCTTCCTTGACCAGAAGGGTGGAGGGTTGGTGTGTTAAACAACGACAAGTGTGACTCGTGACCCACTATGTACTAATATTGTCCCAACTTAAGTACTTAACCAATCATTAGGTGTTAGGTTTTATTACAAAAAGCCTTGGTACAATCGGTATTAGCCCACCTACTTATAAGTTATATTTTCTTTTGTCACTTTTTCTTATGTGGGATCTTCCACTTTCCAACATGGTACTGGGGTTCAATCCCTGCAGGTGAGTCTGTGATGTTTACCTAGCCAAAGTAAAATAAAAAAGGTTTTCAAGTTTCTTCTTTGGTGTTTAATAGGTAGTTGTAGCTGATATTTTTGGATGTATATGTATGATCAACGTTATTGGAGTTAAATCTCAATCTATTCTATGGACACTGCCCCCGAGTGAATTAGTTTTTGGGCCTAGAAAGTCTTTGGAATACATATATGATTGAACAAAACTGAGGAAAACATAGTTAGTTACTAATCAAGGTTATTAGTTTATTAGAAGTATAGTTAGAGTGTTAGTTGTAGAGCTACAAATGACTGACACTTGTCATAATTCGATCATGTACACTCTAACATAGCAGCAGTGGCTGCACATGCTAAACTGCTTTGGCTCATTTCTCAGATTAATACCAATTGTTCAATCATATTTTTGATCTAATACCCATGATACCTTTGAAGTCGTATTTTTATTAACAGCAAACAATTTCAAGTCTTGTAGAAATTTCAAACGAATTTCAAACGAATGTGAACAATTTGTAATCAAAGTTGTAATTTTAGTTCAATTATATGTAAATAGTGTAAAACGAATGTGGTAACTTTGTTGTCAATGTAGTAATTTTGGTTCAATTACATATAATTTTTTGTTCAAAAAAATTGTAAATGAGGGTATGGCATACATCACCGTACCACAACTTACCTCATTCCTTCAATTTATCTCGGTGGTAAAATAAATCATAAGATTCAGAGTTCTTGGTCAATTTTATCAGAATTAGTTAACCAGGCATTGAAAAACATGAGATTGATTTTCTTGTCTCTTAATTAATTTCCTGGAAATTATAACACCTCATGTTATGAACTTGGTCTTTGATGCATTTAATGGTTATTAGAGAAGACAAATATAGAAGAAAATCAATATATATGATTAACAAAACAGAGGAAAACATAACAGGGTAATCAGAAAAGGTCCTTTTCCTTCACATTGAACAATATATATATATATATATATAGACACACACACACATTCTGACAAAATTACTTGGTGCTGCTTACTGGTCTTGGTACTTAATTATTGTAACTCCACTACTACTGGTACTAGTTGGAAGAAAGTCATCGGTGGCTGTCAGTTTACTGGGACTGCCTTGATCATCTTCTAAGTCTTCTTAGCGAGCAGTCTTCCCTATCAAGAAAACAATATTATATATGACTTGTGATGCAAGGCAAAGGAAACAGCAGGACTTGGAAGATCTAGACTAGAAGTGACTGTCTTGTTCATCGAACACCTAGACCAGGACTTGGAAAGCAACACCGGCCACTAGTCTTTATGAACTGAACTTGGTCTCGGCGTGCAAGTAATAATGTAACTACGCAGTACGCACCAACAATAGTCATCGATCTTTGGAAAACAGCACCAGCGCGCCACTAGTCTCTAGTGGAAAGCAAGTGATCGAATTATGTTAGTTATCTGTTCCTGGTCATATATTCTAAATCTTCCTATTCCTATCGGAGATGCTAACTAGAAAGCATTAGAAGATATCAAATTGATTTGCTTGTCATATTTTAATTTCATAGAAACGAAGACACACCATGCTAATGTTGTACGAGATGCATGCTTGGAAAATTCAACATATAAATTATAAACTTTGTCTTGGAAAATTCAACACATAAATTATAAACTTTGTCTTGGCGTATGTGGTAATTACTGAAATGCAAATTAGAATATACAATTATAGAAGAACATCAATATATATAATTGCACAAAACAGAGACCAGAGACCTTATAACAAAATCAAGGCCATTCATGCCATGCCTTTCAGGCTGAAACGAGAGTTTCCAAGTGGACATACATAATCATCCATGAGGTTTTTCGATCAGTCTTTCTTAGTCATGTCTTCATCAATAACAAATTACCTGGCCACCCTTCACTCTTTTGGATCTTTTGGGGAAAAAAAAATTCCTAGTAGTGTAATTTTTTTAGGGTATAATGCCATTTGATTTGTCTCGAGAATCCACTGGACTAGGATCGAAGAGCGAGAGTCTATATATTTAGTTTTCGATCTTTAAATCCTCCAAGTTAGGAAGCACTTATATATTTTGTTGCTTTTGCTAAATAAGTCCATTCATGCCTTGCCTTTCAGGCTGCACAAAATTACTTTTGCAAAAGTCTAGAATTGATTATTGTTACCGTCTATCATAGCATCATCATCACCATATATCATAATACGCAAAGCTAGCTCCAGTCTAATATTACAGATTGCTACTCGATCAATAATGATTAATTAAATTTCATTAGAAGGAAAATAACGCATTTTCACGATTATATATTACTCATATATATTTTTTCCCTGGGCGAATACAGGAGAGATTCCAGAGTGGAAATGGTTTTTTTTTTTGAAACACATAAAAATAACAAGGATAAAATCTGAGGAGGGAAATGATTACACAAGATACTATATATTTTGGGAATAAGTTTGGCCTAGCATAGCAAAGGAATCTGCGACCATATTGGCCTCTCTGTAAACATGATTAAAGAGAGTGAAAATGGTTCTTACGACGACATGATTATCCTTCTATCGGCCAATGGCTGGAACAATTTTGACCAAATGCTAACAGGCTTCTCCAAACCAAATTATAACATATCTTCCTTCAAAACTATCTCTATCTCGCTAGTAGCGTCATGAGATTAAGAGTAATTGATCAATTTTATCATAATCAGTTAACTAGAAGGCATTAAAAGACATCGAATTGATTTAATTGTATTATATCTTAATTTCCTGGAAATGATGACACACCATGTTAATGTCATACGAAATGACTTGGAAAATCAACATATAAAATTTTGTTCAATATATATGATTGAACAAAATAGAGGAAAACAGAGAAGACCAGAGACCTTAGAACAAAATCTAACATTGGTGCTTGATTATTGCAACTACACACCAAAAACAGTCGTGTTGGAAAAAAATGCACTACTAGCTAGTTCTAGTCTAGTTTGAAGCAAGTCATCAGTGCTTGTCTCTTTACTAGAACTTTCTTGTTAAACAAGTTGCAGTATTAACCAAAAAGTCAACTTTTACTGCATTTTTTTTTCCTTACATTTTGTCCTAGATGATTGTAAGTGGATTTCTACATTAAGGTAAATGTTTCACTTTTTTTTTTTTGGACAATAGGTAAATGTTTCACTTAGCTGATCGATAATAGTTTTGTTTTACCGTACCAGGGTTCATGCTGCTCAGGGAGACAAATGTAACAGGGCTGACAGTGAGAAAATTGTTTTGGTTTTTTTTTTGTTTTTCAGACATAATGACACGCCCACCCTCTTCCTTGAGAAGAAGGGGGGAGGGTTGGTGCTGGGGTTCAATCCCTGCAGGTGAGTCTGTGATGTTTACCTAGCCAAAATAAAATAAAAAAGGTTTTCATGTTTCTTCTTTGGTGTTTAATAGGTAGTTGTAGCTGACATTTTTGGATGTATGGTCAACGTTATTATTGCCTACACTTGCTTTTCCAAACTATTCGATCTCAATGTTTATATGGGTGAATGGTGACACATATTATATCATGATAATCTCTTTAGGTGTAGTCCATATTCGGCAGTTGTGTTCTTGTCATTTTGTATTTTACTAATTGAGCATGAATTCAGATACTCTGTCAGTCGTTGTGTACTTGTCATTTTGTATTTTAACAAGTGAGGATGAAATTTTTATTGGTATTGCCCCTCTAGCCCTTGGAAGAGAGGGAGTTGGATTTTGGCCTTGAGTAATTTGTTAAAAATTCTTCACCCAGACAAGATTTTTTCACAACAACTTACTTTCCAGAATTCATTCTATCTGCTCAAGTTCATTGAAAAATAAGAACTTGCAAACAATAAGTTCTAGAGCTGTAACTCATTTTGCATCAGATTATGTGTTACTCGTATTTTTGTCCCTTGGCGTATACAGGAGAAATTCTAGAGTTGAAATGATTCTTTCGACATGATTATCCCTCTATCGGCCAATGGCTGGAACAATTTTGACCAAATGCTAACAGGCTTCTAAGAGTTACTATCATTTACTTGGATCCAAATGTGATTTTTTTTTTCTGTTGTCTCTCTCTAGAATTCAATTATTTTTCTTTTGTTGGGGTAACTAGCACACAGTTGTCTGGGGCAACTTTTGTACTTGTACTTCCAATGGAACAAATAAATCATTACAGTAACTTGTTGTCATGAGCTAAATTTTGCTCGGTTATCACAAGCTTGTATGAGATTACATTTGTTTCTATTTTTTTTTTTTTAAGAGGATCAAAGGATTACATTTGTTTCTAGTCTCCTCTCTTGGAATAGTGATTTTATCTCATTTATTTTTTCAATGTTGGCTCTGGCTATGACAATTTTGTCAGGTGTATTATAAGTTTGTCATGCCTGAGCTGATTTTAATAAAACATACCAATTTCATGTCACAGACCATCACTATTCTCTCTATTCTCCAAGCCTTTTTCACAATTTGGGTTCTGTAATCACTTTTTAAGTTGGGATTATGCTGGAATGAAACAGATAGGCTTGCGCTGCTAGCCATCTAAGCTCAAACTGTGCATGATTTCCACTGGGTCACAGTGTTAATTGGTTTCCATATCTCCACACACAGGAAATCTAATTAGGCTTCTCAGATGAACTACAATTCAAAAACAGTAGCTTCGGTCATGAAATTCAACATTTGAACTACAATTCAAAATCAATAGCTTCAGTCAAGATATTGAACTGCATGCATCATTCTCAACTTGGGAAACAAGACGCCAAAAGAGAAACTACTGGATTAGGAAGAGATAGCATTCGTGTCTTGTACGTTCAACCAAGATATTTTCTGGCAACCCTACCATGCATGAAATTAGAAGTCTAAAAATCAACAATTGCATTATCGACTGAACTTGGTCACAGAGAATAGTTGTCTTTGGAAAACAACAGTCGTCTCACTTGTTTTGGAAGAAAGAGCAATAAGCCGGTCAAAACGTAATGGTGGGTTATCTGTTCCTTTGAGCACTGCCTGATCACATATTCTAAATCTTCCTATTCCTAATTATCCTATAAATTAGTTTGTTAGCCTCAAATGGAACTCACCCATTAGTTTCACAACCCAACAACACCCGTATAGAATCTCCTCTAGTCAGTTCAAAATCAATGGGGGTTTTGGTTCTGAAATTGCTCTTGCTATTCTCACTTTTTCATGCAAGGTTCATTTTATTTTGTAGCTCCATGCACCAGAACCATTCCTTACCCAGTGGGAATGAGACGGATAGGCTGGCACTGCTAGCAATCAAAGCTCACATACGACACGATCCCAATCGGGTCACCAGCTCATGGAATGAATCCCTTCATTTTTGCATGTGGCACGGCGTCACCTGCAGTCAACAACATCGCCAAAGGGTGACAGAGCTGAACCTACAGGCCCAAGAGTTGGTTGGGTCCATACCCCCACACATTGGAAATTTAAGCTTCTTGAGGGTACTAAATCTTCGGAACAATAGCTTTAGTCATCAAATCCCTCCCCAAATTGGGCGTTTGCATAGACTGCAGCTATTGCATCTAAACAATAACTCACTTGATGGTACCATTCCTACCAATATATCCAATTGCTTCAAACTCAGGATTCTCCATCTTGGTAAAAACAATCTGGTGGGTAAAATTCCTACCAAACTGAGTTCCTTGTCAAAGCTTCGACAATTTAATTTGCAAGCCAACAATTTAACAGGCGAGATCCCTCCTTCTTTTGGAAACCTTTCATCTCTTGAGCAATTTGCTATAACTTTTAATAACTTAGAAGGAAGCATCCCTAGTTCTCTATGCCAGTTGAAAAAATCAATACTTTTCTATGTAGGCATTAATAGGCTGTCCGGAACCATCCCTTCTTGCATCTGTAACCTCTCTGGTATAGTTAGGTTCGAGGTATCATACAACCAAATTCATGGGAGTATTCCCTCAGACTTGATCGATGCTTTTCCTCACCTTGAGCGCTTTACCATTGCGGGCAACGAATTTACTGGGGGCATTCCTTTGTCAATATCCAATGCAACAAATCTAGTTTACTGTCATGTTGATGGGAACAATCTAATAGGACAAGTTCCCAATTTGCGAAAGCTTTATAACCTCATGTTTCTCTCCATCTCAGCTAATAATCTCGGAAGAGGTAAGCATGGTGACTTGAGTTTTGTCTCAGAATTGACCAATGCCACGCAGTTAAGTCGGTTGGTTTTAGGCTACAACAATTTCGGAGGGACATTGCCTACATCAATATCCAATCTCTCGACCAATCTTCATATGCTTGAGGTTTCAGCAAACAAACTACATGGAAGCATCCCAACAGGGCTAGAGAATCTTGCCTACTTGCAATCACTGGCTATGGAGGGAAACTCTTTTACAGGTAGCATCCCCACTGACATTGGAAAACTTTCAAGACTTGGGGAATTGTATGTTGATAACAACGAATTATTAGGGAGCATTCCATCTTCTCTTGGAAATTTAACCATGTTAACCCTTCTTTACTTGCAAGGAAACAATCTTAATGGTAGAATCCCTTCAAGCCTAGGGAATTACCGGAGGTTGCTAGAGTTGGATCTTTCTCAAAATAACCTTGATGGCACTATACCCCAGCAACTACTCATTGGCCTCCAATCTTTACAAATTTCTCTCAACTTGTCAAAAAACCACTTTTCTGGTTCCCTTCCTGTGGAGATTGGAAAATTGAAGAATCTTGGTGCACTCGACGTTTCTGACAACATGTTATCTGGAGAGCTTCCTAGTAGCCTTGGAAGTTGTGAGAGTTTAGAAGTCCTACACTTGCAAGGCAATTTCGTCAAGGGGCTCATTCCTTCATCTATGAAGGAATTGAAAGGGATTCGAGATCTAGACCTTTCTCGCAACAATTTGTCAGGAGATGTTCAACAATTCTTGGAGAGCTTCAGAAACTTGGAGAATTTGAACATATCCTTCAATGATTTTTGGGGAGAAGTACCAATTGAAGGTGTTTTTAAGAATCTAAGTGCGACTTCAGTTGTTGGAAACACTAGGCTTTGTGGCGGTATTGCTAATCTTCGACTTCCTGTCTGCAAGTCTAAAGAGTCTAAAGGAGGAGGATTGTCTCGTAGAATGAAATTAATGATCTCTTTAGTATCTGGGTTTACTCTTTTGGGAAATGTTGTGGTGTTGTGTTTTTTACTTCTTCGAAAGAAAAGGAAAGAAACTGAGTTGAAGAATTTGGGAAACTCTGTTTTGCAAGTTTCATACGCTACTCTCCTAAAAGTTACTGATGGGTTCTCTGCAACTAATTTGATTGGTGTTGGTGCTTTTGGGTCTGTGTACAAAGGAATTCTTGCTGAAGATAGTGTTATTGTCGCCATAAAGGTGTTTAACATGTTACATAAGGGAGCTTCGAAGAGTTTCATCTCCGAATGTGAGGCATTGAGAAATATCAGGCATCGAAATCTGGTCAAGATCCTTACTGCATGTTCAAGTGTTGATTTCCGTGGAAATGATTTCAAGGCTCTAGTTTATGTGTTCATGGGCAATGGGAGCTTAGAAGAGTGGTTGCATCCATCTGCTGGAATTGAAGAGGTAATAGACACACCCAAGAGTTTAAGTCTTGGTCAGAGGCTCGACATCGCCATTGATGTTGCTTGTGCATTGAATTATATTCACAATCATTGTGAAACACCAATAGTTCATTGTGATCTCAAGCCAAGTAATGTTCTTTTGGACCAAGAGTTGACCGGACATGTTTCTGACTTTGGGTTAGCAAGATTTCTTTCAAATCCAACCCATATTGAATCTGGAAATCAATCAAACTCCATTGGAATCAGAGGGTCGGTTGGTTATGCCGCTCCAGGTAATTACCTCGTATGTTTCATAATTTACTTCCTTTTTTTACTGTTACAAAATTAGTGACAACTATTTATTTTATGCAATATTGTTTGAACTGCAGAGTATGGTATGGGAAGTGAAGTGTCAACAAATGGGGATGTCTACAGCTTTGGCATTCTCTTGTTAGAAATGTTTACAGGAAAGAGACCCACTGACCACATATTTAGTGACGGCTTAAATCTTCACAATTTTGTGAAGACGGCTCTTCCTGAACGTGTTGAAGAGATTGCGGATTCACTTGTTATTCAAGAAGCCATCACCAATGTCGATGATGCTCCCAATCAATCTAGCCTGAGAGCACAGAAAATGGAAGAGTGCTTGACTTTAATATTTGGAATCGGAATCGCGTGTTCTGCTGAATACCCAACAAACCGTAAGGATATCAGCGATGTTTTATCTGAATTGCACTCCATTAGGAATAGTCTTCTTGGCTAGAACCTTTTAAATATTATTGTTTAGTAAAAGCTTTTAAATATGTTCTATGCTCTTTGTATTTTGATCTGTTTTGTTTGTCCATGTAATAAAAATAAATAAAATTAGTACCACATCTTGTATTTGTATAAATCTCCTATAAATTAGATTGCAATCATTGCCGCTGAAATCAATACCTGGAGCATATGGGGATTTCCACAGCTTTGGCATTCCTTTGTTAGAAATGTACACAGAGAAGCGACTCACTGACCACATGTTCAGTGACGACTTGAATCTTCTTATTTTTTTGAAGATAGCTTTCCCAGAACGTATTACTGAGATTTCAGATTCAAGTATATACCAACTATACTCAAAAACATGTGGCGCTCTTGAATGATATTTAAAATTGGAATTGCGTGCGCTTGATACTTGATAGTTTTCTGTCTGAATTAATCTTTCATCTCTCCGATCCATATCTAATAGGTTCTTGATTTACATTCTAAATTTAGGGTTCTCAACTTTTCATCAGACCATTTCTGGGTCTGTCAAAGTCAAACTATGAACTTTGTGATGATGCGGACTTCAAAGATAGTTGATACTCTCTAAAAAGAGAACTGTGTTTTAGTTCAACATATGGTTTTGCGCACAATCCGGACGGGTCAAGCAGTGAAAGTCATCAAAACAACTTTTTTCTAAGATTTAATTAAACCTCCTGCATCGCTATTGCCTTTCTAATTTGTATGATGTTTTTGGGAGTGAACATGCAAGCAGGATGTCGTAAACGTCCCCTTTTTATATCAGTTGATCCTTATAAAAATTCATCTTAATAACAACTTTCTAAACGTATTATGATCTCCTAGAGATTTGACATGTAAAGAGTTTCTGAGTTACTAACTAGTATACTAACCAACTATCACACAATACTTTATCCTGGTTCTTTTATTGAGAGTGAGAGGATTGGAGTCGTACGTGCGGGCAAGGCCTCTCTGGTTCTCCTCTTGTCCACAGAACTTTGAGGTCACCCCTCATCTGTCCCAAGGTCAAAAAGGTTCCTGCAGAATGTAACTAGCTATGTCACTGCTGCTTATGGAATGAATAATTTAGTGCAGAAAGGTGAAGGCACACTAGTGATATGCATGTTACTGCCAGATTATACATGCTTAGCGTCTTACCAAGTATGAATGGAACTATGTATAACAAAGCTGGTTGCCCATGTCCATCCATCAAGTTCAAAGCCACATATGTGACGAGGAGACCTGCAGTGCAAATTGCCAAGCAGTCATTAAAGACGGAAACCAATGATGTCAATATCTAGTGGCTTGCTAACCAATCACGTATGTTTTCTAGAATCTCGTGACTTTTTCTACTTAAAAATAACAATTTATATTTAGAGAAAAACAGGGGTCTTTGAGAGTGAAGGAGAAAGGAGATGCAAAGGGCTCTGCTCCTTCAGCCTTCCCCAAAATTAAATCTCAATTCCTTTTGCAGGGAAGTTAAGTTTCCCTCTGGTAATATATACTCCACTGCAAGTCCGGATGTTATACATGTTTCCATGGAAATTAATATCATTATGTCCTAAAATTTCCTTCCCATTTTTCAAATAGCTCGTATATGCTCCGCACATTGACTCCATTGACCTTTATTTACCATATACACACAGAAACTCACAAACAAGGGTTGTCAAGTCGCCTATAATTTCGTAGTTGGCTCAATTAGATGCATTTTCTCAATGCCACGTGCAACATCTCCTGCTTAGCATAGACATTAGAAGTGCAACATGTCCAAAAATTTAGCACATTACATACCTGAACCATAAGCTGTCATTGCCCACACAAAGTAACCAGATCGAAGAGTCTTATTTGCCAACCAATCATACCTGTAAAAGTTTTCCCACACAGTGATCCAATAAATGAACTGTTTGGACAATGTGATATTGATCCAAGTTTCGTGTATAACACGGTCACTCCCAAAATATCTAATCAATGTAAACATGTTTCTTCATGTTCATTTTATAAATTCCAAAACATAGATACAAATATTTAAAAATCAATGGACATAACCTAATCAGAAAAATAATTTCTGAAACATTTGACAATCAAGGTTTCATTTGTAGGGTACTTAAAAGGGATTCTGAAAGATATATGTGGTTTACGAATACAAACCTTAGCGAAAAGGCTACAACCAATCCAGGTAAGATAATATCACCAAACCCGATGATGCTGTAGCCACCCCAAGGATCAAACATCCGTGGGATTTTTAGTAGCATTGGGATACCATCCTCTCCACTTTTATCACCACGAGCCACCTGTATAGGAAAGATGAATATTTGAATGTCTACAACTTGTAGAAAAGGTATCAATTCCCAAAACCAATCTTTATCTAGGGGTGGCAGTAAGCAAAATAAAGCTATGGTTTACTCACCACTATCATTACACTCTCATGGAACCACCATTTAGAAACAAACACCCAGAAGATATCATATAAAAAGGCACAACCGAGAAGAATTGTTCCAACCTGATTACAGAGAGAGAGAGAGAGAGAAGGTTAGAGAGGTTATCTTCGTGTATTTGAATGTGATGTTGAGAATGCATTGCTCTGTTGTCTTAATTGCTAACTCCTTAATATTCCAACAGAATATGTACAAAATAAAAGATATCTTTTGGCCCCCAGTTCACCAAAAAAGAAATAAATAGATAAAGGATATCTACGAATCAAAGTATAATAAAATAAAATTAAAAAAATAGAAAAAGTCATGATGTTTCTTTAACAAAAAGTACGAGTAGGACTTAAGACTACGCTGAGGTTACACAGATTAAATCCAGCAAAAGAATATCAATAGAGAAATGACTTGCTTGCATTTTCTTAAATAATCATAAAAGAAAGCAGCACAATAATAGATGAAAAGAAAAAATTTCTCATTTTGCTCAACAACAATCAGAAAAGGCAGAATGATTGTGAATCATCACCTTGAGATTCGGTACGCGAACAATCTGAAGAACGGTGATTATCAGTGCAATACCCTGATTGTTTTTCAGTGCAAGTTAGCCTCTACCAAACATATTACAAGTTACAAAAATCACTTGAATGCCAAAGATAAACTGCGGTTATTAGTATCGAGGATCCATGATAGGAAATATGGATAAATTATGACAAAAGTGGGCAGTATAGAAAACCAAGACAAGCATGATCTGTTTAGCACTTCCTTCTCATCAAAAACAGAGCTTTGATGTCTTCAGGTACCAAATAGCAATCAGTTGTATCAATAGCATTTAAACTATGAATCTGCTATCAATGGTAAAATGATAGCTAAACAGAGCAGCAATAGATACATCTGAATGTAATTGGAAAAAAAAATATAAACAGCTGAGTTTTATTTTTATTTTTTGCTGGGAAGATGAGAATACCAGATCATCTGCCTCCATACATATTGCACAGAAAAGCTGAGATGCAATTATTAATTTAAAAGCTGAGAATCAATCCTTTACAGGTGATTAGCTGAGTTTGCCTACATTTGATTATGGACTTTTGTGCTCCTATTGTGCTCATCCTTCTTAATGCTATATCAATTAAGTGATAAAATCTCTTTCCTTTTCTAAAACGAAGGTTTTAAATCTCAAACACCATTAAAATACTTTTGCTTCCATACAACCTCCATATCCATCACTAAAATCCAATATGAATGTACAACATACCATCCACAGTAGTTGATTGCTAATTCCTGGATCCCCATGATGTATAAATACTCTCAAAATTCTCTCGTGATACACTGACCTTGTTTAATTATGAGTTTAGACATTGTCTAACTTAAGAATATTATTCTCACATATTATTTGTAATGAAAGGATTACTGGCTTGACTCTACAAGCCAAAGTCAAAACAAAGAGGAAAAAAATAAGAGCCGAATGTGAAACAGGGAGATTCAGAAGGAAAATTCACTGCATTAGGTTTGGATGTAGAACATTCCAATGAAACTCTATAACCAGATCAACATTAAAATAAAAGACAAGAATTTATTTTCTTACAAGGATATCTTGGCCTATCCAAGCAAATGACTCACGGCGCTTCACGGCCCAAACAACAGAAAATGCTACGCAGAAGGGAGCGACAGCTAGTGTCAAATATGAAACAGCTCCAAAGACGGGCACCTTAACATATGATTCTCCAGCATGTTTAAACCGTCTGAAACTATATTTGCTCAATCGTCAGCTACATATTCAGGAAAATTTACAAATAAAACTTACAGTTTAGCAGCAGATCACTTTTCTTTTAAATTTCTAAAATATGATGCTTTGCTTGTATTCTTAGATAAAACTCATTAGTTGTGGAAACAGGTTAAATCAAAATTCAGGTTCTTCATTGTTATTTAAGAGGATCAGTTGTATGATTAATCACGGCTCACTAGGAAAGATGGCATCCAATCTTTGCATTGCTGATGATAGTGTATTATCAATTTGACCAAGCTGATTTTCGTTCCCTTCCTATTGCATAAATTTCTATATATCCATCAGGAATGGGATGTACCCAAGTTAAAACATCAAAATAAAAGCTTGGTTGCTGACTCTTATCTAAGAGTGGCAAATTCTAACATCACATCATAGCATCACTCAAATCCCAACACAAAATCAGTGGGTTAAGGCGAACCATTAATTGACTTGAACCTGTAACTGATACGGTGTTTTAACATAAATAATAAACAGTTGGGCTAATTTTAAACACGAACAAGCTGATTGTGACATGAAAAACCTATTAAACAAGTATCACAAAGAAAAAGACTTATTTCATATTTCGATAATCCGTCAAGATTCATAGGATTCTTTTTCTTGGTTTGGTTAGTATCTGGATCAGCTAGATTATTATATTATGAGACTGTATGAGTCATAACTTTGATTCAGAAATCAAGGGATCCTAATTTTAAGTTTCTGGTTCATAAGATAGGTGGGTTGACTCAAAAAGCCCCAGTTAAAGTTTATGTTGGGTTAGGATCAAGTCATTTGAAATAATTCATTAAGAAAGTGGTTAAAACGAGTATAAATAAAGAAATAGGTCAGGTCAGGACTCAGGGTTGACTGGTATTGGCACGAATTGAACTGACATAACTCAAATACGACATGAGCCGACTCAATTCTCACCCTAATTTTGTGTATGATGATCTAGTGGCCACATCACAATCAAAGAGACAAAAGGTTCTTCAAAATTCAAAAAATAATCACGAACCAAGAGTTTTGTAGGCTAAACATAAAGAAGATAAAGAGATATACCATGATAGCAAGGCCACCAAGCAAGTCTGCAGGCCCTATAAAAGGAAAAAGACTGCAAGGTTCAGTATTCAGCACAAAAGAAATATTGAAATAATATTAACTAGTATATGCTTAATTAAGAAATTAGAACCATAGTGACTAAATTGTATAATACTAAAACAGGATACCTCTATCCCGCCAATGCAAAACAAAACCACCAGAATCTCGATGAACCAGAATGACATAAGTTTGTAAAACATAACCAAGAAGCATGAAGCAATCACGACAAAGAGAATTGCTGCCGTGGTGGTAATCTCCACTAAAGGACTGGAACCTTCACCTTCCACATGTGAAGAATCGTCAGAAGCATCCTGCACACAGAAATTAACCATGTAGAATTTGATAGAATCAGTCGGCACCCAGCAAGAATTCAAGCCCCATAATAGCAAAAAAGTTACAAAATAGCTGCAAAAAAGGCATAGTATGACCTTCAATAGCTTGTCATGCTCAATAGCTGCTTCTCTTGCAGACCATGCAGACCAATAAGAAGCAAATAAGATGGTACCAACAGCCATAAGCCATAAAAATACTTCGGCAATATCAACCAGTGGACGCAGTGGAGAGTACAGCTGCACAGAAACTGAAGAAAGGGATTGTATAGGCAATGGTACAAACAAAAGAAAAACCCTCTTAGAATGCAAATCATATGCAAACAGTTAGGTGTAAATGTGAGTAGAGAAGGAGAAGCATACCTTCGGAATTGTTCATTAAAACATTTTCCAAGATTTCACCAATTTTGTCAGGAAGCATAACAGCAGGTATGCCTATCTCGACATCAGGCTCGTCGTCTTCACAAACCATCTTGAAAAGTTCTATAGGACACACAGCAATACGTTTTGTAACATAAACTTATTTTCACTTGATCAATTTTGACCGCCATTTTTTATAATAATGAACAGCGATTATAACAATGAAATTTTCTTCACTTGCTATTGTTTTCCCCCATATTAATTGTAAAGTTGTATTGTACATTCTTACTCAGCAAGAAAATTCAGAGGACTTTAAAATGAAGACTTTTCTAGACCATGAAGAAAAGAAAAATTACATGCAAGTACCTGTACGGTTATTTACAATGAGGATGGCTGAAGCGTTAGCAGCTTCAGCCATATTTGCCTTGGCTGTGAAACTGCAATTTCCTCGGTGTACCAAAATGACCTCCTGTGCAAGCTACCAAAAAACAATGCACTACACAATCAGACGAGCATATCCAATAGCTTTCAATCAGGAAGATTATTACTTTTAATTACTGCAACACTTTGTAGTGTAAATTGAGGTTATAGAATGGAAAAACCACAACAAGTATACCTTATTCTTGAGTTTGGTACAACAATCAGGGGGGTCTGCCAGAACCACTCTAGTATGATTGGCATGCTTTTCCTTTGATTCCAGAGTAGGTCCAAATCGAGCCCCAACACCAACATACTCATTGGCTTCTACACCATTGATCCAAGTTGGGACCTTTACCTATGGAACAAAAAATAGGACTTCATTCAAGATATAGGTTACAATAAGTGATGAAAACAAAGTGCAAGCCTCCACTACAATCTTAGGCTACATTTAATTTCCACGTAACCTAGTTAAAGTAAAAGGTGTAATAACACTCAAGTATAACAATACGTTAAATATTTAATTGAATTGAATTTCCACTCCCAGAATGAGAGAATTAGGTTATAATTTTTCTTCAACTTTATGTTCTGTTCTCTGTTTTTTTTTTTCCACAATATTTCTAGCAACTAAGCAAAGTTGAAGGATAGAGAGAAGGGTTCTGTTTTCCTGTTACTTCGCAAGACAATTTTCCAAGAAGCTTTGGAAAAAAAAGGGACTTGAACACAAAAATAATTTAATGAAGCATTTGGTAACCATAGAGATGATTTCTTTTCTTTTCAAATTCTTCTTGGTAATTGTTCCTAAAGATTAAGATGTTTCCAAGAAGCATTAGGAATAAATTAAGTTCTTGCTTTATTAAATATGAAAAACTTTTTATGCAAGTAAATTTTCCAATCTTTAACTGACCGAGTCTGGTATAAAATGTTCTTTTGATTCACTGGAGAAAAAATTCATAAAATTCACTGAAGATTAAAAAGTATGGAAAACTTAATACCTTTAGAGCTATCACCTAATATCTAACAACCGACTTTTTTTTTTTTTTCTAACAGAGATGTGTAGGAGAGACAATTAACAAAACATAGAATAACTTCTACAACCTAATAATAATTTTAGTTTTATTCTATCCATTGTTTCTCATCTCTCTTCTCTCTCTTTTGTGGCTCTCCTTTCTTTTCTCTTTCTCCCCTCTTTAATCTAACAACCAGAAAAAAGATTTCTTTTTTCTTTTTTTTCTTATGCTAAATTCTCATTTCCAAGAGACCAAAACAGCATAATCAACAATCAATTTTTTGTTTTGTTCACATATTTTCTGCCATTTTCTCAACAACCAAACTGCACAAGAGGTAGAGAAATACGAAAAAGAACTACAATTGGCTAGTCAAGTTCGAATTCCCAGCTAAAATATGAACAAACCAGAACAACAACCAAACTACAGAAAACGAAAAAAAAAATCAAACTTGAATCGAATTGCAATCAGAATTGATAGATTGATTGACAGTCAGCTCCAAACACAAACTCAAATTCAAACGAAGCAAGCTGAAATCTAAACTAAATTCAATGAAATTATGAAAATACAGAGTCAATTTACCAGAACGAAGTTGTTGTCACAACCAGGCCTCTTCGGAGCAACATCATCATGGTGAACTATATCTCCAGCTGAGCTCAAATTCAGACTCAGCACCAGCACACCGAGCACTATACACACACCTCTCTGCAAATTCATTTGTTCCCGGCCAAAAAAAAAACCAGAAACGGAAGCAAAAATAATTCAGTGAATTGAGAAAGGGGTTAGGGTTTCAGAGAGAGAGAAAAAGAAGCAAACAAGAAGAAGATGACGATGAAAAATGTGAACGAATGGGGAAAGGGGGAGAAATATCGCGGAGGACAAGTGTTGCAATTTTTTTCTTTACTCTCCTCTCTCGCTGCGTTTTACCTTTCCCGCGTTGTCGTTTTGGCCATTTGGCCGTGTAGTTGTGTAACCGTTGAACTGGTTTTGCTTTTTAGCTGTGCAGTGTGGGAAGGTGGACTTTACTTACCGGCACTCTGAACGCGTGTGCTGCACGTGCCATTGGAGAGCTGGGATTAGGTCTTGTGGAGGAGAGTGTGGGATTTTTTTAATGAGCTCGGAATCTCGGAGTGAGCGACTGTCAGTGTCTCTGGGTTTCTGGGTTTTAGGTTTGAATGGGGTTTAATTTGTGAGTAATAATGTGGTGAATGACTTGTTTTGATCTTTTAATTATACAGTGAATGGCAATCTTCTGGTTTTAGGGGTATTAATTGTGGACGAACTATAATCGGATAAGTCCATATTTTGGTTGGCGAAAAAGTAAAAAAAGTGTGGAATTCCTTTCTTAACCATTTTTGTACCAAAAATAATAATAATCTTTTGTAATTGTAACTTTTATCCCTGGTTTTTTTTTTGTATTTGTAAATTCAAATTTTCTTGTGGTAATATGATATGACACAAAACATAAAAAGAATCCTTATATTATGAAATTGATTTACAAGAGGCTTTTTGTTGATTAGAGACTCTAGGTTAAGTGAGAGACTGAAATGTTTAAAAGAACTAACCAACTAGATCTTGAAATTGAACTCTTCATAAGCCTTCCTATGTTCAACCTTATCGATAAACAACTTTTAATTGGGTGACAAATAGAAGCTACTTTCTCTCAAGTGCATTGGACATATAAAAACCTTAAAAGTCTAAAAAAAATACCCCCTACGGGCCTACGCCAATATTATGGGAACGGTTCATTCTTATCCACAAGCAATATTGACAGCAGTCTTTAACAGCAACACATGATCTAACTATAAATCCAAAGTCGAAATACTCATCGTTGATGAAGCCGACCTCTACAATAGCATAAATAAAGAATTAAGACCACAAATTCCGCACCCACCAAGAAAATTAGCCATCTCACTCAATTGTCACCACCAACCCAGCTCATAATACCCCAATCCACCAAGGATGTGACATCCTATATCTAACCATAGCATCGCTCCAAAACTACATAAGCGTCCGTAACCAAACCTCGACACATCACACCACCAATATCACGAACCTCAACATACCAAACTATTTTTTGTAATTGTTATTCACATCTTAAAAGTGTGGTTATAAAATAAACATTTTTTTGTGACCGAAAACTACTTTACCATATAATTGTCTTTGTAATTTTAACACTCCACTTTCACATTGTATTTACAGTAGGTTAAAAAGTAGAGCGACAAAATCACCGAATTTAACATCAAGATCTTTTAAATTGTTTTTTGTCTCAAAAAATAAAACACCTCCACAAACAATAATTAAGGGGCAAGGGACACGTCACAGAAGTTGAAATAAGAGATACCTTAAAAGCGCGTGGAACAGTGTCTTCACAGGTTACCGATTACAGCCCGAATTGGTAAGACTTCCGTATGTCCGTACAGAGGAGACGGCTGAATAAATTATAAATTAGCTTATGATCAGCTACCTGCAACCTCACCGATACACTGGAACGTGTCAGTAAGATAAGAGGAAGAATATGATCAAAGTCAGCGGATGTCTGTTCCTTTTGCTCCATAGGTTAAAGGTGGCCAACTGGGAGTGGACACCTGTCAAACCAAGTGGACTGCAGCTCATAGGAGCACTAAGTTTCGTGAAACATACGGCACTAAATCCATAAAGTAGGGCCCTCACATGGATACACTTTTTCTTTGGTCAGCTATCTATCCACACATGCTCCGTACCAAATGGTGGAATCACACGTGCGGATGGAGGATTAAACCAATCACATGTGTGTGGGCCCTAGCTGAACGTACCGTTTTGGCTTTTTCTGAACTGGTACCCTTTGACTGATGGATTGATTAGTTTTGTGTCAAGACTTGATTTAGACTAGAGATGGATTTCAAGATCCTGTTAATGCAAGAAAGAGGAGATCTTGACAAAGTGAGTAAATGAAAACAAACGATGCACTTTCATTTAGCTTAAATGGTGGGGGAATTGATTTAAGATTAGGTTAGATCATAAGTTTGATTTTTTCCAAAGTAACTACAAAAAAGTCAAATCAGTTTTGCGGGCAGTAAAGTAAATCGAGAATCAAGATACTCCGAGACTAAAGAGAAAAACAAAAAAGAGATAGTTATAGCAGTTGCTGAGACGGGTGTTTTCAAAATTTCGAAAAAGCAAGCATTGGTTGAAGTAGAGATCATAAATTCTTCAAAAAAAAAAAAATCATAATATGACTATATTTCATTACTAGTCAAAGATACATGATTAAGCAATGTACGTCTACATTTGAAATACAGGAGAACAGGCACGGTCTTCTGTACAATGAGATAGTATGTAAACACACTTGTCTGTATGGCGCGCCACATACTCTGAGATCCAAGAAAGAAACTAAGAAATAAAAAAAAAAAGATCTTTTCTTGATTGGTCTGAGAAAAGAGATTATCATCTTGATATATTATAGATTTACTAGTGTATGTATGGAGGTATATATTTCTGTATGTCTACTTTGAACAAGAACCAGACCGAGTAGGTTTCAATGCTGTTGCAGCCACTCCTGAATCGCAGAACGAAGAGCGTGGTTGGGGACGAGATTCTTGTGTTCAAGCTTAAGATTTGTCATAGGTGAAGTGTCATGACCACTGTCCAGCCATCCTCTCAGAGCCTCTGCTTCATAAGTGAAACCATCTGCAGCAACATGTGGATCTTGCATGACTTCCTGCAGGTTTTGCAAATAAAAGTTTAATCTATAAGAGTTTCGATAGAGAGGTAGATCATGGCCTAAACAAATTCATAAGATGAAAAAAATCAACCATAAACTCGTTTATAGATAAAAGTCATAAGAGGATGTACATGCCGATCCAAGGCTTATATCAATAGTGAGCTGAAGTTACCTGGAAAATGGGACAAATGAAATATGAAGGAGGTTGGAAATGCACTTCAGTACCCAGCCGGAACGATGAGGAGGATCCACATGAAGCCCTCATTGGTTCGAGTACCCTCCAGACATCTGATACAAGATCTGCCCTGCACTTTCGGCTCATCTCACAACACCTCAATGCTAAGCGAGCCAACTGTTCAGCCTGAACAAATGGCCAGTCTCCCGCTAAAGCATCCAAGAGAGTTTCCAACTTTCCAGAATCTAATGCGTATTGTACTTCCTTTGTTATCCCCAAAGCTGATCTTCCAGTTAGCAATCGTAAAAGTATAATTCCAAATGAATACACATCCGACTTTGGTGTAAGCTCCCCTGATGAGAGGAACTCAGGATCCATGTAAGCGAAAGTACCTTTGGGACCAGTTCTGCAACAGAGTGTTGTGTTGTTGCTTGAACCTTCACCACGAGACAATAGCCGACTGATTCCAAAGTCACTAAGTTTGCAAACAAAGTTGGAATCAAGGAGAATATTGGAGGGTTTCAAATCACCGTGTACTACGCTATGTGGTTTACTGGAATGGAGAAAGATTAGGACAGAGCACAACTCTGTAGCAATGCGTATTCGAGTTTGCCATGATAATGGGGGCGTATTGTCCTTGCAGCTGAGTCGATCTTCAAGGCTTCCATTTGGGAGATACTCATATATCAAAGTCCAAGCTTCTGGGCACGCCCCAATGAGTGTGACAAGATTGGAATGCCTCAACTTACTCAATATATCCACCTGAGATACAATCAACTTATGGCATCAAATGGCAAACATGTGAATCAAATTTCTTCAAAAGCAGTTTTCTTTCTCCAATTTTTATGTTCAAGAAATATATATTAGTAATCCAAGAAAACGTATTCCAAAAAATTGAAAGTTTTAGCCTCTGCGAGGAGAACTAAGAAGTTCCACATGCATGGAAAAGATTTTATATGCTCAATTTGTAGGTTCTCAATCCCATCACATATTAATGACTGTAAAGGCTGTGAAAGTCGCTTACCAATGTAATAACAACATATTAAGATCCCCTTTGGTAAAGTTTCTGTTTCTGTTTTGTTTTTGTTCTTTAATTAAAGATCGAGACGACAAGGGGAGTGGAAGAGTGAGAAGAGATATGATAGAGGTGTGGGAAAGATGAGAGGTATAATGGTTTCTAAAATAAAGTCTAAAAGCTCCCCTCTCTTTAACTTTAGTCAAAAAGAAACAAAAAATATATTATGAATGGGCCAATTTAATTCTTAGCTAGTCCACTGGGTAATCATATTGTAGTTAGTAACCCACTGAATGTACTAAAGCAGAAAAATACCCCCATGTGGTTTTAGTATCTGGATATACACAATAACCAGTAACAACTGGACTTTAAATTTCACCCTAGCTTTAATGATAAACTAATAAAGTACGCTCAGTGCATATATAAATCAGCTGATTGCTAAAAGAGTAGAACCTACCTCTTGCTGGAATTCAGAGGGCCCTTGCAAACTATGAGCATTTAGCATTTTTATAGCCACCTCGGTGTGACGTAGGAAACCTTTAAAAATGCTTCCATATCCTCCTTCTCCAATCTTAAGTGATGGGTTAAAGTTTTGAGTTGCTTCCTCAATCTCTGGAAATGAAAAATCAGAAAAGAACTGAGGCATGTGTGTGCTTGAGGCCTCTCCTTGTCTTTTCCTTAGCTCCTCTGCTTCTTTAAGAGCATTTTCACGTTCTACATGCAACTCATCCCTTTCTCTTTTGTAATTTTGTAAAAGATCCACAGCAGAGATGATCTTCTGCTCCAAGCTCTTGACCATCTGATCAGACTCCGCAATTTGGCTCTCAAGTTCTGATTTCTGATCTAAGGCAGCCCTTAATTCTCCCATGACTTCATCTCGTTGCCTCTTCATCTTTTCAAGTTCTTCTCTTTCTTTTGCTAGTATGTCCTCAGTTTCTTTTCTTTGTCTCAACTCCTCATTGTATAAGTACTCTGATGCTTTGGCCTGTTAATGGAGTAATTCACAGTTAGTTGTTTTATGGAGGGTTTTCCTTGGTACAAATAAGATCATAGAACTTATTATGTTTACAGCTTTGGATTACAGGTTCAAATAATGTAGTTGAATATTAAGCCTGCATTCGTGGTGTAAAATACATGCCAAGTAAAAACGAGCTTTACCCTTCGCATAGCGTCAATGGCATCTTTTTCAGCTTTCCCCCGCCTCAGTGCCTCTTCAAATGCTTCTCGCTTTGCATTTTCAGCCTCTGCCATCGCATTGTCAAGATGATCATAAAGAGTATCGTCCACATTTCCATCCTGCTAGACCATTACATTTTTCTAAAATTACAACATTTCAAAATAGTTTGGTAACTGAAATTAACTTGGCTGATTTTGCTAAGGTGGCAAGTGAAGTGCTAATTAATAATTTCAAAATCTAAATTCACATCGTGAAACATGGAAATGGCCCATGAAATAATATGCACACCACTCATCCAGCAAGGGGTAGTTTTGCACTTACCAATACACTGGGAGGGGATGAATGATTAAGATCTTTGATATGAGTAAGTGCACACGAGTTGCTCGACCCATTTTCACTTCCCTCAATCTTCTCAAACTGCATCAAAGGTAAATCACCCAGTGCAGAAGAAGAGCATGATGAATATCCAGAAACACTCCTCCTTGATACCCGATCCCATTCATCAGCACTCCCTTCTGCTCCCAACCTGCTGCTTGTTGGAGTTGAAAGCCCTTCAGTAACATCTGTTGTGCTTCCTCCATATTTCTCAACTTTTGCTGATCTTACCCGCCGGAACAAATCTTGAGCTGGACTGCTGAGTTTCGGTCGATTATTCTGCCCAAATGTCACAGAAGATCGTGATCTTAAATGGTGTGGTGATTCTTCAGTGTCAGTGCTTGGTCTTGGTCGCAGCAATGCAACCTCTGCATCAACTGCATCTGAACTCCCTTCCCTATTTTGTCATTGTATATGCATTAGTAGTCATGAAAAGCAAGTAGGTTTGAAAAGAAAAAAGAAGAGAGAGTGAGCAATTGATAAGAAGCTAATTTGTATAGCCAGCTAGAATATACAATCACCCTTGCAGGTAAGTAATGAAGCTTTTATGTAAGCAACTAAAAGCCATATGGTGGCTTTGAAGCTTAGAAAGTTTTCTCATTGTCAAGTCATTCACAAATCTTCCCTATAAAAAAGTTTCAAAAAATTCATTTTTCTTTGTATTTTCAATTTTATTTTCTAAGAAGATTCAAGTATACCGGGTGTGTATAAGGTGCCCCTTGCAAATAAATTGTATGCGACAGGAAACAGGTGCGTGCTCACGCACGTATATGGCTTTCTTAGACTTGAGGTCCATCATTTTCCTGAAATGCCAATTTTTGGGAGTGAGCAATCACAGTGTAAAAGATGCATATACAAATACTAAATACAATGAACCCCCCTCCCTGAGATTAACTACCAAGTAACAAACAATTAAATACTCTCTTTCAGAAACACAAGAACAGAATCAGTAACAAAATACCTCGAATGGCACTTGTCTGCTGCTGCTCCCATAACAAGCTTCCTGATCCCATGCTGAGAGATGAGTTCCACAATTCCCTTCTCAATACAGTCTGTTTCAATATGTAGTTTTTCTGCTCGAACCTACAAAAAACAGTCATCAGCGAAATATATCAGAAAACTTAGCAACTTTTATAAAGAAAATATCTGATCTTGCATCAACAGATAATAAAAGAATGCATTTACCAACTTCATAAGAACAATCATTTCACTTCATATCCTGATTCCTATCTTGTTATTGGTAAAACTATTAGAAAAATTACTGTCTTATAAGAGAAAATTTCAACAAAAGTCAAAAAGGAAAAAGGAACAAACAGGAAGAGACATGAGAGGGAATATTACCCCCATTTGACGACAAATCCGAAGGTAATCATCCAGGATCTTATGCATGTTTTGCCTTTCAATTTCTCGATAAGCTCTGACTTCCTGATCCTTCATTTGGCTTGCTGGGAACTTGGTTCCCACTGAAAATCAAGGAAAGAGTGGAATATTAAATCCAGTCATAAACTTGGGGAGTGCAAGGCACAACACCAACACCTCAGCCAACTTTAATACAACTATATACACAAACTTTCCCAGATTACAATGTAATGGCTTTCAAATCCCAGAAAAAAATAATAACATATTGAATTGACTAATTTTCCTCAGTTTCCCAAGTATTTTCCTTCAACTTCACATATACTATGTGATCATGGTTCTGAGTCTGAAATCAAAATTCATTGAGTTGCTCAGACCACCTAACAAATCTCAAAGAGGCAAATTATCAAGTTAGTAATTGGGAGTTGGTTTAACAACTTCATAAACTGTGAAATTCCAACAAGTTATAAACCAAGCAGTCAATAATTCAGTCACAAGAGTCATATTACAACATCATGAAATTGAACTATCCTTTAAAACCCAGAAACTATTGCATACATACAACAAAACACTAGAATACATGTGGTGCAGACTTACTCATGGGAATCATCTGTGCAGGCTGATGAACATGTATTATGCAAAGTCGCTTCCCTCCTGAGTTCTGCAATGCCCATATCAGATTCGCTTTGCTCTCTTTCACAGAAGTTCCCACTGTAACATATATCATATCTTGGATCACAAGAGCCACAGGCTCCACCACAATCTCTCCAAGACTAGCCATATCTGAAATGTCAGGATACCTTATTCGCTCAGGCGGTTGCAACATTGCAGGGACAGAACTCACAACAGCCATGGCAAAAATTCTTATAAAATCCAACCATCAGTCTCTTACTCACCCCAAAAAAGATACAGACTTTCTTCCTCCAAAACCCTCTTTTCCTTTACTCTCAGAAACCCAAAACAACTTTCACTCTCTCAAACTCAAACTCACAAATTCAACTCACTTTTGATCCTCAAACTCAACCCAATTCAACTCTCTCCAACTCCAAGAAACCCAATTGTTCAACAGGCAAAATTATCAAAATCTCACAGAACCCAAGTCAGCTTTTTCCCTCTAAACCTTGAATTTAAAGAATTCAATAAGGATCTCACCTCACAATCAAACAAATTGAACTTCCCCAATCAAAAAGTGCTCGACAACTTTCTCTATGCCTATCTTTCCGAAAAGGAGAGGCTTACAAAAAGATGAGGGGAAGAACACAAATGGGTGCTGCTTCAGGCCTCTTTTGAGATGATAGGGTCGTCTAAAAGAGATTGCTTGTCTTCAGCTCCAATGATTGTACACCACAGACAGACTCTTACATATATTCCTTGTAAATTATGTGTCAAAATGTCAAATTTCAGGAAGTTGCAAAAACAATTCCTTGGCGGGCTCCATATCTCCTAGTCTACTCTCTGCTTCCGCTTTGAGCTTTCTCTCTTCAGAGAGAGAGAGTCTGCTCCTGCAGCTTCCTTGTAGGCGAAGCTTCGTGGGGTCCATTGATTAAATTTCTTGTCTAAATCGAATTAAAAATTTGAAAGATTAAAAACTCAAAATTAGCCCAAAAAAAAAAGAAAATTGGGTAAAAGGGATTTCGATAATGTTTTTTTTTTAAATGACAACTTTAACAACTGAACTTTACTATGATCATTTAAAGGAAAGTTCTTACCAAATAATTTATCCCTCTTTGAGTCTTTTTGATCTTCTCTTTCTGTGTAAAAAGATTTACTTTTATGACTTTATTCATTATACTACGTTTACAATTAGAATTGTAACCACTTTGTACAACTGCTCATAATTTTTTTTTTAAAAAGTATGGCATTATAACGTTCTTGTTTAGTGATTGAACTAGTCGAACACAATGCCAGTAATTGAGCAAGACTAGGTCGAAGTTTTTAGTCCATAGAGCATAACACAATACAAACATGAAATGGATTGAACAAAACCAAATAAATAAGGCATGACACAAAGTATAAATAACTCGAACTTGGCAACACCCAAATTAGTCTAATGCACAAAATATCTTACAAGCATGGTACAACGTATGAAAAAAGGGTCTGATTCGAATGATACAGGCAACACATGACTAGGTCAAACTTCCTCGATTATGTTTCTCTATGTATAAGGTCTACCCCTATTTGTACTCCAAATTCGATCTCAATTTTCAAAATGTATATTTCTGTTAGCAAACATGTTCATTATTTAAGATGAAGAATTAGTTAGGAGTTTTTATTTTATTTATTTTTGTTTAATAAAGATTGTAAACCTTAATTTATTTTCTTTGGACGGTGTAATCTTTCTAAATTTCCCAAGAGGGAACTCTATCCTCACATGGAAGAGCTATCAAGAGTGTCAACAGGTACGGAGGAAGGGCGGGGCCCATTGGGCAGAGGAATAATAGAATATTCTTGGAGCAGATTTTTGATCCTCTGCCTCCTTTCCTCGGAAGCGTCGCGTATGTCGTCCACGCCATTTGGACTTTGGAGAGAGAAGCCCAACATTGCGGCGCCATAGGTTTCACCGCCATGGAAACATCTTCCGTTCTCCATCTCAACTGTACAAACTGTCTCCATTACTGTTTGTGTTTCACTAATTATTTATTTTCCTCACTTTCCTAGGGCTGACGTCACCCACTGAAGAGATTGAAACTATGGAGACATGGTGTATTTGTCCAGTACACTTGTGCCTGCTACTTTGTTTATCTTCGATTCTTCATAATATTCGATCATCCTTCGATATACTTCAAACTTCTACAACCACATTAAGAACAAAGAGAAGAGTACATATATTTAATTATGTCACTCGAAGAGAGAGAGAGAGGCATTTTTTGTACTTACTTTTAATTTGATAAAATTCGGTAGTCATAGTGTGTCGTGTGGCTCTCGGGGTCTTGGTGTTAAAATATTTACTCTTACGTGGTTGTCCACCACCACCACACTACACAAACCATTCCCACAATTAATAGCCTTCACCAACGGCCGAAATTTCCACCGCGGCACCACCCCAGCCCTCATTTAAGTTATGTAAACCTACGAAAATCTAGAGTTTCTCTAATGACACTTTTACTCACTTGGAATGAGGTAACTAATGAATCAAAGACGAATTCAATTAGAGAAAGAAAGAATTAGTATGAGGAAAGATCATTGGAATTGGAATTGGAATGCAAATGATTTCCAATGATACTGTTTACTAATTAAAAGTTTAAAACTAATTTCATTAGTAAAATTAGTTTTAAATTGAGATTATAAAAAATTTCTAACGTTATTTTTGTCACTAAAATTGATTCGCGAGGAATCGATTCATAATCCCTACTTACCCAGTAATTGAATTATGCGTTATTTATGAATGAATTTTAATTTTGATATGGCATCCGCTTCAATTCCCATACCTATTTGGTTAGTGAACGCATATAAAGTCATATGTTAGAATTATTCTCATACCTATTGTAGGTAATTTTTCATAAAAATAAGCACTTGTGTTACATGGTTCAAAAATTAACGTGTTGCAATTACAAATAATCTGATTGATTTTGAAATGCTACCTACTAGGCCCCTAATTAACCTCTATCTTCTTTATTAATTTTCTTTTGTTTTCTTTCAACCACCACGTTGCGATATTTCTATATATGCTAGACATTTGCTTACAGAACTTGTTAAGACCATACATATATTTGATGCATCTAATTAGATGTCAAAAACCATTTGATACATTCAAATGAAGAATATTCAGTTTAGTTAATAACAAGGAAACTAGCTCATATATATATATATGCTCTATATATGTACTTATGTAGGTATCACTCAATCTCGTAGTAGATATGTTTTTTGTCTTCTTTTTGGTCCGATCAGAGGTTTGAGTATGTCAAAAGTCTTGAAAGAGAATTCCGTATAATGAGGATGGAATTTATAAAATAAAAGGAAAGACTCACTTCCGTCCCATACATTTCATGTATTATAGAATAGATTTTACATTTAATGGAGTTAATTTGAATTCATGCATGCACCATAGATTTTACCAGACAAAAAAAAAATACCAAACACATGCTATTGACCAATTTATACGTTGATGTATAAGTAGTGAGTTCATCCCATTCAGCCAAGAAAACGTGACCAAATAGTCTGAATTTAATTTTGCTGGTCACTTTCAATACGAAATTAATCGCCCATGTAGACCAACTATCCAATGTTATCACATAATTCAAACCATAAATTATTCGTTTTGAATGTTTAATGCTTGATTTACTATGGTAATAATCATTTTAATGTTTTTATCGAGAATCGATCTTGTGTTCGTCCATTTTTCTGGATCACAATTAGTTGACTAAACGATCTTGGATTTGCATGATTTATCTTTTGAGGTATGAATTTTCGAGAAATTAAGATCAAAATAATTAAGAAAACAGTTCGGATTATGCTACAATATCTATAGTGTAGTTGTCTAACAGAGTGGTTAATTAATAAGTAGCTTGTTATTATAAAGTTAATTAATCAATCGTAGGCGTATCGATCATATATGAAATTTTACAAACAACCAAAAACCCTAAAAAGAGTTGTTATCACGTACTTGATTATTCAGACGCGGTTTCTACCTTAATTTATAAATGCTTTGGTTCCAAAATATCAATTAACTGTCATCATCAGACCTACCATCGATCCTAAAATGGACTGCAGATGACAATAGTGATGACTATGACTGATTTGTAGTGCTTATATATTTGAGAAAAACCTCCATATGGTACCTGAACTATCACCAAATGCAATTTTTGGTACCTGAACTTTCATAAGGAATCTGGTGGTACCTGAACTATGCCTCTGTTAGCCATTATAGTACCTACCGTTAAATATTCCGTTAAGTGCTTATGTGGCATTTTAATATAGTTTATTTTTATTTTTTAATTAATAATAAAATCACCTACATGGTAATAAATTATATTAAAAACATAAAAATTGGTAATAAATTATATTATAAAAATAAAAATAATTTTTCTCATTTTAGTCTTGAATTGGGGATAAATTATCTAATTTTTTTTTTGTATAATTTATTTAAATTTTAAAATCAAAATAAATTATCATTGTTTTTTAATATAATAAAATTTAAATTATTTTTTTGAGTATAGTTTATTTTTATTTTTTAATTAATAACAAAACCACCTACATGGTACTAAATTATATTAAAAACATAAAAATTGGCAATAAATTATATTACAAAAATAAAAATAATTTTTCTCATTTTTAATCTTGAATTGTGGATAAATTATTTAAATTTTGTTTTTGTATAATTTATTTAAATTTTAAAGTCAAAATAAATTATCATTTTTTTTATATAATAAAAATTTTAATTACTTTTTTTTAGTATAGTTTATTTTTATTTTTTAATTAATAAGAAAACCACCTACATGGTAATAAATTATATTAAAAACATAAAAATTGGAAATAAATTATATTATAAAATAAAAATAATTTTTCTTATTTTTAGTCTTGAATTTTGGGATAACTTTTCTAATTTTTTTTTTGTATAATTTATTTTGAAAATTGAAAATAAATAAAATTACTATTTTACCCATGCCACATAAGCACTTAACGAAATATTTAACGGTAGGTACTATAATGGCTAACGGAGACATAGTTCAGGTACCACTAGGTTCTTTATGAAAGTTCAGGTACCAAAAATTGCATTTGGTGATAGTTCAGGTACCATATGGAGGTTTTTCTCTATATATTTCCACATCCTCATTGTAATTACTTGCCTATTAAATTAATTACCATGGAGGTTTCACTACTTAATATTTCCTTCTTTAGCTAGATGAAAGAAAAAAATCTTCAAGGGTAGTTCACTTGGCACTTCCTCTTGCATACAATCACTAGCTAATACTTGTAATAATTTGGAAACAAACTACATCTAAATTGCGTCAATCTGTCTGTAAGAGCTTGAATGCGATGCTTAGCTACAACGTTTAAGTTTACAGTTAATTTGATCGATCTTACGGTTATCTTTTTTTATTACTTTGCCCTAAATTATATTTAAAATATAAGATACACGTAGGGCGACTAGTAGGCCTTTACTACACCTGATAATCTAGTTAATTATCTATTATCCATGCGGACCCTCAAATAATTGCTCTTCAAAAACTTTATTTTAAAACTAATTGACCAAATATCTTAGTATATTCCAATCAGGTTTTGCTTCCTTTGTGCTAAACAAGTTGATTAATTAAGTTGGTGATAAACCGACTCATGAAAGCAACCCCAAAAAGATATCGAAGGCAAAAGAAAAGAGAAAGGCATTTCGATTGGTCAATTAGGGTTTGTTAAAGCTAAAGGATGGGCTAATTAATTAACTTGTCATTATCACAAAGGTTTACAAATGTAGAATAAATTAAGGTTTTATCAGAAAAGGGCTCAGAGTCTCAGACCTAATTAAGCATGAATAACCTAGCTAGCTAGCTAACTCTACTTTATGCAATGAACTATATATACCTAGCTAGAGAATATTTTTTTATGCTTATGAAAGAAAAAATTGAAAGCACATATATTATTTTATCTTGGAGACCCTGGAACAAGTAAGCATATATGGCCATGCCACATAAGGTTGTCTTGTGGACATTGACAACTATATGTATTATGTAGTATATCTTCATGAGTTGGTTGTCAAAATTACCAACTGTGTCTTTCAATTTCAACATGGAGTTGCATACTTGTTCAAGGAAAAAAAATATATATAGCAAGGAGACAGAAAATGGGCCACCCTAAAACAGAAGATAATTTTTTGTGGAGGTCGATTGAGGTACGTAATGAAAATGAGAAATGTTAGTGTCAGTTGTTAACATTTCCAAATTGACACCAAAGGTTGATTAATGAGGTTATAATTAATTCTGGTCACTTAGGCCACAACATTCATTCATTCATTCAATCAATGCTTCCATATATGCATCCTTTTTAAAAAAATTAATTGGATAATTTGGATTACTACTTTTGGCTTGGCTTGACCTAATCCATTCACGCATGAATGACTAACAACTGTTGATAGGTGTCTCATGTCTCATGTTCATGTACTGTCATACTAAAACCAGTAACACAATGGGAAGGAAGGAAAGTAATTCCTCGATTGAAAAAGCGGGACTAATAGTATGTGTTGGTTTAGTAATTGTTTGACACCCTAAATGTTCCTCAATTGAATCCACTTGTATGTTGCCAATTAAACCAGAAGACCTAGTCAAATGATTCCCGCAAGCTAACAGATACAATTGCCTAATGAAAAAACGTGTTATATACATGTCTAAGCTAGCTGTTAGTAGCTACTACCAGGTAGTCTTTTGTTCCATGGTGGGTGTCATCTTCCATATATCTGATCATATCTATCAGTAGAAGAAGTCAGAAGTCCTGGCTAGCTTAGGGTGTGTTCTTTCAAAGTTTCAGGACTCTATATTCTCCCTTCCTCCCTCATTTCTCTAAGCCGATCAATGTTTCCCATTTTCGTCCTAGATGAAATGGATTGGTGACTTCAGTGTGGAGGAAATATAGAGTTCTCAACTATGACTTAAACCATAAACTCTTAGGCCTGCAATAGGAAAACAGATAGTACGTACAAATGAAGAATTTAATTAATTCTACAATGGATGAATTACAATGGAAGAATTAATTCATCCATTTAAACTAGTCTTAAGCTTATCACCATATTAATTGCTGTTGAATTGGTACGTAAGAGATGTCTCATGCCAACTTCCTAGCTTTGCCAGATTTCTGACCAAGAAAAAATGTACCAAACAAATAGGTTCCTTATGTAAACCAATGACTAAGACATATAATACACCCGAATCAACCCCAATTTCGACATGTAGTCAAAACTCTTCCTAACTCATCTTACTTTATCCAATGAAATACGATTCATTGATCATGAAAATGCTAATTGTTGTCAAAATTGTCTACTTGGTAATTGAGGTTCACAAATTGACTTACCAAGCATGCCTTAAGCATGAAGGTTAATTACAAGAACAGCCCTACACCCTTATATAGCAAATCATTCTTTTTGATTTTTTTTTTTTCAACTTCGTTGGAATAGATAACTTTATTAATCTATAGCTAATCACTTGTGAATTGTGACTTGTATGGTTATCTTTTCTATCCAAGATTATGACCTATTTTTCCCATAAGCCCATGCAAGACCTCGCAAACCATATATTTGGGTTTGAAAATGGGAAACAGCAAAAGTAAGAGCGTCCAAGAAAGACGGCCCAACCAAAAGGATATCAGCCTAGCCCAAACAAATGAAACCAAGTTGCAATAAACAAAAAGCAAAATGATCAATTAGGTCGATTGTTTAGAGAGATTTATGCCGATAAACAAAATCAAGTCGAACTTAGGATTTTTCACTTAAAAAATGGAGACTCATGCGAGTAGATCACGTAGTCATGAACTCTTAAATTTGAGCAAAATCTAATTGAAGTCATAAAAAACAACTTACAGAGAAGTTGTTAAAGTTGCTCTTAGTCACTATAGAATTGAGTTCATATTAAATATTGTTAATCAACTGGTAAATGACTACTAGAGCGGAGAGTCAAACTCGAAAACATTAACAAAGTAGAGACTTATTTTACTAGACCAAACGATCGTGATTTTTTTTTTTTTTAAATTTAAGCAAAACTTAAATAGAGTGAAACAATATGACGTGACATACCCAGATCGATCCTAACAATGATTTTGGGTAAAACTTAAAAAGTTACAGTCATACAAACAAGACCAAACTTAATATTGTGGATCTTCAGGGGCCAAGACGATGATGCAAACCAAAAATTTAAGAAAATGAAGAGGATGATAGCTAGCCTCGTGCACTTTATTATTTCTCTCATCCAAATTAATTGTCAACGGGCAAATTAAAATTATATACTCAGTTACTTCCAAGCAGAGCCAGAGGTAGCTAGCCAGCTCTTTTTCTAGGGAGCCCTTCAAGAATCTGACCCAACCGGGCCTCTTCAACCATCTTCAACACCTCCTTAGACCCCCCCACATATCTCCCCTTGACAAATAATCTTGGAGGCACAGTTGCTTCTCTGCCTTTCCCTTTCATCAGTTCCCTCAACTCTTTCAAGTAACCTTCATGCTCCCATGTTAGGTCACGCTCGCAAATCACGAATCCCAGCTTTTCTATAGCCGCGCGCACCTCATTGCAGGCCTCGAAAGTGCTCCGCACCGCACCCAACGTCGTCGTATAGAGGACTAATTTGTCTCCTCCACCTGGTGGGCATATACTCTCCAAGTCATCGAGTGGGTTCTTGATCACAATGCTACGATCCCTGCCATTTGGGTAGGAATTTTGTATATTGATACTTGGGTTACCTTTCGGCGATGGGGGCGGTGAAGATCGGAAAGTGTGAGCCTCAAGGCTGACTACATGCTTTGTTTTCTTGAGGATATCCGATATCTCCTTAACAATCTTTGTAATAGTATCAGACTCATACCTGTTAGAATCATATAATGTTGCAGTTAATTTCACATTTAAACATTTTTTTTTCTACCTAAGGGCATCTCCAACGATTGGGGTCAAAGGCTATTTTGGCACAAAAAATGGGTTTTGGGCTCTACAACAAGGAGAAAATTGGTGCCAAGCCTCATACTTGAGTTGAGACGAGTGCCAAACTCAGTCCCAATCGAGACCAATGCCAAAATGATGTTGTGGGCCCCGCAACCCACGTGCTATAATATAACATGTCCAAAATAAATTATATGATACCCCAAATATGACACTCCATTGTTGGAAACCTAGTTAGTAATATTTGGGACTAGAATTAAACGTAAAAAATACGTACATGTATAATTCAGTAACTGTTAGTGAAAAATATTTTAAAAAATTCGGTCATAAAATATCGAAACGACAAATTATAAAATTCGATACGTACGTGTTTAAAACGAGATGTAGTGAAAAATACGGACAAAAAAATACAGACATACATATATTAATATATGTCAATTATAATACTTATATAATAAATATGAATTCTAAAACATAATTTTTGAAAAAATTCAAGTAATTTAATAATTGAAAATTGTAAGTAAGAATAATTCGGTAACAATTCGGGAATAATTTGGAAACAATTCGGAAAATAAAAAAGAAAAAGTTGATTTTTTTTTTCAAAGATCATTTGCAATAAAAAAATTTGACGTTTTTTTTTTCAATTATAAAATTCGGTAATACGTATAATTCGCGAATAATTCGGCTGACTTAAAAAAAATGCGTTTTTTTTTTTCGAATCTTTGAGTTTGATACGGAAAACAGACATTTTTTTTTCAAAAATTCGTACATATGAGAATAATTCGCGAATTAACTAACTAGGGTTGGAGATGGGTGAAAGTGCTATATGAATAGTGCTCCAAGGGGGTGCCAAAATGAGAATGACACCCCAAATAATACTCCATTGTTGGAGATGCCCTTCTATCACATGGTCGATCCGTTCATAATTGATCAATATTTAAATACCAAATTCACCATCACATCGTTCATATAGTTTAAAATGTGGTAAACGAAATACATTTTATCAAACATTATTTTAGTGGAAATTATATAAGTTAAATTAAAAAAAATTAAAACTAAAAACAAAGGCCAACTAGCATTTATCTTCAACTTAGGCTCTCGTTTGGTTCGCAATTATGAGATTTTGAATCACGCTATCAGTCTAACGTTGGCTGCAGTTCATGAATTTGAGATCGAAAATATTAGTTAGGTTCTAAATTAAGTACTGTCCTTTTTAGCATACGTACCCGTTCTTGTGATGCCATCCCGACAACTTCGATGCTTCTGTAAGCGCTGCTCTCCATCGGGGTTCCTTTTCCTTGTTATGTTGCAGTTCATTGAGTGGCTCACCGAACTTACCCCTCTGAAACCGTACTTGCGCTGGATCCACTTTGTAAAAAACCGGCATAACACGCTGCTTGTTTGATTTTTTGCACTGGAGAATCTTAACAAGTTCATCCAAGCACCAACTCGAGGCTGCGTAGTTCTCGGAGAATATAATGACAGAAATCTTTGCCGATTCTATCGCTTCAAGAAGTGCTTCCGATATGTCTTCTCCTTTTTCTAGCGTATAATCATCCATGAAGGTCTTAATTTCCGCCTTCCCTAGAGCGTTGTACAGATGATTCGTAAAGCCGTCGCGGGTATCTTTACCTCTGAAACTCAAGAACACATGGTGTGATGTCCATGGACGACTGAAAGAAGAAGGAGGAGAAGAAGGGGAAGAGGCTCCCTGAGTAGACATTAAACAAAAGCAAGGCAGAAAGTAAACAATATTGGGATTAATGAAGAATAATTGTATATTTTTGCCTTGAAACACTGGTATACACACAACATTGTGGTGAAGGTATTAGCTAGTGTACAAGAGATCGACATGGATATTTTGAATGAGTGGAGTTGTGTGGTGCAGAACATCGATCTCTGAGATGTAGGGACAAGGGACTGTGTCATTGTTGGGAGTTGGGACAGCAACAATTGATGTCTCTGTTTTGTTACGTACAAATGATTTGTTGGATTGTGTTAATGGATTGTTGTGTGGTTGACTGGTGCATTGTCATTAGACATATCTAGAGGTGATCGATAGAGAAATGCACTTCAGAAAACTAAAGAGTAGCTAGGGAAGGGATGGCATCATATTCGTGGGGGGTTTCCTACTACTCAGTTACCATGTGATGTGAACGTAAATCATATGTTCAAACCGAAAATAGCAAAAGTTTAAAGTTGACTTTCTCTATCTAAAATTTCCATGTGAAGAGGAACTGGCCCTTCACCCTTGAACAGATTAGTATAATTTTCATAACTGATTTCAACTGTTTCTGTAATAAATTTCTTAGTATGAATCTGACGAAGAAGTTTTAGCTACCATGTGAAGTAGACGTGGGAGTCTTTACTCTAGTATAATTAAATTAATAATCAATTAATCATAATAATCACACTAGCGAACCAGTGACGTCTTCAAGACACGCATGCATGACCATTTATTTCTGAATTATTAAATTTAATAACAAATTATTGATCTACAATAGCAACTCACAGACCTTTCTCACGGTAAAACTCTATTTTTTTTAGGAGAGATGCCAATATATTTATAATTTAATGAGATTACAACATAATGATCCGCCTTGATACCCTATCAAAAAAGCACTTGCGGATCCCAACAATAACTCAAGACACCAAATCTAACTGTTGATATGCTATATCTCCCCTATGTGGAAGATGTCGCATACCCTTAGTAAGAGAGGAAAAATCATTGTGGCATGAACCCCCCCACCTCTCAAAAAAAAATTATATGATGTAGGAATACAATCGGGTCAATTGTGACAAAGAAGATTAAAAATAAATAAATGTCTTCATATCAGGAAGAACGATTTAAAGATAAAAAAAAAATTTCGTCTTCAAATCGGCTTCTTATAGTGGAATTGCTCGTAAATTGTTTCTTTTGGAAATTTTTACGGTCCTAGTTGACCTTCCTTCACTACTAGAAATATGACTTTTAGTCACAACCCCTTTGGCCACAGTTTTCCGTGGCTATAGGTCATTTTATCAAAGGATTGCCACGAATCTCCTTCAGTGACTGAGGGGTCTGGCTCTAATGCTATTTGGGCTCAATTTGCCACAAAAAAGAAAGTCCATGGCAAAGCTGGTACAATCTTCACATCTGTTATCTCTCTCTTCCGACATGAATAGTAACTTGTCTGTTATATTCTAATTTATCAAGCACATTGGACACAGTTGTTCGTGGCAATTTTGGTCATCTGACCAAAAAAAAATACATTTGTATACTCAATGGGACCCAATGTATTACAATTGTTGTATTCTTGTATTTCATCAAATTAAAATTATACCACAGCCAAAATGAATGTATAAGTCATCATAATATACATAGTATAAAAAATCATACTTAAAAGCTAAAATAAACTACAAATGAAATTTAAAAAGTCAATCCTAAATAGTACATATACACTCTATCGACCTTGAATACCAATGCTGCACAAACTCCTCTCAATTTATGCAAAGAATTCAGGTTTCTGCTTATCAAATGCAATTTCCTTCCTCTCCTCAAGCTGCAAATGATGCCGAAAACACCTAATTACAATAGTTTGCATATGAAGTTGGAGTTCAATACATAAAGTTTATCAATTGAGTAATTTTGTAAACAAAATCAGATAAGCTAAACTAAAACCAGAAAACAAAAAACTTACCAAGCTATTGATTTTCAGCCAAAAAAAATACTTCACTGCCTCCACGAGCACACCCTTTTCAACAAGTTGGGGCAATTGGGGCAAATCTTCAAAATTCACAGGTTGGGGCAAGTTGGGGCAAATCTTCAAAGCAATCTGAAATAGTTTACTTGGTCTATTGAGATGCTTTTGTAATTACAACATGTATGTTAAACATTCGCAAAATCTACAAGTGATACCAAAACCCATCACAGCTTTTGACATCCACTAAGATGGACGTTATATCTAAACACACCACCCAGAGGTGGTAATGACACCATAGAAAAAGTGCAAACAGAGACTTACATTTACACCCAAGTTGAAAGGACAATCAATCTCTTGGCACCTAGAGAGCAATTGTAACGATGCAACATAGTTAGTTCAAAACTAAAAAAGGGCTATTAAATTATATCTTTAGAAGCTAATTAAACGTATATGGCATTATAAACTCATGAACTTAACTACTCTGTAAACAGGCAACTGCTTTGAGGTAAAGAAAAACATGACAGATGAATATATGAAAGAAGCATCATTGGCAAAATATATATATATATATATATATATATATATATATATGAAAGAAAATATACCAAAGTCAAGCACACGACACCAGCAACAAAAAAAATAGCCAAGCATACATTTCCCAGCCAATAAGGCGTGCGATCGACCAGGATTCCTGAGCAAATACACGAAGGTAAAAGTCAGATATGAATCAATTTAAACTATCGAAACTAATAAATTGAGCATAAAAACTTAATGTGCACATAGCCACGAAGAATTACACAAATATACAACAGAATTGTTAAACCAAAATCAACACCTAAAAATAATGAGAAAGAAATACCTTCCCATAAAAAGTGATAATCCAAAAGAACCCAAAATAAGAACCAACAGAAATATGTATCAAATAACGAAAAAGTTGGGGAAAAAAAATCAAAATCAGAGAAACCCTTGAATGATTTTACCTGAATGAGATGAGAAGAAGATATTCTCCCTGCACAGTTTATGTTTCGATTTTGGGGATGAGAATACACAACAAGAAATCCCAAATTTGAGAAAAGCTCAAAAACCCTACTTTCCCTTAGAGGAAAAAATGACTTACTGAAGGGACCGGCACAGATTTGGATCGATGGTGAAAGTTGAGCCATACGGAGACTTGAGATCTCAGTCAGTCAATTAGTCCTTGACTTGGGAGATTGAAAAGTTCGATCTGATAGAGACGGAGACTCGGAGAGGAAGAAAGCGAGTAAATTGAAAAGCAGGTTTTCTGGCTGCTCTCCTCCCTCTTTCATCAGAAAGAAGACCTCGATCTGGAGCTCGTCGACAGTGTGATGGATCCTAGCTTGGTCGTCTCGATCATAAGCTCCATCTCTAGATCCCTCTCCATCTCTGGTTTTACTATTGCCTCCCCATCGAGGTATTTGGGCAAGTTTAATTAAATTTCCAAGGGTACTCTTGGATTAAAAAAAAAAAAAAAAGGGCACCATACGATTGGTCGATTGATTGCCACGGAAGTTGAGTCAATAAGATCGATCATCGATGCTATAATTAAATATAATTTTTATAATTAATATTTATTATTTTTTTGGCGATGGAGAATTATTTGGCCACAGATGTCGTGGTTCTGGGGATTCATCTTAACACAATACTTAGTTTTCCCACGGTTGACTGTGGCTGTGATGTTCAAACCAGCCACTGAAATCCGTGCCCAAGTTTGACATTGAGTCCAATTTTTCCACAAATCTTGTGGTTCGTGGATTTATCTTCGTATAATCAAATGTTTGCCACGACATCTGTGGCTATGCTATTCAAACTGGGCACGGAAGCTTTATTTTGCCACGGTTTGTTGTGTCTATCTTGTATTTACTACTTTGCCACAGTAGTCTGTGCCTATTGATGGTATATAAGCCACGGAAGTTGATCCGTGCCCAATGGGGTTGTGACTAAAAGCCATATTTCTAGTAGTGCTTATTGCTAACTATTTTTAATGTGTCAAATGTGATAAAGTGTGTTTTGTCAATAAAAAAATGTGTTGCAAAGGTCTATGTAATTGATGAAATGAATATTTTGAGAATTCTCATAAGAACATGAATTATGAACAACTGATCGATTTAATTCTACACGTATTAAACAAATTTACACTCTAAACATATTGAACAAATTCCAAATAGTTTTTTTTTCTAAACTAATTAAAAAAACAACTTGTAGGCATGGGCATAGCTACTATAAGGTGAGGAGGGGCAGTTGACCCTCCTGAATTTTTGAAAATGTTTATGATTGGTTGAAAAATGTGAATTTTTTTTCAAAATAATATTGTATATTATCTTATTTGACCCTTGTGAAAAGAAAAAAACAAAAAATATATATATATATATATATATATATATAATATTTTTGACCCATTCTTCCGGCTAAACTTTTGGCCCATTACGTTGTCAACCTTTTTTTTTCTTCGCAGTTACGTACACACTTCCTCTAGTGCATTTTTGACCACAAATTATCCAGCCAATAAAAAGTTTAGATTAATAAATGTAAGGATCCGGATTCTCTCATAACCTAACTTCTCTCCTAATCTACCGAAGTTTTTAATCTCAGTTATCCATTCAAAATCTTAAAGGTCAAGATTAATCCACCTCAGCACATGGTTAATAAATATTCAAAATTGCACTTTTCAACACATGGTTATTAAATATTCAACTCATGCCATAATTAAATACTCATTATGTTGAGGTGGATTAATCTTGACCTTTAAGATTTTGAATGGATGACTGAGATTAAAAGCTTAGGTAGGTTAGGAGAGGATCCAGATTCTCTCATAACCCAACATAATGAGTATTCAAAAAAAAAATTATTTATGATCCGACCCCCCTAGACAAGATTTCTGGCTACGCCACTACTTGTAGAGTTGTAGGTAAGTTGTTTGAGTTGCTCTTAGAATTGAGTTCATATTAAATATAGATTATAGAGCCAATTACATATAAAGTCAAAGCTATTTGAGTTGCCTTAATATTTTTTTAACGCCACCCGAACCTAAAAAGCTACTATTCCGAATAAAAAAAAGTTATTGGCCTATGAGGAAAAAAAAAGGGTGGCTTAAAAAAAAAACAAGGTCACCCATATATATATATTTATATGTTATTTATTATTAAATATATATATATATATTTATTTATTTATTATACAACAACTAGTAAATTAGTATGAAAGACAAACTTATGATCTCTTATTTATAAAGACTTTATGCATGCCATTAGACCAAATGGTCATGGACAAATATTTTCTTAAATTCGAGCAAAACCTATTAGAAGCCGTAAAAAACAGCTCATGGAAAAACTATTGGATCGAGTTGCTCTTAGTCATTAGATAATTGAGTTATTTAACTAACCAAATGATCGATTGTGAAGAAATATTCTTTTAAATTTGAGCAAAACGTTATTAGAAGTTTGGTGCTGTACGTAAATAATATTCTTTTAAATATATTCCTATGGCTTCTATTCAGAATATATAGGATGGAGGAAAATTTGCCAACAAGATATATACAAAATTACAGTCATACAAGCAAGACCGAACTTACATGGTTCATCATTATTAATTTGGTGACCTAGCCTTCAGGGGCCAAGACGATGATCCACCAAAAGTTCAAGAAAATGAAGAAGAAGATAGCCTCATGCACTGATGCACAAAATCTCACTTCTATTATTTTTCTCTTATGCATCCAAATTGGCAACGAAGAATACTCAGTTAATTACTTCCAAACAGAGCCAGAGCCAGCTCATTTTCTGGGGAGCCCTTCAAGAATCTGACCCAACCGGGCCTCTTCAACCATCTTCAACACCTCCTTAGACCCCCCCACATATCTCCCCTTGACAAATAATCTTGGAGGCACCGTTGCTTCTCTGCCTTTCCCTTTCATCAGTTCCCTCAACTCTTTCAGGTAACCTTCATGCTCCCATGACAGGTCACGCTCGCAAATCACGAAACCCAGCTTTTCTATAGCCGCACGCACCTCATTGCAGGCCTCGAAAGTCCTCCGCACCGCACCCATCGTCGTCGTATAGAGGACTATTTTGTCTCCTCCACCTGGTGGGCATATACTCTCGAATTCATCGAGTGGGTTCTTGATCACAATGCTACGATCCCTGCCATTTGGGTAGGAATTTTGTATATTGATACTTGCGTTACGTTTTGGCGATGGGGGCAGTGAATATCGGAAGTGGGAGCCTCGAGGCTGGCCGCATGCTTTTTTTTCTTGAGGATATCTGATATCGCCCAACCTCAGTGATAGTGGTAGACTCATACCTGTTAGAATCATATAATGTTGCAGATAATTTGGCATTAATTTAAACATTTTTTTTTCCTAATATCGATCACATGGTCCATCTATTCATAATTGATGATCAATATGTATTTCAATTTTAAATACATATTGACCTTCACATTATGTAGTTTAAGATGTGGTAAATGAAATACGTTTCATTTAACAATATTTTAGTGGAAATTATATAAGTTACAAGAAAAAAAAATTAAAACTAAAAACGAAGGCCGCAACTAGCATTTTTTTCTTTTGCCAGTATTACCAAACATTAGAATGGAAAACTCATGAGACAATTTTGACTTCCTTGATCTAACAAAAAATCGAAAAGAAAAAATTGGAAGAATGAAAAAAATATTCTCAAAACAACCATCAATTTCAACATTATGAGAAATGAGAAAGCATGGAAAGAAATGAGAAAGAAAGAAGAAAAAGAGAAAGAATTAACATGATGTTAACTAGAAGGAGATAATTAAAGGTCGACATGCCAGTAGAGAAAATGAAAGTCAAAAACTTAACCATCAAAGCCAAGCACGTACGTTCAACATTATGAGTTTGAGAAAAAATTAGTTAGCTAGGTTCTAAATTATTTTCCTTTTTAGCATATATACGTACCCGCCCATGTGATGCCATCCCGACAACTCGGATGCTTCTTTAAGAGCTTCCCTCCATCGGGATTCCTTGTCCTTGTTACGCTTCAATTCATCAAGTGGCTTACCAAACGTCGTACCCTTCTGATGCCGTGCGTCTCTGGGATTCACTTTGTAAAAAACCGGTATAACAGCATCTCCAACAGAGTAGCTAAAATGAGTTTTTAGTAATATTATAGCTATTTTGTATCAAAAAAACAGCTCTAGCAGAGTAGCTAAACTAAAGTTAAATTTAACTTTTTGTTAAACTAGTAGCTAAATATAGCTAGAAAATTTGAATAGCTAAACCAATACCTATATTTCTCTTTCTTCTTTTCTCTTCTCTTTCTCCACGTGTCAATGTATTATTTGATGAAATATTTTATATGACTACAAAATAGCTAGTGTTGTTGGAGTGAGATTGTTAAATTGCTAGCTAAATCTTATTTTTCTAGGTATTTTAACTTTAAAAATGGCTATCATTGTTGGAGATGCTCTTAACAAGTTCATCCAAGCACCAACTCGAGGCAGCGTAGGTCTCGGAGAATATAATGACAAAAATCTTTGCCGATTCTATCGCTTTCAGAAGTGCTTCTGATATGTCATCGATCTCCGATTGGTAGCTTATAATCATCCATGAAGGTCTTGATTTCCGCCTTCTCTAGAGCGGTGTACAGATTATGCGTGAAGCCGTCGCGGGTATCTGGACCTCTAAAGTTCAAGAACACTTGGTGGGACGTCCATGGATAAGGGGAAGAAGAAGAAGAAGGGGAAGAGGCTTCCTGATTGGACATATCTAGAGGTGATAATCAATCAAGAGATGTAAGAGCTGTTAGTTTGCACTTCAGAAAACTATAGAGTTGGGAAGGGATGGCTTCATATTCGTGTGTATATATATATATATATACACACACGAATATATGGGATATTTGAAAAGTGACAAGGAGTTTTTTCTAATTTCTCCTATATATATATAAATATGCGGATGGGTTTCCTACTACTCAGTTACCATGCATGTGATGTGAACCTAAATTAAGACTGAAGTTACCAAAAGAAAAAAAGAGGAAGCTCTTTTCCCTAAAATGAAGGGTCTGGTTCCCTCTTTTCAAATTTGTCTTAGTTAAGCAGTTAAGCTTAAGAAGCTAGCGAACAGGATCATATGTTCAAACCGAAAATAGTAAAAGTTTAAAGTTGACTTTCTCTCTCTAAGTTTTCCATGTGAAGTGGAAGTGGCCCTTGAACAGATTAATTAGTATAAATATCATAACTGATCTCAATCGTTTCTGTAATAAATTTCTTATTATTAATCCGGCGAAGAAGTTTTAGCCACCATTTAGACGTGGGACAGTGGGAATCTTTAGTATAATAGTGATAATTAATCATACTAGCGAACCAGTGACGCCTGCAAGACACGCATGCATGACCATGCATTTGTATCTGGATTATTGAATTTAATAACAAATTATTCAAAAATTTAAGAGATAAAAATTTAGTTATTTGCACTCCATGTGTTATGAATTTTACACAGTCACCAAAATATGATATCGTGAAAATATTGACAGTTCAAAAAATATAAATTTTGATAGAAATATCGAGAAATTGAAATAACGGATATTGATGATAATTAAATCGAAATTTTAGATAAAAATTACATAATTGTTTAAGTAAATGTGCAATCAACCACAAAACAGAAAGTAAAGAACATAGCAAATAACACATGAATAGAGAGTATCTTTATTGATGAATAGGTGCCTCTATATATAGAGGTACACAAGGGTACAATCCATATCCCAATGAGACTTCTATTCAATATGTAATCTTTATGCTATACTAACTAATATAATCCTAGGTTGACAAGGCACACACAAAGTAGGTTTCCTTCAACACTCCCCCTTGTGGCGTCAACACTAGGTGGTGCTCCTCGCGTTGTCTCATTAAAAACCTTGCCAAGTAACAAAAACCCAGTGGGATAAAAATAACCTTGGTCGAAGGGAAAAAGAGTACAACACACCCTTCACATTTGGAAACTTTGCATGGACACTAGACTCCCCCTCAAGTCTGTGTCTCCCCCTGATTTCCACAATCATGGGAGGTCAGATAACTTAAGCAAACCAATGCTTTTCACATGCTTCTCAAATGTGGATTTAGGCAATGACTTAGTAAATAAATCTGCCACATTGTCCTCAGAACGGACTTGATTAACCTTAATCTTAAGGAATTTCTGTTGTTTCTGCCGTTTCCCAGCTGCTCGGTAGGGACGCACATGGAGTGCACTTGAGTACCTGAAAGGGCAAAGAGGTCAGGGGAGGCCGGCGTGTACCGACCGAAGACCCTCCGACGCTCAAGTTAGTCCCGAGAGGATCTGAGCAGGGTTTCTAGGAATGGAGAGAACTTACTTGAGTAAGGAGTGAGGACTCCTTATATATGAGTTGAGGTCGGAGACAAGCTTCCCTGGCGTGGGGGACATCCCTTGGCACGAGGGAATATTATATAATCCACTACCTCGACACGCGCATCGAAGGACGGCGGTGCCTAGTGCGGTATGGGTGTTCGGCTTAGTCCGATCCGCGAGGTAGTGGACAAGCACGTGTTGACAGGTGGTCGTGCTAGTACCGATTGGGCTGTGTGCCCTCGGTACCTGGTCGAGAGATGTCCCTGTAAAGCCGAGGAGGACTTGTTGTCGGTACACCCGGCCTGGTATTGCTGGAACCGCTGGGGTACCGCCAGGGCTTTACTGGTAGGCTCGGTAGGGGATCCCTACCGAGCGGAGAGATGCCGCTGGGGCGTTGCCTGGGCCGCTGGGGCATTGTCAAGGCAGTACACTCGGTAGGGGATCCCTACCGAGTAGAGAGATGCCGCTGGGGCGTTGCCTGGGCCGCTGGGGCATTGTCAAGGCAGTACACTCGGTAGGGGATCCATACCGAGTAGAGAGAGGGGCTGTGCAGCGATGGTGGGCTACTCCTGACCCGTACCGGGACAAATATGAAATGGTAGCAACATCTGCTGTTGCTGATTATAGAAGAATTTAGGCGATATGTGCTTGGTGTTGTCGCCTTTGATGAAACCTTGCTTCATTTGTTCAATGCAAGCAGCATTATCCTCATAAATGCATGTAGGTTCATCAGTGGTTGACCTCAAACCACAAACACTTTTTATATGTGTAGATATGGACCTCAACCATATACACTCACGAACCGCTTCATGGAGAGCAATAATCTCAGCATGGTTCGAAGAAGTGGCAACAAGAGTCTGTTTTGTAGACCTCCAAGATATCGCGGTGTTACCCATGGTAAATACATAACCAGTTTAGGAACGACCTTTATATGGGTCAGAGAGATACCCAGCATCAGCAAAACCCACCAAGACATCACAAGGATTTTGTGAATAGCGGGCAGCAGCGCCCGTGCGATCGATCGCTCGACGGCAGGGGCTCGGTACGATCGATCGTGGCATTCCCTGCGATCGATCTGAAGGAGTTGTGTCCTAAAACAATCATTTTGATGTAATTATTATTGTAATTATTATTAATCAAAAGGGCAAGTTTATTGTTCATTGCATATTTTTAATATTTGATTGAACAAGGTCCAAGGAATATGAGTTAAAGAGAAAGTAATCTAAGGAGTTAGATGTGTGAGACCTTTACTCTTTTACACTCATATCCTAAAAGGTTCCTAGTCATAGGATTATCATTTGGACATTGATAACCCGGAAAGACTAGCACATATTATGTATGCTCAATAGGGAGGATGACAAGTCTCTAGTCATTCGTGTGGAGACACTAATACAAGTATGTGGGTGCTCTTGTCTTTAAGAGTACACTGAACGCGGTCACTAGAGTTCTTGTATGGAGTTTTACTTACATGTCAAACTTGAACTCTAAATTGCAATAATACAAATTAGTCCTTTGACCTGAGGCACCATGGTTGTCTTATGAGTAAATGGATTAACTCTTGATGATGCAATAAATATTATTTCGCTTAACGGATATGATCAATGCATTCATTGGAGTAATCAATTTGCTCATAGAGACATGTGAGTGTACAATAAGGAATCTCTATCCTTGAGTAAAAGAGGAGTATGTTCAAAGATGTGATTCAGTTAGTCTTTGGCCAAAGCACTGAATATAATTAGAAACGTAATAAGATTAGAAAAAGAGTTTCTAATTATATTCTCAGAATCACATAAGAATAGAAATCATATTAGGGGATTGACATAGCAATTCCATGCCCCGATGATATGATTATGAACATCGTATTAGAGAAGGACCGTATTGTATTGTAATTCCAATTGAATAGGTTCTTTACTATTCTATATTAACTTGGGTAGTCATGATATGTTGCAAGACGTCACTCATGATTTGTGAAGTCCCCGAGGATTGATCAATATTTATAATCCTAATTCAAAGGGAGAATCAAAAGGGAGTTTTGATTCGTAAACAAAATAGAATAGTTCTACAAACTTCACTGCCTCGTTAATTAGAACCTAAGAGATCGCACACCATATAAGTGGATCATTGAGATAGTATATGAAGAAGATTAAACAAGAGTTGGTTATGACTAAATAATTAATTAGATTAATTATTTAGACGTAATTAAAGTTCTCAGGTAAAACTGAAGTTATTGGGTCTAAACGATTGTCGAGCCTTTTAGGTGTGGGCTTGGGCTTCACCAAGTAAGACTTAGCAAAAGCCCAAGGCCCAAATTATTAGCCCAAGAGCATAACTATGGCAGCCATGTGTGATAAGATAATTAATATGTCACCATTAATTAATTATTAGAAAAAGTTTCTAACTATTTAATAATATGGATGACTATATAATTGATTAATGCATTTTGATGCATTACGTTTGACATACATTGAAAGAGAACAGCTCTCTCTCACTTACACACATGATTAAGGGCTGCCATACATAGAAAGGAAGAACACTTGCATACTTCTTTCTTTCTATCATCTTTCTTCATCTCACATCCACTTAGGTGAAGATCCTTAGAGGCCATATATTTTTGTGGCTTTCTTGATACATCAAGAAGAAAAATTCCAGCACAAGAAGGTGTTCAAGGAGTTGACATTCCAAGGTGCTTCAAGGTGGAGGAAACATCTTCAAGGAGAAATCAAGGAGAGGAACTTTGGTGGTTCACTTGGATCGGATTAAATTCGCGCTTCAAGGGTGAGTAGAACAAGAACTCCCTCTTTGATTATTCTTGATAATTATGCCATGTTTATATGTATCATAAATAAGCCAAGATCACAAGGGACATGGAATGGATTTTATGGTTAATTAGTAGTTTAATTGTTAAACTAATTCCGCACTAAATAAAAAGTTTTGAAAACCATCCATTCCTTCACGATCGTCCGACGGCAGAAAGCACGGGTTTCTCACCCATTTTGCCATATTTTCGTGACTCTCTGTAGGGAAAGAACAAACCTATATCAATGGTACCTTTTAAGTAACGAAAGATAGTTTTTATGCCAGTCCAATGACGTTGCGTGGGCGCAGTGCTAAATCTAGTCAACAAGTTAACAGCAAAGGAGATATCGGGTCTTGTACACTGTGCCAAGTACAATAATGAGTCTATTGCACTTAGGTACGGTACCTCAGCCTCTAAAACGTCTTCACCATCATCCTTTGGGCGAAACGGATCATTCTTTGGATCTAGACTGCGACCAATCATGGGAGTGCTTACAGGATGGACTTTATCCATATTAAATCTTCTGAGCATCTTTTGGGTATAAGCTGATTGATGAATCAGAATCCCACTACTACGGTGCTCAAGTTCTAAACCGAGACAAAACCGTGTTTTCCCAAGATCTTTCATCTCAAACTCAGATTTCAAGTAGTCAGCGGTTTCTCTTAGTTCATCAAGAGTGCCTATAAGGTTCATGTCATCAACATAAACAACTACTATTGCAAATCCGGAACTTGTTCTCTTAATAAACACGCAGGGGCATAAATCATTGTTCACATACCCTCTTCCAAGCAAGTAGTCACTTAGACGGGTATACCACATCCGTCCGGATTGTTTCAATCCATATAGTGAGCGTTTCAACCTTATTGCAAACGCGCTCCGTGGTCTGGAGCCACTTGACTTGGGTAACTGAAGCCCATCAGGGACCTTCATATAAATCTCTGTATCTAGATCCCCATAGAGATACGCTGTGACCACATCCATAAGCTGCATATTCAGTTTTTCGGAAACTACCAAACTGACAAGGTAGCGGAACGTTATAACGTCCATCACGGGAGAGTATGTCTCCTCGCAGTCGATTCCAGGGCGTTGTGAGAAGCCTTGCGCCACAAGGCGAGCTTTATATCTTATAATCTCGTTTCTCTCATTACGCTTTCTAACAAAGACCCATTTGTATCCAACAGGTTTTATTCCAGAAGGTATTGGCACAACAGGCCCAAATACCGTTCTCTTTGTTAGTGAGTCCAACTCAGCCTAGATCGCATCTTTCCATTTAGGCCAATCAGCTCTACGTTGACATTCATCAACAGAGCGAGGTTCAATATCATCAGTCTCAATTAACTCTCGTGCACAAGCATATACAAACACATCATTAATGATGATGGAGTTTCTATCCCACGTCCCATGTATACTAGTATAATTAATTGAGATCTCTACATTCTCACCGGTAGGTTCTAACGACGGGGCGTCCCCCGAAGATGTCTCTTGGACATAACCATAATCCGGAATGTTTTCATGGGACGGATTTTGAGTGTCAATGATGAGAGGGTTATTGGGTGCCATCACAGCCCGCTTCCTAGGGCGCGAATCCCTCGAACCTGGTGGTCTCCCACGCTTCCTCAGCGGAGCCACGGCCTGAGCCACATCACCACCATTACTGGCAGTGGCGCCACCAGCTGTCCCTCCTATAGGTTTAGCTGCAGTAGCGACTTTGAGTCCAAGTCCTTGTTCAGATACTTGCATCCTTGCAGGTGCATTTGCAGCTGGTATATGAGATCTAGTCACTTTAGCAAGATCAGAGAAAGCGTCAGGAAGAGAGTCTGCGACTTTCTGAAGATCTATAATTCTACGCACTTCTATTTCTCTTTGTGCAGTAGGGGGATCATGATGAGACAGAGTGGGGACAGGCCATGACAATTCTTGTCGTTCATGTTGAATGTGTACATTCTTATCTCCCCCGAACGACGGGAAGACTGTCTCATCAAAGTGACAATCCGCAAATCTTGCGGTAAATAAATCACCTGTCAAGGGTTCTACATAGCGGATAATAGTTGGTGACTCAAAACCAACATAAATGCTCATTCGTCTCTGAGGACCCATTTTAATACGCAGTGGCGGCGTAATAGGCACATAGACAGCACACCCAAATATGCGTAAGTGCGAGATACATGGCTCGTACCCAGTCACTAGCTGTTGCGCAGAAAAGGGTTGGGTGGCCGTGGGTCTCAGACGAATTAGCATAGCTGCATGCAATACTGCGTGTCCCCAGGCAGAGAGAGGAAGGTTGGTGCGCATTACCAACGTCCGTGTTACCATTTGTATTCTCTTAATGGCAGCCTCTGCAAGACCATTCTGGGTATGCACATGTGGAACTGGATGCTCAACATCCATCCCAATAGACCTGCAGTAGTCATCGAAAGTTTTCGATGTAAACTCTCCAGCATTATCAAGCCTAATAGATTTGATAGGATGATCCGGGTAGTGAGCCCGCAGGCGAATTATCTGTGCTAGCTAGGAGTTTAGCATAAGCAGCATTACGAGTGGACAATAGCGTGACATACGACCAACGTGTCGACGCATCAACCAACACCATAAAATACTTAAATGGTCCGCTTGGTGGTTGAATAGGTCCACAGATATCCCCTTGGATTCTCTGAAAGAATGAGAGAAGTACTTTAGAATCCTTTGCATAGGACGGTCTTGGTCCAAGTTTCCCTAAGGAACAGGCTTTGCAAAACGAGCGTTTTACCTGCGAGGTCTCAGAAGCATAGGAGGAATTGGTTTCATCCGAGAGAGAGGATTTTTGTCTATGCGATCGATCGCAGGGGGGTGCGATCGATCGCCCGTGCTCTCGGGTTCCTGAAATCGTACAGGAAGGAACGTACGATCGATCTCGGGGACGTGCGATCGATCGCCCGAGCTCTCTGGTCCCTGAAATCGTACAGGGTGGAACCTGCGATCGATCGCAAGATGGTGCGATCGATCGCCCGAGCTCTCGGGTTCGTTCAACGACGCAGTCTGGAAGGTTACGATCGATCGCAAGGATCGTGCGATCGATCGTACGGCGTCGGACAGAGGCAATTTTGCCTTTCCTTATAGCTGTCTCATCTCCTTGAATCATTCTTTGATTCTTGCTTCGATTAGCTCGATAGAATGGATGTCCGTGTGAGGTTTTCAGTATACGGATCATCATATCTCGACCAGGGTGTCCCAACTTGTCGTGCCAAAGCCAAAATGTGTCTGAATCCAAGAGGTCATCTCTTATGACATTGTTTGATTCAATAGCTCGAATAGTGGTAGCATATAGGCCACTAGAGAGACACATAAGCTTCTCTAAGATGCGTTTTCTACCGCAGTCATTAGAGGTAATGCAAAAGAATTCTTTTCCATTCTCATCATGCGTTTCAGCATGGAATCCATTGGTTCTTATATCTTTAAAACTCAACAAGGTTCTATTTCCTCTTGGAGCATATAGAGCATTAGTGACATCAATTAGGGTGCCATTAGGCAAGATGAATTGGGCATGTCCTCTTCCTTGCACAAGATTAGATGGTCCTCGTAGTCACAGATGAATGTGAAGGCATCATGTCAAGAAACAATTGCCTATGACGCAATATGGTATGCGTGGTTCATTCCTAAGTAAGAAAGCTCATAATTAAAATTGAGTATTGCAAACAACTCCAAATTTTATTAAAGATATAAACCGAATGAATTACATCCAAAGTTCCAATCTTGGTCATTGACCAGAAACTAAATCAACAATACTAAGGAAAATAAAGACTTAAGCGAAATCAGGAAAATCATCACTCTTCCCAGCTTTAAAGTCATCAACCTTCAACTTGACGTTCTCTTCGTCATCCTCTTGTTCAATGTTGTGAGCTTCCATGGCTTCGCGATACGCTTTGTATGCATTAGCGACACTCTGAGTGGCTCTACATATCTTGGACCAATGTCCAGCCTTTCCACACCTGAAGCACAATGATGTTTGATCGGAATCCTTTGATTGAGAAGCGTTATTCACGCGTGGTGCACTCCTCTTAAGTGGCACGGCATTGGCGCCAGTTGCTGGCTTAAAACCGGCGGCACCTTGTCCCCTTGGGCGGCCTCCTCGGCCTCCCCTTCGCCTAGTTTGGCGACTACCTTCTTGAGCAGAGCGATTATATGGAACAGAACGTCCAATATTATCCCTAGGTTTAGGATTTCGCTCGCGGCGGCCTCTCTTTGGGGCGCCATTATAATGGGTCTCCGGAACTTGCTTTGTTCCCACGGGCCTCGCATTATAATTCTTCACAAGTATCTTCTCGTGCTTTTCAGCAACAGAGAGAGCAGAGATGAGCTCATGGAATCTTGTGGTCCGTTTATTCTGCACTTCAATACGATAGTTCTTTGCAACTACCAAGTCAGAGACGGGAAAGGTAGAAAGGGTTTTCTCAATCATCATCGCATCAGTTATGTTCTTCTCACAGAATTCCATGAGGGATTTGATGCGGAGTGCTTCCGAGTTATACTCTAGGACTGAGGCATAATCACAGAAGCGCAGTAGTTGCCACTTCACCTCTAGTTCAAGAAGCAGGGATTCACGAACGTTGCCAAATCGCTCTTCGAGTGCAACCCATAGTGTTCTGGGATTTTCCTCATTGAGGTACTCGGCTTGTAGAGATTCGTCCATATGACGAATCATCAGAATGATAGCTTTGGCATTCTTAGCCTCTAAAGCATCAGCGGTGGCTTGTGCTGTAGCAGCAGCAGCAGCGGCGGCGGCGGCAGTCAGTGGTCCTTCCACAGGTGCGGCGGCATCAGCAGGTGCAGCTGCAGGGGGCTCACGGATTGCAGAGATGCTTCCTTGAGCTTTCAGGTGGTTGCGTACATCGCGAACCCACTTATGGTATCCAATGCCCGTGGTATCCAATGGTACGAAGTCCAACTTGTTCAGGTTATTTGCCATCTGAAACAACAAGAGAATTGAGGTTAGTTTTCGGAGTGTAAAACTTCTCCCACGAAAACAAATATGGTTTCTGAGCTATGCTCCTAAGAAACGTTTTCCATGTATTGGATTTAGGTGAAACTTTGGTGTAGTATGGTTATAACCCTAAAACTTTTCGGTAGCTCTACCTGGACACAACTAGATACATAATAAGAGATGTCGGTGTGAGCAAGCTCCCTTAATACCACTTATCTCAAATCACATACCTAGACATACCCAAGCAGGTGAGCCTAGTAGGAATTAGGTTATGAACCATAGGTCGTTTCTTCTCTTACGGATTTCTCATCCGGAGGTAAATTATTCAATGAACTTCTTGTTCAAGGTCTCTTCTCTCTACGGATTCCTTATCCGGAGTGTTAGCTCGAATCCCCATAATTCGGCTCTTGAACTCACACCAATAGCATGATGACGTTAGGGGTGCTCATGACTTACACATATCGCAAGCGATATGAAGCTCGATCACTCCCCTAAAGCTTCTCATAGTTTGGATAGGTCCGAATCAAGAATCCCACGTTACAGAAAGGTGGGAGGTAGAGGAGGGATGTTGGAAGTCCCTTGAGAAAAAGAAGGTGAATTTAAATTCATAAAGCAGCAACGTTTATAAAAGCTTACTTGGTATTCTTTTTCTTGAGTCTTGATTCTTGAACTATAGAAGGTAGAGGAGATTAGCAGCAGCAAGCAGAGGCAGCAGCAGCTAGAAGGATGAGCAGGAGCAAGCAGAAGCAGTAGGAAGGAGAAGGTGATTCTCGGCAGGAGCTTCGTGCGATCGATCGTGCGGTAGGTTGCGATCGATCGTGCGTTGTTCAGTAGCAGCAAGAACACACGGGAATCCTAGGGTTAGGGTTCTAGGGTGTTGGCGCTAGCAGGATGCTATGCTCAAGGATTTTGGCTTTTGATCTCAGGGCTAGAGGTTCGTGCTGATAACGTGTTTAAGTAAATGTGCAATCAACCACAAAACAGAAAGTAAAGAACAGAGCAAATAGCACAGGAATAGAGAGTATCTTTATTGATGAATAGGTGCCTCTATATATAGAGATACACAAGGGTACAATCCATATCCCAATGAGACTTCTATTCAATATGTAATCCTTATGTTATACTAACTAATCTAATCCTAGGTTGACAAGGCACACCCAAAGTAGGTTTCCTTCAACAATAAACAACTCAAATTGTACTAAAAATAAAATATCAAAAAAATGTAAAAATTAATAACGATATTTGTAAAAAACAGAAATTTTGAAAAAATATCAGGGATGTTATCGATATTTTAATCCTTAGTTTTACGTGATCACTACACTCCACCTAGCCTGCTCTTTACAATCTATATGTCCACTTATAAAAGGAAAACACTCGATCATTACCCTTTTGAACCGACTAAAATACCCCAAATGTGTAAAGGATTCTACTCATCCTTTGCACTACACTAATAATGGTCTCAAAACGTCAAAAAAGAATAATATAATTCTACAAGAGCCACACATAAACCTTTCTCATGGTAAAACTATAATTTTTTTTTAATAGAAATACTTCATTAATATTGATAAACCATTACATACTAGGGATCAATATATTTATATTTTAATGAGATTACAACATAATGACACGCCTTTGAAGCTCCGATAAAAATAAAGCAATCACACATTTTGTATCCCTAAAACCCTATCAGATGAGCACTTGCAGATCCCAACAATTATTCAAGACACCAAACGTAAGTGTTGATAGCTGGACCAATGGAAGTTGGGAGTGCCATGCATCATCCCTGAATTGTTAATTGCATGCATGTTTTCCATGTACATTTAAAAAATTCGCTCAGACGTACGATATGATCGAATTGACACTTAGTTTATTAGCTAATGATTTAGTTTAATAATTAATGAATTGATCGCACACTTAATTTGACTTTGATATTGCCACTATTCTTGCATGTCCATAATTCAACTGTATATACTAGACAACCCCTCTCAGATCCAATTAATCTCTACAAAGTACAAGCCATTAAAAAAACCTCCATTATCAAAGATCCTCAGCTCGATCTCAGAAAATCAACAAACATGGTGATGGAGCAATATTATTTCCATCTCATCACCCTCCTCTTGGGCTTTGTTTCCTTCATTGCAATCTCTCTTTTGGTGCTCTTCCACAGGCACAGATCCCAGTTCACCGGCAACAACCTCCCGCCGGGGAAGGTTGGATACCCGGTGATCGGAGAGAGCTATGACTTCCTCTCTTCTGGGTGGAAAGGCCACCCCGAAAAGTTTATCTTCGACCGGGTGAGCAAGCACTCCTCCCAAGTGTTCAAGACCTCCATGTTTGGGGAGAAAACTGCCTTCTTCTGCGGCTACGCTTGCAACAAGTTCTTGTTCTCCAAAGAGAACAAGTTTGTGACCGTATGGTGGCCCAGCTGTGTGGAGAAGATCTTCCCTTCTTCCACGCAAACCTCCGCCGTGGAGGAGGGCAGGAAGATGAGAAAGATGCTGCCCAACTTCTTGAAGCCCGAGGCTCTGCAACGCTACTTTGTCGTCATGGATCAATTTGCTCAATCCCACTTTGCAGATGGTTGGGAAAACCAAAAGGAAGTTCGCGTATTTCCCCTCGCCAAAGAGTAAGTCCGTCTAACTATACAATATTGTTAGTATTACTTCGACAATACATAAGTTGTCATTGACAATTTGACATAGAAAGTTACCAAAAAACTACTTGTATGAGAAACATATATGCATGCATATACCGAAAATGCATAATAAAATGTATCGGTACAATAATAGTAGTATCAGCTTTTCTCTAAGATCGATACATTAATGTATCGGTATATTGATAGTAATTTAGCTTTATTCAAATTTTAAATAACTATATATTTCTAGCTCAATGATAATAATAATATTTTTTTTTCAATACAAATAATAAGAACATGATTATCAAATTTTCACACCAAATTTGATTATTAGATTCGGTAACCGAATGATGTGTTGGTACACATGCTAGTTCCTTGTTATTAAAATTTAAGAAAATTCATAGTGTTCTACGTATATATTAATTATTTGCAGCTACACTTTCAAGCTTGCCGCGCGCTTGTTTGTTAGCCTTGAGAGTTCAAAGGACGTAGAAAAACTCAGCAAACCCTTCCATCTATTGAACTCGGGAATCATGTCGATGCCAATCGACTTCCCTGGGACACCGTATAACAAAGCCGTCAAGGCCGCCAAATTGATCAGAAAGGATTTGCATAAGATCATCAAGCAGAGGAAGGTTGATTTAGCACAGGGCAAGGCACACCATACACAAGACGTATTAACACACATGCTCACGACTTGCGATGAAAATGGAGCATATCTGAAGGAAACAGATATCGCAGATAAGATTCTTGGATTGTTGATTGCTGGTTATGATACACTTAGTACTTCATTGACTTTCATAGTGAAGTATTTGGCTGAGCTTCCACATATTTATGATGCAGTCTACAAGGGTAAGTACTACTAGATATATTAATCTATATATATAATGTCAAAACATGAGTTTTGGTAAACATTCAAAAACTCATATTTTGTCTCTCCAATCATATATCAAATAAAATAAAAAATTTAATAATATAAGAACAAAAGAGTAAATAACATAATTAAAAGATAAATAAAATATAGGAATGGTCTCACTCACTTGCCCACTTCATTCAATTATAAATTTATTAGTCTTTAACTCTTTATTAATTTATTTATTCAAAATATTTGAACATTAATTTTTTATTTAATTCAAAAAATAAAATCTTAATTTTGATGGATCATTAATATAATCAATTTTTAACATTAGAGATCCCTACATCGATCTATTGCACCAGAAATCAAGATATGAATATTTAGACACATCGAAAACCACTAGATCAATTCACCATACTAGAAATTAGGACACTAATAATGCGCACGCGCGAGCGTGGCATTTCACACGCGCATAGCGCATGCTGGAAGACTAGTATTATTAATTGCTAGAATGCTTATGAGTTTATTAAATTACTTTACCAATATAATTTCAACATGACTATAATAGCAAGGGTTGAAAATTACTATACTATATACCTAGCTACTATATAATAGATATATGCTAACTAAAACAAATAAATATTACAGTAATTAATTAACTAATGACATGTTTTGCATGGTAGTTAGTACATGGCATGGGCATGTACATATAATCCGAGTAAATTTACTTTGATATATTAATGCATCAATTCATTCATTAATATAGACCAACTCGAATAAGTGGTAGATCGCGCGGTTTCATGTAGTAGAAAACGTATGAGAGCTAGTGGTTATTTCATGGATCTGATCTACTATTTCAGAGAACTACTAGCAGTCTATAATAGTGTACGTACTGATGCGTTAAACTATGCTAGAGTTCATGTTTTAGTTAGAGATTATCTTTGACATGAACAAACTATTTAATTATTAGTCATTCTAGTGGTATCTTTTATTTTATTTTATCAATAAATTCTAGTATTAATTGTTTCCTTGGTGTTACTTAACTAATTAATAACACAGAGCAAATGGAGATAGCAAAATCAAAAGCTACAGGGGAGTTATTGAAGTGGGATGACCTTCAGAAGATGAAATACTCATGGAATGTAGCTCAAGAAGTGCTGAGATTGGCACCGCCGGTCCAAGGAGCCTTTAGGGTAGCGTTGACCGATTTCGTATTCAATGGTTTCACCATTCCGAAAGGGTGGAAGTTGTTTTGGAGCGCAAACTCGACACACAAGAGCGTAGAGTATTTCCCTGAACCTGAGAAATTCGACCCGTCAAGATTTGAAGGAATGGGACCTGCACCATACACGTATGTCCCGTTTGGCGGAGGCCCGAGAATGTGTCCTGGAAATGAGTATGCCCGATTGGTAATATTGGTGTTCATGCACAACTTGGTGAAAAGGTATAAGTGGGAGAATGTTCTTCCTAACGAGAAGGTCATTGTTGATCCGTTCCCCATCCCTACCAGCGGACTTCCCATCCGCATTTTTCCTCACCAAAAATCAGCAACTCATGATCAACCATAAGTAAGAGCGAAGTTTTAATACCGTCAACTTCTTGGTGACCAATGGAGAGAAGGTTGAAAATTGGCTTAAAACTAGGCTAGATCAGAGGTTCGACCCCCCCCCCTAATGTAACCAAATAAAAAAAAAATGTTGCTTGTTTTCTCCGATGTTTGACTTGAGATACACTAAATGTAATGATGATTAAAAATAGCGTGTTCCTCGATCAAGTCTATGTAAAGTCTTTTCTTTAAAAAACTTTCTTTAAGGACAATTCATAGTGGTAACTACAAGGGCAATGCTAGAGGGCCTTATTATGGCCTAAGATTTGTGGTCTTAACCTTATATGGCAACCTATATGTATATCCATGTCAACCCTAAATTACAAAAGCGAAACTAGTAATCAGAGGCGAAGCTAAGGGTATACTTACCCAGCTCTAGCCTGGTAAGTTTTTTCAGGAAAACAAAAACCCCTATATATTTGATAATTGCCTGCTTCAAGACTCGAACCAAGGATCTTCTATGTAGAAGAAGATGAGAAAACCTTTAGACCAATTGCACTTCTATTATTTTCGAAGATAAACAATATACTTATGCTTAAACATTGGAATTAGCTCACCTAAATTTTTTTCCCTAGCTCCGCCGTTGATACGAATACATTTTGGGTGATAGGATTTGATATAAAAAGAATGTTGCTTTGGCTAATATGATATTCAAAATGAAAAATCGGGAATATTTCTTTGCATCTTGATATAATTGGAAGATTTCATTTGCATATCAAATCTCTCTAATAATTAAACTTTGTGAATATTTTTGAATATTGTGCAATTTTAGATGGGAGATGATTTTTTTTTTGTTGCCCTCAAACCTTGATAAATGAAACTGCAAATATAGGGGGGGACATGATGCCTAAACCCCATATTATAATAAGCGTCAAGAAAGAATTCCGAAATAATAGTTGCTTCCATTTGACAACGATTCACAATCGCACTAGGCCAGACAAGGCACACAAAGTGTATAACCTGGGACAAAGCGTACCCGCCCTACCAAATATGGATAGATGGGAGATGATTAAACCCACCAAATTGTTCTATACTGTAGGAATTAGGGTTTATGTGAAGAAGAAGATAGAAGAAAAGAATTTAGTTAAGGTTGATTATGCAGATTTTTTCTCTTGATCAACTTTTTTATTTTATTAGGTTTGATCTCAATAGGATGTAATGAATAATTATTATATGCACTTTAAGAAAGGTGGAATGGCTTAGATTAAGACTAGGATATGAAAGAATGATTCAATAGATAAAGAGGATTTATATTTCGAAAAATCTGATGTGAAAAATAAATAATGATGTGCATAAAATAATTTTTGTCACATCAGATTAAGGCCTATACATATTAGGCCTTAATGAGGCCTGAAAGCATTTTCACTAAAAATAGTCACTAGTAAAGTATATAATTAAAGTCTTCAATGTGATACTTAGTTAAACAATTATGTCAATTGTTTAGGTTACTCACCCACTTTTGTAATTGACAAAATTTCACTTTGAATTTTCATAATCGATCTAAACCGTTCATATTTTAGAGTAAAATGCAAAGATTATCTTTGAAAAAATCAATCAAATTGAAGATTATTTAATCATCGAATTGTATAAATCCAATGGACGGTGTTAAGACCAATAAGCTAAACCATCCATTTATTTTTATGCAAGATGACTTAAAAACTTCCAATTTGAATAAGCTTTTTAAGAGATGATCTTCACGTTATCATCTAAAATATAAACGGTTTAGATTAAGAAAATTCAAAACAAAAATTCATCAATTACAAAATTTATAAAAATTCGTTCACGCGATCCACTCTTCAATTTATTATGTTACTTGTTTTTTTTTCGATGAAGTATTATTTTACTTGTTGTGTACCTTCTCCATCTCCTCCGGGGATAGTCAGATGGCACACTCTTTTAATAGTTTCTTAATTAGTTTGACTTTGATTGTGCCACTTACTATCAAAAAAAGACTCAGTACTCTATCATATATATTTGTATATAAACGAACACAATGATACAATGCCTCTCAGATTCACTAGATCCATCCCTGGAAACCATTGAAACAAACTCCATCATCAAAGATCCTCAGCCCTCAAAAACATGGTGATGGAGCAATATTATCTCCATCCCATTATGACCCTTCTCTTGGCCTTTGTCTCCTTTTTGGCAATCTCCCTCTTGGTGCTCTTCTACAGGCACAGATCCCAGTTCACCGGCAAAAACCTCCCGCCGGGGCAGGTCGGCTACCCGGTGATCGGGGAGAGCTACGACTTCGTCTCTTCGGCGTGGAAAGGCCACCCGGAAAAGTTCATCTCCGACCGGGTGAGCAAGCACTCGTCCCAAGTCTTCAAGACCTCCTTGATCGGGGAGAGAACTGCCTTCTTCTGCGGCAACGCTTGCAACAAGTTCTTGTTCTCCAATGAGAACAAGCTTGTCAAAGTCTGGTTTCCTAGCTGTGTCGACAAGATCTTCCCTTCTTCCACCGAAACTTCCGCCGTAGAGGAGGCCACGAAGATGAGAAAGATGCTGCCCAACTTCGTCAAGCTCGATGCTCTGCAACGCTACTTCGGGATCATTGACCAGTGTACCCAATCCCACTTTGCAGATAGTTGGGAAAACCAAAAGGAAGTTCATGCCTTTGAACTCTCCAAGAAGTAAGTCCATCTAACTAAATATGAAGTTAATTGCCAAAAAAAAAAAACCTAAATATGAAGTTACTATTTTTCTTACTAATTTAATCCTATATATTTCGGGGGTAAATTGAAAACTTTTTCTTAGTTACTAGTTTTTTTTTCTTTTTTCTTTTTCTATTAATGGTTCGTAGTTACTATATATATATATCATCAGATCGACAATACATAAATTGTTAATATATATGAAGTAGAAATCATTGATAAAAAAAATGAAATAGAAATATTATGTAAAAAATCACTAATAAAAGAAACATGTATGTATCAAAGCACGTCTATCTTTAATTTAATAAATGTTCTAATAATTCAAGTGATACCCTTTTTCCCTTTGCGTGATCGCGCGGGCAAGATTTTTTTGATGAGACCACCATTTAATCCCATGTTCATCAGTTCATGTAAACTTTACCAAGTCTATTAATGAAATTTCTCTTTCCGATAATTAATAATAATTTGCTCACTAAATTTGCCTTATCTTCTTAAAACAAAAAAAAAGGATTTAAAGTTGTCTAAAAAAAAAAGGATTTAAAGTATTCTAAATACATGTAATTTACAGCTACACCTTCAAGCTTGCTGCGCGATTGTTTGTTAGCCTTGAAGATCAAAAGGATATTGACAAACTGAGCAAACCATTCCATGTAGTGAACGCTGGAATCACATCGATGCCTATTGACTTCCCCGGAACTCCGTTTAATAAAGCCATCAAGGCCGCCAACTTGATCAGAAAGGATTTGTATAAGATGATCAAGCAGAGGAAGGTCGACTTAGCAGAGGGCAATGCATCCCCCACACAAGACATATTATCACATATGCTCTTGACCTCCGATGAGCATGGAACCTATCTGAAGGAATCAGATATCGCCGATAAGATTCTTGGATTGTTGGTTGCCAGCTTTGATACACTTAGTGCTGCATTAACTTTCATTGTAAAGTATCTGGGTGAGCTTCCACATATCTATGATGCAGTCTACAAAGGTATGTAGTACTAGTACATAAGTTATGATACACTTTGTCCAATTGTTTTTAGTTTTTATGAAATGACTTATTCTCCCTTAGGACCCGTAAATAGATTCGTAATGCTTTTTAACATATATGGAGTTTATATTCGTCCAATTTAAGCTATCGATGACAAACCTCTTATAAATTATAACTAAAACAAATAGAGACTATTTTAACAGATAAATAAAATTGGTGTGATCGAAGACCTAACTTTGACTAGGTTCCAAATTCCAACCCTCCATTTCGAAAATAGATAAATAAATAAGTATGATCATATAGCTAGTTTTTTGGTTGTCAGCACGTAGCATATGGAGTGGTATAAGATAAGAATTTTTTTTAGTGTATATAATTGTTTCCTCGGTGTTAATAATTAACTATTAAAACAGAGCAAATGGAGATTGTAAATTCAAAAGCCCCAGGAGAGTTGTTGAAGTGGGAAGACCTACAGAAGATGAAATACTCATGGAATGTAGCTCAAGAAGTTCTGAGGATGGCACCACCTGTTCAAGGAGCCTTCAGGGAAGCCTTGACTGACTTCGTCTTCAATGGCTTCACCATTCCCAAGGGGTGGAAGTTGTACTGGAGCGCAAACTCGACACACAAGAGCTCTGATTTCTTCCCCGAACCTGAGAAATTCGACCCGTCAAGATTCGAAGGAAAGGGACCTGCACCTTACACGTTTGTTCCGTTCGGCGGAGGCCCGAGAATGTGTCCCGGGAATGAGTACACTCGGGTGGTAACACTGGTGTTCATGCACAACTTGGTGAAAAGGTTCAAGTGGGAGAAGGTTTTTCCTGATGAGAAGACCGTTGTTGCCCCTTTCCCCACCCCCGCCAAAGGACTTCCCGTCCGGCTTTTTCATCACTAAAAATCAGCATCTCAACCATAAGTAAATGAAGAATCAGCTGCAAGACGGTCTTTGCTTCTTTTAGTTTTTTTTTTTCCCAATCGATTTCGATACTTCCTTTCTTCTTCGAGGGTTATTAATTGTACGTTAAATATTTTGCATGTTGTTCATGTAAGTCCGTAGATACATGTTAAAACGAACTTACGTTATGTACAATTACAGTTAATTACTTGTACGAGTACGTATCACATTCATGTATGTTTCAATCAGGATTTGTGTGTATGCACTAGGTGCCATGCATATATGCACTCCATATCACAACATGTATATCAAAATGGAGATCAAAAGTCGTCAATTATGTTGATGTTGACCTCATAAACTTTTTATCTAATTAAGAAATTAAACGGACTAGAGGCCGTTAATTAAACCCTAAAAGCTGCCTAGCTCTAGAAGCATATTTTCCTTTCATGGCAAACCCTAGAAGTCGTCTCCTCCTAGCTTCTCTCTCATGTATTAGGGATTGGTTTGGCCTAGCATATTTTCTATTCCATGGCTGTGATTGATGAGATGACAATTGGTTTCGACCTTAATTGGTGCATGCAAACAACGTACGACGGGGTTATGGATCTCAGTGTGCCATCCGATTTCGCTAAAGATTGTTTCTATCCAAGGTTGATGGCGTTCAAGGGTGGTATTTTCATGTTTTGATATAGATATGGAATCCAAAATGTTTATGCGTAATTCTCCATATCTTTGTTAAAGAACAAAGCTTAAATTCATTGTATCGAACAACTAATTAGGTTTCCTGTTAACGATAGTATCCCACAAACGGATTCTTATATTGGATGCCCTCCAATATGATTGTAATTGATTGTAAGTTTCAATATTTTTTTTTTTCCAAAATTTGGAGCATGAACAAATCATTCAAATAATTCGGAATGGGTGTCCAGATCAAAACCAAAGCTAACTAGTTTATGAGCTACAAAATTTGTGCTCAGTCAAGTTTAAAGCTTTAAGCCGTTAACAGCGAGCAAACAGTCGCTATGAATCCATAGCCTAAAGTAGTTGAATACCCTCCTTAATGGCCAAGAGCTCGAATGCTCAATGTGTAGAGGAGAAGACACAAAGTGTTTCCTGTGCGAGAAACCTGCTATAAAACCATCCTTATGGTCACGAATCACTCTCCCAACACCTCCAAAACTTGTGGAACTGACAAAAGATATATCATGAATCAAATCCAAATATATATATATAATATAGGCACATTACCGATAGCTACACAATTTCACCCTACATTTTCCATCAAAGTAAGTGATTTTCAATTTTTCCCAATAGGCATTGTCCAAAAAAAAAATTCCCAATAGGCATGAATTTGGCCTGTTTTACTCCCACCAAGGGAAAAAATATGTAAAGCCTATTTTTTTCGGACAATTTTTCAATTTAATTCAAAGGAAAAATAATGTATAGTGAGCCAGAGATCATCGATCATGTTCAAATAACAATCAAAAATGGAATCAATGCTTAAAAATACGTAGAGCTCGTCAAGAGGGTCAAGTTTCATACCACGTTTGTCAACAACGATGATCGGAGTCGTCGGAAAACGTTGCTAAAGCCGCCAAAAACCGGAAATCTTTCTTCCTTCAAACCGCAGTCATCCATCACCGGGGTTTGTTAAGACCAATAAGCTAAACCATCCATTTATTTTTTATGCAAGATGACTTAAAAACTTCCATTTTGAATAAACTTTTTCAGACATGATCTTCACGTTATGATCTAAAATATAAACGATTTAGATTTAAAAAAACTCAAAATAAAAATACGTCAACTGCTAAAGTTATAAAAATTCGTTCATACGATCCACACTTCAATTTATTATTTAACTTGTTTTTTTCGATGACGTATTATTTTACATGTTTTCCATCTCCTCATGGGATAGTCAGATGGCACACTCTTTTAATAGTTTCTTAATTAGTTTGACTTTGATTGCGCCACTTATTATCAAAGAATGCTTTGATTGCGCCACTTATTATCAAAAGAAGACTCGGTACTCTGGGAGCGGCTGGAATGTACCCAATCCGATGTGCACCATCAACGGCGTCAGCAACGGCAGCCATAACAAATTCCTTTTTCGCCCTCAATTGTATTCCTGGATTTCTGTATTATTGAGATTGATCTCAATTATATACCTGAATTTCTTGACCTACCCAATTATATAATCAGATACAGCCTTGGTCAAGAATTTTTTACTAGGTATATAATCTGATATGTCTATCCAAATTTTTAACCAAAAATTTTCTGAATTTCTTCACCAGGTATATGATCTGATCTGCCTATATATGCCCATATTTCTTGATCATCAGATCAGTTGATGATATCAATCACTTTTGCCATGAGACATAAAGCCCAGTCTTTTGCCATGATATCAGTTCTGATCTGCTGATTATAATTCATAAGGAAAATGATTGTTGGCCCCAATTAAGGCCTAAGTCTTAGGCCTTAATCTGAGTTGGCATGCCATGTCATTTACACGTCGTTTGTTATTTGATATCTCATATTTTGTAAAAGACTATCTTATCCATTCCAATCTAATGGCTCTAAATCATCTTATTGATTTTATTTTCTAATTTTAGAATAATTTTAATAAACTTTTCAAAAAGATAAACAAACATCTCCTTTGTCTTCATCAAGAACTAAAGAAAATCTTTATGTACGTTCATCATGTTCTAAAATCTAGATCTCGAATTTTCCGGTAAACTACTTCGCACTATAATTGCTCATAAAGTACTCTTCTTTAATTTTCTAGATCTATCTAATTTCATAAAACAAATGTATTTTTTCCCATTGGATTCGTGCAAGAATTTCAATTAGATTTTTGGAACATCATCAACTTTTTCCAGAAGGAAAATTGATATGAAGAAACCATGGAATCTGACATATAATTGAACTCATCTTTGTTCCACCAATTTATATATATATATATATATATATATATATATATATAATAAACGGTGGATATTCAATAAACGGTTTATATATATACAAACCCAGCAATCAATTTTAGGTTAATGGCTTCCCTCAAACAATTGTATATATGTCTATCATTTCTAGTTTGATTCAATGCATTTCTTTATTAATTCTAAACTAATTTAAGGCTTTCAATTCACTATTAATAATTGTATTTTTCCCAAACCATCGGCTTCTTCAAGAATGTGTAGAGCTTGAAGAATATGGTGGTGTTAAATATACATAATCCTAAATAAAACATAAAGGAGACTAGGAAAAAAAAACTCAGAGGCCATACGTACGTTCATATTCTTATTAGGTTTAAGAATTTGAGGGTTTATAATTATTATTTTTTTTCTGCAATTTAGATTTGTATGAAGTTTAAGTGAAAATATAAAAGGGTAATGTTGGTTTTGCAACATTTGACATGGCAAAATGGGGTGATGTGGATATAAAAATATAAATTATATTAACTGACATGTAATGCCACGTAGGATTGAGGCCACAAAATTTAGGCCTCAAGTGAGGCCTCCTAGCATTACCCAATTCATAAATTCAATGAGGTATAATTGATCCAAAAAAAAAAAGACAAGTCGCGGCACGAATGCGTCTTTGATAAATGCAGAGAACGCAACATCGTCCAAAATCAGGACGAAGAAGAAAAGAAAAGCGCTAAAAACAGAGACGAAGACGAAGAGTGGAAGAGCGTGTCAACACAACCATCATCCTCATCCTCAACTCTTCACACTTGTCTCTCTCCCCTCTCCGCCTCCTTAGATTAGAGCCCTCAATTTCTTGGCCACCGCATCAAGGGCTGATTCTAAGAGGGGGAAGAACAGAGTAAGGAGTGGAAGGAAGAACATTAGAGAGAAAACTTGGGAGTTTTCTGGGTTCACGGGGTAGTGGGAGGGTAAAAACGAAATCTTCTCTCAGCAGCCGTTAACTACCGTTAGTGATATTTGTAATTTTAATAATAGCACATATGAAATCAACGGTTGATTTTTTTGCCACGTCAGCACCACGTCGCTGGTACACACCAATTCTTGTACATTCCAGAATTGGCCCGGTACTCTTACCATATATATTTGTATATATATAAACCAACACAATCATACAATGCCTCTCAGATTCACTAGATCCATCCCTGAGCTAAACCATCCATTTATTTTTTATGCAAGATGACTTAAAAACTTCCATTTTGAATAAACTTTTTCAGACATGATCTTCACGTTATGATCTAAAATATAAACGATTTAGATTTTTTTTTTATCGAGATCGTGGTATCCCAAAGGCTTTCTAGACCCAAGGACTAATCCACTCGGGGGGCAGTGTCAGAAGTCTTCCTCCCTTTGGCCAGCCACAGAATGAATTAGGATTTAACTCAAATCTGTAGTCGGCAGGATTCGAAACCAGATGGTATAAACAATTTAGATTAAAAAAGCTCAAAATAAAAATTAGTCAACTGCTAAAGTTATAAAAATTCGTTTCCACGATCCACACTTCAATTTATTATTTAACTTGTTTTTTTTCGATGAAGTATTATTTTACCTGTTCTCCATCTTCTCCTGGGATCTGGGATAGTCAGATGGCCGGCACACTCTTTTAATAGTTTCTTAATTAGTTTGACTTTGATAGTGCCACTTCTTATCAAAGAATACTTTGATTGCGCAACTTATTATCAAAAAAAGACTCGGTACTCTACGATATATATTTGTATATACATAAACGAACACAACGATACAATGCCTCTCAGATTCACTAGATCCGTCCCTGGAAACCATTGAAACAAACTCCATCATCAAAGATCCTCAGCCCTCAAAAACATGGTGATGGAACAATATTATCTCCATCCCATTATGACCCTCCTCTTGGCCTTTGTCTCCTTTTTGGCAATCTCCCTCTCGGTGCTCCTCTACAGCACAGATCACAGTTCACCGGCAACAACCTCCCGCCGGGGAAGGTCGGCTACCCGATGATTGGGGAGAGCTACGACTTCATCTCTTCGGCGTGGAAAGGCCACCCAGAAAAGTTCATCTTTGACCGGGTGTGCAAGAACTCCTCCCAAGTCTTCAAGAGCTCCTTGCTTGGGGAGAGAACTGCCGTCTTCTGCGGCAACGATTGCAACAAGTTCTTGTTCTCCAATGAGAACAAGCTTGTCAAACTCTGGTTCCCCAGCAGCGTCGAAAAGATGATCTTATCTTCCACCGAAACTTCCACCGCAGATCAGGAGGCCGCGAAGACGAGAAAGAATAGTCTACCCAACTTCGTGAAGCTCGACGCTCTGCAACGCTACTTCGGGATCATTGACCAGTGTACCCAATCCCACTTTGCAGATAGTTGGGAAAACCAAAAGGAAGTACATGCCTTAGAACTCGTGAAGAAGTAAGTTCATCTAACTAACTAAATTTTTATGATATATGGAATTTTACTAAATAAAAAATTAAAAAGTAACCATTTTTTTTTTTGGATTAAATTCAGTTTACCCTCTTGAACTTTACACCAACCATCATGTTCGTCCTTGCACTTCTAATTTCATCAGAAACACTCATATACTTTTCAATTTAATCCGTTTAGTCCCTCCGTCAGTCAATCCGTTAACTTTGACCGTTAAGTAATGACGTGACATAAGTGGGACCCATTCTTGGCTGACTTGGTAGTGACGTGGCATCCCAGTCATCAACTAAAGCTGACTGGGCATGCCACGTCACTAACAGAGGGACTAAACTGATTAAATTGAAGAATATATAAGTGTTTTTGATGAAATTAGAAGTGCAGAGACTAACATGATGTTTGGTGTAAAGTTCAGGGAAGTAAATTGAATTTAATCATTTTCAAAAATACCATTTTACATAGAAATCATGTTCTATAATAAGGAAAATTTTCTCAATTGCACAATTGACAAAAATAAGCAAAACCCCGATTTCGATAGACAATGTGTTGCCAAAGTCTATTTGCTTTGTTTAATCATAGAGTCCAAAAGAGCCTAATAAGTAAATTTTCTTAAATTTCTTCTAACTTAAAAAAAATAAAAAATTTAAACACTTGTAGCGACGAATTGGTCGTCGCTACAAGAGGCTCCTAATTGTTTTTTTATTTTGGTTATTTTAATTTGATGAAATAGTTAAAAAAGACTTTTTCGGTCCTCATAAGGTCTCACGTTAGACTTTACTAAGACTCTAAAATAATTTTGCCCCGTACAAACCGTATTCGAGAATTTCAAAGATACCATTTTTCATAGAAATCATGTGCTACAAATAAATTTTCCTCAATTTGACACAATTCAACAAAGTAAGCGAAAACTTGATTTCGGTAGATTGTGAAATTCAAATCTTGTTTGCATTGTTTAATCATAAATTTTATGAGCCCCAATAACTAAATTATTTTACATTTGTTTAAAGTTAAAAAAATATTTATATATATATTTTTTATATAAATATTTTTTTAACTTTGAAATTCTCAAGTACGGTTTGTATGGGTTCTCAAAATTATTTTAGAGTCTTATTGAAGTTTAACGTGAGACTTTATGAGGACCGAAAGAGTCTTTTTTAACTTTTTCATCAAATTAAAATAAACAAAATAAAAAAAGTTAGGAGCCTTTTGTATTTTTTTTGGTCAACATGAGCCTCTTGTAGCGACGACCAATTCGTCGCTACAAGTGTTTAATTTTTTTTTTTTTTAAGTTTGAAGAAATGTAACCGAATTTACTTATTAGAGCTATTTTGGACTCTATAATTAAACAAAACAAATAGACTTTGGCAACATATTGTCTATCGAAATCGGTGTTTCGCTTATTTTTGTCAATTGCGCAAATTGAGAAATTTTTCCTTATTATAGCACATGATTTCTATGTAAAATGATATTTTTGAAAATGATTAAATTCAGTTTACCCCCCCTGAACTTTACACCAAACATCATGTTAGTCCCTACACTTCTAATTTAATCAGAAACACCCTTATACTCTTCAATTTAATCAGTTTAGTCCATCCGTTAGTGACGTGTCATGCCCAGTCAGCTTTGGTTGATGACTGGACATGCCACGTCACTGCTAAGTCAGCCAAAAAGGGGCCCAGTCATGCCACGTCATCACTTAACGGTCAAAGTTAACGGATTGACTGACGGAGGGACTAAACAGATTAAATTGAAGAGTATATGGGTGTTTCTGATGAAATTAGAAGTGTAGGGACTAACATGATGTTTGGTGTAAAGTTCAAGGGGGTAAACTGAATTTAATCTTTTTTTTTTTTCTATTTCTCTAAACGGATCATAGTTCTTATGTTGTTAGATCGATATAATTCATAAATTGTTAATATGAACTTATGAACTAGAAATATTATCTAAAAAATCACCTATGTAAGAAACATGTATGTATCAAAGTACGTTTACAATCTATCTAAGCTCAAGTGGTGAAGAGGGGTTTGGAAATTGTGTCAAGACTGGTTAGGTAAGGAGTTCAATCCCCCACTCATGTAATGAAAAAAAAGCATGTCTATTTATTTATTTTTTTATCAAAAGGATGTTCAGCAAGCAGTACAAACTGTACAATAATGACCCGCCTCTAACGAGCCGTCAGAAAGAGTCATCACTTAAAGTACACGACTAGGATACACTCTTAATACACCTAATTAACTTTTTGGATGAAACCAATATTGTAAGGAATACCTACAAACCCCGAAGATAAATAAAAAGGAATATCGAAGTCTCGGTATCATTTGCGACATCTTCTCAAACAAAAAAAGAGGTTGCAGCCCCAACCTACCTCAAAACAGACAGATAAAGCAAAAGAGATTAAAAAAAATGGTCCAAACCCAAAAATCCAAACTAGGACCGAAGGCCAATGGTGGGATCCAAGTAGAAGCCCAACTTGAGGAAACCCTAGTCTCTAATCCACCCTGCAAAAAGACGCAGCCACCAATGCCACAACAGCTACTACTGCCGCTGCCTCTTCCACCTGTTGAAAAAGAGATCCAGTAACCTGTAGTTGATGTTTGGATTCCAGACCCAGCAACACCGCCATCCTCAGCCTTTCCATCAAGAGGCTCGAACTCGGCCTGAACTAGACTGCAAAAGCCTAGCCGATTGCCGGCCACCGCCATGCACTAAATTCCTTGGTCCCACATCTACCACCTCAAACAATTGAACCTCGCTATCATCGTCAATCCATCGCGACCCAGGAGCACGAAACCCCAATCCGAAAAATCTCAATCCTCCACCACCGCCAATGGAATCCACTCCAGATCCGTCAGACAACACCACTGTCGGAGAACTATTCATTCAGGTAATCTTGTCCAGTTAGAACCTGAACCTGCCACACCACTTCCGCCACCCATCACAGCAACAAAAAAAGAAAGGGGACTGAATCTCACAAACCAAGAGTATCGTCGATCGAAACCGCCGCTACCAAGACCATCGAGGAGACCATATAGGAGGACAAATCCATACATCATGATCGAAGATATGTCGCCGTCACCCACCGAAGTGAGCGACATTCGAGAAGTCTCTCGTGCGACAGTCAGAGAAAAGACCGCCATTGCTCTTGTACATACCTCCTACTCATCAACTAGAAATAACACATACTTGGGAACTTACCCGGTCACACTGGGACTCCGCCGGGATAACCTACGGTTACCTCAGCACCTCCATAGCCAAACTCAGGCAAGGTCTTGGCCCGGACTTGCCCGGAAGACAACTATCTTGCAGGTTTAAATCACTTGTCACGAGACCTCTCAAAGGAATACCACACTGATCCCACATTGAAGACAAACAACAAAGACCTTCTTCAACCACCTATAAGAGTCAACCTCTTTCCTTATTAATGGTACACATTCATTACTCAATAAAGTCACTCTGTCAATATTAATACATTGTGCTAACTTAGACCCAGTCTCCTCCTAAAGCCAATGTATTTCTCTTGACAGGTGACAAGACGTGAGGAACTTGCGATTGCATCACCTCGTACCTCTAGTCTAATCCAACCAAAACCCCCCCACCCCCACCCCCCCGGATCTAGGCAGAAAAACTCTTGTTAAAAAAAGCATGTCTATTTAAGTTTACCTTCTTTGAGAAAAGGGAAATTGTCAACTTTAGTCACTGAACTTTGCTTCGTTCGACACTTTGGTCACTGAACTTTTATAAATATCACATTGGTCACTGAACTAAAACACCATGGAGAGGGAGGGAGGGAAGGAATGGTTTTTTTTTTTTTCAAATTTTTTTATATTTTTATATTTCAAAAAAATATTTATTGATGATTTGACAAAAATGTTCTCAATTTTAACGGCTCATAATGGTCAATTTAATGGTAGTGACCAAAGTGATAGACATTATTTTAGTGTATTGACCAAAGTGTCGAATGAAACAAAGTTCAGTGACTAAAATGATCATTCTTCCTCGAGAAACTATAGTTAGTACTATTTTCTTTAGAATGAAATATAGTTAGTACTTGTGCTAGTTGTAGTACCTTATTAATTTAATAAATAATAATTAATATATGTTCTGAACTTCTGATAACTCAAATTAGAAACAATACACTCCTGATAGGTGTAGGCAATTAATTGACATAGTTATGGAGTAGTGGGTGGTTAATCAGTTGTAAAATATTATTTATTTTTATATTTTTTTTATTATTTTTGTTTTTACATGATTGACCATAACTGCTAACTGTTTTATAAATTTTTTAATATTTAAAGATTATTTTGGTACATTTTTTCTGTTTTGATTGACAAAGGGAGTTCTCTTAAATAGTAGTATAGATAATAATTACGTAGTATGGTTACTAAATTCTCAAAAAAAAAAAAAACGAGGGGTGGTATTCTTTTTCCCTACTCGTGATCGGGCTAGGTTTTTTTTTTTTGATGAGTTCACCATTCAACCCCATGTTCTTGTAAACTTTTTAACTTTATTAATGAAATTTCTCTTTCCTATAATTTGCTCACGGAATTTGCCTTATCTTCATAAAAATAAATGGGATTAAAGTATTCTAAATACATGTAATTTACAGGTACACCTTTAAGATTGCTGCGCGATTGTTTGTAAGCCTTGAAGATCAAAAGGACATTGACAAACTCAGCAAACCATTCTATGTAGTGAACGCTGGAATCACATCGATGCCTATCGACTTCCCCGGAACTCCGTTTAATAAAGCCATCAAGGCCGCCAACTTGATCAGAAAGGATTTGTATAAGATGATCAAGCAGAGGAAGGTCAACTTAGCAGAGGGCAATGCATCTCCCACACAAGACATATTATCGCATATGCTCTCGACTTGCGATGAGCATGGAACATATATGAAGGAATCAAATATCGTCGATAACATTCTTGGATTGTTGGTTGCTGGCTTTGATACAGTTAGTGCTGTATTGACTTTCATTGTAAAGTATCTGGGCGAGCTTCCACATATCTATGATGCAATCTACAAAGGTATGTAGTACTAGTAGAAATAAGATTCTTACTCTTAAAACATCTCCAACAGATTCTCTATAATTTTTTTTTTCTAGTTGAGGAAAAATAGACATTTTTTGCTCTAACATCTTCCATATATTTGTCTCTTATTTTAGAGATAGTGAGTAGAGACACAATAAAAATCTCTATATTTATAGCAAACTCTAAAATTATAGGAAAACATATTTTTTGAAATTTTAATGCTATTCTCTCTTCGCTCTCTTTAAATTATATTAATTTGCATTATAAATTATTTAATTACATTTTCAAATAAAAAATATTACCATATTCAATTGTAGATAATATATATATATATATATATATATATATATATATTTTTTTTTTAACACACACACACCACCCCATCCCACCCTGATATCGTAGGAGAGTCGAACTCAAGATCTCTCCTGAGCCAACTTTGGTGTCAAACCATTACACCAACCGCCTTGGAATTGTAGATAGGGGTGTCAATGGGTCGTGTCGTGTTGGGTTCGGGTCGTGTCAAGGTTTTTATCGTGTCAAAAAGACAAACCCAAACCCAACCCATTTAATAATCGTGTCAAAAATATAAACCCAAACCCAACCCATTTAATAAACGGGTAACCCGTTAACAACCCGCCTAACCCGTTTAATAAATAGGTCGTGTCGTGTCGAGTTCAATAACCCATTTACACCATTTAACGGGTTAACATTGTGACCCATTTAACCAAAAAACAAATGCATAAAATCTTGAAAGTAATATTACATAACTCCACCATCTTGCTGTCTCCACATACAAGAAGAAAATATAAATACATGGATATGATTCGTAAATAAAACATAAGTAGATAAATCCAATAGTAAAAAAATTTATTCCCAGTCACACAAAAAAATTATGAGATATTCAAGTACTCCCAATTTCCAAAATTTTAAGAATCAATAAAGCATAATCCATAATTAAATTTTAAATTAAATGTAAAGGATCAAAGCCAACTTCTAAAGTCTCAAAATAAGCAGTCCTTCACTTTATTCCAGCAGAAAAATAGCAAATGAATATCACCTAGACACCTACAAGTGAGAATAAATCATAATCAGTATATTAAATTAGCATAAAGCTCATAAAATAAATAGCAACAAATGATGACATAAAGGACATACACAAGTAAATAAACAGCACTTACCAACAAAAGATGGTCACTTTCTAATGAATTTCACATCATATCTCTATGTTTGGACGAGCAACAGTAACAGAAGGATCAACAGATTCATCATTAGCATTGCTAATGCTTAATTTGCTAATATCTTCAGTCAAGTCTTCCACTTTAGGTGGCAAAGTGGGAGCATCTACTAAGACAGATTATAATGAAAAGAAACAATAGAATCAATAGATACGCCATATATAAGAAATAGATACAAAATGTTAAAGTCGAGTCTAAAAGTAATACCTTCTTTGTCAAATATCCAATCACGTGTGCAAATAAGAGCTTCAACAGTTTCTGGTTTAAGTGCACTACGATATTGGTCAAGAACTCTACCACCAACACTAAATGCGGACTCGGAAGCAACTGTAGAAATTGGAATGGATAGCACATCACGAGCCATGATAGATAGTTCGGGATACCGAAATTGATTTGCCTTCCAAAAGTCAAGAACATTCATCTGTGTAGTCCTAGACAGCTTTGGTTCATCTAAATACAATTGCAACTGAGTCTTTTGGGCAGAGAAAACAAATTCTTCACTCTCAAAATCATCAAAATCCTACGATTACAGATTTGACAATGATAAATTAATAAATAATAAAATTAAAATAAGCAGATCAATTATATGAAGTACAGATATAATTGAACAATTTATATATGTATAATTATAAGATCGAACTGTACAATAGTGTAGGAAATTCAAAGGCAGATTAGACAACCATACAAATTTTGATATAAAAAAAAGAGACTACAATACAGATTAAATTTAACTGAAATGACAAATAACCACATATTTACCTTCATAACATCGATGCATTCTTTAGAAACCATTGTAGCATCACTGAAAGAACGAGTAGCATTTTGATTGCTGGATGATGATGAAGAGGTCGAATCCAGTGACTTAGAATGAATTTTCATGTACACATCAAAAAGAGAAAATAACTTCTCACGTACTTTTCTCATTTCAATGGATCCACTACCATAGAGTCGTTTATAGGAGAACTCCACAAACTGCAGCTTGTATCGAGGATCCAAAATTACAGCAATTGCAAGAATCAAACTATACTCAGACCAATATTTTTCAAACTTGGTGATCATTTGAGATGCCATCTTATTCATAAACATATCATGATCAACCATAGCCTTTCTCAGAGTATCTTCAACCACAAAGACTTGAGGGAAGTACAAATTGGATGTGGTATAACATGTTCCCGAGAACAAGCAAGTAACATCATAGAACACCTTGAGAAACTTACAAATCTTTTCCACTTTTTGCCACTCATCATGAGAAAGTGCATGCTTGTAGTTAGAGTCACTCAATTGCAAATGAAGAAATGCACGTTGATAATAAATTGCACTGTCAAGCATAAGAAATGTAGAATTCCATCTGGTAGGTACATCTTGACGCAAACCCTTTTTACATTCTAAGGAAACTTGTGCAATACAGTCCAAGAATTTTTGTTTCCTCCCTTGTGAACCCCTAACATACTTAATGCTCTCCCTAATTTTCCCAATGGAACTATCAATTTCTTTCAACCCCTCTTGCACAATTAGATTAAGAATGTGCGCACAACATCTAACATGAAAAAACTCACCATCCATTAAAATTGCATCTCTTAGCATAAGTTGTCCCTTTAGCAACTCAACAAAACAATCATTGGCAGACGCATTGTCTAAAGTCATAGAAAACAATTTCTTTTCAATACCCCAATCAACCAACAACTTATAGATTTTGTCAGACAAAGCAACACCAGTATGTGGCGGAGGCATAAAACTAAAATTCAATATTCTCTTTTGCAATTTCCAATCATCATCAACAAAATGAGCAGTGAGAGCAAGATAACCATCCGTTGCAATAGAAGTCCACAGATCAGAAGTCAAGCAAATTCTGCTAGGAATAGAAACTAAAGTATTCTTAAGCTTCTTCATTTCTCTAGTATGCATACTCATTACATCTGTCTTAGCAGTGTTCCTAGATATTAACTTGATATCAGCACATATATAAGTAAACAAATTTCTAATCCCAGCATACTCAACAAACTGAAAAGGCAAGTCATGCATAACAATAGCCATCACCAATAGTTCACGAAATTTTTCAGGTTCAAATCTAGCAGACCTTGTGATCATAGACCCATCACCATTATGAGACACAACCAACTGTCCTAGGTCTAGAATTTTTTGTTTAATACAAGACGCCATATGACGTTTCAAATTTCCAGTACCATACCTACTATCACACAAGTAAACAGTACCACATCTTAGGCACTTAGCCCTTTGCTTCTTATCGGCACCCACTGGAAGCACTTCAAATTTAGACCATACATTTGAAGTGAGCTTTCGTCGCCTCTTGCCACACTTTGGACTTGCAGTCTTTATCTCTTGGCAATCTTCCATCTCAATCTCATTGTTTTCAACAAAATTTCCACCTTGAGTATCTTGAGTAACATCAACATTATCATGAAGAGGATCCATCTGTCAAAACCAAAACCAACATACAATATTACTAACCAAGAAAATTATAAGCAAAACACTATATATATATATATATGAACTTATAGTACGTACTGTACATATAAAATTTCATTCTCTAATATGAATTTTTAGTTAGGATTTCATATAAGGACAAATGTTAATAATATGAAATAAAACGATTCAATCCCCACACATATCGAAGCATGCATAACTAATCTAACAAACATTTAATTAGAATAGATCAAAGTATACCAAATATATAGTACTAAAGAAGTTCACAGATGGTGCTTCTATGTACCACAAATTGACTTCCTTGTATTCCGACATACCTTTCTAGAGAATCAAAACGAGAGAAAAAGTTTTGACGCCGATGCCAAGATGAGGAGGTTTAGGGTTTCTGTCTTAATTCAGAACTAAGACGTAGATTTTATAGTGTTAATTGTTTAGTGCTAAATTGCTAACCCTAAAAGTGAAAAAAGACTTATTCAGCCCTAATATACAATTAAAATTACTTACTTTTAATGGGTCGTGTACTCGGGTTATATATAACCCGACCCAACCCATTTAATAAACGGGTTACACGGGTTTATTTCGTGTTGGCGGGTTGACCCGCAAATGACCCGTTTATTAAACGGGTTTTGGCGGGTTGACCCGCAAATGACCCGCTTTTTAATCGTGCGGGTTCAACCCGCTTTATTTCGTGCGGGTTTCGAGTCGTGTTATCGGGTCGTGTCGGAATTGACAGCCCTTTGTAGATAATAAATTATAGAGAATATGATACGAAGCTGTTGGAGATACGGTAAAAAAATTATCGAGATTTTAGCTTTTAAATATATAATAGAAAATCTGTTGGAGATGTTTTTACAAATTAAATTAATAAAATAGTTGACTTATACTAGAAGAGTCTCACATACTATACTCCATGTGTTTGAAAATTGATAGTTCATAGTTATTGGTCTATTTTAGTTTTTTTTTTGTCAAATTGTTTTTATTTTTTATGAAATGACTTATTCTCTCTATGATTTAAATAGATTGTCTATTTCTTGGTAAAAAAAAATTATCTATTTTTAAGTTACCGGTGTGAGAGTGGATAGTTTTGAATTTTTATTATATTTCTTTTTTTGTGTTTTCACTTTTCTATCCTTGATGATTAAAATGATATATAAAATTATTTAATACTTTTTTGGAAAGGAAAATTATTTAATATTTAAGGAGTAATAAAGTAGAAGAAATTTGTTACGGTTAATAAAGTGGTTCTCATATAATAGTATAGATAATAGACTAAAGGTATATCTTAAAAAAAAAAAAACTAAACTATAGTGACTTTGCTGCATGGTGTTGATTTTTCATACAAAATTATTTAAAATATCGCTAAAATATCATTTAGCTATGTTGGAGATGCTCTAACTAAAACAAATAAAGATTATTTTAATAGAAAATAATTAAATAAATAAAATGGGTGTGATGTTCTAATCCTCCATTTTGAAAATAAATAAATATTGTCATAAGGTTGTTTGGTTGTCAGCACGTAACAGAAGTAGATAAAATATCAGAACTCTATGGATAGTTTTAAATGCTACAGAACGAGTTTTGTAGAATTTTCGTATGGATAAACTATATGTTATTTATACTATCCATATATATGGATAGTTTATCCAACTCCATATCGATCAGAACTCAATATGGATATTATTATAGATTAAATAATAGTATACAGTTATGTAGCATATGGAGTTGTATAATTGATTAAAGATAAAATATTCTTTTTAATCTATACTATTATTTAACAGAAAAGAGGTTGTAAATCATAACCGAATTTTTTTTTACGTAAAAGTCTTTTATATATTAAAATATTTTGAAAATCAAATTAGTTAAAAATGGTAAAATAGTCAAATCGTAAATAATAGAAAAATAAAAAATAAAAGAAAAACATTATAACTGCTTAATCACCCACCTTCTTTGAGGTAACCACCTCTATTCTACACCCATGAGGTATGCAATATTTATAGTGTATATAATTGTTTTCTCGGGGCAACTATTTAAACAGAGCAAATGGAGATTGTAAATTCAAAAGCCCCAGGGGAGTTATTGAAGTGGGAAGACCTTCAGAAGATGAAATATTCATGGAATGTAGCTCAAGAAGTGATGAGGATAACACCACCTGTTCAAGGAGGCTTTAAGGAAGCCTCGACTGACTTCGTCTTCAATGGCTTCACCATTCCAAAGGGGTGGAAGTTGTACTGGAGCGTAAACTCAACACACAAGAGCGCAGATTTTTTTCCCGAACCCGAGAAATTCGACCCATCAAGATTCGAAGGAAAGGGACCCGCACCTTACACGTTTATTCCGTTTGGCGGAGGCCCGAGAATGTGTCCTGGGAGGGAGTACGCCCGAGTTGTAACACTGGTGTTCATGCACAACTTGGTGAAAAGGTTCAAGTGGGAGAAAGTTTTTCTTGATGAGAAGACCATTTATGCCCCTTTCGCCAGGCCCGCCAAAGGACTTCCCATCCGCCTTTTTCATCACCAAACAAAAGAAGCTCAGCCATAAGTAATTAATCGATCTATAAAAACGAATGATGAATCAACTGCAAGATAATCTTAAAAAAAATTTATCAATCGATTTCATTTCAAAACTTCGATCCTTTTGTTTTTCGATGATTTATTTTACGTTATTTGCATGTGTTCATGTAATTCTGTAGAACTGGTTAAAAACTACGTACTTATGTACTTTACAATTACCTAACACTTATGTGAGTAACGAATTCACGTGTGTGTGTGTTTCTATATATATATATATATATATATATATATATATATATATATATATATATTTATATATTTGAACTATGAATTCAAGTATATTTCAATTAGGATTTGTTTGTATGTAAAAAAAAAACTGGATTCGGCTCCTTTGAAGTGCAAAATCTGTGAAGTTCGTAAAATCTCGATGCTCCAAACAATTTAAGAGTCTAGACAGCCGCCACTTCATTAAAGTTGATATTTTACTATTTTAGTGATTTATTTAGTTAAACCGAGGTTAACAATGAGGTACTAATTTTTTTTCTCCTAGAACAGTTCGTGAACTGGGATGGAGGAGACAAAAAAAATTTCAATGCCACCAATACATATTTGTCTGGCCATATACCCTATAATAGAACGCTTATGGAGACTACATCATCTTCATATATTCAACAAATCCAATTAACTTGCACAACCCTGGTTTTAGCATCCATATCTACCCAATTTATGAAACAAGTCTACTTTTACACTCCCCTTTTCAAATGCACGCTACAGTATATCTCAACGCAGAGTAATCAGTTCACTATTTTAATAAAGGCCACTGCTATTAGCTAGCATCATGTCCAAGTTTTTACCATATTCATTCCAAAATAACTAGTTGCATAACTCACTAGGTAAGTAGGTAGGCAAAGAGAAGAGAAGAAACCACAACAAGTATGGCAGACCCAAAATCAAATTCAACCTCAGTATCTATTTAAATTTTAAAGTGCAAAAATTCTTCTCTCCCTTTGACTTAATCTTTTTTCATCAACTCCAAAGGATGCAGAACTTTATCACCATGAACAAATAGGTTTTTAATTTGTCCACAACAACCAAGATGTAATGGCAAAGAAGGAGACAAAGAGAAGAAACTACGAGAAAAAACTTACCAAATGGAAGTAGTTATGCGTGCTTTTATTTTTCTTTCTATGTTGATTGCTCTTGTCAATATACAATACATGTGTCTGTGACAGATCAAATCCTCTTCATATGTGAATGTATAGCAAATACATGAAATAAATAAAAGTTGATTTTCAACTTCCTATATGATGTGGCTAATACATTGAGTTGCTGAAACCTCCTTTATTTGTGCTGATTTTTTCATTGATTTGAAGGAGATCAAATTCTGTACCACGTGGACCACAAGGTTCGCAGCTTCAGCTGCTATCTCAACCATCAGAGCAGTCATTTTCTCAGGGACTCTCATCTCAGTATGGCATGTTTTCTCAGATCTCTCAGACGTCTTTTGAGGCTCTGACAGATCAGGTAGAATCTCGATTTCAAACCGTATCTTCATTGCTTTATTTTGACAAACACACAATTCATTCAAGTAGATCGATTTGGCTCTATGAGGAAAAGTTTTAGTTGGAAAATCATGTAAGTTTGAGCAGCTTCCACATCGTTACATGGAGATCAATCTATTTAAATATCAGTGAACTCTATATCTTATCAGTCATACATTAGAAGAACTAATGAGTAATGATAATAGGTTGTGCCCCTACAAATTGTTCTTTCCCATAACTCTGTGACATTAATCAGAAGAATCTCATTCATAGGTTTGTTTCAATCTATCACCTAAATTATTGCTTATGTTCATATTATCTCTACAGAGGTCTCATGAACGGGAGAACTCTGTGAAGAAGATTGCTTGCTTACCCCCAATTAGTCATGCCCGTGAAGAGAGTCAAATGCAGATTTCAAGAACTTCCAACAATCACATGCGCAGGTGGAGTTCTGTTTCTGGTTCAGATCATCGATGTAAGTTTCTTATAAAGTTTGAATGGCATAAGTAGTATTCGAAAAAAAGCTTTTAATTAGTGATGTATTTGACAAAGAATAAAGGTTGTTTAGTTGAATTTTTAAGGGGTAACAATAACAGGCCAGTAAAATTCTTGCTGTTGTATGTGTAAGCCTGCTTTTTAATAAGAAACCAATTCTTTTATCTGCCTGAGCAGGTCAGATCAGTGAGGAATTTGAACATCGTATTGGAATGATGGAAACTTCATTAAGCAAGTTTGGTATGATATTGGATTCTGTCCAGAGTGATGTCATTCACAAAGGAACAAAAGAAGTTTCACTGTTGAGTGAGTAATCTATTCTGACACATTGAACTGTATGAGCTGAAGAGAAAATATGTTATCATTGTTATGTAATGGTGTTAGGTTGTAATGCTGGCTAATCTGCATAAGATTTTGCTATAACTCTGAGTCTCTGATCTAGGAATGAACATTTTGTTTCAAAAATAATTTGTGAGGGATTAAGTTACTGATCAAGCATATTGAAACAAAAAGTCAGTAGGATCTTCCATTAGGCCATAATTCCAAGAGATTTTATTGAAAAATAAAGAAATTAAAGCTCATATTTGAGAGAAAAATGGTATCATGTTGCTAACATATATATCAAAACCAAAGCTAGCTAGTTTATGAGCTACAAAATTTGTAGTCCTAGAAGGCTAGAACCATGAGTGATAGAAATCGCCGGGGAAGCATTGATCGAGCAACACCTTAATATCCTCAGTCAAGTTTAAAGCTTTAAGCCTTTAACAGCGAGGTAACAGTCGCTATGAATGACAGTGTGAGAGATATCCATAGCCTGAAGTAGTTGAATACCCTCCTTAATGGCCAAGAGGTCGATGTGCAGAGGAGAAAAAACAGTGTTTATGTGCGAGAAACAAAGTGTTTCTATGCGGGGAAACCTGCTATAAAACCACCCTTATGGTCACGAATCACTCCCCCAACACCTCCAAAACGTACTTGTGGAACTAAGAAAAGATCTATCATGATGAAAAAAAAAATTCAAATTTGAAATTATTTAGCCATTTGATTACCACATTCATCGTTTCACCTTTATCTGATGAATTGTATTTGTCTGTAAACTATACAACGAATAGATGACCAAACAATCTCTAATTCGGCTGATTTTTTGCATGGATAATTTTTGAAAATAAATCTAAATGATGAGCGGTTCCATGATTGAGTTATATTGTCAATTGATCGAGATGAGGATGTTCACATGTGGACGTCCACATTGTATTAAAATGTGAAGGGGATTGTATATATATAGAGCTTCTCCACTAAGAATGTCTTTACTTTATAAGGTGGGGAGTTTTTATCTCAGCCGTCAAATCAGATTATTTAAAAGAATCTGACGGCTTATATCAAAACTCCGCACATTATAAAATAAAAATCTCTTTACCTGAGAACCATTATATATATATATACTAGTCTCTTAACACACAATTGACCTTTTTTTTTCTTTTATATATTTTGTTTTTATGGATAAATATTAATTGTGTTGGTGTAAAGGTTTTGGTAACAATTCTCCAACTTGGTGCCCCCCTCCCCCTCCCCTAGGCCTCCTTTTAACAAATAAAAAATGTTACGTTTTTTGGCCAATTAATCATCATTTGTTTCGATAAGATCTGAAGAAAAACTGCAATGAGAGTTTGAATGCAGTTCCCTACGTACGTAGCTCTACATGATTAATGTCTAAGTTTGAGTAGGGCCGGCCCTGAGAATTTTTAGGCCTAGTGCGAAACTTAAAATTAGGCCCTACTAATTAAGGTCGCACACGAAAATTTAAGAATATTTACTACGGTTCATTTGTTTTCATATAGCAAAATATAACTAAAATTCATCAACAAAAGTATGTGATATTATCATCAAATAACATTAAAGATAGTTCTATTATAACAAAAACCATCATTCCATCAAAATGTAGCCACTAAACAAAATCAAAGGTTCAAACATTATAATTATAATGAACCTATGTTCGATAGATGAATGACCTTTAAACATGTTCCACAAGTGCTCACTTGCTAAATCTAAAAAAAATATGAAGATATATTTAGCAAGATTGAATCTAAAAGACTAAAACAATATATTTAAACCCCCAAAATCTGAGATATTCATAACAAGAACAATGCTACCAAAAGAATTTATTCAATTGAAGAATAAATTAGAGCAAAAAAAGAAAAAGAAAAATATAGAAGTAAAATATCTATCGGAGTCGGGTGTTCTAGGATGCAGCAAGATGATTCAAATTAGAGATTAAACCTTGTTTGAATTTTGATTTTGTTGTTTGTGGTCTGAGAAAAAAAAAAGAGATTGGGAGTTTTCTTTGGTTTTTGAAGTTTTGGAGACTGACTGTGCTTTTGGGAGAAGCTAGTTGGTTATTGCGTGTGAATCAGTGATTATTAACTTCCTTTAGAAGGATACGGGCCAAAAATAAAAACATTTGCTATAACTGAGAATCGAACCCGTGTATGGGAATTGTCATTCAACAAACTTATCCAACTGAGCTACACAATATATTATTATAACAATGTTTTTTTATAATATTTAAACTATATTAGTTTGCTATATGTTGAAAATCGGAGGCCCCTACAAATCGGGAGCCCTGTGTGCCGACACTACCTGCACACCCCAGGGCCGCCCCTGAGTTTGAGATATATAGTAATTTCATTGTTACACATATACTTTATAAAAATCTGCTAGCTCTACATGATCGACACTTTAATTTATTATTTTGGCTTGTATTGGTACGTAGCTCCGATGGCACACTCTTTGATTAATGTCTTATCTCAAACTTAGTTAGACTTTTTATTTTTGGTTACAAAACTTAGTTAGACTTTAATAGTGCCACTTGTTATTAAAAAAAAAGACTTTGTGCCACTTATTATTAAAAATAGAAGACTTTGTGCCACTTATTATTAAAAAAAAGACTCTGAGCGTGAACCAAATGTACAGTCTAGCTTGAACTCAGTCGATCATATATAATTGTATATAAACTCAATGATACAATGCCTCTCTGATTCACTCGATCCCTGGAAACCATTGAAACAAATTCCATCATCAAAGATCCTCAGCCCCAAAAAACATGGTGATGGAGCAATATTATCTCCATCCTATTATGACGCTCCTCTTGGCCTTTGTGTCCTTTTTGGCCATCTCCCTCTTGGTTCTCTTCTACAGGCACAGATCACAGTTCACCGGCAACAACCTCCCGCCGGGTAAGGTCGGCTACCCGGTGATCGGGGAGAGCTACGACTTCATCTCTTCGGCGTGGAAAGGCCACCCTGAAAAGTTCATCTTTGACCGGGTGAGCAAGAACTCCTCCCAAGTCTTCAAGAGCTCCTTGCTTGGGGAAAGAACTGCCTTCTTCTGCGGCGACGTTTGCAACAAGTTCTTGTTCTCCAATGAGAACAAGCTTGTCAAACTCTGGTTCCCCAGCAGCATCGACAAGATCTTCTATTCTTCCCCCGAAACTTCCACCGCAGAGGAGTCCGCGAAGACGAGAAAGATTCTACACAACTTCGTGAAGCTCGACGCTCTGCAACGCTACTTCGGGATCATTGACCAGTGTACCCAATCCCACTTTGCAGATAGTTGGGAAAACCAAAAGGAAGTACATGCCTTTGAACTCGTGAAGAAGTAAGTTCGTCTAACTAACTAATTAAATAAAAAAATTATTATGATGGTATGGAATTTTACTAAATAAAAAATTAAGAAATAACTTCTTTTTTTTCTATTTTTCTAAATGGATCATAGTTCCTATGTGGTCAGATCGATATAATACATAAATTGTTAATATGAAAAATATTATCTAAAAAATCACCTATGCAAAAATCATGTATGTATCAAAGCACGTCTATCTACGTCCTTGAGGTTAATTAGCCCAAGTGGTGCAGGGGGAGTTTGAGAATTGGGTTAAGGCCATCTTCAGTAAGGCAAAGTTATATTGGGCTCAGGGCTAAAATTTAGCCCTCATAATATTATTGTTTATTCCAGTGGAGAGCTATATTTTAGGACAGTCTCCAATAAGGCAGGGTCAAATTTTTTTGTAATTAACAAAAAAAAACACGTCTATCTTTTTTCTTTTCTTTTTTTTTTATCGAAATGATGTTCGTCATTAATAAAATTCAGTAAGTAATATAATCAAGGTTCTAAAATCGGCCTAGGCGCGAGTCGGTGCCCTTCTGCTTGGATGAATGGCCAATCGGCCTGGATAATCGGTAGGAGTTTAGGCGGCCAAAAATCGGCGATTAGGCGGGTTTGGGCAGGCTTGGGCGGCGATGGAAAAAAAAATCTAGATCTTGCACTCGAGGCAGAGAAGGAGAGGAGGAGGAAGAAATGATAGATTTGGGGTATGGGCGTAGCTACTATAGGGTGAGGAGGGGCAGTTGACCCTCCTGAATTTTTGAAAATGTTTCTGATTGGTTGAAAAGTGTGAATTTTTCTTCAAAATAATATTGTATATTATCTTATTTGATCCTTGTGAAAAGAAAAAAAATATATATATATACACACATAATTATATATATAATATTTTTGGCCCATTCTTCCGGCTAAACTTTTGACCCATTACGTTGTCAACCTTTTTTTCTTCGCAATTACACACTTCCTCTAGTGTATTTTTGACCGCAAATTATCCAGCCAATAAAAAGTTTAGATTAATAAATGTAATGGATTCATTACATTAAAAATCAAAAGATGAAAAGATCATCTTATATTCTATATTCTTCTATAGTTCTATCTTATTATCTTTTTCATCTTCTCTTTTGTTTATTTTTATTTTTGTTCAATTTAATAGCTATTTAGGTTCTTTGAAAAAAAAAAAAAACTATTTATGATCCGGCCCTCTTAGACAAGATTTCTAGTTACGCTACTAATTTGTGATAAATTGGTGAGGAAGAAGAAGAAAGAAAGAGATGGTCAGGTGGGTGCGTGAGAGAAGAACATGAAAAAAATACGAAGGGAAGGACTGAAGGAGAGGTGGTCATGTGGGTGCAAAGAAGAAAAAAAAGAAGGGAAGAAGACTTGGTGGCTGCGTGAGAGAAGAAGAAGGAAAAAAAATAATAAAAGAAGAAGGTACCAAGGTCAGCCGTCAAGTGCGAAAAGAAGAAAAAAAAAAAAGAATAAAAAAGAGAGAGGACAAGAGGTGGGCTTGGCCCATATATGTATATATAATTAATTATCTATATTGATTTCTTTTTTTGGAAAATTGATAATATTTGATGATATATATATATATACACACACATATATATTTTAATTTATATAATTATATGCTGAAAAAAAAAACGCCTAGTCCCCACCTAGGCGGGACCGTCCGCCTAACGATTTTTTGAACCTTAAGTATAATCAGTTGCGGAAATAGGATGTTCCAATAAGGGACCGAAATAAAAATTACCATCATAATATACCAGAAAAAAAAATTAAAAAATAAGCAGAAGCACATTTGAAAAATACCTAAATAGAAATAAGAATCTTCATAATTGTTCTAGATGAAGATGAACAAAATAAACGGAATCAAAAAGACAAATGCAAAATTGTATAGAAAGATAAAAAGACAAGTCCCCAAGTAAAAAAAAATATATAAAAATACAAAAAAAGAGGAGTCATAGTTTATTTTAGTTCTGCCAGAAAAAATGTTGGTGGGGCCATGTCCCACTTTTGCTACCACATAGTTCCGCTAATGAATACAATAATGACATGCCCCTAATATGCCATTAGAAAGAGTCATCACTTATAGTACACCACTAGGATACACTCCGAGTATACCTAACTTTTTGGATGAAGCCTACATTACAAAGTAATACCTACAAACCCCGAAGAGAAATAAAAAGGAATATCGAAGTCCCGATTTTGCGACATCTTCTCAAACAAAAAGAGAGGCTACAACCTCGTCATCCATCAAAACAGACAGATAAAAGTAAAAGAGATAAAAAAAAATGGCCCAAACCCAAGAACCAAATTGAAACCGAAGGCTAATGGTGGGATCCAAGTAGAAGCCCAACTGGAGGAAACCCTAGTCTCTAGTCCACACTGTAAAAAGACACAGCCACCAATGCCGCAACCGCTACTATTTCCGCTGCCTTGTCCACCTGTAGAAATGAGATCTAGTGACCTGCAGTTGATGTTTGGATTCCTGACCCAGCAACACTGCCATCCTCAGCCTTTCCATCAAGATGGTCGAACTTGGCTTGAACAAAACCGCGAAAGCCTCGCCGATTGCCACCGCCATGCACCGAATTCCTTGGTCCTGCATCTACCACCTCACACAATCGGACCCCGCCGTCATCGTCAATCCATTGCGACCCGGGTGGGAGGGAGGGAGGGAGGGTTTGGCTATTGAGAATAGTTTTTTTATATATTTTTATATTTCAAAAAAATATTGATGATTTGACAAAAATGACCTCAATTTTAACGGCAGTGACCAAAGTGATAGATGATATTTTAGTTCAGTGACCAAAATTATATTTTCTAAAATTCAGTGACCAAAGTGTCGAACGAAGCAAAATTTAGTGACTAAAGTGACAATTCTTCATTGAAAAAAATATAGTTAGCACTTTTGCCGCTACTCGTAACACCTTATTAATTTAATAAATGATAATTAATATATATGTTCTGATAACTCAAATAATAATTACGTATGGTTCAAAAAAACTATGGTTACTAAATTCTCTAACCAAATTATCAAGTGATCATGTGATTCATAGAATAAACAAGGGGCGATATTCTTTTTCCCTATGCGTGACCGGGCTAGGATTTTATTTTTATTTTTATGAGGTCACCATTCAACCCCATGCATGATAACTCAAATAATAGTTACGTAGTATGGTTACTAAATTCTCTAACCAAATTATCAAGTGATCATGTGATTCATGGAATAACCAAGGGGCGATATTCTTTTTCCCTACGCGTGACCGGGCTAGGTTTTTATTTTAATTTTTTTTATGAGGTCACCATTCAACCCCATGCATGTTCTTGTAAACTTTTTAAGTTTATTAATGAAATTTCTCTTTCCTATAATTTGCTCACTAAATTTGCCTCATCTTCTTAAAAATAAATTGGATTTAAAGTATTGTAAATGCATGTAATTTACAGGTACACCTTTAAGATTGCTGCGCGATTGTTTGCAAGCCTTGAAGATCAAAAGGACGTTGACAAGCTCAGCAAACCATTCGATCTAGTGAACGCTGGATGGGCATCGATGCCTATCGACTTCCCCGGAACTCCGTATAATAAAGCCATCAAGGCCACTAATTTGATTAGGAAGGATTTGTATGAGATGATCAAGCAGAGGAAGGTCGACTTAGCAGAGGGCAATGCATCTCCCGCACAAGACATATTATCGCATATGCTCTTGACTTGCGATGAGCATGGAACATATATGAAGGAATCAGATATCGTTGATAAGATTCTTGGATTGTTGGTTGCTGGCTTTGATACAGTTAGTGCTGTATTGACTTTCACAGTAAAGTATCTGGGCGAGCTTCCACATATCTATGATGCAATCTACAAAGGTATGTAGTACTAGTAGAAATAAGATTATTACTCTTAAAGCATTTCCAACAGTTTTTTTATAATTTTTTTTTTAGTTTAGGAAAAAATAGACATTTTTTGCTCCAACAGCTTTCCTATATTCCTATCTATCTCTATTTTAGAGACAGTGAGGAGAGAGACAATAAAAATCTATATATTTACAGCAAACTCTAAAATTATAGGGAAACATTTTTTTGAATTTTTAATGCTATTCTCTCTTCTATCTCTTTAAATTATATTAATTTGCATCATAAATTATTTGATTACATTTTCAAATAAAAAATATTATCATATTCAATTGTTGATGATAAATTATAGAGAATATGATAGAAAATTATTGGAGATACGGTACAAAAATTATCGAGATTTTAGTTTTTTGAGTTTATAATAGAGATTTGTTAGAGAATATGTTGGAAATACTTTTATAAGTTAAATTAATAAAATAGTTTACTTATACCAGAAAAGTCTCACATACTACATTATGTGTGTGCAAAATGGAAAATTATAGAAAATTGATAGTTCATACTTCATAGTTATTGGTCTATTTTAGTTTCCTTTTTTTTGTCAAATTATTTTTATTTTTCATGAAATGACTTATTCTCCTTATGATTTAAATAGATTGTCTATTTTTAAGTTACCGGTGTGTGAGTGGGTAGTTTTGAAATTGATTTTTTTTTGTGTCTTCATTTTTCTATACTTGATGATTAAAATAATATATAAAAATATTTATTATTTAAGAAGTATTAAAGTAGAAGAAATTTGTCGCGGTTAACAAAGTGTGTTCTCATATAATAGTATAGATAATAGACTAAAGGTATATCTAAAAAAAAACTAAATTAAACTAAAGGGACTTTGCTGGAGTTGATTTTTCAAACAAAGTTATTTAAAATATCGCTTAAATATCAATTTAGATATTTTGTTGGAAATGCTCTAACTAAAATGAAGAAAAATTATTTTAACAGAAAATAATAAAATAAATAAAATGGGTGTGATGTTCTAATTCTTCATTTTGAAAATAAATAAATATTGTCATAGGGTTTTTTGGTTGGCACTTGGCACTTGGCAGCACGTAAGTAGCATATGGAGTTGTATAATTGATTAAAGATAAAGTATTATTTTTAATTAATTTATATAATTGTTTCCTCGGTGCAACTATTAAAACAGAGCAAATGGAGATTGTAAATTCAAAAGCCCCAGGGGAGTTATTGAAGTGGGAAGACCTTCAGAAGATGAAATATTCATGGAATGTAGCTCAAGAAGTGATGAGGATAACACCACCTGTTCAAGGAGGCTTCAGGGAAGCCTCGACTGACTTCGTCTTCAATGGCTTCACCATTCCAAAGGGGTGGAAGTTGTACTGGAACGCAAACTCGACACACATAAGTGCAGATTTCTTTCCCGAACCCGAGAAATTCGACCCATCAAGATTCGAAGGAAATGGACCCGCACCTTACACGTTTATTCCGTTTGGCGGAGGCCCGAGAATGTGTCCCGGGAATGAGTACGCCCGAGTTGTAACACTGGTGTTCATGCACAACTTGGTGAAAAGGTTCAAGTGGGAGAAAATTGTTCCTGATGAGAAGACCATTTATGCCCCTTTTGCCAGACCCGCCAAAGGACTTCCCGTCCGCCTTTTTCAACACCAAAAATCAGAAGCTCAACCATAAGTGATTGATCGATCTATAAGGACGAATGACGAATCAGTTATAAGATAATCTTAAAAGCTACGTATATTTGCATATGGTTTATTTTACGTTATTTGCATGTGGTTTATTTTACGTCATTTGTATATGTTCATGTAATTCTGTAGATCGAACTGGTACGGTTAAAAGCTACGTACTTATGTACTGTATAATTATCTAACACTTAAGTACTTATGTATTTTAAGTTATTTGCATGTGTTCATGTAATTCTATATATATTTTGTTTTTTGTTTGTTTTTTAACTATGAATTCAAGTATATTTTAATCAAGATTTGTTTGTATGTAAAAAAACTCTACACCGTGTTTCTCCATGCAAAGGCACGCATCAAATGACTATTTATTTTTAAGCTCATAGAAAAAGTAAAGACCACTGCAAAATCATTTTATGAGACAACTACCAACAACTCCTATTGCAAGAAATTGTCGATTCTAAACCAAGGAAGTACTCTAGTCTCGAGAAAGTTGATCCAATAACTAATGAGAACGAAGCATAAACTCATTAAGTTTTCTGTTAATGAAAGAAATCTTATGAATCACCGGTCATCAATTAGTGACCGGAAGTGGTTGACCAAGATCCCCACCTAAATTTTGAAACATTCCACATTCTCGAGACTCTTGAAACATTCTTCATGATGCACTCTGATGCCTTATAGTCAATTTAATTTTTTATTTTCTCTTTACTATTTCGAACTAGGTCTCTTAGAATCATTCAATTGAAATGTGGGTTTCTTGAGTTTATTTGCAAGTGGGCATGGATACCTATTCGCTTCGGTAAAAAAAGTTTTTCATTTCTTTTCCTTTCTGGTTTGATTTTTCTATATTTGTGGTTCCGTTGGGTATTTATTTGGCAGCATATTTAGCATGGAGCTTTGTTTGAATTCAAATAGAGAGAGGAAATTGAAATCACCATTTTAAGCACCAAATATATATTTAAGTATATATATATATATATCTGGTTCATCACCATAAGATAACACAGTAGTTGTTTGTGCGAACCTTTAGGTTTTTTTTTTTCTTCTTCTATTTTTGAAGGTCTGAATAGAAACACTCGTAAAGAAAAAAAGAAAAAAAAGAAACAAATAACAAATAATGGGTTATCTGATAATGGGTTAGCCAATGGGCCTAGTTATCAAATTTGTGACTACGCTCGGCCCAAGCAACTTCTCAAATCTCCTTCCCGCCCGGCTCCTTCCATAAATAGCCGTGCTCTCGTCCCTCTTTAGCTCAGAATCTCTCTCTCTTCCAATTCAAAAATTTGAAACTCTAAGATGACTCATTTCGGTTACTTTCTCTAACAACACCTCGATCTCTGTTCCAATCTCGTAGAGCTTCAAAGCCTTCAAGTCCGTTTCAGATCAAATTTTCCATACCTCTACAAGACCTAAAATTCACCGATTCGAACCAATGAAGTTGAAGATCAACAAGGCCTGCGATCTCAGCTCCATCTCGGTCCTTCCTCCTCACACGAGGTTCGATTACTTTACTTTATTTCAATTTCGAGACCTTATCTCTATCGCAATGTGCTCCGTTTGGTTCCTGAGAAAATTCTGGAAAATGCTCTTAATTTTCACTGGATTCAGAAATTGTTTGTCAAAATTCTAGCTTCGTTGATTTGTATTTGAATTTTTTTATTTTTGAATTTAACTGAAAATTGCTCTAGGCTCGATCTGAGCTCTACGCGCAAGACGTTCTGTTTGGATTGCGAGAGAATGTAGGAAAATTATTCAGAAAATCAAGTTTTGAATCTTAAGCTTTTATCATCTACGATTTCTCACTCATTTGAGTTCTCTCTGAGCTCGATTTCAAATTTTTCTTCCTCTGGTTCAGTTTTCTTTCACAATTTGTTTCTGTTTGATTTCTGAGAAAGTGTTAGTGTGCTTAGTCAATCTGTTTGGTTCTAGAGAAAATCAAGTTTTGAATCTTAGGTTTTTATCATCTAGGATTTCTCACTGATTTGAGTCCACTGAGAGTTCGATTTCATTTTTTTCTTCCATAATATGTAATTTTTCATCGCAGAGAAAAGAGCGAGAGTATGCTTACCTGACAATATGGATCTCAATATCTTCCAGTTCCAATTGAAATGCTCAGTTTGCAATATCAATAATATCGAAAAAAGAAAAGATTAAGATGTTTGGATCCAAAGATTTTGTTTAAACTAAGCATTTTGTATCAGGGACCTCAAGTCCGGTATCACTTTTCTGATAGGAAGAGAAGTACTATTATGTTTGTTTCTTCAATATACTCACAGAAACGAACCAAATGGAAGGAGTTATGCGTGCTTGAATTTGTTTTTCTTTCTATGTTGATTTCTCTGGTCAATATACAAAACATGTGTCTGTGGCTGATCAAATCCTCTTCATATGTGAATGTATAGCAAATACATGAAATAAATAAAAGTTGATTTTCAACTTCCTATATGATGTGGCTAATATATTGAGTTGCTCAAACCTCCTTTACTTGTGCTGATATTTTCATTGATTTGAAGGAGATCAAATTCTGTACCACATGGACCACAAGGTTCGCAGCTTCAGCTTCGATCTCAACCATCGGAGCAGTCATTTTCTCAGGGACTCTCATCTCAGTATGGCATGTTTTCTCAGCTCTCTCAGACGTCTTTTGATGCTCTGACAGATCAGGTAGAATCTCGATTTCAAACCATATCTTCATTGCTTTATTTTGACAAACAGACAATTCATTCAAGTAGGAAAAGTTTTAGTTGGAAAAGCATATAAGTTTGAGCAGCTTCCACATCGTTAGATGGAGATCATGGAGATCATTCTATTTAAATATCGGTGAACTCTATTTCTTATCAGTCATACATTAGAAGAACTAATGATAATAGGTTGTGCCCCTACAAATTGTTGTTTCCCATAACTCTGTGATATTAATCAGAAGAATCTCATTCATAGGTTTGTTTCAATCTATCACCTAAATTATTGCTTATGTTCATATTATCTCTACAGCGGTCTCAAGAACGGGAGAACTCTGTGAAGAAGATTTCTTGCTTACCCCCAATTAGTCATGCCCGTGAAGAGAGTCAAATGCAGATTTCAAGAACTTCCAACAATCACATGCGCAAGTGGAGTTCTGTTTCTGGTTCAGATCATCGATGTAAGTTTCTTATAAAGTTCGAATGGCATAAGTAGTATTCGGAAAAAAAGCTTCTAATTAGTAATGTATTTGACAAAGAATAAAGGTTGTTTAGTTGAATTTTTAAGGGGGTAACAATAACAGGCCAGTAAAATTCTTGCTGTTGTATGTGTAAGCCTGCTTTTTAATAAGAAACCAATTTTTTTTTTCTGCCTGAGCAGGTCAGATCAGTGAGGAATTTGAACATCGTATTGGAATGATGGAAACTTCATTAAGCAAGTTTGGAATGATATTGGATTCTGTCCAGAGTGATGTCATGCAAGTGAAAAAAGGAACAAAAGAAGTTTCACTGGAGAGTGAGTAATCTATTCTTTGACACATTGAGCTGTATGAGCTGAAGAGAAAATATGTTATGTAATGGTTTTAGGTTGTAATGCTGGCTAATCTGCATAAGATTTTGCTATAACTCCGAGTTTCTGATCTAGGAATGAACATTTTGTTTCAAAAATAATTTGAGAGGGATTAAGTTACTGATCAAGCATATTGAAACAAAAAGTCAGTAGGATCTTCCATTAGGCCATAATTCCAAGAGATTTTATTGAAAATTTATTGAAAATAAAGCAATTAAAGCTCATATTTGAGATAAAAATGGTGTCAAGTTGCTAATTTTCAGTTGAGCTGGAATTGGAATAAAGAAGTTCATTCTGTTAGATAGGACTCAGATACTAAATTTAATTATTTTATTACCTGTGAAGAGAAATAACTAGGGAGTCTATACTGTACAACATGTCAAAATTTTGCCATCATGAGTAATTCATTTTTTTGTGTTTAATTCAGTGGAAGCAATACAGCAGAAGTTGATGGTTCAAGATAGCTCACTGCAGTTAATGGTAATATAACCACATACAGTCCCTATCTTATTTTCTTTGTTTACTCGCTTAGTTGCTTCAAGCATCCTGGATTCTGCACTTTCTAACTCAACAAATATACGGTAAAGCAGAATAAGGGGCAAGAAGATTTCAAAACTAGCTTTGATGCTGGCATCAAATCTATGTTGGAGCAACTGAGCAAAAATCCAAATCAAGATAAACTACAGGAGATGTTCTTAGTGCTTTCAGCCTTACCAGAAAAGATTGAAGCATCCCTTCTGAGTTCACAAAATGAGTTGCACAACTCCTTCAACAAGGAAATGCAGGTATGTATGATGTTGAATGGAAAGTACTGTGGCAACTGCAAGCATTTAAGACGTTACGATTATGAACCATTAACTCTGATGTTTCCTTTTGGATGAGCTAAATTGATAAATCATAATTTTTTGTTTCTTTCTGTCACAAGAGCTGCTTGTTCTTCCGTATTTTCTAATATTTTCTATTGTCCGATTGAACTTTGAGGTTTAAAATTTGGCATGCCTCTGATGTTAATGAATCCCTTTCTCTCATCGTTTTGCTTGCAGAAACTGCTTTGCACTATCCAAACATGCCAGAATCAGACTACCACCATCCAAACATGCAAAGCGCTATCTGTACTTTCACCAAAGGTGATTTACATTCCTCTAATTATGACTCATCAACCTCGTCAAGCACTCATAACTTATGATTTGTTACTTAAAAAACCTATGAAATTTGGAAAGTTGCAGACTGCTGCCTCTCCTGCTATTCTAAAAGCAGAGCAAAAGCCTAAGAGGAAGTATGTGAAAAAGTGCAAAGTACCCTCTTTACCTTCACCAAAGGTGATCTTTACTTCTCTAATCATGTTCTATTTCCATTGATTTATTCAAGCACTTATTTATAGTTAAACCTTTTATATCTGGAAAATTGTAGGGTGCTGCCTCTTGCGCTATTCCACAACAAAAGCCACAGCTTATTAAGAAGTATGCGAGACAGTTCGTTTGATTGTTTATTTAATAGGAAAATAAAAAAAAAATCTCTGTGTTAATTCTTGAGACAGAGCTGTTATATTCATCAGTAGCACCATAAGAGTACACTTGCCTGTGCCATAGTTTTGATAGTGTCATTGTTGTGTTGTTAGAGCATCCGAGAGGCTTAAAAACCCTGCTCTTGATTCCCACTCAACTGTCCCTCCAAAGGTTTATGCGCAAGCAGCTGTAGTTCCAACAACAGAAACAGGAGGCTGGAAGACAGTAAAGGTGGGAAAAGCTACCTCTATTGATAGGGTGCCCCAGAAAGTACAAAAACATAATGGAATTACCTGCGTTCAACAGGTAGCCCTTAAGTTTTTTTTTTTTTTCTTGTTTTATCTTATCTTCTCGTTAATTTTGGAATTTCGGATAGACACTAAGTTTTCTCATCTAGATATGTTTCTGGCACTAAGGTGATGGACCTAATAATAGATGTGCGCTGAGCCCATTTGTCTTAAATTCTTAATGCAATTGAAGCAAAGTTTCCCTACTATTTTAATTATCGCATAAAAACTTTATATTTGCTCATCTCGGGTATTTGAACTTATATATCTATTCTCGTGACTCAAATGAGATGGCAATGCATCATGCAGGAAAGGGAAGATAGAGTTATCATTGAATCAGATGAGGATATTGATGGAGGTTTTTCATGCTTACTTGACGAGAAAGACACAGGTACTTGGTGAAAGTAGCATTCGCAGTATCTATTAAATTTGATGAGCCTCATGTTTTGGTGTTCGAAAAAAGGTGTGTATCTTGAAATGATTGGAAGTCTAGAATAAAATTAGGACCTGAAATAAAAAGAATATCTGCTACTAGTACTACTAGTTTATCCCAAAGAGCCTCTTTAGAGGAGTTGATGGCAGCTGGATCATAATTTTGTTAGTAGTCAGTTAGTCACTGATTAAACCTGAAGTATGAGTATTTGCTTCAGGAACTAACTGAAACCAGGGAACAGGCTTTATATTTCTACTATTGGCAAAACTTGGACATGAATATTTGATATATAATCTCCTACTGGTTGCTTCTTGTTGTTTTGCAAGAATTTACATGACATACTCAGACCGTCTTGTGTAATTATCTGTCTACTATGCATGTGTTTGTGCAAGTATCTGATCAGTTGGCTCGGAATTAACTGTAATCTTCATTGTTTCTTTGAAGAAGTAAAAAACTATATGATTGAAGAGGTAAACAAAGAGACAGAACGGATTTTGAGGAGGGCAAGGAGGCGAAAGAGAAAATGCTGTAACCCTATAATTATTAACTGAAGGTACACTACATCTCTTGTTTCTGGTGCTTCCTAGTTTCTTATACTGCAGGCATTTCGAAGTTTCTTTCTTCCCTGAATAGAAGCTTAAGAACAATTTTTCTTGCCACCTTTGACCATGATGAAATGTTATCATATCTTATCGATTTGAGGTCGAGTTGTAATACTACAGTCTACAACTCTACTCATGGTCAGAGGTGATGACCGAAATTGCTCTCCAACCGTACAGTGATTTTGGATGCTTAGTAAAAAGGAATAATCCGTTGTGTTTTACACTGCAGTTTGACTCATAGTGTTATTGCTTTGTGCTTATTGCTATTTGTGCAGATGCTTGAAGTCTACTCCCCCTCCTCCCCATGTGCTGGGGTGGGGTGTCCTAACCCATAACTCCAATATGATGTGCTTTGATTACTTTGGGTATGTTACTCCCATGCCCTATGCCCCTTGCCCCTATTGTTATATGCTTTTACTTCCTAGTAGTTATAGATGTCCTTAGGAACATAGATAGCCTAAGAACTTTGGGTTTAGCCCTGAATTATTGTAAAGAATTGGTGATGTGATCAAAAGTGAACCCAATAGTCTGGCAATGCTCAGTTCCATCTGTGCCCATAATCAAGCCTAGTACCTAGTATGCATCGGTGATATACAATTACGTCTTTCTTGTCTTGTCACCTATTAATTGACGCGACGAAAACGAAAACGAAAACGATCTATACATAATTGTATGAGAAAAACCTTCATATGGTACCTGAACTATCACCAAATGCAATTTTTGGTACCTGAACTTTCATAAAGAACCTAGTGGTACCTGAACTATGCCTCCGTTAGCCATTATAGTACCTACCGTTAAATATTCCGTTAAGTGCTTATGTGGCATGGGTAAAACAGTAATTTTATTTATTTTCAATTTTCAAAATAAATTATACAAAAAAAAAATAGAAAAATTATCCCAAAATTCAAGACTAAAAATAAGAAAAATTATTTTTATTTTATAATATAATTTATTTCCAATTTTTATGTTTTTAATATAATTTATTACCATGTGGTTTTCTTATTAATTAAAAAATAAAAATAAACTATACTCAAAAAAGTAATTAAAATTTTTATTATATTAAAAAAATGATAATTTATTTTGATTTTAAAATTTAAATAAATTATACAAACAAAAAATTTAAATAATTTATCCACAATTCAAGATTAAAAATGAGAAAAATTATTTTTATTTTTGTAATATAATTTATTGCCAATTTTTATGTTTTTAATATAATTTAGTACCATGTAGGTGGTTTTGTTATTAATTAAAAAATAAAAATAAACTATACTCAAAAAAATAATTTAAATTTTATTATATTAAAAAACAATGATAATTTATTTTGATTTTAAAATTTAAATAAATTATACAAAAAAATATTTAGATAATTTATCCACAATTCAAGACTAAAATGAGAAAAATTATTTTTATTTTTATAATATAATTTATTACCAATTTTTATGTTTTTAATATAATTTATTACCATGTAGGTGATTTTATTATTAATTAAAAAATAAAAATAAACTATATTAAAATGCCACATAAGCACTTAACGGAATATTTAACGGTAGGTACTATAATGGCTAACGGAGGCATAGTTCAGGTACCACCAGGTTCCTTATGAAAGTTCAGGTACCAAAAATTGCATTTGGTGATAGTTTAGGTACCATATGAAGGTTTTTCTCTAATTGTATACAACTGACGATTGGGAAAGTTTCTCTACTGTGAACAAATAATGAAGGCCAAGGCTGTCAAGGGCCTTACCCTAATGCCTTAGGCCAGAGAAAAGTTCAATCCCTAGCTCAGTCCCTGCCTGTCTTCTGGTTCAACTTAGCTACTCGTTTTACAAAAGCTAGATATCATTTTTCTTCTGTCGGTGCACCGACCTTTGCAAAACCCACACGTGCCAACGAGCTACCAATTTAGCACAAGCTCTTATTCATTTCCCAAATCAATAAGCATCATTAGTATTTAAGAAACTGATACCACAGGAATATGATTATGATTTAAGGACCTCGGGCCCTCCAAGAAAATTAGGTGCCACACGGCTGTTTTCCCAATCGTTCTTTTCTCGTTGTGAAGTAGACATCATTGTGAAATATCTTATCTGATAATCTTCGAAGGTCTACTAATGCTTACAAGACCAACTTAATTAAGTATTATCCAAACAATGAAGCTTGTTTTTAAATTTTGATTATGATGAGCAGTGGTTTGGATTAGATTGCTGGAATGTTGCTAATAGAACATTGCTTTTGTAATTGTTCGTTTCCCTTAAGTTGTCTTGTTAGGGGTGGTTGTGTTTTTTTTTAAATGGTTTTCGAGATTCATTTTCAATTATATGATATTATGATGCCATTATTAAGAATCTGTCAAACGCTAAGCACTCCATTCTTGATGTGTTATTTTATTGTTTTGATGATGAAACTAGAAAGCTACCTCGGGTCTTTAAACCTTAACCGCCATTTAGGACCACTATTTTTTTTCCCATAAAGAAACAATTTTACATATCAATAGAAACCCAAAACTCTGTTAACAATTTTATCTCCAGTGCACAATTTTTGACTGGGAGACAACAATAAGAGTCGAAGTTAAAATTTTCCACCTATAAAAAAGAGGCTTATACTAATAGATCAAATAGTCGTGAGCTAAATTGTCCAAAAAAAAAATAGTAGTGAGCTAAAATGCACAATTTGATAATAAATTTTAGTGAAAATGCAAATATTGTAGAAAAAAAAATTCCAAAAACATCATCTAAAATATGGCAAAAGCAAAGTGAATTTTCTATAAGCTCTTGGGATTTTCGTTTCTCATCTGTCATGAATCCGATACTTGCTATGTTGGCCAATTCATGATCACTAGTAGATAATATAAAGTAATTAACTAGATTTCATCCTCTAATCTTGGATTACTCGTAGAGTGTTATCCAATGGAGTGAAACTTTCACTTTTTAAAGCCTCTCAAAAGGAGGGCATCCAATGCTTCAAGCTTAAATAGAGTCATTAGAAGTAGTGGAATATCCAGATCCCTAAGTTTGAAAGAAATAGCCAACCCGCCAACATTCTAAGAAAAAATCTGCCCCTAGATTTACAACATAGAGTTTAGGTTTCATCGCAACCTTAGTATATAATTATAGTTTAATAATGGGGTGCTTTTTTCATTACCACCCATCTATGTTCTTAAATTTTACTTACAAAGGTAAGCTTACATGCATAAAACTAATTCTATCAATTATCATTAGCAAGAGGGGAAGATAAGAGTTGAGATGAATATCCTTCTAATAGTATGGAATGGTGTATTGAGTACTGAAATTAAACCCTCCATTTATACTTTGCCATTCTAAAGTTTCAGATTTTTGGGGTTTATAGTATAAGGATTACTATTCGATATAATAGAGACATGTACGACACCAATAAACACAATGTCAACCATACAAAATATACACGAGTTTAGTACTCTTAATCTGTCTGTATAAACATCAACATCCCCCCTAACCTCTTGCTATAATATCACACAAATAGCTTTCAATTGTCTCTGTTAATTCTCTACCGATGGAACATCTTAAGTGACATCTTGTGGTGAGAGCTTTGCATTATAACCTCCACATCATAGATCGCACAAACGTAAGTAACCATTTTGGCTGTTGTAATAGAATGATGATCGACCAATTTGATAATTCAATCTCAACAATATGGACAATTAAACTAAGCAAAAAAATTATGTGCAGAGTTAAAGTTGTTACCAATATTGACCAACCAAATTGAGAAATAAACAATTAAGCAGTTGCACCAAAACAAACCACAAACCATTACGTCTCTAAGCAACCATGATTGGGTGAAATGAAATTCCGATAGTGTTCATCAAGTCTCCAGGTGACCAGAAAATTAGTGACCAAACTAAACCTTAGTCTTAATAATGGTAAATATGCTAAATGCATGACACCCATTGTCTCCAATTGCATGTAGAGTGGGTTGAAATGAGTATGTTATGAACTCATAATGAGTGTTCTTGTGGTCCTTCAATTCCACTAAGTGTCTCTCTTTGTTATCTTTGAGGGCAAGCAAGACAAAAGCTGCTCCATTGTTTGCAGCTCTATTCTATTCTCTCCTCCTGTCACTCTCTAGCTATCTTCTTCTGCCAGTTTGCATTTGACCTCTCTTCATGTATGTATTGCACACTTTTTATTTGTTAATTTGTGAGGGCATGTTTGGAATTGTCTTTGTAAATGTCAAAAGCGATTTCATATGAGATTTAGCATAAACAAACAAAGACAGCTATTTAGGTTTAGTGACACTTCTAGCTAAATAATAAAGTCAAGCTTAGAGTACATATATGATGGTGAACTGAAAGAGAAATTTGGTAGTAAATTACATTTTTTCTTTCAATGAGGTCAACCGATTAGGAGTTCGATCCCCCCTCCCTCTCCAACAAAAAAAAAATGTTACAATTGAACTCTGTTACGTGTTGCAATTTAAGCTATTCGTCACTTTATTTGTTATATGACTTCTCTTCTCACAAATACATGTCTTAAAATTCATTATTACTCTATTGACATTTTCAATAAACTCTCAATTTTTTTTCTCAATAACTTTGAGAAGTAAATTTTAAGATTTCTATCCTTTTGTCTTAAAATTAAATCACCCTATACTTGTAAGAGATCAAATGTAATTTACTCAAGTTCTAAGAAAAACATCAATAATTTAAAATTTTCCACATACAAACAGTTCCAAACAAACACCAATTAAGTATATATGTGTTGTACAATAGTCAGAAAATCATACATATATTTAACAATATCTTTATTTGCACTTCAATGTATATAATTAACAAATAGGATTTGGTAATAAAATTTGTCTTAGGAGTCCCTTTCAGTAGCATCAGAAAGTAAGAACCTTGCTCTCTTCAAGCAAATTAAAAAAACAATTAATCTCCAACATATTCCAAAACCTAGGCATTGTCCTCAACAGCCAATTTCCAACATTAAATAATCTCATAAACTTGTCTGCTTCTTGCCATTGTCATTGTTATTGTGATCAGATAAAAGTCTTGCCAGGCAAGTTTTTTACCCACTCCAACCTAATAAAATCAGAACCATTTTCGACCCTAAGTTGTTGCCCCTTTATAATTGGCCACTGGATCATATTTTAGCTGCATAATAATTATGTTACTACTTCTTTAATTTAATCAAATTTGCCCTACCACATTCATAAGCTTGTATCTGGTGGACATGGTATAGAGGGTGAGGTAGCTCTTTGTCTCATCTGGGCCTTCTGATTAGACAATGAAACCGATCAGCATTGAAGTTGGTAAGGTGTGTGACCCCTACTGCTTTCATGCATGCAATTGTAGGACCCCAACCTGAACTGCTTTGGCCTTTGATGCACAACTGCTCTTCACATGCAACCATGGACAAAACCTTTGGTATCTCAGACATTTATGTATGCATTGCCCTATCTGGTCAAATTCATTTATGTATATATGCATTTCCCATAAAGAGTTTTTTGTCCTGTATTTTGTTTATAGTCAAGGAGGTAGCTAGTAGATAGTGAATCCAAGGTCTTCATAAGATAACAAACATCTAAGGAATCCAAGGTCTTAGCTTGCACTAAATTTTTACATCAGTAATGCGTTTGAAGAATCTAAAGTACTTAAACAAGGATTAGGAATTTAAACTGGGTTGTTACCGATATCAGAACGCAACTCAAGAAGTCAAGTCTATTGTTAACTTAATTAAAACTTGATCAAGAGTCGTAGTTGGGACAATAATTCCTAATCAATTAGGAAAACGAGCAGTCTTGTAAATTCTATATCCGTAATGGCGCCGAGAAGATCTAAACCTTAAAGCGTTTGTCTTTTACTAGGGCAAAACTTCGAACTCTAGTTTTACCGGCCACAAGTTCTCACTACAACCACAAAACTTTCTTAAACTCTTACAATTAGAAGAAGGGGAGTGTGTTTTAAATTCAAATTACTGTCATCATTACCAGAGTGTAATGCTTGAGAAAAGGAATATAATTGGGGTCAAATAGTAATGCCATTATTAGTTATTAGTGTCTTCAACTTATTTTCTACCCTTTAATTCAAAACAATTAAGGACAGGGTAAGGAATGATCAACCCCCTTATTCATGAGATCAACCTCTTTTTTCATGAGTACCAAATAGAATGTAAATATCGGTTGGTAAGAGGAGTTAGAACTTAGAACAAGTCAGGTACAGAAGTACAGTTGGACAGTTTGGGCATGTTTCACTGCATGCTTCCATTATAAAGGACCTGAATCAGTAACATTAAATGAGGACGATGACTGCACAAGTGTTTTTACTACCAAACCTGAGTCACTGACACAGTGATTGTTCTCTGCAGATTTACTATTATAAGGTAATGATATATATATTCCCTAAAAACAAGGTTGTTTTTTTTTCTTGGGATCACTCTAAACGATGAAATAACGAACCAATGATTAGTGATATTTCTCGTTTACAATGTTGGATAAGGTCCAAAGTTTGAGTCATCTCTTTTTCAAATTAGAAAGAAGAAAAAGATGATTCAAATCTTTCCAAACTAAAAAAAGATACACACTCGTGCTTATGAGTTCAGACCACTAGAAGGATGTTATTTAGTTTACATTTCAAGTTGAATTGCTTAATATTATTAGATTGTTATACAAAAAGCATGTGAAATTAACAACACTAAAGGGTTCATAAGGTTTGGATTACATCTCTACGATCCCTGTTAAATAAATTTTTTCACCGTTTTAAATTGTAAAAAACTCAAAACATCATAGATAACTACATACTTCGAAGCATAGTAAAATGTTCAGTGTACTGGTTTGGCTCATCCCTCCTGTTTTGTTTCCGTCGGTCACTAGTTGACATTTTTAACCTCACTACGAGCATGTATCATGTACGTGCGTCTCTCAATCTAAGCAGCGTACACGTCAACAACTTGGTACACACAATTCCTCTACCGCCAGCACAGAAAGTGTAGAGAGAGAGAGAGAGGTCAGTGGTGACTTTGATGATGATGGTTGGAAATGGAACTACTGCAGCAGAGGCTAGGAGAGAAAATGGAGACAGACTCGACTTTTCTTTCATACAAAGCCTTCTCTGAAAATGGGTCCCATAAAAAAAAATCAATCCCAACCCAACTGTCACGTATTCCTTCTTCTTCTTCTTATACTCTCTCACCCAACACAACGACATTGTTAAAGTTTTTGTCTTTAACTCTCTTTCTGACCACCATCGCTTCCTCTCCCTCCACTTTACTCAGTCTTTAATGGCTGCCCGTATGTGTGAGAATTGAGAATTCTACTTAAAAAACTAGTGGGTCGGTGCTGGCTTCTCTTTTTAGCTGTCAAAAATAGATGCCCACTGAGAAAAAGTCTTTCTTGTTCACCAGGTGTTTGGTAAAATTCGCCAGAGAACTTGATCTGTGAAAAAGTGTGAGTTTTTCAGTGTTGAAGATTTGATGTTCAAAGAGATTTTTTGCAAGAAAAAAGAAAAAAAAAAGCTTTTGCTTTTTGTTAGAATTTAGCAGAGCTCATTGTTGGGTGTTTCAATTGGGTTGTTTTCAAGGGTGTTTGAATGCTGCATTGTACTCGGTTGAATTTTTCTCACTGGGTGAAGCATTGACCTTGAAAGACGATTTTTGAATTAAAAAAAACCAGAGGTACAAACGCATGCTTGAATTATCTGAATTATCAATTCCGTCGTGCAGAACTCATGAATTCTGGATCGAATTTGTGAAAATGAGATTTGGGTTGATCACTTTCCAAGCCAATCTTTTGTGTTTCTCAAGCTTCTGATCAAATCCCCACATCATTGCTAGTTTCGTTCACTGAAGTTTGAGGGTGAATTTTCAACCTTTGACCCTTTTGTGATCATCAGAGCTGAGGAGGCATTGTTATCTTAAGTGGTCTTTTTCTTTGAAGGGAAGACCAAATTGCAAGAATTTTGAGCCTTTTGTGGAGAATTTTGAGGGGCCGTTTAAGGCTTTTATGAATGGAAAAAGAAAGCTTTGATTCTTCGCCATCCAAAGAAAGTTTTGGTTCCTTGAGTTTCACTCTGTTATAAAACTTGAGGGGATGAAATTGGAATCTGTTGATTTATGCAACTGACTTTTCCAGCTGCTTTTCTCTATTCTTTGCAGTATTGAATTCAAGGCTCTGAAGAAGGTAATTTCTTCCTGCATGTCATTTTCATCAATACTATTTGCATCCGTTATTTCATCTTATAGTACTAATTAGCTTCCCAAATCTGGATTTTTCTGGAGTTGAATTTTGCTGTCATTTGAGTCAAAGAAAAATCATGTTTCTATCTGTGGAGTGATTTCAATAATCCTCATAACGCACACCCCACATTGGGTATACATTTCTTTACCAGTCAAGTTTTTGGGTGAGAGAACAACATGACTGAATTCCTCTGTAAATTTAACTGCTCTGATTGATCTCTCCTTTTCTGTCTTTGGTTTTCAATCAGCCAGCTATTGACAAATTTTGGATGAAAAAAGCCATATAAAATTTATTCCTGATGGCAAAGAAGTCCCAGAGACGCTCTGTGAGGTATGAGAAAGATCATTTAGGCTGTATGTGGGGTTTGATTAATATCTTTGATTTTCGCCATGGTCGACCCACCTGGAAGCTGATTTCTGATAGAAGACATGGAAGCAAGCAAGCTGTTGGTAAGAACTATGAACTTTTTAATTTTTGATCGGAAGTGGTACTTGAAACATTAGGCTTTTCCGGCTATTTGTTGCAATTTCTTCAGGCTGAAATGATTTCAGGAGTGATTGTGTTTTTGGACATTTTGTAGACATGGTTGGTGTCCTAGTTAACATTGTTATCTGAATGAGTTTACTCTGATTTATAATTAGGGATTGGCTTTAGTAAATTTTCTTTCAGATCATAAAAAGAGCAGTATTCCACACTGGTTAAATTTTTATATTTTTCTCTGCTATTTGTTCTCGAATTTCTTCAGGCTGGAATGAGCTAGCTCACTGGGTTTGGGGTATTTTGTAGACAAGGTGTCCTAGTCAACATGTTTATCTAAATGACTTTTTCATACTCTGACAGTCTGACTTAAAATTAGGGATTGGTTTTTTGTAAAATTTCTTTCAAAACATCAAAAGGGCAATATTCCATATTTTTGTTGAATTCATATTTTCCTTTTTGCTATTTGTTGCCCAATTTCTTCAGGCTGAAATGATTTCAGTGGTAATTGTGTTTGGGGGCATTTTATAGACAAGGTACCCTAGTCAACTTTTTTTATCTGAACGACTTTGCTTACTCTGACTTATAATTAGGGATTGGTTTTTAGTAAATTTATGTTTCAAATTATCAGAAGGAAATATTCCATATTGTTTCTGATTCATACTTTGTACAGGTACTGGGTCTCCAGGGAATAAGTTTGAGGTGTTGAGTGGTTTGGATGAAAACTTTCAAGGCACCCTGGTAAGTGTGGTCAAGTTGCATGCATATCCAACAGAACTTGCATTTGAAATTTAAAAGCCAGTTTCTGTGAGAAGGGGGAGGAAGTTTGCACATTATAGGATATAGCTATTCACTAAATTGAGTGATTATATAACTAATAGATTCTTACTAAAACGTTTCAGGAAAAAAATGCGAACACAACTGCAACAGTGACAGGCGATGCTTGTAAGCCTAGTGTGAAGAAACTCATGGAAGAAGAAATGTCCAGTGAGCAGGACATAAAGAAAGAGATCAGCAATGATGAAGTAGTGAATAACCAGACTGATGCAAGCCAGACCAAAAAGGACCAAAAAAGAACAAAGAAGACTCGCAAGAAAAGCCGGGACATGGACACCCATAATTTGAATGGTTCTGAGACATTGGAATCTGAATGCTCCTGTAATCAGAATTCAGAGCACAAATCTAGAAGTAATTGTGGCATAGATGAGATAATGGAAGAGGTATGCTGCCAGATCCATCAAAAAAATATAAATCATGTGAATCATGATCTGAATGGTGAGACTCCTGTCAAACCAAAGTACAAGCATTCTGATTTTGAAGAGAAATTATGCGTGACAATCAAGGAGTTCATGAATAAGAAGTTTACTGCTGGGAAGCATGTCACAGAAGATCAGAAAATCCACTTCAGAGAACTAATGGATGCACTTGAGACCTTAAGTTCAGATGAGGAATTGTTTCTGAAACTCTTACAGGATCCAAACTCACTGTTGGCAAAGTATGTCCTGAACTTGCAGGATTCTCAAACAGAGAAAGATAAAGAATCCAAGTCTGTTGCAAAGTCCAACTCGACAGAACAGAAGCTCGGGGATAAAAACCAATCTGAGGAGCTTGTCATCCGTAAACAGCGGCACTTTTTCAGGAGAAAGAGCAAATCTCTGGAAAGAAACCCAGCTGCTGAGGTCAATGAGAATTTTGGTGCTTCAAAGAGAATTGTTATTTTGAAGCCTGGGCCTACAGGCTTACAGGATTCTGATACTGAAAGTAACACAATGCCAGGGTCCCATTACACAGTAAGAAGTAAAGGGCCAAATGAAAGAATTGGCTCTCACTTCTTCCTTTCTGAAATGAAAAGGAAACTGAGGAATGCTATGGGAAAGCAACAGCATGGGGTATCTACTATTGGAAATTCAAACAGATCTCCCTATGAGCATCAGAGTTTGGAAGATGGTGACAAAGGAATTGTTAAGGAAAAGGTTGGAAGTTCTCCAAGTAAAGAGCATTTCTATATTGAAAGAATTGCTAAACTTTCCAGTAGTATCAAGAGAGCAGACAAGACTGGCAAAATGAAAGAATCTGAAATAAACTTGAAACGTGAAGACCCTGGTAGTCCTAATCAAAGGGTATCTAACATCTACATTGAGGCCAAGAAACATCTCTCCGAGATGCTGAGCAATGGAGATGCAGGTGTAGATTTCTCGGGACGACAATTTCCCAAAACGTTGGGAAGGATTCTCTCTCTTCCTGAGTACAGCGTCTCTCCTAGGGGAAGTCCTGGAAGGGACTCGGAGCATGGGTTTATTACCGCGCAGATAAGATTATCTGCTTTTGACAAGGTTTGGAAGGCCAATGAGAATGCTTGGTCTCCTAGGCAAGAGAAAAATGTCAGTCCTCTAGGTCAGGTAGCACAAAACTTAGAGAATAGGGTATCTGTTTCTGACAACAACACTGACAGTGATGTACAGCCTCCTAATTCCCCACCAAGCACCTCAGTTGATTTGATTCATGATAATGAAGCAGAAGAAACCCATGTTTCCATTCAAGATAAGATGAATCCTGAAGGTATTGATTTCTAAGCTGTTCAATATACAGTGACAAACATTTTCAAAATCCCTGTGTTTGCTTTGACATTATTTGATATTTATCAATTTATAAACAAAAAATTGCAGGTGATATAGCGAATGAAAAAGAGATTGAAATTGTAGCTCTGGAAGAAGAAAGTATCTTGGATGCTCCTTCTGAACCATGTGGCTCTTTCATTGCCAGGGATGACCAAAGTGGCAACACGTCTGAAATTGTGGATGATAAAAGATATTCAGAATGCTTCAAACAGGTAATAATATCTACTTTCTTGCACACATAATTCTTTATTTTTTATACCTAAAAACATAGTGTGATGAGTTTCTAATTTGAAAATCAACATAGATAATAAGAAATGATAAATTCCGTTTATGTCGAAGCCTTGGTCTCGTAAAATATGTGTTGTTTGTCACTTGTCTCATTCATAATTGTCTTCCAGGATTCATATGAAGAGAGTCCAGGGCAATCTTCTTCATTAGCATCCCCATCTAGCTCTCCAACCACCAAGCATGTTGAAGATTTAGAAAGTGCTATCAGCCTACCAGAGCGGCCAAGTCCTGTTTCAGTTCTTGAGCCACTATTCACAGAGGATGAGATCAGCCCTTCAAAAACCATTTCTCAACCTGGTACAGATTCATACCAAGAGATTTTATCGACTTATAGTCCAATTTTTTTTTATAATGTATCTCTCTAATGTTAACTCATTCATTAATTTGCAGTAGAGCTACCAATACAGCCCCTACGGATCCACTTTGAAGATCACGACTCTTTGGCCATAGATGATGACGCTAACAATGTAAAAACTTGTACAGAAGACAAGGAACTAATATCTGATTTTGTAAAAGCAGTTATGCAAGCCTCTGGCTTCAACTGGGATGACTTCTGCATGAAGTGGCTTTCTTCAGACCAACTTATTGAGCCATCATTGTGTGATGATGTAGAATTTATTCCTAACCCGCTTTGCTATGACCAGAAGCTCCTTTTTGACTGTATCAATGAAGTTCTAGTGGAGGTTTGTGGACGTTATTATGGTTGCTTCCCTTGTGTATCATCAGTGAAACCTATAAGGCCAGTACCAGATATGAAGACTGCTATACATGAGGTTTGGATAGAAGTTTATTGGCATCTCCTTCCACTTCCATTGCCTCATACTTTGGACCAGATAGTTACGAAAGACTTGTCAAGAACCGGAGCGTGGATGGACCTTCGATTTGATTCTGAAACCATTGGTGTTGACATGGGTGAAGCCATTCTCCAAGAGTTGATCGAAGACACCATATTAAGCTATGTAGACGGAAGTCCCACAAGTGAAGATGCTTTAGTTTCTGATGAATTAAAGGAAAAAGAGAGCATTGTCAACCTGTAAATTACAAGCAACTTCTTCATGTCCATACCGGACACTAACTCACCACTTTGTCGAGGCAGTGGAAGGCAAAAACATGTTTTGTCTTCAAGGGGATATGAACCAGCATGTCACCTATTGAGAGGAAGTCTTCATCAGCTTTCCTGGAGTATCTGGGATCCAATATGACTTTGGCAATGTAGCTCCATAAACTGAAACATGTAGATAGTATAGAATCTGCCGCATTGCTAATGGAGCATCGTGGGCAGCAGTCATCAGATGAAACATCCCTAATGGATAGGGATCAGATATCAAGTTTACAAATTCTCCTTGCAAGAACTCAGATGCTTCTCCACAAATGGCCTTAACAAAGCTGAAAGGTTGACGCGGTAATGTAGAGTTGTGCTTATAAATGTAGATTCCTGATCTTGTAGAGGTTGAACTGTTGTGTTAGTTGAGGGTGTGTTCTTCGTTTGGCTTGATTACAGTCATTCCTCACTGTAATCTTGCTCTTTTCCCTTTTGTTTTCCCTGTGTTTTTGCTCTTGTATTTGCAATGGTTGCGAGTACTACGAGTTGTGAGTTGCAAGTCCTGTGACTGACTGGTTGTAATTACAAAAGAAAAATAATGGAAGTTCATGCTAGATTTATTATATGCAGTGAACAAGCTGTGACTTCGGAATAGTAAATACCAGGTTTTAGCAAATGTGAAATATTTGTTCAATCTGCTCTTTCAAAATCCCTCAGAAACAATGACTTCAGTTGCAGAATTCACCCACCGCAAGAGTACAATTAATCAGGAATTCCAACACACACAGCACATAACCATCACCCCACCTCTTTGATTGTAAATCATTCCTTGACGAAACAACTAAGATCGATGAAAATTTAACATTTGCTTCCCCATCCATATCACACAAGTTGACATTTCTCGTGAATATTTTTCATTAACTTAATACGTCAAGTCTACTACAAAAATTGTACGAGCTACCACAAGAACAGAAAGAAAGCTTTACACTTTCAACAAGATGAGATAGCTAGTATTCTTCTTTTGCTAAAAGCCATGGTGGAATAGTTACTTTCTCCTTTTCTTTTTCCCTACGGATGGGGTGACTGGATCTGCTGATCTTTTTTTCTTCTTGAACGCACTGGTTCTGCTGTCTAAATTGTCTTCGTCATCATCATCATCTCTAGCAGCCGGTGCTAACTCCTCTGCAATTTTGGCAGCTTTTCTTTTCTGAGCATTCAACTTGTAATATAGTTTTCTTTCGAGGGGATCATCTGAAGGCACAAATGTGGATGCACGCGAAACTTTAGCACCTAGTCCAAGCCTGCAAAATATAATAGAGTTACGCAGAAATCAGCTATGACACAATAACAACCAACAACGACCATCTAAATATAATTATGCTCTCTTAAAACCCAAAATAATACATAAGTGAACTGACCTAGCAGGTCGACTTTCTGTTTCAAAAGACTCATCTTCTGCTGGTAGTTTACTCATGTTACTAACCCATTTTTCAGCCTGCATATTAGTAGATTTTGAGCATCAGCTAGAGGATTGACATTAAATCAATAGCATCGCGGTAAAGCAAATGTGTAAGTATAACTTCTGATAGCCCAACTGATGTAAATGCTATTTATCTGTATTACGAGATAAAGATCGCAAAACTTTTTATGGAGTTAACATGTAGCATTACAATCCTATTTCAAACACCCTGGTGATAATTCTAAGTTTAAAATGAACAGCCAACAGCATAATGCAGTTCACAAACGATTCGTTTAAGACAGAACTACTCTTCCGAGCTTATTCAGTTTGCACAAGATTCAAGCATGCAAAACACACAAACACACAACCCGTTCAAGAAACTATCTTTTTACTGTTCTAGTTCATATAGACCACACAACTTGCTAGGTCATAGTTCATAGCACAAATGAGAATAAAATATCATACCAATGCCAAAGCTTTATTCAATTTAACAATTTGAGGAGGACCCTTCTTCTCCGTCGTCTTCGTGTTAGTAGTGTTGGTGCTCATTGAATCTTCCTAAAGCAGATAGCACAGTCATAATTAGCACATGCACCACAGAGTAATTATCTAACAGAGGTTTTGATTATTCATCTCATAATAAATAAAGGAACATTCTTTCATCAAATTATGTTTTTGATTGATCATCTCATAATAGATTGAAACTGGGACACCCAATTATGAAATCGTACACCAAAAGCACAATAAATTGAAGCAGGAAATAAAGCTAGGGTTTTGTTCAATTACCAGTTCCAGACAAGCGAGCTATTGCGAATTCCAATAGAAATAGCTGGGTTGGGTATTGGGCTTTGTAGCGAGAGATGAAGAGGAAGTCAGATACAGTAGCAGCCGAAGACCAGAAGAAGAAGAAGAAGAATATCGTGCGTATCTCACCGTTGGTAACTAGCTTAGGTCCCTTTTGGTATCTTGAGTTTTTGTGGTAATTTCTGCTTTTCTCACCGTTTTGGCATGAAATTTTCATATAATTTTTTGAAAAATTGCTAGAAAATAATTATTAAAAGAGAGTTTTTTTATCGAGAACCTTATAATAAAAACTTTATCGAAACTTATAGGTGGTGTAAGGAGATCCAATAGGTAACCCATCCAACCTCGACAACATTATCACTAAGTGCGCAATGAGAATGACAAGACACTCTTCATTATAACGAGTAAAAAAGGCAATCCTATTCAACCATGACCAAGCCTGAGAGATAGCCAAAAAAATTTCCAAGTCCCCCTATGGCCTAAATAGAGGAGCTCAAGTCCAAGTTTAGCAATTACTACCCATCCCACACTCCCTGGCAGCGTGGACGCCTGCTGATAATACGTACTCATTATGTCGTTAGCCTCCCTAAGCAGCCATCACTTGCCCAGTAGTTGATAAAATTAATATTTTATAACAGATATTAATTCTGATATAATTTAAATCATTAGATGAATCTAAGGGTTTAGAGTGTGGTTAGTTTTATAATATGAAACTAACAAGTTAGTTTTAAAACGCTACTCTTTAAATATAATAACAACAAAATATTATTCACATATCTTAAAAGTTAATTAACACATCATTTTTTATTTGAAATTTTAACTTTATTCTGTGAGTTGCTCATAATGTACTATTGAGCTCAAAGAGTGTATTATGCACAACTCACATAATAAAATCCACAACAAATAGTGTATGTGTAGATTGACTTTGAAAGTGTGTGTGAATATCAATATCTTTAATAAATTGGTGAACGTTAATATCACATATATAAAATCAGCAAAGCTCATTTTAACCCTCAACTTATATACATCGTGTTGGGAAACTTTTTCTTACATGACCACTAACTTTTAACTACTAATCAGGCAAGTATTTGGCATTCCACTTTTTACTTTTAATAAGTTAACTAGTTGTCTGTAAATTGTGACATATTGGTTATTAGTCAAACCAGCACTGTGGATAAAAATTGTCGTTTCTCCTAAAAAAATTAACTAGTTAAAAGTGAAATGCAAGTTTTAAAATGTCTAAATATTATTACAAATTTATCATGTACATCAGTTACATTATTACAAATTTATCATTTACATTAGTTACTCATAAATTGCTCAATTCACCTCGTTTTTCTACATTTTCTATAATCTTTACATATATTACACATAAAGCAGTGATATGACCACTAACATGCTCAAATTTGACCATGGTAGTAAAAAGTGTGAACTAGGGATGACACTAAAAATATATTGACACCCCGAGTGTTCAAATTTTGCTCATACATGGGTTTGTACATTGGCTACTTTGTAAGTTCAACAAATCGAATTGACGAATTATATAATGTTGATAGTTCAATCCTTATTCAAACATGATTTAGGATCCTCGCTCCTTATTCAAACAGCTGCAACTGAGGTTGAAGTTGAAGTATCCAGTACTCGGTTATGTGATCTCCTAGTAGAAGCGTCGCACGAAGAACTAGCACTTGAGTTTACACGATTTTAATATTCTCAATTCCAAAATTTTGTGTCATATGTGATTTGATCAATATGTTTAGGTGAAATTGCTCAGGTAGTAGTTCTTGCTATTATGCTCGCGCTCATAAAGGGTGACTCATTTATATGTAATTTTCAGTATTCATAATAGGGGAGCTTCTCTAGTGAGGACCATTATAATGAGTATCACTCGAGTACCACTCAATTAGACATACTTTTTTATTACATCTCGACAAATCAACCGTTCAATATTTAGATATTTATGAGTATATCACTTCTACAAATTTTCAATGAAATCGCAAATCGTTAAGTCATCTATAATTGTGATTTATCATTTATGAATATGAATGGTTCAAAATTGACAGATTTGGTTCGTCTATTTATTTGGTGTAGTTCGGTACCTTAACGATTTCAAATTTTGTTGAAAATTTGTATAAGTGATCTACTCATGAATATCTTAATATTGAACAGTTTGATTTGTCGAGATGTAATCGAAAAATAAATATCACAACCATTAATCAAGTGGTACTCATTTAAGTGGTCCTCACTAGAGAATCTTCCCTCATAATAGATGAGTCTTCCGCTAAAAAGAAAATCCTTATTCAAACTTGATTTGAAAAAAAAAATGGAGTTGAATTCTATCCATAGTAAAACATGATATATACATAGTTCAGCTGAAACCAATAATAGTACAATTCTAGCTATTGTTGATTCATGATATACTTTAAATTGGACTGTAGATGAATAGAATTCCACATGACGATGAAGTTAGAATTTAGGGTTTAGATTACCGATATCTAAAATTGCTTGATTCTTAAAAAACTTGTAATAGGAAGATATTAGCAATCACTGGCAAAAGAGTTTAGAGATAACCATCTATGGATCTAATTTCCTACTGAGGACTTATAAGTTATAACTATACTAGTTGAGAACATATCTAGACACTCAAGATTTTGGATATGAATCTTCTTTTTCTCAATATAGCTAGTCAGCTAGATATGAAATAAAATTTATTTTCATATCGAAATGCACAAAGTCTTGCTGTGATTGTACTGTAATCTTTAACCCCAAAGTCTTCTGAAATCTGCATTTTCTTGATTTCAATCACTTAGATGTCATAAAGGAGTTGAAACTTGAAAAAAGAAAGTAGTGCATAAAAAGTTTCTAGTATGGTGTGAGATCTCTAATATCAACTTACTATTCATAGTGTAATTTGTATTGAGTTACTTTTCGTAAACCACTGAATAATTTGTATCGATATAATAAAAAACTAATGGCTTAACGTAAATTATTGACCGAATGTCCGAACCTATAAAGTGCAAACCTTAACATTAGACAACTTATATTGATTAACAAGTCGTTCTATTCTCAAACTCAAACACACCATTTGTCACTTTCTGATGCGCCGTTTTGGAATTAGTGTTATTAGGTAAGAAAAAATGACAAAAGGTACATGTGAACCAAAATAAAGATACATTTGTTTTGAGAAGTAGAAATGTCATGCTATATTGGGAAAAATTCTTAACTACTATTGGTTTATACCACGGTTTTACCCTATTTAGTTACCTATACTGATCAAGAAATCAACTATTGTGAAAAAGATATGATTATGCGCATGTAGATAGAATAATATTTTAATATGTATATATATATACACATTTGATGAGTGTGAGAGTGAGTGATTACCTTTAAGTTGTGAGTAATTATAAGTTTTTTCTTTATTTTTTATTTTTCAGCTTTTTCTTGTTTGATTTTTTTTTCTTTTTGATTAAACTGGTTTTCAAAGTATTTTAATATATAAAAAGTATTTATGTCAAAAAAATCAGTTATGATTACTCTTCTCTTAATAATAAGTATAGATATATGTATTTGTATGCATGTGAGATGATGTATTGCACTTGCAAGTCAGTTCTAGAGCTAAAAAGGGGGAAAAGGAAACCCTAAGTACTATTAGCGGAAGTTATGCTATAGAAAATGGGGAGCCTTTAACCAAATACATACACCTCCAAGAATGGGTCATTTCTTTCTTTTGGGTCAACTACATTAGGGCATGGACTACTGTAGTACTGCCTCCATGTTATAGATAGTCTCGTGGAGGATAGCTAAACTCTATATTCTACACTGAAAAGGAAGTTGGTGGAAGTTTGGAACCGCAGTAATATAAGAAAAAGTGAGATGCATAACACATGTGAATGATATAATATATGCAACATAATTTGTCATGTAAACCCACAATGTCTCAAGTGATAAAAAAACCAAATAAAATACTTAAAGCTATTTTTTTCTTAATAACAACTCACTTGTAGAATCAACTAACCGGTCAGAAAAACTGAAATTTTCCATTGTAAAATCCATTTGTGTTTGTTTCTTTGCCATAATGTTCATGCTAATTTTACCCAGGAATGAAATCTGACCCAGCTTAATTAGGGTGTCCCATTTCTCTCCCCACTTTACCCCAACAAAACTTACCATTCCTTGGCTTTCTGACATTAATCAAAAGAGGAAAGAGGGCAAAAATGGAAAGTCAAGTCGGATATAGAAAGCAAAAAAAAAAATTAATAATTAATTAATTTACTAGTCCCAGATCGCCCACCCTTCTCTCTCCCTTTATTCTTACACAGAAGCAACAGAGGCATCATCGTCATCATCAGCAAAGATTAATAGTCAAACTTCTCAGAAGCTCGAAACCCTTCTTCAGTTCTTCGCCTTTCTCAATTTCCGCTAAAACCCATCTCTTTCTGTTTGGAAATCCCAAACCTTTCAAAGTCACGCCCTTTGCAATCTCAAATTCTTCTTCTTCTTCTCTCACAGTTTTTATCCCAAAGTCTTCGCCTTTTTTACACCATTGCCATAAAAAAACCCTAGCGTCACTTCATGCTGGCGGCACCAATTCAAAGTTTCAAAATAGCTCGCTTTTCCGGAAATTGGTATTTGTTCAAAACCCTAGCTTTGTTTCCTGCTTAAATTATTTGGCTTTAGATTAGGTGATTTGGTGTGCGAAAATTTTTCATGACCGTTAGGTATGCAGCTTGGATTTTTCGTGTGCGTTGAAATTTTTAGGTTCATTAGCAGATTTGGTTGCTCAGGTTGGTATTGCTAATTGTATCGGTTATTGGAACTTTGGGCATTGAACTGATTTGAGGTACTTGGGTGGTTTTAGGAGGTAAAACATATTGGGTATTTCTAATGCGTTTTAGATAAATTATAGCAGATCAAATTGATTTGGTTAAGTTCAATTGCTTTTTACTATGTGGGTTGAAAATTAGGACGTATATGTGAAACTGTAAAAGATAGGAACTTTTGCCAATTGTTAGACTAAAGACATCTTAGTTGTCCGCATGTTTAATGTTTTTCTCAAGATGTCGAATTCTGCAACTTCTAGCTAATCTATTATGTTCATTTTAGTGTCGAATGCTCCTTCGGTAAACATTATAACCATTTCAGACAATAACTAATCAATACCTTTTGCATTTCTTAGGCATTCTTGCTTGAACATGCTAAGTAGCTTCAGTATACTACATAAACTTTACATGGCATAGGGGTTATTTTTTATTTTCTTATATTGCAATCCGAACTCTTTGGCAATGGAGCAAAATTTCACTAACTAATTAGTAAATAACCATTAGAAGTCAAACTTTCTACATCAAATGTTGGAAAGGTTTACAATTGTATTATTATACAATCAGAAGCAAAGAGGTTCTCATAAGAAGAAATCAGAAACAATGAGGTTGCTTCACTTGAATAAATCAGAAACAATAAGGTTGGTTCACTTGAATAAATCAGAAACAAAGATCTGCAATCCTTGTGCTCCGTACCCCCATCTATACTATCTGGTTCCCCTAAAAGCTAATATCCTTTTATATATTCTGGTATAATGAATTGAAGTTCATATCTTAGCATCCCATGCAATACATTTTTGGGTCCCCAATACTATTTCATTCGTACTAGCTAAAAGTTTGCCTTGAATACAATCGATTTGCATTGTGTAGCTTTTGATGGAAGCTATTTGATGTATAAGATCTATTTTGAGATTAAACCTCTTAAACCTTCTGTATTGCATTCATCATCATTTAAAGTTTGTAGTTCTTGATTAACTAATGTAATTACAGCTTCTACTGGTGATTGGCTTTTCTCAGACTTAAACGTTGGAAACCATGTTCTAACCACGTTGTTTAGCTTGGCAGCTTCTTGTAGCAGTTCGATGCTGGGGGCAGTATGCCGATGATAGTTGGAAAAAATGCAAAGGTATCATGCCACTGGCTGCACTGGTGCAGTTAATAACAACACAATAGGTGGGGCATCAGGAAGGGATTCTGTCCGAGCTGAATCAGCTACGCTGCCATCTAACTTACCTATAAATTCTAGGTAATTGTCCTCTCTTGCAGATTTACGAGTTTGTTGCCCCCTCCCTCCACCAACTAACACCATTTTATCCGTTTTTGGTAAAAGTTCTTGACTTCTGATGTGTCTAAGGTTACATTGCTCTATAGTGGTTGTATAGTTTGAGTTATTGTAAAGGAGTTCAACTATGCCCATGTTATTAATAAATTGGGTGCTTTTGGCTTGGTAAAATGTGGTGAATTTTTCTTACCTGTGCAGGCGCTCATCTCAAATAGCACCTTACAAGTTGAAGTGTGATAAAGAACCTTTGAATGCTCGGTAATTTTTGGAACTGATAAATGCCCATTTTTAAAATTTATATAAAGAACATATACTGTTTTAGTCTGGATTTTCTTTGTTTTCATTTCATTACTATAACAACTAAAAGAAATAGGTACAGAAGTTGCTGGGATGTTCTTATTTGTTTTATGTTGATGCTGCTGGATATAGTAACTTATAGATTATTTATTTATTTATTATTTTTCTTTCTTCTCATATTATATTTCTTTTTTCATATATCTATGTCAAAGCTCAGCTCAAAATAATTTCTTTTCTTTCTAATCTAATCTCAGACTTGGGCCACCTGACTTCCATCCCCAAACCCCAAATTGCCCAGAGGAGACTCTTACCAGGGAATATGTGCAATCTGGATACAGGGAGACGGTTGAAGGAATCGAGGTACTATTTACAATCAAGTAATCTATGGGTATATATCAAGAGAACCTTAAGTGAGAATATATCTGAATAACCCATACGATTGTTCTTTCATCCAAAATCCCTTGAATAGAAATTTAGTCCTAATAACTATTTGTGCACATCCCTTTTGTTTTTCTTTGAATAGAATTGTTTTCCCTTTTAATTTTGAGAAAGATTCTATTGTGTTTATACCAAAGCATTTTATGTTGTGTATTTCGATGATTAGGGCCAACTTTTACATTGCCTGGTCTTTATTTGGTTTGTTAAGGTCTTTTGAGATTATAAATTTTTTGGATCTATCAAAAGTAGGTTTTTAGGTTGACACTTGCTCCATTTTCCAGGAATCTAGAGAGATATCATTGAGTCAGGCCCAAGTTTTCAGCAAGCCTCTTGTCTTCAGGTGCAAAGAGGTAAATTCCTTAATTTCTAAAGTTATGAGGGACATCTCAATATGTTTTTAATGGAAGAGTTTCACCATCTTCTTTAAAATTGAGCATTTCCCATTCGAAAATGTTATGTACATTATATGATATTTAAGTTTTCTCTCTTGTTTTGCAGGCAATCAGAAAACGTCTTAGAGCCATAAATGAATCTCGTGCTCAAAAGAGGAAGGTATAAATGCGTTCAAACAACATTTCTTATATGCTTTTGCATAGAATGTTTGTTTTTGGGTGGGTTTTATACGATTGGTATCACATTCTTGACTGCTGTAAGCATACTCCTATTGCAGGCTGGTCAAGTGTATGGTGTTCCTCTTGCTGATTCACTATTAACAAAGCCCGGTGTTTTTCCTGAACAAAGGCCCTGTGGTGAAGACTTACGAAAAAAATGGATTGAGGTATGCCTTTTAGGGTTTTCTTGAACAAGCAGTCTTTTCAAATAAATGTTGATATATTTTAGTTGTAAACAGAATGAAGCAGTAGTCTATTTCAGACTTCCTCTCTCCCTATATATGCATTTGTGCTTAAGAATATCTGAGACATTGATTTGAAAAACTAGGAGTGCTTGCCATATGATTTCCTAGTTACCAGGATTGGAGATCTAGAAAAATGACTGTTAAGTAGTGCGACCATCGCTGCCAGGTAGATAGTCGCCAGTGACGTGTTGAACACTGCGTGAGATCAAAAAGAGTTTGGGAGGAAGATATAATAAGCAAAGCAGTTCTATTTGACTATAATATCCTACCCATTACCCCAGCGTCTCACCACTTGGGCATTCAAAACAGTAAATGCATAGTTTTTAGTGTAAGGAGTGCCACGTGGCTGAAGGAATGGGAAGGCAACTAGCATTTACCTCTGATAAATCGAAAGGAAATCAGGAACGGCTTTTTGATATACTTGCTGCCAGCGGCTGAATATAAAGAGAAATTGACATACAGCTAACTGCATGTCTCTTTCTAAAATTATTAAAATGACTTCTTTTGGTTTGTTAACTGACAGCCAAAAATAATTTTACATGAAAATAATTGTAACATTTAGGAGATGCCATATATATATATATATATATATTTCTAGTTTCCAAGATAGCCCACCGTTTAAAATCTAAGAATTAGTAATGGAGTAAAATTAAAATGTTCTTTTTGTTAAACTTGCAATAACAAAAAGAAGAGAACAGTACAATGAGTGGATAAGGAATCCACAGCCTAGGAAAATAAAACGCAGAGACTAGAAACCAGGAAATGCAAGAAACCAGTCTCACTTTACAACAGGTTTCTGATTTGTCATAAAAGAAGAGATGGAATAGTCCCTAAAAACATCAGTAACAGAAGCCCATAATGCAGACCTATAGAGCACTTGATCCCAAAGCTCTTCCACTCCCATCCCCTCATAAACCTAAAAAATTCTTTTATTTCGCTGCATCCACAAAACCCAAAGGATTTTGGCTTTCTTTCCTTTCCCCAAAGCGAGGAAACGAGTGCCCAAAAACATCCCTTTGGACTAATCCAGCACATTGGCTGGCTGTCCAATCCTTGCAATATAATTTGATACAATTTAAGGCCATAAAATGACGACCGCAGTTATTTTCCTGAAGGCAACAAAATGATGGCCATAGTTGTTCTCTTAAACCAATGAGAGCCACAGTTTTTATCTATTCCATGGGTTTCTGGGAAATTTTATAATGTCCTTGCAATCCTGTTCTCGTTAATCTATATTTAAGCTATTTATACAAAGTTTATGGAATTTTATCTGAATGGCCAAATATTGAGTGCTTCGAGTAAATCACATTCAGGCAATGAACTAGTTAAAACAAATTAAAAATTAGTAAATTAAGATGATGGCTAGCATGGCTACATGCCCTCACCCAGTAGGGTAGCGAGAGAGTGGCAATGCACTACCTCTGACAGAGTGGGTTGAACACACCCAAGTGTTTTTTAAAACAACTGATGTGAAGCTTCGGTGTGGAAGCCTACGACTGATGTGTCATTCTATTTAATTCTTCTTCATATGTTTCTTTAACATTTACTTTCATTTTTCCAGGGTTTATCACAACAACACAAACGCTTGCGTTCATTGGCTGATCAAATTCCTAATGGGTATAAGAAAAGATCTCTATTTGAAGTTCTTACAAGGAATAATGTTCCATTGCTGAGAGCAACTTGGTTTGTTAAAGTCACTTATCTTAATCAGGTATACATCCGTATCAGAATGGCTTACTGATCTTAACCTATTTGCCAATACTTTTCATATTGGATGGTAGCCATAGCATTTCATTGCTGTATCTTTTGCAGATCCGGCCAGGTTCTTCCAGTATTTCTGGGATACCTGATAAAACTCAGTTGTCTCGTACAGAGCTCTGGACCAAAGATGTTATTGATTACTTGCAGCACCTTCTCGATGAATTCTTCTCAAGAAACAATTCACTTCCTGCTTCACACAACAGAGATCGATCGCCACAAATGCTTTATGCTGGGTCAGTACCACAACGGAGTGATCCAGCATCAACAGTCCTTGATGGTGAGGAGCCTTCCCTACATTTCAAGTGGTGGTATGTGGTGCGGCTCTTGCAATGGCATCAAGCCGAAGGACTGCTTCTTCCTACTCTTGTTATTGAATGGGTTCTACGTCAATTGCAGGTATTACATTCTTTCTGCTTTTACTTTTTGAAGGCCTAAATGTTGAGGTTAAATTTATCTTGATCTCCTTCTAAAAGGAGTAATGAAAGACTGCTGTTTGTTTTGTTCTTTTGGGTTTTAATTATCATGTACATGTGCTGTTGCAGGAGAAGGAATTGCTTGAGATTGTGCAGTTGCTTTTGCCTATTATATATGGTGTTTTGGAGACTGTTGTTTTATCTCAAACTTATGTGCGCAATCTTGTGGCGACAGCTGTTCGTTTCATACGCGAACCTTCTCAAGGTGGATCCGATCTTGTGGATAACTCCAGAAGGGCGTATACAGTGTCTGCTCTGGTGGAGATGCTTCGTTATTTAATACTTTCTGTACCTGACTCATTTGTAGCTTTGGATTGCTTTCCTTTACCACCCTGTGTAGTCTCTTGTGTAGTAAACGATGGAAGTTTACCAAAGATGTCTGAGGATGTGAGAAAGATTAAAAATGGTTCAGCAGAAGTTGCTTCTGTGTTCAGAAGTAAAGCTTTTGACGCTCAATATCAATCCTTGGCCTTTGATCATGTTGTTTCATCCATTCAGAAGCGTGCTGACAATCTTGAAAAGGCTGCAAGCCCTAGCTATCCAGGCCATAGTATTGCTAAAGCTGTACAGGCCCTAGATAGGTCTCTTGTGCAGGGAGATGTTCTAGGGGCTTATAGATTTCTGTTTGAAGATCCTTGTGATGGAATTGTAAATGAAAGTTGGGTTGCAGAAGTCAGTCCTTGCTTGAGAACATCATTGAAATGGATTGGGACTGTGAACTTGTCATTTGTTTGTTCGGTATTTTTCCTTTGTGAGTGGGCAACATGTGATTTCAGGGATTTTCGAACTGCTCCACCTTGTAAGCTGAAATTTACTGGCAGAAAAGATTTTTCTCAGGTATACATTGCAACTCGGCTTTTGATGCTAAAGATACGAGAAATGCAAAGTTCACCTCAACATAAGAATGAAAACCCTGCTAAAGGTTCCATTCAGCAGAATAATTTTTCTGTCAGAAGTTCCATGGGAAGTTCTTATGAATCTAAAAGTAAGTCAAGAAGTGTGGATCAAAGAAATGCAAAATCTTCAAATATATTCGAGAGCCCGGGCCCTTTACATGATGTCATAGTTTGTTGGATTGATCAACATGATGCAGGCAAAGGAGAAGGTTTCAAGCGCCTGCAATTACTTGTGATCGAACTCATACGTTCTGGTATTTTTTACCCCCATGCCTATGTTAGACAGCTGATAGTTAGTGGCATTATGGATATAAATGGACCAGTGGTTGAAGCAGACAGAAGGAAGAGGCATTATCGAATCTTGAAGTTGTTGCCTGGGCTCTTTATGCATGATGCTCTGGAAGAAGCAGGCATTGCTGAGGGCCCAAAACTTTTGGAGGCCATGAGTTCTTACTCAAATGAACGGCGCCTCATCCTTCGTGGGTTCCTCGGTGATCAAAATAAAAATTTGAGTATGAAGTCATCTCTGAAGCAAAAGAATAATGTCATCCCTGGAAAGGATGGTGGTTTGACAGTGTCTGCTGATCAGTGGAAGTCTGTTCAGTTGTCATCCAACATATTGTCTGGCAAAAGTGGCAAGAGTGATGCTGATGTTGAAGAACTAAAGGAAGCAATCTCACTACTGTTGCAGCTCCCATATAGTTCACCCCCATCAACAGATACAGGACTTGAAGAATCCCAAGGGAGTGTGAAGAGGCCTTTTGGGTCGATCTCTAACAAGATGGATCTCGGAGAAGGCACCCCTGGGTGTGAAGAATGCAGAAGAGCAAAGAGGCAAAAAGTGAGTGACGAAAGGAGCTCATACATCCAAGGAAATTCTCCAACTCCTTCAGATGATGAAGATACTTGGTGGATGAGGAAGAGACCTAAATCCTCAGAGCCATTGAAGGTTGATCCACCAGTCAAGTTAACTAAACAGGTATCTAGGAATCGGCAGAAGATAGTTCGCAAAACTCAAAGTCTTGCTCAACTAGCAGCTGCTAGGATTGAGGGGAGCCAGGGAGCTTCTACAAGTCATGTCTGCAATAATAAGATAAGTTGTCCTCATCATAGATCTGGACTGGAGGGAGAAACTCCGAAGTCTACAGATACGACCAAAACGAACCATGTGGGAGATATTGTTTCGATTGGAAAAGCTTTAAAGCGGCTGCGATTTGCAGAGAAGAGGACTATTACTGTTTGGTTAATGACTAATATCAGGCAGCTTGTTGAAGATACTGAAAAGACTATTGCTAAGGTTGGCCAGTTTGGTAGGAATTTCACATCAGTCGATGATAGGAGCTCCATACGGTGGAAGCTCGGTGAGGATGAACTTTCTGCTACACTGTATTTAATGGATGTTTCAAATGATTTAGTTTCAGCAGTAAAGTTTCTCCTTTGGTTGCTGCCAAAGGTTATTACTAGCCCCAATTCTACCATCCATAGTGGGAGAAACATTCTGCTCCTGCCAAGAAATGTTGAAGGCCAAGTGTGCGAAATTGGGGAGGCATTTCTAATATCATCCCTCCGAAGGTGCACTCTCTTATCTTTATATACCCTATTATCTGTATGCAAAATTGAGACATTTCTGTTTCTAGTCTGTAACTAAAAAATCACATATCTATCCTGTGTTTAATCATTTTGTTTAGAAGAGTGAAATATATTTGGGAAATACATTTATGAGGTGCGGTTTTTGATTCTATTGATGTTGGAGAGATCCTGATAGAAATGGAGTTACAGTCTTGAGAGCACACTTTAAAAACTACATTCCACATAATATTAGTTTACCCTTTTTGTTTAAATATCTTTGATAAGTATTAGATTGTGCTAAATTTCTTTCTCCACCTTTTAATTTTTTTGTCTCCATCTAAAATTGCAATCTAGTCAATTTTGGTTGTTTAGGAACATTTTCTTATCATCCTGGATGAAATAGTTTTCATGAAAAGAAAACTTCCCTTCACCTTTAGGAAGTGGTTTCTTTCCTCTTCTAAAATAATCTTCCATAGTCTTTCATCAACTTTTCTCAGTTTATTACGCAGCTTTCTTGCACATGGTGCACAAAGTGATATTGATTATCCAGCTTACACTTGTTTCCTCATTCTTTAACTGTCTCTTGGAGAAATTGTTGCTTCTTTCATAAATGATCCCCCAATTAAATGTTAGTACTTTAGTTAAGCATTCTATCTAGATTTTGTTGTGTTTTTAATAATGTATTTGGTTCAGGTATGAGAACATACTTCTTGCAACAGATCTCATTCCAGAAGTCTTATCAGCAACAATGCATCGTGCTTCAGCAGTAGTGGCATCTAATGGAAGAGTTTCAGGTTCGGCTGCCTTGGTTTATAGTCGGTATTTGTTGAAGCGGTATGGTAATGTGTCTAGTGTGATTGAATGGGAGAAGAGTTTCAAGGTAACATGTGATAAGAGACTTCATTCTGAGCTAGAATCTGGACAATCAATGGATGGAGAGTTGGGGTTTCCACTTGGTGTTCCATCAGGAGTTGAAGATCTTGATGATTTTTTTCGCCAAAAGATTAGTGGTGTCCGGTTATCTCGGGTAGGTATGAACATGAGAGACATTGTACAACGAAATGTGAATGTTGAGGATGCCTTTCACTATTTTTTTGGCAAAGAGAGAAAACTCTTTGCTGCCAGTGCTCCTAAAGCCCCTGCAGTTGAAAAATGGGATGACGGGTATCAGATAGCTCATAAAGTAATAACTGAACTGATGGACTGCATTCGGCAGACTGGTGGTGCTGCTCAAGAAGGCGACCCAACTTTGGTGTCATCTGCTGTTTCTGCTATTGTTGGTAATGTAGGGGCAATTTTAGCGAAAGTTCTTGATTTTAGAGCAGGGGGTAGCCATTCAAGCTTTCCATCTGCCACTGATTCCTTCAACTTTGCTAGACGTATTCTGCGCATCCATATAAGTTGCCTATGCCTTCTCAAGGAAGCTCTTGGAGAACGTCAAACTCGTGTATTTGAGGTAGCTCTTGCCACAGAAGCTTGTTCTGCTCTTTCTGTGGTTTTTTCTCCTGGAAAGGGCTCTCGGAATCAATATCAGTTATCTCCTGAATCCCATGATTCAAATACTAATGAAATGTTGAACAGTTCTTCAAAAGGAGTGCTTGGGAGAGCATCAAAAGTTGCAGCTGCTGTTTCTGCTCTAATCATCGGGGCAGTTGTTAATGGGATTACTAGCCTGGAGAGATTGGTGACAGTGTTCAGGTTAAAGGAAAAGTTGGATATAATTCAATTTGTGAGGAATAGTAGATCCAACTCAAATGGTAATGCTCGTTCTGCTGGGGCATTTAAGGGGGATAACTCACTTGAAGTTTATGTTCATTGGTTTAGATTGCTTGTTGGAAACTGCAGAACTGTTTCGGATGGATTGGTTGTGGAACTCTTGGGTGAGCCATCCATAATAGCTCTTTCCAGGATGCAGCGTATGCTTCCTCTTCGTTTGGTTTTTCCACCTGCTTATTCAATATTTGCTTTTGTTATATGGCGGCCATTCCTTCTGAACACTAGCCTTGCAGTTCGTGAGGATTTTAATCAGTTATATCAATCTTTAACAACAGCTGTAGGTGATGTTATTAAGCACTTGCCTTTTCGTGATGTGTGTTTGAGAGATAGTCAGGGTTTCTATGATCTTGTAGCGGCAGATGGCAGTGATGCTGAATTTGCAGCCATGCTGGAGTTGAATGGTTCAGACATTCATTTAAAATCCATGGCTTTTGTTCCATTACGTGCAAGGCTTTTTCTAAATGCTATTATTGATTGTAAGATGCCACACTCATTATTTACACAGGGTGAAGGAAATCAGGTCTCTGGACAGGGAGAATCTAAAGTTCACTATTCAGAGCGCGAAACAAAGCTTGTAGATAAGCTTGTACATATTTTAGATACCCTGCAACCTGCAAAATTTCATTGGCAGTGGGTAGAGCTCAGACTTCTTTTGAATGAACAAGCCCTCATTGAAAAACTAGAGACTCAGGATATGTCTTTAGTGGATGCCATACGTTCATCCTCGCCTAGTTCAGAAAAGGCTGCTGCCTCTGAGAATGAGAAATATTTCATTGAAATCATCCTTACAAGATTATTGGTTAGACCTGATGCTGCACCCCTTTTCTCGGATGTGGTTCATCTCTTTGGGAGGTCACTAGCCGATTCTATGTTGTTGCAGGTTAAATGGTTCCTCTTTGGCCAAGATGTTCTTTTTGGACGAAAAACCATTAGACAACGGCTTATGAATATTGCCGAGAGTAAAGGTCTCTCGACTAAGACCCATTTTTGGAAACCTTGGGGCTGGTTTACTTCTGATTCTGATCACCTGACAAACAGGGGAGATAAGAAGAAGTTTGAAGTCACCTCCCTTGAAGAGGGTGAGATGGTTGAAGAGGGGACAGAGTCAAAAAGGCATGGGAAAGGGTCCACTCAAACATTTGACAATGAATTCCAGAGTGTCTCCCAGCAGCATGTGACAGAGAGGGCTCTCATTGAATTACTTCTTCCTTGCATAGATCAAAGTTCCGATGATTCACGAAATACCTTTGCAAATGATTTGATCAAGCAGTTGACTAATATCGAGCTACAAATTAGTGCAATTACTCGTGGGACAAACAAGCAAGCAGGACAAACTCCTTCTGGAATTGAAGGTCCCACAAGCAAAGGAAATAATCGCAAAGGTATAAGAGGTGGCAGTCCTGGATTAGCTAGACGTGCAGCAGGAGCAGCAGATTCTGCTCCTCCGTCCCCTGCAGCTTTGCGGGCTTCTGTGTCGTTGAGATTGCAGTTACTCTTGAGATTGCTTCCTATAATCTATGCAGATAGGTAATTGTATAGTTTTTTTTCCCCCTTTTTCTTTTTGGTCAAGTATGGTACTTGTTCTGTTACCATGAGCATGCTTTTTGTCTTGCATTACCAGTTTCCTCATTGCTGATTCAAATCCACCTTATCTTCACATATCTCAGATACTTTTTAATTACTTTGTTTATCTATTTTTTATTTGAGATTCAGTTGTGTTGAGAATTGCTTGGTTCTACTTTTTGCTAATACTCCCAATCTCTGTCTATAGTTGAAATGTGCATTTAGCATTCTTTTTTGATGCACTTTGTCCTTTGCTGTTGTGATATAATATAAATATATGTGAAGTAGCCTCTTGGCATGCACTCACATGACTCTCAATTGGTTTTAACTTTTTGGGGTAAAATTATTTATCTGTCTGATTTTTTTTAATGATAGATTGATTTTATTTGTTCTTTTCTTTTACTGGGTAATATTTAAATTGGTTAGGAGTATTTTTTCTTTTCTTTTCAATTCAGTCAGAATCTTTCTCTCTCTCTAGTTTACTATTTTGCTCTTTTCTATTAGATCATTTTTGTTAGTTGTGTGCTGTTTTACAAAAGGATTGAAAATTCAACCAAGTAGGGAGTTAATGATTAATTAATATAGATTTTGAGTGTACGCTATGTGGGTGCATTAGTTGGTAAAAAAACTGGCATTTCTGTATGCATCATCAGAATGATTTAAAACTTGAGCACTATCATTTTTCATTGATCAGTGGATGAAACATATCATATGGTAAACTACACTATAAGTCTTTTACACGTAAATTTGTGACAATGTTAATTTGGTTTCACTTGTGAGGCAATGTTGTCGTGACTTTTGTGACTGATTTCAGTCATTACCTTGTCCTTAAATGGATTGAATGTGTACATATGATCGTCAAATGACATTTTTTTTTTATTGTGGCCAAGGTTTTCACTTCAAATTTCTTACTATATATGTTCACGCACTCCCAATGTTGCTATGGTTTGATTTTTGGGTGTCTTCTTAGACATATATTCCTTTTAGAATATGTGATTTATAAGAACTGGCGTGGATTGCTGTCAACATCTGTTTATGTTATGTTTAATGATAAGATTTGCACTTGATAAATATATTTGTTAATGGTGGTCATGGTATGTTGAAAAGGTCATCCTGTCAAATAGAGAAAGGATCCTATCAATGTTAGAAGTGTTTTAGCAGATAGAGAAATTGATTAGTTTTAACATGTTGGATCTCTCAGGGAGCCATCAGCACGGAACATGAGGCATGGGCTTGCCTCCGTTATATTACGCCTTCTAGGAAACAGAGTTGTGCATGAGGATGCAGACCCATCCTTCGCTTTCTCGCAGAGTTCTTTATCCAAGAGGGAGTCAGATTCTTCAACAGATGCTGCCTCTGCTTCTTTTACAGACTTGTCAAGTGAGAGTCTCTTTGACGAGTTATTGTTGGTTCTGCATGGGCTATTAAGCAGTTGCCAGCCAAGTTGGTTGAGGTCTACTAAGCCAACAAAGGAAGGTGGGAAAGGTTTTGGTGCATTTGATCGTGAACTGGCAGAGAATTTACAGGTTTGGTCTTTCTCATGTTTTGCATGCTACTTTTTCCTACAAAGAAAATCAATTAGGAGAAAAAAGAAAGAAAGAAAGGGAAACCAAAGTCTTAAAAGTAGTTATGTAAATTAATTTTCTTTTGAGTTGCAAATAATACTAGAACATCCCTGCTACTTGAAGAACGAGAGGGCCAAAAAAACAAAAAACCAAGGATTTATAGATTTTTCCTAGTGGCAAACTGGCAAATTGTCATGCATTTTGTGCATTATTCAGTATTCGTTAAGTTTTTAATTAGGTCTTCATTTCTTAAAGTTGATTGCGACTTTCAGTAAATAGTTAAATGGGTTTATGCCTATCTTAAATGTGTTTCCTTGGATGCAGAATGACTTGGATCGCATGCAGCTGCCTGACACTATTAGGTGGCGTATTCAAACTGCAATGCCAGTAATAATTCCTTCTATTCGGTGCTTTGTGTCGTGCCAGCCACCACCTGTTCCAAATACGGCTTTGGCTGTTCTTCAGCCCAGCACATCAAATTCCGGGATTTACTCTGCAAACTTAAACCCACCTCAGAGAAATCAGGTTCCTCTGGCACGAACAGTAACTAATGTAATGGGGAAGTCCAAGCCATTGCCATCCCAGGATTATGATATGGAGATTGACCCATGGACACTCCTGGAAGATGGTGCAGGATCAGGCCTGAGCTCAGGTAACAGTGCTTTGATAGGCAGTGCAGACCATGGAAATCTTCGAGCATCTAGCTGGCTTAAGGGGGCTGTAAGGGTAAGACGGAAGGATCTCACATACATTGGTGCAGTGGATGATGACAGCTGAGTTTAAGTTAACTTATTGATTTTTCTGGAGCGAGAACCCCCTATGCAGGTAACTTAATGGTTTCATTCATTGTGCATAATTGGTATCAAGATCACCATGTTGCTCGGGTCCTTTCCTCTGATTGGAGAAGCTGTTGGGAGGTAAATTCTTTTTTTTCCTTTTTCTTTTTGTGGGGTTGGGGGTTGGGGTCGTTTTGGAAGAATTGTGAAGATGTTCTCACACGGCCCATCCCACTCGGGGCCTGCTTGACTACTAACCCTTTGATCACCCCCATACACCCGTGCACCTCTGCACGTTGTTCGGAGGTCTGTTGTATATATAGGGATATTTGTTCACTTTACCAATTGATCAGAGTAAGAAATCTCCAGAATGATATGTAGCTGTTTTTCTCTTTTAATCATCAATTTATATTGTCTGTTCCGTCTCTCTCTCTCTCTCTCTCTCTCTCTCTCTCTCTATCACTCACTCTCTCCCTCACATGCCCCTGTGCGCACTCAGAGAAACTCACATGCAATTATACATGTGTGCACATACATACAAATGCACATTTCTATATCTATATAAATGTGTAAATCTATTTCATATATTGTGTTGTTTGAACAGTTGTTTCACTATGTTCTTTCTTTAAGATGGATGTGGTTGTCCAAAAAAAAAAGATGGATTTGCTTGCTTTAATTAGTCAAATAAACAAAAATGACTGCTGGATGTATGTAAAGGAATGAAACCATTAACATGTGATTTGCTTGCGAGTATTAGGAAAAACCATTATCATGGGAGAACAGTTTATTAATATATATATTTTTTTTGGTCAAAAAATAAGATGCGGGTTGGAGTCAAGGTCCCGGATGTATTGTCTGTGTTTCAGATTAATTTCCTTTGCTATGCTATTTTGTTCCCCATCCAAAAGCTGAGTTATTTCTTGTCTGAACCTCGCACTGACCAGGTTTATAAAGGCTATTCATGCTTGTGATACTTTCTATTTTTCACTATTGTTAATAATATTTGTTGGATGGATCTCATGCATTTCAAGTCTATGGAGATAGAGATGTGTAGAAAACAAATGAGCCTTCTGCTGGGAATCAGTGTTGCAATGGTACTGTGTGGTTTGTATATTTGGGATCATTTTGGGATGATGATTCGTACTGCTTTGCACGGAAAACTAGTTTCCTATCTGTAATAAAAAAAACTTTTGGTGCAATGGTGGTTCTGAATTTCTGCCCCATTGTTGACTGATTTATGATGAGTGAACGGATTTGTACGGCTATGCCTTGCTTGCCTTGGTGAAATATTGCCATTTGAATATTGTTTTGATGTTGAAAGAATGCCTTTAGAATTCTTTTTAGAGTTGATAGTATTTGCAGTCAGAAGAGTAAACGAGCAAGGAAACCTCAGCAAAGACTTGGTATATGTTGGCTCATTCGCCAGAAAAGTGTAGTGCAAGGCATTTTAATCTACTATTAGATGAATGGTATCTAAAACTGGAAGTCTTGAATCCATAATTTGGTAAGACTTCTTTGGATTGAAAACTTGACCTAACTTAATTTTAATACCTCTCTTGCCCCTTTGGCCTAAACCTAAGGCCATTTGTTAGACATTACCTACCAAGGGATATAATATAACAAGAGGTTCATGAATTTCATTGCTTAGAAAAAAAAAAATTCTGTTCTGTTTTACTGGATGCTAATGTACAAAGTTCTCAGATGGGAAATGTGGACTATACCCTTTTATAAGAACTAACTAGCTTCATACACATGAATAAGTAGCATAGTTAATTAATGTCTCAAAATATGTTGAATCAACTGTTGGAAAAGTGCTTGAATCTCATTTGCAGTCTCTAATGGTCTTGGTTTCTCATCGATCTGTCCACATGAATTACATCTTCAATCCAAGCAACAATGTTGTATGCAAAACTTTCCAACACTCTTGAGTAGCTCTCTAGTACTGCTTGCCCCACATCCTGCAAAAACACAGAAGAAACACTTTATTCAATGAAATTACTTTATCAGAATATAGAGAAAAAAAAATTCTTTTCAAGAATAACAACTTATATTAACGATGAGTCTTTTTGGTCAAGTAAGATCATCTGTTAATCAACACATCAACCGTCGCATCGTGTCGTCTCATTTAATAATGTAATTAGAAATAATGGTGTTCTAGTTTGGTTCTTAGAGAAGGATAAAGGACCATAACGACCCATATCTCAGGAGTCATTGACTCTTGTGTGCTTACCTTGTTGTATTGAATCTTGCATGTGTCCAAGGATGTCTGAGAGAGCTCAGGATATCTCTGCTTCAAAGAGAACAACAAGCTCTCTGCTCTTTCTGCTAGGACATGATTTTTGTCATTCCTGTCTGTCTCTGACATTAGATCCTTCACCATCACCCATGAAGTCTTTGAATTACTCATGCATGCTTTACGTCTCCATGTGTACATTGAAGATTCAACTCTATCTGCAAGCTCAAGTGCTTCATGTTCAGAAGCTATGTTGAGACAGTCAAGAAGATATTCTGGGGAGAACTTCTCTGAGGTGCACATGTAGCGGTAAATCGAATCTCCCAAGCAAGCTTTTCCACTCTGAACACAAAATTGTTTTGCAGAACAACCCAGTTAGCTAAACAAATTTTCCATCTCATTCCTATAAATCATATATAATGTGATTACTGTACAATTACTGGAGCCAAAAGCTTAAGCTATTATGGAATGACTCAACAATGCATATCAAGCTAGCACCCTCCTTTACGGTTCACCCATTGGTGATTACCGCTAAGTAATTGAACAATAGTGAGGCATGCATAGAAAGATGGGATTTCATTATGATCAAAATTTGTGCCCTTACTGCTAATGATAGTATAAATTCTAGTCCCTATCTTTGTTGCTATCAAAAATTTTCTTCTTACAATCTTCATTGCATGAACCAAATATCTTCCGAATCCTAAATTACACACAAACATAGAATTCAAAGGTACTTGGTACTTTCTAGGTTACTCAGAAAGTCAGAATTATTGAAAATCAATCTGTTGGTTGGGTGAGGACTGTATACCTTTGGAAGACCTGCCATGTATGACTCTGGAATTTCCATCTCAGAAAGAATGCTGCTGTTGATTGCCATGGCTGCTTTGTGAATTTGACTAGAACTGTCGCGCTTGTGTCTCAAATGCTTCCTTGACTTCTCGGAAAGGCCACCTGGAGGAACACATGGAACCGGCAGCCACCATTTCTCCTCATTCCGCTGCACACTAATCCTTCGAAACGATCCTGATGCTGATGCAGAACTAGTTGACTTCGATGAAATACTCCCTTGTTCTGCATACCAGAACTCTGTATCTTGAAAACTATCAAGCACTTCCTGCCCAAAACACAAAATTCATGTACTTTAGGCTTTGACTAAAACATTGTTGCTAAAGAATGTGATTTCTTAGCACATGCATCTAGTCTTACAATGAGCATTGCATCAAGCTTTTGCAAAGCTGGAAGGTTGATATAAATATCAGATCTTGGTCTGCTTATCATCATCTGAAAGCCAATAGAGAAATTTTAAGAACAAAAAGGGATAGCAGAAACTAGGTAATATTTTTGTCATGGATTTGACAATCTCACCTCCACAGATGTCCCATTTGGTAAAGTTTGGGATACAGGAGTGAGTTCTACTATGTAATCACAAACTGATAGAAGACAATCCATTTCCCTCTTCCACATTGCTTTCTTCTCAGGATTCAAAGGCTCTAACCTCAGATTTGCCCCAAAAACAGTGGCTGCAGAAAAAAAAGAAGATATTTTGAGATTAAAATGAAATGTTGGCTTTGTCTTACAAACAAATTACTTGTTATAAATCCTCAAAATCTGTAGAAAGAGGATTACCATATAGGTTGGTAATAGAATTTGAGATTGTAACAGCTGTGCATACACCTTTCCCACTTCCTGACATGTCTTCACCCAACAAGAGTTTTGCAAATCTTTCTTTCATCAACTCAAGTTCTGCCATTCATTTACATAAGTTAGTAATTGGCCAGTTTTTCACTCCTTTTCAATGTGTAATGAGGTAGACAAATTTTTGATAAACAAAAACTATGAAAACCCACCTGAATCTACAGCTTCATGATCTTCGAGTTTATCGTCTGTGAAATTCATGCGTTTCTTCATTCCTAGTCTGCTGAGGACAGCCTGGTTACTAAGGGTGGATTTCACATTTGGCCAGCAAGAAGGAGAAGCTTCACCAGAATAGCTGCTATCACCTACTGACTCGGAGATAGCTGAGGCATCCGAATTAGTCCGGCGGTACAGAAATGAATCACTACTCATTGTTGAAGTTTCTGCAGCTGATTGATCCATAGAAGAAGGTGAAGGTAGATAACCCAGATCATAGCTTTCATCAGAATTCAGTGAATTGTCCATTGGAGCTTGAAAATTAACTTGTGGTCTAATTCCTCAAAAACCTGCAGCTAATAATTGAAGTGTTACCATTTGGTTTTTATTCCACAGAAGAAAAAGCATATAAATCTTTATTTTCATTTGAAGCAAAAAGCAAAAGAGGTCTATGATAGGTAGTTTTCATTCAGAAGACTAAAATAATTGACTGAAAATGTAGCCAAAATATAAAGCAAAAGGCAATCTTGGAAATAAATTTCTTGGCGTGAAATGAAAACAAACTGAAATTTGAAAATTTTAGGCAACGGTTTAGGGAAAAAGCAACGGTCCAACAGTACTTTTATGTTACCTTTCAATGCATAGAGATTTGAATTTGAAGACGGATGGATATAGCTGAAGACAGTTTTGAAACTGTTCCCTCCTAAGCATGAACTTTGGCTTTGATCACCAAACACTTTTTCTTTCTAAAAGAAATTAAAAGCTTTCTTTGAATATACCCACATCACCATAATCACGAAAAATAGAACATGTTAGAGAATCTGATCGAAATTAAGCAGGACAAACCCAGAAGCAAATATGGCTGAATTTCACTATGGAACTCGAGAAAGAAATAGGTGGGTGCTTGGAAAAGTATATAGCAGAAATGGCTACTGAATCTTAGTTGGACATGAACATGAATGGGTCTGCGGCCCATATTATATGATTCTAAATACATAACATAATCTAGAAGCAAAATTATAACAAAGTTACAACGATGGCTCCACTTGTTATAATTTTGCTTCTAAAATTATAACAAACGGCTCCATGTACTTGTGTGGTACATTGTTATACAGATTAGATTTATTATGAATATATTTAAAATTATTAAAGTTTATCTAAATTTATAATGTACTACACAAGTCGTATATCGTTTCACTTAAATTTTGCTCATATGAAAACATTTATAGAAACAAAATATGATTTTAGTGTATTAGATACACCAAATATTTCGTCATAATCATCAAATTAACACTTTCCTTCATATTACCCTAAATTAAGTAGACTAATTAATTTTAAAAAGAAGAACATGGGAAAAAAAAAATTAGAACATGGGGATCTCAGTTGCATGTATGTGAATATAATATGAAGGTATTAGACTTATTAGTTGCCTAGCTAGCAGGTCGGAGGCTAGACTAGAAAGCATGTGTGAAATTAAGTTTATATATAAATTCCATGAAGAACAATGAACCACTTCCAAACTTTATATTATTGGGGGAAATAATGCTGGAATGTATAGACGTGCCTCCCATTAGAGCAAAGACCTGTAGCTACTCGTTCTTCATGCTTTGAATGTGTGATAACGTTGACGTATATTAAGGTCAAACGTTTTTGTTCTAAGGTGTTTGAATGTGTGATATCCTTTGATTCAATTGGTTATGCTTTATTTTGGCTTTTGAATTTTTTTTCTTTAAGAAATTTTGGATGTCTTTAAGAAATAGAGCAAAAGGGGACTTTCAAAGCATAAATAAAAAAAAAATTCTATTGCTATATTATTGGGGTTTGAATGTGCGATATATATCCCCTCTTGTTCTATTTTTTCTTTCAATAAATTCTAATGATTTTTAGCCATAAATAAACAAAAGGTCAAACGTTTTTGTTTTTGTTTATTCATAATTACAGGCTTTGGATTTATCCCTTCTTCAAAAAAATTACAGGAAGTAAACTACTTGACTTTGCTACAAAAGGGTTATTAGTAAGATCGATCATAAACCCTAGTTAATTAGTAACTCATAATACCATGTAAAATCACAGCCCAACAGTTATGGCCAACCATACAAAAATCATATCAGCATAAAAATTCTTATATTCACGGTGAAATCATTTCCATTTCAGAACAATTTAAATCAAGTCATTAATACGTTTTATACCTTTGGTATAATTGTATAAATATCATTACCTTATGGAGCATACTTGCTGGGCACAATTGAAAATGAGGCTGTATTTCAAATCATGAGATTACTACACATGAAGAACTATAAAATGCAAAAGGTGGGAGAAAAAGGTTGGTCGGGACTCGGGAAAAGATGCTAGCAATATTCCTCTTCCCTAACTACGTTTCTGCTTATTTTTAGAATCTGTTCTTTGACAAAACAAAAACCTCAACCATAAAACTTTCCATAAGCTCGCAATGGTCTTGCAGATTGTTCCTCTTGGTTTAGTGTTGTTCTCTGCCAAGTATTCCCTTGTGTTCATCACAGGCACTTCTTTCTGCATAGCACAAGAGCATCATGGAATAGATTAAGCATTACAATTTTTTTTTGGGACAATGCATCACATAAACTCGTTTATATAGATTAAATTAACCTCTTTTTTTTAAGAAAAGATTAATACTTACATTTGCAATAAATCTGAATCCAATCTTTATCTCTCCTTTATAGGTGTCATCTTCAAGAACAACATTATATGGAGCTGGTTTTACTTCAATGAATCCTCTGTCCTTTCCCTCGGTAATAATTCCACCAATATGAATCCTGCAAAGCAGAACCAAAACATTCTTTTCACCTAATTACTGGGAAGAAGTAAAGATTGACCGTATTCAAATGAGATTTATTAATAGCAATATGTAATTTATTAGGGAAGTTCCTGTCAGGTTTAAGTTATACACCAAGAAAAAAAAAAAAACAAGGAAGACGAATTATATATTACATGGTTTCACCAACAAATCCAGCATCTGAGAACATCTCAGTGTCCATAATTCTGAATTTGAGATGAGTCAAGTGTTTCCAATCAGAAAACTCGAATGTGAATTTTTCATTCCAGAAAACTTTTTCATCTTCACCTGCATCACATAACCATTTTAAGTAGCTAGTAGCTAGGATAACCCAGGGAATATTATATATATACAGCATTACCTTCTTTTATATTTTGAATGATAAAAAAAAAAAATATACAGCATTATCTATTTTGCAGTCTAGAGAGAAATTAAAATACTAATTAGAAAAATAACCTGATGATATTTTGCTTCTGTGCACTTGATTGCCACACTCTAAGATAACATAGTAGGCTGGGGTACCTATACAAAAGTAATGAAGGCAATATGCTACTGAGCTCCAATTAGTAGTTCAACAAAGCGAAATGGGAAAAGGAAATCGTTGTTAAATCTTGAAGATTATCCTAGTTTCTTGAGAAAAAGATTTTCGATCCGTTGGAACATTGTGTTAGGTTATAACACAAATCAGCGGAGTCCATTTTTGTGTAATGGATCTTACGGAAGTTTATTAGAATCTGACATACTGCACTGTAGCCTGCTTACCGAGAACATTAGTGTGTCTAATGTCTTCAGCATCAACAAGAAGTACTTCAAGGGTTCCTCCTCCCTTCATGTATGGCTCATTGTGTACATGCATTCATATTTTCATGGAAAAAGGGTATTCTCTATATATATTATGCAAATTAATTAATGGAGGCAGTTTCCAAAGTTCAATTAACTGTAACGCAGAAAAATTCAGTAATAAACTGGCTGTTTTGTATAGGAATCAATTGTAGACGTTTTACTTAGCAATTTTTTGCGCTTAAGAAATTGATGAGTCAACCAGTTCTTTTCTTTTTGTTGAAAGAAGAAAAATTTATGAGATTTGCATAAAACAAGATCCGGTCCTTCTTGGCAATACCAAATTTTGCTATAATAGTAAATTTTGTCAAGTTTCTAAAATATTTTATTACAACCGTATAAAGCTAACTCAGAATTCTCGAAAATGTTGTTTATGCAGAAATCATGTACTATAATAAGGAATTTGTCCTCAATTTTGCATCATTCGCCCGAACCATACGAAAACTTAATTTCAATGATCAATGTGTTACCAAATTTTATTTGTGTTGGTTACAAGATCTAGCCCAAGAAGAAAATATTTTTTTATTTTTTTAATTTAAAAATAAAAAATAATTCTGAACTACTTGTAACGACGAACGATTCGTCGCTACAACTGTTCCTACCATGTTTCAAATATTTTTTTTATTTCAAGTAGTCAAAATAAATAAACAAGTAGTTCTACTGTTCACGAGAAGTTGAGATAGGTTTTGGTGGGTTTCTAAATTATTTTATGACACCCGTGCAAACCTACCTTGGAATTTTCGAAAATGACATTTTATGCAGAAATCGTGTGCTATGGTAAGGAATTTGTCCTCAATTTTACACAATTTGCCCGAACCATACGAAAACCTAATTTCAATATTCAATGTATTACCAAATTTTATTTGTGTTGGTTACAAGATCGAGCCCAAGAAGAAAATATTTTCTCATTTTTTTAAAATTAAAAGTAAAAAATAATTCTGAACTACTTGTAGCGACGAACGATTCGTCGCTACAAGTGTTCCTACCATGTTTCAAATAATTTTTTTCATTTCAAGTAGTCAAAATAAATAAACAAGTAGTTCTATTGTTCACGAGAAGTTGCGATAGGTTTTGGTGGGTTTCTAAAATATTTTATGACACCCATGCAAACCTACCTCGGAATTTTCGAAAATGACATTTTATGCAGAAATCGTGTGCTATGTTAAGGAATTTGTCCTCAATTTTACACAATTTGCCCGAACCAAGTGAAAACTCAATTTCAATGATCAATGTGTTACCAAATTTTATTTCTGTTGGTTACAAAATCGAGCCCAAGAAGAAAATATTTTCCCTTATTTTTTAATTTAAAAATAAAAAATAATTTTGAACTACTTGTAGCGACGAACGATTCGTCGCTACAAGTGTTCCTACCATGTTTCAATTTTTTTTTTATATTTCAACTAGTCAAAATAAATAAACAAGTAGTTCTATTGTTCACGAGAAGTTGCAATAGGTTTTGGTGGGTTTCTAAAATATTTTATGACACCCGTGCAAACCTACCTCGGAATTTTTGTAAATGACATTTTATCCAGAAATCGTGTGCTATGGTAAGGAATTTGTCCTCAATTTTACATAATTTGCCCGAACCATGTGAAAACTCAATTTCAATGATCAATGTGTTACCAAATTTTATTTGTGTTGGTTACAAAATCGAGCCCAAGAAGAAAATATTTTCTGATTTTTTGAAATTTAAAAATAAAAAATAATTCTAAACTACTTGTAGCGACGAACAATTCGTCGGTACAAGTGTTCCTACCATGTTTCAAATAATTTTTTTATATTTCAACTAGTCAAAATAAATAAACAAGTAGTTCTATTGTTCACGAGAAGTTGCGATAGGTTTTGGTGGGTTTCTAAAATATTTTATGACACCCGTGCAAGCCTACCTCGGAATTTTCGAAAATGACATTTTATGCAGAAATCGTGTGCTATGGTAAGGAATTTGTCCTCAATTTTACACAATTTGCCCGAACCATGTGAAAACTCAATTTCAATGATCAATGTGTTACCAAATTTTATTTGTGTTGGTTACAAAATCGAGCCCAAGAAGAAAATATGTTCCCATTTTTTTTAATCTAAAAATAAAAAATAATTCTGAACTACTTGTAGCGACGAACGATTTGTCGCTACAAGTGTTCCTACCATGTTTCAATTTTTTTTTTATATTTCAACTAGTCAAAAATAAATAAACAAGTAGTTCTATTGTTCACGAGAAGTTGCGATAAGTTTTGGTGAGTTTCTAAAATATTTTATGACACCCGTGCAAACCTACTTCGGAATTTTTGTAAATGACACTTTATGCAGAAATCGTGTGCTACGGTAAGGAATTTGTCCTCAATTTTTGTCACGCCCCGAATTTCCAACAATTAAATAAGGCTTTTTCGCCTTCAAATAACCAATATATTCGGAACGTGAAGCATGAACTACCAAAATACAAATACACAACGAATAAAAAGTTACCTTGTTTAACCTTTCGTAACTTATAATTACCACCGTAATTTCTATTTTACGATAAACGTCCAAAAAATACGAAATCACACAATTTCAATATAAACTCCACAACCTTTTCGCATAAATAAATATTGAAATATTCGGGGTATTACATTCTTCCCTCCTTAAAGAAATTTCGTCCCGAAATTTAAACACACCACACCAACATCAAAATAAACAAACTAATTTACAGTTTGCATAACACTCCTATTACAAATTCTGATAATGCCTCAAAAGGCTTTAACTACCAGAAACCATCCTTAAACCTCCAATAGTGACATCGTGGATAAGAGGCCGGATACCTAGGAATACCATACATCATAAGCTGATAGAAATATGCTGCCTCAACAAAACACTTGCAAGTGTCGCAGCATTCTCTAGCTGCAGGCCTAACTCCATCCACGTTCCACATGTTCTGGCCAAAAGGAGGCCAAAAGCTCGACCCACCGCAAGTAAGACATTTATTGGCGGGCAGGAAAGCAGTAGTCGACGGAAAATAAGACAGTAGATGCTCATGACACTCGTCGGCCTGACGCATCATCCGCTCGACTTCTTCTCTACAATAGTAAATGTTTCATCCGCTTCTCCACCAGACGAGGGCTTCACACAGGCGCTGCACAATCTTTTGTTGCTCGTCTCGTGTTCCCAAAATCATCCTTATCATACATGCTGCATAAAACGCAACATGATGACCTACCACCAAACTGGGACGTGCACCATACAGTGTTCCTGGTTTGCATGCCGCATCAAAGTACTCCAGGGCCAAAGGTATGTTCGCCGCTTGCACAAGTACTCGTATTCCCATTCGGAACAGAGACTCCGGGTTCTTCGCTTCCCAGCAACGATTTGCGAAGATACGCACTTGCCTATCCGCTTCCATACAGCCCGTGGGTCTGGATCCACCATCGAACCCATCCATGTCGATCGCCGCAAAGGTAGACCAGCTATCGGCATACTCCTTGAAAGTCTTCGAGACACAACATAGTTCCATTGTGCTCTGCAGGGATGCGGTAGCAACCAACTGGAAAATATACTTCCAGATCTCCACCGGAAGTTCACTCCATTCCGCACTCTTAGAACGCTTACTGCACTCTCCTTTGTTCACCATTTTGCAAGAGAATCTTTGAGATGTTGTTTGATAACAGATATGAGTTAGCCAACACAACTCCTTATCCCATGTATTTAAACAAAACTTTCCACCGTAAGGAAACTTTTCTTTAATGTGAGTGCGGTGCACTCAACAACCCACTAAGAATAATTAATACTCATAACTGTCTCAATTACTCAAAAGTATCGCCCACGATACAAGATTCCACAAGATTTAAGCAACTAAATCTCTGTTTTCCAATAACAGTGATCACAACGTCCCTTTACTTTAACTTTCACAATAATCAACTCCTCAAAAGATGCGAGGTCTCACAAGAGTGGAACTGTACGAAGAAAAACCATGCATCGGAAAAAATAATTCTCCACGATCTCCACGATCTCCAAGATCAATAGCTGTAAATCAGCCGCTCACTTTTGCTTTTGAATTTTCAAACGATCCACCAACAATAAATAACACTCTTTACCCAACTATTAACAGACACTTCCCATTAGTGCCATAACCTCTTTTCTCTTTCATAGAGGACTTCTTCACTCAAACTTCTCAGAAATTTACACCAACTCAAACATGTCACGTAAAGTAAATTCGTTCAGTGAATTACTTCAATCTGATCCCTCTGAAAGCCAATTTTTTAAGGGCTTAGATGAAATAATTCCACCAGCAATCAAATTCGACAACGATATCGACATGCTAGACATGCTTCTAGCAGAAGACGAAGCCATTGAAGTAGCCCCAAGTCCACAAGTATCATCTCCACATGTTGAACCTGGTTCATCCCAACGTATTCCACTGAGGAAGAGCTTCACCAAATATCAAGTTCAAGCACTGAAAGCATTCAACGAGGCATTTCCAAAGCCTACTGTTCAACAATGACAAGATTTGGGTGATCAGATTGGGTTAACATTTGTACAAGTCTCTGCCTGGTTGATAAAGCATCGACCCCAAACGCATGCCCAAACAACTCGTCAACAAAATTTTCTGCTGAGACAGAAAATCAATGAGCTTCAAGCTCAACTTAGCCAGTACCAAGCTGCATTCAACCGAATCAACTGCAACCACTGCGGACAACGAGTTACTCCCAATAGTGAGCTACTAATTGGGATTGAAGAGACTGCCCCACAACCTGAGACTCTTCCAATTCCTGCAGTCATCGGTCCAAGGGAAAAGTCTCGCATGAGGAGAGATGTTCAGAAGTTCATGACAATCACAACTCCAACTTCCCCAACACACCAACAATCCGACAACATCATCCGTTCAGAACCTGAACAAGCATCTGTCGTGGCAGACATAGCCAAGATTTCCCAAATCATTGTGTCGGTCAGAGATGAGCTAATCATCATGGCATCTGCTGCTGCGCCACTGTGGATCTCTGCACTCAAATCCAGCTCAGTTACACTTCATGAGTTCCTGAATGAAGCAGAGTACAAAAGGGTCTTCACTAATGGTATTGACCTTACACCCACTAACTTTCAAACTGAAGCTTCTCGCTACACAGCCACTATTCCCCTCAGTCCTGTCGTACTCGTGAATATGCTCATGGATGTGGACCAATGGTCCACCATGTTCAGTAGCATCATTTCAAGGGCAAGTATCATTGATGTCTTGTCAACAGGGACTACTGAAAGCTACCACGACACCATCCAAGTCATGACTGCTGAGTTCCAGGTAACCACTCCATCTGTCTCCACTCGTGTCACTCACTTTGTTCGTTATTGCCAACGACAAACAGAACAAAGTTGGGCAATAGTTGATGTCTCTGTGGACGGTTTAAGCTCCAATCTGGGTCCACACTTAAGATCTCAATGCAAGAAGCGTCCATCCGGATGCTTAATCCAAGATTTATTCAACGGCAGCTCTCGTGTCGTATGGGTGGAACATGTTGATGTACAGGATCAAATCATGCACCAAACATACCGAACGCTAGTGGAGTCAGGCATAGCCTTTGGAGCGAGGCGATGGGTAGAAATACTTCAGAGGCAAGCAGAACGGTTCAATTATTCTGCGGCTGTCACTTATCCACCTCAAGACTTTTGCGTCATACCATCTGTGGAAGGAAGAAGAAACTTGTTGCAGATGACATCCAGACTAGTGACAGATTTTTGCACAAACATCGGCAACTCTACCGCTCATGAATGGAAGATAGCTGAACAAACTAAGTTCAAGGGTTCAGGGGTAAGAGTCTCCACCAACAAAATCTGGCATAGGCTGAATAAGCCTTCTGGCCTCACTCGAACTGCAACCGCAATATTCCAGCATCATGTCTCTCACAGAAAGCTCCTTGACTTCTTCAACGATGTACAATCTCAGAGCCAGTGGGACCACCACACATTGGAAAAGACAGTACAGGAGATTGCACACATCACAACTGGTCATGATCCACGTAATTGTGTCTCCTTGTTGCAAATCGACGACACCTACATACTCCAAGAAAGTTGTACTGATTCAACAGGGTCATACGTAATTTATGCCCCTCTTAGTCAGTCAACGGTGCAGAAGTTACTAGGCGGTTGTGAGTTAGGTACAGTTGTATTCCTAACTTAGGTTTCTCGATTCTACCAGATATGCCTACTGCTGGTAGAACAGAAGGGATCTCAGACAATCAATACATTGGTTGTCTAGTAACGGTAGCAACACAGATCTCTACTGAGTTACTAAAGAACAAGAAAGGGTCAGTGGATCAAGTCTGTCGTTTGATCCAGGGTACGGTTGAGCGAGTTAAAAATGTAGCCATGTAAGAGACTATCATTTAAGGAAATGTAATTTGTACTTTATATTCCTAACAACACAACAGCACTGAAGAGCACATGATGGGGATCCGCCGCGGACGGGTCATCACTCGATAAATACTGTGTGTAATTAAGCATATGAAGCAACCATTACATAGATGAGTTTACTAACTTAACGCTTAACCTCACTAAAGCTTTAAACTCTAACTCCACCTCACAATTCAACTTAACTTAAACACTTCTCCAGAGCATTCCATAGCTCATTCACTTCTTCATATCGTAATCTAGGCTCTGATACCAAACTGTCACGCCCCGAATTTCCAACAATTAAATAAGGCTTTTTCGACTTCAAATAACCAATATATTCGGAACGTGAAGCATGGACTACCAAAATACAAATACACAACGAATAAAAAGTCACCTTGTTTAACCTTTCGTAACTTATAATTACCACCGTAATTTCCATTTTACGATAAACGTCCAAAAAATACGAAATCACACAATTTCAATATAAATTCCACAACCTTTTCGCATAAATAAATATTGAAATATTCGGGGTATTACAATTTTACACAATTTGCCCGAACCATGTGAAAACTCAATTTCAATGATCAATGTGTTACCAAATTTTATTTATGTTGGTTACAAAATTGAGCCCAAGAAGAAAATATTTTCTCATTTTTTTTAATTTAAAAATAAAAAATAATTATAAACTACTTGTCGCGACGAACAATTCGTCGCTACAAATGTTCCTACCATGTTTCAAATATTTTTTTTATATTTCAACTAGTCAAAATAAATAAACAAGTAGTTCTATTGTTCACGAGAAGTTGTGATAGGTTTTGGTGGGTTTCTAAAATATTTATGACACCCGTGCAAACCTACCTCGGAATTTTTAAAAATGGCATTTTATGCAGAAATCGTGTGCTATGGTAAGGAATTTGTCGTCAATTTTACACAATTCGCCCGAACCATGTGAAAACTCAATTTCAATGATCAATGTGTTACCAAATTTTATTTTTGTTGGTTACAAAATCGAGCCCAAGAAGAAAATATTTTCTCATTTTTTGAAATTTAAAAATAAAAAATAATTCTAAACTACTTGTAGCGACGAACAATTCGTCGCTACAAGTGTTCCTACCATGTTTCAAATATTTTTTTCATTTCAAGTAGTCAAAATAAATAAACAAGTAGTTCTATTGTTCACGAGAAGTTGCGATAGGTTTTGGTGGGTTTCTAAAATATTTTATGACACCTGCGCAATCCTACCTCGGAATTTTCGAAAATGACATTGTAATACCCCAGATTTTCAATATTAATTTATTGAAAAATCATGGAATTAATTATTGATTATTCGTAAGATTTGTGGAATCGTGGGTGGACAAATATTAACTCGGAAAAATTATAAGTTTTGAGAGGTCAAAAGAGTTGACTTTTTATTCGTTGAGATTTTGGCAAAACTTCCTTCACGAAAGTTGTAGAGCTCGTCGAATCAAGTTCGTAAGAATTTGGTTCACAAAAAATGGACATCATATGAGAGAGTTATGAATTTCGGGAGATTGAAGTAAAAAGAAATAATTTTATAATATTTCTTTTGTTCGGACGATGGCGGCCGTTGAATCTAAAAGATTCAATCTGAGCCGTTCATTTCTAATCAATGATTAAGGTTAATTAATCATTTCTTTCTCTCTTTCCTTCCTCACTCTCACCCTTCCCCGGTACTCACCCTCCCCAATATTGATCTCTCTCTCTGTGATGATTGAGCACTCCTTGACTCTGTCTCTTGGTCTCGTCTGTGTTATTCCCTGAATTATTCCACATACCCAATTAACCTTAGCATCATTCTTGAAGCAAAAACTCAATATCAATCTCAACCACAAGCAACCCAATTTCCTCTCGGGTTCAAAACGTACCAGTCCCAAATCCCTTAAATACTCTCACTCTCCTCAGATCAATGATATGCCTAATTTCTCTCCCAACCTCTCCGTGACCTCACTACCCCATTTGTCTATTTCTCACATTCATTCTCGAAATTTCTCTAAACTTCACTCACTCTGTTCATCACCAGCTAACGGATTTAAAACCGGCAGCCCCATTCCTCATTTGAGTAATACCCCTGGACCTCCTGTCTTTACTTCCCCTGTCCAGCCTGCTGCTGTGCCTTTTCCGTGCTTCACCTGTAACTCCTCAGCCAATTGCTTTCTCTCCAGCCGCATCTTTGCCAACATCTCCGCCGCCCACTTTTTCATTTGGGTCTGACAAGGTGGATGAGCCACCACTTGTGCCACCGATTGAAGCTCAAAAGTTGAAGACCTTGGTGATGATGGTGTGAGCTGAGGTCTGGATTGATTGGTGCTCTGGGTGTCCAAAGAAATTGGACGGCGCAACTAGGATTGCAGCGGCAGTGGCGGTTTCAAGGGTGAAACGGTGATTGGCGGAAGAAGAAGGAGAGAGATGAGCTACTGTGTGCGTGTTGGGTGTAGAGAGAAGATGAGCTGTTGTTGGTTGCGGCAGAGAAGAGCTAACAGAGAGAGAAGAGGAGATGATTGGGTGCGGCGGAAAAGAAAAAAAAAAAAAAAAGAATGAAGAGGAAAGAAGAAACAGAATGAAGAGAACAGAGAAGAGAGTTGAACGATGGGTGCGGCGGAGAAGAAGAAGAAGAAGAGGCCGGCGGTGGTGCAGGTCTTGGTGGCGGTGTTGTGGGTGCAGAGAGAGGAACACGGCCTGATTTGGGTGTAGAGAGGAAGTTGCCGACAAGAAGAAAGGAAAGAAAGAGAGAAGGAGAAGGAAGGAAAAGAAAGGAAGAAGAAGAAGGGAGAAGAAAGAAGAGAAAGTCACGGGAAGAGAGAGAGATGATGGGTGTGGGTGCAAAGAGAAGGAAGGTGGGTGCAAAAAGAAGAAAGAAAGAAAAAAAAAAAAGGTCAAATGGGCCTGTTGACCAAGCCCAAGGCCCAAAGCCCAATCGCTATGGACACCCGTCGTATCCAATCCGTTCCAATCTGGACTTTGAGGTGGTTACGAAAAGTAAGGCGTACGTGCTTTGGTCGATTTCCGGTTACTATTTAAAGACGCAGCTGGAATTAGAGGTGAGTAAACTCACTTGATATTTGTGGTGAACAAAGTTCACAATATTAATTTGGTGATTGAATTAATTGTTTAAATGTGAGTAACCCTCATATTTAAATTATTGGTGCATGAAATTCATGTTTTGTTTTATTAGGACAATTATTAGATTGTGAAATTGTATCTATTAAAATAAATATTTGTTTTGAAACAAATGAACTTGTTCGACGACGGTTCATCGGTAAGTCAAAATTGATTTTTAAAAGAAAGGAATTTATATATATCTTGATGAAATATTGAGTTGTGATTGAAATATTGTATACATATATAATTGTGTGAAATATATGGATTTTAGTAAATTGTGTTATGAATTGGTGAAAATTCATATGATACAAAATAAATCGCATTATTGTCATGAGATTGAATTTTGTGGTTGAAAACCAATCTATTGAATAAATAAATTAAATCATGATCTCTAAATTGTCTTAATTTAGGATCATGTTTGTGATTTGAATTGTGTATGAACAATATTGAAATTGAGAAATTAGTACGATTGTGTACTAAAGTGAATTACTGGTAGTTGAAGTTTTTGTGGTGATTAAGCGCAGGGCTTAAGTCCCTACAGATAGTGCACTATTAGACTCATAGGAAGGAGGAGCCAACCTTGAGTGTACATGCTTTGGTAGGAGACCTTGGTATGCTGTTTGCTTACCCGTACATATTGTACGCGGATTTTTACCCATGCTAGGTATTTTGTTACCTGGGACTTGGGACTTAATATGAGTTGTTCTTTACCAGTCATCCTAAAATATTCACTAAAAAGGGGAAAGTCCATATTATTCAGATCGAATAATTATGTGAGCATATATATCATTTGTTAATGATGCATTTGTTAATTGTTTCAATTAGAAACAAAAGGAGATTGATTTTTAATTTCAAAATATATTTTCGTATTTGGACTATCTTAAAAAGTCTTTTATACGATCTGTTTTTGGTAAGTTAATTATGCAATATTTTAATTGTATAAAATTGTTTGTATAACTTGTTAATACAATATAAATCGAGGTTACTCATACCAGCTTCGTAAGCTGACCGGGTTTGTTAATATAACCCGGTACACTATTCAATGGTGTAGGGTTAATCATGCAGGTTAGGTATGCGCTTTAGCATTTGGAGAACTGGTTGAGAATTCTAGTATCAACCGTTTGAGCTGGTGATAGTCTTCCGCTGGTGTATATTAGACTCTGAGGAAGTAGTTTACTTAATTTATTGAATTATCAATTTATTATGTAAATTTATGAAATGTAATATTCGACTCTAAAGATTGAGTCAATATTTACATTGGAGGGCATGGAATGGGTGAGTGTTGTACTTGAATTAATAGAAAAAAAATTCTAGTGCATAATTGTAATTGGTATTCCATGCTACGCGTCCCGAATTTGTTATGTAATTAAAGGCTAGAATGCCTTATTATTGTTGTAAATTTTCGGGTCGTGACATACATTTTATGCAGAAATCGTGTGCTATGGTAAGGAATTTGTCCTCAATTTTACACAATTTGCTCGAACCATGTGAAAACTCAATTTCAATGATCAATGTGTTACCAAATTTTATTTCTGTTGGTTACAAAATCGAGCCCAAGAAGAAAATATTTTCTGATTTTTTGAAATTTAAAAATAAAAAATAATTCTAAACTACTTTTAGCGACGAACGATTCGTCGCTACAAGTGTTCCTACCATGTTTCAAATATTTTTTTCATTTCAAGTAGTCAAAATAAATAAACAAGTAGTTCTATTGTTCACGAGAAGTTGCGATAGGTTTTGGTGGGTTTCTAAAATATTTTATGACACCTGCGCAATCCTACCTCGGAATTTTCGAAAATGACATTTTATGCAGAAATCGTGTGCTATGGTAAGGAATTTGTCGTCAATTTTACACAATTTGCCCGAACCATGTGAAAACTCAATTTCAATGATCAATGTGTTACCAAATTTTATTTCTGTTGGTTACAAAATCGAGCCCAAGAAGAAAATATTTTCTGATTTTTTGAAGTTTAAAAATAAAAAATAATTCTAAACTAGTTTTAGCGACGAACGATTCGTCGCTACAAGTGTTCCTACCATGTTTCAAATATTTTTTTCATTTCAAGTAGTCAAAATAAATAAACAAGTAGTTCTATTGTTCACGAGAAGTTGCGATAGGTTTTGGTGGGTTTCTAAAATATTTTATGACACCCGTGCAAGCCTACCTCGGAATTTTTGTAAATGACATTTTATGCAGAAATCGTATGCTACGGTAAGGAATTTGTTCTCAATTTTACACAATTTGCCCGAACCATGTGAAAACTCAATTTCAATGATCAATGTGTTACCAAATTTTATTTGTGTTGGTTACAAAATTGAGCCCAAGAAGAAAATATTTTCTCATTTTTTTTAATTTAAAAATAAAAAATAATTCGAAACTACTTGTAGCGACGACTAATTCGTCGCTACAAGTGTTCCTACAATGTTTCAAATATTTTTTTCATTTCAAGTAGTCAAAATAAATAAACAAGTAGTTCTATTGTTCATGAGAACTTGCGATAGGTTTTGGTGGGTTTCTAAAATATTTTATGACACCCGTGCAAACCTACCTCGGAATTTTTGAAAATGACATTTTATGCAGAAATTGTGTGCTATGGTAAGGAATTTGTCCTCAATTTTACACAATTTGCCCGAACCATGTGAAAACTCAATTTCAATGATCAATGTGTTACCAAATTTTATTTGTGTTGGTTACAAAATTGAGCCCAAGAAGAAAATATTTTCTCATTTTTTTTAATTTAAAAATAAAAAATAATTCTGAACACTTGTAGCGACGAACAATTCGTCGCTACAAGTGTTCCTACCATGTTTCAAATATTTTTTTCATTTCAAGTAGTCAAAATAAATAAACAAGTAGTTCTATTGTTCACGAGAAGTTGCGATAGGTTTTGGTGGGTTTCTAAAATATTTTATGACACCCGTGCAAGCCTACCTCGGAATTTTCGAAAATGACATTTTATGCAGAAATCGTGTGCTATGGTAAGGAATTTGTCCTCAATTTTACACAATTTGCCCGAACCATGTGAAAACTCAATTTCAATTATCAATGTGTTACCAAATTTTATTTGTGTTAGTTACAAAATTGAGCCCAAGAAGAAAATATTTTCTCATTTTTTTTAATTTAAAAATAAAAAATAAATCGGAACTACTTCTAGCGACGAACAATTCGTCGCTACAAGTGTTCCGACCATGCTTCAAATATTTTTTTTTTATTTCAACTATTCAAAATAAATAAACAAGTAGTTCTATTGTTCACGAGAAGTTGCGATAGGTTTTGGTGGGTTTCTAAAATATTTTATGACACCCTTGCAAACCTACCTCGGAATTTTTTAAAATGACATTTTATGCAGAAATCGTGTGCTATGGTAAGGAATTTGTCCTCAATTTTACACAATTTGCCCGAACCATGTGAAAACTCAATTTCAATGATCAATGTGTTACCAAATTTTATTTGTGTTGGTTACAAAATCGAGCCCAAGGAGAAAATATTTTCTGATTTTTTGAAATTTAAAAATAAAAAGTAATTCAAAACTACTTGTAGCGACGAACAATTCGTCGGTACAAGTGTTCCTACCATGTTTCAAATAATTTTTTTATATTTCAACTAGTCAAAATAAATAAACAAGTAGTTCTATTGTTCACGAGAAGTTGCGATAGGTTTTGGTGGGTTTCTAAAATATTTTATGACACCCGTGCAAGCCTACCTCGGAATTTTTGAAAATGACATTTTATGCAGAAATCGTGTGCTATGGTAAGGAATTTGTCCTCAATTTTACACAATTTGCCCGAACCATGTGAAAACTCAATTTCAATGATCAACGTGTTACCAAATTTTATTTGTGTTGGTTACAAAATTGAGCCCAAGAAGAAAATATTTTGTCACGCCCCGAATTTCCAACAATTTAAATAAGGCTTTTTCGCCTTCAAATAACCAATAAATTCGGAACGTGAAGCATGGACTACCAAAATACAAATACACATGAATATTTTTTTCCTTTTAACATGTGTCAAACCTCCTTCCATGCTCTACCACAATGTAAATACAGACTCATTCTTTAGAGTCGAATATTACATTCCATAATTTACATAATAAATTGACATTATGCAAAGTACTAAGTAAATTCACCTACAGAGTTTACTAAAACAGCGGAAGACTAAAATCACCAACAACTCCAAGAAGTCCTTCAACTTAACTTCTAGATATCCTAACCTGCAGGATAAACCCCTACACCATTGAATAGTGTACCGGGTTATAACAACAACCCGGTCAGCTTGCGAAGCTGGTATGAGTAACCACAATTTCAAATCACCAAATAATTCATATCTTTATTTTTAAAAGATAACATCAATATTATGTCAATTATTTATGACACACGCCACGCCAATCCGCCAATAATATCAAACAACAACAAATCATATAAAATGTCGCTTTTGGACAATTATAAGTGAGAATAACATTGAGACTCATTTCAAAACAAACACTACTCCCCATTTCTGGTTAGTAATGCCAGCATTCACGCAAATAACATGCCTGTTACCCCCGCGAACGCCTCTACCAGTTTGACAGACAGACTAGAGCTCTAACTGTAAGGTCTTTAGCTACCCCTTTGTGTCACGCCACGCCAAGAAAATACATTTTTAGTATTCTCACAAATAACGCCAAACGCCACACCTTAAATGAACTCAATATCTCAAATATTTACGCCACACCAAACGCCACACCAAAATTATGCAACAATTTATATCATATGCATAAATGCAATTCCAACCCTGAAAATTCATATTATAAAATATACTGAACCTACACGTCCCATACCATGTATTTTAACCCCACACGTCCCATAACATGCATGTTAATCACAGGGTGATCCAGAATATCAAACACTATAAATTCTCATCCAAAATCAATACAACAATCAATTCTACCACAAATATCCAGTTAGTTTACTCACCTTAAAATTCCAGCTGCGTATCCAAAATCAACACTTAACCAAAATCGACAAGAATCGCCTGGTCAGTAACACCGCTTCGCCAACGCCTAAATAATAAATCGAAAACTCAATTTAACCAAGCAAAGTCGACAACTCAACTAAATTACCCTTTACAGGTGTTTCGAACGTCATTAGGACATCGAAAACAATAACCGAAACCGTTTGACCAAAAGTCAACTATTGGTCAAAGTGGGTCCCACGCCAACTATTCAACAAACGGGTCCCACCAAAATTCTAAAACACCAAAATTTACAGCAGGTTAAAAACTAGCACCCTAACAACATACTAAAATTTGGTGACGATCCGACGGTCAGATTATCACGGATCGAACGATCCACAATTCTGGGTTAATTATCATCAGTCAAACGATCGAATCTCAAAAACCCGTAAACACGAAAGATGTTTGTATCGACAAACACAATACAACAAAGCAAAAACATCCTAAAAAGGTGGCCGGACGCGCCCCCACGCGCCGCCACAGACGGCGGTGAGAAAACCCTCACGCCGCCGGACCAAAGTCCAAACTCAAAACGAGCTAAAACCCAACGGTCAACTTGTAGAACACACAAAATGGAAAAACTTTAAAACTTGCCTCGAAGTGAGCGAACGGCCGGATCGGCCTAGATCTCCGTCCAAAATCGCGACTGCCCAAAATTCAAATGCAAAATTCTCCTTCCTCGGGAATCCGATTGAGGTGAAACCAGCGGCCATAGGTTCGTATGGATGAGGCCTTCAAAGCCCAGTAGGTGGCTCAGGTCGAATTGGCCGGAAACGGTGCCAGCAAGCAAAAGAAATTCCGGCAGGTTGGGTATTTTTTTGGGTAAACTTCTCTCATTGATTTCTCCCTCCACACTAAGAATTGATCAAAGAAATTGGTATAGGGTTGAAGAGCAAAGAGTGGTGAAGAATTTGGGACAAATTTCACATCTTGGGGTGGCCGGATCACCGAGATATCGGCCGGCAAAGAAAAGGCAGCGGGAAGAGATTTCTGGGATTTTTCCAGAAAATTTCCAAAAAAGAATTTTCTGAAACTTCTATTTATAGACAAAATAATCGAAACTTCAAAAATTCATAACTCTCTCATATGAACTCCGTTTTAGGCAAACTTTATGTCCACGAACTCGTATCGACGAGCTCTACAACTCTCGTGAAGGAAGTTTTCCCAAAATCATAGCCGAACAGAAAAACACCCGAAAACCAATCAAATTGCGACATGTGTCGCATGGTGACTCACCAGACAAAGCTGAGTCACCATGTGTGCTGTTCCAATCACTACCCGCCATGTGTCGGTTACTATTTAAACACTATTTGTCACTATTTGGATACTATTCACAAATACGTACATATACGTATAAATAATTAATACGTATAATTATATCGTATTTATACAAATACACCACATCATCAACAAAATACGCAAAAACATAAATTTCACAAAATATTTATTTTTGCATTTCTGAAAATTAAGAATGAAAATTCGGGGTATTACATATTTTCTCACTTTTTTTAATTTAAAAATAAAAAATAATTCGAACTACTTGTAGCGACGAACAATTCGTCGCTACAAGTGTTCCGACCATGTTTCAAATAATTTTTTTATATTTCAACTAGTCAAAATTAATAAACAAGTAGTTCTATTGTTCACGAGAAGTTGCGATAGGTTTTGGTGGGTTTCTAAAATATTTTATGACACCCGTGCAAGCCTACCTCGGAATTTTCGAGAATGACATTTTATGCAGAAATCGTGTGCTATGGTAAGGAATTTGTCCTCAATTTTACACAATATGCCCGAACCATGTGAAAACTCAATTTCAATGATCAATGTGTTACCAAATTTTATTTGTGTTGGTTACAAAATCGAGCCCAAGAAGAAAATATTTTCTGATTTTTTGAAATTTAAAAATAAAAAGTAATTCAAAACTACTTGTAGCGACGAACAATTCGTCGGTACAAGTGTTCCTACCATGTTTCAAATAATTTTTTTATATTTCAACTAGTCAAAATAAATAAACAAGTAGTTCTATTGTTCACGAGAAGTTGCGATAGGTTTTGGTGGGTTTCTAAAATATTTTATGACACCCGTGCAAGCCTACCTCGGAATTTTCGAAAATGACATTTTATGCAGAAATCGTGTGCTATGGTAAGGAATTTGTCCTCAATTTTACACAATTTGCCCGAACCATGTGAAAACTCAATTTCAATGATCAATGTGTTACCAAATTTTATTTGTGTTGGTTACAAAATTGAGCCCAAGAAGAAAATATTTTCTCATTTTTTTTAATTTAAAAATAAAAAATAATTCGGAACTACTTGTAGCGACGAACAATTCGTCGCTACAAGTGTTCCGACCATGTTTCAAATATTTTTTTTATATTTCCACTATTCAAAATAAATAAACAAGTAGTTCTATTGTTCACGAGAAGTTGCGATAGGTTTTGGTGGGTTTCTAAAATATTTCATGACACCCGTGCAAACCTGCCTCGGAATTTTGAAAATAACATTTTATTCAGAAATCGTGTGCTCTGGTAAGGAATTTGTCCTCAATTTTACACAATTTGCCCGAACCATGTGAAAACTCAAAGTCAATGATCAATGTGTTACCAAATTTTATTTCTGTTGGTTACAAAATCGAGCCAAAGAAGAAAATATTTTCCCATTTTTTTTAATCTAAAAATAAAAAATAATTCTCAACTACTTGTAGCGACGAACGATTCGTCGCTACAAGTGTTCCTACCATGTTTCAATTTTTTTTTTATATTTCTACTAGTCAAAATAAATAAACAAGTAGTTCTATTGTTCACGAGAAGTTGCGATAGGTTTTGGTGGGTTTCTAAAATATTTTATGACACCCGTGCAAACCTACCTCGGAATTTTTTAAAATGACATTTTATGCAGAAATCGTGTGCTATTGTAAGGAATTTGTCCTCAATTTTACACAATTTGCCTGAACCATGTGAAATCTCAATTTCAATGATCAATGTGTTACGAAATTTTATTTTTGTTGGTTACAAGATGTAGCCCAAGAAGAAAATATTTTCTCATTTTTTGAAACTTAAAAATAAAATACAATTCTAAACTACTTGTAGCGACGAACAATTCGTCGCTACTAGTGTTCCTACCATGTTTCAAATATTTTTTTCATTTCAAGGAGTTAAAATAAATAAACAAGTAGTTCTATTGTTCACGAGAAGTTGCGATAGGTTTTGGTGGGTTTCTAAAATATTTTATGACACCCGTGCAAGCCTACCTCGGAATTTTCGTAAATGACACTTTATGCAGAAATCGTGTGCTATGGTAAGGAATTTGTCCACAATTTTGCACAATTTGCCCGAACCATGTGAAAACTCAATTTCAATGATCAATGTGTTACCAAATTTTATTTGTTGGTTACAAAATTCAACCCAAGAAGAAAATATTTTCTTACTTTTTTTTAATTTAAAAATAAAAAATAATTCGGAACTACTTGTAGCGACGAACAATTCGTCGCTACAAGTGTTCCGACCATGTTTCAAATATTTTTTTTATATTTCAACTATTCAAAATAAATAAACAAGTAGTTCTATTGTTCACGAGAAGTTGCGATAGGTTTTGGTGGGTTTCTAAAATATTTTATGACACCCGTGCAAACCTACTTCGGAATTTTTGTAAATGACACTTTATGCAAAAATCGTGTGCTATGGTAAGGAATTTGTCCTCAATTTTGCACAATTTGCCCGAACCATGTGAAAACTCAATTTAAATGATCAATGTGTTACCAAATTTTATTTCTGTTGGTTACAAAATCGAGCCCAAGAAAAAAATATTTTCCCATTTTTTTTAATTTAAAATTAAAAAATAATTTTGAACTACTTGTAGCGACGAACGATTCGTCGCTACAAGTGTTCCTACCATGGTTCAAATATTTTTTTTTTATATTTCAACTAGTCAAAATAAATAAACAAGTAGTTCTATTGTTCACGAGAAGTTGCGATAGGTTTTGGTGGTTTTCTAAAATATTTTATGACACCCGTGCAAGCCTACCTCGGAATTTTCGAAAATGACATTTTATGCAGAAATCGTGTGCTATGGTAAGGAATTTGTCCTCAATTTTACACAATTTGCCCGAACCATGTGAAAACTCAAATTCAATGATCAATGTGTTACCAAATTTTATTTCTGTTGGTTACAAAATCGAGCCAAAGAAGAAAATATTTTCCCATTTTTTTTAATCTAAAAATAAAAAATAATTCTGAACTACTTGTAGCGACGAACGATTCGTCGCTACAAGTGTTCCTACCATGTTTCAATTTTTTTTTATATTTCAACTAGTCAAAATGAATAAACAAGTAGTTCTATTGTTCACGAGAAGTTGCGATAGGTTTTGGTGGGTTTCTAAAATCTTTTATGACACCCGTGCAAATGTATCTCGGAATTTTCGAAAATGACATTTTATGCAGAAATCGTGTGCTATGGTAAGAAATTTGTCCTCAATTTTACACAATTTGCCTGAACCATGTGAAATCTCAATTTCAATGATCAATGTGTTACCAAATTTTATTTTTGTTGGTTACAAGATCTAGCCCAAGAAGAAAATATTTTCTCATTTTTTGAAATTTAAAAATAAAAAACAATTCTAAACTACTTGTAGCGACGAACAATTCGTCGCTACAAGTGTTCCTACCATGTTTCAAATATTTTTTTCATTTCAAGTAGTCAAAATAAATAAACAAGTAGTTCTATTGTTCACGAGAAGTTGCGATAGGTTTTGGTGGGTTTCTAAAATATTTTATGACACCCGTGCAAACCTACTTCGGAATTTTTGTAAATGACACTCTATGCAGAAATCGTGTGCTATGGTAAGGAATTTGTCCTCAATTTTACACAATTTGCCCGAACCATGTGAAAACTCAATTTCAATGATCAATGTGTTACCAAATTTTATTTGTGTTGGTTACAAAATTGAGCCCAAGAAGAAAATATTTTCTCATTTTTTTTAATTTAAAAATTAAAAATAATTCTGAACTACTTGTAGCGACGAACAATTCGTCGCTACAAGTGTTCCTACCATGTTTCAAATATTTTTTTTATATTTCGACTATTCAAAATAAATAAACAAGTAGTTCTATTGTTCACGAGAAGTTGCGATAGGTTTTGGTGGGTTTCTAAAATATTTTATGACACCCGTGCAAGCCTACCTCGAAATTTTCGAAAATGACATTTTATGCAGAAATCGTGTGCTATGGTAAGGAATTTGTCCTCAATTTTACACAATTTGCCCGAACCATGTGAAAACTCAATTTCAATGATCAATGTGTTACCAAATTTTATTTGTGTTGGTTACAAAATTGAGCCCAAGAAGAAAATATTTTCTCATTTTTTTTAATTTAAAAATAAAAAATAATTCTGAACTACTTGTAGCGACGAACAATTCGTCGCTACAAGTGTTCCTACCATGTTTCAAATATTTTTTTTATATTTCGACTATTCAAAATAAATAAACAAGTAGTTCTATTGTTCACGAGAAGTTGCGATAGGTTTTGGTGGGTTTCTAAAATATTTTATGACACCCGTGCAAACCTACCTCGGAATTTTTTAAAATGACATTTTATGCAGAAATCGTGTGCTATGGTAAGGAATTTGTCCTCAATTTTACACAATTTGCCCGTACCATGTGAAAACTCAATTTCAATGATCAATGTGTTACCAAATTTTATTTCTGTTGGTTACAAAATCGAGCCCAAGAAGAAAATATTTTCCCATTTTTTTTAATTTAAAAATAGAAAATAATTTTGAACTACTTGTAGCGACGAACGATTCGTCGCTACAAGTGTTCCGACCATGTTTCAAATATTTTTTTTTATATTTCAACTAGTCAAAATAAATAAACAAGTAGTTCTATTGTTCACGAGAAGTTGCGATAGGTTTTGGTGGGTTTCTAAAATATTTTATGACACCCGTGCAAGCCTACCTCGGAATTTTCGAAAATGACATTTTATGCAGAAATCGTGTGCTATGGTAAGGAATTTGTCCTCAATTTTACACAATTTGCCCGAACCATGTGAAAACTCAATTTCAATGATCAATGTGTTACCAAATTTTATTTGTGTTGGTTACAAAATTGAGCCCAAGAAGAAAATATTTTCTCATTTTTTTTAATTTAAAAATTAAAAATAATTCTGAACTACTTGTAGCGACGAACAATTCGTCGCTACAAGTGTTCCTACCATGTTTCAAATATTTTTTTTATATTTCGACTATTCAAAATAAATAAACAAGTAGTTCTATTGTTCACGAGAAGTTGCGATAGGTTTTGGTGGGTTTCTAAAATATTTTATGACACCCGTGCAAGCCTACCTCGAAATTTTCGAAAATGACATTTTATGCAGAAATCGTGTGCTATGGTAAGGAATTTGTCCTCAATTTTACACAATTTGCCCGAACCATGTGAAAACTCAATTTCAATGATCAATGTGTTACCAAATTTTATTTGTGTTGGTTACAAAATTGAGCCCAAGAAGAAAATATTTTCTCATTTTTTTTAATTTAAAAATAAAAAATAATTCTGAACTACTTGTAGCGACGAACAATTCGTCGCTACAAGTGTTCCTACCATGTTTCAAATATTTTTTTTATATTTCGACTATTCAAAATAAATAAACAAGTAGTTCTATTGTTCACGAGAAGTTGCGATAGGTTTTGGTGGGTTTCTAAAATATTTTATGACACCCGTGCAAACCTACCTCGGAATTTTTTAAAATGACATTTTATGCAGAAATCGTGTGCTATGGTAAGGAATTTGTCCTCAATTTTACACAATTTGCCCGTACCATGTGAAAACTCAATTTCAATGATCAATGTGTTACCAAATTTTATTTCTGTTGGTTACAAAATCAAGCCCAAGAAGAAAATATTTTCCCATTTTTTTTAATTTAAAAATAGAAAATAATTTTGAACTACTTGTAGCGACGAACGATTCGTCGCTACAAGTTTCCCGACCATGTTTCAAATATTTTTTTTATATTTCAACTATTCAAAATAAATAAACAAGTAGTTCTATTGTTCACAAGAAGTTGCGATAGGTTTTGGTGGGTTTCTAAAATATTTTTTGTCACCCGTGCAAACCTACCTCGGAATTTTCAAAAATGACATTTTATGCAGAAAATCTTGTGCCATAGTAAGAAATTTGTCCTCAATTTTGCAACATTTGCCCGAGCCATGCGAAAATCTAATTTCGTGTTACCAAAGTTAATTTGTGTTGGTTACAAGATGGAGCTCAAGAATAAAATCTTTTTCTATTTTTTGTAATTTAAAAATAAAAAATAATTTTGAACTACTTGTAGCGACGAACAATTCGTCGCTAAAAGTGTTCCTCCCATTGTTCAATTATTTTTTATTTTAACTAGTCAAAATAAATAAACATGCAGTTCCATTTTTTATGATATGTTTCGCTGAGTTTTGGTGGATTTCTAAAATAATTTATGAGACCCGTACAAATGTAGCTCGGAAATGTTAGTAATGCACACTAGCTATTGCAGGTTGATCACTAGCTAGTGTGTATTATATGTAGAGATTACACAAATTAAGTAGTACGGTGAACATCTTGAAATAATAAATGTAGAAGGATTGTAACCAAAAAAATAATAAATGTAGAAGGATTTTGATAGAGAGAGACGTGCAATAGCTGTGCGCATTAGTGATCAGGGAAAACAGAGAAATCGCTTAACAAATTCTTGGGGACCGAAGAGAAACAATTCAAAAACACAAACCACCAATCAATAATTCGATCATCAGTATCGAATCTAATGTTTGTATCTTAGTTCATAATCTATCCAGCAACTGCCACTGTAAACTTTCCCTCCTACTCTTTCTTTAAACCAATCTGGAAGTGCCATTATTAAATTATCAAGACACTTCCTACAATCAACACCAGAAAGATCCCTAGCCGGAGAGTTTCATCGTCTTTTGCCATAAAGGTAATATGCTTCGTGGCCCATAAGAAATGGTTATGAGCGAGTACATTTTGGGAGCCATAATAGCTGCAACAGCAACACGATTCAATAGCTGTTTTGTCTCCCAATTGAAGGATTTAAGATCGATCCCCTTTATATATAATTTACTCCGGTTCGTACCTAGCTTTGTAGTCACCATGACCAAAAAAATCCTTGTTCAAGTATTTCACTTCACAAGTATCCAACCATAAAACTGCACCTTTGTCATAAGGGCAATTTTTAAGAATCTCCTCAACCGCAACAGAAACACATCGCCTACAATCTAGGCCAAGGTTTTCACCATCACAGCGAGCAAAGCCATATGTCTTGTCTTGGTCGTGACCATGTGAGCCACGTACGTACCTGGGCTTTCTTTATTTGTTTTCAAGCAGGTTCTAGTTATATATATCCTTTATGTTGTGCATAATGTTTTGGTTTGCTATAGGCATGGTTTATCTTTCAAGCCGGGCTTCCTCTATGTTTCTCAGGTGCTAGGTATTTGTGTTTTCTTCGCTTGTTTTAGCTTCTATTTGGTTGCTTTGTAACTTGGTGATGCTTCCTTAATTTATATCAATGATATAAATTTTTTTGAGCAAGAATGGTAATTCATTCGTATCAAGTTAATGACTATATGACCTGGTCTCTCAGTGTAGCTAATACGTCCATCAATATTAATTCTGGTCAAAAGCTTGATCTCGAAATAATATTAAGGTAAGAACCATATCACCTATAACAACTGTTGCTACCATTTCATATCTGTCCCGGTACAGACCCCATGACGGGTCAGGAGTAGCCCACCATCGCTGAACAGCCCACCTCTGGGCCCATTACCACGCCCCAGCGGCATCTACTTACTCGGTAGGGATCCCCTACCGAGTGCACTGCCTTGACAACGCCCCAGCGGCCCAGGCAACGCCCCAGCGGCATCTACTTACTCGGTAGGGATCCCCTACCGAGTGCACTGCCTTGACAATGCCCCAGCGGCATATACTCACTCGGTAGGGATCCCCTACCGAGCCTACTAGCAAAGCCCTGGCGGTACCCCAGCGGTACCAGCAATACCAGGCCGGGTGTACCGACAACAAGCCTTCCCCTTGGCCTTACAGGGACATCTCTCGACCCGGTACCGTGGACACACAATCCAGTCGGTACCGGCACAGCCACCTGGCAGCACGTGCTTGTCCACTACCTCGCGGATCGCACTAAAGAACGCCCATACCGCACTAGGACCGCACTAGGCACCGCCGTCCCTCGACGCGCGTGTCGAGGTAGTGGAATAATAGAGTATTCCCTCGTGTCATGGGATGTCCCCCACGCCAGGGAAGCTTGTCTCCGACCTCAGCTCATATATAAGGAGTCCTCACTCCTTATTCAAGTAAGTTCTCTCCATCCCTAGAAACTCTGCTCAAATCCTCTCGGGACTAACTTGAGCGTCGGAGGGTCTTCGGTCGGTACACGCCGGCCTCCCCTGACCTCCTTTGCCCTTTCAGGTACTCAAGTGCACCCCAGGTGCGTCCCTACCGAGCAGCTGGGAAACGGCAGGAACAGTTTGGCGCCGTCTGTGGGAACAAATTTCCACCACTTAGTAACAAAAGCACCCTCACCCAGTGAGGTACTCTACCGGTCAAGCTATGACCAAATCAGCAGGTGATGGCTCACAACCCGCCAAGCAAAGTAAGAAGTCCAAGCAACCAAAGGACACAACGACTATTGCTGGTCTTGAGCCCCTCCACGAGGAAACACCGGCAGCAGTCCACTCCACCGAGTCGGAAACTCCTGAGTCCCACCAGAACGAATCCTCGATGATGGCTAGGCTTGAGGCCATGATCCGAGACCTCCAAGAGAGCAACGAGCGACTGCGCTGCGATCAGCTTGCGGCGCAGGAAGCCAGCGCCCGAGAGATCGGCCTGCTCAGGGAGCGGCTTAGCCTCGAGCATACGCCCAATCACTCGGTCTCGACACAGCTAGGGACCGAGACCCCTCTCAAACCGGCAGAACGCTTGCCAGCCAAGCCAGGGCGTGTGACCAGTCACCCCCAACCGGCAGCATCAACGCCCAAGGTCTCGTTTCTCGATGCCGCGGGAGTGGTCCACTTCCCGGACGAAGACGGTACCGAGGATCACGTTGAAATACCAGTGAGCGCGCCTGCCATCGGTACCGGCTTGGGCGCAGGAGACGAGGGCGCGTTGGTCAGCCTCTTCCGGGAGCTCAGTGACCGACTCAGAAGGGTCGAGACCGGCGGTGCTAAGAGTGCACCCAGCCTCGGCATAGCAAAGAAGCCAGTCGGTCCGTTCACCAGGAGGATCCATGAGCACAACCGGGACTTCAAGAGCCTGAAGATGGACTCCTATACCGGTAAAGAGGACCCAGTAATGCATGTGACCGCATTCCAATCCGCTTACAATGGTAAGGGCTATACTGACGAGGAGTGGTGCCACGCCTTCGTCAACACCCTGACTCAGGAGGCTATGCTGTGGTTCTATCAACTAGAACCGGAATCCATAGACAGCTATGAGCAACTAGTCGAGGCTTTCACCACCGAGTATGCCACGAAGTCCAGCTTCTTCTATTCGGTGGGAGAACTTACCGGCTTCCAGCAAGCCAGCGGGGAGCGACTGGCGGATTATATGGAGCGATTCAAAGCTGCCTACCGGCGCTGTACCTCCAAGGACGATGTCCGTGCGGCCCAAATCTTCCGAGATGGCCTACAACCGGACGAGTTCCTCAGAAAGCTCAATGCCACGAGCGCTGTCCTCACCTACACCGAACTCGTGAACCGAGCGGGGCAATACGCCCGGAGCTACTACCTGACCTACGAACGGAAGTCTCAGCTCAACGCGATGCACAAGGCAAACAAGGCCTCCGCAACCACAGCGGACCCCATCGGGGATAAGCGTAAGCAGGAGCAGGGAGGTGGCTCACGGCCGGACGACTCTCGGCAGAGCGACAAGCGCAACAAGTTCAACTCCTACCGAGGGGGTAATCGCGGCAACAACTGGGAGAACCGCGAAAACAACCGAAGGTATGATCCCCCCAACCGGGAGCGGAACCCCCAACACCAGGCTCCCCAGAGCCACCAACAACGACCGGTATATCAGGTCGGTCCCGGCTATAACAAGCCCAGGGAACAGTTGTACTCCGACCAACGAGGGCAAGGGCAGTACTCCGGTTACTCGGACCACGGGGAAACCCAGGCCCATCCAAGTCAGTGGCCATACAGCCAACCCGCCGGTATTAACCAGGTGGACGACTCAAGTCAAGGATGGACCGAGACCGGGTATAACCGGCACCCCAAGAAGAAAAGTTCCTGGAGGCACAACCGCCCCCAGAAGTCCAGTAAGCAGGACGGTACCGACGACAGGCTGCTAGTCTGCACAACGTTCAACAAACCCTTGGGGGACATCTACAAGGAAAACCCCCAGCTTTTCCCCCAACCATGGGCGAAGCAAGCATACGCCGGCAACCGGACTAATACCGGTAAATTCTGCACCCACCATCAGTCCGGGACCCACAACACCGATGAGTGTCAGACTCTCCGGGACGTGGCCGAGCAGCTATACCGAGACGGGAAGCTTGGCCAATACACCGGGCAAGGCAACCGGGGTTATCGGAAGGAAATCTTCACCATCAGCGGGGGGCCGACCTTATTCGGTACTTCACGATCTGAGCACAAGTCTCACGTGAAGGAGGCTAAGCAGCACCTGCAATGTTTCTCCGTGCAATCCGCACCGGCACAGAAAAGGCCTAAGCGAGACCCGTGGAAGATAGAATTCTCCAACGACGAGGAATCCGGTATCGTGACCCCTCACGACGACCCTCTCGTGATCTCGGCCAAGGTTCACACGGACCTGATGCACAAGGTACTGGTGGAAGGGGGTAGCTCCGCCAACATCATTTTCAAAAGTGTCTACCTCAAGCTGGACCTACCGCTCGAGAACATATCGCGGACGGTGAACCCGCTCATAAGCTTCTCGGGAGATCTAGTCCAACCTCTCGGTAGCATCTGGCTCAACGTAGAGGTCGGCCAGTACCCCAGGTCCCGAAAGGTATCTGCCCACATGCTAGTGGTAGACTGTGAATCATCCTACAATTTCATTCTCGGTAGGCCTATCCTTTGTCAGATCAAGGCCTGTGTGTGCTACTACTTGCTCATGCTGAAGTTCCCTACTCCCGTCGGAGTCGCCTCCATCAGAGGAAGCCAGCCAATGGCCCGGTCATGCTATGCTCAGGAAACTAAGCCACGGCGTCCCTGCCGGGACGTGTGCAATGTCACTACCGGTGACATAGCAGCAACAACCGACAGGCCGGACGACCCCCGGGAAGGAGCAGTGATCCTGCAGGGCAAACCCCACGAGGAAGTAGAACACATCGCCCTGTTCCCCGAGCAGCCTGACAGAGTTGTCAAGATCGGTACCGGCCTACCGGTAACTCTCCGGGGAGACCTGATCAAACTCTTGAAGGACAACGCCTCAATCTTCGCCTGGTCCTATGCAGACATGCCCGGTATCTCCACCACCATTATCTCTCACAAGCTTGATATCGACCCCGCCTATCGGCCGGTACGACAAAAGAGAAGGGTAGGAGACCAGGAGCGATACGAGGCCATGAAGACGGAAGTCGATAAACTCTTGAGCATCGGGTTCATCCGCGAGGTCCAGTATCCTCGGTGGTTGTCGAACCCGGTACTAGTAAGAAAGCCCAACGGGAAGTGGCGAATGTGCATCGACTTCACCGATCTGAATCGGGCGTGTCCCAAGGACAGTTTCCCCTTACCGAGGATCGACCAGCTGGTGAACTCTACCGCTGGGCACGAGGCCCTCAGCTTCATGGACGCCTACTCAGGCTACAACCAGATCAAGCTCGATCCCGACGACCAAGAGCACACGTCCTTTGTGACCAATCAAGGTCTTTACTGCTACAATGTCTTGCCCTTCGGGCTGAAGAATGCCGGTGCTACATACCAGCGGTTAGTCAACCGCATGTTCTCCAGGCAGATTGGCAAGACCATGGAAGTGTACGTGGACGACATGCTCGTCAAGAGCGTCAAGCAAACTGATCACATCACCGACCTGCAAGAAACTTTCTCTATCCTTCAAGACTATGGGATGAAACTCAATCCCGAGAAGTGTGTCTTCTGTGTCGGTGAGGGCAAGTTCCTCGGTTTCATGGTCAGCCACCGGGGGATCGAAGCGAACCCCGAGAAGATTCGAGCCATCCTGGAGTTAAAGTCTCCTAAAACCTTCAAGGATGTCCAAAGCCTCAACGGTAGGATCACAGCTCTTTCTCGGTTCATATCACGGTCTACCGACCGGTGTGCTCCTTTCTTCAAGATACTCAAAACCGGGAAGAAGTTCGAAGGCTGGACCACCGAGTGCGAGCAAGCTTTCGCAGCTCTGAAAGAATACCTAGCGGCAGCCCCACTGCTCAGCAGACCAGTGCTGGGGGAACCACTGTTCCTATACCTATCGGTATCAAGGACGGCCGTGAGCTCAATCTTGGTCAGGAGCGACAATCGGGAAGACTTACCGGTGGACTATGCGAGCAAGTCTCTACTGGATACCGAGACTCGGTACCCGGAGATAGAACAGCTCGTTTTAGCACTCATGGTGTCAGCCAGGAGACTCCGGCCTTATTTCCAATCTCACCCCATTGTCGTCCTAACCGACCATCCACTGCGGATAATCCTGCAGAAGCCTGAGGCATCGGGGAGACTCACGAAGTGGAGCATTGAACTCAGCGAGTTTGACATTGCCTACCGGCCCAGACCGGCAATCAAGGCCCAGGTATTAGCAGACTTCGTCTCCGAGTTCACACCCGAGCACGCTAACACTAATCAGCAGCCATCGGCGGAGAAAGCAACTCCCGCCGAGGACGCCCCAACTACCGTTGGCGAGCATGCGTTTGACCCATCCATACCGGTCTGGCAGCTGTACGTGGACGGCGCCTCGAACTCCCACGGAAGCGGGGCAGGACTCGTTCTCATCACCCCACATACCGAGAGTCCAGACACATCTCACTTGGAGTGTGCCCTCCGGTTCAGCTTCAAAGCTTCCAACAACGAAGCTGAATACGAGGCTCTTCTATCAGGCCTTCGGCTAGCCAGCGATATGGGAGCCAGACAACTCCAAGTCTTCAGTGATTCTCAGCTCATCGTCAACCAGGTCACGGGGGACTACCAGGCAAAAGACCCCACTATGTGCCGGTACGTGACCTTGGTAAAAGACCTCACACTTGGGTTCTCGTGTTTCAAATTAACAAAGGTACCAAGGGATGAGAACCAACGGGCTGACGCCCTAGCCAGAATAGCTTCCGCTATCGACCCCAACCCAGGGGCCTCGGTACCCATCATCATGCTGGAACACCGCAGTACCGAGACGACACCCGTGGCGGTGAACCACTTGCGTCTCGAAGAAGCAAACTGGATGGCACCAATCCTAGAGTACCTGCGAGATGGCTCCCTCCCGAGAAATAATGATGAGGCAAAGAAAGTAAGATTCCGGTCCTCCCGGTACCTCATCATCAACAGTCATCTTTACCGGCGAGCCCACTCAATGCCATACCTACGATGCCTCGGACCCACCGAGTCCCGGGAGGCGATCAGGGAGGTACATGAGGGCATATGCGGCCACCACCCGGGAGGAAGAGCAATGGCTCACAAGCTTGTTAGGCTCGGATACTACTGGCCAACCCTCCTCCGGGACGCCGTGTCATTCACCAGGCAATGCAAGTCCTGCCAATTCAACGCGCCAAATGTACCGAAACCATCCCAGCCACTGGAAACGATGGTCAACCCGTGCCCTTTCGCACAATGGGGCTTGGACCTAATCGGGCCAATGCCAAAGGGTACCGGCGGTGTTGAATATGTGGTTGTCGCCACCGACTACTCCACCAAGTGGACAGAGGCCAAGGCCCTCAAGTCCATCACTTCCCAGCAAATTCAAACATTCATCTGGGAAAACGTCATCTGCCGCTTCGGTGTCCCTCAAATCATTGTCACCGACAATGGAAGGCAATTCGATTCCAACTCCTTCAGGGAATTTTGCCGGTGCAAGGGCATCACCCTTTACTTCGCATCGGTAGCCCACCCCCAGACCAACGGTCAGGTAGAGGCAGTAAACAAAATCCTGAAGAGAACAATGAGGACCAAGCTGGGCGAAAAGAAAGGCGCATGGCCAGAGCTGCTACCGGAGGTACTATGGGCGTACCGCACCTCATACAAGGCTGCCACCGGAGAAACCCCGTTCTCCCTCGCTTTCGGCGCAGAGGCCGTAGTCCCGGTTGAGATTAATTCCACAACCCACAGGATCGACACCTTCGATCCAAACGAAAACGAAGAGCAGTTGTGTCTCAACCGCGATCTACTCGAGGAACGCCGGGAGCAAGCCAACCTCCGGAACGCAGAACACAAGAACAGGCTCAAACGCAAGTTTGACGCAAAGGCAAAGGCCCGGTACCTCAAGCTGGGGGACTGGGCACTACGCCGCGTACGATTAAGTACGAAGGACTCTGCAGCCATGACGTTCAACCAAAAATGGGAAGGCCCCTACCGGGTAGTCGAAGTTGTCAAGCCCGGAACCTACCGGCTAATGGACTCCAACGGGTACACACTCCCGCACCCATGGAACATTGAACACCTCCGCTACTACTACCCGTAGGTCGCGCCAGTAAAAACACCGGAACACACCGGTAGGAGGGTCCACACCCCCTAACAAAAAATCAGTACAACGGATTGGTCGAGCATGGCTCCCGCCGGTACTCTTGTAAAAGCCCGGTTACAAACCGGCCAGGAGCAACAACTCCTGTTTAAACATATCAATTTAGCCACTTACAAGCAGTAAATGTGAAACTCTTATAAGTCATGTGGCCGGTACAAGCGACCCCCATGCCTAAGTTTCTGCTCCTATGCTCCTATTAACATGAGGCCGGTACCAGCTACCCCCATGTGAAACTCTTATAAGTCATGTGGCCGGTACCAGCGACCCCCATGCCTAAGTTTCTGCTCCTATGCTCCTATTAACATGAGGCCGGTACCAGCTACCCCCATGTGAAACTCTTACAAGTCATGTGGCCGGTACCAGCGACCCCCATGCATAAGTTTCTGCTCCTATGCTCCTATTAACATGAGGCCGGTACCAGCTACCCCCATGTGAAACTCTTATAAGTCATGTGGCCGGTACCAGCGACCCCCATGCATAAGTTTCTGCTCCTATGCTCCTATGCTCCTATATTAACATGAGGCCGGTACCAGCTACCCCCATGTGAAACTCTTATAAGTCATGTGGCCGGTACCAGCGACCCCCATGCATAAGTTTCTGCTCCTATGCTCCTATGCTCCTATATTAACATGAGGCCGGTACCAGCTACCCCCATGTGAAACTCTTATGTCATGTGGCCGGTACAAGCGACCCCCATGCCTAAGTTTCTGCTCCTATGCTCCTATATTAACATGAGGCCGGTACCAGCTACCCCCATGTGAAACTCTTATAAGTCATGTGGCCGGTACCAGCGACCCCCATGCATAAGTTTTTGCTCCTATGCTCCTATGCTCCTATTAACATGAGGCCGGTACCAGCTACCCCCATGTGAAACTCTTCTAAGTCATGTGGCCGGTACCAGCGACCCCCATGCATAAGTTTCTGCTCCTATATTTTGACATGCAGCGTGCTCCCAGCGACACCCATGTGCAAATTTTCACAACATGAGGCCGGTACCAGCTACCCCCATGTGAAACTCTTCTAAGTCATGTGGCCGGTACCAGCGACCCCCATGCATAAGTTTCTGCTCCTATATTTTGACATGCAGCGTGCTCCCAGCGACACCCATGTGCAAATTTTCACAACATGAGGCCGGTACCAGCTACCCCCATGTGAAACTCTTCTAAGTCATGTGGCCGGTACCAGCGACCCCCATGCATAAGTTTCTGCTCCTATATTTTGACATGCAGCGTGCTCCCAGCGACACCCATGTGCAAATTTTCACAACATGAGGCCGGTACCAGCTACCCCCATGTGAAACTCCTATAAGTCATGTGTCCGGTACCAGCGACCCCCATGCATAAGTTTCTATCCTAGTTCGACATGCAGCGTGGTCCTAGCGACACCCATGTGCACACTGTTGTAAGCCATGCGGCCGGTACCAGCTACCCCCATGCATAACACCCCCCATGCACACATCCACGATGCCGGTATCAACTACCCACGTGAGATGAGATAAAGAAAAGTGCAAAACATACCGGAAGGCAGACTGATGTATCCAGTCCTCCCGAGTAAACACTTGGAAATATTTCGAGAACTGAAAATTTCATAAAATAAAGAAGGCGAAGCACGCCATTGTTCGACAAGAAATAAAGGCCTTATGGCCAACAAGTACTAGCTCCCGAGAGAGCAGTCCCCACCGGAACGATTGTTCAGAAATGGGTCGAAACACCCACAAAAAACAAAAACAGAAAGCATGATTACAAGGCCCTTGGCCTACACTACCCACACAGGGGGACTTCATTCCTGCTGCTGCTGCTGCGCTGGTTGGCCAGAGGTACCGGCTTCTTCGTCGATCTCCTGGAGGATAGATTTATGCTCATCATCAACGAAGTCCTCGGTGACGGTTGGCACCGGGAGTCGACTCCAGTCTTGGGCCGGGAAGGCATCCTTGATCTTGCCAAGAATGTAAGCTCCACCCTCCATATAGGCTGTGGCCTGCTCCACAGCGCGCTGCCGGTCACGCCGGTAGGCCATCACAGCCTCCTCCCTGGCCTTCCCGACAGCCTCCTCCAGCCGCTTGTCGAAGTCAGCTTGAATCCTGGCCACCTCAGAGGCCACAGCAGCCTTGGCCTTCTCCTCAGCCTCTTGCACAAGCCTACCGGCTTCCTCCTTGACCTTGACAAGCTCAGCAGTCGCCTCCTCCTTGAGCTTGTACATGGTGTTGTAGCCGGACTTCATATTTTCGACCTGCCCACCGACAGAGCGTAGCTCCTCCCAGTACCGGCGGTCCAGCATCAGCTCCTCGTATGCCAGCTGCCAAAGAGTACACATATATAAGTGTCTGGCGCTTCCAAAAAAAAAAAAAAAAAAAAAAAAAAAAACAAGACGGTACCTTCTGCTTGCAGTGAAAGAGGAGGTCCCGCTGCTGCTTCATTGTCATAGCCGGCAAGTCTGCCAACTTGGACAGCGGGAGAGGGTCCAGCAACGCCTTCCTGGCACAGCCAAGGAACAACTTGGCATTCTCGGACTCGACCTCCCTGCCAAAGATGGCCTCAGACCCGGTACTGCGGGTAGCCAGGGCGGTACCGGCACCCTCCACGGGCCCTTCAACTGAGGTCTCTGCCACCGACACCTTCTGCTTCTTCCGGTGCTCCCTCACCTGTTTGACAAACTACAAAAGCATAAGTACCGGCAAGACAGATGAGAATCGCAAGAAAGGTTAAGTATGGGGTTTACCTCATCCCGAGCCGTCCTCTTCAGGGACGCCACAGCAACTTCTGTGGAAACCTCAGTCTCGGCCGCCTCAGGGACCCCCGAGTCCTCCTCTTCCACATCAGCCTCCGAGGCAGCCCGAACCCTCTTCGCTTTCTTCTTCTTCCTCCTCCCGGTAGCGTCAACAGCAGCACCGGTAGCCTCCACTGGAGCACCAGCAGTCTCCGCAGCAATGAGCTCAGCCTCGGGAAGTGGGTCCTCACCCACGGCCTTCTTCAACTGGTAAAAGTCCCGACGCTCCCGAACCATGCTGAGATCGTCTGAAAGTCGACGGTACCGACGGAATTGAGGCAAGACTGCAAGGCACAGTACCGAAATCAGACCACAGTATATAGGCATACATGTACAAGTGTGTTACCGGTATAAACTTACAGGGACACGGGATCGGTGCTAAGCCCGAAAAGTGAAGCGAGTACCGGTTGAGCAGAACGGTGGACCTCCTCAGGACTATCGAGATGTTCTCCCGGATCCACTCAATCTCTTCCTCCTGCCTCTCGGTAAGCTTCCTCCAAGACTGGTCAACTGCAAACAAAACAACAAAGCACACATTAGTACTGAGACACAATAAGGTGCACAACCGCAAAGTCTAGACTCGGGAAGGCTATCAACCAGGGGCGTCTCTAAAGCTACAAGGCACTCTCTTCAACGGTTGGTCAGACCCTTCGGGAAACTCCCATTGACCACCAACGAAGAAGTATCGGTGCTTCCAAGTCTGTTGGGAGGTCGGATTACCAAACACCAGCGGGTCCCTGATGATCTCCGGGCTCCCGAGCTCATGAGACTCGATGTCGGCCTCACCGGCCATACCTTCCCGGGCAAGAGCACTTTTGGACAGACAGCACCGGGTTACCTTCTTGTACTTATGTACAAAGTCCATCAATTCAGTGTCTCGGGGACACTCTACACAAGGTTTTCCTACCGACTTGGCCTTATACCACCCCTTGTCAGTTTTTGAATGCTCCTCCAGGGACCACTGGCTGACGAACACAGCCAAGTCCGGCTCACCAAAGCCACAGTGCCGGTACAGGGTATACAGTGCGTCAAGACACCGCCAGGTGTTGGGATTCAGCTGAGCAATGGCAAGGCCCACCTCGGCCAAGAACCTCTGCTGGTACGATGGCAACGGAATCCGCAGGCCCTCCCCAAAGAAGAACGGATGTACCAAGGTTTCACCCGGTACTGAAGAGGCACTCCTCAGTTCCCCCATCTCCGGTAGGCGCATGGTTACCGAGTCTGGAATACTGAACGCTTTCCTCAGAGCCACCAGGTCATCCTCGGTAGAAGCACTGAGTTTCAGGCGGTCTACCGCAAAACCCGCAGGCACCGATTCCTCTGGTACCTCCGCCTCAGCAGCCTCTACTCCCCCCACCACCTCGGTGGCCGGCACAGAACTGCTACTCCCGGGAATCAACTGGCCATCTTTGAACGTATTCAACGGCTCCAAGTCTTCACCGGTAGTGATGCCCCTCATCACCGTCTCGAACAGGCTCTCAATTCGGACGGCGTCCGTACCGGACGAACATGACCGAGTCTCGCTGCTGCTACTCCCGGTACTGGAGGCCACATCCACAATCTCTACCGACGGGGACCTCTCTGGCTCTTCACCAGAAAAGGCATTGCCGCTCCCTACACTCTGGCTCTCTGAATCAGACATCTGCAAGAGATAAACTAAGTTGCTCACCGGGACGACAATCCTAAGCCTATGCAACCTAGCTCGGTACTAAGGCAGGACACCGGTACGCAAACTACGTTACAAAAGCAGAACCACATAAAGATAACACAAGAGTTCTCGGTACTTACACTGTCAAACGGCGGAAGTCGAGACAACGGTTGGTCAATTGAACGCTACCGGCAACAGGCTCTCACACTCTCTACCGACAAGTTTCAGAGCTCTGGAATGAAAAAATTCAAGAATGAGATGAAGTGAACTCTCTTCACCCCCATATATATAGCGGGACCTGGGACATCTGCACCGTACGACACCAACCGTCGCTTCACAGGATGACGACACGTGTCAATACAACGGTTGAACTCCCCATGCAGTTCCAAACCGCCCGAGAGGCGACACGTATCGCCCCACTACCTCGGCAGTTATTCCCCCACTACCTCGGCAGTTACGCCAAGCATACCAACAGGCACGACCTTGGCAATTCCCTTAGAACTCGGAGCGGTTACAACTCCCTCCCGGGAGGAACCCCTTGTTCGGGGACTTGGGGGACTACGTGGGCCGACCCTAAGCGCCGTGGCTGCCACACCGACACTTGGCTACGTCCTGATATGAACTTTTGGACTAAGTCCCCGACCAAGCACTTCCTCTTGCTCGGGACTTGGGGGACTTCTGTTGCTACCATTTCATATCTGTCCCGGTACAGACCCCATGACGGGTCAGGAGTAGCCCACCATCGCTGAACAGCCCACCTCTGGGCCCATTACCACGCCCCAGCGGCATCTACTTACTCGGTAGGGATCCCCTACCGAGTGCACTGCCTTGACAACGCCCCAGCGGCCCAGGCAACGCCCCAGCGGCATCTACTTACTCGGTAGGGATCCCCTACCGAGTGCACTGCCTTGACAATGCCCCAGCGGCCCAGGCAACGCCCCAGCGGCATATACTCACTCGGTAGGGATCCCCTACCGAGCCTACTAGCAAAGCCCTGGCGGTACCCCAGCGGTACCAGCAATACCAGGCCGGGTGTACCGACAACAAGCCTTCCCCTTGGCCTTACAGGGACATCTCTCGACCCGGTACCGTGGACACACAATCCAGTCGGTACCGGCACAGCCACCTGGCAGCACGTGCTTGTCCACTACCTCGCGGATCGCACTAAAGAACGCCCATACCGCACTAGGACCGCACTAGGCACCGCCGTCCCTCGACGCGCGTGTCGAGGTAGTGGAATAATAGAGTATTCCCTCGTGTCATGGGATGTCCCCCACGCCAGGGAAGCTTGTCTCCGACCTCAGCTCATATATAAGGAGTCCTCACTCCTTATTCAAGTAAGTTCTCTCCATCCCTAGAAACTCTGCTCAAATCCTCTCGGGACTAACTTGAGCGTCGGAGGGTCTTCGGTCGGTACACGCCGGCCTCCCCTGACCTCCTTTGCCCTTTCAGGTACTCAAGTGCACCCCAGGTGCGTCCCTACCGAGCAGCTGGGAAACGGCAGGAACAACAACCATCTGAAGCTCGTATTGTTGCAAAAACAAAATGAATGAATCTACGAAATTGAAAATTTAAATTCTAGGTAGGACATGGATTTAATTTTCAATTTCACACACTTGTTCTTTTTGTTCTTGAAATAAGACTAGCTCCAGTTGGTTGTTAATAAGTGGTTTTACGAGATCAAGCTTTTCGCCGGATGTTGATTGGCATATAAGTCACACTGGATCATGTGATCATTAACTTGGTATGAATGAATTGTAGCCCAAGTGGTGGGGGAATGTTGAGAATAGAATTATGATTAATTAAGTTAAATCAAAGATTCGATCCCTCAAATGTAAAAAAATTATTAAAAAAAACTTGAAATGAATGAATTACCATTCTTCCGAAATAAAAAGTTATAAATATTAATAATAAAGGAAGTTACAAAGCAAAGCGAAGAAAACACAAATAACTAGAACCCCTGCAAACCAATTATTAGAGGAACAAACCAAAACACAATCCACAATTTGATAATTATTAGAGGAACACATCCAAGCCACATCCATTAAAGAGGGACACCTCGAGAAGCAAAGGAACATGAATCGAACTAATTGGCATATGTTTTTGTTTCTTGGGGTAAGGTCCTTGTCCCCCCCTTCTTGTATTCTCTTTTTTTTTTAATAATTTTTTGTTTTGCCAAAAAAAAAAACACTAATTGGCATGGTGTCGAATCTATTTTTTGTTTCTTAGTTCAAAAACTATCCAGCAAGTTTTACTGTAAACTTTGCCTCCTGTATTCCCATCACAACATTTTGGAAGTGCCATAATCAAATTACCTAGACACTTATTACAATTAACACTATTAAGATCCCTGCTGCACTGAGTCTCGACAGAGAGTTCCTTTTGCTTTCGCCACAAATTGAATATGTTTGATTTCCCATAGGGAATTTCTACATTTTGGGAGCTATAATAGCTGCATCAACAACATGATTCAGTAGTTCTCTTGTCTTCTGAATGAAGGGTTTAGGATCCCCCTCAAACATTTCTACCTCCGGATCGTACCTAAGTTTGTAGTCAATTTGGCCAAAAAAATCATGGTTCAAATATTTCACTTCGCATATATATATTAAACCATAAAACTGCACCTTTGTTAAGAGGGCAGTTTTTCCGAATCTGGTCAATTGCAACAGCAACTCATCGAGTACAATCTGGGCTTAATTATGTGTTCACTGTCACAGCGAGCAAAACCATATATTTTGTCTTGGACGTTACCCTGTGTGCTACTACTATAACCTGTGTCTGCAAGAAGTGGTTGCGACAATATAATTTGTAAGTGCTTTCAAATTTGTCTTGTAAGCATCACCTGCTGTAAATTTATCGAGACCTATACATTCAGAGTATACAAAGAAGGGGTCATCGGAAAGAGCTATTATTTGCGAAACAAAGGTTAGGATGAAGCGAAAAGCGATGATAAATTTTGGGAAAAACATTGTTCAACTTGCCTAATGGTTAATCAACAATGTACATGCAACTATCTACCCAACAACATCTATATATAGCTCACTGTATAATTTTCAGAATGCATATTGCACATGTTATATGTACGTAGTTTGATTTCATAGGATTCTAATAATCTTTTTCTTTTTTTTTTAAATTGAGAGAAGCCTTTCATGTTGGCTAGGAGTTAATTTTGGAACACCAGCTTCTGTTAGATGGCGCAATCTAGCACAGTGAATGGACTTTCTAACACAAATTAACCCTCCTATCCCAAATAATAGAAAAGAAGAAAGAAATATAAGAAAGGGCTGAGATCGGTGCTTGTTCATTAATTGGTCTCCAAAAATTAATTTATTGGAAGATATATTCCAATAGTCATTGTGAGGAATGCTAGCAAGGAAGTTATGGTGGTCAAGTTTAGTGAGAAGCAATTTACGCTTCAAAGCCACGAAAGGACAACCCTAGAGTCTAGAGACACAAGTGATGAATTAATACACTTCGACATGTGAGGGTTTAATATGTGCATTTCAAAGGCAAGCATTAATTTGCTACAACAAGAAATCGATCGAGTTGGATCACTGTACGTTGTTAAAATCTAAAGCCACAAATACTTAAATTGCAGAATCAAATTATTATGTGCATTAGTTGCCTTCTCATTTTTGTGGTTGCACCATGCATGGAGTCTGTTAAACCAGTATACTAGTACGCTGTCCGTTTTGACATTTGAAATCAAGTGTTTGAAAAGAAAGAGCATAGATATAGGTCCCTTCCAGTAAGGGATATCCCTTCAATCAGTAGATACATTGATTACTGGGTGAATCCGCAATGCACTCCAGTGTCGCTTTACTCGATTCTATGTCAAATCGGAGATTTCTAATTCAATCATATGAATTGTTAAAGAGAATTCTTTTTGGTTTAATAAATTGGAGTGTTGGGAGGTTGTTCCTCTTCTATCAAAATGGTTTGGTTCAAGGTTTTAAGTTAAAGACATCTTTCACAATGAAATGGGAATGATAGCAAAAGTTACAGGAAATTAGAACTCCTGTAATTTGTTTTTTTTTTCAATGAAAATAAAGTCATTTGTTTTTTGTGGTGAATTTAAGAGACGATATGAACGTATGGTTATGACAATATTGTTTTTTTGGTGAACTTAAAGAAGCTGCTGAAAAAAAGCTGGGATAGTTATGGCTTAATTATGACGAGATTCTAATTAATCAATGGTCAATCAAAAGTTGTCACTGATTGTGTCATTGGCAAGTGCAATGTCACAAGGTGCCTTGGCGGATTAAATCTCTGATCAAGGATACTCATTTCCCAGCTTCTCCTTTTCTAGTTCGTTTTAAGCATATTTTTCGAGAAGCCACCTTCGTAGCAGATTGAATGGCCAATTTAGGACCCCATTACCATATGGATTAGAAGGTTAATTTGGATTCGTGGAATTCAAACTCAGGCATCTTTCAATTTTGATAGGCTAGGCATCGGTTGTTCTAGAGGTTATGTTCTTAAACTTTTAGTCTGCTTCTAACAAAATCGCCTATTCGGACAAAAGTATATATTCTCCTTGTGACCCAACCCTGCCCAAAAATTCTCATCATTTATCTGAAGTTCATTATGGTTTCACGGAAAGAATTAATTAATCCCAAAAAGTGAATCCAAATTAAAGATATTGCCACTGTTAGATTAATTACTAGTCATCTTGAATTGCTTTCTCTGGTGCAATCAATTAACTTTATTTTTTTGTCAAAGAGCAGACCAATAATTAAGTTAAAGATATTGTCATGCTTCTTTTCCCTTGTTGAAGACTAATTGAAGTGGCAAACATGCAATAATTTGTACTTTATGAACACCATCATTTCATTTCATTGTAATAATATGGCTGCGTAGAGTAAATTAAAGTAACTTTTACGTGAAACTAACTGTAAATTAAAGAGTAGCCGGTGAGCTGTGGCTTGTTGATTATTGGTAAAATCAACACTGTGGATGTCACATATTTGAATGTCACTGACATTTAAAATAGATTGGGTGGGGATAAAAATTATCATTTATTCGCCAAAAAAATGGTAAAGAGAGTAAATTTTGACGTCACCATCATTCAGCATGATATATAATAATGCCATGTGTGATGTGTGTCTATGATTTATTGAGATTAAAGCTTAAATTCAGGAAATTTTATTCAACAGTAACCAATTAGGTTTCACATGATGTTCTACATATTCTTGCTGTTGCTGGTCAAAAACGTTTTCCAGAAGAATATAGGTAAAACAAATAAAACCCATGCATAACATGGTAGCAGAATTTAAGAAATTCCATATGACCTGGATACCTACTTACACAGCCTGTCTTAGCTCCAATATAACTGCAATTTAATTATATATTGGCTTCCTAGAATTGACTTATGATTGCTTACATACCAGCCAAAATCCATACTTTAATTTCAAGTATATGAAAGTCAAACATATTTGGTTAATTTTTGCTCATTATACATACTTAAGTTCTGGTTTTAGTTAAACTAGGTTTAATCCTATATTCCACTATACAATCAATGTCTTCACATTGTATCACTCTTACATATTTAAGCCTATTTAATTAAACTTTAACCAAGCATCTATATTCTATATAATAGCATAACCCAATTGGACAAAGTAAACCTTTTTAGTTACCTATATTAAGCTGGGCCTCTAGACTCTAGCTAGAGGGCAATGTCAGAATCTCATCAATCTTCTTCTGTTAAACTTCCCATGATAGACATCTCTCTGCCTTTGAACCCATTATCTTCTGATTTGCCCTCTCTTTCTGAAGCCTTGAAAACATGGGGTTTCTTCCACATCACCAATCATGGGATCTCCAAAGATCTCTTCACAAAACTAGATTCACTTTCACAACACCTTTTCAGCCTCCCTTCTGATACCAAACTCAAACTTGGTCCTTTCTCTTCTATAAAAACTTATACCCCTCATTTCATAGCCTCTCCCTTCTTTGAAAGCCTCAGAGTTTCTGGCCCAAAGTTCTCTGAGTCTGCTCAAACTTCTGCAAATGTTCTCTTTGACCAACACAACTCTGAATTCAGGTATCATATACACTCATGTACTATCTATTTTCTGTGATAAGGAATCAAAGATAACTATATGTATTGTCATAATATAATAGTTCTTAGACACTTATTGTATGATCTTCATATTCTTTGAGTCTTATAAGTACATTGTTGCCTAAGCTTTTGAGGTCCAGTACGTGGTTGTCTAAGACATATCAAGTTGCTTAAGATTATGCATGTCTTATTTTCTTTGGTACAAGGGAGGCCAGAGGGTAGCGGGGTTCGACTCTGGTCTAGCCATAGGTGTAAAATGGTCAATGCTCTCAACAACCGGAGCTACAAGCCCCTGCTCTTGTATATATGGTTGTTCTTTCTTTTCTTTTTTTCTCCTTTATGTTTTCCATTCATCTTAATTTGTTTTGGTTGTTTGTTTCTTTCTATTAGTGAGGTATTACAAGACTATGGGAGCAAGATGGCAGAATTGTCCAAAAAAATCATAAAGATTGCTTTAATGAGTTTGGGGGAAGGTTTTGAGAAGAAATATTATGAGTCTGAATTTCAGAATTGCCATGGTTACTTGAGAATGAATAACTATTCATCACCTCCAGAAAGTTTGGAAGATCATGATGAGGTTGAAGGACTTGGAATGCACACTGACATGAGCTGTGTGACAATTGTGTACCAAGATGAAATTGGTGGACTTCAAGTGAGATCAAAAGAGGGCAAGTGGATGGACATAAGACCATGTGAGGGGACCTTGGTGGTGAACATTGGGGACATGTTTCAAGCTTGGGGCAATGAGAAGTTGAGATCATCAGAACATAGAGTTATTTTGAAGCAGCCTGTGAACCGCTTTTCGCTAGCCTTCTTCTGGTGTTTTGAAGATGAGAAGGTGATTGTTGCACCAGATGATGTAGTGGGAGAAGGGAATGTGAGGATTTACGAGCCGTTTGTTTGCTCGGATTATTTGAAATTCAGAGAGAGCAATGAGAGAGGGAAGTTTGAGAAGGTTGGGTTTACTGTGAGGGGTTTTGCAAGGATTAAAGACCAGCATGTTATAAAATGTGACAGTGGAAAAGAAATTGGAAGTGTGCCTTGTAATTAGAGCATGTTAACCTGAAGTACATGTCTTGTAATTAGTGTTTGTGAAGTTTGTGGCTAAATTAATTTGTATGTGCCTGTGTGCTTGAGTGAGATATGCAGAGGAGAAATGGGTTGGTGTTACTTGAGTTTGGGGAGCTTTGACTTGTTTGTTAGTTAATAGGGGAAAGGTGTATACAGTTGGAATCCCAACTTACAACTTATGCATTCTTATTATATTATCCTTGTATTGGTGCCTATATTCTCTTTTTTCATGGTCCTTGTTCCATGTTAAGTTTTCTATATTTTCAAGAAAAATATTAATTCATCAAGGAAATTTGTGGATTGACAGCTTTGGCAGCATGTTAGAGATTATTAGAGCATTTAATCCAAAGTCAATTGATAATAGGAACAAAACTCATAATTAAGTATGAATTCCTGATGTGGTGGATTCTATTCTCATTCAACTCCTCCATTCTATATGTTTTGGTCATGTAAACCTGCTTTTAGTTAGTTAGTTCATAATCCTATAACTTAATTGGAGTGGGAGATTAATTGGGTTCCAACTTCCAAGAGGATAGTGTTTATCTTCTGTCTGCCACTTTTTGTGTCTTTGAAGAATTATAATGGAGAATATTTGATTATGAAGACATGAAGATGGCACTTTGGCAACTTGTCTCTTTTTTTGCCAATGCATTTCAAATAAAGTAATGGAAATCCAACTTTCCAATTCAGCCAGATATTCAATGATGAAACTATTGAACTATAAGCAAATACATTAAAAAGGTCCTCACTTTGTGCACCTGCTGATAAGGACCACAAATTTTACCTAATTATTGACTAATGAAATCATCAAATAATCTTGAACCCTCTGCCTGCTGCAGAGTGGTGTATCTCTTTGACATGTTCATGAATTGAGTAAATTGGAGATTCTTTTGTATAATGAAAGATTTTAGGTACTATTGACCAAAAAAAAGATTTTAGGTACATGCCATGGGGTAAAACTCTTGGGCAAATGATTACAAAAAGAAAAATAATTGTCTGCAATGAATATATAGCCTCTGCCACATATTTATGTTCATCTGCTTCAGTAGTTGCAGTTCTTAGTTCTTACCAACTATTGATATGAGTCATATGACATTATTTATATGTAGCCTATGAAAGGGATAGGACTTTACATGATAAAAAATTGTTACTTTCAAAAATATATATTTTTTAATAACAAGAATTCAATGCTGTGGAAGTGATACATCATGGCCATCATTTATACCCATCTATGTGAATAAATGCATGCAACATCAACAAGCCTTGTCCACCAAGCTATTAAGCTGAGGAGCCATCTGAGTCATATCATACTGAGGTTTGAACTTTGAAGGAGTGAAAGAAGATATGAAATTTGAGGAAATATCTACAAGCTATTAAGTTCTGGGTCATTTTGCTGTGAAAATTTTGAAGCTTCTGGCAGGATTATCACATGGTATTAACATTTTGAACATTTCTTAATAGGTAGCCAGTGGAACTCTTTAGGTGGCAGCAAATAAAAATACAAATGTCAACATAAAGAGACAATTACTAGATCTACAAATTAAATTGGATGTTCCATTTCTCCATCGGATCAACAAACACACTACTGAAGCTTCGTATCTAGTGAAAAAGGTTAAACAGTAGAAAAGGAATGCAGGTTAAAGTTCTCCAGTTGCTACTACACACTACACATTTAACTTCAAGAAGCTAGATTATTCTGAAGGCTAAATCCTACAACTACAACCTTATTTGTTTTTTTCTGGCATCTCAACACTTACCAGCAATTTTCCAAAGTGCTTGTTTAATCATCCCCACTGGTGCAACTGCGGCTCCTCGAAACTGAAACCGATTCATAATGAAAGAAGTTAGGGTAACATCAAGGCTAGTGTGTGAATATGAAAAATCTGAATGCATAACAGGGAATGGATATGTACCAGAACCGATTACAATGCATTCTAGTACATAAGAAGTCATTGTTATTTGAAATTATGTGCCCCTACATTGGAAAGATCAGTCAGAAGACTCGGAACAACTAACCTTTGATTTAAGGCTCAACGAGAGAACACCATCGAGGGTGGATGATTGGACAGAGTGGGCATCTAAATACAGATTGTTAACAGCGTCCATTATATCAAGCAAGATGTATTCCCTATAAGGGCAGCTCATCTCTATCAGAACCTCCTGCTCTTTTACACTTACTTTCACATCTAGTGGTGAGCTTTCTTTGGGAACAAGCCTATTGAATTCTGGGTCAGTTTCATCGATGTCACAGGCCTTCCGCTTGTTTATCCAAGGCTTTTTAGCATTACCAATCTTTGTTTTGTCATAGTTATCTGATGCCTTCTCTACCCTTTCGAGAAATTTCCTTCTCGCTATTGCTTCCACAGTGTCCATGCAAGATTCCATCTCTTCTGCTCTTGCCTCAAGCTCTTTCAAGTACTTAATTGTGTCATCGAGGATCGATGCCTTATCAATCTGCAAAAGTATACAAAAATTCAACTCCAGAAAAGTTTGTGAAAAATTAAATAGAATCAAGAATGCATGCTTTAGCAGTTCTATGGGATGCAAAAAGATACTTGCAAGACTTTTAAAAAATAGTAGAGAACAAATTAGACAGGAAAGTTTTTAAATGTGAAAAGCACATGAAATTACCTCAGTCATAGAAGGAACCATTGACCTCAGGACCAACAACCTTTCATTCTCTCTCATATTCTCATGCACATCATCATTTTCCAATTTGGAGTTTGTAGTAGTTTCTTTTTGGGGACTAGGAGAGCCACCACTTATCATCAATGGAACTGTAAACAAAATCTTCTTTAACAGTTTCTGCTGAGCTTTTGGACTACAACTATAAACAACTCCTTTCTTCCATTGCACAAAACTAGATTTGCAATCTCCACTGCAAAAATATGGGTTTTCAATTATCCGCATTGAGCTCCCCAGAATAGCAGAAAGAGTTCTTTTGTAGTGTAAATGATCATCAGCAGGTCCAAGATCCAAGGAGCTGAATTTTGTGTCATTGAAGTTCTGAAGTTCTTTTAAATGATTATGATTCTTATTCCCGGGTCTAGTAGAAGAGTGAGCCTTTCCTTGATTAACAAAAGCTTCAGATATACAGTCACTAGAATTCATGGAATCTTGAAAGCCGTTGCTGAAGTCATCATCCATGAAATGCCAACTCTGAACTTGAGAAGCCCCACCATTGACAGCTTCAAGCATGAAGGAGTCTTCTGTCTGATGATTGTGCTCACATCCCTTGGAACATTCATCAGCAGAGCCCATGCTGAACTCTTCATCGTGTCCATGTAATCCATTAATTCCCCTCTGATCAAATTTGAGTTCTTCTGACGGCGAATATAGATTCTCCAAAGCCAATGTATCAACTATTTCATGATCAACAATGTTGGCAAGGATTTGGTCTGAATCATCATCTGATTTGTGAGGTGCAGAGGAAGATTTGTCAGAGCAATCTGGCTTTGAGAAATCTAGTAAGGAAGCCTTGATGTGTTGAAGGAGATTAGGGTCCTCCGGTACCTTTAGATATCACAGAAAGAGAATAATTACTTGATAAAGAGACGAAGTATAACTGTTAAAACTGTTACTAGAGACTAAAAGGAAGGGATCTAATCCAAGAAATGAAATTACCAGCTCCGTCACACCTAGCTCGACAACACCCCCCAGATAGGGAAAGCAGACCACAGTCTACAAAGCAATAACATCGGAAATCATAAGCATATATATTTTATGGCTGGGCAGGATTATCTATTTAGCACTATACGGTCATATTATGCAGAGGGATCTGTATACCTGAATAGAAGCACTCTGAGAGCAACCATTGATGTCCATTCATAGAGAAACAGGATGACAAAGAAACACTAGCAGTCAGTCTACGATGCTACTCTTAATACAATAAATTTAAAGCAGCTGAAACTAGCATTAACTTTGAACCAAAAACAGCCAAGAAAAATGAAACTTTAAACAAATCACAGCCAAGAAAAACTGACCTTTGCTAGCAAAGAGCGAGAAAATACTTTACTATCCGCAGACTGAGCATTGCATAACCAAATGCTTTTCCCGTTTGCTAATGCTCTTCCTGGCAAACTATAGAACAAACAAGGAGAAATAAATCACAAAACCATAATATGAAACCTGTAAAGTGATAAACCTAAAAGAGAAAGAGACGAAAATACATAAATACACACAGAAAGAGACATTTAGTGAAAATGAAGAAAGTTAACACAAGTTGAAGAGATTAGTATAGTACCCTTCCCCAAGATTGAACACAAATGACATACAAAGCAAGTAATACCACTCGGCGTCTGTGAGATCCTCTGGAGACAATGCACCAGAAGGCACTTTAGCTTGTTGATCAGTAGACTCACCTTCCAAGAGAGACTTATACAGCTCTCTAAGTTGCACATTCCTCTGCAAACCTATTTTATCAGCTTTAAGCTCCACGCCTTCAACCGTCTTCCTAGTTTTGATGTCTCCATTGTAGTACCCTTCACCCCATTCCAGCACCCTAACAAAATAGTGGTCATAATTTAAAGGGTGAACACAAAATACTTCCCCAAGCAACAATACTGTACCTAGCTAACACCTAGGTAAGGAAAATGGTATCTAGGGACTCACAGATCACATGGGTAGAAATTGTTGAATTCATATCCAAGTACTCTCCCCTTAAAAGAGGGAATTCACTTCCCAAGTTTCAAAATTATCATTTCATGTTTTCATTCCTAATTTGTTTATTTTGGAAAAGAGAAGTTTGCTTTCAAAGGGATTTAAGTTCATCCATTCCTAACCTGCAGAACTACTCCAACATTTTACCATTTGGTACAGAAATACTACTGTAGTACTGTACACCTCTAATCTAGGTCTCACTTGATTAGGAAAATAGGAAAGATGGTACTTTGGACTTACAAAAACACAGAAGTCAGAAACACGAGAAAATTCTTCACCAGAGAAATACATAATGCAAAAGAAACTCGATACTTGAAAGAATTAAGATGTTACCCTTGTTGTGTTGTTGACAATGACCAGAAAATTGCATAGCTCCACTTAATACTCCTCACAGCAACAGCAAACTGTTTCCTTAGATTCTCAGGCACCCTCTCATGGATTTGAGTCCCATTGGCCATTTTTCACTAAAACTGACACTGAAACTTACAAAACTGAAATACCCACCAAGATCATCAGCCTAGAATATGAAAAATGGATTCTTTCTTTTTCAGGCAAACGGGTTTTGGTCTCAGAAGATTAATGTCTAACCAGTTCTGCCAAGAACCCAAAATTCTCTGACCAATCAGGCATAGCTCAACGCCAGCTTTTGTGGTTTTCAGTGGAGTGCCATAGCAACCGAGAAAGAGAAACACGAGACTGAAGATTAAAGCTTTGGACTTTTATCAGAGTTTTATACTTTCTACAAAAGCAACTCTGATGGCTTTTTTGAAGTGGTATATATGGCCAGCTGATAATAATGGAATTGAAAATGACGTATACAAAATCAAAATACAAAAATGAATCTCCGTCTTTGTTCTTTCTCAAATAAATAACCCATGAAACCACGTGGTTTGTTCTCTGATTCTCTCCTATTCCAATGAGAGAGGTGCAAAATGCTGGACTTAGTTTCTTAGATGCAGTCTTTATACTCTTATTTATAATTAAGAAAGACTTGAACTTTCTTGGGAATACCTTAAAACTATCCAAGTAAGGACTGAGGAGGAAACCCAAGAGAAGATTAAAGCTTGAGTTAAACCTTTTCGGACCATATTCATCAATGATATTGATTCCCCATCTTTTTTTTCATCTGACTTTGACTGTTGTACACCAGCACACTTGCACGTGATCCAAATTATTACTACTGATTTTTGTTTGGTCGGCAAATTAATGGCTAGTTTTTTTTTTTTTTTTGAACGAAAAATTAATGGCTAGTTTAATTGTTCTCGGCGTGCGGGGTTCCTGTGAGATCACCATCGAGTGGGTCATCACTCATCACCGTCGGCGGTCGCGGTCGGACGTATCCTATTAAAGCAATACTCTGTTTTTTTTTTCTTTGGTAAATAAATACATAGTGCTGCTCACTTTAGGGACAATTTTTTAGGCACGGTCAGAGACAAGTGAATCTGACGGCTGAATAATCCTTTAAGTGAACAAAACTAAATAAAAGCATTGCTTGTTTGTATAGCTCGTTTCCTCTAAGCAATGCTCTATTTTATATTGAGCTTGTTGCCTATGTTTAAAGAAGTATTTTTTTGATATAAAGTTTTAACTTTCTTGGCACATCCGACCTCATCCTAGAATTTTCTATCACCACCACCTACATTTAAGGTTTAAAATATTGTTAATATTCTCGATTTTTTTATTTTTTTTTTGTTACAAAATTTTTGCTTTTTATAAGTGTCGATATCAAATGCATCATTTTTCTAATATTTAATTTTAGTACATTTTTTTATTAATTCTACAAATTTAATCCAAACTTTTTGTATAATTTTCATCGATATTTGATATTTTTTCGATATTTTTATCAATTTTTTTTAATCCTCAATTTTTCCTCCATACTCGACGTTGTCCTATAGAGGAGATGCAAGTAGCCCAACCTCCTTCACTCGTTGCCCCTGCACCTATAGTGGTGGCTCCATCGCTGGTTTTTAGAGCGAGTGTTCCCGAGGCTCTCTCATCTTCTCCGTCACAACGTTAAGTTCTCTGACGTCTTTTGAAAGGAGAAGAGGGTTGTGGTCATTTGATCTCGCCCACTGACCCCTTCTCCTCGACTGCGATGGCTAGGCTGATTGGCATCCGTTAAGGCCGTGAAAATGAGGATCGCCAGATAGCAAACATGCCCATAATGCTTTGGCCCTTATGCCCATCGAGGCTGAGACGAAAAGAGGCCGAGCAAGCCACGTGGCAATAAGAGTAAGGTGAAGCCTAATGTTCAAACTAGTGAACCACCGACCTCGACCTCCTCACCTTCAATGCCTTCCCTAGCTCCATCAAGGGAGGGTAAAAAGGTGATGCAGTGAGTTGTACTGAGATTATGTTGGTGGCAAGGTCAAGTCAATGCTTGTGTTGCACTGTACCATAATTGAGTGCTTAGGCTATGTACCATGTGTTGTTGAATTGATTGATGTAGTCTTTGTATTAGCCTATTGGCATAGCACTAGCTTGTTGCTTTGGGAATTTAGGTTCTAGTATTTGTAATACTCTTGCGTTGATCTAACACGTTCGTATGTAAAGACATTCAATAATTTTTCTTCAGAAAAAAAACTATTGTTTTATATTGAATAACTATCTTTCATGTTTCTTCTCAAAAATCTTTCATAAGCTGTTTTTTTTTTTGGTTTGATATGTTTCATGAGCTCTAGAAAGACTGAAAGACCATCCGACACTTGCTCTTTAGTGCTACAACAACCATCATAACATGTGGTCCTATTTTCTTTTTAAATTCCACATAACATGTGGTTCTAATTCTATTATCGAAAATTTGAAAGGGATGTCAGGAAAGTTGGTCTAATTTTAAAAATAAAAAATAAAATAAAGCATTTTCTAAGAGCAAAAGCCAAAAAGGTTTATGAACTTATGATCCACGCCAAAATGTGCCCAAAAATTATTAAAAAAAATAATCTAAACCTTCATATACCACTCGAAATCTTCAATATATACAACAACTCGAACCAAAATGGTTATGACTTATGACTCTAACTTTGTAAGATTTAGAGTTTTTAGTTTAACGAGTTATGTTGAGTTAGTTTTTCTATATACAATATCGTAGAGCCGGTAGAGGGCTAGCTTAAATTCCCATTTGCCTCTCATTAATTACCAGTAATACCATTTTTGCTTCCATTATCAAACTCGATCACCACAACCTCAAGAAAACGAGATCGATAATCAGACAAAAACCAAAGATAGGAGTATAATATTGTAATGCATGTGAGCTTGAAATATATAGGTATTGTAATGTCCACTAGTACATAATTTAGATATATAATTAATTAATATGCATGAGATCGAGCATATAATGTCCAGTGTCCACTAGTTCATAGGTTCACGTTAATTTCCTTGTCCTCTTATATATTCAAATTTCCAGGTTTTGTTTTTGTGTCAATATATGCAATTCAAGAAGGTAGGTAAGTAATTAAATTCATCATCTGCTAAAATACTTGCCCAATGCAGAGTACTGGAAATTTTTCTTCAATGTTATCGCGAAGATGAACACAGAAAAAAAATCGATCACAGTGAATAATAAATTTCATTGTATATTGTCAGGACTGTCATGAGCAGTACTCTTTTTAGATTTTCTCTATTGAATGAATGAATGATCATCTACTCTCGTACTGTTATAGAAAGCTCCAATATATACTTTCGTATATATCTATCTGGCTAGGTCCAGGGGAGCTCGATCCTTATTCTGATGCAGTAATTAAAACCGTATATCTAAAGGGCTAAAGCTGATCTCATGAATCATAGGGCATGTAAAAGGAAAGTTCACACCAAAAACTAACTACAGTAAACTTCTTTGCATCTTTCGTACCAAAAAAGTAAACTCTAGCTAGCAGACCAAGTCCATGGTATAGGTGCATAGACAGTCCGTAGTGGTTAAAAGCATTTTACTCGAACATTCGAAGTTCAGTGATTAAGTTATAATTGGAATCATATGTGGTCATTCGATCCTTAATATTGGTTGATGAAAAACATAAAATGGAAAATTAAAATTAAAAATCACTTTTTGCACTTTTTGTGTTGCTTAAGATTTTTGTGCCGATTGGATTTGATTTTATGATCAATGCAGCTAGTTGCCCAATGCGATTCGGTCATTGGTTTGCTCAATGCAATTAGCTAGTCATTTTTAAGATACTGCTTTCATAAGTTAAAAATTACAACTACTTATTGCTTAAATTAAGTTATTCCAACACGGTGGTTAATTTAAAATTTTAACCCTAGATGCAATACATTAATGATATACAAAAAGTCATATTTTATCTCGTTTAGTTTTATTACCTAGCTATATTTAAAATACGCCATATGTTTTTTTCTGTGTCCATCTTTGTGATATATTTCTCGTTTTATTGTACAACTTATGAGGAAGCATTACAATAAAGAGAAAGTAAAACAGAGTAAACCACCAATTACAACGACGACTTCTTCCGAGAAAGAATATATGATACTGTCACTAAAAAGCATCTCAAAACCCTAAAACAATGTTGTGTTCAGAGGGAGCTAGCATGGTAAATATGTACTAGCAATTAAGTAATTAACTATGATCCTGTACGTATCGAAGCTTTAACTCACATGATGATAAGTACTTGAATCCAAATGGTAATGTACTATAAGATTTTCCTTTTGCTTCTTGTTTTGATTCATACCGGCCCATGTGAGCTAATTGTCTTGCTGTTTTGAGTTTTGACTTCAAGTTTCAATAATGCGAAGATGATAAACAGAATATGCCCAAACTCAACCAGTCCCTGATTCCTGAGGTCAAAAGCAGTCTTGGATTTTTGCCTCCAGTAGCCATTCGAAAAAAAAATAATAACTTAGCGATATTGCATGGTAACTTAGCTTTCTCGGGATGCTTCGTCTTCGTCTCCTTTGTCGTCTGGTTCTGCCTTTTGCTGTGAAATTGTTCGTGTTTGTTTTGTAGTTGCTTGTTCAGAGAAAAAAAAGAAAAAAACAGAAAACTACAGCAGCAAGAATCAAAACCCATCACGGGCCTTGTAAAGAAGGATTCTGTCCTACATACTACGTACAATTACAGAAATATATAAGAACTGATGGACTACGTAGAGTAATAGTAGTATATATGTCCTACGTGTTTGTACTATTGTGTTATATATAGTTCTAATAAAAAAAAAACCCTTTTCTAAATGACAGTCTTACAGAGTTACAGTGCTTATGTTTGTAATATTGGTGTATATATTATTCTATTGGATCGAATAATTATTAATACAAGATCATTTTCCATCAGAAAAAAAATGGTAATGCAAATTAAGTGTTAGTAAAATAACAGTGTCATGATAAGGCACACATGGGTTAATGCCTAAGTAGTAAGTACAATGTCGACCTACATAGAATCCTACATGTATTTTGAATTCCCTTTTTCTTATTTGCGATTTAGGGTTAGGGTTTAAAGAAAAAACTAAAAGTGAGAACTGATGAACCATAATGATGATCTTGGGATAGTGTTGGGATTTATCCAACGCTGATTTTAGGAGATACGTACTTTTGTTGTTATTCTGTGAGCAATTTGCTTTACAGACAAGAAGAAAGTTAAAATTATAGAATAAAATAGAAGGAATCTCTGATCGATCTCCCTGGGTCTATTATGTCGATGCCAATAACTTCTGTACAATATATACAACAACAATCTCACTAGATCTTTTGAAATTTGAAACCCATCAAAACTATAGAATGTCGATCATCATTCACCATCCAGATCTCAGTTTAGTTGCTCGGTAATGTTCTCTGTGTTATTAATTATAATGTGGTATATATATTGTCCAAATGATATTTTAGATATAGTAGAAAACGTCCAAATGGCATTTGAAACGATACTGATAATATTCACTCTTATGGTTTTACCCTATAACATGCATTCTTGTTGACCATAAATGATATTTTAGATATAGTAGAAAACGTCCAATTTCATTCAAATTAATGAAGCAAAATTACACATAACGTCGTTGCACTTACAAGAGCGAGATATAAAGAGTTACTATCCAAGTCATTTTACCTGACTTTGCACAATATAGAAAGTATAGATCCTGGACCATGAAGAAAGTAAATGATTCAACTCAAAATCCCTTGCTTCATGCGACGCTTCCACTAAGCCATAAAACCCACTGTTCGGGTTGTGTGGTTTAATACAAATCAAGGATGTAGATAGGGGAAGGTCCAACATTGGAAACAAGATACAACAACATAAATAAAATAAGTGGTTGGATTACTCATAATAGTATCGAGGCATTTTTAGATAACATCTTACACCCGTTGAGTCTTTGACATCAACGTAGTCATGTGCGAACAATATCGGTATTATGTCCTAACCTAGGAGTGGGCCACACATGTTTCGTTGCCACAATACTTAGTTCAATTGAGAAATTTTGATCGAAAGACTTGATAAGTGAAGTGACTCGGAAGATAAATAAGGCGAGTTAAACTCAAGAAAATGGTCCTAATTGCAATCCTTTGAATGTAGTCGATATTCCCGAGAGGGGGATATTCAATGGAGAACGACAAGGTTATTAATGAGGGATAGGATCAAAAGGGTGTCATGGCTTCATTTTCCCATTTGTGGATTCAAATTTTGTGATCAACTTCATGGCTTCATTTATTTTTTTTCCATTCAATATTCCCGTGACGTGCGACTTAATCATTTTCGTGTATATGTTATTGAATAGGATCAATAGGGTGTCCACTCTGATCTAGCTAGCTAGTGTTGGATAAAGTTTTTGATGAAGATGAAGAAGACAAAAAGTGTATCTATGGAACCTATGAATCTATGATGGGTTTATTTGGGGAGAAGGAACTCTTTGAAATAAGGGGAAAAGTCCAACCCAAACTTGTACATCAGCTTTGGTCTAACCTTTTGGGCTTCTCTTTCATGTCCAAAGTTCAATACAAGATTGTCTCCCATCTGCTCTTTTTTCTATGAAGCTTCCATAGTTACACAATCATTTTTATCTTATAAGATAATTAGATAAACAAGTATAACAAATTCTCACATTTTACTATGATCTTTTGAAGAAATATTACCACTTAAACCGGACACTTTCAGGCTCGTGAATCATAGACAACTCAATCAGAGATAAAAAACATTGTGTGGTAAATAAATCTCATAAAGATGTTTACTAAAACTTATGTAATGAGAATAGAAATGTATGTGATTTTCATTTATATAGTTTGCTAATGTGTTCATGCCCCCCATCGGGTTGGTCAGGAATGAGTTCTTGATTTTAATTTGAAACGAAAGAAATATCATGTATTGAAATCATTTGTCTTATTTACGTACCAATTTCAAGTAAGTAAACGTGAGTGAGTGGTATGTTAGAGCGCAATTAGTTTTTTTTGTCTATGTAATGAATCACGAGTTTCGACCAAATAAAAAATGACGTGTACGGTGATTATGGTGTGATAGTCCAATCCATCACCGCGAAAAGGACCTTCATATCTTACGGCTCAAATAACTGTATCTGGGATCCATAAAGTTGTCTCCCCGCCACTCCACCTGTATATGTTTCCCGAGAAAACTGTTCAAAAATGAAAACCAAAATCACCTTTCACGATCAGTTCATCACTCCCCTGGAAAACTAAAACATTGCAGAAACCAAAAATGGCACTATCGTCATTTCAAGTATTCAACTGCTTGATGCCACGGCCACCCAGTGCTTCGTTGTCGTCCAGCTCACAGACCCTCGTGGCTTCTCTGAGAGTCTCTCCGGGGTTTCGGGAATCGCCGGAGTTCAGTTCGTGCCGATTGAGGGTGTTGGGTAGTGCTCGGTATCGGACTTCGGCCGTGGTGAGCGCTGAGGGAACTGAGGTGGGTGAGTCTGTGGAAAATGTGGGTGACGAGCAGGTAAGGTTATGATTCCTCTGTTTTAAATTTTGGGTATTTATGTTGTTATTGTAGTAAAGATTGGAAATTTTAGAGTCTGAGTTTTTGAATTGAGATTTTTTAAAATTTTTCTGGGTTGATGATAGGTTGCAGGGTCGACACAAAAGATTCAGGAGCGTGATTTTACTGGCACACCTTATGTTCCTATATATGTGATGCTACCAGTGAGTTTTCTAATGCACTCTTTCGGTTCTATGTTTGAGCACTCATAATATATATGTCTTTTGCTAATGTTCATTGTGAGATTATAACTGTCAAGTAATCAAGAACATTGATCAAGTGAGGTTATATATGAATGTGTGATCCTAAATGACAGTCTCACCATATAGTATGATTAACAATGTGGCTACAAGTATATGCAAAGTTTCTGTCTGGCAACAACATAACAGTACTCATACATGAATTTGTTGGGTCAATGGAACTCGTACACAAAATCGGTGCTCAGTTTTTTTATCTTCTTTTGATAGTGTTTTATTTACAAGTCGAAGCTAAATGTAGTTGTTCTCGTGTTTCATGTTGGGATTGACAGTTGGGTGTCATCGATATGAACTCTGAACTAGTTGAGCCAGAAGTTCTGATGGATCAACTACGAGTATTGAAGTCGGTTGGTGTTGATGGTGTTATGGTTGATTGCTGGTGGGGAATAGTTGAGGCGCATAGTCCACAGGGATATAATTGGAGTGGCTACAAGAAACTCTTCCAGATTGTGCGAGATCTGAATCTTAAGTTACAGGTGAGTTTTATATTTACCGGCATTTTTTTTTCTCTTTGGGTGTATATTCTTTGGTTCTTCTATTTCCTTTTTGTGGGATGGTATCTACACTTTTTTTTGCTGAAAATTGGGTTGTCATTGGCCTACTCTATGTTTCTATAGGTTGTAATGTCATTTCATGAATGTGGAGGCAATGTTGGGGATGATGTACATATCCCACTTCCTCACTGGGTGACAGAAATTGGTCAAAAAAATCCTGATATATATTTTACTAATAGAGAAGGGAAACGGAACGCTGAATGCCTCACATGGGGAATTGACAAGGAGCGGGTCTTAAAAGGCCGGACTGCAGTTGAGGTATAGCATTCTGAACTATGTTATGCTGGTCCTTTTTATTTCTAGGGACTGTCTTTGCTCCATTCCTATATTTCGGCTTGTTTTGGTTTAAAAAGAAACTACTGCTAAGCCTTTTCCCACTTGTATGCCTTGTGTATCACTAAGAACTTTTCCTTTCATATGCTACGGGAAGCAACAACCCTCATTCTTAAGAAACGTCTCTTAAAGACCTATCTGCTGTTTCATGCAGACATCAATCTCTGAGCTTCATTTATAATGTCCCTATTGCAGGTTTACTTCGATTACATGAGGAGCTTCAGGGTCGAATTTGATGAATTTTTTGCGGAAGGAATAATCTCAGAGATTGAAGTTGGTTTAGGTCCGTGTGGAGAGTTACGGTATCCTTCTTATCCTGCACAACATGGTTGGAAATATCCTGGTATTGGTGAATTTCAGGTACCTCAATAAATGGCAAATCATTTAACTTTTCGTACTGGGACAGCCAAGGTGTTGGCATTCACGAATCAAGATAACTGATACTGATAGTTAATGCTACATGTAAACTTAATTGCCCTTCATTGGTCTATGATTATGACCTAAAGCCAGTTACACGGTTGATCACTTATCTCTAAATGCTCAAATAGATCTCTGATTCCACCTGGTTCAGCGCAGTGTTATGATCGGTACTTGATGGAGAATCTGAGAAAGGCTGCAGAAGCAAGGGGGCATTCCTTCTGGGCCAGAGGACCGAATAATGCAGGTTCTTATAATTCCCAACCACAAGACACAGGGTTTTTCCGCGACGGAGGTGATTATGATAGCTACTATGGCAGATTCTTCCTGAATTGGTATTCCCATATTTTGGTGTATCATGGTGATCGTGTACTTTCTCTAGCCAATTTAGCTTTTGAAGGCACTTGCATTGCTGCAAAGGTGGGTCACTTTCTTGGAGATTAGTTCTTCACGGATTTCCTTTTTGTGATGTTGCTTTATTTGCTTTATGAGCAGCTATCAGGTATTCATTGGTGGTACAAGACTGCCAGCCATGCTGCTGAATTAACTGCTGGATTTTACAATCCATGCAATCGTGATGGGTATGCTCCAATTGCAGCAATGTTCAAAAAGCATGCGGCTGCCTTGAATTTCACATGTGTTGAATTGCGCACATCAGACCAGCACGAGGACTTTCCAGAAGCAATGGCAGACCCTGAGGGATTAGTTTGGCAGGTACCAAGCACGGAAACTCCTGTGTAATTTACTACTTCCTGTCTTATAAGAGTATGCAAATTAATGATTTAATATAAACCACTATCTAGGAACATTGGGAGAAGAACTTGAGAATCATCCTTTTATTTTTGGGCTGGATATGAGTGCTTCTTTTTTCCCTTTGGAACGGGGCATGTATAGTGTCTAATTCATTTTAAAATTATGGATCTTCTCAGATTCATTTCTCTCTCCGTAGAATGGTAGAAGTTACTTTGAGAAGTAATGCTCTACAAACAACTGTTTCAAACTTAATAACTGATATGGGCAAGCACCACCATTTCAAGGGGGGTGGGTTTGTTTGTTACCTGTGAAATGGTAATAAAACCTCCATGTCAGTGTGTGTGGGCATATTCTACACACAAATGTTATTGGTAAAGCATTTATTTATATTTGTGATAATTGTTTTCAGGTGCTGAATGCTGCATGGGATGCTAATATTCCAGTTGCTAGTGAGAATGCTCTTAATTGCCATGATAGAGAAGGCTACAACAAGATATTGGAAAATGCTAAGCCCCTGAATGATCCAGATGGTAGGCATTTGTCGGCATTTACCTACCTCAGGTTAAGCCCAGTTCTCATGGAGAGGCATAACTTCATGGAGTTCGAACGATTTGTCAAGAAAATGCATGGTACTTTTCTTCTTCTACATAGACATGCAAAAGCATTGGACTTTACATTTTATGAAGTTGTTTACTTATTCTTCAAAATTATCATGCATGCGTTGCCAAAATGTACATCATCTACGCTCTGTGGTGTCTGTTTCTTTTTGAATTTTCATTTTGAGTAACTATTGATGATAATGAGGTCATTTGTTGGGTCAGCTTATTTCCGCTATTCTTTCCTGTTCCATTTAATAGCCTTTCAGATTATGTTGTGTTATTTGGTTACACCCCTTAAAGAAGGGTGCTGCAGCCAACACCAGGCTTGTAGGACATGCTCAAAATTCAAGCTTCCCTTTAACACTTTATATGAGCTTATGCAGGAAGCTGAAGAGTTTTTGCAAATTTCTAGAGTGCCAAAATTGCATTCTTAATTTCTTAGGTTCATAATAGCGCTTAAAATCTCCATACTATGCTCTTTATACAGGATTCCAACTCGGCATCATACTCGAGCAAATTATAGCATATTCTCGAGCAAATTAGAACATATTCTCTTGTCCAATGATATTTCTTATTTTTTACTGCACTTTTGGATACGTTACCGGCTATATGATCTGTACCATATGCTTGTTGCTACAAGACATGTCAACTCACAGAGTGGACTGCTTTCTTTGTTTGTTCTTTTGGCCTGATCTCATAGTGTAGTGCTGAAATCTTGATTTATGCTTCGTCTCACTTTCCAATACACTTGCAATTGCAGGAGAAGCTGCTCCGGATCTTCAGATTAATTTAAAGGAAGATCACACCGAGGACTCAACCGCAAATCCGCAGTAGTTTAATACTGTATCTATAGGAATAAATGAATGTATAGCATTATACAGGTCTGGTCACCAGCTGATCCAACTCTGGTTACAAACTTGTTCCTTGATCAGCTGATATCCTACCAAACTTATTTAAACTGCTTCCACTATAATGGTAACTCTTCCATTCCAAATCTGATGAGCCTTGGTTGTAGCTTACAGTTCAAGAAACGAATAAATGTATTAAGAATCTAAAAATTAGATGATACAGAGATGAGAAATTATCAGAATCAATGTAATGCCAAGTGGTATAGGGAAAAGGAAAAACACTTGCTTGCAAGTGATTCCAGATAAGCTAAACAAGGCTGTTGCTTGTGTTAAGGGTTCAAAATCTGGTTGCAAATGGTGTGGGTTGAAAGCAAGTCGTAACATTTTAGGATGTCGGCATGTAACACTCGGTCGGTAAAGTTGATTAGTGTTTCTTCTGGTAACATTTCGGCAAGAAAGTTAAAAGCGCTTCTTGAGTTATAGAGAAGCATTTAAAATTTTACTGAAAAAAAAAAAAAAAAACTGCGACAATTTTTACTGTTAGGAGGTCACCAACTGTAAAATTTTCTAGAAGGTCAATAACTGTACAATTTTCTAGAAGGTCAATAACTGACATAAACATTCACCCTCAGTCAGAAAAGATTTGCAACTAACCGAACTAAAAGACAAGTTCAGTTCACGTGACTTAACCGTTAGGACTCAACCCAAATCTCGTGTCCGGGATCTCCAGAGCCCACGCTCCCGCCACGTGCGACACGTGTCGCTCGACACGCCCAAAGCGTGAAGCCCCACCCGACCCGTATTGCTTCAGCTCACTCGCTCTCATACACGTATCGTCCGTGCCAACAAACCCCCCAAACACGCTTACACTCACACGCGTGAGAATCCCAATCCCCGCTCCTCCTCGCATGCTCGCACGCTTTCTCCTTCTCCGTCTCTCTCCCGCTCGACCCGACCCGCCCGTCTCCGGCCTCCTCGGTCTTCCTCTCTCCGGGTCCCGGATTCTTTCGGTGAAATCAAGCCCTACTGCATCTCCGGCCGCCGGAATTTGGGAAGAGAACATGGATCGGGTATGAGCTCTGGAATGCGGGCGCCGGTGGTTCAGTGATCTGAGCTGAGTTTAGAAGGTAATTCAATTCGCAATTTGGAAAGTTTTGCTTTTGTGCACTTTGTTTCTGAGAAAATTTCGAAGCTTTTTGTGTGAGCATTGAAAGTAGGAGAGAATAAATCCCTGTTTGGTTGCTGAGAAAAGCTTAAGCAAAAGTATAAACAGTATAAAATTGAGTCTTATCACTTGTGTCTATTCTTTTGTTTTAGGGAAAGTCAACTCATTTAGTTCTAATGAAGTCAATTCAGTATTTTCTTTGTTTCTAAGCTCAAGTACTATTGTTTTCATGTGGCTGAAGTTCCAATTTTGTCAGACTCATCAGGATTAGTGAAGCATTGGTTGGAAAATTATAACTTGAAGTAATTATGTGGTAAATTGGGCAGTAATGATCACGTTTATGAATAAAGGATCAAGCAACTAGGATAATTCAGGGGTTGATAGTGTAAGGTTTAAGGAGATTATGGCAACGGATATTCAGAAGTTAATTGGAACAAGTGAAGAAGATGATGAGGAAGAAATGGACATGGATGTAAAAGAAGAGGGTGATGAGGATGATGATGAAGATCTTGAGAAGCATGTTGATGCCTCCCCGACGATGATGGGGGTTGATGGAGGGATGGTGACAAGTACTAGTAATAATAACCGGTTTCAACAGCAGCAGCAAATTCAAGAAGTGGGGACCCCAGGTGGGGGAGGAGCTAGGAGGTGTAGACCATTAGAAGAGAAGGAAAGAACCAAGTTAAGGGAGCGGCAGCGCAGGGCGATCACTGCAAAGATCTTAGCAGGGCTACGGAGGCATGGAAATTATAATCTCAGAGTTAGGGCTGATATCAATGATGTAATCGCGGCTTTGGCAAGGGAAGCTGGCTGGGTTGTTCTTCCGGATGGAACCACTTATCCTTCAAACTCTCAGGTACTTGTCTCTCAAGGAAGAAGCTTATTTTTGATGTTTTGAAAAAATTGGTAGTGTTTATGAACGTTAGGGCACCACTAAAAAATTTTATATGAAAATTTTGTTATCGATTCTTATACGTGAGAAGGACAGTATCAGAACTATCAGATGATTTTTAATGTAAAAGTTATATCTTCTTGTGGCTTAAGCATCGGTTGATCTTAGATCTGTACTTCATGTTAGGTTTTGACCTCCTTAATGCAGCTGAGGTAGACATAAGCCTATTGTGATTCTCATTTCCAACTTCAGAATTTTTTTTTTACAATGTTATCTCTTCACTGTTACAGGGCCCGAGGCCTGCTGTTGTCAATTCTACGGCAGTCACTTCATCATCTTCCCAAATGGTGTCCCAACCAACTTCTATGTCCCTTAAAGGAGTTACTTCTGGCTATCAAAGCTCTGTGGAGCATAATGCATGTCACATAAAAAGTGTTTTTATGCCTGGTTCATCACCTTATGATCTTCCCTCAATCAACACGGGGGATGGAGGAGATCAAACAGAGAGTCATCCACTTATTGGTGACTCCATGGATAATGTTGGGGACAAGCAGGTATTATTAGAAGTAGAGTAATGCTACACCTACAAACATTTCCAGAGTTGTTTTACTCCATAATGTAATGCATTACCATCAAGCATCGAGCTATGTGACATATACAGGGGACAGGTGCGAGTGAAACTGTGAAATGTGTGGTAATCCATGTCATGTGAGTAGCACGTCCCAAATTAAAACAATTATGTCAAGAAGTTCCAGCCAAGTTAATTTAGACTTAAATGGTTATATGGGGTTTCTATATATAATTATTTACATATATACATACACACACACACACACACAGTTTCTCAGGTGCGGTCAACCGCAAGTACAGACACTCCCTGATTGCTCATACTGTTCTAATGCTGTATATATGTATATAGATCTCTTTCTTGGTATGGTGTTACTGAATTATCTAAATGGGTATTGTTCGTCTTGCTTATTTATGCTGTCACTTATTACATTTTTAGCAAGTTTATGAAGTGCCTTAAGAAAAAATAATGTTTGAAGTGCCCTACCATCATGAACCTGCAAAAGCTTGTTGATCTAGACATTCTTCATTACAGTTGAACTGAAATTTACTTGTACCCCATTAGGACTGAAGTTGTATTTCTTATAAAATTCATCTACTTTGTAGTATAGTTTTATTGTTTGAATCTTAAATATAGCTTCCCATGTTGGGCAGTATCACATGCTTCACACTTACAATTCTTTATTGCAGATTGTTGACATGCCCCAGAAGTTACCAGAACGTGATTTTGCCAACACTGCTTACATTCCAGTTTTTGTGATGCTGCCAGTGAGTTCTGCAGTTAGATTTTTGGTTTTCTGTTTCTTAATGCCCTGCATTTCTATACTATATCCTGCCTTAGAGCTTGCCATGTCAAGAAAATTTTAAGTTTTGTTTGATAGATATGGTTGCTTTTAGGCCTAGTGTCTAATGTATATGCTCCTTCATCTTGTCATATCTTTTCGGTGGCAGCTAGGTGTCATTAATATGAAGTGTGAACTGGTTGACCCAGATGGTCTACTAAAGCAGCTAAGGGTATTGAAATCAGTTAATGTTGATGGTGTTACGGTTGATTGCTGGTGGGGGATAGTAGAGGGACATGCTCCACTGGAGTATAACTGGAATGGATATAGGAGACTCTTTCAGATGGTGCGCGACCTAAAGCTGAAGTTGCAGGTCAGTTTTAGATGGAAAAGTTGTTTTGCACTTTTGCTTACTGTAATTTTTAGCTCTCGGTGGTCATATAAACACTTCCGCTTGGTAGTTCTCCTGTCTCCATGGTCATCTATGCCCTTTCCCAAGGTTTTACTGTAATGCTTGCCACACTTTTGAGACCAAGGACCTTGCTCTTCATTATCCCCGTTAATTCCCTAGCTATCATTTCGTAACAAATTGGAGATAATTTATTCACTTAATCACTTTTGCGTAAACTCTTCTTGAGATTCTTTCTAGGTCTGATGGGCAACTTTGCTCTTTCAGGTTGTGATGTCATTTCATGAATGTGGAGGCAATGTGGGCGATGATGTATGTATTACACTACCCCATTGGGTGGCTGAAATTGGTAGAAGCAACCCTGACATATTTTTCACTGATAGAGCAGGAAGACGTAACCCTGAATGCCTATCATGGGGAATAGACAAGGAACGAGTTTTAAGAGGCCGAACAGCTGTTGAGGTATTACAATCAGATATGATTATTAGGCACTAATATGTGTGCCTGCAGTCCGTCTTAAAATTGGTAGTGATCATACTCTTTGATGGTGAAACTATGTATGTCAATTGGTCATGTGCTTATTTGTTTGTAAGAATTAAATAGATAGATGGTATCATGGTAGAATTCTATATCCTCACACCATGTTTTGAAGGGTACTCCTATGTTGTAAGCTTCAAAATGTTGATGCATTGAACTAAAGCCAAACTAGTGTAGGTATACTTTGACTGCATGAGAAGCTTCCGTGTAGAGTTTGATGAGTTCTTTCAAGATGGCATTATCTCCATGATTCAAGTTGGACTAGGTCCATGCGGAGAACTACGATTCCCATCTTGTACTGTAAAGCATGGTTGGCGATATCCTGGCATTGGTGAATTTCAGGTATCTTGTTGAATAGTTTTATCTTCAATCTTTTTATCAAGTCAATGAGTCTATCCATTTCCTCAGAATTGGCACTGTATCTTTGCAATTTTCATTCTTGACTCTCAACGTTTAAAATCTGGCAGTGTTACGATCAGTATTTGCTGAAAAGTTTGAGAAAGGCAGCAGAAGCAAGGGGACACTCCTTCTGGGGTAGAGGTCCAGATAATGCAGGTTCTTATAACTCCAGGCCACATGAATCCGGTTTCTTTTGCGATGGGGGCGATTATGATGGATACTATGGCAGGTTCTTCCTTAATTGGTACTCTCGAGTTTTAGTTGATCATGGTGATCGAGTGCTTTCTCTGGCAAAGTTAGCTTTTGACGGTACCTGCATTGCTGCAAAGGTCAGTTAGCTTCGCATCATTTGAACATGCATGAAAGATGAATTTTGGAGACTCTTAGTTGATTTGAATCCTTTTGGATGCTCAGAAGTTATTTGGCTAGTTATGTCTTGATCAAGTCAGTTGCTATATTTTAATTGCTAAGCAGCTATCAGGTATTCACTGGTGGTACAAGACACTTAGTCATGCTGCAGAGTTGACTGCCGGCTTCTATAATCCATGCAACCGAGATGGTTATGCTGCAATAGTGACGATGCTAAAGAAGCATGGAGCTTCTTTAAACCTAGTATGCACTCAATTGCATACGTTAGACCAGCATATTGACTTCCAAGAGGCACTGGGAGATCCCGAGGGTTTATTTTGGCAAGTAAGCATAAAATTTTATCTAAAACCTCCTGTTATTGATTTCAAATTTGCCTTTTCTCATCCAAGGTTCAACAATTTGGCATTTCATTAAGTAGAATGGGGAGTCTCTGAAAGATGCACCATAGATTGAAAAATGCATGCATGCATTGGAAATCCTTGGAAATTAACATTACATTCTTTCTTTTCAGGTGCTGAATGCTGCGTGGGATGTTTGCGTACCAGTTTCGAGTGAGAATGCTCTTTTATGTCATGATCGTGTCGGCTACAACAAGATATTGGATAATTCCAAGCCCTTGACTGATCCAGATGGAAGGCATTTATCATCTTTTACCTACCTTAGGCTCGGTCCACTTCTAATGGAAAGACATAACTTCATGGAATTTGATCGATTTGTCAAGAGAATGCATGGTACGACACTGATTTTTGTTATTTCCCCTATTGAATCCGTTCAGCAAATACGCATACCTCCATATATAGCATCGAAGAACACGATAAACAAAAGAAACAGATTCAGTTTCTCACTTTATCAGTTGTAACTTTTCATTTTCACTGCAGGGGAAGCTGTTCTTGACCTCCATGTATAGCAAGTAGAGACGGTCCAGGGAGCGATTATTCATTGCCATTTAAGGAAGAGGTTTCTCTAGATAGTGTATTATTCAGAAACAAAAAATTTATCCTAGCCCACAAAAGTTGGGTTCCCATTATTTCAGATGAGGGTATTAGTATAAGTATTAGTCAGTTAATACAGTTGATAGGACAGTGGCTAGCAATGAGATTAAACTACTATTCTGTAATCAGACAACACAAACTATTATGTAAGAGTAATTTAAATGTAAAATTTTAGTCATTTGCACACTCATTTCAATGTAAAACTATTATCGTTCCTCTGGCCTCAACAGAAGAAGAGTTTTCAGCAATGCCCTTTTAGAGTAATTTTCGTAATGAGAAGTTGATGCCCCAAAAAATTACTAAATGTCAGTAAAGTATTTTCGTTTTCTATTAATCACTGAGCTTTTGTACAGTTGGTGACGGCATGGCATGGCATGGCAGCCGAACTTCATTATGTACAACTACACTTTCGAGTACTGCCTCACCTCAGAGTCGAATTAAGCACAACCATGAACCTCCAATAGAGGATATGCTTTCACAAGAATCAAAGAATTACTCTTCCCGGCTAAGTTATGACTTCTTGATCATCATGTTACCGGACTCGTCCACATCGAAAAGCCGCTCTACGAAATCATCCCAGCTTTCACTCCTTTTCTTCAATGGTTCAGAAGGACTCCCCCCACTTGATCTGCCAGAATTCTCCGCCTGTTCCGTTTCAGTCAATGTAAATGTTCCGTATGGTGAACTAGAGTAGGCATGAGGGATATCCAAAGCTATAGCTCTCCGAAGTGCTGCCTCGTACTCCTGGCTGTGTTCGCGGACAAGGGACTCTTTTCTCTCCATCTTCTGCTGTGCTGGCACGTCCATTATTCGATCTCTGTCCATCATTAACTGATCTCATGGGAAAGACAATTTGTCAATCCTAACACAAGGATAGGAATCTCTAATCTTCAAACTTAAGCTCAGGAGTTGGATTATTCGGAAATCTTGCAGCGAGTTAAACAGTAACAGAGGAAGCACTTACATTAAAAGCCTTTTGTGATTCTCTCTCAATCCAGATTATGGCATGGTCAGACATAACATTGCAAGATAGAACTACGTGCTCAAACCTCCCATCCACAGGCACTGCTGTCCTCACAACCGGGGGAAACCTTCCTGTTCTGCAACCACAAAAGTTCCAATTATTGGCTGTAGTTCAATCCAACTCTCCCCCCAAAAGAAATCACGTGATGCCGATGCCATCTAAAATCTAATGACACAACCCAAACACCTAGAAATCATAATGTAGCTACATCTTAATATACCTGAAGGGCTTCCGCTCAACAATGTGATAGAGCCGACCAGGTGCATATAGTCTCCTTGGATCTGTGAGCATCCTCTCTTGCAGAGTGCATGTATCAGTCAAGCACGTTACGCACAGTAAACATGGCAAACTGTGCAAATGGAGGAAAACAACAAGCATAAGTATCCCGACAGGTTAATGTACAGGTGCAATCTGAACTCTATCCATATTGTAATAAGTAAATGTGGTATCCTATATACTACATCAATTCATGCTTGGCACTTTACCTCCATTGCTCTTTTTATCAGATTACTCCTTTTGGAGTTGCATGGTTAGACCTAACCTCTGCACTGTCATGATGCACAGATGTGAATGCTGAATTTTAACTCTCATTCTTGGTGGTTTTAATATCATTGAGTATTAAGAGGTCAAACATGCAATTTCTCCCACTCATATTCCATTCCCCCCAAAAGAAGAAAATGAAAAAGAATAAGAATAAGAGGATTACAGAAGATAATAAAGTTATTCTTGTCTTCAGTTCCTTCCATACTTTTAGCTGTAGATGTGCTATAGATGACATGGTATGCAATCCTATGAATTATTTATTACCAAAAGCATTAAAGGTGACAAAAACCGTACTGTGGTTTACCAGAAAAAGAATTTGAATAGATCCTTTAAAGAAGTTGTTGTCCGAGGTAAGAAATCGTCCTGGTACATCATAACAACTAAATAAGAACACTAAAATATATCTGATTTTAATGGAATGAATTGCTGTAAACAACATTGACCCTTTTTATGTGGACAGCCCAGTTGAACTATTGGTTTCAATGTGCTTATCAAACTTTCATAAATGTACATTTCATGAAGGTTTGCTTGTCTCCACAATTTGTGTTTCACCACATTATATAGCTGATCAATTAAACTACACATAAAACAATATATAAGGAACAGAGGACACAAGTTTAGAATGAAATTTGATAATCTTACCTGGAGTACAATAGAATTGATAACATCAGCATATCTCACAGCCAGATTCAATGACATACATCTAGCCGGAGCTGTAGCATAGCATCTAATCTTTCTCCTCTCAACAAGTCCCAATTTGCTCCGGTTCTGAACCGCTACCAGAGTCAACAATGCCACCACACCAGCGCCCAGGGAATGTCCAACAAATGTGAGGGTATAGTTCGGATTTTTCATTACCAATTCCCTCAAAAACTCACACTCCGTATCAAACAACCACTCTGCTGCCTTCAATAACCCATTGTGGACATAACCACCATCAAATTTTGCCTGCCCAAGTTGGTTATCAAGCAAAACCGCATAATCACTTTCCTTGGCCATATTGAGTCCCCTAAGTACCAAGATTATATCAGAATGGTCATGATCAAGATAGACAATGTAAGGAGGAACTCGGCCAAGTGTTTCTTCGTAGTCTTTACGTAACATTACCCAATCAGGATTCATACCATACCCTCCGGGAGGTGCCCAAACTGGGTTACGGAGATCATCTTCATAGACAGATAATATTAGGCGGCAAAAGCGAGGGATGGGCTCAAATTCTTCAGCAGTGGCTAGACCCCAGTTTTCACTCTCGCGGCCTGCGGTGTATAGGCATTTCAACCACACCCAACGAGCACATACCAGACAGTACACAGACTCAAGGATAGGAACCCCGCAGCAGATTGACATGGAAGCCTATGAGGCACAAATGTAAATAAATATCAAGAACTCATTGTGAAAGCAAAAACGAAGGCAAACAATTACTAAATTTGATTTGCATTGCTGAAAAGGTCCACATATGGATGTTTTCAAGTGAATTATATATGGAAAGCAGATAGTTTTTGGTTCTTTTACTCGGAAATGGAAATAAGATGTTCAACACCTATATATGTATGGGTGGAAGTTCAGCTGGTTCTAACATAGTTGTAAATGGAGCAGATAAACAAAGATAATGCATATATCAATTGAACAAGCCAAATTACAAACTAAACTGGAAACCTATAGTAATTGGTTATCCATATCAAATTGAAATATGTAGAATGGATAAAAGATAACAGTGAAATCTTCTTCATTAAAATTAAAACAGCGAAATGGGGACTATATAGAGGAATCAGTATCAGAGATATACATGTATTAAAGCTCAAAGTGCATGAACTTGTATTTAAGCAGAAACATTTGCAGATTATGTAACTTGCACATGATAGAGTTGCAGCTGAAGAACAGTAGCCTCCAATCAATAAGGATCAAATCCCATCAGTGGAAAATAGGAACCGAATGAAACCCAGAATCTGAAAATTTGGAATAAGTAAGGAAGAAACAGGGTTTGGAATTTGCAAAGTGGGATCTTTTGTGCTACTTTGGATTGTGGTTCCAATGAGACAGTAGTTGATATCTGTATCTGTATCTGTATGAATTCACAGGTCAGACAATAAGAGTATTGAAGAAACGAAATACAAAGAGCAGAGAACAGAGATGGAGGAATTAAGAATTTTTGTGGAGTTCTAACCTGCAAGTCAAACTCATTTCTTTTGGGTAGGTTCAAGAATCTACTCACTAAAATGCTTTTATTCCACTGAGCTCATTAAGTTTTCATTTTTTATTTTCTAGTTGGTACCTATTTTCTAATAACAATAAAGGAAAAAAATTATGATAATTGGAAATCGCCCAAGAAAAATTGGAAAAAAAAAATTGGAAAGCCTTAAATGGTGGGAAAAAAAAAATTGGAAAACCGGCGAACCGGTTCAAAATGGATGAAATAATGAGTGGTCTGGTTTACTATTCTCATGAGGCAACTATTTAATGGTGGGCAAAAAAAAATAAAAAACCGGCAAACCGGTTCAAATAGAATGAAATAACGAGCGGTTTGGTTTACTTTATATTAAAAAAATATTATTTAATTCATCAAAACGAGTTGAAAATTGAGCTAAAATTTAGTTAAATCTTGAAGAGAGAGTTTGAATAACCGAATAAGTCTTTATGATTTTTTTTATTTACGGCATTTTTATTTGGGACCATGATAAAATGCATTTCAGAAATAATTATTTTTTTAGTTTTATTTTTTGTTATAAACTTAAAAAAGAAAATGTGTAGTACTCTACCGTTAAAACATACACATTGGGAAATACGAACAGAGTATTTTCCGTACACTTTCCCAACATAGAAGAGGATGAGTTTTGACCAGTGGCAACACTTAATTCGCGATTTCACATCGATTCCATAATATTACCGTACACCCCCTCGCACTTGATTTCCCCCCACTATCAATCATATAAATCTCTGGTTTCGTTTCTCTGCGCTCCTCAACACATTTTCAGTTGGAGCGATCAGTAACAACTTGAGCAATCATCATCATGGACTCGGAATCAGGTACGTCGCGAAAAGCCCAAAACTTTAAACCCTAAATTCTACGAATTCTTTGTTTAGTTGCCGAGCTTGATTCTCTCTGTTTGTGCGTTTCATTTGCATTTTGCAGTGATTGAGTTCTTGGGCTGCGTTCCTCTGCTTCAGAGGCTGCCTAGCTCCTCTCTCAAGAAAATCGCCCAGCTCGTCGTTTCAAAACAATACGGTCAATTCCACAATCTCATTTTACTCTTCTGTTAAATTTCAACTGTAATTCCAGGAAAAAAGGTTTAAACTTTGAGTGTACTTTTGTGCAGATAAAGGAGAGTATGTTGTTCGTGAGGGTGAGGTTGGAATTGGGGTTTACTTCATATGGGAAGGAGAGGTTAGTTTTTGTATGTGGTTTCTTTTGGTTATTGAAATTGGAATTTAGACTATTTAGTGAGCTTAAGTCTGATAGAGTGGTTTACACAGGCTGAAGTTACTGGTTCTGTTAATGCTGATGAAGACAATCGGCCTGAGTTCCAACTGAAACGATACGATTACTTTGGTTATGGTGAGAAATGGGAACCTTTTCTTTGAATGCAGCAAAGTGGGTTGCTTTTGATATTATGTTTTTGGTTATGATTCACTGAGAATGCTTTGATCATTTTTTATACGCTTGAGAAATGAGTTTCTTGGACTATTCCTGGGGCGATAGGGATTGCTTTATTTGAGATTGTCTAAGCGTGTATTGAGTTTCTATTGTTGTGGATATCCATGGTCGATCTTGCAGTGTGTTGGTGCAGTAGATTGATTGGATGTGATATAATCTGAGGGGTTGAGACATGAAAGCAGACCCTTGCAGCTGGCCCCAATTTATGGGAAAGTTTTTAGTTCGGTTGAGGCTATATTTGTTTGTGTCTGTACCTACAGATATCTTTTATGGAAAATGTCTGAGGGATGGGTGAATGATATGTTATAACTTATAAGCTTGTATCATACCCGGGATTGTAATTGTCACCATCAATTATAGTTGAAGAATAATGTGTGGTGATTTTGCAGGTTTTAAAGCATTAGGTCATCAAGCTGATGTAATTGCTTCATCTAAGGTAATTGAAATGTACATACATCATTTTAGCTTCTTCCTTTTTTTTTTTTGGTGTTACTTGAAGATTATGGGTCAGGACTCAGGAGCGAGCCTGGAAATTGAATAGTGGACTGGGTGGCACACTTTGGGACTATTTTGTTAGCCTCTGCTTTTGTTTTTCTGTGACAACTATCTTGCTGGTTGCTGGATCTCACAAGGTTGTCCTTTAAATGCTGTTTTATGTGTATGCTAACAATGCTTTTGATGTTTTCTTACTTGTGGCAGCTGACCTGCTTGGTGCTACCCCATGAATATTATACTCTGCTGCAGCCAAAATCAATCTGGAATGCTGATAAAGCTCTAGATACATGCTCTCTTGTTGAGAATATATTGCACTTGGAGCCAATAGAAGTATGTTTCTTCTAAACTTGTAAATAGATCTTAAGTTTTGTATGCTTACATGGTATTGTGTAATATCAACAATTGATAAAGTCAGATAACACAGTACTATTGCACAATATGTATTATATCATAAACTTGTAAATTTAACATCTGACAGACATGCCAGAGTAGAGAGCAAAATCAACAATTGATTAAGTCAGATAACACAGTACTATTGCACAATATGTTTCTTCTAAACTTGTAAATAGATCTTAGGTTATGCATTTATGATATAATGCATATTGTGCAATAGTACTGTGTTATCTGACTTTATCAATTGTTGATTTTGCTCTCTACTCTGGCATGTCTGTCAGATGTTAAATTTCTATTTCAGATAAATATGAAAATAAAGAATAGCTACTTCGAGAATGAAAAAAATAAAAACATAAACCTTCTGCCTGAATCTTGTAGATTTTCACAAGTCAAATCAAATTGTTAATCCAGCATGGTGTCAGCAACACATTTAACTTATTAGAGCATTACTGGTAAAATCTTATTGATAACAATGATCACTCAAAGAGACTAATAATCGCTCCTTCGGATGATAAGATCCCCTTTTATTTCTGTTCTTGATATGCCAAGTATAATGTGGTTCTGAACTTTGATTATTTGTACATACATGTATACATCCATTGGTGTCATTTCCTTGTTGGTTAATGATGACAATGCCATTCTATGTGCAGAAAATATGTAATTTTCTTTTATACTTGGTTCTGAAATTTTTCTGATATTCTAAGTAGCAATGGTAATATGGCCATATAAAGAATGTGCAATTTGATATGATTCTGTTCTGTTCTTTTTTTTCTCGTAGGCAAACATATTTAAGGGGATTACTTTGCCAGATGCCCCAAAATTTGGACAGGTTTTTGGAGGACAGTTAGTTGGACAGGCATGAATAAGTAACTCTTTCTCCCCCCCTTAAAACTGTACTACTGGATTTTTTGGAGGAATGTATAGTAGATATGGTGAAAAGTTATTGAAATATTGTAATGGACTATAGAACTTGCACGCATGATACATAATCTTTTTCATTTATCCAAAAAAAGCACAGAAACTGTACCTGTCAGCCTTGGTGAGTACACGAAGATTGGTCCTTAATATGGTCCTTAAGACACAAGGATTTGAACAAGACTTGAAATTCATTTATAAGCAGTTAAGAGCACACTTGTCTCTAATATAGTCTATGAACTGCAGGCACTGGCTGCAGCAACAAAAACTGTTGATTGTCTTAAAATTGTCCACAGTTTGCATGCACATTTTCTGCTTGTTGGGGACTTTAACAGTAAGTATCTATTAGCAAAATATCTGAAAATAATTTCTGTTCTTTTTGTTTTCTAGTTTTCAATTAAATAGTATGTGCCTATTTTTGTGCATGCGCCTTCTTTTTCTTTTTCTTCCTTTTTAGACCTGTATACCTACTTTCTGCAATTGCATATGTTGTTGGAGTAGTTTCTGAACATATGTGATTTATGGTTTCACCTGAATCTAAAGTTCGGTTTTGGAGCTCGAATTTATTGTATAAACCCCTTCTCAAAAAATAAATTAAAAAAATAAATAAATCATTTTCATTTGTGATAAATTATTTTTTGCAGCTCCAATTATTTATCAAGTTCACCGAGTACGTGATGGAAAGAGCTTTGCTACTCGAAGAGTAGACGCAATACAAAAAGGGATTAACATATTCACTTTACTGGCTTCATTTCAAGTATGCATTTATTTTGTCTTTTTGCAAATGATCAGATAACAGTCTATTTTAAGTTTACCTTGTTTGCTTATCACTTAGAAATGCATAACTTTATGTATTGCTGATGATTTGTTTATCAAATTGCTAAATGTTTTATGAGCGCAGTCTTAAATCAATGCTAAATGATGCTGTATTGATAAGATAATACACTTTCTATTTTGATATATATTTTGCAATTTCGCTTTCCTTCATCGTATCCTAAAGTTGTAACTGTGTTTTTGGATTGCTGCAATTTGCACATTGCTTGTAACATTGGTTAGGTTTATTTTACAGAAAGAAGAAGAAGGGTCTGTCCACCAGGAAGCAACAATGCCATCTGTGCCTGGCCCAGATACGGTAACATTTTCTTGCTTATTTATTAACAATTGACTTGCTGAATGTGGCTTTCAATATTGAATTCTTGATTCTTAACAGCTTCCGTCAATGGAAGAACTACGTGAAAGACGTCTTTTTGATCCGCGTCTTCCAAGGTAAGATATACAGTTATATTGTACTTTGCTGCTATATGTCAATAATGCCATGAAGTCTGTTATATTGTACTTCACCCCAGACGGCTTTTAACTTCTGTGAAAAAGCCGTTAAAAAAAAACGGAAAAAAAAAAAAAAAACTTGGCTGATAGCTGTATAAAAAAGTTATTTGGTAAATATTTTTGAAATCTTGGTGTTACAAATTTCATGCTCAGTAGTTATAGGCAATACTATAATAGAGATGTTGTTAACTATCTGAAGTACCAGAATTAGCATTTAAAATTTGCATCTCCTTTTATTTTGGTTGTGAGTAAAGCTTTTGTTTTGGTGGAAACCTATATATCATATTTTAATGATGCTTATCATTACTTGATTCAGGACTTATCGAATCAAGGTAGCTGCAAAGAAATTTGTCCCTTGGCCTATTGAGATACGATTTTGTGAGCCTAGCAGCCGAACCAATCAGACTAAGTCTCCACCAAGGTTTGCTTGCGCAATCTCATGTTCTCTTGTGCCTTCAGTACACTTCACACTTAATGTGTAGATGGATATATCTATTTTGTTCTGTTGATTTACACGTTTTAGGTACCAAACTCTTAACTAGAAGTTAATAACATTGCAGTTTGAGGTTCTGGTTTAGAGCAAAAGGAAAACTTTCAGATGATCAGGCTTTGCATAGGTATGCACCACATTTCAATAACATGCTGCTATACACATTTCAATAATATGCTACCATCCAGTTTTCTGGTTATTTACGCTTGTGAGGATCTAGCATATTGACTTAGTAAATGCATAGACAATGGGGCTTGCTGTATTGTACCTGTCATTCTCACTGTTCGTTGACTTTGGAAGATCCATTTTATTTCTCTTTTTGGCATATGGGCATAGTCTCATTAAGTTAACATATCATATGATTCATTTCTCTTACAAATTAACAGAAAGTCAATCACACACATTATTCTTTTGACTCTTATGTTGCAAAGGATTATAACCATGGGTTTATTTTGGTAGACCTTTTAGTGGGCAGTTAAGTCAGATAATTTTTGTTCCCTTTTTTTCTTTCTCAGATGAGTTGTTAGAGATCTTTCTGCTGTTAAAATCTTCTCTGTTAAGGGAGTTAATGTGAACTTGAATTATCCAGGCTCATGTATGGCCCTAATGTGTGAGAGATATAAATTCTTTGGTGGTAGGAAAGGGGCATGGTTTTAAGGAGATTTGCCGTGCTGGCTGTTTTTGGGGTGGTTTGGATGGAGAGGAACAGAAGAATCTATATATTATGGACTGTTGTGGTTTAATTGTTTTGCAGATGTGTTGTAGCATATGCTTCAGATTTGATATTCTCTGGTGTAAGTCTGAATCCTCACCGTAGAAGAGGACATAAAACAAGTCAAGTTAGTTTGGACCATGCGTAAGTCTTTTTCGGTTTTTTTTTTTTTTTAAAATTTATATTAATCGATAAGGCTTGAGTTACTATGCTACTCCATTTCTGGTAGTGGTCTAGTAGAAGAAACAAAGTCTGGCAAATATGTCTCATGTAATGTACACAAAATAGTAAACAGTGGGAGTGGTACCTGTTAGTCTATAAGATAAGAAAAACTGGGTTTAGTTTGTATCACTTGTATGGACATGTCACATTCATGATGCATATCTAATCAAAGGAAGACTAGGTGTAGAATATAAATGATTATTAAGCTGGTGAAAACTGACATGGGAAGAAGGAATAGGCCATTATACCGTAAAAAAATAAAAATGAATGCATCAGAGACACTGTACATGCAATGTTTTATTACTTATCTTTACAATTTTCTCTCAGAATGTGGTTTCACCGCCCCCTTAGAGCTGATGACTGGTTATTGCATGTGGTAAGTCTCACAATGTCTTGATCTCACAGTTTTGTTTTACAGTTGGGTGTTTAATACGCTTGTGTTCCTTAACAGATAGTGAGTCCCGTTGCCTATAATGCACGCGGATATGTCACGGGCCAAATGTTTAATAGAAAGGGAGAGGTAATGACTTTGTTGGATGTTAGAATTCACATTATTTTTCCAACCCCAAGTCTCTCTTTGCTGTTTGATTTGTATTTGTCGAATCATTCATTTGTGTCATGAACTGAAGGTGTTGCATGTTTTGATGGCAGCTTGTTGTATCCTTGACTCAAGAGTCCCTGAATAGGCCAATTAGACCAACTCCTGCTGTCACATCTAAGTTGTGATGTGCAGTCATGACATCTGAAAAGAGCACAGCGATCGTGTCTCGATGAACCAATTCTAGTTTAGGTTCAAGATTTCTGCACCAGGTTTTCCAAGCATATAAAATAAAGCGTCTTAGCATTTCTCATCAAAATGCTTACCAGATATGTATAATAATCAGCTGTTGACAAGAAATATATAAATCTTTATTTCGATTGTTTAAGATGTAGCAGTTGAGTTGTAACTCGTACTACATTACCTATATAAAGAAAGTTGAATGGTGCCCCCAAGTGGAATTATCCTTTATCCCCAGATTACTGAAAGCATTTGTATGAAATCGTATAACGTTCAATGTTGTACCGAGTACTAAACCTTAAACCTCAAAACCAACTTATCAAAGGGAATCTCAGACTATTATTCTTGATGTGTTCTAACTTTTGATCTAGTCTAATCCTAATTCAATTCATCGTTCTCTCTCACCATTTGGGATATAGTCGTTTTGTCTTTTTGTTTTCGCCTCAAACAATGTCATTATAGGACCTTTTGTTTTCGCCTCAAACAATGTCATTATAGGATTAAGCTTGGTTAAGGTCGAATAAGCTGTTAAGTATTGGGTCAAGACGTTTGATATTATCGTCCAATGGGGTAATGACATGTGTACATTTTTGTATCGGTGTGGCCAGCGTGTCACTAAAAATCGAAGAATACGACCTCACTATAACCTTTTGTACACGCGATCCCTTTCCGAAACAAAACTTGATTAAAGCTTGAAGCTTTCAGGTTCCTCAGAATCCATTGGAGCCGAAGAAACTTAATTGAAGCTCGAAGCTTTCAGGTTCCTCAGAATTGGGTTCCAAGCCCAATTCTCAAGCTAACAGGTAAGGTCACTCTCCGCCATTCTTTTCTGTTTTTTCTTTTCTCAAAGATACTTCCTTTTTTTTTTTTTTGGTTTCATATTTAGATCCCCTTCTTCTAATTCCAATTCTATTTGTGAAGTGTTGCTTCTCCATTCAGTTAAGAATTTCCCGTTTGATGTTTCCAATTCTATTTGATCCACTTGATTGCTGTGAAATATTAAAGTTTCTGGAAATAAAATCGAAAAGAGTTGAATGGACCTAGTTTCTGATTGGATTATGAAATTGATTGGGTTTGAAGAAACTGGTGGGTTTAATTAAAGACAGAATTTTGGTGAAATTATTCATTATGCTGCATTCTGGAAGTAAGAAAAATGCAAGAGAAGAATGCTGCCCAAACTGTGTGACTAAGACTAATAATGGGGTTTATGGTCTTAATGCTGTTGGAATTGCAGCTTTTAGTAGTATTCTGAGTGTTTAGCTTTATAGGGAGTTGAAAAGTTCTGCTCCCATGATAACGAAAATAGGGAAATTTTATGATTTATGAATTTCTTCAAGGAATTTCCATATTATTGAGAATTGTATGGGAAAGAAAACATGGCAATTACGTGAGATGATATGCTAAGCTACTTGATTAAAGAAATATATAAATGGTTAGATTGTATAAAATGATAGAATGTTAAATGCAAAGGGATTAAGTTGATTCTCCAAATGTTAATTGATTCTTGAAAAATGTTTTGACAATGCAAGCTTTGTTGTTGGGAAAAGTTTGGTACTCCCATTTCCTGTCTTTAACGTAGTAGCTGCGGTGTAAGCTGATATACATGTTACTGAGGATTTAGAAAGTGAATCCAATGTGACCAACAATATTTATGGTTCTTATTTAATTTTGCAGGAAATTCACTTAACTGCAACACTAGAATGGAACAGCATGGTAATGGAACAGAAGAGATCAGTCAAATGGAACCTGCCCTACAGCCACTTACATCCAGACTTCCTGATGACATTGCTCTTTTCTGCCTGGCAAGGGTTCCCCGGAAGTACCATACAATGCTAAAGTGTGTTTCAAAAAGATGGCGACAATTAGTGTGCAGTGAAGAGTGGCATTCCTACCGTCGAAAGCATAAACTTGATGAGACTTGGATCTATGCTTTGTGCCGAGACAAGTTTGAGCGTCTTTGCTTGTACGTATTGGATCCAAACTCATCAAAAAAGTGTTGGAAGCTTGTTCATGGGCTTCCGCCTCGCACCTTGAAGAGAAAAGGCATGGGTTTTGAAGTGCTAGGAAAGAAAGTTTACTTGTTGGGTGGTTGTGGTTGGTGTGAAGATGCTACAGATGAAGTCTACTACTATGATGCTTCCCTGAACACTTGGAGTGAAGCTGCTCCCTTATCTACTGCTAGGTAATGCGCCTCACTTTGTATTTCCTACAGAGTTATTTGCATTCATGAAACTAGAATTTTATTTGTTCCCTGGCTCAATATGTCTTCACCTGCTTGGAAACACTAATTTATCTCTGTTTTCATTAATATCAAGGATGGGCAGTTATGTGTTTCTCAACTCTTCAAGCATATTGATTGCTCATCGGTTTTGTTGTTAATAGTAAAGTGACTAAAATCTTTTGCAAAATGTTTTTTTTGGTTTCTTTTGTAATTGTTCCTCATTTCAATTTTAATTGGGCATGCAGGTGCTATTTTGCCTGTGAAGTATTAGATGAAAAAATATATTCCATTGGTGGGCTAGGTTCAAATTCAAGTGATCCACATTCTTGGGACATCTATGACGCTCTCACTAATAGTTGGATATTTCACTCAGACCCAAACATTGTCCCTGAAATTGAGGATTCTGTGGTCATGGATGGAAAGATCTACATCCGCTGTGGCACTTCTGCTGTAACTTCTCATGTCTATGCTGTTGTTTATGAACCATCAAGCGGTACATGGCAGCATGCAGATGCTGATATGGTTTCTGGCTGGCGAGGTCCGGCAGTTGTAATAGATGGGACTCTCTATGTGTTGGATCAGAGCTCAGGAACTAGGCTGATGATGTGGCAGAAGGAGACTAGGGAATGGATTCCGATCGGGAGGCTGTCATCCTTGCTTACCAGACCGCCCTGTCAACTTGTAGCTATTGGGAAGAGTATTTATGTTGTAGGAAAGGGGCTTAGCACAGTCATGTTTGATGTTGAAAAAGCAGGCAATATGGAAGGGGTGATTGTGAGTACTTCAATACCTAAATTGAATTCTGATGATGATGTAATCAGCTGTAAATGTTTATCCATTTGAAATTCTTCTCATCGATGTTGTATTGAAACTACAATTGTATGAACTCTGAATGTATATGCTTGGATTAATATTGATGTTGATAAGATTTGTCTGTTTACCATTCAAAGTTTAAGCTCTTATGTTGTGGGTCAATAATGATTTATATGTTCTAGCACTTCCATCTGACAGATGAAACCAATTTAAATTTTGAAGTTGCAATAATATAAGAAAATTCTAAGATCCTTGGTAATTTCACTTGGGCATCTACATATTGAGAAGTAACATATAAACTTTTTTTTTGGACACCAACATATAAACTTTGTTAAAAATACTGGAGTTTGAAATGATATAACATCAAAGGTGCTTAAGTTTATGAAATATCATTTCAGTTGAAAGTCAATCTTCATACACATTACACACTTACACAGCAAGAAAACTAAATGGTATCAAGCAGCAATATTTTTAAAACATACATGTGGCAGAACCAAAGAGCCAATTAAGGGAAAAACAAAGATGAAATAATTGAAGGTAGGGAAACAGGAACACAAAGAATGTGCGCATTTCATTTTTCTCTTCTTCATCACTTCTAATTCACAATCATTATCGGAAATATGAGCATTTAGGAACATTTGCGAATACACATGTGGCACACTTCAATTCAATCCTCTTTTTGAGTAATTACATCACAATGAAATCTCGTAACAATGACATATTCGCGACTACACATTGTGGCACGCTTCATTGTACCAGTCAAATTCAATCAATCTTCAAACAGCTATGTTATCCTGTCAATCAACAACAGATCGCTTCTTTGTAGATTTCATCACAAAGCTTTTTTAACGTATGTCTGGGTATTTCCTTAGCAATCAAATGTTGCAAACTTGGACTAGCTAGTCCATTTCCTTTTAAATGCAGGATGTATGAGTGTGTTTTGAGAATCCAGTTTGTCAATATTAGACATACACTCCTTCAACCTCTTCATGACAATCGGCACTGCAGCAACATTACGAGACATTTTATCTTTAAGCAAATGTATCTTCTGAAAAGTCTGATCTCCTAACGCATCCTTATCAGAAGCAATCTGTCCTGCATTTATATAACATACATATGTTCATTACTTCAATTACAACAAGATATTTTGCCTAAAAAACTCAACAGGAAATACCATACTACAACTTCTCTTATATTATCTGGGGGATAAGTATGCACTGGAAATAAACATCGTAGGCATACTCAATTCAAGCTGATCTAGGAAAGCAAGGAAAAAAGATCTGATAACGGATGCAACAGGTTCAAACAAACCACTAATGTATGGATGTTGAGAGCAATTTCTTAGAGATCTTTATGTAAAAGATTTTTAAATGAGATTACACCTCCAGAAGCCCCATTAGAATAAGTAGGGAAACCTTAGTTGTTTGTAAAACAAACAACTATTGCCTTTCCTAAATCATATTCCAACCATTCTAATCTTTGTGGAGTCATTTTCACCATCTAACAAGTGATCACTTACATTCCCACTGTAGCATACTTAACTACATAGCCATAAACATAATCTCCACCTTTGTGGCCTTGGCACCAAAACTAAGATTACCACAGCCACCATTTTGGCCAACACCAATCTTGCCTTCAATATAGCGATACCATTGTTTCACTAATTTACTCCATTCTTCGGCGAGCAAAATACAAAATTTTGTCTCTCAATCAAGCACTTAAATTATTCCAAAGCACCAAAATCAGCCATGTTTCCCAGCCAATTGCTGAGGTAACATGCTCTATTATTCTGATTTTAATAAACCTATTAGATTTAAAACTGAAATCTTAGATTTGATTTTCCTTACTTTCTAAGCCACCAGAAAGAATGCATTTCAGTTCCTTAACACAACAAACACCCAATTTTGATTCTGACATTTCTCAGAACCCCAAATAACGCATATTTAAGGGGGGAAAAAAAGACCCAAATTTTCAATTTCTAATCCAAACTCGTTCTCAATTTCAACCGAGATCCGAGAAACCCAAAATTGCATAAAACTAACAACACCTTTTCCAACCTAAAGTAAACACCTTTAGCAAAGAGTGTACCTAAATTCGGAGCTCCGGAGGTCCCAGGTTCCAACCCATCAGCGAAAACGGGTCTCTGAGCTGCGATAATGGAGGGTAGGGTGTTCTTGAGCTTCTCCGGTAGAGTGGCTCGGTACTCTCGAATCTTCTCCGCCATTTCCTGAATTTCGCACTCCAACTCCTCCAGCTCGTCTGTGTCGGATCCGGATTCGGATCCCCCCTGATGGTTCGACGCCATAGAGAGAGAGAGAGAGAGAGAGAGAGAGAGAGGATGAAAATCAAGGTTGGGTTGTTTTGGAGGGTAATTGAGGTTTTGGTTCGATTTTGGGGGGTTTTGAAATTTGAAAATGGGAATGAGGGTTTTTGAGATTTCTTAAATTCCTAAAAGAGGAGAGAGAATCTTCTCTTTTCTAGTTTTACACAGTTCTACATGAGAAATCCCAGATATGCCCTTTAAGTTGGTATTTTTTTCTGAAAAAGTGTCAGAGAAGCCTGAGTTGTCGTAACGGCGTCGTTTAGCCTGGCAAAATGAAATCCCCCGCCAAGTCTACTACCCCTTCACTATTTCATTTGGCTTCTGAGAAACCACAGCAAAATCCAACATTCAGCCAAACAAGAACAAAACTATTCATTCCGACCTTTCCTTTCTCAGAAGTCAACTCTTTAACTCAGCGAAGAGTACGAGGCCCTCCAGCTTTTCAATCAAATATCCCAGAAGAAACAGACATCCAACAGACCTTGAACACTCCGAAACAGACTTACCATGTTTCCTCATCCTTAATCCAGTTCACCATTATATTCAAAGTCCCTCACTTTTCTTTTTTCTAATTGATTTCAGTGTCTTTCTCTCTTGCTACCATGGAAGATTGCAAACCTCCATCATCGCTGTCATCAAAGGTATCATGATTAATTAATCTAATCTCTCCAGATCACCATGATTACTTCTTAATTTGTTTTTTAAATATCAGGAATCAGAGATGGAATCATGGAAAGCCTTAAGCTTTTTAATTTGGTTTTTTTTTTTCCTTCATTTTCTTAGAAACCAAATAGAGGGTTGGATTGAAAATTGAATTTTTGTGACAAATTTTGAGCTTCTTTGATGTATCATTGGAAATTATGAGGTGGATAGTGCATAAGAACAAAAGGGTTGTGCTTGAATTTTCCTTTAGTACAATTTTAGAAGCAAAAAGTTGAAAACTTTAACTTGGCGAATCATGCAGAAGCCTAAAAAAATTGACTCAGAAGGTCCATACCGGCTTCTATATTGTTCAAGTAAGGGTGACAAAGCAGGAGTGATGCAGGAGTTAGAGAAAGGCGTCGAGCCGAATCTGGGGGACTATGATAAGAGAACAGCTCTTCATTTGGCATCTTGTGAAGGATGCACTGAAATTGTTGTTCTACTTCTTCAGAAAGGTGCTGATGTGAACTGCACTGATCGCTGGGGCCGCACTGTAAGTTCATCCATGTTTAGTCATTGATATATGAGTCACTCGGTTTGGTACAAAATTAGTGAGAAAATTGTTTGAGCCATTTGTTGACATGAATGATCTTGCAGCCATTGTCGGATGCTCGTAGCTTCGGTCATGGGGGCATTTGCAAGATATTGGAGGCTAAGGGCGGAATAGATCCGGTATTTCACTTTCATTTTTCTTAGTTCACATACACATATGGTATAAAAATTGATAGATCTCTACATGTTTGATTCCTTTGTTATATGCTTCTTTATAATCTGCATTTCTTCTCAAACTATTAGTGTATGGATTCTTGCTATTAGGTAGGGCTTGACTCTCAACTTCCATGCTATGAAATTCATCACAATGAGGTGAACATGGATGAGGCAACACTTATTGGAGAGGTAATTAAGTTCTATGATTTCAATTTCTTATGGAAAATATTCGCAAAGAAGGTACCTCTGCCCGTTTTGAGGTTATGATTTTGTTCAATAGGATTTTTTTTTTTTTGAAATATCTAACCAATGCACCTGCGCTTTCTTTGCTATTATATTCCATTCGCCATGCTTCATATGTACTTATTATTACATAGCAATGCAGGGAGCATATGGTGAAATTTATTTAGTGAAGTGGCGCGGTACAGAAGTTGCTGCCAAAACAATTCGTTCCTCCATCGCTTCTAAACCCACTGTGAAGTGAGTTTCTCTATCTGCTTTTATTTGATGGTTTATAGTCATCCTATAACTGCCAGCACAATTAGATTATAACAGTTAAAAGGAGAAACAATAAATTATATGATCTTATAACGAGTATAAATTTGATGTAAAATTGTAAACTTAGAAAGATATAGTTTTGATGTAGTTTTACTTTGGTGTAGATTTGTAGTCTGCATTTTTATTTGCTATCTTTCTCGATTGATTTGTAACGCGGTTAATCTTTATCTTTTGGATTGAAGAAAGTTGAACTAACTTTGCTAATTACAGGACTCTCTTTCTGAAGGAACTTGCTTTGTGGCAACAGTTGCGTCACCCTAACATAGTGCAATTCCTTGGGGTTATGAAGCATCCTGATCGCTTGATCTTCCTTACGGAGTTTCTTTGCAATGTAAGTTTTCCTCTGAAATGTTTATTTATTTTTCTTTGGAAAATCATGCTAATTTTTCTTCCATCAATGTGAATGTATTAGGGAAGTTTGCATGATATACTAAAAAGGAAGGGAAGACTTGATCTGCAAACTGTCGTTGATTATGCTTTAGATATTGCCAGGTTCGTATACCGCTGATATGTTAAGGGATTCTGATGCTCTATTAGTTTTTCTGAAACTAAGTCTTTGATTGTATAATACATACTATTGAACTGAGTATTCTTGCATCAGTGTGACAATGCTGTCAGTCATTGCCATAGAAACTTGACTAAAATCTAAAATTTGCTAATGACTTTCAGAGGACATGAGAAATGTATCTCTCTATTCTTGTCAGATTTCTCATTTGTCTTTGGTACTATTTCTACTCCATTTTGATACCCTTTTTATGTGAACTTCCTGTTGACTACCTTTTAAATCTTGCAGAGGTATGAATTATCTCCATAAGCATAAACCACGCGCTATAATTCATAGAGATTTGACACCAAGGTACCTTGTAAAAAAATTATACTTGCATTAATATATGACTATCTACAGAAGTAGAATATACCATTCATTCCCTCCCTGGACAGCTAATGCTTCTTCTTCTTTGTTCTGTAGAAATGTGTTACAAGATGAAGCTGGGCGCCTCAAGGTCACAGATTTTGGTTTAAGCAAAATTGCCCAGCAAAATGACGTATCTGGTTATAAAATGACTGGAAGAACAGGTTCATGTAAGATGCCTTTTTCACTCAAAATCAAGTATTTCCCTAATAATGTGGTACTTAACTGCTCTGATATTGCTGTTATCATATTTGCTAGATCGGTATATGGCACCTGAGGTGTATCGTCGAGAATCATATGGGAAGAGTATTGATATCTTCTCATTCGCTCTAATAGTACATGAGGTGCATATCCTTGAGCTTATGCTCATTTAATCATTCATAATCTATTATCCTTTTTGCAGAACTGATAGTCATGGCTTTTGCTTATAGATGTTTCTAGGGGGACCATCAAATCTGGCAGAGGATCCCGAACAAATTGCAGACAAGAGAGCATATGAAGATTCAAGACCACCTCTCTACTCTTATTTGTACCCTGAACCAATCAGGACGTGAGTTTTTTTATACTACTTTACAAATTATTTAACAAGCACAAGAATAAAACTTACAGCTGCATATACTAAAAGCATTACTCAATAAAAGCTTTAGGAACATGTCCTAGACTCTTTTTGTAGGAACTCCAAATAGTGGGGCTCTAACTCTCTAAGTTCAAATAGCCTGCACCAAAGGTCCAAAGTTCAAAGCATATAGAGCTAGCTAATAATGTTGAGAAACCCATTGCTTTTGAATTTGGTTTAAAATACAAATAGCCTGCACCAGAGTTCAAAGCATATAGAACTAGTTAATAAACCAAGATTAGTCACAAGAGATTACTTCCTTATATATATAACTAGATATATATATTTGCTTTGCATGATTGTGGAGTAATCCTGCTTTGCTTCTGCATAATTTAGGCTTCTTAAAGAATGCTGGCACCCGAATCCAGATTGCCGACCTACATTCGAAGAGATCATCCCGCGATTGGAGTCTATTCAAGACAATTTTCCAGACAAGAAAAGATTGGGAACCTGTAGTAGTAGGTGTGTCATCTCTTGATATGGGATTATGGCAATCATCATATGCTACTTTTTTTTGTTTTTGTTGTGTATAGGAATCTGTTACAATCTGTACAACTTCTTAATATGAATAACTGTTCAAATTTTGAAGTTACCTTCGCTTTGCACTCATGTTCACATCCTTTAAGAGCATGTGGCTTGGCCACCAAAATGTCAAATGCCAAAACCCAATTTCATCCGATTTGGGCATATGATATACAGTGTCTACAATGTTAAAAATAAAAATAAAAAAAGACACATAAAGATCAATTGAATTGATCTAAGTGCCTTCTTGTTTCTCGAATTGATCTTCCAGTTGTTGTATAAACTGATCTTCAAAATTTCATACATTTAGTGGCAACAACATGGCACATTGGTGTTATTCGTCTCGTTGCAATCGATGAAACGGCATATGAAATTTTATGGGCCAGAAAATTTATGAAAACTCAAATATTTTGATGCCCCTTTCAATCTTGTGATAAATTTCATATGAGAAATTTCTTATGAGTCCTAACTAAAATAAAGAATATATATCATTAGAAAAGAACAATTAACGAATTGTCTGGGTGGTGTAGTTGGTTATCACGTTAGTCTCACACACTAAAGGTCCCCGGTTCGAACCCGGGCTCAGACATTCTTTATAAATTTTTATTTTTTTATTTTTTAATTTCCTCATTTATACTTGTTAATGAGTTAATCATATTGTCCTTGCGAAAGAAAAAAAGTGTTCAATCCTTTTATGTTTCGGTAAAATTAGTCTTTTTCATAAATGTATAATCACTTAATCAGTAATGTTGCACTCAATCATTGGCTTTTCTACTTGAAGCCAACTTATCTATACATGAAAACAAAAATCGAAGTATGACAAGGTGAGCTATGAGCATATACATTTACGAAACATATTCCTCTGTTCAAACAGCCATGGCAAGACTAACGAGGTTCCTTAGTGATAGTCTAGTTTATATTTACAAACTTCAATCCTGTGGCTTAATTGGAATGCATCCTTTAGATGACAGAAAGTGCAAGAAACTTGTCATTCCGCAGACTCGTGGAAGTACAGGTGACTGTATGCAGTATAATTCTGGCGGAGTTTCTCATCCAACTAGGACTTCGGCTGACCATTTGGTGACTGCTGCTTGGATTGGATCCTTCCTTTTGCAGTAAGCCGCGCTTGAATTAGTTTTTCTCTTGCAAGAGCCTCCTGTACGTTCTCTTGAACAGAATTGCAAAGGTCGTCAAGGGCAAGCATTGGAAATGGCTCCTCAATGAGAACACCGACCTACAGACATCAATTTCCATATTATAGTCCAAGCATGAATGGCATTGATATCCCATCACAGTAAGAAAACACAGTAACAAATAAGGTTCTTTGAATTTTCCACTATCAGATTTCAAGAATCCCATCCATCGCCTTAGGAATTCACAACTTGCTTCAAACAATTTTGAAATCCTTCATATGTTTCAGACAATAGAAAAAGCAGGTGCTGTAGAATGAAACATGCATAAGTTTATGATCGATAGTTTAAGAGTGAAAAACGCAACCAAAATGCTTCTTTTGATTTGTCTAGTACAGGATTAAAAGATTAAGGCCAGAGGAAGTCTGTTTTAGGCTTCTAGTCAACAGGAACTTTCAAGTTACAAGTGAGAATCATTCTGCATCTACATTTTTTAACTTCATACTTAAGTTACATAGACAGAACATTAAAACTTTTAATCAACCATGCATTACAAATATGTTTATTTTAACTGTTCCCCGATCACATTGCTTGAATCAAAAACTCATCTAACGGAAAACTTATAGACAAAAGAACTACTATGTATAGATAAGAAATCTAACATGAGCATGAAGATAATAAAAGAGAAGAAAACATTAGAGAGAAGGCAGAGAAGAACATACCTCCTCTATGCAGAACAATGAAGCAGCACTAATAAAGGTAGCAGGAACCACAATCCAATGGCAGTCATCCCAAAGTATGATAGGTAGAGTAAGATGCCAGAGGACTAGAAACCTTGAAGTCAAGCGTGTATAAGAGAGAGGGATGGGAGTACCGATGAGGTTTTCACATACACTAATTCCTTCATAGAAATGAGAGATATTCGATTCCTGTTAATGATAAGGTAATGTAAGATGCTGATTAAGTTTCTCCATCCATAAAGCTTATATTTGGTTCCCATAACTGTTTCTAAAAAAAAAGCTGAAGATTGTTAAAGCATACTCAGTTGCAACTGGTTACTGTAAATTTAGTCAAGCAACTATTATGTCACTAGCAGTTTTCGTTGAACCAGAAGATTGAAATGAGATAATGTTTCAAGGTAAAATGGTAACTTCATTGTCGATTACCAACATATTTCTCCTTGATTCCTCCAACTTTAGCAATCGGAGGGTCTGGGAGATGAATTCAATAATGCAGCCTGGTCCATGCTTTGAGCTCAAAACGACTAGAAGATCATCCACTTCAAGCATATTTTGCAGGTCGCGTCCCATATTTGAGCCATAAATGACATGACACTGCACTTGGAAAGTTAATATCTCACAACTGATCCACCAACATGATCAAATCACAGTTCCAAAAGACTGAAAGAAACAGAATCATGTTCTTCTTGGAAATACAAAGAAACCTAACTACAAAAGGTAAGTTCTACCAATGAAATTCTAACACCCTCATGTTGGTGCATCAGTCTGAATGAAATTTTTCTAGGTGTACCTTGTTACCTTGATTTTCCTACAAACTTGCTTCAGCTATATAACTATAGTTACTAGACTAGAACATAAAATATAACTATAGTCACTATATCACTAGGAAACAAACTGCACAAATGGCCAATGATTCTTAAATTTTCAATGATCAATTCTGATAAATTTACATATTTTTCTCAGTAATTTAAAACCTTACAAACAGTTGAGTATAAGCAAACACGAAAAGGGTTTGAACAGGACAATATCGAAAATCTAGATTCACACACCTTAAGCGCAACCGGGAAGGCCACAACATACTGCAGAAGTGCCTTCTTGAGCTGTGCATCACCGGAACTCTCAACTCCGGAAATAATCTGCCTGGCAAAATCATTAGTCCCTGCAATCACTTTAGTCCAAGCCTTCCTCCCTTCTTCGAACCTCGAATACGAAGCCTCTGTCCTGAACACCAGCAGCAGCGCCAATGCCGGCGCTGTCAGCTGGTACGGCAACGATGAGGACCTCAACAGAGGGAAAAACTCCGGCAGCTTTTCCAATGCAACAGCTGTATTGTAGCTGGCAATCACCACTGCCACCAAGGTGAAAACAATCACCGGAGGTATTAAAGACAAAATTACCCTCGAGGAAAGGCTGGTCAGAAAGTGGCGGAGGTGGCGGTAAGAGCTTCTGTGATGGACCCATTTCTCATGGTCGTAGAGGGTTCTGTTCTGTCTAAAGCCTCGTTCTTTGATTTCGTCGGCCCAGTCGGGTATGACCCGGAAGATTGAGATTAGGGCTTGGATGGGAGAAGAAGAAGATGATGAGGATGGAGTTGGGTTTGGATACTGTGAGCAGTGGAGTTTGAATGAGAGGGTTTTGGGATTTAGGGGAAGGGTTGGGTGTAATTTTGAGAAACTCTTGGGGGTAGAGTTGTAAAAGAGTGGGATGTTGGAGGTGGGTTTGATGATGCAGTTTGTGGGTTGCGTCAGCATTTGTGGGATTTAGGGTTTGGAGGGAGAGGAAGAGGAAAGAAGAAGAAAAGGGCATGTTAGGGTTTCACAGAGTATGAGAGTGTTAGTTGAGAAGGAGGGAGTAGATGGAGTTAGTTAAATGGCGGTTATATGTGAAGGAGGTTTTTACACATGTCCAAAATTTAGTTCGATGGAAAAAATGATTCTTTATTTTCAAGACTAAAATGCTAGTGGGACCCATTATGGTGAGAGGCCTCATTTCCACCGTTGATTTGATAAAATGTTCCCCTATCAGTGTAGGATCCACCAGGCCTGGGGTGACTCAGCTAATAGAATCGGAGTACCCGCCAAAACAACCTACAGATCAAACATGGATGTATCGAGTACTAAATCAGATTTTTAAGTCCTTGTCTAAATTCTTGTTTTCAAATCCAAAAACTTTGCAAATTGTTTAGAGTACAAAAATAATGAACAGCACACATCCACACCGAGTTGGATTTTATCTGAGCAGTAAGGAGAAGATCAACATCACACATCACACATCACACATAAACGAAACATGAAATTATTTTTCTGCAAAAGGTAGACAAGGTTCAACATCACTGCTGCATACACATATTCAAAAGAACAGTGAAAGGTCTCAAAACCATGATGTTCCTATACAAGGTTAACTGATTATCTAACTAAGGATGTTCCTTTGCACCGTTAGTGCCCAGCTTCTTCGTTTCGCTTTCTTGAGGTTGAGTCTTTGATCCAAAGATGAAGTTTTTCACAGAATTTTCAGCAGACTGTATACGCTTCTTAATCTGCCATCACAAATTTGTGTCATTAGTCCTCAAAACAGTTGCTGCAAAACCAATGATATCAATTACCAATCAATTACAGATTTCTCTCTAGTTGCCTCCAATGATAGATATCTAAGACAGAATGAAACTTGTATACCTATGAAAAATGAAACATCTTTGGCAGCCCTGAAAGCTTACGATTAACACACGGTCTTTATCAGAATAGCACATTCATTCTGCTATTTCTTCTCTCTAACTTTAACCTTTCTTAATCTCCTCACAATCTCGGTCTTTCTCAGACCAAATCATTCACATGATTTCCTATATGATGCCTTTGCTCAGTACTGCAACTAGTTCTAGGTTTACAATTTTTCCATTTCTATTTTAGCTTCACACAGTTCTTTTAATTTCATAAACAAGTCAGGCTCAATTGATTGGAATTGATATTCCACATTCAGCAGGCAAAAAGAACACTAGTTATTCCTCATGAACAACTTATTTAGTGAAATAAAAGTTGCTTCGGTTATATTCTGCTCAAGAACAATTAATTCTGGATAATCCAATACCAAAACATTAACGAAAACTAGTTTAAATTTGCTTTAACAAGACCTGAAATTAAGCATTCTGCAAAGTAATGACACTATAGAAGTAGCACATCGTCCATCCAATATCAATTATCTACACATGTGAAACAACAAGAAGAAACATTGATGCAAAACAAAAACCAGATACCCAATTAGTCCAATTGCATACCCAACATTAAAAGAACCCAAATTTGTGACCTAAAAAGGCAAACTTGCCTAAAGACAGTGGAAATCTACCCATAAAAAACCCACAACCAATATGAAGAGAACAATGAATACAAGGCAGCTATAAAATTGAATTATGGGAATCCAAACTAGGAGAAGCAAATTGGAAGCCCAAGATTACTATTTTTTTTTTTCATTTTGCCTCTGCCATTTCTCAACAAGATCCAATACTAATTTTAAACGAAGAAAATAGGGGAAAAGAAGAAGGAACATACAGGGTCGAGAACATTGGGCTCAGAGCCATAATCAGCGGTTAAGAGAAAATAGGCAGCAGTAACAGTGGCCACTATAGTTGTCCTCCTCACCAGTTTATCCATTTGTGGGTTCATCGTGATTCTTTTGTTCTCGGCTTCTCTACACAACTGTATCTGTATTTGGCTACTTTGTGAAAGAGAGGCTTTTCAAGAGAGGAAGAAAGAGAGGGTTGTAGAAGGTTTTGGAAAGAAATGGGTTTTATAATTTGTTTTTGTTTCTCGTCCTTTTAAAATTAGATAATTTGACTTTTGCCATCTATATTATGACTATTCTGCTAAAGTACTTAAATTTCTAAATATCTCAGATTGAACTTGATATTAAATTATTAATGTCTTATGCCTAAAATTGAGGGATCAAATTGCAACGAGGGTCAAAGTTTACGGACATCTTGCCAAAAAAAAAAAAAGTTTACGGACAAAATTGAAATTTTGCTTCTTACCGACTTCGGGACAAACTGACCTCTGCGTCTCATTAACAGAACAGTTGGAGAGAAACAAAGCTAGTCCAAATACTGAAAGAGCATCACCAATGGAAGAAGCAAAGCTAGTCCAGTCTGCAAGGACCCAAATCCCAAATCCTCCAAGCTCAGTCGAAGCTCCCCCTTCTCTTCCTCCAAAGACCAAGAAGAGACCCCTTGACAGTGATGCCCATATCTCCAACTCCACCTACTTCAAGATTCGTGCCGTCCTCAGAGAGATTCGTCCTCATGTTCTTGAGGTACAACTCAGACCCAATTTCTCAAAGTGTGCATCTTTATCTGAATTTCTTCTACTTTCGGTGAATTTATGCAATCTGGGTTTTGATTCTATGGAATGCCACTCTTTTTACTTGATTTCATTTTTCAAGTACATCTTCGCACTCAATTTGGGTTTGTTTGAGTGCACATATTTCTTAGGATTTCATTTCTCTGGTTGAAATGAATTCCACTACAATCTTTTGGTACATTGTTATTGTTTGCAATCCTGTTTTTGCGACAGTGGTATCTCTCGTTAAACATATAGCGTTCAGTGTTGTTTCTTCTTACCTTGATTTTCTTATTGTTTGTTCCTTTGGCTGCTGCACATTTGTCATCTGAACTATTAGTATTCATTCTTAGAATATAAATTGAATTGAGGCTGAAGATGAAATTACATGAAGCTCTTAAATTCAGTGTTTATTTGCTGTGATTTTTTTATTGTAGTTGATTCTTTGAGGCCGAGGATGAAGTGTAATGCATCATGCATGCTTTGTAACCTGTAATCTATTGCACCATAGGTAGAATATTGGAGATCAAAGCTGCTGTAATGTGCATTAGGTCACCTAGACTGCAGTGGATGGACCAATGGGTGTTAACTTGGTTCTTACATTATGATCTATCGAGGTTTTGGATGCAATCGCACTCAATTGATCTTCCCATTCTAGTGTTTTGAAATGCTTCTGTTATTTGCTACATTGTATCAAGTGTGGATGACTTCACATGTTTATCTGTTATCTTGAAGGTTCTCCGGACCCCTGACTTTCAGAAGTGCAAGGCAGCCAATGAAATTCAACGACGTAAGCTCATCAAGATTTTTCTTCTTTTTGGGTTTTTCATGCAGTGAAATTTTGTGCAATAAAGCTGACCTGAATTGGCATACTGATAGTGGTATATCATCAGATACAACTTTCATCCATGTTCTAACTTGATTTCATGTAAATGATTATATAGAGTTCATCCTTGAAGTCAGTTTGTCATCTTAGTGTTGGCCACCGATTTTAGATATCATTAGCATAGCATTTAAATGGACTCCTTTATGAGGAGCCATCTGAAGATTTCTATTAGAGACAAAAGAACAAGTATAAGAATTTGCTGCTTTTATTTTTCTCTCAAAGGAGGATATTTAAAGAGTAAATAGAGTACAAGAAAAAGAAACTAACTGCACAGCAAGCTACTCATTTCTCCCTATAAGTACGCTAATTATAGCTAAAGACACATGTCAACACCATCTGTCATGCACATCTTTTCAAATTTACACATTGTTCTGCCTGAGATACTTGAGTTCCATGTATGCTTGTGCTCCAGTTTTTGGATCCTTTTATGATGGAATTACTTGCATTAGATATTGTTCGTTACCATTTATATGATGGTCAGTAGAGTGTAAATTTTATGGGTTCATGAGATGTGCTTATGACTGTATGGACAAATATGCAGAGGTGAAGCTTCTGATGGACCTATACAAACAGATGACAGCAGAAACACTTTCCGCACCAAGATGTAACAATGTGCCGGAAGACCATCTTTTATCTGGTGCAAAGCCCCAAGATACTATTGTATTTGCAAGGCCATCAGAACATAATTTTCCATCAGGTATATCCAGTGAGCAGCAGCCTGAAGATGGTCAAATTAAAGAAGCTTATGTTGTTGGAGGATCAGCTTTTGGCTGGAATTTCATCACCTTTTCTGGCATGGAACCAGTGTACTATGGTATGACAAAGGAGTCATTTCGAGCACAAGCAGCAAAGCTGACTACTGTATAAGCCTACAGCACTATGGGCAGTTGAAGTACATTAACAAGGGGTTAAAATGCTCTCGCTGCTATACTGATGTTGCTTGAATGGTATTTAGGCATTGGTTGTTTGTGCTAGAAGAAAATCCTGAAGCATTTGATAAATTGCATAAAGGGACTTCAGTTGACGATTTGATAAATTGCATTGTGTGAAAGTTTTCATTAAAATTAGTTGTTAGAACTTAGAAACCCCCTTATATTTCAAAAGGGGATGGACCAGTGAGATTGTTGTAAAACTCTGATCTGTTTGGTATGTAATCTTCTTTTACATGAACTCCTTTGGAAGCTACAGCCTAAAGGTATTGCTCGTCATCTTGGTGGAAAAAAGAAATAGGAAAAATATATGCTGCATTGTCTTAATTCCTCTAGACTATAAAATGAAGTTTGAGTTGAATAATTCAATCCCTGAAAAGAAGGGTTCAATAATTTTCTTACATAAACATGGGGTAGTTTACTAACATCATGCTTGTCAAATTAAGAAAAAAACTTGTCTTATACTGGACTGCACTGAAACTGTGTTAATTCATTCTGTTTGTTTTGTGATCACTGGACTTCTAATCAGGTTCATATCGGGAGTGGCCTTTGCCGTTGTAGCTAGCCAAATACCGGTACTCTTTTCCCTTTGAATAACCATAGCCTGTACTAGGGTCTATTTGTCTATTTCGCTTCTAATCTGAAAAATGTTCTTACTATACTAGTGTCTATTTGTTGAGCTCTTTGTGTTTTCAGCAAAAGTTGTTAGTAGAGCAATTAAGAATCCCTTTTGGACGTGCCAGTTAATAGTTCTTACTAAATGATCCTCCTCCCAATTCCAGTAATTTTCCACGAATCTTCTCATGCAATTATTAAGTCAAACACGCAAGTCAAATCATTTAGCTAGCCAAGTAATTTTCCACGTATCTTCCTTCTTATTTTCATGTTTTGTCCTATATTAACTTGTGGCTCTGTATAATACTTGAAATGCTTTCTGAGGCTTTATTATAAATAGGGAATGATTTGCATGTAAAGATAGAATTCTGAAACACACAGCCATACATACATATAAATACTTGCATAGCAATTGTGCTTCTTATAATCTTATTCCATCATCATCTTGATTACGTACATTAATTAAGATGGAGTTGGGAAAGTGGCTCAAACATGCTTATGCAATATCAATTGTGGTTCTTCTGCATATCAACGCTTCCTTATCCCTCGGCCACCACCCTGCTAATGTGACAAGGTGCATAGAGAGGGAGAGGGATGCACTCCTTGCTGTCAAACGAGACCTGGTGGATAATTACAATCGACTCTCTTCATGGGGTTCAGGAAGAGAAGCCCAGAAACAAGACTGTTGCAGATGGGACGGAGTCTACTGTGATAACCAAACTGGCCATGTTCTTCGACTTCATCTTGGAGCCGATCAGTGGCAGGATACCTTGCAAGGTAAGATTAGTCCTAAACTGATTGAGTTGCATCATTTGACATATTTGAACCTCAGTTACAATGACTTTAATGGGAGCCAAATTCCGGCGTTCATTGGTTCTCTCACCAGTTTAAGGTATCTTGACCTCAGTTGGGCTAGTTTTGGTGGTCAAATTCCATCTCATGCTCTTGGAAACCTTACTCACTTGCAATATCTCAACCTTAGAGCAGGTTATGACGTCACTCTTTCTGTAGAAAACCTCAATTGGCTCCCTCATCTTTCTTCTTTAAAATACTTGGACCTGAGTTACACCAATCTCGGTGATGTTTTTGATTGGCTGGAAACAGTAAACAAGCTCCCTTATCTAAGGAACTTGACTTTGCAGTCATGTGATCTTCCTCCTCCAATTCTTTCCACTCATTATCAGATAAATTCTTCCAAATCTCTTGCTAGTGTTGATCTTTCTTATAACTTTTATGGTGATACTGCTATCACTTATTCAATATTCAAATGGTTGTGCAACTACAATACCACCCTTGTTCATCTTGACCTCTCTTTCACCCAATTAATTGGTTTGAATCCCGATGTTTTCACAAACATGAGATCACTTGAGTATCTTTCCCTCTCTGTAATCCAATTAAGTGGTTTGATTCCCGATGTTTTCAGAAACATGAGATCACTTGAGCATCTTGACCTCTCTTCCAACGAATTAAGTGGTTTGAATCCTGAAGTTTTCAGAAACATGAGCTCACTTGAGCATCTTGACCTCTCTTCCAACCAATTAAGTGGTTTGATTCTCGATGTTTTCGGAAACATGAGCTCGCTTGCACATCTTGACCTCTCTAATAATCCACTTGAAGGAGAGATCCCTAAATCTATTAGCCAGTTATGTAGTTTGCAATCCTTAGAGATTTCGGGTTGTAGTCTGGATGGACTATTTTCTGAGTTTGTTGAAAGATGGTCATCTACATGTCCTCAAAACTCATTACAGAGTTTGGATCTTTCCTCTAATGATCTTGCTGGGTCATTTCCTAATCTTACAAACTTTTCATCATTGAAGGAATTATATCTTTCTGCAAATCAGTTGAGTGGAATGGTACCTGAAAGTATTGGAAAATTGTCTTCTTTGGAATGGTTAGATCTCAGCCAAAATGGACTAAGCGGAATGGTACCTGAAAGTATTGGGCAACTCTCGTCATTGGAACGGTTACATCTTTCTGGAAATCGATTAAGTGGAAGAATACCAGAAAGTATTGGGAACTTGTCTTCTTTGTGGGAATTTTATCTCTCTGAAAATAATTTAAGTGGAATGATACCGGAAAGTATTGGGCAAATGTCAATGTTGGGAAAGTTAGATCTACGAGAAAATCAATTGGGTGGAAGAATACCGGAATGTATCGGGCAAATGTCAATGTTGTTCATGTTAGATCTCTCTAGAAATCGGTTAAGTGGAAGAATTCCTCAAAGTATTGGACAGTTGTCCAATTTGGGGTCCATGAATCTTAGTGTGAATTCTTTGGAAGGGGTGATTTCAGAAACTCATTTCTCAAACCTCTCCGGTTTATATGAGTTGGATTTATCCTCTAACTCATTAGTTTTTAATGTCACTTCTGATTGGGTTCCTCCTTTTCAATTGAGTTCTCTAAATTTGAGGTCTTGCTATGTGGGGAAGCATTTCCCAACATGGCTTCGAACTCAGATAGATTGTCACAGCATTGATATTTCTTATGCTGGAATTTCTGATGTCCTTCCAAGTTGGTTCTGGGATCTCTTTGCCAACATTCAGTCAATAGATCTCTCTCACAATCAAATTAGAGGAACATTTGGGAGTTCGGAGGTTGTAACATTCAGTGGACTAGTACTTGATGTTCATTTGAGTTCGAACCAATTTGAAGGTTCAATACCCTCATTTCTATCAAATGCGCAATATTTGGATCTCTCCAATAATAGATTTTCAGAGACGACTTCTTTCTTGTGTGCTCCGAACGTCAAAAGAGTACAATTTCTTGATCTCTCCATCAACAATTTTTCTGGAGAACTTCCAAATTGCTGGAGACATTTTTCCAATCTAGAACTACTCGATTTGAGTAACAATTCTTTTTCTGGGAAAATCCCAACCACTATAGGCTCTTTATTTCGAATAGAAACATTGAAATTAAGAAGCAACAGACTTGTGGGAGAACTGCCTTCAGCCTTGAAGAATTGTACAAGCTTAAAAGTTATTGATCTCGGAGACAATAAGCTTTCAAGATCAGTGCCTGAATGGTTAGGGGTTAGTCTTCCGAATTTGGTTATCCTAATGCTTCAATCTAATCAGTTTAGTGGAAGCTTGCCATCACAATTATGCCAACTAACACGCCTTCAAATTTTGGATCTCTCTGTGAATGAAATCTCTGGGACTATACCTAAATGCCTCAAAAATTTGACTTCTTTGGCTCAAGAAGGAAATTCAAGTCGAACCATCAGTCATTTTTTTGATCCATCTATTGCTCAAGCACCTACCTATACTGGGGATACGATTTCATCTGATCACTATGATGATGAGGCAACCATCATGTGGAAAGGAACAATGTCCGAATACAAAAGTATTTTGGGACTCGTCAAGAGTATTGATCTCTCAAGCAACAGATTAACTGGGGAGATTCCAAGTGAAATCACCCATCTTGTTGGATTGGTTTCTTTGAGCCTTTCGAGAAACTATTTGACTGGTCATATACCTTCAGATATTGGAAAGTTGAAGTCATTAGATTCTCTTGATTTGTCCAGAAACCGGATAGATGGTGGAATTCCGACTAGCCTTGCTCGGATTGATCGACTTGGTTACTTGGACTTGTCATACAACAACTTATCTGGTGAAATTCCAACTGGTACTCAGCTCCAGGGCCGTGATCCCTCCTTTTATGCTGGAAATTCTCAGTTATGTGGACTTCCACTTAAAAAGATTTGTGAACCAGAGGGAACAGGTCGGCCAAATGTCTCAAGTAATCAAGAAGATCCAGATGAGCTCATAACGCAGGGTTTCTACATCAGTTTGGGACTTGGATTTGTTGTTGGATTTTGGGGAGTCTGTGGGAGTTTGATATTCAAGAGGTCATGGAGATATGCATACTACAAGTTCCTAAATGCTTCAAATGATTGGCTTTATGTGAAGGTAGCCTTGATCAGACGGAAATTAAAGGATGTGCTTAATAGATAATCATAAGCGGTAATCTCTCTCTCTCTCTACATGTATTTGTTCATCAAAAAGTGATGATATGATGGTTAATTAGTTCTTACTGACTAGTGTTTAACTAATTCTTTTTATACAGCGTCAGCATCTTCAGAAACAAGTGCTATGCATGATACCCTTAAATTGCGATGGATAAGTTTTCGAGTATTTTCAAGTTTATGGAAGTACTAGCCTCTCTTGGTTAATGTTTTTTTTTTATGTCTGTTGTTTATGAATACTTTATGTTTGTCTTACCTTTTACTTCCACTCTTCTAGAGTTTGGTTTCATGTCTTCTCTTTGTATTGTTCAAGCTTTCATTAATAGTTATGCCTTGACGTCCTTTGTGCCATCGAGGTTTAAAATAAAGTTAATGATTTGTCATTTGTTTTGTTATTGTAAGAACTTGATGGAGGACTTCTCCAATTAACTATTTGCATAATAACTATTCTAGCTATTTCTACTTTAGTCATTTTTGCAGTATATAGTTTAAATAACAATATCAATAACTATCAAAAACCTATTAATTATGGACTCTTTTCTTAAACCCAAATTGTTGTACAGATACAAGAATTCTGTACATGAATCTCATGCTTCTGAACTACCTCTTTCCCATTAACACTACGTACCATAGTATATAACTTAATTGCATACAAGAAAAAAGTTGCGCCCGCATCCAGTGCAAGAAAAACTTTGCCAAGTTAGCAGATAACGAAAAAGTTGACAGTATTAATAACAGAAATATGAAATTGTTGGAAGGAGATAATTTGGAGTACGTAAATGTCAAATTTTGTTTTCTGAGTATAAAAATAAAAAGCACCCTATAATATGAAAATATGCAATTTGGAAGATTTATAGCAATAATTCAATACTAAATGACTATAGAGAGCCTTACACAATTCTAGTTGACTATAAAGTCTTATACCCTTTTTTTTTGACACTATAGTATTTATTTTGACTATAAAGGTTATATGGGTCGCGAACCGGGTCGCGCGCGGGTCGACGGGTCATGACCCGGGTCGGACTTATTTTTATTTTTTCTGGTCTTCTCATCTCATCTTCTCTCTCCCTTTTTTCTCGTCTCTCGCTTAAGAGACGCTTTCCTCAGCCGTCTGGATCTTGCCAATTTGGGGCGGATTTGTTCCGATCTGATGAGTGGTTGGGGTTGCGTCGACTGTGGCTTGCAGATCTTGTGTGATCGGAGGAAGGGGGTGGATGGCCGGCGTGGTGTTTTGGATTCAATGGGTCTTGCTGCGGTTGATGGGTCGGCATGTCTGTGGTTCTGCTGGTCATTTGGTCTTCAATGTCAGGCCGTAGAAGATAGCATAAGTCCTTCTTTTTCAATTGTCAACCGTGGATTCTTCTCTAGCTAGATTGGATATTTGGGGCTATTGATTGAATTGCAGACGCTGTAAGCTAATTATCAGTTTAAACGTTGAACCTAAATGTTATTGTCTTTCTCATATCAAATCAAAAGCTACTCACTTGATCGGTCAAGGTCATGAACATATATATCTTGTCTGTAATTTATATTAATTCTATCTAGAACGACTTTGTTCTTTATTAAGGGAGCTGTATTTTATTTGGGTTGGGTACTATCAATATCAGATAGACTAAATTATGATACTGTTAGTCTGTTACCATTATCCATATTCTATCAATTGTCTTGTTCATTAAAGTTTCATTGTGACCCTTAATAACAAATTTGGTTTTGTGGTACGTACGTGTTGCTTTCAATAATCATTTTGGATCTTTGGTATATGAACAAGAAATGTTACTATGCATACTGTTAATTAGTATAGTAATAAAGTGTTTGGCCTAGCTAGTTTGGGAAGATAATTGAATTTTTCGGCCAAAGTGGTTTGTTTAATTGTTTTTCTAATTCAAAGTCTAAGAAATATAAGTTTGTAATGACGATTGGAAATGTGTAGTAGAAACTATTTCAATTCTGTAGTGAAAGCTCATTCAAGTGTGTAATGACAACGTTTTTGAATTGAAAATGTGTAGTGACAACTCTTTCAATTTTGTAGTAGCAACCTCTTTGAATAGAAAATGTGTAGTGGAAGTTTTTTTGATTTTGTAGTAGCAGCCTCTTTGAATTGAGAATTTGTAGTGGAAGCTGTTTCATTGTGTAATGGAATCTCTTCAAGTGTGTAGTGGAAGTTGTTTCAATTTTGTAGTAAAAGCTCTTTGATTGTGTAGTGGAAGTTGCTTCAATTTTGTAGTAGAAGCTGTTTGATTGTGTAATGGAAGTTGTTTCAATTGTGTAGTGGAAGCTCTTCGATTGTTTTGTGGAAGATTTTTCGATTGTGTAGTGGAAGCTCTTCAATTATGTAGTGGAAGTTGTTCAACTTTGTAGTTGAAGCTATTTCAATTTTGTAGTAGAAGCTCTTCAATTATGTAGTGGAAACTGTTTTAATTTTGTAGTGAAAACTCTTTCAATTGTGTAGTGGAAACTCTTTCAATTGTGTAGTGGAAGCTATTTTAATTGTGTAGTGGAAACTATTTTAATTGTGTATTGGAAGTTGTTTTAATTGTGTAGTAGAAGCTCTTCAATTGTATAGTGGAAGCTCTTTCAATTTTGTAGTGGAAGCTATTTCGATTGTTTTGTGGAAGCTATTTCAATTGTGTAGTAGAAGTTCTTCAATTATGTAGTGGAAGCTGTTCAATTTTGTAGTGAAAGCTGTTTCAATTTTGTAGTAGAAGCTCTTCAATTATGTAGTGGAAGCAGTTTTAATTTTGTAGCGAAAACTCTTTCAATTGTGTAGTGAAAGCTCTTTCAATTGTGTAGTGAAAGCTCTTTCAAATTGTGTAGTGGAAGTTGTTTTAATTGTGTAGTGGAAGCTCTTTAATTGTATAGTGGAAGCTCTTTCAATTTTGTAGTGGAAGCTATTCGAAAAAAAAAAATTGTAGTGGAAGCTGGGCGGAAAAAAAAATGTAGTGGAAGCTGGGCGGAAAAAAAAATGTAGTGGAAGCTGGGCGGAAAAAAAATGTAATGGAAGCTGGGCGGAAAAAAAAAATGTAGTGGAAGCTGGGCGGAAAAAAAATGTAGTGGAAGCTGAGCGGAAAAAAAAATGTAGTGGAAGCTGGGCGGAAAAAAAAAATTGTAGTGGAAGCTGGGCGAAAAAAAATAATAATAATTTCGACCCGCGGGTCGCAAACCGGGTCGCGAACCGGGTTGCGAGCTGGGTCATGGGTATTTTGTTTTTTTAAGGATGTTTGGGCCTTTATTGTCAACTTGTGAAATTATTAGACTTTATAGTCAATTGTAATGTTGTCTGGGCCTTATATGTCACGGACTAATAATTCAAGATTCCAAGTCAGGTCAATACTTGGCCACTTCCAAATTTGAAAAACTTCAATTTCCCTAGATAAGTCAATACTTATCTTGTAGTAGCAGACAAGCTACTTGGGTTCAATTTTCTACGCGTGACTCTGCAATTATATCAGACAACCACTAAGTCAATACTTAAGTCAAAAGATATGGAAGTTGTAGAACATAAAATGCTCTCATTTTTTCCCAATCTCAATCTTGATTGAATGGTATTTTTTTTATTTATCTATTTTGTTTGTTTTTGTTTTTTTAGATGAATGCGAAAATTTATTCACACATGATTGTACAATTACATAGGATATAAGACAGGAGAGTCTTTATTTTGTTTTATTTGTTTAGGAATAAATTACAGTACATTCTTAAAAAAAAAAAAGGAGGAAGGAGTTATAGTATTTTTTTTTTGTTACATTGGAGGGGGATTGAACCGCTGATCTAACCTACTCTTAACCCATTTCTCAACCCCCCTTAAGCTCTTGGGCTAACCTCAAGGGTTAAGGAGTTATAATATTAATTACAGATGTTTTTGTAATACTATTCCAATAATTTTTTTTTATGCTACATTTTCTTTTCACAATAATTTGAGTAAATTAAATCAATACCAACCTATTATGATGTGCTCGGGACAACCCACCCAATATTTTACTATTGTGGTAACTCGTCCTAGTTATTGCTAATTCTGGTCAATTTAACTCGGTCGGTTGTCGAATTATGTCACCGTCGTTAGATCCATTGACATATCAGTCTCTACTCTTTTTTTCTTTTTACTTTTTCAGTGAGGTTGCTTAGTTTTAGTTTCTTGTTGTTAGTCGTTGAGGTTGTAATCCCTTAGTGGGTGCTGAGATCGATTGCGGTAAGTTTGTAATTGCAGTTTATTGAAATGAACTTCACTTTGATTAAAAAAAAAATCAATACCAGAAATGAAGAGTTGTTTGAGCAGAAGAGTTACATCAATATATAAAAAAAATTGAAATTTCCCTTAACCAAAAAAACAAAAAAGGGTTCTCGATCTATGAGCAATTTCTCTATCACAAGGCACTCTCTCCAAATAAATTGATCATCGCTAATTTGAAAATTCAATATTAATTAGTACCAATTAAGTGAAGTCAATACTTGGCCACATACCAGCAACGTGAAAATTATAACTTGTTTCCATTCCAGCAACCCAACTACCCTAGTCAAGTCAATATTAAGCAACGGACAATTAAATTGTGGAAATATCGAAATAATAAATCCTATGGGGGCTACTGGTGTCTACCATTCTGGCAGATACAATTAATACAATTTCCAAAGAGCAATACTTAGGTTCACCCCCCTCCCCACTTAACATAGTTGCACTTCATAATTTTATAATCCAACCGTTCATATCATAATTTATCCTTCATAGATCACCTCTGCAAAAAATCAACCGAATCGAAGATCTTTTAGAAATTATACTGTTTGAGCAATACCAAGTCATGTCATTTGCATTGTGGAGATTATAACTTCTTTAGATTCTAGAAGTAGTAGAAGAGATACTTAATTGGGTCCAATTTTTCCTGTTTTCTATCAAGTTGTGGTTATCTATTGCTTTCGAATTAAGATATGGAATTTGGAATTCAAACATATTACCAAGCCAAGTCAACACATGCAAACTTGGCCACTTCCAAAGTTGGAAATTTCATCAATGTCTTTGGACACTTCCAAGTGAATAATATCTTGCCGTAACAGACAAGATACTTGGGTCCAATTTTCTTTTCCATGATTAGCCATTATTAGACCGGAAAAGACTACATCTTTTTGTTAATTAGTTTATGTTTAATTTCAAATTAGTAAACCTCTAAGCAGATTTCTTAATCTTTTATCGAAACAATCCAAAATCCTTGATTTCGATCTTCTGATCCCCATATCGTATATATATATATAAATACCCAAAACTTCAGATCTTCCGATCTTCTGGATATCAACACTTCCTTCTCTCTTGGCTAATGTGACCAATTATTTCCAGTACTCTTTCTGACAATAATACTTGTCAATCTCTTGCTTTTGTTGATCTCTATCATTAATAACCATGTCACTTCATCAATATTCAAATGGTTGTGCAACTACAATACCACCCTTGTTCATCTTAACCTCTCTGTCAACAAATTAAGTGGTTTACTTAATGTTTGATTGAATGGTACATACTCCATTTATTTTTTCTATATATATAGATATTTTAAGAAAGGAGTTTCAATATTATAGATGTCTGTTAATTGTAATACTACTCCAATGAATTTTTTTGGGAAAACAGAACTAGGCAAAATGCTACGTTGTCTTTCACAATAAACTCAGCCAAGTAGTTCAATCCCAGACATGAAGGGTTGGTATGAGAGGAACAATTTTACATCAATGTATATTTTTTGTAGCGACAATTTTAAGAAAGAACCGTCTTGCACGGATACACCGATACTATGCTATTTAGTTTAAGAAGAAAAAACAGAGTGATATATTAGAAGAACAGAGTATTTCCCATACATGCATATCTTGTTTTGTTTATCAATTGCTGCTTCTCCTTTACGGTAGTAAGCCCATCCATCACTAAGTCAATATTAAACGAGAGTTGCATTGTGCAAATATTTATTCCTGGTGTACGTCTACCATTCTAGCAGATACAATGCAATTTCCAAATGACTGCAACACCTGCGCCAAGTTTTTTTTTTTCACCTTCGATCCATGAAACCTTTTTTCGATCAACACGAAGGAAAAAAAATCAAAAGCATGGTGGATTGAGTGCTATAAATAATTTACAAGCTAATTAAGCTTAATTGTATATGTTGTGACAACCTCGCAGTGTTATTGAATTCTTTGTGTTTTAAGCAAACGTTTTTACTACAGCAATTAAGAAACCCTATTAGACGTGCCAGTTATTTGATCTTACTAAATGGTCCTCCTACTAAATCCAATAGTTTTCCACAAATCTTCTCATGCAATTATTAAGTCAACACCCAAGTCAAGTCATTTAGTACTCAACGTAGCAGATACTCTCTTCCGTCCTAAATTTCCTGTTTTGTCCTGTATGAACTTGTGACTGTTTAACAACGCGTTAGTTCAGACATGAAATGCTTGCTGAGGCATTATTATAAATAGGGAATGATTTAGAATTCTGAGAAACACACAGCCATACATACATTTAAATACTTGCATTGCAATTGTGCTTCTTATTCCATCATCGTCTTGATTACGTACATTAATTAAGATGGAGTTGGGAAAGTGGCTCAAACATGCTTATGCAATATCAATTGTGGTTCTTTTGCATATCAACGCTTCCTTATCCCTCGGCCACCACCATGCTAACATGAAAAGGTGCGTAGATAGGGAGAGGGATGCACTCCTTGCTATCAAACGAGACCTGGTGGATAATCACAATCTACTCTCTTCATGGGATTCAGGAAGTGAAGCTCAAAAACAAGATTGTTGCAGATGGGAAAGAGTCTACTGTGACAACCAAACTGGCCATGTTCTTCGACTTGATCTTGGAGCCAATGATCCGCGGAAGGATGATGAGTCTACCTTCTCAGGATTGCAAGGTACGATTAGTCCTCAACTGATTCAGTTGCATGATTTGACATATTTGAACCTCAGTAACAATGACTTTAATGGGAGCCAAATTCCAGCCTTCATTGGTTCTCTCACCAGTTTAAGGTATCTTGACCTCAGTGGGGCTAGTTTTACGGGTCAAATTCCATCTCATGCTCTTGGAAACCTTACTCACTTGACATATCTAGACCTCAATTACAATGACTTTAATGGGAGCCAAATTCCAGCTTTCATTGGTTCTCTCACCAATTTAAGGTATCTTGACCTCAGTTGGGCTCATTTTGGTGGTCAAATTCCATCTCATACACTTGGAAACCTAACTCACTTGCATTATCTCAACCTTGGAGGATATAGCTTCCCTCATTCTGTAGAAAACCTCAATTGGCTCCCTCATCTTTCTTCTTTAAAATACTTGGACCTGAGTGGCACCAATCTCAGTAATGTTTTTGATTGGCTGGAAACAGTAAACAAGCTCCCTAATCTAAGGAACTTGTCATTAAGTGACTGTGGTCTTCCTCCTCCAATTATTTCCAGCTCTTTTTCTCCCATAAATTCTTCCAAATCTCTTGCTCGTGTTGTTCTTTCTGGTGCTAATACTATCACTTCTTCAATATTCAAATGGTTGTGCAACTACAATACCACCCTTGTTCATTTTGACCTCTCTCGCAACCAATTAAGTGGTTTGATTCCCGATGTTTTCAGAAACATGAGATCACTTGAGCATCTTGACCTCTCTAGCAACCAATTAAGTGGTTTGATTACCGATGTTTTCAGAAACATGAGCTCACTTGAGCATCTTGACCTCTCTCACAACCAATTAAGTGGTTTGATTCCCGATGTTTTCAGCAACATGAGATCACTTGAGCGTCTTGACCTCTCTTGGAACCAATTAAGTGGTTTGATTCCCGATGTTTTCAGAAACATGAGATCACTTGAGCATCTTGACCTCTCTTGGAACCAATTAAGTGGTTTGATTCCCGATGTTTTCAGAAACATGAGCTCACTTGAGCATCTTGACCTCTTTGGCAACCATCTAACTGGCTTAAAACTCGATGTTTTCAGAAACATGAGCTCACTTGAGCATCTTGACCTCTCGCTCAACCTATTAACTGGTTTAATTCAAGATGTTTTCACAAACATGAGCTCACTTGCACATCTTGACCTCTCTGATAATCCACTTGAAGGAGGGATCCCTAAATCTATTAGCCAGTTATGTAGTTTGCAATCCTTACTGATTTCGCATAGTAGTCTGGATGGACTATTGTCTGAGTTTGTTCAAAGATGGTCGTCTACATGTCCTCAAATCTCATTACAGACTTTGGATCTTTCCTACAATGATCTTGCTGGGTCATTTCCTAATTTTACAAACTTTTCATCATTGAAGGAATTATCTCTCCCTGAAAATCAGTTGAGTGGAATGGTACCTGAAAGTATTGGAAAATTGTCTTCTTTGGAAGTATTAGATCTCAGCAAAAATGGACTAAGCGGAATGATACCGGAAAGTATTGGGCAACTATCGTCATTGGAATGGTTATATCTTTCTGGAAACCGATTAAGCGGAATACCAGAAAGTATTGGTCAACTCTCGTCATTGGGAGATTTATATCTTCCTAGAAATCAATTAAGTGGAAGAATACCAGAAAGCATTGGGCAACTCCTGTCCTTGGAAAGGTTACATCTTTCTGGAAATCGATTAAGTGGAAGAATACCAGAAAGTATTGGGCAACTGTCATTGTTAGGATGGTTAGCTCTACAAGGAAATCAATTGAGTGGAAGAATACCCAAAAGTATTGGGCAACTGTCATTGTTGAAAGAGTTAGATCTCTCCAGAAATCGGTTAAGCGGAAGAATACCTCAAAGTATTGGACAGTTGTCCAATTTGTTCTTAATGAATCTTAGTATGAATTCTTTGAAAGGGGTGATTTCAGAAACTCATTTCTCAAACCTCTCCAGTTTATATGAGTTGGATTTATCCTCTAACTTATTAGTTTTTAATGTCACTTCTTATTGGGTTCCTCCTTTTCAATTGAGTTCTCTATATTTGAGATCTTGCTATGTGGGGAAGCATTTCCCAACATGGCTTCGAACTCAGATAGGTTGTTCCGACCTTGATATTTCTTATGCTGGAATTTCTGATGTCCTTCCAAGTTGGTTCTGGGATCTCTTTGCTAACATTAAGACAATAGATCTCTCTCACAATCAAATTAGAGGAACATTTGGGAGTTCGGAGGTTGTATCATTCAGTGGATATGAAGTTCATTTTAGTTCTAACCAATTTGAAGGTCCAATACCCTCATTTCTATCAAATGCGACATATTTGGATCTCTACAATAATAGATTTTCTGAGATGACTTCTTTCTTGTGTGCTCCGAACGTCAAAAGATTATTACAATTTCTTAATCTCTCCAGCAACAATTTTTCGGGAGAACTTCCAAATTGTTGGAGACATTTGGCCAATCTAAAACTACTCGACTTGAGTAACAATGCATTTTCTGGGAAATTACCAACCACTATAGGATGTTTGATTCAAATCGTAACATTGAAATTAAGAAGCAACAGACTTGTGGGAGAATTGCCGTCATCCTTGAAGAACTGTATGAGCTTAGAAGTTATTGACCTTGGAGACAATAAGCTTTCAACATCAGTGCCTGAATGGTTAGGGGTTAGTCTTCCGAATTTGGTTATCCTAATGCTTAAATCTAATCAGTTTAGTGGAAGCTTGCCATCACAACTATGCCAACTAACACGCCTTCAAATTTTGGATTTCTCTGTGAATGAAATCTCTGGAACTATACCTAAATGCCTCAATGGTTTGGCTTCATTGGCTCAAGAAGGAAATTCAAGTCTAACCATTAGACATTCTTTGAATATTTCTGATGCTGAAGCACGTAATAGTTCATATGATCACTATGATGATGATTCAACCTTCATGTGGAAAGGAAGAATGTCCTCTTACAAAAGTACTTTGGGACTTGTCAAGAGAATTGATCTCTCAAGCAACAGATTAACTGGGGAGATTCCAAGTGAAATCACTCATCTTGTTGGGTTGGTTTCTTTAAACCTTTCAAGAAACCATTTAACAGGACAAATCACTCCTGATATTGGAAAGTTGCGGTCATTAGATTCCCTTGATATTTCCAGAAACCAGATAGATGGTGCAATTCCAATAGGCCTTGCTCGGATCGATCGACTTGCTTACTTGGACTTGTCATATAACAACTTGTCTGGTGAAATTCCAACTGGTACTCAGCTCCAGGGCTTTGATCGCTCCTTTTATGCTGGAAATCCTCAGTTGTGTGGACTTCCACTAGAAAAGATTTGTGATCCGAAGGGAACAGGTCGGCCAAATGTCTCGAGTAATCAAGAAGATCCAGATGAGCTCATAACTCAGGGTTTCTACATCAGTCTCGGAGTTGGATTTGTTGTTGGATTTTGGGGAGTCTGTGGGAGTTTGATATTCAAGAGGTCCTGGAGATATGCATACTACAAGTTCCTGAATGCTTCAAATGATTGGCTTTATGTGAAGGTAGCCTTGATCAGACGGCAATTAAAGGATGTGCTTAATTGATAATTAGAAGTGGTACTCTCTCTCTCTCTCTCTCTCTCTCTCTCTCTCTGTATTTGTTCATGATAAAATGATGATATGATGGTTAATTAGTTCTTACTAACTAGTGTTTCTCTAATTCTTTTTATACAGCGCCAGCATCTTCAGAGATAAGTGCTATGCATGCTACCCTTCAATTGAGTACTCAGTTGCGATGAACAAGTTTTCAAGCATAGATGTGTTTGTGGAAGTACTAGTCTCTTGGTTAATGTCTTCTTTTTTTGGTCCGTTTGTGTTGTTTCACGAATGTTTTATCTTTTTCTTATCTTTTACTTCCACAGTTTGGTTTCATGTATTCCCATTGTATTATCCAAGTTTTTATTAATAATTATCATTGAGGTTTAAGATAAAGTACCAGAAATTTTCTTTTGGTAAATGATTTGTACTGTTATTGTAAGAACTTGTTGGAGGACCTCTCCAATCAACTATTTACCTTGCGTAATAACTATTGTAGCTAGTTCTACTTAATTTAGACATTTTTTCAGTATATAGTTTAAATAACAATATCAATGACTACCAAAAACCTATTAATTATGGACTCCTTTCTTAAATCCAATTGTTGTTCATCAGAAAGAATAAACTGGAATTGTATCTGTACATAAATTACATGCTTCTGAACTACATCTTTTCCTTCAACTGTCTATTACAACTTTTTTTTTTTATCAATGTTTTTTTTAATAATTTGTATAGTGGAATCATTTAACGCACAAGGGATCAAATTAGATAAAGAAATTCAAATACAAACTAGCGCACTTGAAAAATGACCAGCATATATCCAACATCATGGTAATGAAATGAAGCTTTGACTTCCCTGGTTCGGAACATTATGTTAACACCTAGATATGTTGAGAGCCAAACTGAGAAGTGTCAGATTTGGTACCTGAGCCTTGATTTTCACTTGTGTCCAGCTGCAGTGTTCCTTTTGGCTTCAAGAATAGTACCCTCCTTCAGAGCTGACTGTGCTTCATTCTCCTTTCCGAGTGCAGAAAGGGCAGCAGCCTGAAGATAAGATGCAATGTGCCATATTGGGGAAATTACTTGGGCTTGCATTGCATCGTTTAGAGCCTCCTGAGGCAGCTCATCCATGAGATAAGACAAACTACGACGGGCAAAAATTGTGGGAGAAACCATGTTTCCAACATCAATGAACTGCAAGAAAAAGAAATTATCAGCTGGATAATACAGATCATGCAGCAAGCAAGGCCAATCCATTACATAATCGAATTATCAATCCACTACCACAATAGATTACTCCAAAGACTATATATCAGCGGAGAAATGATATTCAAGGCTTTACTAGGCCTTTCTTTTTTGGGCCATATGGATTGAGTACTAGCTATGTTCAAATCCACTAATATTCGGACTGTTATTTCACATACTAACATGCATACCTATGAACTGCCAATTTCATTTCTTACTCTCGATTTAGCAGGTAAGATTTTCAATCATCTTTTGATTTATCTGAAACTGAATGTAATAGCCAGAGTGTGTATAATGACAAATCAATCCAATACTGAACTTGGGAGTGGGTATCAACCAAACTTAGTAGGAAATTCGGTTGACCAACTTATTTTATAATAAATCATATGAACAACATTCTAATGAAGGCCATTTTCGTTGTAGAGTATTTAATATCACAATAAGATCTTCACCGTTTTAAAAGCAGAATCACCGTTTTTCTTTGCATCTAATGTTTCCTGCATTTCGTCAGTCCACATTTGGAACGAGAGCTGCAGTGGATGATAAGTAAAGAAAATTTGAACATGCTCTGAGAAAAGGAGTGATTTGAATTGTAACCCAATAAATTTGAACATGCTTTCAACTAGATATAGTCTTGTAGAAGGTTATTCTGTAACTCCCAATATCTGGCGTTGTTATATGTGTTTTAAGGAATTCAAAATCCCTTACAACCCCCATAATTGACGACCCTGAGTTTTGGGCCGTTACAGATTCTCAAATATAGTGTCAAGAACATATATTCTATAGTGAGTATTGAATCTTTTCATAATTAACTGATGACCTGATGTGTAACTCCATACATGCTTACACTATCCTCACAGACAAAACTTGAGAATCACAATCTCTATTGCTCAAATATTTGGCATCCTCATTAGGGTTCCTGACATGCTTTTCATATCCAAATTTAATTGTGTTGTAGTACCTCTGTGCTCACATGACATTATTAGGCCGTATCTCATACCATTTGTCATGAGTCACTTCAGCAGGGACTTCTAACCACATAAATCTGTGTGGGTTGTTCAAGTGTATCAAGTCTCGCATGTTTGTGTGCTACCTCAGTTTCGTTTCTATAACCATTTCTAGGGACACCATTAGTGACTAGTCATTTCCTGGATCATGTGAAATGACTTCAGAGCCAATGTAAATACTGTTGTATCGGCGTGGATGTTTGTCTTAACTTTAGCCCCTAGCTAGGATGTTAGGGAATTTATCATGGGCTCGTTGGGGGTTTCAATGGGATATTGCATGTGGTGTTTGTTTTTGGATGGTGTGTGTATGTATTGAGTCAAATTAATTTTGTTTGTGTTAATTTCGTTTATATAAGTGTGTCCTGGTGCCCAATAAACTGTCGTTTTTTGAATAGAGAGCATTTAAGCTCTATTTCTCAAAAAAAAGAAAAAAAAAACTAGAAATCTCGATCAGAGCATCCTGGTAAAAGTGCATGCCTTTTATGCATACTCTTTCAACGATTTTGGTTTCTCTTCAATAAGGGCATGTTCTGTTGAACAAATGATTGTTGTTATACTTAATTGACCTGCAGGCTTCAAGGATATGTCTAATTTTATGTCTGGGCAGGTGTTTATACAATCCGATGTACTTGACATGAGAAACCAATTTGATTCCCTCCCTCATGTTTTGAAGCTCGTAGATGAAATCGACTCCAGTGTGTTGTGTGACAGTGAAGGATGGTTGTTGAGCAATCCAATGGGGATACGGACGGAGAGAGAAATTCATGCTGAATTTGAAGGGGCAAAAATCTACAGGAGGATGTACCAGAAGCAACTGTAAATAACTAGAAGGCTAGCTCTTGGATGAAGTAATGCAGGATCAAGTGAATGGTTTTTCATCGAGATTTTTGTAATGGGAAATGTGATCGTTATTTGTTCGCTAATCAAGTTTTTGTGAGGAAGTAGCATATAATCAGACTTATTTTTGTTTGATTACTGAAGTAGCAGTATTGAAACTCAAAGAGATGGATGCATCACAATCAGACTTAAGTGAGGCACAAGCCCTCCCTCATCATGCCAATCTATAGCAACATTGCAATGTAAACTTGCAAAGTAAAGCTAGCTATTGAATGTATGATCATCTTTATCTCATTTGAACATTGAGAATTTAAGTGAGCCAAATAACAGATTACATTGAAAAAAGATAGGGTGGAATTTGTGACAGGTGGATGATCTTCTGACAGCAATTCGTGTACGGAGCAGAACAGAGCAGTCTCTTTAAGAGTTCTAGTAGAAATTATAGAAATACCAGTTTTCAGTTTACACCTAGCTGTGTCTTCACAATCTAATTATATCAGTCTCAAATACAGTGTAGTTGTCTTGACTGGTAAAGAATTATAATCATGTCCTTTCTAATTTTGAACTATTTCCAATTGTCAAAAGATTCTATATATATGCAAAGATGGTCTCCAGATTCTATACTGCTTACAAGACTGCCATAAAAGTATTGATCCAGACTTTTATGTATTTAGATTTTCAAAAGAGTCTGATGATGCTTCCCGAATTAGTTGGGAATGGAATTTAAAATGTTAGGGTTTGGAGGGAGAGGGAGAGGGAAGAAGAAGCAAAGGGCATGTTACGGTTTTACAGAGTATGAAAATGTTATTTGAGATGGAGGGAGATGAAGGAGTTGGTTAAATGGCGGTTATATGTGAACGAGGTCTTTACACGTGTCCAAAATTTAGTTGGAAAAAAATGATTCTTTATTGTGGGACGAGAGTGCAAGTGGGACCCATTATGGTGACAGGGCTCATTTCCACCGTTGATTTGATAGGATGTTCCCAGATCAGTGTAGGGTCCACCGGGTCTGCACGGTGACTCAGCTAACAGAATCGGAGTACCCGCCAAAACAACACAGAGTACTAGATCAGAATTTTCAATGTTTCTCTCAATTCTTGCTTCCAAATCCAAAAATGATCTCAGAATTTTCAGTCTTTCTCTCAATTCTTGCTTTCAGTCTTTATCTAACTAAGGACGTTCCTTTGCACTGTTATCGCCAAGAGTCTTTGATCCAAAGAAGAAGTTTTTCATAGAATTTTCTGCAGACCGTATACGCTTCTTAATCTGCCATCACAAATTTGTGTCATGAGTCCTCAAAACAGTTACTGTAAAACCAATGATATTAATTACTAGTCAATTACAGTTTCCCCTCTAAAATGCCTCCAACGATATTTCTAAGACACAATGAAACTTGTATACCTATGAAAATGAAACATGTTTGGCAGCCCTGAAAACTTAAGGTTAACACATGGTCTTTATCAGAGTAGCACATTGTTTCTGCTATTTCTTCTCTCTAACTTTAACCTTTCTTAATCTCCTCACAATCTCGGTCTTTCTCTGACCAAATCATTCACATGATTTCCTGTACGGTGCCTTTGCTCAGTACTGCACCTAGTTCTAGCTTTATAACTTTTCCATTTCTATTTTAGCTTCATACTGTTCTTTTAAACAAGACAGGCTCAATTGATTGAAATTGATATTCCACATTCAGCAGGGAAAAAGAACACTGCTTGATATTCCATAATATAAGGCATAGCAGTTCGAGAGCACTCGTAAATCATGTTTCTATAACTTCTATCTATAGTGACATCAGACCTCATGAACAATTAATTTAGGAGAAATAAAAGTCGCTTTGGTCATTTTCTGCTCAAGAACAATGAATTCTGGATAATCCAATACCAAAACATTAACGAAAACTGGTTTAAGTTTGCTTAACAAGACCTGAAATTAACCATTCTGCAATAAAATCAGAACTTTCTTGCTACAAAATAATGACACTATAGAAGTAGCACATTACCCATCCAATATCATTTATCTACACATGTGCAACAACAACAAGAAACATTAATGCAAAACAAAAACCAGATACCCAATTAGTCCAATTGCATACCCAACATTGAAAGATCCCAAATTTCTCACCTAAAATGCAAACTTGCCTAAACACAGTGAAAATCTACTCCAAAAAACCCACAACCAATATTAAGAGAATAATGAAATGAAATACAAGCCAGCTATAAAATTGAATTGTGGGAATCCAAACTAGGAGAAGCAAATTGTAAGCCGAAGATTACTAATACTAATTTTAAACGAAGAAAATAGGGGAAAGAAGAAGGAACATACAGGGTCGAGAACATTGGGCTCAGAGCCATAATCAGCGGTTAGAAGAAAATAGGCAGCAGTAACAGTGGCCACTATGCTTGTCCTCCTCACCAGCTTATCCATTTGTGGGTTCATCGTGATTCTTCTTTTCTCGGCTTCTCTACTGACTACTGAATTTGGCTACTTTGTGAAAGAGAGGCTTTTCCATTTTGGGACGAGGAAGAAAGAGAGGCTTGTTGAAGGTTTTGGAAGGAAATGGGTTTTATAATTTGTTTTTGTTTCTGGTCCTTTTTAAGTTAGATAATTTGACTTTTGCCGTCTATATTTTGACTATTCTGCTACTTAAGTCCATAAAATTTTAATTGTCTCAGTTTGATCTTGATATTAAAGTATCTATGTCAGTTAAGGACAAGAGCAAACAACTATTTCGAAGAATTGAAGGTTAATTTTGACATCCGCGAAATCATCCATTCTTTAATCTATCTAGCTCGATCATTTTCTTCCAATCTAAAGTTTCCTTGGTTTCTTTTTTGGTTTCTATTATTATGTCATATTTTGCCATCGAAACTAACTTCAAAACATTACATTAAAACTGGGTGAGAAAAATATAAAATTACGGAAATAAAGTTGTGAAACAAATAAAGAATTAGGTAAGTTGATTAGGAGTGGCCAACCAGCACGTCAATTAACTTATGATTTGAAGAACTTTTTTTAAGTATATATAAATTTCATCTAATCTAAAGTTCTAAACCAAATTTTTACCAAGTCTCACAATTTTAGCCTCCAACGGCCGTTTGAGAATTCTTTTAACCTTATGTGATCATATAGTTTGAATTTTGAAAAGAAAGAAATTGAGACATTTTTCCTTTTGGTACCAGTACCACCAAATTGAGACATTTCTAAAATTGAGGGATCAAATTGCGACAGTGGTCAAACTTTACGGACAAAATTGAAATTTTGCTTCTTACCAACTTCCAAGTGACCTCTGCATCACATTATTACACTTGGAGCCAAACACACCCCAAATAGTCAGAGCATCAATGGAAGAAGCAGCTAGTCCAGTCTGCACCGACCCAAATCCCAAATCCTCCAAGCTCAGTCGAAGCTCCCCCTTCTCTTCCTCCGAAGACCAAGAAGAGACCCCTTGACAGTGATGCCCATATCTCCAACTCCACCTACTTCAAGATTCGTGCCGTCCTCAGAGAGATTCGTCCTCATGTTCTTGAGGTACAATTCAGACCCAATTTCTCAAAGTTTGCATCTTTAACTGCATTTCTTCTAGTTTCGGTCAATTTGTGCAATCTGGGTTTTGATTTTATAGAATATGACTTTTTGACTTGATTTCATTTTTCAAGTGTTTTTTCGCACTGAATTTGGTTTTGTTTGAATGCACATATTTCTTACGATTTCATTTCTCTTGTTAAAAATGATTCCCACTACATTCTTTTGGTACATTATTATAGTCCTATCTTTGCAATCCTGTTTTTGTGAACGTAGCATCTCTCTTTAAACATTGTACTATTCTTTGAATAATAGGTGAGGAAGATGAGATTTATGGTTTGAAGTGAATTGAGGCTGGAGATGAAATTACATGAATCCCATATATTGTTTATTTGCTGTGATTTTCGATTGTGGTTGATTCTTTGAGGCTGCAGATGAAATGTAATGCATCATACAAGCATTGTAACCTGTAATCTTATTACCCTATTGGTAGGAATATACGAGATCATAGCTGCTGTAATGTGCATTAGGTGACCTAGAGACTTCAGGGGACAGACCAATGAGTGTTAACTGGGTTCTTACATTATGATCTATGTAGTTTTTGGATGTAATCACACTCATTTGATTTTCCCATCCTAGTGTTTTGAAATGCTTCTTTTATTTGCTACTTAAAATGTTTTTCTGTTATCTTGAAGGTTCTCCGGACCCCTGACTTTCAGAAATGCAAGGCAGCCAACGAAATTCAAGAACGTAAGCTCATCAAGATCTGATTTTTAATTCTTTTTGGTTTTTCATACAGTGACATTATGTACAATAAAGCTGACCTGAATTGGCATACTCATAGTGGTTTATCATAAGATACAACTTTCATCCATGTGCTGACTTGATTTATCATTATTCATGTAAATGATTATATAGAGTTCGTCCTTGAAGTCAGTTTGTAATCTTAGCATTGCCCACCAGTTTTAAATACCGTTAGCATAGCATATAGATGGTTTATGAGGAGCCATCTTAAGATTTCTACTAGAGACAAAAAGGAAGTATGACAATTTGGTGCATTTATTTTTCTCTCAAAGGAGGATATTTGAAGAGTAAATAGAGTACAATCTAACTGCACAGCTAAAAATCGTACAAGCAAGCTACCAATTTCTCCTATAAGTTGGCTAATTATAGCTAATGACACATCTCAACACCATCTATCATGCGCATCTTCTCAAATTTACACATTGTTCGGCCCAAAAGTTGGCTAATTATATGATGGTCAGTAGAGTGTAAATTTATGTGTTCATGAGATGTGCTTATGACTGTATGGAGAAATATGCAGAGGTGAAGCTTCTGATGGACCTATACAAACAGATGACAGCAGAAACACTTTCCGCACCAAGATGTAATGATGTGCCAGAAGGGCAGCTTTTATCGGGTGCAAATTCCCAAGATACTAGGGAATTTGCAAGGCCATCTGAACATAAGCTTCCATCAGGTATATCCGGCGAGAAGCAGCAGGCTGAAGATGGTCAAATTAAAGGGGCTTATGTTGTTGGAGGATCAGCTTTTGGCTGGAACTTCATCACCTTTTCCAGCGTGGAACCAGTCTATTATGGTGTGACAAAGGAGTCATTTCGAGCACAAGCAGCAAAGCTGACTACTGTATAATCCTACAGCACTATGGGGGGTTGAAGTACATTAACAAGAGGTAAAAAATGCTCTCGCTGCTGTACTGATGTTGCTGGAATGGTATAGGCATTGGCTGTTTGTGCTAGAAGAAATTCCTTAAGCCAACCCGCTATATTAGTATAAAGTGACTTCAGTTGATGATTTGATCAATTACCTTGTGTGAAAGTTTCATTAAAATTAGTTGTTAGAACTTAGAACCCCCCTTATATTTCAAAAGGGGATCAACTAGTGAGAATTTTGTAAAACTCTGATCTGTTTGGTATGTCATCTTCTTTTACATGAACTCCTTTGGAAGCTACAGGTATTGTCTTGGTGCATGGAAAACAGAAACAGGAAAAATTGATGCTGCATTGTCTTAATTCCTCTAGACAATAAAATGAAGTTTGAGTTGAATATTTCAATCCCCGAAAAGAAGGGTTCAAGAGTTTTCTCACATAAACATGTGGTAGCTTACTAACACCAGGCTTGTCAAATTAAGAATAAGAACTTGTCTTATATGGAAGATTCAATCAATCTCCTAATCAATTCATCCAATTTTATATAGTGGAAATTTGTTTTATCTGGCATCAATTTGTGGCTCGTTATTCCAATTGGTCTTAGTATCTAGAAGTAGTGTCCCATAAGCATGTTTGCTAATTAAGATTAATGCTATTTTTGAGAAATCTTATAAACAGAAATTAAGAACCTATTAGACGTGCTGGCCAATTGGTCCTTGTTTTTAATTACTCAATGAATTTGGATAGAGATATTCCACAAACTAATTTGTATCCGCTCAAATAGTCTATGAATTTGGATAGAGATATTCCACAAACTCATTTGTATCCGCTCAAATAGTCTATGAATTTGGATAGAGATATTCCACAAACTCATTTGTATCCACTCAAATAGTCGTCGTCCAATGTTCACATAATTTTCCACGTACCAATGTTTTCATGCAATTATCAAGTCAATCAAAACGTATACAAGTCAAATATTAATGAAAGAAATATTTGGATCGTTCTTCTGAAAAGTCACACAGCCATATATATATAAATACTTGCAGTGCTTGTGTGGTTGCTCATTGTGCATGCTTCTTATTAATTCCATCGTCTTGATTAAAATTGAGATGGAGTTGGGAAGGTGCCTGAAACATGCTTATGCAATATCAATTGTGGTGCTTGTGCATATCAGCGCTTCCTTATCCCTGTTTCCAGTGCATCATGCTAACGCGACCAGGTGCGTAGAGAGGGAAAGGGAAGCACTCCTTGCTATCAAACAAGACCTAGTGGATCAATACGATCTACTCTCTTCATGGGGTTCAGGAAGTGAAGCCCAGAAACAAGATTGCTGCAGATGGGAACGAGTCGACTGCGATAACCAAACTGGCCATGTTCTTCGACTTGATCTTCGAGCCGATTGGTTGCAAGACCAGGATGGTGAGCGTACGACCTTGTCACAATTGCAAGGTAAGATTAGTCCTAAACTGATTGAGTTGCATCATTTGACATATCTAGACCTTAGTGGCAATGACTTCAATGGGAGTCAAATTCCACTGTTCATTGGTTCTCTCACCAATTTAAGATACCTTGACCTGAACTCTGCTTGGTTTGGTGGTCAAATCCCATATCATCAGCTTGGAAATCTTACTCGCTTGCTATATCTCAACCTTGGAGAGAATTACTTCTTTGCTTCTGTAGAAAATCTCAATTGGCTCCCTCATATCTCTTCTTTAAAATACTTGGACCTGAGTGGCACCAATCTCAATAATGTCTTCGATTGGCTGGAAACAGTAAACAAGCTCCCTAATCTAAGGAACTTGACTTTGCAGTCATGCGATCTTCCTCCTCCTATTCTTTCCACTCTTTCTCACATAAATACTTCTCAATCTCTTGCTTTTGTTGATCTCAGTTACAGCAATGTCACTTCATCAATATTCAAATGGTTGTGCAACTACAATACCACCCTTGTTCATCTTGACCTCAGTTGGGCACGTTTCGGTGGTCAAATTCCATTTCATGCTCTTGGAAACCTTACTCACTTGCAATATCTCAACCTAGGAGGATATAATTTCCCTCATTCTGTAGAAAACCTCAATTGGCTCCCTCATCTTTCTTCTTTAAAATACTTGGACCTGAGTGGCACCAATCTCAGTAATGTTTTTGATTTGCTGGAAACAGTAAACAAGCTCCCTAGTCTACGAAACTTGACTTTGATGTCATGTGATCTTCCTCCTCCAATTCTTTCCACTCTTTCTCACATCAATTCTTCCAAATCTCTTGCTTTTGTTGATCTCAGTGACAGCAATGTCACTTCATCAACATTCAAATGGTTGTGCAACTACAATACCACCCTAGTTCATCTTGACCTCCGTTCGGCTCGTTTTCGTGGTCAAATTCCATTTCAAGTTCTTGGAAACCTTACTCGCTTGCAATATCTCAACCTTAGAGCCAATGTTTTCAAAGGCGAAAGCGTAAGGCGAGGCGTTTTGTTAGTGCCTCGCGAGGCGTCTGCTTCGAGGCGCTAAGGCGTCCGCCTTTCCCGCAAATATTATTATAATCATATGAAAAAAATTAAAAATATAACTAAATGTCATTTAAAAGAAGAACTACAATTCATTAATCAAAATCACCAGCCTCATATCCACCCACACCCACATGAATATATATCATCATTATCATCACTATCATCATTATAATCAAATAAGGAACATTTATAACTAAGAAAATAAAGAGCAGCCAACAGCAACATTCAATGGTTTATAACTAGAACAAGAATAAGTACCTGGACTCCTTATCTTCCTAGAGTGCATTGCACACCTAGATCCAAACTCTCCCATGCATTTATCATACATTTTCAACTGGATATATGTCAGCTTTCATTGCTCTCTTTTAAATGTCTACATAACAAGGTAAAAGTTTGTGAGTTTCTTGAGAATCAACCTTCCTTTAAGAACATATCATTTGGAGAACATCATGCTATGCTTCCAACGAAACCAATAGCAATTAAGAAATTTCAGTGACTCATATTGAAACAACATCTTACCAATTCCCTGACCATTACCTCTCAATTGGTTCTGAAAAGGAGCAACATAAACTGCCAGCTGGTTAGTAAAGTTCCAGAAGCATTCTGTCAACTTAGGATATTGATCAAAAATTCATTTCAACTCCAATTGACACCAAGGTTAGCTCAGTTCACAGGCCAGGTTCAATTATGAATAAACTAACTAACTAAGGTGTTGTGTGATAAAAAATTCCAAATTATGAAGGAACAGAAGAACAGAGCAGATGATCGTTCCAAAAAGAATAAATAGAGTAGATCGAGCAGATAGATGAATAGACTGAGCAAACTAACCTTGAGGAACAGAGGCCCTTACTTCGTCAATGGAGGCAGAATGCTAGGTCTTCATTTGGGGAAAAATGATAGAAGCCCGATAATCCATTCTCAATACATCAGACAATTAAACAAAACGCAGTCGTATAGGTCTATAGGAGGAAAACATAAAACCTCAATTAAAGAAACGACGTGGCTTTGAAGGAAGAAAAAAAAATAAAATCTGGCGTCGTCAATCTCAGTCCCTGCGCCTCTGCGCATCAGTTCGCCGCCCACGCTAAAGGCGGTCGCCTCAACGCCCTGGTGTTCGCCTTTCCGGTAGCACGCCCAAATTTCTGGCTCTGAGGCATTTTCCGGTCGCCTCACATCGGAGCACGCCCGGGGCGCGCCCCAATTTCGCCTTTGAAAACACTGATCTTGACCTCTCTTTCAACAAATTAAGTGGTTCACTTCCCGATATTTTTGGAAACATGAGCTCTCTTACACATCTCTCTCTTTTTACCAATAATCTCAGCGGACACATTTCCAATTTTTTTGAAACATCATGTGCTCAAAATTCATTAGAGTATCTGGATGTCAGTTTGAATCAACTTGCGGGGCCATTCCCTGATCTCACAAAATTTCTGGCATTAAAGAGTTTAGATCTCAGTGGAAATCAGTTAAGCGGAACAATACCCGAAAGTATTGGGCAAATGTCCAAGCTAGAGGCAATTTATGTTGATAACAATCATTTGGAAGGGGTGATTTCAGAAACTCATTTCTCAAAACTCTCCAAGTTACAGTATTTGGGTTTATCCTCAAACTCCCTTGTTTTAGACTTCCATTCTGAATGGGTTCCTCCTTTTCAATTGGGTTCCCTATACTTGGACTCTTGCAAGATGGGGCCGTTATTTCCAAAATGGCTTCGAACTCAGAAAAATCTTGTATTCCTTTATATTTCTGATGCTGGAATTTCTGATATCTTCCCAAGTTGGTTTTGGGATTGGTCTCAGAACATAACTGTGGTGGATCTGTCTAGCAATGAAATTAAAGGAACATTATTGGCAGATTCCGGATTTGAGTGGGCGTATGTACCTGTGCTTAATTTGAGTTGGAATCAATTGGAAGGTCCCATCCCTTCATTCCTTTCAAAAGCTGGATCTCTGGATCTCTCCAATAATAAACTTTCAAAGGTTGATTCTTTCTTGTGTGAAACCAATGTTAGTTATTTGAGCTTTCTTGATCTCTCGAGCAACCAAGTGTCCGGAGAACTTCCAGATTGTTGGAAGAATTTTGAATATTTGGTCTTTCTCGATTTGAGTAACAATACCATTTCTGGAAATATTCCGACCACAATGAGCTCTTTATCTTCTATTGAAACATTGAAACTACATAACAACATATTAGAGGGAGAACTGCCTTCGTCCTTGAAGAATTGCACAAATTTAAGAACTTTTGATCTCGAAAACAATGAATTGTCAGGACCTATACCTAAATGGTTAGGGGTTGGAGTTTCAAATTTGGCTATCCTTATCCTTCGATCTAATCACTTCAATGGTAGCATGCCCTCACAATTATGTCATCTAACAAGCATTCGAGTTTTGGATTTGTCAATGAACAATATATCTGGAAGTATACCCAAATGTCTCAATAATATGACTACTTTAGCTGACAAAGGAAATCAAAATCTAACCATCCGTCATAGGACTGCTGCTACCTACGTAAGTGAGAATGGATACGAAATAGGAGGGGCAGATTACTATGATGAAGTATCCATCATGTGGAAAGGAATATTCGCGGAATACAAAAGTACTTTGGGCCTTGTGAAGAGTATTGATTTCTCGAGCAACAGATTGACGGGAGAGATTCCTAGTGAAATTATTGATCTTGTCGGGTTGGTTTCTTTAAACCTAGCAGGAAACCATTTGACTGGTCACATACCTTCAGATATTGGAAAGTTGCAGTTATTACAGTCTCTTGATTTATCAAGAAATAAGATATATGGCAAAATTCCAACAAGTCTTTTTCGGATATATGGCCTAGGGTACTTGAATTTGTCAGACAACAACTTGTCGGGGAAACTTCCAATTGGTACTCAGCTCCAAACCTATGATCGCTCTTCCTTTGCTGGAAATCCTCAGCTTTGTGGACTTCCACTTGAAAGGACGTGTGATCCGGAGGGAACAGGTCAGCCAAATGTCTCGAGTAATCAAGAAGATCCAGATGAGCTCATAACGCAGGATTTTTACATGAGTATGGGACTTGGATTTGCTATTGGATTTTGGGGAGTCTGTGGGAGTTTGATATTCAAGAGGTCATGGAGATATGCATACTACAAGTTCCTGGATGCTTCAAATGGTTGGCTTTATGTGAAGGTAGCCTTGATCAGACGGAAGTTAAAGGATGTGCATGCTTGATAGATAATCATAAGCGGTAATCTCTCTCTTTCTCTCTACATGTATTTGTTCAACATAAAATGATGATATGATGGTTAATTAGTTCTTACTAAGTTACTAACTAGTGTTTCTCTAATTCTTTTTGTACAGCGTCAACATCTTCTGAGACAAGTGATATGTATGTTACCCTTCAATTGCGATGGAAGTACTAGTCTCTTAATTAGTTAATGTTTTTTTTTTTTTGGTTTGTCGTTTGTGTTGTTTTTACGAATGTTTTATCTTCGTCTTATATTTTAATTCTGGAGTTTGGTTTCATGTTTTTTCATTGTATTGTCTAAGTTTTTATTAATAATTATCCCTCGTCCTTTGTACCATTGAGGTTTAAGATAAAGTACCAAAAATTTTCTTTTGGAAAATGATTTGTACTATTACTGTAAAAACTTGTTGGACTTCTCTAATCAACTGTTTGCCTGGGCTAATGACTATTCTAGCTAGTTCTACTTTAGACATTTATGCGGTATATAGTTTAAATAACAATATCAATTATTGACTACCAAAAACCTTTTAATTATGGACTCTACCTTTAAATCCGATTCTTGTTCGTTAGAAAAAATAGACAGGAATTGTATCTGTATGTAAATTACATGCTTCTGAACTACATATTTTCCTCCAATTTTCCTGTTTTCTATCAAGTTGTGGCTATCTATTGCTAATTTCGAATCAAGATATGGAATTTGGAAGATTCAAAACATATTACCAAGCCAAGTCAACTCATACTTGGCCACTTTCAAAGTTGGTTCACATAATGTTTGATTGAGTGGTACATACCCATTTATTTTTTCTAGATATATATATATTAAGAAAGGAGTTTCAAAATTATAGATGTCTGTAAATTGTAATACTACTCCAATGACCAAGGAAAAAAAAAAACTAGTCCAATGAATTTTTTTGGGAAAACAGAACTAAGAAAAATACTACGTTGTCTTTTATATTAAACTCAGTCTAGTAGTTCACTATATTCCAGAGATGAAGACCAAAGAAAGTCCATCTGTATTAAAACTCAAGAAGATAGTTGTTCTGAAACCAGAACTTCAGAGATGAAGGGTTGGTATGAGAGGAAAATTTTTACATCAATATATATTTTCTGTAGCTTCAATTTAAAAAAAAGACCGTCTTACATGGATTCACCGACACTATGCAATTTAGTTTAAGAAGAAAAAATAGAGTGATATATTAGAAGAACAGAGTATTTCCCATACATGCATCTCTTGTTTTGTTTATTTACTTCAGCTTGTTAACTAATTTCAACAGGAAAATTCGTAGTTACCGGTCGTAATTACTACTCTCTAACATACACAGTGTGATAAAGATAAGTTCACTCCTTTACTCCCGCTTTTCAAATTTCTGATCACAAGAAACTCTGTCCAAATAAATTGATGTTTGGAAGATTCAATACTACCAAGTCAAGTCAATTGCATTGTGGAAATTATAACAGACAGAGATACTATCAATTGTCTACCATTCAATTGCAGATACCATGCAATTTCCAAATGACTGTGACACCTGCGCCAAGTTTTTTTTTTTTCATCTTCCATCCATGAAACCTTTTTTCGATCATTACGAAGGAAAAAAAAAAACAAGTATGGTGGATCCAGTGCTATAAATAATGAATTAACATGCTAATTACGCTTAATTGTATATGTTGTGAGAAATCTGACAACCTCGCAGTGTTATTGAGCTCTTTGTGTTTTAAGCAAAAGTTTTTACTACAGCAATTAAGAAACCCTATTAGACATGCCAGTTAATTGATCTTACTATATGGTTCTCATGCAATTATTAAGTCAACACCCAAGTCAAGTCATTTAGTACTCAACGTAGCAGATACTCTAGTCCTTCTTAATTTCCTGTTCTGTCCTGTATGAACTTGTGGCTCTGTTTACCAGCGCGTTAATCTTGTTGGTGCTACTGGTATCACTTCTTGAATATTCAAATGCTTGGTAAATGATTTGTATTGTTATTGTAAGAACTTGTTGGAGGACTTCTCCAATTAACTATTTGCCTTGCATAATAACTATTCTAGCTAGTTCTACTTTAGACATTTCTGCCGTATATAGTTTAAATAACAATAATATCAAGGACTACCAAAAACCTATTAATTATGGACTCTTTTCTTAAATCCAATTGTTGTTCATCAGAAAGAGTAGACATGAATTGTATCTGTACATAACTTACATTCTTTTGAACTACATCTTTTCCTCCAACCGTTTTTTAAAAGATGAAACAAAAAGAGAAGCAATATCATTATGGTTATCGTGCCAAATCCCTAAATCATCTTTGACTTTAAGAATTTGTTTTCTTTTTCTACAAATAAGAGCTTGAGTTTGAAAGTATTTTGTATTCTTATCACCTAACTGCAAGGAATTTGATCTAGCAATATCATTAGCTCCAGAATAATGAACCTAATTGATGCATTACTTGCTGTTCTTGGACAATGTGTAAATAAGAGCTTGTAGTTACTCGATTTTGTTGTAAAACTGCTAACTGATTAAATGGGACCATGATCTGATCCATGAATAGGAAGATTATTAAGGGAAGCAAATGGAAATAACCGTAACCAGCTTGAGTTAGTAACAACTCTATCCAACCTTTCACATATACGAAAAGGATAATCTTGGTTGTTACACCAAGTGTACATGTTACCAGTAGATGGCACAGAAATAAGACCAGCACTGTTAAGAAATGCCATGAAATTATTCATATAACAATTATGCAGTTGAGTGCCTCCTAACTTTTCTTGTAAAGTTAGAATGTTATTAAAGTCCCCCATTAACATCCAGGCTTTAGATTGTGGAGGTTGTAATTGTTGAGCAATCCAATGGGGATACGGACGGAGAGAGAAATTCATGCTGAACTTGAAGGGGCAAAAATCTACAGGAGGATGTACCAGAAGCAACTGTAAATAACTAGAAGGCTCTTGGATGAAGTAATGCAGGATCAAGTGAATGGTTTTTCATCGAGATTTTTGTAATGGGAAATGTTATCGTTATTTGTTCACTAATCAAGTTTTTGTGAGGAAGTCGCATATAATCAGACTTATTTTTGTTTGATTACTGAAGTAGCAGTATTGAAACTCAAAGAGATGGATGCATCACAATCAGACTTAAGTGAGGCACAAGCCCTGCCTCATCATGCCAATCTATAGCAACATTACAATGTAAACTTGCAAAGTAAAGCTAGCTATTGAATGTATGATCATCTTTATCTCATTTGAACATTGAGAATTTAAGTGAGCCAAATAACAGATTACATTGAAAAAAGATAGGGGGGAATTTGTGACAGGTGGATGATCTTCTGACAGCAATTCGTGTACGGGGCCATACAACCTTGATGATGGATAAAGATGCAAGGTGAAAAAACAAGCAATAGGTACTCTTGGTCCTTCGTGGTTGGCAAGCACCTGATGCTCTACGCTCTTGAATCTGTCATTGGATATTAGCTGCAAGAGTAGAACAGAGCAGTCTCTTTAAGAGTTGTAGTAGAAATTATAGAAATACCAGTTTTCAGTTTACACCTAGCTGTGTCTTCACAATCTAATTATATCAGTCTCAAATACAGATGATGCTTACTCACAAAGCTTTGTGAGTAAGAGCATTTCTCTTACAAGACTGCCATAAAAGTATTGATCTAGACTTTAATGTATTTAGATTTTCAAAAGAGTCTGATGATGCTTCCCGAATTAGTTGGGAATGGAATTTAAAATGTTAGGGTTTGTAGGGAGAGGGAGAGGGAAGAAGAAGCAAAGGGCATGTTACGGTTTTACAGAGTATGAAAATGTTATTTGAGATGGAGGGAGATGGAGGAGTTAGTTAAATGGCGGTTATATGTGAACGAGGTCTTTACACGTGTCCAAAATTTAGTTAGAAAAAAATGATTCTTTACTGTCAAAGACGAGAGTGCAAGTGGGACCCATTACGGTGACAGGGCTCATTTCCACTGTTGATTTGATAGAATGTTCCCAGATCAGTGTAGGGTCCACCAGGCCTGCACGGTGACTCAGCTAACAGAATCGGAGTACCCGGCAAAACAACACAGAGAGTACTAGATCAGAATTTTCAGTGTTTCTCTCAATTCTTGCTTCCAAATCCAAAAATGATCTCAGAATTTTCAGTCTTTCTCTCAATTCTTGCTTTCAGTCTTTATCTAACTAAGGATGTTCCTTTGCACTGTTATCGCCAAGAGTCTTTGATCCAAAGAAGAAGTTTTTCACAGAATTTTCTGCAGACCGTATACGCTTCTTAATCTGCCATCACAAATTTGTGTCATGAGTCCTCAAAACAGTTACTGTAAAACCAATGATATTAATTACTAGTCAATTACAGTTTCCCCTCTAAAATGCCTCCAACGATTTCTAAGACACAATGAAACTTGTATACCTATGAAAATGAAACATGTTTGGCAGCCCTGAAAACTTAAGGTTAACACATGGTCTTTATCAGAGTAGCACATTGTTTCTGCTATTTCTTCTCTCTAACTTTAACCTTTCTTAATCTCCTCACAATCTCGGTCTTTCTCTGACCAAATCATTCACATGATTTCCTGTACGGTGCCTTTGCTCAGTACTGCACCTAGTTCTAGCTTTACAACTTTTCCATTTCTATTTTAGCTTCATACTGTTCTTTTAAACAAGACAGGCTCAATTGATTGAAATTGATATTCCACATTCAGCAGGGAAAAAGAACACTACTTGATATTCCATAATATAAGGCATAGCAGTTCGAGAGCACTCGTAAATCATGTTTCTATAACTTCTATCTATAGTGACATCAGACCTCATGAACAATTAATTTAGGTGAAATAAAAGTCGCTTTGGTCATTTTCTGCTCAAGAACAATGAATTCTGGATAATCCAATACCAAAACATTAACGAAAACTGGTTTAAGTTTGCTTAACAAGACCTGAAATTAACCATTCTGCAATAAAATCAGAACTTTCTTGCTACAAAATAATGACACTATAGAAGTAGCACATTACCCATCCAATATCATTTGTCTACACATGTGCAACAACAACAAGAAACATTAATGCAAAACAAAAACCAGATACCCAATTAGTCCAATTGCATACCCAACATTGAAAGATCCCAAATTTCTGACCTAAAATGCAAACTTGCCTAAACACAGTGAAAATCTACCCCAAAAAACCCACAACCAATATTAAGAGAATAATGAAATGAAATACAAGCCAGCTATAAAATTGAATTGTGGGAATCCAAACTAGGAGAAGCAAATTGTAAGCCGAAGATTACTAGTACTAATTTTAAACGAAGAAAATAGGGGAAAGAAGAAAGAACATACAGGGTCGAGAACATTGGGCTCAGAGCCATAATCAGCGGTTAGGAGAAAATAGGCAGCAGTAACAGTGGCCACTATGCTTGTCCTCCTCACCTCACCAGTTTATCCATTTTTGGGTTCATCGTGATTCTTCTGTTCTCGGCTTCTCTACTGACTACTGAATTTGGGTACTTTGGGAAATAGAGGCTTTTCAATTTTGGGAGGAGGAAGAAAGAGAGGCTTGTAGAAGGTTTTGGAACGGGTTTTATAATTTGTTTTTGTTTCTGGTCCTTTTTAAATTAGATAATTCGACTTTTGCCATCTATATTTTGACTATTCTACTACTTTAGTCCATAAACTTTTAATTGTCTCGGTCTGATCTCAATATTAAAGTGTCTATGTTAGTTAAGGACAAGAGCGAACAAACGTTTGGTATTATTGAAGGTCAATTTTGACATCCATGAGATCATTCATTCTTTAATCCAGGGTTTAGTCATCGAAGCTAACTTCAAAGCATTACATTAGAATTGAGTGAGAAAAATAAAGAATTACGAAAATAAAGTTGTGAAAATGATAAAGGATTAGATAAATTGATTAGGAGATGTCAATGAACACGTCAATTAACTTATGATTTGAAGAACTTTTTTTAAGTATATATAAATTCCATCTAATCTAAAGTTCTAAACCAAATTTTTACCTAGTCTCAAAATTTTAGCCTCCAACAGCCGTTTGAGAATTTTTTTAACTTTATGTGATCATATAGTTTGAATTTTGAAAAGAAAGAAATTGAGACATTTTTCCTTTTTGGTACCACTACCACCAAATTGAGACATTTCTAAAATTGAGGGATCAAATTGCGACAGGGGTAAAACTTTACGGACAAAATTGAAATTTTGCTTCTTACCAACTTCCAAGTGACCTCTGCGTCACATTATTACACTTGGAGCCAAACACACCACAAATACTCAGAGCATCAATGGAAGAAGCAAAGCTAGTCCAGTCTGCACCGACCCAAATCCCAAATCCTCCAAGCTCAGTCGAAGCTCCCCCTTCTCTTCCTCCGAAGACCAAGAAGAGACCCCTTGACAGTGATGCCCATATCTCCAACTCCACCTACTTCAAGATTCGTGCCGTCCTCAGAGAGATTCGTCCTCATGTTCTTGAGGTACAACTCAGACCCAATTTCTCAATTGTGCAATCTGGGTTTTGATTTTATAGAATATGACTTTTTGACTTGATTTCATTTTTCAAGTGTTTTTTTGCACTGAATTTGGTTTTGTTTGAATGCACATATTTCTTACGATTTCATTTCTCTTGTTAAAAATGATTCCCACTACATTCTTTTGGTACATTATTATAGTCCTATCTTTGCAATCATGTTTTTGTGAACGTAGCATCTCTCTTTAAACATGTACTATTCTTAGAATAATAGGTGAGGAAGATGAGATTCATGGTTTGAAGTGAATTGAGGCTGGAGATGAAATTACATGAATCCCTTATATTGTTTATTTGCTGTGATTTTTAATTGTGGTTGATTCTTTGAGGCTGAAGATGAAATGCAATGCATCATGCAAGCATTGTAACCTGTAATCTATTACCCTATTGGTAGGAATATAGGAGATCATAGCTCCTGTAATGTGCATTAGGTGACGTAGAGACTGCAGGGGACAGACCAATGAGTGTTAACTGAGTTCTTACATTATGATCTATGTAGTTTTTGGATGTAATCACACTCAATTGATCTTCCCATCCTAGTGTTTTGAAATGCTTCTTTTATTTGCTACATTGTATCAAGTGTGGATGACTTAAAATGTTTTTCTGTTATCTTGAAGGTTCTCCGGACCCCTGACTTTCAGAAGTGCAAGGCAGCCAACGAAATTCAAGAACGTAAGCTCATCAAGATCTGATTTTTAATTCTTTTTGGTTTTTCATACAGTGACATTATGTACAATAAAGCTGACCTGAATTGGCATACTGATAGTGGTTTATCATAAGATACAACTTGCATCCATGTGCTGACTTGATTTATCATTATTCATGTAAATGATTATATAGAGTTCATCTTTGAAGTCAGTTTGTAATCTTAGCATTGCCCACCAGTTTTAGATACCGTTAGCATAGAATATAGATGGTTTATGAGGAGCCATCTTAAGATTTCTACTAGAAACAAAAAGGAAGTTTGACAATTTGCTGCATTTATTTTTCTCTCAAAGGAGGATATTTGAAGAGTAAATAGAGTACAATCTAACTGCACAGCTAAAAATCGTACAAGCAAGCTACCAATTTCTCCTATAAGTTGGCTAATTATAGCTAATGACACATCTCAACACCATCTAATATGCACATCTTCTCAAATTTACACATTGTTCTGCCTGAGACTCTTGAGCTCCATGTATGCTTGTGCTCCAGTGTGTATCCTCCTTTTGGACCATATAGAATCCAAGGTTTTATGATGGAGTTACTTGCATGAGATATTGCTTATTACCTTTTATATGATGGTCAGTAGAGTGTAAATTTTATGTGTTCGTGAGATATGCTTATGACTGTATGGACAAATATGCAGAGGTGAAGCTTCTGATGGACCTATACAAACAGATGACAGCAGAAACACTTTCCGCACCAAGATATAAAGATGGGCCAGATGGGCAGCTTTTATCTGGTGCAAATCCCCAAGATACTAGTGTATTTGCAAGGCCATCAGAACATAAGTTTCCATCAGGTATATCCGGCGAGCAGCAGCCTGAAGATGGTCAAATTAAAGGGGCTTATGTTGTTGGAGGATCAGCTTTTGGCTGGAACTTCATCACCTTTTCCAGCGTGGAACCAGTCTATTATGGTGTGACAAAGGAGTCATTTCGAGCACAAGCAGCAAAGCTGACTACTGTATAATCCTACAGCACTATGGGAGGTTGAAGTACATTAACAAGAGGTAAAAAATGCTCTCGCTGCTGTACTGATGTTGCTTGAATGGTATAGGCATTGTCTGTTTGTGCTAGAAGAAATTCCTTAAGCCAACCCGCTATATTAGTATAAAGGGACTTCAGTTGATGATTTGATCAATTGCCTTGTTTCAAAGTTTCATTAAAATTAGTTGTTAGAACTTAGAACCCCCCTATATTTCAAAACGGGATCAACTAGTGAGAATGTTGTAAAACTCTGATCTGTTTGGCATGTCATCTTCTTTTACATGAACTCCTTTGGAAGCTACAGGTATTGTCTTGGTGCATGGAAAACAGAAATAGGAAAAATTGATGCTGCAGTGTCTTAATTCCTCTAGGCTTGTCTTATATGGAAGATTCAATCAATCACCAAGTCTAGTCAATGGTATTCAATTCGTCCCACTTTATATAGTGGAAATTTGTTTTATCTGGCATCAATTTGTGGCTCGTTGTTCCAATTGGTCTTAGTATCTAGAAGTAGTGTCCCATAAGCATGCTTGCTAATTACGCTTAATTCTATTTTTGAGAAATCTGATAATTTACAATACCTGCATTGTTATTAAACAGAAATTAAGATCCTATTAGACGTGCTGGCCAATTGGTCCTTGTTTTTATTTACTCAATGAATTTGGATATAGATATTCCACAAACTAATTTGTATCCGCTCAAATAGTCTATGAATTTGGATAGAGATATTCCACAAACTCATTTGTATCCACTCAAATACTCGTCGTCCAATGTTCACATAATTTTCCACGAACCAATGTTTTCATGCAATTATCAAGTCAATCAAAACGTATACAAGTCAAATATTAATGAAAGGAATATTTGGATCGTTCTTCTGAAAAGTCACACAGCCATATATATAAATACTTGCAGTGCTTGTGTGGTTGCTCATTGTGCATGCTTCTTATTAATTCCATCGTCTTGATTAAAATTGAGATGGAGTTGGGAAGGTGCCTGAAACATGCTTATGCAATATCAATTGTGGTGCTTCTGCATATCAGCGCTTCCTTATCCCTGTTTCCAGTGCACCATGCTAACGCGACCAGGTGCGTAGAGAGGGAAAGGGAAGCACTCCTTGCTATCAAACAAGACCTAGTGGATCAATACGATCTACTCTCTTCATGGGGTTCAGGAAGTGAAGCCCAGAAACAAGATTGCTGCAGATGGGAAAGAGTCTACTGTGACAACCAAACTGGCCATGTTCTTCGACTTGATCTTGGAGGAGACTTTCAGTACTTTCAGTGGCAGGATGGTGTGCCTACCTGGCCACAATTGCAAGGTAAGATTAGTCCTAAACTGATTGAGTTGAATCATTTGACATATCTAGACCTCAGTGGCAATAAATTCAATGGGTGTCAAATTCCACCGTTCATTGGTTCTCTCACCAATTTAAGATACCTTAACCTGAGCTCTGCTGGTTTTGGTGGTCAAATTCAATTTCAAGTTCTTGGGAACCTTACTCGCTTGCAATATCTCAACCTTGGAGAGAATTACTTCTTTGCTTCTGTAGAAAACCTCAATTGGCTCCCTCATCTTTCTTCTTTAAAATACTTGGACCTGAGTTACACCAATCTCAGTAATGTTTTTGATTGGCTGGAAACAGTAAACAAGCTCCCTAATCTAAGGAACTTGACTTTGCAGTCATGTGATCTTCCTCCTCCTATTCTTTCCACTCTTTCTCACATAAATACTTCTCAGTCTCTTGCTTTTGTTGATCTCTCCGACAACAATCTCACTTCATCAATATTCAAATGGTTGTGCAACTACAATACCACCCTTGTTCATCTTGAACTCAGATCGGCTCGTTTTCGTGGTCAAATTCAATTTCAAGTTCTTGGGAACCTTACTCAGTTGCAATATCTCAACCTTGGAGATAATTACTTCTTTGCTTCTGTAGAAAACCTCAATTGGCTCCCTCATCTTTCTTCTTTAAAATACTTGGACCTGAGCTACACCAATCTCAGTAATGTTTTTGATTTGTTGGAAACAGTAAACAAGCTCCCTAGTCTGCGAAACTTGACTTTGATGTCATGTGATCTTCCTCCTCCAATTCTTTCCACTCTTTCTCACATCAATTCTTCCAAATCTCTTGCTTTTGTTGATCTCAGTTACAGCAATGTCACTTCATCAACAATATTCAAATGGTTGTGCAACTACAATACCACCCTAGTTCATCTTGACCTCCGTTCGGCTCGTTTTCGTGGTCAAATTCCATTTGAAGTTCTTGGAAACCTTACTCACTTGCAATATCTCAACCTTGGAGACTATTACTTGTCTCCTTCTGTAGAAAACCTCAATTGGCTCCCTCATCTTTCTTCTTTAAAATACTTGGACCTGAGTGGCACCAATCTCAGCAATGTTTTTGATTGGCCGGAAACAGTAAACAAGCTCCCTAATCTACAAGACTTGACTCTGCGGTCATGTGATCTTCCTCCATTTCTTTCCACTCTTTCTCACATCAATTCTTCCAAATCTCTTGCTAGTGTTGATCTCTTTTACAACAATGTCACTTCATCAATATTCAAATGGTTGTGCAACTACAATACTACCCTTGTTCATCTTGACCTCTCTTCCAACAAATTAAGTGGTTCGCTTCCCAATGTTTTTGGAAACATGAGCTCTCTAGCAGATCTCTCTCTTGGCGGAAACCAACTTCAAGGAGGGATCCCCGATTCCTTTGCCCAGTTATGTGGTTTGCAATGGTTGGATATTTCGTCCAATAATCTCAGCAGACACGTTTCCAATTTTTTTGAATCGTCATGTGCTCAAAATTCATTAGAGTATCTGTTTGTCTCTTTCAATAACCTTGCGGCGTTTCCTAATGTCACAAAATTTCTGGTATTAAAGGCATTATATCTCAATGGAAATCAGTTAAGTGGAACAATACCCGAAAGTATTAGGCAAATGTCCAAGCTAGAGCAAATTCATGTCGATAACAATCATTTGGAAGGGGTGATTTCAGAAACTCATTTCTCACAACTCTCCAAGTTACGGTATTTGGATTTATCCTCAAACTCCCTTGTTTTAGACTTCCATTCTGAATGGGTTCCTCCTTTTCAATTGACTGTACTATACTTGGACTCTTGCAAGATGGGGCCGTTATTTCCAAAATGGCTTCGAACTCAGAAAAATCTTGGATTCCTTTCTATTTCTGATGCTGGAATTTCTGATATCATCCCAAGTTGGTTTTGGGATTGGCCTCGGAACATATGGGTGATGGATCTGTCTCACAATGAAATTGAAGGAACATTATTGGCAGATTCCGAATTTGAGTTGGCGCATGGACCTGCGCTTAATTTGAGTTGGAATCAATTGGAAGGTCATGTCCCTTCATTCCTTTCAAAAGCTTCATCTCTAGATCTCTCCAATAATAAACTTTCAAAGGTTGATTCTTTCTTGTGTGCAACCAATGTTAGTAATTTGAAATTTCTTGATCTCTCGAGCAACCAAGTGTCCGGAGAACTTCCGGATTGTTGGAAGCATTTTGAACATCTGGTCTTTCTCGATTTGAGTAACAATACTATTTCTGGAAACATTCCGACCACAATGGGCTCTTTATCTTCTATTGAAACATTGAAACTAGATAACAACAGATTAGAGGGAGAACTGCCTTCATCCATGAAGAACTGCACAAGTCTAATACTTTTTGATCTGGGAGAAAATAAGTTATCAGGGCTAATACCTAAATGGTTAGGGGTTGGAGTTTCAAATTTGGCTATCCTTATCCTTCGATCTAATCACTTCAATGGTAGCATGCCCTCACAATTATGCCATCTCACAAGCATTCAAGTTTTGGATTTGTCAATGAACAATATATCTGGAAGTATTCCCAAATGTCTCCATAATTTGACTACTTTAGCTGAGAAAGGAAATCAAAATCTAACCATCCATCATACGACTGCTGATGCCTACATAAGTGAGAACGGACACGGAATACAAGGGGTAGATTACTATGATGAAGTATCCATCATGTGGAAAGGAGTATTCGCGGAATACAAAAGTACTTTGGGGCTTGTGAAGAGTATTGATTTCTCGAGCAACAGATTGACGGGAGAGATTCCTAGTGAAATTATTGATCTTGTCGGATTGGTTTCTTTAAACCTAGCAGGAAACCATTTGACTGGTCACATACCTTCAGATATTGGAAAGTTGCAGTTATTACAGTCTCTTGATTTATCAAGAAACAAGATATATGGGAAAATTCCAGCAAGTCTTTTTCGGATATATGGCCTAGGGTACTTGAATTTGTCAGACAACAACTTGTCGGGGAAACTTCCAATTGGCACTCAGCTCCAAACCTATGATCGCTCTTCCTTTGCTGGAAATCCTCAACTTTGTGGACTTCCACTCGAAAGGACGTGTGATCCGGAGGGAATAGGTCAGCCAAATGTCTCGAGTAATCAAGAAGATCCAGATGAGCTCATAACGCAGGATTTTTACATAAGTCTGGGACTTGGATTTGCTATTGGATTTTGGGGAGTCTGTGGGAGTTTGATATTTAAGAGGTCATGGAGATATGCCTACTACAAGTTCTTGGATGCTTCAAATGATTGGCTTTATGTGAAGGTAGCCTTGATCAGACAGAAGTTAAAGGATGTGCTGAATAGATAATCATAAGCGGTAATCTCTCTCTCTCTCTCTCTCTCTCTCTCTCTCTCTCTCTCTCTCTCTCTCTCTCTCTCTCTCTCTCTCTCTCTCTCTCTCTCTCTCTCTCTCTCTCTCTCTCTCTCTCTCTCTCTCTCTCTCTCTCTCTCTCTCTCTCTCTCTCTCTCTCTCTCTCTCTCTCTCTCTCTCTCTCTCTCTCTCTCTCTCTCTCTCTCTCTCTACATGTGTTTGTTCATCATAAAATGATGATATGATGGTTAATTAGTTCTTACTGACTAGTGTTTCTGTAATTCTTTTTATACACTGTCAGCATCTTCTGAGACAAGTGCTTTGCATGCTACCCTACAATTGAGTACACAGTTGCGATGGACAAGTTTTCAAGTATAGGAGTAATTGTGGAAGTACTAGACTCTTCGTTAATTTTTTTTTTGGTTTGTTGTTTGTGAAAGTTTTATCTTTGTCTTAGTTTTACTTCCAAAGTTTTGTTTCATGTCTTCTCATTGTATTGTTCAAGTTTTCATTAATAATTATCCTTCGTCCCTTGTACCATCGAGATTTAAAATAAAGTACCAGAAATTTTCTTTAGGTAAATGATTTGTCATTTGTATTGTTACTGTAAGAACTTGATGGAGGACTGCTCCAATCCGTTGTTTGCATAATAACTATTCTAGCTTTTTTTTTTACTTTAGTCATTTCTCCAATAAATAGTTTAAATAACAATATCAATAACGACCAAAATGTTGAAGGAAACCTACTTTGTGTGTGCCTTGTCAACCTAGGAGTATCTTAGTTAGGTTAGCATATGGATTACATATTGAATAGAAGTCCTATTGGGATGTGGATTGTACCCTTGTGTTTCTCTATATATAGAGGCACCTATTCATTAATAAAGATACGATCTATTCCTGTGCTATTTGCTCTGTTATTACTTTCAGTATTGTGGTTGATTGCATATTTACTTAAACACGTTATCAGCACGAACCTCTAACCCTGAGATCAAAAACCCTAGAACCCTAACCCTAGGTTTGTCGTGTTTACCTTACACCACCGTGCACCGTTCCCCCCTGCTGCCGTGCACCACCCTTTGCTGCCGGCCACCTGCTGCACCGCCACAAACCACCACCGGCTCCTCCTATATCAACACCCGAGAATCTGCCTGAACAGAACAACCGTCTTCAGAAGCAATTTTCTCTAGTCTCCACCGTCGGATTAAGAAGAAATTTTGGTGATCAATCCCTCCGTGTATCAACTACTCCCGGTTCAAATTTCATCCTGTTCCGACCGTTGGCTCTCAAGATATTCGAGTTTGAAGAAGAGCTACTCAAGAGAATCCGAGAAAAAGAATACCAAGTAAGCTTTTATAAACGTTGCTGCTTTCATGAAATTACTTTCACCTTCTTTTTCTCAAGGGACTTCCAACATCCCTCCTCTACCTCCCACCTTTCTATAACGTGGGATCATTGATTAATTCGAACCTATCCAAACTATGAGAAGTATTAGGGGAGTGATCGAGCTTCATATCGCTTGCGATATGTGTAAGTCATGAGCACCTCTAATATCATCATGCTATTGGTATGAGTTCAAGAGCCGAACTATGGGGATTCGAGCTAATACTCCGGATGAGGAATCCGTAAAGAGAAGAGACCTTGAACGAGGAGTTCATTGAATGATTTACCTCCGGATGAGGAATCCGTAGAGAAGAAACGACCTATGGTTCATAACTTAATTCCTACTAGGCTCACCTACTTGGGTATGTCTTGGTATGTAATTTGAGATAAGTGGTATTAAGGGAGCTTGCTCACACCGACATCTCTTATTATGTATCTGGGTGTGTCCGGGTAGAGCTACCGAAAAGTTTTAGGGTTATGGCCATACTACACTAAAAGTTTCACCTAAATCCAATACATGAAAAACGTTTCTTAGAAGCATAGCTCAGAAACTATATTTGTTTTCGTGGGAGAAGTTTATACTCCGAAAACTAACCCCAATTCTCTTGTTGTTTCAGATGGCAAATAACCTAAACAAGTTGGACTTCGCACCTTTGGATACCACGGGCATTGGATACCATAAGTGGGTTCGCGATGTACGCAACCACCTGAAAGCTCAAGGAAGCATCTCTGCAATCCGTGAGCCCCCTGCAGCTGCACCTGCTGATGCCGCCGCCGCACCTGTGGAAGGTCCACTGACTGCCGCCGCTGCTGCTGCTGCTACAGCACAAGCCACCGCTGATGCTTTAGAGGCTAAGAATGCCAAAGCTATCATTCTGATGATTCGTCATATGGACCAATCTCTACAAGCCGAGTACCTCAATGAGGAAAATCCCAGAACACTTTGGGTAGCACTCGAAGAGCGGTTTGGCAACGTTCGTGAATCCCTGCTTCCTGAACTAGAGGTGAAGTGGCAACTACTGCGCTTCTGTGATTATGCCTCAGTCCTAGAGTATAACTCGGAAGCACTCCGCATCAAATCCCTCATGGAATTCTGTGAGAGGAACATAACTGATGCGATGTTGATTGAGAAAACCCTCTCTACCTTTCCCGTCTTTGACTTGGTAGTTGCAAAGAACTATCGCATTGAAGTGCAGAATAAACGGATCACAAGATTCCATGAGCTCATATCTGCTCTCTCTGTCGCTGAAAAGCACGAGAAGATACTTGTGAAGAATTATAATGCGAGGCCCGTGGGAACGAAACAAGTTCCGGAGACCCATTATAATGGCGCCCCAAAGAGAGGCCGCCGCGGGCGAAACCCTAATCCTAGGGACAACTCTGGACGTCCTGGTCCATATAATCGCCCTGCTCCAGAAGGTAGTCGCCAAACTAGGCGAAGGGGAGGCCGAGGAGGCCGCCCAAGAGGACATGGTGCCGCCGGCAATACACATGCATCTGGTGCTAATGCCGTGCCACTCAAAAGGAATGCACCACGCGTGAATAACGCTTCTCAATCAAAGGATTCCGATCAAACATCTCTGTGCTTCAGGTGTGGAAAGACTGGACATTGGGCCAAGATATGTAGAGCCACTCAGAGTGTCGCTAATGCATACAAAGCGTATCGCGAAGCCATGGAAGCTCACAACATTGAACAAGAGGATGACGAAGAGAACGTCAAGTTGAAGGTTGATGACTTTAAAGCTGGGAAGAGTGATGACACTCCTGATTTCGCTTAAGTCTTTATTTTCCTTAGTATTGTTGATTTAGTTTCTGGTCAATGACCAAGATTGGAACTTTGGATGTAATTCATTTGGTTTATATCTTTAATAAAATTTGGAGTTGTTTGCTATACTCAATTTTAATTATGAGCTTTATTTATTAGGAATGAATTCCGGAGAACTTGAATGTCTCGCAGACAGCGAAACCACGCATACCATATTGCGTCATAGGCAACTGTTTCTTGACATGATGCCATCTCATTCCTATGTGACTACGATGGCAGGACCATCTAACCTTGTGCAAGGAAGGGGACATGCCCAATTCCTCTTGCCTAATGGCACCTTAATTGACGTCACCAATGCTCTCTATGCTCCAAGAGGAAATAGAACCTTGTTGAGCTTCAAAGATATAAGGACCAATGGATTCCATGCTGAAACGCATGATGAGAATGGAAGAAAATTCCTTTGCATTACCTCTAATGACTGCGGAAGAAAACGCATCTTAGAGAAGCTTATGTGTCTCTCTAGTGGGTTATATGCTACCACTATCCGAGCTATCGAATCAAACAATGTCATTAGAGATGACCTCTTGGATTCAGACACATATTGGCTTTGGCACGACAGGTTGGGACATCCTGGTCGAGACATGATGATCCGTATATTGAAAACCTCAAACGGACATCCATTCTATAGAGCTCATCGAAGCAAGGATCAAAAATTGATCCAAAGAGAGGAAAGTGATGCTTCTGCCGTCCCGGCGACCGGTCGACATAGTCCCGGCGACCGGTCGACGATTTCCAGAAGCAATCCAAAATCGGGCAGAAGCTTCGGCGACCGGTCGACCAAAAGTCGGCGACCGGTCGACAACTTCCAGAAGCTTTCCGCCGTCCCGGCGACCGGTCGACATCATCCCGGCGACCGGTCGACAACTTCCAGAAACTATCCGACGCCGGACAGAAGCTCCGGCGACCGGTCGACGATTTGCGATTTCTTTCTGAGAAAAACCCTGATTCGAGAAATCATCAGGATGCCTCCTATGCTTCTGAAGCTCCCAAAGCCAAACGCTCTTTTTGCAAAGCTTGCTCCTTAAGGAAGCTAGGACCAAGACCGTCCTATGCCAAGGATTCTAAAGCACTTCTTCCATTCTTACAAAGAATCCAAGGGGATATCTGTGGACCTATTCAACCACCAAGCGGACCATTTAAGTATTTTATGGTGTTGGTTGATGCGTCGACACGTTGGTCGTATGTCACGCTATTGTCCACTCGTAATGCTGCTTATAATAAACTCCTAGCACAGATAATTCGCCTGCGGGCTCACTACCCGGATCATCCCATCAAATCTATCAGGCTTGATAATGCTGGAGAGTTTACATCGAAGATTTTCGATGACTACTGCATGTCTATTGGAATGGATGTTGAGCATCCGGTTCCACATGTGCATACCCAGAATGGTCTTGCAGAGGCTGCCATTAAAAGAATTCAAATGGTAACAAGGACATTGGTCATGCGCACCAATCTTCCTCTCTCTGCCTGGGGGCACGCAGTATTGCATGCAGCTATGCTAATTCGTCTGAGACCCACAGCCACTCAACCCTTTTCTGCGCAACAGCTAGTGACTGGGTACGAGCCAAGCATCTCGCACTTACGCATATTTGGGTGTGCTGTCTATGTGCCTATTACGCCGCCACTGCGTATTAAAATGGGTCCTCAGAGACGAATGGGCATTTATGTTGGTTTTGAGTCACCAACCATAATCCGCTATGTAGAACCCTTGACAGGCGATCTATTTACCGCAAGATTTGCGGATTGTCACTTTGATGAGACAGTCTTCCCGTCGTTCGGGGGAGATAAGAATGTACACATTCAACAGGAACGACAAGAATTGTCATGGCCTGTCCCCACTCTGTCTCATCATGATCCCCTTACTGCACAAAGAGAAATAGAAGTGCGTAGAATTATAGATCTTCAGAAAGTCGCAGACTCTCTTCCTGACGCTTTCTCTGATCTTGCTAAAGTGACTAGATCCCATATACCAGCTGCAAATGTGCCTGCAAGGATGCAAGTGCCTGAACAAGGACTTGGACTCAAAGTCGCTACTACAGCTAACCCTATAAGAGGGACAGCTGGTGGCGCCACTGCCAGTAATGGTGGTGATGTGGCTCAGGCCGTGGCTCCGCTGAGGAAGCGTGGGAGGCCACCAGGTTCGAGGGATTCGCGCCCTAGGAAACGGGCTGCGATGGCACCTAATAACCCTCTCATCATTGATACTCAAAATCCGTCCCATGAGAACATTCCGGATTATGGTTATGTCCAAGAGACATCATTGGAGGACGCTCCAATGTCAGAACCTACCCGTGAGAATGTAGAGATCTCGATTCATTATACTAGTATACATGGAACGTGGGATAGAAACTCCATCGTCATTGATGATGTGTTTGCATATGCTTGTGCACGAGAGTTGATTGAGACTGATGATATTGAACCTCGCTCTGTTGATGAATGTCAACGTAGAGCTGATTGGCCTAAATGGAAAGATGCGATCCAGGCTGAGTTAGACTCACTAACAAAGAGAACGGTATTCGGGCCTGTTGTGCCAATACCTTCTGGAATAAAACCTGTTGGATACAAATGGGTCTTTGTTAGAAAGCGTAATGAGAGAAACGAGATTATAAGATATAAAGCTCGCCTTGTGGCGCAAGGCTTCTCACAACGCCCTGGAATCGACTACGAGGAGACATACTCTCCCGTAATGGACGTTATAACGTTCCGCTACCTTATCAGTTTGGTAGTTTCCGAAAAACTGGATATGCAGCTTATGGATGTGGTCACAGCGTATCTCTATGGGGATCTAGATACAGAGATTTATATGAAGGTCCCTGATGGGCTTCAGTTACCCAAGTCAAGTGGCTCCAGACCACGGAGCGCGTTTGCAATAAGGTTGAAACGCTCACTATATGGATTGAAACAATCCGGACGGATGTGGTATACCCGTCTAAGTGACTACTTGATTGGAAGAGGGTATGTGAACAATGATTTATGCCCCTGCGTGTTTATTAAGAGAACAAGTTCCGGATTTGCAATAGTAGCAGTTTATGTTGATGACATGAACCTTATAGGCACTCTTGATGAACTAAGAGAAACCGCTGACTACTTGAAATCTGAGTTTGAGATGAAAGATCTTGGGAAAACACGGTTTTGTCTCGGTCTAGAACTTGAGCACCGTAGTAGTGGGATTCTGATTCATCAATCAACTTATACCCAAAAGATGCTCAGGAGATTTAATATGGATAAAGTCCATCCTGTTAGCACTCCCATGATTGGTCGCAGTCTAGATCCAAAGAAGGATCCGTTTCGCCCAAGGGATGATGGCGAAGACGTTTTAGAGGCTGAGGTACCATACCTAAGTGCAATAGGCGCATTATTGTACTTGGCACAGTGTACAAGACCCGATATCTCCTTTGCTGTTAACTTGTTGGCTAGATTTAGCTCTGCACCCATGCAACGCCATTGGACTGGCATAAAGACTATCTTTCGTTACTTAAAAGGTACGATTGATATGGGCTTGTTCTTTCCCTATAGAGAGTCTCGAAAATATGGCAAAATGGGTGAGGAACCCATACATGCCGTCGACCGGCGACCGGTCGACACATTGTCGGCGACCGGTCGACCGACGGGCAGAAAAGTTGCTTCCCCCTTTTCCCAAACACCTTGTGATGTTCTGGTTGGCTTTGCTGATGCTGGGTATCTCTCTGACCCATATAAAGGTCGTTCCCAAACTGGTTATGTCTTTACCATGGGTAACACCGCGATATCTTGGAGGTCTACTAAGCAGACCCTTGTTGCCACTTCTTCGAACCATGCTGAGATAATTGCTCTCCATGAAGCGGTTCGTGAGTGTATATGGTTAAGGTCCATATCTACACATATAAGAAGTGCTTGTGGTTTGAGGTCAACCACAGATGAACCTACATGCATTTATGAGGATAATGCTGCTTGTATTGAACAAATGAAGCAAGGTTTCATCAAGGGTGACAACATCAAGCATATATCGCCTAAATTCTTCTATAATCAGCAACAGCAAAAGTTCCTCAAGATTGAAGTCAATCAAGTCCGTTCTGAGGACAATGCAGCAGATTTGTTTACCAAATCACTGCCTAAATCCACATTTGAGAAGCATGTGAAAAGCATCGGTTTGCTTAAGTTATCTGACCTCCCATGATTGTGGAAATCAGGGGGAGACGCAGACTTCAGGGGGAGTCTAGTGTCCATGCAAAGTTTCCAAATGTGAAGGGTGTGTTGTACTCTTTTTTCCCTTCGACCAAGGTTATTTTTATCTCACTGGGTTTTTGTTACTTGGCAAGGTTTTTAATGAGACAACGTGAGGAGCACCACCTAGTGTTGACGCCACAAGGGGGAGTGTTGAAGGAAACCTACTTTGTGTGTGCCTTGTCAACCTAGGAGTATCTTAGTTAGGTTAGCATATGGATTACATGTTGAATAGAAGTCCTATTGGGATGTGGATTGTACCCTTGTGTTTCTCTATATATAGAGGCACCTATTCATTAATAAAGATACGATCTATTCCTGTGCTATTTGCTCTGTTATTACTTTCAGTATTGTGGTTGATTGCATATTTACTTAAACACAAAAACCTATTAATTGTGGACTCTTTTTCTTAAACCCAAATTGTTGTACAGATATAGGAATTGTATCTGTACATGAATAACATGCTTCTGAACTACATCTTTCCATCAATCAAAAAAAAAACTACATCTTTCCCATTAACAGGACGTACCTTGGTAACTTAATTGCATACAAGAAAAAAGTCACAGAGAAACAACAAACCAACCGAGAAGTGCTACATAATATATACAATAGAGATGTGCAACATAACAAGCGACCACCGGCCGCATGCAATCTGTGCGCAATGCAAAAAAAAAAATGCATATAGAACCAAATAATATATAGGGCAAAATGGCAAATTATTTATAGTAAAACCTATTAAGTAATGAGATTGAATTGGGAACCTTATGTGAACACCTTAATATGTGGAGAGTCAAAATGAGACGTACGAAATCTTGTTTATATAATTCATGCATGTTTTACTACTGTATCAAAACACTCTTATCAAATTGATGATTCCAAATTAAGATTAATATATATGGAAGATTCAATCAATCAGCAAGTCTAGTCAATGGTATTCGTCCAACTTTAATTTGGAAATTTATTTTATCTTGCATCAATTTGTGGCTCGGTGTTCCAATTGGTCCTAGCTAGTATCTAGAAGTAGTGTTACTAATTTCAAGGATTAAACCACTACTGATGGTCGAGTTGGTAAGAGCCTCCAGGTGTGGTACCCCCGGGTTCGAATCTTCCCGACTACGGATTGGAGTTAAATCTCAATTCATTATGTGGCTGGCTAGGGGGAGAAAACGTTCTGACAAGATCTCCGACTGCGGATTAGTCCTTGGGCCTATGAATCCTTTGGGATACCGTGGGAGTTCTCTAAAAAAAATAAAATTCAAAGATTAAATACAATTATCCTTTAAATTATAGAGCGTTTTTCAGTTTCATATCTAACTATCGATAATTCGCGTTTATATGCTTCAAGTTATCTCCTAACAATTTCATACATTTATCATTAACACCGTCAACTTGCCACGTCAACTAGTTATTGAAATTTTTCACGTTAGCGGATAATGAAAAAGTTGACGGTGTTAATAACAGAGATATGAAATTATTGGAAGGAGATAACTTGGATAGGGATGGCAAAAAAATCCGCGGATTCGGGTATCCGACCCGACCCGGCCCGGTTGGGTCGGTTTTTGAAGGGAAAAAAGGGCATCGGAAATGGGTTCTGTTTGAGCCCAAAATATTTTGGCCCGGATTCCTGTAGGCCTGCAAACCAATGAGTTAATACGTGTGACCTACATCACTTGTTCAAGCCCGAAAAAGGGGCATAAATGGTTTTTTATTGTTTGATTTATCTCTCATGTCTCTACTCTTCTTCTTTTTCCCTTTGAAAAGACTTCGGAGAGGAAACAACTTCTCAGAGACGAATCATTCTAAAGTGATTGACACAGATCTCAAGATCAAATTAGTAAAGAAGAAGCCAAGGAGATTTCACTTCACCACTGAATTTTCTTTTGCCGACAATGAAAGAGGAAGAAAAGGAAAAGTCCAATAATGGTCACTAGAGGCTAGATTAAGCCTACTTTGATATTAATTGATATTAACTTTCTTTCCTTATTACTGTGCGAAAGAGGGAAAATATGTATTCATAATACAAAACGGCAGCAATATAAGACTGAGGAGCTTTCTAGATGATTGCTTCGCACTCTTTTTAATAATAAACAAAGCCTACGTTTCGCACATGAGGCTTTTTGATTGATCCAGACAATTGCAAAGTGGTTTATTCATGGCATATTTAAACAAATAAGCAGCCTTTGCTGAAACCTTTTCTGACAAATGAACCAATGTGGTTCATCATTTTCTCAAAAGAACACAGAGCAATCTCCTTAATAGCCATTTAATAATAGCCAAACGTCATCAATTCCGTTTAATCAAGATTGTGGCTAAATAAGTCAAGATTCTAGTGGCAAACATCTATCATTTCTCATTTCGCAGAAGACTCAGAAACATAGAACAGTGTGAAAAGGAATATGATAAACAAGTTAATTATCATAAAGCCAAGAGTGGCTCATTCGACACCTACTTTTCGCACCTTCTTTCTGCTTTCACAGAAGGAAGATCATGACAAATAAATTGGTGTGAAAATCATTCAAGAAAGGAGGTTTCACACTTATGAGTAATATTATACAATGTTTAGTTAATCAATCTTTGATTAATCATTCATTACAGAGTGATGCCAAAGGTATCAATCAAATGTGAAACCAAGACATTTTTGCATATGTGAACAAACATATATATGTAATTAATCAATCCGTGATTAATTATAAGTGTTCATTACGGAGGCTATGAGAAAGCCTATCTTTGATTAATTATAATTGTTCATACACAATTAAAGAGGCTGCGAAAAAGAATCATTGAACGATTTTATAAATCCAATATGTGGATCCCATAGCCTGAAATTGTTAACCTTAGCAGTGTTTAATATCGCAGAAAGAGAGAAAGTCTCTATGAAAGACTTGAAAGTCTTAAAGCAATAAAAATATGTCTATATTTACTAGCTATAGCTAGTGGGCTGCCTAACCTAAAGAGAGCTAGAGTCTTCATGTTTCAATACGGAAGAAAGGAATGTGAATATATAAATGCATGAAAGCTAAAGAGGTTTTGACAAATAAAAACCTAAAGAATAAAAAGTCAATAAATGCATGCCGTATTGAAGATTAATCACTTGATGATTATATAGCCTTAAAGCCTATATAAAGGGGCTTCGGTGAAACACCCCTTCAATCATCTACACAAACAAATTACTCTCACAGAGTACCTTGTCAGCCTCCGGGCTAGCCTTCGGGCACTAACCTCCGGGTTATACTTCGGTATTTGCATGAACGCTTGCGACTGCAATTACTAAGATGAGAATCTGCACGTACGCTTAGCGAATGCAATCCTCATTGCTTGCTAACCTGCAACACCGCATTTGCGACTGCAGCATCGCAGCACGACAATCCTTACTTCGGCGCAAGCTCTGCTGGGGATCTCGTTCCTGGTATCGATTGGGTAAAACTCGAAAGAGCTTTACAGAAGAAGTCCTTGTATCAACAAGGCATGTACAAGAACCTAAACACGAAGATATCTCTCTTCGTGTGACAGTCGTGACGAAAAGAAGTCAAGACGAGCGCGTAATCAACTTCAACAACAACTACAACAACAACTTGCACCTATTGGTGCTGACACGCCTGCAATCCACACGAGCCAAAAGGGACGGGTTTGATTCCGCGTCAAACATTTTGGCACGCCCGGTGGGATTACTGGAAATTTCTTTCAGTATTACCATTGCGTTGAGGAAGAGGCAACCTAAGTTGAAAGGTTTGCCTGAGAGGAAAATCCTTACAAGAGTGATCTTTCCTATTGTTTGAACCACAGGGTTCACAAAACCAACCCGGCTCAGTGTCGTGGTTTGTCTGTATGTTAGCTTTTAGAAAAGTTTCCAGAGCTTTGTTGAGCGACGGCGGACGACACAGAGGAGTGAGCTACTCCTAAAACCTCTCGAGAACAAGCCGTGTTCTTCAAATGGAATATCATCATTATTATTTTCTCTCTTCATGAAACAAAAGAATGATGAAGAATATTCACACAGTGGCTATAATCAAACTAGCCAAAATAACGTGTTCAGAAAAGTATGATAAACCAAATTATGGCTTTGATTACTCTGTTGCCTACAATAATGGCATTAAGACTACTATTCTAATTTTGACTGAACTCAGAGACAAGCTAAAAAGCCTAAAAAGGCTGAACAATAGCAAGAGGCATATGTAAGGCCTGAAATCAGTAAAGGTTGTGAAGCTTTGGGTTATAACTTTTTGATAAGTCAAGGAGTTACGAGTCTGAAAGGACCTATTTTTTGCCAAGGAAATTGAATTTCCTACAGGTGGCACCGTGGCAATACTTAATATAATCAATCTAGTGGTGAGAGTTTTAATTTTTTTTCCAGATCAACTCGTCTTTGGAATATAATTTAATTTGTCTTTGAGTGACAAATATCCCTCACCAAAAAAGTAAGATCATGGAAACAAAGATCTGAGTCATCTGACTATGAAAGTTGTCAATAAACAACTAATTTTTCCAATGATCACTTGATATTGGCCAAAACACTTGGGGGGCAAAAAGATGCCCACGATCATAATTATGATTATAATCATCTTAAAAAGTCAGAGAATAGACTAACGAATGGTGATGATGATAATTGTTTTCTTGGCCAAAAGTTATAGCCAACACAATTCAAAAAGTCAAATAACACAGTGTTTCTTTTCTGACCATTATGATCCTTGCGATTATGAAGAGCTAAGGAATCATGCTTTTATTCAAGTAGAGTGGTCTTCATAATAATGTTATTGGTTATTATGGATTTCATGACCAGGAAGGTGATCAAGACTCCCAAAATAGCAGCAGAAGCTTTGGTGCGAAGCTTCGCATGGCTTAAAGGAGTATAAAGATCATAATCGCTCTTTTGCCTAAACAAATTGAGGCTAGCAAAAATCAAATTTCGATGTGGTCAATTTAGCCAACATGGATTATGAAAAATTTGGAAAGGCCAAATAGTGGCTCATTGAAAGTAAATAGTTTTCATACTGCTCAATCCAAAATGGTAGCATGATATCCATATAGCACACTAACAGTAGTAGAAAGTTCCCAGTGGCATACCATAGATGCCAATGCGAAAGCATTCAATAGTGTACGGTAGTTTCCATTTTTATGGGAAACCGGTTAATGACTCTGATGGTCAAAAGGATGACCAACTTTGTGGTCAAGATTATTATTCATTCGGTGCTATTGCCAAGTATAGTTTTGAGTTGAATTATAATTCCACAAAACTAACTTTAAAATTATGGCTTTACTGACAAATATGGTCCTTGCAGCCATAAAAAGCCACGTATTCATCTGACAAAAGATGCCAACAAAGTGGCCTCAGCTCATGAATATAATGGCCCTTGTAACGCTACAAAGCATTTTTATGATGGTCAAAAAGAGGCCAGCAACAATTATTTTCATAAAAAGACATCTAGTGGCTGTTGTGGTTGTGATTAATATCCAAAACACTTATTGTCAAGAACAAGGACTTGATCTACAACATAGTTAACCAACCTTGTCTCTCTGATGATGAACCAGGTGATGGTCTCGTCCAAATTAGTGGACCTAATAAATTATGTGACCTAAAAAATGATCATCACAGTGATCAAAAGTGTCATACCCATTGCCATATTTCTCATATGGTTACAAACCAAGTTGTTATCTTGACAAACCTATCCGTGGTTTTATTGATTAGTACAGACTAAAGTTTTGCATAGGTTTTCATATATGTTTCGCAGCCAAAAGGTGGTTTTGGCAGAAGCCAAAAGGTGGTTTTGGCAGAAGCCAAAAGGTGGTTTTGGCAGATGCGAAAAGCATATTTACACCCCAGATTGCAATGATGGCCGGAACCATTATTTATGCAGCCACTTTATTATACAGGGTTGTAAATTAATTAAAGCTTTATCAATACAAGCTGACTCATGCTTACAACTATCGAGCTCCAAATTTCGTAAAAAAAAATTGATGACATTGATCAAGCATTAGTAGTATCTCAATTTGATGCCTGCGAAAAGGCTCTTAAATAAGTGGCCTTGATTAAAATAGCTGTTACAGCTATGCCAATAAGTTGGGTGGCGAGGAATCATATTTCGCATGGTTTAATTGTTGTGATATCCCTCCTTTGGTGGAGGATGTGTGAAAGTCAAAAGTTGTGTGCATGTGCATGTGATGTTCCATCATCATTATATCTCTCATATACATATATATATATATATATATATATATATATATATATTTATATGTTTGTACTATGGTCGGATGGTGTCAACAAAATTATGGTTTAAGAGTAGGTGCAGCAAAGTTTGAAAGAAATGAAAAGGTGTTGCACCCTTTTCTAAGAGGAAGAAACATGCATTGAAAATAAGGAGGAAGCTTGACTTTGCTTCCATGCATGATACTGTTCATACTAGTATGTATATTTATATTGCTATCATGTAGTCATGCTTTATATAAATAATGCCAAGACATGTGGCTATATATAATTGCATGTACGGAGCAGCTAAAAGTGTATACCACTTAGTTCACTTGAAGATATAAGCATATGAAGAGATGGAACAGTTGTTACAATCATACAAAAATCTTTGGCCAAATTTATATGGCTAAAAGAAATATGAAGCAGTGAAAATGTACGGCCATACAAAATTCTTTAGCCAAATCATGTGGCAATATTATATATGATTGAAGACATGATTATATATAATTACGTGACTATACATGTTGGTGCGATATGTAAAGCGCGCGGTGGCTATATATAAATAATTGAAGCGGTGAAAGAGCTTGGAACATCTTGAAGCGTTATGATATGGAGGCTTAAATCAATGGCCTAATTCTTAAGGTGTCAACTCAGTTTGTTTTATATAAGCTTATGAGGAATAATATTTGCACAACCAGTAAGTCAAAACATAGCAATGTCTTTGACTCTGAACTTGTGCATAATGAATTCATACTGTTTCGCATACAATGAAAGGTGAAATAAGGTCCATATAATTAAATTAAGTGGCTGTGCAGCCAAAAATATGCATGCGAAAGACATTTAGAGGATTGGCTTAATAAAGAAGCTAATTATGATCTCACATAGCTCAATTAAAATCATGGAAGTCATGATCCTTGGATTGAGCTGCATAGTTAACACCACAAACAGCAGGGAGAGCGTCTTTTGCCTCAAGTACGGAAGAAAAGAACCCACTGTTATGGACTAGGACTCTGTGGAAAGAAAAATCACCGTTGATTTTACTTGTTCAAGATCTTAGCCATGTTCAATGCTTAAAGATCTAGATAACAACCAAGAGGTTTTTATAGCCTTAGTGGTTGAATGGTCCTAAAAGGGGATAAAATTAAAGAGGGGGCTTAAGTTTTCCCACGAAATTGTTCTCTGCAAAGCTCCATATGAAGCAAGCTAACAAAGGGAAAACACTGATAGTGTGATAAGCTTAATTACTGCCAATTGTGGCATAGAATGGAGAAGAAATTCCTGTTACCAGATTATGATATAAAGGAAGAGAGCCTGGCGTCGTTCTAAAGAAGGTTTCAGCCTTCCTCCTATTTATACTAAGCTTTAAATACCAGAGAAATAGCTTTGGTGCTTAAAGACATACAAGTTGTACGATTGGCCAATATGGTGGCAGGAATGTATAATTAATGCGAAATATCTTTGAGCTTGAAGAAGAACAAAGTATTAATATATGCAAAAAGGCTAGAATTGTGGCCTTGAACTTCCAGTGGTCAACGATCCATTCTAGGATTCATGAGGATTTTGATACTTTTTCTTTGGTAACTAAAGCCTAGAAACAATTATGGCAAAAAAGTTTCAAAGTAGAGTAATTGTTTCATTGCCAGAAGGGAGCAAGTGCAGCAGATGTAAAAGAAAAGTACAGTCTGCATTTCGCATCTCCAACAGCTTATTTCTTGTGCCTGATTAAATAGATTAATATCTATCAAATTATAGAGGCACCAATATCTTTTTGGAATGAAGAATTGGCCTTAAAGTCGCAGGAAAATTAGTCATATTTTGTGAGTTCTTTATGCGAAAGGTTTTACTTAAAGAAAGTAGCATGATTTCATTTGCAAGTTGCGTATAACCTATGTGAGGCTTGCCTTACTAAAAGTAATAATCACAAGTTGTGGTTAATTATTAAGAGGCAGTGAAGAGTCTTGTATTACAATGTGTATACAAGGAATGCAATGCTAGTACAAGGCCAATAGGTGGCCTTTTCTTGGCACAAACTTTTGGGATCTTTTATTCCGTAGTCGTCTTTCGTGACATTTTGTGAAGTCTAGACAGTTATGTTTAGACCAACAAAGTGATTCCAAAATAAAAACTATAAATGCAATAGCCCGGCCAATTTGATTTTTGGACGCAGTGCATTCGAAGGTTCCTATCTTTAAAATGAAATATAAAATAGCCAATTACTCTAGTGGCTATGATTGTTCAAGAGGATAGAACCAAACAAGTACAGTTGCAAGTATAAGGAAAAGTGGACAAGTGAAACTTGCGAAGAAAAGCTACTGAGATACTTTCTTAGCTTTCTTCGCATTTGTCCTTCACTTCTTATTTCAATTTACAGCTGTCCCTCAGGACTTCTTGGAGGCTATACTAGCTTTAATCATATGCCGAGAAGTGGCACTTGATTTATATATACCAAATATAGTGGTCATATATTTATCCCATTGCAAAGAAGGAGACTTGTCAAGAACCATTTTATTGATTCAAAGTTCCCTTTGTGATTAATTTTAACCAAGTTCTTTAGTGGTTCCCTTTGACACAGTTTTGACCCATTTCGCATATGTCAACCAAACTATGGTTTCACTCATGCATCAAAACTTGGGGGGCAAGAGTATGCAAGAATGAAGTAACTATCCATGTACTTTATTTGCGAGAAATTTTAAATTTTTTCAGTTTTGAATAGAGGCTCAGTTTTGGCCTTCCAAATACATGGTGTTTGTTAGTAACTTTCTTTCTTCGATTAAGCATAATGGCAACTGTACTCACCCTTATTGTTTTCCTAAAATTTTCAAACGGATTTGAAAAATATGGCTCAATGGGAAATTATTATGCTTAAATACCATATTGCAAATTTCTATGTGATTTTTGCAAAAATCATTTACTGTGACTTCATGTTCAGGGTTATTATTACCTTCATTGGAAAATAGCTACAGATTATTTCGCACACAAAGTAAAACTTCGGAATACACATATGAATAAGCAAATTTCAATATATTCATTCAAAAGCGGCTTTGTGGCCGAAACTACATCGTGCGAAATATGTAAATATATCAGTAGAGCTATCAACAAGGCTCTGATACCATGCGGTATGTCGAAATACCGATTCTTCAACTACAAGTTGGTTGTGGATTTGGGGAAAAAGAGATAATTCTCTTCAAGTAGTATGGTCAAATGAAGAAAAACATATGGGGTGATTGCAAGAGAACGAGGATCAAGAATGAAACTTTTCTTCAAGTCCTCAAACACTAAACCCATATGTGGGGTTGCCTTCCCTTCATGGACCTTACCTGTCACGCCCCGGACCCGGTGTCGGTGGGTTTTAAGCACCTAACTCCGAATCCGAGGTGTGAGCGTTAAAAAAAAAATAAAAACAAAACTTTACAAAGAGAAGTTACACCTTCTTCTACGTTCTAACTCACTCTCGTCTTGTCTAAACTTTCCGAAACTCGTAAGTTGTACCTGAAAAACAAACCTATTGTAGGGGTGAGCTTTCGTCCTCGCTGCTCAGTAGGGACAAAAACCTTTTAAGAACACATTATGGCTAAAATAACTATAATGAAATTGATGCATGAATGTCAAATGAGCTTCACTTATCTACCCGTTAGTCCATATAACAAAACAAGCAGAGCCTACACGTCCCATACCGTGTATTTTACCAACCGGGGGTGACCCTAAATGTTTCAATATATGATCTAACACCCGTAACAATTCAACCTACATATCCATTTTGCTAGTCATCTTGCCCAACCTCGATCACCAGTTCCGCACAGCTCTATTAGCCCACATGAAATCTGATCCCTACGAGTCAGACTCAACTACACAAAATCTATTTCCCATAAATTTCATTCTTTCTATATCCATCCACCATTCTCAAATCATAATCAAATTCATTCCCAACTATCTATTGTTCTATATGTCATGATGCATCATCATAATATCTCATTAGTAATATGCATTTAGACATGTATTTATGCTTGCATATAAGATATCAATCACCGTATATCAAACAAGCATGTTATTCAAACATCGCAAGTAAACAAATCATTTAAAAAGGTTCCCCGAGATCCCCCTACCTTGATTCCGCACAATACTAGTTCTACGTTAGCTCCACTTCACGTCAAGTCTCATTCGAGAATTCCAATCCAAAATCAAGCTCCATAAACTTCAATACTAAACAAAATCAAACCAAACAAATACGTTCGATCACTACTTAACACTTACACAACTTAAATAAAACAAATCAAGCCAAAACGAATAGAAAACCTAAAATCACCGCTGCTCACGGCGGAGCCACGGTGGCCGGAGGCGGCAGGAGGTGGCCAGAATCCAACCTTAACCAAAATCTACAAAATTATAGCCAAAATAAAGCTCTTGAGGAGACTAGCAACTTTATACCTTCGGGTTTTCCCAAATAACCGACGGTTTGGCCGGAATTTGAAGAATAAGCCGGCGGAGGTCCAAAACGTTCCGATCTAAAATTCGGAAACAAGAGGTAGCGATTAACATCGGGTCTTTAGGGGTTTTGTAGGGTTTTCCAAGATAAACAAAGCCCAATAAGTATCCCCTCCCAATTTGGCCGGAGTTGGCCGAAATTTAGAAAATAGGCCGGAAAGAGTCGAATCTTTCTAGCTTCGATTCGTTGTGTACGGTAAATGATAGGGTGAAAGACTTATATGGATAGAAAGATCGTTTCAAGACGAAGAGAAAGGGACCGGTATCATGGTCATAGGTGGTCGGATGTGACGGGGGCGACGTCGGGAAGTTCCGGCGACCAAACTGAGTTTCTGCCCTATTTTGGGTCGGTTTCCAGAAATGGAAACTTTCCAGAAATGTCTAGTTTCCGGAAATGGACATGCTATTTATAGTACACGGAGTTTCATAAATTACGAAACTGCCACTAAACTTCTAATGCCTATAACTTCTTCGTTACAACTCCGATTTTCGTGTTCTTCGTGTCTACGAACTCGTAGTGACGTGTACTTTCTAATTGTGACCTCAAAAATAAAATTTGACAAACTTTAAAATTCGGGATCTCACATTACCTCCCCACCACAGTGGTTGCAACCAAAAGAAACCAGAATTCCCAAGTGGTGTCAGGAATCAAGGTTTCCTTTGGCTCACACCAGAAATGCAAAAATTGAGAACACGCAGAACAACGAATACAACTGTTGACTACAATGTGCCCAATTCTCGCATTCTTAACCACAAGATTAGACTATGAAGCCTATCTGTGGTTCAAGATTAGACTATGAGGCCTAGAAATTACTTAGAGGCTAGAGACTAATTTTTGTGGCAAGACTTTGCGAGGAAGGAAAAAGATGAAAATAAAACTTTCCTTAAACATGGTAAAGGTAGGAATTCAGAATTTTGTTCTCCTAAGGTAAAAGATACCTATTTATAGAAGAAGTAAGAGGCGCTTAAACCTTTATTACACCTTAAAAACCTCATAAGTGGTTTTCATGTGGGAAGTTATTGCCATTAAATGTGGTCAAACCACGAGGTGAAAAAGGGAGAAGAGCGGGAAAAAGGGATAAGATCAAGAAAATCTCGCGTAAACCAACAAATCAACCGACAAGATAGTGGTTGAAACAGGATTCAAAGATTCGAATCTTAAACTCGAATTTTGCATTAGGGGACGAACCAATACTGTTAAGACAGGTGCAGCTCAACAGTGGCTTCAGAAGTATTTATCTAAAATATTCTGCCTCAGATGTGGAATTGGTCAGTCCTGAAAGACTTTGTTTCATAAAGAAAGCAAGATCGAATCACAATGCAGTACTTCTGGCGAAGATAGATTTAGACTAAGAACAAGAAGATGAGAACTTTGTGTTCTGACTATGTTGAGTCTTCTTCTTGTTGTTGTTGTGAAAATCATGGGAGCATGCTTAGAAACACCTTTGCAGCTAAACTTTAGTGCTACCCTTTCTTCTAATGTATTATCATAAGTAGAGGCTACAAGTCTACTTATGATACAAGATTGGACTACAAAGCCTAAAGTTTGCAAGTGCGAAGGGCGAAACATCAAGATAAGCCAGACTAGCGTGAAAGACATTTAGAGTTATGTCCAAAGTCTAAACAAAGGTTGTTTATCTATAACACTTTGGAACTCTACTATGCCAACCATACAGGTTGTGGCAATAATGATCAAATCTTCAAAATTCATTAAGGGGATCTAACCGGATCAAAAGTCATGCCAGCAGGAAGAAAATGGAGGTTACGTGTAGTAACTATGCTTCAACTAACCAAATTGTGGTTGAGATAGAGTTGAATAAACAAATCCCTGAAATAGTCTAGGGATAAAATTACTTAGACCACTTGGGCCTTGGTGCACCTAAAAGCTGTTCCAGGATCACCTAAAAGAGGTATGTCATTGATGATTACCCAAGATATATGAGGCATAGGTGTAATACTCCGAAAATTTCACTATTATTTTTATAAAATATGTCGTGAAATTTGAAGTGAAATTGTGTGATTTCGTATTTTTAGAGGATTCCGTCGTAAAACGATAATTACGGTGGTAATTATAAGTTACACAAGGTTAATTAAGGTAACTTTTTATCCGTTAAGAATCTGGGAAAACTTCCTTCATGAAAGTTGTAGACCTCGTCGAATCGAGTTCGTAGAATTTTGGTTCACCGAAAACGGACATCGTATGAGAGAGTTATGAATTTCGGAAGTTTGAAGTGAAAAGAATTAATTTTATAATTCTTTTCTTTGTCGGCAAGATCTTGGCCATTGAATCTTAGAGATTCAATCTGGGCCGTCCATTCCTAATTATGATTAACTTAATTAATCACTCTCTCTCTCTCTCTCTCTCTCTCTCTCTCTCTCTCTCTCTCTCCCCGCGCGGGAACTCTCTCTCTCTCATCCTCACGGCCTCAAATGGTATTTCCGTCACCGGCCACCGCCGGACTACACCGCCCCCACCGTTGGGAGCAGACGCTGCCGGCAAGCCAGACCCGCCTGGGTTGGCCGCCATCTCCGGCGACGTGACGCCGCACGCGCGGGAAGAAGAAGGGCCGATGGCCACTTTGTTGTCCGGCCACTTTCCGGCCACCCCGGACCACTTCGGGTACTGGGTTTTGAAGGTTTCCACCCCATGAACACGATGGTGCCCTTGGATTTCACCGAAAACCACCGTAGGCGGCGGATTGAGCTCGGGAAGTTTTGGATCTAGAACTTACCGACACTGATTCCGGCCACTTCCGCTTCGATCCAGACTTTGAGGTAGTTACTAAACTTGTTGGGCTTGTTGAGTTCTACATTCTGGTAAATTTTGGTAGCCATCGGACCACCTTGACCGGCGGCCGGCAGCCACCTCCGGCGGCGCGTCGGCGGCGCGTCCGGTCAGTCCGGGAGCAGTGCTTTGCTCCGTTTGGCTTGTTTCGTCGATACGAACAACTTTCGTGTTTTGACTTTTGTCAAATTCGGTCGTTTGACTGATGGTCAATTAACCCGATTTATCGGATCGTACGATATACGATTCGAGAGATCCGACCGTCAGATGATCATCAAATTTGATCGTGGGGTTAATATTGTGATTATAAGCATGTTGGACCGTTGGATTATTGAAATTAGATCGTTTGATCAACGATCAATTATGCAATGATTATGGATCGTTAGATCCGTGATGATCCGACCGTTGGATCATCACCATTTTTGGATATGATGTTAGGATGCTAGAAATAAGCATGTGGTTGGATTTTGAAAGTTTTGGATTTCGTGTGGGACCCGTTGATGAATAGTAGACGTGGGACCCACATTGACCGACGGTTGACTTTTGGTCAAATGGTCTCGATTTAATAGTTCCGATGTCGTAAGAGACAATTGAGGAACATTGAATTATTTTGGAAGTGTATTATGCTAATTGGATATTGCATAATCATAGGTACTTAAGAAATGTGAAGTGTACGTACGTTGATCGGTCCTCGGTTACTAATTGAAGACGCAGCAGGAATTAGAGGTGAGTGAATCTCACGATATTTTTATATATGAATATTAATTCATATTGTGTTGTTTGTGAAATAAACCATTATATCTATTTAAATGATTTTGTGATATATAATTAAATAAATAATTTAATTGATATATCAGTTTGTGATTTTGGTGTTAAAACAATATTTGAAAAATATTCATTTTATTGTTTTGATTTGTGAATTTTGTGGGAACACAATAATTCAAAATAAGATATTGTGTTTGCCTATTTGAATGATTTTGGACAATGTTAAATGGGTGAAAAATGGTAGCCCATTCAGTTAGAGCTCTAGACTGTGTAATACTAATAAAGGAGGGGAAAAATGGTACTCTCGCTTTATCCGTCCGTATTGTTTGATTAACTTGATGTATTAAAAGGAGAAGAAAAATAGTATTCTCACTTTTAATCAGGCGAAGTTAAAAATAACTTGATGTATTAAAAGGAGATGAATCTCACTTTTAATCAGGCTAAGTTATAAATGATTTTGTGTGAGTATTGATTTAAACAATTATGATTTACGATTCTTAAAAAGAATGAAATCATAGTTTTGGGAATTCGATTTTTAGGAAGATTTATATTGTTTAATATTCTGAATTACCCTGGGATTAACATACACGGTATGGGACGTGTGGGGTTAAAATACGTGGTATGAGACACGTAGGTTCAGTATATTTTATAATATAGATTTTCGGGATTGGGTTTGATTTGGGATATTTATGGAATTTCTTTTAAAACAAAAGAAATCAATATTTGAGGTTTTAAAATGATTCTTGAAAATAAAAGAATTCAGTTTTGTGAAAAATGTAATTGGTGTGAGTAAAATGAGATCATTCATACCAGCTTCATAAGCTGACCGGGTTTGTTTATATAACCCGGTACACTATTCCACGGTGTAGTGGTTATACCTGCAGGTTAGGATAACCAGGAGTAAGCAAGGCTGCATACATATTATTGGTTCGTTAGACTTCCGCTGTTATGTAATAACTCTGTTGGTTAAATTACTTAATATTTTGTAACATCAATTTATTATGTAATTTATGGTATGTAATGTTTGACTCTAAAGAATGAGTTACAATTACATATGTTGGGCATGAAGTATTGTTGTAGTACTTGAATTTAAAGGAAAAAAATTCTAGTGCATATTTGTATTTGATATTCCATGTCGTCACGTTCCCGAAATGGTTTGTAATTAAGGGCAAAATGCCTTATTAACTTATTTGAAAATCGGGGCGTGACAATAGGTCTTTAATAATTTGGGGCTAAAAGAACAAGCCTAGATTTTAAAAGGGCTACCTATAAATGGCCTATCCCTAAAATTAATGTCATGGATCCGAGGACGACTTTCATTGTCGATGGGCCATAATGCTTAATTTTTAAATTCATCACGTGTTTAGTCACTCATAACTTTAACTGTCGACTTTTTGACTTTTAAATTATTGTTGTCTGTTTCTGTTACGTTATATCTTCTTCCTAGTCTCTCCCCATAATTCTCGTTTCATCATCCAAATAATCATAATCTACATTCATTCAAAGATCAAAATGACTCAACATGTGAGTTCTTTCAACATGTTGATTGCCACTAATGAACTTGATTATGAAGGTTGGTTAGACGAGTCGCCAATGTGCATGGAAGCCCGCCAAAATTCTGACGTGACAAATGTGTCAAGAAAGAGGCCAATTGCTTCATCAACAAGCCGTTCAGACCCAAGGCCATTTGAAGATGATCTTTCAAGGACGGAAGAAGATCTATTGTCGGGGTTTGATACAGTTTCACCTCAGAATACTTTGAAAAGAGCACCACGCTTCGACAAGCATACCACCAAACAATTGGAGGCATTCCTCAAGAAGTGCTCTTTCCCGGACGATGAGCAGAAAGCAGAGGTGGCAAAACGACTTGGCTTACATCCCATGCAAGTCAAATTTTGGGTTCAAAACAAAAAAACTAGTGAGAAGAACAAGGGGCTTCAAGGCGAGAATAAGGCCTTAAAAATGGAATTTGGCAAACTTCACGCCAAACTAAAGAGGTACGAAGAGGCCTTTTCCAACACCACATGTTTGGTATGTGGAGGCCCAAGGATTCCAAACAAAGGCCTTGATTGTAGGTCAGAAGTGTCAAATGCAGGCCCTAACATTGAGAAGGGCAAATCACCACTTCACTTTCCGGAGGCATTTCAACAAATGAGGGAAGAATTTTTGTACACTAAGGATGGACAAGACTTAGTTGCAAAGTTGGCTATTGCAGCTATGGAAGAGCTTGTCATGATGGCTCATGCGGGAGCTCCTTTGTGGATTTCTGCGAGAGACGGCGGACCTCCAAATCAACCTGATATTCTCAACAAGGTAGAATATGTGAGGATTTTTCCTAGAAATTTTAATCATACACCAACAAATCTTTGGCCAGAAACTTCAAGAGACTCGGTCGTGATCCTAATGGACCCTATCAACATTGTTAAGATCCTCATGGATGCGAAACAATGGTCAACTCTGTTTGGCAACATAGTTTCAAAAGCAAGAACTCTTAAAGTCTTGTCTGTTGGAGTTGATGAAAATTTCAATGAGGCTTTGCATGAAATGACTGCAGAATTTCATTTGCCTTCACCATTAGTCCCAGTTCATGAGCATCACTTCGTCAGATATTGCCGCCAATACTATGAAGATGTCTGGGTAGTGGTTGATGCCGATCTCAGTGAGATTTTCCAAGATTCCCTTGCGAAAGGTCATAGAAGACCTTCCGGTTGCTTGATCCAAGCTTTACCAGATGGGTTTTCCAAAGTAACATGGGTAGAGAATGCAGAGGTGGATAATGAAGATGTCCAAAACCTGTATTTTCCATTAATTAGATCTGGTACAGCATTTGGAGCTAAACGATGGGTTTCAACTCTTGAAAGACAGTGTGAGCGGTTGGTAAGCTCAATGGCTACATCACTTGACCCAATTAGCCTAGGGGTCATTTACGATGATAAAGGAAAAAAAGGTTTATACAACCTAGCGCATAGAATGATGTTGAAATTCCATTCAGATGTCAGTGCTTCAGCGGCCAATCATTGGTCTACAGCATCAGAATGCTCTGGATTTAATGAGATACAATCCATGGTGAAGGTTAATATGGAAGATCCGGGAACACCAAAGGGCAATATTTTCAGTGTTGTTTCATCCTTATGGCATCCTACTTCACCAAATGATGTTTTTGAATTTCTCCAGAACCATCAATCCCGACATCAATGGGACATTCTCACGAAGAGTGACGTGGTGGAGGAAATTATGCACATTATCACGAGCCCAAACTCGGGAAATTATATATCCCTGTTACGTATTAATGGGGCAATTTCTGGAACGGCCAACAGGTTAATCCTCCAGGAAAGTTGTACAAACTCAATCGAATCATATGTGGTATATTCCAAGATCAATGTCTTTGAGGCAAAGGCAGTATTGAGCGGAGCGGACCCAGATTCCGTGGCACTTTTGCCTTCAGGTTTTGCGATAATACCTAATGAGGCTACTATTGAGGGAGCCGGAGGAAGTCATGGTACGTGTACCAATGAGACACTGCTGACAGTTGCTATTCAAAAGGTAGTACATTTTGGGAAACATTTAAAGAATTTCAATAAGCCTTTAACCGAGGCTAAAAGGCGCATTCAAGCAGTAATTGTTGGCATTAAAAGAGCGGCTTTGAATAACTGAAAAGGTTATTAGGCTAGCTTTGTATTTGACCTCAGAGTGACAATTTTAATTTTGTCAAAGAAAGTTAACAACCTTTGCAATTGAGTGTCAATGCTAGCTCAGAATCTTTTTGGTATTGCTAGCTATTTCCGCGGTGTTTCTTATTCATGAGTAACTCTTCTAAGAACAATCATGAAAGTAGGAGATAAAGCCGTACTAAGACTTTCGCAGACCATATTGTGGTTTTCGCATATGAACTTCAGTGTTTATTATCATTTCACAGGAAAGTCGAACATTCAGAAATAATACAATTTCATTGAAATGTTCAATATTATGGCTTTTTTGGACAAGACACACATTTGCAAAAGGAAAGTAAACTTTAATTCAAGCTTTAACATTACATAAACTAGGCTCTGATACCACGTGAGCTTAAAGAATGCGGGAGAAAATGTGGTTTGATTAACCAGTCTACTCCAAGCACTGATCTTTCTCTTTCAACGCAAATGAAGTTCCAACCCAGGGGGGCATATGCATCGCGTTTTGAGGAAATACAAAGATGCTTCCATTAAAGGCACATGGCCTTTCCCATCGTTGAACGACCAATGACAAAGAGCAGGTGAGTAACACAGTGGGTTTACCTGTCTTCGTCATTCGGCTGTGAGATCAGACTAAAGCCTAACTTTGTGCGAAAAGCTTTGATAAGCAGAAGTGTCTTTTAAACCTCCAGAATAATCTGTGAAAGGTTAAATGCGAAACATGTTGAAACTAAAGTGTTTCAGTTTATGGCCGGATCGTGAGTTCAACAAATTGGACTATCACATATTCTTGGATGCAAATAAGAGGATTTCTTTACAAGCAACAAGAAGAGGGTCATCCAAAGCCTTAAAAGACCAACAGCCAAATTCTAATTGTGGTCCATGAATCCAGAAGTATACAAAATTTCATATACTTTACATACATGAAATATGAATTTGTCACTTTTTTATGATAAATTATTTCTTGTACATTGCATATGGAGGTAAAATAATATTACAATAAATTGGATAACTTTGTGTCCAAAAGATTACATACAAAATATGCTAGAGAGGATACAATCTTCGATTGACCTACGTGAGCGCTTCTTGATTGAGTCGAGACCAGCAAAAAGGAGAAGCATGGGCAAGAGATTTCTTACCATTCTATGCTTCTTGCCTCCACTCCCGCACCACAACAAGAGGCGACATGCGGCATTTGGGGCTTCAATCGACCACGCTCCCACTCCTTCATTTAGTCACAAGAGAAAGGACGAGAGAAAGGGGGAGGAGCTAGGGTGGAAAATTGGAGCAAAGTTTGTTCCATTGGGGAACACTTCAGTCCAATCATCCGGTGATCGGCTGATTGTGGGAAAAATGAGGAACCCAAACTACCTGGAGTTTGCTGTTTCCCATTTTTCCAGCCGCCCCGCCATGAAATTCGACTATAAAGCCTACTCATGGCATGAAATTCGACTACAAAGCCCAAAGGCCTTCATAATAGAGGCGAAGAAGGAATTTTGGTAATAGAAGTCATTAAACAAGAGATGGAGAGAAAAATGCCTAAGAAAGTAGATAGAGGCGACCTTCGCCTTAAGAGTGGTTTTTCAAACTTAGCCTCGGATGGCAGCTTATAAGGACGCGAAAAGTCGTGATTTCCACGTGATCATATCTTATCGGCAACAACCAAATCTTGAAAATAAGGAAATACAATGTATTTGGCCTCAAAAGTGTCAGTGTCACCTACGTGAGTATGGGTCACCTACGTGAGCAGGAATCACCAACAGAATAGCCATCACTGTGTCGCATCATTATTGCCTATTAAAATCATTGAGGCAATGCAATGTTGACTAAGTCAAGGGTTGTTGATACAATGGTCAATGGGCCAAATAATTAGGCCCAAGACTTTGAATAAGCCACCAATATTTCAAGAATATTATGTGGAAACGGCCCCCGAAATCAATAATCAATAATTTCTGCAAAAATCTAAACATAGTACAATTTGAATAAACTACCAAGTGTTTAACAAATGTACTAAAATTTCTAAACGTTCGGAAGATCTTGCAAAAATTGGATTAAAGCTCTACACTGAAACTCAAAGTTCAGCTTGGCATCTAGAACCTCATGTCTTTTCGCAAGACATTGCTTTCGATGGTTCTTTATGCTTTCGTCACAATCTTGTAATGAAGAACAAGCATAACCCAGATCATCAATAAGCGAGGCTTCATCAACAGGGATTTCTTTGTCTAATCGCTCTAGTTCAACCTGAAGGGATGCAATTTGGACTTGGATTTCAGCCTTGCGTTTCTTCTTTTCGGTGATCAAGTCTTCTCTATCACCAACCTGCAGAGCATTAGTTGCCAGATTTTGGCGATCTGATAAAAGTATTGTCGTCTGCTCATTCAGTTCATCGAGGTCCTCTTGTTGACTCTCATAAATATCTCGAATTGAGGGAAGCAATTTCAAAGATTTTCGAACAGGAGCAAGAATTTGGTAAAAGGAAGAATCCTCATTTTTTGAAAGAAGACTAACAGCTTCTCGTGCTTGTTGTTCTTGCTCCTCATACAGGATTTCGCCCTTTAAATTACGAAGGAGCCGGATTGCATCGCGCTCTTCGTTTGTCAACTCGTCTGATAAGTCTTTCATAATAGAATGCTCTTTTGCCCATTTTCGCAAATAACTTGTTGTTTGCGAAGAAGAGTCGATAGCCTTTGAGGCACTACTCAGTCCAGTTGATAAAGTTGCAAATTGAACACTGGAACTAGGTGGCAAATTCTCTTTGCCTGCATCCACTCCCTACAAAGGGAAAGACAAGTTTAAATTTAAGTGTTCAAATATGCTAGTTTGAAGAAGATAAAACTATTTGTTGAGGAAATGGATTTACCTGAGCTGCGAAAGCAGCAGAGGTTGCAAGGCCATGACTGTCTATATTGTCATCACCAGCATCAACGGATATTAATGGTTGTTGATCCTTAGCAGCTTCAGCTTCCCCAATATTCATATCTTCATTATGAATCCATGCATCTTTAAGGGGATCAACTAAAGGATCAGAGGTGTTAATGCCGAAACCAGGAGCTGTTACAATATGTCTGCAGGGCATAGAGTCAGTTTCTGCAGAGGCTGTAAGGCCGTGACTCTCCGCACCTTCTATGGCAAAATTCACATCTATAGGTTCTGCATTTGAAGCTTCAGCATGTTGCACCTTTATTTCAGGATGAACTTCTTGAGAAGGGGAAGCAGTAGGAGTGGACAAATCGACAATGGCTGTTAGTTCATGAAGGGATGATGCTGAAATCAGAGATATAGCTCTGTCTACTTCAATAGTGTCTAAGGGAACCAAGTAAAGTGGTCCAGACCCTTGGACTTGATCTTCAGCAGTTAGTATTGATGATTCTCCAAAACCTGTGGGGACAGTCATAGGAATCCCACTTCTCCGTGACTGAGAGGGATTAGCTTGAACCACCTGATCAAAAACACAAAGTGTTAGAAGACATAATCTATATCTCAAAGCAGAATTTATTAGACAGATTTGTGTGTCAATAATTTGAACCAGTATTCAAAATTTAAGCCAAGTAAAAAGACAGACCTGTTGGATTCCTTACAAGGAAGACTGAGGGTTTCTTCTCCTCTGAGCAGTAGGGACATTTCTCAAGTCCACCTGCGAAAGAGAAGTTGTAAAATCCAGGATGTGGATTTCGTAATTTGGACATTCACATAACAGACTCTAGTGTTTATACCTGTACATTTTGAGCTAGAGGTGGGACTTGAGGTTCATCCTTAGGACAAACCTAAAAAAAAAAAAAAAAAAAAAAACAAATTCGGCTAGTAAGAATAGAGGCTAATATCACCCAGTATACTAAAAAAGGGTGAGATGACTAACAGTTTGAGCTATCCTTGCTCTGGCCTGACGACGAGTTCTTACTTGAGCAGCCTGTAACAAAGTTCAATTCAAGTCACATATGACAAAATTGGTACAAAGAGGAAAGTTTAGACGAAATCACTCACTACGTCATCTTCCACATCTTCATCAGTGGGAGTTCTTTCGTCGTCACTTACAGGAGAAGGTCTGCGAACAGGTAGTTTAACCCTTTTCTTTCTTTGGAAAGGGCTATCGGGGGCTTCAATTGTTTTTCTTTTCCCCGTTGTTGATTCTCCTGCCTAAAAATACACAAAAGAGGAAGTATAGTCATTTTAAGAAAGGGAAACAATCTTGAGGCTAAGCAGAGCCTAGAGTAAGAATTTATCACATAAGAAGACTGCGAGGCCTTTTGCGCAGTATTAGAGGTAACCTGTTTTCGCGTGGTTGGTTTTCGCGTTGATTGAGAAACAGCAGCTTTTGAGGCAATTGATTTGGCCTTTGCTTCAGCCTATAAAAAATAAAGAGAGGTTAAGAAAAGGACAATTTGAATAAGAATACTAATTCAAAATCAAGTCAGGGGATTACCAGTTTTTCTTGGAGCACTTTCTCTTTTTCCCTACGAAGAAAATCTTTGTCTGCCTGGATGCTACTCGCCATACGAGATGACATCGAAGGCTCAGAAGCCCTTGCTTCATCAAGTTGTGCCTTTCTCCTCGACAATGGCGCAATCAACAAATTAGTCTTTAGAACACTGGTTCCAGACAATTTGTTGAAAAGAACGATGAATCTAAGAAGATGGTCTGAAGAAAAGAGGCCCTTATTCATATCTTTGAGCCATGTCAAGTAGTCAGGAACACAATAAATCTTGGCAGTGTTATGAATATATTTAAGCTCATGATCTGAATCCCCAAGCTCACTTATGCCTTCAACACTCGCCAATGACTTCAGGTTCTTTCGCCACGAGGTGAAGTGGTTCACACTATTTATTATGGGCACAGGAACGGCCTGGAAAAAGCCGAGTTGCCTTGCGAAATAATTTGGGGCATAAACCTCCATCTGCAAATGCTTGTCCTGTTTAAGTTTTCCACCATAGTGCAAGTCTTTGCAACAAATAGCGGCTCTGAACATGGCATAATAATCCGGGTTACTCCATTTTTGTGGCCGGTCCGGAAAAAATCCTGAACCTTGAAGTGGATAAGGATATCTCCTAGTCACAACTTTTCCCCACGTTGGGCGATATTCGCCACTCCTAAAAGCTTCGAAAAATTCCCGGACAGTACGATCAGATGGTCCGGCATTTACCAGAGATTCTCCCATAACCTTATTAGGGAAAAAATGTACGTCTGCGCCAAAATCAGGAAAATATACATAGAGCCAATAATGGAGTATCCAAATTGGCCCTTCAGATTGAAACTTCAAGGGAGATAGGACCATTTGATGAAGTCCTCTATACAGAGAGGCAAGTACTTGGTGGCCTAAACCCAATTTCTCACCCTTATGAAGGGCGATGGCCATGTCTTTCCAATGATGTGTGACTTTGTTCGCATTCATACAGAATACGAATTTGTTTAGCCACATTTCAATGAAAGCGACGTGCTCTTCAGCACCTCCTTTTTCCATCCAAAACTTGACCCATTTGTCATAACTGTTACAGTTATCAGAGGCCACTTTGCGGTTTTGATATAAATTCGTTTCAAAAGATTCGTCATGATAAAGACCGGCAATATATGGCTTATGGTGGATGGTAAATCCAGTAATAGCAAAAATATCCAGTAAACTAATACTCATATGCCCATTTGGAAAATCAAAGGTATTACTAGAGGTGTTCCAGAAACATAAGGCAGCAAGAATGAGATTTCTATCACCTTTAACTTGTTGAGTGGATAGCATAATTGGGTCATAAATGCCAGTTGCCTTCCATAATTTCTCGTGTAGGGGCACCAGCGCATCTCTCCATTTAATGAAATCGTCGTCAGCAAGAGGCCAATATCCGGTGACTTTCTGGGACTTCGCGGTGGTCGGCCAGTGAGTGAGATCGATTTCCGTCCTGGAGTGACTATGAAGTGGCTTTGTTCTGGCGAAACTTAGATTGAGAGCTTCATTTATCTGGGTCCAGTCGTATGGACCATAATGAGGACCAATAAGGGCAAGTTCCTTGTGTGAAGTATATCTAGAGAAGGAAAAATTTATATCCAGAGACTCACAGATTGACCTGATTTGATCTACCATACGCTCAGATTTGATGCGTAGTTGGTCATAATCTGAAATCTCAGACGATTCGGTGGCCATGAAAATTATTTGAAGAGAATTGGGAATTAGGGTTTCTGCGGAAAGAAAGAATTGGGAGCGTTTTTTGGCAAAAGGATAGTAACTGCTATTTTCAAAAGAGGTGAAAGTAGTTCAGAAGTTAGCGAAGGAGGGAACTACTTATAAGCTTTCTTAATCACTGTTCGGATTTCAAAGCTTGGGGGGGCAATGTTTGAGCCCAAAATATTTTGGCCCGGATTCCTGTAGGCCTGCAAACCAATGGGTTAATACGTGTGACCTACATCACTTGTTCAAGCCCGAAAAAGGGGCATAAATGGTTCTTTATTGTTTGATTTATCTCTCATGTCTCTACTCTTCTTCTTTTTCCCTTTGAAAAGACTTCGGAGAGGAAACAACTTCTCAGAGACGAATCATTCTAAAGTGATTGACACAGATCTCAAGATCAAATTAGTAAAGAAGAAGCCAAGGAGATTTCACTTCACCACTGAATTTTCTTTTGCCGACAATGAAAGAGGAAGAAAAGGAAAAGTCCAATAATGGTCACTAAAGGCTAAATTAAGCCTACTTTGATATTAATTGATATTAACTTTCTTTCCTTATTACTGTGCGAAAGAGGGAAAATATGTATTCATAATACAAAACGGCAGCAATATAAGACTGATGAGCTTTCTAGATGATTGCTTCGCACTCTTTTTAATAATAAACAAAGCCTACGTTTCGCACATGAGGCTTTTTGATTGATCCAGACAATTGCAAAGTGGTTTATTCATGGCATATTTAAACAAATAAGCAGCCTTTGCTGAAACCTTTTCTGACAAATGAACCAATGTGGTTCATCATTTTCTCAAAAGAACACAGAGCAATCTCCTTAATAGCCATTTAATAATAGCCAAACGTCATCAAATCCGTTTAATCAAGATTGTGGCTAAATAAGTCAAGATTCTAGTGGCAAACATCTATCATTTCTCATTTCGCAGAAGACTCAGAAACATAGAACAGTGTGAAAAGGAATATGATAAACAAGTTAATTATCATAAAGCCAAGAGTGGCTCATTCGACACCTACTTTTCGCACCTTCTTTCTGCTTTCACAGAAGGAAGATCATGACAAATAAATTGGTGTGAAAATCATTCAAGAAAGGAGGTTTCACACTTATGAGTAATATTATACAATGTTTAGTTAATCAATCTTTGATTAATCATTCATTACAGAGTGATGCAAAAGGTATCAATCAAATGTGAAACCAAGACATTTTTGCATATGTGAACAAACATATATATGTAATTAATCAATCCGTGATTAATTATAAGTGTTCATTACGGAGGCTATGAGAAAGCCTATCTTTGATTAATTATAATTGTTCATACACAATTAAAGAGGCTGCGAAATAGCCTAGGCTGCGAAAAAGAATCATTGAACGATTTTATAAATCCAATATGTGGATCCCATAGCCTGAAATTGTTAACCTTAGCAGTGTTTAATATCGCAGAAAGAGAGAAAGTCTCTATGAAAGACTTGAAAGTCTTAAAGCAATAAAAATATGTCTATATTTACTAGCTATAGCTAGTGGGCTGCCTAACCTAAAGAGAGCTAGAGTCTTCATGTTTCAATACGGAAGAAAGGAATGTGAATATATAAATGCATAAAAGCTAATGAGGTTTTGACAAATAAAAACCTAAAGAATAAAAAGTCAATAAATGCATGCCGTATTGAAGATTAATCACTTGATGATTATATAGCCTTAAAGCCTATATAAAGGGGCTTCATGCAAAGGTGAAACACCCCTTCAATCATCTACACAAACAAATTACTCTCACAGAGTACCTTGTCAGCCTCCGGGCTAGCCTTCGGGCACTAACCTCCGGGTTATACTTCGGTATTTGCACGAACGCTTGCGACTGCAATTACTAAGATGAGAATCTGCACGTACGCTTAGCGAATGCAATCCTCATTGCTTGCTAACCTGCAACACCGCATTTGCGACTGCAGCATCGCAGCACGACAATCCTTACTTCGGCGCAAGCTCTGCTGGGGATCTCGTTCCTGGTATCGATTGGGTAAAACTCGAAAGAGCTTTACAGAAGAAGTCCTTGTATCAACAAGGCATGTACAAGAACCTAAACACGAAGATATCCCTCTTCGTGTGACAATCGTGACGAAAAGAAGTCAAGACGAGCGCGTAATCAACTTCAACAACAACTACAACAACAACTTGCACCTATTGGTGCTGGCACGCCTGCAATCCACACGAGCCAAAAGGGACGGGTTTGATTCCGCGTCAAACAGGTTCGGGTTTTTTTTTAAAATACCCGACGGGTTCGGGTCGGGTACGGTTAAGTTGTTACCGAACCCGAACCCGAACCCGACCCGATTGTTTAATTAATAATAATTTTTAATTTTTAATACTTATTTAATTTTTAATATTCATTTTAATAACTATTATTAATTTATGAGATATTAAAATGAAAAGATATATCCTACCTCTAAAGAGAGGTGGTATCATTTCTAAGTGAAAGAGTGGTCCATTTTATAAGTAAGGAATACCCACTCATTCTTCCACATTTTCCATGTGGGATTCTAGTATACATTTTCTAGTCTAAAGCTTATCCGGCAACCATTTTGGAGAGCACGAAAGAGTTGCATTGCCTCCTAATGAGATCTTGGCCGGCCACCACCATAGCGAGATAGCTTAGGTGTTGAGGTATATGATGCATGTCGTACCAAGGACCCATCACGACCGATGAGTTATTTTTCCTAGTGTTACTTATGCTTGGTGACATGGTGATATATGAGGTACGTATCTCATCTATTTATGTGGTGAAGAGTTGCTTATAGATGTAGAGTTCTACCTCATTTAGGTATCGTGTCAACATATAGATGATATAGTTTAAGACCGAGGTTGTCGTACTATGAGGATTAGAATGCCCAAACTACCTTGGTGAGTCTAACTTACGGTTCCTAACACTAAGTGGTGTGATAAGAGATTGATTGATGATAGTGTGAGATACGTGGATATATGTAAGGTGAGTGTAGTAAGTTTTTTTTTTCCATTATTTTCGAGTTTGATTAGAAGAAGTTGAGGAGAAAATAGAGAATATGGAATAAAACTACCTACAATTCATATTAATATTCATTACAAATTATCAACAACACAAAAATAAGATGATAGATAGAAATCCTTTATTCTTGATGTCTTGATGCTTCGTAAGAGTCTCTAATTAAATTCTTGAAGTAGCTTTGAAGAAATGAGAGGATGGATGAAGAGTGGTTGGGAAGAAGAAAGAGAGAAGAAAAGAAAAGAGAGAAAGAAGAAGAAGAAGAAGAAATCAACATCATTTATATATTCAATTTTCTTCACAAAAATTAAATAATAATGATGTAAAATAATGTAAAATTATGAACATATCACATAATCCAACACCCGAGTTATCTTTTCATGGTGGAGGCCAGCCAAAATCTTATCGGAAGGTAGCCCTCCCGTACTCTCCAAAAGGATTGCAAGATAAGGTTTAAGTTATGAAATGTGTACAAGCATCCCACATGGGAAATGTGTAAAGAAGAGGGGATCTCCCTCACTTATAAAATGGACACATCTCTCCCTTAAAAAACATGTATCACTCTAAATGTCCTCTATTTCCATTTTAATATCTCATTTAGAAAAAGATATTAAAATTAGTATTAAATTTTTTTATTTACAAATAATTATCATTATTTGTATTTTTTATTTAATTTTTTTTCGGGTGGGCGGGTCGGGTTCGGTTACTAACTAACCGACGGGTTTGGGTATTTACCAAACCCGAACCCGGTAGTCGGGTACGGGTTCGGGTACAAATATTAGTTTCGGGTTCGGGTATGGGTATGCCAAAACCGGCCCCGACCCGACCCATTGCCATCCCTAAACTTGGAGTATGTAAATGTCAAATTTCGATATTTGAGTATAAAAATAAAAAACACCCTATAATTCGGGGGAGGGTGTAAATTGTATGATCCTAATTTGAGTATAAAAATAAAAAACACCCTATAATTCAGGGGAGGGTGTAAATTGTATGATCCTAATTTCAATATGAAAATATGCGATTTGAAAGATTTATAGCAATAATCCAAGATTCCAAATCAAGTCAATACTTGGCCCACTTCCAAATTTGAAAAACTTCAATTTCCCTGTAGTAGCAGACATGCTACTTGGGTCCAATTTTCTACGCGACTCTGCAATTATAAAGGGAACTACTAAGTCAATACTTATCTTGTAGTAGCCGACATGCTACTTGGGTCCAATTTTCTACGCCACTCTGCAATTATATAAGGCAACTACTAAGTCAATACTTATCTTGTAGTAGCAGACATGCTACTTGGGTCCAATTTTCTACGCGTGACTCTACAATTATATCAGGCAACTACTAAGTCAATACTTAAGTCAAAAGATATGGAAGTTTTTTTTTTTTTAATGAATGCGAAAATTTATTCACATGAGATCGTACATTATATAGGATATACGGATATATGAGAGTGTCTTTATTTTGTTTTATTTGTTTAGGAATAAGTTACAGTACATTCTAAAAAATAAAAAGTGGAAGAAATTGCATTGGAGGGGTATCGAACCCTGATCCCTAGCAGGAGCCAATTCCCAACCCCCCTTCACATCTTGGGCTAACCTCAAGGGCTAAGGAGTTACAGTATTAATTACAAATGTTTTTTGTAATTCTTTTGGGGAAAAAACAGAACTAGGCCAAAATTGATGTTACATTTTCTTTCACAATAATTTGAGCAAATTAAATCAATACTAGCCTATTATGATGTGCTTAGGAGACCCTGGGACGACCCATCTAATACTTTACTATTGTGGTCACTTGTCTCAGTTATTGCTGATTTTGGTCAATTTAGCTCGATCGGTTGCCGAATTCTGTCATCGTCGTTAGATCTATTGACATGTCAGTCTCTACTTTTTAATTTCAGTGAGGTTGCTTAGTTTTATTTTCTCGTTGTTTGTCGTTGAGGTTGTAATCCTTTAGTTGGTGTTGTGATTGTGGTAAGTTTATAATTGCAGTTTATTGGATTGAACTTTACTTTGATAAAAAAAAAAAACCAAAATCAATACCAGAAATGAAGAGTTGGTTGAGCGAAAGAGTTTTACATCATTATATAAAAAAAATTAAAAAATAATTTCCTTGGCTTTAATGAAATTTCCCTAAACCAAAAAGAAAAAAAAAGTTATGTGTGAGCAATTTCTCTATCACAACTTGAATCACAAGGCTCTCTCTCCAAATAAATTGGTCATCGCTAATTTGAAGATTCAATATTAATTAGTACCAATTAAGTCAAGTCAATATTTGGCCACATCTACACTGTTGAAATTATAACTTGGGGGTTTTTATCACATATAGTACCTGAACTATTTCTCAATTATATACTTGGTACCTGAACTTTAATTTTTATCACAAGTAGTACCCAAAGTTTCAATTTTTGCCACAAGTAGTACCCAAAGTTTTTTATTTCATCTCTTTTGGTACCTATGGCCAATTTTTGTGATATTATATGCGCATGAGGGCGCGTGTTCAAAAAAAGAGAGGCTAAAATGGAAAACTTTGGGTACTAGCTACTTGTGAAAAAAAATTGAAAACTTTGGGTACTACTTGTGACAAAAATTGAAAACTTTAGGTACTATTTGTGACAAAAATTGAAGTTCAGGTACGTACCATTTAGGATGAACTCGAAGAGTTCGGGTACTGGTTGTGATCAAAAGTGAAGTTCAGGTACTATGTATATAATTGAGGTAAAGTTCAGGTACCATTTGTAATAAAAACCCTATAACTTGTTGACATTCTAGCAACCCAACTACCCAAGTCTTAAGTCAATATTAAGCAACGGACAATTAAATTGTGGAAATAATAAATCCTATGGGGGCTACTGGTGTCTACCATTCTGGCAGATATAATACAATTTTCAAATAATTGTGACACCGGCGATCCATTTTCCTTTTCATCTTTAGACTTGCCGGCCAGTTGGTCTATGCTTTTATTAAATGAGTTTGGAATATATATTAATTCCATAAACTCATTTGCTTTCACTCGAGGAAATGGGTGCTAGCTGCCTAGCTGGTCCTCCTCCTAAGTATTCCAACAATTTAATTTTCACCAAACTTCTCATACAATTATTAATTTCAAATAGTGATCGATGTACGTAGCAAATACTCTGTTCCTTAATTTGTTTTCCCTGTTTTGTGTCTTGTGGCTCTGTTTCACATCAGATATTAATGAAAATCACACAGCCATATTCTATAATGGACTTCTCATTCATGATTTGATGAATTGCAATGGGTGGGTGTATATCATTTTCATCAGAATGAGTTGTTATACCTTATACTCTTTTGTAATATTGCTATATATTTGTTATGTCATGAGTTTAGGATTTGGAAGTGCTCGGCAATTCTAGTCGTGTGTATTACAAATCTAAGAGTTATGAATCCATGATTTTGACCTCCACTCACTTGGGATTGATAAACACACCCTCAAACTAGCTTGTACGAGAAGTCAAGCACAGAGGTTCCGAGAAAAGTGAAAAAACCGGTCTATACTATGAGAATATGAATTGTTGTCCTACATTGAAAAAATGTGACTTTACAATAAAGTTTATAAAGATTTGGGGAAATTACTTGGGCTTGCATTGCATCGTTTAGAGCTCCCTGAGGCATCTCATCCATGAGATAAGACAAACTACGACGTGCAAAAATTGTGGAAGAATCCATGTTTCAAACATCAATGAACGGATACAGACCAAATTGATAATCGATTACCACAATAGGATTACTCCGAAGAGCTATATCAGCAAAGAACGGATATTCTAGGCTTTACTAGGCCTTAATTATCTTTTTTGGGCCATATGGTTCAAATCCACTAATATTCTGACTGTTTTATTCAGACACAAATTAACATGCATACCTTTAATCTGTCAATCTCATTTCTTACTGTCTAGATAAGTAAAGAAAATATTTCAGTAAGTACGTACCATACAAGAAAGAAGTCACAGATAAACAACAAACCAACCGAGAAGTGCAACAGAATATATACAATAGAGATGTTCAATAACATGTGACCACCGCATGCAATGTGAAAAAAATGCATATAGAACCAAATAATATACAGGGAAAATTATTTATAGTGCAACCTATTAAGTAATGCGACTGAATTGGGAACCTTAATTAGTTAACACCTAAATATGCTGAGAGTCAAAATGAGAAGTACAAAATCTTGTTTATATAATTCATATTTTACGGCTATATCAAAGCACTTTTATCACATTGATGATTCCAATGATTAATATGCAAGATTCAATCGATCACCAAGTCTAGTCAATGCTATTTGTACAATTTTATATTGTAGTAATTTGTTTTATTTTTTTATCAATTTGTGGCTCGTTGTTCCAATTGGTCTTAGTATCTTGAAATAGTATTACTAATTTCAATGATTAAATACAATTTACCCCATGAACTATAGGGTGTTTTTTAGTTTCATACCCAATTAAATTTGGCGTTTACATACTCCAAGTTATCTCCTTATTCTAACAGTTTCATACCTTTGTCATTAACACCATCAACTTTCCACTCACTTGGGCTTGATAAACACACCCTCAAACTAGCTTGTAAGAGAAATCAAGCACAAAGGTTCCAAGAAAAGTGGAAAAACCAGTCTATACTGCGACAATGTGGACTGTTATCTCACATTTAAAAAGTGTGACCTTGCCATAAATTTTATGAGGATTTGGATTTCTCCAACCATTGACAATTGGTTTTGCGTATGATGCTCAGATTACTTTATTAAGCAAAACAATAGTCAAATGAACCACAAAAATATGATCACATCATCAAAATAAAGTGTATTTGCAGACATAAAAATATATCCCTCTTAGAGGTCAAGCATCCTAATAAGATCATGCAGAGTAGCGATTTCTGATTCAACCATGTTGTTCATCTCAAATTTGCTTCAGGGGAATTGTAAGCAATAGCAATTCCCAAGTGAAGCACATTTTGCACTCCACCAGGAAAGCCTAGCTGCCTAGAGAAAGAGCCATACGGAGCTTGTACATCAACATCCAGTGAGATTCATCTATTTTTCGACCTCATCTATTATGTTGTTAGTTGATGATCTCTGCCCTACTTTGCCCGGAATAGAAACCTGGTACTCCTTGAGAAAGTTGTAGATTTGTTCAACATCAGCATCACATTCTGTGAAAATAAGCCATATCTGGCCAGATAAGTGCTCCTCAGCGAAATCACCGTTTATGTTGTTACCCGTGACCTTGAGTGCTCAACAAAAGATCATCGAGTGACACTATATGCAAAAAAATTATGAAGCAGACTCCTATAAATTTTGTCATATACATCTATACTATTATCTGAGAGAAGAGAGTATGTCAACCAAAACTATTTTTTTTTACTCAAATAGCTTTGAAAGATTAAAATTTAACCATCAATGACAACTGTGATAAATTACAAAATAATATTTAATAAAATACATAAATAAAAATTACCCCATAACAGCATAACCCATCTTTTTTTCTCACTTTATTCTCCTTTACTCTGCACTTGTTTAAATTCTTATCACATGGCTCTCTGTGAGAAATTTCTGTCACAAGGCTCTCTCCAAATACATTGATCATGGCTAGTTTGGAAGACTCGTTACTACCGAGTCAAGTCATTTGTATTGTGGAAATTATAACTCGTTTAGATTCTAGAAGTAGTAGAAGAGATACTTGGGTCCAATTTTTCTTGTTTTCTATCAAGTTGTGGCTATCTATTGCTATTTTCGAATTAAGATATGGAATTTGGAATTCAAACATATTACCAAGCCAAGTCAACACATGCAAACTTGGCCACTTCCAAAGTTGGAAATTTCATCAATGTCTTTGGACACTTCCGAGTGAATAATATCTTGCCGTAACAGACAAGATACTTGGGTCCAATTTTCTTCTCCATGATTAGCCATTATTAGACTGGAAAAGACTACATCTTTTTGTTAATTAGTTTATGTTTAGTTTCAAATTAGTAAACCTCTAAGCAGATTTCTTAATCTTTTATCGAAACAATCCAAAATCCTTGCTTTCGATCTTCTGATCCCCATATCGTATATATATAAAAATACCCAAAACTTCAGATCTTCCGATCTTCTGGATATCAACACTTCCTTCTCTCTTGGCTAATGTGACCAATTATATATATAGATATTTTAAGAAAGGAGTTTCAATATTGTAGATGTCTGTTAATTGTAATACTACTCCATTGTCCAAAAAAAATAAAAAAATTGTAATACTACTCCAATGATCTAGCAAAAAAAAAATTACGACTCCAATGAATTTTATTGGGAAAACAGAACTAGGCAAAATGCTACGTTGTCTTTCACAGTAAACTCAGCCAAGTAGTTCAATCCCAGAGATGAAGGGTTGGTATGAGAGGAACAATTTTACATCAATATATATTTTCTGTAGTGACAATTTTAAGAAAGAACCGTCTTGCATGGATACACCGACACTATGCTATTTAGTTTAAGAAGAAAAAACAGATTGATATACTAGAAGAACAGAGTATTTCCCATACATGCATCTCTTGTTTTGTTTATTTCAACTTGTTAACTAATTTCAACAGGAAAATTGGTAGTTACCGATCGTAATTACTACATTCTAACATATAAACACTGTGTGATAAAGAAATATTCACTCCTTTACTCCCGTTTTTCAAATTCTGATCACAAGAAACTCTGTCCAAATAAATTGATGTTTGGAAGATTCAATACTACCAAGTCAAGTCAATTGCATTGTGGAAATTATAACAGACAGAGATACTATCAATTGTCTACCATTCAATTGCAGATACAATTTCCAAATGACTGTGACACCTGCGCCAAGTTTTTTTTTTTTCATCTTCCATCCATGAAACCTTTTTTCGACCATTACGAAGGAAAAAAAAAACAAGTATGGTGGATCCAGTGCTATAAATAATGAATTAACATGCTAATTAAGCTTAATTGTATATGCTGTGAGAAATCTGATAACCTCGCAGTGTTATTGAGCTCTTTGTGTTTTAAGCAAAAGTTTTTACTACAGAAATTAAGAAACCCTATTAGACATGCCAGTTAATTGATCTTACTATAAGATTCTCATGCAATTATTAAGTCAACACCCAAGTCAAGTCATTTAGTACTCAACGTAGCAGATACTCTCTTCCTTCTTAATTTCCTGTCCTGTCCTGTATGAACTTGTGGCTCTGTTTAACAGCGCGTTAATCTTGTTGGTACTACTGGTATCACTTCTTCAATATTCAAATGGTTGGTAAATGATTTGTATTGTTATTGTAAGAACGTGTTGGAGGACTTCTCCAATTAACTATTTGCCTTGCATAATAACTATTCTAGCTAGTTCTACTGTAGACATGTCTGCAGTATATAGTTTAAATAACAATAATATCAATGACTACCAAAAACCTATTAATTATGGACTTAAATCCAATTGTTGTTCATCAGAAATAATAGATAAGAATTGTATCTGTACATAAATTACGTTCTTCTGAACTACATCTTTTCCTCCAACCGTTTTTTAAAAGAAGAAACAAGAAGAGTAGCAATATCATTATGGTTATCATGCCAAATCCCTAAATCATCTTTGGCTTTGAGAATTTGTTTTCTTTTTCTACGAATAAGAGCTGGAGTTTGAAAGTATTTTGTATTCTTATCACCTAACTGCAACCAATTTGATCTAGCAATATCATTAGCTCCAGAATAATGAACCTAATTGATGCATTACTTGCTGTTCTTGGACAATGTGTAAATAAGAGCTTGTAGTTACTCGATTTTATTGTAAAACTGCTAACTGATAATGTAGTACATTGTGGTTGGTAAATAAATCACCAAAAACATGTCTATTCCAAAGATTATTCACTAATTGAGAAAAGGAAGGGTGCTGCTGCAAAATAGCTTCAACCTAATTTTTTTTTTCTTTGTGTGTGTTCTAGGATTAAATGAAAGGCAAATGGGACCATGATCTGATCCATGAATAGGAAGATTATTAAGGGAGGCAAATGGAAATAACCGTAACCAGCTTGAGTTAGTAACAACTCTATCCAACCTTTCATATATATGAAAAGGATAATCTTGGTTGTTACACCAAGTGTACATGTTGCCTGTAGATGGCATAGATATAAGACCAGCACTGTTAAGAAATGCTTTGAAATTATTCATATAACAATTATGCAGTTGAGTGCCTCCTAACTTTTCTTGTAAAGTTAGAATGTTATTAAAGTCCCCCATTAACATCCAGGCTTTAGATTGTGGAGGTTGTAATTGTAGCAGCTCCTGCCATAATGGAGCTCGTCTTGGTTTTTGAGGGTACATGTAGGTAAAAGTAATATACCAAAAAAAAAAACAGTGTTTTTTAGTTAAAGAAGAAAAACAGAGTGTTCAACATACAGGGCCTTTTCTTGGCTTTAATGAAATTTCCCTTAAATAATAAAAAAAAAAAAGGGTCTCTGTGATCCTTTAGTATTTCTCTGTGACTTGCAACAGCCAACAAGGCTCTCTCTCCAAATAAATTGATCATATTCATAGCCAATTTGAAGATTCAATATTAGTACCAAGTCAAGTCAATAGTTGGCCACATTTGCACTGTGGAAATTATAACTTGTTTAGATTCTAGCAGTAGTAGCAGACAGAGAGAGATATATACTTATATTCGGTCTAATCCTTTTCAATCAATTTTTCCTAAGCCAATTGCATTGTGGAAATTGTCCAATTGCAGTGCTCAACGTAGCAGATACTCTGAGCCTTAATTTTTTTCTTTCCTGTTTTGTGTCTAGTGCCTCTGTTTCACCGACACTGTGCTATTTAGTTAAATTGTTTAAGAAAGAAAAACAGAGTTTTAAATAAAAATAGAGTATTTCCCATACATCGATCATCTCTTTTTTTGTTTTTTTTACTTCAACTTGTTGACTGATTTCAACAGGAAAAATGGTAGTTACGGGTCTTGATTACTACTCTCCAACATACACAGTGTGAGAAAGAAAAATTCACTCCTTCACTCCCGCTTTTCAAATTCTTATCACAAGGATATCTCTGTCAATATAAATTGATGTTTCATTGTCAAAAAAATATAAATTGATGTTTGGAAGATTCAATACAACCAAGTCAAGTCATTTGCATTGTGAAAATTATAAACTTGTTTAGATAATATCAATCGCTGCTTCTCCTTTACGGTAAAGCCCATCTATCTCTAAGTCAATATTAAACGACAGTTGCATTGTGGAAATATTTATTCCAATAATTTTCCACAATCTTCTCATGCAATTATTAAGTCTAACACTCGAGTCAAGTCATTTAGTAGTCAACGTAGCAGGTACTCTCTTCCTTCTTAATTTCCTGTTTTGTCTTGTATGAACTTGTGGCTCTGTTTAACAGTGCGTTAGTTCAGATATGAAATGCTTGCTGAGGCATTATTATAAATAGGGAATGAGAAAGAATTCTGAGAAACACACAGCCATACATACAGACAAATATTTGCATTGCAATTGTGCTTCTTATTCCATCATCGTCTTGATTACGTACATTAATTAAGATGGAGTTGGGAAAGTGGCTCAAACATGCTTATGCAATATCAATTGTGGTTCTTCTGCATATCAACTCTTCCTTATCCCTCGGCCACCACCATGCTAACGTGACAAGGTGCGTAGAGAGGGAAAGGGAAGCACTCCTTGCTATCAAACAAGACCTGGTGGATAAACACGATCTACTCTCTTCATGGGGTTCAGGAAGTGAAGCCCAGAAACAAGATTGCTGCAGATGGGACGGAGTCTACTGTGACAACCAAACTGGCCATGTTCTTCGACTTGATCTTCAAGCCGGAAACTTGCAAGGTAAGATTAGTCCTAAACTGATTGAGTTGCATCATTTGACATATCTAGACCTCAGTTACAATGACTTCAATGGGAGTCAAATTCCACCGTTCATTGGTTCTCTCACCAGTTTAAGGCTTCTTGAGCTCAGTTGGGCTGGTTTTGGTGGTCAAATTCCATCTCATGCTCTTGGGAACCTTACTCACTTGACATATCTAGACCTCAGTTACAACGACTTCAATGGGAGTCAAATTCCACCGTTCATTGGTTCTCTCACCAGTTTAAGGCGTCTTGACCTCAGTTGGGCTGGTTTTGGTGGTCAAATTCCATCTCATGCATTTGGGAACCTTACTCACTTGACATATCTAGACCTCAGTGGCAATGACTTTAATGGGAGCCAAATTCCAGCCTTCGGTTCTCTCACCAATTTAATGTATCTTGACCTCAGTGAAGCTCGTTTTGGTGGTCAAATTCCATCTCATGCTCTCAGAAACATGAGCTCACTTGAGCATCTTGACCTCTCTTCCAACCAATTAAGTGGTTTGACTCCAGATGTTTTCACAAACTTGAGCTCACTTGCACATCTTGACCTCTCTTACAACCAACTAATTGGTTTGACTCCAGATGTTTTCACAAACTTGAGCTCACTTGCACATCTTGACCTCTCTTACAACCAGCTAACTGGTTTAACTCCAGATGTTTTCACAAACATGAGCTCGCTTGCACATCTTGAGCTCTCTAATAATCCATTTGAAGGAGGGATCCCTAAATCTATTAGCCAACTATGTAGTTTGCAATCCTTAGAGATTTCGGGTTGTAGTCTGGATGGACTATTTTCTGAGTTTGTTGAAAGATGGTCGTCTACATGTCCTCAAAACTCATTACAGAGTTTGGATCTTTCCTCTAATGATCTTGCTGGGTCATTTCCTAATTTTACAAACTTTTCATCATTGAAGGAATTATATCTCTCTGGAAACCGATTAAGCGGAATACCAGAAAGTATTGGGCAACTGTCGTCATTGGATAGGTTAGATCTCTCCAGAAATTGGTTAAGCGGAAGAATACCTCAAAGTATTGGACAGTTGTCCATTTTGTCGTACATGAATCTTAGTATGAACTCTTTGAACGGGGTGATTTCAGAAACTCATTTCTCAAACCTCTCCAGTTTAGGTGTGTTGGATTTATCCTTCAACTTATTAGCTTTTAATGTCACTTCTGATTGGGTTCCTCCTTTTCAATTGGATACTCTTAAGTTGAGGTCTTGCAATGTGGGGCCGGATTTCCCACAATGGCTTCGAACTCAGAAAAATCTTTTTTCCGCCCTTGATATTTCTGATGCTGGAATTTCTGATGTCCTTCCAAGTTGGTTCTGGGATCTCTTTGCCAACATTCAGTCAATAGATCTCTCTCACAATCAAATTAGAGGAACATTTGGGAGTTCGGAGGTTGTATCATTCAGTGGACTTGAAGTTCAATTTAGTTCGAACCAATTTGAAGGTCCAATACCCTCATTTCTATCAAATGTGACATATTTGGATCTCTCCAATAACAAATTTTCAAAGAGTACTTCTTTCTTGTGTACTCCGAACGTCAAAATAGTACAATTTCTTAATCTCTCCAGCAACAATTTTTCGGAAGAACTTCCAGATTGTTGGAGAAGTTTTGTCAAGCTAGAACTACTCGATTTGAGTAACAGTGCTTTTTCTGGAAAAATCCCTACCACAATTGGCTCTTTACTTAGAATCGAAACATTGAAATTAAGAGCCAACAGACTTGTGGGAGAATTGCCTTCATCCTTGAAGAATTGTACAAGCATACAAGTTATTGATCTCGGAGACAATAAGCTTTCAAGGTCAGTGCCTAAATGGTTAGGGGTTAGTCTTCCGAATTTGGTTATTCTAATGCTTCAATCTAATCAGTTTAGTGGAAGTTTGCCTTCACAATTATGCCATCTAACAAGGATTCAAATTTTGGATTTATCCATGAATGAAATCTCTGGGACTATACCTAAATGCCTCAATAATTTGACTTCTTTGTCTCAAGAAGGAAATTCAAGTCTAACCATCAGACATTCTTTTTATCGAAATGATGCTGAAGCACCTACCTATTCTGGTAGTTCACCTAGTCACTATGAAGATGAAGCAA